>CM072164.1:15771012-18342667 GCA_036850595.1 Rhyacichthys aspro
CACCCAAACACGCTTATCCCCCCTTTAGGGTCCCCTGAGACAAATGTGTGAACACAATATGTAATAATAATGTATTTTCAGTCTTTTTCTGTGATTTGTGCGTTTGGTTATGCAAGGCCGGGGACTTGAGAATATCATTACTTAAGGTTTGGCAGTTGATCATCACCTTGTTTAATGCCTCATTTGAAAGTCTAATGTCTAACTGTCTTCGAGAGCCAATTCATGGTACACTGTGAAAGAGACATTACACAAAGACGGTCGACCTGCTCTGTTTTTTTTTTTTTGATGCAACATTTGCGCCTTTCATATACACATCTGAAAGTAGACCGTCATCTCAAATCTAAGCATCTTATCAAAAAGGAACATGCTCTCAAATCACGGACACAGACAATCTCTCTTTCTAAGAAAAACAACAAGCGACAGATGATTGTTTCATGTTTCAAACTACACATCAATATTGTGAATCCCATCTTAAGCCATCTTGACAAATTGTGTAAAAGACAGCAACATACTGAAGATTCAACCCAATCTCCTAGATCAAATGTATGTAAAGAATATCCATGTTTTAAAGTGAAAAAATACGTGCTTACATTACGGATACTTGTATATTCATATAAAATCACATGTATGGTTATATTTTGGCAGGAATCAAACTGAAAGAAAAGACCTCAAACTCCTCCTTCCTCAAACCTTAACCAAAAAAGATAAGTACATGATAAGTTTTGCTAAAAAAACAAAACAAAAAAAAACTGTTAAATATTCAAAAAACATCACTGTTATATAGTGTTAGTCCCTATACTTTTCTGGTATCCAACCCCCCTTTATTTAATCAAAAGCAAGATCTCAGCAAGTTGCTTAATGGTCAAATGCAATGTTAACTCCAAAATTGCTTGCTTTTGATTTAGTATGTGAGTTTAACCAGTTTTAATGTCAGGAAGTAAAACAGGAGTGAAAACAGAGGCGTTTCTAGAGACTGTGGGGCCCAAGACAGAAAGTACTTGGGGGCCCCTGATACACAGTACCTGAGGCACAAAAGACATACATAATCATATGATTGTTTTATTTTAACAGTAAAACATAGTTCCAATACAAATATCATTTAAAATTTAAATATATTCTACTTTTATCTGGAAAAAAACAGAACCACATTTTTTATTCTTACTTTTTGCTTTAATGATTCGTTTTACATTTGTACACTTGTATATGTAATCAGCCATCACTGGGGCCCTGTTACCTCTGGGGCCCCAAGACAATTGCCTGGTTTGCTTACCCCATTGCACCACCTCTGGATGAAAATGTCAGTCTAAAGTTCAGGGTTTACGTGTCATGCAACACCTATGTATTTAGATATAGCTCACATATTACCAGATAAGATCAACAAAAAACTAGGTATTTCACATATTTTCAAATGTTGATTGTTTATGAACTGGTACATTCTATGGGATTACCAGAAACAAAATGAAAATTCTCTGAGATTGGGTTGTGGTGTAATGTAACATTTTGCTTTGGCCTTAACATCTGTTCATATCTGAAAAAATAAAACAAGCTAACACAGAACATGGACTAGTGTTTTGTAAAGCTATTTCATCAGCTGAAAATGTGGGCATAACTGCAGAGGGCTGATGGAGAAATGAAAGAGGAGTGGGTTGGACAAAATTACATGTCAAACAAGGGTTCACATTTAAAAAGTCCTGCTCATATTTGTAGAAAGTGTTTGATTGCATTTAGAAAGGTATTACAATGGGTCACATCTGTGTCTAAAAGCTTTTTGCATTCTGCTGCAAATTATGTAAGCAAAGTGAAGTGTCACAGCACCCTGTTGTTTTGAGCACTATACCTTCGTCCTGCAAAACCTACACAAATATGGATTCTTCTAATGCACTGCGGGATCAAAATGTCATTGTGCAACTTCAACAGCCCCCCACTCCCTCAGAGCACCCCACCCCGTCATTTCAACAAAGCCACGCAACTAATTTCACATGGCAGCCCGTACGCCCGAACAACAATGCTCCTTCACAGTGCACTATTGAATGTGATAGACGTGTAAAAATCTGTATTAAAGTGTGGTTAATTTCAGCCATAATGCTTTAAGCCTGGTCGAACACGACAAAAAGGCTTCTTCTTGGTCGTACTCAACCTGCATTGTGCTACCACTTGATGCCGCTTGTTCATCAGAGAAAGTCACATAAAAGGACTGAATTAAATTTTAAAAAATTTATTTGCATATGCAAATAGGAGCACACATAAGTACATGTTGTTGATATGGCTCCAGGATGTAGAACTATCTTTATGTTAATGTCAACAGACAGCGAATATTCTTTTGAAAATACAGTACATTTTTCATGGGGATCATTATCTACACTGCATGTCAGTGTGTTTCACTTAAAAGAAATGATTAGATTACTTCCCAGCAATCCCCTTTGGGCTGATTTGTGTGTGACCGTGGGCACCCTTACAATATGTTTATTCAGTGTCCTTTGAAGAGACTTCAATAACATTTCAAATGTTTTATGGACAAATATAGGATGTTCTATCTCTGCCTTGAACTGATGCCTTTGGAGCTGAGTATATTCTGTAGTCATATAGTGATGCAAACCTTACCAAGTTCTTGTCTCATAGGGTTTGATACTTTCAGGTAATCAAAACAGATTAAACCAAGACAACTTTTCACCACTGACAGATGATCAAACGTGTTATTTTTATGTAGTGTCAAAACTGCATTATCTGCAAGCCGATACAATGGAAAACAGATGATAATTGTATGTGTACTGTCACAATAGTCCTGTCTACATTAAAAAGTAAATGATTGGCAAAGCAGAAGTAAATAGTCTCCAAACACCTTCAAGAACAAACCTGTAGCTTACTGTACATGGATGTAAGCACTTAAAGTCAGAATTCGGTCTGTCCACAACCAAATAGGTTTTCAAATCCAAACGGTCAAATTTTAAAATAAAAACTTAGTTGATCTAATATCAATGAAACTGGTTCGGGTCTTTTTGCTTCATGTCATTTCCTTCTTTTTCACAGTTTCTTGTTGATGTTCTCAAAAGCTGAGAATTTCTACTGGTTCTGTTAGTGCCACTCATTTTTACATGTGGTCGCATTACAGTGTAAAGCTCTGATTGTTTAACTTGAACTAATTTGACATGCAAAGGGTGACTGTATGTCAAATGGAATAGCAAAAAATTCCAAACAAAGCAAATTTTGAAATGCAGATATGGCCTATGTTAATATTACAATAATAATACATTTGCAATACATTGTGCAGTCCTAATTTAAATGCTTTTTTTGTTTTTCTAATTGTGCTGTATCAAAGGAGATACCTTTTCTTTGGCTGAACTAATTAAAATCCTATGTTTATTGAACTTGAGTTTAAGATGGCTGTTTATACTTTAGTAGTTAGCCCTAACCTAAAATATGCATAATTCCTAGCAATATAAACAAACATTAGACATATAATTTTATCTTAAACCTTTTTCTTACTTTTTTATGCCACAAACTGTATTTAGTATCATTCGATTCAGAGGATGGTGCTGGTTTATCAATATCACCGTAAGTAAATATGTAAAACAGCAGCTATTAGCGGCCACTCCACATCTACTCTCATAACTGCCCTGGTCAGTTTAAAGTGTGCCGTTTGTGGATCACAGGTCCGGCTGCCTTTTGTGCGGTGTCATTGAGAGGTGAGGTCCAAAGCGTGTCAGTCTCTGGGGGTCTCTGCCCATCTCTTCCACTCAGACAGCCACACAATGAAGCAGACACGCCTCTAAATGACCAGAGAGGAGCTTGGGATGCGGAGCCAAAAAACGAGCATCGAAACAATGGTAACAGGTGTGTGTAATGCCGGCTTTGATAATGACCTTGGTGGCTGTAATAGTATGTCTAGACACTACTAAACAGCGGACGGTTACGTTCGCACCCAAAAAGTCCCGCGAGTACAAATGCGATGCCCTAAAGGAGCACATATTAGCTGCAAGAAAATGGTCAAATAAAACATGTCACGTTCTTCGCATAACAATATGTTTAGCCAATCAGATGCACCAAACCTAGAGCTAAAAGACATTATAATTATTTAAACTACAGATATTGCCAGTTGAATTGTAATCCCAAACAACAGCCGTATGTTACATACCACATAGTCTTTGAAAAGCAAGATAATATCTGTAAATGATGTTTTTCTGGCATTAAAATATTCAAAGGCAGTTAGCATAATAAGTTAAAATCATCTTGAGTATTCAGAGATATGCACTTGAATAAAAATGGAGAAAAAAAAAACTTCATTAATGTGGATGGCTTGCGATTTTTTGATTGCGCCAGCCAGATACAGGAAGCTTGCTGACATGAACTAAAATGCAAATGCCCTTTGAGCAAAACAAAGAAATTGATTATGAAGTAAGTTTCTTCAGCACAAGTAGCCCGGCTTTGAGTGATTAATGGTCGGGTCATTGATTTCCTTTTGTTTAGATGTTGCTTAACTTTCCGGAGACACAATTATAATTTGTTGCCAAACAATAAATCCAATCTAGCTTGAGCAAATTAAGTTTCCCTATGGCCTCTTCTGCGTCACTTTACATCTGAAATGGATTGTTAAGACGCGGCATTGCATGTAAATGTCTCCTGTTTCTGTTTATATTTGGTACAGTTCTGATTAGCTATTGTCTTTCTCACCACATTGGGGAAGTCAGTGCACTCCTGAGGTTGAAAAGAGCTGTTTACAAGATCCCTGACTTGACAGATACAAAGCCAAGGTTTAATCTTTTTTCTCTATTTTCACTTAAAAGGTGAAGGTAAGGTTCTGAGGTAGTATAGCACAGTTTGCCACTACTATTAAATGTATAACTGAATAAAATGTACAGGTTTCAAATACGATTAGATATCTACATTGAAAAATATGTGAAGTGGGTTTGTAACCCTTCCCATTTTCAACAGAATCTGTACTGACCATTGATAACCAGTCTTTATACGCTGCTTTGTTTCACTGATTGGTGGTATGTTTTTCAAATTGCACCAATCCAGAGGCAGTTCATCCTCCGTATGTTGGTACTGCCCCCTAAATTCTGATTGGTTGTATGTCTGTCCATTTGCATTAAGAGGTAGTTTATTCTGTGTCCATTTATTCTGGACCTTAGAAACCCAACTCAAATAATCAGAGACCACACTAATTCTTTGTAGAAAAAAAATGTCTGGACGTCTGGTCATGCTGTTAAAGAGTATGATTGTCAAAATTAGATGTTATTAGCGTGTACTTCTAACAACTAGAGAAGTCTTGCGGATCTGGCTAACAACTGATCCTAACTGTGGTCACAATAGAGAAGTCTGAAAATATGTTTTTGAAAGTATGTCTTCTGCATTAGCTATCAACAAATAATCTGGCAAAGCTAGGTAAGTTGGGGAAGTGGGTGGTACATAAAGCCCAGGACTTGTTGCCATGGAACTCTGAAGTTTGTGTCCCAAGGCAGTTTACATTTGACAATCTAAATTAGTGAAGTTCTGTTACTAAAGTTTGGTTAGGGGAACTTGTTGTGTTTTGGTCTTGTTTTAGACAGTTATTTCTTAATAATATTCTACATATTGTTGCAATAATTTTTATGTTGTTTTTTTTCCATGTCTATTGTTTTAATATTTTCTTAGAATAATAGTTTTCACAGCACATGTGAAAGTTGGTGTGGTTGAAGGGACATAACAGGACTTTGCCATTGGAGACTGGAGTTTGTGTCTCAAGGCAGTTTGCAGTAAGGTTAAGTTTGGCATTAAGACTAATATACTACATTACTATATTTTCTAACATTACACAACACCTGACCTAATCCCCTAACAATTCACAAGTGAAACATAACAATTGTTTTATACTGTTATGCTATTTCAACAGAGGACTTTAAATACACACATCTGCTAAGTATTTTTACTTGTAAAATGTCAATAAATATCTAATTTTCAAATTGTACATAAAATGTTTCATTTAGAAGATTGGATTTGCAGCTCAGGTAGAGCATACGCCCAGCCACGGGGTATGAATTATAAACAAAATGTCCTGGAAATTTTTTTTAAAAGTGGCAATGTTCGAAGTGGTTATATTTAGAAAATCTTTTCTTCATGACACAACAGCAGTATTAACCCCTACCCCTAATTACAACCAAGTATCATTTTTGCCATTACCTCAACACGAATACAACTGTTTTTGGAGATAGGATTATGTGACGAGTAATAAGCAGCATTTTTTGTTTTTATATTACAGGTTGTGAAAATGTTTATGAGTTAACCCAGCAGATTGTACTTTTTACTGTATTTGTCTATATTTGCAAGTCAAAGAGCAGTGTACTTTATAAAAAAGGCTTTTGCCACACTCCCCAGCATTCCAACTTTGAAAAACTTGCCCAGATCCAGACATTTATACTTCCTGATTTCTCGCATCATCTCTCCAAGATAGTGATAATACGATTTCTGTGTTTTTCGCTGTTGAGAAACAAACTGGATTATGAACAGATCACTACATAAACAGCTTTCTAAAAGGAGGCAGCTATTTTAAAAAAGGCTGAAGAAATGCAAAGAGGGATTTAAATTTTAATTTGAATTTATTCCAGCAAGTGAAAGGTTCTTTTGAGAGGGGATTTCAGCAAAGATGATGGTATTTAAAAGTGATAAACAAGCATCTAAACCTCCAGTGGAAAACAGTCATTTTGCTTCTTTCTAGTCTAGGGGAGGAATTGGGCTGCTATGGTCACATCCAAAAAAATAAGAATAAGTAATAGTAGTAATTAAAATGTAAATAAGCGAGATCCGTGGAGATATTTCAGCTGATTCCTCATAAATTGCGCAATTAACATTTTGTCTTGACATACCTAGTGACTTTGGATGTATAGCTATATGTCCTCAGGTGCAAATTCCGTTCTGTGCGGACTTGGCATAGCACACTTTCTACTGTACATGGGTGCTCGAAAAATCTTTCACACTTATCACATGCGATTTCAATCCTGGAGAGGAGCGCAAGGCAAAGTTCAAAATTAAACGCCTCTCCAATGAGGACTTGATTAAGAATAGTACATGGTGTGCAGGTTGAATCTGGAGGATCTTTTTGGGGATGATTCACACATTACACGAATGTCACAAGGGATGATTTACATGATTTACCAAGCCTGTCATCTGTCAGACAACTCCAGCGCTATTCAAAAACGTGCCTCGCTTCGTCTTTGAGTTGACCACTTATAACTTCTAAAAGCGGAGGAACCTGTGCCACACAAGAAAGACAAAGAGTTACATCATTTTGTCGAACAGTTAATCCGATCATGGACAGTGTTTGAGCATTTGCTATCTTCGGAAAATGCCAGCAAAGGCGCTAAGTAAACCTATTTTACAAGACTCCCTCACAAGGATACAGTGCCAGTATCGGGATAAAATTTCACACAGCAGCATGGCTCAGTCGCGTAACCTAAGCAGGCTTAGCAAAATGGAGCACTACAAAGTATTGCACTTTCCGTCTCTATGTGTGTTTGAACCAACAAATGGCTGAATAGCATGTAGACACTGCTGTTAATGTGGCGAGTTGTTTCGAATGGTTAGAATATGGAAGTGTGCACCTGGCATTCTGCGGTCGAGCCTGGCAACACTCCTCCCTTATAATTATAATGAACGCACAGTAATTCAGGGTTGAGGCTGAAATACGAATGGTGTCCTCCGAGACAGCTTGTTTTAATGGTTATGCAGAAGAGTTTCTCGAAGTGCAGATGGCAGATGCGATGCCTTTGAAGCTATTTACAGATTGTACACTACAAGGTATGGAAAGACCCATAGTGTGAGGCCATATTGCTCCTTTGTGCTCCCAGATTAGACACTAGCCTGCTTTATGAACCACTAATGAAGGCTTTAAGGCATGTTTTAGACTGTTTACAGCAATTTATAGGTAATTATATATAAGTAATTACGTATACAAATGTGATAAAGGTATGGTTACCATGGCACTTTGTGTGGCAGCCTTTACCATCAGCTCACATATTTTGTCTACTTCTTTATAATTAAGGTTTTAAATCTTAGGAGACTGACTGACTGTCTCACCCTAATCAATTAACATATGTATTATTGTCTAAACAAAACCATAAAAGCATTTCACAAAATGTTGTACAAATACATATGGGAGATTGGGTTATTTTATAAATAATGTAAAGCATCAGACACTTATTGAGTTTACAATGCTTTAATTATTATTTTATTGACATTATTTTTGGCTACAATCCGACTTTTTATTAATAATAATACTTACGATGTTTTTCCTTCATTATCAGGGAAAAGGTTGGGGAGATGGATGGGACATATAACCTAAGACTGGACTAGGACTGTACTTTGGTATCAAAGTTTAAATCCCAAGACTGTTTTGATTTAACTAAAGTAATTATGTTTTGAGATTAAGTCTATTTTTGTAAATGTTAGGGTAATGGCTGTAGTTTAGAAAATAAAAGTGGTTATGTTTAGGAGAATGCTATGGACGTCAGGTAGCTTTTCATCACTTTACTAGACACTGGTATTATCCCCTGACCGTGATGATAAGTAAGGGGCATTCCTGCCTAAATATCACATTAAATGGAGTCTCTTTTTATGTATTACTCACAGACATCTAGCAGACGTTGCTTATGCCAGATGCTAAAGTTTTAATACACAGCTTCTAGCTGTTGTTAAAGACACTGTTACAGATTGCTTTTACTGCTCCCAATGGACAAAGGAAATATTACATTATGCTGTTGTTACTTGAGGATTTCTAATCCTATTCTATTGTGTCATATCTAATTTAATGAATTCTTTTAAGTGATCAAGGCTGTGTGGTCAATTCGGTTCATTCTCCACATAGGGGTGCATTTGTACCCAGTTCGGGCCTTCCAAGGTCATTAATGCACCAAAACACATTATTTTGCGTATTTCACGACATATCACCAAGAACCTGTGAGAACATTTCATTCACAATATTTAACAGAACTGGCTCCTGTATGTCTTAATACTGCCATATCATATGATTCAACTAAGAAGAACCACGTGTCTAATGATCATATGTTAAAAATGATTAACAATGAGCTCATTTTGCATTTGGTCTTGCGAAATCCAAATGTTTGTACCTGCTCTAAACGTGGCACACTGTCATTTGTTTTCTATACGTGCTGCATATGTATTGTATCTGCCTGTCCCTGGCAGCGGCCCAAACGTGTATAAAAAGGATAAGAGGCTTTGAATCAACCCACTACTGTGATACAAGAGCAGGTTTAGAAAACAACAAAAAAAAAATGTGAACTGTAAGGAAAAGTTTTGCCGCATTAAAGTCGCACAGGAGCCCGCATTAGCATGTGAAAAGAATAAACAGGAGCGTTCTCAGTTACACACTCCACCTGGCCGCTTACCAACGTCCTTGTCAGAAGTCCACCCACCGCACTGGCTAACACTGAAAGACCTCCTGGGGACCGCAGTGACCATTCACTCGCGTCTCTCTTTTTCCCATGCACCTGTGACTGTTTTTGTGTTTGCTATTTTTTGCTTTGTCTTTTTCTGGCAACACTGTATCATCGGAGACACACTTTGCCTCAAAAGGAATTCTCCTGCCCAACAATGTGGTTTGTTTGTTCACCGGATATGGCAGGCCACAGAGTCACAAATGCAGGACAAAAAAAAGGGGGGAAGAAGAAAATAAACAAGTCGTGGTGGTAATAATTAAAATGGCCACGTAAAGAATAAGCAAGTAAACACAGCAGCGCGGACAGAGGTGAAATAAGGCAGGAGTGGACTTTTACCGACTGGTTTAGTGCCGAGTTGGGGGCCTTCCTCCTGACTCTCCTCGGACGGCTCATCCGGCTTCTCCATGGTCCTGGACCTTAGAGAGCCGCTTTTCCATTTTCCAAAGGACTTTGCCACAATCGCTTTGTCCGCTCCTTTCATTGTTTTCTGTAAAACACATTTACAGCATGACTTCCCAGGTTTATCCCTCTTGTGAGCCATCTGCCCCCTTTTTTGGCTCTCAATAAACCTGGGCTCATCTTTGCACAAACCCAAAGTAAGAGAGAATTAGGGCATTGTGTGCATATGCATTCTCTTAAGCATTCCAGAAAATTTCCTGATTGCCCTGGCATATTTTTTTTTTTTTTTTTAACTGAGTGTGCTTGGACATTGTTTCTCTCCTGACATTTCACAATCCTATGTGGAAAGAGTGCCACTGATTGAAACAGTGAAACAATACTTTAGCAAAGTACCAACTCATTAAATAGGCAGCAGAAAGTGAAAAACACAAGCATGTTTTCACATTTAATCCAACTTAAAGGAAATAAAAATAGCACATTATGCCCTAATTGAGTGCTGTACAGTCCGCAAATACTATTACAAGGCCGATCAGGATTAGCAGTGGAACGTACCTAGTTATCTATTTCGGAGTGCCAAGACTGCTAGCAGTGGGCAACTAAATTTCAAAAGCTGGCAAATCCAGTTGTCTCCTAAATACAGAAAGTACTTAAATCCACAGCTAACAGAAGAAAAAGAGGGATAAAGGGTGCTCTGCATATCACCGAAAAGCTTGTGCACTTTTCAGAATCACTGGCTAGGTTAAACAAATATGCTAAGTAGAGATCAAAACAATCCTTTGATCTGCAGCCTAGTTTCCAGAGGAATGGCTTGGCTGTTGTTGTAAATAACTTGTATAAATCTATATACCATTTGCCTTCAGGTAATATCAAAAGTGCCAGGGATTCACAGGCAAATACCTTGTTGTTAGGAAATAGATCAGATAAAAGCACATAAATATTTCAGCAAGCCTGCACTCTGTCATTTTGTGTATTATAGCCGTAGAGTTTTTTGTTTTTTTTTAGCTCCCTATGATCATTTTCACTTTCACGGCACAAAACATGAATGAATAATACGTGATAGGAAAAGTGACACTCTAGCTCTTTCTGTCGTGTGAGATGTTCTTACCGCCAGCAGCCCGTTCAGGTCGAACACTGTGTAAAACATTGTGCCTAACTTCATACAAAAGAGGCTTGGAAGAATCAGAATGCAGAAGCTATGCAACTTGCTGACTAACTTTGTGCCTCTGTGTGTTTTGATCGAGCAGACAAAGGAAAACGCTGTCCATTCAAAACACACGGCTTTTCACACACACACACACATACACACAAGAGGAGGGGGTGGGGTGTACAAACGGGGCCATGTCCTGAGCCGCGGTCAGTTCCCCGTCCGGCCTGAGGGCCACTGGGACTGGGACGAGATGGCACCGCGCTCACAGAGTCACTGTTGTCCACACTACCCTCCTCAAGTTTTTTTTTTTTTTTTTTTACAACCAACTGTGATTTTAGGTCTGCATTGTGTTTAACTAAAAACACTTCTCATCGGCTGTATCTGCTGTAAAGATGGGCAAATCTAGACCTTTTCCCCCCAAAAAAAGAAAAAGAATATCTTAAGAATTCATTAATTTCAGGTGTGTAAAATAGCATCATCAAAACAGACGTATGACATATGATTTGACCAATCTTATTTAAATGTAAATGATGATAAATAAAAACGTATGCACTTAACCTTGCATTTCTGAATGAGACACAAGTTTGTCTTGCTCAAAATAAACTCACCTCATGAATGGATTAGAAAATTGTGCATTACTTGTGTATTACTTTTGTAGATCTAATGAACAAACATCATTCAGTGGCAGCTTTCAACTTTGTCAGTGTAATTCTGTGACAAATATAAAACTGCATGCAAGTCATTTTTTCTTTTTAAATAAAAATTTGTTCTCTGGAACCATGTCCTGATAGAGATAGATCTTTATTTGTCACATACTTTGTTAAAACAGTTAAAACTAGTAGTAAAATGTACAACGAGCCTCTGCAGACAATAAAAGACAATACAATAAATATTTCTAAGACAAGCTAAAAGTTTAACATTACATAGATTGCAAAGAAAAAGCACAGTCTTAGAGGAACGATTAAATAATTCTTACTTATTTAACTGTTTTTACTGCAAAAAATACATTAAATTTTATACACAGCATACACAAAATGGCACTTCTTCCTTGTTTCATCTGATTGTTTGATTCATGCGCTTTTTCTTAAGTGGCAGGTGACAGGTTGGTGTGGTGGATGGGACTTAAAACCTAGAAAGACTTTGCTCCTGCCAAGTTAGCATTTGATACACTTGACGTCTGAGCCATTATAAGTGGTTTGTGGTTTAACGGAAATAAATGGTTATGGTTTAGATAGAGGTAAGAAAAGTGATCAAAACTTCCGTTAATGTAAAAGAACAGTTACTATATAATATTATTACTAAAGTAGAAGTAGTCAACAAAAGTGGAGAGTGGAGTAAGAGTAACATAAAATGAGTCAAATCTACTACTAGTACTACTACTGTGTCTACTACTTTTACAGTTTTTTTATTGGCAGTACTGACAACCAGAATAGAAGTAATATTTTTTCCTCCAAAACGTGATCGAGTAAAAGTTTGTCAAAGTAAAGTCAAAGTATCTTGTTCTTTCCACCTATGCGGCAGAAATATGCATGAAAAAATGTAGGAGATTGTTCTTGGTTTCAATAAAAATGACTCAAGTTACATTTTTTTTTTACCACACTAGACCTTCATTCTTAAAACACAGAACATTTTTCCTCAGGAAGAATCCTTTTATACCCATCCACTCTCTGGAATCTTTACATTTGTACCCAAGACACTATAAGAGCTCTGTAGAAAGTCCCGGAAAAGCGTTTTCGAGAGTGAACAGAATGTACCATATTCTTGACCCGTCTGCCTGAGAGGCTTGCTGTATATGGAACCGAATACTGGACGTGAATTGTATCGTTCTCTGTGTCAACTTGTTAGATGGCAGTTGCTGTAGTGGAGTGGTGAGAGCAGCACATATGCATTATAGGAGAAAATTGTGAAATGACAGATTCCGGGTGTGATACTGAGGGAATGACTAACTAATAGGAGGGGTGCTCCAGGCTGTTAGCTTTGAAAAGCAGTTTGCACATTACTTTATCTTGTCAATCAGATTCCTGGAATGGAAGAGGTGACTGATAACTTGAATTAATTATTTTCTTATTGCATGCATGTGTTAATTCATGGTAATTTATGTCCCTTACAGGCCCAAGCCAGAATATCCAGAGTAAAGCGCCACCTCTGGCACGCAGATCACCACACCACTCTCTGTGCATATATTTATATCAAATGAAAGACTTTTTTTAATCCTGTTGGAACAAGGACCGACTGCCAAATTTGATTTTTAAATGTACTTTTAAGCCGTTCATGCTTTACGTTTGCATTTTTTACCCCTTAACAAACTAAACAACACTGAGCACTGTTTACAGCTCTGATGGGATTTGAAAGTTACAGTTTTTTTTCCGGAGCTAATCCTCTCTCTTTAAAACATACCCCCATTCTGGAAAAAAAATAAATAATGGAGCAGAAGTTGAGTAGAACCAACAAGGCGTACCTCTCTCATTTGCAAATTATGCATGTGGTAATTTCATTTTATTGTAATTATATCACTCACAGAGAACATTCTTTTCGAGCCATCCCACACAAAGCACAGAACCTCACTTTAAACAATTGCATTTGACTGAACATCTTTAAACATTTTGACAAATTTAACTTCCCCCCCGAACACAGAGGATAAGAGGAAAAACATTTCTCTGATGAGAACCGAAACAGCAAGAAGTTCTAACAAGGAAAAGGCTGCCAGGTGGCGAACTGGCTGCACCAACAGAACGCACAATCTGTCTGCTTCTCCTTCCAAAGCACTGACAGCTGCCATCACCAGCCTCGCACACTCGCACTCAGTGGCTCCGCAGCTCCCGGCCCATCCCTCTTTAGTGTTTCCTGCTAACCTCCGAGACAGGGTCACCTGGCCCCCTAGTTGGCCGTCTGTGGGGCCCTGCTGGCCCCCTGGAGACCTGCCTGCGTCGAGAAGCGCGGCTAACACGGGTCTAGCAAACCCGCTTTAATATGCAAACCCAAGGGCTATTCCTCTGACCCAAGAGCATAGCTTTTCTAACAGTGCAATCCAAGTGCAAAGATTTGATGGGCAGCCATTTAGTTCGAACTGCACTGCCATAATCGTGTTTAAAAGCGCATAATAATGCTCGATTACATGACAGTTGCTTCATCTTTCCTTCCAAACCTAAGTACATACAGTACATACATGCACAGAGGCTAAAATGAAGTGAGCTCCACTAAGCTAGCATTGCAACCAAGCTAAAAATAAAACCTGGCAAAGTTCTTCTGATCCCTTATTGGTCCCATAGTTTGATTTCACATTTAGCATTTTCCATTCCCCCCCTCCGCATAAACATTTCATTCTTCCCCTCCCGCAGCACAATGAGACTTGAGTGACTTTGGCAGCAGATTTTGGATCGGCGCTCCTGAATCCACCAGTGTATGTTATCAGCAGGTAAACAAGCTTTCGAACAAAGCCATAATGGAACTGCAAGCGGCATAAAGAGGCTCATCTCAAAAGCTATACAACCCATCAAAGCCAGTGTCATTTCCTCAACACTGCACTGCAGCTGGAAAATGCATGGCTGTTAGTTACAGTTTAAATCGCCCGTCTATTTTCAGACACTTTACAACTATTTGTATTGATTATTATTTACTTGTCAGCGAGCAGCCAGATTAGCTAAATAAGACAACAGATTGTAATGTTTACCGGATTCTTCTCCGTTTTTTTTTTTTTTGTTTTTGAAATCAAAAACTGTGTCATGCACTAAATTAATGGGATTTGCACTTATAGGGGTATTTGAATAATTATTTTTCCCTGAGAATGAAATAGTTCTGTCTATATTTGGAAGGATTACTGGTGACAAACTAACTAACAGGAATGAAAAAAAGCTTTATCCTACACTTTGAGCTCACCAGATGCAATCTTGTTAAGGCTGGATGTTTGTCCCTAAACTTTCTACAGATTTTGCCTCGTGGGTAAAGCAAGAAGAAACCTACGCACTCTCCTCTCAGATGCTTTATTATCTCTGTAGCGTAATGATACATCAAACTATGCCATCAGATGCGCGATGATTCCCAATATGAGCCCAATAAACGTGTTTAAACGTCTGAATTATCATATTTATGTGTTACTAATAGTCATTATGTTCATCATGTGGGTAGAGAATCAAGCATCCTCCAGTGTTGCGCCTTCTCACATATTTCGCAGACATTTCATCACACGTTTAATCTGCCCCTGTCTAAGATTTTCCAGCGAGAAACCTGTAAGTCAAAATAGAGGGAGAGGACAATACGGGATGAGATTATGAAGCATGTCTGTAAAAGCATGTCTGTTTGATCATCGCTCTGTTGAGGTAAAGTTCTCCACTTGGTCGCTTCAGTGGCTGACAGCAGATATATAACCTAATCTCTTCGCCTAACCCTTTTTCTTAGGCATGAATAGGGTGGAAATATGATGGCATTAAGTCGATTTTCTCCTTGGTTTGCAGTTTCCAGCCTCTAATGCCTCTTGGCTCTTCTTCAACAACACACTCGTTCCATTTAGATTTCCAACAAATATAAATGTTAAAGCTTTCCACCCCTATTTATTATTTCATTTGAAGTTCATGCATATATTTAAAGCCGCAAATAATGCTTGTTTATTTGCATCCATCTAGTACACTGTCAAAAGATATGAGGGAAATCAAATACAACTTGTGTATTATCTTCAAATGCCGGAGATGGCAGCGACAAAGGGAGAGATCTGAGAGTCTATGGCGCTCTTTGTGAGTCTTGGCTGACATTATTTTGATATTTCACATTTACCCATCTAAACCTTAATTTAGTGCCACCAGCATATGTTGACACACAGGAAAAAAGCCATTCTAACCTCTCTTTGAATTCACTATTCAAAAAATGCATTAATACAGCTATCATTATACTACAACTAGAGTGTATTAGATATGAATTTATGCTTTTAGACTTAAAGCTGTATTTTTTTTTTCCTTTTTGTGGCAGCTGTAACAGTTATGGTATTGCTAACAAGGTCAGTGCGGTATTAGTATATATTCCTCGTTTAATTTATCTCAAATGTGAAATAGAAATCTGTTTATGGGAGTTTCAAAAGGCAGTTTACGGTTTGTCATAGCATCAGGACAATCTTGAACTTTATCACGCCCTGCAATTTGTGAACGTTTTTGTAGATGTTTTCTTAAGATATTTTTTAGGTCTCACACATCTGTTAAATATACATATATTTTGTCAATAGCTTGAAATTCAATCATACTTTTTTTAAGTTATTTGAATACTTTTGTACAAAAAGATTATTTTTACATTTTTATATTCGTGAAGAAAAATTACACACTTTTTCTTCAATTGGTTATAGATTTTTTTTATTCCCCAAATTAACTTAAGTAAGTGGGATCTGCATTTTTCCATTTGATACATTATTAGATTTTTTTGTATTGATATATTTTGATAAGGTTGTGTCACCCTACTTTAATCTGTACAATAAATATTAGTCGTTTTTTTCCACTGATGTTTTGTTACTCCCACTTAAGTTACAATTTATTAGGACCCTTAACAATCTTTAATTTCTGTCCTGTCAGGACTTTCTCTGGTCAAAACCTGTTGTTTGTACAATCTTACATTTCCTCTGAAAATTTGCTTTGGTGGGTAACATTTAAATACTGTTTGGATAAAAATAATTTAGCCAAATGACTTGACATTTAAATAACTGTTCCTCATAGAAAAATCAGTAACTCACGTGCCTAATTGTGACACATTCACTCACTGCTATATTCAAAGACAGTGAAGGTGTGTGGAGGCTCGAGCGAGTTAAAAGCATTGTGAATGGCAGAAGTAGCAGGAGACGGCACATGGCAGCGTTTCGTCCCATTCAGCCCGATGAGAGTGACTCCCAGCAGCACTGAGCTCAGCAGGGGGTTGTAAACATTTACACTAAGAGCCTGTCCAGTGCACATGGTTGGTGCTTGCCAGCCACCTCGGTATCGAATGTTGTGTTGCATATTTTGTCATTCAGGCCTGTCCCGAAATTGTAGGAATCACACCATCAATTTATGAAGGAGCCATCCAAATGTGACAACAGGCTTATGCTAAATGGAGAAAATAGAGCTAAACATTGTTAAAACACCCCTAGACCCACATGGTAGGGAGCGCTCGGCGGAGAGCTGCTATGCACCCCGCTGTGAACTGGGAAAGTGATGTTGGTGGGCTTCCTGCTCATGAGGGCCGCATCGTTCTTGGGCCCCGATTTGAAGCCTTTTTGAAGTCTGTTTCCTGCCGCAGCGTGCCAACATTAATGTTTCCACAAAAGCAAAAAGCGCTAAATCAAATGAACAATATAGTGTGCCATTCCATGCTGGTACCTTAATTATTAGCAATATTACACAGCCATTTTCTTTACTGGCTAGTAAATGTACTATAACGTCGCTGTTGTCAGAGTCAGCTGTGTGACAGGGTAAAACATGTTCTAAAATTGATGTAAACAATTGAAATATAAATTTAATGGATTTATTTTTAAGGAAAAAATGCATAGGTGTTAAGAAGATCAGGGATGATTTTCCTCCCATATTTCAGCATAAATTAAGTTTCATTATAAACCTTAAATAGAGTCTTTGTGAAAAGTCGATGATAAAAATACAGAGTTGTAAAGTAAGAGTAATACTTGTTTGGGTTCAATCCTTTATTGTTTTAAAACTCTATCTTTTACAATACAGTCATTTCCTGTTACATGTGATTGGATGAGTAATGTACAATGTCGTCCGATAATGAATCACAGCCACAAAGTATTCTTTTCTACATGTCAATAATCTATGATAGTGAGAAGTTTGTGCTGATATATTTACTTAGTTCTGACAGCTCAATGAACTTCCCTTTTCAAATCAACAAAAGCATTGTTTCTGAAAGTGCATTTCAAGGATTGCAAAGACGACTGTGTCGCCAGTCGGCCATAATGTACATCAGTATTAACAGAGGCCAAACTGCTTTGTGACAAACAGCTTTAACTACATTTCCAACTACAACATTTATCTGAAGAAATCAAAGAAAAATATCAATATGCATGCCATGAACATTCCTCCATAAACATTTAGAATAAATGTATTTTTATTATTTAATTATGTCGATAATGACAGTATTTTCCACAAACGGACAAATGCTGAAAATGAAAACTAATATTTAACATCCAAATTTTGTTCAGTTGTACACACAGGTCGCATGGCTTAATGCCACAGTGGATAGGGCCATGCCCAACAAGTTAATAGCATTTGGTCCACAACAACAGATCTGTTTAAAATAAAGCAAAAACGTGAGCAGTGGGATTTGAAACTCAAAATTAAAAACAACATGATAATGATCATAATTCTTTGTTTTTAAGGTCTTTCAGTTTTTAAGTTATGATTTATCATGTGAAGCTTCTGTTCAAAAATTTAGCAATATAAATATACATTTTAGAACAGTACGTGGCTTTTATACTTTTCTGTTCCAAGGAACAGCCTTCACTCTGTAGAACTTGGTTCCTAAAGGAACTTTGAACCTGTTCTGTGCCTGAAAAAAAGAGAATCAGAGAGCAAGACATTAGCGTGGATGTGAACAGCACAAAAATTAATCTACCAAAAAACTTAAATATTAACATTTAGAAACATACTCAAGATCCAGGTTTAGAACCGTTTCTTTAAACATATAAATACAATACCTTTTTTGCCTGACAATATTCCTTCTCCATCACCTTCCCAAGCACCCATGGCCGCCTCGATGTCCCTGATGCTAAACAACAAAGGAATAGTGTACATTTCTTCACCAGTGTCAAATGCACAATTGTGTGTAATCTTTTTTCTCTGTTTTGAATAATACTTTAATTTGCAGGCAAAGTGATGCACTTTCTTTAGTCTTATTACCATAATTCAAGAGATATGTTTAATGCAGGTCTAGGGGATACCCACCTGGTTTAAGGTCCAGAGCAGTGAGAGACTCTGAGTGGAGGAAATACAGGGTGGGACCCACTGTGAACAGCACGTAATTGTCATGCCTTTCATCCAAAATGATCAGAACCAGATCTCCAACCTGGAAACTGAAACAGGACAGAGACAAGGCACAGTTCAGCAACACTACATATAGACAGGAAATATTTCGGCCACAGATAATATTAGATAATGACAGCAGCCACTAAAACTAGAGCAGGATATGTTCCAGTTTGTAGACTTACTCTCTGATGGCGATCTTGTCCGAATGCCGCGAAGACACAGACGACATGCTTTGAGACATCTACAACAAGAAGAATTGGAATAATGTAAAGGATACTGCTTAAAACTTAAAAACTTAAAACATTTGATTGATTACAGGTTTGTGAGAAAAACACAAAAAGTTAATCAAGTTTAACTTATCTATATAACTAAATATTGTAATATTTGGTACTGTCTAAAGGTTTGTCAATCAGGTAATATTTACCATGAAGGAAATTATAATGATAAAAAAATGTCTCCAGTTCTCTTTGGCCTCCTGGGTCAGATTTTACTCTGTGATGCTACTGCCACCCAGTGGACAAATTACCACATAACAAAAAGTAGGTGGTTTTCATGGAGCCATAATTCTACCCTGTACCCTGAGTAAAAAAAAGAAAAAAAGAAAAATGAAAACTAAAAACAAAATAAATTGCATCCAATGTATCCATCAGATCTGAATAAAGTACATGTTACAGTTGTTTATGACAGAAAAGGTGCTGACTATAGTTTAGTTAAAATGTACTTTTTAACTTCAGCCCACATAAGTCCAACTGGAGATGTAGAGAAATTGGTTTGCAATAAGGCTCTATTTAACAGATTATTCAAACATTTAGATTTAGATTACAATTTGTTCTATCTGACCTTTGATTTAGACTGTAACAGTCAAACTGACACAATGGTTTAGTACGGATGCAACAATGTTGAACTTCTGTTTGACAATCGCAGTTCATTATGCATATATGTGCCCATTTTACTCCTTTTTTTGTTTTGACAGCTTTAATTGGCTCAGTTACATTGCTTTCCAGTTTAATTTGTGTGTAAGGGGGCACATTCAGGAAATTGAGAACCTCTCCTTGTGAGCAAACGTCCAATCAGTGTGAGGACCGCGGTGTCATGTTTCCTAACATCAAGCTGCACAGAGTTAATAAAGTTAGAGAGGCCAGAATGAGATGGAAACAGAGGACACGTACAGAAGAGAGATAGTGAAAGTAGAAAGATGCTGCAGTTAGAGCTGTCCGGTGGGAGGCTCAGAGATCAAAGAGGACATTTATAAATGTAGTGGAGGAGGACATGAAGTTAGTTGGTGTAAGAGAAGAGGATGCAGAGGATACTAGGGATAGATGGAGGCAGATGATACGCCGTGGCAACCCAGCCAAATGGAGATTATTACTATGCGAACACTGGTGTGTTTTTGCAGTACGTGCCAACAGTAATTCCTGGCCTGAATAAAATACCATGCTGAATGACACTGACTTGGCTCAAGCACAAGGTCTTGTTCTTACCACAGACCCTTCTGTGAGCTTGAAGCTGTGTTCCAAGCCCTTCTATTGTGTGAAATAGCAGTTAAAACAGAGTAGCTCTAAGCTGAGAAACACCTTTTCTTTTGTATTTGGTATACTAATATAGGTCTTACGGTTTGTTTGTTTTTAATATGTTACACACCACAAGGTTAATATGATATGATAAGCATAATTAAGGACTAATAATGGACTTCAACATTTATTCAATTCCTTATTGTCATGCCTGAATGCCTAAAACAATACTAATTAAACAGGACAAAAACCATGACCAGGAAACTGAAATGTGAATTGAATTGAACTCTTTCACCTATAACAGTTTAAAATGTGCTTGATTTGGTTAAACCTTGGATAGACTGGATGTGAAGGGTTTTTATAATTTTACTGTTGTTCCTTCATTAGTCTGAGTTTAGCTTTTTTTTTGCTGTGCTGTGTACTCATATTTACTAACCAATCTTTGACTGAGGCGCTTGTTTTCTTCTTCCTTCATATGTAAAGTCTGCAACAGATGTAAATATAAGATCCATAAACAGACACATCAACCAGAGTACAATACAGTTACATATGTTATAGATATGAACAAGCTTACCCTCTCAAGTAACAGTATCCGCTGTTTCTCCTCAGACATCAGGACATTGTCGCTGTGAAAAGAGAGCACAGTACTTCAGCACATTCCAGCAGACATTCAAAATGACAAGAGCCTTTTCATATTCAGGCTAAATGTGCGCAGAAAACCACACACTTACACACTGCGATCCTAGCCTGCCTCTCCCTTTCTGTCAAATGTATCCTCTGTCCATCCAGTCCAGATTTTGTTTTTTTACATAAAATCCTCTTCCACAACAAAGGCCTCTTTCTACCAGTAAACAGTTTCATATCATCACAATAAAGAGCTTTGTACTGTTGTTTATGCAGCCACCTAGAGGCCAACTGTAACCTAGATCAGGGTATGTTGTATTGAAGAAAAGCACGAGGCTTTCTAACTCGGCTTTTATCCATGTCTTTTGTATTGGAAATTAAAGATTGTTGAATGTTTTTTGTGAGAAAAGAAAGCCCTTTTCTGTCGTAGTGTTTTATATAATACAAAATCGAATAAAAATCGAGAGAATGAGAAGTTAATAAATGCAGTATCAGCTACTTAAGTTCAGAGTTAAGAAGTGCCTGTAAGTGAGGCTTGTGGACAACCCAACTATTAGCTCTAATATCACAGTTGCAAGACCTCAACAAAAAAGACCCATCAGAGAGTCAGGTTAACTATAAGTAAACTAGCTCCCAAAATGATGTTTGTTTGAAGTGCTCTGCAGAGGTCTCAATTATGTAAACCAAATGCAGGGTGTGTTCAAAATTCAAAGTCCAACCTAAAGACACTGTACTCTGTGTTCTGACCTAAATTTTTCCACGTCTCTTACACAATATTTTGTAAACATACTATTCATTGTGATTCAGCACAGGTTACTTCAGTCTACTTTTCCTTACTTGTTTTGTGTATACAGCTCATTTATCAGAAACCACAATAACATGGATGTATAAGCTACCAGACGACTTTTATTGGCGCTGCTTACTGGACTGTCACCATGCTGGCTTCCACGGCTGATTCCACATGTTCATCATCTCGAATGGCTGCCACGGAGGCCAGTCTCTCGGCTTCAGCCATGGGCTCGGAGTAACAGGCCCCGGCCATGGGCAGAGCGGCGGCTGCTTCTGCCCCGGCGTCCGTGGACTCCTGGACCGAGGTTGTGGGCATGAAGAAGGCCGAGGACACCAGAGCTGTGCTGCGCAGGCGATTCAGCTCCTCCTCCAAGTGCTTTTTCTCCTGCATCAGACTCGCCCGGTCCTCAGACAGGGTCTCAATCAGAGCTAGAGCAGAGAAACAAGGATGTCTGTCAGAAGCATTACACAACACTCGAGAAAATTCAATTTTCTATTGACCAGACAAAGAGTGGATTTAGTCTCTTAGCCCAGGAGAAAATTGTCCTAAAGCTTATGTCTCAAATTAGGGAACCAGACCTTTATTGTCAGTTTTGGTCTGAAGATAAAACTACCATCTATTTTCTATTTTTACAACCTACCTTTGTCTTTCTCCTGCTGCTGAGTCACTTTCCTCAGTTTTTCTGTCAGCTCATTGATGATCTGCTCCTTCTTCAGCTTCTCTCGCGTAAGAACAGTGTTGAAGTTAGTCTAAAGTAAAAAAAAAAGGTAGAGAAATGATCATAAATAATAAAATTTAGCATCTCAGTATAGTCAAATATAGAAGCAAAACCAAAAAAAACCTTTGCTGATGATTCAAGCTGCGGTATAACATACTAACCTGCTGCTCTGCGATGAGTGATGTCTTCAGGTTCTGCATCTCCTCGTTCTTCTTCTTTTCCCAAAGCTCCATCTGGTTTTGTAACGAGGCCCTCTCCTGCTGCAGCCGCTCGTGTAGTGAGGAGTCGAGGGACAGCGGACCCTCAGCGTCTGCGCGACCCTCAGAGTATTGTGGCAAGCTTTCGTCACTAGGAAGACAATTTTAGAATGTGTATTAAAAGGTAGTACCGATAGTAACGGTATTGTGTAATGTACAAATGTAATATTTACCTCTTTAGAGACTGTCTTTCACTGAGCTCCGTTTCCAGTTGTCTAATTTTGTCTAACAGTCTTTTCTCCATTTGCTCCTTCTCCTCCTGCAACTCTTTAAAGGCTTCTGGTGATATGACATTACAGGCCTCTTCTTTCTCGACTGCTTGTCTGTTTTGCTGTACATTTTGCACAAGCAGGTCATTTTCAGCCTGTAAATTGCTGATAACAGTCCTTAACTCCTGCTCCTGTTCTTGAAAGCTCCTCAGCTGCCCTTGATGTTCTTCACTTAGAGCCGCCAGTTGTTGGTCTAGTTCCTGTTGGAGCTTCTCTCGCTGCTCGTTGTGGTTCCTCTCGGCGTCCAGGGCTTTCTGCTGCAGCAAGGAGATCTCACCGTGCAATAACTGCGTCTCCTCCTCGTGTCGATCCACCAGTTCTGAGATGCAGTGGTCTTTCTCCACCCTCATGAGACTCCTGACTTCAGCGATGTCCACTTGATGCTCCTCGTTCTTTATCTGAAGTCGTCTTGTGAGATCTTCCACCTCATCGATAAGGACCTTAGTCTCCGCTTCGACCTGGGACTTGACAGAGTCGGCCTGCTGCGTCTTGGCTTCCTCCAGCAGAAGCCTCACCTCTTCAGTCTCAGACTCTTTGAGCGCTAACTCCACTTCCAGTTTGCAGCGGAGTTCTGCGAGCTCTGTAATGCGAGCATCCAAGTCCTTTATTTGATTTTCCTTCTCTTTAAGAGCAGCGGAGTGCTGGGCTTCTGCCTCACTGAATTTGGCTCTGCTTTCTGCCTCTATTTGCTTTAGAGCCTCCTGGTTGTCTTTGGTAAGAGTCTCCATTTTGGCTTTGTGTTCTTGCTTGAGTCTTTCCTCTAGTTCCTTTAAGCGGGACTGCTCTTCGACTTCTAACTCCTGCCGGATCTTCTGCTGGCTACGTTCAATCTCAAAGTGCAGATGCTCGAGCTGGCTGGACAGAGAGTCTCTTGCATCAGACAGAGTTTTAATCTCTTCTGCTTGACCGCCAATCATCTGCTCTAGGTTTTTGATTTTCTCCGTGTAGCCATTCTCTGTCTCCAACCAGTGCTGTTTTTCACTCTCGAGTTGAGTCAGTTCCTTCTCTTTGCGCTCCATAAGTCCCTCCAGCTCCAACATGGCACGCTGGACATCTTTAACTATGTTCTGGTTTATGAGGTTTTCTTCCGTTAGCGTTTGTATCTGTTTCCCGTGCTCTTGTCGAAGCGTCTGAAGCTCGTTTTGATGATGTATGCTTAACTCTTGCTCATATGTTTGGCAAACGTCCGCTATTTTGTGCACTTCTAGCGACATACTCCGGACAACAATGCCGAAGTCGTGCTGCTCTTTTAAAACCTGGCCTTGGAGATGATGCAAGTTGTCCTTCACACTTTTCAATTTGGACTGGACCTCCTCTGCGGCACATCTGTACTTCTCCAGAGTCTCTTTGAGAGCTGTGATTTCAGAGTTCTCCCTCTCGAGTATAGTGGTGTCCTGCATGCGCTTGTTGTCGATGGCGTTAATAACAGAAGAGTACAATGACTCCACCATCATTTCAGGGCTGGTTGGGTCACTTATGGGATTTGGTGAGGTTAAATTCTCTTCAATTACAAACTCATTTACAGCAGACATGAAGTCCGACTCGGGGCTCTCGGCGAGCGAATCCAGATCGAGGGAGCCCTGCTGCATGACGGGGTCCATATTTGGATGGCCAATGGTTTCAAAGTCAAACGTTTGTGCGTCAATGCTGTCTGGGGATAGATCCTCCAAAGGAGCGGGGACAGGGACATCAAGTGGTTGAACCTGAAGGCTAAGAGAGGACGGGGTTTTGGAGGACGCTGGTGTTGTGGTCCCAGGAAGGCTCTCAGATTGTGGGGTTAACGGAGTTGATCTATGAGCGCTCTGACAAAAAGATGCCTGAAAAAACAACAGAATTATTAATCATTCTAGTGTTTCTATCCAAGAGAGTAGTACCGTGATACTAGATACTACACATCTTAATTGTAGAAATAAGATGAATGTGGAGTAGAAAACCACCTTAACTGGCAAACTGACTTTTACACTATTGATTGTTGTAGGAGCAATGCAATTATTAAATGAGTTTGTGTCCCAAGTCTCTTACCCTTTGTTCACTTAGCAGGTCAGTAATAGTTTGGGACATCTCATCCACACTCTGTGCAGCTTGGACCAAGTGGTGGAGCGTCTCTACATGTTGTTTTAGGGGCTCAAAATCACACACAGTGGGAACCCTGCAGAGAAAGAGAAGTTGGAAATTGGGTGTCTCAAAAATAAAAAAAAATAACCTGTAACAATAACTTCCGAACAATGATACTTACATGAGGAAAGGCTGCACCTCGACAGGACAGCAGGATTTCAAGTACTGCAGGTCGTCAAGTGAGATGTCTGGAAGTTCGTCGTCAAATCTCCTGGGCTTTCGTGTCTATGAAGTATTTTAATAAACATTATCAAGACAGTTGGAAGACAATAAAAGTTCTTTGCTATGCTTGAAACCAGACTTACACAAAAGGAAGATGGAGGCCATGAATCAAGCCCTCTAAACAATCTATTTCTGAGAAAAGACTTCCCTGATAAAGGAGAAAAAAGCAACATGTTCACAAAGCTCTGATCAAAGTGTGATTGCAGAGGGCTGCTGTTTTATTGAAGCAAAAGTGTAATCTTCTGAAGTCACTTACTGAAGAGTTTTCCAAAGGTTTCCCTTTTGAACTTCTCTGCCTCATAAAGTTGTTTCCCATCCTTCACAAGTGCGTACGCCCACTGAATGAAAAACAGACAAAAATAGTGACAATTGGGTTGTTCACTTTATTGATGTAGGGAAATCATTATTGTATAGCAACGGTATTGCACTACAAACTAGGGATGTTTAGACTAAAGACATCACATGGACATCTAGTAGAAGTTACTGCAGTCAAAAACAGTCTTCCAAAATTACACACAGTTAAAATACCTTGGTAAAAGATACTGGCAAATAAAGGCTAAATATTTGTAAATAACAATACACATCAGTAGAAAAATTACAACATGCAAATCACTGGCGTCATGTTAAACACACCCACAAGCCATAGACATGTCTTTGTCTCCAAGCATCTGATCGCATGTTTGTGTTGAATCATGGCATTCATCACTGACCTCTTTGTAGTGCCGCATGAACATTTTCCTCCTGACGACTTCAACCACAGCCAAGCAATACATCTGGGGCACAGTACTGAGGGCCTCCACCACCCGCACTCGCTCAATCAACTCTGTCAAAAGTCTGAGTAGAGCCTGGAGCTTTTCCCCATCCTGGTCTGCATGAAGCATGACATAGCAGCACCATCTAGCGTAACAAAAAAAAAAAAAAAAAGTTAAAAATGTGTCTGAGATTTTGAGTTCAGTGTGCATAAAATCAGAAGAAAATGCAGTAAAAAGCAAAGTTTTCTCTTTTTACTTGAGTCGGACTTGAAGGTTGTTTGCGAGCTCTTGTTTGGCAGTGGTGCACTTCCTTTTGATGTCCAACAGCTTCCTGTGGTTGTTGAGCATGATCATCAGCTGGTTAGTATGACTCAGACACAAGTCAGGCAGAACAGATGTATCCTTCAGGTTTTCAGCCCGTTGCTGATTGGCCAAAAATCCCTATGAAAGTAACAGACACTTGTAAGCCCCATTGACAAACCTGAAAAGTGAATTAGAGTGCTTTTCTCTTTTGGTGAATTCACCTGAGCAAGTTCTTTCTGTTCATTCACCAGCTTCTTACAACTTGCAATCATTTGATCTAGAGCGTACAACCTGTCTTCAAGCCCCTTGATAGCTTTCATGTTTTGATTATCTAGCTTGGCAATTGTGTCCCGACAATCTGCCAGGAAAGGTTGAATGATGCGTGGATCAAGCTGAAAGACAGTAAACATGATTATCCACTGTTTTTAAGACATATTTGGAGCACTGTTTTGACAGATCTAGTCAAAGGAACGGTGACTCACCCTATTGATAGAGTCAAAGCATTTCCTCACAACAGATTCCACGTCATTGGGTCTGTCTTGCACATTGATCCAGTCTAATAGTGTGACATTAAATGCAGATGTGTTGACCAGCTCTTGAGTGTCATCATCTAATAACGCAGCTCTTAAGCCTCCACTGTCAGTCATTTCATGTGTTTCCTGGTCTCCGGTCGCCTCGCACGTCACCGTCCCAGAGGCGGAGAAGGATGTGGATAACTTAACTGGCCTCTTTGCATCAGTAGCGCAAAGCACAGATTCAGTAGATTTTTCATCTTCTGTCTCTTCTGAATCCTTCTCTGGTGTGGAACTGGACTTCTCAATGCTCTCTCTGTAACTGTGGCGGGTCAAACACTCAAGCAGAGGTATCCTGGCCATCACTGAAACTGCTGTCCCAAGCCTGCAAGCAAAATCATAACAACATATTGTCAATTTAGGTTCAATCACTATTCTGCTTATATGAGTTAGCAAGACCCAAATAAACTAACCTTTTATATATTTATATATGTATATTACATGGCTAGTCTAAACACATAGAATTATAGAGATTGTCAACTGGACTTACTTTGTCAGTTTTATCTTAATTTCTTCCAAGTCCAGTTGATAATTTGTATATGAAGTTTCAAATTTCATAAGCAGCTTTTGATAGGACAGCGTGCAGTCATCCAGGTTAGCCATGATCGCAGCCCAGCCTTGGTGTTGGAGGTGTTCATCATGAACCAAACGCTCACAGAATGAGCAAAGTTTCTTGGCAACTTCAAACATTTCCTGTTGAGGCCAAAATAAAAATGTTAGCAAAGTTACTGAAATGGATTTACCAAAAGTATAGACACAACACATTTATTTATACCTCTACGAAAGCAAAAAAAAAAAAAAAAACCTACCAAAGCAAGCTGTGTTCGAGAGGCAACAGTGTGAAAGACGGCCGGCATCAACAAAGACTCCTCCACCTTGACTTGAATCTCACTCTCAATTGAGAAGGTGGTTTTGGGGATTGTTGGATCCCTGTCACTTAATATCATCTCTTTGTTGAAAAGAAATATGGGGTTGGTTTCCTAAAGATAAAAGAAAAAACAATCATGACTTTGAAATTCACATAGATCAAAAAGTAAGGCGATGTAAATCAGCAGTTAGTTTAAATCATTAGGATATAAAAGATGTTTTACAATTTTATGCAAATATAAAACAAGGTGTAAATTGGAAAATGTGACAATATAATAGTTCAATGTATGGATGCCCTAAGATCAAATTAAAAGCTTGGTCAAGCTTGGGAAACACTGCCATAAAGGATAATTTACAAGTATAAACTTACAGTGCCAGCACTGTAGCTGCAAACCCGTCTGTCTCCAGCCATACATTCCCCTCCATTGACAACAAGGACTTGATGTTGAATTGCAATCTTATATTTGGCTTGGATGGCATGTTTGAGCTCCAACACCCTGGAACAAATTAAAATATTTGTGTATATTTAAATTTCTGAATTGCTGAATTAAAATGGTTTTGATATGGTGCCATTGCCTTACGTTTGGACAGCAAGATCAGTATCGAATGTCAAAGTGCTGCCATTGTTGACCTGGAACACATACAGCTTCATGTTGGATCTCCCAGAGTTCTTTTTTTGCTCATTTAGTCAGTCAAGGCCACCCTTAACAAAAAAAGGAAATAATACACACAACATTACACACAGGACACTCATTGCCCAGTCTCTTATAACATCCTTTAAACAATGTATTGTCCACTACTAACAAAGTAAAACCTATGAACTATATCTAGTAATATAACAGTATAGTCGAACCATAATGCTAAGTAGTATGTGTGTGAATATTGTGATATTGTGTTACTACAGGTAATAGTAAACATTTATGCAATGCATTGTTATTAGATGAACACATAATGTGTTCTTTACATAGAAACTGGTGGTTAACACAATAAGAATGTGGTTAGCTTAGCTGAGTCACCATGTGGTTATTGTTACTTATTTACTAGCCGACATCAAGTGGTAAAATTCACAATAATTGTGTTTAATGTGGGTCATTTTGTTGACGTTTATTTTCGGAGCAAAGAGTTCATTTGACGAAAATTATTGTCAACAAATGCAGCTGACTAAACTAGTGTAAATAAACTACTTGTTCTTAACTGCATCTAAGTTTGCCATATTATACAACAACTTAACTGTGAAGTTGCTATGATACACTCCGAGGGTCGTTTATTTGTAGTAACAGTTTACAAATGGATTAACTCCGTTTGTTTTAAGGTTGCCTGTGAACAAGTGATCATATTTCAGGGGGATCACATGTAAGAGTGGTCTAACCTTGGTTAATGGTGGATGCAATGCCAAAGAAAGGGCTACTAGCCACTGCTAGCAACACTGTGAATAATAACAGCTAACAGCTGTGGAGCTAGCGCTGTTTGCTAACGCTGTTTCTAACGTCGGTTAAAATGACAAGTGTAACAGAATTAACAGTGTGGTATAGAGCTACTTTATATGGCAGATGATAGCAAACCAGTTACATTTCAGGTCAAATTAACATCCGAAACAAATTCGTTGGCCTTACCTCACTTTGCTTGCATCTCACTGCTCTTGGTCTCCACCTTGGCTAAGCGAGTTGGCTAGCTAACAAGCTAGCAACTAAGCTAGCTAGCTCCCTGGTTTTAGCTTGGCATACATGAGCTATCTTAGCAAGCCAACGCTAGCTCGACTAAAACTACACTAGAGACGCTGACATTCTTGATTATAAACGCCACGTCCCATACTACTGTAAAACAAATAAATTATCTATTAAACTTAAGTTAAAGTGTTAAAATACAAGAGCCAACGAACTAAAAGCTAGTTGTTTATTATCTCCAGCTAACTACGCTCTCGGTGGCTCTGTCTGTTTTGTTGTTGTCATCTATGAACTGCGTTTCGTCAGCGGTCCGTGCAGTTCAACTCCAAGCCACTAAACCCACAGCTGTTTTCATGTACTGTATGTCACACGTTAATACATTTTGTACGAAACTATTGCTTTTATCAGTGGCCAAACGTCTACGATTGATCGTTAGAAAAAATCATAATACATTTTATTCATGTATTTGTAATATATTTTGTTTATGTAATATTTTTTATTACATAGTATGTATTGTTAATGTAAAATATTGCGTAATTTAGAAGTACATTAATTTGCCAAGATATGTATTAATAATACAAATAATAATTACTGGCACATTGATACTGTCCATGGTGCTTGTTATTCTACCATATGTGCACTGTACTGGCGCCAGGTGTACTCTGGGAAAAAAGTGCTTGACTGTTTTGGTGCAACATGAGAAGGGGTGTGGTTACTGTGGAGGCTGCAGAGTGTGATTCTGTTTGCTGCAGAACAGAGGTACATTCAGGGTTATTATTACATTTTTGTTGAATTTAAAAGTCTAATTCAATATAGGATGTTATTGTTTTTACATACGTTTTTATTTTATGCATCCTTATAGTAAGAGTCGTTTTGCTAATTTAATTTTAATTTGAGGGGAAGAACAGTACTACTACAGCTTTTTCATTCACCTCTATTCTGCCACTGCTTTTAGAGGAGGGATTTGAGGTAAAAGGATGATGTCACCTAGGAATTTGCACCAATCAGAGTCGAGCAACATTTGAATCTGAATTCTATCACAGGTGAGGGCTGTGCTTGCTCAAAAGGCTACTGATGCAAAGCAGCCCTACACATGTAAGGGAATGCAGCATTTTGAGTAGCTCCACCATTATTTAGGCTATATTTAACATTTTAATTTTCATCTGAGGTTCAAATTTACATCTTTGATCCATGATATATATATATTCTTACATGCATTTACTCAGTACAAAAAATAAACTAGTGGTCAGTGGTTTAGTGATTAGATCAGGTTTTTGTTTTTTTGTTGTTGTTTTGTAATGTGATCAGAATGGTGTTAGTGGCCAATGCATTCATTCATAAATGAATCTTCTATTCTTCTATTACATATTAGTTGTCTAGAAGCTGTTAGATTTTCAAGGTTAAACAAAAAAGCACTGGTCTCCATACTTCACAGTCAGTGTTTACCATTCCAAACCAGTAAAAATTCTGTTTAGACTTTGTGTTGGTTCTGCTTTTTTTTCTTTTTTTAAGCTTTCTAGACTGAAAAAGTATAAATATCACGCTGTCCCACATCCTCCCTCCATTTGTTGTTTTCCTTACAGGCAGAGGTCAGTCTTTTTATACATTGTAATCCACTGATTTATATTTACCGCCATCATAGTTGTGATATCCTAGTGTGTTTTTTTGCTATGGCTATATCCAGACAGGTATTATACGTATGCTAACAATCCCATGTATCATCTGGCAGATTTTATGAAGCGCCTCATCAAAATGTATTTGCTGTAAAACTCAGAATTAGAATAGTCAGCTCAATTTTAGTATTTGGCCTTCATCTCTGTGGCCTGTTCAGATGAAAATCAATTATTTAAACAGACTTTATGAATATTGCTTCTCTAACACTTATTTTCACTATGAATGAACTTCTGCTGTTATAGGCATGGCAGCGAAATCTCAGGCCAATCTTGAAGACATATGCTAATCATTTGAAGCAAAAGGTTTGTTGAGACATAATAGGTTGTTTTAAAATAGATTAGATAATGTAAAACTGTTTACTAAAATTACTCCTAGTGCAGCATTTCATTAAAATCCTTGGTATAATTGTCACATTATTGCATAAGATATGACATTTATGTAACATGAAAATATGCACTGATTGGGGCAGAGAATTGGCTATGCATAATTCATATAATTCTGCATAGGGCTTGGGGATAGCCTGTAGCCTTATTGTATTTAGCGCAAATGAGAAGATCCAATCACTCCATGTAAGCAGTTGTACAAGGAGAGCAGCACTTTGATTATTTTGCAAATAGGAAAGAAATGGAACAAAGCAAAATCTTCACAGAAAATTAAACAATGACTCTTGTACTGAAATGCTGTTTAGACAAGAATAGAATGCAAAAGATAAGAAAAGAAATAAGACTGCAGGTGTGTTCCAAAGATGGTCAACAGAGGGTGGCAGTAGGCAGGACAGGACATGTGGATTTCTCACTGGGCAAAATGAGGAGTCTCAGAATACGAATGTGGATCTGTAAAATATCTTAAATGGATGTGCTTTTACATGCTTTCTGACTCATTAAAGTTCATCAACATCATTTTATTTCATTTGATTTTGATCATCAGTCAAGAAAGAATAGAAACAATATTAAATACAAAACAGTACTCTTCACAGACAACTCTTTTGTCAGTGGTAAAACACAACAAACACATAAAAAGTACCGGTTATTCTACAAAAACATCGCTCCCCTATTTGTTGATAGTCCACATGTTGCATACCCAAAGCCAAAAATCTATTCACATTTTAAAATACAAATGATAAGGGTAGTAGAATGCATGTTTTAATGAAGAAGTTATTATGCTCTAGTCAGTGATAGATCTTTTTACAGAAATAGCAACCACACTGCATTCCCTACAGTAGTGGCCTTCAGGTTTTTGTATGCTGGGAAGCCAACTGGACTAAAAACACCCTGAGGCTGGATAATATCATAAAGGGGATTCTTGAGGTTTTTGGGTTTGATCAACACACTCTTGTCATCAACAGGTCAAGGTAGCAGCTAAAAAGTCAATTTCTCATAGAATAGTGAATTATTAGTCTCAATTGATCCCGGCTGACAATGTATTTCCACTTTCCACCTTTTAAAAGACGTACCTTTTGATCAATTTGTGTCATTTTTGTTCATCTGAATCTCGTCTGCAGTAGTATGTCTAGCGTCTCACTTTGCTGCAACAAACTGCAGCAGCACAAGAGCCTTGTCCCAACAGCTGGTATTGTTGTTACGCACATTCACACCAGCAGATGCCACTGTCTCCCACTGTTCATCTCCACCATCACCAGACTCTCATTAGTAAAACATTTGAGGCATGTTATATCTGATCATTTAGGCATGTGGAGCAAATAACACCTGCTGCATGTAGTCTAAGAAATGTGTCACGTGTGGATTGAATATTAGACATCACGTTGCCCACAAGACTATTGTTTGTGTTTGTTATTTGAATCAGGAATTTGCATTTGCATGAATATAAGCTACAACTAAGAGACCAACCTTATGCAAAGAATATACAGGAGCAGATACTTTGCTAACTTAAATCTGATGTCAGGCACTAAGATTTCTAATGGAAATGAAAGAGCATTACAAGAAGGTAGAACGCTCATTGATAGTGGTGTGAAGACGTCAAAAAAGCCCAAGCATGAGCATGTACACACACATGCCCACTTGGTGTTAAGAGTGTGAATGTGTAAGCCTATTTTAAGCACTGGATGAAGACTGTCCAATTGCACTGTGGCCAATGAATTCAATAGGCTAAATATTTTTTTTAATTTTATTTATTTATTTTTTACTTTTGAACATGCTATTAAACTTAAAATCAAGAAAATAACTTGAAAATTGAAAAAATAAAAAATAAAGGGGCTAAAAATAAAAAAACAGCATTGTGCTAAAACGATGCTAATAGTGAAAGCTAGCTCCAAAATGACAATAAAAATATTGAGTTTTAATTTCCTTTTCAAAAACTTTCGGGCTGTGTAGTTCATATTGATGGATTTACACATCTGGGAAGTCTAATATCTTATTTTTATTCACGGATAAGTAGCCTACTGCTAACAAACGACACACCTAGCACTAGCTAACCCCTATATCCTGCAGTAGCAATTTTGTCAGTTGCATAACACTCAGGTAGGTTATTATAATGATGTTCACGTTGCGATCTTCTCCCCCTCGACCAAATCCAATCACACCCTCCCCCATCTCAAGTACAATTACGTGATGGGTGACGTTGGAGCATGCGGAGGAGGGCGCTGGGCAGGGACCACTCGGATCCGAAGAAGACTATTTGATTTCAGCGCAGAAACAACGGCAGTGGCGGCAGTGGACCAAGGGAAGCCGTGCAGAAGCCCTAGCCCCCATTGTCTCCTACAAAACAGCAACAACAGGGAAAACGGCTTTGGACAGGAGGAGTGTGCGTGAAGCGGTAGGCTAGGCATCGCGCGTTTGTAAAGCCACAAAAGACAACAAAAACCGGCCCTGGACAGATCTGGCCAATAACGGAAAATGAATCACAGTCAAGTTGTAATAATATGAGCAAGAGCTGTGTTTTGTTGCAACTGGCGTCCAACCACCGATCGTTTTCCACACTCGCAAATCGCGCGGACTTCTTTTGTTCGCATCGCTTCAAGCCCAAATACTCGTTCTAAACTCTCTCTTTAAAGAACAAAAAAAAAAAAGAAAGCACCAAGATGAATTTCCAGGCGGGCGTCACAGTGTCCGGTATCTCGCAGCAGCCTCAGCCGGCCATGCCCACTCCAGGCTCCGTCCAGGCGCCTGTCCCCGTCCCGGTGCCCCAGTCTATCCCGTCCCAGTTCGGATCCGGTTCGTCTGCGAGCTCCGGGGCCGGTCAGTTCGGATCAGGGACAGTTTCTGGACAGGCTGCTGGTCAATCCGGGCCGGCTGGCTCGCAGTTTGTTTTGTCCAACTCAGCGGCCATCAGAGCTGAGATCCACCGGTTCGAGTCGGTCCACCCCAACATTTACGCCATCTACGACCTGATCGAGCGCATCGACGACCTGGCCCTGCAGAACCAGATCCGGGAGCATGTAATCTCCATTGAAGGTGAGTGTAAAAAGAGATCACACTGGGGTCTTATGTGGCTCCCATTCATTCTGTGTAAACTAGCATAGGGGTGTCTGTTTTGAAAGGGGTCCTGTTTCTTTCTTTTAAGCACATTGCTAATATTGTCACAATGTCAACAGCCACACTTTGAGGCTGGGGGCGTATCCTTCTCTATAAAGTCGTGCCCATATGCACTGCAATAACAGTAAAACGGTCTAACTGTATATGGCTTCCACTAATCACACCTAGGTATTGTGGGGCTTAGGGGCCACATGTGGTCATCTGGTTGTCCATGAGTCGTGTGAAGTCAATAGCAAAACAGGAATCAGATGTTGATGAGCAATGGCAGAAATAGAACTACTTTGCTATTGTTAACTGGTGTAGATAAGCAGAGTGTTGTAGTTTACCAACGCATAACATTGCTTATTGCTATTTTGGTTTTGTAATCACTAATAACTCTCTTTGGTCTTGGTCATTACTTGGTCTCGGTTAGAGTGGTCTGTTTACAAAGAGACATGAGTTAGTGGTTAGCGCTCATTCACTCAGGAGTCATACTGAGGCATTTTCTAGAAGACACTGATTACCAAGAAAAAAAAAAAGAGCATTTGGACTTACTGCGTAGCTCTGAATGAGACATCTCCTCGTACCAGTAGCATCTGTTCAAAACAATACAATTTACTTATATGTATGTTGAGAGAGTTCATCCTATTGGCTCAATCCTCCACATAAGTTCACGTGAAAAATTCATAGACCTTTGCTTCATTAAATGCTTGTCTGGACACTTATGTCGAGCGTAAGCGCCGGTGATGCTCATGCATGCGCTGAAAGTGAACTCACATGTTCACATTAACTTAATGATGGACCCCTACAAAAAACCTCCTGACAGTGGGAGACTTGTTAGATAGTGAACGGTGACCTAATGATGTAGCCGCAGAGGAGGATATCACTGTGGTTCAACAGTTCTTGTCATGTGGGGAGTTCACAAACCTATCTAAAGTGTTATTTAACCCGGGAAGCTAAAGCGGCTTGTCAGGAGTCAACCCGAAGATGATGTGTGTGCCTGCTTTATGGGAGCACTTTCCAATGGCGGTGCTCCGTGTCCAATCAGCGCTTGTGTTGACACAGGGTCACTGTACTGCCAGTCAAAGTCTGCTGTCACTGATCTTGACATCTAATGTTATATGGGTTGTACTATACCTTCACTGGTGCTTTCGGTTTCTACAGTGCTGTGAAATGTTGCATTGGAATCCAATTTTGGACACTGTGATAAAGATTTAACTTTGAGTCACTGACAAATGCATCAAGCGGGATCGTTTATGTTGTTAATGTCTGCTAATGTTTGACCCATTTGCCAAATATATTGACATCAGCACTCTACTATATTTAAGATGGCTTCCTTGAACTTACTATGTATAGAATAGGTGGTCAAAGATAGGTTTTTTTAATGAAGGTGGTGCATTTGTGTTAGAGCCAAGATTAGAGGTAAAATTACGGTGGCTTTCGAGGAAATAAAAGTGTTTAAATGATATAAATCTTCTGGTAGACACTAGCCACACAAGTTGGCACACCTAGACTAAGATTTCTTGAAGTTTATCTATGTATATTATGTTGGCTTAAACTGTAAAGACAACTATTTTATTAATACATTGTCAATTGATAGTAATGTTGTGAAATTTAAGATATGTACATCAAATTGTTGACATTGGCTGTGTTTTCCAACTGCAAAGAGACAGGCAAAGAATGATAACATTCATTGTTTTACTCTGACTATTCTCTTATATTATTCTTTTCTCCAATACAGGCTTCAGTAGGGGTTATTTTGTCTGTGTGAAATGTAGTTTTAAAACTACTGAATGGGCAAAATCCCTTTTATTCTGCAACTTTAGAATGAGCACTGAGCTGATTGTATCTTCACACTCTGCCTGTTGCATATATTTCACTGATTTGGTCCTTATTTGACATGTGCAGGATGTTGTTGGGTGTGTATCTCTCAGCCAATCAGAGCTTTCACAGAGCCCAGAGAGAGGTAGCTAGAGCAAAGCAACAGTGGTAGCACAATGGTAGAAAGACTGCCCAAGAAAATGCAGTAAATTTTAACGACAAGAGGATAAAACTCATTCAGAAGCCAACTTGAGGTGGTGTTGCCAAGATGTTAATGAATATGTTCTTCCTGGTATTCCCACGGAGTATGCCTTTCAGTCAGATGTTCCAGGAAGATGACATACACTGACAACAATTAGATTTTTTTGTTAACTGATTATCATAGTAGCAAGAGTACTGGGACATTTAGAGAGGATTCTGGCAACATGTCATGTACAAGCTAATGGCAAACAAGAACTCTTTACCCACCTGTGTTTTGGCTCTGTTTAGCAGTATTTATGAAAATTGTAGAGATTTAATCAGACTCTGAGGGATGTGTGCCTAGCTCCTCTGTTGTCATGCACAAGTATTATTGCATAATTTTCTTAGTAGTCATGTTTTTATTCTACCACTTCAGACCACAATGGAGGCTTTTATGAGTTATCTTTTTAAACGTGGCTTTTGAAAACACTACTGAGGCCAGCTTTTGTTTTTTTTTTCTTTCCAAATCTTTTTTAAGCAGGCATATTGCCTCTTCAAAGACAAACAAACACTTGACCCCAAAAAGATGCTTTTAGATTCGGTGTATTTCAAAAGCAATCTAGGGGAAATTTAGACCTGTTGAACTCTAAAACAGGCAGATGCAACTTCATGACCTTTTTTATTTGAATATTTTACTGTCCTAAACTTCAAGTCATATGCTGTGGCTGTATCTTTGCATATCAGATGTGCTGCAGACGATTTCACACTTCTTCAATGTGTCATTTGTTGTTGCTCAGTGTTTATTGCTTGATTGCAGTTGATGTATTGAAGATGCATTGCATAAAATGTTGCACTATATAAAAGAACAAAATGGGACACGTCAGTCAAAAGTATATTTTCAAATAGTCTTAAATAACACTCTTTGTCTGTCTTGGAAAAATAGACACATAGAAGGAGGAGCCTTGCAAGGCATTATGGCTGTTTAAATGCACCAAAAAGGAGAAGAGTAAGTTACTTTTGCTTTCGTCACTTAAAAGGGACTACAGTTTTGCATTCATGGCTGCACAAGAAGGTAAGAAAAATAATTGAGATTTGTGAAAAGCAAGTCTACTTTCATGATTAGAAGCAACCTCTTAACTAATAGTATCAATCTGTTCCACAATCATGAGGATAGCAAGTATCATACATGTTAATGCTTTGGTTTATTTCCACAAACCCAAATACTCTACAAAACCCCACAAAATACTATAACTGCTGCTGTGAAATAATGACTTCTATAAATGTTCAGATGCAGGAAATTGTATGTAGAGTCCAGTCTGTAGAAGTTTGCTGTAGTTTGTCATTCAGTTTCATGACTAATAACTTCCCTATTATTTTTAGACAGTGTTTGTTTTGGTGACTTGAATAACACTGCAATGGTGTGACATTTAGTACACAAGATTATTGAAGAATGAGGCTGATTGAATGAGGCCACAAAGTGAAAAAAATGAGAATAAACTACATATTAAACACAAAATTACAATAGATGTGTTCTAAAAAAACTGCAAATTGTGGAGGTTTATAACCAAATAGTATAATTTCAAACAGCTTAAAGGTGTGTAGTGTTTTGGCATCACTGAGAAGCAATAATGCACTAGAGCATGTGAACAACAAGTTGATCTGATAGTGATTCCACTTTAAAAATGTGAAACAAAACTAGATTTGTTCATAAACACCCCAAACCCCCAAAAATGTTTGCTAAAACTGCACTGTGCTTCTCCTCCAGCAGTGTTTAGTTTGTCTGCTCTGGGCTTTTGTAGAAGCAGGAACAGGAAGTAATGGAACTACCACTGGGTTCTATGGAGCTTTAAAAATGTGTTTTTCTGAGACAAACAGATACAAAGTGTTATTTTCAGGTGGTTATACTCCGTTTACTCTTGGCTGTGTTCCATTTTGTTCAATATCCTCCAACATTTTAAACAGCAATCCTTCAAGATGTAGCTTTGGCTGGTTGTGTTTGTTGCACTGAATATAAATGTGGAGGTTTGTGTGCTGCAACAAACATTTACCTACAAAAGAATTTCCAAACAGAATTGAGAAAGGGAACCAAAAAACAAGGAATAGTTTTGATTGTCATTTAGCAGTATACACGGTATTGCTGTTAAAGGGCTTAAAAACAGCTTTACATTTAATCATGATTTTTTTTTCAATGCGCTCACAAGGACAACTTTGAGAAGCAACGACAGGCAAGGTAGCCAGACTCCTCTTCACCTGCGCTTGGACTGCAGATTTGTTCCTCCTCAATCTTGCATCATTGCAGAGACTGTTGCTAAGGAACCAGTGGCTCATGCATTTGGCTGAAACTGCTGAAGAAAGAGTGAGTGGAAATTACAGTCTTTACAAAATGAATTCCTATTACTTGGCCTCTCTGATGTATTCTTGATTAGTGGGACCCAATGCGTTCACAAGTCTCGAAGTTGGGAAGCTAAGCGGAGTGTTTCCATGGCCTCTCTGAATTCTCCAGTTGTTGTTATGGGCACTCTGTCATTGGCTGCCGGTCGTCCTGTCCGTCTGTTTGTCTGCTTACAACACTGCATTGCTATATCCAAGGAATTCAAAGCATGTGTTCTCATCAGTCCATTAGCGCTCCGAATACAGTATCCGCATTGATGAGTTGTTTTGTATGTGATGACTCTGACACGCTGTTGCAATGCGTTGAGAGAGAATACTCACAATGAACGCTTCCATTAAAAGAACAATGTGCGTTGACTGTAATGGCAGGGAATATGTATTAGTGAAAAAGCCTCTGTATTCAGCAATCAAAGTTAATCACTCTGCAAATATAAAACTATTTTCCAGAGAGTTAGTTTCTGATATTATCCAAGGGTGTTACCATTATGTTGTATTACCAAGAGGATGGAGTGTTTCTGCAGTGTGGTGCTTTGATGAAACCATGTACATACAACGTGTCCCATTTACCATACTGCTTTGGCTGTCCCTAGAGTTTTGGTTCCAACAGTGTGGTACGGTTACAAAGAGGAAAGCTAAACACGGCAGACTGTTAATTTGATGATAGAAAGTCCTTCAAAAATAAGAAGCAAAATGAAAAACGCAAAATGCTTTCTCAGATAAAGCATGTCTTCTTGTGATACACCACAATGTCGTAAGAGGAAAGAACTCTCATCATACCTTTTCTGGAAGCAGTGTTTATGAGCAACAGCTGTCTCTGGTTTTATAATGAGACAGCTTCTTATGGCTCTGACTTTGGGAGTAAATCAAAACACATTTGCTGCCTGAATTGTATTAAACACTAACACATACTAACTAGTGAAATGAAATATCATTTGAGTTCCTTAAACAAATAACCCGTTGGGGGCAGCAATGCGATTATTAGCGTCTAAACTGCCAAAATCAACATGAAGAAGAAGGTAGACCAAGGCTGGATGTAATGTGCAGGACCAAGAATCCCAGTGTTGTAAACTTAGCGGCTTTGTTGCTACATGTAGCGAGTATTCAGACTCCTCTACAGACACTTTTTCAAAAAAGCGACTAGCCACAAATCTACCGACTTTTTCTGGTGTCATTGGAGACTTTTGGAGGCTGATGTGAAAGCACGTATCATTCTTACTCTTCTCAACCAGCGATGGGTGCTGCCGTAGGCCTATCCCATAGCACTCACAGGCAGATGAGTATTCAGGCAGCATTCCCTCTCAGCCGCGGTCAGAGCAGGACATGTTCACCCCTCCGCATCCCTAGTCCAGACTGCAAATTAATCGCTTGCTTACTTACTTACTGCATTTGTTCACAACACATCCTTCCCATTAATTTCCCTGCAAAATAACTAGGTCTTGACCTGGTAAATTCCCAGTACAGATTTACTGGGAAATCACTTCTGGCTTTTTTCACACATGAAACTGTTCTGGTAAAATGCAGGAACATTGCTGGGAAAGACTTCACGGCTATAGAGTTTTGACTGTGTGTGATCCATACTTAATACTCCAGAGATATCAGGATTAACAATAAGAGTCAGTGGATCAAACAAACAATGATTAGCTATATTTTTCTTGCTGGAACCACACAGATGAAAGTAATCTAATATTGTTGGGAAAAATGTTGATTTCATAATAAAATTGGAGAATGATTACTCGAGTAGGCGTGCATGAAATACTGCAGTGCCAAGCTTTAGAGCGACACTAGATAGACCTGACTTGTTTACAGTCGGGCTAAAAAATTGGACCAAATGAAAAGCTTTGTCTTGCTTACTGCCAGCCCAGTGTTCACTCCTGTCATTTTTCTCAATCACCCCGCAAACTACCAGCAGCCCCATCTTCCTGCCAGTGGCCATCTTAGAGCGCTATTGTCAAGTAACACTGATGATGCAGCAGAAAGCTAAAGTTTGTTGCAGACAACATTTAGCTGTGAGCCTAGAGCACTGCACCAACTGAGTAATCCACTGATGGCAGCTTACTTTCTTCCAAGTATGAGTCATATACACCAGGGTAATGCAGAACAAGTTTGTCATCTGCAAAAGCACACACCAAATCGTTGCACTAATATGATCATTTATTACCCAGAATTCCTCCTTTTTTACATCCCAAACCTTGTTCTTAAGTTGCTGAGTGAAGTGTAATGACTTTTTTTTTTCTACTTAGGATGAAATCCACTTGAAATCCACAAACTGCTAAGATACTATCTGCAGTGTGATTTCAGTTATATTTTTAGCTTTCCATTTCGATGTTGAGGAGTGTTCCATTAACAAGAGCATGCCTTGGGAATACTTGGCGTCTATTTTCAACGGGACTTCTGATTGCCAGCCTCATTTGTATTCTTCTCCAACATATGCTATTGTAGTTTAAGGTGTTATGCGGTTTAATGCAGCATGCTAAATGTGTTTGATAGTACTATTATAGTATTTGGATTATATTTAAAAAAAACCCACAGGTTTTAATTGACATGGGTAGATTTCTTACTGTAATAATGCGTATTTAATATCATTAAGTTGGCACGATATGTTGCAAATTTATTGTTATTGCACTTATCTGCTTCTACCACAAAAACATGGTGAGTAAAATGAGTGACTTGTTATTTTGATGGCTCAGAGTTGACACCGCGCAGCTTTGTGTGCACTGAACTGTCCCCTTTTTGTGGGGATTTCCTCCCAGTGAGCGACCTCAGTGTTCTGTTGTTATCTCGAATCTCGGTAATAACTGCATTTCTCTAAGCCGCCTCACTACACTCTGTCATTTTTTTAAAAACTCCAACTGTCTGTCCAATGTCAAACCCAGGGTTGTCAAATAAATCCACAGCTAAAACGAGCAGGGCGCTTGGGATTGAAACCGAAGTGGGTAATAAGTCCGCACGACGGGATGCAATGTGGTCAGATAGTGATGGGGGATAGCATAGAGGGATATGATGAGCAACAGACTGAGGTCTATGGGCCCTCTGCTGGTATTGTGTTACCTACAGACTGCATGCCCTTTGTTGTTAATCACTGATTGTAAATTAATAATATACAGTCGCCATTTTTAGGGCCAGGGCCATTTTATGGTGTGTCCAAAGGCTAGGCACAATATGAGAAGACAAGACATGGAGCAAAAAAGGTTGAATCAATAGATTGTCAAGTTTAGTCATTACAAATTATTTTAACCTCCCAAATTTACTGTGAATTTGTATTCACAGTAAATTTGGGATGTGTTTTTAAGATACAATGTAAAAGCACCTTAAAGGTCCCATATTATACTATTTTGAACATTATACAGTGTATTTTGGATACATTTAGGTTACCATATCACGTTTTGCAACATGAAACACTCAATAATGATCTTATACAAGCGGTTTGGATGAGCTCTCATCATGAGTCCAAAGTGAACGGTCTGATTTGGCGCTGTCACTTTAAGGCTCAGCTCTCCCGTGTTGGCTCCGCCCACTTCCTGCCTGACGTCACGCTAGAACTACGCGCTGCCGCTGGAAACAGACTGAAGTAAACACGGTACATCTAGTAACAACTTTTTCAGCAATGGCTTTGAGAGTAACTGAGCCGTATATGTTAGACCCAGAGTCTGACTCTGAGTTTGAAGAACATGAGCAAACACAAAGACCTCGAAGGCTTCTACAAGACGTTTCTGCTTGGTAAATGAGAAACTATTTATTGTGTATGTTTCTATGGTGTAGCCTGTAGCATAGCGCGTGTTAACTGCTTCTGTTTATCGGTGCACATGTGGAAATTGCCTTACAATGCCTACTGAAGTTGAGAATGTATGCTGCCTGGAGACTCCTAAGGTAGCTGCTGTGCAGTGTATTGAAAGAACTATAACAAAGTAGCCTAGCAATATGTAGAGCTATGCAGTAATACATGTGTGCATGTTGCTGACAGTAAGTAAGCTAACACAGTAGCAGCATGCTTCTCTGTGTCTGAGCTGCAGAGCACAACACTTGTTGACAGTGCAGGAGAGAGGGGCTGGAGGAGTGTGGAGGAGCACTTCCTGGAGAGGAGTGGTTTATTTCACATATTGACGTCATTGCGTGAAACAGCTCGTTGAAAGGACTGTAGCTCAAACTAAATAAATTACTCAAACATGCGCGAATGAAACAAAACACAACTTTGGGTATGTGTTTGAGGTAGAAACAACGTTATAACATGGTTAAAAGCTCAGAAAAGTCGATTTAGCATAATATGGGACCTTTAAAATGAGTGAGATACAGACTCCTAAATGCAAGTAATGTTTTCTAAAAATCTAATTGGACATACTGTGAAACTGTGAAAAAACTGCCTTGAGTTACAAAAAGAATAATTTCATCAGGTGCAAGATCAGGCCCTTTGTGTGACTGATGGCTGTTTCGGCTAATTGCAGTCCATGATTTGTCTGATGTGGAAGCTGGAACTGGATGGCTGACAAGCAGATGTCACATTATATAGTTAGTAGTAGAAAATAGTAGTAGTGGAACAAACTATACTACGTCTTTGCATTTGTCTCTGTTGGAAAAATAGCAGTGTAAAGCTCCATAGACCCCAGTGAAAGTTCCCTTACTTCCTGTTCCTACAACTACACTGGTCCTTACTGAAATCTGAAGACACTTATGAACTGAACTTGTTTTGTGTTATCACTTTTGTGAAATCATAATCTGTTATTCTAGTTTGTTTGATAAAGGTCAACAAACTTCATAGGTGACAAATTACAGACCTCACCAAGGACCAAGGAGTGCGTAAGAAAAAAACCTATCTCCTATTAACAAGCAGACAATAATAACTGGCTATCACAGACTGCTCATGACTGCAGAAGATTTCTTAATTAAAACCACACTGTAACTGACAACTGGTTATGCTTAATCCCACTGTCGTTGTTGAAATCAGTGAATCAAAGTGGCCTTTGACTCCTAGTGACAGACTAAGGTCATGGAGGTTTTCCATTGAGTGAGTGTTTATTAAAACTGGGCTTCCAGTTGGCTCCAGGGACCATTTGTGTCACGGAGATGCTGCTGCTACTTCTGGCAAATGTGGGCCGCACAATGTGCTCATTATTTTTCCAAACTGTATCTTTGAATATGGATGAGAAACTGTTATGGAGTTGGAAATGTCAGTCAATATGAGCAGCTGCGTCTTGTACATGGTGTGTCAATGTAAATGGGCTTTAATGTGGAACACTGGTGTTTAGACTAGCTCTGTAAGTATTTACTAGTTGTAGATCTGGAATCTAAATAAAGCCTTCGGCATAAATACATCTGTGAAGCACAGATTCAACCCAACAAGAGCTTGTTTTTGAGCTACTCTGCCCTCTTACTGAGAAAGCACAGATGGAGCAGTTTGCAAGGAGACAGTGTTCTCTTTATTAATGGCTTGTCTTATTTTCTCATTATTTAATTGCATTTCAAGTGTAAACCTTTTTGTTACACCAAAACAGAATGTGTTACCACTAGTTAAATCAGCAGCCTAATTCATGAAGCCAAACCTGTTGTAAATTGGAGTAAATTGTCATGGCTTGATTTGTTTTTTTGGTACAAAGAAAAACAACACAGAATAGCTCACCTTTTACTATATAAACATTGACCAGACTGACAACATATCATGGTGAGAGTATCTTGTTGAGTCTGGTTGTAGAGCCACTTTGAAAACACCAGTGGACTTGGTTTTCGACCAGATTCCCTGAAGTCTGCACATGTGCTGACAGGATGCATGTTTACGATGAACCAAAAACAGTTTAATCTCCTTTCACATCACTTAATAGTTAGTTGTTTGGCCAGAGACTGATCTCTATTGTGTAATATTGGCCTTTATCTGATCTGGCCTTTGTGGTTGTTTCTCACAGAAAATTATACAGCCCCATAATTATAATCACTGAAATCTGGCCTTCCGTTAGGCTTAGGCATGACAATTTCCAGCTTTTTGGATAAAACTGCTACGTACTATTACATACATATTAATTTGACACATGAAAAAAAAAACTGCAGTACAGGTTAGGGCTTGAGCATAGCTCACAGATTCATCATTATCTCAAGTTCTATTTTATTTGTTATACAATAATATAAATAAACTTTTTGTACTGAAATGATTATTCAAAAATACATGTGCCTGACCCTAATTATGAAGATGTTCTGTTGTTTTAGTTTTTTTAAAGCAGATCTTCCTCTATAGAGACAGAGAAAACAAGAGAAAGAGAATGACAGATAGACATACGGTCGGCCTTCTTCATGTGGTATGCACCAGGAGAGCCACTTAGATGCCCTGTCCTTTCGATTTTGTCTCATTTCATTTGCATAAATTCAAGAAGATTATTTTGGGACTGAAGGCGGAAGGGGGTCCACTGCCCCACTGTCAGCTTTTGGAGCGTGAAGCCCCTGTGTCTATCATCCCAGCAGGGATTTACAAAGGAGTAAATGCTTCTTTTGATGTTGTGCTCACTGAGACGTTGTAAAATCCTGAGTAGCATCTGGAGCTAGTGACCCACCTCTCGAGTTTCAGACATGTTAAAAAGACAATTCACAGCGTGTCATCGGTTTATTCCAGTAGTGAGAGACTTTTCAGATAACGGGGCTTGCACATGTCTCTATTTCGTGAGTAGTGTTATAGTTTCTGTCATGTGCAGTTTTATTACACTCTCATTGAGATGCTGTTTGACTCTGGATACGACTCCTGACCTTAGGCTGGTGAGCTGTGAGCCATTCGGGTCTGAGCGCTCGGGAGGTCCACAGGGGTCACAGTGCCATTTCTGCGTCAGCCCTGCTGTCCTCTCGGCTGCAGCGCCATCATTGAATGAGACGCTATCCTTCACAGCAGAATGTCCTCCATTGTGCCTCTGAACAAAGGCGTCCTCTCTCACCATTGATGGACAGCTAATTTTTTTCCCTGTGTTGTGTTGAACGCAGAAAGACAGGGGTTAAGCGGTCAGGCTTTTGTAATGAGAAAACTGAGAGGATACTCATGCTGGTCTCTCTTGAGGGAAAGGTATAGGGTTTTTCCACAGGCATGTTATCATAGATATTGTTATTTGTCAGTTCAGTGGGACAAATTAGAGCTGCACATGTTATGGATAACAATATGACCTGTGATATTTCACAGTAAAAGTTCAGTTATACTCAAATCTACAAACAAATAAAAAGACTGGGCTTGGAATTCCACTGGGGCTAAATAAAAAACAAACTGAATCAGGACTAAACCAAGACTTTTTCATTTTTCAGCACAGTTTGATTTGAGGCTCTGATTGGACAATGATCATCACATCGGCGAGGTGGGAATCTCAGATGCATTACTGAGATTTAAGCTTTTTTTCTAAGTTTGTGCATTAGAGATACTGCATCTGTTGGGATTGCATTAATGATAAATTTGTGATTCATTGTGCAGATAAAGTAAAAATAATAAACACCATCCTTGTGTTCTAATTGGTCTATACCAGTAAGTGTAAAAATACTTTTCAGACCCATCCCTGCCTGTTTCAACTAATCTGTAGAACTAACAAAGTGGTTATCTGTAGACTTGTAGTGATTAAATGTTACAGCTGTTCCTTGGCATTTTTTCCCATGTATCATAGCCTTGGTGTCAACTCATGACAGAGTTTTGGTGAATGTGGTCTCGGCTAAAAACAACATTTTTATATAGCTGCTGCAGTATTCGACCACAGTTCTTCTCATTCCATTGCAAAAAAAACAAAAATCCCCAAAACCAGGAATCTTTTTCATTTTCTTTCTTTTCATCCAGCACCTGCATTTTTGGTCATTTGTCTTACCTGCTTCATTATACTGCTGGGACATTGGTCACTTAAATTTGCCACAGGCATTGAGCATGTCCTCCGGTGGAAGTGCTCATGTTTCCTGCCAGTGGGGTAGGGTTGGAAACAGATGGCCGCTGACAGAGGAAGGGGTTTGGAAAGCAGTGAGTGAGCAACAGATGGAACGGCGCATATGCCTCCAAGTCCCTCAGCCTGCCAGCAGTCCCGTGACTAACTGTGGGAAGATATTGCTCTCATCCAGGTTGGGGATGGATCACCGTGAAGTGTCCTTAGAATAGCAGTACTCCTTTACAAATTAAACAGCGTCTTATATTTTCAGATCTTGTCGAGTAATCCTTGAAGGGCTTTTGTTTTGTTTATCCTGTTGGGTAGGAAAGAAATCCGAGTTGTCTGTAATATTTGCAGAGAAACATCACCGTGGGACTCTCGTAGCCCTCGGGGGAACACAAGAGGAATGGCTGGATAAAGGAAGTGCGGCTCGTGTGATGAGTACGCCACGCTACCTCTAGCTTCGCTGTAAGAAGGCAGTTGGAGAACCATGTAATTGAGAACATAGAGACTATTTAAAGGTTCACAGAGCTGTGGAAATTCAATGTTATTCCCTTAATAGCTCAGGGACATGTCACACTTTTCCTCCCATCACTCAATCTTCCAAGGACGTGCTTTGACTTTGTTTCCAATACCTTTGTTGGAAATAGCTTGCTGGATTAATAAACAGTGGTGTAATCCTTCTAAAACTGCAATGGACTCTGGTAGCCAAAAGTTAAGTGAATTCAGAAGGCACAAATCATAAAAGTAGCTGCTGTTGCCTTGTGAGGCAAAAATATAACTCAACTTAAGCTGGAACACATTGAAGAGGCTTTATACAACAGTACAGGTTGAGTGGACAGTCAGAATTGAAAAGAGTGAATCCAGACTGTATGCATGAACATAATCTGTCTGTTTTTCACCTGGAGGATAGTGTCTGAGTATAACCTCTGAGGATGTACTGGAGAAGCGCAGTAGAGGGTATATTGTTTATGCTATGCTGATTATGTTTATATATTGTGTGACTGGTGCTGTAAGCAGAGTGCATAGGGTGGAGAAGTTTGATACTGTATACAGAGTGTTTGTACATCACTTTTCCCTTTTATGTTGTGCATATGCATGAATACATATTTAAACGATAGCACTGACACCGCTTTGTGTTGTTATCAGAGATTTCAGTTGCTCTACCTATCCCCCGCCACTCGTTAAAACCACACAGACTGTCCTAGACTTTGGGTCTATTTATGAACACACAGGTCAGAAGAAAGTCTACAGGTAAAAGAATGATTTAGATCTTTAAAAGAAAGTAATTTTTGGCAGCAGCATACATCACTCTACTGCTTTTAGTGCAGTGGAAACACAAGCCTCTTCAGGGGTTACCTACCGTACCAATCTGTACTGTACTATTTAGTAGAAACATGCCTTATGGCTAACCTCAGACGCTAATCACAGCCTCCTCAACTTGACTTTAATCACATTTATCCTTCAAAAACAAAGTTTGAAAGTACATCTTCAAAACTGATTAACAGGCAGTCGGATGTCAGTCATCACATTGGACGTGTAGAAGACAGAGGAGTGCTTAAATAAGGCCAAAAAATAAGTACATTAATACATTTTCTTTTTGTGGTGTCTTTTTAATGGCAGTCGTCAAGATCAAGGCTTTACAGAACCACTCCTCATCTTGACAGCCGGCGTCTCCTCTGTCCACTATTCTTCTTTCTATGACTAGACTTGATGCCTTGTGTTGTTTTACTAAAGAGCCTCAGTTGAAATCCCGGCCTTGACCTTTAAAGATTTATGACGCTAACACAAGTTCTATCACACTTAACTTTTGTGCAAGTGGAAGCTTAGAGTGGAATCACATGACCCATTTGTAGTAGTTGAGTCTAAATGCATTTGCAGCAGATGACATTAGCTCCCAAAATAGAAACTCTCCTGTCAGTGCATTTTGTTTGAGCTGAGAACAGTTAAATGGTTGTTAGCGCTGCACTGAGGCTAGCCCCTTCTGTCAGTTCAGCTTGTTTAACATGTGCCAGTTGAGAGTTATCACCTAGGTCCTACATTCCTTTTGTGGATGTCACTGTTTTGAAGGTGTTTCAGCATGTCCTCTTTTGCTTGTGTTGGCTGCCTTCAAAGGATTCATTCAGGTAATGGGTCAGCTTTTGTGCTTTTTTTCTCATTTCTGAGGATTGTGGATGGTATAAGATGACGAAATACTACAGTTTAGATAAAAATAGACTGCCCTGTGATGTGGTTATGGTCTATGCCAGAAATGAATGTTAAGATGTTGACAGTTTTACTCTATTCATAATACTAATACTACTTGTCAGGGCCTAACCACTTAAATACCCTTTTGTTGTAGTTGTACCACTGCTTGTGATTGACCCAAAATAATGTGTCATCACCTTTTTTAAGTTTTGCCTACATTGGTTCAATAAGCTCCAAGGCAAGCTAACAAATAATTATACAGAATAGAGAGCTCACAGAATAGTGCACGAGTTGTGAATCTAAAATATTTTGAATGGAATCAATGGGGAGCAGCAAAGTATTGTTCATTCCCTTTGTGTCTAGCTGTCATTTTCACATTTTTCATCTAAAACGCCATTGTTTGAAATGGAATTTTGTAAAGACACTATTTCACAGACTACTAAACGGCCATACATCAAACAATTGTAACTTTCTTGATTGATAGACAGATTATAGTATAGTATATTTAAGTATTTAGTAAACATATACTCACAAATTCAGTGAGAAACAATGAAACAGCATTTTGTTGTCTTTACAAAAACAACTGATAAATCACAGCAGTTGTCAAGATTTTACCTCTGTTCAAAATCATACAAAACTACAGTTCGTTGGTTGGGGTACAGGACATTGGTTTATTATTACAAAGTTTAAATAATGCATCAGGAAACATGACTCGAAATGAAAATACTCTATATTTTGTCATTTTGCACAGCTGGTCGTGAATAAACAATGCTTTAGGTTTATTTCGGGATGTTTTATTCTATGGGAACCACACAAGAGGAAGTGTAATGCGACCCCCATTACTGTTTATGCCCCACTTCCTGTTTTCCCCGACTTGAATAAGCCAAACTTGTTCCACTGTTGAATCCCCCTGGCCATGACCCAGGACTGGTGTCATGTGGTGGGCTATGTGAACTGCATGCACTACATCCCCTCTCTCCAAACACACAGTTTCCATTAAGGGCCCGACATCTGCGGACGGCCCCAGTTGGCTCCGAGCTGCAGTCATTTACTTCCTGTGGCATTCATGTTGTTTACCGTGTTGTTTGTGTTTCCTGCCTAATGGCTTGTGTGGGAAATGTCAAAGCCCCGTTGACAAAGAACCTGTTTTTTATATCACTCTTTCTGGAGGCGAAGTCATCCCATTCTTGACCAAAGTCTGGATATGACTCACTAAATTTGGGGCACCCTGGAAATCCTTTTATCTATCATATTTCTTTTGTTCGGAAATTAAAACCATTTTTCTTTGAGTCATCCACTAGAACAAAGTTGCGGCTTTATGCATTTGCTGACAATGATACTACCCTAGCCTGCTTTCATTTACATTATATTATCATTTGATTACTTTAATAAATTATGATTTAGTTTATAGTTACCCTGCTGCTACTATAAAAATGCAGATCACATCTTTGTTTTTTTAAAATAGTGTTTTTTGGGATCATTGCCTTGAGCTATAAGACCTTTCCATCTCATATCTATATTCTACATCAGCAGTCCCCACCAATTTCCTGCATAACATTTTTTTACAGACTGGGGCAGGTATCACTAACATAATATAAATTATATAAGAACAGCACATCAATAATATTGTACAGTTTTCTTATTAATTAAATTATTGCATGCATTATTCAAATGTAACACAACTCATAATAATATAGGATCTGTGCAACTCCTGGGCATGTTTTCCTGCAACAAGACCGATCTAGGAGGGATGGATTTGTTATGTCTTGTCCAAGATAAGATTAAAATAGAAGCAGAGTTTCTAGGGCTTTTCTAGTGATCTCAGGATTTTTCACCTTGACTTGAATCCAGAAGGTTGTGAGATTTCAAGTTGTATCAAACATATTCTTTGGGTCACCATCATTTGCAGTTGGGGCATGTAAATCACCTGTTGTGATAGAACCGCTATTTTCTTAAATTGGCTCTTTGTATTTTAAGCTAGGTTTAGCCAGTGGCTTAGTTTAGCTGCACATGGAAAAACTGAGTCAAGTGAGGAAAACACGCTCTGGCAAAAGTAGTCCCTTTCAAAATAAAACACCCAGAAGATTATAATGATCAATAAAATGGGAAAAAAAACAAAAAAAAACTTTGTATTTGTATCTGTACTTTCTGTGTGGCCCTATACCTAATGATCCACAGCCCTGTAGTGGGGATCCCTGCTCTACAAAAAACATTCAGGATTATTTGATTATATTATTTAGAATAATTGTCATGGGCACAATTAGTTTTGATTATTTTTCTATTAACTGCTAATCTCCACTTATGTACCAAATGTTCTTCTTTATTTACGTAATTAATTCATTATATTATATTGGCATAACATTTGCATGACATTTAAATCATATTTTAATTGTTTTTTTACCAAGGATTAAGTGCTTGCCTTAATCATTTCTGTTAAATAGCCTACAGAATAAAATTGCATTTGCATTGTACTTTATGTATACCCTTTATGTAACATCAGATAATGTTTTGGTATGTTCATACACAAAGTTTAAATTCAAAAGAGGGGGATGGAACTATTTCACACGACTGCCTAAACTTTGTTATGGTCTAACAATATGGCTCCATAAAAGAACTCTGACTTCATTGCTGCAGTATGTTGTATACATATGTTTAAATCAGACTATTCAAAGACAGAACATTTATCTCACTGCTCGGCCAGAATTATACTAGGCCTAAAAATATCATCACACACAAGAGGCGAAGACAAATGTGACCAAAAAACTGCAGGAGTCATTCATAATGGCGCTGTTTACAACAGGCTGCAGTTTAGGAGCGATGTTACTATGGAGATTTGGAAGGAAAAGGTTACCAGAATGCTCGAGTGTTTGTCGAACACCATTTGGTTTGTCGTTTTCTTTTTCCAAATGCAGTGTTTTTCCGAGAGGAGCCGGTGCTGCACGATGCTGTCCTTTGTGGGAAGAAGAAGAAGGCGCACTGTCCATTTGATATGAGCAGCTGAGAGTTTGGCTCAGGGCTTTGTCAGTGCAGCTTTTCGGCAGAGCTACGTTTTTTGGGGGGGATGATGAGATTTTTCCCCATTGAAGAGTCTGGCATGAAAAGTGCACCGTTCAGCAGCCTGACACCGTTTCTTCAGAAGACAAGTGCTGCCTCCATTTTTTTTGTGTGTGTGTGTGTGTGTGTGTGTGTGTGTGAGCGATCTGGAAAGTAGAGCTGGCCTCACATGAAATACCATGCCGTTAAAAAGCAAGAATTATGACACTTGTGTTGCCACATACTACAGCTCGGGCCCTGCTGTGCTCCTGGGCCCATTCTGTTGTGAAATTGGACCAACTGGTGTCTGGAGATGCACCCTGCTGCTGTATTAAAGAATAGAAAGCCATTTGTATCCATTTTGCAAGACATTTACAAGGCATTTATTATCGCGGCGAGTTGTTTTCTTTGCCGCACTGTGCTGTAAACCTGTGTCTAGCGGTATGTGCAAAAAAAATGTTTATTATCACACATAAATCAACCTTACTAGTATTGCATTAAGCTGCACTGAAGTGTAGTTTTCACATATTTGGCTGACAAAGCTAACTCAAAGCTGCTTTAAAACCTTATGCCAATAGGCTTTTATTTGATGGGACCTTAATGTGCTGGCAGCTTGTGGATGACTGCGGGCTCTCTTTGAAATGAAATCCTTTGGCTGCACTCACCTTCACGGACTGTCAGATGTCACGTTTTGGGAGAGTCAGTGAAATCTCGGTTTACACTGCAGGGGTTAGCCGTAGGTGGCTTGAGCGTTCGCCGCTTGTGTCTTTGAATGAAATGCTGGACTGGGATTCTCCACAGTGTAAATGGTTGGTGGTGGATGGGTAGGCAGCGCGGTTATGTAACAGGAGTGGGTGTTTGGAGTAGTTCTACACCACTGTGGTGATTGTGTCATTCTCTTTGGCAGTTCCCCACACAGGCCCTTTGCCCCTGACCTGGATGGCTGTCTGTTGGATACAATGCCCCGAGGATGTGATTTTAATGGGGTTTTGGACTCGTCAATGATGCAGGGTGTCACGTAACAACATGAGGTCACAGATTTGACTTGTTGTTTTAAGTACTCATATTTGTGGATGTTTTTGAGACTAACATAATTTTCTGTGATTGTTACTTGATGTTGTATCGATATTCGAAATAGAGGATTTTAAATCAAGACTGGTCAAGATCACAACTGGTTTATTCTGACTGGATAAACATTGTCAGAATCACAGGATGAAACGTCATCATCATTATATCTATGTTAATTTAAAACATCATTTTAACTTTGCCTTCTTTACCAAACACTAACTGCTCCATGAGTTTAGACTTTGTCTCAAACTGGGCTTGTAGTGTTGGGCTTTTATAACTGTTAACTTGAATTTCTTCTAATGAATCATTCTCTGGTCATGGCCTTGTCTCGGTCTCGATACGCTCTGGTATTGGTCATAAATGAGTCATTGTTAGTGTGGTCTTACCACGACTGAAACTGTTTGATTCAAAAAGTTGAATCACTGCCAAAACCACTAGTTGACAATAAAGAATATTTTGCATTGCCTTGTATTTGAAGCCAATTGTCACTTTCAAAGGCTTTAAAAAAAATCTCAGTTTTGCTGAAACACCAAGAGCTTCTGGATGACGTTGTAAAAAATGTCCCATGCTCATAGTAATCAATTCACTTATATGTTTCCACCAGTAAAATGTGCTTTTGTGTACATGTGCAGTGACCGCCATGTTGAACACGTTGACCAACCAATTACAAATGCTATACCTATATGTTTTAAATCAGCTTGGCTTATATAAAAACTACAATCCCCATTCATCAAAATGATCTCTTATTTCTGTAATCAAGCATTTATTGTTGTTTCACTCAAATGTTAAATGTGTCCTTACAGGATAAAAATTAAATATATAATTGTTTTTATTTGTTCCCTAAAAGTTTCAGTGTGTGCCCTATTTTTTAATTGAGTACATGTTCTTCTTGGAAAAGCTTAAGCGTCATCCACAGATTTACCTAAAATTACTCATTACTACTTAAATTTACTTAATTACGGTTCTCTTTATCCTTTCATATTAATCTCTCAGTATGTGTATAGGCTGCATGCAGATAATTGCTCCTGTGCCGCTTAGAACCCTTTGTTTGCTGCCACTCAGAGACTCCACATCCTTATTCTTGACAAAGTCGGGATCACATCTCATCAGATAGAGTGCTTGGAGGGCAGGTCACCTCGGTTTGTCTGAGCCCGTGCCACTGGTCAGGGTGTATTTGGACAGACAAGATAATTCAACACAGCATTTCACATCCAAGACATCTCCCTTGGTTTCTCTGCTGCAGTGCACTTTGACATGTGGGAAATATTTTAACCTCGCACTCACCGTTCCACTTTCTTTATCCACTTAGTCGTGATCATCAACACAAGGCTTGAGAACATCCTTGCGTGCACAAGGTGAAAGAAAGACATACGAATGTATAAAACGATCCAATTAACGTGCATTGAAGGTCTTTTACAGAAAAGGTTGATAGTGTTTTATCCAAGAACAAGCATATACTGCTATTCTTTGTTTAAAACTGCTCTCCCACTCATTTCAAACAGACAGAACATTTCATGATTGATGGGCTTCTCCATTTGTTACGCTCTTATAGCTACATTTCACTTATGTTCCACAACATGTTTTGTATTCTGCTGCAAATGGTTTTTATTGTTCAGTGTCTCCTAATGCATAAAACACTAGGAGCTAGCGACTATATGTGTGTAATAGCTGGTGTGCGTATGACTCACTGAACATTCTTTTAGCTGCATATGACCCTTCCTGAGCAATGCACCATCCTCAGTCTGTACTGACTCAAGGACAGGGATAGCTGCTGCAAACCAAACATGGAGTGCTTTTCGATGGGCGCTGTTCATACATACAATCTGGCAAAGGAGAACTCCGGCACACTTTCTCTCCAACACAGAAAAAAACACACACTTGTAGCTACTTTGTAATGTTGTCCTGAGTTTAGAAAAGCAGGGACGCTAATTTGAATGTCAAAAAAAGCAGTGTTTCCTCTCGTGAGAATTGGAGCGGAATGGGAGAGTGTTATTAGGACTAAAGTTGGATGTTTTGCACGCTGTGTTGTTTAGCCAAAAATTAGTCTAAATGCAGGTGCAGTGGCATAATGATGGCAAGGTCACAACACACAGGCTCAGATAAATGAAATAAGAGACTTTATTTATCCCAGAGCAGGTAAAAGCCCTAAATATAAGAGCAAGGACATAATTAAGAAGTAATTAAACTTGACAGATAAAAAAACAATACAACAGTAACTCAGCTATTGCAAGACCATGCTATCAATGCAAATAAGATGGCTACCACACTATTGGTCACAGAAAATGAAAGGGACAGTTTGAGAGGAGATTATTCAGACTGCAAATTCAGTCCTTTCAATCAAATAACTTGTTGATATATCCAAATAAATAGACCAATAACATCATTCCAATCAGTGAAAAAGTGGGTTTAAAGCTCCAGTACCCGATTTTGTTTTTGCCGACCCAGTCTCAGTCCTACCCCTCACTCCCAACAGCAGCGTAGTAACCTATCATGCTTCCTTTATTTAAAAAAAAAAACAGTTTTTCACAACAAGACTTTATTGTCATTATACATTGTACAGTGAAATTGGATGAAAACCACATCTGCTGTGAAGCAACACTAAAAGGTTCCCTAAAATTGCACAAAGAAGTTAAAACATTGCACTTAATTGTGTTTTCATTTATAACAATCCTAATATTTGATCACTCATCTGAAAATGAAAAGAATTTAAAGTTGTCATATTGTCAGAATCTTACACCGTCTGATGTCTACTCACAGCAATGTGTATGTGGTGCGTAATCATTCTGAGGTGCTGCCTCAGTCTGTATACATAAAATTTTGATGGGTTTGTGTGGTTACCTTGGAGTTTATTATCCACCAGAGTCCTAAAACCTAAAGGGACCTTGTTCACTACATCCTTTTACGAACAGTCCAATAAGATTTTAGCACCCACTAAGTGCTACTCTGTGAAGTCAGAATCGACTTCTCAAAGGTGAGAAAAATGTCCCCCTGCAATCATTGGTTCCATTCTTCCCCTTTAGCTTCTGGAAAAATTGGCTGTGTTGCTAAAGGCTAAAAGCTAATCCCTTGGCCTCTGGTCTAGACTGGTGCTCTGTTTAGTTTCAGATGCAGCTGTACGTGAAATGAAAAAAACATGATTGCAAAAAGTGACATTTAGAGTGTTTTCGCCTCCATAGTGCAAGAATGTCCCAGAAAACAAACAAGCACTGCAAAGAAAGTGAAGAAAATGTCAAAAAGGAAAACATAACCATAAGTTAGGAGCCATTGTGACGGGCTGCCAGCCAATAGAGATCCATCCATGGCAAGAAAATTGTAAGAAAACGAAGGTATCATTCAGGATATATTCCAAAGCCAGAATAGCTCAATGAAACCTGATTAAAATTCCAGGAACGTTATAGACCGATTGTGATGTACTTTGAAGTAATGTCACAGAATAGGAATGTCACGGGAATGTCAGAGCTGACATTTTAGTGTTCTTTTAATTCCCACAAAAGCGGCTGGTGCCAACAATGAAAAGATTCCTCAAGCACATTCTGTCACTGAGCACTATGATGGCTGACATCTTTTGACTTCTATTTTTCACAACAATGGCCACTTGCATTATAGATACCAATGCAAAAAAATGTACTATTCGAGGTTGAGTTCACGCTGTAATTTAACTGAAAGTTGCATTGTGGAAAATGATGTAGTATTTCATTGAACATTATGGAACCAACAGTCAGCATTGTTCTGTTTCACATCAAGGTGACATCTTTTTGCGTTGGAAAAAGTGGAGTTCCAATAGTTCCAGAGTGGACAAACTGAGCACTGCAGGAGAAGAAGCACACTGTTGAACACACAGTTTTGTATTAAGTATTAGGGGACTTATAAATTAACTTGATTTGATTCCAATTGTTTTAAACGGTCTTTTCCTCTGGTTTGTTTTAAGGTAAAAGCATGTCCTTGTAGGGCTACCATAGATGAACACTTGCTCTAAAAAGAAATATAAGGTAGAAATTGCCAAAACGACAGGTCTGTTGTAATTTTTATGCTGATGCAACCAAACCTAACAGGTGGCTGGTTGAGAAATGCCAACTTTTATATTAGCTTGCAGTCCTAACACAGTAAATCAAGACCATAATGTCATTAGTTTGAGCAAAATCTGCGGGGAACAACGAAATTTGTTTTGCCTCCCCTCATTATGACCTGAATGATTGTGCTGAAATGCAGTCTATGACTAATAATGCTGAGAATTGGTTAAAGAGCCTGGCATGGGGTGTGTCAGTAAATGAATATAATTGATTCCTAATGGAAGACGCTGCCTTATTGAGTCGCCCACAGAGGTCTAAAGTGATCTATTTTCATCTTGACATCTATTGAACTCTTTATTGATTTTTGCCGTTTTTTCTTTCTCTCTCTTTCATGCACCCTCTGCCTTGGAATCGCTGCCCTGGATTCTCGACATTGCACAACTCCTCAGGTAAGCACAGAAAACCAATATGATAAATCAGCAGGAAGCTTTGAACATTAGGTTGTATATCGATAGACCGTGGCCATGCCTGTAATATCTGGTAATATCGCCTCATCTGCCCCCAACTGCTAGGCCACATCGTTGTTTTTCAATATACATCTTCAATATTTTTTAACCTGGTTTCCTATACTTTCCTTATACTGTCTATATGCTGGCTTTAAATCTCTCAATGTACCATTAGTTTTAACATGTTATAGATGATCAAGTATTTTGCCTTATTGGTAGACACCAACTCTCTTTATTAAAAGAATAAGTGTTATAAGACACAAACATTGTAAATTGGGAAATAAGTATACAGTAAGTAAGTAAGAAATAAGTATACAACGTGAGAGTGATGGAGTATCATCATTTTAATTTGATAACTGTCCACACTGAAAAGCTGACCTTTAAATCCTGTGTTTTTTTCACCCTCAACTCTTATGTTTTATTTTAATTTTCGGTTTTAGACCCAAAAATACTTTATTCATATTTTAGATTTAATATAAGGTGTACACAATGGCGTAGCAATTAGCACTTTTACTACAAAAAAAGGGATAACATTTGTCAAATTTACACTCATATTAACATACATAAAGCAGTATTTCTCATTGTTATTAAAGTAACACTGTGTAATATTTTCAAATGCCTTGACATTACTAGAATATCTAGCCTCATGAATAATCCCATTTTTCTAAGGCACAGCTGGCAGCTCACTTGATACTCCACTTTGTAATTCTCAGTTACTATCTTATGAAAACGCATATCTCACCATAGCCTGTACAACTTTCCACACATTTGATAAGATACATATCAACAAATAACAGTCACACTTTGCAACACCTTAGTTACAGACAGTTCACAGTTTGCAAACAGAGGGTGAGAATTAAAGCTAAAAATGTTACGCCCATAGTAAGGTGTAATCCTTCTGTGTGACAGAGATTAATATAGTATCAACAATGTCAAACGTAAGGGCAGTGTCCTGATTCATATTCAGTCTTCCAGACATAAGCTGAGTGACTAAAAGGAAGCCTATAGCCCAGGGCAGGGTATAAGCAGGGCAGTGACCATGTGTCGAGGCCACTGAAAACCAATCAGATTTCTGGAGCCCACAGATTCTTCTGGAACATGGGGATTGCTCATAGAGTCATACCCTTGCTGGCCTACTTCTTAGCCACTCATAACACTAGCAATTTGTCCAATCCGCCGCTGCCTCTTCTCCTGCTAAGCCACCCATGTAATTATTGTGTACATTTTGGTTTTGCTGCAACAGAAGACACTCTCCTTATATAAACCCTTAGGAAACTGACACAGGTTATGTAACTCAGATACTGTCACGGTTCTCCTGCGTCTTCGATAACCTGGAATACCCTCATGAAACAGGTTAACATCCTTCATTGTTTTGGCTTACCCTTAAAAAACACAATTTCAGCTGATAACATGCATTTTAAATGTCCATATGTTTGCATAGCATTCATTTCATCTACGTTAACTACACCACACAATACATTTTTAGCATTTTTGGCCCTTTTGGAAAACTTAAATTTGTCCTCACTGGTACATCATATAAGGAGAATGTGTTGGAGCAGGCCTGCAAGAGCAATACATCAAATACATCATCAGTTCAAGCTTTTCAAAACAATCAAAAATAGCCATATTACAAAATGTAATTTAACGCCAACAGATTTCTTGTTGTGATGAGCTGATGGCAGCCAAAGCAGCTTGGGAAATTGAAGTGATAACATGACAAAAGCTGCTACTACTAAAAACAACTAATAATTACCAGAGAAAGGTCGTCGCAAATAGAGTAGAGTCTGTGCGATGCTCCATATACTTGTCAATTTATGCAAACTAGCCATGTGCTTCAATTTCCAGGGAATCATTTTTGCATTAGGCGGTGTTTCTGTTACATACATATATGTCTTCTTGTGTGCAGTCAGAGAGGGCTTACTTGTGGCTCAAGAGTGCACAGCTAGTTCCTATTGTTTTGTCAGCCCCTGTCGCTAGAAACTCCATCAGGGTGAGGAAAAATCCAGCCATGAAAAAAAAAAAAAAAAAAGAGGAAAAACCACAGAAGGAGGGATCCACTTTGATTAATTCACAGGCAGACTATTCAAAAAATGTTGCCAGGACATTTATATAAAGAACATTTGGCAAATACATGAAGAAAAAAAAATCTTCAAATATAGTAAGGAACAAAAAGGAAATCATACTGTATATTGTCTAAAAGGAACAAAAAAAATGTACAAAAAAAATCTTACCATATGGCCCAGCCCTACCCTGGAAATGTCCTGGAAAGCGCTCTGCAGAAAAGGCATCTTGTATAAGTGGGTTCCCAACAAAACTATTGCTGATGTTGTTATTTGTTAAAACAAAGTGTGAACAGCGACGTAGGAGTGGAACCAAACATCTACACCGACCTCACGTCTCACAGAAGAACCAAAATCAAGCGTAGCAATACAACAAACTGCTGATTTCTTTTGAGTCCGCGGTGGGACCACATGTTGGGAGCCAATCTGATGGAAGAGACTCAAGGCGGCCCACAATATTGCAGGTTGGCGCCCGTCTCCCTGCTGCGAGGGTGCATTTCAAATGAATATCATCACGACTCGGCATGCTGTTCTGAGCTGCAGCATACAAAGTCAATAGTAGGTCCTCCAAACTTGAAAGGAAACCCTCTGCGTTTCATGGATCTGACTGCCTCAAGTCCTAATTTGACTTGCACCTTTTGAATAATTCAGTTAGGTGTCACTGCCTACACTTGGATTATTGTGAGTAGGGTATAAGCAACAATAGCATTTGATTTTATGAAGCTCTCAAGAAAAGTGTGGTGTTCTTAACCTAGATGTAAAATGCAGCATTAAAGGGCATCATAGAATAAGCAGCCAGACTGTAATTTAAATCAGGAGACTCCAGTAGTTGTGCTTAAAATCCTTAAACACACAATGTATTTTAAAGATTTGATAAGTGTTGGGATTTTACATAAAGGGGTCTCCCAGTGCTATTTTTAAGTACCCTTAACCTGTACTTCATATTTATCAGCCATCCACAAATCTCCAGTGCCATGTTGATTTTTCAAAGTATTTTCAGTGACTTGTTTTGAACAGGTTGTTTTTGGTGCCTGTTCATTTATGGTTAGTTATTTCCAAACAGAGCTGTATTGAGAAAAAGGAGAATGAAAACACTTTAATATCAGTATGGAGGAAGGTCATTGAATCAAATGGCTGATTCTTTTTATATGTTCTGAAAATGTTGACTTTGTGGATGTCTATTCATTGACGTTTGTAATCGTTTTGGCACAAAAATATCAGTATACAATATTGAACTACCCACCACATTTCAAATCAGTGGTAGGTGTCAGTTTGGTCCTGAAGTGTTCTTTCTGTTTTTACAGTGTTACAATGCCAGACTGGTTGTGTGTCTGCAAAAAAAAAAAAAAAATCAATGGAATTTGAAGCAAAGTTTTGAAATATAGATTGCCATTAACTAGACAAGCTGGAGACATTGTAGCTGGGTACTTCTTTCTGGCCTTTTAATTGAGAGAGCTGCACCTGATTCTTTTTGAGGGACTCGCAATTTAATGTCACATGTTTTATTAATGCTGTTAATGCAATGTAGATCACAAAGCAAGAGCCATATATATAAAAAAAACATTTAGGATATTTGTCCATCACAATTATTTTCTGTGCCGTATTTGAGGAAACAATGTGATTTTGTGTTTTTACATTACTTCTTATATTCTTAATAATTAGCTCCATGTTTCAGTAATTGTACTACAGTGTTGGGGTAAAAAAATTACCAAAATATTTACAGTACAATACACTTATTTGGGATGCTTTAGAACTCTTGACAATGGAAACCTAAAAGCATACCATAGCAACCTGTACCAATCTGGTCCAGTGAAATCAATCTGGTCTTAATCAACAGTGGTATTCAATTGCTCATTCAAAACCTTCTTAACACATGAATAAACTTCAAATGTATCCAGGCCTGACCTTGTGTAGTATTCCTGTTGTATCCTGACAGTTTAAATCTAAATTTACACCTCCACTTGTCAGCTCTCACTACACCGCAGCACTGTCAGTGACGGGAGTCTGTGGTCGGCACTCGCTGTCATTTCGGGACTTTCTATTTACTTTGCTTTAATTACACGTTGTCCTCGTATTGACACTGACAATGTGGCAACACTCGGCCGCCCCAAACAACAAATACTGACGAAGAACTGGACAGGTTGTGTTGGCCTGACAGCTGCCTGACTAGTTTGTAATGCACCATTAATTTCCGCCATCAAAACAAATATGTGGGAAAAAAAAAGAACGCTTGGATTCATTTAATGAGGGTTTTTAATTAGTCGCTGTGTTCGTCGCAAGAAAACTATGTGACGAATGTGAAAGATGTATGATTAAAATAGCATCCTGGGTGCAATAATTGGCCTCTTGAGTCTGTCAATCATTGCCACGTCAAACTTGTACCAACTTTGGCTATGGAAACTCCCACATAAGAACTATTCTGATTATTTGTTAAATATTCCTGTAGTAGATTTATTTTTCCATTACCTGTAGTGACTGGACTGGTCTGGCTTTGTTATTATCCCAGTTCGGTTGCTTTCTGAACGTCATCGAATGCTGCTTTTGATAACTCCATCTTTAAAACCTGTTTATGATTACAGCTCCTGTAATCACGCCACTTCACGCCGCTCCAGGAGACATATTTGTGAAAATTACCCTTTCTTAAATGCTCATCGTAATGCCTCTTGTCCCCTGGATCAAAGGAGAAAATGACTCGGAGCGTGCTTTCAAGTGATTTTCGGACACCGTTTGTAATCACACGAATCTATTTTTTCTAATTGGCTTTTTTGATCCAGAGGGCTTCTTCACACTAGCTTCTTCTCTTTCAGCCCTGTTTTCTCTAATGGCTTCTGATGGAAAAGAACATAGGGCACGTATAGAGAGCGCAGGTAGCACTTATGGCTAGCAGCCCTCATTGTAGCGCTTCTCGTTTGTGAAGTCGAGTTCAAGATCTGAAGCCTTACAGCTAAAGAGGAGACTCATACATCATTCTGTCCCGAAACACAAAAACTCTTGCCAAACTTCTATTCCTGTTAGAAAACCATTCAGCCTCATTGCAGCCTTTTTGTTTTCACTGCTTCGATGCTAATTACGTGTCCTCATCATTGTCTCCTGCACTTTTCCCGACGAAAAGGGGAAGCCTCTTTTTCTTTTTGTCACAAGCAGAAACTTGGCCCGAGCATCTTTCTTGAAAGTCTTCCAAAAACTTCGAAGCTGATGCAACTCTTTCCACGCACGTCGAGTTTAGCGCTTTCCCGCGGCCCAGCTTTGCCAGTTTGGGAGTGTGAAATTTGCTGTGGCACTTTTCTCTCTGTTATTTCTTTGCCCCTTTTTTTCTCTAAAATTGCTGCTTCTCATTCATTCTTCCACACAGTCTGCATCACTCTTTCTCACACTTTCTCTCGGTTTATTTCCCCTCTCATTCCTAGACCGTAACTTATTTTTAAGGAAAACTACTCATTCTAGCTTGACAATAATTATGCCTTTAAGGACTATAAAACATAGACTGTTTTTGTAAGGGAAAAATGTGTAGAGGGTAGGTTTCTTTGCAATATGTTGGATTAACATTAACATTATACCTAAATATTAAAATGCAGTGGTTCTCAAACGGTGGTATGGGTACCACTGGTGGTGCTCTGGCTCTCTGTGGTGTTACTTGAGAATCTCTGATCACTGCAAAATGTAGGACTATTGATTTCTTCTACAACCTTTCTATAATAAATGTTTGGACTCTTTAAAAGCTGTGGGATTCAAAATGTGATTTCAAATAAGCAGCACAGCAAACAAAATTCATTTCATAACATTCATATAGGTAGATAGGTATGTGTTCATATAAAACTTAAAATGGCATAGATCCCTATTGGCATGAAGATGGTACTTGTAAAGACAAATATTATCCGGTGTGGTACCTGGTGTGAACAGTTTGAGAACCACTGTTATAATTTGATCCTTATTCTTTTGTTTGTAGTTTATTTAAATGATTTAAAACACTCAATGCTGTCTTCCCTTGAGTTCTGCAATTACTGCAGATTTTTGTTTGCACTCACATACAGTAGGGTCAGTAACGTGAAGCTTTATATGCTCATTTCAGCAGAAGTCGACATCATTTAGCTCTGTTAAGCTTTTATCAATACAGACATTCTTTATGAACAGTGACAGGAAATATTTAGTTATTTTTAGACTTTTTATTGCCTCAGCATTACTGACCTTGCATATAGCTTGTTAAATGAAGTGTAAAACGACATCAGTCCTTGGCTGTATTCTTGGTCTCAGACTCAGTGTCTCTCAGCTCCGAAGTTCTAGCCAATCACGTGCGAGCGATGGCATTAATCAGAAAGTGCTGTTGTGCTTAAAGAGGCAGGAATTATTCTAGAGGCGCTGATCAGTGAATCGTGGCCATATTTTGATCGATGAGAGAGAGAGAGGTCAATTGCTTGGGCAGCATTTGATTCCAGGAGGAGGAAACAGTACGCAAATGCGCTTAGTAACATGATTGGTGCTACTTTCAGAATTTCAAGTCGCATGCATGCCTATGTGCACCACAGATTACTGACAAATGGCCTTTCCTGTTTGACTTAATCTCACTTATCCCGTAACTTTTCCTGCTTACTAATAAACAGAAACAGGGCTGTATCCGGTTTGAGTGTCCAGGTCTGGCATATGACAGTAGGAAGATGAGACTGGGACTCGGCGAACGGATATGTAGTCAGGAACCAGTCATCGCTCGCGTCCTAATCTTCCCCGCTCACAACCATCTGGAGAGGATGCCAGCGCCTGCTCATGGTGCTCGGAGCGCTGCCAGGCTTCGAGTGGAGTATCATGCTCGTCTGCCCCGCGTCCTCGCTCTGTGGGGATTGGAAATGGGCCTGAGATTTTCACATAACCGTGCTCTCGACAAGACGACATCTCACTCATCTGGCATCTGCTGTAATTTAAGCATCTGTGCAACATGAACAAGTAAATAATAAATGTTTAGAGGAAAGATTACACATAAATGTTTGCTTTAAACATATACGCTACACTATATAAGATAGCTACAGAGAATATTGCAATATCTATGTATAATTTTCACATTTTCACAACAGTTTTATTTATTTCAGTCAAGTTTTTTCGTCTTGGTCGCTGACAAAAGGTGGGAGGTTCAAGCCGTAAAGTTTTTGCTCGGACCTATTCCTCTTGGGTGTCTACAAAATAGCTTTCTGTGATTGTTTCTAGCTTCAGAGATTTCAGTTTTGATTTGCGTAGAGTTGAGTTTGCTCTATAAAAAAGGATCATGAGCCTTTTCCTGACGCTATGTGAGAGGACATCCCTCCATTAGACAACTTTTACTGTGGTGAATGTGTCCTTCATTTTACAGTAATAATGCAATACTCAGACCAGAATAGAAACTTTAAATGCACTATATAAGAAACATTTTAAATCACTATAAGGCTCATTAGGAAACGATCGGTTTCACAGAAAGCATCTGTAGTAGAGTAGCATTTAAAAATAGAGCCAAACCAAACACACAACATAATCTATATGCGTCTTATGTATTTTTAAACCCAACCAATATCTGTCTTCCACTTTTACGTTACTTCCTGTATTAGGTCCAAACTATCGCCAAATGTGCTTTGACACTACAAACAAACCTCGGATCCTTTTGGTCCAGACCGAGACCACCTCTTTTGCAAGACCAAAGAGCATCTGTTTGGTCCACTTGCATTTTTACACCTGAAAGTTTGGTTCCCATCCAAAAAGTGCAGGTGTGAAAGCGAGCTAAATTTATAAAGTGGTAAAATTGGAAATAGCTGTTGTTTAAAAATGCTAGCTTTGTTTTTGAAAAAGACAAGATTTAAAATTCCGTCCTTTTGTGCATCTCAAGAGCAAGACAGGCCTCACTTGAGAGAAAAGTGTACAGCACATCACAATTCAATAAGTAATGATTGATGACCACCTAATAGTCCAATTAAAGACTAAAACCAGTTATGAAAGGAAAACGTAGTGTAAAGTCATACCCTTTTAACGCTAAGTCTTGTTGTAATCTATACCTTTAATGATTGCCTTGTTCCCTGTAATCATCCTCCTGTTTTTGCAATAACAACGTTAGTTAAAGCCTTGAAGGTCAAATCTAGGCTCGAGGTGCCGAGTCCATCTCCTTGCTCCTTGCCCCTTGAGAGTCCTGAACTGCCGTCTTTCCTCAAGTAATGAGAGCTCTAGATACCTATTACTCAGCTGCAAAAAATAATGAGCCCCACAATGACACGATGAATGTTTTATATTTTTTAGCATCATACACACACTTTTATATTATCTGACATGTGCACAGTCTTTATTAATAACTCAGATAATAGAGTGCCAGAAACAGTGCCAGTTTGACCCGCTTGTCTCCTGCCTTAATAGCAGTTGGCTAATTGGTGATGGGAGAGTGAAGTTATCTCCTCACCATGGTTACCTCGGGTTATTCTGCATCTTTCAGCTACAATAAAGAACATTTTGTCTTTGACAGCAGGGTTGTTTAGCCAGATGGAATTCAGGCGGCGTAGAGGAATAATTTGGAGAAGCTCAATGGACTCCTGCTGCCAAACTAAGTTCCATTTTACATCAAAGTGTTGTGGTACCTAGTCTCGTAGTACTCTGGACAGGTCTTAATTAAAAAAAAATCCCTATAACCCTGCCTCCTTCACCAAATACTAACCCTTTCATGAGGTTGGGCTTGGTCTACGACTGGACTTCCTTTAATGCTTCATACACTGGTCTTGTCATAGTCTTGATATATGCTGGTTTTGGTCATGACAAGGTCTCAGTTCACATGGTCCTGTACTGTAGTGTACTGAACTGTACCATTTAGTGTGGTACATCAAACTTTGTACCACTTTGAGCCAGACATACTGTTGATTGGTTGATAGAAAATTGACACTTTTGCAAAAATGGGGTAAAAACATAAAAGGGACAACATTTTCTCAAAGCTTGTGTTTTTCTTGTGATAAACAGCTGGAGGCCAAACAGAAATGACACAAAATGCTGCATGCTTTTTTTTTTTTTTTTTAAGACAAACAACTTAATGAATGACTCATATTCACAGCTGTTTCTACTTTCAGGGGCCATTTACATGAGACCAAAACACAAATGCTGCCCTGTAGCATACTCCAAAAAATAACTGCATTCAAAAGTCTCTGCTTTGGTCAGTAGGGCCACCATGAACCTTGCTCATGTTAACAAATTACACACAAGAAGAAGCAAGGTTTTGTTCCAACTCACTGTCACTCTTTAAATCTGAATCAGTTACTGGTAAACTCTGAAGCCTCTGCATAGATGGATACCTAAGGCTGGGTGATAAATCAAAGTAATTGAATTTTTAATTTTGGATGATATCAAATATAGCCAAATTGCAAAATCAAATTTAATGAAAGAAAAAAAAAAAAAAAAACCTTTCTTCTAAAGTTGTGCAGCACACTGTGTAATGGCTAATCCTGTTGCTAGCACTAGAACAGCTCCAATAATATCTGTGGTGACTCTGCAGATGCTAAAAAACACAAATAATTGCCAGAGAAAGCAGTCATATTACCCTGAGATGCTTTGGTTTAGCAAAGTGTCAGGAAACCAATCAACAAAAACTGCAGTGAACAATTAGCTTTTATTGATTTATGCTAATTAGCCATGAGGTCGGAGCGTGTCTTTTAACAAGGCTTTGTGTGCAGTGGAAATTATATGAAGGCAGAGAGGGCGAAAACTATAAAAGATCCAACCTAAACTGCTTTATTTTCACTGTGAGGGTAATACACACTACTGCTGCTACTGCTGCTGCTGCTTTGTTGTTTTTTGTTGGCCAGAATAGATAAATAACATTTAAATTACTTTTTTTGAAACCCAATTTGTCGATATTGACATAGCTGGCTCTGCAATCACAATGGTGAGTCAGTGGGGGTGACTCCAAACTGTGTATTACACCGCTTTGAGGGAAATGAGTTAATTATCTCCATCCTGCACCAGTTTTTGAAACACTATAACTGCAAACAGAACTAGCCACCGCTTTGCTTTGTCCTGTTCATATCCTGTCAGCCTCGTGTTCTGCAGGGACGGGAGACGTGGCTGCAGGAAGTTATAATAGGCTGTTCAGGGCAGAGCGCCAGAGTTTGTGTGTTCATAAATGAATGGCCTTGAATGTGAGCCATAGGTCTGATCTCATGAGAGCGGCTCATCCTCGTTGATGTAGAGCCTCAGATGAGATTTTGCCCCTCGATGTAATGTGGGTCACAGTCAAGAGGGATTTTCAGATGATAACGCAGACCACTCAAGTCCGAAACGATTCCCAATTTAGCCAGTCTACAGCGTAACAGTCTGGAGAGTCTTAACCCTGGACTTCATAACGTTTCATCATAAGCTCTTCAAAGCCTCTGCAACTTCAGATAAAACCAAAGCTACCTGCTGCTTATCTGTAATTGAAAGTTGCTGGCTTCAAGTTAGTTTTCATGTTTGTCTTTTCAGATGCTGTCTTGTGTTTGACCCACGCAAATCTACTCTGACCAACAGACTTGCATGCACTACACTGTACTAACCTGAAAATGTAATAATACGTGCAAAAATAATAGCCCCACACACTTTTAAAGATTACATCGCTAAACATCAGCGCACATGTTCTTTGAAATTCACCTGGCTTTAGATGAGCAATGCAAAATGAGGTACCTGCCTTTTGGAAACCCACTGGGAATTTAAGTTTGACTTTTGACCATTTGTGGCTGTTGCAGATTGGGTTTTGACCCTTTTTGTTGTTTAAGTGTATTAGGTTGATGCAGTAGATTGAGATTTGAGTGTATTGGGCTGCTTTATTGTGAGTTTTGACCCTATAAAGCTGCTGTAGTTGGAGTTTTGACCCTCCAAGGCTGCCATAGTTTGAGCTTTGACCCTGAGACCGCTGTAGTTCGAGTGGGTCTGTTGTTGGGGTTTTGGCCCCCCAGGGGGGCATTGTTTGGGTTTTGGGCCTGGGAACGCGGTGGTTTGGGGGTTTGGCCCCCGGGGGGGGGGTGGGGCGGGGGTTTTTCCCCCCCTGGGGGGCTTTTTTTTTTTTTTTTTCCCCTGGGGGGGGCTGTAAGGTTTGACCCTCAGTGGCTGCTGTAGTTGGAGTTTTGACCCTCCAAGGCTGCTATAGTTTGAGTTTTGACCCTGAGACCGCTGTAGTTCGAGGTTTGACCCTCAGTGGCTGCTGTAGTTGGAGTTTTGACCCTCCAAGGCTGCCATAGTTTCAGTTTTGACCCTCTGAGACCGCTGTTGTTTAAGGTTTGACCCTCAGAGGCTGCTATAGCTTTGGTTTTGCCCCTGAGACCATCGTAGTTCAAGGTTTGACCCTCAGTGGCTGCTGTAGTCAGAGTTTTGACCCTCCAAGGCTGCCATAGTTTCAGTTTTGACACTCTGAGGCTGCCATAGTTTGAGTTTTGACCCTCTGAGACCGCTGTCGTTTAAGGTTTGACCCTCAGAGGCTGGTGTAATTTGAGTTTTGACCCTCCAAGCTGCTGTAGTTGGAGTTTTGATCCTCTAAGGCTGCTGTAGGTAGAGTTTTGACTCTGCTGCTGTAATTCGAGCTGCTGTAATCTGCGGAGTAGAGTTTGACCTTTATCTGCAGGGATTAGTCAGAAAAATTAAAATGGTAACAATGAACACAACATGCTGACATAAAATATGAAAGAGGATATGTGATTATTTTAGTTTTACTATTTACTATAGAGACTTACTCAGAGACTGCCTGAAGAATATAATGTGATATGACAATGTGGTTTTTATATGCAACAATTTTAACTTGTCTAGACATAAAAAAACAGGATTATCCAGTATTGGTTTGAAGTGTGGATTGATGTGTGATGGTAGCACTTTTCCCGCATAAAAAATCAATGTTACTCTGACCTGAGGGATAAACAAGCCCAGACTCCACTCACACAGCTGTTACGAAAAAAAGAATTTCAATTTACCTGGAAATTGCTAAAGCGGAGGAATGGTAAACAAGCTGCGCATAGAAGGGCATCCTACTGGCATCGGGCTACAGCATGTGCCTCTGTCCTTTGGCTCTATTCAGCCACGAAGCAGGGCTCTAGTAATCAGAGCCTGGCATGTCGCCTCGCCTTTGTACAATACATGTGCGCATTGTAGTGGTTTGTAATAGAAACAGCATGGAGCAATATGGTTTGTCCTTCCATAATGTATCGTTGGTCTGGCGCCGTGAAAAGCAAGGTTTTTCTGTGCTCTACCTCCCACCCACTCTAGGCCTCCCTCTCTTTGCTTTCTCCTCACTCGCGGCGAGGGCGAACGTGGGCGGCTGTACAGAGCATGACAGCGGTGCTCTGTTGAATGTAGAAATGAGGAATAAAGAAACGCTACAGCCATGGAAACGCTCATGATAAACACCACGGTTTCGTCCTGTTTACCACTGTAGATCTGCATTTGGTTATGGAAAAGCTGCACCGCCATTTTAGTGTTGTTTTAAGGGGGCTGGTTGCCAACAGGTGTCTCAGCACATTAAAATGAACAGAATTTGAAAGCTGTGCCTTCATGTTTTGAAATTTGGATTTTAAATGTTTGAAAATGGATGATGAAAAAGTGGTAGCCTCTTTCCTGATTTCCTGTTTTTGTTTGCGCATTTGTTGCACTTAACTGTTTGAGACAAATGGAAATATTGAACAAAGATAACTCAAGTAAACACAAAATGCAGTTTTTAAGTGATGATTTTATTTAAGTGAAAAAAGCTGAACAAGTATAACAAATATGCAAAAAAATAAGAAATCAGCAAATACTTTTTCATGGCACTGTAAATATCCTAATGACTAGGCCTGAAACAAAAACCGAACCTTACTTCTTTTGAATATGTGTGTACTAATATTGACTTGAAAGCTTAATGGGCCTTGAAAGTGCTTCAGAAGTGACTAATCTGGGGAGAAAGCAACCACACATCATGGAAAACCTGGGAATTTAGAGAGTGGTCTTTCAGATACGTGAATCTTGTGAAAGTTGTCCTTAGAAATAATTCTATTTTTGGATTATAAATCACCTCATTTTTAACGCTGTCTGTGAACTTTGGTGAACATTTGGTTTGAAACTCCTCCAGCTTTATTTAAACAATGCAACATAACGTGCATGCCCACTGTAAACAGGATGAATTTTGAAATTTTGTTTGTGTTTGGCCCTCTAAGGCTATTGTAGTCTAGGTTGAGTCAGGTTTAAACCAAAGCGGAGAGTAAAAATCAGAAATAGCTGCGTAATTGCTTCGTAGTGGAAAAAAATGAAGATTAAATCTAGTGTAAATGATAAGACTGTTAACGAGAAAATGTCCTGAATTCTGAAAGAAAAAGTCCTGGTAATATTCTGTGAAATTACAAGGAATATTAAAAAGGTTTGTCAACACTTTGAATGATGTTTCCTTTTAACTTAGCTTTATGTAATCCCGTGGTTTGTCTTCATAATGTTGCGTGTTTATTTGTGTTTGCACCGGGCTATGTTTGCCTCCCGTCAAGCTTAAGTTTCTGCATTGGCAGCCTCTTCCTTGCGTCGACTGCACTCCTGCTGTGATTTGTGCAGCGAGGGGCTCGGCAGCAGTGACATTGATGAGTGCAGCATCAGCCTCCATCAGTCGTGTGGCGTGTACACCAGAGCGGGGTTGTTTGTGAGTCACGGCCCTTGACACATTGTTGGCACGGATGGATTGGTAAATCTGAATGCTACTTTCAGTTCTGTCTCTGCATTTGTTTGTCCATTTCCGAACCTGAGTTGTGTTTTAACAGAGGATGAAAAATGGACTTTGTTAACAAGATGGCTGCCAGACTAGATGTGAAGTTAAGGGTGCCATTGCCTGCTGAGTGCAAATATGACTACTGAAATAAACCCACTATGTTTTTTTTTGTGTTGACATTTTGTGATTAATTTCCTGGTTGTTGGAGGGGTTTAGTGTTTTTTATGGCAAATTCTTGGACCAAGTCTTGGATAGTCAAAATTAGACACAGTGCTGTTATTTATGCTAATTTATGTATTCTGGATCACACAATCCAATCAATCCATTTACATTTCATATATTGTATAAGCTTATGCAGTTCAATTAGTAACTCAAATTAACCCTCTGACTCTGAACAATCTCCATCCACTTTTACATTTGCTATGTTTCCTTTGGCACCACAGCCACCATTTTGCTAACACCACGGTTTTGGTCTGGCTTCCAAAAACGTGCCGTACATGTCAAAACAGCCGGAAAATGATGAAATGCAGACAGAGTGCAGAGTGTGCACATCCAGTACATTCTTCTAAAGGTTCATTGTTGGGGAAAAAGCAAGATTTCCGCTGGTAATTTAATAAACATGCAACATATTGTGCCTTTAAGCAACAGGAAGGGTAAGCTATGATACTATGGCCTCCATACCTTAACTCTAATTGTGTCTTATGCAACGTTATTTAGTTATAATTGCTGTTGTGGGGCTGTGCAGCTTCATTCATTTGCAAAGTAATTGTTTTCTTGGACAACCGGTGGGCTTTTGAGTTAGTTATAGATTAAATATGAGCCTTTGTCTCATTTTGCGGCTTGGTATCTTTAACACCCATTCAACATGAAACTGAACTTCTTAAGATTTTCAAGCCTTTTTATTTAATTCAGAAATTAATTGGACCATAGAATGCATCAAGGCTATTTTTAAACATTATAGCAACACTAGAGTTAGCACTGTCGGTATGGTTTAGTGAGAAAATAACAATATTACACATATTTATGGTTCACATTTATGGTTTATTTGAAAATACAGACTTGCAGATGCAAACTGACACACACTAACTGACTACCTTAGCTTATCGAAAGGACAGGGGAGCGTCTGAGAACATTTGCATCAGGAAAGCGTGCAATGGACATTTATCACTGTTTTTAGTGATGAATGATGACAGACCGATGTGGCAATAGATTCATGAATGAATGAGAGATGAACAGTTGCGCAAGTAAAAATGTAAAATGTAATTTGTGTTGACACTTAAACAGACATAAGGGCTTTGAGGTTGCCTAGGCAACTGGTGCTGGTGCAGTGGATGGGCCGGTGGGCGGGCGGGCGGCTTGGCAGTCGACGGGGGCTGGTGGGCCGTGAGAGTGGAGGCAGCCGATTGGCCCACAGCACATGTTACAGGAGCCAGCAGTGATCTCTGACAGCGACGTGACCCCGACCATCTGCTGCGAACCCGGGGGGGTGAGGGGGGGGCACAACACCGGGGCGAGACGCTGGTGCACGCTGCAACAACAGCATTGTGTGGACGGGGGAACAATGACAGGACACCTGGGCCAGCGGGGCATGTAAAGTCTGATTTTAGAAATTCACTGTCTGGAGTCTTTCCTGTGAATCTGTTTCTGTTGAAAGTAGATGAAAAACAGAAACTTGCTAAATCTAACAGTAGCTCAACAATCCTGACAGTTTTTTGCCCGGGATGACCTCCATGCTTAGAATCTAAAATCTAAGATAGGCAATGATGGGGCTGTCACAAAAAATAGTCACAATTACCTCTGACACTATTGTCTTTCAAGTGGTCTACTCATCTGTTTAAGTGGAAGAAAACTGTCTGCTTCCTGTAGGTTTGTTTCAAGCTGTCGAAAAACACAACTCTTTGATTTTAGCCAGTCAGGGGTTTATGGATACGTAAAAGACTGTATGTGCATGCTTACACATACACTCTTTTACGTATCTATTAAGGATAGACTTTGTGAAACAGTGCTGCATTAGCATTGTTTGATTTGAATAAATAGCTGCTTTTAGCCACAATACAGAGACAGTTAAACAGTTTTTAGTGATTAAAACAACATTAATAGCATGTCCAGAGACATTTAACCTATAAGAAAAAGAGGCATTTGGAGTAAATAAATGAAAAATATATATGATGTAAAAGATGTAGTTCAGCCTGACAACCAGACAAATCTCCCACAGGAACGACTGACAACAAGGCTGCAGAGGAGCTATAACGCTTATAACATGGACCTTAGCCAATGAGTGTTATTGTTGATGGCTGTTATTATATATAGTCCATCTGTCTGAATGGGACTTCATTTTATCTATTATTGCTGGCATTGACAAAGAAGCTGGTTCACAAGAAGTGCTTATATCTATAATCTCCCTAGAATGCTCTTTACCCATAGGACTTGCATTGGTTGTGCAACAGTCTCACAGAAATCAATGGCCCCTACACAATATAAGGAAGGTATTTTAGCTCTGTATTCAAATGAATCGCTTTCTTCCAACAAATAGATAAACCCTAGCATCAGGTTTATTTGCTAAATAGGTTTGTGTTTCATTGTATACAGTGCAAGCCCTGGAAATTTAGCAATATACCAAATGAGGAGTTGATTAGAAGTGTAAATGCAGAGTTTGTGGTTTATCTTTTGGATTTTGTTTCAATGTCAGACACTCATTGTGGAGTTTAAAGTGCTCTGAATCATCAGACAACCCACTTAATCTAAGTCCTATTGTTTTTGTTTTTTTTACATGACAGGCATTACAACAGTTTTCATTTCTGCTTGTTTAAGAAAGTAAATGGCACAGAAGACCATTAAAGAAGGGTGATTAAACATGGTTATTAGCAGGTCCATTTATTAATACACTCATAAATAACCCTTGTTTTGGCGTCGGAGCTTAATTATCATTTCTTTACCTGTAGCAATAAATCTAGTGTGAAAATACACTGAGCGCTGGCTGTCACTTCCCTGTCCCCGGATTCATAGAAGCTCATAGCTCATTTGCATGGCGTAGCATCTTTAATGACTTATTATTTACATAAATTTGCAGGCCGCACCGCTTCTTCCCCACTTCGGCGAGTCACCTCAGCCATTTTGTTCTTAGTTTTGAGCGAGAGGCCGATCAACTGTGAGAATTTCCACCGAGGATGCGGAGTGCGTGGGCCACTACCCCACTGATGAGCCTCTTATGTAATATCCGTCTTCCAGCCTCTCAGTGCACGCTGCTGGTGCATCGGCCGCGGTGAGTGCAATCTGGCACGCTCCTGTTTTGGATGCTCTTAACATTTTGGGAACTTGTCTACCAGAAAGTATATGCACATAAGAATGGAAGTGCAATTAGACAGTGTGCAGGGTTTATGTTGTGGTAAACTCAATTCCAAACACAAATTGAAACTGAAAGATGTGGGAAATAGAGGGGCTGTAAGTAAAACTAGCACTGCATGAGATTAGACAACGGTGCAAGACCCGATAACTATTGAATATCGTGATAATGATATCAATCACAATATTTTAATGTCCTGTTTGTCATAGTCATCACAGTTTGATTTTTAAGCACTGATTGGATTATTTTGGCTTGCAAAGTATGAATGTCTGTCAGAAGAAGACATATAATATTGTAATTCAAGCAGTTCTTCTCAATACATATATTGCAACATAGCTTATATTGCGATAATGCTACATTTGCCACACATTGTGCAGCCCTAATCAGTAAGGTAGCAATGGCTCCACAGAATATCACAAATTTATTATTATCATAATATCAACAACTTTAATATACCAGAGAGCGTTGCATTAACATAGACAGTGTTAAGTGTTTGACACAAAACAATTGACCTGTTAGACCTTGAAAATCACATTGTGACATGTCTAAATTAGAAATAGCTGTTGAAGTAGTTTGATTAGTGCAAGTGAAAAGTAGTGTAGACCACTGTTTTAATTCATATAATCCAGTGCAACTTTCACTAGAGGATTTGTATCTTATCACCTTATTAAAGATAGTTATCACATATCACCTGTTTTCTTCATATCGTGCAACTTTACTAACAGCTCAAGTTACAGTCAAGCTATATGGTGTACAAATATAAACTTAAGACCGGATTTGACCCCTGGGACTTGGGCTGGTCACATTTGATCCAGGTCAGTATTCTTATAATGGAACAATGTCATTACATTAAAGCTTTATCACTTACTATTGGTTCCCATTAAGCATGATTTACAAGCTTTTTGTATGTTTTCATTTATTTTTATTTGTTACCTATTACACTATTTATGTATAAGCCAAACAGGAAAACATGTAAACAGCCTGAACATAAAAATGTACAAATTTGGACCCTGGGCCTTTAGTTTGATATGTCTTGGCATTATTTGTACAAGAAACTGAGCTTTTTATTCACATTATGATTTACTTATTCATTTCTTTTCAGTGTAAGATCTTGGATTCTAATATTCCTGTCCGTCTAAATGTATGTGCTATTCATCCACAGCAACAGTGACCCCATGTGGTCATCTTGCACCACTGCATACACATCAAAACCACTTCTGCTTCTGACCTCACAAGAAAGCACGCTGTGACTTTACAACTGACAGCGCCACAGAACGTGCAGAGCCAACAATAGGCTCAGTGTGCCGCTGGCTTTTACACTCGAGCACCGGGGGAAGCGGAGAGATGGATGGTGCTTGTTGTGCTGCGCCCATCTCCGCACAGTACGTGGGCACAGCTTATGTTGGGATTTAGATGACGCTCCTCCGTTTATTGTGTCACGCCGGCGCTCCATTGTTGGCAAAAGCCAGATTAGCTGTTGGTTTGCTCTCTTCAGATATCCCCACTCTCAGGGGTTACACACAGATGATATGATGTTTTGGATTATTATCTTAGCATCTTTATCTTTATATGGTGTTTCGTAAAAAAAAAAAAAAAAAAAAAAAAAAAGGCCAGTCTGTCAGAATACTATTGTGACGTTTTATGGTGAAATGAATGAAATGTGGCGGAAAAGTGGAGGATACTGCATGTTTGAAAACACAACGGTCAAAGGCTGAAGCTTGATGCTGCAAAATCAATTAAAACGACATTACAAAGAACCTAATCTAATGTCGCAGCACTAATGGCTTTCACATAACCCATTTCAACCTTGAAATATATTACTGCATCCTCTGTTTGAATTGGAATATGTTTAAAAAATCCATTCCCGTTTTATAGCAATGTCATAAAACAGAGAAATGTTACACAAACATAAAATTTGACCTTTGGCATTTGCCATTAACAGCATGTAATGTTGTCATCAGTGAAAAAACTTGATTTAAAGAGCACCATTCAGTACCAAGATCTAAAAGAGTTGTCACAAGCAAGTGAAATTCAGATATGTAATTCTCAGAAACTGACATGAAAAATCGCTTTGCTTAAAGTGTTCAGATATGGTTTAATGAAAGGTGGTGAACAAATCTGAGTGACCTTTAAGAAATTAGTCCAAACAGCTAAATGTAAGTGTGTTCTCACTTTTTGGCAAGCAACCATGTATCTTTTAAAAATGTGGTAAGAGCTTATTAATGAATAACCCATTTAAAAAGCATGAATAAATCCATTTTAAGTGGCCCCTTATTGTAAATTCCAACCATTTCAACTTCAGTACATTTTTTTTTACATCACTTCCTTTCAGAATGACTTTGCCATCACTAACAAAAGAAATGAACGAACCACTTAAAGAATTTGTGACTGACCTCAAAAAGCTTTTTAAACTCCATAATTTGAGCTTGGCATTAGTGTGGATGCTGAAAAATAAAAGGCCAACTCTGTTGAAAAACCCAATTGTGCTCGACTGTCTGCAACTGCATTTCACTTAATGGTTACAGTCATTAATAAAAGATAAAGTTTTTCACTGAAGCTTTGTTAAAGGCCGGCTGACTCTGTTATGCTTGCGTGTACAACGGTTCAAGGAGTCCGTGCTTCTGAGTAATCCAACATTATAAACACCTATTGGATCCATATTCCCCCAGCCTTAGCTCTATTACTGAGTGACTCACTGTTAGAACATTAGATGAGACAGGATTACTGTGGACCGAGCGGCTATTTACACCTGAAGAGGACAATTAGCGGCCCTTTCTCCCACATATGTATATTTTTAGAGCAGACCATACAATTCTCAGGAGAGTTTATTCACGGCCGATGCCCTCCAGGCTCCTCGTGCGGGTTATGCATTCTCAGCACTGTTTGTTTTCAGGCAAATGTGCGTGTGTCATGACTTTGGGTGAGCGTACGCCGTGCACTCTTCGAGCACAAAGTCTACTTACTTAAAGCCATCCGAGAAGCCTGCCTCAAATCAGGCCCGATCCAGAGAGCAGCTGCTTATCTGTCGAGTATTTCTCCAGCAAACATGTATTTAGACAGTTTACACAGGATGTTAATTTGCCTTTTGAGTGGCAAGAAATTACCAACGACAGCCGGGTATGTACAATTACGTGTTCGCCTAAATATTTTCCATGTTGTTTCTTGCCTTAGGTACTTCTTGGTCTGCGGTTTTAAAGGATCCGTGGAATATAGTGCTGCACTTTCAAATGATTTGCCAAGACAGACTATTGCGTCGCTCGTACTGCATTTGAATTTGAATCACTATGGCTGATCATCATCTTCGTTCTATCAGAGCTGTGTTGCATGATTTGTAGCTCACTGGTTGTCAAGGAAACCGCAATGTTTTCCCGCGGCAACCATTTAAAAGACAGGCAGGCCGCATCATCCTTTTGAGAAATCTGTATTTATCCATCAACACGACCCCAGCTCATTCTAAAGCCCCTGTCACACTAATACAATACTTACAATGGATTAGTTCTGACGGAAACGCAAGTGGCTTATATGGGTGGTTGGATGTCACAGGGTGTTACAAAATCACAGTCATAAGACCAAAGATAGTCTGCAGCAATTATCTAACTGTGTCAGACATTTGGGACAATTGTAGAGAATTCTTCTATGACCTAGATCGAATTACCACAGTAGAGGGGTTAGCTAGATACAAGTTAAACAATATATGTTATTTTCAAGGTTATTTTTTGGGGCTTTTTGCTTTATTGTTGTTATCTACTTTAAAAAAAAAAAAAAAAATCAGATGCACATATCCTTGCCACTGAAGTTGACACTTTCTCATGCTTCCTGTTGTTGTCCATAGATCAGTGATTCTCAGACTTTTCACAATTTGCACCACCTTTATTAAATATTAAACTACCACCTACTCTCTCTTAGGTCTTTACATGATAGACAAATATAGTGCACGAGACAGGGCCTTTTTTATTCCTGTGTAAATACTATTATACTATATTCACTTCTTTCTACAGCAGAAAACGCCCATCTAGTGAGAGTACTACCAACTGTACGGTATTTCGGTGGCTTAAACAAAGGTTAAACTAGGAATAAGACGGCATTAAACTTCATTTCCAGATACTTTTTTAACATTCAGAGTGAAAAATGAGACTTTTGAGACTCTCCAAGTACCACTCACAAAGCCCTGAGTACCACTTCCTCTTACCATAGTCCAAGAACCACTGTCAAAGATGAATCGTAGCACACTTGGTATTTTGTATCTTGTGTGTGTGACATGCATTTTTTTTTTTATTAAGTTTTTGTTCTCATTAATTACTTTTTATTTAGTATTCATTTTGTTTTCGGCCACAAAAATATAAATTAAACACAAACAATATAAATCAATTGGTGTCTGTATTTGTATTGCAACCAATCAACATTTGACAGCAATTTGTTCTGTCAACTTATTGTAAGTGCTGTACTGGTTACATGTGAATAGACTGACTTTTACCTGTATTTGTATTTTAGTTATTAGTTTGGAATATGTAAGATCAAATAGCCTCCTCGCCAGCAGTATAATTCAAACTGACTCTCTAAAACCACGGAAAAGAGCCTGTCTTATCTTTAATATTGATAATCTCTTAGTACCATACATCACCCTCCTCAAAGAGCCATAAATAAAAGCCTTTAAGTATGTGCATTTATATTTTTGGGTTGTGACAGAATAAGAAAGATAATCCTGTCACAATGTTTCCAACCCAATCTCAAGAAATAAGCATTAGCCTTGAGCAAAATAAGAAGTGAAATAGGGATAATAGTTAATAGACATCATCCATTTGCTCCTTGGCATTTAGTGTAATGTTGTGCTTTTTAAGTTTCAATTCAAACCGTATATTTATTACCTGTGATGGTGTGTTTGATCCTTTTTAATGGCGCTAAGTGTATTCATCGGTGTAGGGTCGTTCTGACTATACTCGACAAGAAAGGAGTAACATCAAAAGACGCCTGTTTGCCGCGCAGGCCTTGGGAAAACCACTGCCGCTTCAAGTCAAGTCAGCGAGAGTTCATTCATTCAGGTTTTATAATGTTTGTTTCCTGTTACATCACCGTTCTTAAAACACAAGGTTGCCTTTTCACCAGAGTCACTTTTGCTCAAACAGCCTGAAAACTTGTACCTTTTAACTTCAGCATGCTGCATTCAGTGTATGCTTTATCCAGAGCATCCACATTACATAACAATACAAGATGGATTCATCCAAATTGTCCATATAACTATAGACTTTTGAAAATGCTGCCGTTCCCATTTTGGTTGGAAAATTGCAGACTCCTGTATTTTCAGCCTGGTCTTCCTTTCTGCATTGATATGTACTTGTGCCCCACCCTAATGTGTCCCAGTTCTCTTGAAACATTTTCAGCCACACTCCACATAAGCCCTTTAGGCACACATCCAACAAGTGTGCGTCAGGTGTGATTTCACCCAAGGTTATTACCCCAGTCCCTTTCCTGATGATACTTCAAACAAAGCTGATTTTAATTAACGAAGTGCTACGGGCAATAAAATGTGCACACGGCTAACGGCTAACCTGAAATGCAAAGTAACTACATTGTTTATGCATTGCCTTGTATTTCTGTGAGCTACATTTCATAGAATAAAAGTTGGCGTTGAGCTCTTTCATCTGTTTGGCCTTACTGTCATCATAAAGTTATGTAGAACTTTGATACGAAAGTTATGTAGAGTGTGTGATGTGTACAGGACAAATATCCACTTTGAAGAACTTTGAAGTGGCCTGACAATGTAAGTAACTCAGTGTCTGATAGGCCCCTAGCGTCTGATAAGTCTCAACCATACTATAATTTGCTGTGAAGATGATTTTTTTAAATTGTATTATAATAATGTATGAAGAGTATTGATTTATGTCCACAACAGTTGTCAACTGGAATCCAAATTACAACACAGTCCCAGTACTTTCAGTGGCTTCTTCCAGTTTTTTATAAAACTTTGGGAACTTTCATCAGTATAATATCTAACAAGAGTCATGGGTGCATGGTGGCAGAGCGGTTAGGGTTCAATCCCCGGGCCAGGCAACAGTCTGCATGTCCTCCCCATGTCACCGTGGCTCCGGCTTCCTCCCACCATCCAAAGACATGCATGTATAGGTCAATTGGTGACTCAAAAGTGCCCCTAGTGGATGAAAGTGAGAGTGAATGGTTGTCTGTCTGTGTCTGTGTTTAAATGTGCCCTGTGACTAATTGGTCATTGTCCAGGGTGTTGGGATAGGCTCCAGCCACCTGCAACCCCCAATGGGACCAAATGGTAAAAGATGAATGAATGATTAATAAGAGTCATAACTTCAGAGACCTGTGACTTCCACAGAGGAATAGAGGGAGGCTCACCCATTTTACCATAATTAGCCTTACTGGCTAATGCTCATATTGTACAAGTAATTCAGGAAAATGTCTCAGTAAACTCATTAATGGGTTTCCCGAAACTTGTTGATTGGTAGCTGTACTGATATTGGCACAAATATCCTTCCAAAATGACCGAGTAATGTCACATTCCCACAAAGTGAAATCTGGTACCCACTTGAGCTTTACATTTAAGGCAATTTGGGGACATTCCAGCTCGATACTGTAAATATACATGAGATGTATACATAGTGCAAGATACTGCAGTTCTCTAAATCTACTGCAAATAGAAATTTTGGATGGAAGAACACTGAGTATCTATCTCACATTTCAACAATGCACCCCAAGATGATGAACCTGATTTTTGTTTTATTATGGCGTTTTTAAATGAAATACCATTCATGTCGATGAAACAAAGCAGTCAAGCCCAAAACATGAAAATAAATCTGTTTTATCAGCAGTTCCTCTTGTTGAACCAACTCCAATCATGTTCTATTTAGTATGAGGGATAAAAATTCAAAGGCAAAAAAGTCATCTGGATTTCAGTGTTAAATATAGAAACACTGATGACAGATTTGCTTCCATAGAAAGGTGGGATATGAACTATTTGTCAGTGTAAAATGTATTTGTATTTAAACAATTACATTCATCTTTTTGTAGTGTGTTCTGAATATAGCAGCTATTTGTCCACTAGACACTCGGGTTATGAGCGACCAATTGTGACATAACTCTGGCCGTCCTGCAGCTGTCACAATGATGAGACGCAAAACTGACAACTTGTGTCGCGCTGATCTCATTGGTATGCGGCAGCAGAGCCCAGGCAGCTGGCTCACTTTTGCCCAGACAAAGGTCCTATCAGTGGAAAATAACCACGACACACTCACTGCTTTTACCTTCTGATCCCTCAACGCTGACCTTGACACTGTTTACACAGCACCACTCAGACAAGAGTGGCTATTTTTTGCACCATCTTTCCACCGTCCCGCCTGGAGCAACACCTTTTCAGCAGGTTTCTCTCTCCACGAGCGCTCACACCTGTCTGTTCCTGCCAGGAGCCCAGAAATAGTGCACACTGCAGCACGGCGCTTCTCCAAAGGGGTGGGGAACCATATGACCTCACAAACATCCTACATCCTATGGAGATGCCTGAGTAAAAATAGACCGATCTTCTTCTTCTCTAAGGAGGAGGGGAGGACTTCCCCTGAATCGTATTCGTCCCGGAGTCTCTGCAGTTATCTATCATGCAGTCTTACGTAACACTAAATCACGTTATAGAATCGCATCTTCCCAAAAGGTGTGGGCGTTTGCATGAAGCCTCTGCATTTTTATTTATTTTTTTAGCAAGTGGCAACAATTTGTAAGAGCCTAGTTAAAGAACAGGTCTCCCTTCTCGTGGGAATGCTATTGACGCGCTCTTAGAGGGTGGATGGTCGTGGGCGGATGGGATGGAGTTAAGGATGAAGAGAGGAAGAATGAAGGAGGAGGAGGATGAAGAGGAGGGAAAAACCTGGAGGATATCACATTCTTCTGTTTACTGCAGTCACTTTCAGTAGCCAGAACTAACATTCGCAGCTCATTAGACAGCTTATTTAGTTTAGCATCACGCAAAAGGGGGATTGTGTGTTCGGATGACTTCGGTGGCAAAGAGGGGAGTCAATGGGTGAAAAGTTGGATTAGAGGTGTGGGAGGCCGTCGCACTTTAGCTGAATGAGGCTGTATTGCCGAATGATAATGCACACGGCAGACAAGACACTCAGCAGTAAGTGCAGTCAAAAGGCTATTGCTAAATCAAATATATACACCGAAAATTGTGTATATTTTGTCGAACTGTCACCTTTTGACTACAGCTCCCATCTTTGTGTAATTGAATGCAATGTTACAACAATTAATTATAACAGAACAGAGTTTGTGCAGAATTTCTGACCCACGTCGTGTGTTAATGATCATCTAAGGTCTTGTTTGGTAAGCACTAGGCCTGATGGGAGGTCACTCGAACACAGTTAGTTGGACTCATCAGACCACATGCCCTTTTCACATTGCTCCAAAGTGGCAATCTTTCTCTTTACCAAACTGGGAGCCTTTTTTCTTTTTCTTTTCTGATTAGTCTCACTGATTACTGTTTTTCTGAAGAATACACAGCTGCTCAGGCCCAGTCCAGTGATTTTTCCTCACATTGTACTCGCACAGTTAACCATAAGTTCCGCAGCTTGATTTTACCCTACATTTAGGCCATGTGTGGTTCTGATGATGTTTTTGAGAGATCATGGGTTTGTCGCCATCGTCCAGGTGGACAATTTTCACAACAATTTTAGCAGTCACAGCTATTTTGATTTTCATTTCTGACATTGATAAAAAATGGTTAAATTGCATTGCATCAGTAATGGTTAAATAACTTCTTCCCATCCACAACATATTTAGCAGTGATTATCCTACAGTGGCTCTTATTTGTTCGCTTACTTAAATCCAGGTGGACTGTTTTTGTGCTGTATTCACTCGTTGCTCATCAAATTCCTATTCCATTTTAGTTTTTTTATTGCCAGTTAAAGAAATTGCCTCCCTTTGCTACTGTGGGTTCTCTTCAATCACTCTGACTTCCTCCCACTGTCGAAAGCCATGCCAATTTTGGTAAATCCATAGTGACTGAATGTAAGAGTGTGTTCACACTTGCAGTCTGCGTCATTTAGTTCGCATCAAAATTAAAAAACTCAAAACAATCCATTTAGTTTGATCTGAAAGCAAAAAGCCCGTGTCCTCCTCTGGACCAAACGCAAAAAAAGATGCCTTTTTTAAGAAACACACTAGATGGTGCTGTTAGCCCAAATGCTTTTTTTTTTTTTTAACCAATGAATTTTACCACCCTCAGTGCTTTATGTTTGCCCTCTGCTATTTTTATTAGTTAGACAATATTGTTTTGTTTTTTTCGGTCTCGGAAAAACAAAACGTTACTACTTGGGCTCGTCTGTGGTTCACACTTCAAGCTAACCGCACCAGAGTTCACTTGGAAGCGCCCCAAGACATCTTGTTTTGAAGGATTCCGGTGCATATTTTTGCCGCACTAACAGAGCAACTGCACCAGCCTCCATTTGAACCACACCAAACACAGCAAGTGTAAACATAACCTGAGTTATTAATTGGATATCTCTGAGCAATTGTCTCTAATTTCACTCTCTCGCAGTTTACCCAACCCCACGATTTTCCCAAACCAAAAATATTCTGTTGTTTAGGCAGTCTATTACACAAGGACAGCGTTGTCACTCCACAAGAACGCAGCCTTTTGAATCTGGTCTGTTTTTGTTCTGTTCCATTGTCATGAAACCTGTGAAGGGCGCACGAAGCAGCAGAATCCCAGAAAGCTATTGGGTGCTGGCAACACACAGCGAGTAGAACAAGAATGTCATAATACTGTGAAAACCAAAAAGTTTAAAAGGTTGTCTGTTTTGTGGTGAACAACTGCCATGATTTCTACTTATTATGTGTAATCATTGTAACAATACCCAAGGCACTACTGGCCTGGAAGACATCTTACAGCATTTAATGTGGACATGGAATATTGTGATTTGTTAGCAGCCTATCTTTGCTGTACTGCATTATGTAAACAGCTCCTCAGATTACAGCTACACACAACCCTTAAAGTTTAAAGGATAAAAGCATGAATGAACTGTATTAGGGACAGTCATTGTACCTCCAGAGCAGAAATATGGCATCTCTACTGATTAGAGACCAATAACTACTTTACCAATGAGGTTTTGCTTTGAGCCTTAACTGGCAGCTGCCTACGTCGACTTCCTCCTCAGAGAATGCAGGAGTTATTAAACAAATCTCTTTGGTACGTCAGATATAGGCTCCCAGTAAATTGACTCGATACTGACACTACTTCCCGAAGGGAGAACTCCCCCTTGTCTAATAAAGAAGGCCTGTCAGCATTTGGAAGAATTCAATCTCTAGGCTCCATGTAAGGCGGAACGAGCCGTGTTGATCTTTTGTGGCGATTCTCTGGGAAAAAGTCAGTGTTCAGATGAGTATCAGTTGATGTAAATGCCAAGTGACTGTTATTTCTTTTCCCCTTCAGATTGAAACCCAAGCGCTTGTCTGGCCGTATGATATCTCACAAAAAGAAATGCTGATTCTCTGTGATGGGTTTGAAAGCCAATGATTCTCACTTTTTGGATGTATAGTTGCCATTGTCATATCGTGACACTGGACTGTACAGCTGGAAATGGTGCAGTCCTCGGAGAGTTATTTTCCTGACAAGAGACTCTGCGGTTTTTAAACATCACTGCACTTATATAGTCTCTCCTTATTAATGTTACACACAGACAGTAGAGGAGTACAGGACTAATAAACTTTCATTCCCCTGATAGACACTCATAGAGCCATTCAAACGTCAGAGGTTGGCAGAATGTTTTTATAAAGCTAAAAGCAGTTATTACAATTTGAAAACAGTATAAAAAGCATGACTGTTACAAAGTTTGCTAGGTAGGAATGCTAATTGTCTGAATATTATGATGTATTCATGTGGTCCTCTGTAACTTGGGAAAACATTCGGAAACCCAAGATTGCATGTTGACATTATTTTCATCATCAACAAGGAAAGCAAATGTTTAAGATATTTTAGTAATATATAAGTAATAAAAATATTTCATACCAACTCTTTTACACATTAATAACTTGATAATTTGAAGAACTAGTTTTTTGTCCTTATAGGCTTATTTAGACTATATACAAAGTTATTTATTCATTTACTTCTGGGATTTAGCGGTTTCAACATACGTTCTTCTACTTCTTATGTTTTGAATAGGCTTCCTTTTCATGAAGCGCTACTAACAGGCCATCAATTGCTTAAAAACAACATTAACACATTTATAACTTCGTGTCCATCTTCCTTGCTGTTATAGTTTAGAATGTTCCGACTTTCTGGGCTAAAGTCAGAAGAATGACTTCCTAACTCTGAGTTTCCAAAGGACCACATGAATACACCATTACTTTATGTTTAAAAAACAATAGTGGAACATATTGTCACACCGTGTACCTCGTGACACTTACCTTTAATCTTTATTTATATGCTTGGAAAAACAACACTATCAGTCACTCCAGATAATCATTGTAACTCAACTGTTCAAATGTCAAAGCACTAATCTACAGATAGACCTTTGGAAAAATGAAAAAACTTTCAAGGAAAGACAATGAGACTAGAATTGTAACTTGAGGTGGGCCATATGGCAAAAATGTCAGACATTTTTTGTGGCAAGATCACAAATTTATTACAAGTCACGTTGACCTTTATTACTACATACACTACAACATCACCACTACATACTACTTCTACTAGAAAAACAAATGTTGCTATATACAAAACAGCAGTAAGTGTCACGCTGCAGTTGTCCCTGTTTAAAGTACTAAAATAAATATTAAATAAGTATAAGCTAAGTGTGAGTAATTTACATGTCTCAAACAAAATGTAATATTTTCTAATAAAAAAGGTCAGGCATTTATTAGGCATATAATCAAAGGAGAGTTTGGCTTCATGTTACAAATCCTGTAAATGGACTGTGCCTGATGTTTGTGAAAAAAACATGCTTTATGATGCCATCTACTGTTTATTGTAAGGGATTCTAATAGATGAGAAGCTCTATTCAGGAACAGAAACCCTTGGCCAATCACATGCTCTTAAAATCACATGCTCTAAAAAGGAGCGCTCCCATTGGTCTACACCGCTGACTGAATATGTGTTTTAACGCAAGTTTAATGAGGAGGAGATAATTGCCGTTCCACAGCGAAAGTAAATAATGAGAGAAAATGGTCAATTTTTTTAATAAAAAAAAATATGGTGAGTGGAATTAGACAGAAATAAAAATAAAGTGGAGTTTTATATATCTGCCATATGCAAATGAAACTCTCTGCATCGCTAAGTGGGTGAAAGGAGTTGAAGTGTAGCAAACTTTGCTCAAAAGAAGAAATGCCACAAAGATCATAATCTTCTCAAATCAAAAAGCAAAAGGCTATCTCTGATCATATGAATCAGTGCTAAGGTAAATGGCATAACAATTTGGAGCCAAAAAAGCCAATCTGACATTTTTTTTCAAAATGTAGAAAACTTTAGGAAAAAAAATGCTTAAAAAGGTGTCTTAAGCTGTGAAAACCTACCCATTACAGAAAGCCAGATCAAAATATGGCAATTGTGAATTTAACAACACACAACTCTTTCTAATCCTTTCCAACTTAATGTCATCACACACATATAATGGTAATTGTGAAGCTGAGAAAAACCATAGTTTTCCATTATTGGAGGAAATGGAATCTAGGGAGGCAACCCTAACTTCTGCACAAGTTTCCCCATTACCATTACTATACTTTGACTCTCTTTGCTTTCACCTCAACCTTTACATCTGACAAACTCTGAAAGCAAATCTTTAAAGCTAGCATACCACAATACCCCAAGGCTAAATTACAGCATATAGTTGTTGGCTGCCATTATTCAGTGTGACAGAATACACTTTAATTACATTCATACATTTTGGTTTCCCCTCGACCTGCTGCTCTAGCCACATCTCGCCAAGACAAATGATGACGATGAACGTTTTCCCCTACTTAGTGTACTCAGCAGGGACAGGATGATATATCATTATGTTGGGGACATCCCAGAAATATCAAAGAGCATGAAACATTACTTCCCCGTGTTGACTAATGGATCCGTCGTGAAACTTGACCAATTAGGATGGAGATGTTTGCGCCGGGCACTCTGTCGTGTAGCCGAGGTGTAACTAATCGGCTTTGCCCGAAAGTCTGTCTCTCTGTGAACATCCACAATTCTCCCCCAGAATACTGATGCAACGTCTTTTCTCATACAGCTCCACAGCGCGCTCCATAAATCATTTTAAAGCTATTCAATTTCACACCAAAAAGCCCGACTTTTGAAATCCACGGGGGCGCTTCGAGGGTTGTATAACGTATATGGAATTAAACCGGGGCCTTTTCCCTGTAAATGTATCAGCCTCGCAGATATTAGTTGACCTTTCTGTGTTCATTTCCCTCTCCTTATTGTTAGCGAGCGTCTTACAAAAGTGCCCGTCAGAGCGAGCACCGTTTAACTTCGGCTGATGGAGCGTAATTGTAAGTCACCTGTGGCGGCAAATCTCTCGCTGCGCTTTCACTTGGGATTTGCATCAGTCACGGGCACGCCGGTTAAACTGAACGGCGATTAATCCAGCTCTGAATGCAGAATCGATGATGCGTCACTATCTTGGAGCCATTACTTAATGAAACCTGATTGCGTAACAGTTTTTGTACAGTAGGAATATTGAGGTTTTTCACAGAGAGCAGAGGTTCCTGAACTCGTATTAGCTTGAAGGTTACCAATAAATAGGGGTTTATATGTCAGTTTAAATGTCAGCTATATAAGGCCATTAGGATGCTATTCCTCTTTGGTGTTGTCAGCATCCAATCCCTGAGCTTATTGTCTGATCGTGCATGGGCGGAATAGGAATGGAGACAAAAGATGTGGGAAATTACATGGAAGCTTGTGTCCAAACACGCCGCTATTCTTGGCCCTTCTTTGGAGCTGCAAAGCAGGGCAAAATCCTTAAAGGAGAAGGATGAACAGAAATAGACAATAGTAGTGTTGCAAGTGTAGTGTTGCTGTATGGCTTTTAACCTTAAACCCACAACAGAAAATAATGAGGCTATGCACCTTAAAAAAAATAAAGCACATGCTATGTAAACATTCCCGGCTTGTTTGCTCAATATCATCCATTTCTCTCGTTTGTTATCTACACACTATATTTATATCTAACAGTAAAATTTTAGTAAAATTTTGCTTAATGAAATATAGTTTTTTTTTTTTAGTTTAGATATGCCTCCTTTAAGCTCTTTTATTACCAAAATGGCAGAAAAGGAGTAATGCGACGGTGGCTATGAAAGGTTTTTGAATGGGTGATTGAGTGAAAAGCTGGTAAAATGAGGGTGCACAGACATGGACAGTCGTCACAAAAGACTTGGCTTAGCTCCGGAGACCAAGGTCGTCTTTTGAAGGCTGTAAATGTGTACGATTCATTAATAAAGTTACCACTGGTTTAGGATTTTTGTAAATTTAGAGCTTGGAGGGTTTCTACTCCAGGATTGCAGACAAAAATACAGAGATACCTGGTTATGTTACAGATGTATTCAACAGAATATTCATGGCGAGCTGCTGCATCACTTTATACCACTAGATGGAGTTAGTTTCGTCCATACATTTATGCCATATTGTTGAAAGTGGATTGATTTAACTAAGGGTGCTCTGATCAGGATTTTTGAGGCCGATCACCAATCGTGGGGTCTATTTGATTATGTACTTTAATAAATTCACTAATCTTAAAAACACAGGAGCCTATTTTATATATTAATTATTACAGGGTGGTAAAACTAAAAGGCAATCAACTGACAGTGTTTTCTTTTCTTTATTTACTTTTTTAGTTTTAGCAAGAACAGTAAGTTTTGCTCAAAATAACCTCAGGCAACTATCCAAACTCAGCTCTCAGCTTTACTTCATTGAATTTTAAACTAAGGAACAAATAAGAAGCACAAACTAGAGTGCTGCTTAAACCAGAAAAGAAAACAGAATTTAGAAGACTGTCTTTGCAGAGTTTGTGACAAGCTGCTCCTCTCGGTCTTAGTGTTAGCTAGCTTTAATAGTATATTATATAGTATGTTTTTGGTTGCTTTCCTCCGCGGGGATTTCCTTGTGACAAATGTTGCAAACGGCAAGTTTATTGTCCTGCTGAGACATACCAAAAAAACGCCAGACCTCAGATGCCAATTTTGTGGTAAACAAGTGAACGTCTTGCGTGTTTTGCGTCGTTTAATCGTCCCTTCACACCATTTGTAGCCATTATTGGCCGATCATGATGGGAGGCCAATCAATCGGAGCACCCCTAATTTTAACTACATATAATGCCCTTAAGGTTTATCATGTTTTCCCGCGATGATGTGTTTACAGTTGGACGATTTTGTGACCGACAGCTTCATTTACTCGAACAACCACAACATTGTCACTGTTCTGAGATACAAGAACGTAGTCGAGGGCCAGATGGTGCATGACATGTTACACATTGACGTTGGCAGGTATGCTAAAGTCTTGCTAGTGTGTTGAAAGAATTGAAAAATTGAACAGATGATCTAATATGTAGCTTTTATGTTATGTTTATGTAGTGTTAAGTGCTCCTTAGAAAGACTACACCTCTGTATCCAAGTCTCTTAATATGAAAATGATAATAAACCAGTCGTTAGATTCAGTTTAGCTTAATTTAATTCAACCCCCGGTCTTTTCAGCCACAGCTTCACAGATCATTAGACTGGCTCTGTACTGCGTAATGTTGCTGCAAATTTCCACGATTACAGAATGCAGCGTGCACCTTCAAAGCTCTTGCATAAAAAGACACGAGGACTCGTATGATAAGATGATACTAGAAGCAAGCGGAGGTTTGCAAAGTACTGGAGCGGCGTAGGAAGACTGGGAGCCCACCAGCCCACACAAACCTGCCCATAACACACAATAAAAACCGTTTTCTCTGCACAGTTTTCCTCCTACACCGTTCGTTTTGTCATCCAACACAAGTCCATATATGTCTACGTGTTTCCCTAACATTCACACTGACCTTTTTTTGTTATTCCGTTGCGCAGAACCCGAATTGAATTTCTCGCTGCAAACAAACGGCAAACGCAGCAGCTGGAAGGCATGTTGTGAAAGCTACAAGAAGTAGAAAGTCAAAAAGTCAAGACCCCTGCCTGGATGCATCAACAGTCTGACGCGGCAGAAATACTAATTTGTATGTGTAGTATTATCTGTCAAGGAAAACAAAAAAAGATTAGCAGGAAGTGTCTGGGATGTCAAACATTTTAATAACAGGCTTCATTGTGCTTATACAGCATACAGCTCACTCCTTCCCAGTTCCTCCGTCTCCCACACGTGCCAGCTAAACAAACGCACACCCGCTCTCCCCTCAACAAAAAACCTGAATTTTAGAGACAGAAGCGTCTGGATTTTTTTTTTTTTTTCACAGCCTCCCACAGACGTCCTCGAACCTATCATTTTCTCTGCAGTGGAGCAACGGTGACGTATGCTCGTCGCTGGTGCAGCTGAATTTTAAAAAGCTCGACGCCCACACTCGATGCCACTACTGCAAGCGTAATTATCATAAAGTTTCCTCCGCTGTCTGTAAGCCCCTCTGTCTCTGTGTGCCACTCTCTGACTGAATTCATTTAGAGACATTAATGCAGTGTTGATCCACAGAAGGAGAGGGGGAGGGGCTATTGTGTAATCACTACGCCGCTTTAATTTCTTATTGGCATGCAGCATAAGGACGTGATTACGCTTTTGTACCGTGTGTTTTTGTCTGTGTACATCTCTGTTTTCTCATCAAATCAGGCCTTTTCCTGCTTCAAATGCCAACTCGTACATTTCTCCCTAATTGCTTTTTTTTTTTTTTTCCCTAAGCCACAGCAAAAACTTATTAAAAGATAAGATATGAGTTACTGTTTGTGTTGCGGGAGGGAAATTCAGGTTACAGCAACAAATTAAAAATCAAAAAGCAGAGCCACAACATATAACACACATAATAGTCTATGCCGTGCCAAGTCCTATAATCAGAAAATACATGTTAATAAATGAGTGCACTGTCCTAAATCTGCTCTATTAGGTTAACAGTCCATTAAGGTTTTAGCATCTGTGGATAGCAAAGTTAGAACCAAATCTCAATTGTAGGATATTTTTTTAAATATTTTCCAACACCATTTTGCACTATATAGGATCTGCCATCGCATGTGAATTTCCCCATTGTAGGATCAATAAAGTCTAATCTTATCTGATCTGTCCAGTCCATTAAATTAAAAAACAGTCAAAGATGTTAGCATCTGGGGGCTAGCCATAATGGTAATATTAGCTTAGCCTTTTGGTGATCGCAGGTAAGCACTGCCAATTCTTGTGTATTAGCTTCTTCTTCTTTTTTTTTTTTTTTAATCAATCTGGTTTGTTGCTAAAGGCTAAAAGCTGCTAAAGTGTTCACAGTGTGCCATGGTCCAGACCAGTGTGCTGCTTATTTTCAAAACTGGGAAACAAGAACATGATTCTAAAAGTTTTTTTTATACTCCTCTTTTTGATTTCCACAGCGACCAAGAAAGCAACCACTTCAAGAAAGCATGAATATAATCGGATCAGACTATTAGAAAGAAGAAGAAAAAAGCTTGTTCCCAGAGATCACACGCTTCGTAACATTTGACTGTCTTAAGAACCCCCTCTTGACACTTCTAATTAACAATACTAATGTATTTTCTCTTGGTCTTTTGAACAGATAGTGACAGCTTTTTAATTTGGATTGTTTTTCCCCAGAGTCAAGCAGTTGCAGTGGCATCACAGTGTCATGTCACATATAACTAGGTGTTAGGGAAACTTCATCATGTGGTAAATTACTGTCTTGCAACTGTGTGACTGTATGTGGAGGAAACCCATCCACTTTCACCGCAATTACATCATTCCTAGAGACAGGTTATAAGACTGTGTTTACTCTGCAGGTATTAATGCTATATATATATATATATATATATATATATATATATATATATATATATATATTGTGATTGCTCTGTTACACGCATGTCATAAAATGATGCCATTTGCATTGTTTTATTTGGCCTTCTAATACATTTGGTAGGTGATATTTTTGGGACTGTGCACGTTAATAAGGGACACAAGGTAGTAAACTATTCTAAAGATATGTAATAGGGAATAATTCCACTGTAAAAAGAGACAAAATGAAACTAAACAGGGTTAACCATTTTAAAGGGGCCAAAATGGGGTTTAAAATTAAGGGACAGCAGCACAAATTGAAACTGAAGTGAATTCACAAAATTATATTTGGATTTGAAAAGGTTTTAGTTGGATTTGAACAAGAAGAAGTTTGATATGGATTTAAACAAGATTTTATTTAAAGATACTAGGAAAAGATAGGATTTTACACGTTTTATGTTCATTTGAACACATTAATAAGTTGTCACAATCTTCGGCCCCTTAGAGGATTCTTATTTATTATAGAGTCCCTTCATCACTAAAAATGGGTGTGTGTGGTGTGGGTTTTATAAATATAGATAAATATTTAAGTCAACTCACCACTAAAATTTAAATAAGACCCAAGTGTCACAATCTTCGGCCCCTGAGAGGATTCTTATTTACTATAGAGGCCCTTCATCACTCTTAGTTTGACACCACTGTACTATTGCAGAAAACAGGGACAGTACCTGCTATAGAAACAGTGTCCCTGATGTTACTCTGAGTAACCATTGAACAAATACACCTTCCCTCCAAGAATGGAATTAACACAAACTTTCTCACATCTTTAAAATATAAGATATGTGATGAAATAATGTCCATCAAAGTGGATAGAAATGACAGACAGATTAACATTTAAACACTTCAGGGTATTTACCTTAACATGTATTGTATGATGAATTCATATTTTATTGGAAAATACAAGAGACAGTGATTAAAGATTTGGGGTAGAAAGGACTGAGGTAGTCTCAGGACAAGTTCTTAGTCTAAAATCTTCAATAAATAAGTCTTCTTTTTGTGAAATGGTCTGCCTTGTGTTAGATTAACCTCTAGTTGTAAATAGTGTGGAACATTTATCAAGTCCTATCTAAAACACTCTTTTGAAAGCACCACCTTGTTTGTCAATGAAAGGCACGTTTCTATTTAAATTCTTTCTGATGCTAAGCTGCAAAATCAAATCTTTTCACATTCACACACAGTATTAACACACACTGGTATGTACTTAATGCCTGATTGAATTATGAAACAAATCAGAAACATCAATTTCTTTGTTCCTTGCTTCAGCAGCATCTCCAGTAAATTGCTCTCCTTGCTTGTTAGTATTTTGTTCTCGTAAGCTCCAAATCATTAAAAATCTAAAAGTTGCCGTCAGAAGCAGGAGTGATTTTTTATGAATATGGCTTGAGGCAGAATCTGGCTCAGGGCAAATTTGCGATTGGAAGCTCGTCTGACTGCTCTGTGATGACGCTAATCAGTGTCTTGACTTTGTCTGTTGAGGTCACAAGTCATTTCTGCACATTTCTGATTGCTGTATAAATTTACTCGGATCCGATCATTTCTCACAGAAGAATAAATTTAAATCGTGACATCAGTACCTTCATGAAAGCCCTACTGTCGTTCTCAGTAGCGCTTGTGACTCACTGCACCAGCTTTAACACTGATTTGTCATGCGAAGCTCACACCTCTGAACACTCCCCACGACACGTGTAGTCAGGTTTGGTTTTGTAGCGTGGGGACGGTGTAGCACTTTGTCAGGGATGAGTCGCCGAGCTGTTTCCGACGTTGGATTGAGCTTTGCCACTTTGTCAAACAAATACGACGGTCCACATGCCTCTCAATGTCCGTTATTCTAATCTAGTCCGAGCAGATTTCATTGACTTCGCTTACAGCTGCTTTCGTAACTGAGAGTGGTGCCTCTGACTCATATTCTAATACGGACTGGACTGGACAAGATGGACACATGAAGTACAAACGCATCATGCAGTCCAGACACAGCCAGTCTGTCACGTCTGAGCCTGTATATAAACATACTGTTTGTGATGTCTGTGCAAGTGGATAAAGACCAGAACATTTACTGTACAAATGCAGCCGAAGAGGAACAGTTCAGTATATGAGCTATTTATGGATAACCGCAGCTAGACAGGAGCAATGACTAACTCTGATATGCTGTGAATTGGCCAAGTGACAGACTGCCTGTATTTTGGTTCAAACAGTGTTGTACAAGTGGGTTCTGGGCTTGTAAAAATTGTCATATAACAAGATGAAAGTATGTAAATATGTTGGTTATGAAGTGAGTTTAATGTGAGGTTGGTGTGTTTTCACTGGCTCCATAAGCAGCTAACACAAAGTCCAGTCTACTTCTTTACTATTGGGAATAAATATTGAGAAGAACCTTTTATTAACCTTTCACTGAAACTAGGGATAGTTAAATATTTAGCAAAAATAAAATAAATTGCAACTCTGTTAGTATTTTATAGGGAATTGACTTCTTTTTGGAAAAGCAGAGGGGAGCATCACAACAGAGACTAGATGAGCTGTAAATGGTGCTACTAACTATTTTTCAATTGTTAATTCAAATGTGTGGTTCAAGGGGCATATTTACTCATTGTTGCTTAGAAATGGCCACATCAAAATGCTCATACAAATAGGTAGTAACTTCTGGGGTTGTAAAAATGAGGAACAGAATAAAAAGCATATACATATGATGAAAAAGGTGTATAAATACGTGTAATACACAGCATTATTATTATTGGAAACCCTGTTTGTTTCCCTATCAGCTATCTTTCCAAACTATGTGCCAACAATTATCTTTAGCAGGGAATTACTGACCTATCCCAATTTATCTCATTTTACAACATACTGGACTATTCACTTAAAATGAACCTGTGGCTAATATTTGAGCTTTAATTTGCTCCAAATGTTTTTATATGTTTTAACTTTCTTCATTAGACAGTGTTGTGCACACAGCTTACATTTGGTTACTTCACAGTTTGCACAAAGAACAACTAGAAATGTTTATTATTGTTACAGAATATTAAGATTTATCAAAAATTACCTTTGAGTGTTTTTTATTTATACACACGATAATACTAGTCCTTATGTTCTCTTTCATGCATGTGCTGAAAATGGCCCTAAATGTGTTGTAAGTCAAGATAAGTCCTCAGACATGACTATATGATAAATATATTACTACAACGTGTCTATATTATGGCTTGTTGTTCATGCCTTTTTCTGCGGTCATTGCAAAAATAGACAAAACATAGCCCTACGAAACTACAGGCCTCCTCAGGTTAGACTTATACTGGCAAAACAATAACAGTACACTCATGTTTGTCTCTGTGACGCATACTGATACAAGATAAACGACTAGCGCACACAAATTTCCATTCACAATGACACACACACACAAGCACACAGAAAAATTCAGGAACTCCAAAACATGTCGGTCCAGTTTTTTGTTTTTTTTTCTTTCTCCAACCCTCCCAGCTACCATCAAGATATAGTTCCAAGAGGCTGAAACATTTAGCCGTGGGACAGAGGAGGAGAAAGGGGCACACAAGGAGAGCTCTGTTACCTGGTCAGCACTCCCTCGGATTTACCACGACGACGTAGCTCTCCGCTGGATTGAACCCTAACACAGACAATGGGATTAGCTTTGATACTATTAGTGTTTGTTATGTAAGACCCTGCTACACGACACCTGCGTTAGCTATTACCAGGAGGAAATGACTTGACGTGAACCTTGGCCACTGAGGGCCACTTGAGTTTGTGCTGTTAACCACATTAACGGTTCTGCAGCAAGGGAGCATCACAGCAAAGGGATGCAGCGGACCGTGGTCATTTCTTTGTGATCTGGCTGGATAAAGTGTGACAACGATGGCAGACAGGAGCAAAAGAAGTCGACCGACAACAAAATGAAACCGGCAATTTTGGATTTGATGTGACATTTGAAGTATACAGAGAGAAAATTCCCTCTGAGGTTCGGTTGAACATGTTGCTGTGCTTCGGGAGTCGGAGGAGAACTCGACACCCTATTCAGTGGAGCGAGAGGGACTGCTTGCTCTCAGACGAGCCCCAAATTATTCCAAATCCCTGCTTCCTTGACACAGGTAAAGGTCACTTGCCTTTTACACCGCAGGATGTACACGTACAAAAACATAGAGACAGTAATTCAGCGGGCAATTGTGAAAATTGTAAAGCTTGAAGAGATTTGGTTACATGCTGATATGTGCTGTCATAGGCTACTCTGGGAAATACCTCAGATGCTTGCAGGTGTTTTCATTCCAACACTGTGAAGTACAGATAAGAACACAAAGGAAAGATGTGGCAAGAAACGCCTCGGGTATCGAGAAGTTACTCATACTAGAGTAGACTGCAGGACAAACCGAAGGCCGTGTTTCAGTCAGCTTTCTGTAGCTTCTGAAAATGTTTATCTGTTGAAGTGGCAGGTTTTTTAATGAGATTTAAAATAATGTTGACATCCATCACGTTTGATCATGATCAAAATATGGAGTTACATGAACCCAGTTGGAATTTTAAAAGCCAACAGCATCAAAGTGATCTGAAAAAATCTACAGAAAAAAAATGTTTTGGTCATGTGACAATGACACCTACGAAAAAGAAAACTTGATGGAAACATACCATTGTAAACATGTTGTATCAGTCTGTGCACGGTGCCTGTTCAAACTTTTATATCTGATCAGAGGACATTCTTTGCTAATAACTTTCAGTTTGAAAGTCTATAAGAATTTCTGGCACCCAGACTTCACTTTCCAGTTTGATGGTTGTTGTGTATTGCACTCTGAGACTGTTCAGACATTATTCTTTGGAGAGTAGCAATGAGGCAGGCCTTCTATACAACTGCCTTAAGACTTAAAGCTTTAACGGACTCCAAAAAGACCTGATCTGATTGCATATATTTTTTAAATATTTGGATTCATGTATGGTGAATGAGTGAATCTAATTTGCCCATAGTAAAGTGGAGTGAGTGATTGTCTGTCATTGTATTTAAGTGTTAGCCCTGAGATGATTTAGGAGCTGGAATAGGCTTCAGCTGTTGTTCACTCCCAACAGGTTAGTTGGTAGAAGATTAAGGAATGAATGTGACCACAGATATTTGCCTTCAAACAGTGAATTACGATTGATTAAAGCATTGTTTGTATAATAATCCGTTTGCTTTTGTGCCTGGACTGTTTTGTGGACCCAGGTTGCCTCTACTGGAGTCTATACAAAACGTGCTTTATGCATTGTGGGAAATAGGAAAAGTAGACACAATCCACTGACTTGTAAAAGTGTTTTTACTCTATGGCAGTGGTTCTCAAACTGTGGTACAGGTACCACTAGTAGTACTCTGCTTGATAACTACAAAATGTAGGACTGCTACAACTTTTCTCTAATACACTTTACTATACCACTAAATGTTTGGACTTAAAAGCTATGGGATTCAAAATGTAATGTCAAAGAAGCAGCACAGCAAACAAAATTTGTTTTATAGCATTCACACAGATAGGTATGTGTTCATATAAGACAAGACAAATATTTCTGGGGTGGTACTCGGTGTGAAGAGTTTGAGAACCACTGCTCTATAGAATATGCAGGGCCTGACAATGTTGATGCCCAGTTCAGTACAATATGGTTTGAAATGAGTTATATCCCTTTATGACCACAGTGGGGCAGTGTTTAGATCAAAACATCCTAATTTAAAGAGCTGTTGAGCTGACCACAAGATACTTTAAAAGGTACTATATTGTCCTTAAAATCACTTTTTTTAACACTGCATCACATTCAGGGAAAACCAGCTTTTAACACATTAAAATGCACTCTTCATTCTGATTACATAACACGGTCACATCCTTCATCCTGTTTTTGATCCTCTGTGGAAAATGTGCAGAAAAGTTCAGCTTTTTAACATAATGCTTGATTTGCCCTTTTTTTGCACTAGCCTAAAAAAAAATTTTGTAGCTGTCAGCCCATTTTGGAATTAAGCTTAAGCGCTTATACTGTGGTTGCTCTGTGGTATCTATTTAAATAGTTGTTGGTAATTCTGCATATGTCATGTTGTGAGATTATGGAGTTTGAGGGAGGTATTTTGGTCATTTTAAGTATCTACAATAAATAAATATACTTTAAATAAATGCAAGTTTTTAAGAATGACTTTGGGGAAAAAATGTACAATGTTTAATCTCTTTACACCATCTTGCCCAAACACACAGTTTTCTTTCATAGCTGATGATTTATGATATGGTTAGACCTGAATCTCATCTGCACTTGTCTGTTTGCTCCTCTGGGGGCAACTTGTAGCTCTGGAGAAATCAGTGGGGTGTGTTTGGAGCCTGTGGGATCCACTCCTTGTTTTCCATGTTTCCAGGGGGTTGGAAGGCAGCTGAAAGTTCAAACAGACACACTCCCTCATGCTCGGCATGGCAAGAGCTCAGAGATTAAGGGGTTTGTCTGCTCCGCCAACAACAAGGATTGTTCACCATTTGTAGCTTGCCAAAAAGAGAGGATGATTCAGATTTTTTTTAAACTTGTGACCTTTCCAGCTTTTACGTGACTGTGTTGCAAAGTAAGATGGATAAGCAGTTTTTCTTTTGTTCAGTTGCTTGTGCGGGACAGGTAAAACTGGTGGGAAAGCAGCTACCACGTTTGTGCCTGTCTGCAAAGTAACGGAGACACAGGATGCAGGTGGTAGCAAGGCTTTGGTCTCACTTGTTTGAAGTTTTTCACCTGTCAAAGGTGAAGGATTATGTCTGGCATAGGACTCCACTCTTCAAATGAAGGACTTTGTTAGCTAAAGTCTGGGCACAAAAATCAATGGTTATATGTTTCTCATACTTTGAATCAGGATATGCGTCAAACAGTTGGAGTAAAGTGCCATGCTCTTTCTTAGCAATGGGACAGTGGATGCAAGCTCAAGGACTACAACTTTTTCCCAGCAGCAGGAGCAACAAGAGAAAACAGTGTACCATATCTCTGCAATTCTGAATGAATCCCAGGGAGATGAGCTGGTGTCAGAGTTGGGAATGGGCTGGGACACCCACACCCAGGTGGAGCAGCGCCAGGTGGGAGGAGAGATAATGAGTGTAACACTAATGGAGAACAGCCCCAGGCCGGGCAGGGCACGGCAGGAGCTCAATAGGTTACCCTCTCCAAGCTGTACAGGTACAGCTGGGGGGCAGAGCGAGGAGGAGGAGGTGGAGGGGGGAAAAATGAAGACTGACAGGTTTTTGAAACAGCCCTATTGGAACTCCTCAGCATTAGACAGAGACGTGGCACAGGGAAAAGCTCAGACAGACAGCCACAAGCAGTGCATCTATAGCTCGGTCACGCTTCATGCTCAAGGCCTTGTCCGCAGGGATCATGGCTCTGTGGCGGGACACAACTCTCTGCCCCGGGCCGTGCTGCGGAGGCCGTGCCAGGGCCAGGTCTCTCTGGACAGGAGGACACTGAGCATGTATGGAGAACCAGCCAAGCAGCAACGAGAAACTAAACCTGAACCACAGCGTCGGCTTCGGCGACCCACGAGCGTGTGCATGCTGGCGGGACCGGGATCTGTCCTGTCTGAGGTCGGGCAACCCTCCAGGAGGCAAAGCGCTGCAGAGGGAACACAGTACAGGAGCAGGAAGGCTGAGCTGAGGGCTGTGGATGGCCTCAGTGCATTTCCAGCTCCGCGGCCCCTGCTCTCTGAGGAGGTGACCCCCAGGGTCCGCCAGAGGAGCTGGAAGCCCAGGCCTGTCAGTATGACAGTGCTAGAGCTGAGAAAGAGGGGCTCTGAGGATGACTTAGACAGCCAGAAGGGACCTGGAAGAGATGGAGTGGGCTTTTTCAAAGGGGGCTTTCGATGGAGGCTGTTTGGCAAAGCACAACAAGAGAAAAGCAAAGACAGGGAAAGTGAAGATTCTGTTAAGCTGAATAAGTGTGATGCTCCAAGAAGTACTCTGAGCTCCTTAAAACGCAGTCTGAGTCTGCGAATAAGGAGGACTCGACCACGGGATTCTGAATCAAAAGGCTCTCCTCGGATTAAAAGTACCACTGAGGAGACAACGATGAGCCCTCGACCCTTTTCATACCTCACAGGAAGGACTCTTCCGACGCCTAACGAGAAGGTGGATGACCGGGCAACGCAGTATATACAGTACCACAGCATGGGGAAGGTCAAAGTAATGGAGGTTCCTCTCTGTCCCTCAAAACTGTCCACAAAAGCAACTCAGGAAGAACCCAGCATATGGCAGCTCATAGCCAGTCGTTTCAGAAGGAAAGAGCAGACATACAGTGGCAAATGTGAATTGCAGCAGTCCCAAAGTAAAAGCAGCAGCCAGTTTCCCCCAGGCTGCAATAAAAGCTCCCAGTCAGTCACCATAGAGACTGTGGCAGGCATCAGATCCCACAAAGGTCAAGGTAAGATCTCAAGATTGCTGAATTTATTCCCAAGCTTCGTTCTCCATTACCACCCCCTATTTACAGAAAGTTATAGCCCGTGTGAAACGAGGAAGTGTGCTTTTTTTGGAGGACGGGCAAATGAGAACCACATGGGGAAAAGCGAGTCTGGATGACTTTCAAAAATGACTGGTTTCTTAGACTCACTTTGGAATTTCTATTTCGGGGTAATTTGTTTTGCCAGTGTTTTTTATGTGTGAGCTGGGTTTGTAAGCACTAACACCGTATTACTTTGGCCTTACGTACAGTTTTTGAAGTTTAGTAAATGAAATGACTGTGGTCCAGCGGTAGTTGTGTGTAGACCCAGACTAGGACTGCTGACTGCTGGCCTCAGAGATGTGGCTCAGAGCTGTACCATTAGAGCAGTTAGTGGCTGTAATGGGGATGCGTCTTGCAGCGAGCAGGGCTAAATTATCAGGGCTTACATGTATAATGATGGAGAGAGAAGAGGACGACTTAAGCACTGTGTTTAAGAGTTAACTGTGACAGTACATTGTATTTGTCCAGTTGCCTGGAAGAAATGCAAATATTTGTAACTATCTGAATTAAGAGCTGTCATTTGGTTTCGTGCCACCAACCTCACACCTTCTCCTGATGCCCTCATTAGTTGTCCATGACGACTAAATGACTCCAGCTAACGTCTGCTCACACCTAACCTACGCATTTATACTTATTAGGAAAACCTTTGAACCAGTTTGATTTCCATGGACACATTTAGCTTTAAACAGTTACTCAGGGCGACTTTGTTGCTCTCTGGCCCTATTTGTGTTCACACGTGTAACGTTGTCAAGGAAACCTGTCTCTTCGGGGTACTGTGCTAAGTGCTATTTGTCCATGCTTTCTGCAGTGTTGAGTCATTCAGGCATTAGGAATGTAGGTGTGCCGTTTGGCCTGAGTACAGCTAGGTGTTCAATGCCCTGGGCGGGACTCTGCGCCTGTCGCTACCTGCCTAAGTGTTTGCAGCTAAATTAACTCCAACCCTGAATCAGCATGCACTTTCCAAGACAAATGTTGATTAAAAGTCTTGAAAATAGTGTCTTTCTGTGTTTGGAGTGGCCATGTTGTCAATGTTGTGTGGTGAAAAACTTTTAGATGACTTTGGATTCCAAAAGAGTGAAAAATATGTCAGTTTAAAATCTATAGCACCTAAAACAGTTTGATTGAGTAGACAGTAGAAACATGTCCACGGTCTGCCTGCATTGATCCAGACTCCCTCGAGCAACGGAACTCTTGGTATTGGTAAAGGAAGTTTGAGTTTGAGGTGTGCAGACGGCAACCCTGCCCCCACCTGTGGATGAACATAGTCGTGCTCAGGGATCCGTGAGGGGTCAGCGAACCGTGGGCTGCTATGGGGTCTCTCTGGGGGTCCTAAAGGTGGAGGAGGGGTGGCGAGTCATGAGACGGAGTAGCTGTCTGTGTGCTAATAAAGTCCTGGGAATGGGACTGCTGAAAGAATTCAGTCTGCCATAAGCACTGGTAAAAGACAGGCGTTTCTAAGGGTGGACAGAATCATAAAGGATCATTTAAAGGATAGGAAAAAAAAAACACTTATAAATGTTTCATTAATAACTCATCTGGTTGCTTTATAATCACAATCCAGCACTAATGACGGGCTGAAAACGAAATTATTATTGTTTAATTTTACACAACACATCTATATTTTGGAAAAAATGTGGCCTTCTTATTATTGTGACCATACTAGTTGTTTTGGTCTTCTTTATGAATGGGTGCCTGAGTCAAAAAACATGAAAATGAGTACTTATTTAGTCATTTATATTCTTATCATCACCTGCTAATGGGGGTCTAGCACCTCGGCAGAAAACCTCCGGTGTAAGCTATCAGCAGACAGGAAAGAGCTCAGTGATGCGTGCTTATCCTAACTCGCTCTGACTTGCCTATATCTATTAAGAGTTTGCAGAAAATACCCCGTGTGATCCTTCCTCCTTTGCTCCGCTCTGACGCAAAATGTATTCATGATCATTTAAATTCCCTTTACTCTGTCTTCTTCTATTTTATTTCTCGTGAATTCCTGTCAAATATATTTCTGTGTCAACTTGAACTCAACGTCGGGAACTGCTGAAGAAACGGAGCATTTGAAAGAGATTTAAATTATGCATTGGTTTGAACCTCATAGTGGCGGGATATAAAACGTTACACCTCTGTAAAGTTGAAGATAGAAGGATGACAAACAGTGACCCGGTGATAATGCCGTCGCTCTTGCAGAAGCAGATATGAGATTTTTTAAAAAACGCACAGAAGTCTGGGCCTGAGCTGAAGAGATATTTGAGCATCTGCCTCGGCAAAACTCAGAAATATTATGGTTTGGTTTCGAGGGCCGTGGTTCAGAAGGTGAGCCACGTCCTGCTGTTCTGACGAGTACGAACCGCTTCGATGTGAAGTCTACAAGCTGTCGCACACTTTTAACAGTTGTCACAAGTTAACGTTTGAAGCTCCAACTTTTGATGTTGTCAGGTCCAAATCTTGTATCACCAGTCTTTGATTTTTTTTAATTTTTTTTTTACTCTTACTCTTCCTCCTACGCACCTGTCGCCATTTCAGGTGTGGCGAGAGTGTAACTCACAAACATGTGCAAAGTAGGTACAAACATTTTTTGCCATAAAAGGTTGGTGTCCACTGCAGTTATATGCTCCTTGTTTAATTGCAGATTCTTGGTGGCAGCATCAATAAGCTGACCTCAGATTTTTCTTAAACGTGGTATAAAGCCTCTCTAACATCTCCACATGTGTTCCTTTCAGACAGTCTGAATGGATCTGAACACCTTGTCCCTGCCTCACCGTATGAAAACCAATCGAACTAAGAGTGCACTCCGGATCAATACAGCAAATCTAAACAAACAGATAAAGCTCATTTAAAACCTTCAAACCCAACTGAGGTGGGACCAAGTGATTACATTAATCAGCAATCCCTGCATAATATGTCTTTAACATTAATGATGCAGTATTTATCTGGTCTGGAGTGTTTGAGCTGCTATTTTCTGACTTTGTTTTGTTCTCAGAGTAACTTCATTTTTAAATTAAATATACTTTATTGCCCCAAAGGAAAGTTTGTCTTGTGCAACTGCAGAATAAACACACATAAGTACATACTATATGTACAACTGCACACATTCATACAGTGCTGTAACCAGCATCAAGTGCAAAATACAGCTTATTGTTATTGAATTGAATTATTGCACCTGCCCTGAGCTAAAAACAATAAAAAATTTCAGTTAGTAACATTATTTAACATTAAAAGCAGACTGCTACTAAATACTAGCATATAGCTTTATTTAATGTTCCCCACTGTTTTGGGTTCAGCATCAAACAGCAGTCTTGGGGTGGGAACCACATGATATCACATGATACAATCCGATATATTGTCCACAATAAGGATAATAGTATATGTATGTAATAGTATACAGAGATTCTGCAGACAGTAATATACAATAAATGATCATACCTGTGAAAACGTAGTAGTAAGGCAGTTGTCGGATTGACAATAAAATGGATTTTGTGCATGAATTGTCTCACAAAAGCCCTGTTCTTGTGGAGAATGGTTTTTTATATCACAATATCTGTGTCACAATATCACAATGAAAACAATCCGATAACAATACATGGAAGATATTGTCTCTTCACAGCAATCAGTAGCTTTTGTTACTATTCATTCAGTTTTGAGGCCAACAGTCGCTGTGCGGTCGACAAATTGATAAAACAATTACTCTAGTCTTTTTCCCACTTGAGCCACATTCATGAGCACTGGAAAATTGTGAATTCATTATGAGCCTGATTACCGCGCTGCAGATAACCAGTCAGTAAGAATTCTCGAAAAAGATCAGTGCCTAAAGTTCTTTGCCATTCAGACTTCCACAGAATAGTTTGTTTTCTATGTTTGGCGCTGATAGGATTTGTCACTTAGTCAGTCTTGACAGATGTAAGACATTAGTGTTCCGAGGCTTAGCAAACATGATTATAAAAGTACTGAAGCTCTATAAACAGCTTAAGAGAGGAGCAAGCAAAAGCAAAAGATGCTGTAGGCGTGTATGATAAAAGTAGTCGACGGAGGAATGTCGGTCGGTTGCGAGGTCGGCAAATGAGGGAGGTAAAAATACTAATTGCAAGCTTATTCTCACTCTGTAATTTATGACAGTGGGAAAGCATCGGTCGGAAAAGCCAGAGCCCGGAGTGGAAGTTCAGACCTCAAGGTTGTCCTCTCCCATTTCAAAAACCACTGCACATTCATTCAAATGCGCACACTCTACTCTATAAGCAACTCGGATTCCGCTCACATTGTACTCCCACATGATCGTCCCTCGGGTTCCTTCGCGCCCAATGGTCATTTTTATGTAAGCGGACGTGAGCAGTGAAGTGAAAAACCTGACAAACAAGCTAGCAACACAGTTTCCCCCACCCCATTCGCAGAAACAAAGACACTGGTGTCCTCTTTGGGCATCGCAAACGCTGGGGCTCTCTGTTTCCATAGGCATTCTGGGACAGCAATGTGGGGCGGCTCATATTTAAAGAATGACGCAAAAACGGGGCACATGGATTCAATTAGGGGTTGCTTTTTGGAGCTGGCGCACTGTACTGGCTCCTACAATGGCACAAGTGTGGCTATGGAAGACGCAGAGGCAGTTTCACACAAATAAGTAAGATCAGGCTCAAGTTCAGTGCAGTGTTGATCAGTTCTACCAAAAAATAGTCAAAGTAACTCAACTAATCAGGAAGAAACCCATATTGTATCATCACGCTGGAAAGTTTCAGCACAGCTCTTGTGATATCGAGTCCTAAAGGCAGTAGCTTGGGTGCTGTGGCTATTTTGTCGAGCAGTCTTGTTACTTTTCATGTTTTTTTTGCGGTCCAGGATGGATAAATGGTGTTGTTATGGTCAATGAAAGGGGAATGTGCTGTTCCAAAGGTGCCGCATGTGTTACCGGGCGAATAGTCCATTTCATCGTTGGCCTTTGGTGACATTTTATTTCACTGCACAGTAATCAATGGGCTGGCCTTTGTTTGAATGTTTCCTGAAAGGGCTAAAAGTGTAAGAATTTTGGGCCCTCTGTGAAATTGGAACTATGATGAGACCAGGCAGTACCATTTGTGCTTGTCTACAATACACGCAAAGGGACTGTTAATAAATAACACTGTGTAGCTGGGTTTTTTTTTTGTTTTTTTTTCTTGCAATGATTAGCTTCAAGCAGCAGATGAAGTCAGGTTGTGAATAAGAATGCATCCCAGAAATACATGAAATAAATGTCATAAATGAACATCAGAAGTAAACGTGTGTGCGTGGTCTGTAAGTAGAGGATATTTTTATGGTCTGTAAGTGAACTTGACAGTGAACTTGAATATTTTTACGTCAGTAGCTACTATTGACGTAAAAATAGTCAAGTACAACTGAATAGTGCATTGCAGAACATGGTTGAGGATCTCAAAAAAGACCCGTAGTTCAAGGACAGCGTTCAATGTTCCCACTTGTGACCGATGATTGGTCTCTTCTTTGCAGTAATCTACAGGTTATCCTCAAGATTGGTATGAAATAAACCCTCTTTCCAGTTTTTTTGTGATATTTTTTAAGTGGGAGCCAGACATTTTCCACTATTCTATCGCTTTATTAACCATCAGCTCCTCTGTCCTCCTTTCTTATTTGTGGGTTGGTCTAGCTGTAAACATTTTAATAACTTAGATAAATGCCACTTGTAGTAAATGAAGGCTTCACATAACAATACCTCTTGTGTAGGAAACCCCCGAGGAACATGATCTAATAACCTTATCTGAAATGTTGTCTGTGAAGTGTTGTGAAGTGCTCTCCCAAACGGAATCGTCTCGGCTCGTGTTGGGACATGTTTTGAGTTGCGGAGCCCACACTGAGAGGCACAAAAGACGATAAAAGGCCTCTCTGTTTTGGGAGACTCCAGTGAGCTCCACCACAACAAGTGCGACGCCCCGAGCGGCACAAGCCTCATTGTAAATAGAGGTCAAAAATAAGTAAATATTATACGCGAGGGCCCTATTTGACTCTAATTGTAGTGGGTTAAAAGGGATTTTGGCTGCCGTCTCTCCCACTTTGAGTCATGCTACAATTTTAGTGTGCATTTGGGAGTGAAAATAGTGGTAGAACTTTTAGATGGTGAGCATTTATGCTGTCATTCTTCTCATGTTAACATCGCACGCAGCACTTAAGGAAATTGTTGCAACTCTGAGGCTTACAGTAATAATGCCTGCTCTGTTAACGCTTTAATTGTCACGGTTTAGACATGTCGAGCGAGTACACTGAGTTAACCTAGTATTACCCACCTTGTTGCTTGGAGACAGACAGTCTGCGCACCCGTTTTAGAGATCTCTTGGAGGGCACAAAGCCCTGATCCGAGGCAGGAAGGTGGTCTTTGTGCTAATAGTTGTTTTGACATACAGCCATGTTCTGTTCATGGGAAACGAGGCACAGCTTGTGAAGTTGTCGTTTGTTGTGTGTTTCTTTGGGCTTTTCTCAAAATGATCTGTTCTCCAAATGCCACTAGAGAAGCCGACGAGTTGAATCAGGCCTCATAATAGCGGGGTATTAAAAGGATTATCTAAACTGGTTTTAGCCATCACACTGTGCTGAAACCCTTTATATTGGAATAGCCACCGTAGATTGTTGGCTTTAGGTGTTGCATGAGTGTCACCTGAACTGCCCTGCTGCCCTGTTGTAAAATGGGACGTAGTAACACTGCTGTTGAATCATCATAGTTTTACGCCTCTTTACGTCACGGAGTATAATGCTAGTTTCTACTACATAAAGTTTTAATTACAGCCAAACTATGACTAGCGATGCTAACTCCCTTATACCTACTGTAACACAATGATGAGAATTTGGTCATTCAATAGCAAATAAGTAAATAAGTGACACTTGAGTATCTTTTACATTACATCACTTTGATTTAAACATTAATTTCCTCCTTTTATGCCTCATTTTCAAACATCATTTTGTGAATTCACTTCAATTTTTGACTTTTTAAGCCCGTTTTGGCCGCATTAAAATGGCTACCCTTGTTAAGTGTCATTTTGTCTGTTTGAAGGGTAGCTTTCTTTCCTGTTACATATCTTTAGAATAGTTTAGAGCATCCAAAGTCCCCACATTTACAACCTAACAAATTTATTGAAGGGCCAAATAATACATTGCAAAGGAATTCACAAGATGATTTAGCCCCTGGGCATGAGTTTGACATGCGTGCAGTAGACTATCTATACACAAAATGTTTCTGCTTCAGAAAAAAACTTTTCAGGGCTCAATTTAAATAGAGTTCATTTCGAATTAAGTGTTGTATTTTGTTCCAGCACATAATTGCAACTGTATTTCTGGGGTGATGTTAGGTTATGTGACAAATAAAAAGTGACCATAGCAACAGCAACAGCAAGATGCAGATGCAGTGGCTCCTTATACAAGCTGTAAATCCATTATAATTGTTGATGCAGATTTTCTTGTAATGTACATTTATTAAGTAGCTGGGTGAGCAGGGACTCCATGTACTCGGATGCAGAGGCAAAAAAAAAACCTTCAGCATCTATTATTTGCTGGAGAGACAAAATAGTGAGATATAAAAATAAATAGCAACCCTTTCTGTGTATTGATGGATTACAAGATGGCTGTTTGTAGAACATTATTATACTCTTATGTAACAGACGTTATTATATGGTGACTAATCCATTGTCTCTGGCTTTCCATGAAGCACATCTTTTCAGTGATTCTTTTTTTTTTTTTCCTTGTCTTGCAGACTCTTTCGTCAACAGCCAGGAGTGGACATTGAGTCGATCAGTGCCAGAGCTAAAAGTGGTGAGTGTTTTTTTTTTTCTTGCACAAGCTAGAAATCTGGTTTTACTGTGGGAATACATGTTCCGCTCATGTACCGCCGCTTTTGAAAGTCAACATTTAAGAGACCGGCTGGACTTTTTTTTGCTAACATGTAGTGGGTGCCTTTTTAATGAGATGCGTTGGCATGGTGACGCGGGGAGGCTTGCAGCAGGACACGAGATGAGTGACAGTTTTGGGCTAGACTAGTGACACATCCTGGGTCTGATCCCACCCGGCTCTAAAACACACGCAGTTACTGCCAAAAGCACAACTGGCACTCTGAAATGATTTAAGACTTGTCTCCTTGAGAGTCAACTCCACTGTTGTGCAAGCTGATATTATATTTCCATGTTGAATTCATTGTTGTCAAAGAACTACAATCGAGTGAATTGGAGGTGAATTCGCAGGGAGCTAAAAGGCAATCGTGCTTCTTTGGCTTCAAACGCCTTTTCCTTTTTATGTTTGTACGGTGTTAATTGGCAGTTTCAATTCAAGACAAAAAGGAGTAAGTGCTGTGAAAAAACATTCTTTCTAAAGTTGCAAAAAGTTTCCTCTCAGCCACAAGGTCACTGCAGAAATGAATGGTCGGTCGTTTTCCCTCAGAAGCTAAGCTATTAAGGATGATTCAGTGTGTTCTTTCTCATTCTACAATGGGGTCAAATGGATTAGCTGAAGTGAAAGTGAAGAAAAATACTACGCCAATACTCTGACGTAACCAGAAGTTAAAAGGTTTGAGTTCAGGAAATTAGAAGAGACAGTGTATATAGAGCGAGAAACTGAAGAGAGAAATAAAATATAAAGAAATGACAAAGGTCAAACAGGAAAAGTACTTGTTGTCATGCAGCAGAAGCAGCGCAAGTAGTGCTAGGATATGATTTCACTGTGGAGAACTAATAGAACTATTTTTAACTTTTCATATGATTGGATTGAGGTCATAAAGTCATACTTATGTTAAATATAAACCCACAGATTTTGCTTTGTTTCATCTGCACCAACAAACATGTCACAATGTCTCGTCTGGCCAAGTCTTTTTTGAAATAAATTTTGATGACTCAACACTGCACCAGGGTAAGGGCAGATAATTACTGCTAGCTGGCTTCAGTTGGGCCATACTCTTGTGATTTTCATAAGAGCAGAAACAAGCTAAAACCATCCCGATGGGCTTTATGATGCAGACGTAAAACACAAGAACTCAAACAATATACAAAGGTGACGGTTGTAACTTTTGGTGAAAAGGTGAAGTTTTTTTTTAGCTTTTTTTTAGATGTTGGTAATGAATCTGTAAAATGGATTTGTAAGGGCAGGGTCGGAGCAACTATGGCCGAGGCTCTATCCCCCAAGATGCAATGCTAGGATTTGGTAGCGAGGAGGTAATAGTCCGAGGATTGGCAGTGTTGCTAAAAGAGTTCTGTAAAGTTTGTGCGCTGAGGTTACTGAGAACTTTGCAGGTGATGAGTAGGAACTTGAAGTGGATGTGGTGAGGGGAGGTCATAGAGGATACTGTTGCAATAGTCTGGAGGTTGTTAAGGTGTGGATGAGTGTTTTGTCAGCACAGAATGAGAGGGTGGTGGTAGCTAGGCTTCACGGCGCAGAGTACGATCACAGCCGGCTAGACTTAACTTATGTCACCATATTTTCTTGGACAGTTCCTTGGTTGGTTCAGATTACAAATTAACTTTCTGTCAGTGGTTATTAAGTTAGTGCAGCTAAACCCTAGCTAGTGATGCTAACCGTCACTACAGTATTGCTGATTCCATATCGTAACATGTTGTTGATGATGTGTGGTAGGGACCAAGCAGTAAGACACAAGGACAAAGGTGGTAAAAATGAAAAAGAAGCATTTAATAATCATTCAAAAATGTTAAAAAAGACCAAAAATATGATCAAAAATACAACTGAATCAGTATTTACAAATTTGGGCCCAAACTGAGGTCAACTAAATCATAACTAAACAGAAAAAAAACCTGACCCAACCAACAAAGAACCAAAGGAAGGTTTAAGTTAATATAGATCACCTAACATAACTGAAGTAATAACAGACAAACCTCTAAGACTAACGTAAAGTCTCTATAGTAAACCTAAGCCATCAAACTAACCAATTATAAATAAAGAACTAATTTAAATCAAGTGCTTCCTCCCTTTAATTCAGCGCAGATGGACTCTTCTATCTCTTTAAATGGGCTTTCAGTCCCACATTCTTATCTTTTGTTTGGTTTGGAAGACTACAAAAAAGTAAGTATTAAAACAAATTCAGACAAATGTTAACTAAACTGTCTGCACCCAAATTACAAAACGTGTGTCTAAATAAACTGTGTAAAGTAATTATTAAAAAATACTTGAATATAAAAAGAAATACTAACATAACATGGTGGCTACAATGTCAGTAAAAGTGCATGGTGCTTCAGAAAAGGGAGTGTGAGACTAGAAGAGAAGAAGAGAATATAGAATATAACACTTTAACACCAGGAGTAAGCGTATTAGACAGTCTATTCTGTCTTCCAAAGTCAGACTGTGGTAACTGCTCCCATAACTCACTCAGATAACATTTCTGTGTACACATTCAAATGTATGACTATAATTTGTCCTCAGTTCCTCCGTATATTAATCATAATTGAGCCAGAACAGAACCGTCACCAGATAAAATCCATTTATCATTACAAAGTCCACTGAAACACTTAAGCCACTTTAACTTACAGCACTTTGGCCATTACGATTGTTCATGAGCCCCCATTCCGTGATTCATCCATGCCAGGTCTTAACAGTTACAGTTAAAAGTAAAAGTGTGCTGATCCAACATTTCATTTGATGTAGGCGATAGAACAGCAGGCCACAAAGCCGAACATTTAAAACAACGGGAAGTCTCAGGTCTGTGGTATGTTTAAAGCCGTTTTTTTGTCAACTCATAAGTTTCTGAGGTACACAGTCTTCACTCTGCCGGCGTTCCTCATGCCTCGTCTCCAAAGAGAGGGGGGGTTGGGGAAGGGCCTTTTCTCTTGAGCCTTAAAACTCTCTATAATTAGGACCATACCTGGCTCGAACACCCACTAATGATCCAGAGACGATAGGGCGATGGTGGGTACAAGAGGAGGAGGAGGAAGAGGAGGAGGCATGTGGGGCCTTTGTTCTTCCCAGACGCACAGGCATCATCAGCCCACCCTCCGTCAGGCTGCCCCCAAAGGCGCTGCGCACAGGTCTGGTCTAGACACTGGGGATAGAAAACAGGAAAAACACAGCAACTAAACTGATTACATTTAAACATCTCTATATACTCCAGCGTTTTAACCACACACAGCCTGCAACAAGGACTGAACTATCATGTTGAAAAGCTGTCTGTTTTATAAGTTCGTAGTGTGGGGGTAGCAGAAACACTTTACAAGTTATTGAAAATTGAAAAAGTAAAATTGAAAGTAACAAAGACCTCTAGTTTACAGAGACTTTTAGAGTTTTTGAAAGTGTGTGGTAATGTAATCCACCAACAAGCCTCTCTTTTTGCTTATGTTCCGTTCCAAAGAAGCTAATAAGCAGACGGCGATATGACTTTTCATGCAACATCAGGCAAGTTGTTATCTTGCGTGCTATACAATATATGCAGCAGCCCTCTAAAATAACAGGAAAAGGCTCCTAAAACCAATTTCTTGTTAGTCTGACGTCTAACGCTTTTGTGATTGGTTTGTAACTGTAACGAAGGCAGCCACTGAATGAATGACCACTCAACTATCCCTTTAATGGAGGCATTGGCTGTTACTAATTGGCATTGCTTTTATAATAAGGAGGACACCAGCTACATACTGTATAGCTCTTTATTGTGCTGACTGTAGTAACATAGTGCCGTATTTTACAGTGGGTGGGATTAGGTTGCTAACATGTACAGTTTTATTATTTCTAAACTCAGTTAGCATGTTTGCGATATCATGTTTTGGGGCATTTCCACATTTGCCACTGACAAAGATGGTAGAGTGACTATGTAGAAGCACTGATGTGTGAATCTTGAGAAAAGGGTTTTTGAATAGTGTAAAATAAAGCCTGCTGAGAGATATAAGCATGACTTTGCAAAGTGAAATGGGTCTAGAATCCCTTCCCTTCACAGCAATTGAAGGCGAATATCTAAAATATGATAGTTTATGCGGTGCTTCATGGGTTTATATATAGTTTTATGTCTCTAGAAACAGTTTATTGTGGGTCTATTGGTACTCTTCTGAGCGCAAAAGTGAGAATAAGTAACATACATTATAAACCAGGTACAGTTTTAGGAAATTACAAAAAGATTGCGAAAGCTTTAGGCAGGTGTGGATATGAAAAGTAAGGTAAACTATAAAGTATGTGTTTTTGTATTAGTTTACAAAATGGAAAGTAAACAAAACAGAATATAATTCTAAATCAAATCAATATTTGGTGTGACTTTTCCGTAAAACACCAACAGTTCAAGCAGTTCCACTGTCTCCGTTTTTGAAAGATCTCAGCAGGTTCATTTCAAAAATCCCAGACAAAATCAGACCAAACTGGACTTAACCAGACCATCAAATCTCAGAAGGAACCAGATTTAACCAGACCATGTAATCCCAAACAGGACCAGGCCAGACTCCATGATGTTGGGCTCAGAGTTACACCATCACATCAGGAGGACTCCTTGTTCATGGTCTGGTTTATCCGGCATTCCTTCTAATATTTGATGGTCTGGTTTAGTCCAGTTTGGCCCGGTTTTGTCTCCTCTTTTTGAACAGAACCTGCCCAGATCCTTCATTAAACCGAGACAGTGTAACTGCTCGAGCTGTTGCTGTTTTGAGGAAAAGTCACACCCAATAAATTGATTTGATTTAGAATTATCTTCTGTTCTTTCACTTTGGATTTTGTAAACTAATAAAAATCACCAGACTTTATAGTTTACTTAACTTTTTCTTTTCACACCTGCATAAAACTTTTGCACAGTATTATACTGAATTCTTATAAATTGCTTACATATAGAGCTTTGTCTTTGAAATGCAAGTTACATAATTATGTACATTTTTCAAAACTGACCTTTCTGTGCTACTTTCAAACATCAAAGTGACAAATGTTTCTGTTTACATAATCGTCTTGCTTTAATTAAGGACACAACTGTTTTGCCTCTAATAGAAGTGTTGTATTTTGTCCTTACAGGGAATTGTGGGTAATCTATCCAGTGGGAAGTCCGCCTTGGTCCACCGGTACTTGACGGGGACATATGTGCAGGAGGAGTCTCCCGAAGGTAAGGGCTTCACAGTATGACTGTTCCCTTTAATGCGTGCTGTTCACAGTGACTCCTATAGCCACAAACAAGAGCTTACATAACATCTATAGACCAAGACCTGTTATATCATTTTGACTTCTCCTTTTTGTCTTGAACACGTCAAAGCAGAAGTCTGTCTACTGAAGTCTATCTGTTTATATCTCAAAGGAAAGACTGAGTACACGGAAATCTTTCACGACAACTTTTTTCATCGAGATGAAAACTAATAAAGCAGAAATGCGTCACTAAGCGATATCAATAAATCAAAATAATTAAAGTGTCTGGAGCAAGGCCATCTCTGTTTGTTCTTTCTTTCCGTCGAGTTTATTAAAAGTATAAAGTACAAGATTAGATTAGAAAACAGTCGACTTTCTCATTTGATTAGAGTTGTGAATATTTCTTATCACAAATATGCATATGACATAGAATCAGGGAGCACAATTCATCAAAAAACAGACTGTGTGTGCAGTCAGTGAGTAGGTAGAGAGCATTTATAAGAGCATTCAGGCTACACCAGGTCATCCCAAAAAAATGTAGATTTCTATGTTGCTGGATTAAGAGAGTTAAAAACCATTATGGACATTACACAAATACGTATACAGTATAGTTTTTTTTTAGTACTTTTTGCTAAGGGTGAACAACACACATCTATCAAAATACTGACATTGTTAAACACACAAGTTTTATTTTTTTTAGTTTTATCAAAATGACTGGACCAATAAGATGAAGTATTTATTTAAACCATAGTCAATAAGAATAGTGATGGAAATACTAGCTTAGCCATTTTAACCATGTCTAAACAGAACCTCTCTGTTTGGACACAGCTCAAAAGCCCATTACCTGATTTTTTTACTGTTGTCTTTAGTTTGACAGCTTATTGTTACAGGAATCATCTGTGAATAAATGAGACCTTAAGATCTAGGCTTTATAATTAAGGATTTTAATAGATAAGAATGATCAGCCCACAGCAGGATTTTGGCCAATCATAGCTCACTTCCGGTAAAACACTAATGTGAACAACAAAGGACCAAGGAAATAAACTAAGGAAGTGGGTTATTTTGGTGCAAAATACATCTTATTTTATGGCAAAACAACTCCAAAAAGATAAAAATAGAGAAACGGGCAGAAAATTAATCACCGGTAAATGTCAGCAATGCTTCGACACAGTGTTTAACAATGTGATAATTACAGGATTGTTACAGTCTAACAGTAAACTCCAAAGCTAAAAGTTTCAGGTAAGCTCTAAACCTCGATTTAATGTTATGTATTTTGTATTCTGTGGTGAAAAATTGGTCCGGTTTAACCTTTTTTAAAATAAAAGAAGCAGGAAAAGTTGCTTGGCTGCTATTGGCTGAGACGGGGACGGCAAAAACAAAATGGGTAACTGCAGCTGCAGGGTAGGCACATTCCTCTACAACCACAGCATTCCTTGGAAAGATCAGGTGTGTCCCTGGTGTCCACAGTGAGCCCATGGACCACAGTAATAATTAGTTATAGCCTAATAGAAATCAGTCTGGATTGTTGTTGTTTTTTTTTTTATTTCAGAGTGGTGCTCGGTATAGTCAGTGTTACACCTATGATATAAACTGTCAGATTTTTATAAGCGTTTTCCTCAAACAGCATATATAGTGTCATGTTTGTAGTCTCCAAAATGAGAATGAAAAATACATTGAATTATAAGTACATTTTAAATTGTAATCCATATAAAAATGTTTATTATTGATAACACTCAGCCCTAACCTCAACCATAAGTATATTTTTTTCATTCTTTCATCTTCTACTTGCTCTTTATCACCACCATCTCTGAGTTATGTCTTCTATCTGTAAAATCATGATGCCAGTGCCCCCTCTTGGACTCGAGTCGTGATATTTATTGGATTTTTGTGCACTGTTTCATTTTGGTGTAATTATAGCAGGGATTCAAACATGAAGCGCATAATTAGTTTCTGGCATTTTGCTGCACTGAGGGAGAAGGGAAAAAAAAATCCTCATAGCTTAATTAGTCCTTGAGAAATCAATGGTAGAAATGCTGCAAAACTGAGCGAGCGCCGTTTTCTGTAATCAAGGAGACATGTCCACTCGGATTCGCGACTGTGGACGACGCTGTGCTCGACTGTGTACACCTGCGTCTTAATTAGCAGCTGCAAATTCTTTGTTTTTGATATGTTCTGTTTATTGGCTTGATCACAAATGGGGAAATAAAAGGGGAGGGATGACAGAAAACATTGGAAAAGGTTCAGCAGCGGTTGTTTCTTCAATGTTTTGTTCTTGGGCTTTCGGTATGATCTGAAAAAAGGTACTGGGGTGTGTTGCTATGGAAACGCCGGATGGTGCTCGGTAGCATTGTGGCTCTGTGTCAAGGTCTGAGCCTCCATGTAAGCGGGGTATGCAGGCTGCGTGTTAACCATGCCTCCCAACTTCGAAAAAATGGCTAACGGCGTATGGAAAGAACACATTACAAATCAACACTAAAAAGAGAATTGAGCTCATATTTGGGATTTTGTTCTGTGTTGACATGTCTCCAAAATGACAATAAATATAGCTGGATGCTTATGTAACTTCCCTGTTTTAATAGTGTTGCTTGTTTTACACAGTCACAGTGTTATGAGAACTTTGAATGGACCCGATTATAACTGGGATATTTCTGAATGATTGAACTTTTTACAGACAGAGAGACACATATCCATACGCTTGCACTAATTGGGAGTGTGTGGTGTTACAGTTTGTAATTATACACACATCACCAGGTGCTCAGTCATCATCTGTAGCATATAGAAAAACACTCCAAAGACTGCATTGTATTGACAGCGTTTCAATCCTACATGGATCTTTCTTCAAAAGACATTTTTTTTATAAATATAGTCATGTAATTATATGGAGGGGACAACATTATAGTAAAAAATGTTCTCTAAAAAACATATTTAATTAAAAATTTGATTAAATTATTTAAAAATGGGGTGGCACCCAAGATTTAAAAATCTTAAAATGAAACAAATCAAAATATGATCTTTTCCTAAAACTACCTTTTAAAACTAAAATTAAAATAAAGATTACAAATATTACTGATGTATAAATACTGTTTTTAATATTGTTTGATTACATTTTTTATATTTCAGAATGTTCATGTTTTTGTAAAAATATAATTGTGACTCATGGTTTGACTTGATTGATGTGTTAACCATCTAACACACCTGTTGATCAGTTAACCAACAGAACACATATGAGGGAGTGACATGTATGTGAGAGTCTGACCTGAGGAAGACCTGCAGTTACTCATATTGCACAATATTTCCTGGAATTTTTGGTTCATTTATGTCAAACTCTGGCACATTTTATTCAAACATCTTCTAGCCCAGGGACTACATAAGCAACATAAAACCTAGTATAATGCATCTTCCATTATTGTACATGAGGTGTTGCTTTTGAAATTACATGAGCTAGACTACACCAATTTTCTCTTTTTAGGCCCGAGCCAGCCCAGCAGGCAAGGGCCTATTGAGATCGCTAAGCAGTGCGCGCAGCGCACTGCGTAACTAGCCGACTCAATGGCGAGCGCGAAGCGCTCGTCATTGAGTATCATGCACGTGCGCGGTGTCATGCACTATCCGGGCATATACATATGTCATATGGCAGTGAACCGGCATCATTGTAACTGCTAATACATGTAATGAGGATCAATGGGTGAAAGGTCATTGAAGGGGTCAACACGAGCGCGAAGCGCTCGTTGTTGACCCCGCACCCCGTGGACACGTGGGGAATGGCGAGAGCTTTCCGAAAAAGTAACTTTCGGGGTGACAGGAAAAACGCCTTATTGAAATCGTTGGAATTATTAGGCCCGAGCCCCACACCGGTGGCAAGGGCCTATTGAAATCGCTAGAAGTGCGCGAAGCGCACTACACTAAGTGCGCGAAGCGCATTAAAACTAAGTCAATGATGAGCGCGAAGCGCTCATCATTGACCATTGCCATACATATGAATGGCCAGTGACGTGCACGTTCCGTGCACGTCACTTTGAGGGTGAGAGGAAAAACGCCTTATTGAAATCGTTGGAATTATTATTATTATTATTATTATTATTATACGTTGTACCTCTTTGACCTCAAATTCGGACCCCTAAACGTGAGCGTCAGCTCACGAAATTTGGCACGGTCATCAGTTCTGGTGAAAAATTTTTTTTAATAGTATTTTTTTGGTGGTAAAATGAAAAATGGTGCGACAGCGCCCCCTAAAGGGGCTTTTTTTTTGCCCCTATGGGACTTTTGGCACCCTCACCGTGGCGGAATTGAATGAAATTCGGCACAGTGATTCTTCACCTCGGGACTAACCTAAAATATTATTATGGCCCCGCCCACAAACAAACAGGAAGTCGGCCATCTTGGATTGAAATTTCAAAATAAGACTTTGGCCAAAATCGTACACTTCGCATTTTATCGAACTCCTCCTCGGGCGTTAGCCCGAATGAGCTCAAATTCGCACAAGATACTCTAGAGACGTGTGCCATCAAAAGTTATCCAAATCCTCCGCAAAAGTATGAAGGTTTTCATGCGGCGCAGCCGCAAATTTTGGCAAATTTTTTGCGATTTTTCGCAACTTTTAATTTGTAATTACTCGGACATACGTTGTCCGATTTGGCTCAAATTTTAATGCCTTATTCACTCCCCGGCCGGAACCCATATATGTGAAAATAAAGGCAATGGGCGCGACAGCGCCCCCTAGAGTTTAAAAAGAAAATCCCTATGGGACGTCCAAACATTTAGTTTGTCGGAACTGCACGAAATTCGGCACACACATCCACGATGTCATGACGACCAAAAAAGTCTCTTGGACCCATGCCCAAAATTCAACCCTGTTGCCGTGGTAACGGCCCAACAGTGATCACTAAAGATTTATGGACCAAAAAAAATTTAGTTTGTCGTAGATGGATGAAATTTGGGACAGACACTCCTCATGTGTCCCTGAACAAGAAACTCCATTGGACCCATGAGTAAATTACAACCCTGTTGCCATGGCAACGCTCTAAAATATGACAATTCTGGCCTTATGCAGGGCCTGTGAGACGCCGGGGAAACTTTGTTTTCAATTAGTTAAATTTGGTGAAACACATTCAGTGATGAATGTAAAAGTCTGTAGGGATCATTAGAGTCACAAATAAAGAGTCGGACAAGGAGCGCGACAGCGCCCCCTGGTAAAAGACAACTTTGTGACTCTGGGATAAAGGCGCGTCAGCGCCTCTTGCAATAACGTCAAATATCTATTTCTCAACAACTTTGTGAGGCTTTTTAAAGGGCTGACTTTGAGGTCGTTGGCGACGCTCTTAAAAATCGGCACCAGCACCGGGTCGCGACCCCACGACCTCGGCACCAGCGCCGGGTCGCGACGGCGAGGGCCGCTGATCGCCGCTTGCGGCTATATTTATTATTATTATTATTATTACGCGTTGTACCTCTTTGACCTCAAATTCGGACCCCTAAACATGAGAGCCAGGTCACGAAATTTGGCACGGTCATCAGTTCTGGTGAAAAATTTTTTTTAATGGTAATTTTTTGGTGGTAAAATGAAAAATGGCGCGACAGCGCCCCCAAAAGGAGCGTTTTTTTTGCCCCTATGGGACTTTTTGCACCCTCACCGAGGCGGAATTGAACGAAATTCGGCACAGTGATTCTTCACATCGAGACTAACCTCGAATATTATTACGGCCCCGCCCACAAACAAACAGGAAGTCGGCCATCTTGGATTGAAAATTCAAAATCAGACTTTGGCCAAAATCGCACACCTCGCATTTGAACGAACTCCTCCTAGAGCGTAAGCCCGAATGAGCTCAAATTCGCACATGATACTCTAAAGACGTGTGCCATCAAAAGTTATCCAAATCCTCCGCAAAAGTATGAAGGTTTTCACCCGCAGCTGCAAATTTCGTGAAATTTTTGACATTTTTCGCTCCTTTTAAATTGTTATAATTCGGACATACGTTGTCCGATTTCACTCAAATTTGAATGACTTATTCACCCCCGCCTAACCACATATATGTCGAAACGGTAACTCTGAGAACTATAGCGCCCCTAGAGATGCAAAACAAAATTTAGTTTGTCGGAAATGCACGAAATTTGGCATGCATGTCCGTTACAGTAAAGGGGTCAAAAAATTATATTGGACCCATGCCCAAATTTCGACGGTGTTGCCGTGGCGATGACCGATACATAGCCATGTCATATACACAGTGTATTTTCTACACATTTTGCAGCATTCTTGAAGAATGACATGGCAACACGGCTCCACCTCGGCACCAGCGCCGGGTCGCGGGGTCGCGGGGGTCGCGGGGTCGCGACAGCGAGGGCCGATCATCGCTGCTTGCAGCTATATTTTTTTTTAAATTGCGCAGCCCTATTAGAGCCATCTATGTGTGCTGCTAATGCCACTAATATGCACTGCTATTTATATCTAAATATGGGATGTACTAGGTTTTGTAAACAGTCTGGAACATCTTGTTGTTTTGTTATCTTCCTGATCCCGTTGTTCTCTCTGTGTAAAGATAGCCTTTTTATCCGTTTGTCTCTTAAAGCAGGATTCAGAGACATGCGGCCGAATAGTTTCTCCGTCTTTGTCAGAATCTCTAAAGCTCTGCGACTGCAGTAACAGGAGAGAGAGAAAAATGCTGGCGTTGTGGATCTATCTCACTCTGTGTTACACAAGCAGGATCCAACTCGGCTTTAAAGCCTGTGCCAAGGGATGGCAGAATCCCCCTTTTTGCCACAGGGGCTAAAGTGGACTTAACAGGGTTTGGAGTGTGACTCCAGTGTAGTGCATAGATATGAGAGAACTGTCCTATTAAAATGACTGAGCCTGTAAGATAAAAGGAAATTATTATTTAAAATGTAGTTGCAGAGATGGAAATAGAGTGATAAAGTACTAGCTGAGCCATATTAGCCCTGTTAGCTAAGTCCAAATAGAGGGGCTTAACATTTACATTCTACGACCACAGTATTCCTTGAAAAATATCAGGTGCGTCCCTGACGTCCACAGTGAGCCCATGGTCCAGACCGGTGTGCTGTTTAATTATTGTTTAATGCCATTGTCAAAAAAAAAAAAAAAAAATCCAATCCAGGTTTTTTAATGCTTCGTATGGGGAATGTTCCTTCTGTATATTGTATATATATCTGTGTATTTTGTATCCTTTCCTTAACTTCATCTTCAAGTACTGTGCAATAAAGATTAGAGGAGAACCAGTTTTCCATGTTACAATAATGTATTTCCTGGCCACAGAAAAGGTAGGACTAGAGCTTCCTAGTTAAAAAAAAAAGAAAAAAAAGGTCTGGATTTAAGAAATATTTTTGCTCTTGACTGTTAAAAGAAAGAAAAGGGGCAACAAGTTGAAAAATATTAAAAAGAAAATGTTTTCATGAGCTATTGTAAGTTATTGTTAAAGACAGCAGGCACCAGTCCAGACATCTCCTCCTCCGCCTTTGCTCCCTGGAAATATTGTCCATTATCAGTGAGCTTATGAGTCATACTATATTTAGTGTTTATTTTCAAATGTGGCCAGTTTTCTGAAGTGCATTTGAATTTTGTCGGTCCCCACCTGGTGGAGTCTTCCAGGAAGTACAAGAGGCCTTAATAAAAGAAAAACACAATTTCTAAGACTTGGTGTCACAGTAACAAAACCTTTCTACCTGAAGTTCTTAGAGAAAGATACTGATGTAAATGTTGCATGCTGGGAGCCAAGTCTAACATTTAAAAGTGTTGTTTCCGACGCTGTGTTATCTAATAATGAGCAGACCTTGACTCAAGCATGTGGTTATGAAACCTCGAAAAATCAGAGCCAATATCAAGCGCACTGTGCACACCGAGGTCTCCTGCATAAAAACACTGAAACAATTCATGATCGTTCCTAGACCTTTTTCAAATGTGTGCATTATTCAATTTAGTCCAATTGCTTTCTGCATATTTCTGTATTCATGAGGCAGTGTTTTCATTCCCAGGGACATCTGTAGCCTCGCGACTTTCACATTTGAATGTTTTTAATCTCTGCTGGATCGCAAAGCATTCAAATCATATGCAAAGTCTAATTTAATATGAGGCTCTCCCATTGGAGTCTGCTTTATCTGCAGCCTGCTATGCTAGAGGCAAAGAAAATGGGTTAGTGTTCGACAAGAAATGAAAGATAGAGAGGTCTGCATGGGGTCTTAGCACTGGCTCTGAATTAAAGTCCTGTGGATGTGGTCCGGCTAAGGCTCCACAGTTCAATTCAGGTTCTTTGACTGTTTATCAAGGAGTGAGAAGCAAAAGGATGTAAGTGGCGTTTTGGATGAAATTGAGATATTAATATTGAATGAAAGCTGATCTTTACTTCTAAAGATCACAAAAATATAATTTATAAATGTAACATTACTGATTGAAAACCAAAAGCCTATCTCTGAACATTGGAGTCAATTAGAGTTCGACGGGAGTAAGAGCATATACTGAAAATGACATGAAACAGTGGAGCCAAAAAGGCCTTTGTGACAGTGTATGCCAATTAAAACCCATTGAAAAATCTATATTTTCAAAATGGAACACTTCACTTCACTATAAAACAGTAGTTAAGCATTAATAGATGTGTAATTAACTATTAATTAATTATTTACAGACACTGAAATATCATTTATATGTATAATTATACATTTAGTGTTAACATTTTTAACAATGTTTATAACATAATAGGGATTATTAATGTTGGATTGATGTTTTGTAAATGATGAATTAAGGATTAGTTAAGTTTTTACAAATACTCAACTAATACTTAATAGTGGGAGTTACCTGACCCTTTTTTTTTTTTTTTTAAGTTTCATAAGAGCCCCATCCTCTGTTTGTATGCATGTTGTATGATTTTTATTTACTTATATCCTTTCACAAATTCAATAAAGCCTTTCTTTTCTCTTTTTCCTCCTGTAAAGCCCTCAATTTGCTAAATGTATCTATCTATTGATGAAAGACAATAATGACTATTGTTGTTCTTTTGGATATGTCATTGTGATGTGACAGTGTGCATCTGAGACTGTTCCTCAAATTATCCACAGAAAGAAATGCTACATGTCTAGTCTTATACCTATGACAACCTCATGTCCCACTTCCAAGTCCTTGCATGTCAACCCTTCTTTTAGCTAAGTGGGCACATGTATTCACACACAATGTTTACATGTGTCCTTCTGAGTCCACCTTAGATCACTTTCCTGCTTCTTCTTGCAAAACACACCAGCTTTGATTGGTTAAAACCTCAGGTGCTCTGGATGTAAGCCACCAGTACTATTAGGGTTCTGAGTGCTTTACATTTTAAATTATCTGTTGAAACATCTGTGGTGTAACATTCTCTTTTATGACTCTCTCTGATTGGAATGAAATATCACGAGGGCACTTCACTGCCTCACTGATGCCTTACCCATCCACACCTTCACAGATTTATGCAAACATCCTCAGATTCATTTCCGTCTGGATGCATCGAGTGAATTCACATCTGGCTGGCTACACTGCATCTGTCTCTGTCCTAATTTTAACGCCACATCTGAACAAGACCTTTGAGGAGAAGGACAGAGAGTGACTTTCAAAGTAGTAGTAGTGAGAGTAGTTAGATGATATGCGTTGCCTCTGAAAGAAGATGTTTTCTGTACATTCACTGTAATCAGGTCGATGTAGTCTTGGCTCAACTTCAAGGCCAAATAAGATTAATTCCAGGATGGGACTATTGACCTTTCAGAAGTGGCCTTGTGCTACAGCACTCAATGATTCATTCCTCACTGCCTCTCCTTTTGACCTTCTGTGCAAAGTTTATTCACCTGTTCTTGTATAATTGTTTGAATGCCGAGGATAATGACTTGCAGCGTACACTCTGACGTGCTGCTGTGATGTGACTGTTGCTGATAATGTTCCTCCGGTGACCCTTGTAGCTCTCCAGGACGTGTGACAGCACCACTGAACTGTTTCCCTCAGCAGCTGTGCATTAGATGCGCTAAATGGCAATTTCTCGCCCACATAATTGGCTCCGAAGAGACCTGGTTTCCTGTCGACGTATAATTCTTCCAGAAACACTTTTGGGAGAGCTAAACTCAGAAAGTGTGCTTAAACTTTTGGGGTTTTTTTTTTTTCGCTGCAAACTTTTATGAGCCACATCAAGCTGTGTTTTAAATTGAATTTTGGGTGAATTTCAATGTTTTTCATGATGTCATTATGTGGCTTTTGCTGCTTCAGAAACAACTGGTGGCTCATTAATATTTTTACTGTTATCTTTTTTGAGAGCCAGACCACAGGAGACACGTTATCACACAGAATTTTAAAACAAATGTAATGTTAAATACGGAATATGTGTTTTCCACAGGTGGGCGGTTCAAGAAAGAAATTGTAGTGGACGGACAGAGCTACCTTCTTCTGATCAGAGATGAAGGAGGGCCACCAGAGTTACAGGTGAGGACGTCAAAACTCTCATGGTCACGCACATCGTTACAACACAAGCCTGAGGTTTTTCAGCTAATATGAAGGCTGCATTTTGAAAAGTCGTTTTGTAGTTTTGAAATGATGCAAGCTGTGCATATGGCGCATTTTGGCTTGTGTTCCCACTGTGCTGTGTACAGGAGAGTGGCATCTGTTATGTTAATAGTGACATCAGTGCCACAAACATTCTTATGTCGTTATTCAGTGTCAATAAGTGACAATAACCAGTTTCAATGTGTACCTTGGTTTTAAAATACGATAAACCTCAATAAAACCACTTTTAGCATGATGTTTGATGAAACAAGACACACAGAACTGCTTTTTTTTAACAGAACTCAACTTTTTTTATTCGATTGATGTGTCCAAATGAATAGACCAGTAACAACCAGTGAAAAAGTACATTTAAACCCTGAATTAACTTCATTTTTTATGGAATGTTTTCTGTTTAACTCTTACAATAACGTTTGCTAATATCCGTTTTACATGGAAATTAATAGCATTTAGAGTTCCAGCAACAACACTGTGATATTTTTCTTCAAGGTTATCATACCATCAGAATCTCCAATCTGTCTTATTATAATAAACAAGCCAAAGTCATTCATTGGAGCAGTATTAGAGGCTGGGTAAACTGCTTTAATAAACAGTAGAGGAAGATTGCATTTTAATACAAGCGTTTTGAACTTATCTATCAAAATAACTGCCGCACTCTCTCATCCTTTATTAATTCATTTAACACCGTTTCTGTCTATCTGACCTTGATGAGGACAGCCCCTGTGCTCCACCCTTTTATACACGCAGGTGCTGCCTCCCAAAACACCATCCAATCAGGATTAGGAACAGCATCCTGATGCAACATCTCCACAGTGAAATACAATAAAATCAGACCCAGCAGCACAACACACGGCAATTCATATTATGACAAAACATGTTGATAATTAAGATCATGTCATTGTTTATCACATACTTTAACAAATGAAGCTTCAGCAGTTCAAAAGATTCAATTCCAAAGAGGGTACATTCATTAAAAGAGCGGTACATCTAAAAAGTGAAAGACATTGCAATCCGCTGTCAACAACATAACATTCAATCATCATCATTAAGACCTTTGGGTCAGAGAATAAGGTGAATAAGGAGGTGAAGATCCAGCTTTTTGAACTTTAAAGGGAGTCACTCTTCGTGTTAATGCTATGTAGACATCTTTAATCCAATGATGACGGCCCATGCAGTGTTTACTTTGATTAGATTACACATGTGGGGGATAGCATCAGCATCTAAAATGGAAAACGGCTCACAAATACCAGCTTTACTACCAAAAAGGCAAAACATTTAGCATTCTTTCATCCTGAAGCATGACAGTTTGTCACAAAAACAAGACATGCCTCATTTTGTGCTTCTCATTTTCAGAGTAAGGATTCTCTTTTGTCCAATCAGCAGACCGCTTTGTTTAGCATCTTTTAGTAACTGTACCACACTGATTGAATTGAGGTAAATTAGGCTGTAGATGCTTTGTGAAAATGTGTATAGCTCATCAGAAAAAAAAAAAAATAAACATTAGACATTAGCTTTAGGTAAACTAGTGTTTCTGATACTCTCAAAGCACTTTCCAAGGCTAATGACTATTGAAGCTAACACAGACTGAAAATACTTCAATCAAGTGGCTCTATTAAAAACTGGTTTGTGCTGGCAGTGCATAAAAAGACAGTAAAGTATGCCATTATAATTATGATACGAGACTGTAATGTTTAACTCGATGGCTTTGTTTTACTTCATCTAAAATTAAACTGAAAGAACAGCGCCATGTGTTTTCATTCAGAGTGCCACTGGTTACACTAGACCTCACTGTGAGTCTACCATGTGCTGTATATTTAGCCGGCCTCATCCACCTATGTATCTATACCTGACTTACGCTGATTTACGGCTGCGTTGCTCTCGGTCGGCTTTGGGAATAGAAATGAGTTTGGCTCGGTTGTCAGCTGCTTGGATAATTAGTAGCATAATTAAAGGCCTCCATTATGCTCCCACTCACAGGAGCGAGCCGCGCCGAATTGTGGCTCGGGGGCCTTGATTTACCATTGACTCCCCGTGGGGCTGCGGTGATACGTGAAACTGAATGAACGAGGAAGAAGAGAAGAGGAAAACGCCCCGAAAACTGTCAGAGCTGCATTGTCACTCTTTTGAACAACACCAGGCTTCAGTTGTGACGGTCCGTGTGATGGATGGTGATTAGAATTGATGGTTTTGGCTCAAGGGAAACCTAACACTCATAAAATTTGCCAGTTTATTAACGGCTATGACGCAGCAAATACAGAAATGATGACAGCAGTGGGGTTAGAGCGAAAACAGACATCATTTCAGTTGGAGTTTAATCATTCATTTTTCATTCCACTTTGTGTGCAGAATGAAAACAGGAGCTGCTTAAGCTGCTGCTGCACTGCCCCCTTGTGTGTGAACATGGAAATGCAGTCTAAAGCTAAACTGCACCACATGCAGAGAATGTCTTGTTTTTTCAGCCCAAAGTAGACTTTTTTGTCACTTATGCTGCTTTTATTTTCAGTTACACCACCTCTGAATGATGTTCTTGATACAGTGAAAATGACTTGATTCCAGTTGTTTCTAATGCTCGTCTCCTGTATCTCTTCACAGTTTGCAGCCTGGGTGGATGCGGTGGTGTTCGTGTTCAGCCTGGAGGATGAGATCAGCTTTCAGACCGTCTACAATTACTTTCTGCGACTGTCGAGCTACAGGAACGCAGCTGAGGTCCCCATGGTCCTGGTCGGGACGCAAGGTGTCTTGTCCAAAGATATTGCTTTTTCTGTTTTGGAAAGATGATATTAAAATGTAGTCATGACCAAGATGAGTGTATTAAGAGAAGACTGAGAGGTTTTTTTAAGGGTCGACTCAGGTGTATTTTACAATGGAGGAGACTTAAGGGAACCTTAAGAGAATCTTAGTCCAGCTTTAGACCAAGTCCAAACTCGTGGAGGGACCACTGTTTTGTCAAATGAGGCGGAGATAGAGGGATGTTTTTAGATTAAGAAAAATGATGACAAGAATGACAAATAAACAAATGGTGGTCTTAGCTTTTATTTTTTTAACCTGTCCTTATTTAAAATCCTAAGACCTCTTAGTCATTGAGATTGAAACAAGTCTGATACAGGATAAACTAACTTGACTAATAAAAATATTACAAAATTAACCAATAAATCAATGAACTACAGTAAAAACCCAAGTTAAAAATGAATACAAATGACTTGATGAAAATATTTTAAAAGCATGAAACACGCTGAATTTGATCCTAAATATCTCAAGGGCTTTCTGTCTCTTTTCTCTCAGATGCAATCAGCGCGGCCAACCCCAGAGTGATTGACGACTCTCGAGCCAGAAAGCTGTCCAATGACCTGAAGCGGTGCACGTACTACGAGACCTGCTCCACCTACGGCCTCAACGTGGAGAGAGTTTTCCAGGACGGTGAGACGTGGGCTTGAGTGACGAAATACAAAGGAGGAAGAGGGTTAACTGCAACTGCGACAGTCAGAAATAGTTGACTGTTAAAGGATTAAGGGGGTGCAAAGTTCAAAAAAGTCCGTCATTGCAGATCATCTGGAGGCCCGGTCACTCAAGACATAAAATGCAGAGCTTTTTGTAAATCGGTATTATGGGAATATTTTCTTTTAAACAACAAACAAACCTAGGGTGAACCACAGTGTTGTTAATATCAGGGGTATAGAGCGTCCATGGTGATATAACATGAATCTTCTGCTTATATAATTCACATGGTACATCTAACTTTGTTTAGCTTAATTTAAGAGTCTGTCCCAGAAAATAGCCACTGTGACACCATATACACTACTAATGTTTTTACTTCAGTTTGTTGGGTATTTCTATTTATTATGGATGTGCTTTAGGCTTGATGACAAAACGACTTACCGTTACAGCTATGTGTGCATTTTAGATTTGACAACGCAGCAGCTTACCATTATAGGCATGTTTTAGTTTGGCAGTGAAGTGATTGTTTTACTGTTATCAATGTAGATGACATAGTGTTTCTGTGATTAGATAAAAAGACCTTGTGATAGGTGGTTTATCCATTCACGGGGCAGGTATTCATCATAAAGACCTGCCCTTTGCTAAGGCTTTCCGTGGAAGCCCCCTCAGATCGTTCTATGTAACAGTAGCTCATGACATCTAGTGGTACAAAGTGCTATAATGGGCCACCTGGCTGGCAAGTTTAGTTTCATCTGTTGATATCTACTGTATTTCACCAGGTAGATTTAGTTGTTAACACTGCTGCCTCACACCAAGAAGGACTTCGATCCCTCGGCCCCTGTGTAACCATGGTTTACCAATGGACACCAATACACTCACAGTCCAAAGAAATCACACCCAAAGCTAAGCTCCAGCCCAACAACACAACCCATCAAGGACAAGCCGTAGAAAGTGAATGTTCATTATCTTAGAACATTGTCTTTATTAAGTTGTGTATAAACAGTGATTTTCCACTTTAATGTCTCCTCACACACTGGAGTCGATCTACAAACTTTCCCCGGAGTCATGAAGCTGTCATTATTCTCCTTGCAGCCCTTTTGAACGCCTGTCATCTCTTCAAAAACATCTGAGTCTCCTGCGCGGCGCTCGCTTTGCATTTCCTCGACTGTTGATGCCTGCGCCTTGTCTTCCTCCCCTGCCTTAATTGCTTCCCGAAGCCCAATTTGATATAATTAAAAGAGATGAAGGAGTGTTGGCTGTCTGTGGGAACACTCTGCGTCACTCCTGCCTCCGCTGCGTGTTCGTCGCGCTGCAGCAGTCAGTCATGTGTTATGGTCCCAGCTGTCGACGGAACTTAAAAAAATAAATAAATAAAATCTCTTTTTCCCTTTGGTGCTAATTCACATCACACAGCCCCCCTGCCCCACCCTGGTCTTCACTCGTGTGTGCTGTCAGTGAAATGACAGGTTGCACAGGCAGCACGGCAAATCAGCTCCTCTTACTCTGACAATAGCAGAATTTTCTCTTCTATAGATACCACTGAATTGCGGATAAAGAGTAGCAGGTATTATTATGTTTGATTACATCCCTGAGAATGGAGCCACTTATCAGAGGAGAAAAACTACCTCGTGGAGTGGCTTGTTACCTGACTAGAAAACAAATGGCCCGAGGTGGATGATATGATGTGCTCATATGAGGCTCCATCTGCTGGGGAATAGCTTTTCTAACTGCGCTTTATTTTATTAATGCCCTTAAAGTTACTGTTGTCTTTTAGTGAACAAACAAGATTGGCTTTCCCTTTTAACACTTAAAGGGGCAATAACACGCACATGGGCTTTTAAATATTGCATTCAAAATGTGACACTTCACTGACCACTTTGCAAGAAAAAGCTTATGCATCTGATTAAGTTCATAAGTGGTTCTGGTCTCATGTAATATACTAAAGAAAAACTTCAATACAGAATGTTTAATACGTATTTAATACTGCATTTTTGAAGAAAGAAATGTAGCTTTGGGGATTATGAAGAAATCACTTATGTCTCTCCTCACAATATAATTACAACACTATGAAGGTGATAATAATGGCTTTTATATGGCAGTTATAAAAGCAAGAACCTGTCACATTCTTCTCAGGAAATACTTAAAAGCAAGAAGATCTTATAGGGACTATGGGAAAAAAAAACTTCTTTGATTTGAAACTTCTTTGGCATAGCGTCAAGACGAAGAACTAAAGATTTTCCTATTCCTTACTCTGGAATGTAAGGAAAAGCATGACATATCGTCATTAATTTTATTTATTTTGAATTTACACATCCCACTTTGACTCGCTGATTTTTAGACAATAACAAAACATCTTATTATACCCTTGAATCACATTTCTATGACAGTGTGTTATATAACTCTAGTTGAAATCCTATCATTGTCATATTGTATATAGCATACTTTTCAGGTATAGTTCTGAGAAGTATGCATTTACTGGGAAAGTAAGTGCTAAAATAAAATGATGCAACAAACTGTCACTATTAGGATTCTGCATTATGACTTCTTGAAATGTGAATAATAAATGTTTAATCTATGTTCATGTCTTTGTCTGTCTCTGCTGCAGTTGCCCAGAAGGTAGTGGCCATGAGGAAAAAGCAGCAGCTTTCCATTGGTCCGTGTAAATCCCTCCCGAACTCCCCCAGCCACTCGTCAGTTCCTGCTGCATCCCTTCCCTCTGTTCACATTAACCAGGTAAAGTCCAAAACCCACTCACAAACATGCCTTACAAACCCTTCTCCAGCTACATCAGTCCATAGAGATCTGTAAACAGTGTAGGAAAAGGAGTAGAGGGTATTTTTGTGTTTGATTACTTCCCTTAGAATAGAGCCACTTTTCCCAAGGGATATGTAAAAGCCTTTTTGCAGTGTGGCTTGTTACCTGACTAGAAAACAAATGGCCCGAGGTGGATATATGATGTGCTCAGACGAGCCTCCATCTGCTGGGGAATAACTTCTCCAACTGTGCTTTATTTTATGAATGCACTTAATTTTAGTGCTGTTTTTAATAGACAAGATAGGCTTTCACACCTAACACATGTAAAGGTGCTATAACAATGTGAATACTGATGGTATAGTAGTATTGATGATATAAAATCCCACATGTCCTGAAAAAACTTGAAATCAACTTTTGTAGTCATGGAAATATCCTGGAGAGTGAAAAAGAGATGGTGTCAATGACGTATATTAATCTGGAAAATGTTAATAATATTTAAGTCCCTAATAAATTGCATCTGTAAACTTAAAGTGGCCATTTTTGTTTTGGACTCATCTGGCTTTAGATAAACAACGCAACATCTGGTATTTGATAAATCACTGGGAATTTAAAGTTGTGACCCTCTGAGGCTGCCATAGTTTGGGGGGTGGAGTTTAATTCAAAACAGAGAAGAGTAGTCAAAGTAATTCCAGGTGATTTCTACTTGATAACGTTTGGCTTTTTAAGAAAAAGTCCTGGAATTTAAATAGACTGATTTATTTAATTTTTAAGTGTAGTATTTTTTATTTTTGCATATTTGTCACACTTAAATGTTTCAGCTTGTCAAACAAAATTAAATTTTAGACAAAGATAACTCAAGTAAACACAAAATACAGTTTTTAAGTCATGATTTTGTTTATTAAGGGAAAAAAGCTCTACAAACCTACCTGTTAGAACTAATATTTACATTTATTTGATGATCTGAAACAGTGAAGTGTGACAAATGTGAAAATAAATAAGAAATCAGGAAGGGGGCAACTACTTTTTCATGATACTGTATTTGCCCTCTAACTGATATGCAAGGGCAACTTTACACTTAATAAATCCTGTTTGCTTTGAATAACTATTTCAATCTATTTAATCATGTGCACATATTTTAATCCAACAACCTGCCGTTTTCTTTTATTTCCCTTCCTTTCACTCCTCTCTTCCTCTCCTCTTAATCCCGTCTCTTCCTCTCCACCCCTGCGGCTCCCCAGGCGGCCAACGGCGGGGGCGCGTTCAGCGATTACTCCTCCTCCGTCCCCTCCACCCCCAGCATAAGCCAGCGGGAGATGCGCATCGAGACCATCGCCGCCTCCAACACGCCCACGCCCATCCGCAAGCAGTCCAAGCGCCGCTCCAACATTTTCACAGTAAGTATGCGACAGCTGATGCAAAGCAACACCCACTCGCACTACTAGGGCTGCCCCGGCATGCTTTGTCCACCAGAGGGAGACAGGGTAGCTCCGGAAAAAAGAAAAAAGAAAAACAATCAAAAGTATCCTCCTCCAACGGCACAATGGGCAAAGGAGACATTTATACTAGACCCCCCCCTTCCTCGAAAAAAAACCCAAACCTCTCGAAGCTAATTTCAAATAAGCACTGTGGAAACAAAATGTCTTCATGTCTTGTTTTTTTCTTTTCTTTTCTTTTCTAATTGGATGTAGTAAGTCTGACCCATAACAAGCAGAGCCCCCTTTGGCAATGTCTAAATGTTTGACCCTCCCTCCCCCCACCCCTCTTATTTTTACTAGATCCTTTCTTTGCAGTGACTTCCCTAATTTCGGGGAGAGACGGCAGCAGCAACAGCACGGCCACACATACAGCTTCTCTCCTGCCCGACTGAGCTTATGCTTAAAACAAAACAAAAAAACAAAAAAACAAAAACGACATTACGTTTACCTCGCCGCTAGTCACGTACGCCCACCTCACCGACCGTGGCTCCGTCAAGAACGAAAAACCAAAATTCTCCGCCCCGCCTCCTTAAATCTGATCTGATTCACTACCGCACCAACGTCCCGCCCCCTGTCTGCCTGCCTCCACCCCCATGTCCTGTTGTATTTGCCCGTTGCTCTAACCAGATGTGTGCACTAACCACTCGAATTTTCCTTAACTGTCTATCTATCTATGAGCTTGTCTTTTTACTTGTAGCCTCTGCCCTCTCCTTTTCCCCTCCTCAAAGCCTGTACCACCTTTCTTTCTTTCTATCCTTCTTCTCTATCCCTTCTTTTCTAATCTCACAAAGCCAGGCCTCTCTTTCTGGTCGGGAGAAGAAATGCGGCCAAAATCAAAGAAATTAGTCTATAGGGAGCTTGTTTGTGAGGCTAAGCTGACTTCTACTTTGTTGTCTGGAAGTCTGTGAGGTTTTAAAGCCGGCGTTCAATAGGGATGCACAATATGATCAATTTCAACAGAGACAGATAAGCAGCCAATTAATTGCTTCACGTTGGTGATATAGTTTGACAACCAAAACTTTATATTATGATATAAATATGAACTAGACTACTATACAACAACATAACTCCATATTAAGCAACAAACTTTAGGTACACTTTGGATATTTTATATAAGGAGGCTGCAGACATGTTCATAAAATCCTTATTTCTATTAATTTAAAGCTCTGCCTCCATTTTTGCTGCTGCTTCAAATTCTCTGAACATCATTAAAACTAAAATTTGTTTGTTTTAAAATGTTCAAACTTCTTATTCCTCCTCTCAAAATCTTGGCAGATCACATTTGACTAATTGCAAAGGCGTTTGCATCCCCTGCCAAAAGATTGGTAACGACTTTTTTGCTCATCAACTCCAACTCACCAACTTTAAACGTGTTTTAGTAGAGTTCCATCTGCTAATGTAACAGTGACGTTGCATTATCACAACAGTTTATGTAGTTAAAGCAAGACTGTACGTTTTTGCACCAAGATAATCATGAAATGGATAGCCTCATATTTATTTTGATGGTTTCTTGATGTGAAACAGAGAAACTAAACCTGAATAAAGTTTGCCGTAGTTATGCAATAGAAGGAAAGCTGGACAGCAATATACAATTTAAATGTTTTGTTTTTTGTTGTTGTTTTTATCAATTTACAAAATGGAAAAGTGAGTAAAGAGACAAAAACCTTTAAGTTTTAATGTGATCCTAGAACAAGAAGAGTCCTGATGTGAAGGTGTAACTCTAATCCCAACATCATGGAGTCTGGCCTGGTCTTGTCTGGGATTACATGGTTTACTTTAGTCTAGTTCATTCTGACATTTGATCCTGGTTCTGTCTGGGATTCTCCAAATGTTTGAACATTGAACAGAATGTGCCCATTTCTTTCAAAAACAGAGACAGTGGAACTGCTCAAACTGTTGCTGTTTTGAGTCAAAGTCACACCAAATATAATGTATGTGTAAAGCACTAAAAATCACCAGACTTTATAGTTTACTTTTCGTATCCACTCCTGCATAAAACCTCTGCACAGTCCCGTATCTTACCATAAATTATTAGTTAAATTATTGCAAAAACACATTACAAATACGGTATTTATTGTTTATTTATGAAATGTTACTACAACATCGGAAAAAAGTCACATAGTGTTGCTTTTAATGCGTATAATTCAGTGGATAAATGGCACAACAAGACGGTCTCAAGTTTCATCAGTGTGGGGCCTTTCTGTCTTATTATTTTCTCCAGGCTTTCTATTTTTTCTTGAAAATGTATACCCCGTAATCTAATCCTGCACTGTTCAGGGGATTCTGCCTGCACTGGAGAATGAATGGGTTAAATGCAGACAATGCATTTCTCTACAGAGCTCAATAAAGTCATTAACACGGTAAACTATTAGGTCTAATAAGTATTGTGCATCCTTAGAGAGCAGATTTACTTCCTCTCTTCCTCTCTCTGTCCTTCCCTCTCTCTCTCTCTGTAAGCTCTGTACCTACTGCTTTCACCCCATGCCCCCTTCCACCCCCACCCCACCCCCCCTCCTGTTGTAGCTGCTGTGGGAGCCACCAGCGCGTGGCGTCCGAGCAGTACCGCAGCCTACATGCTAGCCTCCCCTTGTTGTCTCCCTTCCCTCCCCTGCTAGGTAGTGACTAACCATGTCCACCAGAGAAATGAGCCTCTCCCCGTCCGCGTGATGGAGATGCCGAAGCACGCCACCTACCCGGTGTGGGTGCCCGAGTGGCAGGCCGAGCGGGAGTTTCAGCTCATGACCTTCTGAGGAGCGCCACAGAGCGGACGCGGTGGCGGTGGTGGTGATGGTGGGAGGAGGGAGGGAAAGGCAAGAAGGAAAAGAAGGAAGCGCAGGAGGAAAACACTTTGAAGAGGAAGCAACTTTTTTTTTTCTTTTTTGGCCATTTTTACAAAAGAGCAAATATCTAATTGGTCCAGCTTTTTTTTCGAAGATGTTGCTTTATCCGATTTCAAAAAGATACCATAGCATCAAATGTCACCGGATGATATCCCTTCATGATTTCTTGTAAGTAGGTTATGTTTGTTTAAAGGGATGTGAGAGATTTATGCCTTAATGTCAACGAGCTTTGACAGACTTCAGAGGATCACACTCGCTTTGATTTTCTTTTTTCTGCAAGAATCTTTTTTTTTTTTTAATATACAGGTAATACTTTGTCATGGCACTGGCATTGGGACTCTTACAGTTTAAAAAATCCTGTGCAGTGTGACGTTTGAGATGACAAAAATAAATCGAATCGGTCATTAATTGACAACTCTAACGATGCATTAGTTTGACCTTTCTTTACCGTAAGTAAATAAGACTCGAGCTTTACCACGGAAACTATACTCACTGTCTTTATCACCACTAACCGACCACATCATCACAAAGCAGTACTGCCATAAACCTCCAAGGCCACTAGGTGTCGACACAGTACACATTACTCTTCCTAGTGCTTCCATGTCAATAACTAAACTGTTCGGAAAACTGTCTGTCCCTTTTTGTGTGAAAAGCACATAGCTTAGATGAATCTATGACATTTTTTATACTTAAATCCATCCCATTTTGCTCATAATCAGGCATTTATTAGTGTCAGCCATTTTGTGTTTGCCATGCCATAGTTGACTCTTCTGGCTTGTCACTGCGTCTCCACTTTAGGGACAAAACGAAAGATAACCATTTGACACTGTTTTTCAATATTTGCAGATATGTGCTTCTGTTTCCAACCTTTCTTCAACAAAAAAGGGCTTTCCAACTCCTACCGAATTAGAAGATTTTTTTAAAAAGAGTCCCCCTGCTTTGCCAATAGAAAGGAAATAATCGATTGAGGACTTGTGTCGCAGTGCTACCCTTAAGCCTTCGTGGGCGTTTAGGGTGAAACCAGTAGGACTTTTGCGTCTCGATCGCAAAACTAAAGTACAACGTAGACTGTCGAGTGTGACGGCGTATAGGGACTCTTTTTGGAAATGGCCCGTCCGCCCCTTGCCCCACACCGACCGACCCCTTCCCCGACCCCCTTCAGCGTACATTCACACGTCCCATAAACATAAACACGCTGTACAGTCAAGTCACTCTTGGAACTGTTACTCTGCCACACTCAAAGGACCTTTCTTTTACATGACATCGCACTGCCTTTTTTGCCATAAATGAGGACTCGAGGACTAGAGGTGCCAAGTTGTTTTTGTTCTTCCTTTCAATATATATATAAATATCGATTTTTTTTTTTTTTTCCGACGTTGATTTGGAACATTTTTTTTCATATGATTTGACAGCAGGTTTTGTGGTTGTGAAATGCAACTGGGAATATGCTTGATGTTGTACTGTACTGGAGGTATATAGAAATATATATGAGTTTATGGTGAATTTTATGAAGGCCTTCATAAAAAAACAGAGTAGACAGTCAGGGTTAAAGAGTATACGATATAAAATGTGACTGGGTTGCACCGACTTTTATGAATGTAGTTGATATTTATTTAAAGTTATTTATTTTTCACATTTTATTGCTTTCGTGCATTCATTATTTATTTGGCTTTTTTTCCGTTTAGAGATTATGAACTTGCATAATCGTTTTGGGGTTTTTTTTATTACCATGGACGGATTGATGAAAAATATAGACTGCTGTATATCTTGTATTGTATTTTATTTACAATGGTACTCTATACGAACATTACCTATAAGAACTATATGAAATAATGCCTTTATTGTCCATCCTATATTTTGTGGGAACTGCAATGTTTTGGCTCAATCTGTTGAATATTTTGAAGTGAAATTTGTGACTTGCTTTGTATGGTGTCTGTATAGAAGCTAAAACAAGTCATCATTGAACAAAAAAAATAAAATGTTGGAAAAAAATATACAAAGGCAGCCTTGGTTTGCTTGAACTGAGACTCTACCTCTCTCCATCGGTGAGTGGACATTCCCATGTTATGAGTGAGACCATACACACTCATGTCTGTCCTATGTGTACGTCATCTTTTGGTTTTTGCGTTGGGGTGGGAACCTTTCTAATGCATTTTACAGTTTTGTTTGATGCCTTTATATTGTCTAACACATTCTATCCACAGGTTTAATCTATATTTGACACTTACTGATGTTCTTTTGACATGTTTTTTTTGCTGACTCACCTTACTTCCCTCTAGCTTTTGCCTCAAAGGTCGACAGATTGCACCGAAGTCTTCTGTGACCTAACCCTTTTCTCTTCTCTCCCTTGATAACACTGATGTGCTCTTCATTTTTATGAGTGTGATTATGATTTAAGGTGGTCTGCAGGGTTTTCAAAATGCCTGCTCACACACAAAAAAAGGAAGGATCTGCCAAATAATGGTTTCAGGGCTGAGTCATGACTCGATGTGTCTGTGTTGAAATGTGTCCAGTGTGGTCTTGGTTTTGGTTTCTGTTTTTGAAATTGCACGTCGGTGTTAGCGCTGTTTGGTCCGCTGGTCTGCTTGTCTGTTTAATTTCAAGCTTCTTTTTTTTTTCGAGATTTTTATTTTTTTGCAAGTCTATACACAACATAACTACACCCACACACACAATCGCAGACCCTCACTCGATTTCTCCCACATCACACACCCACGCATCAGCACACACTCCCCACACACACACTCTGCTTTAACGTTGCTTCAGGTTGTTAACTGACTTTCTTGTTTTCGTTGCAGTCGCGGAAAGCCAGTGAGCAGGCAAAGAGCGTTGACAGTAAAACAGACAGCATAGGCAGTGGAAGGGCCATACCTATCAAACAGGTGAGCACTCCTCCTCATATTCTCTTTCTCCTCTTGTCAAAGGGTAAGTATCAAAATGTGTTATCACAGTTTTGGCTCATTTAGTTGCCTTAAAAGTGCCGTTTGCATTGGATTTTTGTCCTGATTGTCAAGTGCTGTAGCTGCCACTAGATGGAGACATAGCACAACATAAAAGGCATCAGTAGTGTGTCCAACAGTGCAATTGAAGCATAGGAGATGTATGATATAGAATATTATGTATTATTTACAAACAATTAACATATATGTTTTATATAGGTGTACTCTTTGCATTTTTTTTTTTTTTATTAACATGTTTAATCAATAATAAAATACTGAGAGAAAAGCTTTGGCACTAACAAGCTGTACTCCATATCATCTAAAACATATTTTTATTCAAACTAATTCTAACAAATTTTTACTTAGTGTCTTTTATTGTAGCTTGGAGAACATGGTATTTCTACAATTTGAATTTCATAACTATAAATCAATTCTGCTTCATAATCCAAGAATATTTAACAATACATTCAAAGCCCTTACATCAAATTCATGATCTTTATTGAAACCAATGTGGATTTTTCTGAATTATTATTAAAAGTGGGACTTCTTGAAAGTATTTCTCTGTAATTCTTCATAATTGTATATCTTTATAAACCGTTCAGTGATGCATGTCCATATAATTCTAAGTGACAACGACAATTAGCTGGATTATCATATACAAAATCTCACTTTTTATCAGAGTATTATACCACATTTTACAACAAAATGAATAATATGCTCTGCTCCAATGTATATTTTTCGACATTTTTCTCTTAAACATTTCTTATTCATGCATTTCTTCACATCGAATATTAGTGAGCATCCAATTAGACACCAGCGCGAGAGGCTCATTTCTAAACGTCCGGCTGTAACCCGAAGAATTGACACACTGATTAGCAATCACTCGTGATTATACAAGGGCTTTGAGAAAGGGTCAGTCTCTATGCATTATGTATCTATTATGCTCTTTACCTGCGAGCGATGGAAGATAATGTCCCTTCGGAAGAAAAAAACTAGACCTTCTTATGCCTCATTCAAAGAAAATTGCCAAGGATATCTGGTCCGGTCGAAGTAATTGCAGGGTGACGCTTCCGAGACTCGTGGCTCAATCAGAAAATATCACTTTGGGGGAAAGTGGAGTTTAAGATGATATTTGGTGTCATGGAGTAAGGATTGTAAAGTAAATCAACAAATTATCTTTTGAAATCACATTGAGAATTGAAATGTAGTTTCTTATATTTGCTATTTTGTTTCAAAACTGGCAGCAATGTGACTCATGTTTAGGTTGATTGTTAATCTTTAATACTTTACATTGTGATTAGTGAAAGACAATTTTGTGGACTTTTCAAAGTTCTAAATATACTTTGAGCAAACTATTCGAATACAGTTTGTATTGTGTTGTATTATTTTTGCTGATAATAAATAGGACTCATTTTACTTCACAATATATTGCGATTTTATCGTTTTATCACAGTATCAGCAACAAAATACAATATCGCAAAAGAACTGCTTGAATCCTAATAGTATTATGGTCTTTCCTATGATTTATTAGTTTGATTACTTTTATTTGGAGTAGTTGAAGTTCCTCTAAGGCCTTGTGCTTCTTCAGATATTTGATTGAGCTTTAGCCAAATGGGTTTATCCAAATATCGCAAAATCATATCGCAATATTCAACATAGTTATCGCGTATCACGTTTTTCTAATATTGTGCAGCCCTATTTTTGACTGATAAAGTGCCACAAAATGACCCTAGTAAATGATGTTGTTTACAGTGGGCTACTTAAAGTATTAAAGTATCAAGCAACTTTTGACAAGATAAACCCCCGTCTTCCTGTTGTTATTACCCACAAAGGCTTGTATTTAGAAACACGGGGCGGGGGGCAGTGGAGGTGTCGGTTTCACATGACGGTGGGGTGGTGTGGCCAGTCAAATGCACAATCAGGGAGATCAAAGCAGCAATGTGAGCTTAATTATCACCCCCCCTCCTCTTTTTTAACCCCCCTCTTCCTTTACCAACGGGGGGCCAAATTACACAAGCCCCCCCCGCCTCGGAGCCTTCCTATAAAAATAGTGGTGACAATGAGGAGCCGCCACAAGGAGCAGCGCTGCGGTGCATTCTTCGTGCTCCGTGGCCTGTCACAAAGGGCCGGGCCCTATCAGTCAAAGGCAGTGGCAGCGTGCAGCTTTTCTCCTGCTCCCTCCGACAAAAGGAGTGAAAAAGACGCTATCTCCCCCTGTGTAGATATGACACACAATCGGCCTGTTTCCTTACGACGCGCCAGACGGACACACTTCACTTTATGGTGTGTGTGAATGAGCCCCTGACTGCCACTGTCACATAATCATTATAGTAATACGCTGAGGGTGTAGAAGCTGTAGATATTTCGTTTTTTGAAATACATTTACTTTTAAGAGTAGATTGCCTGAAAAACACTCTGCATCACATTTTTTAATGTAAATAGATTAAACAATCCTTAACTTCGACTTTATGAAATTATGAGTTATTATTATTTTCTCAAAGCACACTCCCTGTCATGTTTAGAGGCTGATGGGTCGTTACCTTTTTAAAATATTTGTAATTTTTTTCTTCTTCTGTTTAAGACGTTTTAGTGTATAAACATAGACATATATGGTTATTCTGCTCTTTGTGCTTGTCTAGGGTCTCGACAAGTCTTTTTACTAAATACTTATAATTTAAATGACTCACTTTTACTTTAGCATTTCATTTGTGTTTTATAGTAACCTAAGAGCTCTATTCACCTAATGTGATAACAATCATGATTAATTCTCTCACATCATCATTCAAATCACAGACACTCTATCAGCTATACATCACGTGCATAATGGTATCCAAATAAAACATCTGAGAAATGAGAGTAAAGATTTTTCCAGTTTTCTGTGCGATATCGATCTGCTTCACGGCGCTGATTAATATATGTAAGTGCGGAGTGATTGCATGTATAGATTGGCGTATGCTCCAGTAAGAGCACGAGACCAGCCACATATTTGCTTGTGAAACATTATGAAGTCGCCAGAGGGCCCATGTCTGGATCATTTACTTTGTATGATTAGAGAGCACTTTAAAAGTGTTTACACTTCTGTTATTGATGAAAATGAGACCAATCTGAGCAGTCGGCATATATTGATTTCAAGACACAGGGTTTCTTCTTGCCAATGTTATCATCATATACAGTGCTTAAGATTATGTTTGACGTCATAGAATTAAAAAGAAGCCTTGCAACAGAGTATACAAAACAGCATCCAAACAAAATGAAATAAATGAACCATACTTGAGATACATGGTTTACAAAAAAACTAAATCATGCCAAAATAAATGCATAGTTATTGTAATTATTGGTTGCTTGTTGCATTGTGCCTAAGAGATATTTATTTAATTAGTTTCTATGGATAAGGCCAGATATCAAGACATGGAGAAGTCTAAACTTCTGAGTCCCAGCATGCATCTAAACACCAGGAACCCTTCTCCAGATGAATCAGGTTTGGATTAGGATGATTGTCGGCAAACAGCCTGGTGCCCAGGTCGCAGGGTCACCCTTCCTGATGTGTTAATAGGGATTAGAGGCTGCAGGATAGGCCCAAACACTCACTCACACTCACACAGGGCCCTGGCTGTAAAAGCACAAACATTGACCTGGCCTAATCCCTAATTAAGCGGGGCCCCTCCTCAGTATTTAACCCCAGAGAGCCTACTGGCCCTTTCGCTCAGCAGTGTTTGGTCGCCTCCAGCCGAGGAACTGCATTGTTTACAGTGGATTTACTCGACAGATAAGGAGCCCATCTGAGGCCCCTAAAAGGCCCCAGAAGATAAAGTAGAAAAGAATAAGAGGGGAGTGGGCTTTGAAGAGCGGAGATCACACTCCCTAATCCCCGGATTGAGAGGTCCTCCAGAGTTCGGCATGTGATGTGTATGAATGAAGGGAGGAGGTCGGGGCAAATTGGATTGTCTCTGTTTCTCAACTCACAGGAGCTGGTTCCAGTGGCCGCCAAAACAGACCAAAACACAGCAAAACAGTCATTAAAGCTGTGTGATAAACAGCAGAAGCTATTAGCCGTGTCATTCAGTTGTCAGTCAAAGAGGAGTTGACTTTGAAAATACCTCAGGGGTTGTTAGCACCTGTATATCTGAAACAAAAATAATGCTTCACTGTATGAGCCAATATAGCATGGCAATAAAATGTAGATGATCAAAAGTAATCCTGGATTGTAATATCATGTGCCAACAAAAGCAAGATTGAGTCCAAAAAAAACCCATGACTAAACCATGTACTGCTTTAAATGGGCTCAGAGAAAATGCATTTTAAACACCCCCTTTACAAAATAAGAAGTACCCCTTTCAGCAGCTATAAATTGAGGCAGATTAATTATAAACAATTGATTCCACTTTCTTTCATGCTGTTTAATGATTGCAATTAAGATGTTTGTTTGCTTCATGACTCACCCCTATAACATAAAAACGCAATGTAACCAGCGCCTTAAATGTGCGATGATGATAGCAATAATGCTGTGTTATGGTATTTAACATCCATAATGGCTGATTCCTCCTCCTCCACGCTGCTCTGAGAAGGGCAGAGTGCTCACTGTGACGCCTTGTCTCTTTACAGGGAATCCTTCTGAAGCGAAGTGGCAAATCCCTCAACAAGGAATGGAAGAAGAAATATGTCACACTGTGTGATAATGGCGTCCTCACTTACCACCCCAGTTTACATGTAAGTTGTCCTCCCCCCCTGTATCTTCCCTCGCATGTCTGTTCCAATCCGCTCTATGCTTGTCACACTATAGTTTGGATGGTATTAAGTGGTGCTGCTAAAGATTTTTGACATGAAACTTTAAGACTGAATTGGATTACACTTATTTATGGAGTATAAGTAAGCCGTGGTTTAGCTGCAAGAAAGTAGTCCCAGTTCACTCCTATTGCAAATTCAAAGGCATTGTATTTTTTTAATTTAGGTTTTAATTCTGGTACTACTGCATGAAACAAACATGTAACAAATGTGAAACAAACGTCAAACAAACGGCTTTGTCAAAATTACCATACAAGTTGACTGTCACGTTATCCCTAGGGTTACCATACCTCCCAATTTGACCGGGCAGATATCTCCAAAAACACTAAAATGTCCCGATTTTGCCCTTTTCCTGTCCCAAATGTCCCAATTTTTACCCAATCATAAAGACAAAGCAGCGCATTGTGCTTGAAACTCTGGACTATCTGTGTGTCAATCACAGTGTTACCATGGCGATGGCAGTATTAACCAATTGAAAAATATGAAGTGTTTCTCAGGTCTGTAGCTCAATAATGATTGGTTCTTAAGCGCAAGGCTATTGCTAAGCTATCCTTCTCCAGCGTTCACAGTTTGAATGTCATCAGCTGAAAAAGAAAGTTGTTATTTACAAACAAGCTCCAGAAATAACACAACTGTCTAAGAAAAAGTAGCACGTAGATGAATATGCTGTGTTTTGCAGACTTTGTAAGTCTGAATTTTCCATTAAACACACAAAAAAAGTTGTATTTCTATGAAGTGAAAAAATTTGAATGCAATGCAATGACTTCGAGGGTTTTTTTTGTTTACTGGTGATTTCTGGCGACATTATTTTTATTTGTTAAGGTACTGTCATTTGATTTGCGGTACAATTAAATTGTCCCCTTTTATGGTTTGAAAATATCGTGACCCGATCCCACAGAAAAAAACTCAAAATTCAAGGCGTTTTATTTATTTTAGTTTTTCTCTTTTTGTTTTACTTCTTGTTTCACTACTTTCACAAGATTTTCAGACAAATAACACAACAATTTAACTATCTTGCCATCCCACATTAGCAGAAAAAGATGTATGATTGACAGCTAACACCCTGGTGCTAGCATAGTGGCTAGCTTTGAAAACATACTTGAATCTTTTAGTTTCTTAACATAAGGCCATTTTACCGTGACGGTAGTTAGTTTCAGTGCAAAATATTCTGTTATTGCTTTGTAAACTTCTAGCCACTCCTCAGCTATTAGCATTAGTAGCCAACAGAACTAGCTAAGTATGCTAACTAAGCCTTTTGCACTTTACAAACTATAACTTTACCCAAACTTTACCCCAGGTTGAAAAACTCAACCTAGCAGCAACAATTCACAAAAAAAACAAAAAAAAAAACAAACCATCCTCTAAGTCACAATGTGTTATGTCACACTTGTCACACGCTCAGTCCACTCTACTACTGAATAACTGTATTAGCTGTCACTCCAGCCTTTAGTATTAAGAAACGGTACGTCCCGGTGGTCATCTCTTCTCCCCCCCCGCGGTGTCCGTCCCTGGTGTCGGCTAATGGAGACATGGCTGCCGTGTGCCCGCCGCGCCCAGACTCCATGCTGGCTTGTATTTATAATGGTTCTCCCCGCACGGCAGCCGAGCCTGACCGGCCTCCCACATCCGTCTTTGTCAGAGTCCCGCTGGGCCGCTAATACCTCTTAAACAGTCGGTTGGCTGGCAGCAGACAGCTCACGAGCCCCGTGCCCCACGCAAAAAACGTCCTGCCTGTCTGCTCCCAAAGCCCCTCCATCAGTCTCACTCTTCCAGTCAGGCTCGTGCTCTTAAATACACCTGCCATATGCACACGTACTGAGGCATAAGAAAGGCTGTTCAACCTCAGTTATATAAGGGAACATTTCAAAAATCAAACATAACCTAGCATAATTTGCAGTTTGCCAGTTGGCAGTTAGCAGTTAGCTTCTTTCTATTATGTTAAATTCTCCAAAAATTTGACCATTTTATTTCATTGCTCTGCCAAAAGTCATTCAGTGTAATGTGTTAAAAGCTCTTCGTTATATTTATATTGTGGTCATGATCTATAGAACTAAAGGTGAAATTTACATTTACTTTTGTCAAATACTATTGTGAGTGTCACTGATGATGTCAAATATCATCACAGAGGACATGACGGACAATGATGATATTTAAAGGCAGTGTCATATGTTATATGCTCAAGCAAATGTTCTCTCACGTAAGTTTAGATCATGCACAGAAAAAGGGATGTTCTGTGTTTTTTGAGACCTAGATGGACCAGTGCAAGTGACGTTTTTGGGACTGCACCAATTGACACAGATTTATGTGTCGGTTAAATGTGGTAGGGCTGCAACAGCTAATCAGTTGATGATTAATTGATTATTAAAATAATTGTCAACTAATTCCATAATCGATCAATCGCTATCTGGGTTATTCATAGACTCTGAAACATGCCCTGTGCTGAGAGAAGAGGTTTTATTACCAAGACAGAGCAGTAAATCTATCTCTCTATTCTTTTTTTAAAAATTTTTTTCATATTGGACCAAAATAAAGTTGAAATGAATGAATCTGTGGTGGGCCGCCATTGTGCTATGGCGAAAAACACCCAAAACAATGTGTAGAGGATGGTCCATGTTGCTTAATACAGCGTCCATCTTGCTATGCAGTGTGCAGCTTCCTTCGTAGTTTCAAGCCAGATGAAACTATTCTCATATTCTGCGGACCCCTAAAAGTCGTAACTGTATCATGACACTATGCCCTTATTTTTTATTTTCATTCAATTTTTATCTTACGATTGTGTAACTATGACAAAGACAAAGACCAATTTTATGACTCATTAACCGTTTAGTGTAAATTCTAAATTGTGTTGTACATCAAGCGGTGCGTTTATGAACTTAATAGCCTTCAAATATTATCTTGAACGCAATTAGACGGCTCAAACTTTGAAGGCCTAGTCGGAGACGTGGCCCTTGTTGCACTGACAGTGTGTTAGCCGTTTAATTTACATGCGGTTATTAGCGGAGCAGCACCGTGCTACTGTGATGTATGTAATTGACTGAAGGGGCTATCTCTCGATCATTACGGCTATTACAGGTCGTCGGGGCAATCTCGGGATCTATGAATCTGTTGACTTACTGAGAGGAGGTGAAATCAGAGAGACAGTTACATTAGGGCGCTAACAGCTCCGGCTCATTTGGGTGAGGAAGAAAGGAAGACGAGAGAGGGAGAGATCGAGGAAAGGAGGGAAAGAACGAAGAGGGAGGGAGGCAGACTGAGAGTGGAACCTTTAATTTCGCAGCCAGCCAAGCCATCCACACAATCACCTTCTGTTAATTCTATCTGCTACATCAATTAAATTGTTTGTAGAAACTAATTGAATGTGGCTTAATCACACATCTTAATAGCTTTGCACGCTTCGATCTGGCTGTTAATTCCAGCAATAAAATGAAATGAGAGCGCTCACTGGGTAATTAGCGAGGAGGCTTGGGAGAGAAATGAGTGCTTTATGACACGGTAATAAAGCAGAGGAGCTGGTGGGGGGACAGCGAAGGCCGAGCTCGCCTCTATTTAGGTGTTGTTGTTTTTTTTTTTTTGCTGAGCCCAATGATTTTCACCTTGGCTTCCCACATTTGGGCGATAGTGGCTTTAAACCAAATCAAATTGAAAGAGAATGAGACTGTTTGCATTCATTAAGCCCAACATCCCGCTATTTGGAGCGATGGCGTGGGCACAGGTGATGTATAATCGCCATAAATTCATTTTTCTGTGATCACATGACCCTAGAATGAGCTCTGAGAAGGGCTTTGAGTTAAGGGGGCGACCTGTTTGATTTGTTTTTCCTCTTCTCGGCTGAATGTTTGAATGGATGAAAATGATTTGTTTGGTACAAGTACAGTCCGCCTACTGTTCTCACGGGTTTCCATGACTTTTTATTACAGGACTACATGCAGAATGTACACGGGAAGGAGATTGACCTGCTGAGGACAACGGTGAAGGTCCCGGGGAAGCGACCGCCCAGAGCTGTGGCCACTGTTGCCCCCACGGCGAGTCCCAAAACCAACGGGCTGACCAAGGACCGGAGCGGCTTGCAGCTGGGCATCGGAAACACAGGTACACACCAAGTCTTCCAAGCCCAGTGGTCGTTTGTTTTTGTAATGCAGCTCATGTGGTACTAAAACAGTGGTTCCTAAGATTTTTTTTCAAGTGACATGTATTTCAAAAGGCCAAATGAATCATGACCCAGTTCCCTGGTCTGTTTAAGCACAATTTGTATGTAGGTTTTTATTGTTTTGGTTATTGGTTAGCTTAGTTTTCTCTTTCTCTTTCCTTGCTAGTGCTATTTCATGTATTTTTATTAGATATATTTGATATATCTTGGCTGTATTACACTATCAACAAGCGCCAAAACTTGTCTTTATGTTACTTTCAAATTTAACAGTCAGAATCTTAAAACAAATTACAGCACAAGAAAAATACTCATCAATGGCTCCAACAAAAGTCTTCCTCTTGATATTTATACTTTTCCGGGGGGTATAAGTCATATCAAAATAGTCACATATTTCATGATTTACTTTACCCTCTACCCTATTACTCTACCCTATTACTCTACCCTATTTTTAATTGCTGTATCGGTCATTTTCATCGTAGCTTTTGAGTCTCGACCCAGTGTTTGGGAACAACAGTATTAGATGATGGAGGGAAGACATCATCAGGGAATGAAATAGTTGCTTCAGGAACTAAATCATTTAAAGTTATACCCAAATAAACCAGTAATAGTAGCCTAGTGTGGGTCCTAACTCTGCCACCTGTGTACATGCACTTAATACAATAAAGATTATCAGCCCAATTAAAAGGTACTTGTAGTAAGTGCATTATACAATGATGTGTTAATATAAAGTGAACTTTAATAGCTTGTCTACAATTGCTACACTTCTGTGGAGTTTTATCAGTAATTCCGGTAATTGTATAATACGTTCAAGGCATCTGGACTTTTTTTAATTTAAGCATTTCTATTTTTTTCTGTGTAGTCTTCTCCATAACCCTCTCAAATTGCTGCAAAAATCATCAGCCGTTAAAAGTCCATTAATTATACTAATCAATCATGATTTATTCAAGTGGCTGTAGCTTATTTGTATTGATACAAGATCAATTTTCCGGATGGGTTCAACTTTTTTCTGTTTTTCATGGTGTTGGTGAAGTAAACATACTTCACAAAGTCCAAATTAACAATGCAAATATATGACATTGTCCTATGAAAATACTTGAAAATACAAAGTGTAGTATGCCATTTACAGTTCTACCCTAATTAACTGCAAAATTATATTTTCTTAATAATGTCCAACGAATCAAAAATGTTCCAAATTGACAATTTCTTGTAGTAGTTGACTTTATACAATATAAACTACAAACACTACAATTTGTAAGTGATAATTACAAACAAAAAGCTTAATGCCATTTAGTTTGAGTCATCAATGGACGTTGAAGGCAAAATGGATGTCACATGTCATGCACTAAACTGAATAATTATCGTCACAGGTATAGCACATAATGGATACACAATGAGCCCTTTATTACTGTAGTCATTTACTTAGTCCTCAGTTTGCAATTAATCATAAAAATGGCTCCCAACAGTTTAATTATTCCATACGTTGCATCGAAGCTGATTAGCCGCCTCGCTGTATACACAATGATGAGGTAATGAGCAGCTATGTGAAATCTATGAATGCGTCCAGCATTTCTAAACAGGGAATTATGTCTTTAGGTAGAGATACATGTTTATCCTGGCCTGTCTATTATTCTGACCTGATTGTTTTGGTCAAATTGTTACCGTGAACTATGCTAAAATAAAGCTCCCATTCACTCCATTCACTCTTATTCAAAGACGTGTATGTATTTAATCAATTACAATATAGGATTCTTTGCGTTTAATGGAACTTTTGTAAATGTGTTTGATAAATGTAAGGTTTTAATATATCTTGACGATCAATGCACCGAGTCATATTTCCCATGTTGGAACAAGTCACCAATGAGACTTACAGCTCATACACAGATTTAAAGATGCTCATACTAATACTAACTAATACTAGTGCAAAAATCATTAGCATTTGTCTCAGAATGATGAAGGCTATAAAAATCTGGGACTAGTTTTGTTCCATTAGTTTAATAAAAGCAATTTGAAACAACATTTTATAATGCTGCAAACAGAACAGTGTTAATTAGGTGCGCTTTCTTCAAAAACAAAAGTGAAAAAAAACATTATTGCTTTTGAATTTTATGGCTACAGCTGGATTTTGTTGTAACCTGTGAAAAATAAAAAAGTTTTATGTGAGCAACTCGTAATTCCCAGCTTGTGTTGGTTGTGTTTTTACATCATCAACAGCACAGACTGATTTAATGTAAGTAGTGGGGACCATACAACAGCAGCAGGACCTGTCGGGACCCACTTTTTAGTCAATGGAATAGTTTTATTTTCTCGTCTTTCCACACAAAGCTGTTCGTATTAGCCATCTTTCTTACAGGAAAAAGCTAATAACCAGAGTTTGACGTTTGCTTTATGTTAAAAAAAAACTGTTTCTAATGCAATACTTCAAAATAGGGCTGCACTATATCTGTAAAACATGCATGCAGTACCTTTGTAATATTATAATATTTGAATAATGACTTTACTTTATTGTAATGTCACTTTTGGCACAGAAAAGTTGTATTTCATTCAAATGAGAAGAAGATCGAATTGATGCTACTTTAATAATCAGTCGAAAAGTTTGATTCAAAGGTTACATTTCTGTGAGATAAAAATGATAATGCTGCGATTCAAGTAGTTCTTACAGATTTGAATCTCATCAGTTGAAATTGTGGTAACACTATAATTGCGATAGCTTTACTGTGTTGCCCTTCTTCAAAATGGCAGCAAAATCCATCAACAAAAAGCTATTGTCAGTATCTAATGTATAATTTCATCTAAGGATATTTGTTTACCCTGGCCAGTCTATGACACTGACCTAATTATTTCTGTGGAGTGGAGTACAGTGCCAGGTTTTGTTTTTTTTCCCACCTCTCGGGTTTAAAAATAGCTTGTGTCAGATAGCTGCGGGCCGGGAGAGTCTGGCGCCAGAACACAGGGGAAGCCAGTGATTGGATGTAGGGGTTAGGATTAAGAGTAATTAATACTAATTAGCAAAGTGGTCCCCAGAGGGAGCCGCACGGTCCTTCATCGTCTATAAAAGAGTTTTCCGTCGTTGGGGCTAAATGCTAAGCGGCTCCGAGTGGTGCCAAATACGTGCCAATGGGGACCGCCTGCACCGTTCCAGCCAGGTTAGACAGGGAGCCGGCCAATGTGCTGCCACTTTGAACGGGTTAATCAGTCACAAGCAGAAAGATGTAAGAGTTTACCGAGCAGAGGACACCGGATGGAGGTTGTCCCATCTCGAAAAGTGTTCACCTTGAGCGCTGGGTGTAGGAGAGTCATATGGTCATCAGACAAAAAAAAGGTTTGGAAACACAGAGCCAAGCGTTTAGTGTTTTTTTTTTAGCTTTTTTTTTTTAAGCAAAACACCAGCTGCTTTTTTGAAATCTCTTTCCTTCTAACGCACCAATGTTGCCATCCATTTGTGCATCAGGGAACAATGCGAGGGAGATTTGCCTTAATCTCCACTTAGGAAGAGAAAGGTTACAAATCACATCAGGTCCCTCTCGGGGTGGAGGACCCTCTTCTGATTATACGATCGGGATTTTGATTTCATTAGACATGCAATTGATGAAGGGAACAAAGGGGTAATTTTTCATTCATGTCGTCCAAATCACAAGCCTTGTCTTTGCCTTTAGTAATTCATTCATCCCTTGGATCTAAAGACCTTTATAATCACTGGGAGAAGAGGGATAGCGGTGGTGGAGAAGGAGGGGTGGGTGGAAGATGAACAGGAGACACCAGAGTGAATGAGCATGCGCCCGGCTCCGTCTTTAATTCCTCGGCTGGGTGCTGAGCGGAACCGTTTTAAATATGATCGTCCCTGTTAACGCGCATCCTGCCGTGTCACCAGCGACAGATACATTGTATCACAGTATTAATGGGCCCAGTCACTTTTAATCAATCCTGCAGCGAGAGAGGGCTGCGCAGAGGAGAGGTGGAGGGTTCAGCGAGCAACGTCTGCCTCATCTTTAATCCCTTCTACAGGCGTGATTTGTAGCTCGAATCTATAGAGGAGCAGCATTGAACAGAGGGGCTTCAGGGACTTTGTGCCAATAATGGTGCTATAGGAACATAAAGCAGTGACACGGTGCGTTTTTGAATGTAGACATGTAGACATATCGGTCTTTATCATACTATATTGGACCATTTGCAGAAAAACTTTGAACATGAATTTATTATTAATGAATATGATTACACCAAGTAACTTGTTAGACTTCAAACATGCAGCCTGAAAAATAATTTAAATATTAGCCTCAATGTGAGGGTTGGCTCCATTAAAACTGAACCATTCAAAAACAGTCACCAAAAAGTCTCTACTTTTTCTAACACTTTTCTTGATGACCTGCTATAGATTATTTGTGATTATTTTTAGGAGAATGACGTGTAATTAGCTGTCAGCATGTCCTTTGCTACATATATAAAATATAATCTATATAAATATCCATCTCCAAGGTGTACTGTCAAAGCTTGTATTTGAAGCACAGTAATAATTATGACTTTATCAACTACAATGTGCTCCACTAAACCTTTCTGAAGTGCTGAGATACTTTACTGACTGTTAGCATCACTAGCTACAGCTAACCTGACCATCAAAGCTAATTGCCATTTGGTTGAATTTTACAAATGGAAATAGGAAATTAAAAAGCAGCATTATATTGCAGTTTTCCTTATCCTTTTCCCACTGTTTCTATTGAAGCATTCATTAAGGCACGCATTGTCCCCAGCCTGATTGTCAAACATCATATGCATAACAACAGAAATGTCTTCAAGTTCCCTGGAAGAGGTTTAAGCGAATTTCAAAGACAAATAGTTCAAAACAAAAGTGACCAACTAAAATGATCCGAGTCAATTAGTCTGACAAACACAGAGGATGTAATGAAAAGCGTAGAAGCGTAAACAGCCACGGCAGAATGACAGCAGTAGCAGGGGTCGGGGGAGGAAGGAGATGGGGGTGCTGGGCGTTGGTCGCAATGATGATGATGATGGTGCTGGTGGTGGATTACACACAGCCTCAGATGATGATGATGATGATGTGCCGCCCGGCCCCACATTAGCATGAATGCTTCATTATCCCACTACTTGTACATAATGGCAACAACTCCACGGAGGGGTCAGGCCTCGTCACGGCTCATCAGCCCACTGACGGCCCGGCCTAAAGAGAAATGAGGAGCATGGCACGCCGCTCCCCGCTAATCCATCGCCTCTACTTAACACCGGATGCAACATAATGCCTTTTGTAGCGTCTTTTCACATGCATTAGAAAATAATCACGGAAGAACAGCTAGTTTGTTTGTGGTTGTTAAGTCAAAGGGTGTAAATGTAATGTAACGTGTTTTCCACTAAACCTTTGTGAAGATTAGAGATGCTTTTCTGGCCACTGGCATCACTCACTACAGCTTACTTGACCATCATGCTTTGTAATGTATTATTATCACCTATTGTTGATCGCTTTGTGCCAGTATAAGAATATGAAGTGTACTTTCTAGCATTCTGGTAGTCGAGACTGGCCTTGTTCTTGAGATGAAGTAAGATAAGATAGATCATAATAAAACATTTTAAAGGTCTCAAAATCAATCATGTATTTAATGGCTTGAAGAGTGTAGTATCTGCAGTAACAGTGAACCTGAGAAAATGGCTTCAAAGTTTTTATGCCGTCCCACCCAATGTGTTACAGGAATATGAGGGATAATTCTCTAATGTAATACCTAGTCAGAAAGACATTTTATGGTGTAAAACCATTACCACTGAAATGACCTTTAACCACTTAAAAATTCAAATGAAGCTCTTAACTTCTGGAGCTCCTCCAAAACCTACATACTGCCCAGTATCACCTTCAAAAGAAGATAACGATGTGTTTATTGGCAGAGAAACGCTTTCATGGCTTAGTTATTTAACACTTCGAAAAAATAGGATTTTTTAAAATGCAGTATGTAGCACAGAAAATAAAACAAAGGTGTTGTAACTGCATTCAAAATCGTATCAAAGCTGGACTCACTTTGAATGAAACGTTCCCCAAGTGGCACGGTACACTTTTCAGGGACACTTCGGACCTCTTTTTGCGCCAGAACCGATTCTTCATGAGACTTTTGCCGGCTCCTTTTTTATTCCTAACTCAATTATTACAAAATATACAAATAAAGCACTGTACCTTTGTTGGGCAGAACTGGTGGAGAACATCTATCCTCAAATGCACCAATGCCGTTGCTTATTTCTTTCTCAACTTTGTCCGATCACTTATAACCCTCTCTCTTGAAGATAAGGTTGGACATGTGCTGTTCAGATTTTAAAACCATTCTCAGATTTCTGCCCTTGTACCACCGACTGGACTGCCTAAATGTCTTGGTACACTCTTGATTTTTATTAGTGTGGTCTTGATTTTAACATTAGCAAAAACAATAATAAAATGTTTCCCCAATAAAAATACTTCTCTCAACTAGTTTGTACTCAACACAATTCTGTAATTCAAAAGACCACTAGATTGTAGCACCTCTTAGCATTAGTCTCCACTAGCCTCATGCTAAATCTTCTCAGTATATCGAGCGTGGCCTGGCTGGAGCCATGACGCCGTGCTCGCACTAATGCCACAAGCTGATTATTGCTCCACTGTAATTACATTATCCTCCCCTTTATGCAGAAGTGGTCTCTGGGGGCTAATGGATACAGCCATGTATAATTCATTCATCATTAGCATGCAATTTGACAATTAGAGGTGATTGTTGAATTTTAAGTATCAATAGAAGTTACCCAGTAGTTATCTAAGTGTTTTTTTTCTTGTAGTTTATTAAGAAAGAAAGGCTTAAGACTTCGATGGAGATTATTAATAACTGAAAAATAATAGGAGTACATGGGAAATAATGGTAACAAGAAAAATAGATGATGGATAAGTTTAACATGGTGTGTTATAATGTTAAAGTATATTGAGATGCACCATTTTTCAGAGCTAATGTTATACGGAACCATGAAAAATCCCATAATTATTGAACTAAAGGCAACTTAAACTCAAACCAATAAGATTAACTCTGCACAACAGTTCATATATTGGAGATTGGAGGTGTATTTTTGTACATTTAGCTTTACCTAGTTACATAATGTACAAACTGTAGCTGTGTCTGTCACTTTGAATCAATCTTCAAACATCGACCAACGTCTGGTGCATTGACTTCCACTCAAAAACACCAAAAAGTCAATATTTGTCACAGCTGTATTCTATAATAGAATACTTCCATTTTCTAGATGTCCTGCTGTAAGACTTGGGATACAATGATGTGATTTACAGTTAGCTTGTCTTGTACTTAGTTTTGTAAAAGTACTTTAAAGCTTCTAATTGAAGCATGATAACATTATATTGAAAATAGGCCTTTGCTTTGACTATGGTTAGCCCGAACAGGTCCAAACAGCTGTAAATGTGCCTGATTATAGTAGAATTGCTCATTGCCGTCAGATTATGAGCATATATAGATGACAATATACAACATTAGTGTCACAAATGCCAGACAGCCTTACCATCTTCAATGCATTTCACTAAACCCTTCTGAAGTTCAGGCATACTTTTATGGCTGTTAGCATCACTAGCTACACCTAACCTGACTGTTGTGCTTTGACTTTTAACTTATTGTTGATTTCTACATTCTTCAGGTAGTGTTGCTGTACAGTTCAAAACCAAGATTATGCCATCTTCACAACATGAATTAGATTTAACTCAAATTCAGAGGTGAACAATAGTGTCTAATATCAAATTTAAAGCAAATATTGTATATATTTCAGTAAATTTAAGTTGAAGTGATGTGTTCTGGGAGGTATATTGTGGAGTATCTGTCAAACCAGGCCTACTGTCTTTAAAAGAGGTATTAGTTTTCTTGTATCATGTCAAGAAATCGTCATTTCTTAATAATGTTAAAACTCCACATTTAGAGGTAAAAAGTAACTTATTGTTCCTTTAAAATCAACCATTTTAAATGATACTGTTGGCCACTGTTCCCTGGACCTTTACAATTTGAATCTTAATAACATTTGCTCACATACCAGACACGTCACCTCTTTTTTAGAACTATTTTCTCTTAATGTTTTCCAAAGCCACAAGCCTGTATTCGGGTTTCATTCATCACTTTTTGAAAAAACCAAAGTTTCCCATTTTCTCCGCGCTCCCCCTCTCGTCTCCCCCGCCTCCGCTGCTCTGATTTCAGCATGCTAATTTAGTCAGTGCTCCTCAGCGTGATTCCCTCGCTCTCGCTCCCGTTCTTGCTGCGATTGTGCTCCCTCCCCTCTGGGACCCGAAGATTAATATTCCTGGGCCCAACAAGATAATTACTGATACTAATTAGACATGATTATGTGAATTTGATACACTTATTACTCTAGATAATGAGTAGGACATATTATCCTAACAAGCACCCGTGCCGCTCAGTTTACTTTACACACGACCCACACTCTATATTTTCTGTTAGTGTCACCTCAATCACAAACGGATGTTCTTTTGTAATTATGGAATAAAGGGCCTTGATGTGATACCTGTATAATGAGGGAAAAAAAAGAAATCCAAACAAAGACACAGATTTTTGACCTTCGCTAAAAAAGAGGTTTTGTATGTTTGCTAAATATTGTTTGTGGAGTTAACAAATACTACAAAAATAATCCATATTTCTAAAAAGTACATTTTCCATGATATGAAACATCTTGTAAAAAGTAGTGTCATATCAATGTTTATTTTTTCAAGCATGCGTTTCAAATGGCTGAAGGGCTGAAAATGATTTTGACCAGAATCAATGTAAATGAAAGACATCAGTTGCCTTCAAAATAAAATGCAATGGTTTTGTATTGCATCCAAGAGCTATTCGTATGAACTTTTTTCAGATATATTTTTTGGTCCTTTTGGCTTTATTTGAAAGGATAGGAAATTACACTACGGAAGTGACCCAAGCCGGAATGCCATATTTCCGAAATTTAAAAGTGTATTATTTTGAAAAAGAAAAAAAAAGTGGTGAGAAGTAATTGAAAATAAATGAATTTTCTTTTAAATACATAGATTTTTTTAATTTTCCTGGAGAGTCATCACATTTTTTAGAAGTAAGAAAGAATCAGTTTGGTTTCTGTGGATTTGAGTGCCAACAGACACAGAAAGAACTGCCTTTGGACACAATTAAGTAAACAACCAACCAATCAGACAATAGGAGCAGCACACAAAGCCCGCCTTTTTTAGTTAGACGATTTTGATTGGTGAAAGGATTTCTTCTTTACTGTAGTGAAGGGAAGGCATTCCAGACCTATTTCAGAGATTTTTTGTGCAGTGAATGGGTGTGTCTGGCTATGTTATATTGTTTATTAGAAATATAATATAAGTCTGAAAGCAAAAATAGAAGACTGGTGATGGTAAATCATTTTAGTATGGATGCATTCATGTATTAATTTGCTGAAAAACGTTGACCTTGGGAAAGATGTACAAACCCTTCATGTGCTTCAACATCGCTTCAGTGTTAAGCTTGATTCTGGCGCCGAGTAAAATGGATGAGTTTTAGGAAGTGTCGCAGCAACTGCTTGCAAACAGGAGGGAGGGACCCCACGCGGCGAGGCCTAGCCCATGAATTAGTAAAGAGAGCCAGGCGTCCGCGGCTCGCCTGATTGGAAGTCAGGGAGCGAACGCCTGCTGACGCCAGTGGAGATGGATGTGGCAGTCAGAGGGATGAGGCGAGATAATTAGCGTTCAGAGTGTATCTTGTTAATTAAGGGCTAATTAGAGGCATTGGCGGAGGAGACGAGAGGGGTGTGTGTGTGTGGGTTGACTTGCACAAATAAGGTGGAAGCGAAAAGGAAATTACATCATTGTTACTTTACTTCTCATATTGAAGTTAAAATAAGAACATATGATTTAATTTCTGGTGCTTTTTTTTTTTTTTTTCTAGGAGCGTCTCATTCAAACAGCAGCACCTCCCTCCAGACGGGTGGGTCGTTGTTCGGTAAAGACGGTATGCACCAGCGCTCCTTCTCGGTGTCCAGTGCTGACCAGTGGAACGAAGCCATCAACACCAGTACGACCAGCGGAGCACGTAAGACCCCTACTCCCAATTTCATCTTGAATCTAGTGCTGCACATTTGAGTATTTTTAAACTGACTACAAGGTAATTAGTTCCAAATCTGTTGTCTTGAGACTTCCGCCAATGTGATGGGTAAAAATCTGTCAAAAGATTGAAAAACTTTTAAATACAACATTACCAAACTGTCAACATATTCCACCATTTCTTGAATGATTGAAATTTTGACTTGCAGAAACCACTTTTTGATACTTGCCAGCCTTTCTTTGTTCAGCGAATGAGTTTTTTGATCCTAGCTTTACCAGTTAGCGTTAATCTTGCTTTTGCTCTGCCCCATGTGTTTGTGTAAAGCTACAGTACCCGATCCGGATCTCAGCGTTGTAACCTTTCCTGCTTCTTTTATTTTATAAAAAGATAAAACTGGACCAATTTTTCACCACAAAATACAAAATACATTACATTAAATTGAAGTTTAGAGCTGACCCTAAACTTTTACTTTTGGAGTTTGTCGTTATAGACTGTAGCGATCCTGCAGCTATCTCCACCTCATTAACGCTGCATCGAAACATTTATTAAGCAACATTTATCCATGTTTAATTTGCTGCCCGTTTCTCTATTTATATTTTTTGAGCTGTTTTGCTGTAAAATAAGGCGTATATTGCACCGGAATAACCCATTTCCTTGGTTTACTTCCTTAGTCCTTCTATATTAACATCAGTGTCAGCCAATGGGAGCGCTCCTTTTTATACGAAGCGAGCTATAATCCTGAATTTTATAGCTCTTAAGGTCTCATTTTTTCCACAGATGATTTCTGTGTGATTAAACTGTCAAACTAAATGCAACAGTAAAAAATAAAACTTTTAAAGGCCAAATTGGTTCAGTACAACTTTATTGTTCTCCATAGTTGGTGAATGGATGCTAGTGGCACTGATCGCATGACTGACTATAGGATATATGTGGGAAATTAAATCAATTTTGGCTTTTATGTAATATTTTAGTCCTGTATCTTTGTTAGCAACAATAGATAAGAAAATAAGAAAAGACAGAAGGGAGTGACACTGCAAATAAACCCAAACTGGATTTAGACCCAAGTGACATGCTTGTGAGCCCCCAAAGTGCCCCAACTAAATTTAGTTGGGTTTAAAAAGTCAATATAATTAGCCTCTTCTATTCCAAAGTTGTTGTTATGTAGACTGTAGGGCTGGCATAAAAAGAGAAAAGTACTTTATTATTAATTGACCTATCAAGTCTTCATTAGGGCCATTTATTTGTTTTTTTATTGGGTTCAACTCAACACATTTATAAAGCAGTTGGTTCCTTTCCATACATGTTTTAACTCCAACATCTTCATAAGTGTATATTGCCACCTAATTGGTTACACTCTTAAAAATGAACCCCAAAAAGAACCATCATTTCCAGCCACTTGTCCTTCACACTGGTACATTATCACTCAAGTGTCTAGTTCCAGAGATGTGGCTTGATGGAGATGCCATTTGCACCCTCTGTCAGACAGGTGGAACGGGCTCATTTTCATAATTAGGTGATCAGGCCTGTGATCGCGGTGACCTTTTAGGGCTTTTACGCGCTCGTCGAGTCTCGGAGGCAGCTCGTCAGCGCGATCAACGAGAGAGGAACGCTGAAGGTTAACACGCCGCCGCCGATGCCTCCTCCGCCGCGTCACACCGTCACTGTATTTGAGTCAAGTCAAATAATATATTCCCTGTTCCCCCTTCCCCTCCTCCCGCACTGTTTTCTTCCGAAGAGGGAAATGAATGCTTTTCGGCGCTACCATTCATCACCAGTTATTTCCCTCTCTTTGTGGTTGGCAGTAAAAAAGCACTTAAATGCACATCAACAGAATAACAGTCATTTCCATGCATGTTTGCACTCTGGTAGTTCTCATTAGCGCGGCGGCGGTGGCGAGCCCCCACCCACCCGCCACCACACACACACACCTCCCCCCCGTGGGCTCCCAGGGGCCCCGGCAGTTTAAAGAGCGCACTTTTTTTACGAGCGCTGCAGGAGTCCCGACTGCGCGGCCCTCGTGGTTTCCGCAGACAAGACCCGTCTCTCATTCGGAGCCCGGCGAACGATCAATTTTGCCTGGACGCCGAGGCATTTCCATCACCCCCCCACCCCCGTCTCCCATCAGCGGCAAGCCCAAAGCGGAATTACTTAGGTTCGTGGGGTCCTCAAATAAATGAGTGTGGGAGAAAACAGGCTTGGATGTTTGTGAACGCTCCGCGAATAAAAAAGGAAGGACGATTCCTAAACACTTTACTGCGAAGTTCTCATATTTGCAGTCCAAGATATTAACATAGCTCATTAAACAGCGTCAAGTCTTCGGCTAAATCACTGCCACAATTTGCCCCCATTATTTTTGCTTTGTCCAATTATTTTCACGCTACTCTTAAGGTAACCACAAATGAGCTCGAATGAGGCAAATGAGCTGAAAATAATATCGCGTGGAATGATAGATCTGGTGTCTGTAAATCTGTGCAGACACAACAAGAGTTTTCACCTCAGAAACTTTTCAAAAAGCCTCTTTGATTATAAAAAAGTCTGTCAAGTAAACAGTGAGGGAGCAGACTTGATTGAATTGTGACCCTCTCGATGGATAGATCAATAGAGGGTGTAGCGCGGTGAAGGGTGCCCCGTGTTTTGCCATTTGTATCGACTCGAACCAATCACTCCATTATCCTTGCTGAAGGTTGCGGGTTAACATAAAATGTGATTTTCCGCGACGCAAAAAAACAGCAGATTGATGACTCACCGGTGAATGAATGCTAACCATTTCCATATTATTTAAAAAGAATGTCCTCATTTGTAAACCCACTGAGCGCAGGCAGGAGCTGTAGGTAGTCGCCTCTCTTGAATATTGAGCGTCGATTTTTGATTAAAACTCGGCCCAATTTTTCGATTGCTCGCATTCATAAGGGCGGCCATTCTTAATGCTTGTTTAGACGCCGCTCTCCTTGGACACGTCTCAATCTCCGAAGCTGAATTAAAATCAAGTGTGGCGCTGATGACTGTAACTTAACATGTGGCGGGGTAATGTCAGACGGCCAAAGTCAAAAGTTGTTGCGCATTGAAAGTAGTCGGCAATTAGGACTAAAGAGTGCATTAAAGATGAAAAAGTCGGCAAAATTTCGAGACTGGTGTCACGTTATTATTTTTTTTTTGCACACACTAGTTTCCATTCCTAGCTTGTCAGTTTGTTAATCAATCAACCCCTTATGTTTTTATTCTACAGTGTCTTTCCAGGTAAAGCAAAAAGAACCCATGCATATCATACAGAAATAATTGGTTGCTATGCATTTTGACGGTTTAAAACGCCGCAGTTATACATTTAATGAGTGTCGTAGCATAATGCCAAGCAGATGGCAGATTAGTAGTGCTTTATGTCTGATCAAGAAGTCTGTTTGGTTTATAGACTTAGATAAACTTTCTAAACTGCTTCGTCACAATAGCTTAGACACAAGCAACACAAAAATAAGTAAGAATACATAAGACAGTAATATAAAGCAAAAACATTTGATTTTATATACATGTAAGAATATGGAAAACTGGGAAATGTATATTGTATGTATAAGGAACAGTAAATTATAATAGTTATGAAAACCTAATATTTTTTAAGAGCAGTTTTAACAAGTCAGAGTTGTAGCCCGTCCGTGCTTAAAAAGTAGAAAAGCTTGAGAACTAAATCTTGATTTTTGCATTCGAATTTAAATGGACAAAGAAATGGATGGATGGATGGATGGATGATACCTCCAATACCATCCATAATTTTGGATATGGCTGCATCAGTATTAATGCATATTCATTATAGAGAGCTATAGAAAGATAACGTCTTCTGCAATTTCACATCACACCCACAGTACAATAAAATGTTGACTTTTGAAAATGCTGCTGAAAATGTAGTTTGAAAATGTCTTTTAACACATTGTTGCCGTTTCTTCTCTAAAGGAAAACCACACGTTATCGTTAACCATATTCCAAAGTATGCACCAAATTCCAAATCACTGCTTTCAGCTTCATAATGTACTCATTATTTCTCAAACTCTAATCTGGACAAAGATTGCTTTCACTCAACACCTTTTATTATAATGTACTGAACATATCACGACCCTACCCCTAGCCTAACCAAACTTTAGACCTGTTTTTGTAGTATTTAAAAAAATGTCGTGTTGTATTTCTCTGTCGCCACTTTTTTTTATTGTAAGTTTGCAAATGAGGACACAGGTAGTTAATGCAGCAGTAGCCTTCTCCCGTGGCACCGCGCGTTATGCCTTGGCCTCCCGACGCGAGGGTGATGGCGTGCAGGGCGTTTGATTTCTACGCCAGGCCATAATGAAGTTTGACATTTAGTTTGGAGAGAGCAGCAGAGCGCGTTCAGGCCTTGATTAGTGCGCTCTAATTGAGGATAATAAGGGGGAGGCGGTGATTGTTTCTAATTTTTGCCATTAATTGCAGCCGTTGGCTTTGATTGAGGACAGGCAGGGCTGCCATGTCAAGGGGCCTGGCAGAATCATAGTGCTCCTCACCCCGAGCCTCTTGAATAACAATGAAACCACTCTCCCCCCTCTCCCTTTGCTCCCTCCACTCTCACCCTTTCTACATTGTCATTCATTTTCAGCGTAGCATTCGAAAGCGCCCACAGCCTCCACTCTGAAGCGTTTAAACTGTCATCTCCGTGGCGGGAGCGTAATACACTGTAATCACAGGTTAGCCTCGCACCTATCCCGCTGCCCAGGTGATCTCGGCTGAGTGGGAAAGAGACTTCATTACCTCGGAGCGCTCGGTCCTGATGGCTCTCACAGGCGCTAACAGCCGGCTAATAATGCACCGCCACCAGGCCAACTTCATCAGTTCTCAAGTAAAGAAATCTAATCTACAGCTCTTAGCTCTCAAATGAGAAGTACTTAAAGATGGGGAACTTAAAGCTAGGGTAGGCAACCTTCTGTTATGGTATGTTGGATAATGAGAGGAAGATTTAGCAGTGCAACCACAGCTTTCTGTGAAGATTTAAAACGCAACTGCCTGGATAATGCCGTTCCAAAATGCATCAACAAAAAGCAACATGGCTGCTACATAATTACGATAGGTCAGGACGTTTTTCAGTAAATTGCCCACCTTTCAAGGATCCTGAGGAAGTTTTACATATACAAAAGCCTTGACATTCAGGGTGACAACATCAAGAGAGAATGAGATACACAGAAAGTGCTGTTGTTTTTACAACTTTATGTTACATTTGAGTTTTACTTTTCTTCTCTTGTAATCTAGTCAAAAACCTGACAGACACAAACAATAGGAGGCGTCCCGTCCCGCACATGTTTCAGGTGTGGGATGAACGGGGCCGGGGTCATTTTCCACAACATTAGGGGCAGAAATTGATAATTAGAGGTGTTTATGACACGACTGCGGCCCCCGAGGGGCAGCCCTCCCCTTTAACCTCAAGCGACATTAAACAAATGCTGGCTGTCACGTTGGAGGCAGGTCGCAGCTCACGTCTTGCCTCCGCCATACGGGGCTGCGCTGTTGGGACAGACGCTGCCGCATGGAGGGAGGGGAGTGTGGGGGGTGCTCAGAGGACCCCTGTGCCCCCAGCTGTCTGAGCCAGCTAATGACTCGTCTCAGGGGGGCTGTTGTAAGAGAGCAGGGAAATTGAAACAGACGCCTCGACTTGCGCTGCTACATGTGTGGCTGCGTGCTGCCATTCAAAAACTGAGCTCCCAGTGCATGTAGTCCAGCACACGCTCCTGTGTTATGTTTATTAATAGGATGCTGTATAAAAATGATATTACATTACAAGTAACATGCTCACATTGCATTCTGTAGTCAGACTGTGTACTGTGATCGTTTCTATACACCTTATAATTCAACACTTGTCTCTTCACGGTTAATTTTTAAATTTAGCTCAGATGAAATGAAGTGTCTCAGGTGCTGTCTCCTGTATCTCTGAACACTGAAACAATGCATCCGCAGGCCTTCGCAGCGCCGCTCTCCCCCCGCGTTAGCATCTCCAAACCCCTGCTGAGCTCATCTTACTCCTCCAAGACAGCCCCATCTCCCTAAAGGTAATGACCGAATTAGGCCTAATGTTGTACACTGGCTAATGGCACAGCGCCGCACATTATCGCATGTGCAACTGGCAACGACAACAGCAATAATCCCTGAGCCCCTTGTCCTCCTGCACCCCACCCCTGGGGCTGGGACGGTGCGCGGGGAAATGAATGGAGTTTGCTACACTACAATGAGCTTTTGATGGGAGACAATGGAGGAGGCTGCCAGCACCACACAGGGTGGTAAGAACAGAGCAATATGGGGCCCATCTACTGGCCCTCCCCTCCTGCTCCCCCCCAGGCCCCTGGCCCCTACTCCCAGATTCATAATGGCATCTGGAGGGGAAAGAAGGGAAAGTGATGTCAAATGTCAGGAAATCAGAAGGATGGCAAGCTGACAACCCCCTCCCATCGCCCCATCCCTCCAACGCCTCTGCCCAACGGTAGCACAGGTTAATATCACATTTATAAAATCACTTACAAGAAACAAAGCCGGCTCTTAGCCCCCTGTCACTCTCAGACAGTTATATGGAGAGCTTTGCCAGGGGCGAAGCCAGGTAACCATTTGTTCACTGATAGCCCCATACGTGTCCTTCACTCTGTCGACAGCATCACCAACACACTTACTTTTGGAGCACTCCCAGACATTTCAAAATATTTTCCAGACTCTTTCAATGTCATACTTTACTTTTGCTGCATTATGCACTCAATAGATTTCATATTTTTCATAACTTTTTTTTTCATTTCTGATAAACTGTCCTCACTTATGGATAGTTGTAGATTCAGATTCTTTTGACTCATTTGGCTTATTTGGTCAAAAACCTCATTCCTGTTTGAGCCAGCACAAACTTTCAGATGTAACTCAACCAATGGAGGCTGTGTTAGTCTTGACCAAACTGAATTAGTTTTGTTGATAGAGTGAAAAACATTTGATGATGACTCAGACTTTCGGGGCAAATATGAGATGTTAGCAAATATTAAAACCAAACAAGAAAATTTGAATAATGATGAAGATATGAATGTTTTACAAATAAAAGGAAGCAGACTATTTTATTTACTTTAGCAGTCTCTTTGTCCAACATTGCATTTTCCTACAAGTTTGGTCTGGCCATTTCTTTGCACTTTCTGTGTAACTTATCAGCCTTGTGCCCCATTTATGCTCCACAAGCGACACAGTGAAAATAGTGAGCCACTCTAACATTTAACACTGTGTCCTGGCATTACACAAAGCATCTTCTACTGTGGCATTTGTAAACAGGCCTCACAAGCTTGGCAACTTTACATAAAGAATAAAAAATACACCATCTTACACCACCACAGATGTTGTGCAATGCTACAGGTAAACTAAATGCTTCTTTCATTTCCCATAACCCGTCCCATTTATGCTTCCTTCTTATCAATGTGATGCCTCCATTACTACTTCCTGTTTCAGAATAAAGACAGGGCCACTTATCCCAACACATGCTGACAATGCACCTTTTAGGATGAAGTGAGACAAAAGGAAATCATGAAATACAAAGAAAAGCAAGCTTAAAATGGGCTTTACAAAGCTTTAACAAACAAGACTGACTGATGACAGGATGTAGAATGTCTTGCATGTGGTTTGATAAACTGTTGTGTGAAGTGAGCAAAAGTCTAACCACAGTCTCTGGTCTCTTTTCAGCGAATGGCATGAATGATCCGGCCAATTCCAGTTTGGGCAGCGCCACAAGTCCCAAGCTGGAGCCCCCTCCATCACCTCACGCCAACCGCAAGAAACACAGAAGGAAAAAGAGCACGGGCATCACCAAGCCAGACGGCCTATCAGCAGGCAACGAAGGTACTAAACATTCACTCACCCTGCAGTCCGCACTGAGCTGGTTTAAAGTAAAAGTGAATAAAAAACATTTTCTATTAGCATCAGCATCAGCATTTTCTAGTAGAGTAGAGTAGATTTAAGCAATTGCACTTCTAAGCAAATTCTGCAACAACTGTACAACACTGACTCCTGTATTAATCTCATCATAAAGCCTTGAATGTCATGTCCAGAAAGTTGGTTTAAAGTATTCTATTACAGGGTATCCATGAAAAAAATCCATATAAAAGTGTAGCTATAATTTAAAAAGAGATTTTTTTCATTGACCGTGCCACCTGTGTCCTGCAAAAAAACCTTCTGAACATATTTTTTTCTTTTTTTATCAAAACAATGTCCAGAAGTTTTAATATTTTATCAACATAAGTAAATGACCTGAATGACTAAGATTCTCCACGGACTTCCTGCAAGTATTTTAATGAAACACACTTGACATGAACAATCCATATGTTTGATACGTGTTATAAATTAAATTAAACTTACACCTAGAATTATATTTCCTTCTCAAAATCCTGTAAAGCACACAAATTCCTTAGCTTTAAACTTGAATTTCTAATTGTCATCTGCTTTAATATAACGTAAAGCTCATAAAGGTGTGTGTATTTGGCGTACCCATGTGACCTCCTGCGTGGCCCCCCCTCGCAGCCCCCCTCTTCCTTGTGCTCGACTGTGAATAGTGTGCTCTCCTACAGTGGCGGCCCTCCTCAGCAGGGGAGTGGCAGTCGGCTCTCCACCCAATTAATAATGATTCCCCGGCCCAATGATGAATGGAGTGCCCTAATTGGATGGCATTGTGAAAACACTGAGACGCATTTCAGAGGCCATAAAACTGATGTCACCAGAGCGGGATGATCAATCAACAAGATTGATACGCTGGATAACAACAACAATGGCATTGACGCCTCCTAAATGGGGCTTAGCATTTATAATCATTATACTTTTTTATCATGGTCTGTGACAGCTCCTCTTTAAAGTCTGAATGGGTCTGTTGACCACATTGTATGGAGCGAACATCATCAGCATCACAGAGATAAGTGCTGCAGCTCTCATTGTTCAAACAGTAGCTCCTCTTATTGGGCCTTTTGTTGCGGCATATTCCCCTCTTTTTCACACTACTTTATATATTGTTGAAACATGAGAAGCGGTGATGTTGTTCCACTTTTTCCCACAAAGAGAAGAGGGCGACACACTTAAGCCATGATTGCAGAGACTGGTTTGGTGCAGGTCATGTCAGTACAACATGGCAAAGGAAACTCCTGAAGAGGTAGATGTTGGAGGAAACAAAAATCTGCTCCGTAAATAATAATGCCGTGATGTGAAGATGCATTTTTGTATAAGAAAAGAACAGAATTTAAAATAAACTTCTAAAATATAGGTGCTTTGTAATGAATTAGAATGAAGTCATGACTCAATACTTGTTTTATTGGGGTTTTAGTTGTATATGGCTGCATTAAACAGTAGCAGTTTTTTTTGGCTCATTTACAACTTTCTGAACTTTAAATTCCCAAACTATTTAATGCCACAACTTCTACTTATGTTATGTGCAATGTACACTGCAAATGCTTTATTTTTAACCATTAAATAAAAATGTTAGTGATCGTACTGCTCTGTTGAAACCACAGTAGAGGGATTTGGTAAAGTACACTTATTGACGTGCCGTACTGACACAACCCAAAGTATGTAACTCATGAGAAAACCTCTTTATATTCATTCCTACATATTAGATGGGCTTTGACAGTATCGTAACAAAAATATTCATTCGTTTCTGATTTGTCTGTGTCCATTCATGCAAATTAGCCATGCGCAATTACATGATTTGAGTACTTTTCATATTATTTTTGTCCACCTTATTTCAAGACAGGTATCACTCTAGACACCTGTCATGCTCATGTATTGAGAGTCCTGATTGTCAGTTTTATTGGCACATATTTTTGTTGTTTTATTCAGTTTTGTCAAATAGGACACAAGGAAACAGATACAGGATGTTGGTGGGACAATTGACTACACAATTCAGAATATGTGGCATAACAGAGGGACAAAAGTACAAATTTTATTTTGCTATTTGCTAGTTAGCCATGTGCAGTTACAATTTTAGTTTTGCTAAATGGGACACAAGCATCTATAGGATAGTGGTGGGACAACGGACTGCAAAAAATTTTGTGCATTGGGCCTAGGTACAGTATGGATTTTATTTTTTGTATCAAGGTTCTTTCATACAAATTTGCCATGTGCAGTTAGACTTTGGTTTCAAGGAGACAATTACAGGATATTGGTGAAATTTTGTACACGGGCTCCTGTGTTTCTGGTTAGATATGCTTGAGCACTGGTTCTCAAAGTTTGGATTTTTACTTTTTACTGATGGAGAATTTTAGTCTTCCCTTCCAACACTTTCTGTGCACCCATTATCAAACATTTGTTACTTTAGCAACTGTCAGAGAAACTGTTTACAAAGAGATCAGTATGATCAATATTAATCTTCCTTGCCGATTCGTGAGAGGAAGCCTAAAATTCTCTGTCAGCTACAAATAATATTTAGGACAAGATAAAGTAAAACAAAAAAAAAAACTTCGACAATTTACTTGGTACAAAACATGTATTTACAATCTCATTAACGAAGAACCGTGTACAAAACAATAATGTGCTAAACCAACACCAATAAAATATAAATACTTTGTGTTAACGGTTGCATTTGGCATAAAAGTTCATCTTAGGACTAAGTGTAACTAGTTAAAAATGTAAATTGTGCAACAAGCCATCATTATTTACTTAAACAGTGTGTGATTAAATCGGTGTAGGTAATGTTTGTAGCATGGTCAAATTTAGGTCCTTGTAGACTGTTTTAAAATTATTTAGCTGCAAATTCACACAGCAGCATTAGAGACTTCACTGAGCGACGGCTGGCATTATCACACTCCGAATCTCTGCGATAATTGTCCTCGTAGGTCGAAGTAATTGAAGCCGGGCTACACTTCACTTCTGAGGAGGAGGTATTAGAGCAATCAGCCCCGAGAAGCCATATCCCGAATGTTCCTCACGTCGTCAAGCACGCACATTGTTTTCCGTCTCTCTCATTGTCCCCGGTGAAGTTTTCTATTAGCATCCGCTTGTCGGTTCTGCTGAATGCCCTAAAATACAGACGTATCGCTTAAATATTGGATTCACCCAGGTCTTGATGTGAGTCGAAACGAACAGGAGAGAACGAGGACGAGGAGAGAGGAGAAGAGGTGCGATCTTTGAATAAATTGCTATCAGTTTATCTCATTTACGGGGCAATCAGAAGCGTGCAGTGCAGGCTGAAATTGAATTTTAGTAGTTGTGAAGCATCATAAATCAAGGCGGCGTCTTAAGATGAGATATAATTTTGGTCATGATAACATGTGTACGCTTTAGAAAGGAGAGAAGGGGGAAACTTTCACTGCACTTTGCATTTCCAACGGAGCACAGTTCAGCCAAATTTCACCACTTTAAAGAAATTGCAGCGCTTGGCAATATAACTTAAAATCAATATCATGACTAGTTAAACTGTTTTCCTCTATTACCATTAACATTTTTTCAATTAAATGGTGCACATCTTGTCTTAATCTTGGGAAACATTATTGTAAAAGTGATTTTAAGCATTTCATTTTATAATTTTCTTTTCATTTGCTCAGAACTATTTCATCTCTTTGTTTCACAGTGAGTTTTATAAATGGCAATGATAGATGCTAACTAAAAGGTGCAGTATGCAGAAACATTTAAATTACTCTAGCTACTATGATGCTATTATGTTACATATTAGAGCTCTATTTCATTAAAGTGGTTCCTATCTTCTCTTCCTATCGAGCGGTGTATGCCATGTGGCTGGAGCTGTAAGCAGAGTGCATGGCGCCGAAGCCTTACTCTACTCCAGTTTGTTTGCTTTGTATGTTCATTTTCTAATGTTTGGTTATGCTTACATGTTTCAATAAATGTAGTATCCATATTAGCGCATTAGCTGTAAATTGCATTAACTGCAAAGGCACCGGCTAATTGTCCCCGGCTGCTCAGTAAAACCACCCGGACTATCTCCTGTCATGCATTAACACAAATACTACGGACATCCTCCAGACTTCTTTCACATGTTTGAACATACAGGTCAGGAGAAAGTTTGGAGGACAATTATTAAAAGGGCTATATCATCATAAATTTTGCATTACTTCTACTACTGTTCTCTATACCGTATAGAATTAGCCAAAAACTGGAAAAACACCTCATCTAAGCTAGAAGTGGCAAGTATTAGGTGTGACTACTTCTTCTTGAGCAATAAATCACACTTAATCATGGGAAATTGGAAAACAATCTAAATATTGTGCAAATTAATAGGACGATCTTTCTGTATTTAGAAAGTCATTAAAAGTGGCTTTTAACAGCGCTGTATATATTTTTACAGTGATGAAAATTCCAGTTTTAAATGGAAGCAATGAAAAGTATTAACCACATAAAAATACATTAAAAAGAATGTTATATAAATGCAAGTGATATTTATTTACATAATTCAACATACGTGTTGAGTAGAAGTCTGAATTCTCCACATTTCTTTCAAGGATGTGCACAATGGACACACTCCCTAATCTGCTATGCGCTGTCAGAGCTGTGTGCCGTAATGAACTTCTCATGTGCTTAAAGAATGATGCAGGACGCATGGCGAGACGACTGACAGCGCCGTAATGCGTTTCCCAGCAGCCGCCCGGCGACGAGCTCTCTCCGTGTGTCGCTCGCCATAAACCCACTGGAAAATCGATGGCCGATAAAGAGCTATGTTCAAGGGGAGCCCCTCTGATTAATGCGGACTGTCAGGGAGCGTCATTAATGTATTTCTCTTTTAAAGAAAGTGTATCAAGTGCTCATTGTTTGGGGGTTTGAGATTGTTCAGTGCTGGCAGAAAAAGAGGAGCATGAGCTGAGATGAAAGTGTTAAAAATGGCTGTTTCGATCGGAGAAAGTGTGCTGTGTTCTGACTAGGAACACGAGAATAATCAAAAAATATATAAAGTTCTTGACGTGATTACAGACCACGTAAATTTATGAGTATAAAATAGGAAGGCCGCAGTCATTTCCCTTTATTTTGACAAATTATACTCTGATTCAAAAGTGTTGCTGTAACTCTTGTCTTATCCTCCAAAAGCCTCTTGTGTTTAAAAGACCCACTAACGTTTTAATCAATAAAGTAGTTTCATTTCATCTTTTGAACTGATTAATTGTAAAGTGGTTGTAAGAAACCCTCCACTAAATGAGAAGATCATCAAATTATTTTTTATTGTGTAGTGACCAATTAAACCAGAACGTGACCAGATCAAAAAATAACACCACATTATCTGATAATTATCCTCCAGTCATTCTTACCATTGTCATGCACATATATTGTCTCTATAGTCTTTAGTCAAATGTTCCAACTGTGAGCTCTGGGAAGCTGTTTGAGTTTGGAATTGTATTAAGAGGTCAGCTTAGTTTCAAGGCCTTTATGTAATATATGTTCTTTTTTTGTAACGCGGCTTCAGGCTGTCTTTCAGTAATTCTATAGTAATGAAAGCATCTACATGAAGTATAAAAATAACAATGACAAAGAACTGGAAAATTGGAAGGTGTCAGCAAGCGTCTTGAATGGAGGTACTCAATGTTGCTGACCCAAATCATGTAAAAGGGTCTATATCAGTGGTGTGAAAATATACAAATACTCAACTGTAAATAAGAATCATATCGGGGGCGAAGACAGTGACAAACCCAACTAAAACTTGTTTAAATCCAACTGAAACCTGGTAAAGCCATCTAAAACCTGTTCAAATTCAACTAAAACGTGTTCACATCTAACTAAAACATGTTCAAATCCAACTGAACCCTGTTCAAATCCAACTAAAGCCTGTTCCAAAAAAAAACCTATTGTTCCCTGCTACATATTTTTAGAATATTTTGCCCTTTGTCCCAAAAATATTACCTACCAAATGTATTGAAGGTCCATATAAAATATTGGCACCCGGGCCTTGAGTTTGACATGTGTGGTCTATATGAATATTTACTGTATGCATAAACATAATGATTTTATCAAATAGCAACTGACTAACTACATGTGTGTCTTACATGTGAGTAGCTAGAGAACATTAACTCATGGCCTGTGTTATACTGGACACAGATGCTGTCCAAATTTGTCTAAGGTAAATTTATACAGCTTGAAGGCTATGCAAAATACTGTATAGCTATATAACTTCTTAGCATTCTCACTCCAAGACACATGACAATATTTTGAGTCTAATTTAGTGACTCCAACAATGAACCCATATAAATGAAAAGGAAAGAAATACCACTTCTTTGATGAAAGTGCTTGGGGAATGGTTTCTGTTCTCACACATGTAACAGACATTCAACAGACGTTCACATGTAAAAGGATATTACATGGTGAAGGATTATAATGTGTTGACAATGTACCAGTGTAGAGAGATTATAGCAGCAGGCTACAAATGCACCTCTATTTGTTGCAGTTCTATATTCAACCAAGGGATGCATCCAAATATTTTTTCTGAGCTATATTTACTTGGTCAGGTCCAGCCTTTCTGAGTTCCAAACAGAAAAAACATGAAGCATGAAGGGAGTTAGCGCTTGATCCAAATCAAAGCAATACACAAAAACAAAAGAATTACTGATCAATACTATGGATACATTAGTTGTGTTGGTCTTTTTTTTTATTTTAATGACACTAATATGTATTGTTATATGATAAACCCCACACTAGAGGGATCCCTCTTGATGAAAACTGGTGTAAAGTTAATACTATCCAAGGCAGATTGAACTGGTATACCCTCTTGTCCCGTACTTTAGTAAAGCAAGGGTTAATATCCTCTGGAGTCCAGCTGAGGATTAGGAAATGGAGGTTTAACTGCCTGTGCTAATGGTGGGTGTTTATCTCAATACTTTGTTTTGTCACTCCCCGACTCGCTCTCATTTCCCAAAGCTGTCCCTGGAGCCCCCACTCCTGTAATGGCTTAGCTTTCTGAGCGCCACAGTACGAAGCGAAAGGAATAACAAGATTCTCATTTGGGCTCTATACACACTGCCCACAGATACATGTGTAATTGGCCCTGTTTTCATTCTGCTCTGTTGTTAAAAGCACTAGCTATTAGCAGTATTAGTGAAGTGGGATGGCTGCTGAGTTCATGTGTTTGTTTATTGTTGTTAGGTGTGCTCTGTGTATGACTGTGCACCAGCATGCCTCTGTTTGTGTGTCAGATAGATAAAGAGTGTGCTATCTCTCCCTGCCTGGTCTCTTCTCTCGGAGTTTGGTCGTGGTTCCCCTGGGGCCGCTGTCGCAGTAATGGCCTGCTCCTGATTGCTCTGATACAGGTTAGGAATATTGGCTTTAATGATGTGTAAAATGAGCAAGCAGTGCCTGTGACATTTACAGATGGCACCGCCTTGGCCTGTTCTTCCCAACTGCTCGTTAATTCACAGGAACGGCAAGCACTTCTTTAAGTGACTGCCTGATGCATGCAGACGACGCAACACAACACATCCTGCTCAGAAAAACAATAGCTCACCCTCTGAACCTGGCCACCTTGTCATCGTTCAGCCATGCGCTCACACAAATGGATAAAAAAGGAGTCCTCACGGCTAACAAACTGCTGCGAAGTCCCCTCTAAGGACAACAGAGGTCTTAGGAGGCTTAGACAGAATAGATGTGGTGTTGGAGCCTGTCGTAGACAGCACAGCTGTGCTCACTGCTAAACCCCTGAGGTGCTAATCAGGTCCACAGGTCCTCAGTGGAGCATCTGCTTCCTCAGTGCAGCCACTACACCAGCATCCTCAGGTCACCCATTTCACTCAGGCTCACGATTCAATCAACTACTTCAGTGGAGTTTGGACTGGTTCTAACACTAAAAATCACTCCTGTACTTACAGTTTTTATTTTTACACCAAAAACCGGTACACTGGAACAGTTAAAGATACAACTCAGTATACTTATACATATCATCCAGTGAGCATTACAAAAATAAATTCATAAATGGATCAGAAGCTTGCTATCAGCCTCTTTGTTTACTGGGTTCTCAACATTTACAAGCTTTATACCGATTAGAATTTTACAGTGACTTTTGTAATGGCATGTCAAGAGTCAAATATTGTTCTCTTTCTGTGATGGTCAAAGCATCTTTCAATATTCAGTGGAATTCCTTGAAATAATCACATTTTCATGTATTTAATGAGACACTCTAATTCACATTTTTACAGCATTGTTACTTAATGTCTGTAACATTGCTGCTGTGCTAGAAGCTATCAACCACTAGCCCATGAGCATTTGGTGCTAACAATCTTCCCAGCAGTTTCATAATTGTATTAAATGGTGGACATTGTGTATCTAAATCTGCTCTGTACTTTGTACCTCTACAGCCATTACACAGTAATTTCCTTTTCATTTAGCCGTGTTAATTAAGGAAAATCATATTGCGCTCATTCCTCACAGTGGGGCCCTCCAGTTGGCTTTAAATGGTCCTTTTTCTTGTCCACCCACTGGTAGAGTGCTGTTAATTTATTTCTAATTGGTAAGAACTTGTTGATGGTGGGTTCATAGAAAGATGTGGTCAGGAGGTTAATGTCCATGTTAATGTGACGAGGTGATTGTTCCTGTGCTATCCATGAGCTAACTGCACACAGCTTAATAACAAAAGCATTAATGGCCCTTTTACAAGCTCATCATGCCGTGGATACATTTGGCTCATCATTCAGACTCATATTTACTGTGAGAGAACACTTTGACCTCAGCCTCGTGCTCACCCACAGCTGAATTACTCCGGCTTATGGCGCTAAGAATAAGTAATGCTAGCACGCCTGGACTGATGTAATGGTCCTTCTGGTTTATTTGTGGGTTACTGTTTTTCCAAACATTAAAACTGAAAGACTATTTTGCAAACCCACAAACTGTTCCTCTGACAGCTAAAACATTTAACACATGCTTAAGAAAAAACTGGAGAAAATTGCATTGGGTCCAATTAACAGTTTAAATGAACAAAGTCACAGTGTATTACTGTTTGCTCTTTGTTTTGTATTATTTGTTAAACGGGGACATTTGGGACAGGGACTAGATTAAAGTGGGTCCTAATAGTCGGGCATGGGACAAGAAGCTTAAAAGTGGGACAGCCGCTAAGTCTACAAAACATGATGGCTGCTCGATATTTAAAGAAAATGGATTTTTATGAAAATGTTAATAAATCCTCAGACAATAGAATTCCCTTCTATTTGGCACCTTTGGCTGTCTAAAACAATATGGAGCTGAATGTACTGAACTTACTGCTGCCAGTGTATGTTTTTGGTTGTGTAGCTCTCAACCAATCACAGCTCAAGAAGAAAAGAGTATATCTTGATGACAGTAGCTAAACTCATTTGACTTTTATCAAAATCCGGCATAGTGTGCCTTTAAACCAAAACATGCAAACTTCCCTAAACATAACCAAACTTTTGAGACAAATCTGGTTCCTTTTCGGGTAGTCCTGTATTTTTTATGTCTCATCCACTGCCCAAACAACAGCATGCCAAGATAATGCACATAAATCCCTTCATAAAGCGTTTCTGCCTTGGAAATATACCAAAAAAAACACGTTAAATTGTAACAAAAATTCTCAGACTCTTTACAACTGCACTATGTCTTCCATGTGCATCACTATGCATGGAGAATCTGATTTGTTTTCCCTCGTACACTCATCAGTTTAAGAAGTCGGCCATCCGTTGCTTTTTTAATCTCCATAATGAAAGTGTTTTAATGCCTCCAATTTATTGCCTGGGCAGCCAACAGAATAATTAGCTTTGTTGGGGTTTTTTAAAAAGACGAAAAACACGAGTAGAACAACAGTTGCGTCCACAGATTATAATCAAATGCATTGGTTATTGTACCTCAAGGTATATTGGACTAAAAATAGATTTTTGTAATGCATTTCAATTAATCAACCTTTTTTTTTAATGTAATTTTCTTCTCTTATCTCTCGTTTATACCTTGGCAAAAGTTGACGGCGTAGATTTATTATTTTTATTGTGCTTCAGAATAAAAGCCGCACCTTTATCCAGCCGCAACGTCTAAACAAAGAGGTCTCCGAGTATGTATTGATCGTCTGTGACCTGTAGTCGATTCCACAAACTAAATCAGATAATTGAAGTCGGTGTCGAGCTAATTGGATTATCGCTTTACCCCTGAAGTGATGGCCCTCCGCCTCGGCGCCGGGGATTGCTACATTAGTGTCAGACATCTGTCATTTAGACGCACCTTTACAGCACCAGGCTCTGTTTCACACAAGGGGTCTGAATGAATTGTTCATCGAAAAGGACGGGATATTCTCCATTGAGTGATTTGTATGGCCATCATTATTTCATATCCATTACAGGTTTAATTTAGCTAGTCATTTTGACTGTCGAACATCACATTTTAGTTTTGTCCAAAGCAGTTATGGCTATGGAGTCCATTAGCCTCAAATTAATGCGTGCAACAAAACCAAATGTAATAATAAATGTAATCTACTGAGCTAGTATGGCTACTGAGTCAAGTAAGTTAAGTTCTTGCATCTGATCGGAAGAAAAGAGGATAGAAGATGAGAAAATGTATTTACCGTTTATTGACAAGAAATATCTATTTGAATACAGAGCCACTTTACCCTTGAATAGTACCTATTGTTATTACTACAAAATATACGGTAATTAATACACCATTCACAAAGATATTAAAAAGTATTTTATAAATGTAGATAAAAAAAGCTGTACAGAAAAGGCATTTCCCTGGTGTCTACTTGCCTGGAGTCCTCCGCACATGGTTTATGCAAATGAGATGACTATTTGCATAGACATAATTAGGTAATTACAAATCATTTGGCTATGAGCTCAAGCATGTGCGCCGACCAAAGATGTTACATTGTACAGTAGTGAGTTAATGAATTGCTTTGGAGCGGCGGAGGCATTACAGCATGTGTTACGGCATATGTTGTGTCAGACCTCTGGTTTGAAAATGGCAGGTGACATTTTCATAAATCTTAGTTAAAGCCCAGCCGCTGCATATTCAGTGTTTGGGGCAAAAAAGCAAAGCAAAATGAATTGGAATCATATTTAGTTTGTTGTAAGCTTAATCTATTAGGTGTATGCTTATTTAATATGAGAAACTCCCACTGACTTCTGTAGGAAATGTAGGAGTTATCCTGAACATTGACAGTAAAAACTCTTAATTCTAGTTGAAAAGTTGAAAAAAAAAGTACTGTATATAGTTTTTTGTAATTGACTGCATTAGCTGCAGTGCTGCTTCTAGAGACTGCACCAGGGCCCCCTTACAACACACTTCAGACATACAAGGAAAAAGAACATTTTAAAAGTATGTCATTGTTTAAGGGAATATATCTGGAGCCACATGAATTCAAATATTAAGGAAAAAATAGCCCTATTTGAAGCCCTTTTTTCCAGTTTGGGGCCCTAGGCAGTGGCCTGGAAAGCCAAACCCCACAGCAGTTACATTTTAAGCTTTGAATGTATATAAAGTAGTAATGTAGGTGAAATTCATATTATTGTATTATTATATATATTATTATTATATTGATATTAGATGAAAGCACTTTTTAGATACACAATGTATGTATGCGCACTTTGTATGCTACTGAATTAATGTGAGAGTGAATGGTTATGACAGTTGCGACTAACTGGCTATCGCCCAAGGCTCAAAGCTGCTGGGATAGGCTCCAGCCACCTGTGACCCCTAACAGGACTAAGCAGTAGAAAATGAATGTATGAATGAATGAATGAACAAATCAGATTGTCAGAAATGAAAGTTACATTGTCGAAGTCTTTAAGATAAAATGCAATTAAGTGTAGTAGTAAAAATGTACCGTTACAAAGCTTTTAATGTCATTTGTTGACATTAAGCTAACAGTATAAAAAAAATATACGCTTCATTAAGTTTGGCCTTTTTGGTGGCATGTGGTTGTAGTTTAATTTCCACACGTCATACTCCTTTTTAGAGCATGTGAACAGCTATGGCCCCCTGCAGAGACATGCTGTTGTGTAAACCCAGTGGATATAACAGTAATATAATTAAAAAATACTTGTTTATGTAAAGTTATTCAACCAATGGTCTTGCTAAAGTTAACTCAGACAATTTCATTTATTAAATGACTTTGTTTACAGCAAACTATGAGCTCCTTTTTACTTTTTATTTTTGAATCTTTTTAACTTAGAACAAATCAATCATGCTAAAGTTGAGTTCCTTCAGACCTGAGTCATAAATTATAAAATCCAATGATATTACACTACCTCATTTTAGAGTCCGTTCAAGAAAAGTAAAAGTGAGTCACTTTAAATACTAGTGCCAAGAAATCATTCTAATGTGGAGTTGATGGGTTTAAGTGCTTTTCTTTGTATTTCTTTGCATGAAAGGACAGAGTTATGACATTGACAAAGAAAATGTTTCATAGCTTAAGTTTTGCCTTTCATAATACATGATTTTTTTGTGTTTTTCAGAGCAAGAGGATTCCTTCGAGTTCATCATTGTGTCGTTGACGGGCCAGACGTGGAACTTCGAAGCCTCTACGTATGAAGAGCGGGAGCTGTGGGTCCAAGCCATCGAAAGCCAGATCTTTGCCAGCCTGCAGTCCTGTGAGAGCATCAAGAACAAGGTACGTCACAGTCACCTGGTCAAGAGGAGCTCACTGAGTTAGCACGCACTCACATCCAATTCACTTTTCATCAGAAAATACTTGGCCATTATTGTTTAGTTCTGGTTTGATTGATTGCCTTCATTCATCATGTTAGCCACCTTGCTTGCTAGTGCTGTACATTCCCCATTCTCTTTCACCCCATTTCCAGTCCAGCTACTGATCACTATCATTAAAGGCCAAAAAAGCTCAAAAAAGGACAAACATTTTCTTTACAATAGAACCCACATGTGCTTTATGACATTTTCTCTTATTATCTAGTGAGTTTATAATTAGTTAATAAAGAAATCCAATTTAAGAGCTAAATGCTAATAAATAAATACAGCTTTTGTTTTTTGTTTTTTGTTTTTGAAAAAATCCATAAATAAATAAATTAGCATGTATCCAACAACATAACATAAGCATTTTCTTATATGTTTTTGAAATAACAAAATATAGATACTTCAATTGTGTTCACTACATTTAATCAAACAGATTTTTTGAAAGTTTTTACAAAAAATTATCCAGCCACTATCTGCTCGAAAAGGAGTGGGAATAAGAAAAACCTACATAATGTTAACTGTACGTACAGCAATCAATAGCTTTTCTAAAAAACCTAATGGTAATTCTGTATTATAATATATTCTGTTTTTAGGCAAGAATGTAGTTTAATACGCAAAAAAAAACAACAAAACAGATATTTTGCTGAGATGATGATGATTCATATGACGTGAAAGTCAACATATTTTAACCAGAGCCTCCTAGTTTTTCAACCCTAAAAGGTTAAGTGGACTATTTTTTTAACACAGCATGTGACATCACACTTTTTTTTTCACTCTGTGTCTTGTTACAATTCTTTTTTTCAAAACTATTGGCAAAAGTGGACTGTTGCTAATGTAATCTAATGTAGCATAGTCATCATCTGGTGCTTCATTCACATTCCTCTCATTCACATCTTCTTCACAGCTTCTCTACACAGCGCCCCGGCTCACCCACCTTACCCCTCACCTACTTCAGGCTGTCACATGAGGTTGTCAGACAGGTGCGCCGCAGTGTGGGGGATCTCTTATTAGAACTGACAGACATCAGAGATATAACATGGCTTGTGTCAGCATAGTGTGGAGATGCACGCGGCCTCATTTTCATATTCATATTCCCCCCTCCCTCCGCCTCAGTCTTTTTCTGAAACACTTTCAAACACCTCTCCGTTCCCATCTCCGTCACCGGTTCGAGATACAATTGGAGTTCAGCTGTAATTGTTTTGCGGTGATTAGTTCCCGCTGACCTGTTCTCTCTCCATTATGTCTCACAGTCTCGGTTAGGCAGCCAAAGTGATGCCATGGCCATCCAGTCCATACGGAACGTGAGGGGGAACAGCTTCTGCGTCGACTGCGATGCACCAAGTGAGTACTGTTTATCTCCAGCATCACGTTTCATATAGATCTTCCCATAATGTTAGATATCGGTCCAAGTCACCACCCTTCCATGGGACCTCACAGCACCTTTCTTTGGGGAAAAACACACTGGTCAAAGGGTCAGTTAGATATTAAAATTCCAGTACACAATTTTCTTTATGTCGTCCCTGTCTCAGCCCCACCACTCTTCCCCAAAAGCAGCGTAGTAACTTTTTCTGCTTTTTTATTTATAAAAAAAAAGCTAAAAACAGACATTAAATCAAAGTTTAAAGCTTATCTGAAACTTTTAGCTTTGTTGTAGACTGGAGCGATCCTGTAATTATCTCCACCATCGAAGCAATGCCAACATTTATCCATATTTTTATCTTTTTTTGAGCTGTTTCATTGTAAAATAAGATCTATTTTACAATGGAATAACCCATTTCCTAGTATTTTCTCAGTCCTTCGTTGTTCACATCAGTGTGATTGGCCAAAATCCAACAGTGGGTTGATCATGTATTAAAATCCTTAATTCTAAAGCCTAGATCACGTCTGAAGGTCTCATTTTTTTCTCATTCTGTTACAATAAACTGTTAAAGTGTCAAACTAAATGCAACAGCAAAAGTTTTCAACAAAGTAAAATGTATCACTCTTATAACTTACAAGCTTGAACTTTTTTGCACACAAATATCCATTGTATATTTCAGTGGTCACACATTAGTGGCTGACTGAAAAACATCATAGCACAGCACAGTTAAAGGAATAAAATGTAGGGTTTCAACTTTGACCACTGATCCAGTCATATGTGGATGGTGTGTGATTTGCTTCTGCATTACAACTGGATGCCATCATCAAGAACTTAACTACAAGAAATTATGTTCAAGATTACACACTTGGTTCATAACACTCAACACTGAGCATCTATTAGTTGCAATGAAAGAGAATCATCTGTGAAAATTAAATAATGATTGCCATTTAAACCCTTGTGATCAGTGCAGATTGACCAAGTCTAAATTACAATACAATCAAATTCTCAAAAGCTGTCGACTGCTCTGATGATGTCTCCTCTTTTCAATTCAGATCCGGACTGGGCCAGTTTGAACCTGGGGGCCTTGATGTGTATCGAATGCTCGGGTATCCACAGGAACCTGGGCACCCACCTGTCCCGCGTCCGCTCCTTAGACCTGGACGACTGGCCGGTGGAGCTCAGCATGGTCATGACGGCCATCGGAAACTCGATGGCCAACAGCGTCTGGGAAGGAGCGCTGGACGGCTACAGCAAACCGGGCAGCGACAGCACCAGGTTAGCACCGCTCAGCAAATAAAGGTGCTGCTTAATGAAGCTTAAAGAGATTATAGGACGAAGAAGCACAGCCATCTCCTCTCCATTAGCCGCCGTTTAGTGGCCACTTCCTAATCTTCCGCAGCATTTTACACCACCAAACACTTTTAATGGTCTAGAAATGTCAGCTTATCCAACCGAGAAGTGCTTTTTATGTTCCCATATTCCTCTATTTACCCTCAAATCATTCCCTCCTATATGTTTTCAACCAGTTTGTCTCACATTATCAAAGGTTTTTATTGAACATTTCCCCTTTCTGTGTCTGTAACTCCACTGCTTGGGTTCCCAAGCCATAATTCATGAACAGAGCGTCTGTGTGTGGCACCATTTTGCACATACCTGATAAATGCCCTGACTAGCTTCAAATGCATCAAGGTTGTCACTTTACGTGTGAGCGCTAATCGAGAAAGCACTTGTAACATGAGCCACACACCGGAAACCAAACCCTTTGTTTCTAAAGCTGTTTTAAAACTTTTTAGAACTTATTCAACATCCTTATCGTTGTCAAAAAAACACCTGAAAGTTTCATTCTTGACTTTTTGGATCCTAATGGATAGCTTTCCATCTTTTTAATATGTATCTCCTAAATTATACGTACTCCCGGCTGCCCGGTCCTAACTTACTGGATGACTATCTGCTCTTTTTACTCGGAGGTACCTAGATGTGGTAGAAGGATTGTTTATCTCATGGTGACAGGTGAAACCTAGCGTCCCAGTCTGACTAATGACCTGCTGTGTGGCTGTGCAGGTAATTAAGCACACCATTATGGCTAAACCCCACCCCAAGAGCCAGGCCCTCGGGCCCCAAACTGCCCTGTCACATATCCATCACCGAGGCCCGGGTCATCACTCTGTCTGTCACCGAGAAGCTTTGACTGTAGGGTCTCCCTGGTGGCATCAGGCGGCTTCAACATCATAGCTTTGTAACTTTGTTAAAAAAGTGAAACGGCAACAGAGAGACAGAGTTGTTTGCGACTTGTGCCAGTTTGGCTGCCGTTCCGTCTGTCACTGTCACTGTGGGTGTTGTGTAGTTGACTGGAAGTTTTTTAGCAGTGGAAACAATGTGCATAAGAGCTATTTCAGGATCTTTATTGTTTTTTATTGAAATTTAGGAGAACAGATTTTTAACAACAAAATAGTGCAATACGTTTACAGTATTTTTAGCTTGTTGTCAGCTAACTTAGCACTTAGGTGCACTGTTTAGAACATTGTTGCAAATTTTGGAACAAAATTCAACTGTTTAATCATCTCCAAATTCCTGGAAGAAATAGACATGTAATGCTCCATAGAACCCAGTGGAAGTCACATTATTTCCTGTTCCTGTCCCTATAACAGCCCAGAGCGGGCAAACTGAGCACTACTGCAGAAGAAGCACAGCAATGTTTAAGCGCACATTGTTGCATGACAGTTTAGGACTTAACAGATTCTGTTCCAAATACTGTATAATCACCATCAAAGCTACTTATAAACAAAATATGTCCCTGCAGGCACCATAGCTGTTCACATGCTTTAAAAAAAGACAAATATAACTTCATAACTTGCCATTAAACCTTTACAGTGAGCAATGCTGCAAAACAAAATGCAGTTACTACTAAGGGAATGCCATCAAATGAAAATAGTTTTACCTATGAATGATGAAAGTTGTAAAATTTGAATGTAATAACATGTTAAGACCTACACACACAAAAAAAAAATACATTAACTATTTTTATAAAACTTGCTTATATTCAATAGTTAAGTATAGAACCACAATGCTGAGTTAACCCTAATCAGGTAAATGAACACTTTTCCTCATTTTAAAGTAGATCGCATGGGAGTTTTTTGTCAGAACACAGTATATTAAAATAACAACACCTTTTAAATGGAGCCTTCATTTGATCTGGGTTCCCAGTCTCAGTCCAGTTCAGGCCTGAATGATGGCCCACAGTAATGTATTGAATGTATCTGGTCTAAAGTGCTCCTCTCTGGACTTGATGAAACATTATTGATGTTGATTCGGGTCCCTACCGCTGTCAGTCCCGTGTCGCCGCCGGCAGGGAGCTTCTTCATTGTCTAAAAAATCCGATCTTTATCCCACAGCAGCAGCTCCATTAGCTTCCACTGTCAAACCATAAATCTCATTTGTGGCATAACTAATCTTTGGACAAAAACGGCAGCGGTAAATTTTAGAAATATGTGCTAGTTGAAGGGTGCTGAGCTTTTAAGTAAAAGTGTGGGGTAAATGTTACTAAAGATTTGGCTTCTTTACAACTTGTAGGAGATGGCGTGGTTAAGATCTGTCCTGATAATATTCATAGGAATTCTGTCAAATTTTGAAGGTTATTTTACACTTTGTTGTGTCATTACTTCTACCTAGGGTTTTTTTTTTTTTTTTTACAAAGCAATGTTTTCTCGTATATTTCACGCTTGAGTATTATTATTCAACCCGTTTCCTGTCTTTCTACGATCCAATATTAAATAAAGGCAAAAAGGCGCCCAAAAAAGAAAAAATCTCAGTCAGTCTGTGAACTAAAAGCACAGGAACGCAGCAAAGTTGTAACTTACTTAATATATTCCTCGTATTGATAGTATCAGACACAGCTTCAGCTTCAGAAAATATTCACAAATTTGTCTCTCTGTGTTAGATCAGACAACCACTTTTGCGTATTCTTTGTGTCCAATAACTGTAGTGTTGGTGTCAGTTGTGTTGACAGCATCTCCACTGGCCATTTATACTCACTACAGTATTTCCCATTTGTGCAGAACCACTTAACTTTATTCAAAAACACAACTGGTCATGTAAAAGCCCGTTTGTGTCATACTGTTTCTTTTTCTAGTTGTTATCATGTTTAATATGTAAAGGGTTGGGAGTAAGTTACATTTCACTCAAATAACATTTCTCTACACGTGTTAGAGTGAAAGTAAATGTTTTTTTGTTTTTTTTTATAAAGTGCTTCAAAAAAGTGGACTGTAAGCTTACTTCGAGTCGGCTGAGTGTAAACAAATAGTCCAGGTCTAAAAGGTCCATAAAAACGACTTCAGACTTCAGTTTCAGACCTGAATTCTTCTTCGACAGTTTTTAATAGATTTATATAAAGTTTTTTTATAGATATGTATTTTTATTTTTGACAGCAATAAGTCAAACACAACAAACTACTCAAACTCGGTATGTACTTTGTCACTTTTCCTTTTATTCGAAACAAATAATAATTGTTCCCTTACTTCTACTTCCCTACAAATGCTCTTTTTCTTTGCGGCTGCTTGAATTTCAGCCGAGCACATTTGAGAGGATTTTAATTGTGTCAGAGCAGTGACATGCAGTAGCTCCGTGATGGCACCCAGGCAGGCAGTATATGGCTCCCGACTCCCGCTAAACATTAGTGACACCTAATCTAAACGACTGAGTAACTACCTGCATATCAACTCCGCGTCTGATTGAATGTCTCCTGCAAGGCTAGTTTTACATTTTTGGGAGACATTTTACTTAAAAGCGCTCATCCACAAGATTGGTTTAGTTTATGATATTCTGCACGGAGAGGAGGTGGTTGTGTAGAATTGTGGCACGCAGATGTGGCTGTGATTACAATAATGAGAATGCACAGAGAATAGGATCTTTTTCTCTCGAAGGGTGGCTGTTGTCGGCAGTCAGCAGATTTGGGACGGTTGTTCTTTTAATTAGCACCTAGGAGTCGTCATGTTTTGCACACCAGCCCTAATTGCTTGACGTATTCCTGATAATAAACACACTGACAAACCTGGAGAAACATGAAGGCAGTTGGGTAGTTTTCTAGTCTTGGAAAATAAAAGAAAAAGTCATAAACTGTATCTTAGAAAATGTTACATCATTCATTGTCATTAGTTTCATTTTGTCTTGTAGGTCATCATTTAAAGCAACACTGTTTCAGGCTGTATACCTACTAATAAACAAAGGGAAACAAACACTGCTGAAAACGCTCATGTAGCTCTAGATAATCTTATGTAATAAAGTTACCGGGTAATTTAATGTCTCTGTAATAGGTTTTGAAAAGTTTTCTCACAAGATGGTAGCATGCCCCATCACCAATATTTCTTTAAAAGACAGGTTATTTCTGTTTCAAGAAGCTGTCAAGAGGCCTTTGTGACTTTATTTTTTTTACGAAGAAAGTTACATAGTGTTGCTTTAATGTGTAATTGGCTCAGAAACTGGCTTGTGCTTGGAAATATTGAAATTTAAAATTTTGTTTATGCATCATACTTTGCATCTCTTATATTTAGTGTCATGTTATAGTTTTTATTGTGATCGGTTATGTGCTCCTTAGTATAGTTATATTTGTACAGTTTTTAGTGTTGTTTGGTCACTTTATTACACTATTTTGTAAATTCAATTTTTTTTTTCTATAAAATGTGTCTAAAACTACTCCATAGTCACCATAAAACAAACAACAAATGCACTTAGTTTTTCCTAAATACAAAGAAAGGTAGTAGTAGCAAAAGGTTTGGCATGATTTATCGAAGGAGAACAGCACCTTTCTTTTTTTGGGCCACAAAATTTGTTAATGTTTTTTTTTTTTTTAACACTAACATCTAGACTAAGTGGACTTACAGTATAAGCCTTGTTTCCACTGGAGTAGTTTGGTGAGGGTGAGTAGGTGGAGCTAAACACTAAAGTCTGATAAAAGTGCTTTTTTCCAAATTTTGTGTCAATTTTGTTTGGTCCCGTTTGTTAACATCCTGTAGCTTTCCATTGTTTTTTGAAATAATGCTCAGTTCTATGTTTTAAAGCTTTTAGAGTGACTTTTTTTTTAGCTTTCTGTTTACTCTGTTTTGTCCTCTTTTATTCATTCTTCATCATAGAAAGTATAGCTAATAACTGATTAAGTCCTGGAAAGCCACCTTGAGAAATCCCGGAAACTGTTCTCAATGCAGGCTCTTTACACTTATATACACCACTGAAACAAACACAGAAGCTCTCATTTGCGGGAGGAGGTGGTGAGGGGTGGGGGCAGGGGGAGATGTCCCGGAGCGTGGACGGATGTAGACGGCTATCCCTCACTGACGGGGGGCCTCTGACTGTCACCCTCCGTGGGCCGCGCACCGCCCTCGGCCACAGCCAGGTAATAGCTCTGATGAGAGAGAGAGCGCTCCACTTTGTTTCAGAAATAATTTGCCACTCCTGCCGCCTGCAGGGGCGACGTGGTAATAAAAATGAATCACACCGCTAACCTCTCCAAACCGGCCTCTTTTAACCCCTTCTGCTCCGGCATCACTGTCAGGGTTCCCACGCAGCCTGGACATAACTGGAGAGCAGCTGATCTTTGAAAACACATGAAATATAAAAAGATATGTTTGTGTTTAAATGTGCCTTGTTTATATTAGATTTGATTTTTGTAGGTGGAGTTCTCAGGCAATCACTGGTCGCTCAGCTGTGTACAAACACCTAGCAAAGTTCTTAAGATATCAGCCAGTCAAATAGCTTGTGAAGGACTGAAAAAATTAAGGTACTGACAGTAGTTATTGGCAAAACTGTAAGAAACAGTGTCTGGATATTTGATTTGATTGATTTCATTTCCACATGACAGAACATTACATCTACAAGAAAACTGAATGGAAGATTGTCCAAAACACTCAAGGGGATAAACAAGTTAACAATCTCTAAAAAAGAAAATTAGAATAAATAAGAAACAGAATAAAGGAGTACAGTTAATGCATAAAAAGTCCGATATTCAGTTCTCTGTGATTCAATGAGGCTACTTACAAAACGCAACAAGGTCTCAGCAGATCCAATGAGGTGAGCCATATGGAGTGTTACAGTAATTCAGAAATAGTAATTGTAAAGTTTTTTAATGCTGCAGGGACTTGTCTATAAAGATCAGAGTGGGGCGTTCGATATTTCTGATCTTTTTGTACTTTATAATACTAGAATACTAAGATTGGCAAGTGCAAAAATAAGGCAGTACATCCATCTTTTTGCTCTTATCTGGGGCCCAGGTTTGTGGGGGCAGAAGTCTAAGCAGAGACACCCAGACTACCCTCTCCCCAGACACTTCCGGGGTAATATCGAGGTGTTCCTAGGCCAGCTGAGAAACATAGCCCCTCCAGTGAGCCTCCTCCTGGTGGGACATGCCCAGAACACCTCTCCAGGAAGGGAAGCCTTATGCTAACTTTAATTCTGATTCATTTGAAATACATTGCTTCTATAAAAGATGAAAATGACAATGAAAATGAAGAAGAAGGGCTCTTTTTTTCCTCTAAAACCAATGACAGTAAATTGGATTGGATTGGATTGAATGCTTAAATATGGCAAGTTTTAGTCCCATAAACTCAAAATCGCACCAAAAATTCGGAGGAATTTTGGCTTCAGAGGCTTTCGACTTTAATTTTTCATGACTTGCCCCGCACTACAGGACTCTTGTCAAGATTTATCGTGTATAAAATCGTTGGAAAGTTGTGTTGACTTTGTGACAAATATGTTTTAATAAAATGATGGCATGCCTTGTGGCTCAGAGTTAACGTCAGGGAAAGATTAAGATTATTTATTTGAATGATTTTAAGGCTCTGTATTTCATTGCAAAAAAATGCAGTGGGTGACGTCACACCATTAATCACTCCTCAGTGTTTACATTACAAAAGCCTTTACATTTTTTCCCTTGTACTTAATTTCCTGCGAAGCTCGAGGCTACTCACAGGTTAAGAGTCCTAAGCGCCAACTCTCAGAAGAGCTTTTAGAATAGCCGGCCTTGCCAGGAGCCCTGGTGGAAAAAGGGTAATTAATTAAGACAAATGAATGACTGGGTCTTCCCGTGTTCGTGCTCCCCTTCTCACGGCCTGTCTAAATGAAACCCACAGGTCAGTAATTAGCCCGGTGTGGGAGAAGTGGAACCACGGCCACTAATTGTCCACATGCCACTAGGTTTCAGAGCCAGGTATGTTCCGCTAAATTCATAGTAATTGCTAAAAAACACAACGTCCATATGCTCGGGCTCAGTGATATTAAGAAAACAAGCAGCTCTTACTGTAAAATATCAAAAGGAGACACTGAGCTACGGCCCTGGTCACCATGTTTTTAGCAGTGTCACATTTGTCGGCGAGTAGGGCCATGTGCGATAGTCCCGTCTGCTTTGTGCGCGAGGCGAGGGTGCAGCAGGGGTTAACAGCATGAGCGTTTAAGGGTGTTAGTCTTGCTGGCACAAAAACACAGCCACTCCATCATGAGGAGTCCGACAACCTCATTAATGTCACAATATATTCAACTCATCCCTCTGCCTGCCTACGGCGCCCAGATGCTCTCCTGTTGGCCTCTCCGTAGCGACCCAACAAAACAACCTTTTCAGTTGCGCTCGGTGCCGTTACATCTGTTCTGACCACATTCGGAAACAAGGGGGTAAAATATGATCTACTCTGCAACAGGAGAAGTACTGGTCTTAGTGGATGTGTTTTTAGCTAAATGTTGTCACTTGTGTTTTCAAGGATTGGACCCTGATATGTTTTGCTAACTAGTTGTAGTGTTAGTGAAGATCAACCAAACCAAAGTCAAGAATATGACGAGACTTTTCACAACAACAAGAAAGAGCATGTAAAAGATAAATAACACATCAAGCAAAGCCCTTGGTTATATTTTACATCCATTCAGTCACTGTAATGATTTATGTTCAAGACAAGACTGAATAAAATGCATTTGATTGAGATAAAATGGAGAAAAAATGGATAGGATAATGTATAACAACATTTGCCTATACATCGCAGGTTAAAGTTCCCTTGGCTATTTTTCAGTATTCAGCTACAAAGCTATTTAGCATCAGTTGGTGATTAAAAAAATAAACAAAAATAAATGAGGACACTTTTGTTTCCTAATTTCTGCTCCAAACATATTTCAGTTGCTTTTCGATTAAACTTTAAGTCAGTCTTTCTAACTGTATTTGTGAGTCGTAAGTATGCTTCCATTAAGCATTGGGTATGCCTTCAAGGTGCTGCTCATTGCCTGCGAAATCATAATACTCAGTGACGTTTTATGGCAGACTTACATCAGATCAGAGAATCGATATACAAATAAAGAAATTAAAAAATGAAAATAAAAAATCACAGTTTACAAAATGGTGGGACATCTTTCAGCTAGTTTTCAAGTGTGTGGTCATAGGCCACGGGAATGTCATTAGTCATGGTTCCATAAAATATCAAGTAAGATAAGATGCCAAACAGGTTTCCGTTAACTGTTGAGTTACAAATAAACTTTGTATGATGTTAAAGACTCAAAGCTTTTAGAGGATTTTACATAAGATTGAGGGAGTTTGTATGGAAAACTAATAGGACTCTTCCTGTCATGGCCTGTCTTATCTTTTTTAAATGCCACCTAAAATGGCAATAGTACAGAGCAATAGTTTGTCTTCTCATGACCCAAAACAAACATACATTCCTGAATTACTGTCTTGAAGTAACCAGTCAAAAACATATCTAGGTCCAGTTCTGTTACCAAGTCGGACTGGATGAACCTCTTTGTACCAAAAGTGGACACTGTACCCAGCGGACCATAGGGGGCCGTATTTACCACTTGAGCTGCAGCGTTTACTGTGTCGAAGCTTCATTTCTGGTCCTTAGCAACCTTTGATGCTTTGGGGCCCAGTTCTCTTTTTCCCTGTTGTGTGCCCTGTTTTTTTTTTTTTTTTTTACTCTTTCTGTTCCTGTCCCTCGGTCTTCTTCCTCACTGTCTGTCTCTTTGGCCCCTCCCCTCTCGGCGTTTGTGGAGGCTGCATGGGAATGGGTCCCATACAAAGTTGTCCACCCCCCACTGTGGGGTCTGTTCAGGCTCGCTCGAACGCAAAGACCCCTCCGAACGCACCATTTCTCCCCCTTGAGTGGCTCTATTTGATGTGTCCGTCTGAAAAAAATAGGGGGGTGAGGCTTTGATTGTCTAGGAGGGTTCAATGAAGGATGGCTTGTTGGTGGGACGGACATCCTGCTTCTTTTTTTTTTTCTCTCCCCTGTCGACTTTTTATTATTGCAGGTAGCCAGATTGGTCATTCTGTTGCTACTTGGGGTTTGACTCCGCCCCCTCTGTCTCAGCTTCCCTTCCCTTCCTATAAATTCCCATTCGCCATTGTCTTTCAGGCTTGACTAATTATCCTTGTTTGTCCCTCTTTATTTGAATGCAGTCATGTGTTCTTGACTCCGTGGGCTGGGTTTTTCAGGAGAATCATTCTGCCATTTGCCACTTAATTAAGTCAGGGTCAGAATCCACTGCTCGACACAGAGTTAAAAGCACACAAGTATAATAGAAATATAAAAGAGGCCTTTCTTTGAGGCTACAGGGCTGCCTTTTTTCTAAGTTTGCCAAATGAAACAGGACACCCGCTTTGTAGGATCTCTCCGTTTTGATGTTTGCCCACAGAGGCTTTCGAATCAAATTGACTAAAACAGCTCGGTTACATCAGCTGTGAGAGGAATAATAGGAAGCTTATTCAGGTTGGGAAAGAGACACAGGCATTTTTACTGGCAACTTTAAGCGCCCCTTGTCCCCGGAGCAACAGTGAAATTTAGAACAAGTATGCACTCAAGGGTGGGGAAATTGGCGTCTATTTAGTGCTTATCCTTAAATGCCTGTGCGTAAAACTATCAGTATCAGTAAGTCGGGTCGGCTAAATATGCCCCCATGCTGAGAAAATTCACTCTCGTCCCCTCCTCGTCCCCCCACTTTGCTCCGTCCCAGCGCTTTGACATGCTAAATCTGCTGATTTTATTTTTCTTCCTCCTGCGGTGAGGAAGTGTCCTTTTCAAGGGTCTCGGCTTTCTCCCCCCTTCCCCGACTGTCCAAACCCTACCTCTGTTTAGATTGTTTTTCTATTTCAAACAAAAGACAGAGGCGGGATTGCCGTTTCATTTCCTTTTTTTTCCACACTCTACCTTTTCAAGTGGCAGCAGCTGAGGAATTTTTCAAACCGCTGCTTGGCTTCGTTTGCGATTTCTTCCTGCTAAAATGCAAACATGTCCAAATCCGTGGTTGGATTTTGGAGCTTTTTTTTTTTCTTTTCTCGTAGGTCTAACAAAGTGTCCTCAGGCCTCCTTTCTGGGACGTTGACGTCTTCTTAATGGCTCTCCTCGGCCTTTTTGTTTCGCATCTTGGTGCAACTTTCTGCCTCATTTAGCTCATATCAATTCACTGGGCTCCACCGATTCAGCATCTCATTCACAGCCCGGCTTTCTGAAACTAACTTTGCACAACAGCTCCTTGTGATTGTTTTTCCAGCCATTCTCTCCGACTATACAACACTGCACGTTTCACTTTAAGGATTCGAAACACTTGAATCTATCAGGCAGGAAAAAACACTTGTTTATAACAGTCGACCGGAAATAAGTTGGGAGGGCGGGTCTGCCCCTTCCTGTGCTGTGCAGTCCACTTGTTCCAGGGCCAATTGATTTGCTAACAGCCTTGTCCGCACATAATGACTGAGTAGGAATTGATGGAGGTCTTACACCATAAAACTCAGAACGGCTGCAATTGCCTGCCATTACGGCCGTATTGTTGTGCACATAATGCCCTCATCCTTAAGAAAAGATTTGCTTATGCTTTAGTGGGTTAAAGGACACTCTCCGCCGCCGTTTTACCGAGGTCCTAACCAGAATGCACCCATCTGCTTACGGCTACAATTGCTCCGGGAAGTGGCTTTATTAGGTCCTGAGCAGTTAATCAATTTGTGCTTTGGCGTTGATAGAGACTGGCCTGGTCCTGTTACAGACTGAACGCATGTCGTTGAGGCTCCTTTGGGTGATATGAGTCGTACTGTACATGTGAGTGGGAAAAATGGATGCTGTCTGTGGGGAGTCGACAGCTTTGACACCTGCTCGCTATGATAGCAATAATAGAGTCAGTAATGTTGAGTCGGTTGCTATTCTTACACATATGGGTCATCGAAACAGACAGTGTGAAAAGGTTGTCCTGTTACATTTGACAGAGCAGCTAAATATAAATTGGCAGGGTTTTTTTAGATTCAATCGTTAACAACTTTTTTTGAGTTGGGTAAAGAATAGACATAACTTGATATAAATACTATACTTATAAATTTAGCATGTGAACAGCTATTGTGCTCTGCAGGGACATTCTGTTGTTTATAAACCCAATGGACATGGTTCTAATACTGATTTCAAGTTTACTGCTCAAAAAGAACCTTCGTGTGCTTCTCCTCCAGCAGTCCTCAGTTTGTCCACTCTGGGCACCTGTAGAAACAGAAACAGTACGTAATTAATTTCACCTAGGCGTTATTCCTCCTAAAATGCAAATAGTGTTATTTTAATGTTATTTTACACAACTGAAAACTATTTTTTTACTCATGTGTTCCTTTCATTTACACAGTGCACCTTCAGGTGACCTGCAGCAGCCATTTTTACATTAAGTTTATTTATTGTTTGACATTTTTTGGACATGATGTCATTCAAAGCCAAAAATATGACGTGTGAAGCCACAAATAATGATAGTATCCAAATGGTTCTATTTGATGCCTGGTGGTGGTAAAATGTAGGCTGATTATTATGGAAGAATAAGTGTTTGTTTAAATTACTTATCCATAATTATCAGCAGGCTTCTTTGTATTACACAAAGCCATGTCTTCTACATAAGCATATACATATGTTGATTTATATTACTATAGTTTCATTTCTTTTTAATAATTTCTTTAGGAAATGCCACCAATGGTAAGAACAGAATGTATACGCACATCTGAATTTGCTTGAAAGACTGGGTTGTATATCCATGGCCAAGAACATGAAAGACCATGTACTCTGTTTTTTTAACTCTTCAGATGTGTTTTTGCTGCTATTTTGGTAAATGGCATAATGCTAAATGAAATTGTCATTGTAAACCTTCTGCAAAGCCCTGTCCCAGTGATAGTGGGTCCCATGAGGGGCTTGTCACTCCAACCAGCGTCAGTGCTTTTACTGATCCGTCCAGACCTGCTCCGTCCTGTCACTCACCCACCAGTCCAAACAACAGTCTCGCCCTGCCGGTCTTATCACGCCCGCTGACGGGGTCACCAGGTTACTGCCATACTGGCCATGCCCACTCATTCACCTACTGCTATTGATTTCCTCTCTTATTTGGACAGTTTGTCTGTGGCTAAGAGAATAAAATGGGGGGTCAAGATGGAGAGCAGTAGATATAATTCTGCCCGGCGATAGAGCCTCGGTCCAGTCTATTCTCTGCTTTGGTTTTGTCCGTGACGTTGCCCACCTCACATGTCCCTCTCTGGCTGCCATTCAGCCGCATCGATCTGACTCAGGGCCCGGCCGTCTCGAGGGACCCCAGGGCTCCACACACACTGGCTCTTTTGTGGGGCAACCACCAGTTTAGACTGACAGCCGACAGCGCAGATAAAAATATGTCCCCCTCCTTTCTGTATTGTCCACACTAGACAAGCTGTTCACGATGTGTAACCTTTAGAAAGCCGGCCAGACTCTAACGGTCGGGCTGCAGTCATTGGGAAGTGGAATATTGCCGGCGCCGTCACACCCTTTGGCATTCTCCTATCTCTCTGTATTATTTCCCACTGTGATAGTTGAGTCGAGAGGCTTGTCTGTGCTCAAATCATCTAGAAATGTCACTTCACATCAGCAAATCTCCGAGGCCAATTACAGAAATATCTCCCCTGTGTCTCCAGACCTGCTTCTGGAGTTTGTCCTAATATCCCTGCCTATAAATTATGTGCTATGTTGTGAAAGTGCTCGAGCTTAGGTGCTAAATACTTCCACTACGCTTCACCCGGCCTGACCTGTGTCGTTTCTCTCTCTCCAGGGAGGAGAAGGAGCGCTGGATCCGGGCCAAGTACGAGCAGAAGCTGTTCGTGGTGGGTCTGCCCCAGTCGGACGTACCCCTGGGGCAGCAACTGCTCCGGGCCGTGGTGGAGGACGACCTGAGGTTGGTGGTGGTGCTGCTCGCCCATGGCACCAAAGAGGAGGTTAATGAGACCTACGGGGATGGAGACGGACGCACGGCGCTGCACCTCTCCTGCGCCATGGCCAACGTGGTCATCACACAGCTCCTCATCTGGGTGAGTGGGAGGGGCTTCAAAACAACAACTGGGCAAGGTTCTAATGATAAATATTCACACGTTTAAAGTGACATTCTGGGATTTTTTTAAGTAGAGTTGGAAGTGATACCTATAGCTAGTGTATTGCCTGTAGCAGATTTCTGGCAGACTGAAGAACTGACCACAGAAATGTCAAGTGTGTCAAGAAAAGTGCATCTTCTGAAGCTTCTGGTACCTAGCAGTGTGTTTGGTTGGCTCTGTGGCATGTGTGGTCCTAGAAGACTGACACAGAAGAAAAAAAGGAAGTTCTGTGTAGCATATTTTTAACAGATATTAATTTGTTCTAGAAAGACTTTTTTTGTTTCCCCCACACTGTTGATTTTTGTATACACTGCTTTTCAGAGTCAGTTCTCCAGATGTGCGCACACAGTGGTAATTTTGCTGATGAATAATTTTGTCATAGTCATAAATTCATCAACGTCAACACTTTCGTCAAGGAATAAAAACGAAATGAAAATAAACAGACAGAGATGAAATCCAATCACAAGGAGGAGAAAACGGGAAGAGACAAGATCCAATCAGAATTCACATTTTTGAGCATCGTGGAAGTGATGTCAGACACGAACAATTGTTAGAGTTGCGGGAAGACAACAGGCAATGAAAAAATAAAAATAAAAGTACCACATACAACCGTAGTCCCAGAAAATGACTTTAAGCATTTAAGAAGAAAAAGGCAAGACCAAAAAACATGAACTAAATATGAATGGAAACTAATCAGGGATATCAAGAGTCTCAAAGCAATTAAGAAACAATTAAGCTTTAAAAGTTTTAGATTTGTGGCTTATACGGATTTCTACATGCAGCTCATTATATCAGACCTTCCATGTCTAGTACAACTGATTTTCTGAAAGGATTATATAATATATGCTTTGTGAAGTTGAATTATTTCATCATCTAGACTAAATTAAAGGATCCATATTTGCTTTGAGATGGTATTGTTTGGTGGGAATTATAGTCATTCTCCATTAATCCTTTATCTTGTGTAAGTCCCACTTACATTGTGCCATTTGTCTCCATGACTTTCTTCTTCCAGTACGGAGTAGACGTGAAGAGCCGGGACGCCCGCGGCCAGACGCCCCTGTCCTACGCCCGTCGAGCCGGGAGCCAGGAGTGCTCGGACATCTTACTCCAACACGGCTGCCCCAACGACAACAGCACCCTGGCCTCGGTGCCCACCCCCAACATGAGCCGCCGCAACCCCAACATCAACAACAACAACGCGCAGTGCGAGCTCAACCGCAGTATTAGCATCATGTAGGAGCCCCCCGTAGACCCTGACCCACCCCAACCCCCCAGTCTGCTCCCGATACCTCCTCTGTCCCACTGTGTAGCCATTAACGAGAAATATCAGGAGGGACGGACACTCGGTCGATATTCCACTACGCTGAAAAGGGTTCGGACATTGTACAACATTGTTTTATATTATTTGTGTTTGTTTTGTTTGTGAAAATCCATTCAGCTTTAAGCTTTTTTTTAAGCGTCAACCAAACAAATGACTTACTTTGGCGTTCATACCTACATGAGAGCATTTCCTTAATGCTCGAACATTCGCTTGATTGTCTTCCCCCGTTGTGAGCATGTACCGCTTTTATAATGAGCGAGAACGAGAACTTCCTTCGAATCCTACCCGTAATAACCTAAAACTGTGAGGAATAGTTTTTCAAGTGACAAAGTGCCGTGAGTGTGAGAAAGAAACTCAATCTTCCAGAATATCGGTGGCTGTTACAGCTTTAGTAATGATGCATGTCTGGAGCGCAGCTATCAAACTCTTGACGTACAATTCATATACAAAGGCAAAGCAATTAGAGTTGAAAAGTCCAAATGATTTAGATACTTAATTTGCAGCAGAATGGGTTTGGATCCTTATAAAGGGGTTGATTGCAGAATTCCTGTTGGGTGAAAGTGAGTCATTTCCTTTCGCACACCCTTATGGTGATCCTCCAGCGAAAGTGTCCGTAACTATAAGGAAATTACGGGGCACGATGTTTTATGACCATTGAGTCACACCGCTTTTGTTAATGTGCCTCTTCAATCAGATTTCATTCAGATTCCACCGTTTGATTGAAACACTGAAATTGTACCATTACCATCTCTTTGTTGCAGTAATTTTTCGATTGACTAGATTGTGTTGATAATTGTTTGATATAGATTTCACGCAAATTTTAAAGCAATAGCGTACTGGAATATCCCTTCACCTCCTGCGGCCTGAAAGCACTAGAAGATTTTCAAGAGCATTTCCTCTATTGTTGCTGTGAAATACATATACGGGACGTTGTTTGTGTCTGTGTCTATGTTTGGGAGCTTTTGTGTGCATCTGTACACATCTGTATCACATACAGTAGAAGAAGAGTGGACTAATAAACTGTAGCATCACCTCACAATGGGCCAGAAGCCGGAAGTGACTACCATATTTGGAAAAGGAAGAGATCATGATGTTCATAATTTAGTATTTTCCAGTTGGTATTTATAATACCTCTTAAAATACAACAGACTACATTCTGGCTAATCACATTTATGTTAGCATAAATTTGAAAACTAAGGAGTTAACGGTGCATTAACAAGCTAGCCCTAGCCTTGTGTAATGTGAAAATAAATCTGTAAGCCTAAAACTTTTTGGATGTTTGCAATATTAGCATTCATGGAAAATCAGCGACAGATTTGGAATCCAGGCTTGATAATAGATCCATGAGCTAGACAGTTGGCGTTACCGTAAAGATAGATTAGTAGCAGGAGCCAACTAGCTTCGCCCAAAATAAAAGGCAAAATTTTAAACTTAAAAATTATGTTTTCATTGTTAATGTTTCATTATTATAGATATATTTTGGAAGGTGGAGGACATTATGCATTTAGACGCTGCATTGACTGTTGGAGCATACATCAGCGTTGTCGCCATATTTGACGAGACCCATTAAGGGTACATCACTGACTAGACCACTCAGCTGATTGAGGAGGTAAACAAGTAGTATCAGGTCAGAGCTGAATTTTGCACTCTTTAAAATAAGATGCCATGTCTCGGGGAATTAGTTACATTTAACAAGTTAGATTTGCCATTTGGTTGTATTTTTGTTTTACCAATAGCTTAGTTGTAAAACCATGTAAACGTTATAGTACATTTTTCTATAAAAACAAGAGCTATGTGGCGTCCACATATATAATGTCTGTGGTGGGGAACTTGTATGTTAGCTGTTTAGCACCTTGATGCTAAGCTAACTGACATCACTTATTCTCCTATGTTGGATAATGCGACAGTGAACTAATTGGTTCTATCTTGTTTAATATATAATCAGGAAAATATAACATGGTTACATTTGATATATTTCACAATGTTTTTAAATTGGAGTCTATGGCTGGTTTCTTGGTCCGCTCTTCTTCTTCTGTCTCTTGTCTTTGTCTGTGACCACGTCCAACAGAGAGTAACCTTTAGGAGTAAGGACAGTGGAGAGGTGAACAACATCTTAGAGCATAACTGTGTTTGTACAGAACTGTAAAAAGTAGTTATTGTTGCTTCACCGTAATCCTTATACAAACAGCGACTTTTAGAGTAAACCCTTTCCTTACCCCCTTTGTCCTTAAACCCGTTCTAAACGCCTATAAGCAGCCTAAAAGCAGGGACTACACCAATGTGTTCAAACAAGCAATGTGTGACTGAAATATAGAAGTGATGTTTAGAGCAGAAAGCATCATTTAGACATTTGTTACATTAATACAAATGTTAATACAAGTATTCGCGTGTAACTTTGAGCGTGATAAGCCATTTAAAGTCAGACGTGATAATTCAAGGGAGGTTGTCTGTTTATATTGTATTTTCCCTTTTATGCGACTGCCATTTTACAGGCTCTAAACAGTCATTGTTTAACTTTGTACCTTATTTTACAGTATTTCAGTTCAAAGACAATGAATATGTGGTCAACAAAGAAGCAATTTGACATTTTGGGAAAATAATTCATGCTAGTTAGCATTAGCTTAACGATTCCTTGCAGGGGGGCAGCATTGCTTTCAAACTAGTTTCCAAAATGATTTATGTTGCACTGTTTACAAAATGTACAATTATTGAGGTTTTGGAGGCTATAGGGATTTACTCTTATACTAGCTGTTTTCCATCTTGATGCTAAGCTAAGTAACATGCTAAGTCTTATTCTATCTGTTATTTGTCTTGATGGGTAGCTAGCAAACATGCTACCCCTTTTGCTAGCTATTTTCCATCTTGATGCCAAGCTGCTTAACGTGCTAAATCTTATGCTAGCTATTTTCCATCTTGATGCCAAGCTGCTAAACATGCTAAATCTTATTCTAGCTGTTTTCTATGTTGATGCTAAGCTGCTTAACATGCTAACTCTTATGCTAGCTGTTTTTCATCTTGATGCTAAGCTGCTTAACATGCTAACTCTTATGCTAGCTGTTTTCCATCTTGCTGCTAAGCTGACAAACATGCTATCTCTCATGCTAGCTGTTTTTCATCTTGATGGTAAGCTAAAAAACACACTAAAAGGCGCTATTCCTCTCAAAACAAAGGGAAATACTTTACTTTTCCTCAAAATGTCAGACTATTTGTTTACTACAAAACACTAATAGCCACTAATTCGACCTCGTTACTTGTTTCACTCGTACTGTACAGCGGTACTAGCCTTATTTCATATCTGATTACTTGACCTAGCTTGTTCAATGAGTCCAAGGGGATTATTAGGAGGACTTAAACATGTACAGTGATTTCCTGATGTTATTTACAAAATGTAGATGCTTAAAACACTAGAAACCTGCCTACTTCTCCCTCGACATGAAGTGTACATATTAGCTTTTTTCCGATTAGCAAACAAGCTCCTCCTATAAAATTCCTCTGGTTTTTGGTCAACAATACTTTTTGACCCATGTTTTAATATGTTGTTTTTGTTTTTTTAAGCATATTTTTAAGGTACTTCTATGTGGTCTCTTGACATTAACCGACCATCTTTGGTACTTGTGTATAATGATGTACATTTGACATATTTATAATGCAGTATGTAAATATATTTTTTTTGTTTAGTTTCAAGTTGACCTGTTGTAATTTCTTTTGCGTTCAGAACGTGATACAAAAGCTAAAGAGTAACTTGTTGTATGCTTGGATGCTTGGCTGACTGTTGACCTATTAATAAACACTCAAATAAAACAATGTAGCCTTCCCTGAGTTTGGGGAAACGGATATTTGTCTTGTGTAAGTGCTCTTCATTTTCCATCATATGTTACAATTGAAATTCTACATGTTGTTTTCCATGTTCCCACCACCTTCTGCAGGCTCTGTGAAACCACTTGAGAAATAACCTGTTTAAAGGTAGGTGACATTCACTCCATTATATTAGTTCTTTAGTACATTTGTGAAGAAAAAAAACTATATTACTTGGTTACATTTGCTCACTGAAATATTTCAAAATAACAATCAGCACCCTCCTCGTCCCTGGATATTTTATGTTTTTTTAATTTTAATTTTGTATAACTGTGTTGATGCTGATGGCATAAAATTTGGCCAGGCTGTATATTTTGGGGTGAATAAAATGTTTTTTTTTTCATCAAACGTTTCTTATACACGACCATTGCGATTGATTTCTGCTTTTAATTTTGTTTTTCATTCCCTGGTGTTGACATTCCTTCATGTTTCTATGGCAAAATTTAAAATACTTCAAATACTTACATTTTTTTGGTGTCCTTGGGGCCCAGGTGGAGTAATTTGTTTGTCAAAAGACTTCATTTGCTAAAACTGGCATTTAAAACTGGTTCAGAAAATTCATAAATATTTGTTATGTATGGTAATAACTGTAGTTAATAGTGGCATTCATAAAGAATTTTTTGTGTCTTAGTTGGAGCAAATAATTTACACACAATACACTGCACAAAAAAATGTAAATTGATCAGAATCAATCTTGCTGCCAATTGTTTACACTCCAGAGTTTGGTAATAGCCCCCCAAAAATTCAAAGTTGCATAAATGGAATGGAAAGAAAATATTTTTTCTAAAAAAAAAAAAAAAAAAGAACTATTAAAAAAAAAAAAAAAAATCAGACTTAAATCCATAAAACTGGAATGTAAGGGGTTAAAATTTCTGAACATTCATAAATATTTGTCATGTATGGTAAGTTTGGTGAGTACTTAAGTGAAATAGTGAAATAAAGACATTTGTTAAAAATGTGAAAAAATATGGTCACAAAAAAATGTATCTATGGCGCATCTTTGCGTCCAAGGGACTCAGGTTGAGCAGGAAATGAAGGGACCCCAAGGGTTAACGATGAGCTTGGTACTGTCTTTTGGTTTGGATTGTTTATGTAACATTCCTGGTGAACATTAGGTGTGGCATGGGTGTGGGTGAGCTCACTAGTGCAGATGTGGTGATTGTCACTGTTCATTGGTATTAGGGCTGCACAATTCAGCATTATTGTAATGTCAGCAAATATAATATTCGCATCGCAAAGAACTGCTTGAATTAGAATAGTTTAATAGTCGTGCATCTGAGATTTAGACTACACACAACTGGTTTTAATGATAATCTTAAATCAAACTGTTTTGTGACAAATCAAAAAGTGTTTAACAAATGACAAAAGTATTGAAATATCACATCAAAATATCATTATCACAATATTCACCATCTTTATTGCATATTGTATGTTTTTTTTTCTCTTATATTGTGCAACCCTAATTTTTTTTTTTACAAAACTTTATCAACTGATCTAATGGAGCGCACAAATCCGCATCTTCACTTGTTTACATGCATTTTAACTGTACACATTTATATTTACTCATACATTTGCCTCATTACATGTTAATATGGTTATTCTGCTCAATTTTTTGTAACTTCAGCAGACTTCACTAAGTAACATCACTCAATAATAATAATGACAACTCAATGATTACCCTCCATTTTCATTTTAAATCTACAGTCCTCCAACAAATACATTCGAGATTCTGATTCACTCTACTCTCCACCTCTGCCTCTTCTTCCTGTCACAGCTCATGCAGCCCTAAAGTTAACCAAAGCAGCCCGCTCCTCCACTTCCTGATCATGAGAGACCCCCAGCAGTCGCTCAAAGAGGATTAAAGACACAGAGCCGGGCTTAGTGTCAGGCGGCACGACGCTTTGGGGAAAAGTGAAAGGTTCTGAGTGTTTAGAGGAGTCGAGCTCGCACTAATCCGCTTCTTATTTCCTGCTAATCTTGTCTCAGCATATCTTCATCCCCTTCCTCTCCCCGTCGACTGCCTTTGTCTGTGCTTTATCACTTGGTTCTCTTTGGTCTCCCCTCTTCCTCCCTGAGCATGGCCCGACATGGAGCCACAATGCAACAGGTCAGGCTTAAAGGCCATGAAAAGTATCAGTGGGAAAATGAGCTTCTACATTCATGACACTAAACCTCTGGGGGGTCATTTCACTGGGGGAATGATCATTTACCTGAATTTAATTTGGGCATTTATACTTGATTTGATGTTAACATTGTAGATACATTGCAAACTGGGAGTTCAAATGAGGGGAATGTCGTGAAATACACAACAAGGCAACTGTGAGTGTCATGACCTGAGATAACTTGTAGAAAAAACTTGTAACAATATTTTTTACTATCTATTTTTTTTTTTTTTTTTAATACTTTTCAACACAGAATTGACTCTTGGATGAAGGATGAAACGTCTTCACCTTCAAACCTACGTCCTGATGCCTTGAGGAACCTTTTCTTGATATTACAGGGGTGTAACAAACTACAAGAACATTTTGTGCAGCATTTTATATATTGACTACCATTCAATACAGGAAGTGATATACAGAATATCCTTTGTCAAACAGGTTAGCCACTGAATTAACCTTGTTGTGGTGCCTTCTTGTTGGAAGGTTTATAGGGTCACTTGTTAATAGAGTGTAGACATAAGAGGAAAATGTCAAGAAGAAACAAAAAACACTGACCAATTTAGAACTTTTTCTCGTTGCTAAAATGCTAAGAAGACTTCCTTATTATAACATATTGTGCTGCAAGGCCATGTTTATTGTCCCAAATTAAACTACATTATACCAGGCCAATCAAAAGTGGTACTCCACTAATGTACATGTTCTGATTTCAGTTTTAACCCAAGTGAGTATGTGAACGAGTACTTTCACATTCCTTCTTTTTTTGTTGTATCAGCCTCTTTCTACAGTATACTTCCTCTGCTGTTGATCATAAAAGTTGGAGAATTCATTATAAAGCTACATTTTATTCTGTTAAAATAAAAGTGAAGACAATCATTTGGATATTTCTATTACAACTCATCTCATTTTCGGATTATTTGCGCCAAACAGCAATACTACTTGATGATCAGTTATTTCCAAATGTGCTTCGTGGATGATCCCGATTTCCGAGTTAGGATCTTGTTTTTCTGACTTAATTGTGTTCTTTCTATTAAAACTTTTCTCATTTCTATTACACGTCTCCTGCGTTTGCCTCACCTGTACTGATCAACATACTGCATTTGTGTTCTCCACTCCAGAAGAAAAAAAACTGTAATTTATTCCTGTTCAGTACGTGTTGCTGCACACCCAGGCCACTTGTGTTTTGGGTCGCGCCTCGGCTCCGGCGCTCGCTCGCTCTCGCGGCTGTGTGTTTTGATATTTCATCAGGGCCTTGCTAAACAGTGAGGAGGGCTCTCTGCCGCCCACCTCTTCTCAGACAAATTGCCTCGCACGATTGCGGAGGTGGGTCTGGGGCCTGATGGATGGCTACACAAAGACCTGACGAGAGCGTGTTTGCAAACATTAAATCCATATTTCCATATCACGCTGGAGCCACCGGCCACTGTCGGTTTGTTTAGCAGCACGGGCTTGTAATGTAAATGTTTCAACAAGGTGTCTGCTCAAGCTCATCTTCATCACCTGTTTTTGGCTCTCTTCCTCTCATCCATCCTTTAACCTCTTTAACAGTAATTATATCCTGTCTCATCTGACCGTGCTCCCCTCAGACTCCACCTTCCATTCATCAATTTCAGCTCCATCATGTCTGACCACTACATCCATGTTGGCTCATATCGTCCCACTCATTTCCATATCCTTCCACCTCTTCCTCAGACTCCACTCCCAGACTCTTGGATCTCTCACACCTTCCCATTGCCCTCCATTGTCTTATATAAATGCTCTTTTTGCCATCACTCTCTCCTCTTTTTTTCTCCGCTGCTCTTCCCCCGTTGGCTTTTGCCTGCGTTTCTCTGTTAATTTGCCTGAGAATGCATTAGCTGTAATGAAGGCTGAGGGCCGAGGGAATCCTCCAGGGTTCCATTAATCATCCCCCCTCAGACAGGCAACCTTGATTACAAGTGGCAAGAAATTCATTAGAGCCGGGCCTCTGACAACTCTTATCTCCGCCACTAGATCTGACTCATTAGGCAGCCAAATTAAAGCTATGATGGCCCTGATGAAACTCATCGCTTGTTTATCTTGTGCGATTTGATGCATCTGCCCATACATCACTGTAGCGGGCGGCTGTGCGGACCCTCCCATGAAGTCAGGCCCGGAGTCCGCCGCCGTGAGCAGACAGTACTCGTACCAGGAGCCGGTAATGAGCTCCTCTCTCCAGGTGGGAGCTGGGAAATGGTTTAATGTCTCCGCTGAACTCAACTTCTGATGTTTCAATTTGGGGCTGGAGCAGCAGAATGGGAGCGATATAAACAGTGTCCCGAGACTGAGGTGTTGGATGAAATGGGGCTGTAATAAGAGGTAGATTATTGTAATGAGGAAAAGTGATTTGGATTAAGAGCTGTTCCAGTTGACAGTAATGGTTTCAAATTAAAACTGGTGTTGGTGTAAGGTATAAATGTTCAGTTGGAGTTACTATATTGACGACATTTTGATGTAGTTCAGCAAAATAAAGTGAATACAACATAATAAACCGCAATATTGGAACTGTTCAATGGCATTTTAAGGTAAACTAAATCAATTATTATTGTTACAGCCGACTGATTAGTGTCTAACTCATGAATGTAAAGAGTGCTGATTCACCTGTTACACCTAAGCTCTGTCCACACTAATGTTTCCTACCTTTTAGTGCATTTACATCGTGCATCCATCCTACAGTGTTTTAGGATTGAAAAGTAAACTTCAGAGAAAGCTTTGGGTATCTTTTTTGTTGTAGTGTGAACAGATGCTTAAAATAACGATAAAGGTACAGATATTTATTTATTTGCCTTTTATGATTATTTGCACCAAACAGCAATAATAAGGCGTCCTAGATGATCAGCTATTTCCAAATGTGCACCTTGGATTGCTCATTGTTCGTAAAATCTGAATATTACTGTTACCAGTTATTAGTAAAATCATTCATTAGAACGTTTTAAACACCATAAGTCAGATTTAGTTAGTTACCTTTACTCAGCTTTAGCTTTGACATACCCGACTACAATCAATAGCTTTTCTACTTTCTAAGACTTATGATAATCCCAGATGATAAGATGTATTTAGGCGAAAACGATAAAGTGTCTACTTTGCCAACGTTGCACCAAAAACTCAGGGAGCAATTCTTTATATTATTTCCTGTCTCATCATACATTTACTTGTAAATTTCAACTTGGAAAAGCATTTTTTTCTGAATTAAAGAATGACGCGTAACTTTCGGCCTCATTAAAACACACTGTTGACATGTCTAAAACAATAGTATAGACATAACCAGAGGTCATTTTTATTCACATCTGACTCTAGAAGATAGCTTTGAAGAGCACATTTGAACTGAGCAAAGGTCTAATTCGGACTTTCTAATCCAGTGTGAACATAGCCTTAGTGTCTGAACTGTGCCCTGCTCCTGGTCGTCACCTCTGGCCGCTCATAAAGACTGGAATAGCCGCTGCACACTGCTGTGGAATCGAGCGTTGGTATTAGTCAGCTCTTAGATCATAATAATAACATCTTCCACTGCCTTCATCTCGGTGCCACAGTCCAGAGCGCTGAAGTGGACTCAGAATAAAGTCTACTACTCATGGATGCCCTGTCAGAGGTCACATGGAGATACATTGCTGTCATTGTGCAGTACAGATCAGGCGACCATTCTGGTTTCTGTAAAATGGTGAAATATTAATGCTGCTAAAATATTTCAGGAATCATCACGCTCTAACAGGTGCTACATGGCTCGAGGCCTGGGTCTATTTTGGAAACACATGAAGAAACCAATCCCTTTTATCATCTAAGCTAAGGTTGGGGATTTTTATTCAAATGATTTCAACTGTGGCTTTTTGTTGGAAGCAGTTCAGAGAAGCAGAGTAAACCCAGAACCATGCATACTTTAAGGAAGCTGGGGAGAAAACATCAAACACTTTTCCGGTTATAGGAGAGATTTGTGGTCAGATATTATTTTTAAGGATTTAAAAAGTCACTTCAGCATTGATCTAGGGATATTCCATATTTGGTCAAACGGACTGATTCACTGTAGTCAGGTTGGATTGGTGGAGAAAACGTGTTATACAAACGCATGGACATTGCGCACGTAAACAGGAAACGTAGAGTAAACATTACAGAATATTGTCCCATTGTTACGTTATTAATTATTTAATTTATTTATTTATTTATTATTATTTATTTTAATAATAATGTTAGGGTCATATTTCGAAGCGAGAACTTGAAAAGAAAAGCTTTCCATGTTTAGTTTGGCTGCGTAACGTCAGGTTGTTAATTGTGACGTGTGCGCATGGCTGCTGTCTGTTTCACTGATGGAGAAGTTCATTACAGCGTGTTGTCTAATGAGGAGCCATCAGTCCACCTCACACAACATGGCTTCCCACAGACAAATCAATCACGACAGTGGTTTAAAAGACATATTTCAAGTCACGATTGTTCTTGAGGAAATTAAAAAAAAAAAAAAAAAAAAAGATAAACTAGAAGCAGGAGACGTGCGTAAAACGACAGGTGATGCGTAAAATTGGAGACTACAATTTTCGACTTTACAAATTTTGTGTTTGCAAGAGTGTATGTTAATTGACAATAAATAGCTAAACTAAATATACACAACGGGTTGTACAGTTTAATTTCTTGTTTTGTTTTTGAAATAATACCTTTTTTTAATTTAACGTCGAAAAATAATCCCCGAACAACCCCTCAATCGCTTTTGCCTCGTGCGTAAAAATGATCCAATCTTATTTTCACCTTTCATATAAAACAATTTATTAGATCATTATATTTTACACTTGTCCCATTGTTTGGTCATTATTTCCTTCATGTCTTCCATAGATCGCTTTTCAAACGTGTCTCCCACCGTTTGTCAAACAAAGGTTACATGCAGATGTGCTCAACAAATTGTACGAAAACACAAAACGGGGGAAAAAAGTCACAAAATGAACATGCACAATAGAACCAAGAGAACAGTTTGGCTCCACATATAAATACTTAAAAAATCTTTACAGTCTCATGACATAGTGCCCATTTGAATCCTTATTTTTTTCCGCCATACAGATTATTTACATATTCACACGACAAATAAATAAAAAGGACAGCTGTCTGGCTCTGCGTGAGTCTCAAAGCAGCTCCCCTTGTGCTTCATGCTTAGAGTCAGTTAAGTGTTTTTCTGAAGTTCACACAGTGGCCTCTCACGGCCTGCTCCCTTGCTCTATTTGCTGGTGCTGACTCCTCACCGCGAACCTGTTGACGTGGACCGGGATGGGCACCACAATTTTGGGGTTCCTGACCGGTTCCCCCGAGCGGTTGTTCACGTTCCCGGCTTTGATGCGTTTCCACTTGGCCCTGCGGTTCTGAAACCAGATCTTGACCTGCACCTCGCTCAGCTTTAGGGCGTGGGCGATCTGCGAGCGTTCAGTGAGCGACAGGTACTTTTTACAGTGGAACTCCTTTTCCAGTTCGAGCAGCTGTTCGCTCGTGAAGGCCGTTCGTCTGCGGCGGCTTTTCCCCGCGGAGCCGCCGCCCGGTAGTGCCTCCTGGGAGCCGCTCTTCAGCTTGCTTTTCTGGGACAGGGAGCCGCAGTTGTTGCCGTCAGAAAAGCTCTCGTTCTCGCTGTCTCCGGAGCTGTCTTCCCTCTCGCTGCACGCCGTGTCTGCGGACTTCAGCTCCAACTTCTCGTCGTCAGAGCTGTACAGTTTGGTCTCGCCTGAAAGAAACAGAAAACCCGGGGCACGTTTAATTAAGCTAGCCACTTTTGTAAGGACGTCATTAAGGTGCTAACGTGCTAATTTTAAATAAGGTGCTAAGAGTGTTAAGCTAGGCTGCATGCCATAAAGGTTGCTAAAAATATGCTAAAACCACAAAATATAAACTCAAAAGAAACTTAAATTCACTAAATAAATAATATTAAATACAGGGATACATTAACAACACAACCATAATTATAAAAGACATATATTTCGTGAGTATTTTTATTTGTTCACACACGTAGATCTACATTTGACCTAAAATAAATTAAATTCCCTTATTTTCCAAGTTTTTATTAATGGCCTCCGTCTGAACTGTCACAAAATAAATCTTTTTGTAGCCTATTTGTGAATGCTGCTACACAAAATCGTTCATAGTGAAGAATACATTTTCTTTTAGAATGAACAAAATATTTTTGTGACAATAGGGCAAAAAGGACATTTTTAATTCATAAAGAAAAGAGTGGCTACTTTGTAGCTACATTTTAATAATCCCAGTAATTTTAAATAAGAATCACTGAAAGGAGAAAATATTACACTTTTGGTTTACTCCAAATTCTAATGGTATGCTAGCTTTCCAGGTAAAATTACTGCATATGGCTACCTTAGAAGCTACAGGTTAAACAAAAATGGGGGAAAATAAGGCTATTATCTCTATTTATGGTCAATTATTCCATTTTGTTTGCATTAAGCTAAAGACTTTTAAAAGTTTTCGTTGAGTGTTTTTGTCACATTTGTCACTGTATGACAAAATAGCTAATTTTGTTAACTGTTAGCTTACAGAAGGACAAACCAGATTAGCATTAGAGAAGGTTCTCGGACATCATGTCATGTCGTAGCCTACAAAACTATCTACAATAAGCTTAAATACATCCAAGCTGTTACTCCTTGACTTATGTGCGCTATTTTATTCTCGTCATAACTTTCCGCTTCGTTCTCCACAGGTTGTTCCGCACACGAGGCTCACCTGATATAGTCTGGAAAGTATCGGAGAAGTTGAGGAGCTCCGCGCCCTTGTCTCGGCCGTGTCCGTCGTCTCCATGCGGGCTCTCCCCCTGCCTCCTCGCCCCAGGCTCCGCCGCACTCAGCCTCGGCCCGGGCAGCTCCTGAGGCGGGTAGAAACTGTCAGGTGGGTCCGAAAAACTGGGCATGGTCGTAGTTAGCGCCACCATGGACGGCACTCCGGCTTGTCCCAAACTGGCGCAGAACGTGTTGGTGAGACGTCCGGCGAAAGAAGCCAGCGGCGCAAGTGGAGGGATACCGGACGATAAAGGCGAGTGGGATAAAGCTTGTGGGATAACCAGAGGTCTGTATGGCATGAACATGGGGTAGCCCGTGTAGAGCAGGTGTCCCGGTCTGGGTTGAGGCGTCCCAATGAGAGAGTCGATAGAAAACGCAGTCCCTTGTCCTCCTGGTCTCTGCATGGTGACTTTGATTTGGAAAAAAAAACTTGGAAAAATAGCAGCCTTTGAAAAGTTTCAGTGCGTAAAACGGGGAAGAAAGTACGTCCTTCGTGGTGTTGTCATCCCTGGCGAGTGGATCGCTTCTCGAGTTGTGAGTGAGTGGGGAGCTTTGTTGTGTGTGTGGCTACTCTTTCCCCTTCTTTATTTTGTCCCCCACACTGAGGACATAAACAGTGGCGCTCTGGTCTACGTCTTGGCGACTCCTCCTCGGTGCGAGCCCTCGGAGAGACAGAGCAGAGAGTGAGCGTCATTGGTTATCATCCGCGATACAAGGCGAATGAAAAGGGGGTGTTTCCCTGGGGGCTCATCCATCTTCTTCAAATTACGCTTCATTTCCTTATTCAGCCTCTGACTTTTTGGCCGTCGTGAGAGGCGGTAGTTTCCCAGTGGGGACCAAATAGACGGGTCGACCCCCCCCGCTCGCCTTTCCCCATCCCATAGGCTACACCAACCCCTCCCTCTTGAGTCCCCTCCTCAAACTCTATCTCTCCCTCTTTTTTTTTGCCAGGTTCAAACCGGTGTGACTGCGCGAGAGACTGCCCCAGCCCTTCCCCTGCTATAATAGTTGACCACACCAAGCCAATCAGCTATTATTAATTTTGATTGATGACGAGTAATTACTTTGGATCCGAGGGAGAAAAAAAAAACAACGGTGGCTCTCTCTTTTTTGTGCCTTGTTGAAGTGGCGAAAAGGAGAGAAGCAGATGTTTCTCCGCGCTCTTGGCCCGTCCTCTCGGGGCTAAAACAATGCGCTAGGCTCATGGACTCAAAAGAACAAGTGCCACAGTACAATTATTCCCCGGAGAGAGATACTCTTTGGGGGATAAAAAAGGAGGTCAACTGCCCTTGTTTGACGCGGATAGTCAAAGTCAAGGCAAGCACTTTAGAGCTAGTTGAGTTTTAATTGAATATTGAGATTTATTACAGATCACCAAATGGAATTACGCACAGGTTTTCTTTTCAAATTCCTACAAAAAATGTCCCCCCTTTTCTCTTCCTAGGTTCAATGGCGTATCATTTCACCTTTCAAATAGCAATGGGGCCTGATGATGATTAGCCCTATTGAGTCCGGGGTGCGCGCACTCTCCAGCCGCTCGTCTGATTGCACGAGGACATAAACATATCACTGCCGACTCTGATTAGCGCTCAAGGGCCAGGCCACGCTAATTCTGATAATTGCAAGTGACTCCAGCGGCAGTAATAGTAGTAGACGAACGAAGAAGCACCTCTTTTTTTTTTTCTTTTTTTTTTTTGGAACGAGTGAAACCATTGGTTAAGATCATCTCTCCCGCTCTCCATGAGGACTCCAGACATGATCCATAGCATCCTCACATTATTATTTATTAATTTATTTCTTCCCTCCCTTTTATTTTTTAACTATCTTCCATCATTTTGTTAATAATCTGGATTTATCGTTACGCACGTTTACGCACAATACATCTGTAAGTCTGCGAACATATGACACGAAAATCTAGATTTTGCAAAAGTTATAATTAACCAAAGTAATATACTATCGTGATTGATGATATTAAAATAAATAAATAATAATAATAGCCAGTCACAGGCCGAGTTGGAGTTTTGACGCACAAGGATGGAAACAGGTGCATAAAGTTACTGACTCTTTTTGATCAAACTAAGTGAACAGTTAAATTCAATTTGCCATGAGTGAATCAAATGGAAAAACTTAAAGATATAAAAAAAAATTATTTGATTCTACTAACGTGCCAGAAATAGACAAATATGACACAGTGGAGGGAACATGGTTTTACTGTGACCTTTTAATATAGGATCAAAACGGAAATATATCATTAAAATCTTTTACGCCAAGAAAAAAATAAACTCAAGAAATAGAGAACGTCATTGAAAACAGTTTGACAAGACAACGAGATGCATATACTTGGAAACGGTTTTTTTTTTATTGTATTTTTTAATATACCACATTTTTACCTCACATGCCAAAGTGCTATCACATCAGATGGAAATGTTATTTTTTCAAATATAACAAACCACATTTTATACACGTGACCTCGTTACAGTCACTCTGAAATTAAAATTAGATTGTACAAAAAAATGAAGCAAGTCAACGTTTTACAGTTAAAGTGCAGCGTGTCAATAAAGAAACCAAAGAATATTCCTTATAGGTTTCAAATCTTCTGCTTGATCAGCTCTAGCCTATAGCTCCCTCTTGTGGCGAAAACTTTAAAAAGGCACTGTGCAAAAGAGTCTAACGTGGAATCAAGTTAGAAACAAAAGCATTTGGCATAAAAGTCTTTAAAATACAATGCTGAATTGTAATGTAGACTTTTAAAAATCTGTTTTAATATTTTTAGCCACACACTTCAGTGGATGTAGCCTCTGTAGTCCAGCAGCAGGTAGTTCTTGATAAAAGTGGGTAAGTCGAGTTTGGGGACCACTATGTGAACACGGCCCTCCAAGTAGGTCCGGATTTTACAGCGAGACAAGTGCTGCAGGCATCGAGGGGTCTGCTCCAATCCGAAAATTGATTCGTAGAAGTTCTTATGTTCCTACAAACAAAGAAAAACCTTGATTATATTAGTAGATTTTAAAATATAATGTGTTTGGAATAAGCCAGAGATCTTGCCTTATACACTTCTGGAGACACAGCTTCCACCCATTTGTCATTGACTTTGAGGTTACTGTAGGCATTTAGTAGGACCTCAATGGTGCGCGGAGATTCAGAACAATGCTTTATAACCTAAAGGAAACATCCCGACACACAGAGCAAAGCAATTGGACCCACATAATCATCATTTAAGTTGGTGAGAGAGCTTGTGACTCCACAGAACTGAAGAAACAAAGTAATTAAACACTTGGAAATGAACAGATTGGTCTTCCCTCCAGGGGTTTAACTGGAAATTATGCAATTAGTGCTAATTAATCTCCTATTAACACTTGCCTAATTAGGAAGCAGGCATTTTGTCTAGTGCACGTGGGTTCACTCATAGTTGTAGTCTGTTTCCCGCAGAGAGTGCATCACTTCACGTTGTGTTATAAAAATGGGAATGATTTGAAGTCGTGAAAGCTGGGATGTTGCAAGGAACAGTTTTCAAGATGCTTACTCAAGGTGTTGCATGAGCTAATTGTGCCAAATGAGCCACCTTGATAAATATCTGGTTCAAGCTGTACATGCAGTGCAAAGCTTTAATTCTTTTTAAATTGACTGTGCAGTATTGTTTGATAAGGCTATATGCATGTTGGTGAGGCTTTGGTTCAGAATGCATTGGTTTTTAACTTACAATAAGTAAACTTGGTTCAAAAGCAGGGATAATATATAAAGGACAGTATACAGAAAATGTGCAAAAAACAAAGAAGAAATTTAAAACAAACTATGAAGCAATGTTTTGGAAATGAATGAAAAATGCGTATTAGATGTGTTTCCATTTACTGCCAAGAAGGAAACAAGTGCAAATCTGGAGGCATAGAAATAAATAAATCTACATTTTCAGTGACCCTTTTTGTTATTGTTTTTGTTTTTAATGTGAGCAAACAAAGAAAACCCATTTTCTTTATTAAAAAAAAAAAAGGTCAAAATAACTGTAATATCTAGATGTTAATATAAGATTAGCTAATTATTTTTCTATACTGCGTTATGGGCATTGTCTTAAAAGGAAAAAGACAAAACCTATTTCAGAAAAATATAATCCTAGCAATTTACATGTGAAGCCATTTTTTTCTGTAGATTTGAGTTCCTTTGTACAAGGACGTTTAATAAGTATTAAATCTGTATCCAATTGTGCACACTAATGCAACATGCTACCAGGGGTGTAATTTAACATGTAGTCCTAGTCACTCTAATGTTATGGTATTATAGAGTATTTTAAATGAAAGTCATTACATATGATCTTTTTAACAGGCAGTTCTTGACCTTAACCTACCATTGGCAGAGCTCCAGGCCAGACCCGGATCGAGCCGTGGTTCAGCAGAGCGCGGACCACCCTCTCGGGCTCATGGGAAACCTTGTAGCACACAACTTTGAGGATGTTGTGCATGGGAGCCTCACCGCCATAGTCCATATTGTTGACATCGGCCCCTTTAGCCAACAACAACTCCACTATGTCTGGGTTGGCGTTCTTACAGGCCATGTGCAGAGGAGAGTGCTTGTCTTGGTCCATGGTGTGGATGTCGGCACCTGCCCCTATCAGGATCTTACAAACTTTAAAATAGCTCTCGAGGTGCTTCACTTCCTGCGGCCGTGAACAAGCTGCATTTAGAGGAGTGAGACCCTCGCTGTTTTGTTTGTCCACGGCCGCCCCGTAGCGAAGGTAGAGGTCTACGTGGTCCGGGAGGCCGTTCCTGGCTGCGATGTGCAGCGGAGTATCATCTTCATCTAAAGTGCGGCCGTTGATTGCTGCACCATACTGAATGAGGTACTTGGCACATCTGCAGACATAATTACCCAAGAATTTTGTTGCATTATTAAGAAAAAAAGTCTTTATGGATAGGGCTGCACAACACATAACAAAACTGTGTTAAATAGTGCGTTAACTATATTACTTTATCTATAAAGAACTACTGGACTCAGGACCTCAACAATGATATTTGTGCCAAACCAATTATTTAGAAATACAAAGTACTTTATTAACATTGTAATAAAAGCAGTTACTTGCAATATTGATATTATGATTGTTTACATAGTGATAATGCCCTAATGATGCGTACATTTTAATACATAAGAACTATACGCCCTGTTTTCACTAGAGTGGTGTAGTACAGGTCAGGTTAGTTTCACAAACCATATGAAATAAGTATGATAGGTGTATGATACTGTATTACTTTGGTACTCCTCTGCTTTTCCATCTGTGTGGTACAGTTATAAATCTCGCTTTGCGGATTGTAAACATTGCCCACGCTGTTTATATATCAGCTTGTATTCTGGAGGTCCACCTGTAGATTTTAGCAGTGCCACCCAACATTTTGAGATATTTTGTCCAGGGCAAAGATTGGTGCTTGCTTACCTGCCATTAGCTTGAAAGAAATACTTTAGATTTTGGGCATCTTTCCTTTCTACAGTTGCTAGGTGCTTGCTGAAGGAGTAATGTTTTGTTGTTAAGCACCAATACTTTTAGCCCTGTATGACTGCACTATGCATTCAAACAAAGTTCAGCTGTAATTTATTGGTCATAGCATAGGTACAGTTAAAATGTTCCAAATATTACTTCCTCTAAACTCACTTTGACACCCTCAAAAGGCTATTGTTTTTAACCCAATATTTTCTTACTGTCTTTGATATATACTCACTCTAGGGATTCAGGTGTGGTGCACAGGTGTAGAGGCATGAGGCCCTCTTCAGAGACAGCGTTGGCGTTGGCTCCATGGAGCAGCAGTAGTTTGATGCACTCAGGCTGGCAGTTCTCACAGGCCTCGTGCAGTGCAGTGTTGCCACTTGGCGCCAGGTCCACATCGGCGCCACGTTGGAGCAGGAGCTTCAGGCAGTCGGTGAAGCCCCGGGACGCAGTGATGTGAAGTGGTGTGGTCAGCTCCTGCTCATACGTCAGTGACCACAGCCCTGCCGCAGAGAATACAGTTTTTATCAGGTAAATCGGGCTGGGCGTATATACCGTATTTTGTGTCACAAGTGTCATAAGTGATGATAAGAAGGTTGCTTGTAGATCAAAAAAACTCAGGATTTTGTATATAGGCCCTTGTTTACATTGGTCACATTTTACATGCCATGTGTATGCAGTTATTTTATTTTACATTATTTTGTTTCATTAGAAATGTTTGAGGGTCTTTGTGATTCCTAAGTTAGTACGATCAGTTGAACGAAACCAAGATAATACTTGTGCATTTACAGCTGTTGTTCTTCAGGTAAATTTTGATACATTTTTGGGATTATTCATTTGCCTAAATGAATGAATTTGTAGAAAAAATAAGTACTAACAATGGCAGCAGTAGAAAATAATTTCTTTCAGCTCTTCCTTCTTGGGCGGCCACAGCAAACCTTATATTGGTTTACAAATTTAGTCTGGCCTTGTCTCTTCATTTATCCGGGCTTGGGACCGGCACAAAGTTAAAATGGCTTGTGACCCCTTATGGCTGGTCTTTTGGCAAATACGGATTTCAGTTTCACAAATCCTTCTACTTCATTATCATTTCCAATGCACATTAATTATTTAACTAAAACAATAAATAAAGTTATCGAAGCTTTAGTATAACCACTGATATAAGTATTTTTCCAAACCTACTGAGGCCTCTGTAGTTAAATCTGTAGTTCTTCCACTCCTCTATGTTGCTGGTGTCATAAATGGCATCAATGAGGTATTCATATTCGTCGTCATCTATGATACTTATCAGGGTTAACTCATCACCAACGAGGAGGGAGTTCCAAAACTGCAGGACACACCCCGAGGCCTTGGCCGTGGCAATCACATCATTGCGGTAGTCCTTAGCTTTGCGCCACTTTATTTTAGGTGCAGTATAAGCCATTTTGACTGCAGTTTGTTTTTGCTGTTGCAGTTTCTCCCGGAGGAAATAAACTCTTCTGCAGGTTGTTTGTGCAAGCGAGGCTATTTGAGGGTTGTTATATGATATTTTGGCTGACCCGACAAACCCCACGAGTGCAGTGCCATAAGAGCCAATGGTCTGTTGCCTTCCATCTCACGTGTCCATTTGTTTTGCAGTAATCCAGAATCAAAGGACAGTCTTTTTATGGAGCTACACTAATATTTTCTCTACATATTAGTAAGTTACATTCTCAGTTATAGATGGCCAAAAATGAAGTTTCATTTAATATTAATTGTGCAAATAAAATGTAAATGGCCTTGATTATGTTGATCCACTTTATAAACTCTACAAAGGACATTGTATAACATTTTGGTTCATATCTAATTCTTCTGCTTGTTCTGCTTGCAGTTGTATTTTCACTTTTCTTTTGTCACAGTCTTGATTTTCCATTGAACTGATTTATAAAATGCATATGACTTTATTACATTCAGCAGTGAGACCAAGACAAGACAAAGACTTGTACAAACTGAGGCCAAGTAAATCCATGGCAAAGTGAGACAAGGACCAGTGTAAGGACCAGGACCAGTATCACATGCTGGAAGAGATCCCAAAACTTCACGTGCAGTCTCGGCCCTAATCCAAAGTCATAGCGGTGTGAACGTTTGGAGAAAGACGCAGAAGGAAATTTTGGATTATTTGGGTGTTTTGCAGTAAAATATAATAAGAATTAAATCATTTAAAAATATTTAGATATACATCGCTGGCCCCTAAAATCCCAAAATATTGCATTCTTAAAGTTTCTTGTTTGGCCCATGTTCATGAGCACTGACATGTTTCAACTGCTAACTACCTAATTTGTGATATTTAATTTCCACTATCATGTTTACATTAATTTGGAAAGACTTATTTGTAAATGTCTTTCTACTTTGGGGTTGCTTCTTTCAATATCTGTCTTTATACTTACATTGGGAGTAAGTACCATTATGTATTTCATCAATGTTGTTAGTCTTAATGTGAGAAGATACTGACGGTAACTTTTTTGAAGACTATCACCAACACTAGAATGTCCTCTATTAATAGTTTATGACTGTTTTTTTTTTATATGGCCCTGCTCATCAAATCCCATGTGGTGCTGTGATGTATTCATTTATTAAAGAGAGATGGTTCTTACCGCCCCCTTCGGCCACCCAGCGCATGTCCCCTCCCTGTGGCTCAACGATCAGGTTAACTTCGGCTCCTTTGGGAAACAGCTGCCCCATGGCCTCCAGGTCTCCAGTGTACACTGCGTTTTGGACCACCAAATCCTGGCAGACGGCCGGTGGCGTGGCTGTAATGCTGGGCCTAAGAGCGGCCCTGTCCCTGGCCTCCTTCTTTAGCAGGTAGCTGTTACATTTGTAGGAGGCCAGCTGCCTGTTGTGTCTGTGTCTCTCCAGCAATTCCTCCTCCACTGCAAGAGAGCGCAAGGCCGTGGGTGTGAAGACAAAGCTGCCACGGTACATGCTGGTTAGCTCGTCCCTTGCTGTGAAAAATGGTTTGGGTACCGTCGATCAAGGCCTGTCCCTCTGCTTCTGTCGCTAGCTAATGTCCACTCTGTGCCCGCTAGCTGTTCATAGAGTTGTTTTGATATTTGGTACGAGTCCCTCCCTGCAGTGTGACAAGTAATGCTATTTTTATGTCTCACATGCAGCCACTTGAGCCACTCCTGTTATGCCTCTAGGCCATAAAGTCTCTTGAAGGTTCAAGTGTGAAATGGTTAAAATCAGTCTAACTTTTAACTGGACTTCAAGTAATTTTGGGGTGATTGTTCACAATTTATTTCTCCATTTTAATATAAGATAGGAATATAGAGGTTTGAAATCATAATAATTTTAGCTTTTCTAAAATATCTTAAGTATCTGAGTATGTCAGAGACATCAGAAATTAATAAAAAAGTCTTAAAAAAATATCTTGTAAAACACATTATATCTCTGTGTACCACTAGATGGAGTATTGAGCTACTGCCTCGAACTAAAATAAGAAAAAAAAAAAAGGTTTTACTGCACTTTTATAAGATTCGCCCAATATGCTGTCAGCTGACTGCAATTAAGCTGATTGTCAAAACCACATACAGCCCCTATAAATAATAATTACACTTACAGGTCAAACAGAATCGCTCCCATAAAGACTCAAATGTTAGGTTATAGATAGATATGTAAAAGGTTAGGTTATAATTGTGATCCTATTTTGTGTTCCCTTGTGTAAAACCAAACACAAATGCTCTATTTCTATGCTCTTGTGTGTGCCACGTTTGTACAAAGTGTCTCTTTCTGCTTTATATATTTTTATTTCACAAGCCTTAATGGATTTTCTGTATCCATGGCTCCCTGCATTCGAACATTAGGCTGAATGACTGGCAACCGCTGTGTCACTCTGCCCCACGTGTAGTCGTCTGATGGCAGAGGGACGGAGCATAATTACGACTCCTTAGCCTATACTTGCTCAGCATCTGACAAACATCTCTTATGATGGAGTGACAACCATTTTGTAGCATTGGCAGAAATGGTTGTTATAGTTTTATTATACTTGGATCATGGTTAGGCTTTAAGACTAGGATTCAAATTTTCTTATAGTATAGTAAAAAATACACACATTTTTTTTATCTAGTCTTTAGCTTTGATTTAAAAGTGCTGAGCAGCTTTTCAAGTCTTTGATTTTCATGCAAGCAAGCATAAAAACTGACGTATTGCTTTAGTCCAGACTCCGTAAACAATCAATAATCCGTTACCAGTTGATCTCAGAGTCCTATGAGGTTTGTATGGAGTTATTAGGTCAGCTAAATATCTTGACTTATGTTTAAGACCATATTTAATTATAAAACTTATCCTCCAGGAGAAATTTAAATATTGCAGGTAAATGGCCATGTGCTTTTCAATCAATCCACCACTACGTAGGAGTCTATCGTGAGGGCTGTGGCAAACAAGGTCAACACTGCAGGTAGAGAAATATGCGATATTTGTAAAGGGGTTTTACCTTCTCATGGGAAAACGCAAAAGCATGGCTGTGTCTCATCTATACCTTAACGACTGTTGGTATGGAAATCAAGGTCATTTATTTTATGTTACAGTTTGGTAATAGACGCCACATTAAACTGAAAGCGAGTAAGAGTTTCAACTTTGAAAACACACATTACCAGAGAGAGACTAGGAATATTGTTTTTGCGGCTGGAGTACATCCTTTTAAATGATATACATAATGAGTTTATAATATGCATCTGGGCTACCTCCTCTCTACTTTGATGTCTTCCAAATGGCCCGGGTGTCATCAGCAAAACATGTAGGCACTTTCCCGCCTCATTGACTCCCAAATGTATTTTAAATATCATTCCTGGTAACGCAATTATTTAAAACGCTGAACTAAACACTTACTAATGGGGAAAAAGACAGCAGCCTCGATAAATTCATTTCTCAAATGGTGGGCATTCGTGTGTTTTTTCTTCTGTCTCTCTCTGTGAAGCGATGGCAACTCTGATGACAAGAAAAAAAAATACAAGCGCTAGTCATAACACCCCGTGCCCTCTCTTCCTCTCCTCCAGGACATATTAAATGGTTTGGTTTCCTCACATTACCCACTAGTAGGATCTCTCCTTTGTGGTCAGCTCACAAGGCGCTAAGAGACTGGACATCAGCAACAGCCCTGACGAGAGAAAAGCACTATATTTATGCAATCATAGGCAATTAGTTCCCTCTGATTATGTGCCTCTTAATGCTGTTTTGAGTACTGTGGCACACAGTAGTACTGAAAGAGATTAAACTATAGCCCTCCCTCCACTGCGAGCACTCATTTAATATAGCGAGAACATAATGAAATGTACACAGTAATTACAGTAATATTAAATGCTAATGGGTTTGGAATTGGATTTGTTGGTAGTTGAAGGCAGTCATTTTAACAAAAGGAAAAGGAAGGAAGTTGAGAGTGTCTCACTGTCCAATGTCTCACTGTCCTAAGTTTAATCATTCATGTGTTGGTGACTTGGAAATGTCTCGGTATTCCCTGGAAGGGGCAAGGGGAAGTGTTTGGGAAGAGGGAAGTCTAGGTTTTCTTGTTTAGGCAGTGGTTCTAGAGATATGGTCCAATATGGTTAATGGGAAGAAAATGAATGAATGACGAGATGAAAGGAGAACCATTTTCTCGATGAATATGGTTTGTAAAGGTAGTTCAGTTAAAGGAAACAAATCATGTCTCTCATATAAGTGACAAAGCAATAACAGTTCTTTTTCAAGGTATTGTAAAGATACAGTGATATAGAACAGTGATATGCCTAGACTTGTGTCCTGTGTCTAAAATGACATCATATTAAATCATGTTTGGTTTTTTGTTTTTTTTGTTTTTTTGTGCCTTAGTGGATTGTCCTAATACTTGATAATCAACCATTCTGGTAATATGACCATTGCTATAGATGCTGTCGTTCTCCAGCATAATTGCATGAAAGTGGTTTTAATGGCCACTCAGAATTGGCTTCCCCCATGGCTTGAGTCCACAACCTGGTTTTAGAGAAGATGCCTTGTTTCAAACCTCCCAAAGGTCTCATCACAATTCCTGTGATGTTAGTGAAGAACTTAAATGAATTTACAGAGCCTTGAAGTGAACAGTAGCCCTAAACTATTGTGTGGAGGCATGATTACTTTTTTGCATGCTCTTTCTGCTCTGTCTATAATGTATTGTATCAGTCTTTGCAGATTCCAATTGCCTCTCAATGCACTGATCACCACACAAATAGCCCTCTGTTTCATCATGACAATTGAGAGGTTCATATTTCAACCTAATAGTCCTTTATAACTTTAACCATCTATCACAACCTCATTTCATTGCGGCTGCAGTTAATACGCGCTTCCCTGCCAAGTGGAACATTTTCTAATGATGCACTCTCACATGAAAACAAGGCAAGCCAACCCGGCCACTGCATCACTCACTAATGCACCCATCTATAATGTGTTCATAGCAGTCTGCCTAAAGCAGGCCGCGATGACTACCACTAGGCATAGACACAATATGCAGAAGATACAAAAACCTAAATGGCCATGATAATCATGAACAAAGTCACAACCATGAAAAGACTATATGGCCATCATAATATCATCTGCAGATTTCCTGTCATTACGGAAGAATACAGGAAAACAACCAAAATGGGCATCACAACAACAACAGTCAGTGGTGCATTATCAGGAAGAGCTTCCCTTTGTAGGCTGTGCTCGGATGAAGGTATCTTAATAGATGTATATGTAAAGCCTGATGTAAACACCGTCCTAATTAGAGAGACCTTTATCAGTCACTTTATTTATGCAGATTGGACTGTTGCAACTGCTGGTGTCATTATCATGCAATCAAGTACTATTCAGCTGACAGTGTTGTCTTTGAAAACCTGATTAGGATGCATAACAAGGATACAATGTTGTGTGATTTTTTTCCAGACACGTTATAAATATGTCAGTGTTTAAAGCCATCTGAATAACTTTGCATAGGCGACAAGGACTACACACCATTAGCTTAGCCTATTAATTGAGGATTGTGGCATTTTAATTAAAAGTAAAAATCTTGAAAGCACAGCAGATTAATGTGATGGGGTGAACATTAACAATTTCCTTTGTTTAGTGATTTTCACCAGAAAGAGGTCACAATGATAGAGGCCTGAAAAAAATGGTTAAGCACTTACGCTATATCCAGTTAGGATTTTCTTAATGTGAAGTATCTAAAATGCCCACGTTATATTTTATTTTGTGTTTTAGTTTAAAATTATATGACTTATTAGATGTCTAATTTTGCAACGTGAAATATGACTTCCGGTCGCCATTTTTTTGTTTTTTATTTTTTGAATGAAATCCCTGTTCACTTGGAAGTAGCTCCTCAAAAACCCAGGTCTGTATTTGTGATTTGCTTTTTATAATAAACAATCCACCGTTTTATTCATTTTTATTTATATTTTCACTTTTAAATTTTAAAGTTGGTTACAGGTTTCGGTCATGTTGGCAATGTAGCCATTGATAAGCTAGCATAAAGTTGCACAAAACCAATTAGCTCCCTTGAGCTAATGGACAGTTTACTGTATTTATGCGTATCATCGGTGTAATTTCTTATCAGATAGGCAGAGTTTCGTAAGCCCTGTTTGTTTTTTTCCAACCACCTGCTTAATTTTACACCTGTGGGCGTTTATTTGTGTCAAGATGACAACAGGTGTTGCTTTTGACTGTACAGGGATAATGACAGTCTGCAGGTGTGGAGCAGGTAGGAGCACGATTCATATCAATCAGGAAATAATTGTATGTGCCGCAGGTAACAGGAAAACTGAAATGTTTTTTTGTTGTTGTTTTGTTTTATATTAGTTATCATTTGGTGGTAATATTTTGGAGCAGTTTTTGTTGGCCAGTAAAAATAAATGAGCAAGTCTACTAGTTTTAACCAGTCAAAGCTGTATTTGTTTTTTAGATGTCAAATGTGGTAAATGTTAATACATTTGTGTCGCCATTACAAAACTCCTGATTTTAAGATTGTAGCACGACACAACTCCTCCATCTTGTGGCCACCTCGACGCGTTACACTTTTCACCACATCTCAAAGAAAAGTTAAGGAAAAAACGTGTAATAATACTTTAGCGTTTATTAGTCTGTAGTGGTAGCCTTTGAGTGGTCACTTGGAGCTGGTGTACTTGGTGACCGCCTTGGTGCCCTCTGACACGGCGTGTTTGGCCAGCTCCCCGGGCAGCAGCAGCCGGACCGCGGTCTGCACCTCTCGGCTGGTGATGGTCGAGCGCTTGTTGTACTGCGCCAAACGCGACGCCTCTGTGGCAATCCTCTCGAACAGGTCGTTTACGAAGGAGTTCATAATGCTCATTGCCCGGCTGGAAATGCCCGTGTCCGGATGAACCTTGAGGAGTAAGATAGAATAATAAAAACAAGTTAGCAAATGCCGTTTAGTTCAGTTTAACGCTTTCTGTAACATGGTGGTAGACCTCACCTGCTTCAACACTTTATAGATGTACATGGCATAAGTCTCCCTTCTTTTTATTTTCCTTTTCGCCTTTTTCTCACCAGAATTCTTGGCTTTCTTTTTTGATATTTCTCCAGTCATTTTGAAGCCAAGTCAAATCAGTGTATTTAGTAAGGTACGTATACCAGATTATTGTTTCTTGGAATGAAAATCCCGACATTTTGCCGGAGGGAGTTGCTTATATTTGCTGCTAATGAGCAGTCAATTAAACGCACCTGCTCTGACAGAGGCTGGTTCACGGACGCAGAGACATACAGTGATTGTCTTGGTGTACATCCGTAGCCATGGGGGATTGTAATTGTTTTTGTTGACACACTCACTATTTTGCGTCTTTTAGCGTTCCTTTTTCTCTGCATCAGTGTGATTAGATTTATTAATTGACTGCTTGTATTTGATTACTTGCAGTTCGTTTCAGTTTCCACTAGGTGTCACACTTGTACCAACTATGACTGTGGCGCAATTTGGAATACATCAATTCCACTGAATGTTTTCCATGTTGCGCTGTTTCTAAAGTTAAAGCTAACACAGATTTAAATCTATGAGAATAAAAACTTAAAACAAAGAAATAGTTAGTGTGTTAGTATCTATTTGTTTGTTTTTGCTAACTAGAAAAATGTGCTTTACAAACTGTATGAGAGACTGTGAATGTTTTAATATGTGGTATTGTTGTTGTTGTCTTATTAACCAAAAATATGTATGTATCAATATGCTTCCATTTCATTTTGTGCATTATACAGCAAAAAAAAAAAAAAGTCTTTCAGAATAATGTTCTACTGTCTTTTTTGATCACATGCTCCAATGTTTTCTTTATGGTTGATTATTTTTCAGAATGGCTGTAGAGGAGACAGGCTGACATGAACAATCCCATGTGAGTTGCTAGGGTAAAGACACCCAGACTTCTCTTTACAAGGACACTTCCTCCAGCTTCTCCTGTGGAATACCAAGATGTTCTCTGTCCAGCTGCGTATCCTAGAAAAAAAAACTATTAAGAAATTCCCTGCTCTCAGATTTAACTAAATGTAACACAGTACATGCACATGGCTCAGGTTTTGCATAAATCAAACCTTTATTTCTGCAAATTTCAAGTCAGTTACATCTCTCGCCACCTGGTGTTACAACTCACCCAGGCTGTGGCTTCAACAACAAACATAGCTTTGAACATCGGAGTTTGACACCTCAAATATTATTAATCTCTTATTTAAAAGTTCTCAGACAAACAGCATTATTAATTAAAATCTCCCCCCACCCCGCACACACCACCACCACAACTGTGGTCTTGACATGCTTCATTTCATTTGGTTGTTTCAAGGGAATGTCCATCTTCTCATCATCATCACATCTAAACAAAGACATTTTTCTTACATTTTACAATATGGTTACATCAAACAGTGCATGGTGGAATTGGATACCCGTGGGTTAAGTGTTGTAATCTTCGCTCGGGGGCCCCCCTAGTGGGTTCATTTGTTCTTTTGATGTGGGAATAAAATGCAAATTCCTGCACAAAAGCTCTGTTCAGTTTCAACATATTACAGATTTAAACCTTTTCACCTTAGATGTAAAAAGAAGTATTGACAGTGTTCTAGTTGTTCTGAAATAGGCTAATTTTAAAACACTGTGGTTTCTGAACCTTAACAAGGTAAGGAAATTCACCAATGCTTTAGTCTTTAGTCTGAAAAACTAGTGCTGTAAACAACCCATTGGACTATCTTTTTAAATGATTTCTTACTTAGCTACAAAGGCATTTATGTTAACAACCAAGAATGGGTTCGCCAATCTTCCCCAGGTAGACATCTTCAAAAATCCTCTTTCCTGTTCAATAATACATTATATACAGATGGTAAAGCAATTTTGTCACGCTCATTGGATTCTATCACTCCAAAGATTGGCACAATTTGCCCGCAGCAATTTGCACTTGTTTAAATAGAGATTGATTTCTATATGTTCAGAAAACATCTGCTCATCTGCATACATTTCGCTTTAGCTTTGTGCTTTTGTGTTTCACAGGACTTTAGATGTTATATGGATTTTTATTCAATCTTTGTCTTGGTTTTGGACATAGATTTAACCAGGACTGTCCTGTTTTAGGTCCTTGCCCTGTGTCCTTTTGGTCAGTATCCATCATAAACCTAAACTGCTTTACTTTAACTCTGAGGCCAACACTCACTTCTGCTGCCTTGCTTTCCTTGTTTTGTGTAGGCATTGATTATTAAAAAAGAAATTAAATCTTTGAATTAAAAATAGATTTGAATTATGTTTTTAGGTCAGTACCAAGACAAAAAATCAGAAATTGTATGAAAATTTGAAAAAAAAATGTTTTAGCCATATCAAATCAAACTTTACTGTCACATCACCATCAATATACAGGAGAAGGAGAGTAAAAATCTTAGGTGCAGCGCCAGAGATGAAGTGAGTAAAAAGAGCATGGTATTAAGTCATCAACACATTAACACACATGTACACAATATATAGTTTTTAAAAAGATTGATTCAGTCTTGTGTATTAAGAAGCCTGGTGGCCTTAGGAAAAACTGTCCTTCAGTCGACTCGTGCAGGCCCGGATGTTCCGGTACCACCTACTTGAGGGGAGCAGTGAGAACAGGCTGTGACTGGGGTGGCTGTGGTCACAGATGATATTGCCTTCCTCACACACCGCCTGTTGTAGATCTCCTGGAGGGAGCTCAGCCCATATGATGTGACTGGGTGTCTTCACCACCCTCTGGAGAGACCTGCTGCTGCCAAACCAGGAGGTGATGCTCCCAGTAAGCATGCTCTCCACCGTGCAGGTGTAGAAGGCTTTGAGGACGTTTGGGTTCATCCTCAACTTCCTTAGCCGTCTGAGGAAGAAGAGGCGCTGGTGGCCCTTCCTTACCACTACATCGGTGTGCCTGGACCAAGTGAGGTCCTCAGTGATGTGGACACCGAGGAATTTGTAGCAGGTGACCCGCTCCACTGATGGTGTGTTCACTCTCCTACCTCCTGAAGTCCACAATCACCATATCGCACAGCCCCTGCCTAAACAACCGTGAATCTTCTCCTTACTGCCCTTTTAGTGCAACTGGGATTAGACATTTAAAAATATAAACCCATATAAAGAAAAGCAATTGCTCACACCTAAGCACATAACCCTGTCATTCCATGTTTAATGTTTTTGGTCTTAAATTGATATTGTTTGTTCTGTTTTTGAATGTAAGCCTTCCATGCTACACTACACCACACTACACTTCTACAAACCTTTTACTCCGCTCTACCTTGTGTCCCTGTTAATACATTTATAATATATTATGTAAAAATGCAGATTAATACCCCACTGTTACAGACTGAACACGAATTAACTTTTTCTTACCCTCTGGGTTGTGCTGTCCACCAGATATTGTGTACTACATTACATCTAAATTGGCTTTTATCTCATTCAACAGTCTGTAAAGGTAATTTGCAACAGTAGCCACAAATGTTATTGGGACAGTCTTTGCTTGTGGTGATGGCATTGCTTTTCTCCTTTTGGCAGAGTTTGACTGCTTTCATCTTGAAAGAAATGATGCGCTGAAGGTGAGTGCACATCTGTTTGTTGGACTGTGAAAGGAACAAAAAATTGGCTGCTGTTCATCGTCGCCTTTTATATCAGAATATTGCCACAGGCAGTGTTTGCTCAATTATTGTTATTATTACAGTTTTTGTAACATAATAGAAAAAAGCTTAATGATGATGTTTAACTAGGGATGCACCAATCCAGCTTTTTTAGTACAGATCCTGATCCAGGTGGTTTGAGTATCAGCTGGTATCAGATACTGATCCGATCCAACTGGTATTTTAATATACATCATATGAATAATCGTATTTGTCACATGACCCATGTGGAGATGGGGTTATCATTACATTTTATTGTAATTAGTAGATTTGTCTAAATAGAAAGTAAAGACCAGCTACAATTGTAGAGAAATGTATAGACATACAATATTATCAACTTAAAGAGTAATTTATTTTATTTATGATACATTTTTATGATCCTTGTGGTAGCTACAACAACCCAGAGGTCAGCACTGATCAGACCAAAGGGAAGACAAATCATCCTCAGGAGGAAGACGAGGTCATAGACCAGCTGATAGGGACTATAGCTTCACTGTTTTTACATTAAAAAACAGCAGCTTTTTGTAAAGCCTCGCTCAAGTAAATTGTATTAGTGAGTAAAGACAGCAGTTTGCTCTGAGGGGCTCTGTGGTGATGCTCAGAGGGAGGAGTTGGGAAACTGATAAAGTGTAAGCTACAAAAAGTTAGCATTCATTTAGCTCACTGCTAACAAGAAGTTGCAGTCTGAACAATGGTTAATACCAACTGTGGACAAAGGGGATGGATATATCACGCTCTTGTTCCCCTCTCCCTGATTCAGCTGAACTCTGCTCTGCTCGGAAGCACTGTTCCCTGTGAGTGAGAGTGCACTTCCTGCGATGCTGCTATCTCTGAGAGACAGACGAGCAACACGTTGTTCAAAATAACAATTGAATAGTTTAAAAGTAAATCTCCACTCCGCTGATTTGACTCGCTCCATCTTGTCATAAGACCTGACAGTGTAGCGCCATAGACATAGAGTTACACATAGTAGATCGGACCTATGTATTTACTTCAATGACCATTATCCGAACCAGCTTTTTTTCTAGATCGGAACTATCTAACTAACTAACTAACTAACTAACTAACATTTCTGCAGGATAAGGACTAATTAAGATTTAAAGGTGCATTTCAAGGTGGCGTGTGTTTGTATAGAGCTGAACAAAGGAGAACATTATTTAATTGTCTAATAATGTTACTGTATTACTGCATCAGAATGATACCTGTATTTAACAAAGCCGTTACTTCTGGCTTATAAATGGACTATTTTTGAAGTGAAGTCATCATCTGACCCATTTCTACTGGGTTTGTTCATCAAAAACAATATGTCTCTGCAGGGCTACTGTAGGTGCTTACAAGCTCCTGAAAGAACGGGTGTAAAGTGTGTAATGGCTGCCTAAAACAACCTGCAGCATCTCTGAGCCCTTTTATCTCATTTCTGATTAAATGCTGTGGCAGGTCTGAAGTATTATATTCAGTGTTTCAAATGTTAAATTTCTGCACTTAGCTGAGCGCAGTTCACGTTTAACTTCATGAAATATGTGCTTCTAAATGTTGGCTGAAATACTGCTGGCTTCAGTATAATATATCTTCTGAGTTACTTGCTAAATCTGCATAACATGGTCATCAAACCAATGAATTACTGTAACTGCTCCTTTAAGTACAGGAAAGCTAGAGTAAAACTTTTGCTGAACTGCACTAATTCATTACATTTTATGTTCAATCTTACATTTTTATGTTGTATTGAAACATGATCTGATGAGGTGGATGTACTGTTTAATAATGTACCTTGCTTTCACTGTTTGTTGTGGAGATGAACAATCACCCCCAAATTCTTAAGTGATTATTATTAATTCAAGCTTGTATCCAAGAAATAGTTTCATAATACGTCCTTATTTTTATGCCTTATCTTTATTCTGGTTTCCATTTGTGCTTGTTGACAATTCCCTTTGATTCCCAGCTTAGGCCATTTTTCTTTGTGATCTTTTGTTTGTGCAGTTAAGAGGAAACAGCATACCTGGAGGACCCAGAGTCACTGGAGAAACAGGTAAAATGTAAGGTAATTTATTATTTTATGGTGAAAAAAACAAACAAAACTATTTTATGTTAAATCTTACCTGACACTGCTCCTTCATTTAAAGTCAAAGTGGAAGGGCTAAAAAGAACGCAGCGCCACAACTATTATCCCTCCTTATTAATATTCACTACATTAAGCTGTGCATTCTACCATCCGCTTGAAAGCCAATTACTGTAGAAAAGTCTACCACTTTCCGTCTGCAATCTGTAACAACAGGCATGCCTGCAAGTACGATTCTGAAATTAAAGTTTGCTAAGCTTTACACAGGACGGCCTTGTTCAAACGTAAATAGACAGCAAATAAATGAAGCATGTGCTGAATTTACTTCCAATTATGAATTTATTATTTCCAACTTAATACATTGTTTATTGAATAGGTTCAATAAGTAAGACATAATTTGATATGTCATAGACGTGTGTAAGTGATTGCCTCCAATTATTCTGGCAGACATTATCTTGAAAAAAGTCACAAAATATTTGGTTGCTATTTTATTGTCTTGCTCAGTTACATATGATCTTAAGAGTCCTATGTGGAAGAAGAATGATTTTTGTTGGACAGCTTGCATCCCTGCTGCTGTTGTGTTCCACCAAGGCTTTTTTGAAGTTTAGCTGAAGGTAAATGGCTGTTACCTTCAGTAGCTAGCAACACATACATTTGTAAACATCCTTGGCACGCACGGACACAAAAAGGTAATACCCTTGCAGCTACCTAATCCCACTGACTACTTCATCTGCGTTTTTGAAAGATGTCACTGTTTGCATTTGTAGTCTATCATCTCATGTCAAAGTTATACCATATACTATATAGATTTACAGTGCTATGTAAGTATTCCATTATCCAAGTTTTCCAGTAATCCAAGTATTACATTAGAAAATTCATACTGTTCAGCATTTGCGATTTGCAAATCATCATTATTGTCTCACTTTTCTTATTTGTCACTATTGCTTTGAAATCTCATGCACATTTGGCATCCTAAACCAACAGCATTCAGCAAATGGCTGCAGTTCAATTCTTTGACACCGCTATTCACTTGATTCCTTCGGCAATGTGTCTAGACTTAAATGTTTATCCTTTTTCATCTGCTCACCACTTTCTCTGTAATGAGGTAATTTAAGTAAACATAGGCTGTTTATCTACCCTGACTCTTAGTGTTTTAATGCACAGAAAGCAGGTGTAGCTAAACTTAATGCATTTGTGACATTCCAGGGTTTGATGAATTTGATTTGATAATTTTTAGGTTTTAGGGCTTTGCTAATGAGTTTTCTGAGTTTATTCTGGAAATATGCACAGCCAAAGACCCAAAGCAAGGATAATGGACAGCAAGTCATACTGTTGTTATTTTAAACCCACACAAATGAACTAAAAATAATAAAATTTTGTCTAGGCAAGGTGCTGATTGATTATTTTCTATGGCCTGACGTAGAACTATTTTTGTCATACATATGATTTTGTCACTACATGATAGGTTTTTAAAGTTACAATAGCTATTTTAAGTTTGACGCATATTGCTTTTGAATCAAACACATGACAAGACTTTGTGCTTGTAGATTTGAGATTTCAATTTAGCAGCTGTTCTGTTTGACAAAAGATGAAATATAGGGAAAGGTGGATTCAAATCCACAGTGGTATATTACTTCTGGCACCATGCTGCATTTGATTTTGGTGAGCCTTTAATAAATTGCATCTTGATTGACATTGTGTGGTTGACAGTGGATTTCTCAGATATTTTTGACATTTCATTATAGCATAGTGGTTTTCCTGATTTTATCTGAACTGCAATCGTCTATAGTATTGTTGGTCATGGTTGCTAGGGTCTCTAAGGTTGGTTACTAGGGCCAAGTATTGATTTAATCCTCAAGGGCTGTGGTCTTATCCTTGGTGGTTCACCCATTATTATGATAATGAGACGTCCCGCATAGCCAATGAGTGATAATCTTGTTTGGTCCTTGGGGAAATGAAAGGTTTCGGTGAATGGCGTGGTGAACTTTTGACCCCAATAAAATCTCCTGTCCTGATACTGGTAAAGCTTGGAATCTAGTTGAAGATCTTGCTACTGCAATGGTCAGTCCAGAAAAAACTGACTACTAGAGAACAAATATATGATGTCACAGCAAAGCCTAAAAATAATAGTCGAGACAGTGATTATCAAACATTTCATATGAATTACCACTTCAGAAAATAGCAGTAAAAATTTTAACTGAAAAGCAGACTTTTTTTATTTTTAAAAGGAAGACTATTCCCTAATAGTCTTATGAAAGGATTATATACAAACCTATGTATTGTATATACAGTATATCGGTTCAGATGAAGAAAACATTGCTTTCAAATGTTTTAATGGTTCACGATCCTTTTACCAGGACTTTGTTTAACACTGACAGAATAAGATTGAACCAATTTAAGACAAAAAACATAAAAACACAACCTCACAAAAAACAAAACAAACCAACAACTTTGATAAACAGAAGCTGATAAAATTACCTTTATACCCAAACTTCAACATCTAAAGTCCTGGGTATAACCTATCCACCACCCAAGTCAAACATTATTATTTTTGATCAAGTATGAACAAGCAGATGAGACCTTTTCAAATGTAGGTATTTTGGACTATAAATGTTAATATTCTTCATCTTAGAAATGTTACCTTCTTAGGTATAATAATAGCAAAGTGATGGAATTCTCTTAATTTCACGTCGCCCTCTAGAACAATATAAATAGGAATGTATCTTTCTTTGAACATTCCTCTATCTGGTTTTCACTTTGTTTGTTTATGGTATGCCACAATCTAAAAAACATGATTTTGAATCCATTGCATTTACACGTCATATAATAAACAAGCAACATGTGGCATTGTTGTACAGCATCAAACACACTGACAGCACATGCTGCTGGACCAGATCGAATCATAAGACAACGTCCAGATTGAGAGACTCCCCCCTGCGAGCAGACGCACAGCAAAACAACCATTCAGCAGTGGGATGGAGCCTGACTACTAAAGAGGAAAAGGGCGAGTGAGGGACACTGAATACAGAGGTGAGAAAGCGGGAGAGAGGGGGGAGCCGTGGGAGAGTGAAAGGACGCGTTCACGCAATTGAACGGCTCCACACGGCACAATATAAACCTGTATGTTAACCAGACTAACGCTGGAAGTGTGAACGCGGCTTTTGTGGGAATTGCCAATGGGGGGGTGACCATAAAGCTTCTTCTGTGGATCTTTGCAAATAGGGAAGTGGGAGTGCGCTGGAAGCTGTGAACGCCGGTTGTCAAGCACATTGGTAAGCTGGTCGGAGGTCTTTGACTCTTATCCCCTCTCATTTTCATTTCAGGAAGCAGAAAGAAGCGCAAAAGACGGAAAAAACAAGCGTGCCAGTAAGAGACCAGTGAGCCTTTTCTGTCTGTATTACCTCCATTCACAAAACCATTGCATCCCATTATCACAGCGATGTAGAGGCATTCTCTCCGCTCGGAGAAGGAAGGGTCCCATTGACTGCTTAGGCTTAGCACCTCTCTTCAAACGCTAGCCCTTTTCATTGCAGTCCCCCTCTCGTGTCTTTTCTGTTGTCCCTTGTATTCTTGCCCCCTTTTCACACCACTCAGGAATAAGGAGACATTGGGTTTTTTTGGTCTAAAGTGGGTGTTTCTGAAGCTGTCATTGTGTTTGGTGCCGCTACAAAGGACAGCTGAGCGTAGAGTGAGCGAGAGAGACAGCTTTGGAGATAATAAAATCGCAGCCCGGAAGAATAAGGGGGACCGGGGAGCACAGAGACCACTGACAAACAGCAGAAGGAGAAGGTGAATTGTGATGAAAGGAAAAGTGCCACAGAGACTGACAAGCATTTTAAGGGAGTTTTTTATTGAGAACATTGCCACTTCTTGAAGGCTGCCAGGTGGATTGTGCTGTTGCTGTTGCTAAGCAAAGCTTGAAGTTCTTAGGGAGACACTATAGACTGTCATCCACAGCCATGAAGGGGAGCTCAGAGGACAGCATCGAGAGCACCAGGCCGTCCAACTTGCAGGCTTTTGCTAACATATCCACCCTACATGGCATGAGTCATATATTTGCTTATGGACATATGACATTTCGCCGCTTCCTCTGGACTCTGTCATTCCTAGGTTCTTTAGCCCTATTACTTATGGTGTGCATGGATCGAGTGATGTACTACCTGGAATACCCCCACGTCACTAAGTTGGACGAGGTGGCAGCGCCTAACCTCACCTTCCCTGCTGTCACCTTCTGTAACCTCAACGAGTTTCGCTTCTCCAAAATCACCAAAAATGACCTCTATCACGTGGGAGAGTTGCTAGCCCTCCTCAATAATAACTACCAAATAGCCAACCCTCACTTGGCTGAGCCCGAGGTGCTGGCTGCTCTTAAGGATAAAGCCAACTTCCAGAACTTTAAGCCCAAGCTGTTTAACATGACGGACTTTTATAACCGCACGGGGCACGACATCAGAGAAATGCTACTGCAGTGCACCTTTCGAGGAGAGGAGTGCTACCCGGCCAACTTCACCACAGTAAGTAACCATGTCCTATGGGCTCTGTTCACTTGAATGTCTGTCATTGTACACCGGCTCTGCTGACAATGTGTCCCCTGGGAGATTTGACAGTTCAGGGTTCATGAGAGGCTTCAGTGTTGGCAAAATGGAATTGGTTGGAAAACTTTTACTTTCTCCTTGTTGGAGAATCTAAAGTGAGTGGAAGTTGTTTTCTAAACTGATTGAGGCAATTATGTGCAATGAGACTGACTTGACTATTGCTATTTTGCTGTTGTTTTCAGATTTGTACAACTTGAATTGGTTTATACTGTCAGTGGAATGCTGTGATGCTTCTCTTTTTTAGTACAAATATAATAATATGTAATGTCTTTTACATTTCTACATTAGCAGGAAGCAGCTTCCCTCAGTTTTTAATATTGTACATGTGAAGAAAAAAAGTGAAAAGCATACTTTTTTATTTGAGATCATTCATATAAAGAGAAAATTGCTTTCTTCACTTGGCAATAAATGAATGTATGCACTCTATTTTTACAATTTCAAGTATACTAGTGGATGCTAGTAGAGTTTACTCATAAAACAGCTGTTAACAAACTTGAAAAATGCTTGACACAGTTAAGTTTTTCTTTAGGAAACATTCCCATGATGCAGTTTTGAGCCACAAAATCCTCTCATTGATTTGGATTACACTTAAAGTTGTTTTTCTATCTCAGCTGTAAGTGATGCATGACCTAACAATGATGTTTATTAGTGCACACCAGAGTCTGTACCAGCAGCAAAGCAGATAACACTTGCCTTGTTCAGAGTGAGTCTCCTATTGTTAGGAGACAGGCTGGGCTCAGTGTGTTGCCCATCATTAATCATGTGCTTTGTTTATTCAAATGACATGCATATTTATCATTTACTGCTAAGTGGTCAGGAGTCAAATGCTGTTTTTTTTTTTTTTTTTTTTTTTGGCTTAGCAAAACTGCATGATGTGATTGATCTAGCAATAGTTCAGACAAAAGCATGACTATCTTTTAAGTTATTACATATGTTTTTGAATGATGGTGGTTCAAAAACAACATATGGTATCATAATAGTCATATGTTGGCAAAAGTTACATTTAAATAAACCAATTGCAATCTTTGTTTATTTAAATGCAACATGCAAACATAGATGGATGGTTTAAAAAAAGAAAGAAAAAAGCAGGTACCACTCTTCATAGTTTGTGACTCTTGCATCCCTACAATCAAATACGAGATTTGCCTCCATAAGATCTAGTGTTGTCATGCATTTATTGTACTTTTGATTTTCAACCAGTATGTGCTTTTTCACTCAAAAATATCCTTTGGAACAATAGCTCTGACCTCACTTTCCCACTTCTTTAGGTAAAGTTAGTTACAACCAGTTCATGTTTAATTTATTTAAGTACACCATTTTTTTTTCAATTAATTAAACAAGAATCCTTATACTGTAGTGAATGAAAACTCATTTATTTTCTACTTTTGTATATTCCACCACTTAAGCTGCAGGTTTTAATTGGACACCTGAATTACTAATCTCTCTACTGAGTCTGTCCTCTTGACAAATACATTATCTCATCTTCATTGTATCTTTAATCAACCCTGAGAAGAAGAAATCCCCACACTCAGGCCTGTTTTAAGTGACTGACTGCCATCATCAGAGTAGTTTGAGTCTTTTATGTCTCTCATGATAAAACACTAATTTAATATTGCCTTTCAGTCCTGTTCCTTCTAATTTGTGCCGCAAATACCGTGAATTGGAAATGTCTCCATTTACATTTTTGTTTCCAAGCAGCATTTGCCAGTGATGTGAGAAAATCACTGATGGGAAGCTAATTGCCGTTGTGTTGCTTGATTGAAAGTGCTTGCAGCATTTAATGTGATGGTGAAATGTAAGTGAATGAATTAGTTGAGTTAGCTGTATATTGTCAACCGTAACCCTACCTGTCTGTTGTGCACTTTAGCAGCAGTTTATTTGAAGTGACTTTTTTAGATCTTGCTCCATTTTTTAAATTGAGCCCATATTGTTCTCTAGTTTCTGACAAGAGGCCCATAGAAGATATTTACGGCCGATATCATGCTAAGAAATTGTTCAAAATGTGAATCAGGTGGCCACATTAAAGTGCTTGTACAAAGTAATTGTAAGTTTTCTTGTTGGAACAGTGATGACAACAGATGTTGCTCCATTCTACACTCTCGCACTGATTAAATGAACCCCCTTCCTTCTTCACCAAGAGATAGCAAACATGCCACGTGTTTACCATCTACTGTATGTGAGATCAGACTTGTAGTGTTAGAATTTTAGAACTGTTCTCTGGTATCTTTTTCCATGTTGCATGCCCTGGTCTTGCCCAGATTTAGTCAACAAAAGCAGTTAATGAGATTTTGACTGCAACACCACATTGCAGTGTGTTGTTTGGGTAGCGTGGTTGAAGCACTACCCCATTACTACCCTGCATTAAGCCTTGGTGGGCTAAAGTGTGTTTGTCAGGACTTGGAGCAGTGCCAGAAGTGCCATAGCAGTCCCTCTGAGTGTCGGTGCGGTAACTGATAATAATGTCCTCCAACCAGCTTGCCCCCAGAGCAACATGGCATTACAGTTCAACACATTTATACAAAAAAGTCAGCACAATGTGAGGGAGACATACTCATGTTATTGTTTATGGTTTTAAATGCCACATGTAATTATAGCCTTTAGTTCATCAAACTGAGGCAAAAGAGCTGAGCCATATCAGTGATAGACACATAGGCAAAGTGCTACAAGTCATAAACGAGAACTGCGCTCTAGATCTTATTCTCTGTTGTCCACTGCCACCAAGAGACAAACAGCGAGCCTGCTTCAGCAGATTCAAAAAGAAACATGGTACCCTCTGAACTTTAGTCCCTAATTCAGAAACAGATTAACTACTACTAAACTAATGCTAGTGAATATACAAAGTTGCTAGACCTGAAAAGCTGTAATACCAAATACAGTGTTTTGATTTTCATTTATAACACAAAATCTTATCTGTATTGTGATACAAATTTGAAGCCATATAACACACTTGTATTATGTTAATGTTAAACACCTATTGTAAACCGTTTAAATTTTTTGCAGCCACACCGATGTGTACACATAAATGATTTCAGTTGACTTTATCTACTTTGGTATTTTCCTATCAAAAACACATCACTATTCACCAGCAGCATAATGATATTTAGACGACTACTTCAGGAAAATTTCAAATATTCAAATTCCCCCCTCAGACGTGTTGAAAGGAAGATTTACAATGCAAAGGACTGTGGGAGTGATGAGCTTTGACCTTGAATAAATGAAGGAAGAATTCCATTAAGTCAGGTTATGATGCAGGTGGGAATGAAAGCATTCACAATGTGCCATATTTTAGTGGATGGGAGAGAATGGAAATTTTTTTTTTTTCGCTGGCAGTGGTTCAAGCCAGTCATGAAAAATATATACATATTTTTTGTGCCCACTGTATCGATATGGTTTGTTTCTTGTACTCAAAGCAACTTCAAGTTGGCAAAAAAGACAGGTCATTATCATTTAACACGGTTGAACAGACTTTGATTTTTAGACTGCTTCAATTCATGTTTATCTCATTTAGCAAATGCTTTAAAAAAGTTAGTTTAAAAATTGAAAAGTCAAAATCCTCTCTTCAAATATCTAAGAAATGTGATCCCTCAACAATAGCTTTTTACACTTAATGCTTAACTTTAAGCAGCACTGCCTGATTTTCTTTTTAAGCAATCTAGAGACCTGCTGATTTCAGCGTCCAGCTAAAGCAATCGGGGAATTATCTCTGCCTAAATAAACATTGTGTGATGGAATTGCCAGTATTAATCTCCGTTCTACGTTGCTTCCTTTTTATCTATCTTTTTCTTATTTGAGGTGTTCACTGTGTAAAAACACGTACTAAGCGCTAAATTTCCTTTTTCTCTGTTTTATCGGTAGCCGTTACTTTCTTATGGACAGGCAGCATAGACCAATGGGAGGATTCCTTTTTCCAGAAGTGAGCATGTGACTGGCCAAAACTTTATACCTGACAGAAAATTCTTATCTAATAAAATTCTTAATAATAAAAAGAAGGTGATGTCTTAAGGCTTGCAAATTTTACTGATGAATAAAACAGTATTTTAAAAATGTGAGTTGCGACTTACAATGAGATCATTGTAATTCACCCCAGTATTTGAATCAGAGTTCAGCTGAAGAGTAACTTTTCTTTTCTGAGAATGTAACCTTTATCAATATGTATTTATCGACACGCTGAGTTTGAAGGCTCTGTATGTAAATGGCAGCTTGGTCGATAATACTGTGGCTCCTGAACAAGAAGCTGATTATTTCCATTTCTTATCCAGTGTGTAAAATCAGTATTCAACATCACAGTTAGCCAAAAAAGGACTTGTGGTCTTTTAGTTGTAGTCTGAAGTAGTCTGAAGTACTGACGTTGAGGGCCTTGGCTTCAAATATAGTGCTTGCTTACTGCTTCATTACTGTACTGTCTTTGTCAGTGTTTTATCTGCTCACTTTGAAACCTAAATGCGTCCACACCTTAGCAACGGCAGTATGTTGACGAGAAGCAACTTTATTTTTCAAAAAACAAAGATACTTGACTGCATAATGCTTTCTGATATTTTCAAGAGATGATTTCTGAGAGCTCAGCACAAGTCCACTATAGAAACTCCAAAACAGCAGGAGATGGAAAAGGAGGGAGCCAGGGCCTTATCTGCAAAGTAAGCTGAGAAGAGTTGTGTTCTGAAGCACACAGCTCGGTACATTAGAGTTGTGTGAAAGAAAAAACTGTATTTTTCAATGTTTGATCCAACCCATACTCATTCCCAAGGCGTAATTTTGCTACGCGCTATATCTACTATATATTGTTGCCCTGTAATTTGTCACAGCCCACTCTAGTGCAACAGGCTAGAGGCTATTGTTTTAATGCTTCTTCGGGTCTGCGCAACTTTTAACAGTGATCATTAACGTTACCAAAGTCACTCTGTATGAACTTAACTACTTTCCCCATGTGCCTATTGAACAAATGAACCTGTAAAGTAACAGTAAAGGATGATAAAATTGGTAACCAGATCTGATCCTGTGTGTATTTTGGTTTGTATGCCTTAGGGAGTTCCATGATAAATCAAAAATATGGTAAGATGTCAGTTGAGTTGGTATGGCTCAGACAACCCCTAAAGAGGCTTGCTTTTCTGCTGTCATTGTTGCTGTTTGTTAGAAAAACTTTTAAAATGCACGTGTCTTGGCGTAACTGGAATACAACAAGTACCTAGGGGTGCAGTGGCTCAGGTGGTAGAGCAGGGTGTCCAATTACCGGAAGGTTGGCGGTTTGATTCCCGCTCCCTCCTTTTCATCCTGTCATTGCCTCCAGTACCACCTGCCTTGCCTCCAGTACCACAGCACTGGTGTATGAATGTGTGTGTGATTGTGATTGTGGAGGTGAGTTTGGTGGTGGTTGGAGAAGGCTTGAGCACCTGGTGTATGGCAGCCCGCCTCTCTCCAAGTGTGAATGTGTGTGAGTGGGGTGAATGGAAGCATGATGTAAAGCGCTTTGGGTGCCTAAGATGGGTATGAAAAGCGCTATATAAATGCATGCCATTTTGCCATTTACCTAGAGACTTTAACTCTGTTGAAGAGCAGAAACAGATCTAGCTAGGTTTGTTTTCAAAAAAGTATAACATGTGTAATTTTCTTTTCCTGGGATATGTTAGTCACAGGAACAAAACAAGCTTTACTGGAGAAAATGTAGCTGTTTTGTGTTTGTCTTTTTGATACTCTATACTATAGTTTTCTCTATCATCCAGTCAACTGGCTCTAGTATTTAGTACCACCTTTTAGTAATCATACCTTGTTGTTGTATGTACTATAGGAATGTGTCTGTAGTTCATTAACATAGTCTGTCAAATGGCATTGTCAGGGTCAGCAGAATATGAGATTGGCCATTTACTATAAGGCAGTCTACACGTAAACTCATGACAGTCAAAAGAAGAAGATTCTTCATTATAAGGATTTAAATGCAGTTCATAACTTGCATGCAATTCATAATTTGAACACACAAGCTATTGCTTTTCTAAACATATTTTGTAAATATTTACACTATTGAATAACTTAATAATCCGAGGCAAACCTGTTTTCCTCAGCCTTGTCTTACTGACTCACTGACACTTGACACTATATTGGTTTAATTAGAGAAAGTCTTCAACTTTCACGTTTTCTACCACTAGTGTTTTTAGTTTTAAGATTGATTCACCAGGACAGAATGGAAATGTGTGCTTTAGTGGTGACAGTGACAATGTATCTGAGAAAGACGACAGCCTGAGATATGATATGAAATGATTTTTCTCTGCAGTTATTTTGTTCACAAGTAAGGGAAATCTAAACTGCATCTAAAAATAAATGCACCATGATATTGAAAGGGCTCGAGGCAAAACATTATTACATTTCAGAAAGTTGTTCTGCCACCAACCTCTGAAATAGTACTGGAATTTTGCCTCCTTTAGTATCTTTTTGTACAACAGAACACAAGGAATTTATATATATATATATATATATATATATATATATATATATATATATATATATATATATATATATATATATATATATATATATATATATATATAAAATGTGATGATGTGGCTTTTTTATCTCAGGAAAATGAGAGCAAAAAATGTGTTGCTATTAGATATCAATGCATTGTGTATCCCAAATATTTGCAGAGACAGTAGCCTTGTCTTACATCACAATCTCAAATCAAAATGGTATGTGGTAGTGTTTCTATTGAAATAATTGTCAGCAGTACACATTGGTGTAATTGCAAGTTATAATGTTTATGAAATGAGTGAAAATGCCTCACATTTTTAAAAAATCTAATTCAAACAGTCTGAGTAGATTGGCTGACGTATCTCAAAACACAAGTCTTGGAAGTGTAAGTAAGGACATTGTGAGTACTGCCTTTTTGGCAGATCAATAATATGTTATAATTTGTGCTTGCTCCATTACTCCTCATTAAATTTTGTCCATGTGTCAATTAAATACAATATAGGTGCATGCTTTTCACAACTCATTTGTTGTGTGTAATTCTCTTTTTATTCCTACGTTGCTTCAGTTCTTGGATCTCTTCTCATTCCTTCACTATAAAGGTGATGGCAACAAACCCCCAACAGCCAGCTCCACTCACAAATGTATTGCAAAGACCTGGATGCAAGCATAAATGTCAAATTCAAGATCAAAATGCTTTTCATGGGGGGGCGCCCCTGGCAGCTCAGGTAGAACATAATATGCCTAGCAAGAAATGCTTTTCATATTGTAACCACATAGTGGATAACATGCTTGAAAATGTGTATTATGTTTCTAAACAGCTTGTTTTGTGTATCTTGGTCACACCTCATGGCACTAAGAAGCTACTAACCAGTTTTTTCAACATGTAAAACTGTGCAAATTGTTAATTTTGGAAAATGTAATAATATTCCTTCACATTAGAAAGGGACGTTGCCGGCCATATATGATTAAAGGCGCTGAAAATTGTCAAAAGGGACAGTGAAAGTACTCTGGATCTGTTTTACTGTAGCGAATAAGAACAGTTTAATGTAGCTTTTGCAAATCTAGCACTTGTATATTTTTTTGTCAGGCACATTGAACATTTTGCACCTTCTGTTTGCATGAGTGCCTTTCCCATTAAAGTACAGCAACACTAGGAGGAAGCACAAATGAATATGTCTCGCAGTATATCGATTCGGCCTGTACACCTTCAGAATGCTTATTAATTCCTACCAAATTTTGTCCCAGAGCTTGAAAGTAGGCGACTTATTTAGTCCCTTGCATTTTAGTTCATTAAACCTCTAATCACGCTGATAGAATAGTACAAAGAATCATTTGGTTTGTCATTGGCCTGATTGTGACCTGCGCTGTGTGATCATTAATAGCGCTGCAGTGGTTAAGTCATTTGCATTCATGGACTGGTCCGTTTATCTTCTCTAAGACCGGATTACTTGTATGAAGGCCAAATTGTCAACATGTCCTTTTGTATTGTACAAGCTCTGTTTATGAGACAGAGGACTGCACTGCTCCTGTTTGTTTATGAGGAACAAAGTGCTTCCACAAACGGCTTTTGAAATAATACATACAGACAGTTAACGAAATTACCTCACTTCCCATGAAAGATTTTAGGAATATTTTACCGTATAATGGAAAAGTTTCAGCCTACTTTTGCATTTGATAAGAGGAGATTGTAGTGTCTGTCTTAATAAAACAAATGTAAATCACATGAGATTAGTTTGTGCATCTGGCTGTTTTTTGTTCTTTTAACCCACTTGGCTTACCTATGGTGTATAAAGTGCAGTTATTAGTCTCTTCCATTCGTCTCTTAACAGCCCTAGTTAATACTGTAATGTGTGAAAATTGGTCCATTTATGTTTAATGCTTGTAATTTAATGCTTGGCGTTTACATGGATGGCCAACATGCTTTTAGTCCTATTCAGTTTATTAAACAGAATTTGACTGTGACACAGTGCATTGTGTGACTGTACACTAACCTGCAAGTCATTTGATTGGACAGTGAATTCTTAATCTGGTGCAAATGAGAATAATGATGAGAACAAAAGTGTTTTATGAAGTGAAGCTTGTCTTGTTCTTTTGATTAACATTAAGAAAGGATTCCATTTTTTTTAAAGTAAAGTTAAACAATGCCAACATTTACAGGTAGCAGTGTAATAAGCTGATGCAGCTTTGAGAATGTAAAGTGAAAATTAATTTAAAGTTAAATGCTGTATCCAAAGATGTTTGTGAATGCCATGCTGTTGCCAGACCCAAAAGCTCTCTGCTAGTCATGGAATATCTCAGAGCCTTTGACAAACAGGTCATTTCAAAGAGGCGAGCTCAGGCTTCTTCTGGCTTCTCTGACTGCGGAAATTTTGAATGAATACATTAAGTAAACTAGAAAGTAATTGGCTATGACCTTTTTATTGTGTCTAAATCAAACCTATTATTGTGGTTCACTAGCTGCAGTTTTAATATATTTCTGTTCTTAGTGTTGCCAAATAGGAAGTTGTTTTTCCAAAGAGCTGTTCTTTTATAGTCAGTGGACCAGAATTATTATATGCAAAGGTCTTACAACACACACATTAAACCTTACTTTAAATGACAAGTTGCCTTGAAACTTATTGCGTTTTTTATAATCATTGTCAAATTCATGGCCCAAAATTAGAAAAGTTCATAAACCCTCTATGCCCAATATTTGATGAATTACTTTCCAAACCACGTGGTTTTGCAGTTTTATTAAAACCTCACTCTTTGTCTGTTTAAACAAATCAGAGGCCAGCGTATTGTTTAATGATGAATCTGTTTTCTTACTTGAGTGTGAATTAAAATGAAATTTGGCCTTCTGCTACCTTGGGCCGGTCTGTTGCCATGGCGCTCATCTGTTCTCCAATGCTGTCCAATTACAAACTCCACATTTAGCCGCATGCAAACTCATAAAATGAAAATCTGTAAAAGTTAGGAACAAATACAGTTATTCAGAACTTACACATTACACAAAAAATGCTATTTGAATGTCTTCTTTAGATTGAATTACATTGAATATTATATTTACAGTATCCAAGCCTTTTTTCTCCCTTTTTGGGTCTTTTAGTTAATACAAACATTAATGTCTCTCCATGTATCAAGTGCATATACTATGCTTTAATGTTTTGATTAGGTACTTTCATCTATGTAGTGTACCAGAGCTGTAGGGCGCTGGAAAAGCTTGAAAGTGGACCTTGAAAAGAGCTTGAATTAGACTTTTCTAAATGTATGTGAACTCTCATTTTTCTCTTAAACACTGTTTGCCAAAAGGTGTTTCCTCAATGATCAATTACATTGGTTTAGTTCACTGTACAAATTGCTGCCTTTGCCATTTGTTTTATATCCAGTATAATGTGCTACAGTACAGTAAAGTTTTCATTTGCTTGTTGTTTTTGATGGATACACAATCTGACAACAATATCATCCTTGAATATTTGGCCTCTATCACTTCTTTGTGTTTTGAGGAAGCTGCTTGTTGCTGCTGCGTACTCCTCCGAGACTCATTATGGCCGTGGAACTGGAGGATATAAAATAATGGTGGCACTGGGGAGCAGATCGCAACTGTTGGACATTTTTGGAATGTTAAGTTGTCGCTGATTGTATTGGCTTGTTTTGTTTTGGCTCTTGTCCTTACTGCTAGACACATGCTTCTGTGGATATTCAGTTTATTAGTTCTGCTTCATTTTATTGGAAATGTTGAGAATAGAACAATACTGGACAGTGTAATCAGATGGAGACGAGAACGTTTTTGACTACCAGCCAATTGGCATTCATCTCAATTTCTCTCTCTTAACTCTTGATGTAATGTCTTATTAGTTTGTTTACAGCTTCGCAGACACATTCTTTTCTTTCTTTTTTTTTTTTTTAATAAATGGACTAACTGAGCATCAATAGTTAGCAAGACCCACAAAAAGATATATTGCTTCATGACACTCCTGGCTTCTTCACTAGTTGTTAGCATTTTAAGCTAAAACAGTTAACTTTGAGACAATCATACTCTGCAGAAGCAGTTGTATACAAAGCATAAGTCTATTGATTCAAGTTGGATTTCCGGGGAGCGGAATAAATGGACTCAGATTAAACTAAATGGATTGCTAGCCAATTCAATAAAAAAGCCAATTTAGAGTGCAGTACCATCACATACAGAACTGCGCAGGGACCAGCCCAATTGGAAAAACATACAACAGATCAGAGAAACAAAACACTGCATAAACCCTACCCCATTCTGGATAAATGTTTATGATTGGTCTGGCAGGATTGATTTTGGTGAAAAGGGACCTCCTTTACTTTGCCAAGAAAGTCACTGGCAACTCTGCAGTGTGCTACTTTTTTGTCAAAAATCTTGTCTGCCAACTTTTCAGGCTTCTACAAGTTGGGTCACTTTTTACTTTATTATTTTTATTATTAGTAGTATTCTTCTAGTGTCTGATCATTGGAAGGTTAATATCACTTGTGGAAGTAATGTGGATAGTTGAAAGTGGCCATTTTTGTATGGTACAGCCACAGTCGACTGCTCTGATAAGTACATTTACTAATGTTGGGAAATGACTCTGAATGAGTCATCATGAAGTTTGCAGTGGTTTTAACAATAGCTTAAGTGGTGGAAAGGTTATAAGAGAGGACATTGCAGACTATAAGAGATAGTGAAACACAATCTCATAGTTAGCTGAGCACGGACTCTAGCACCATATTGTTATCTGTAATTGTAACGACCTTACCTGAAATGTGTTGTTCTGATGCTTGTGAGGAGGAGTGGTGACTCATCTGGTTTGCATTTTCTGTTGCTGCGTTTATCTCAAAGTGTCTCTATTATGCAGCCCAGTGCAGACCTTCCTGCCTTCTGTCTCTGCTTCAGGATACGGCGATTAGAAAAGCTGTTACTGTTGCTGATTCATACTGTGCACAAAACAATACCATTTATCAGAACTTACACACTTTAGGCCAGACATATTATTCAAACAATAAAAATGCAAACAGAATATCTTTATTGGTGCTTGTATGGCGTTAACACAAAAATGCCTGTCTTTATGCAATTGCAGTGTTGTCAAAGGTTCATCATAAAAAGCAGTTGTTTCCATCTTTTATGACTGCTTGTCTTTACTGAATGCAGTAATTGCTAAAATAATGTACAAGCATGCTTGCAGTTTTCTATTTGGATTAACCTATTGCAGTTGAGAGATAATTTATGCTCCCAAAAAGGCAGGTAATTTATTTTTCCTTTTTGTTGTCTGTTTTTGTTTTATCTCTGGCTTCTTCTCTCGCACATCTATTGATAAGTCAATTAGGAGTCTGAGTTTGATAACCACAGGGGAATAGTGTCTTTTGAAAATGCTTAAAACACTTGTTTTTAAAAGCATTTCATTTTAAAAGTCTGTTTTTTTCCACCTGAGAGTTTCTGTAGCATCATGTGAACATAGTGGCACTGAGCTGCAACATACAAATCCTGGTGTTTACTCCACATGTTAACACGGTTTTTGTGACTTGGCAATCTGCGTACATCGGTATAAAGTGCTGCCCACATGCAATGAACATGCGTTTCTGTTGAGTGAACCGTGGGAAGCCTCTCTGCAGACAAGTCAGTGCCTCACTCACTCTGCTTAGTCAGGCCTAACATGCCAGAGGCAGATCACTCTCTGCTGCATATAAATTAAAGTAGATAGCCCAATCCGTGCTGTATTATCTGCTGTGCTCCTAACTTCTCACTGAGAGGCGGTGCTTATTTCACAGCGGCTAATGACGGTAACGTCAAACTGAGGATGAGTAACGACCGCCAGCATGAATTCATGTCAAACCATGCAAGTAAATGAGCAGTGATTCACTAGCACTGCCAACCGTTCATTTCATTTTCAAAGAGATACCTTCATTTACCAGTGGTACTTAGCTAAATGTCTGGCATAATCTGAATAGAGTGATCAAAATCTGACTCATTGCCATTAAGTGTACTGAAGGCAAAGCTTTTCAACACATTTTTTGTGTGAATTCTTACTGGTATATCAACATAATAGACACATCAACATCCTGTGTAAAATGTGCCTTTGTCCGTATATCTGTATTCAGATCTCAATATTTTTTCTCTCCATGAGGGTAAAAAAAAAACAATTACTCGTTTAGCTGAAGGTGCTTTATTGTAACACTGGATAAGCAGTTTGACAACAGCCTGATTTAATTTGCAATAAGTGCTTTCAAATTAAAAAAAGTCGGTTTCTCAGTTTGCACAATTAAACCACAGTCAGAACTTTGTGAAGACATTATTATTTCCAGATGGTGTTAAAACTATATCTTGGTCATGCTGCAGTTCATGTTTCAGTGTTAGAGACAGAACTCATGCGCAATCAGCAGAGCTGTAGGAGGTTAAACTCTTCTATTGGATTATCGACAGGATCTGAAATGGCACAGCCTCAAAATGAGTCACCGAGACACTGAGAGACTGTGAGATTCATCCATAGATCAGATCATTACATCCCCTACATCAGAGCAGAGGACAGACAGAGCCAAATGTGTCACTGGGCACTAGAGTTAGCTACCAAATCAATTGTGTCTAAGAAGTTGTATAGCAGAGTATCAGTCTGTCAGTGTAACTTTACAAGATTTGCAGCAATTAAATGCTACTGCAAACACACATGGGACTGCCATGTTTAAATATCTCATAGATGGAAGTGTGTTGGTCAGCCTAAAAGGCGGGAAAGTGCCCCATCACTCAGAGTTGCATATAGGAGGATCTGGTGAGCCAGACGCATTGAAATGAAAAAAGCTTTTCATGTTAGAGAACCATCAAAGGGATTTTAAGGCTTTGTGTTAAGTGGTTAAAGACATTTAATGAAATGCTTGTAATAAAATATGTTATGGCAGTCTTAACTCATATGGATATGATTAGGCGAGATTAATACTTGGTTCTTGTAAGTTGTATAAGATATAAGGGCTTTGTAAAATTACTATGGATGTTAAAATGAATAACAGATCATGCTTTATTGTAGGCATTTTTAAATATAACCACTTGAATCTAACCTTAACCAAAATACTTCTTGTCTGACAACCAATTAAGTTATAAATGTTAAAGTTGCTATATATATATATAAATATATATATATATATATATATATATATATATATATATATATATATATATATATATATATATATATATATATATATATATATATATATATATATATATATATACATGCTTTGATGCAAACTTGTGTTAAGAGATGGCGGAATTTTATCAATTGAGAAAAGTAAAATTCATCTTGCATATTGACCGTTGTAAATACGTATGTTGTGGTGGAAATATCCCTAGGATTATTTACAATGTAGAAGAGGATGTTGGAAAATACATATAGACTCCTTTACATTCTCAGTGGCTTTTCTTCCAAATGCAAGTATTTTCAAATTGTCTCTACAGCATTGTGTTATCTACTCAATGTGTGCTTTGCTAATCTAAATTGCTAGTGGAGAAGCTAATACAAGGGTTTCAAATGTGGAATAGAAAATCTGCCTTCGCTCTTTCATTATCCTAATGAACTCATTATGGGCATGATAATTGTCCTCAGTTGGCCAAACTGAATAGAAGCTGTGGGCAATTTCTCCATAGGTTCATTTTATATATTACAGTATAGACTATAGTTGTAGCAATTGGCTTTCTGATAAAGATGTTGTACTCTTGTGAAAAGTGTACATTTTGCTTTCTATTTATGAAGGCAACAAATAGTGCAGTGGAGCTAGAGAAATGGTCCATGTGAAAAGATTAACTGGATCCCTGGGAAACTGGCCACATGAAATTTGGGGACATTGGCTGGATCTTGATTTGGGGATTCATTCATTCATGGCATACCACACATGGATTGAATGTGACCTCTTCACAGCTTTTTGGAAAGATTTTCATTTGCAGAATAAAAGAAACCAGCACATAAGTATCTTAAAGTGAACAGGGTTTGTGGTGAAATGCAAACAAATTTGGACGGAAAACATAAAACAAAAACAAAATGATGTTACAACACTATAATCTAAATTGAGATCAATCTTGGGGCTTTTTTTTAAGCTGTTCTGCTTACATCAGCCTCTTGGATAAGGTAGTGCTCACTTATAAAGCTGTTCTTCCTAATTCCAGCAGTTAGGGCTGTCTTCGTTGAGGGTTTGTCAGGGGCTATATTGCTTTAGTTGTTTTAAAGAGGATTTCACTCAAACTCTCACTTCTTTCACTTAGAGCCCACACCCAATCTCATTTACTAGCCCTATTTCCTCTCTCCAAACCACATTCAATATTAAGACTGTCACGTTCTGTCTCTTGTGAATGTTGAGTGGCCATTTTCTAAAATCCCTGGTTCAGGGAAATGGTGCCTGGTTTGACAAAACATTTCAGTGCACCACATGAGATAATGGATTCTATAACAATATGTTGAAATGTTCATGTTCTACTAGTCTGTCATAAATTTGTTTTGTTAACTTTGATCATGTGTTTCCATGTTTATCTGAAATAGAAAACATATAGAATGTAGGATTGTATATTCAAGATTTACTCACACTTTAAAATACTTCATATCAATACCAATATCAAATACAGACTAATCTACTGAAAGGGACAAATCTGGAAATTGATATATAATAGAATAAATAAGGAATGTCATATCTTTTGGTTCTCATTGGAAAGCGGTGCTTAACATGAGACTAATGATAATGGAAGACCCTCAAGCTCTTGCATACTTGATTAGTGAAGTTGCACTGTGTTTTGAATAAGTAATGCTACAATTCCAGCACTAAACATTAATATGAAGTCAAGTTTCTTCCTTTCCTCCATCCGTGGTGAAAGTCCCACCCGCTCCAGGCTTATTCTGGCAGAATGGTGCTCAGCTTGTACCAGGGGAGTGCGAAGCTGCTCTGTCAGCCAGCAGGATAACATTTTTCTCCCACGAGTCTTGCAAAAGCGTCTTCTGCCAAAAGCCTCCTACTGCATTGCCACCTGGTTGTCTGTTGTAATGCGCTCGCAGCCAACAGCCATGTTTGTAGTCCCACCATCGGACCTCCACGAGGCCCCTGGCGACGATTTGAATGAATAAACCTGCACCGCTGCCAATTCTTTAGCTAATCTTCTTTGTTTAGATGTGACTGAATTATGAGACCGAATGAGCAGCAAATTATTTATTGACTCAATGCCTTCATCGCTTAATGGGTCTCTCCATGTGTAACTCTGAAGCTAGCTGACTATGAGATCTGAGATGCATCGTTACAGACATTCTACAGGTGCATGAATATCTTGAAATATTTCAGTATTTTCAAATAGGTTGCATTTGACTTAAGTGCTTGGAAATAAAAAGTTATGCAGCTTGTCTTTACTTATGCCATTATTCAAATGCATTTTTTGACCTATGGCGGCCTATAATTTGGCATTTTTTGGCCCCAAATATTATAGAGAATAAAATATGAGGACTAAATCATATGGATCAGAATACACTTTCTTCCTTAATACTTGATCCATTTATTGCATTAACCCTGTAGTTATTATTAACTTGAATGATGTTTTTAAATCCTCTGAAAATTTCACAAATGATTGTCCTAAAGCTGATTTGATACAAACCTCAGAGGGACACAGACATTTAGTTATTCAGGATGAAGGTTGAGGCTGACCTTTTTAAATGGAATTTTCCTTAAGAGCGGACACCGGTGACCAAATTTAAGTCTTCAATCTTGTAGATGTAAACTTTGACATTCCAAGCCCTGTGTTTATCTCATTGATTCAGCAAACGTCAGGGATTAAGCCAGAGTTAGCCAATTCCCCGCTCTCCTCTCCTCTGTCCACTATTCTCTCTGCATCTTTTTAGCCTCGTGCCACAGTGAATACAAATGACATATGGTATTTAAACAGCCATAACATTTAGCTAAATCAAACAGTCATTGCCCAAAGCAGGTTGCCTTCCTCAACAGCATGAAAAACGGTGGTGTTGATTAGTGCATGTATAATTTGCCCTGCTGCCTTCAGTGCGAACACTGCACATTAGCCGTATGCTCAGGGGTGACCAAGCTGCTGTCAGATTGCCTGCACAAACTCCTGCCCTGCAAACTGTTGATGATGATTCAGTATTACAAAGTTATTCAGAGACAAACTCATTAAATTACCAATGTGTCATGTTGTATGTGAAGTTTCCTAATATCTAGTTTGTCAAGCTGTTGTAGTAATAATCACAGTCCTTGCATTCCTGGTACATTTATTCTGGTGTTTGATGAAAGCATTCTGAAGTAGACCACTAACTTTGCAAATTTGTGTGTATCAGCCAGTCTATAAATGACTGTCATTTTCTCTCCAACAAGGGTAACTAACTAAAGGAAAATGATAGCATATGTTTGGAAGGGTTTCTTGCATTTATAGGAGAGAGATAAAAGGAAAACAAAAGATTGTAGAGAGTGTGACCAACAAGTTATTGGCCCAACTAGGAAATCGTTGCTGGTTTATTTTTAATGTTTTGTAGGGCTTCCCTATTCAGGGGAAAAAACATGCAATATGTGATAAATATTGTAATTACAATAAGACCAGCGATATTTTTTACCACTTTTGATATTGTAAGGGCTGAATTGAATACATCAAGTAATACAAGGCCCTGGACTGACTACCACTGCTCACAACTGGTGCTGAATGAAAAAACAAAGAATAAAGTAAATTTAGGACTGAATTAGGACTAAATCAGACTTTTTTCACAACGCAATTTGATTTAAGGCTCTCATTGGACAAATATTTTGACATTGGCGCAGTGTGAATCTCTGTTAGATCGAGGACCATAAAATTATAGTGTTTGTAGCAGTTTCTTGCAATTTGATATTACACGAATTAACGATACGATATACAATAAATTTGCAATATATAGGGCAGGCCTACTGCTTTGCTCAGGATTTAATGTGGTGCCAAGTGAAGGGGACCAGCTCAGCCAGTGAACTGAAATCTCAACTTATGGAAATATGTGAGATTTATTCAGTAATGGTGACATTACTTAATACACTAGCAAACAAGCTATAGTGCAGACTCTTCTATTTGTGTTTTTTGTATGAGACATGAGTGTTTTGTTTATGTATACTATTAGCAGTTGTACATATTGTAATTGTAATATGAAAATCACAGTACCGTGGGACACTAGGGGAAAAGTTGATTGGTCAAAAGGGCAAAATAATAACAAGATTTATTAATACAGCCGCTCACCCCTGGCAGCTCAGGTAGAGCATACACCTAGCACATGGGAGACCTCGGTCGGGTCATTTGCCTAATGTCATTCCCACCAATCTTTTACCCCATTTTTTGTCCATCGACTATACACTATCAATCACAAACCAAAAAGCCACCGAAAACTTTTAAGATTGAAGGTTGAAAGATAGAAAGGTTTGTGTAGCTGCTGGAATCTTTTGGAGTGCAGTTTAGGGTTGTGTCTTCCCCTTGTTACCAGTGGCTCTCTCCTGGTACCTTAGCATTCATGTGTAGGTGAATAATATGTGAATCAATTTAAAGTAAATGAATATGAGAGTGAATGGTTGTCTGTGTCTAAGTGTCAGGCCTACAACTTAACTGGCCAATGTCAGTTAGTCTAGTAGCAGCTTTAGCAGCCTAAAGCTACTGGAATAGCCTCCAGTCACCCAAGAAGATGAAGGAATGAATAGAAATAATTTGTGAAATGGTGACAAAGGTGTATGCATACACTTTGAGTAACAATATTTCCATTGAAAAACACAGCTGTTCAAGGCTATACATTAAATGTGACTCTGTCGTTAAGTTTATTTTCAAGGACTAATGAGTCACACAACGCCTGCCTCATCTCTGACTATGTGGTATTTGTTGGCCCTAGATGTGTGCATTTGTGTAAAACCCACTGTAGCCTATAATTTGGGATTCCTTTTTTGGCCCCAAATAATATAGAGAATAAAATAACCCCCTATTTTATTCTCTATATTATTTCACTAAATGATATGGATCAGAATACACTTTCTTCCTTAATAATGATCCACCGATTGCATAAAAAACGAGAAGTTAATGTTAACCTGAATGATGATTCTGAATCCTGAGTCCTCTGTGGTTTGCAGAGATGATTGTCCTAAAGCTGTATAAGGCAGTACAATAATGCATACAATACCAGCCATTTAGTTATTCAGGATGAAGGTAGAGGCTGACCTTTTTTCAAATGGAATTCTCCTTAAGAGCACAACAAAACAAGAACAATAATCTGAGGGTACACTCAGCTGATTTGTGATGGGGCAGCCCGTCGCAAGGTAGCACCACTCTTTGCTGGGGAAACACAGTATACAAACCATCCATCATGGAGCCAGCCGTCCAGCCAACCTCAGCTGGAAGTAAGCACCGAAAAGCACACTTAGTTGATTAATGGAGTCGCTGGGTTCCTAATACAGATCTTCATTTACCTCACTTTTCACACAAATCAAGGTCTTAAGAGAGCACTTTTCCCAGTGATGTCCCATGGATCGATCAAAGTCCTAACGCAGCGGGGGGATTTGTGGATGTGTCAGCCTCTTATACCTTTATCAAGCGCCTCAATCTTTTAGTGATGGGTCTATTTTTAACCCCAACTTGCTTGAATGGCCGACACAGCTGCATTGTTGCAAAAATCAATAGCCGGCTAAATCCACTGTGTCTTAAGCTCCACATGTATTGGTTTTGTTAAAGAGCTGCCTTAGAGCTTGCAGACACGTGGGATGTGCGTGTATTAGGGCATCTCATTGAATATGCGTGCCTTCATTGTGCTGAAACATCGTCAGACATGAGAGAGCAAATGACGACGGTGCTTTGTTCCTTTGTTCTGTATTGAGGAACAAACAGCACAGCACATGGCGCAGCGGGAGCCTTTTTCTTTCGACGAGTCTGTTGCTATATTGCAGTGTTGGACATATGTAATTACCTGGGCCTCTGTAGGTGGGATTAGGGGCTGAATTAAAATAGCATAGTTGGCCAAAGGGAATACAAGGTGATGAATTCAGGATTTAGTTATTACGATACAGAAGACAGTATAGGGACATGTTTGCTGCCTCTAAGAAATCGAAGTCAGATGAATGGTATTGTTGCTGCTTGCTGCCTCATACGCTTCCCATCTGCTGCGGTGCACAGAGATATTTATGTGGGGTTGTGGCACACCCAGACAGCGGCAGTAATGGTTGCATCTGTTGTGTCAGTCTGACCTGCGGCTCGCCTCTGTTTACAGAGCACCGACACATCCTTTCAGTCTGTGACCCGGCTGTGTCAAGGAGCGCTTTGTTTTGATTTCGCCAGGGTTCCTACACAGTTCAAACTGCTTCACAGCTCAGACACAGTAAGCGGTAATACATCATGGGCTTTAGCTGTAGTTAGAGGACTAAGTTGCTTGACTGTACAGCTACAGATGGTTTAAGCAAAATGAAAAAGTCGTGATATTTAGTTGAACATCATTAGAGAGTGCACATTACTTTTATTATGTTATCTATGGCCCTCTGGGTGGGATAACAGGATATCTATGTGGAGTTGAATGCTTTTGCAAACATACTGATCTCTGTCTGAAATTCACTGTGTGCATGGGATATGTTGGAAGATAGACAGCTAGCTAGTGACAGACAATACCATTTCTTTCTGCAGCTCCATTCAGGGTCACCTCAGCAAATCATTTAGTGGTACGCATATTTAGTCTGGCATAGGTTTTACGCCATAGGCTCTTCCTTTCAGGGCTTGGGACCAGTACAAAAGTACAGTGGCTTGGAATGCCTTGTGGCACTTTGCTCCCCATTGAGCAATCAAACCCTGGTCTTCCACGTGATGTATGATTTGATTCAAATGTAAGCTCCACGCAGACCAAAGATGTTTAAACAGGCCAGAACCTAATAAGATGGGATGCTAAAATGAGTGGCATTTTATTTAAACAGTGCACATTTCTATTTGTGTTTTTATTACAAGAACTGAATATTAATTTCTAGAGGCACTAACAGACAGAAGATCCCCCTAATCTCAAGGCTAGATAGGATTTAAAAAGACAAGTGCCTCAGCTGTCAATAAAAGAGTGTAAGCTCTTTGCCATAAGCCTGTGACATATTTCTATAGTATCACTGACAGATTTACTAAGCGTAAAAGATCTGCTGCATAAAATCTCCCTAAATAGCTCACAATCAAAAGCACATTGGCACTTGCAAGGCAAGGTGCTGACTTTTAAAGAGACTTTCTCATCACAATTTGCAACTCTACTGACTTAGTACTCACTACTCATATTTTTATCTTGCATATCTACGATAGAGACGCCAAGTCAAGCCTCTTACTTTTCTGATTACAAATCCACCTAATTTCTGACATTTTCTCATGTTCATCTCCTGTTGATTCTTGTTACTATAGCTTCCAGTCTGAGACTGAATATGATGCCTTCAAGGATGCCAAAGCACTATACAGTCCTATCATAATATCACACTGGAGCTGAAACACGGACATTGATTGGGTTGTTTTTCAGCTTTATGCCTCACATACAATACCGCTTTGGGGAGTTTTCTTTCTTGCTGGCTTTGTGGCAGCAAACTAAACTGACCATTTCATCCTTTGCTGGTTTCTCATGAGCTTTTTTCTGCTGTTGCTTGTGCTGAATAAATATTACACTTTAGAGCATTTTTGTTTAAAATGCATTACTAATAAGCTTCTGTGAGATAGAAATATTGCCCATCTCAGCAGTGTTTTTTTTTTTTTGCTTAATATTTTGTCAGTGTTTTTGAGAGCAGAGTTCTAAAACCCAGCGGGATACAGAGCTAATTGCTCTGAGAGAAAACCATGTGCAATTCGTTACACTCTTGTGCTGTTCCACGTGATCACCCGGCAGAGAGATGCTTTACTACTGCTGTCAAGGCTTTATGAAGATAAATGAAGGTGGCAAGGAACAAACAAAAATAGATAAACACACTCGCCTGAATGTTTTCTTTCAACCTGTACCTGGAAAATGATAAGCCGCAATAAGAGAAAAAAAGTACACTGATAGAAGATCCTTCTGACACAGGAGAGAATATTAAAAAGAATTGGGCAGAACTGTTGCCCTTTAAATTCTAATAAGAATTAAAACAGTTGGAGTTGAATTAACTACTGAGGCACAGACCCTTCCAGCTGTGCATTTCACATTAATACCAAGAGAACATTAGAAAGAATGTCACTAAAGTAACATGACAAGAGGTGCAAAATGTTTAGCATGATTCAATATTATAAAGCATGTATTATGTAAAGGGCTGTTTCTTGCAATGGACTTTTATCGTCATCATTTTTGTGCATTGTGACCAACTGATTTATGATTTTGTGGATACATGGATCTGAAGTGCCTTTGGAGGAGCTTCTTCCCGAATACTTGTGGGAATTTCCACCAATATCTTTCCTAGCACTGCTCCCATTAAAATGATGCAAGGCATAAGGAAGACAAACATCCCAAGACATGGGGAGAAGTGTACGGAAAGTCTGCCAAAAGCATCACTAGAAGACGTCTCCATTGCTCACGGCATAAATGATTTTTATGATTTTCTTCCCCAGAGACATTTAATACCACAAAAGTAGCAGAATAAAATCCATCCTTTCACAATTTGAGTAAGTAGAACAAAAAGGTGTCTGTCAGTTTCACCATTCTCAGAAGACAGATTAGGTCTTGAGAAGGAAACGTTTCATCTTTATTCGGTGACAGTCATTCAGCACACATCAGGTGTTTCCAGAGGCAACCAATTCAGTTTTACCCTTGTTCCTATTCCCTTCTCTTCAGGACAAGGTTATTTTCTGCCTTCACAGACAATACTGCTGAGTAGAGCTGAACACTTCCATCCCTGCAATATCATCTAGTGCCTTGTACCCAACTATACACATACTCAAGTTGTATTGTTTAAACCGAAAACGGCTGTTAAAATATAACTATGCCTTTTTTTATCTTTATTTTCGCAGCTGTGAGAAATGGCTTTGCTTGTGCATAGGGATCTATTAGGCTGTGTTTGATAAGCTGGTGAGGAATACTTGTGCCTAGTGGCAGCTGTTGCTTGTGCGCTGAATGTAAAGAAGTAAAGATGAGAATATCGGCTTGTTGCTGGCATGTCCTTGAGTCCATTTATTTATTTATTTTCTACACAACTGTGAAGTGTGGCTTGAATTGAATTGGGTTGATAAAATAGGAACATCAGTCAAGTATGGAGCAGGATTTTATGGACTGGGGCTCTGCAAACACAAGCCAGTTGCACATATGCATTGTTTTCACTCTGAAATGATGTCATGTGTACATTAGATGACTGCTTTTTCTGTTATTTCCCGTTCCACCTTTTGACTTGGTGATGGATGGGTATAAGGCGCATAAAAAGGGGCAAAGATGCATAATGGGGAGGTGAGTAGTCAGGTTAGTAAACAGTATCTCAATTAAAAGACTTGTGTATGTTAAATGGGTAAATGTCTCCGTTGGCTTAAAGGTTTCCCATCGCCTGAAAACATCAGCGGGTGTTGGATGAGGCGGAGTGACAGTTGTTTGTCGACATGGAGCTGAAGTTTAAAAGGTCATGTGCGTAGGCTGACGGAGGTTTTTTTTTGCCTCCAACTAAATGAACAGCTGATGGGATGGAGCTCATCATTAATGTATACAGGTTTCACAGGGGCATCATTATTAACCACTGCTACTTCACGCTGTAATGCTGCTGCACAGTGCCAGGAAAATGCAATAAAGTGAATATTGATTCTACACTATCTAATGGATGAGATAGAGACGTTTGTTTACTCATAACTAACACAAATAAACACTACATTGGACATATAATTGATGTAGTCTGCAAGCGACACTAAGTAACAATTTTTCTTAAATGTACTGTAGAAATATAAAATAATATAATACAAAATTTATACAATAGAATATAATCATCATGGTTAAGAAACCATACTTGACTTGTAAAATACCAATCACTAAGTAAAAGACCTATTCTTTAAAATGTCAACCAAAACTCTCTTTCCAGAGACTCTTATTTTCAACATTTTTATTAAACACCCAAACAAAATATGAACACAAATGGCTGGTTTGGTACGTATTTTCTATGTGAACGGTTTTGTACAGGTAACTACTGAAGGTTTGCGCTTCCACTGCATTGTGTTCATAAGAGCAGTGTCTACATTGGCGTAATTTCTTGCTAAGATATAATTTTTGTTTGAAGCAAGGGGTAGCTGTATTATAGCTGCAATAAGCAGTTATAGAAGACTGTTTCCAGGTTTTTTCTCAGGTTTGTGAACTTTTAATGCTTGTGTTGAATACAGTATAGACAGTGAGGGGTGACCCTGTTACTCATTCGGATCCCTCTAATGAGCAATTTTAAGATAAGTTTGAGCAGAACCCTCACAGAAACCAATAACTAACTGTAAATTTACTTGTATTTCCACCCTCTGCCTGACCTTGACAAACTCACAAAAATCCATCTTGAACTGCTCCAAGCAAAATATTCACGGCTGAAGTGAGTTATCTGTGTATCAAGTGTTGGTACTGGTACAGCCATAATGTAGAGGAGGGAGCTGAACTGACCAGTCTATGTGACAACTTAAGTTACAGTTAGGAGGCCAAATTTCTCGCCATCAAAGCTCAGTATTGTTGCACACCACAGTGTATGTTTATAAGATCTCTCCATGCTAGGGCACAGTTTTAATTCAACATTTAATCTTCGTCAAGTTGTATTAAAGACTTATTCCGATAAAAATATAGAAGTGACAATATAGAAAGAGGATAGAAAAATGTGATAAAAATAACAGTCTGTCTGTCTTAAAAACCTGTCCAACTCAAGGCCCAGAGGTCAAATCTGGTCCACTGCAATTTATTATCTGGCCAGTACATTGTTGCTAATAGGCCTAAATGTTGTGTAAAATCAAAATAAAAGAGCAAAAAAGAATAATGATATGTTATTGGTACATATATAAGTACATTCTGAGTCAGTGCGAGTGTTTTTCATGTTTGTGCGACCAACTGAAAACGTTGACCAGTGTGTGGTCTCGCTGAAGTGGAACGTGGCCTTGTCTCATGGACACAGATAATAGCGATTAAACAAAGGCCAGTAGCAGTGCCACACAAGTTGCACAGTGCTTATTTATTAGAAGGAGGGAATTGCTGAAAAGTTTAATAGAGCAGGCTAGTGTTTAGTTTGATTGTCATTATTATTTTTTTCTCTTTTGGATAAGAAATACTAGAAACTGTAAAAATCAAAGTTTGCCCACACCTGCATGAATAAATAAAAACTCAAAACATAAAAACTCCACATTTGCATCAGCAACTTATTTTACTTTTAGAAAATGTCTTGGAGCCTGCTTTGTGACATAAGACTGCTGTGTTTGTTTATTCCAGGTGCAGTATTGTACACCACCAGTCTCCAACGTTAGATAATACAATATGCAAAATGTGAAGATTCCGCTTGATGTTGGCTTGATACTGTATTATGTGTGTAGAGCAACAGAGGAGTGAAAAAACCTCTGTGGTAGAGCAGTGTGAAAATGAGAGGATTAATCTCTGAGGCTGTTTTTTGTGATGGGTTTGCCTGTTTGGAGCTTTGGGTGATGTGGAAAGGTCAGATTTAACCCATGTACATTAAAGATAAGACCTGGAAGAGCAAAAAAAAACAACAACAACAACAACAACAAAAAAAGTGAGCGCACATTCGGTTGCAAAGTCGCACTGAAACACATTCCCATGCAGTTCTCCTCCCACTCATCCGTACACAAAGACACAAATACACACCCACGCACCACAAGTCATACTGCTCACACAGAAACACACACCGTCAAGCAGGTCACCTCCAAAGCATTAGAATTAAAACCTGTCTTTTAAGTCAGCTTCAGAGGGTTTTTGAAGCTCTGCGGGATTTAAAAGGAAACTTGGCCGGTCTTAACCAAATAAAAGAGAAGTCATTTTGCATTCAGACAAGCACTGTCATTATCACATTTAATTATTTCATGAGGCTGTGCACGTTCAGGCGCGTGCATGTGTGACAGGCTGACCGGGGCTGCCATGAGTCTTGATGTTTGATATGACTCCGAATTTAGCAGAGAGAGCATTTATTAGATGTGCAGCAGTACGTGTAACATATAGGATGGGTACAGGGATTTTAGAACAGTACTCATTATGGTTACAAGTTTGTTGCAGATAATAGACTGAGACAAAATTGAGCAATAAATACAAGCCGTAGTCGATTTCTCAGTGAGATACCATGGCACAGTCAATCAGTATGTTTGCATTCACAGCTTTGTCGGACTATGCTCATAGCTTGATTAAGCCATCTGACTGGACGTCTGTCTTTGTCAATAACACATATATTTTTATTCAACAGCTTATGCAGTTAAACAGCTGCTGATGCACCATTTTTGGGCGCTATGCATCTTGTTATTATTAACAGGATGAATGCTATGAATGTCCGTGGCTGAAGAGGATTGAGTTTTGGCGATTATAAAAATACATAATAATAAGAAAGGTGAACAGAAAGCCATGTTTTGCTTGTTAGGGGAGATAGTCCAGGTGGTGCTACTGAAAGGCAGGGAATGGACAGAGTTGAGCATGGTGCTTAATTATTGTTTGCGTTGACAGTATGAAGCTGGCAGACAACACTTACTCCTATACAGTGATGGTAGTTATTGTGTGAATATCGATAGTAGGCGTATTCGAACACATACAACAAAACCAAACAGTGAAAAGTAAGATACAAAAACAAAAAAAACAAAAAACTGCAGAGTACGAGACTTCCTGCTTGCTGCACACCCAAATGAGAGGATCTCCTGACATCGTTCACGAATCACAGCTTTCCGGAGATTGTAATAGGCCTCTAATAGCATAATCTCTGTTTGAGAAATTTGAGTGGATTGTGTCACACGTTCAGGTCCCCTTCAAAATAAAGTCAGGAGGATAGTGCGTTTGTGAAAGGGGCTTTAAAGACGTACACTGACAGACAACCATTCACACACACACTTTGAATGACTATGGCCACTTAACATTTCATGTACGTGCATGTATTTGGACGATGCATGATGTCAGAGAACCAGAGAGAACCCTCTGTAGAATGGGAAGATACACAGAGTCCAGATAGAAAAGCCAAAGCTGGCCAGTGCGATGATTTATAGCACAATCTTTGAGCTTTAAGACAGGAGTGTGAACCATTCTCTTCAGACTTCAAAACCTCTGAACAAACAAACCGCCTTTTTGTTACACTCCTAGCATTTTTATGTATACCTTACAATGATAAAAAACAACATTGATTTGTTTTTTTTAAAACATTCACCCCACATTGTTAAACGTTTGCAGGTGGACATCATTTTCCTAATACAAGTCTCACTGAATGCCATCACACACATTTAAAGCTTTCCTACGACTATTAAGAAACATAACTTGCAAAAAACAATATGTCTTGATTTGGTAAATGGTTCTGACGTGATAATAGGTCCCAGCTGAGCAGGTCTCATCCATTTGTTTTGTCGCTGCTTCTCTCTGTACAGTATAATGTATGTAACTATGAATGTCTCTTTTTAGAAAACTGAGCCACACACTTACCGTTAAGGCGTGCTAAAACAAAACGCATAATATTCTTGTGTTTTTTGGGGTTTTACACTAATTTTGTAAAGATACCCTCAGGCACATCAGCCTGAAGTAAAAAGTAGAGAAATGGGCTGATATTATTTTTCTAATGTAATACTTTCTCTTATTAGATGCTTGCCACCAGCTCCAAACTTGGGAGAGGATGTCGCTTGTTTTAAACATGTGATAAGACTAATGTAATATGACTGACCATACTGGATAACCAGGGTTTCACAGCACAGGCCAGACAACCATTTACAATCTAAAAATGATTCCCATGACAATTCTAATTCACCGACTAACCATTTTAAACATGAAGAAGGTTGGAGGCTGGAGAACAATTTGAAACATTTAAAAGAACAGTTCTTAATAAATGTCAGATTTAATAAAGTTTTTTTTTGTTTTTTGATATAACTATCTTGTTTTGTCTTTTTGAGTCAAATTGGATTAAGACATTGTGCCTTGGGGCTGCTGTAAGTTTATCTAAATTAGCGACATAAATAAAGTTTTAGCCTCTGCCTTCAACTTTTCAGTCAGAATGTAACAATATGAGCAGGGATGTGTATATAAGTTTGTGGTTTATAGGTGTGTGTGTGTGTATGTATTTATTTGCTTTTGCTTATCTCTTTTGGCACATGGGAAGCTGAAGCCTAGCCCAGCTGTTTAGCACTTGAGGCATACTACACCCAGTTACCAATGAATTGCAGGACAAAGATCACTGACTTATTCTTTGACCTGGAGCCTGAGTAAGTTATGACTACCATAGATTTTCCATGAAGGTAGCTGATTGCCATATGTTTTTACCTTCTGGGTGTATGGCCAATATAGCCGACGCACTACTGCCCTTGCACCCACAATATATCCAAGATAAGACAAGATATCCCTGTCAGCTGTACACCAGGGGACTCTTACACTGAAGACTATGGGAGAAATCCTTTCTGGGACGTACAATTGGTGACAGGACAGTGGAGGTGGTCCTACGTACAGTTCTGCATTATGTTTGTCATATTCTCATGTTTGGGCAATTTAGAGTCACCTATTTTATACATTCTTGTCTTTGAACATTGGGGTAAGAGAACCCAATGATGGTTTCCAGTTGGTGTAGGGATCAGTCCCTTGGTCTTCTTGTTGTGAAGCAGGATTGCAAACCATTTTGCCATTGTGCAGCCTTTAAATGTATTCATATTTGACTAAAATAAAATATAATTCAAGTCAAAGAGAAGAGTTCACTTGCATAACTCTGACATGCTTATTTCATACAAAATAGCACTGGTTTTCTATTAAACCCCACACTCTTCTTGTTGTGTCCTTATTAAACCTTGCATCGCTTTTCTCAATATATTATCTTACCACAGCACTCCTTGGCTTTTACAATGCCCTTTGCTGTTGTAGCACTGACTTTATTCACTCTGGGACTCATAAATAGGATTATAGTGTCTTTAAACAAAATGTGAGCTCTTCAAAATGCCCAGCGCTTACAAACTGTCTAAACATATAACACAACCAGACTCTACAAACTTGTCAAAAAAAAAATGTTTTGAACTCATCCCTGAATTGTTCTTTAATTTTGCATACACTGCAGAGACAGGCCAATATAGTTTCAAAGGCTCTTAGGCACATCTCGATTGTCAAACTTCTATGCATTCAAAACACAAAAGTGTGAATGCTTTTCCCTGAATTAAAGGGCAGAGGGAAATGTACAGCTGTATTCTCGTCAGAAATAAACTGCTGTTTTGATTAGACTCCATTATTTTTGGGTTTGTAACTTAGCTCCAGGTCGGCACAGAACACACAGTACATGCTGCTTACGTCTCCTTAACCACTCTGTCCTCCACATTTGGCACGAATCCCTCGTCTTGTGTTTTTCCCTTCAAATTTGCTGCCGTTGCTGCCTTATTTTGATGCTGCATTTAGCACATTTCAGAAACTCTGCATACATTTCCTATAAAAGTCGTCATATATTGAACTATGATTACGTAGGCCAGTGTTTTTCAACCTTTTTTGAGCGACGGCACATTTTTTACATTGAAAAATCAAACAACCAAAAAGTTACTAAATGACACTCATCATGGTTAAGCAGACTAATACACATACAGTATAATGATAATAATCGATAATATAATAGCTTGGAGGGCTCTCTCATTCACCTTTGTGGTTTTTCTCATAAAAGTTGCCTGTTTCTCTGTGTTTTTTCGTAGGCAAACAAAATAGTCTGTTGGCTTGTATTGAAGCAATGGTTGTTTCGTTGAAGATGGTGTTTTAGCTTGCTTGGCACCATGGTGCTGTTGGATAGCTTTTCGCCACACACCAAACACATCAGAGTCGGTGTCATGGTATTCCCGGTTGAAGTAAACCCGAACGAAAGATAGCTTTTGCTGCATTGCCTCGAGCTTACCGTCTTTGCTTTCTTTTGGCCACACTAATACCAGGGCATTCATCTGGGTTTTGTCCGGTGCCCAGTTCGGAACTTGCATTTTTCCTTTTTAAAAACTTCTCCATCACTGCCACCCTACCTGTAGCATACATCACCAACTCTATTGTCTCTAAGAAGAAACAAGGCAGTTAACTACATGCTGCCACCCACTGACAGGGAACACTATTACACTGCTCTGCCAGTCATTGGATTACAGCACAGACTCTCAACTATGGCATATTATTTGCAGATAATAATTAATTTTCATGTGTTTCAAGACAAGTGAAATTGGATAATTTCCCCACGGTACACCTAACGATCTCTCGCGGTACAGTGGTTGAAAATCACTGATGTAGGCCATAGTTGGTGTCACATTGCTCATTGTTTTAGAAAGATTTATTGGTTTTTGGTTTCAAACAACATCACTATTTGCCAAAAAAAAAAAATGAACAGATGAGCTGTTGAATATTTGGTCTAGTGCAGTACTTACACTGTACTTCTTGTCTTGTTTTGTCTCACTTTGGTTTAATTGTAGTTCACTCTACAGCAGCTAAATCCTTAATGCCATGTCATAGCTACAGTTATTTTTGGATATTATTACTATACCCAGATATTTTTCCTCAAAAGAGAACATTTGGGAAAATATCTCAATTCACACAGCACCAATTAAAGTAATCAAAAGTACTCCAAAATTGTAGGGAAGGATGAACAACATGGCATTCTGATTCTAATTAAGTTGATCTGTTAAGCAATATATTACAATAAGAGTCACTGAAAATGGTAAACCTTTTAACTCACTAGTCTGGCTTGACTTATAAATGAATGATTGTTAAAGTTCTTAAGAATGCATGATACCAGTGTTGTTAACAGCAAGAAAGTTGTAGGTTTGATTCAATTCGCTAGCCATGGACTTCTGTATCTGTGTTTTCATTTTCTCCAAGACATGCATCTAAAGAAGAAGAATTGGTTACCATGGGAATCTATGTGACTGTGATGGCTCTCTGTCTCTGAGTGTCAGCCCTGTGATTAACTGATTGTCCATGGAGTACCTTGCCTCATGCCACAGAAGTTGCTTTATGCGCTAGCTCTCTGGAACCAGTAAACAAGAAGCCAGAGCAAATAAATGAGCAATGAAAATTAATAAAAACGTACGAAATCTGTCCCTAATGGTGACTAATCGGACTGCATCCTTCTATTCCCAGATCTGAAAAATGAGGCAGATGAGTCTTTTCCTCATCAGCCATTTGTTTCTCTGATAGATCACCACAAATCATCTACATTCAGCGCTCTGAAGCCTTTTGGAAAGAACCCAAGCTGTTTGCTCTGCTGTTCTCTGTATTTCTCAGATTTGTTTAGGCACGGTCTAAGCCAGTGGAGGTAGTGTACCAATGTAACCACAGGAATTCAGCAGGATATATTTATTTCTTATCCCACTCTGAAAATGTACTGTAATCCAAGGCTCATTTGTTGATGGTTTGTTGCATTTTTCGGCTCTGTCTGCAGAGTTTTCCCTAAAGGGCTGAAAGCTTGAGTTCCCTGTGGCATGCTGTGATTGATGTGGCCCCTCTTCGTCAATGTAATGTGCTCAGTGATGCGGTGGCGAGTGCAGTGTGGTACCCCTGCTGAAGCTCATCCGCTCAGCAGCTGGCCACAGTTGTTTCCCGTCACTCTTTTGCTCCTCATTATGACTCGAGGGGCTTGTTCTGAGGGCATTGCATTGGGGAAATGGAAGGATTTACTGAAGTGTTATCTACCCAAGGCTATGCACTTTACTAAACTCCACATATTTTGATGTAGTGTCAAGGTTTCAAATGGGTTTTCAGTTTAACATGTCAAGTCCTTTTTTTGAGTTGTCAAAGCAGTCTTGGAAAGCTGTTGCCTGAAACTCTGTATGTTGAAGGTCCCATATTAGACTATTTTGAACATTATACAGTGTATTTTGGATACATTTAGGTTACCATATCACGTTTTGCAACATGAAACACACAATAATGATCTTATAGAAGCGGTTTGGATGAGCTCTCATCATGAGTCCAAAGTGAACGGTCTGATTTGGCGCTGTCACTTTAAGGCTCAGCTCTCCCGTGTTGGCTCCGCCCACTTCCTGCCTGACGTCACGCTATAGCTACGTGAGCTACGCTGGAAACAGACTGAAGTAAACATGGTACATCGTAGTAATAACTTTTTCAGCAATAGCTTTGAGAGTAACTGAGCCGTATATCTTCGACCCAGAGTCTGACTCTGAGTTTGAAGAACATGAGCAAACACAAAAACCTCGAAGGCTTCTACAAGACGTTTCTGCTTGGTAAATGAGAAACTATTTATTGTGTATGTTTCTACACAATAAATAGTTTCTCGGCCCCCCCCCTGGTACGTAGCCTGTAGCATAGCGCGTGCTAACTGCTTCTGTTTATAGGTGCACATGTGGAAATTGCCTTACAAAGCCTACTGAAGTTGAGAATGTATGCTGCCTGGAGACTCCTAAGGTAGCTGTTGTGCAGTATATTGAAAGAACTATAATAAAGTAGCCTAGCAATATGTAGAGCTATGCAGTAATACTTGTTAGTAATACATGTTGCTGACTGTAAGTAAGCTAACACAGTAGCAGCGATGCTTCTCTGTGCGTCTGAGCTGCAGAGCACAGCACTTGTTGACAGTGCAGGAGAGAGGGGCAGGAGGAGTGTGGAGGAGCACTTTCTGGAGAGGAGGAGTGGTTTGTTTCATATTGACGTCATTGCGTGAAACAGCTCGTTGAAAGGACTGTAGCTCAAACTAAATAAATGATGCACGAATGAAACAAAACACAACTTTGGGTATGTGTTTGAGGTAGAAACAACGTTATAACATGGTTAAAAGCTCAGAAAAGTCTATTTCACATAATATGGGACCTTTATCTTAATTTAATGTGTCTATATTGGAAAGAAAAACAGACATAGAAGGAGCCTTTTTAGTTCCATTTCTTACAGTTGCTAAAGCTGTCCAGAGCAGACAAACTGAGCCCTGCTGGAAGAGAAGCACATCCATGTTTCTTTTTTTCTTTTTTTCAATTCTGTATTTATTATCAAGTAGCATTACATATACCACTCTTGCCAAAAGAAATAGAAATAACAAAAGGGAGTACAAACTAAGAGATGCTAAACTGTCAACATAGTAAGTGATCTTTGAGTAATAAATATTATAAATAATTACAAAAATATTGTACAACTGCTGAGAGGAAGTACACATTTCTATGAGTGTCGAAGGAAAGCTTTTTTGTCTTGTTTTTTTGTGAATAGACTATTAGACAGCTCTCCATTGGGTTTGTTCATAGACAACACTGTGTCCCTGCAAGGCTACCATAGCTGCTCTAAGAGGGAGTGTGAGTCTATGGAAAGGAGTTGGCTTGACAAACATGACCAGAGTTTCAAAATGATGCGTTTTATTTACATAACTTTAACAAAATAGTGCAAAATACTAGTGTGAGTCAGTGAATCCGTCTGTCTGGAGATGGATGAGTGGAAGTGTTGGATGTGAGGTGTTGTAAAAAGTGTGCAAGTAAGAAGAAGGTGAACAAAGGCAAAAGCACACTGCCAGGGTGGAAATGGAGAACGACACATTTGCCAGGAAAACATCCTCCTTTTGAACCTTTGGGTGACTTGCCAGGTTCTGAGCTCCCACAAGGACCTGGAACACACACCTGCGCATGCACACACACACACACACACCCACACACACCATAGACACTGTTGGCACATGAGCATGAGAACAGATTTAATAGACTTTTTATAAATATAGCAGGAGAAATTATTATTCTTACATATATATTTTGGGGATTTTTTTGCCTTTATTTGATTGTGTTCTGAAATGAATACTTTAATTTTAGTGTATTGGAGCTCAAATAATATAAAAGAGAGACAGGCAGGGGTAGCTCTTTTAATAAAAGACTAATTTGAGTTAAAGGCCATTCAGTGATCCAAAGCTTAAGTTAGTAACCACACTTAGGCATGACCTATGGAAAATACTGATGTTTATGGTAATTACCCAATTGTTTTACACTTGCATTAAAGGAAAACCATTTAATCACCTAATAACATATGGAAATAGAAATGTTAGGAAAACTGAGACCTTATGACCCTATCCTATGCTTTATTATTAAGGAAGTAACAAGGAAGTAACATCTACGGATGGTGCTGAGAAATTATTTATGGTTTTGTGGTGTAAAACTGGTTCATTTTTTAAGTTTACCTTGTATGCCAACATCTGTAACATTTGCACCGTGCGGTCTTACTAGTGAGGGGGCCGGAGGACTGGAGCTGGCAAAGGTGTGTACTGTTGATGACTCAGAAGTGACTCTAGGCTTATCTTAGCTGTCAGGGGCACCCCCAGAGCTATCTGGCTTAAGAGAAGACAGTAGCTAGAAAGGAAGCAAGGGGCAGAGGAAACAGACCGAGCCGCCAGCTGAACAAGGGTGTCTGCGGTTATGTTTTACATGCTCCACCGGGTGAACCACAGAGGCACCCCAGTTACAAAGTACATACGGAAACAGTAAATTCTGCACACACTCAAAAAAAACCTCTTTGTTGGAGATTTTTGGATGGAGGTTTTTGTTTTGTTTTGTTTTTCGTCAGTGCACACAAAGAGAGACTCACACTGTCAGCTCACATTGCCAGATAATATTAAGCCAAAAGGAAGAACAAGTATCCTTTGAGTCCCCTTCACAGAACTCTTGAAAAGGGATTATTTTACTTTTCTGAGTCTTCTGCAAAATTCCACTAAAATCCAGGGCCACTGACGTCATACAAGGTTTACTGTCTTTCCGTGTTGATGAACAGAAAGTGAAGTCTGACTATAATCAACACCAGAATGACTGCATTGATAGGTGTAGGTAGCACAAAGTCACTACAAATAAAATAACATTATGCAGTGAAAAACAGGTAGATGCTTTTGGCTGCACACTTCCACTGGGGTAACTCATTTCATGCCTTCTGTGTACAGTGGCTCCATCTATTAATTTTAAATGGAGCCTGACTCTGTATACCTTCTTCCTGACCTTACCTAACCAGAGCAGTTCATAAAGGTACAGAGAGGGGCTAATATAGTATTCCTGACAGCTGCGAAAGCCTTGAAGCAGCCGGTATGTTTTCTCTGTGCTAATGAGATGATGCCAGAGCATAGTGCATGCCCTTAACCAACATGGTGGCTACTAGAATACTAGAATAAATAAAGCTTCAGCTCAATATAGTTTGGTAAGAATGTCACCACAGATAGGTTTTAAGGGAACACTCTACAATCTTAAATAGCTTATTTGATAAAATGCATTTTAAAGCTTTGATGCATGTTTTATTTTTGAATCCTATGAGATATTTGGTGTTGGTGAAAAGAAAATGATGTCGGATTTTAAAATGGCCCAGCAGTATAGCCCAACAAGTGCTCCTAACAGGGTAAAAAAATGTTTTGACTTTTTTACTAGTGCTCTCCTGCCAACTCTCTTTCAGGTATTAATGGTGATGAATTCATGATATAATTGTATTTGATTAAAACCATCACCAGCGACATTTGATCCCCCAAAATGTAGATGCATCTCTGTAATTTTAAAACTGAAAAACCTAAATAATGAGCAGTAGCCCCATCAAACTCATCACAAACTCATTAAATGGGTTCTGTTCTGATAAAGCATTTACATAAAGTTTAATGGATTGATCATGACTCAATTTAGAATGAAGTTTTTTGTTTAAGGTACAAAATCCATTTGTGTTATCAACATTTCAAACTGCTGTTAGTTTGCTGTTAAATTATGTAGTTACTTCAAATGCCAATTACTCTGAAATTGGACATAATTGGACCTAAATTGGACATAATTCTTTGTCAACAAATAGGATTACTTTTAGCCCAATTTTAGGCTTAACTCAATACTGAGGAAAAAAAATGCTGAATGCTGATACTGCTCTTTGTATGTAGCTGATGTGGTCTTTACAAAAGCATTATTAAAAAAAAACCCACTAATGTCTGTAAATGATGGTCACCATATGCACAATTTAAGTTGAGTATTTTACAGTGGCTTAATCAAACATTTACTTCTTTATGTAAGGAGAACATAGCTCTAAGACAGACATGGAAAGGCTAAGATAAGATAAATTCTGTTTGCTTCTACTTACAGAGATATTTTGGGATTTAATTTTGCCGCAGGAGAATTATCGTGAATTTCAAGCATTTGTCTTCAGAATATATGAACTAAATCAGCTCTAACATATTTGGTTTTTTCCAGATCAGAAATAAGCCTAGAACATCTTTGTTGTTTGCTGTTTCAATTCTGACAATTTAATGTGTTTAGTGAGGACTTTCCAGTTTGTTTTCCTGGCATTAGGCCATGTTTTGTTTGGCAGAGATTTAGAAGCTTCAAAATCAGACAAACTAGAAAAGTAGGGTTTGAAGTACTTAATTCGGAACACAGCCTGAAAGTCGTCCAAATGAAATCTATGAAGTGGTCCACAGTTATTGAAATAAGATGCACAGTGAAAAACATAAACAGTATTAGCCCGCAGACTCTCAACACTATTAGTTTACTCTAGAGTTTGGAACCACTTTATTCTCCAAATATACAATTAAATGGATGTGGGACAGCTAATTGCTTTAAGCACCAACTCTTAGTAGCAGGCTCTAAAGTTTCTGATTTCTAAATGACGCTCTTGAACCCCTTCCACGCTTCTGATAATTAGGTATGCTCTTTTAGCTCTGCGTGACGAAAAACCCTTTCAAGAAAGATTTGAAAGTTGAAGCTTGGATCTAACTTAAGTGTACGTATAAGGTGCAGCATCACTTCTGCTACAGTCTGCACTCGTTTACACTCCCTTTGATGTAGTCCTGCATCATGATACGTGAAGACCGAGAGTCGTCTGCCACTGACGGTGACATGAGCGATGATTCACTTTACCTAAAGCGAAAGACTTGGAGCTAACAGGATAAGCTAAAGGAGATAGTTTAATCAGGTCCTGTCAGTTTGATTTCATTACACGTCACAGCGCTGTGCTCAAATGAAGACGGAGCTTTCAACTGCCTCGTCTGATTGTTTGAAGCGGGAAGGGTATTTTGTTTTGCGTCTAAAAAGAGCTATCTGTGACAGCGGAGTGAAACATTATGTATAATCAGAGTCATCAGGGCCATCTTTATTTTCCTGTCAAAAGCATATTGGTGCATCAGTTTCATTACGAACAAGGTGCATTGAGTCATCCTCCTCCTCACTGTATTTTTCTTCCTCGCAGCATAATTTACCTTAAATATATTCCATCCACAGACTTCTGTTCAAAGTAGCACAGAATACATACAGCGTAACAGATGCACCATTTGTTTTAGGGTTCCTTGATTGTGTTTTGTAGCTTTGAAAACTGCTTGCATTTTGGATTAAGTGCTAGAAGGATGTTCTATTATGTGTTGTGGATGTGAAAAGTACTTGAGAAAAGCTAGAGTTTGACCTTGATGCTAAAAGTTTTTCTTAATGAAGTGACTGTCAAGCTATGGAGGATATTCACTAAGGCTGCATCCACACTAATGCCTTTTTATTTGAAAATGTTAAATTAGCTCCATCCACATCCACAATTGTTTTGATACATTTTTATAAGATAGACAAGACAACGTCCACACCAATTTATTTTCATTTAAAACATTTGATGCATTTACATATAGTATCCAAACTCCTCCTATGAAGCAAAACTTTTTTAATCTTATATCATGATGGTCTTTTCTTAAGTTTAAAATTCTCAGCTGTAGCAAGAATGAACACAAACTCAAAAATTACAAAACAATGTTCTTATAACATACGATTTCTCTATGAATCTTCATTCCAGTTGTACCTTAGAGGACCCTTCCCACTTGGCGCATAAACTACATAATGTGAAAATGAAGGCAAAAGTACTTCTGGCTTAGAGTTTCTGCTCCACTGAAGCTGCACTTTCCTCTTTTCTACAGACACACCTCAAATCTGAACCCATTCTGTTGCTGTCAGAGGATTTAAAATGAAAACACTGCTTTTTTCTTCCTTCGGTTTTGCCATGACCCAGTGTTAGTATTCAACATTTAATTACAACAGACCTGATTAAACTAGTACTCTCCCTCAGTACAAGGGAACAGTACAGTATTCATTTGCATATTAGAAAATGGGTTCCCAGTCTTTGTTGAACCTTCAGTCGTGAATACAGAGCGGGCCGGGGTGACATGATGAGAGCCGAAAACAATTTCACTGCTGCTGCCGTAGTAATGACTGTAATGAGGTTTAAATGGTGGCAATACCTTCCATAGTATGCTCCTAAATATGTATACTGTATATGTCGGCGCTAATTTGAATTCAATTTGTGCATCTTTATTAGTAAGAAAAGACCAAAGTATTTGTGTTTTTCTGAGGAGAAGCCTTATAGACTCTGCTCCAGGGTAAAATAGATGATTGCTCAAGGCTAGACATGAAATACCCTTTACCCTTTTTCTGGTCTTTGTGATTGGTGTAGCGCACATATGTAATTTTCCTCACGTATTACGAGTCATGAATAAATGTCAGAGAGGGCTTTATTAAATATATTTCCCCACAATTTCTGTTGATTAACATAATTCAATATGTCACCAAGATTTGAATCCAAATGCAGTTTAAACAATATCAGCCCCCTTTAGATATATTTCTGTTGAGTGTCGCAGTGACCTTTTCACTAAAGACAGCCATGTAATGAGAATTACTCAGGCTTCAAACTGATAAGGCAAAGTAATAGCAAGCAAACGGGAAGTTCAAATAAAGCATCTTTCAAAGAGATTCCCTCAGGAGTTTGCAAACACACTCATCTACATTCAGGATGAATCTGACGTTACAGTTCAAAAATATTCTAAAAGTTTTCGCACCGTAAGAGTAAAAGGTTTGAGGGATGCAAAACACAAATAACCTCCTAAAACTAGAGGTGGTCAGATTCACTGTCTATGTGTTTTACCACATTCACTTTTTACACCCAACGTTGTCACCACAACGCTAAGACCTTCTGGCTTATTTTCTTTTACCCCTTCTAGCAGAGCCATTAGCCATTCAAACAGTGAATGCTGAGTCTTTGTAGCCTGCACTGAAGCCTTCCTACAGCTCCCTATTGCTACCTTTAACATGTGTGGCATTGTGGAAAAAATTGTAAGCAAAGCAAATAATCAATCAATCAACATTCCATGTGGTTTTCACCATAATATTCTTATTTCATTTGCATTAACTCTGATGCTAAGCTCAAGCAGTGTCCAAACTGTAAAACGTTAACAGTGTGTCCAATTTCAAATTACAAGCTATTTCTACTTGGAGTTAGATGTATAGAATTTTTTACCTGTTTATCAGACTTTTTTATTCTTAAAACTTTGGGCAGGGTTGATTCACAAGAGCTTTATCACTTTACATAACTGATAAAGCTCTTTTCACTTCATTGTCATTATCAAATATGTTTTCAATTCACATGCACTGCACCTTAATTAATGTTCATTACTTCCATCTTTTCACATAAACGTGCCATCCTAGTGGCCTATATTACCACTAGTTAGAGATGAGATGCTGCAGTACCTCAGTTTAAGCCTTATTCTACACTGTCTAATATAACAGAACATCGTTTCAAAGCCCCCATCACACTTTGATTTTTGCATTTTTATGTTTTTATAAAACTTTATATCATGTCACACTGTGCGACTCAGTCTGCCATATGCTACATTTCAACTGTGGTAAACAACAGCCAGTGCCAGTGAGTGTCATCTTGAGGAGCATTCATGTGCCAAGAAAAAAAAAAGAAAACAAAACTTTGGAATGGCTCTCGGAGATGTTGTTTACCAGAGCATAGTTTAGGCTCCATTAGTTTAAATGAGTTTCCATGTTAACACAGAGACACAATTCAGTATTAGAGGTTATGCTACATCATGTGGTCCTTGAAAATTTTGAAAAACATTTCCCAGTCTGAAAATGCACACAAATGCCAGCTCTTGTCAGCAAAAGAACTTGAGGTCAAAATCTGAACAAAGCTGAGCAAGCGAGAATCAGTAAAACTTCCTTCTAAACAGCTAGAGTCAGATGAATGCTTTGTGAAATGTATTGTTGTTATTCAGAGACAACAGTTGCTCCTTTAATCTGCGTGAGTTATTCACACTCAGGTTACACTGTTAACAGAAATTAGGATAATGATGGCACAATTAGAAGCTCATTATACAGAGTCAGACAAGTGAGATAGCAACATCAAAATGATGAATCATGTCCATGCCATATTGTGGAGCAGTGAAATTTGTGGTGCCAATTACCTTTAGTTGGATCAGATCGTTTGAATCCCTGACAAAATCTGCCTGTTAGAAGTGTGAACATATCCTGAACATATTTTGAAATGCTGCCATCAACAACAAATATTTCACACAGTGTATCCTGTGCTTTGTTTATTTATTCAGGCTCATTTTGTCACCATTTGGCAACAGATAATGTATTTCTGTTTTGTTTCATCTTTGTGTGACTTTGCGTTTTAAAGTGACGTTTGGTGGTCATTAGTGTTTCATTGCAGTTTCTCATTGTGGGTCAATTGAATCAATGTTCACCTTCAATGTTCTGCTGAACCATGTCAATATCTGGACTTATTGATCCTGGAAGTGTCAGGTTGGCTATGTGCAGCTGAATGAGTCTTTAAAGAACCTATAGTCATTTATTTACCTCTGGAGAGTTGTACACAATGTTGTTGCTAAGTGCCGCAACACTTAATCCTCTAAATCAGTTTTGGAATAGAATTTTAAAAAGACTCATTTTGGGGACACTATTAGCATCGATCATCATTAAAAGTATACCAACCTAATTCTTTTTATATTATACAAAGAAAAAGTCTGATCTCTGCAGTTTGCCCTCTGAATGCATTTCAGATTCGGTTCAGTCCAACAGAATTTTAAATAGGATAAAAATAGTTAGCCTTTTACATACAAACCTTGCACATTATGAACATAGCATATTCTTTCTCCAATGTGAAAACAGCCATCTCTTTGCCCTAATTAAACTATTTAAAGCTTAATTATCTTTTATCTATGTATCCTCCTCATGCTATAAAAAGTGCTGGTGTGAGCCAAAGCCATTAAAGATTATCACTCATCCATACATCTTTGCACTTAAGTACCCTCACATTCCTCCATGATATTTTCAATTTACATCTTATTTAACTGACACAGCAAAAGTCTTCCTGCATCCTTTTTTTTTTTTCCCAGCAGAACCTTTTCGAGAGAAGGCAGTAAATCGTCTCCAAGTGTTGGCCGCTCTCGCTGCTCTAAATCACCTCGCTGCCCATCGTCATCTTTCTATAAATAGCCCAGCGGGTTTTATGGCTGGGGCTTTACAAAGATATTCGATTGGCATCTATGTGACACCACTGCATCCCTTCCATATAATTAACAACAACAAATGCTTTGTGCTAATTAGCTCTGGAGGAGAGGTGCAGTAAATGGGTGCAGTCACATGGAAACATTACATAAATACTGACCATTCTTATTTTTCCCAGACCAGTTCCTTTTGTGCAAGAGGGTGCTTTTCTTTACCGTTGTACACGTTTTAAGGTATGATGGAGTGGATACACAAAACCCTTAGCAATTCTGGTGAGAGACTGGACTTGTCAACTTGCTTTCAACTCAGAAGAAAAATTGTAAAATTGTTGTTTCTTTATGTTAGATTAATTATTAGTGTTTTAGACAGCTTATAAGTTATATTTATTGTTAACTGTCTTTTAATTAAATGCTGAATCCTATCCTAAATTGTCAACCATGTATAGCTTTGACTAACATACCTGACATTTTAAATCACCCTAATGGTATTCTGTAGCTTTTCTAATGACTCCATACTCCTTAAATAATCCCATACTCAAAATTAAATATATGTATCTTTTTGTCCATTTTTCAACTCAGAGTTTCCAAAGACCACGTGAATGCACCTTAGTTTGTGTTTAGTCTGAGAAATTTAAGAACACTTTTTGTTTTGTGTGTTTTGGCTACTCAATTTGGCTTATCATTTTTATTAGTCAAAGCCCTGTTGTGTTTCCATAAACTAAATCAGATTGTTATTACAATACAGTTTATTTTCATAAAATACCAAAGATATGGAGATAAAACAGGACAGGACTTATATAAAATAGGTGCTTATTTGCAAAATAAACATCATACATATTTTTTTTCCACTGAAATGTTTATAACATACTTTTTGTTTCATGACAAAACACAGACAATAGAGTTGCAGCATTCTGTATTGACATGTTTATTTTTTGTAGAAACCAGCTTCATCATTTTTGCAGCAGAAGTTAAGAGCACTGCTGTAGCTAGCAAAAATAGCACATTCTGCATAAACAAGAAAAATGGCAATTGACTCACTACATGTGTGTGCATTTAGGCTAAAAGCTACAGGCTACAAGCCACTGAATCCTTAGAACTTTGTTATGCTGGGCATGTACTAAACGCAAAAAAAGAACCTGTGCTTCCTCAACAAAGACTAATAAACTGAGATGAGATTAGCATACACATCCTAAAAAGCATAACTTAAGAGGTCAAATTAATGGCTCATTACACTTCTAAACAAAAATCTTTTATGATGCATCTTTCCAAAAACTCCAGTGAGCCAGGGAAATGTTGCCACTGCTGCTGGTACTCTCAATCTCTGGGAGCAATCATGATGTAGACATGTGTTCAATAGATGTGTTGTTAGCCTCTGGCACTTGATTGTATTGTGTCCTTTCTATTGATTGAGTCAGTTCAAAAAGTGGCGTATGAGTAGGCTCCAGGAAAAAATCATGACCAGAGTCGCACAGTGTGCAGTCTCCATAATAGGGAGGATATCGAGAAAATGTTTACTTAACCCCCACTTCACCAGCTGAGACAATCCATTGTGCTGTGTGGACAATGGATATTACTGTGTTCTCTGCAGCAGTTGAATGGAAAATCATAGGAGCAGTGAATATAAGCATTAACAGTTAGGTCTCATTCAATATATCATAACTATGATGAATACTATGGTAATATCTCTTGCAATATTTGCATATATAAAGAAATTCTAGGCAAAATTAAATGTGTGTCTCTTATTTTTAAAAAGGTACTATGTATAAATGTCTGTTGTATGCAATATCAATATTACTGCTGTTCATTTCGGTTTAACCGAAACAACAACGTAAATATATTCTTAATACTAAAATTTACAATCACAACTATTTGTAAATCAAAAGTTTTGAATTAATTTTAGAAGGGTAAGTGGTAAAAAAGTGTGCATGTTTTGGTACAATTAGTCTGCTTTGTATTGACATTTCTCTATATTACACAAAGCCTTGTTTTTTTTCACCCTATAAAAACAAGGTATTCCTTTGTGTAATGTAATTTCTCACTGGCGTCTGTCATGACATAAGCACTCACCATTTATGTAAAAATGCTTCATATTTCTTCATACATTCTTGAAATGCATGTATATGAGAGTGGGTTGTCTATTGAGGTTCAGTTAGAGGAATTTCAAGCTAAAAAAAAAAACGCTGTGGCAAAATATTCACTGCTGCTGCGTTATGAGGTGTGATGTGGTTGCCGAAAACATCTATTTTTACCCCGTGGCTTGACTTGTGTACACTGTTTGCATATATGAATCTACTTTACATAGTGACTGCGACAGTAAGTGAGACCCGAGCCTGACACTCGGAGCCCACACATCGCTGCGTGTGTGTGGGAGAGGGATTGGATGACGAACCCAGGATGCATGAATCCAGCTCACTTGGTATTCGTGTGTATTTTAAAAGCCACATAATTCAACCCGGATGCTAGTTTTTAACGCCAAGACCAATCACATGCAGCCTACGGTCTAGTGTGTTTCACATTGTAATGCATGAATAATACTCTTCCCAGCGCGAGGGCTACGGTGGCACAAGACGGATGAAGAGGTAGGGCTTTGCACTGCTTCTTTTCGATTCCCAACCCCCCAGAGCTACAAGCAGGAGTCGTCGCCAGCTAATGATCCTTAGCAAATTAAAAAGTAGCAGCCCTGAAACCCAAGCCATCCCTCTCCATCCATCAGAAACATGCCCATCTCCGGACCAGGCTGCACTGAAATTGGCCTAATCCCTTGTTTTCCCAACCCTATCTCCCAAGGTACCCGAGGAAAGGTTGCTAATCGCATTTAGCGTGTGACTTTTAGCCATCTGTTTGGTAGCTATTCTTGGCATTAAAAAACAAACAAACATCTGTTGTAAATGGATTTTGTTCTAAAAGGACAAACAGTTTAATTGTAGGTGAGAGCTGTCTGTGTTATGAATTAAATATAATAAAAGTATACTCCTGTTAGTATACTATAAAACTTATGCTATAGTATGCCTGAGTGTTGTAGTGTTGGTGCCACTAAATGTACCTACTTTCTGGTTCCATCAGAGGAAAAGAGGTTATATTTGTTGATATTAGCGCTATTAATTCATTTTACACAATTTTGGGTCTTCTGTTCTAAAATGACATCTGTTTACTCCCCCTTATGTCCTAAATACCAAGTTGTCACTTAAATATCTTGTTTATCCCCTGTTAGGAGCCAACTGTGACTGCTGTCATTCATTCTCAAACTCAACTTGAATGCACTTCCTAAAACACAAAGCTAAATATTAGATGGCTGATGTCGCTCACTGTAGGGAAACTGCACTTTCTCTGACTGACTCTTCAGTGTTGAGTGATTGATGAGGCTCACAGGTACCAACACCAAAGATAATACATTTTGAAGAAACCAACATTGACTGGAGTGTTTTGGTCAGTGCACACAGATACAGATGTTTGGTGCTCTCCAATGTAACAATATGAATGTAGGGTCTTTTTAGGGTTATGCTTTGGCAAGAACCAAAAATACAAAAAACGACAGGGTCACATACATTTACTCATATTTAATCCAAAGCATTAATTTTTAAAAAGACTTAAAAAGACTTCCTTCTACTTATCATAACCAAACATGCTTGTTTAACCATCTTGATGACTGCACTCCTGTAGATAGAGAGAGCCCTAATTAATGCATCTTCAAGATAGAATATCAAGAAAAGGCCTTAAAATCAGATTGTCATACATTATGAGATAAATAACATATTTTATTTTTTTTATTTTGTACCATAAATTCAAAACAGTAGGCAGATGCTCAAAGAGAAAAGAGAAAATGTTCTTGCTGCGCGCCACTGCACAAAAACCTCATCAAAAGATCTAAATTGATCAGTAAAATGAGCTGGTTTTCTTTAGAATTTGACTGATCGGACAGCTGTTTTGTGCACAAAGGGTTTTCGTTACTGTATAGGTGCTCGAGACTGTGTGTAATTGCCCGTTAACTGCTCTTGATTACACCATTAAATCGATGCACTTCTGAAGCGATGCACCAGTAGCACACTTCATTGCAGCCTCCAACACATCCCCACTTCTGTAAAGTGTAGCTTACAATCAAAAGCATTTCATCACTTGTATGACCCAGACTGTTTTCACTGACAGTTTAATGATACTGTATCAGTGTTTCTCTTTATGTTTAACTCTTAGGGGTCCCTTCATTTTGTGCTCCACCTGACTCCCTTCAACACAAAAATGTTGCTTTTAAAGTTTACCATAGAAATATTATGTGTCAACATATTTTTCCCAATTTTTTTTTTAAATAAATGACATTATCAACTTCAATCCTTACCATACATAACAAATATTTTTGAATTTTGAACCCCTAAAATGCCAGTTTCAGCGATTTTAGTAAAAAAAAAAAAAAAAAAACACAAAAAGTTGAGGGATTGGGGTATTATCTGAGTCTGTGAGTGATAAATATTGGTAGCAACACTGATTTTGACTGATGTTGTTTTTAAGTAATTTGCTCCACCTGAGTCCCTGAGACATCTTTTAGACATTGTCATATAGACATATTATGTTAACCCCTTTTTTTCATTTGTTTTATAAATGCCATTAACTTTAGTCCTTGCCATACATGACAAATATTTATGATTTTTCGGAAGTTTTAACTACTTAAATGCCAATTTTCGTGATTACAGCCTCTTTGTGTTTTTAAAAAAAAAAAAAAAAAAAAGATTTTTATATTTTAGATTAGCCAATTCTGGGAATATAAAAAAAAAACACTGATTGTGATCATTTTTTATTTTTTGTGCTTGTCAATAAAATGCTCCACCTGGGTTCCTAGGACACAAAAAAATGTTTTTTAATGGTTGCCATGGAAACAATAAGAGATTTCAACTCTAGGGGAAAAAATAATTAAAAACAGAAATCACATTGCAACGGTAGTATTGAAAAAATGTATTTTGAATGGGAGTGGATGGCCCAAAAAAATGCCAAAGGGACACAAGTGGTACTATTTTTTTTAATGTATAGAAAAATCATGAAAAATAACAAATTCACCCAAAATACACAACCTGGCCAAACAAAGCAAAAGTTATGCAAAAATTTAATTAAAAAAAAAATGTCTAGCGACTCAGAAGGTTTAATGTTTTTTACTTTTATTTTAACTACCTGAATCATAGCATAGTCAAGTAACAGAGGAGTCCCAATGGCCTTTGTAGAAGTGGTCTGGATGGTCTTACTGCTAATCTTAACTGGATTTTTGAAGCCAAAGTGAAAGTAACCTTTGTGTTAACAGTCTCAGAAAATGACTGACTTTCAAAGATAGCCTAGAGTTGACATGAACTACACTGTCTTTCTTGTCCAGCACAGACTGGTCCTAAAAGCATTCCTCATGGCTGGATGGATCACTGTCTGCCATTGGTCATGAAGGATCGAGAGGAATAGGTTGAAAGTCAAGTTCTCTTCTTTTTGCGTGCGCCGGCTCCTCTCACAGCCTCGCAGACTGTAATCTCTCACATGACTGAGTTCCAATTAAACGGGGAATCTCAGGTGTCACAGATGTAGAGTGCACTTCTGTAACCCTGCTCAAAATACTTACAGCCACTTCTTATGTATTTCACCTCTGACGCACAAAGATTCATTTTATGACTGAGATAAAAGTTTTTATCATATCACACAAATCTCATATGTCCCAAAACAAAACACTATGATGAATGATGGCAATCATTTACAGCTATGTGTTCACTTGAATATATTTTCTTTGAATTTGGGAGCGTCAATCATTTTGAAATAACAGCAAGTGAATGTGACTTACATAAAAATGAAACATATCTCACAGAATAGAGACTTCACAAGAAAAGCATCTCTGCTGAGACCTAATCCCCAGGCCTGCCTTTGCTGACAGCAGAGATATGACCCATGATAGATAACTAGCTTGTTTGTGTATTCAAACACAATGATTTACGATAAAGATGTATGTATTCACGTCACATTCAGCTCTGTCTTTTGCAAGTTTGCATAGTCAATATTTTGATGTGTTTAATTTACTACAAAATTTGCTCCAGTCATCTCCACCAAGGGGATTTTACAGAATCATTCCGTTATATCTATTATATCTATTATTAGAACATATTCCAGAATATTACAATTCAGCTTATCATATTCATCCTTTCTAAGGCTTTTGTGCACTCACAGAAGCCCTGCATTCATTAATATTCTAAACCTCTAAAAAACATAAATGTGCTTCTCCTCCAGCAGTGCTTAGTTTAATCACTCTGGGCAGTTGTAGGAACATTAGGTGATGAAACTAATGGCCCCTCTGTGGGGCTTTAGATGACTTATGCTCAACTAAAGTAACATTTTTGCACCTCTAAATCTTTTTTTTTTTTTATTATTATTTTTATTGGCTTTTGGCCTTTATTGACAGGAGCAATAGCTGGACAGGAAATGGGATGAAAGAGAATGGAGAGTGACATTGGGCAAATGACCCGACCAAGATTCAAACCCGGGTCTCTCACGTGCTAGGCGTATTTGAGCACATTTAAATATAACAGCTATCTTTTTAGGCAAATAATGCCTAATTTGCTTTATTATTATATTAGATTTGGTCTACATAAAAAGGGACACTTAAACATATTAGGATTAAGCATTTGGTCACCCCTCGGCTTTGCAATGTATTTTGTAGAAGTATTCTTACATGAAAACAGTTAAAGGTTACAATAAACTAAAAAAATCCCTACTACTTATTTTCCTTAATATCACTTTATGCGCAACTTTTTGTTCATTATCTAACATGCACTTCCATTAACCTAGTGTTTTTACATCAACCACACTTATTAGTCACAACACACTCAGATCTTATCACTTGCCTAATAAACATTGCCACCTGCTGCCAGTCTTTATTAACTCAAGCAAAAAAGGCACTTTCTTCTTTTTCTCTTTGACATTACTGAGTGACATTTCATGAGTGTGGTGGGCAAATAGATCATTTAATTGACCTGAGGAAATGTCAGACATGGAACCTCGGGGGCACAAATCCTTTTAATGCATGTCCACAGATAAAGTATCAGCAGGCATTAGGCAGCCAAATGATCTAGAAGTGTATATTTCACAGATGTACACAGACAATGCCATGCTGGTCTCAGAGGCAGGCCTACCCAGGAGGTCAGCGAGAATGGTCTGTAGTGACTGTTTAGTGAACACTCAGTGGAGGAACGGTAGCTCTGAGGCACACAGGAGAGCTAGTTAAAGAGGCAGCTCAAAAGGATAATGGAAGCTTCTCACTGTCTGCGAAAGGCCGCTGGAAAAATACAAGAACAGAAACACTCCCAGTACGCTGCGGCGAGGTACGCAAGCCGACCCCTAAAGGATTAAAAATGAATTGTGTTGCCCTGGAGCGTCATCTGAAAGGTTTTCGCAGATAGTGTAGCTGGGTCCTCACAATATAGATTGGCTGCTCAGAGAGGTGAGAGCTGCAAGACAGGAGCTAATAGGATTGGTTCAGTGTTGAAGTCCCCGTTCAGTTGATTGTAGGTACAAGTAACTTTAGCATGGAATAGTTTGCTACTGTTAAACTTTGGCAAACCTTTACATTTTGTAACTTTATGATGAAATGTAAGCTGTTTCTTAAGCCCCTGGCAGTGGAGACCTGGCCTTCATACACACTAAACACTAAATACACACTTGGCATATGCATCGTGAATCCATACAAAATGATTTTACCTCAGATGATTTATATTGAAGTCTCACTTATTCGTGCTCCTTGCAATGACATGGGAGGGAATTCCTGTCCAAGTAAATCTTGTGCCACGTTTATGCTACACCTGCGACACAACAATACCGAAAAGCATGAGGCAAAATCTGAGATTAAAAGCATGTATCATTTGCAAAAGTTGACACAAATGTATGCTATTCTTGTTTTTCTGCTATGCACACATCTTAAACCATTGACTTCCTGTAACAGCAACTGAGCTGTCCCATTTATGCTCTAGCCATCTAACTATCTCACCTGTGTGTACCTCTTGTAGCTGGATACAAAAAGGACAAGTTCACATTCCCCATGCAGAAGACAGGACTAACCCAGAAGTGAACATCAATGGGACAAATGTACATATTAGTGCCCATATTGAATTGAAATATCCAAAAGTATATGATGAGTGTATTTGTAAAACTATTTTGAAATATTAAACAATGTATGAACGAATTATTAAAAGATTTGTTGTAGCTACAAAGTATCTCCATTATTGATAGGAATATACAATACATGATTTTTTTTGGCAGTTATTAGTGTTCACAAATGAACTCTTGCATACTCTTATGTAATCCTCCATGTTCAAAGAGCCCTTTCCTCTCGGAGGCCTTTGCCCGGTTTGCGTACAGTGTTGCATCACCTCTGAATGGATGAAGTATAATGCAAAGTTACAATGTTTTCCATTAGTATAAGCCTCAACTTTTGCCTCTTCACTTGGAAGCTCGCTGTGTATTTAATGCATTGAACCATTTAATTTGTTTGTGTGGTAGGAATTAATTTTCTACCAGCAAAACAAACTCGCTGTGGACTGCTTTACTGAAAACATTAGGTATCTGTTTACCTGTGCACTCTAGTCCCAAAACATTCTGTTACAAAATGTGCCATTAGAGCCCTTGGAAATATTCATTAGACCACAGAGTGAGGACAGACTGTTGGCTGTATCCAAACTGCAGACAAATCACATCTCCGGGAAGATATTGATTACTTAAAGGTTGGGTGTGTAGATTTATTGTCTTTTTTGGCAACATCTGGTGGCAAAAGTGCAGATTGAACAGCTATGGTAGCCCTGCATGGACATGTTGTCTGCATGTCCTTTTTGAAAGAGTGTGCTCAAAAATAAATATGCCTCCTCAAGTGGATGACTGACGCATGATTGTTCAGTAATTCACTACATTATTTTACCTAATTCACATTTAAAGGCGCAGGCTTTCAAAAAAAAAAACCCCAAAAAACACAAGGACCTTTCACTATATACATTTCAGTCATTATATCCTTTTATGAAGATTGAGGACACAAAACTAAACACGTACCTTTAAGAAAATCATTAAATATTGAATTTTACATATAGCCAAACTGGTTCTTGAATCGTGCATGTTAAACACTCTCAGATCTTTTTTTTTAATTATTTTATTTTTTTTTATTCCCATGTGGAAAAGAGTATTGCTCTGCAGGTTTCTCTTGGATTAATGTGACCATTTGTAGTTGAGTGAATGTTTACTTGGCCAATTTAATTGAATTCCTTCAGCTTTATACATAGCCATTAAAGACTGAGGATTGCCTGATTAGTTAACTCAAGCCTGCAGCCTGATGACACCTCTTTGCCACGACCAAACGATTCGATGTAATAAGGAACCACTCTGACAATTGGGGGAAAATGCAGACTTTAGTGCCATCGATTTCCAGCGAGTTATGCACTTATTTTACTTAGCCTCAGCTTAAATTGTCTGTTCCTTACACAGTCAGAAAGTAATTGGCTTCAGCGTAGCAGCTCCGAGAAGACAGGCCATATTTGAGATAATCGAAAACATGCAAATAACCAAACTGTGCAATTTATTTGTCTTAAAATAACGAGGCAGTGTTTGAGAAAAAGCTATTTTATGAATACAAAGAGGTAAAAGAGACTGGTAATTGCTGTTGCTGTGAAAAACAAGGCAGCAAGAGTCATTTGCGAATTAGTGCAGTGTTTAAGAGCCATGCATTTAATAAAATAGTGTTTAAAAACAGGGGAGTGTCTCAATTGTCACATCATAAAAGTACATTTATATCAGTCTGTTTATTAGGGGAGCACAGAAGCTATTCCAAATCACTTTTACTAGTTTGTTTCATATTCATTAAAGTGTAACAGGTGCACATAATTGCTCTTTCACGAACCTTCCAGACTGATTCTTGTCTAGTTTTATTGTACCTAATGCCTTGCAACAACTGGATTTTGAATTAAGTGCTTCTTAATCTAGTCTTTAATGTGTTTTTGACTTTTTAATTGATCATTGTTATTCAGTTATCAATCAACTATACTCGAAAGTGTCTATCAACTGTTGATTTAGTCATTCTTAAAAAAATACGTCAAAATGATGTGTGACTTTGCAGTATGTAACACTTTGTACATTTTATTGGGCTATAGGTTTTGCTAGGTGAAAAGCCAAATAATACAATCTTTTTATGTTTTTTGTATTTCTTAGGACAAATTATTTTATTCCGTTGCACTTGCACTTGTCAAATGTCTTGTTGTAATTTTTGAGGCAGTTTAAGTTTGGTTCTTTTTAGTTTAAGGGAAGAGGTTGAAAGCTGTAGTTCCAGCGGTGCTCTCATGAGCCCTTTTGTTGCTTATTAATGCTGATTTTGACATCCTTCTTGCCTCTTTCTGTCTGTCTGTTAAATCAAAGCTCATGGCTTATTTGCATAAATCATTGTACACAGAGCAGCAGATACTATTTGTTTTACGTTTGTTTTGCTCCACTTTACAAAACCAAACCATTACAGAGGTAAGATGAGTATTTTATAAGTTGCTCTGGGCTGCTTTATACAGTGTACATGTTGAAAGGAAGAGATTGTTTCCATCAAAATAGATTTTACTGTATAGGTTAAAAACATGAATACACTGTATTGATTGAATACATGTCTCAGCCCCTGATGTAGGGGTAAAAAGTGCTGTAAATCCTACACGCTGTACTACACCTTTATTTCTTTGAGCAGTAGATAGTTCCAGCAGTCAAAGTGTGCTTAGTTTTTGGCCTCGTTGCAGCTCAATATTGCAATTACTGTAAGCCTTAAGTGCTTGCCTTAAACTCTGCTTCTTCCTGAGCAACTTTTTAAAGTCTTTTTGCAACTCTTCAGAAATCAGGGAAACATCAGTGTTGCACTTCTTCTTGTTAAATCCGAGGCTGAATTTTAAATATTCAGTGCTGTGATATTTCTCAGGAAGACCAGGGAGAAACTGCAGAGACAGTCTGCCTTGACATTAAAAAACGTTCTTGGATTCATGCATCGAAACCTTTATGTATCGCTATATATTTTACATGACAAAAGGCTGACTTTGCTTTTGCCTGCCTCAAAGCAGATGGGAAAGTCAGACTCGATTAAAACTTTGAAATTTCTGTCTTGGCCTTTCATGTTTATTACTCTGGAGTCAAGGTGAAAGTAGAACTTTTCACCTTGTTGCAAAGAGAAATGGTGTTATTACCCAAAAGTAAGTTCAGTCACGTCCACTTGTGTATTACTTTTGTTTGTTTTGTTGTTTGGAACAGGAAACAAGTAAACACATGCTTAAATCCACTCAAAACACCAAAGCAAACACCGAGGGAGTGTGAGAATGCCTCCATCGGCTTATCTGCCGGCCAGCACAGGTGTCAGCCAGCACTCCATTGGGCTTTGCTGCCAGTCTCCCCAAGGGAATAGACTGCAGACTGGACCAGACAGCTCGAATGGGCTGTCACACTTATCCTGCCTTCCTCATTCGTTTTCCTTTTCAAACCATTTTTTTTCTCAGACAACTATCAAAACAACGTCCCTCATGTTGTCTTTTAATTGGTTAGATGCCGTATATAGCATTTGTCATTTATAGACTGTGTTAGAAATAGGCATTGCAAACTTTATGAACTAAATCGTTATTGATGAGAGGTATTTAATGCTTCCTCTCGGCGGTCAGTGTTAATCCAGTTAGCAGGCTAAGCAGGGGAGCCCTTATACCTTGAGAAGGGCTAAAGACTCCACTGTACATGAACAGATTTCCGTTCAAACATTTCATATCGACCAAAGGTTTAGTCTTAAGTTGTAATGATTAGTAATAAAAGATCTAATGGTCTGCATCTGTCATTGTCTCCACAAAGACTGTAGGTGTATAAAGATTTACGGTCACAAATATCTTTCCATTTTTCAGTTTACCTCACAGGAAAAAAAGAAACATCAATACTTGTACATACTGTTCATACTTTGTTCAATCATTATTTTTTACTGGCTTTTAGCTGTCAAGGGTAATGAATGTTTTACGACTTTATGTGATTTTTGCAGTCTTATACAAGTATTACATTAGAAGTTACACTATGCGACTTGAAGTACAACTGGTGAGCTGATGAAAGTCACACTGTGCCATTACAGAAGTCGAGTGCACAGCAGTGAAATTATTCTCAACTAGACAAAAAAGCAAGCACTACAACTACTAGTAATACAACTTGTGCTAATACTATTAGTGCTGTAGTACATACTATTCCATAGATACCTATACTGTATGGTCAAAATGTTGTAAACATTAGTACAATGTGAAGAAAAGTCACCAAAATAAAAGGGTAAAAAGGATTTGTTTGGTTTTTAATTTAAACTATGTTGTGCACTCAAGGACTCAATACCAACCAAGAGTACAACATCATCTTCACATGAAACCAAGAAATGAACTGAAGTGTTTGTTTTTAAATCTCTTTTAGTGCTGCCCAGTACATCACAGTTTTATTATTATTGCAGTGTTTTACATCTTCATTTCAAAGACAGCTTGAAAAACAATAATGTGATTGCTCTTGTGGGACCTGAGGTAGTTAATCAACCAGTAAGCCAGTATCTTTTTGAGTATTTTGAGTATATGTATTTTTGTTAAATTATATATTCAGATATTGGAAACTCAGCCACTTCAATATCAGACAAGTTATCACACATGTATTGTTTTCTTAGTATTGTGCTCCCCTAATCTCCTTCCATGGTCTTGGTCTTGACCTAAAAAATGACTAAAACCAGATGGATTATTATTATGATTCTATCTATTGTGTCTAGTCTTACTCGTGATTATTGCTGGCAAGACTATCTAAGGGTTTTGTTGGAGAGTTTTGGATCTATTGTAAGGTTGTGATGCCCTGAGCCTTGCCCTGTCAACAGATAGACTCAGACGTCTGTAGGATAACATGTCTCCAACCTCGAGCCCTATCAGCTGAATAACAACTGAATAACATCTCTTTTGTTATTGCATTGTTTGCGCACTGACCTTCTATGAGGTTTTATAAGTTCAGTCCTATAAAAGCATAGCCAGACTTGAATGTTCAATACTACTCTGTGTTGACTGTTCAACTGTCTCCGGGTCTGTATGTGATGGTAATAAACTTCTCCTGCTTAAGTCATCCAGAGTCTCTGCAGTTTACCTATGTGTCTCTTCGCAGCTCTAAGGCAGTATACCAATTCTCTTACAGGTTTCAAAATACTCTTATTGCATACTACTTCACTTTCTTGTCTGCAGTTAGCATCACTGTTTTTTCCTTATGAATTACAACTCTGCTCTTAATTATACTCGAACGTCATGTTTAGGTAACATCAGAAAAAAAAGAGTGAGAGAGTATCTTGATTTAACAAAGTATAATAACTTTCAAGGTCAAAAATAAACATCTTAGTCACAGCTTGTTATCTTAAGCACTTAAAAGCAACAGTCTCTATTAATTCTTCTTAATTCTCTTTATTTATATTTTTTATTTTTTTTTACTATTTATAGTATTAGAAGAACTAGAATTTCTGGATTTATAGATTATACCTCCAGTAGCACCACTTTTTTTAAGAACTGTTGTGGTCTAATGGGTTCCTTATAATACTAAGCATGAATGATATAACATTAATCATTGTCACATTTATTACTCAGAAGGCTTCGTATCGAGCTTCATAAATGGTTTCTACTATTTGAAAATAGTATTTGGTTTTGGCATGAGGTGTGTTATTTGTTGCAGTGTGGTGCTATCTTGATAGATGTAATCCTAGTACATTCAAGGAAGCTGTTCATTATTGGAAATAAGCAGTGGGCGCCTGTAGGAAGCATTGATTTAGCTGCCTGTGAAGTGATTCCACTGGACATAGTGTTTTATCATGTACAAGGAAGGAAATACAATGTGGTCTGCCTGTAAAGTTTTGGCAGGTGACAGAGGGTTGTCCTTAAACTGGCACCAGACCAGTATTATGCCCTTTGTGTAACATTGTGTATTGGAAAACAGATAAGGAAAACCTCCTGGAAAACCTGTTATGACTATTTTATTTTTAGTAATAAAATTCATTGAATGTAAGGCAAATAAAAACAAAAACGAAAATGTGTCAAGGTATAAAGTACAAAAAAAAACATAACAAAAAATCTTATGACATCATGTAAGAAAATAAAAAATTAAAAAAATGGACGAAAAGATAAACAAGAAGGTTTACTGAAGAATATAGTCCTTCGAATGAGAAAAACATCTTTCACCTTCAAACCTCTGTCCACATTCTTTCATCTTAACTTTTTTTTTACCCCTTGGAATTATTTACTTCCACTTGACATTCAAAGTCGGCAACATTAACATAAATCAAGAACCTTTCAAACAGGATACCATTGGCCTTATATGATTGGCAACTCATTACACACTTTGAGAATGACTCATCCTTGGCTCATTTTCCATTACCTTTAGCATTCTTTTGGTCCCTTCAAAAAGTTTTCGTTTTTTTTAAAAGCAGTCTCCTTTTTTCTTTGCCTTGTTTAGGAGACCATACTCAAATCATTAAACCATACTAATAGCCGTTAGACTCTCTTTGATCATGGTTTGAACTCACATCTCTTATTGAGCTGAAGATATAAAGAGTCTTTTTCACATCCCTGACTCTCCTCATCTAAAAGCCTAAAACACTGGTCGGTGTTGTTTTTTGTATGGTACCAGTGCATTTGTGGAGCCCCCCCCAGCCATGTTAAAACATTATTGATTTGGGAGTAACGGCTCCAATAAGACAGTACACTGTTTTAACAATTATACTTACTCAGCGGATTCGAGACTAGAGCCCTTTTAACAAGATATCCCAGGAGGGCAGCATTCATTAACAAGTCAAAGATCACTCAGGGTACCTGTTGCACAACCTATAATTCAATTCTAAAAGTCAACATTTTTTCCAACATGAAGATTCTGTAAACATTAGGGATTTTTTGGATTCTCCCATGGTTTTTTAGATTTTTACCTCTAAAGGGATTTGAGGTTACAGTGCCGGCCAGTTTTCTTTTTGGCACAGATGACAATTTATAATGTTTGGCTCTGACTGCAGTCGTTCAGGCTTGTATACACATCATAAATTGGCAAACAATGTACTTCAACGGTGTTCCCCCACACCAACAATCTATTAAGTGCATCTATATTTGTGTAAATGTGCACTCTAATTAGGGAAAAACCAGGAAAGGAACAGTAGTGGCCCACCAAAACTAGGACTGCACAGTATATTGTCATAATACATCGTTACAGCAATGTCAACACAATATCACAATGTACATATTGAAAAGAACTGCTTTACAGGTATTAGGGTATTACATTAATGTGATAGTTTTGTTTCCCAGTTTTCACATTTTCAAGTCAAGGTGGGTATTCAAACATTGCAGGTCAAATTGTTATCGCAGTTATCACCATAGTCCTGATCCTGATTTTGTGCAGCCCTCCTCAAAATCATACCCCATTCAATCTGCTCCCCTTATGGACCTTATGGGTGCAGCTGAATAAGTGCAAACCTCATCAAAAGATGCGGGGCAACCGTGGCATCAAAAACAGTAGTATTTGCCTTTAATTTCACGGGCACTCGCCAAAAAAATCGATATTCTACTTCGACTTGAAGTCTAGTTAAGTATGTTGGCTACTGACTTGTTTACCGTTAGCAGACGGGGCTAGAATGCCTAAAAGCATGCCTTCATTTTTGCAGAGCTCACAAGCTACAATGATAATGTGCATCTTGGTGTTGAAGGTTTAGCGATGTGTGTGGCAATCCCGTCAGGCAGATCTCAACAATATTTGAAGAAGAAGCACAAGCTCTAAAGGAATCCATGTATCCTTCCTCTATGTCACTTTATTTGTTGTTCTAGTCTTTAGCTTTTAGTGACTCGTAGCCTTTAGCTATCCTAAATGCTTGTATAAGTAGAGGCGCTGAATATAGACTCACTTGCTAATGCAGTAGTTTGTATGTAATAGTAATCCAATTTACCATTAGGTTATATAGGGTTTTTCATGTCTGGTGCTGCCCCTTCGTAAAAAAGCTAATTTCCAGTGACATTAGAGTGCTTATGAAAGAATTTAGGACTTAGCCACTTTCGAGTGTCTTTCTAAAGCTTTCTGAATGGATGAGGGATAAGTCACCTTTTATTCCCCCTAACTGTACTTACAGCTAATTACCATCTTAGATTGACAGAAATTAATTTTTGAACGGTCCTTTGAAGTACTCCCAGCGAAGCTTTTCTGTCTTTATACTTGGTGTGATTGCTCTGGCGGCTCTGTGAAGTCCTCTGCTTGTGTCTGATGAATAACTGTCACCATGGAGCAAGGCATTAAATCCAATCAGCAAGACTTCCACTTATTACAATGCAGCACAAAGGGATGAAGTCAGAGGCCATGCTCCTTTTAAAGCAAATCTGCAAAAACAAGCTACAGAGTCTTCTTTTGCACTTCTGATCTCTTCCTTATCTAATATTCTCACGCTTTAGGGTCAGTCAGTGGCGGATTTCCTCATTATTTGTTGCACATTTCCTGCTTTCCATAAAAAGGCCAGCTGCAAATGCATTCAGAGAGGCCCAGTTTTTTATTATTACCATTTGGAAACCTCGTTGGCAGTGAGTTAAAAGTGAAAGTTGCTTTTTATGTGAACAGAGAAAAACACTCCCCCTTTTCAGTATTATGAGCTACCTTTGATGTATTTTTTCCCCTTCCTTTATTTGGTTTGTGGGCATAAAATATCAACAAATGTTCACCTTTAACCTTGAAAATGTTGAATTATGTTTCATTTCTGTTTAGATGTAGCCATGTCCATAACCTGAGCACATTATGCCTTAAATCATGCACTCCACGAATTTTACACAAACTCATCCCATTACATAAGTTGTAATAACGGGATGAGTTTTACATAAACACAGGCTATTACTACTGATTAGGCAAATCAAGCCTCTAATTGACATGATTTGAAAAACAAAACAACCATTGGTGATGTTGTTACTGGTTTCTTCCAAATATAATGTATGAAGTAAAGTATGTGTGAATGTATAAAATATCTATCATATTCAACAACATTGCTTAAGGGAAAAAAGTTAAGACAAAAACTTACAGCAAGTAGATTTGTGTATTCTACAAAACGTCTTTAAAATACAACCATCATGTGTAACTATTTTTAAACCCTTCTTTCCTCTAACCCAGTGGTTCTCAAACTGTGGTACTAGTACCACTGATGGTACTTTGACTTTTTTGATTGGTACTCAAGGACCCTCAGAAGTTTTATTTTTCAGACTGAAATTAAAAATGATAACCCAAACTGCACAAAAAAAAAAAAAAAAAAATGCAGCTCCATTAACTTCCAACATAGGGAGCCCATTTTGATCATGATTCATTTTATTTTGTCCAAATTAAACCTAACTACAACTACTTGAGGCGATTAAAGTCCAGCTAAAATAGGTTAAAAACTATTCATGTCTAACGAAAACCATTTAGTTAAGGTCCAACTCACAAGGTCCAACCTTCTAAAGACCAACTTAAACACCATAAAGCTTGTTAAAATTAAGCAAAAACTTCCCTAGAAGTCCAACAAGAAGCACATAAACTGTATTTAAATTGAACTGAAATCACTTTAGACCTCTAAATGCATAATCATTACTGCATATGTAGGTGGTACTTGGAGAAACAAATATATTATGAGACGTTGCTTGGTGAGTAAAGTTTGAGAATCACTGCAGTAACCAATAAAACACTAAATGAAATTGTACTGGGCTTTTTGTAACCATCCACCACCTCAACCTACCTTGTGCTTGTCAACAGCAAGTCTTTTGTTATAAACAGCTACAGTTTTTCTCACTTAATGAAACTTAGTTCTACCACATGTACATCATCAAACAATCATGACAAGTTCTTTTTTTTCAGATGTCATTTCATTGTTTTTAGACTCTGTTTCAAAACACTCATACAAGGGCACAGAGTTTCAGTTAAAGGTAAATTCATCATTCATCTGGACTAATGCTGAATTTCAATACTCAGTCATGACTTTAAATACCAAATACCAGATCACAGCTGATGTTATGGATGTATGGAATATCATGAAAATAAACTTAACTGTATTTTGTACATGAGAAAGTGAAAATTATGCAACATGTATGACTCGATGAAATAGTTTCATTAGTTTATGCAGAGGAAATCTTTATTGTCTTTATACGTATCTCTGTTGATGAACATAATTCACACTGCACCAATTCACAGTGAACTCCATGTGATTGAGAGTTTTATCTGGCATTACTGACTGCAAATACTTGATTCGGCCTTTCTGTTTTGGTTGGATTTTTTTGTTGTTGTTTTTGTCTGATTAGAAAAATGTGTTAAAGTAATGGAGAAAAACTGTGATGTGTGTTTTTAGTTTGGAGGCATTAAGCATAATATTTATTGTTTTCAATTTTCAGCTCTAGAAATGGGAAGTAGCAATGAAAATCTTGGATGCTACATTGTGTTTTTTTGCTTTAAAATGACTGGGCCCAGTTAAACGTATCCTGAGCTGAATGAGGTGCCACATTGTCACACTGACATATCACTGTGTGTGGACAGGTGTGCTTATTTTGGGCAAATATACTTTTCTGCTGCGATAAATACCCACTGTAGCACCGAGCCAAACAGTCCCTAAGCACTGCTCTATTTCCTCTGCGCTGAGAAATGGTTTCTAGGGGAAATATTTGGGTTTCTTTACAAATGAGAGTTGGTGATCCATTTGAAAGATTTATATCCTCAGCGCGGCCAATGGGCTTTGGTTTAGTAACTGCCAACAGCTGCAAAGTCAATATGAGGAAATGTGATAAGCTTCATACAGGGTTCTTTTTACCAAGAAGACATTTTAAAGGTTTCTCTCATTTTTCTTTTTACCAATTTTCGATTTGGAAACATATTTTTAATTATAACTTAACGCCATTTGTTTCATGACAATGAGATAATGATTTTTGAAATGTATTATTATTGATATGCCATTTATCTGATGGAAAATATCATTTTCTCAAATGTTAGATATTAAAGCTGCAATATACTTGAACATATTATCAGTAGTGTATAAATGTCTCTAACACTCTTTGCATTTGTCTGTCTTACAAAAACAACATTTAAAGAGGACAAACTGTGCACTGCTAAAGAGAGGTGCATGTGTGTTTCTTTTGAGCACACAATCTTGCATACTAGACATTCACTAAACTGAAAATTGGACGTCCCTGCAGGGCTATCATAGGTGCAGGACAAAGTGGTTTGATGTGTGCAAGTGCGATATACAATTTGGACACCAGACGCCACCACAAACTATTACCTTTACATTTCTTTCTGTAATTTATGTTGGCCAAAACAGATCAAAAGAGTATTCACATTCGTACTAATGTTGATCCTCTAGTCAGATCTTTCTCAAGGTCTGGAACATCATAACCCAATATTATAATTTACGATCATGGAATAACATACGGTAACACAGGATTTTTAATTTTTAATTTATGTGAAAATCTGCATTGTGTTAAATTAAATCTACCAAATAACAGGCTTTCTTATTTAACTTAAAGCTGCATTACTTGAAATTTTCTGTCGTGTAACCCACAACACCGTAGCAACTGTCTCATTAAACATTGCATGAATAGATTTCCACTCTTTTCACTTTGTTTCCCTTTTCCGTATTAATGTTTTTCTTTTTCTGAACCGACCAAAGCAGCTAAAACTAACAGGCAGCCAGTGTAAAGATTTCAAATGAAGTTGTTTCTGTGGAAAAAAGTGATGATACAAAGTTAAACCCCAAAATGTCACTGTGAGAAGCTTCTGGGATACGCCTTCAAATGAATCCATCATCATGCTCTATGCATTTTAATAAGTTTATTTGCATCCTTATCTCAGAGAGGCCTATTGATGTGAAATGTGCCATTACAGTAATCTGTCAGTTCAGCACTTTTCCACTTGGCTCCTTGTCTTGATTTTGGAAACATTAAAGCTCCTCACTTCCTGTAGAGAAGAAAATTACTCATAGTCAGGAAACAGAAAGTTTGCTCTCTTCGTGACTTTTGACCTTTGGCAAATAAATTTGTAGTGGCAGCATAAGCAGTTATAAGTAGATGTACCTTGTCTGAACATGTCATTTTGATTTTTGAGTCAATGTTGGGCAGTTTTAACCTTTCTGCAGCTCTGATATTCAAATGACCTTTTAGGATTATGAAGATGAATTCTTGTAGTTTGTCTCCTGCCACATCCTGCAGTCTAACTCTTGACATTCCCCAAACAGCGTGGATACAAACAGGATGTTGGCGTCGTATCAGTAATCTGACCATGCTCCCTCTTCTCACAATGTGTTTTCAAGCCACAGTCGAGAGGGTTGTACTGAATCGTTGATCTGCTAAGGCAGTGCATTAACCAGCGCACGTCACTTAGAGCGAGAGGGAAAAGTTCACAGACTATTGATTGAGAACCTGCGTGCACTTCCCTCAGAGTGCACCTATTAATTACAGAAATGTGCTGTGACCACTTCCTCGAGGCACCCAGGGAACAGCAGCGATACAGTCACTGGACACTGGTCTTTCATTAAGCAAGAACTATTATGATTATTATGATTGTGCTTCCATACAATCATATAAAATGGTTTATGACTTCACAAACCTTGGCATGAAATAAAGGTAAGACTATAATTGTTATTTTTAGAAGTATTATTATTAGAAGTAGTATTATTAGTCCCTGCCTAAAAAAGAAAAACACAAAACTAAGAAATGTAAACAGAATAGACACAGAATTGAATACATAAAGTGAAATGAACATGCTCTAGTGATTTGCACAAAACTATAAGTTAGGGTCATGCCCAGCACAACCTAAAAGCTTAGTCAAGTTGTTGAAAATGCCTGCGTTTGAATGCAACACTGTCTGTTGGTTGTGTTTAAGGACCAGCTCAGACCTGTCGTTATTCTTGTCTCTTTCTGAGAAATTGGAACTCAAGTGGCTAGTCTCTGCGAGGTGTGAACTCACTCAAGACACGCATTTTCAGGATGTATATGAACATTCTTATTTATGCCAGTAATTCTGTAATCATGTGTGAATTTGTATGAGCTTTGAGGCAGGAGTAAATATAAGTAAAAATAATGAACAGTCCAAACAGAACCCGTGAAAAAGCCAAGTAAGTGGTTGTCAATTGGAAAGATTATAGTGCCATCGTGCTTGTTGTATAACTGATATCATTATGCTGTTGTGGACCAAATCAGTCTAATGGCAGCAATATTGCACTTGTTTTCCTCTACACTGTTGTGTTCTAATAAAGTGGCTACTTCACTGTTAATACAAACACATAATTAACTCTGATATTTCTAAAGGTCACTCGAGTAATTGTAGCGCCGCAAACAGCTGACTTTCTTCAGTTTTTGAAGGTAAACGAAACACGCAGGATCCAATATCAGCAATGCAACACACTGCAGCTCCTGTTCCTATCAATAAAATATACAGTTTGCCTCACATATTTGGGATTACAGATGCTGAGTTTAGCCGCTAGCCCGAGGGGAAGCAGGGAGGAGGCAAGATAGAGCAGGACAGGATGTGGAACAGCCTTGCAGTGGTTTTGGCAAGGGCATGGATTTGAGAAGAAGGCATTAATGATAAGGAGTGATGGTAGGGCAAAGTGGAGAGGTGGATAGAAGAAGTCGGATTCTGTACTCACATAAGTACACAGTTTAACATCTAATTTAGATCTGTCTATAACTGTACAATCTTAATTTGACTTTTTGCTAAATCCTAATGCACTAAGAGTAGTTTACAATAAAATAATCTTGTCAATTTAAAACCTACAAAACTCAACTACATGGATTTTGGACATAGACACATTTTTCCTGTGACAAAAGCATATCCCTGTCGACATAAACGCTTTGGATATAATTTCTCTGCCCACAAGGCATCCTTACAATCACGTACCTATATAGAAGGAGAAATGTCTTGAGGATTTATCAGCTGAAAGGGTAAACTGTTGTTTGCCATTGTATTACCATACAAAGTGATGTTGTTACCACGGATACGTACTTGCTTATTATAGAGTCATGAGAAGATATAAAAAGCCTGTGTGGCTTGGCTTGTCAAACCTTTTCCTGGCTTTGTTAAACATCTCACTTTGGAAGACATTTTAAACAATTTGTTTTTGTGGACTAAATTGTAAAAAAATGTGTTTACATGACAACGGGACTACACACACGAAAAAATATGTGTTTACAAATTTCTGTGGGCCTTAGTTATTATTTTGTCAGTTTTGTTCATTGTACAACTTAAATGACATTTCTATGGCAACAAAAAGTCATTCGTGCTTCTCTCATGATTTTTAAGTCTTTTCATCTGACTTTCCGGCAGTACAAAGTTGTATACATGGTTTTAAAAAAGTTATAGTAATGTAAATGTTGCATATAGTGTCTGAGATGAGTTATTTATTACAACTATCAGTTAAAGTTTACTGAACTAATAGCTTTACATATAATTTACATTTCATAAACTATCAATTTATTCTTCATCCAGTGGAACTTATCCCTGGAAATCTAACTTAGGATGGACCCTTGGCTTAAATTAATGATACACAAGTATGGATTTCCTTTTTAATTGATATTATAAAGTAAATTTATTGTACACAAGAAACCAATGCAAGCTGACTAGAAGTGTTACAGAACTCCAGATGCCGCTTTTAACATCAGTTAACCCATTAACTTTGATTTGAAACGAAGGGCCCTCTGTGCAAATCAATTTGACTGGAGACAGATGCTCATCATGACGGCCTCAAATAACCTCAGGCAATGGTTCTACAAATATACACCTCCGTCAATGAGCTGAGACGTATGCAGGGGAGGGCATTAATAATTGATGCTGTTACAAAACACATGGGAGGGAGGCTGCAGCAGGATAGACGACAACATGTGCTGCGAAGTTGGTCATATTGACTTGATAATACAGCTTTTTTTTTACCTTGTAAGAGATGTAAATAGCACCTTGAGAGTAGATTATAGGTGTTTCTGTGTTGAATTAGCAATAAGCGTAACGGCATCTGTAACTAATACCCAGGCCGTTTCCAACATCATCTGTTCAGGTCTCCACGCACCATTCCCCAGTGAATCTCCTCACAGGCTAAGAATAGGTCCGTATGGTGAAACACAGCAGCAGAGGCTTGGTGTGGACGTTTGTAATTAAATGTGATGCTAATTGGGAATTGGTGACATTTTGTTTCTGGAAAATGCCATCTTTTGAAAGACCAAGAATATCAAAAGCATTGTTTCCAATTCAGTGTTTTTTCACCCGATAAATAGTATGGAAACCTTTCAAAGTAAACAGTGCATTAACTCGAGTTTATCCAAACATAGTCCTGATTTGTTTTCAGAAACTTTCCCCGGGCAAGTAAATGTTACCATGTTGCTTGCTGGTTGGCTGCCTTTTACTGCAGCTGCCACTATTTGATATTTACTCAGTTCCTTTTATGTTTTTTTTTTTCCTTTTTTTGCAGCACTTTCACACTATCAATACTGAAAAACATTAAAAAAGCTGAAGCTAATTTTCCAGTCAGTGTCTATTCCCAAGTTTGTGGTTCCGCAGGCATTCTCAGTGGCTGCTTGCTGCTCCTAATGGCTTGACCCAACAACGGAATAGAATAGGTTATACACATATAAATTCTTCTTTTTTTTAACCACAGTTTTCCATTGCCATTCTTTATTAATCAAATGAATGTACACCTAGCCTACTGTTTTATTAGATTATTTTACATGACAGCCTATAGTTTTCTATAGGATACTCCATGGCAGCATTCCTCCACAAACGCATCTGAGCTCAGCTGCTTGGCAGAGGCGGAAGAATACTGCTGTGAAACCTGAAAATAACATCCATCTCTCAGTAAATCAATGTACTTAGAAAATGTATATGTTGCATACTTATTTTCCCTTGACACTAAAGACTAATATATCTATAAACTGCTTCTGTGATGCTGGCCATTTCTCCAGACTGTTTATGTACGCCCACGTAAATGTAAGGAAATGTAATAACTATGTAGCCTACAAGGACCATATACAATTATATTATTATCTTGGTTGAACGTATACCCCAAAATTACAGTTATCTTCAGTACATATTATGTACTTTCTGGCCTACGAATGAGTGAGTGGAAAGTAGACTTTTCAGTTTGTAGGACCATTTGAGATATTCATTGGAGCATTTGAAATATTGTTTAGCTGTGACTGCAATAATAGAACCAGATATTTTGTTTCTGTCGGGCTTGTTCCCTGATTATAACATGGGTTTCCTGTCCTGTAACCAAAAATCAAACACCTTAACCTAAACATGCCTCCTTTCTCATCTTTGCTGCATCTCTAACCCCCCTTCGGATTAAGTAGCACTTGTAACTTCCCAAATGCAACCTGATCTTTAGAGTCCAATGTGCCCTCTAAGAACTCCATTTGGATTGGTTGATAAAACAATCCTTCTCTACCACTCAGCTGCAGATACACAGCCCCTTTCTTTCCCTTGGGTGTGAAGTTGAAACTGGACCCTGTCTGGTGCGCCCTCCCTTGTATGTTTTACTTTAGGGAAGGCTCTTTGCAGGCTAGCACCATTTGTTAGAAGGCCACCTCCACTTCAAGACCTCGCCCAGCCTTTTTCGCCAAACTAGGGAGCAAAAAACAAAATGGGCGTCCCTGAAGAAGAAGCTCCCCGTCCTCCATCGGATATCACCGTTTTCGGGGCTAACTGTACCCTCCACGGCCTTAGCCACATCTTTTTGCCCGGTGGAGTGACCATCCGCAGACTGCTATGGGCCGCTGCCTTCAGCTCTTCCCTGTCCATCTTCTTATACCAAGTGGCCGACCGTGTTATCGAATACTACCAGTACCCTCATGTCACCATCTTGGATGAAATGGACAGTCCCGTAATGTACTTCCCGGCCATAACCATTTGCAACTACAACAGCTTTCGAAAATCCCAAATCCGGAGGAATGATCTGTTTTGGATGGCGGGGCTCTTGGGCGTGGAACAAGGGGACTTCGACGACTTCATGGCCGCGCTGGGTCAGCCGACGGACAACACCAAGTTTTTTCCCAGCAAGACCTTCAACATGCTGGAATTTGTGCAGAGGACTAGTCACAACATAGAGGAAATGTTACTGGACTGCAAATACAGAGGGAAAGACTGCGGCCCGGAGAACTTCACCACTGTAAGTACTTCTATGGACACTCCAAAACATTAACTATGTAAGTGTTTGGCTGTATTCGGTATGCGGCAAAATAAAATGCGTCAAAGAGAGAAAAGAGTAATGTTTTTATCAGACCTATAGTATATCTTTAGGGAAAGCGATGTATTCAGATGGTGTTGTTGTCTCTTGTCTCAAATAGATGCTCAACAATGACTTGGACGAGGAGGATAACAGGGTTGGCGGGGTAAGACAGGAAACATTGCAGAGGAATACTAATGTGCTTTATCTCTGTTTACAAGAGCTGAAGCCAAACACAATAAGACCTTTCCCTTTTGTGATGATGCCACGGTTTATACTGTGTCGCATCCATCATGTATTTGTCTGGAATTTATCTGGAATGTATTGTAATCTGTCTTTCAAATGTGAGTTAGTTCATTAAAATGATCCTCAGAAACGTGCCATATGGCTCTGCAAATCTCCTCTGACATCATGCATCATACATTATGAAGCAAACATATGCTGTTTTCAAGAGCAGCAGTGTTTTTACGATAGCAATGCTTTTTGTAAATACTTGAGAAAAGTGATTCTTTTAGTGGCACGAATACCTAATCTTCTAGTCATTTGTCAACTTTTCCACAATCAGAAGTGCTTATTACCAAAACAAGCAAATACGCTATATTTTATTTTTTGCTGTTATTTCTTATTAACACATTTTACCCCAGTTTTAGTCCCTTGACAAAGCGATAACATCACATCAGCAAAATCTGAATGGAACCTAATCGTGTGACTGCAGAGACAGGGTAAGGATTGTATTTCGATGAAATGGGCCATTGATTTGAGTGATGAAAGCCTAGTACCATGATGGGCTTGTCATGCTGCGCGGTTTCTGAACGTGAAACAAAGATTTATCTAATTATACCGTATTGTGGCGTCCCTATTATTTTGTGTGTGAGACTATGAGTTTGATTGAGTGTTTTCATGTCAACTCCACAAAGCTGACATCCTCTCTTAAGAGCTCGTGGGAAGTGTTGGTCTTAAGAGATTGTGGGAAGTGTTGGCTCTGAAATTCAAATGACAAAAACCAGTCAGATTTGATATCGCTGTAATCCGTCAGGTGACCTTGGTTTTCCACATCGCCACGCTCAAAGGGCAAATTTCAGCTAAATGTCAGAAACTGGAGATGCTCTGCGGGCCTAAGTATAGAGGGGACTCATTAAAGATTCATGGGACTGCCTGGATCCCCCCCTCGCCGGCCTGCCGATCTGACTGTGGGAGGCTCAGAGGCATGTCTTTTCATTGGAGATGTGATGGAATGAGCAATGCAGCCTGTTATACACTTGAGCAACATTGCCATCTGATGAGTCATGCCATATGATAAACAAATACTTGTATGCGTGTGGAGAAAGACATAACCTGCACATGTATGCCAAAAATACAAGATGCAAAATGTAAATAGTGAATTAATTGTGATATTGATTTGAGGTCATTGTGCAGAAACTTACCCTGAATTATAAATAGTTTAATGAATTACTTGAGTGTTTCTTTGTTTGTTCAATACATTTGTGTCTGTGTTAGACAAAGAATCGATGCTTGAAGAAGCTTGACGTGACTACAGCGCAGGGAAACACCAGATGTTTTAGCTAATGAGCTGAATATGAGTGCTCTAATATTGAAAAATCTTGCAGAAGTATGAGGCTCCCGAGTGTAATTATTCCCTCTGCCCACAGTAATACTTTTTGGGGCAGAATGCTGTGATATTAAAGGCCTAGCAGATGGTAAATGCAGAAAGTTTTTATCTAGTGTTATAAATATATACATAGCTTTGAATGTTTAAGTGCGTACAAGTTTTTTTATATTTTGGACAAATCATACTTGTCATTTTTTGGAGAAGACAGAAATAAACATACAGAAAAAAATATAGTGCAACAGAAAGGAGCTTTTTTGTTTCTCATTCCATCTGTCGCATCATGTGTAAATAGGGTATAGCTTAGCCATGTTTGTGTCTGGCTGATTTATTGCTACCAATTATGAAGGAATTATTTCTTAACATTATGGTCATTATTACCAAAGCCCTATCTTATTAAGAGTCTAACATTCAAGACTAATTCCTAACTTCTCTACTCTAGTTTCTGGAAATATTATGTGCTGTCATAGGCTACGAACTAATCCCCGGTGTCCATAGTAAGTCCATGGTCCAGACAGGTGCAGTGTTTTCTATTTACAGTTTCTAATGCAGTGTTACACCAAAACTAAAAGCCTGTTTATTAAGAAACTGCATTTAAATTGTGTCCCAGAAAACAAAAGCTACACAAGCACAAAAAAAGTCAAGTTTTTGTTTTTTTTACTTGACAATATCCTACATTTTTTTCCCCTGTATTTAAGGAAAATTTTATCTTCTTGGCTCCAGTATCAATGATTTTATTAAATGAGAATGTTAAGCACATATGGAAGCTTTGGCCAGTCACATAAAGGACGTTCTCATTGGTCTTCACTAATGTCAACAAGGAAGTAACGGCTACCAATAATACAGAGAAAGTGTCCGTTCTCTCACTGGCTACGTATGCTCAGAAAATTTGGATCTAGACAATAAAGGTTTTAATTGTAGTTGTAATTTTTACTTTTTTTTTAACAAAAGAAAAGCAGGAAAGGTTGATATACTGTTGCTGGGGGTAAGGGTTAGGACCAAGGCAGAAAAGTTGACAGATAACACGTGAAAATGATAGCCTCCTGTGAATTTAATATAGTGTGTGTTGCCAACCAACATTTACCGAAGAAACAGTACAACACTTCGATGATAAATCCAATCTTGCCCTTTTATCTGATACATTTGTCTTAGTGTGTGATTGATCGTCTCATTACGCTAAAAAAGACTAAGCCTCTTAACAGCTCTTGTCCACACTGCTCTGTATTAAACCTGGGAGATTGTCTCGGACCAAATAAATCATCAGTGTCAGTGGGTATGCGCGAGCTGAATGCTGAAGATGGAGTAATACAGTTTCAATCGATCACTGGCTCGGCGCATCAGAGAGCCCCCACAGAATCCAACATATTTATCCTTATCTTAGGTGTTGTGATCGGACTTCCTGTCTGTCTCTTTGGATATGTTGAAATCAAAGACGAGGCGGTTTTAATAAAACATTGTGGCGCCTCTACGTGTGTGGAAAACCTTTTGAAACAGGATGTTACTGTGGTGTAGTCTGGGGGTTGAAATTGGCTGTGGAGGTCAAGAACAGAAGAAAAGTGAGTATGGGGAGTCAGGATTGATGGCTTCAAACAGAGCAGAAAATGGGCAGTTTGGCAGCAACTCAGAGAATTTTGTTAACGTTTTATGTGTCTGTTATTGCCCACAATGCATAATATTTTCTAGCAAAGTATGTTTTTTTTTACTTTGCTGTAATGGTACTTAAACTAGCATTAAAGTATTGCATGTTAGAATAATAAAAAGGGAGACATTTTGTACCCAAGATCTGCTCTTTTTGTGTGGTTATTGTCTGAACATAGCCATAAATGAAACATCCAATAACTAATATACAACTTGTGAAAATAGTACTTAAATTATTTATTGAATATCCTTTTCTTTGTTTATAATAATTAACTTTTTATTAAAGTTGTATTTAACTATAGACATTATTTTTTCCGAGGCAAGACTTTTTTTTTTATCCACAGCCACATACTTGGTCATAAACTCTTCCTAATATCAGTGTCAGACACGGACATAATAGACACACAGTTTAAATGTTTGTATAATCTTTTTAGTTCTTTATTTATGTGAGATTTATTGCAGTAACAAAATGTAAATATCTATCTCCATCTCTCACTACTGGAACAGGTCCAGAATAGTCACTTTATCCATCCAGGTAAACAGTAAGTTTTAGATGTATATTTTTTATTATATTTTAATATAATTTAACAATATTCAAAACTAATACCATATCAATGGAACAGGCTATGAGGAGGAAACTGCATCCTGTTCCTGCAGTTTAATGTAATGTAGTCAGAGAAGGTGCTGTTTGTATAACATGACCTTTATTTTTCACGTGTCTGGTCTGAAAGTCCACTATGTTGGTGTATGGTCTAATGCATTGTTGTGTGTTTGTCTGGACAGGATCTGCATTAAGTTCTGTAAGCTGCACATTTTCCTTGCATTGTTCGACATTCATTCACATTTCATTTTCTCAACTGACAGAAGGCAGGCTTGGGTAGTTGTTACACAAAACTTAGGTCTTTCCTATTGGAGACCCATTTCCCAATAGAAACTTGATGCAGTGGTAATTTAGAATATTGAACGGGGGAAAAATCCTAGGTGTTGTGGTGTTACTGTTTACTTTTCATAGAGATCGTCTTTATCAAACATGGCAATGTTGTAATAGGTTGTAGAATATTGCCACAAGCTGTTTTCATTGTTTCTGTTATCTTTGTCTTGTAAAATACAACAAAATGTTCAAACAAGGAAACACAATACCCCTTTTCCCTTTAAAATGAGCTGTAAAAGAAAAGCAGAATGAAATGAATGAACTTTCTTGGAATTGGATGAATTGAATTTGAGAGAAAATGGTAAATAGAGGAAAGCAGCCTGTGCTCTGCAATTGTTTAAAAAGAGGAAGTTGAAGGACAAGTCAACCAAGGCAAAGTGGAAACAAAGGGGAAGAGTCATGAGGAAGAGGGAGATAGAAGTAAAGAGGCTGTGCTGGGCTTAGATTGAGGTGGGACTGGGACACGGCTCAGGAGCGACACCGTCATTGTGATTCAGCCCCGCTCTGGAGCCGCGACAGAGCCTCGACACCAAACTGGAAGCATTAAAAGAGATGAAAGCACGAGGTGTGTGAAGGAGCAGCAAAATGACAATGCTGCATCAAGCATGAAATGGGAGGGGGGTATGAAGAAGAGGGGGGTAGAATTCAGCTTCAGTGTAAACAACGGAATAAAGCAATCTGAGGGAAGGTGACAGGCCAGATAGCACATACTACCTAATGTGTTTGGCCCATTACTCATTGTCAGTAAAGGCGGGCGTTACTGTAAGTGCAGTATTGGCATCACGATCAATGGCCCCGCTGGAGGAATAGTGAAGGCATTCAGAGAGTTTTCGCTGACTTGCACATCGGGCAGCTGATAGTAGCGCAAGCACATATTGAAGGTGCCAGTTGACAGAACCTCTTAAGATAATGAGCTTGTTAGGTTGAGACACCCAACACAAACTGGTTGGAGTCCAGAAACGATCATGCTGTAACGTAATGCTATAAATTATCTTTGGCACTTGGCACAGCCCCATATCTAAACAATAATGTTACATATGTGTTAGTAGTCCTGGTTTGACATTTTTCCCATTGTAAAAATACAACAGTGTCTCTATTTGTGTCATAAAACTCACAACTCATGGGCTCTTTCTCCTTTCTGTTAGTCCCTGTAACATGATGAGTGTGTTTACGTGGAACTGAGTATCCCAATTATGAGCCTTATTTCAGTTATGACAATATTCCAAATATGATGAATATATGCACGAACCCGGTTATTCAAATCCCTGTATACATTACAAATTACAGTATCAGATGGACACTAAATACCCAATTAAACATGTTCGATTGTGTCTCAGGTTTATTTGCTCCCCTATCTGACCCTGTTTCTACTCTACCTACACTGTGTCTATCAAAAAAAAAGTTGAAAACACCCTTTTAATAACATTTTGAAGTTTTGAGAGCACAGTGATAAGCTTGCTTTTTGTTGCTAAATGAAAGTTTCTGACTGTGTTTTGTTTTTTTTGTGGCTGTGCATCCTACTCAGTTTGCACATGTGCAGTTGGGCGTATACTTACAACAGTATCCTTGTTTGTTTCTTTCTCCAAGTTTCAGATTTCACTCTCAACACTGGCTTTTTAGGATTTTCTGAAACCATTAGGCTTCGTAAACCAGGACATGATATTTACCTGCTCAAAGATAAAAAATGGGATAGTGAAAGATCAAAGAAAAGAAAACACCCCAGAAAGTGTCAGAACTGCAGTTACCAGGTAAACATTCTTTGATAAAGAAGGCTTTTTTTTGTAATCATACTACAAAGTACAAAAAAGGTGTCTCATATTGTAAATGCCCCAAAGCACTAAAAGATAGAACCCTATGTATGTAATCCAAAGATGGTATAAACTTGTCATTTAGATTTGCTTTTATGCTTTTTCTTCTTTTGTTTGCATCAGTATTCATTGAAATAAAACAAGACTAACAGTGAAATATAGTGCAAAAGGCTTTGTTACAGATAGATTCAATTCCAAATTCTAGGTCATCCTGTTACATAAATTCAGTTTTTAATTATTTTAAGGTGTTCTCTGCCTGAATTTAAATATGCATATGATTTGTATTCTAAATAGTCTTCTCATATTGTGATGGGGCAAAATGACTCATGCTTTTGCGTCCCATATCCTTTTGAGCTTAAATTACATCTAATCATTATATTTAGATTCAGTTTCTACTAATGGGGCCTGGAATCTATATGTCCTGCTTTCTCGGCCAATAAAATATCGCCATGCACCTTCTATGTATTGTATCTTCTTTCAAGTAAGCTGAGATTTCCCATGACAGCGCCTCTCTGTACTGAGGGTAAGCACAACATGACGCACAGGAAACGCTAAATCATTTTTTTAGGATGTGGTTTTGAAAGGTGATGAAATGACGTTTCAAGTATGAGGATTTAGATTCAAAAAGGATGGCTCTTCAAGCGACAAAACGAGGCTTGTCTGCGGAGAAATTTTCAGGATGTAATTTGAATTTGTTGCTGAATGTGTCGACCAGGACTGTCTGATGGGGTGCTCATTCTCTATGACACTTTTTACCTCCGGCAAGTGCTTACTTAGCTTAATTTTTTAGGCAGACCAGCAAAAGTGGCTCGAAGAACAGATACCGAATGCCTCCAGCTGAGCAAACAAGATGAGAACACGCTGTAAACGGCGAGATTATCCTCCCAAATGAAATTGACGGCGGGGAAATTTGAGGAGTAAGTTTATCAAAGTGTGACTGCCGGCTGGCACGCTGCAAGCTTGAGTGACAGTGTGTTTTTTTTTTTGCTGAATATTGCCTGGGACAGAACAAGGGAGGAGGCCAGCAGTGTAGCCAGCAGCAACTGTATTTTATTGATACGAGAGACTTCTAAACTAATAGCTCACGGCCAGATGGGGCATTATTATGAGCATGTGCTGTGTTGGAGAACTTTACAATGACAGATGATTACATTAAAGGTGTATTGTGTGAAATGTTGTTGTATATTGTTGAACAAAATGGAACCTGTCAGTCAAAACTAGTTGGTAATCATATTAAAATAAGGCTCTCTGCATTTGTCGGTCTTGGAAAATAGATCTTTAAGGCTGTCTCAAAAAAAAAAAAAAAAAGTAGTGACTAACCCTTCAATCATGATTTAGGGCTGCTCTAGAAGACTTCTGTAAGACACTCAGGCAAGACTTGTGATAGTGATATGTATAAATACAGAAAAATTAAAAGCAAGTCTTGATTAGAATGAAACTCACAGGATTTTGACAAAGCTTTATTGCCTCGAACACAAAGTATGTCTCGTTTCTTGTATTTGAAAAAGAAAAAAAAAACTTCTTTAAGACATCATCTTTTTTCCCAAGGATTTTAATAGGTCAGTATGTTCAACACAGCAACTTTGTCCAATGGTCCCACAGAAAGGTTTCAAGTTGGGAAAATCACCACACCAGTTTGTCAACATTGAATGAATGTCTGTAATACAGATAAAGTGTTGGTCCCAGCTCTGTTCATGTCTGCTTATACAGAGAAACCTTGCAAAAAATAAAAATAAAAAATTGCTACATGCATTTTTGCCAGCAGATGTTGCCAAAAACAACCAAAAACTATTTGCATGTTATTGCTGCTGGGCGACAAGACCTCAAATCAGTCCCAATTAATTGAACATTTTGCCTATAAACTACAAAGCACTAAACTTTATTATTTATTTTTTTTTAAAGAAGGCTTGTATCTTTTCTTCTCTTATTTAAAAATATAAAAGCATCATCAAACTTAGAGGTTTAATTCTTTCCCCAGCCTTACTACATATACAACAAATACGCACCATCAAAAGTGTTAAGACATTTCATAGTCTCTTCCAAAACTGCACTGGCTTCATTTTGTTCATTTACTTCTGGAAGATGCCAATATTTCTTCTCTTTGATGTATTTTATATGAGACATTTCACAACACAGGCTTAGGCAAAAATCCATTCTTGCTTCTCTGGCATTACTCCCACTGCATACAGAGTGGTTGGGCTGAAGCAGTGAGCACTTTTCATTTAGGAGGAGGCCACAAGATGTCTCCCTTGTTTAAAGAAGCTGCCTGCTCTCTCTGTGACAGCCTGACTGCACTCACAGATCTTCTGTCCGCCTCTTTTTCACGGCTTTCTATTCATCACAATTTACCCCGCGCAGTATAATGCAAAGTGTTCAGTGTTGGAATATCAAAGTGCAATATAGTTATATCCATAGCATTCAGCATGACAGATATTCAGGCTGTCAGTGTCGAAATAACTGGCCAGTCATAGCTTTAAATGAAACTGGAGCAACATTTCGGTATTTCTACTTTTGATTTGACTTTCTTATACTGTACTTTGCTATTATTGAACGCATTTATTTGATGCTGAAGCTCAAGAGTATGAAAAAGACTGAAAAATGGACCTTGAACACGCCCGAATGTGTCATAGGAAAAAGAAACTGTAACAGAAAAGGTATGTAAATGGGAGAATAAGGAAAAATATACTAGAAAATGTTACCTTTACGATGTTGTCTTTTTAAACAGATCCTAACCTTTATCTTCTGGCCTTCGACTCGCCAATCGGCAAATAATAATAGCGGTCTGCTGCTTGTCAAACATCACTACATTTCTTCCTCAATTTTCTTAGCTCTTTGTTCTGACACTTTTTTTACACCGCACAACAAAACACCCGGATTAACCCCAAAGTTACCACACTAACCCTTCATCCAGCTTTGTAGTGAAGGACACTGATAAGTAGGAAAGAGTGGGCACATTGATGCTGAAATAGAGCGTTCTGGTCTTGATTATAGATCTCTTCCTAGGGAGCTGTGGTTTAAAGATTTTATGTCTTGCATCTTGCATATTAACTAACAAGCTTGTCTAACCTTGAAGTTGTACAAGTCTGGATTTATAGTGTATTTGTGGAATCTGTTTTTCAATTTTCTGGGATTGATTGCAGATGTACGTGTGCTAAAAGTACACATAGAGATGCAAATATTATTCTGCGCTTAAAGTGATTAGCAACACAAACTGTCACTAAAGAAGAATTTGGATGTGAAAGCCTGGCCCTATGATGGATATATAAACCCTATCTAATAGAAAATACTGATTAGCTTTTTGGCCTGATCAAGTTAATGCACGTATTAGTCTTAATCTCATTACATGGCTAATCCGATAATCTTTATTACTTGTGATGTAAATGTATTATATATTTTAATACAGATAAGGACTTAATTGTAACATGGGGAGGACAATATAGACACATTTGCCCATATTTTTATGCTGAGGCTCAATGTAGCAGAGGTTGGTGCCCTGAAGAGGCTTATGTTCGAGGAGAATGCTACAAGTTGTGTTTGTGTGAGATTTAAATTGTAGTTCAAGCAGCCTGTAAAACATAGATGCTTTGCTTTGAACTAGCACACAGAGATGATTAAACAAGACGCCTCATACTACTGCAAGAGTATAGGAAGAAGCTTGAGGCCAATTGATTCCTAGCTTTCCGTGTGTTAGATCTGCTGGAATATTCAGTGTCTGTTTATGCTGTGTTTAATGCAACATAGGCAACCTTTTTTTTTTTTTAATTCATGAAGCAAACTCCATACAACAACAACCCTGATTAAAACTGCAAAAAGCTGTAGTGTAATAATGTAATGCTAGCTTTATTTCTCAAAAAAAAATACATGTAGAGGTTTAATTTAAAAAAACATAATTGTACCATACTTTTGGAATGTATTGATAGTAAAGTATGATTGTTTGATTCATATACTGTTTGACAATGGAAAATCCTCTAACAGTGGGCTGTACTGACACGACCCATACTGCACCGCTCCAGTGAAAACAAAGCTCTTGAGGGATTGATGAAAGGAAGCATAATAATTTTTGACTTGTAGTATTTCCTTTCTTTGACCCCATCATACATATTTGGTATATATTTGCCTACAGTATTGTCATGGAGTTAACCTTCTACATACGTGCTTATTAAGGTGAGTCTAAACTAATTGGTTAAGCTCTCCCGCTGCTGCCTATTAAAGCGGCTGTTCTTTCATCTTCCCGTGATGTGATGTGGAGCTAATTGCTGCCAGGATCAGATTTGGTGCTGGACATTGTTACTGGCCCTTGAAGGAAGCAGTTCTCCTTAGCCCAGTCAACAGTGTGCTCCTCCTCTAATGAGACCCCTGGAGTTCAGCTCGGCTCTGACAGAAAACCGAGGGATAGCGTAAGGCGCCGACAGCCGTGTGGATCACCCAGACTGTCTCCACTTACCACATGAAGACACTCTGAAATCTTAAACGCAAGAATGAAATAGCGCTCGTTTTTACATCACCATCAGATCCTCATTCCGCCTTTTTTCCGCATTTTGCCATGATCTTTAATTACGTGCTTGAATTTTAAGGCCAGATGAGAAGTGTTTGAAGATAATAGTGGGAAGATGAGCAGCGGAAGATGAGACAAAAAGAATCATTAACTTTGGCTCTGAGCAGTTTGAATTCTCGATTAACTGCAGATCTCTCTTGTTCCAGATAGCCTATGTTAATTAAATTAATGATTTAGCGCAATAAGTTCAGGATAAACAGAGTTAGCATGTGAGTGCTCCACTTTTACTTTTATCAGCTGTTTCCAGTGAAGCTCAGACTACTGTTTTATTATCGGATAAACACTATCGACCTAAATACCTGGGTGTGCACATCTCAAATGACTTCACATGGACTGCCAACACATTATTAACAAGGCCCACCAACATCTGTTCTTTCTGAGGAGGCTGAAGCCGGCTGGACTCAGCTCTCACATCCTAATAGTTTTTATCTTTGTGTGGGGGAGCACATACTGTCATCCTCCATCACTGTGTGGTATGGGAACTGTACTGCTGCTGACAGGAAGGCTCTTCATAGAGAGAGAGAAAATAACCAAAAACAGCCTCCCTTCCATGGAGTAAATTCAAAAAAAGTAAAAGAGTAAATTCAGCTGGTGCCGGAACAAAGAATCAACAAAAAATACATAGTTTTGGTCATTTAGTCCATTGACTGATGCATGTAGAAAGAAGCATGTTGGTGGTTGTTTTATCAGAAGACAATAAGATGAATGTTGGCCTAACCTGACAATCTGACTTTATTTGATAGAAAGACAGAAGCTAGATGGGAAATGGGGGAGAGAGAACTATGCAACAGACCAGAGTTTGTGCTTTTTTTTCCTTCTTATTTTTGAATCACAGGCATTTCATTTGGATTACACTGAAGTGTGGGTTTGTACTATTCCGTTTTTTGTTTCGTTTGGATTAGGCTGCTTCGCACAAAATGCACCAAACCTAAGCAAGAACTTTCCCTAGGTTCACCAAAAATGTAAAACTATCTACAACTTAACACCCATTTTCCCTATTCTTAAAATTGTCACATGTTAAATGGTTAAGATTATAAAGAGTCTATCTTCTGTCTCTAACTACACTTCCCATAATGCTTTCATCAGCTCAAGTTCTTATTTATTATGCTCTTGATTTGTTCTGTGACGTTTAAAGGGATCTGAGTTGATATAAGCTAAAAGTAAAATGTAACAATATAAAAACTTAACTCATTAAACATTAACGGTACTGCGGCAACATTCGTCACCTGAAGCAATAACAGCTGCTGCAGCAAATATGCAGATGCTGTGTTGTATCTTTGACTAAAATCCACTCAAACAGATGACAACCAAGGTTCAGATGGATACATGAACCGAGTGACCAGAGGGTAGCGAGTTCAGAGATGGTCATAACTGTTCCTTTAAATGGCTTTGGCTTAGACAACTGGCCAAATAGACACATGAAGTTGTTGGCGACGTTTACCTTGTTCCCACAGAGGATTCACATTGGACTGGACTTACTTCCAAATGAATACTGATGTTGCTCTTTGTGTCTTGGCAAAGCCTCTGTGTTTCGTTGTTTATAGCTTGTTAAAATGAACACAACTCCTAATCTAGATTCTAATTGGCTTTTAGGTAACACGTTGAAGACATCACCCAGCCTTTTGTAGATGGTGTGAGCTTTAACTATCAAATTAGCAGCCTAAGCATACAAAGTCAACCATAACAATATGAAGACTGTCAGAATGATTGAGTGATATTTGACAAAACTATAGCACTTGGAAGTTGGTCTGATAAATTGGGTAGCAAGTAAGCAGTGTTTTCTCCCAGTTATTCAACTACATAAAATGTAGAATGATAAAATCAAAAGGAAGATTTGTGTGATTTTGAGGGCCTCATTGTTAGGGCTGCATAATGTTGTTTTGTTGTTTTTTTCTTTATCGCAATATCCGTATTCCAAAAGTCCTGATTTTGTTTCCCACATTTAGTTCTAGTTTAGACCTGTTAAGTTTTGATTTAGTCTGTATTGTTAGATTGCTTAGATAGGTGGAAGTTAGTAGAGCATTGTATTGTTTTATATATTCTGAATTAGCAGGTCATACCATTATCGCAATTATTCAAAATTGTTATTGCACATTGCATGTTTTCCTAATATAATGCAGTCCTACTTGTGTTGGTTCAGAACATGTTGTAAATAGTGCAACATTGCAAAAACAGGTGGTGAAAAAAAGTTTTTGGACACACTTAAAATTTTACACAATCTCAAATATTATCATGAAATATATTTCTGGAAAAATCTTTTTTGGTGTTTCAAAAGGTGTGGTTGCATTAGACAGACATAAACAAATACAAATGATATTTTTTTAATTTATTGTTTACAAGAAAAACTAACAAAACTAAATTCTTGACAGTTTCAATATGTCAGTTCTCAACATTGTTGGTATGAAAGTCAGCAAATAACAGAGAATGTGTTTCAAAACTGAACAAAAAAGAAACAAACAAATGTACTTGAAGACCTAAGAGTGATTTTTAATGCAATATTTCACAAATGTGGAAAAAAAAAACTTTTCTCCAACACTGTAAGGGTCTGTTGCCAACATATGCTGATGAGGCCGCCACATCCTACAGCACTATTAAAGAGGTCTAGTGAAATCCAGCTTTGACAGGATGGATTACTGCAAAAGAGAGACTCACTTGAGTTCTGGTAATTGGTTGACAAATTGGGGTATTCCCATTTATTCTGGAAAACTGAAAAATAAAAAGGGAAAGAGTACTTTCTAGTTTTCAACATGGCGTCAATGCTTAATTTGCTTGAAACTCAACTGGCTTCATATCAACAATGACATAATGCATCACATATTGTCCTGTAAAGTTGTTAGTGGTAAAGCTGTGTGGAGTATGGGGAGTCTGAGGTTGCTGTAGCTTTTGGAGTTTCAACCGAAGCAGAGAGGAATAGACAGAATAATTCCAGGGTATAGCCAGACATTAATCCTAAGGAATAAAAGATTAAGGAATGACATTCTGTCTGCTGTAACATATCTGACTGTTAATGAGAAAAAGATTTCATGAGTTTCTGAGAAAAAGTCCAGGGAAAGTTATGTTATATCCTAAAAATGATTGTGGAAACCCTGTATTTGGTAAGTCTGACGACCTGCAATCATATATTTTGTGTACAGTCAACATTTATATAGCACTTTACAATCAAAAGGTAAGCAAACTGTGTTACTTATTGGATTGATTCAACTAAAACAGATGCAGTTGAGTTTTGTTTGAATTTAAAGAGCACTGATCATTCATGTCAAGTTCATTGCCCATGGTTTTCTGAAGTTTGGATGCTAAACTGTCATGATTGACCCATTGCCCCACTTTTAATACCTCAAACTGGGGACTTGCTGAGCCACGTTATGTTGACAAAACCGTAGAGAAATAAGGAGTGGAGTGAGCGGAGAAGCCGAGTTGTGGTTAAGGAAAAAAAACACCTTTTAATACTCTTGCAAAAGCTTCTATAGACACCTTCATTTACAAAGTTGCACAGAAACGCTATTCAGTAATGGACCCACTCAGACTGATCAGTACGCTTTTGAATACACCTTTTGAATACACCTACCATCAAATAGCTGTAGCCGAATGGAGAGCTGCTGTCAAAGAGAGAACACAGACTAACGATAACTGTCATGCATTCACCTACTGCTTGGTCTAATGAAATTGCGCTTGGGCTTAAAGTGCTGACGTGGACAGATTGGGAGACCAGCAGAGCCTTCCGCCTCGTGTCTCTCTGGCCTTGTGTCGGACAAAATGAGCCTATGCAATTAACTCCCCAGTTAAATGTGCCTCACACGTTTCCGTAGAAACCGAGTATGGAGAAAATCAATGTGGCTGGTCGATAAGTGGGTGAACCAGGCAGTGGCTTTAACTCTGATACTGCATTAATACTGCTGAAGGATTGTGGTCTTTAGGCCGTTTCCATTCATTTTTTTATATCTATTTTGATTTAATCATTGAATATTTGACTGGGACGGTTTATGTGGATACAGATAACAGATGAACATTATGCCAAAGGAAGCACTAGACCGTATTAGTCTTGGCTTAATGTGAGGAGAAATGGACGTGACATACAGTAGCTGTTGTGAGCTGAAGACAGGCAGTTCATTTAGTGGTTTCTGTGGCTTTGCTTTGTTTTGACGTTCATTGATATTTACAATACAATAAAACAGCTGTGCATACTTTTGTCTCGGTTTGTTTTGATGGGTGCTTTTGTCTGTAATTGATGTGGCTGAAAATAAACGCCTTGATAAAGTTTTGTGTTTTAGTCTGACAATAAAGCACAACATCATAATGAGATCTAATTTCGCCATGTAGTATTATTGTCAAAGCAAGAAACAACAGCTTTATGTTGATTTTTGTTTTACGCAGTGTGACATCCAGGATGACATCAAAGGTCATGGCCTATAACTAAAAGATTGCCTACAACAAATATCTGATTATGTTTTGCTTATTCTACCCTTTTTAACACTGAAACCAGTCCTCTTTTTCCAAACGCCACTCAAGTTGACACTCACTGACACTGCCTGTTTTTGACTATATTTCAATTATATTCCAAACATAGAGTTCACAAAGCTTACTCAAATGCTCAACAGCTCACGACTCCATCTTGTGGTACAAAATGATATAAAAATCTTCTCGGGACAGCACTTCCTGAAGCGACTATTTGTATTTCTGTAATGCAACACAATTTTGTACATAACTTTAATTTGTAGCATTATATTTCCAATCACTTTAATGGTATTCAAGATATATCAGAATGACTAAAAGTTTAATTATTGTATATAGTCTGTGGACGTTTTGTTAGTGAATAGAGAGTAGTAAAATTGGATTTGGGGCTGACATATTGACAGGTTTGGCTTGTCTTTTTATTTTATGTGCACTTTAGTCAATGTGAGCCAGAGTAGAAAAACCCATGAGATATTCCCACCCCTTCCACTAAATTCTCTCAGTGGAATCCAATCATTTTCAACCAATTTGTGCCAGACCTTCCATGTAAAGATTATTCACTCTCCGCCGAGAGTACCCCATTCAATATTTTTTCTATTTCTAATTTTCGTCACCATATATCATATTGCCACCGCTGTGAATGGGTTCCCCAGCTAATACAAACATTTACTACTTTAAATGATTTCAGTAATCAAAACTGTGTGAATAATCTGCATGGGGTTGACATAACCCATGCACACAACCCAGCAACAGTTTGGTACCACAAATGTTTTATTATCAGTGGCACATCTGAATGCAGAAAAATATCAGCACTGGAAAAGAAGAAGAAAAAAAAACCTCTCTGCGGAGACTAATATATATTTTACCACTGCAGATTTTCTTAGATTTTTTGCGCTGATTTGTAAAAAAGTGGCTGTTATTCCTCCTGTGATTGATGCCCCCCTGCCCGCCCCTCTGTACCATTGGACTTCATCACCGGAGGAAAACAATTTCATCCACTAGCTCCACCTCATTCTCCAGTCGGCTGTAGAGCGAGGGTAGGGGGGCAACAAGCCTTATATTTCCTTTCTGCAGGCTGCAAGTCAATGCACACACCGAAACGCATCTCTATCTTGAATCTGTGGGAAAAGGGAGGAGTTGTGGAGCTGGGCAGCCACTGCAAACCAATGAAATCTGCAAGTATTGTCTGCCGTTGGAGCGCAGTGAAAGATCTGAGCAACAGGGGTGAGCCACTCCGGATTTTTAAAAAGTGATTGCCTCTGGGAGTGAAACTGTCGCCTCCATCCGCAGTTATCACATCCATTTATCTGTTGATGAAGGAGCACTGATGGCACGCTTGATGCTTTTTGTTAATGAGAGACTCAGCTGTTTTCCTCATAAAGGGATCATTATGTAAATCGATTTTGTGTCTTCCATGGAGCGCAGTTTCTTTGTCTATCTTCACGAGGAACAAATTTCCACCTGACTGTTTTCGATGTTACCTGGATTTACTAAACATTTCAGGGGTGAGTGTAAGTAGCATCATTTTGTACTAGTTTTGATGCAGCTATGGTCAAAAAAACACCTACATCAGAATCGATCGCTATGGGGCAAGAGAAACCACCTGATGCCCTCAAGTCTAAAGAGCTGCGAGCTCCTGGTGCGCTCAAACCGTCACTGAAAGAAATCACTGCGAGTTTTATTCTGAGAACAAAAATCCATGGCTTGAAGTTTGTATTTTCTGCCGACAAGTCCAGACTGCAACGATTCATTTGGATCATGGCCTTTTTAGTTTGTCTCGGACTACTTTTCACTTGGTCTTGGAACCGAATCCTCTACTTGATGTCCTACCCCGCCGTCACAAAGATATATATGGTCTGGGCTCACAATATGTCATTTCCTGCAGTAACTTTCTGCAATAAAAATGTCTTCCGAGTGTCTTCGTTAACCAAAGAGGACCTGTATCACAGCGGCTACTGGATGGACCTGATGTATCCCAATCACACTGTCATGGAAAAAAGTCTGGCCATATTAAAGGACAGCCACAAAAAGGGACTCGTGAGCCTATTGGATTTTAGTAACTACTCCCCTCCCCCTGGTCATCATGTCAACACCACAGAGATGATGGGACGCCTGGGTCACCAGCTGAAAGATATGCTGCTCGAGTGCAAGTTCAGAGGGGAAACCTGCACCCACAAGAACTTCACTACTGTATGTACCAGAAAATAAAATACATCTCTGTAACATCCAGAAAAGTGATATAGTAAAATTGGGAAAATATATGGCGTTAGATTTGTGCCAAAAATAACAAAAAATACTGCATTTTGCTCTTTGTAAACAACATAAGCTGTGAGTGCATTTTAGCAGCAGACAGCAGTATATTTCAATTAAGAAAAGTGCAATTTAAAAAAAAAATGCAAGTTTATACTTTCATTTGCAAGAAGAGATAAGCATACCCAAGCTATAATCAATAAATCATCCACTACTGTTATTGTTAGAAAATAAAGTTAGTAATAATAATAGTAAGTAATCAAGGTACCCAATATAAATGTAATTTCATCCATTCATTCAAGTACTTTTGGGTTACTTCAGTTACATTGCTGTTATACATGTGTACCAGTTTAATGCTAGTTTTATGGATATATTTATACATAACCTTGCTCAAATATCTTAGTTACAATAGTAGACATAATGGAACTTAAATGTACATCTATTACTACTGTTTGACCAAGATAAGCTGCTGTATTGTTAATTTACATCCAGAAAGTTAGTAATAGTGTGGTAAATGTTGTTTTGTCTCCTTTAGAAATCCCTGTTTTGTGACTGGAATTGCACTTTTTTTTTTTTTTTTTTCTAATAAAGGAGACAGTTTATTTTGACATTTATTTTTGTATCCTGATTACATATTTCCATTAAATGTAACTTGTCATTCCTAAGCATGTTAATATCAATTTAACAACATCAAGATTCATTTGTCACCTTTGTTTTGGGGCAGATTTTTTCACATTTATTTTGCTAATAATCTGACTCTGCAATCTACAATCTATACTTGATCAAAAGCTTATAAATCACTACTGTATGTAGTTTTTGGCTCAAAATTGTACTTTTATGTGTCTTGTGAAAAGTATACATTTACAATTTAAACTTTTCAAGGACAGTGTTAGAAAAAAGATGTTTGTACCAGGTGTGGAAATCAGTGTTGCTTACAGGTCTATTAATAATTCATACAAACCCCTCTAGCATCACTCCTCTAAGGCTGTTTTAAGTTGTTGCTGTCAAAACTGCAAACAAGCCTGTCCTGTTTTTGTCTACTCAAAAACTTCCCCTTAACGTGCCTTTCAAAAGCCACTCACTTCATCACTTGGATGTGGTGCTAAAAATGCTTACTTTGTCGCTTTTTCACTTTTCTTGTTTGGCTTTATTAACCTTGGAGAAGTTTCAGTCGCCGTTTTGCTTTAGTGAAAATGAAAGCATTAATAATTCAGGAAGAATAAATCAGTTGAATTTAAAGTTTTCTAATTAAACATCTGGAGGGCATGTAGAGTTTATGGTCTTGCTTCAAAATCCTGGCTCGCTTTCTAATTTAAGGGACATGGGACCTAAGTTATTAGAGCCATTCATTTTTTTAAGAACCGCCAAATGCCACTCTGAAGAAATGGATGACGTTTGAAAGGCAGTATATTCTGAGAAATCACACAGGAGAAATGCATAGCCTCAAAACTCAGTGGGAACATTTCACTATGCACACAGAGACACTGATCTGTTGCTGTAGCTGTGAGAATTATTCCAAACTAGAACTCACAAGGATTGAAAATATTGACGGCTGCCATCACTTTCAACCTTTTACATGCTCTTCACGGGCAGTTACTTTTTACTCACAAAACCCTAATCAAGGGAGATATTTAACTGCTGTGACCATAGACCTATAAACCCTTTTACAGTTAGAAAACCACATGAGCTGCGGCACATTTTGGCAACACAAGTAAGGTGGGCAACAGTGCATTTTCAATTGACGAAACAGCTTAAACAAGATGATTGGCTCTGTATATGCTACTTATGCACTTATGCTACACAAGTCACTAGATGCTTAGGATTTTGCTATTTGTGGACAAAGGAAAACAAATTAGGCAACATGGAGAACCAAAAGATATACACGTCAACTGACATTCTTTTAAAGCGTTTAGCATACATATTGCTAAAGCTACACAAAAGTAAAGTGTACATTGCCGCTGTTGACGTAGAAAAATACAAAAATGCAATTTAGATGATGCACATACAGTATATGGCTTGAGGGCTACGCACAAAAACATTGCAGCTATAGCTCATTAGCATTCCTGCTCCATCTTCTAATACTAAACCACATACTTGGATAGCACTGGAGTGTTTGTTTGCCTAAGTCCAATTTTGCCTTTTTGCTCATTAAATTAAAATGGAAATATGTGCGTCTTTGTTTTGACGTTACTTGTAAACGAAATGACTGATTTATAAAGTCCTTATCATGTAGCAAAGTTGAAAAAATTCTTCTCAGAGCCACTAAACTGTCATGTAACCTTTACCCATTGGCTCTATGTGGTTCTCAACCCTACTTCAAATTCTCAGATTCTTCAGATTCTCAAAACATTGATCAAAAATAAGTCAGTTGCCCATTTTTAAACCTTTGACAGTATTGCACGTAAACTAAATACATAAAATCAAATGCAAATCCTAAACTTTCTCTTTTAGCAAAACATGGCTGACATAAAACATTTTAAACTGTCACAAATTGGTTGAATAAATTGCTGTCATAAGTATGATTTCCTACTATATAGTTCTCTTCTGTAGTAGACCCTTTTGTAGTCTAATACATGCAGCATTGTTCAGTTTCCACCAGTCTAATAATACCTCAGTACATAATAGGATTTCAGTTGTGCTTTAATTGGAGTTCGACTGTTTCTTGTCATTCTGGGGGGCTCATTATATCTAGCAAAGGAAGCGGGCTAAGCTGTGTCTTATCTGTTGGAGCTCAATGTTGGTCTGTCGAAGCCTGGACATGGAAGACTGACTCTGATCTCCTGAGATTTCCCGTGCCGGCTCAGTTTTTGCCAGATGCCTTCGACCCTGACCTTAGCTACGCAGGGAATAGTGAGAATTTACTGTGAGATCAAATCCTCTTTTTTTGCATCGTGGTGTGTTGGTTGGACGGTCAGTTTGACGGGAGAATGGTTTGGACACTGTCAGAGTGAAAATGTGCATTAAAATTGGAGTAGGCATGAAAAGCTATTGGGGTTTGGTTCACAGATTTAAAATAATGTTGTAGGAAATTGTTGGCATCACAGAAGGACCATGACAGCTGTCGTAACTGAAACGCTTCAGCAAAAAGTGGCACCGTGTCAGGCATGTATTTTTCACAGACTAGTCTCTGCATCATATTCTGTTTAGTTTTTCTTGGTTTCTTGACTCTTCTCAGTCCTGTTTTACAGTATATTTTTTTTCTTGTGCTATTTATCTGCCTTTTGTTGTGTTGTTGTAACAGATAAATGATAAAAGCCCATGATATGTTTTCTTTTTCTTGGTTCTTCTACTTCAGGGCCTGTGTGCAACTTTCAAATGTTCTGCCTTATCTAGAATTAGTAAAGATAACAACTGTTTGTTTGTTGCATAAGGTATATAACCACAGTTGTTCATGTTCCAACCATAAAGTTGTACCTTTGAGACTTTCTATTCAAATACAGAAAATAGAGGGACATGACAACACACAAAGTAAATTCAACCATTTACAACATTGTGAGCAATGGCCTTCTGTGCAAGGATATGTTTCTCGTAGATTTGTGGTAATCTGTTCCATTCAGGTCTTGTTGCCTATGTTCTGTTTAAACAAGTAAAACATAAAAAGCTAAATTATGACACACATGCTACACAAGGTCTTTATATATTGATGCAAACTGAATAATAGTGCATTTCAAAACCAAAAAGCACATGACTAATTACATAACACAACATATCACTTATGTATTACTAAATGGGTTAATGTCTTTACCTCCTGTGACATTGTTGTCAGTTGTTTTGCGGTGGACACCAGAACTACTGCAGAGAACTGAAAACATTGTATATTTACCATATTGCTAATGACTTGGATGGACCAAACCATAGAAAACTGATTGGATCCTCCCATACTCTGCTGTAGTCACCACTTAACAGCAGTTAACATTACAGGCGTGGTGTATCTAAGAGTCACAGATACCTATTTAGCTAAGTGACATATAGCTCAATGTTTTGTAAGTGCCAACCATTTGAAGTCTAGCTGGCGCTACCTGCCAATATGGCGGATGGAACACTCTGTCAAGAAATACAGGCAATTAATATTCTAAATTTCCTTCAGGATTCTCTTACAGTTAGGAAGTCCTTTTTAAATTGACAGACCCATCTCCAATTCACTCAAACCCTCAAGCTGTTTTCTTAGTGTTTTGCTTTCAGCCATTGGAAATGTCAACATCTCTAATGAGGTTTCAGAGTTGTGTTGCATCCCTGTTTAGCTGCCAGCTCAGCAAAACTATTAAAATGTCAGCTTGTGAACCCACACTTGGATTAATTAAATCCACGGTATCCATTCCTTCGGTAATTACACATCGGGATTTCAAGCACCACTGAGCTTCACAGATGCAGGTCCGGTCTCTAAACAAGTTTAAGTCAAGACACAAACCCAATTTAGTATTTGTTTGGTGATCTACAGTGGCTGCACATCTGATGGTTCTTAATGTCGGGGAAAACAGCAGTCCCTCTGAATTACTCAAGGGAAATTCAGGTGAAATTAAGTAAAGACTGATAGCTGTAGCTGCTTAGGAATACTCATTAATTTCCCAAAGCAGGTGCCAGGTGCTGTTTGAAACCTGTTCAGATCCTCTGAGTGCCACTACAATGATTACCTGTCCTGCACGATTACGAGGCAACATCTATTACTTGTCCCACCTGCTAGCAACATAATGGCTTTTTTTTATTTATAGCCTTGCTTCCCTTTTTTACAGATCTACACAAGATACGGAAAATGCTACACCTTCAACTCGGGGCAGGACGGCAACCCGCTGCTGACCACATTAAAGGGCGGGACGGGGAACGGCCTGGAAATCATGTTGGACATCCAGCAGGACGAGTACCTGCCTGTGTGGGGCGAGACAGGTCAGTGCAGCTCCATGTGAAATGGTTCAAAGAGAGTCTGCACAGAATTAATTAGATTTCTAAGAAAGACATTTGCAAATAGGAGATACAAAGCTTTCACTATGATGTTTCAAATTTCAATTTTTGGGATTTGGATCAAAGTTGTGAATGCTGAGAGTAGAGAAAATAATTTTTAAAAAGATTCACATTTAGGATAAAAATAATAAATATGAAAAGATATGGGCCTAATAACATTGTTTATAGTTATTCAATAAATATGCATTAATCAACAGTATGTTTCCGTATTATTCCTGGTCTGGTTTAGAAAGTCTTGGAAGTCTATATTGTTTTTTAATGCAGTGTGTTACTACTCTGCCAAAACACTGAGCCAAACTGGAGTCAATGAAGAGCCTTACAGAAGGTCCTTTTTAGTAATAGGTTTAGTGTCTTTTTTATTGTTTTAAATGATTTTGGCATCTTCCTTTAATTCCCTTTTAATGCTAAGTATGCTGGCCATTTACTTTATGCATTTGTTCCCTTTTAGTGTCCTTTTGATGACGGTTATGGACTAACAGGGATGTTATTTTTATTTTTTAACTTTAAAATATTTGGCTACCCATTTTTGGGCCGCGACCCAGTGTTTGGGAACTAATATATGTCAGCTTTAATAGAAGAACAAGTTAACATTGCCAACAAACCTTCAGTGAGTCAGTGAGCCAGAAAAATCAAGTAAAATAATCATTCAGATTATTGATTTGAGAATGTATTTCAAAGTAAATGTGGAGATAAGCAGGTGTTATGACTAAAAGATAAGAATTAAATGTATGAAAGACACCGCAGCATCTTCTATTATAAAAAAGGTATGGTCCTATTCAATTTCCAAACCTTTAATGTGTATACTCTACCATTATAATTCACATAACCAGTTGTCACAGGCTCTTCAAAGTATCCTTTAACAATCTTCTTTGTATCACACGATAAATAACGATGAAGATAAAAATAGCAGCCCCTCAGTATCTCCTCAGATCTTATCATTTACTTTAGTGCATCATCTTTTCTCTGCACACAGTCATTTATCGCCAGAGTTCACTCCATATATTCTCTGTGTTTACGGCTTGCAGCAGGTTTGCTAAATCACATTCACCCACTTATTGACTTCAATTTATGGTCGACAACAACATCATATTATCTTCCATTCATAAAGTATACAATACACTGCAAGTCACTGGGTTTGAAATCTTTAGTTGCAACACTTGTGATAAAGACTCGATACTGCATTTACTTTTTCTTCTCTTTCATCGATGGGAGCTGGTTTTTGTCACTCTGATGGAAAATAATGATCCAAGAAAGTGTAAATATTTAGACATATTTGATTAAGAGGCTGTTTACATGGCACCACTTGAAAAATATAAATCTGTTTCAGTTTGGGCTTTTGTTTTTGGAGGATTGCCGTCTCCTCCACAAAACTAACTCTTTAATATGGCTTAAGAGATGTCTTAGCTCACTCCATTGTGTTACCTGTAAAGACAAAAATGTTTTTGACACCTTTTAGATTTGTTTCACATTTGTCAAAACAAACAAACAAATTTAAATACTTGACAAAGATATTTAACACAAAATCCTGTTTTTACGGCTTTCAGGAAGGCAAATACTTTCTCACAGCAATGAAGTAAGGCTTCAGAGTTTATCAGCGCTTCTCAAGAAAAGGTAGTTGTATGTTTCGGAGTAGTTTATCGACAGTATGTCTTTAGGGAAAGTGATGTTCATCTGTTCTGGCAGACAAGCACAAACATTTTCATCAGCAGGGCATAGCTTTGTTATTCCAGCAGCCTCTTAGGGTGTGTTCACTTGGATAAGTGTGAAAGCTGCCATTTGAACCTCAGTAGCACAAAACATATGCTGTGAGAACCCTTCAAAATAAATGTCTCAAACTGCTTCCTACTGAAGTCTGGTACGGACTGATTAAAATGTGAAGCCTGAGGGGACGGCAGACGTCTAATCCAGCCCAAACAGGAAGAGCGTCAGAAATTGGAGACAAAAATGTCATATAACTTTTTGCTTTCCTGAGAGCGGGAAAAAAAACAAAAAACAAAACATTAACAAATTAAAATGAGCAGAGAGCAAACGTGGGGCACTTAAGGCCTTATTACAGTTTGGACTGACAGACAAAGGCCTTTTATTATTGTTTAGTCCATTCTTTAAAAGGTAAAATGTGAGCACTTAGTGAACCGGGGCTTTTTGCAGCAGACTGAACTAAATTGATCGTTTTGGTGTGAGTTCAAATGTAGCTTCTAAGTTATTCCCAGGCATGAAAAGTACAGAATGACCCTTCTTTCACAGATAAAGTGTGCCTTGCTCCTCTGATACTCCACTCTGTAACTAGTAACTGCAGAACTAAATATTTTACCATCTCATCTCTTTGTCAAAACAAAACCCCTGCTATATAGTAATAAGAGTTACATTTTACAGTCCCACCAGACTGTGCATCAGTGCAGTTGCAGAGTAATCTTTCACTGGGAGCAACTCCAAAAAACACAAAAACAAAAACATAGTGTTGCTTTGATGTGATTGCATTAATAAAACAAAATTCTCTTGTATCTGTCTTATGTTGCTTGTTGCGTGGTGAAGTCAAAGTTTTGAAGTTCTGATGTGATCTTTTTCCATCACAGTGACTTAAACCAGCTTCCTGAAACCTCAGAGTGACTGGGCACATTAAAGCCCAAAGCCCTGTCGTTATTTTTTCTGACATGCTGTATCCACAGATGAGACGTCCTACGAAGCAGGCATCAAGGTTCAAATCCACAGCCAGGACGAGCCGCCCTTCATTGACCAACTGGGGTTCGGTGTAGCCCCGGGTTTTCAAACTTTTGTGTCTTGTCAGCAGCAACTGGTACCTCCCCTCCAGCCGCCCAACATATTATTGCTTCCTCATTTTGTGTTGGTCCCCTGGTTCTCACACATTTCCGTTTTGTCGCCAAGCCTGAAGCAAAATCCAATGTTTAAAATGTTCAGATAAGGTGCGATAAAAACGATGCCCAGTGCAAAGTGAGGAGTCGCAGTGGCCAAGGAATACTGATAGAGCTGGACCAAGTAATGACTGTGAGCATACTGCGTTTATAAGAGCCAAAAGGGAGCCAGACTTCTCAGCATGCCAATAGTATCTGGCAACCCGCAGTGTTTGCTTTACTTCATTGTCAGCCCTCACTGCTTTTTGACTCACACAAAAATAGAGCCATTTGAAAAGTGCAAAAACTGTCAATCTCTGTGGAGAATACTTTAAACAATTATGTCAAATGCATATTGACTGAACTGTATGAAAATGTAATTAGATATACACTAGAGAGGTGCATTCAAATTTGCCAGCTATATTTGTAGATAATATTAATTGTGATACTAATCTTAAAAAATAACTCTTAATAATCAGCGTAAAGAAAAATGATAACAATTCAATTAAGTTGATTTGAGGTCATATTTAGCAACTCCTACAATGAAGCAAATGTGAGCATAATGAGCAGGAAGTTTTACTTTTTAAATTAAGAAACTGCAGTCGACTGTATTCCTTAGAGGATATGGTTTGATTAAATTTCACCGCTTTAAACGCTGCCATTACTTGTTTATCTGTTTAAAAGGGATAGTCCAGTATTTTGTAAATGGGGGTTTATGAGATCATTAGGGATAGATAACTTAAAATCATTTACTACACTCATTAAAATCATTTACTACACTTAATCATACAGAAGCAAACAGTGGCAAGGGCATGGACTTTGTGTTAAATATGGCTGCTTATGGGGTCAATGATTTTATTACTGTTAGCTCAAGTTTTAACATGTCTTTTTTCATATAACAGATTTTTATTCCATTCCCCCAGTACCAGCCTTTCAACGTAGCAGTCTAAACCAAAGTTTGGCTATTTCTCATTGCCATATACTGTAAATATTCTTTATAGACGACAAATTTAAATGGACATTGAAATATTTTAGTGCTGTTATTTATAAGGATGAAGAGAAGGAAGCAGCCCAATACACATAAAAAAATAAATAAAAATCCAAGACTCCTGCACAATATCCATCTTTCAAAAGTGAGATTTTTCTTCAGACACAAACAAATGACATTTCGGCACTAGGCCTTCATCAGGAAAACAGATGCAGAGTTCAGGGAAGCCATCTTAATGGTTTCGGTTTCATCTCTGTGACATTGCTCCTGTCTGCTTCTCCAAACTGGGAGTGCACTGACAGTAGGGACTGAAATAGCTTTCTAAAAGTGCCTAATAGAACCACACTCACAAAATACTGGCCTATTCTTTTGAGCTCTTAAAAACAACCAAGCTATTCAGATAAACATAAGCAACCGAAATGTAATTGCAAATCAGACACAACACATTTCTAAGTCACCTTGAGTTAGACCAAAATATACTCACTTAAAGTATTATAAATTAGCAAGGTAAATAAGCACACACATAGGCAGTAATATATGAAATGTAGCTGCTTTTAAAACTTGCTCAGCCACAGATAACTGACCTTCCCGAGGCGTATTAGACTTTGAAGCATATCCTTCCTCACTCTGCTTCAGATGACGGAGAGCACTTTTAAAAGCAGCCTGCTGCACCTGTCATATTATTCTCCAGTTTAACGACACACACCGAATACTCCATGACACCGTGAGAGGCACCCGCAGCTATTTGGAAGACGTATTTTAGAAATTCACAATGATTTAGAAGACAAAGAGTCAAAAGTTTTTCAGCGCATAATATAGTGGGTAGTTAGGACGCCCACGGCTGGCTTGTTGAGCGTACGGTTGTTATTTCTCTTGACTGCGTTCGCTGAAGGATGAAAAGTGATATCGGCAGTTAAGGCTGAATTGATTGGCAAGGTCATAACATAAAGCTAAGCTGAGATTTCCAATTCAAATCTGATGTGACTTTGTGGCCAAGACATGAAATTCAAATCTTCTCAAAAGGCGTTTTTGTCTTTGAGTGAGATATGATCGAACACTAAAGCGTTCATTGTGAGGCAAAAGAAGATGGTGGCTGTGGAACAAAGGATTCGAGTTTTCTACACTGATTACCTTTGAAAGCTCGTGATTCTGCGTCGCATTGCCTGCAGGCTCATTAAATTTTCTACAGCATAATCAGCCTTTGTGAAGTCGTGAAGCAACGGACACTCCGGCACTAAATCAAAGTCATTACTTTAGCAATTAATCGAGCCTAATTTTAATGATTTTGCTCCTGAAGCTAATGGCCTTGGTCTCTTCATCGGGACGAGATAAATGATCTTTTTTCTTTGCTTGTGATGAATCATCCGCACTCATTTTAGCAAAATAACATGGGAAGACGGAGGCAGAGTTTGCAAAACAGACACTTGGACACCACAGAGATGGGAAATTTTACTGTTTCGGTGGAAGCCATGTTACGTTTCTTTCTCTAAACAAACGTTCCAATTGCACAGTCATTCAGCCATTTTCAGAGAGTGAATTTGGCAAATTCATCACTGTCATAAAAGTTCTCGCAGTCATCTGTAGACGGCATACTTCATCACTCATAATCTGGATGTGAGCGGCCAATCCAGTGACGGCTAAAAGACATGTTTACAACGTGAAAGCAGTGCTGAATTAATCAGGCTGTCATTAAAATGTGGCCCGCATTTATTTCAGTCTCCAGCGAATACTTGTTCGAGTTCTTCAATAGACAGCCGGGTAAAGCACTTAGGATGTCAAGGCGTCTCGTTTGTAAAGAGCCTGACATTGACACGGTTAAATTATTAAAATGCTAAGTTGACTCGTGTGTGCCCAGTGAGGCGCCGCCGAATTGTAACCTAGAATTGGATATATGCTTGAAATGAACAGCGATTCTTACTAAGAACAGAATGGCTGAAGGATGTTTGGGGCTAAGGTTGGAGCAGAACAATTTGCAGATGCATCAAGTGAGTTATAACATGTCTGCCATATAGTTTTCAAAATCACACAGGACATTGCTGGTTGACCCTCTTGGTCAAATCCTACTCGGTGCCAAGACGAGAAAATTCACACAGCATGTTGTAGCAGCAGCATATAAAGCTACTGCTGTGGACCACTGTAATAATGCTTTGACTGGCCATTCAAAAATAGATATATAACAAATAGAATCGAACACCCCTTTTGTCAAATGTATAGACAGGTCTTTAAATATGTGCATAGAGCCACAAGAGGGTTAAAATCTCTCTTTAGAATCTCTTGTATCAAGCCTAAAGCACCAGAATATTGCAACATACATTAATCTTCTATCATAGCGCATATCAGAAACATAATTCACTTGACTCTTTAAAAGTATATACTGTATATAGTACTCTATGGCAAACTGGGAGCATTTTTCAGTTGTAACGTGTGGTTACTTGACGTAGAATCTTTTGAAACCAGAAATAGTGGGAAGAAAAAAAAAAGTACTTCCTGTGTTATCACTTATTCTCATTTAAGAGAGGTAGTGGTTCTGTAAAAGTGGAGTTTATAGTTTTTGGTTGGCATTTAGTGGCAAAATTGCAGACCTCCACACCTCTCCCTCTTGCAGCTTGTGAGCATCTACGGTAGCCCTGCAGGGACACGTTGTGGTTTCAGAACAACCCCAGTGGAAAAATAGCATAATATCGAAAAAGTGGGCCTCTCCTCCAGTTATTATGAATAGTAACAAAAACAAATGACACCTTCCACTGGGTTCTACAGAGCTTTAAATCTCTATTTTTTCCATTTGCTTCTGAAAGTGCTGATATCATGAAACTTTTCTATCTTCGACACAATGCACATAAAAATGCTTACTACCAGACCTTTGCTGTTCCTCCACTAAAGTAAGGCCACAGCAGGAAACGTTATGTATTTGTTTTATGGTTTTAGAATATGCTTTTAAACATAACTACTGTATACTGTATTGTGTACACATTCCTGTAGACATTTTTAAAGGGCAAAGTCTTCTCAAATGTCCCTGTGATCACTAGACAGTTTTTCTGAAGTGGTCTTTTGTGGTAAATGTTTGTTGTTTTATAGTTTGGGGAAATTTTAGTGCAGCTGTTTACACATTTGCAATTTGTTCTGCCACATTTTTGGCCCCATATTTTGCTGCAGAGCGTTTTAAAATGCTGCTGGGAGCTGTGGCGTCTGTTGGAAGGCCTCATTACATGGTGTTACTTACTGTCAGCTCTCTCACTAATGTTGCGGGCTGTGTTCCCTCACCCCTCGCCTGTAGATGAGACGTCCTATGAGGCCGGGATAAAGGTGCAGCTGCACACTCAGTCAGAGCCTCCGTTCCTCCACGAGCTGGGCTTTGGGGTGGCCCCCGGCTTCCAAACATTCGTTTCCACTCAAGAGCAGAGGGTAGCGTATGACTGTCTGGGCTTGCTGCATGCCACAGAGTGCTGTACTGTTAACCGGACACATTTCCATCCATGAAGTCGTCCCAGTCTCATCTGCTGGACCCCTGTCCCCTGTGAGGAATGGATCTTTGTGTCCCATTTGTGTGGCAACATCAGCCGTGTCTTTTTTGTGAGAATTATCAAGCAGCAGTGTTTTGTTTTCACATGAACCATTCGTGTGTATTGTTATTGGAGCTGTCATTTAAATGTTGGCTAACGTGTTCTATAGGGTTGTCCAGATACCGATACTAAAACTCATTACTCAGCAGTATTGGAGGCTTCTGTTTTTTGACCTCCTGAAAAATTTTATTGTTAGTGAAAATGTTAAACATCAACTGCAAATAATGCTTTGTTTAAGTGGCAAGAAAAAAAAGATTCCTAGGCAATCATAAAACATCTGAAAAATTGACATGGTTCTGAATTCTGTGTATGTACTCATATATATATGGCATCGGTGAGTACTCAATTTTAAAGGATGGGTTACTTGTGGATAAATAATTGACCATGTTAAATTCTAGTCAATATAGTTAGAAGAACAGGTTGTACACTAGATAAATGCATTTGAATGCCTAGTTTGGTGATTGATTCTATGTCCACTCATACAGGTGATTGTAATGTGTCATTTCATAAGAGCATTTTAGAAAATATCTCCACTCAAACACAATAAGTCCACACAAATGCTCTCAAAATGCAGGCTACTAGGTTAGAATAAACTATATGCTAGTACGACAGAACAACATTCTGTTTGTTTGTTTTGTTTTTTAAAATTTAAATATTTTTTGTTGAAAATTTTACAGTTGTTAAACAATGCAAAATTAAAGGGCGAAAGAGTAGAGAAAAAAAAACAAATATGAGCTCTGTGTACAACTTTAAACTGAATGAACTGGCGGTGGGCACAGAGAGAACATGAATTCAGAAAATGAAACAGTTTGAGCGCAGAAATCTGTAAAAAACTAATAATACATCATTATAATAATTAATAATTTGTGTGGACAGACCACAAGTTGTAGTGTCTTACAAGACAAAGTGGCAAAAATTATAGGTTATATGTTGTACATTTGTAACGAGTTTTAAAGCCCACTTCTATATCATGCACAATGTGATGTAAAGTTGCCCAAAGTGGTGTACAGTGGGTGCACAATCATTTGTGTTGAAAGTACATGTATGAAATAGGCAGCCTCAAGCACAATCACATTTTTCAGATTGCGGCCATGCTGAAGCTAACATCTATCCACAAGTAACCAAGACAGAACTACGTCAAGTCCTCATTCAGGAAAAAAGTTGTATCGGGACATCCCTAATTTTCTGTTTGTCTTGCTTTTATTGTCCGCTGCACTGCTTTTAAATATCACCAGCAGGGACCAGACAATGAGATATAGAAGCTTTATTACCCATGGGGTCTTGCCAACAGTTTGCTCTTTATTGCAGCGGGAGCTCAGGCGATCTAGTCGAGAGAATACATCCGCTAGAAAGGGAGTTCAATAACGACTTAATCGCATTTGCCAGTTTAAGTCCACTTTGCTGTGAATCGCTCTCTATCGCTGTCACTTCCCATTGACTAAATGAGGTTTAGATTGTCAGATGTAGGCTGCTTAGTGCCGGCAGAGGTGATGGGAAATCGTAGTGAACCTCAAAGGGTTTCAATGTGAAAGTTTGTCAGGGGAAACAAGCCGTTGGCATTGATTGTTGGCTAAACTCTGATGTAGTTAAACTCTATTTGCTCAAATACCCAACAGCGGTGCCTGTCATAAAGTGGTCAGTTTTTGTCACGTGTGGTGGCAAATAGGTAGTAATGAGTTATTGAAATACTTCCTTATTATTGTGAAAACTGCAACAAAGTGCCCTCTGTTAACAACACAAGGACAAAGCACAAAAACATTCATCTAAAGACGATAAGGGCTGATTTACACCAGATTTAGTTGTCACCGCCAATTTCCATCTAAAGTCTTTATGTTGAGACTGTTAATGCTACAAAGTGTATCTCTGTATTCAGTATTTTAGAGAGAGGTCTTTTACATCTAAAGAAAACCAATATAGTTCATTTATATTCCACATATCAACTTAGTTTATACAGAAAACTGCTAGTGTTTACTTGTAAATCAGATTAATACAATAGTCTTCTAATGCCAGGTAAATCCTTGAGGTACAGTATGGAGTGAGAACAGGTCAGCTGCCAGAAGGGCTATGAAGCATCTACAAAGTGTTTTATTTGTTAGCCCCTTAGCTTTTGGCTTCAACAGTGTGGTATTGTTACTCAAAGGTAAAGCTAAACGCTGCAGACTATTGATTGAACCAAAACGAGTGTGTACTTGGGAGAAAATGTGAAACCCAAGGAAAAACATATCCAAACAATCCTAAATCTGACATAAATGAAAATAGCCCTTCTTTTTCCAAAGCTTTATAATGTTATAATAACTGGCTAACAAAAAGATCTCAGGCAGTCTGGCTGCGCTGAAAGTCCTTTATTGAACAAGAGACATATCGCGGAATGAATGAATGAATGTTGTTCTAAATAATAAGAGGTGTCCCGTGAGAAGGTCACATATTTACTTTTTCCCAAAACAATGCTAGTGTTAATAGTGTGTAATAGTTTGTTTACTGTTCTAACTTCTTCAATTAAAATAATTTAATTTGCTGTCTACATTAAATAAGCATAATATGACATTAAATCAGTCATTAACAGTAGAAAACTGGTGCAGCTCTCTGAATGCAAAATTCAGAAATCTGTGAATAAACCAAACAATCTTTTTCTTTCATTCCTCTCGCACCATTACAGTTAGGATTTACTCAGTTCTTTTTGAGTTAATGGCAACATATCTATGCTTTGAAAGTTTTCTTCAAATATGAATTATATCTCGTAAAGAAACACATCTCGTTCTGCTCTCATGGACATTTCAGTGGAAATGCAAGCCTCGTACGCCACACCAACCATTCTGTCACATACTGTTTAAATTCAGCTTATATCAATAAAGTTAAACACCATCAAACAGTAGTAATGGGCTATTATATTAAAACAACCACCAAAAACTCACATGTTTTTATCTTTAACACCTTTCCTCACATGGGGCATTTTGCTGTAGCTCTAACACAAGCATCACGGGTGTAATAAGTGAAAACCTTGAAATTCCACCAATAAAAATTCCTCATTAGTGGATCCATTTCAAATTTCCAGAGTTATTCATAAACATAATGACCTGCTCCTCACCTTTTAATGAGTCGTACCTCTAATGAGACGTTCTCTGTGTCTTGACTCCGTTGAGAAATTCACAGGGCTTTTGTAATGACTCCCCTGGGCTTTGTGTAAATCTAAATTCAACAGTCCACTTCCTCAGAGTAGTTTATTCTTTAAATTAAGACGGAGCACCGATATAACTGTGAGATGAAGTCCAGTCTAAAACGGTGAACTGTTTCCTGTTCTGACTTTGTAAAATCTGTCCATTTCTTGTGGTGTCCTGTCTGAAAGTGTGTATTTTCCTGAATTCTGTTCAGCCTGTCTCTATTCCCATGGTATTCTGCTTCCTACCGGGGACTAGACCTGCATCAGTAATGTTCTGCATGATGTCTGCCTGCTGCCACACATAAGCAATAATAATTGAGTGCCACAAGTGCACATTTTCATTCCTTTCTATTCCTTTTGTGTGGTTTGAAACATTTACTTTTGTCAGCTTGCTGTCTTCTTTTGTATTATCACAGTTTTGGGTTTTCTTATTCAGATTCATCATTGCTTGTCTGTTTACTGAGGGGAAAACATTTGCTGTGGGCTCTTTCAGCTTCAGTACCTCCCGCCGCCTTGGGGAGACTGCAAGTCCACCGCCATGGACTCTGAGTTTTTCTCCACCTACAGCATCACCGCTTGCCGCATCGACTGTGAAACCCGCTACCTGCTGGAGAATTGCAACTGCAGGATGGTCCACATGCCCGGTATGAGCGCACACTGACCTAACTCACTCAGAAGTTATTCTGAGGTGGAGTTGTGTGTCAAAGTGAAAGTAAAAGTTAGCATATTGCTGCTAAAAAAGGATGAAACAAACCTAACCTTCTGAGCTGGCAAAAATCAATATGGTTGCTTTTAAGTGAAAAACTCATACTCTGCCATCATTTAAAACTCAAGAATGCACAGATCGCCATCTTACTTCTGATTGGATAACGGGACAGGATGCCACCAAATGCATTCTCTGTCCCCACTGTAACTCTCAGGTCTCTTTTAATAAGCCTTCGATAGCCTCTAATCCAGTGGTGTCAAACTCTTAAGTGGTGAGGGGCCGCGATAGTAAATAAGAATCATGTCAGGGGTTAAAATCCAACTAAAACCTGCTCAAATCCAACTAAAACCTGCTCAAATCCATCTAAAACCTATTCATGTCCAACTTAAACATGTTAAATCCAACTAAAACCTGTTAAAATCCAACTAAAACCTGCTCAAATCCAACTAAAACCTGCTCAAATCCATCTAAAACCTATTCATGTCCAACTTAAACATGTTAAATCCAACTAAAACCTGTTAAAATCCAACTAAAACCTGCTCAAATCCAACTAAAACCTGCTCAAATCCATCTAAAACCTATTCATGTCCAACTTAAACATGTTAAATCCAACTAAAACCTGTTAAAATCCAACTAAAACCTGCTCAAATCCATCTAAAACCTATTCATGTCCAACTTAAACATAAAAAATCAAACTAAAACTTATTCAAGTCTATAAAACCTGTTCCAATCCAACAAAAACCTGTTTAATCCATATAAAACCTAGTCACCGCCACCTTGAGATTGACATATATGCTCTAATCAATGTGAAATTAGTGGATGTGGTCAAATCCAACTTAAACTTAATACGTCTAATGATGCCTGTGTTACTTTTTGCAGAGTTAATACAGTTGGCTACATTGTCAGTAAATGCACCACAGCCCCTGTTCTGCACACGCTCATATCTGTTTCCCACATAAACACTGTTTCTGCCTTTTTGCCTCTGTGCACAGTAACACGATGCCCACAGTATTCTCAACAATATGACAGCAACAGTGCATAAATGGTTTAAAAATACCCAGCATGCACCAGAGTCTGGCTGTGTCGGGTTGGGGCTAGGGGAGTGGGGGTGTGCACTGTTGTGGCAACTCTTGACTGAGTCTTTTTTCCTGTGTTTTTTAGGCGACTTTTATTAGTGTGCAGGGCGTTGGTGGAGTGTATTAGTAAAAACAAAACTCCAGAATTCAGTCTAAATAAAGAGCATTTATATAGACAGTGCCATTACGTAAGATGATATCATCGACCAATTCGTTTTTAGTCGACTTAAGTTTATGCAGGTAGGTAGAAATCTGTCCACAATTATCCCATCCAACCCACGTGGAAAAAACAAATACATTGAAGTACAGATACAAACAGATGGCTTCCTGCGAACTGACTTTGACCTTCTCTGAAACAGGGACATCCACAGTGTGCACACCGGAGCAGTACAAAGACTGCGCTGACCCTGCTTTAGGTGAGCCCACACACTACACACGTAACCCTGATGTAGTATAACAGCTTTGCATTAATGTCTTAATTCAAATGAGCTGAGCTTTAGCATGACACTGTTCACACTTTTTGATTATACTCGTGTATGTCGTCATTAACTTGATATGACTTTAATCCGAGACAGTGCTGAAGCAAAAAATAATGAACCCGAATGAAAAAAAATCCCATTAGGAAGATTTGTGATGTTCCCATGCTTCGCTGATATTAAATACATCCCATAGTTTCCTCTTCTAGCTTCAGTCATTATTTGCTTTCATGGAAAGTGAACGATGGCAGCGAATGTAGTCGATTTCTGTGGTGATATTTTTAGTCGAGCCTCTGTGTGCAGGATACTTGGTGCTTCTTCGCAGTGATATCACGCTATTTTGAAATGACTTTGATCATCCACAGACTTTTTGGTAGAGAAAGACAACGAGTACTGTGTGTGTCAGACCCCCTGCAACATGACGCGCTATGGCAAGGAGCTGTCCATGGTAAAGATCCCCAGTAAGGCATCCGCTAAATATCTGGCTAAGAAATTCAACAAAACTGAGCAGTATATTGGGTAAGTATCCAGTAGTTAGATTATTGATAGCTTATTTTATGGTACTGCTCAAAAAATGTTGTGAACACCTCATTGTCGCTACAAAACCTTAGGGATATCCGTCTATTTTGGACAAACTTAAGAGCAACAAACTCAAATATACATAATGGAATGATGTTTTAAGGTTTAGGTATAGGCTAATGTGGTTTCAGAATGTCATGATAATTGGGATTTTAAAAAACAGACAAAAACAACACATTAAAAAAAACACCATATCTATTTAACTGTTAGCACAATCAAAATATTTAGTCAAATCATACATTAAGTATGATGATATAAATGATATAAATTCATGATACGGTGATATTATAGAATCTCGTACTGTCACCTCTATATTTGAACGATAAACTTAAAGCAACATTATTTAACTTTTTACATTAAAATATATAGCCTCATTTTAACATAAAACAGGGCCATAAAACGAGCCTTTGGCATCGATCGTTGGCTAGACTCTGATGTAGTAAAACGCTATTTGCTCACAGCAGTGCCTGTCATAAAGTGGTCAGTTTTTGTCACGTGTGGTGGCAAATAGGTAGTAATGAGTTATTGAAATACTTCCTCATTATTGTGAAAACTGCAACAAAGTGCCCTCTGTTAACAACACAAGGACAAAGCACAAAAACATTCATCTAAAGAAGATAAGGGCTGATTTACACCAGATTTAGTTGTCACCTAATTTTCATCTTAAGTCTTTATGTTAGAGACTGTTAATGCTATGAGATGTATCTCTGTATTCAGGATTTTAGAGAGAGGTCTTTTACATCTAAAGAAAACCAAGAGAGTTCATTTATATTCCACATATGAGCTGAGTTTATACAGAGAACAGCTTATAGTGTTTACTTGTAAATCTGGCTTAAAATCATTTTAACATAAAACAAGCTGCACTATTAAGTTGTAAAGACATACATATATCAAACATAAGACAGACATATCTGCACCAAAAAGTAATATTATTGTACCATGTCAGTAAAAACAAAGGCACTAGCTTCTTTTAGCACAGAAACGTTTGGAAAAATATTGCAGTATATAACAGAATTTCAATGTCAACCCTAAAATATTACATAACTTGCCTTTTCAGCTCATATTGAAGATGGTGGTTTTAATATTGTGACATTTTGAAATTGTGCTGTACCCTTTACCGAATGGTGACAGATAGTTTCTCTATTTGACTCCCTCTTTTTTATTTTTGGGTCTGCCTTTTTAAAGCCATCTCCTCTGACATATGCTTCAATGATACCTTGTGTCACATTTATAAAGACACATGGGGTATATGCCTTTGTGCAGGCATGTAATACATCAGTAATTTTCCCTAATGCTGAGCTGTCCCATTTATGCTCAAGCTATTCTCATTTGTGCCTCTGTGTTACCTGCCATTATGGGTTAAAGACAGGACCACTTTGCACCTTTTAGAATGAGGCTTAGGAAGAACAGGAATATCCCTTAATAAAGCAATACAAGTAACAATACAGTTCAAATGAATAGCCATGTCTCTCCACAGCCATAATATTAATATATATTATATGTTAATTTCAGTGTTTCTTTATTTTTTGGGCAGTATTGATGAATGTACTGTAATACAACATGAACTCAGTCTCCATCGTTCACCTTCAATGTAACAATAATGAAAAATGATCACTTGAAAATGCTCAAAATCTCACAGTCTTGTACATAACATATAGGACCTTGTTGGTATTTTCCGTTTTTCCAGAGATAACATATTGGTCATGGACATCTTCTTTGAGGCGCTGAATTATGAGAAGATTGAGCAGAAGAAGGCCTATGAAATAGCAGGGCTTCTCGGTAAGAATTTCACATTTTAAGGTTCTCTGTGACTGAAAATTGGCAGTTGGCCTCAGTGTGAGCTTGAAAAATGCTTTGTCACACTGTTTCACATCGCCCAGAGCTCAGAGGTTTTTCCTCTTTGAACTTGTAAAACAGGCGGTACACATTTTCATAATCGGACACTGGGACAAGGACAGGAAGGTCAGGTTTGATAAAAGAGAGAGCAGCGGGATGGACATTTTTGATAATTCTGCTCTGATAAGTCGGAGCGATGGTGAATCAGAAGTGAGAGCCGGGAGCGGGAATGCTTTCACACAGCATTGTTCATTCACTGTACCTGCCTTTATCTGTGGATCGCTTTGTTTCCAGGTGACATTGGAGGTCAGATGGGACTGTTCATCGGGGCCAGTGTCCTTACAATTCTGGAAATATTCGACTACTTATATGAGGTGAGTTTTCAAACAGATCACAGCTTTTTGTTTCTGTTTTTATTTGTGTCTTAATCTCAATAAACATTTTATTTTTTCATCAAACATGCGTTAAAGCTGTTAAAATTTTCACATCTGAAACCAGTATACTGAACTAAGCCTGAGACAAATAGTGAAAAATTTGAATTAATGATGAATACAAATCTTCTGTAGAGATGTAATGATATAAAAATCTCACAATAAAGTCATTAATAACAACTCTATAGTATGATAGATATTTGAAAAAGGTTTTATGAAATATTTATCAGACTCTGCCACATATGTTTTAGTAAAAGAACGTTGTGAATGAAAGTTAGAGAAAAGTAAGAGCGGATTTTAAGATTGTTTTTGTAATTATTGATAATAAAAAGAAGTTGTGTGCAGAAAAGTCATCTATTTGTGCAGCTAGACTTACAGATGAATGAGTATGATTGCTCACTCACTCGTTCACCTATGCTAAGAAAAGTACATCAACAATTTCCAGGTAGAAGATAGTATATGGAAGTATATGATTTGGCCATTGTTGATATTGAGATAGAGGTTCCTTTGCAGTACATCTCCGCTGTGATTTTTTTCCTCTTGCAATATGCCATTATGACAGTACTATTACATAGCAATTTCTCTGTGAACTTTGATGCATTTTGTTTCAAACTGGCTTTAGATATATTGAAACATCATCTGTATGCCTGAAGTAGTTGTAAAGCTCCTTTAAGTTTGAAGTTTGGGTTTTGTCCCTCTGGGCTTGCCATATTTCACAATTGTAGCAGAAAATGTTGGAATTGTCAAGAAAACATCCTGGAATATTATTTCTTTAAACAAGCGAGAATCCTGTTATTAATAAAATATTTGTCATTGACTATTTTAATATTATTTTTACATCTTTCTCAATCTTATAGGCTTACTGTATTTAAGTTACATATGTAAAAAAAAAAAAAGCTTTAATGCTCATCACAGTATAAGGGTGAATGAGAACAACAAATTATTACAATTAAAAAGAAAATTAACTTTACTTATCCACGAGAGCAGAAAGCTGTGAAAAGAGTGATTATTATTTTGAAAATGCTGTGAATTGATCAAACACTGACTATGATGCTTCTTTGTCTGCAGGTGTTCAAAGACAAAGTGTTGGGCTCCTTTTTACGGAAAAAACGACCGCAGCGTTGTCAGAGCGACAATCTGGTAACTTCTAACTAGCCCCTCTGAATATGTGTTGATTGCACAACCTAAATGTGGCGTCTGTAAGGCTTTATTAAAATGTCTGCCCCAGAGTTACAGCTGAAATGTTTTTTTTAATAAACAGCCCCAGAGAGAAAGCAATATCACAACATGCTACTTAAAACTTTCAAAACGCGCAAGGGATGGATTATTGCAGCAGAAGAACATAAATATTAATACAACGCTTTGTTTTTATTGCAGTGTTTGAATACATAAACAGTGTCACTTATATAACACTCATACCGTACTTGTTATTTGAGTTATAAACTATGAATGCACTGTAGACTCTACTGGGAAAAATCGACACAAAAAATACTGATTCAGATGTACTTAGTCTAGTCTTGTTTTGGTTTTAGTGAGTGTTTTGCTCTTTGTGTGCATGGTGCATGAACAATAAGCCATCCCGCTAATTATTTTTACTTTTAATCAGGGCTCAAATACTGCTTTTATGTTTGGAGCTGATGACCCTTATGCTGCACACACTGTCAGCCTCAATAATTCTATTCCCAGTTAAAGGGAAAACTGCTAACTGCAACAAAATAATGAGCAAACACTTAGATTAATAAGGTCTCAACATTTTGTAAACAGTCCTTTATTACACACTTTTGCTGTCACCAGTCCTCCAACAGAATTCAAGTACAGACCTAGGCTGTGGTATGCACTTAATCACAGTATTACTACTGAAATCTAGAGGTATTGCTGGGCCTGCAGTCTGTTCTCCAACCTCACACTGAGCACATTAAATTATTTATTACAGAAATGCGCCTAAACATCTGCAATCAGCAAAATGTTCACTGGATTTTGCTGATTCAAAGCTTTCATTAAAGAACCATTACTTAAAGTGGCTTTGGGTTATATGTTTTATAATGTAATAGTCTGAAATATCCTGGTTCAGAACTGGCATATTCTGCTTAATTGTCTGGTGGATGAATTGGTGAATTATATTGGATATCTGTATGTATAGAGTAAGATATATAGTATGTCTTTAAGTGTTAGCCCTGCGATCAAATAGCCATTGTCACTTGACTGGGGTAGACTCTGTTTCAGTCACATTTATCACTATTTATTTATTATTTATACTATGTTAATCTTTATCATAAGTTATATTTATTTTTTTCATATTTATATTTCCATTTATTTTATTAAAAGCAAACCCGTCCACATGCACTACTCAGTTTGAACCAGCAATTTTAAACAAATAACAAACCACACTGTGTTACTGCCCAGCTAAAGGTAAACATTTTTAATAATAATAAAGTAGAGATTCTCCAAATAAAGATCTTCACAACACTAATTAATAAATCACTTTAATTGACTGTTGATATTCCAAAGCGTTGAAATAGTATCGTACAAGTTTACCTCTATCTATTCAATTCGATTGTGTTATTAACTAATGCAGCATCACTCCAAGTTTACATATTTACAAAAATTGAACAAAAACAAAACATTATTCATCAATCAATGTCAGTAAATGCAACTGGGCTCAATTTTAGAGTCCAGTTTTATGGCTTTATGGTCTATAATTCTTTCGCTTGATCCCAGAGCTGTCAAATTTTCAGAGAAGTCCCTCAAGGAACCTGCTTGGGTCCACTTCACATTTAACTTTATTGTTATTGAATGCAGAACCAAACATGTTCTAAGTCGAGCTCAATTTTTTGCTAGTGTAGGTCTTAGTCCAGGTATTATAGACTCTTTTGTCCATTGAGACCCTGGTACAGTTTGCAGCTCACCAAAGGGTCTTAAGAACACATTTATTTTCTCTTTGGTGCTGTTTAATTTATGCATTTCAGCAGATTATGTCCAGATGTTTTCCTGTTGTTCCTGAGCCAAACAAATCTACACCACCTTCTGGCTGAATTTGTCAAACAAACCCAAGTCTTTTTCACCAACATATAATATTTTTTAATAGAAGCCTTGAGCGGCCGAAAAGGCAGTGGGTTTGTGTTTGCATGGATTGTATTTTTGCATGCACTGTTGCCTTAGGATGGAAATAGCGCTGATTAGCTGAAGTGGAGGATTTAAGACAAAATGTGGATTGTGCTTTGAAGCTTATTTAGAGGCAGATGTAGTAAGAGTTTGGTCTGTGGTTCGAAAAGCATTGCAGAGAGATGTTTTCTGTTTTTGCTCCATTCATGTCTCCATCCATGTCATATTTTCCTCATTGTCATACCTCCACACTCTAAAATGTACACCAATGCATTTAACCCTGTTTCGCCCAAGAAGTATGGTACAGTTCAATTTGTTATATGTATATCTCCTACACTACTACAAACTTAAAAGCCCTTTCGAAGTGAGCCCCTCCCCCCATGCTGCTGTGTATGTATGGCAGGCCAAAAGAGCCCCAAAACAACCTTTTCTCTTTTTACTAAAAACATCTCACATCCACAGTGTGCTATATCCGACGTGTCAAAATAAAGGTCAGAATAAACACCCACGTCTATAGCACTAGGCAAAGTGCAATCTTCAAAGTGTATGAACTGAAATTTGAACATTCTTCTTCTACACTACTGAACACTTCTGTGGGTTTTGCACTTTTGTATGACTTTATCCACAGTAACATATATTTGAAGATTGAGACTTGCAGGAATAAATCTAATCAAGCTGACAAGAGGTTGGGAAAGGGCAGTTATCAGCACAATGAAGCACTGATATTGTCTTGTGTTTCCATGGTTATGTTGCCATAGTTATGTGCTAATTGGGTAAACTGTCTTTAAACTTAGTGGCAGCAAAAGTCAGTTCATTGTCATAAAATAAACAGAACGCCATGGCACTGTATTTATGCAGATGCAGACTTTTAATGCCATAATGAAATAAAGCAGCAACTTGGGATTGCTTCACACATGCCAAGCATTTTGTTGTGTTTATAGGGCTTCAGAAGGAAGGTTCTCTGCCCTTTTGGCTTGCCATATCCCCAATACATTCATTTTTAAATATAACTGCTGCAATAACTTACAATCGGTTGTCTGGTTTAGAATAAAAATGATCAACACTAGTGGCATGAAAGAGTGCCTACAGCTGTCTACATGTTAATGCTGCCACCATTTCAAACGTATTCTGGGATTATTCACTTACATGTCACAATTTACAAGCCAAATGGGTAGCTGGACTGTACTTGGTAGAAACAGGGCATTAGACATTCATTCTTCAGACTTTTTAAACCTCCAGTGTCTTCCCTATACTAACTTTTGCCTTTTGTTTTCTAGTTCAGTGCTGCACTGCACATCAAAATTCCTTGTGTTATAATGATGTGTCTGTGTGGAAAACACTATCTTGGCAGTGCTTGCAGTTTTCCCTCAGATCATTCGATACTAGCATTGCATTGTGCTTTATTTTCATTCCAGTCACCCTCACCCATCTTTCTTTTCATCATGTCTATTCCAGGAGTTTCCAGAGAACCCAACCAGCCCTGGTGTCACGCCTAATCATGCCCCCAGGTAGCACACCCCATTGATAATAGATGCTCCCTCCCATGCTGTCCCTCTCTGTCATACATACTTAAAACCATCTCATACATCATTCCACAAATGTGGCCACAAATGAATCCACTGGCATAGCAGACAAAAACTAAAACGAGGGGTGATCATCCAGCGGCAGTGCGCTTTTTATTATCCGTGTCAGGGTAGATTAGTGTGGTGTGTTTCTGAATTTAGTGGCTTTGAGTTGGTTGGATTCTCCATTCGATTTGACTGCATTCGTTCCCGTAGGATTAAGTGAGAGGCAGTCACATATTTATTGAACTGTTGCACACAACGCTGAACCACACGAGATGCATTAGCCCCACAGCACAGAGGTCTATTATGACAATGTGTCTGAGGCTGTGCCAGATAACATCACTAGATGTATTCTTGATGTTATCACAGATGTGCATGCAGTGACTTCGCACTAAAAATAAATCCTTCTTTCTTTGCTGCAAAAGCCATTTGGCCAAACACTGCATGTAATCACAGACAGTGGAAGAATATTCGACTATTAAAAATAAATCACATTATCTCTTAATCGTCACTTTTTTTAAAAAGGTCTAGGTTAGGGAAGGAGTCACAAGGTTAGCTGTAGTGATGCTAATTAAGCTTAAAGTAGTCTTTATTAATGGGTTAATATAATGAGTATTGGTGGAGACATTTTGTGTCTTTAATGGGAAAAACCCTAACCACAGTTAGCCACATTAGTCAGATTAGTCTGAGTTCACTATAATAACAGCAATCCTTTAAGAGATGATTTAAATGTATGTGTTTGGCCCCCTTCAGACATACTCAAAGCATTATGTCAAAAAGCAAAGCATTACATTGGCTTTTATTTTATTTATTTTTTTGGTGAAAACAGTGCTTTTCTGACCGTATACTTTTACTACCTTTATTATACTGGTACAGAAAGTCTTTCTCAGATTTCTTTCTCTCTCTAATGACTCTCTGTGATGAGAAATACTTTATTAAGGATCATAAAATATCAGATGATCTCCTTCCACCTTGTTTTATGGAGTCTATTTAATCCAAGATAGACAAAAGCTAAGTGTTATTTTGATCCCTGCCTCCATTAATGATCACATTTTACAGTATGTGGCTACACAGCGCTCATATAAATAAATATGATTTTGATTATGTCTTTAAGAGGCTATATACAGTACATCATGCTGCTGCTATGATCATTGCTTTGGGTTGCTTTAGGTTGCTCAGTATGAGTGAGGACACAAACCTGTTTATACCTCCACTGAGATCTCCAAATGTGTCCTCAGGTCTGTTCTATTAAGACACATTACATCCAATCACTCTGTACAGATCTTAATGCTAGGATCAGAAGGGGGTCTTTGAAGCTAGATATTTACTGAGACTTTCAGTAAAGTGTTAAATGAGACTTCACTGTAAATATGACTTGGTTTATTGGCATGTTTTGAATGTGAGCCAAGCTTCTTCCCTTATTTCCACACATGGTCCCTGTCTATATATAGAGTCCACTATTCTTCTACTGTCTCTGGTTGGCACTTGGCACACTGCACCTTTTGGACACAGGCAAACACAGCCACATTAGCTCTAGAAGTGTCAGATGCTAGAGTAACATCAGGACTAAAAATCTACTGTTTCTTCTCTCCTCTCTCTCTTTCACTCATTTCTCCTCACCTTTCCGTTGCTTTTCTTTTCTTTCCGTGGAACATCCGACGTATATTCCTGTCACTCATTTGCTTTATATATGTATACTTTGTCCTGTGTCGAGACAACCTCTTGATTTTTTTCTATTTTCACCATTTATTTCTGTCCACCATTTCTCCTACTTTTCCATCTTCCTTCCCTAAATCCGGTTGAACTCGTCTTCCCTCCTTCCCTCCTTTTTCTTCCCCCTTTTTCTTTTGCAGAGCACCTGTGACACCCTCCGGAGTCACTCGGACAGTCTCGGATTCACGCCGAACATGTTACCTCGTCACCCGACTCTAGGCAACTTCGAGGAGTTCGCTTGTTGACGACGTAACCCGAGGGGGCGGGGCCTAAGACAGCAAACTGTGAAATCATTTATGTATTACCAGAAAAGAGCGTACATACAATTTAAGAAGGGAAAAAAAAAAAAAAAAAAAGTCTCGTAGAGCTTCTCAATGCCTGAATAGAAATAGAATACTATCATTCGAAAAAAGACCACTTCCAAAAAGGATCTCAGGTTTACTTCCATGTCAAGGCATCAGTGTTAATTTATTTATGTCTCATTTGATGGATTTTGTCCAGTCACTTTAGAGTAAACAATCAGTTATATGTACCTGCTGAAAGGGTTATGGCCTGTGTTAAGCAACTGTTGTGTTAATTTTGGTGTAAATATATGTTGATGCTAGGTTGGAACAGGCTCAAGGGGGCGCTCTGTGCTAGTTTCTTCTTCATCAGTCCATTTGAGGTGGCATCTTTTGAGGTTGAACAGACTCTACCTGATTTTTTTTTTGTTCTAGTTAGTGAAAATGGTTTAAACCCTAAATAGTAAATTATAAAAGCAATCACTGTGGAAAAAACAGGTTTTATGATGCCATCTACTGTTTATTATAAGGGTTTTTAATGAATTAGAACAAAAAACCTTGGCCAATCACATGCTCGAAAAAGGAGCGCTCCCATTGGTTGACACCGGCTTGTCATGTGACGTTCCAGGAAGTTTAATAGCTGCTGAGAAAGTGTATTTTCAGCACCAAATATGGAGATAATTGTTGTTCTGAAGCTGAAGTCGCAGGTAAGCTAACAATAAACTCTAAACTTCAGTTTGGTGAAATGTATTAGTATTTTGTGGAGGAAAAATTGGTCCGGTTTGACTTTTTTAAGAAAAGAGAAGCAGAAGATGTCCCTAGGCTGCTTTTAGAGGTGAGTGGAATCTGAGACAGAGACAAAAAAAAGAAAATCAGGAAATGGAACTGATTGCCTGGTGATATAAGAGAAACAGTTACTCCTCCAGCAGTGCTCAGATTGCTTACTTTGTGGGAGTGAAAGGGACAGGAAGTAATGGGAATAATGACTGAAAATTACAAAACAAAAAAAAAAACAAAAAAAGCACCTTTAAATAGTTTCAAGAGCCATGTCAAGCTAAGTGTGTTTTAATAGCTTCCATGCACCTAATCCTGACACTTAATAACTTATGTGTCTTTGGTAGAAGAAACACCATCTTTATTAGCATGTTAGCTGGGCTGTGCATAATGCTTTTCAGCTTGTAAAAGTTAACAGACAGCAAAAAGCTAAAGTTTGGATGACCTGCCAAAAAGGTAAGAAACTTATACCAAACTTTACCAAAAGTGATGGAAAAAATGCCACTGGGTGCCAGCACATGGTAATGCTAAAGCTAGTTTAAGCCTGTTATGAACTTGCCTCAGAACAACCGTTTGAACTTAGTATTTGTATTTAGTATCAGTACTTGCTAGAACATGAGGCAGTGTGCAACCAACCAATCACAGCAGAGCGTCCCTGCGGCTGATCCAATCCAACATCAACCTTAAAAAAACCGAGACGTGTAGCATTGCCGTTTGTATCAGTGTTCCGTCTGGAGTCTTACCGATGCTGGATTGAGTGACCTTATACCTGTCACCGATTAGAACAAGAAAGCCTTTCTATAAACCTATGATTGTGGAGTTAAAGAGTGGATTGTAAACTTTTTGTTGCCTTTCGCCGCTGGAGGCTTTACACGGTCTCATTGATCAGACAAGTGTGCTTATGGGAGAAGGATTTGTTTATTGTAAATACGCAGGTTTAGGTTGAAGGATGACTTTTACATCTATTACACGTCGAAAGGATGATTGTATCTTTATAAATATATATAGAGTCTACATTTTAATTTCTCATAATTGCTCCGAGGTCTTCATCAGCACAAAGCCCTGTGATAGTAATCTATTCTCTATTGAAAACTAAAGGCTTGTGGAGACGTTCTTAAACTTGACCGAAATGTGTAAATAACCACAATCAAATGCCATTGAGAAATTCAGTACCGCTCATGTGATTTGTCAGAGATACAATATTTACATAGATATATATATATAGAGGTATATACATATAGATAAACTGTTTCTTCATCTGTTTTTGCAGCAGAAAGAGCTGGAGTTTTTATCGGAGCGGGCCACAAGTGTCTTTGAGTTTCCGGTGAATCTGATGACATGACATTGATTCAGTAAATAGACTTTACTTGAGAATTGCCTCAGTTCATGAAAACCGCACACCTCAGTCCTCCTCCTCGCTCCATTTGAATCCTATCACAAATGCATTGTACAATTTTACCATTGTATCCTATTCTTCTTATGATAATTATCTCAGAAACATGTAACGAGTCACAAAGGACAGTTTGTGATGTATCAATGATCAAGTATAATAAACGCTATATTTACCCATCTTACTCACGTACACAACTTTTCTTCCTCCCTTGGTGTCTTCTTCCTCCTCGTCTCTGAAGTCAGCCATTTGATTTTTCTGAAATGTGGTTGTATCGAAATAGGAAGTCTATCTAAAAAGACATGTTTCCATTGGAACGGAACAGTACGACTTGGACCGATATAACATACTTTTAGAGGTGTTTCCATCGTCAAAAGGAGTACAAAGCAATCCTAAAAAGCAGACGTACTACTTTAGTGACAGTCGGGGATAGATTTTGCAAAAATAAAAGTCGACAGAGAAACACAAAAAAAAGCTTGTCTTGTTTTTGTGCTCAACTCATATTCCAGAAGAAAGAATAAAAATATATCACTCAAACTAATTAGCATTTATTTTGTAACAGCTGCATTGTTTGTAATTTAAAACCCATTGTATTTGCTGTCTGCTTTACATTAAACATGAGCTAATGACAACACATCTACCTTTAACATTTGTTATGTAATGATTTATGCTATATTAAAACACTACTATTATAATGTGACATCTTTAATTATGTATCTTCACAAACCTCTATCACACTCATACTGTACCTCTGAGTGGAAACATGTCTTAAAATGACAGCCATCTTGGTTCTTGTTTGGAGAACAGTGAGGCCCCACCAGAGTGTCAGTTTGACTATATTACTGATGTAAGACCTTAAAAAACAGTTTTAACATCCACCCAACCTACCAAAAAAATCATACTTACTTATAAATATTATGAACTGTTCCTGTTACCTTTTTTTGTTGTTGTAAAGTAACTGTTGCATCTATATTTTGTCAATTTGTTCAATTTTAACTTATGATTCCAATAGACTCCTTAGTTCTCAGTGAGGGATTTCAGCCTCATTTTATGTGAATTAGTTAGTGTTATTATTTTGGGGGATTTTACAGTCTTTAGGGCATTGTATTCCTCCCATCAACCTAAAATTAACCCAACGGAACATGCTTTTAGATATAGACAATAGATCTTCCTTCAAATGGCGATTAGTAAGTAGTGATGCTGACGCTCTGGTTATTTTGCTCTTTTAATACATCAATAGACTGTCTATTCACACATTCTTCATACAACGCCATTTCAAAAAAACCCTCCCACATACAGTTAAATCTGTGCTGTTCATAAGACCGTAGCTTTATTACTGTTGTATGTAAACGACTGTTGACGTGAAGCACAAACCCTGGAGATCAGCCATCGCTCTGAAAGCCACTGACCGGGCGTCTATGGTGTATAACTACCTTCCCCCGGCAAGATTTTCATTGCCATTTTGAAGAGACTTGTTCAAACCTTCAGGAAAGCGTACTCTGAGTCTGTGGCGTTGTGTCTTGAGCAATAAACGCACTGGGTCTGATACCACTGTTACCCAATTCACATTTAAAACAGCTGAAAAATAGACGCCGCCGAATCCACCGCAGATTTACGATAACAAAATAATCCTCGAAGCCGATTCATGTTACACGATGATGCTATTCTGATGATGATTGTGTAAGCGAGTTTACTCCGAAACTGTGGCTGTACAATGTCTTGATGTTTACCTCTGGAGCCCCTGCCTTACTACCGGTCGCAGAAGAGCAGAGTGTATGTGAACTGGCAGAAGCTGTACTGTTAGTGCTCATTTCAAAAGCCCTATAGTGAGATTTGCCATAGAGTTTTCAGCCAAGTAGATGAATTTGAACTGTTCCAGTAACTTCTTTGATGATTTACAGCACACCACCTGCTTCTACCTTGCATGACCATTGTGTAATCCTATTATCTCCGCTCTCACAATGTAATATTAGCCCCATGCCATTCGATTTGTATTGTTCAAAATGTACTTTCGGAGCCAGATGAACCAAAAACTGCTACAGCGGCCTGTTTTCCCCGTAAAGATCAATTTCACACAAATCCTCTGTGCGATACTCAATCACTTGCAGATCTGGAAAATAAATAAATTAAAAAAAACAAAACAATATATCTCTGACAGTTCATTCAGACTAACACGGTTCACAGACTATTTGTGCCTTTAAGACTGGTTCTTACAGGTAGCAACAAGAAATGTCTGGGGAATGGGCTTTGCTTCATCTGGTTCAATGAGCTCTATGTGCAGTTTTATTGTAGATATGTGATTTTAACTTTGAACTGTACATTAAATAGTTAATACACTCTTCAGCGTTGTGTTACGTCCTCTTCAATCATTAGCATTTCTCATTATGCTAAGATATTGGCGCAGAAATAGTCTTGAAGCCTCTACATTTAGCATTATTGTTCAGTTTACCTAAGATCACCACATGATAGAAGCCATAATTGGATTGACTGCTCAATGCTATGAATATTGTTGTGTGGGCTTAGTACAGCGGGGCCTTCAAGAACAAAATGTCACACAGAGGTAGAATGTATTAACTAATTTTATCAACAAAAATGTACCTTATGTGTAGTTAAATTTTTCTGAAAAATTCCAGAGTAGCCTACATTTTGTTACTTTGACTGAAATTTAAATAGTAAATGCCCATCCGGGGGTCACCACAGCAAAGTAGTTCGCATTAGAAGCTTTTCAATGTTTTTAAGCTGGATACCCTTTCTGACACAACCCTCTCCATTTTCCTGGGCTTGGGACCAGCCCAGACTGGGATTGTGGCTCCCCAGGGGATTTGAACCCCCCATCTCCTGCACCACAACTTTAAAACTCTAGCCTCTCCACCAATGAGGAGCTCACGTTTGAAAATGTCAAATGTAAATGAGTAAGAGTAACTTTAAGATATGTATGAATAGCACAGTCCATCCTAACGCTCTGGAAGTCACTATTGGAAGTCTTAAAGCACTTAAATTCGAAACTTTTTGAGCTATATGTTGCAAAAAAACAAAAAATGACAGCACCAAGGCTTTAAATGTTAACTCTGCCCAGCAATATATATATATGTAATGTTTGAAGTGGTCACTACAGCAGAGTTACAGTAGGATCCTGTCACTTCCTTTTCTTTGGCGTGTCTCAATGCTACCTTTTAGCAAGCAACATGGTATTGTCCAGGTTCTGATGCAGCCATGTACAATGTCACAGGAGACAAAGACATTAGCCCCTTTAGCTTGATGTTTAGCACTAATAATGTGTAAAACTCACATTGACAGTATTAATTTATGCTAACTAGCCATGCGCTTTTGGTTTCGATTTCACAGCTACATAGACTGGACAGGTGCAATAGTAAGAGTAATGGTAGAATACAGTACACTTTTCTCTTATTAATCAAATGGAATTACTGTAAAATATTTTAAACAGATTCTTGCTGTAACCTTCCTTCATTGAGCTGTGAACACTTTCTTGGCGGAGGCATATTTTTTTTTTAAATAGTTCCCAAAATGACACTTTTGCTCAATACATTTGTCATGTAACAAACATTTATTAAAGTGTTTAGCTGGGAGTAAATTTTATTTAGCACTGGCAAGAAAATGGGAAAGAAAGTGTCTGAAAGCTGATAAAAGACCAAGAAATGATGCCAAATAAACTCTCAAAGCGGTGTTTAGATTCACTTTACTGAATACTGAGTTTTATTGGCTGAATGCACAAGAAAAATCAATGACAGTATTTGTTCCATGTTCTACCAACAAAAGCAAACTATACTAGCAAAGTGCAAAATCCTCTCTTGGTTCACAATTTCAACTGAAGCTGTATAAAATGTTTGGAGTTTGTCTGAAATGTTCTGTTGTGACTAGCAAATGTTTTTATCTTCAAACACTGACACCCTTTAATGAGGCTGAATGCTAAACATGAGCCTTATTCAATCAATCATCTAAAAGTCGGCACTAAATGAAGTGGTGCTACATTTAAAAGAATGGAAAACAAGGAGCAGTCATTCCTTCATTAATAAATACATGCACCCGTTATCAAAATGAAATCATTAGTGTATAAAGAAAGCTACTTCAACATAATTCATAATGCAGGCTTTGACGAGTGAAGTAGCACTGTACTAATCTGGGACTTTTTCACAAAGGGTTTTCTGACTGATCTTTAGTTATACACCAACCTCAATTTTGAACAAAAACTACTGTTACAGTTTCTGCTGCATTCATTGAGTTGTGGGTTGTTTTCTCACCTTACTAGTTCAAAATATTTATGAGATTTATGATATTTATAATTGAGCCAAATGTAGCCTTCCTTATTTAAATACAGCTTTAGCTAACAAACCTAAACGGTTGTCGTGCTAAAGGTAACGAATGTGGGTCACTGTTATGTTCAAACTATAATAATTCATTATGAACTGTATTGAGGCAAAGACTCGACTTGAAAAACAATGATGCTCTACGACGTCAAGTCCTTCCTACCAATTAAAAAAAAGCAATACATGAATGCAGCAGAAGACATTTTGTTGCCACTGAAACCAAAAGTGACAACAAATGACAAAATAAGATGGTGTGCAGTACGATTGGAACCCAGAAGAAAAATTAAAGTGAATTAAAAAGACAATCACCAACTGAAGCCTGGATGTTTACTACAAACTTTAACTGATATTTGGATCTATCTGCAAATATAAACTGCAAAATGAAAGCACTTTACGATCTGTTATGGATTCTTTTTTTGAACCTAAGTGGTTTTAGGTAAAAGAAATAACGTATTACTTAGTGTGCACGCGCCACACTAACAACATCCAGGTTTTCTTCTAGCTTCCGATCATACACTTGTCTTAGCATTTTGCTCAAGATTTAGCCGTCAGCTAGTTTGGCAGATGCAGACTAAATCCACAGAGACTGGTCTGGCATGAGAGAACAGTCTTAGCTACCTTTGTGAAACTACCCCCTGAAGCCAAATAACACTGGAGACTGTTTTACTGAATAAATAAAAAAAAAAGCAGACGGTGCAAAAATCAAATGAAGTTCTTATCTCTATCATTAACCGTTACTAAAGCATCTCAAAAAGGCTAAAATACACAAATATGATCCGTCACTAATGGTCCACTAATCGTATATGTATTTCCATATTGGCCCATTTATTGAGTACCGGATATAGTTCCGGCTGTCAGTGTTAAACATATTTTACATCAGACTGAATTCAAATGAAACAAAGTGCACAAAAAGACAAACATCAAATTAAAAAAAAAAGCCTGAGAAAAAGTAACTAGAATCGTTTCTGTGCTATTTTACAATCTTGTCAAAAGGTAGTGGGATAAAATCTAAAAAGTTTTATTCAAAGTGGGCAGAAAGAGACTTTAAAGGTCACTTGTTTATTGCCAAATAGTGACTAGCATCAGGTGCCCAGGCGTCTGTGATGTTGAAATAAAAAGTATTAGCTCATTCAAATGTTCAGTGCTGGCTCCATCAGTCTCCAAAGACAGAGCCAGCCATTTTTATGTTAACTTACTTTAAAACATGCTCATTGAAACGGGAACTTTCATGTCCCTGTTGTCAAAATGGACAAATAAACCTGGAAATTTCAGTGTTTGGAAAATCGTTTGTAGAAAAGTAATCTAGCCTCTCACTCTGAGCTAAAAGGATGAGGGAAGTATGTACCAACTCAAAATAACTTAAAAGCTTACAGAGCCACTGTCGGGGTTTTGTTCCGCGCCGAGGCACAACAGAATAAATTACAGGGAGTGTTATTGACCCGATGAAGACTCAGAGTGAGGGGTGATTGATCTGCGGCCAAGCCTTTCATGGTGGGCAGAAATCAGCGAAGTACGGGTGCTGCAGGGCCTCCTCCGCCGAGATCCTCTGGACAGGGTTACATTTCAACAGGTTCTGAGGGACAAAACACATTAAATATGTTTAGTTACATTCTGACACAATATAAATCAATATAAAAGGCAGGAACAACACCTTCACCTTAATGAAAAAAAATAAAAATAACAATAGAATTAGCCCCATCTTTTCAAATTAATTATAATGTAGACTGTAGTGTCATTTAAGTATGTAGCCTACACATTAAGCAGCTGCCTGTGAAAAAGCCTTTGACATTAAGTAAATCTCATTTAATATTGCTGTATGGAAAAATAAATGGAGATATGGACCAACTATTCTAAGATATTTTTTGGTCTATATGGCCCAGCCCTGTATAGAGGCCTAACTTTTTGGATTTATTTATTTACTGTAATCATGTCATGTTCTTTATTGACAGTAGGGCTAAAACTAACAATTATTTCTACAATCGATTAAAATGATTTTTTCGATTAATTGATTAATAATCGGATAGTGAAGCACGTGTAAATGCATGGGAGCCTGGTGGACTAACAAAGACAACTTGGTGTTTTATTGTTCCCGTTAATACAAAATAAAAAAATCACATACATTTTTACTAAATCTGAACCACATCAGGACTTGTGAATAGAGCGTACACACATAAAGATGTATTTTTAAATCAAAAATAATTAATAAACCTCTTCTTTCAGCACATGACATGTTTCAAAGTCTATGAATATCCCAGATAGCGATTAATCAATTATTAAATTACTACTGATAATAGTGACAGGATCTTTATGTATGTTGTTGATGTGCCTTCAGCAACCATGTTACTTTAATTGTAGCTTTTAATTGTAGTTAGAGTGCCTTGGGTCTTTTTTTTGTCATTGAGCAGAGTTGCTGACTGCACTGTATGCCAAAAAAAATATACCTTGCATATGAACTCATTTAATCCCCCTGGCATCAAAATATCTTGTAATTGTGACTTTACATCCTGGAGCTCTACAAATATCTCATATGTAACTCAAGACGGTATATTGAACAACATGGACCATCCCCTGCACTGGGTTTCTGAACAACAGAGAGCAGGAATGTCTGAGCTTAAAATACTTATATTTTGCATATATTTTGGCCAATAAAACCCATTCTAATTCTCATTTATTTTTTTTCCAAATGTCATTATACTGGATTTTTATTTTACTGACAGTCTTCACTTTCTGTTTCCACCCGGTCTCTCGAATTACCTGGAGTAGATCCCGTCCTGTGCTACTTAGTTTTGGTACCACATTGACCAGTGAAGTGGTGGCTGGATACATTGGATATGGCTGCAGACACACAGTGCAAAACAATTCTGTGAAAATGTCTGTGAAAAATTGCTCTGCGGGTCTTAGAGAATCAATGACTCACCTTGTAGTCTGGGAGTTTGGTCATGGTCGGCCACTGCTCTTCGGTCGGCGTTCCCAACAATGTACCGCGCGGTTAAAGAAACACTAACAGCGCGGCGAGGAAACATGTTTCTGAGTAACTCATTGAACTTGTTGAGATCGATACAAAAGCCCTCCGACGGCGAGAGTTAGTGCCTCACGCAGCAAACAGACAGTCCCTCTGCGTCAATATCTACAAATAATTCAAAAAGGATATCTGAAGATCCTCTTGAGCTGGTCGTCCACGTCGTTCCCGGGGAATAGAGGCCGTCCAGCGTTGGCCAGCTCTGAATGAGTCCAAAAAGTCATACGTTATTAGGCTTGTTATCATTACTTTCCAGGAGTCTGTTAAATACTGGACATGTTTGAATAACCCGAGGCAGCATCAATGTTTTAAATGGAAAAGAGCAGAATATGTGCTGAGGCGGAGATTTGGGAGTTTTTCGTGGCAGCTGGTGTCCTTATTAAGCTTATTAGGTTTTTCTTTTCAGCACCCAAAGAAAAAGATTTAAGGGCTATGTGATAAATATGACAGTGCACGCCATTAATACAGCCTCAAATGAATGTGTTAGTTCAGGTTTTTCTGAATAGATCTGCATGTTGTAGTGGTAGTGTAGATGTTAGCCCACTTGGCATGTTTGGTGCGGCTAAAATCAACTGTTAGTGTGGATAAATGTGAAAATGAAACGAGAAGGCCATATGAAGCACAAACTTTTAAACCAGAGGTGCTCTTTTTCCACAGATTATATCAGCATTCAGTATTCAAGCTTAGTCAAAAACATGATGACCCCTGGTGGGCAAAATCAAAGCTATTGGTGGGCCAAAATTGAAGTCTACACAAACCAAAAACTTGAAAAGTAATTCAACAAGACAACATTCAACACTGCAATCATGTGACTTAATAACTTATATATAAATAACTAGCAGAAAGAGCAACTAGCCACCTAGCCGTATGTAAAATGCTTTATTTGTGTTTATGGGGAAACATAAAATAAACTAGCGCATCAAGCTTCTAGCATGCTGCCGTCATTGTTGTATCTGAACTAAAAGAAGTGGGCCCAAGTGTAAACACACCCTAGAGAGATATTTAAATTACTGCCAACTCAGTCGGACACAAATTACGGCAGTATTTAATGAATATACGTAACTGCACTGATTGACACTCCTGTAATAAGCACCTTCCTGCAGCACAACAACTAGAATCGAAGTGTAGTGTTTTTTACAGTACAATATTTCACAGTGTTGCAAGTACTCAATTATTTGGGAGCTATATCTGAGCTATGATGAAATGAGACTATATCCTTTCACGACCAACAGGGGATGAACAAGAATAGGGTCCAACTCATTCATGGAATCCAGTGCAGCTGTCTTAAAACTAGCCAACTCACTCTGGGATAATGCATAGTGAAAAAAGTATGCAACTTCTGACGTCTTTGTTCAGTTTTTTGCACTGCCCCGGGAAAAGAAGAAAATAAAATCTACCTGCAAATATGCATCCAGCAGACCACATGTCGATTGAGGTAGAGTAAAGTTTAGCACCGAAGAGCACGTCTGGGGGTCGGTACCACAACGTCACCACCTGCACAAAAAAAAGAGAATAAACACAACACCAATTAACACCAGTAATTGTGAAAGAAATGTGCTGTTAACGCATATTTTAGCGCCGTTATTCTGAGGCCGCGTGGACATTTTTAAACTGACAGACTTGGACAGACACAGCTCCAGCGACTTGGCAGCGCTGTCACTACGCGCCATCTGCTCCTCTTTCAACTCCTTGACAGTTTCAACAAAGTCACAGAGAGACAGAGTTTTTTTTTTAACTCGCCTCTTCTTGTCTTAGTTACGAGAAAATGTCTGTAACCCAGTTCACAGCCAGAGGCAGCGCACAAAAATAAATTACAAAAAGTGTGAGTGGGTGGGTTGTGCTTGAGTTTTTTTCTGACGTTAAATCTATCCTTCTGCTGACCCTGAAAACCTTTTACAAGTTAATTGAAAAAACAAGCAGAAAAAATGTGTTTGTGAGCCATTCATGTTCTTGTAAAAACTGTCTTTTATTTCATATAGTTTTCATGGCCACTTTTGTAACCTGTGGAAGTAAACTGATTAAAATACACCTACACTTTAAGCTTTGTTTCAAAGTCAACAACTTCACTAAACACTGAGTCACCAAAAAGTCACTGTATTAGTCACCAAAAACCATGGAGGATTTTCAGCCACCTTTTTTTTTTAAGAGTTTGCTCCTACAGCTTTCCCAAAGTCAAACTGGATCACCATTTAAAGCAACGTTGTGTAACTTTTCAGACTATATATACACAAAAGGGCGAGAGACAAATGATTGATGCGGAATTTACAAAAACATTTAAATTATATCCTTATTGTAATGTATTTTGAATTTTCTGGTTAGATATGTGATCTTGTGAGTGTAGTATCTGTTGAACCACGCCAACATCGTCTTTAAAAAAGGCTTTACTTTCCTTTTATGCCAAGAAACATCTAAATTAATTTGAGGCTTTTATTTCAATGATTTTCAGGGTCTTTTTGTGGTGCGAAAACTTACATGATAAATTGTCTTCTTTTTTGGCTCTAGAACTTTTGATCTAAAATCCACTTTGCAAACTGTAGAAGACAGATTCAATTTAAGCATTTTTATTAAGTGCAAAGTCCAACAGAACCTTCTTGTCGACATCAAAAGCACTCTATATCATTAATGTCCTGTATTCTAACATCATAAAGCATGTACACAAAACATTCATTTACATATAACTTGAGGTAACTGAGGTAACAGGTGAAAAACTCGAAATGACCTTACAATAAATTTTCAATGCCTTAAATGTTTTAGACCTTTATGTTATATTTTCCAGTTGTGTCACTGTGTTGTCAACTAACATAGGTCAGCTAAGCCAAACTACAAAAGCTGTATTGCTGCCCAGGAGTTTAAAAGTTACTAATATTAAGTGGCACACTCCCTACAATCACTTAAGAAATGCCTTAAAACAGTGACAATTTTGAGTTAAGCCAATTCTCTTCTCTTCTATTTGTTTTACTGCTTGTGTAAAGCACTTTGGCAGACTGCAGTTTTAAAGGTGCTATATAAATAAAGTTTGTATGGTATGGTATTTACACAATAGGTGCTCCAACTGAAAGAAATTAATGTTTAAATTTTAAATCATCCTGTAAGTCTGACTTTAAAAATTACTTCAACTTTATATATGTAATAAATCATGAGCTTTAACTTAACACTGAACTTATTTTGTTAATTACATGTAACATAACAACACTATTACCTCAATATTCATTCACGTATCTCTCCTCAATCATGTTTTGTGAATGTGAACGTACCTCTGCGGAGTAACACCTCACAGGAATGCCAAAAGCTCGAGCCAGGCCAAAATCAGCCAATTTCAACTCCCCGTTCTGAGCAAAAACAAAAACTTTGTAAACACTGACATAAAAATTAACACCAACCATTCTCACAACATTAACGCTTACTCTGTTGATGAGGAGGTTCTGTGGCTTCAGGTCTCGATGAAGCACATTCCGGCTGTGGCAGAAAGCGAGGCCTTTCAGCAGCTGATACATGAACGACTGCAAAACAGAGAGGTCAAATAAAACAGTTATTGGAACAGGAACGACACAGTGATGCAAATATGACGCCAATATCTTGTACCTTCACAGTTTCAGGATCTAGATCCCCATTACAGCTGTCAAAATACTTCTTCAAATCCTAGAATTACATTAAAACAAGTGTTAGCATCTGGAGCCATTGTATTCAAGTAAATTAAAGTAAAGAAAGACCCTCTCACCTGGTCACAATATTCAAAAACCAAGGTTAGCTTCTTGTCACTGTGCAAAACATCATGTAGTCTAAAGAAAACAAAAGTTATAATTAATGATTGGTCTTATTACATCTAAGTTACAAGCACTAGATAATAAAAAATGTCAATATTGAACTGTAAAGGAATTATCTTACCTGACAATGTTTTTATGTTTTAATTCTTTCAAAAGACAGATTTCTCTGAGAGCTGAACTGGGCACCCCCTGAACAGAAATACTCAGATTAGCAGTGGTTTGTTGCATGTTTCTATCAAATAAATGAAAATATTACATATTAGCCCACATACCTCATCGTCGTCGTCTAGTCGGACTCTTTTTAAAGCCACTATTTCGTGGGTTTCTCTGTTTTTAGCTTTAAACACTGTCCCATAAGTACCTGTCAAAATAGGCATCTTTAGCTTAGTCACTTTTAAATGAAATAGCAGCTAGCATTTACTTAATATTCTCAAAGCTGGTCTGCCAAAAACATTCTGCTACATTTTAATAATAATAACATTAAAAGCTCACTGTACACTACACTGTAAAAACGAAAATGTAAAGCCCCATTTGCCATATCCATTTGTATGTAGCCTTGTCTTAGTCTGAGCTAGCTGTAGAGATGCTAGTTAGCAAACCACAATATTTTCTGTAAAAAGGAAAAGAAGAGACTTACCCTCGCCGATTTTTTCAAGCTTTTCATATTTCTGCATGTTTGGCCACTATAAATGGCCTTGTTAATTGACAGCTTGAGAAAACAAAGCAGCTACAAAGGCTTGAGGTTTAGCTTTAGCTTGTTGGAAGCTACACTTGCTGCTACTTGTCGCTCTGCAGCAGACAAGCCTGTCTCAGAGGACACCTACAGGCCAAACGAGGAACTGCAGCGCTGCTCTGTGAGGCGATGTTCTATGTCGAGATTTACAGTATAAGCGTACACGTCTTTAGTTTATTTAACAAAGTGCTGTGAAGTCCTTTCTTTAGACATAACAATTGCTATTTAAGTAACATTTTTCAACTATATTATTAGAAACCCATAGATCTTCCATATGAATTGCATCAACAATTACTCAATGGGTTTTCATTGATGTTATAATGACAATGTCTTATACGAAGAATGCCTTTAATTGGGTAATTATAGTAATTATGTTATAGTCTTCAAGTATGTGAACTTTGTTACAGTCAAATGATATCCATAAACATTGTACATCTAAATATAGGACTATATGCTGCACAAAAGCAAGGAAAGTTTGCCAGTGTTACAAGAATATACATAAAGCTCTTTTTATAAGGCTCCATTCAGCCATTACTTTATTTACAAACCTAACAACCATATCATATTATATATCTGGCACAATCTGGCACTATTTTTAATATAATTTTCATTTCCCATAACTAGAAAATGGTCAGCTATATTCAACATTTTGCATAATTTGTAGGAACCTTATATGATTTATTATGGAGACAACAGCACACTTTGAATAAAACAATACTTTTATTTACTACATCTGTTTCCAAAATTTTAAAATACTGAACAAAATGTATTTTCTTAAAGACTGTACACTAGTGTTGTTGTCCAATTGGTCCATTTCTATTTTTTCCTGAATTCACATGTCATACAAAGATTTACATTTACAAACACGGTCTTATTTCATCTCAATACAAACCAGGTCTAAGCCTCTGATTTCACATATCCTCCTACAGTAGTTCTACACTGTCATTTCAGTGTTTATTTCTGCTGCTCGGCTCTTTGCCTGCGGATTAGATCGGCGTACAGTCCTCCTTTTCCCAGCAGTTCCACATGAGTCCCGGCCTTTAAAGAAGAGAGGATGCTGTTAGACGTACTCAAAACCTACACAGTTCACCGAGAAGCATCTAAATATCTACACGGATGACTGAACATTGAGTGAAGCCTGACATCTCTACGTATTACCCTACCTCCACGATACGGCCATTGCTCATGACACAGATGAAGTCAGCTCCTTGAATGGTGCTGAGCCTGTGCGCGATAATGAGCACTGTGCGCCCTCTTGTGGCCCGATCCAGAGCCTCCTGCACCACTCTCTCAGACTCGGCGTCCAAAGCGCTGGTGGCTTCATCCAAGACCAAGATGGAGGGATTCTTAATGAGCGCCCTGGCGATGGCGATGCGCTGTTTCTGACCGCCGGATAACGTCACACCTCGCTCCCCTGGGATTAAGAATTCCGATCTTGTGTTCAAGTGGTAAGACAAGTTTTAATTAGAGGTGAAAGAGTAAAGAAAGCACATACCGACCACAGTGTTATAGCCGTCTGGGAAAGTCATTACGAAGCCGTGAGCGTTGGCTTGCTTGGCTGCATTAATGACCTCCGTATCTGTGGCCTCGGGCTTCCCAAAGCGGATGTTCTCCATGATAGATGATCCGAACAGAACGGGCTCCTGCAGAGTACGAGAGCGGTTCAGGAGGAGTGACAATGATTAACTCCTTTTTTATTCTAGGCAGCGATAAACAATCTGAGGAAGACTCTGTTCATTCATAAGGCACCTGATTGATGAAGCCGATCACTTGACCTCGAAGCCAGGAGAGGTCGAGCGTCCGGATGTCGAGTCCGTCCAACATGACCACGCCGCTGGTCGGGTCGTAGAAGCGCTCCAGCAAAGACGCCACCGTGGACTTCCCTGAAAATTCAACACATGCTCATTATAACACGGTTTACAGTAAAAATTAATTACTACACAGATTCATTACCTCCTCCTGATTCTCCGACGATGGCGACTGTTTTACAAGGTGGCAGAGTCAAGTTGAGCTTCCTCAAGATCTGCTGGCCCGGTCTGGTTGGGTAACTGTAAATACAAACATACAAAACCACTGATCACACATTTTATCATTCAGGTTCAGTCTTGTTCAGTTTCATTTTAAAGCTCTAGCAGGAAAATCAAACCAAGTTACTCAAAAATCAAAATACTAATACTATATGAGCTAAGTTAAAAGCTAAAACTACAGCTCTATGGTCTGTGTTAGACTTATCAATCTGAAATTATCTCTATCTCGAGGATGCATTGCAGATTATTATGTTTCCATTTGCTTAAGAATTGAATCAATATTGAGAGTTCAAGTAGACCAACAGCCAATGGTCTTTCGCATTAGTTTGTGAGCATGTGATTGGTCAAAGCTTGCTGTCCTCATTGTGATCCTTGGCAAGAGCCTGCAAAAGCTCCAGCATGTTAAAAAATTGCACACTGATCCTCCACTGACTCCACTGACTTCCCATACCCCTCTGTATTGAATATACATTTGGCATCCTCACACACCACCGCATCCATGGGCAGGCCCAGACTCTCTCAGTGAATTATTCACTCCGCAAACATCATCAAGCAAGCTCCGCTCGAGCCAAAATAACCATCTACTTCAGCCCAGCACTAAACTATGGACAATAGAGGACAGGGCCTTTGAATTGGCAGCTCTGAGACTGTGGAATGCCCTGCTGCCAGACCATCTCAGTGCATCTCAGTCTCTTGAATTGTTTAAAAAAGGGATTTAAAACAGATCTACTGAGCTGAACTTTTACCTGTTTTAACCCTTCACATTTACTAACCTAAAAGAGACGTCCATGAAGTCAACTCTTCCTATGAGCGAGTGGTACGGAATACGTCCTCCTCCACAGATGGGAATAGTAGGCTCCAGAGCAAGATATTCAAAAACCCGCGCCCCAGAACTCATTCCTCTCACCACCTGCAAGAACAAAAATATCCATAAAAATATCTCAGTCACAATTTGAAATTACATTTGTGTCATTTTTTACTTACCTGCCCAAAAAGAATAGAGATACTTGCCAGTGACCTGTGATATTTTAGACATAAATGGCATTAGCCAGAGTAAATGCTATTAATTTAAGTAATGTGTGCTTTTTACCTCTGCACAGTCTGGGAAGCAACCAGGAAAGACATGAGGTCTCCAGGCGACATTTCATTGCTTGAAATTAACGTCCCTCCAGCAAAAATAGTTCCTAATACGATGCCTAAGTCAGCAGCGTAGAATACAATGTTTATTAGCATTTAAGTCATACTGAGAACTAGACAGACTGCTGCTCAAGTTAACTCTGTATAAATATAGCTGAACAAAACTGAATTCAATCAAACATACTCACAGTTTAGGGCTATGTTCGACAGTCCCTGGAAAATGGCAATCCCATTACCAAGAGCTTCATTCATTTCACATGATTTGTCAACTTCATGGGCGTATAATCTAAGGGAAAAATAATATATTACAAACCTATGACACACACTGACATAGCAAGTATATAGCAGCTATTAAATCACTATTACACCCAAAATATCACTTACTGAAGCTCCCGCTCTTCCATGGCGAATGCTTTCACCGTCCGAACATTGCCCAGGGCCTCATCTGCCACCCCTGTAGCTTTTGCAACCTTCAGTGTCAAAGAGAAAAAAATATTACAGTTGTGAAATCTTTTCTGGCTTTTTAGAATGGTACAAATCATAAAAATGCCTTCTGTTAACAGCTCAAGAGCATAAATATTCAGACATTAAGAAAAGCAACCCTTATTACGTGATACTAAATCATTTCTTTTCGTATATTGTAATGATTTGTGCAGTGATGGAGCCTGTCCCAGCTGCTTTGGGTGTGAAATAGGGTCCAGCCTGCCTGGATAATGACTTGTAACTGCATGGCTACTTGCAGAATGACTGGTTAGATGATCAATGAATGAATACCATATAAATTACAGTAAAGAATGTGGCCACCATGGTATATCTTTTTTGTGGACTAGGAATGAGATGAAATGAGATGTTGATGGTACTATAACCTTAAGGAAAAACAGATATTTAAAAAACTCTATCTCTATCTATGGCCTATCTCATTATTACAGTTCAATCTTTAAATACTTTTAATTTCTGGTGAATGGGACATAGCCATTTTTTGTAATACTTACAAATAAATGAATGAATGAATGCAGTCCCTTAAAGCAGAACTTCAAAACACACCTTTCCACTGGTGATATTGGTCTATTTATTTACACATATCAACAAGTAACTTGAAAGAAAGGACTTTGTTTTAAATATAATAGCTTCACTCAGTCTTCTCCCCTACTTCAATCAGTCATTTCAACACCTAAAATCCAATTTAATTAAATAATATGACAGCAATAGTTCAGACATTGTGTTACATACAGAAAATGTTTTGTTAAACAGACTTAGTCTGTAGTATTATGTGGAGAAAAAATTGTTATTGTTTTATTTTTTTAATAAAAGAGAAGCAGGATACATCCCTAGGCTGCTTTTGGGGGTGAATGGAGTCTGACATAGAGACGGCAAAAAGGAAATTAGGTAGTGGAGCTTTGAGTGTCATGTGGTCATGGTGTACATGGCTATCGCGCCATACCAACTGTGAACCACTTACAGTTATTCTAAGCTGTAGTTTTTTGCTTATGTCTCACCTGTTCTTGAGCGGCACGAGATAATTTGCGAAGCAACGATCCAATGAGAGCTCCTCCCCCGACTAGACAGGGCAAGACCACTACAGTCAGACCTGTGAGCTTCGGGGAGATGAGGTAGAGAGAGACAAAACAGCCGACTGTCTGTGTGACACTTCTCAAACCCTAAAAAGAAAGGAAAAAAACAGAATAATTAACAACAAAATGATGCACTCTGTGAAAACATCTGATTAATTACAATACCTGAGAGATGACTAGTTTAAATGATGACTTGAATTCTTGAATGTCTGCAGTCAGGCGATTCACCAGCTGCCCGGTTTTATTGGCATCGAAGAAAGCCACATCCTGCCTGAGACAAACAGTAGGAGTCAGAGTGTGAACTGATGAGCTAAAAGGCCATTATTTTACTGTTTAGCTTTGCACTCCACACAAAGTACCTCAGTAAAGATGAGAACAGAGTCTTCCTCATGTTGGCCGCCACTCTCTCGCCCACTCTCGAAAGAAGGATGATATAGCCACTCGTCAGCAGGCCCTGCACAGAGCCGCTGATTAATGACTGGTGCGATTTGCCATTTTCCAGTAAACAACTCTGACATTTATTAGTTTGCACGGACACTTGTTTGTTTTTGGCCGGGGTAGCTGGTGAAACAAAGTGTGCATATGTGCAGGGCTAATTACTTAGTAATTCTGAAAACAAATTCTGCAGGCAGATGTAGAAAGGGAGAAAAAATATATATAAATGTCAAAGTATAGGCAATATAAATACAAATACAGGTAAATACAACACTGTTAGCTACATGTGGACATTCAATTAACATGGTTTTGAATTCTTTCTTTCGCAGCTCACTTAGAAGGTTTGTAAAGTACAAATACTTAAAGTTATCTTTTAAAGATGTTATTGTTTAGATAAATGCTCAGCTCTTTAAAAAAGTCTACACTAAGGGAAGATGGAGGTTTTTTGTGCAAAGAAATTTTAGCACATTATAGAGATAGAGAGCCAGATAAAATAACAAAAGAAATATATTATCAAAAGCACTAAGTTCAAATAGTGCTCAATGGACACCAGTTATTTCTTTTAATTGGTTAGTGTTCTGTAGCCACTGTCCGTTGGTTGACCAGCTGCTTGTCTACCAGTTTACATGGATGACAATTTTAAAATGGTGGTTATCTGTTTTTGCAAATCAACTCTTCATATAGACAACCCTGTAGGTTATAAGGGAACCTCGATTGAGGTTCATCTTATTTTACAGTTTGCTATTACTATTATTTCATGTTGTATTGTTTTGATTATGTTTTGATTATGAAGTGATGCAGCTCCATGGGCCCAAGACAAATTTCCACATGTGGGACAATAAAGTATATATAAGTTTATAGGCTTCTATCAGATTATCACGCATATTTAGCTGCAATCAAGGGTTATTTACTGCCATGTTTAATTAGATTTTACATCAGCACTCTTCCCTCTGGGAAAGGTAATGAATGTGTATGTAACAACAGTGCTGACCACTATGTGCCACCCCGTTGGTCACACACCAGTGGTCAACCAGGCTGGGAATGTGATGTACAAAATTGGTCGACCAGTACAGAGTAGTAACCAGTTCAAAGAAAAACTAGTAGCCATTGAAGCCACTGTTGTTTTTGCACTTACCTGTAGACCATAAAGACCGAGCAGTTTCAGCGCCGGGACTCTTATCTCATTAATATAATTCCCACCTTGTTCTCTCAGATATCGTGCCACAACATTTACTAAATCCCCAAGCATCAAAGGGATATGAATGTTTAGAATAGCTGCACCAAATGCAAGCTGGGAAAAAAAAAAACAACAACAATGAGATATAGTGTCAGTTTGCTTCTAATTTTGGATAAATTTGGATTAAAAAGTCTGACTCTGTACTTACCACAACAGCACCAATGAGAGCAATGAGCTGAGGTTTTACAAATTCCCACAGAATGTGCCATTTAAATTCAGGCTCGGGGCTTTTATCTACAGTCTCTGCTGATACTGTGTTGTTATTGACATCTGCCTCACAGTAAGCTATGTGACAAAACAGTCGCCCGGAGACAGTGAGAACGGCCGGTCCCAGGATAAACCTCAGAGCTGACTTTGAGGGTCGGGAGGTCTTGGTTGAGGACTGACGGACAGCTCTCTGGGCAAAACTGCAGAAGCGACGGATTGCATTACTCGGCTGTTGTGAGGAGCTGTATGCATTAGATCCTTGAAATGTGTACAACCTGGATGACAAAAACAACATAATAGTTTATTGGACTGACTTTTATTTATTTGGCCTAATGCTTGTTATTATAAACGGTAACACAGTGATTTTTCATAACTTCTTTTTACCAATTTTTCCCTGTAACAAAGTGTGGATCACATATGCACAAGATAAAATTATGTTAACAGACATCAAGTCAACAGCTATATTAAAACTGACTAATTAAACTTAAAATAAAATGAGAAAGTTAAAGTTTTTTCAGTTTGGGTTATTCCTACATACATAACTGAATGGTTATTATATTTCACAATATGACATACACACAGCATGTAATACAAAGAGTGCCACAAATAATAGTAAACAGTGCCATCCTTGTTAAGAAATGTATTATGTGAAAGATTTATTATGAGAAATTATATTAATCTTTAAGCAATGTAAATCAATACCCCTTTACAAAAATGTTCAGGTGAAGTATTTATAAACCAGCTTTCCTCAGCCTCCATTTTTCTTCCATTTTCTTCTTTAGTTTAGGAAAGACATTTTTGTGTATGGAAAAAAACAAAAGGAAAACAGGCAGCAACAGTGCAGTCAAAGCCAGAATAAAGAATTTGACTTTTACTTTAGCCATAAACAGAGAGAGAACAGTGTTTGGGACAGTTTTGTTAGCAAACACTTACCCGGAAATCCTGCACATTATAGCTTTAAGTAACGGTGATGCAAAACTGTTCCCATTCCCTCTAGTAAAATAGTTAAATAGTTTAACATTGCTGAGTCTTTCGGTGAATTAAATGTGAAGTGGACTGTCCCTGTATAAATCTAAGTATAGCAGCAGAGACTGGACATGTCAACTGTCATTAGCCACAGTAGCACCGGTCACATCCACCCACCGTGAAAGTCTGCACAACTCCGCCGTTTTACCGCTTCTCGGTAGTAACAGCCTCGGGGCGGTTGTGTTTACACGACAACAGAGTAGCTGAAACATTGCTTTTGTCTTATTTCATTAATAACAAGCTCATAAGGCAATACTAAACGTTAAGCTCTGTAATAATCCACGGGCAACCTGCGAGCTGCCATATTGACTTTGACCCAGAGTGCAGTTCTCTGCCTGAGCTTGTTGTGGTGTCGAACATACTTTTTTTTTTCTTTTTTTTAAATTTAAGTTAAGTAAATAAAAGCTTTGTGTAATTCAAACGTGATAACAGAAACGACAAACAACAAACCCGAATTTATTTAGGGGAAAAAACTACAAGCGCATACAGGAAGTGACGCTAGTTAAAACCAAAGTGACGCAAATTACGTTTTGTTGACATTTGTTTGTGAAAGACAAAAACAGTGGACGCACAGAGGATGGTGTATTTTTGGAAACTAACTGCTTGACCTCGAGACATTGCCGCGGTTACAACACAGCTGAGTAAATTCAACTTAATCTGACCGAGAGTGGACGGAAAGCCAGTCTAAAATGAGACTAAGCTCAGCAGATGGACGGAGCAAGTCGCGAACAAAACAAACCGTGTCACCCTGACTAACGTTAGTTACATGAGTGGCTGAATCATCCATAGCATAGCCACCTCCAGGATCGTCGACAAAGAAGGAAAATCTACCTTCACACTAATATTTGAATCGTCTGCAAGACTCGCCTATTTTGCTTTTTGACGGCTTCAAAGTATCTTGTGTTATTACGCTGCTATTGCGTTATGTGTCTACAACAGACTAGCATGCTAGCTGCAAGCTAATGTTAGCTGTAGCTGCCCTTATTTGAACTGCTACACTTATAAAGCACTTACGCACAAAATGTAACAGAGGATTTGGGAAGAGATTAGTTTAAAACAGTGTTCAGTCAAAGTAGATTTAATTAAGCGTCTGTCTAAAGAATGTAAGGCGAAATGGCAAACTTTGAAGCGTACCAGGAGTATCAGAGAATCGAGGATTTTGAGGAGGACTCACCCCCAGGAGAGGAAGACCTGCTGCTGCACGTGCCCGAAGGCCTAAAAGGTAAACACAATGATATATGTTACCAACGTGTTTCATATTTGTTTAGATAGTAGCTATAATTTTCGAAAGCAAACATTTTCAGCTGTCTCATGCTGTTATGTTTTTTTCAGACTCATGGCACCATATCAAGAATCTGGATAACTTCTTTACAAGAATATCCTTTTCAGTTGTAGTAATTTAAAGCAATTCTTGTCTGACTGTGACAGTAATATCATGGTGTATTGATTTCCCCTTGAATGTCATTAAGTTCAGCTGATGCTTTCCTTGACCTGTTTATCTACATCTATCATTTCCACCAAAAGAATGGTTTCGCTTGTATGATGCTGACAGAGTTTTTTGAACTTGTGTAAGTATACTGTTATATACATTGTCAGACAAAAGGATTACTATTTTAATGTAGCTTATGGCTCCAATATGCATCAACTTGATGCTTGTTTACACAAACCAAGTCACTGGGAATGTGTTTGTGAATGTTATGGCAGGAAAATTTGCCTTGGGCTTCAGTTTAAACAAGTTCAGCCACATGATTTGGACTGTTGTTGAGTTTAAGCGACCCAAAGTACATGACTTATATTACTCATGTAAAACCATTTATGTTGCCAGTTCAGGCATAGGTTGTTTTTCCTGCTTGTTGCATTTTGAATGAATCTGGAAATAGTGCCATTTAAAATAACAGCTCTCTTCTTTCTTTGTTCTGACCCATACAGTCAGTTATTGTTTGTTGTCACCTTCACAACTTTCCTCATCAACTGCGTGGAGTATGATGTACTGTTTGCCAATCGAGCGGTCAACCACACAGGGCCAGGGCATAATCCCTTGGACAGGAACAAGGTCACTCTTCCCGATGCCATCCTACCGAGTCAGCAGTGTACTCAGAGGTACTTATGTTTAATACATTCATATTTACTGCTGAAAACTTAAGGAAAAGGCACGCATTCACTTTAAGCGAAATGTGTATTCCTCCTCATTTGAGCCAGTGCTGCTCTGTTATCACGCTGGAATTGCCTGGACTATTAGAAGAGCTATTTGACAGACTGGTCTTTAGAGGGATTTAAATATGTCTGGTTTAATACAGTTGTAATCACAAGTCTTTGAGTCTTCTGGGATGTTTTTTTTAATCAGACTGCAAGATAGAGCCACATTCCCAGGCAGTAAAAATGGAACAGTGCCCTTATTAATCTGTAGCTGTGGGCTGTTTGCTTCACCATAGAAAATGAAGAAAAATGTCTTTTTTATACCACAAATGAGCCGTTGAATAATATATACTGAGGATTCTGACAAAGAAATGAGATTCTGCTGGTTTTTGGCTTCTTAAAATGATGATCAATTATGTGTTTGGTACAACTGCACACATTATCCTCCAATGACACCTAATTTTTGTTTTAGACCTGTTGTTTACCTCACTTTTAGAGTTGTTGCTTCTCATTGCAACATTCCTACTACTGGAAGTTATTCACAGGGAGGTATTTAAGTGCGGTGTGCTCATGCTGACTTCAGGGAACAGAGCCGTGTAATTGATAGCTTTGCTGAGGTAAAACTGTCACACTGCCGGTGCACTAGTGACTCTGCTGGACCGGTAAGCTGACAGCCATATGACACTCCTCCGGCTGAAAGAACATATTCTGCCAGTCCTTGTGTTATCATATCGTTACAAAAATGTCCTCTATTCTGCTTGTTTTTCCAAGCTTTGTTTCAGAGGGCATATATCTTTATGGTTGTAGGTATGTTATTTATTCCTTCAATAAAGAACAACCTGCCCCCAGCTTAGTAGAGCTCACAACCTGTATTTCTGCAATTTCCTAAATGTTAATCTTTACATAAAACAGCTATCAATAATCGTTTGACATAATGAGCAAAAACTGAGTCGATCTAAAGGTTCTGATTATTATGATTATGTTGACTTATGCTTGTTTACAAGTATCGATTACAGATACACAGTGTGTTCCGTTTTTTGACGTGGAATACTCAGAGGGTTTTAAATATAGAATAAAAAGAAGCAAGCAGACTTCTACATGCATATCACGTGAACTCAAAAACAGTCTCACATTTTAACAGACTAAAACACAACCAGAACAACAAACAAATGATGTTTTAATAATACAGGAGTTTCAAATTCACAAACACAAGTTCCTGTTTGTGGTAAAGTTGTGATAATGTCACATTTTTTACAGCCTGCTTGTCAGGTATTTATGGTCTTAATATGCTGTTTCTTCTGTTCCTCTCTAGAATTCAAGACAATAGCTGGATAATATTTCTTCTTATTATGGCGGCCATCTTCTGGATTTATCGACTCATTAAGGTGTTCTGTAATGTTTTGAGCTACTGGGAGATCAGGCAGTTCTATATCAAAGCATTGAAAATCAGAATGGTAAGGAAAACATTCATAAATTGTCATGAGTGTTGAGACAGATCTTGCTGATTAGTAAGATAAGGAGTTATTTCAGGTGTTATACTGTATAACGTGTCGTCTCTCTGTCCCTGATTTCCCAAGGATGAACTATGCAACTTCACCTGGCAGGAGGTTCAGGACCGACTCATCAGCCTACAGCGGGAACACCAGATGTGCATTCACAAGAAAGAGCTCACAGAACTCGACATCTATCACCGCATCCTTCGATTCAAGAACTACATGGTGGCTATGATCAACAAGTCTCTGTTACCGGTGCAGCTACAGCTCCCCCTGCTGGGCAACGTTGTGTTCCTCACCCAGGGCCTCAAGTATAACTTTGAACTCATCCTCTTCTGGGGGCCCGGCTCGCTTTTCCAGAATAAGTGGAACCTCCATCCCAAATACAAACGCAACGGAAACCGACTGGAACTGGCGCAGCAGCTCAGTCGAGTCATCCTTCTAATCGGGTTGGCCAATCTGCTGCTCTGCCCCTTCATCCTGGTGTGGCAGGTGCTCTACGCGTTCTTTAGCTACACTGAAATCATTCGCAGAGAGCCTGGGAGTCTCGGGGCAAGGCGCTGGTCTCTGTACGGACGTTTGTACCTGAGACACTTTAACGAGCTGGATCACGAGCTACACGGACGTTTAGGGCGAGGATATAAAGCCACATCCAAATACATGAACTCTTTTACTTCACCGCTGCTCACTGTCCTGGCTAAGAACGTCGCCTTCTTCTCCGGCTCTGTTTTGGCTGTGCTCATTGCGCTCACAGTCTACGATGAGGACGTCCTGACAGTGCAGCACATACTGACCGCTATCACTGTGCTGGGTGTGGTTATTACTGTCACCAGGTATGATGATTTCACATTAAAGGTGTATTATTTATAAAGAATCAATGCTAAACTCTGTCCCCTCCCTGCTGAAAGTGTCTAATGTCATCTATATTTTGTACCTGTCTGATGCCAGGTCTTTCATCCCAGACGAGCATATGGTGTGGTGCCCTGAGCAGCTGCTGCAGTGTGTGTTGGCGCATATTCACTACATGCCAGATCACTGGAGAGGCAACGCTAACAAGAGCGAGACCCGGGACGAGGTGGCACAGCTGTTCCAATATAAAGCGGTGAGCAGGGCAGAGATTGGGACGGGAAATTAAGCATGAGAGCAGGCAACAGTCTAGAAAAACAATGTGCTGAGGCAGTTGGGGGAAAACAGAAATGTCATTCAAGATTTGTTTGTCCTTATCAGGTGTTCATCTTGGAGGAGCTGCTCAGTCCAATCGTTACACCCTTCATTCTTATTTTCCACCTGAGAAATAAGTCTCTGGAGATCATTGACTTCTTCAGGAACTTCACAGTGGAGGTGGTGGGAGTCGGGGACATTTGTTCCTTCGCACAGATGGACATCCGGCGCCATGGAAACCCAACTGTAAGGACTCTCTTGATACATTGAAATGGTTGTCAATAATCAGAGCACCATTAAATATAACTTCAATCTTTGCTAATAAAGTAAAATTTGAAGCACTTATTCCAAATATTAAAAAAAAAATTCAATATTTGGAATAAGTGCTTGAAATTGTACTTCTTCTTTATTTCAAATCTTCTGGCAACAAAAATGGCTGCTATTGAGCTGCTATTTTCCATTGGCTCTCTGCAAAATATGTAACAGATTGATGCCATTTATTTTTTATGGACCGTAAGAATGTTTTAAATATGTATGAATATGTATAAATATGTAATAGACAGCTTGAATCTGACCGTAAAACGTATGTATGAACACCAGAAAACCAGTGTTGTAAGTATGTTGTTTGTTTTGCAGTGGATGTCCGAGGGCCAGACGGAGGCCTCCATTTACCAACAGGCGGAAAACGGCAAAACAGAGCTGTCTCTGATGCATTTCACCATCAAGAACCCTCGCTGGCAACCCCCTCAGGAGAGCTCCGTGTTTATCAGCCACCTGAAGGAAAAAGTGCATCACGACGCGTTAACAGGCCCCAGCACGCAGCAGCTTCTCTCCGAGGCACCGCTCTGCACCTCCCTGCAGTCCAACGAGTCCGCCACTGTGGTTAGTAGCAGCCTTTTTGCGAGGCTACTGGCATGGTTGCATTAAATAGATAATAAATAATTTTCAAATTAATTACTGAAAGCACAATCTGTATTTTTTCTATTGACAGATTTGTGATGGACTGTGTAAACTGCCCCTTTCTATTTAGTTAAATTGTAGTAAATTTCCTACTGCTTTTTTTTTCCAAATATGGCAACAAAAGCAGGATATGGGGAGCCAGAGAAATAAAATGCATTTTTTTGATCGATTTTCACCCCATGTCTCAAATTTATTATGGACTATATTGCTAATATCAAATATCATATTGCTTAATATGTTATATTTTTATACACTTTTATACAAAACATAACATATTTGGAAATGTAATCAATGTCAGGAAATCTTCAACAAAAAGACAGAGCATTTTACACTTTTAGGTAAAGCAGGATTGCAATTGAGTACAATTGAGATAAAAACTCTTCTTGTGAAACTTATTACCCTGTATATCAAGTATACAGTCTATGCTTTTTGTGTCCAAGTAAACAAGATATTCCATTAAGAAAGTACTGTACATCCCACCTTATTTATTTGCTCCATTTTTTCCTTTTTCTCTCTAGCCTGAAAATCTCTTGGCTAGTGTCTTGGCTCACCCCATGTTGACTGCGTCTGGACTCCAAGGCCGTGAGCACCGGTTCATTCCTCCGAGCACCGCTGCCTCTGCCGCCGCCAGCGTCTTGGCCTCTCTGTCCACATCACAGCTCGCCCACATCAGCCGCGGCCGCCCTCACAACCTCCTGCCCACGTCCATCCACACCGAGAGCACCATGTACCGCAGCGACCGCACCAACAACGACAGGTACTTGTGGCTTTATTTATCTGCAGCTGGGGGAGCATTTTACAAGGCTATAAAAAGTGTCTTATTAAAGTGTCTTATGACGGCCATGTTTTTCTGTCAGTATGTCGAACAGTGACTACCGCTTACGAAGCAATGCACTGCACTCAGAGTTTGCCTCAGCAGAGATGAGCCTCCATGCCATTTACATGCATGAGGTAATTCCCCTATAATTTGTTACGCCTATTTAGGCTCCAGTGATAAAAGTTACTGCTTCAAGATATTTTTGTCTTTGTGAAATATGGGACATATAACTTGTGTTTTTCAGGTCCACCAGCAGAGTTCTCAGTCTCATAGATCTTCAGGACATTGGCAGACCTCAGTGCCATTGAGAGAGCTTCATCCACAACATAACTCTGGTACAAATCTGTTTATCCCAGAACTCATGACTCACAAAATACACTGACTTTTATATAACACAAGTTAGTACTTGCTTGTACTATGTAACAGATTTTCCACTACCTAACTGTTAAAAGGTTGTCTAGATATAAGTTTACATAAACATTATCCTAAACATTTAAACAGTTAAAGAGTTTAGTGTTATTAGTAGTGCCCCTGTCACTTTGTCAGATTATTACTGTTAGACATGGCAAATCTTACAATGTGGTTTTAAAACACTGATCTTTGTCACCCAGTATGACAGGATCAAAGACTGATCTCAGTCATATGACCAAAGATTGCTTGCAACAAAAATCTAACTTCAATTAGTACAAATACAGAGAATCTTTTTGTGATGTACAATCAATACCTGTAGTATGATATCCATATATACGGTAGATGTAAACTAGATGGCTATGTAAACTGACCTATGATAAGAACTTTGCAATAGGGCAGTCCAGTTATTCTCTTTTTAGAAAACACAGACTGTTCTTTTTTGGTTTATCTTTTTTTCTAAGCACATGAACATGCATCAAATTGATGCTCTCTGACACTGCCTGTTTTTTCTTTTACCTCTCTTGAATTGTAGCTTGCGACACACTAATGGGACATTGTAACAGGCATTAGACTGCCAGTTGTAGCGACTTCGATTTGTTTGCCATGCAATCATTGTGTAAGATTACAAAAATCACACAGTGTGACAGGGTCTTTATGGAACATCATTATGTTGTAATTTTCCCAGTGAAAGAAAAGTGTACACAAGCTTATCTTGGTAAATGACTTCACTTAATAAGTACATCCTGGTCTTTTCTTGCAGTTGCCTCAAAGGGCTTTACAGAAATAAAAAAGCAAACAAATAGGTAAACAGCAGAAGATAACACCCTCCATCAGGGCGAGGAAAAACTCAAAAACCCAGCCATGGGAAAAAAAAAAAAGAAACCGCAAGGAGAACCACATTAGGAGGGCCGTGCAATATTGTCCAGGACAGTCATATATAGTACATTCACAAATAGTCCATCATTTGTAAACATACCAAATGAATATAAGTCCATATAATATCACAGAAGGGAAACAGTACATCTAGCTAAGTTAGAGGTGCTGAGGTCAGGCTAGGAGCAGTCTTTGTTATATATCTGCAAACTATACAAATAATGTACAAACCCCTATGTCTTCACAGGTGGTCTTAGCACCAGCCTGTCCATGCCCACCCCTGTCGTCCTCGGTGGTTGGCAAGAAGAGGATGAAGAAGAACATGAAGATGATCAAGAGATTAACAGTGGGTCTACTCCTAAACAGGACACTAGGAGTAGCTGTTGATGCCTTACGTCATAAGGTATGTGCTCTGTTGTTACTTTTGAACCTGCAAACAGACTGACAGCATTACCATAAATTCATTCACATCTCTTTTCTTTTCCAGTGTTTACATTTTACTTTCTTCAGTGAACATCGTTGCCTTAGAAGACCTTCATTCGGGATTTGGCATGGACCTTTTAGGACATCAGTCAGCGTTTGTCATAAGAGGGGGTCATTCAGTTACGGATAACCACTGTCTCGCTGCACCTTTTTGCCCCCGTCCTGTCACATCCGGCAGACAGCGGCATCAGGGAAACCATACGTCTTCCGTCCGTTCCATCGCGATACATGCCATAATCTTGTACAGCATAAAATGTGTGACAGGGGAAAAAAAGCAAGTTTTACAGTAGGAGTTAGATTCTAAGGTGTCTAGTTTGTGTTACCCTTCAAAGACTGCAAGTTGTATCAGAGCTGTCCATCAAAAACTATTTTACCTTGTTTGACCCTCACCATTTGTAAATACACTATTACGTCTTACTACAACTTTTTATATTTATCAGATTTAATGAAAAGTTACCAAGTACAGATAAAAAAAAAAAAAGCCGAAACATCCTACTAGGCTTTTAACTAACGTAACATACAAGCTTTGATGCTGCTAGCTGTGTCCTACGTACATATTTTATACAGTATTGGTTAAGCTGACAATAAAAAAAATGCTGCTTGTTAACAGAACTCCAAATTTGGGTCCCACAAAATCCAAATGCAGAAGTTTTAAAGCTCAAAAAGCAGCCAGCCTTAACACCAGTATAACACCTTGCTTTATTACCTCATCAGTCGTGGAAAAAAAAACCTTGGTCATTACCTCTGCGATCCATTTCCTCTGTAAATATTAAGACCCAGAGAAGTTTTTTTTGTAGTGTACAGATGCATCTTTGAACCACGTTTTTAAAGTTAAATTGAATTTGTATTGAATCGTCGTCCTTTTTTTGCATTTGCTTTTCTCTAAGCAGGAGTCAAACATCAGTGCTCCAGAAAAAAAAAGAGTGAAATGAAAATGAATCATTTCTAAGAACAGGGTGTAATTGCTTTTACAAATCCATTGTCGCGCTGTTGTATCTTCAGCTTTAGGTTTGAAGGGTTTAGGATAAGGCTGCACGATATTAGTAAAACAGGTAATATGTTTTGAATATTGCGATAATGATACGATATTTGAATGTGTAAAGATGTTTGATTTAATTAAGGAAAAAAAAACCTCTAGACTAACTTCCACTTGTTCAAGCAGGGGCTAAATCAGTTTTTAAGACTAAATCAAGACTAATCAGGTGTAAACTAGGACTAACTATAGGAATGAACCAGGTCTAAACCCAGACTTTTTACACAGTTTGTTTTAATGCTGTTTGTATAATGATTTTGAGGCAAAAAGTAAAGAACATAACGTTACTGTGACACAAGTTATTCTTTGCAATATGGTTATTGCGTTCGATAATATTGCGATAACAATTAATTTCCAATATATTGTGCAGCCCTAGTTTACAACATCACAACGTTTCTTTGAGTATTTCCAAAGCTTTTTGGCATCATTTATTAGCTTTGGGTTTATTTATTATCTATCCCCTGAAATATTTAATTATAGACAAACATATTATTTATTGGGAAACAAATCTATTTAAATTATATAGGAGAGATTATTTACCTTCACAAATCGTAGCTTGAGTACAAAAGGATATCATATGCCCCCAAGTAAATTATCAAAATTTTGACAGGAATTAGTGTAGGACTGTGTTTTACTAATACACAAATGTATTTAATCCATAAATGCAATGTACAGTTTTTTTGTTTCTGAAGTTTCGAAAACCATATCACTATAATGTTTTGAGTGTTTCTATCAACAGAAACGCATAAACGCATCGATGTGACTTTTGCACTGACAAATAGTTTTTTCACCGTACACCTCAACAAGTCATTTCAAAAGGGCCGATCGTGAAGGGACGTGAGTCTTTCTCCATCCCGAGTGACTTTTTTCTGGTCATCTGTATAAAAAGGCATAACAACGTCAACAGTGTCTCGTCGTTGTACGGGACGTTGCGTGTTTGTTGTACGTTAAAGTATGCTTACATATGAGTATTGTGTTCACTGCTTGTTTGTGATGATCTACACAATCCTTACAAAAGCAGTGAGGTAACGACGTAGACACTGGAGCTGTTTTGATTGAAGCAGTGCCTTCGTATTATGGATTTGCTCAGTATAGAAGCCATTTCTCCACAGATTTGCTTTCACTGATTTAGCCGTGCATAGTATCTGTACAGTTTTGTCATTGTTTGTAACCACGGGGGTGCAGAGAATTTGTGAATGCAGCTTTGCTGAGGTCTTGTGTCACTTTCTTTAATGGTGTTTAAACTTGTCAAAGTACACCACATTATAACCACAACACACCCAGTCGAGGCGTCATCGTGACTGGAACAGGTGCTACGTTTTCAATCCAACATTTAGAATTTGTGTTGATGTGTTTTGTTCTGTTACCTAGGTTTGTCTTTTGGTTCCACAAAGAAACATTAGCTGAAAAAGTCAAGAGATGCCAAAAGAACTGGTTTTCAGGCACAGCTTTACGACACGTGTTGTTTCCTGTGTGTGAGTAGAGAGCCAAACCGATCTTGTTTTTGAGTGTATTTAATCATTTCAAGTGTGGCTGATATGACGTGATGTTGACTTGAGATAATAAAAAAAAATCTTTCTCTGTTTTGAGTGAACTTGTGCCCTCTGCTGGTGATCATTGGCAACCTATATATAGTGAATCTGACATTTATCTCACTTGTCATCTCTTTTCTTTTGAGCTCATTGGAACATGATATGACCTTAGCTTTATGTTGCAAAGGCCAAGGTCAAGTAAAAGGTCATGTAAGTCAAAATATCCCTTGTTTATACTTAGGAAATGTTCCACCTCTGTTAACACAGCTTAGGAAGGTGCTATGTGTCTATTTGCAGCTCTTGACTTTTGTGTACCAAATTCAATATCTGTAATTAAATAGAACTGTAACTTTAAATGGATAGTTTTTTATTTTGTAAATGTTTACAGTTTTGAATTTAAATCTAAACTAATACTTCTACAGGGGCTTTTCAAATAATAATATGCAGTCATTTTTCTTTTTAGGTAATACACACTTGCACTAATAGTAGTTTTTAAGTTCCAGATAATACCATACAAAAGGCATTGCTCCTGTCTGCTCCTCCAAACTGGGAGTGTGCTGAGAGTTAATTAAAGTAGTAATAATCCCAGTTTTTTTTTTTTTTTTTTACAAAATTCTCGATTATACCTTTCAGAACAAAGAGAAGTAGCAGTAGTAGAAGAAGAAGAATGGAATGTAGTATATTGCTGTAAAATAAACATATATCCAAATTTTCAACATAAAAAGGGCTTATCTTATAGAAAATGTTAAAAGAAAAAAATCTTATCTTCAAGACTTAAAAATATAAAAAAAATCTTACATTTTGACCATGCTTGAACTCACTGGGCTGCTTAAGCAAGGCTGAATAGTACAGGGAACTTATTGGACATATTCACTCAAGTTACAAAAATATAAAAATTTGTATTTGAAGAAGTGCTTTAATGCTTTAAGCCTTAAGTACAGGTACATTGTGATAATAATAATAATTTAACACTCTTTGCATCTTTGAAGAATTGTGGAATTACTTCCTGTCCCTGTTCCTACTACTGCCCAGAGAGGACAAACTAAGACCAGACTAGAAAACTTAGGCACTGTGGGGATAAAGCACATTTTTTAACAAACAAAGTTAATGTGACAAACAAACTGTCTCAACAGGGCTACTGTGAAGTGTGGAACTGCAATCTACAAATTCGCCACCAGGTGCTGCTAAAACTACACACTGCACCTTTAAATGTGTCCAAGTAAAGTAACTAGTTAGTATACCCACTTCTGGAAATAATAACCCTGTGTTTTATAGAATGTAAATAGCCTAATGGTGATTATCTTCTTTCACACTCACAAATGGAAGATCAACTGTTGCTAAATGTCGCCCAAGAAAAAAGAGCACATAAGAATCACAGATGGGAACACAGTCCTTAAAACCTTTGTTGTAATTTTCCGTTTTGTCACTGTACACCTCCAATCCATAATAACGGAAAGCTAACACAGAAGCCAGAAGAAGATAAGTGGGGACAAGCAGCAACAGCGGATTACCGTCTGCTAAAGTTTCGGGAAGTTTAAATCAGGGTCCAACGGGCTGCTGCTGTCAGTCATTTGCTCTGGGGGAAAGCCCACAGTGAAACGAAGAGAAAACATCCTTCATGTGAAAGAATGAGGGTAGAGGAACAACACCATGTTTATAATCACACAACAATATCACATCAGACACTTAGCATAATCGAAAACAGCAGTGGTTGTCTGAGGTTTTTTCAATGACTGCAGAGAGTTTTCCTCACAGGGAGCATTTCACAAAGGATAAAATTAAACCATTATAGAGTATGTTAGGTCTTGGTACAATGTGATGTCATGATGTAATTATGGCCTGAGCAGCTGGTTTAAACAGCTGTCCAAACCCAGTGTGAGCACCGGCCTTAAATAAATGTAGACTTAATGTATGCAGACACCACAGGCATTGTGATCACACTGTAGGGTTTCAAATGTGCACAAATCTAATTAAAAAAAAAACTAATAAGCTGAGTCAAAATCAACATAATGTCAAAAATAAACTCCAGAAAACACCTCCACAACATGTGGATGAACAAGAAACCATTGGCATAGACCAGGGAAACTTTCAATGGCAAGTGAATACTGAAACATAAAGTTGGGCCAAAAGAAACCATTGCTTACGCTGAAATTCTAGTAAATGTATGTCATTAAATGTTCCTTTAAATGTCAAATTATGAATGTATAAATAACCATGATTTTTATTGCTACATACTCCCTGACCTGGCTCAACTTACCCCTTACTTGGGGCAAATTTAGTGACCATTTTTTTTGAGAGCAGATATTTTTCCGATGAAGATGAATTCTAATAATTTTAACTCAACTTTAACTTTATTTTTAACATTTAACATTTTAACATCCTAAAACTTATTTAGATTACTTATTTACTTTATTAACTTATTTAGATTAGATTACTAGATATTTTTATTGTACGTCTGCATTCTACTGGCTTGGAACAAAGAGCACTTGAGCAAAAAATGGCTCAATTTACCCCACTCTTGCCTATACCATAACATAATTAGAATACAATCTGACTAAAATTAGGGATTGTGTAGTTTATTTGTACATGGTTAAGGCTTTACACTATAATATCCTTTCCAAAATACTTTTATTGTAAATGCAATAATTTCCGTGAAGGTACTATCTAGCTAGCCAATTCTTAGCTTAGGATTCATTTAAATTTCTCTAATCTCGAGTATTTTTCACACAGTAATCTAAATGTGAACTTCAGCAAGAAAGCTTTTCTTTTCTTTGTTGTTTCACTTTTGAAGTTTAAAACCTCAAAAGCCTTTCAACCCGAATTAGCTAAATTAAAGTGCTGGAATTGTAACATTTGAGTAGGTTGTCCTTCACATAAAACTAAGTTCAAAACTCATAAAGGTGGGTTAAATCATTTTAAATCATCATCATTTACTCTACTGAATCTAGACCCAGATCTAAACCAGTGCAAAACTTGACTGAACACAGACTGGAACCAGATCTTTACGGATCTGTTAATAAAAATATCCGTGTTTGTGAAGCCAAGGCCTAAATCTAGGATGAAACCGTACACTTAACAGGCTTTACAATGGGACTCCACAGCACTTTATGCCTCCCAGACTACTACTGGGTGCCCTTAAAGTGATTAAAGTTGAATAAATAGAACAATGTGTCTGAATAGTTTAAGATTTGGTAATAGCAATAACTGATAATACCATTGTTGCTGGTCTTTGGCTTCATGAGTAGACAAAAATGCATGCAGAAGTGCTATGGCCTAATACTAGTTATTGTAAGTTGTGCAGCCTGCAGCAGTGTCCCAGCAGAGGCCAGGCCAGTCTGCTCTCTTTCCTGACCTCATCACCAGTCTCCTATCTCTGCGGTAAATGACAAGTCTATTTTGGAAAAGGAGGCTGAGCCAAAATAGGCACGTCAGCCACTGGCATCAGGAGGCACCGGAGAAAAGAAAAAAAGAAGTCTGGTCAGCCGCCCACTGCAGGAGACTGGGGGATGTTCCACTATCCTGGATTTACTATCATTTTACGGATATTTGAGCGCAAACAACACATTTCTGGTGGGATTATAACATCTAAAAGCGGATAACAAGAAGATACACAGTGAAGCGTTAGCCCACGTGATCTACCTGCGTGGCTAAAGAAGACGCAAGGTGATAAAAAGTTTAAATTAAATACTATAAAATACATTTCAAGTTAATATAGATGTTTTTAAGAATTTGACAATAGTTTTGAGATAGTTTTGAGTTGGAAACGAACATTTTTGGGACTCATTAAACCTAAATGAACACTTAACACAGTAAATAAATTATTAGCTAGCTAACTGACCTTAGGGGTAAGGTTAAGCTAACATGCTAATTAACCTACTTATAATCGACATCCCTTTAAGTCGGAGAAATAATATAAATAAAGAATTATTATAAAAATGTTTCGTGAGCTGAAAGGGAATGTATACGGAAATGATGCGTGTTTCTGAAGTGGGTGCTTTATCAAACAGCTGATAGCTTTTCGCTTCTACAAATGGCAATGGACAGAGACGGGCCCTGACAGCTGAGGTTATTTTTGGGGACAGGCAGTTCTAGCGACAGAGGTGACAAAGCTGGCAAATGTCAGTCTCTGAAAGGCACATATCTGCGCTACACGACCTTGTAACACAAAAATTGAGTTAGTAGGTAGTGATTATCATTTTTTAACACCTCCTAATGAACAGGTTGAGTGAAAGTTGCACTGATTTAGCTAAGTCTATAAAGCCAGGACAACGGAGAGGGCCTTCATGTGAGTGACACTTAACAACCGGCTATAAATGCCAGACTGAACTGTGGATTTATGTTTATTTTCATAACATAATAGATGTCCAGCTACGACCATCACCTCCCACAATGGCTTGAGTGCATTTGAGTAGCCTATACTTTTTTTCTGCATTTATTCAACAAATCAAAAATACCAGTGTTTTATACTCCGCCATATAGTCATGTTTTACCAACAATTTATATTTGTGAAACTAGCCAAACTACCCAATGTAGTTCAGGCGCAATTTAGTAAGGTTTTATTTTTTTCTATACTTGCCACGCAGTAAAATAAAATTAATAATAATAAATAAAAATTAATAACTAGCCTCTTTGGCTGTTTTTACATTACAAAGACAAAAAGGCCCACATTTTTCTCGAATAGCATTAGCCATTTTAAAACAATATTTTTATTAATTGAATTGAATATTATTGATGTTGGTCTTATATGTGCTGAATTTTATCTAAGTATTTTTTCAGGTTTAAGTACATATAAATGTAAACTTATGTGTATTAAGTGGAAAACTTTAAAACGATTACAGTTATTTTAATTCAATTTATTAATCTCCCAAGTGAAAGGTTAGATGTTAGATCAATTCATTAAAAAGCGAATTAATTGATTCAGACTTAGTCTTCCGTAGACTGATTGATTGTACAGTCAAATGACAGTTGAGAAGGAGTCCTGGTGGCGTCCCGTCCTGCAGCTCACTGATCTCAAAACTGGCTGCTCTCTGTTGTTCAAAAGCTGAATGCAGGGAATGGTCAATGTTGTTTAGTATATCATCCGTCCTGTTGTGTGTTTGTTGCTCTACTATTTCAACCAGACAAACTTAAGGAGTAAAACTAATGTTTCTTACGATGTCCCTTCTTGAAATTATATGTCATTCTGCTTTCATTACAGTAACAAATCACAATGGATCCCAACCTGTTTGGCGGAGCCCCCAGGTTTCTCACCCGCCCCAAAGCTTTCTATGTTTGCACTGGTAAAGACGCCACGCTCAGCTGCACCATTGTGGGCAGCCCGACTCCGCTCATCACCTGGGAGAAGGACAAACTGAAGCTCAAATCCGGAGGCCGGTTCAAGACCGTGGAGGATGGAGACATCTACCGCCTCACCATCTACGAGTTAACGCTAGAGGACAGCGGCCAGTACATGTGTCGAGCCAAGAACAGCGTCGGGGAAGCTTATGCCGCTGTAACTCTCAAAGTGGCTCTGCCGACAGAGCTGGCACAAAGGGCGCCAGCTTTTATGGTAAAGCCCACCTCAGTTCGGGTAGGTTTGGGGGGTGATGTCGTCTTCCACTGCAGGGTCGCTGCTCATCCCGATGCCAACTTCGACTGGGAAAAAGACGGCCGCTACCTGGGGGAAAGCAACCGGATCAAGATCATTAGTGAGAGTGACAGCAGTACTTTAAAAATCCAGAGTGTGCGTAACCTCGACGGCGGTACGTACACCTGCAGGGCCCAAAACCCTGTCGGTCGGGCTCATGCTTCCGCCGCTCTAGTTGTAGACTCCCAGGATTCCCGCCAGCTCACCACAGACAAGAACACCTCTCTTCTTTCTCACCTCCAAAAACGCAAAGAAGAAATGAAAAAGGATATCGCGGTGTATCGCACCGAAGAGAAAAGCTCCTCATACTCCTCCTCAGCCACCATCTCTGAAAGTTTAGGCTCTCTGGAGCATGAGCTGAGGGCCTCGATGCTGGCAAAGCTGCCCAAAGGTGTGTTCACTCGTTCCTGCACGGTCACAGAGGGGAAACACGCCAAACTCAGCTGCTTTGTGACGGGGCACCCCAAGCCTCATATTATCTGGAGAAAGGACGGGACTAACATCAGCGAAGGCCGCAGACACGTCATCTATGAAGACCAAGCTGAGAACTTCATCCTCAAGATCCTCTACTGTAAACAGAGCGATAATGGGCTCTACACCTGCAATGCAACAAACATGGCCGGGCAAACCTACAGCGCTGTATTGGTCACAGTTAAAGGTAAGGCTGAAAGAAACAGACTTAAATATTTTAACAGTGTTTAGGAATAATGATGTCAAATTTAGGAGCTGCAAGTTCACAGTTGGTTTGAATGGCAGTAAGGTGAATTAAATATGTCTGTTAAAAAAGCAGAGTGGCCGATTAAGTATATTATTACACAAATTTAAGCAAGTTTTAAACATTTAAGCAAGTCATGAGTATTGTTGTAGTACTCAACAGTCTTAGTCTTGAGTCAGGGTTTGCCAAAAAACTGTTGGCTATAAGTTGTAAACATGGATTCTGTTCCAAAACCTGGCACTGAGGCCACCATTAGTATTTATGTCTCTACCATAGATACACACAGCTCTTTTTTTTAAACAACAATGAGCATGCATAGATGTAGACGTCACAGTGCTTAGGAAAGGCCCTGTTTTACCTGCCCATATGCTGATAGTCTCTTCAGTCTTTACCCTGGCGGGAGTTTTCAAAAGGATGTGTTTTCTCTGGCCAAAAACATACTTGAGTGTGTACAGAAGACCAAAACACACAAGGAAAGCAAAGTTTTCAGAGATACCCACCTCGGTGTGGACAAGGCATCAATCTCACACATAGAATTTTTAGGATTCTGAATCAAGCCAAGCCAGGGCTCCCACTGGTTTATTAGCTTGCCTCATCCTTGTGATTGAATATTAACTGTAACTGTAACTATAAACTGGGTCACCTTTTTTTTACTCCATCTCGATCTATAAAAGTTTCAGTCTCGATGCTGTCAGGTGTTGGTCTTTGTTTTTGTGGTTTCGACTAGTCAAGGCACTTTCTGGAATCTTTACACACCACCTGCTTATGACTGGAGTTAATTAGACTTGGGCAAAACTTTTTACCTTAATCATTTGGACAAAATAACAGTCTAAAATCAGAATCATACTTTTTCTGATCTATTAACTATTTAACATTCTGTTTGATTTTGATTGCACATCACAAAGCTTTGTGTGATTCTTTTGGAATCCATATTTGAAATCTCTGGAGATAATTTCAATTAGTGACATCAAAAAAGTGACATACCCCATATATCCCCTTTTAAGCTGCTTGTTTCAACACAAAGCTTATAATAATCTATATTTATTCTTAAACTTGTCCATGTTTCCAAAAAGAGAATACACCCTAAATCTTTTTGCATGCCACTGTTGACCCATATCTCCCTCACACCCACCAGCTCCACATGCAGATATAATGGACATGATTATTTCCAGCTCTGATAGTCAGTGTGCTATTTAAAGTCGGTGTTTAATGCTTCTCCCAACTTGTTTAATGAAATAGTCTAAGGATCTTTACTGTATGTATTTGTAATTATGCAGTAATGCTAGTGTTATCCATATAAGCAATCTTCAGCCTCATGTAAAAGCCCTTTAAATCATGTGTGGCTTTTATCATAACAACACTGGACTGTTAGTCTGGAGGAGGGTGTTGTGTTGCATCTATTTTCTGCTGGTGATGAGTAGTTCGCGGCTTCTAAGATGGCCACTCACTTACTGGAGCACTTTGGCACTAATGCTAATATGACTTCCCCTGGGCAAACATGGGACTATGCATAAACAATAAAGTATGTGGATTTTGTGATTGAAGCAAAAGGTTTAAAGCTTTCTTTTTTCTTTTCTACTGAATATAACTCTTAAAGTGTAAACTACCAAAAATAATGACTGAAATCAAATATTAGGCTGTCTTTAAAATAAAGTGCAATACAACTTGTCAAAAAGTGAGTTTAAAGCCTCACCTTAAGGGACTGCATTTTTTTATTCATCTTCTGTCTCATTCTAAACCCCCTCCATTTTAAACTGTGACTGTCAGTGAAGTGGACATTTATAGAGTTTCCACCTATAAATACCTGGGAGTACATCTGGACAACAAGCTGGAATGTTTCATAAATACAGATGTCCTTAGAAGACAGAGGCTGTATCTAAAAAAAGTGTAGAGTGCTGCTGCTGTACAATTAATAGAGTGGTTATACCTTGATATTTTTACTCAGGGTTTTATTTTATCATAAGAATCTCATACAGTCACATGGCTACTTTTATGTTATATATGCTTAGCTTTATATTAAGGTTAATGCTGTTTTGGGTTGTCCTAAGTCTTTCCATCTATGAAATGTAATAAGATAACCAGTTTCAAGGTATACTGCAAAATGTCACGATAACCTTTTTTGTAATATGAGTTGATGAGAGAAAAAAGTAACAAATGACATATTTACAGAGCAGCTAATCTTTTAATTATCTTACTCTTCAATCTTGATTTGCTTTTAAATTATTTAATCTAATTGCATATTAGCGCTATGAAAAAAACCAAAACAAAACAAAGGGTCCATATTGTTCAGTAGAGTATCCATACTGTTGAGTAACACCAAGATACTGATATACTATTGTGCCACTGTACATTTCTTCAGGGTTTTCATATTACTAGAATTATGGTCACGTGCCTTCTTTAAAGTTATATTAAATTTATATTTAGTGGCAAGACTGTTCTGGATGACCACGTGCTTTCACCTGCAAAATGTGAAGAGCAACAGTTAGCCCACAAGCATTAATCAATCCTAATATGACACTGACTAAAATATAATAATAATACAAGAAGGGTCTGGAATGGAGTGAATGTGACAACTGTTGTCTTTAGAGCAGTTTGAGCAGATTGCAGAAGTGAGTACAGACTGAATCATTTGAGCAGTCAGTTAATGTGTGAAAGTGGAATGGTGTCAGATAAGCAGCTGGACCAAAATAGTGAGCAGAACTTGACTCTCAAAGCCTCGGGAGACACATTTTGCTTTGCTTGTTTTGTAGCTCTTTCCCTGAAATAGCAAGATATGATTCTCTTTGCTGCCTGACAATATTCTTTTGAACACAGAACTCACAGAACAGTATAATTATTTGATTCATTTTACAAACCCACTAATACCTTCCCCTAATTCGTAGTAGAGTTTTATGTTTCAGGACTTCCTTACTACATTTCCCTGCACTACTCTTACGGCTGGCTCTGATCCAAAGCAGTGATATGGAGCACAGTGTGAAACTCAATCCCAAATGTACACTGCAGTAACTAAAACAGAAGTACAGGAATGTACTAGATGTGTAGCATCTCAAGCAAACTCACAGTCATTGGAGCAAAGTCATCAGACAGTATTAATGTTGTGCCTCTATCATTTGTCACAGAGCCTAAGGTGCCATTCAAGAGGAAGCTGCAGGACGTGGAGGTCCAGGAGAAGTCCTCGGCCACCATGATGTGCGAGGTGCCCCAGAGTATCACCCAGTCCTGTTGGTTCATGGAGGAAACCAAACTGGAGCAGAGCGCCAAATTCCGCATGGAGGAAGAGGGCACCCTGCGCCGTCTCACCATTCACAACGTCACCACCAACGATGATGGTGTTTACATCTGCGAGACAAAGGAAGGCAGCCGCACTGTGGCCGAGCTCACTGTCCTGGGTATGTTTTTTTTTTTCATTTTTTTAAAAGTTTCGAAGGAGTTCTTGTGATGTTCTGTTCTGCAGCTCACTGATCTCAGATGTCCACTGGCTGCTGACTGTTGTTCAAAAGCCCAGTGCAGGGGATGGTCCATGTTGTTCAGTATAGCAACCATTCTGCTGTGTATCTGTGCCTTCAAAGTTTGAAATAGCTGAAAATATTGTGTGTAAAAATCCTTGAGAAGCTGAGCTAGCTATAAAGCTTTTCAAAGATAAAATTTTCGTTTACATGCAAAAATGTGTGACTAGGGGCATGTTTAGTCATAGAAATTTGACATGTGGGTAATAGTAAAGACTTAAAAGGCTTGGGCTCTATTAATATTTTTTAGGGCTGCACTTTGCAAATGTATTGTTATCTCAATATTATTGTTATGGCAATATCTGCATCGCAAAGAATGACTTGCATCGCAAACACATAATGGTCATATATGTGATGGACATTTATTTTTTGCATCAAAATCATCATCCAAGCACTAAATCAAACTGTGGTGCAAAACTCTTTTTGAATGACTGATTTAGTCCTGGTTCAGTCTTACATATTGATTTAGCTCTTTCTTTGACAAGTGGAAGTTAGCCCTGAACCTTGTATTTTTTTATATTTTCTATATCTCATTGAACTAATTAAACATTTTGTACTGTGCACTACGTATAAGAGCATTAAAATATTGCAGCTCGTATCATTATCACAATATTCAAAATGTATCGTGTATCGCCTGTTTTGATCAATTTATTGAATGTGTTTCTGTTCCTTTTATCCCAGGAAACATTACTAAGAAGCTTCCTCGCAGGACTGTGGTCCCGGTCAGTGATACCGTCATCTTCTGTGTTGAACTGGAGCATCCCTGCTCAGATGCATACTGGACCCGCAATGGGGAGAAGCTGAAGGAGGACACTCGCATCTCCATCGCCTGCGTTCTCAGACAGTACACTCTCACCATCAGGGATTGCCAGGCTGACGACTCAGGAGAGGTGGCCTTTGTGGCTGGAGACTGCAAGACTTCCACTAGATTCACTGTCACTGGTGAGGATCACATCTTTTATTTGTGATTAGTTTATTACGTAGTCTAAACTTAAAAATACTCTGTATTTGTTAGCTGCAAGAAAGCACCCCCCGGATCCCCCAGTCGATGCTGTGGTGCAGAACAAGACCGACTCATCCATCACCTTCCAGTGGTCTCCTCCTGAAAGTGACCGGCCCGTTCCCATCAAGGGCTACATTATAGAGAGGAGGAAGATCGGGGCTCAAACCTGGCAGAGGTGCAACCCTGGAGAAATCCTGAATTCAACCGAGCTCACCATCTCCAACTTTACCGAAGAGGCCACTTACCAGTTCCGTATTTCTGCTGTTAATGACTTTGGCCAGAGTCCATATCTGGAAGTGCCTGGAAGCTTCTACGTGGGTGAGGCTGCTGTGATTTCATGTTTTGTTTTGATCAGTCATTGGAGAGTCTAGTAAATAAATATGATTTTGTAGTATTAGACAAATTAATTTTATCTCTAATGTATATGGAAGCCTTATATGGTCACTGGGCTCTGCAACATGAGCGCTGTGTGACTTTCACCCACACTTCACTGTTTTACTGAACAGCGAATCCAAAGAATCAGATGAAGTGGTACTTTTGCTTCTTTGTCCCACTTGCTGTTAAAACTATTCCTTGAGTGTGGACTTACAGGCACCTACTGTTACACAGCCATCTAGAGAGGCATACAGTGCACTGAAACATCGTATTTTTATGTTTAGTGATGCTTTTGTCCTGTTTAGATTTAGACGCGTGCTTTTGGGTCTCTGGTGCATTTTTCTAATACCTTCCAAAGTGAAGATCTGTGAGTGTAGCAGAGAAATGTAGACATATACGCAAAACTGTGCTTTTAATATCTACTCTGACGTCACAGCTGTCAGCATAGTTATGGTGTCAACTGGCAAGTCAGCTGTGTACATGTTTGGTGTTTATGAGTTAACTTGACATTTTACCACCTCATCATTTCTCCATACAAATGATTCACTTTTCACATTCTGACTCACCATTGCTGTGACAGGTACAGGTGAATTTGGGCTGGTGGTTCTGTTGTGGTGCAGTGTGTATAGAGATATTTTTTCTCAATGCCCTTACATTTCCTGATGTGTTTCTATAAATGAAAGACCAAATATCCATGTAGCCAATCTCTTAGGCCTTTTCTACAGATGCTTCAGTGCTTTGCAGACATTTTCTTAAGTTAGTTATACAACAAAGATCACATAATTTAATTTTAACCAGTCAAATACCTGAGATAACTGAGATTGTGTGACACCAGAGACAATCTAACGTTTTAGTTAGAATTTGATAGAAAACTATTACTCTTTCTTTTGGTTTCTGTTATTATCATTTTGTAGTAAGTCTCAGCAAAAATGTAGAAAAAACACATACACATCTAATATAGGTGACAGTTTAAATATTTTGAATTATAACATTTGTGTACAGATAAGACACAATAGGAGCTAAGTAATTTTACCTGAATAATTGATAATAGCTTTATTCTGTGTCTCTTATCCACCAGAGCCCTCTGCGGAGCTGAAGAGAGGCCTGACAGACAGCACGGCGATCGCTGGAGAGGAGTTCTCCATCTCTGTGGAGCTGTCCGCCGTCTGCTCTGGATTCTGGTCTCTCGCCAGCCGCCTCTTACGCAGCGGCGGCGACTATCTCATCACCAGGTCCAAGAACACACACACCCTCCTCATCCGCAATGTGACCATGGAAATGAGTGGAGCCGAAGTCAAGTTCGTGGGCGGAGGCTCCCAGACCACTTGCACCTTGAATGTGAAGGGTATGTCTATAACCACAGTCAATAAACACCACCAGGATAGAAACTGTATCTTGTGTTGGAGTCTTAGACAAGCATTTTTCAAAGCGCTCTTGCTGCAGTTGTACTTGCGAAAGTGTGTTTGACAGCTTCTGACTTGACCTCTGTATTTTTAGCTCCTCCTGTGAGGTTCACTAACAAGTCAATGCAGCAGGAGGTGGTCACGTGCAGCGCCCAGGACACTGCCCAGCTGACAGCAGAGGTGTCCGACTATGATGCAAAGGTAATGCACTGGGTTACTCTGAATTTCAAAACTGTCAAACAATTTTTATAGAACTAAATATTTGATATTTATTCACTTTAGGTTGTTTGGATGAGGAATGGGCGTGAGATTAAAATGGGAAAGAAGTACGAATGTGTGATCATCGACCGCAAGAGGATCCTGACTGTTCACAATGTTACAGAGGAAGATGTGGGAATCTATGAGTGTGTTTTAGCGGAGGACAAAATAGCACTGCAGCTTGCACTCAAAGGTATGCTTATAAGAAAATGCGGGTAGTTCTGCCTTTTTATGTCATGCCATCCATAGTAAGTCACAAACATTTTTGTCAACATTACATAATTATCCTTCATTTCTCTTTGAATACCTCCCATTAGGAACATTATAAAAAATACTACAATGTCACAATAACAACTCCATAGTATTGTATGTATTGTTGTATTGTAGGAATGATATCAATAATAGAAGTTGGACAATATATTGTTTGTATCATTATTGGTTGTGATACATTATCGTGGTACAGATGCACATATTGTGATATTTGTTAAAAGACCTCAATAAATGTAAAAATTTTTCCATCACATTTTCACAGATATTATGATTACTTGGCTTCAGAATCGTGGTATCATGATATTATTGTTACCGACTTTGTTTTAGATGAACCCGCTAAGTTCCTGAACAAGGCCAGGGGTCCCATGGGTATGTCATCGTCCCTCAAAGGAGATCTAGAGCTCAAATGCGAGGTGTCTCCTGCCAGTGCGGTCGTGGTGTGGAAAAAAGATCAAGTGGAGATCACTGAGGACCAAAGAACCAACATTATCTCCAACGGTACTCAAAGGAAACTCATCATTAAAGGAGCCAAGAAGAGCGACGAAGGGCATTACTCGTGTGAGACAGCCACCGACAAAGTCACATTCCAGGTTAAAATAAAAGGTAAGCCATTTTTTAGGTTTTATGTGTGTGAAAATACACAGATTTTAACAGAATATTCTTTTTTTGTCCAGAAACTCAAGCTGCCTTCTCTAACAAAGAATCAGTTCAAAAGGAGGTCAAAGCCGTACTCTCCCAGAAAGCCACTCTCAGCTGCAACGTCTCCGACAGCAAGACGGAGGTGAAGTGGCACAAAGATGGAAAACTGCTCATATCCAGCCGCTCCATTTACACAGAAGTCAAAGGCAGTACTCGTCTGCTGGTGATTGAGAAGGTGGAGAAGAGTGACGCGGGGGAGTACACTTGTGAAGCTGCAGGGGAAAAGATGGTTTTTAAGATCGCAGTTACAGGTAAAAACAAATGGTTAAGTACATCGATTCAGTTATGGTTTATGAGGCAAATTTTTTAATGTCATTGTTTAATATACAGTAAAAGTGCTGGATGGACATTATAAAGAAATTAAATATAAGATCACAGTTGGACATTACAGTTTAAATGTAATAAAATAACAACATACAGCTGTTTGTTCAGAATTGTTAGGAACAGACTCCTTATTTTTTCTAATTTATCAATGAAATGTTGGACCAAATGCTATTTTTTCTGCTGGAACTGTGATAATGTTTTGGATCTTATTTTGTTAAGAAATTCATATAATGTGCACAGCATCTACTCTTTGCTTGCCAATATATTTGGCCAGTCAGAGGAAACCATGACAAAATAGAAAGACAATAATACAATATATCTAACAGTGGAATTGATAAACTTCGGATCACAATGGACAAATATGATGTTGATAACACAGTCAGGACACTCCAGGGTAGCTTTTTTCATCATCCTGAAACTGTCCTGAAATGATAGTTTTTATAGTTTACTTATTTTACTTTTTCAAGATAGATTTATATTCACAAAGGACTGGATTTGGCCCAGTGATACCAGGTTGGACACACATGGGCAGACATCAGCACATTTCTCTGACAGTGATGGGCCTCAAACAGATGAACAGTTTAGGTCAGACTGTTGTTTTTTATAAAATAATAACTCATCACTCAGACAGAGATGGTTTAGAGTCGGGATTGGACTGCTTTTTTACTAAGACAACTTTGTATATTGTGCTTGTAAACTGTTCCCTGTCGTCCTTGGGAATATCATCCCAAACACAGTCTTTATTGACCTGGGATGAATAAACGGCATCAGTCTCAAGTTGTGTACAGTACTTAACAACAACAGTATTACATATCCCAGCATGAATGAAACTACAATCTTTGTGCAGTTTGTCTATACAACAATGAAAAAGCTTGATTAAGATCTGTTAAAAAGTGGTTAAGCAGAATTAATTCTATCCCACTGTCTGTTCACTTACTTGTAGAGCCTCAGCCATCTTTCTCAAACAAAGAGTCCGTCCAGAAGGAGGTGAAAGCCACTCTCTCCCAGAAAGCTACTCTGAGCTGTGAAGTGTCCGAGTCCAACACTGAGGTGAAATGGTACAAAGACGGGAAACTGCTGACTTCCTCAAAAACCGTCCACACTGAGGCAAAAGCCAAGAGTCGGCAGCTGGTGATCGATAGTGTGGAGAAGAAGGACGCTGGAGAGTACATCTGTGAGGCTGGGACTGAGAAGCTGGTCTTCAAACTACAAGTGGCAGGTAGAAGAAGCCCTGAGATCCCTTTTAACCTAGATGTTGTTTCTTATTTTTTCTGATCTTGGAAGTACTTCACATCTTCAGTGATATGTACAAAATTGTTGACCTCCACAGATGCAAAGGTCCAGTCCGCCTTCTCCAACAAAGAGTCCATCCAGAAAGAGGTGAAAGCAGTTCTTTCCCAGGCCGCCACCCTTAGCTGTGAGATGGCTGACTCCAAGACAGAAGTGAAATGGTACAAAGACGGCAAACTACTGACTTCCACTAAAGTGATCCACGCAGAGTCCAAGGGCAAGAGTCGGCAGCTGGTTATCGACAAAGTGGAGAAGAAAGATGCAGGAGAATACATCTGTGAGGCTGGGACTGAGAAGCTGGCTTTTAAAATTCATGTTGAAGGTAAAAGAAAGGTCATGATGCTCTGTTTATTCTTGAAATTTGTTGGTTGGTTTAAAAGGAACATCCAATTTTTTAATCAGTGGAAGATAATAAATCTACAAAAAGAAAAAAGAAATGTAGTTTAGTTTCTTAATGTTCTTTGTGCAAAGATGTGCAAAGATGCAGAGATAAGAAAAACAAATAAGAATATGTGTTGTATCTCACTCATTTTTACAGCTTACTCAGCTTGTAGGAACATGATCATAAAGTAATTAAACCTTCACTGGATTTTATCGCGCTTTAAAGTCATGATTTCTAAGACAGACAAAATAATGTTTTTTAGGTAATGATATATTACTGACTGATGTGTTCCATTTTGTTCAGTTGTATACTACAAGATTCTACACTTTCCACTTTTAAGTCAGCATTTCTGTTTTAACCTATAATGTACTTACACAGACTAAACAGATCTAATCCATAAAGTACACTTTGATATTCTGTTTGTTGTGCCACATAATTTAAAAATCTCTTCATTGATTTCCTTCACAGACGCTAAATCTTCATTCCTAAACAAAGACTCTGTCCAGAAGGAAGTGAAGGCTACACTTTCCCAGAAGGCCACACTAAGCTGCGAGGTGGCTGATAACAAGACGGAGGTGAAATGGTACAAAGACGGCAAACTGCTCAGTTCCAGCCGAACGGTCCACATCGAGTCGAAGGAAAAGACCCGTCGACTCATGATCGACAGCGTGGAGAAGAAAGACGCCGGCGAATACATCTGTGAAGCTGGGACTGAAAAAATGTCATTCAAAATACAGGTGGCAGAGACCGAACAGAAGTCAGTATTCTCCAGCAAGGAAACGATCCAGAAGGAGGTGAAAGCCACGCTGTCGCAGAAAGCAAGTCTTAGCTGTGAATTGGCCGACAGTAAGACAGAGGTGAAATGGTACAAAGACGGTAAGCTGATCACTTCCAGTAAAACAATTCACACTGAAACCAAAGGCAAAAGTCGGCAGCTGATTATAGAAAACGTAGAGAAGAAGGACACTGGAGAGTACACATGTGAAGCTGGGAGTGAGAAGCTTACATTTAAGATACAGGTGGCAGGTAAGACAGACTACCTTACTTCCTCTTTTATTTTTACATCGGTTAAAGTAGTGTTTTAATAATAGGTTGTTGTCTTTCTAGAAGCTACAGTGGGCTTCTCGAACAAAGAGTCCGTCCAGAAGGAGGTGAAAGCTTCCCTGTCTCAAAAGGCCACCTTGAGCTGTGAGGTTTCTGATTCCAAAACTGAGGTCAAATGGTACAAAGACGGGAAAGTCCTCACTTCCAGCAAAGCAGTCCACATGGAGTCGAAGAGCAAGAGCCGTGAGCTGGTGATTGAAAAAATGGAGAAGAAAGACGCCGGGGAGTACACTTGTGAAGCTGGGACTGAGAAGCTGTCATTTAAGTTGCAAGTGGCAGGTAAATATGTCACTATATTTAACATTTAACATTGATAAGTCTATGCCAAAGCACTATAAATGAATTATCTTTTATTAGATGTGGCGGTCAAGTTCCAAAAGAAGTCTGTGAAGGATACTTCTGTGGTTCAGGTAAAAGAAGATATAGTTTTGACCACAGAGCTGACCACAGAGAGCGGAAACGTCAAGTGGTTTAAAGACGGAGTGGAGATCAAGGAGGGCACCCACTGTCAAATCAAAAAAGACGGCCTTTCTCGAACACTGATTGTAAAATCCAGTGAGGCCAAAGACAGCGGGACATACACCTGCCAGACTTCTGACGACAAGCTGGAATTCAAAGTCCAAGTGAAAGGTAGGTCACGTCAAACATTATCAGCAGCCTTGCAGATGGCGTATTTTCTCTGACGCCTTCATTTCATTACAGAGGCAGCTTTGAAGTTTGTCGCCCCTTTGAAATCTGCTTCAGTCGAGTTGGGAGGCACGCTGAGCCTCGTTTGCGAACTCAATCAAGCCACAGGGGACGTAGTGTGGCGCCACAATGGTCAGGAGATTAAGACCGGTGGCAGGTACAGCCTCAAGACAGACGGTGTCAAGAGAGTTCTCACTGTGACTGGCGTGACCAAAGAAGATGACGGAGAATACAGCTGCGAATGTAAAAATGACAAGACGTCAGTTAAAGTCTCCTCAAAAGGTAATTACTTGCATGAAAAGTCAAGAAAAGGGACAAAACCTATTATTATTTAGCTTATTTTAACATCTTCTCCTTTTCAGAGCCCAAACAAGTGAGGATTACCGCGAAGCTGAATAATGTAGCAGCCATGGAAGGCAAAGACGCCATCTTTAAGTGTACCATTACCCCGGCAGACGCCAGCGTTAAATGGTTTCACAACAATGTACCAGTTACTGTCGGGCCTAAGTATAAGACTGAGCACGGCGGCACTAGTCATTCACTCACCGTCACCTCTGTCACCCAAAAAGACGCTGGAGAGATTAGCATTGATGCAGAAGGCAAAAGCTGCAAAGCCACTCTGCAAGTCCAACGTAAGAATGTTATAATATCTGGATTAGCCAAACTGTTAGAGAATCATGTTAAGAAAATGGTACAATGGTGTTTGTAATGTACTCCTTTACCTTGTTGTCCTCAGATGAACCAGTGACATTCAAAAAGAAGCTTGAAAACTTGACGGTGGAGGAGCAGAGTGAAGCCAAGCTGGAGGTGGAGCTGAGCAAGGCCTCAGACGACGTGAGGTGGATGAAAAACAGCGTGGTGGTTCAGCAATCTGGAAACGTCGAGATCCGGGTCAATGGGGCTAAACAGACTCTGGTCATCAAGAATGTGACCACTGCCGACCGCGGATTCTACTCCTGTGAGACTCTGGATGACAAGACTCAGGCCAAGCTCAGTGTGGAGAGTAAGAAAATCAAATACTGAACAGTTTTTAGATCATGTTTAATAGTTATAGTCACATTCCTTTTATTTTCCCTGTAGTGAAAAAGATCCAGGTGATAAAAGGGCTAACGGAAACCAAAGCATGTGAGACGGAGACTGTCACTCTTGAAGTTGAGCTCAGTCAGGCCGACGTCGAAGGCTCTTGGACCAGAGATGGCTCCAAATTACGGTCGGGGTCCAGCTGTAGCATCACCGCTCTGGGAAAGAAACATGTTCTCACGTTGTCCAACCTCAAGAGGGAGGACGCAGGGACTATCGCCTTCCAAGCTGAAGGCGTCCACAGCTCTGCCAAATTAATTGTCACAGGTACCAGTATTTGTTTCAATATGGGAGCTATTCTCTCCATGGTGATAAATTAACACAGTTCTTGATTTATGCAGAACCACCAGCTATGATTTGCAAGCCCATCATGGATTTGAGTGTTGCTGAAAAGGAGAAAGTCACGTTTGAATGTGAAGTGTCTATAACAAATGCAGATGTTAAGTGGTTCAAGGTAAGAGGTGATGAAAGCTTAATCTTTTGTTGATTATAATGTGAAGAATTGAATCATATGAACAATGACTTTTCAGGAGGACGTGGAGATAAAATCAGGAAAAGACATCTCCATCCATTTACTGGGCAAAAAGCACAGCTTGGTCATCAATAAATGCACCTTTGAAAATGCCGGTACTTACATCTGTCGCACTCCTGACGATAACACTTCTGCCAAGCTCCAAGTTCTTGGTAAGGATTTTGCCAACAAGAACATAAATAATTATGACAACAGGAGCCAGGTAAATGGTCAAAATCTTGTTTTCTGCAGCCAGAGAGATTAAGATTATTAAGAAGCTTGAGGATGTGGAGGTGATGGAAAAGGAGAGCGCCAAATTTGTCTGTGAAATCTCACACGACGAAGTGGATTGTCAGTGGTACAAAGGGAGCGCCAAACTCAAAGCCAGTGATAACATCAAGATGAGACAAGAAGGTAAGGTTTGATGGTATAATGTGTACTTAATGATCAAATGTTGTTTGTTTCTTGCAAAATGGTCTTTGCTTTTGCACATAGGCAGGACATACACACTGGTGTTCAAGTGTGCTTCCATTGAAGATATAGGTGAGATCAGATTCACAGCTGATAAAGCCTCTTCTGCTGCAAAACTGAAAGTGAAAGGTAACCCATGTGTCCTCGTCATAATGTCTGTGTATTTGTGCATGCCTGATTTAATTTTCATGTGACAATGTCTAGATGTAGCTGCAAATGGATTTCTTTTATACATTACTCATAAAGTATTGTTTGGAGGTTGCCAAAACTAAACCTCACTTTGCTGCAAACAATATTAAAATATCTTTGTTTCAGTGCACTATGTATAAGAAAATATGACCAAAATGACAAGTAAAATATGAGTCAAAGAAAAAGAAAACAAAAAAACACTTGCAACCTTCTGATAATGCTTTACTCTGTGATGTAGAAAATCCAAATGCAATTGTTGTGCCTCATTGAGACCTGATGGCAAAAAGAAACACAATACATTTTTATTTCAACCTAGTTCCTGCAGCTTTTCTTTTTCCTTTATTAGAACAAATTACTTTGCATCATCTTTCTATCATCTTTTCATCAGTTCATCCATAATAATTCCACCTGTATGCAGTCCAACTCAAACTGTTTGGAAGAGAATACTGAAAATATAAATCCATTGATGCAGAGCAATTTCATAGTGCTTGCTGCTGCTGTCTCTGCTTTTACAAAATCAATTAGTGACAAGCACTAATGCTCTTTTGCATTGCTGCCCTATTTAATTTTTTTTTTTTACATCTAAAACATAAAGCAGTTGTGTAAAAGCATCAGCTGCTGGCTCAGGCTTTGTCTCTCTGGTAAAATATTCAATAAATAATCGTTTTCATTAATTGTTATTGTAGAACTTCCAGTCAAGTTTGTGAAGAAACTCAGGGATAAGATAGCCATGTATAAGCACCGCGGTCACCTTGAATGCCAAGTGTCACGAGCTAGTGCAAAGGTCAAGTGGTACAAGAACAAGACGGAGCTCAAACCCGGCAAGAAGTACGAGATCAGAAGTGAGGACATTTACCGGCAGCTCACCGTCAACGATGTGGACTCAGGGGACGAGGACACATACATTTGTGACGCCGTCGACGACAAGACGTCTTGTAAACTTCTGGTGGAAGGTAAAATGATGGAAGTAGAAAAAAGAAAATGTGTATATGACAGACAAAAACACACAGAACCGCCATCAGACTGCTTATGCAATGAGGTCTCTGTCTCTGTTTCATGTGTCTGATATGTTTGTTCCTTCAAATGTAGACTAACATAGACGCCGACTGCAGAAATACATACACATGACTGTATATTTAAATGCTTTCTTCTAGGTTTTATTTTTGGGGGTTAGCCATTTTGTATGTTCCTTTTACCAGTCAACAATACCTTCTTGATCTTGCCTTTATCTAAAATAACCACTTACCCCCTACAGAGCAGTCCATAAGTATTGTCCGTGAGCTTAGTTCAGTCGAAGTGACAGAGCCATTCGCTGCCGTCTTCGAAGTGGAGATCAGTATGGAACTGGTAAAGCCTCCGATATGGACTCTGAATGGAGCTGCTGTGAAGGAGAGCGCTGATGTTGAAATGGAAAAAGAGGGCACACTGCACCGACTCACTTTCAAAAAGACCAAAGCCTCAATGACCGGACCTGTGGTGTTTACTGCAGGGAAGAGCAAATCCCAAGCTGAGCTCACGGTCAAAGGTAATGTTTGCTGAAATGCTGAAATGGTTACCTAAGACTGTGCTGTATATAATAACAAATCCTTTTTGTTTGTTAAGAGCGTCCTCTGGAGATTACAGAGCCTATGAAGAACGTGAAGGCAAAGGAGAAAAGCTCAGCCATCCTCAGCTGCAAGTTTTCAGCCCCACCTAAAGAAGTTCACTGGTTCAAGGGGGACGTTCCTCTGGCGACATCAGACAAGTATAACGTAAAGCAAGACGCCACCAGGGCTCAGCTCACGATTCAGAAGTTAACAGAGGAAGACAGTGGAGAATACCGCTGTCAGTCCGGACCTGCGGAGAGCAAAGGCACACTAACAATTGAAGGTAGATTATGGTCTTTGTCTGTAATGTGTTTTCTGTTAACTTTTTGTTTATGAACTAATAGTACAATGAGTAACAAATAGAAAACAACATCGACAGGATGCAGAATGAGATACAAGACAAACCTACAAAACAAAAGATCTTTTTGGCTGATGTAAAAAAATCTATATTAAAGTCAAGCTTTTTTTAAATCATTTTTGCCCTGTTCATCCAAAATATAAGTCCATGGTCCACTACATCTTTCCCACAATTTTTCCGGCAATCAGTTTAACCATGACTTAAATTGGAATTTTTTTAGACTTTTGTTTGGGGGTTGTAAAGAATCATTTCTTTCCAGCAAAAGTCCCACCAAGTCTTAAGTTATTTGATGAAAACCCTCAAAATCCAAGCTCTCCGTCATATGTTCTTTATGATTTCTATGTGTTTTATCTGGTCTGTTGAGTTGATTGTTTTTTATATGTGCTTGTATATTACATTTGTGAATCTTTTACCCTTGCCCTTGTTCATGAAGTAAGAAGAAAGCACCACTAAATCTTTTTCATTAAATTCAATTCCATTTAACTTTATTTATGCCCAAGGAGAAAATTAATCCATTACCACGTACTAAGCACTCTATACAATCACGTCACATTATGCCTGTATATTCTATTCTATTTAACAGTTAACATTGTACATTGTCTTTGTAGTGCGTGACATAAAGATCACCAAACACTTAGCCGACACCGAGGTTGATGAAGATGGCGACGCTGTGTTCACGTGTGAAATAAACTACCCAGACGAAGAGGTCCAGTGGCTGCTCAACGACAAGGTGCTCTTCACCAACGAAGTAAACACCATCAGCCAAGATGGAAAAGTTCATAAGCTCACACTGAAGAACTTGGCACCTCAGGACGGTGGCACTATCAGCTTTCAAGTTCGCAAGGTCAAGGAATCGGTCACGCTTAAGGTGAAAGGTAAGAAATGCCAGTTTGACGTGCAGGCTTCCATAGTGACACTTTCAATATGCCTAATAATGTGAACCTTTTAATTGACATAGAAGTGACAGTTGCTTTTTTGTTTCCCAGAAAAGCGTGCGGTGTTCCTCAAGTCTCTGGATGACGTGGTTGGAGAGGAGAAAGGCATGATAACTTTGGCGTGTGAGGCCTCTAAGCCCAGGGTTTCTCCCACATGGAGAAAGGATGGTAAAGTCCTGAAGGCTGGACCAAAATACGAGCTCCTGCACACAGGAAAGTCTTTGGGGCTGATCATTAAAGATGTGACAAAAGAAGATGCTGGAGAGTACATCTGTGATCTGGGGACAGAGGCTTCCAAGGCGACGGTTACTGTCAGAGGTTGGTATAAATAAACGTTGTTTTTTTGTCCCAGCACTATCAAGTTTCAGTCTACCAGTATCCAGTTTAGGGAGAAGTGAACTAGACAGCAAAACAACACACAGACAAGACACTATAATATTTGTGTATCGCCATTACTTTGAAAAGGCTGACCATCATCTGCTGTTTGTGTTGAAGTTTATTTCAAATATCTACAAGAGAAAAAATAAATAAATAAAATAAACATGAGCCTACTAATAAAGAAACTAAAAAAATATTATCTTCAATAGGCAACAGTCAACCTAATTTACATGACCCAAAAGAAGTGGAAAGAAGTATAACCTTATTATTCCCACCCCTACGTTTATGTAAATAAATGTGAACTTTATACACAACCTTTTAATAACAAAAATATAAAATAATATAATATGATGTAATAATAATCTTATTATATGTTTGAGTAGTAGCTTTAATTGCATATTTGCAGAAACTGTTACCATAAATTAACGCAAAAGAAAATTTTATTACATAATCTCTTTTTCCTTCTATAAAATTAATATGCCATCATAAGTGTTCCTGAGTGTTCATGATATTTACTTAATCAAATTCTTATTTTATAGATTCACTGTGTTGCTGTTATCACACTTCCCTTTGAGCAAGGTCCTAAGATTAGCTTTTAGGTGAAGTTAGAAAATAAAAAAAATATCCTTCAGTGTAAAATCACATTATTTGTTTTCTGTACTAGAAATTGGCATCGGCATCACTAAGTGGCTGAAGTCGGCTGAGGTGAATGAAGGAGAGACGTGCAGCTTTGAGTGCATTCTGTCCCGTGAAAGCACGGACGAGTGCTCCTGGACTCTCAACGGTAAAACCATCTCAAACGGAGGCCGGTTCAAGGTCAGCAGTAAGGGACGCAAGTACATGATGTCCATAGACGATGTGACTCCTGCTGACGCCGGAGAGGTGGTTTTCAACATTACAGATCGCAGCTCTAAAGCTTCATTAACAGTAGAAGGTAGGCGGATGTTTTATCATTCACGAAATCAACAACTTTACCTCCTAACTCAAACACTAAAATGATCTGGACTTGTTACAGGGAAAGCCTCATCTGTTTCAAAGGGACTAGAGAATGTGAGTGTTGTTCAAGGTGAGGAGGCTGTGTTTACCTGTGAGGTGACCAAGTCCACTTCCACTGTAAAATGGGCCAAAGAAGGCAGAGCTATCAAGAAGAGCCAGAAGTACGAAATCAGTCAAGAGGAGAATGTCATGAAGCTGACAATCCATAGCGTCTGTGCTCAAGACTCAGGAGAGTACAGCTGCGAAGTTGTTGGAGGAGCCACCACCAGAGCCAAGCTGGAAATTAAGGGTATGGTATTTGTAGCATTTTGAAAAATACCACCTCTAACTTTTACCCATCTCTGCACTGTAAGCTTATTCTGAACATAACCTTTCAACTTTTTTGCCTAGAAGGAATAATACATTATTTACACAGCATATCACACACTCTCTGTATGTGTTTTTGTTTCTATAACTATGTACATTCAGATACATATAAAACAGTTCCATAATGCCAAGCAGATTCTTCCATAGGTGCACTGTTTTGTACAGGCTTTAAGAAACCCTTGTTGATAGTTAAGTCATTAGAAACAGAAGATAACTACCACAATAGCCCCAATTTAGAAAATGATTCAGGTGCAATGAATAGACTTTACATTACGTATTGCTGTGAAAAGTATCAGTGAGACCACATTTTTATAAACAACAAAGCTTGTTCTGATTACAACTACTACAAGTGTGTGTGTCAGGTATTTTATGTGGATTAATTAATATGGTAGCTACTGATTGTCTGCTACACATTTATAGTATATTATTCATAATGTACAAGCACTTCTTTGAGGCCTGTACCAACATATGTGCAGTAATATACATTGTGGAAATAATTTTGTTTGATGTTTTTAAAAATAGACTTTTGATCTGCCCAATTTACAGCAAAACATTGTTTAGACCAGACCTGGGCATTGTAAGGCCCGGGGGCCACATCAGGCCCTCCACCCACTCCTGTCCGGCCCTCAAGAGTGTAGTGTAGTATTTTGAACGCACTCGAAGACTCTTTGCCAAATAGTGTCAACAATAATATAACACTCACTCACTGTTCTGTCAGCTGAGGTTAGGCAGGTATTTTTGTGTGGTAACAGGAAGCTGGAATAGACTGTTAATGTTTAGACCATTTATTATTAAAACCGAGTTTAAGCTATGTTTAAGACCAGAAAAGGTCTTGACCTGGTTCACTTCTTTTTTAGTACCGGTTTATTGCATGTTTTTTTCTACATTTTGTATCATTTGTTTTTTAGGATTGGTTTAACATTTAGTTCTGGTTCTGGTCTTAATTGTAGTCTTTGTTTAGCATAGGATAAGTCTTTGATTAGTTTTGCTTTAGTCCTGAGTAAGTTCTGGTTTGGTGCTGGTCTAGTATTGGTCTTATTGCTTGCTGAGTCCTGGTGTAGTCTTGATTTAGTCCTGGGTTTGGTACTGGTCTTGGAGTTGTCCTGGGATTAATCCTTGCTATATCCAGGTTTTTACTTGTAGCCTGTAACCTTTGTATAGCCAGGCTTTAGTCCTAACTGAGTCCAGTCCAGGTTTAGTCCTGGTCTACTCCTTGGTTTGTCATGGTTTAGTCCTGGTTCAGTTCAAGTTTATTTGTGGCTTTCTAGGCATTTAATGATTGACAAGTGATGTCACCAGAACCCCCTGCTCTAATCCTAGCATGTTGTTTTAGGAGAATAATGTCACAGAATCAACCTAACTTAGCTTATATAATATAAACTGTAAAATACTGTAGCATTTGTAATGATAACATACTTCAAATGTTCTGTTAAATCTGTTTCTTTCTTTAGAGCCGGTCCATAAATTCACTAAAGCACTTCAGGACAGCCAGGCCGAGGAGATGAGCTCAGTGAGTTTACACTGTGAGACGGCCCAAGCTCCTTCCACTGTGATATGGCTCAAGGGCCACACAGAGCTGAAACCTGGAGGCAGATATGAGATGTCACAGAAAGAGGGTCTTTTGACTCTCACCATCAAAAACCTGGAGGAGCAGGACACTGATATATACACGTGCGACGTGGGCACTGCAAAGAGCATGGCCAAGGTGACGGTAAAAGGTAAGGATTTGAGTATGTTGCTTATTTTGGTGGATTCAGTTGACCATCAAAGGACAGAATATAAAGGCTTCTTTTCAAATGGTGTGTATGAGTTTTCTTGGCTTTTCTCTTTCACTGAAGTTGGAATTTATGTTGTGAGCGCCATGTTGAGTTTCCCTTGTCAGTTATCACATGATGCAGCCAAGCCTCCTCTCTTATATTAAGGGTCTATAAGGGATTTAAATTCTAATTTAATTCACTGTAGTTTATAATCAGTAAATAAGAACATAGTAATGTTGATAATATCCAACCTGATCATCACCTTCATCTGAGCAAAGTCCAACTGCATATTTTCAATAAAATGTATTGCTATGGATCGGTATGTTATGGCACCTAAACGGGTAAGCTTGATTGTGCAGCATTACCAGCCACCTTTACAAAGAAGCTCCAGAGCCAGGAGGCTGAGGAGGGGGCCAGTGTAACTCTGCGCTGTGAGCTCTCTAAGCCTGGGGTCTCAGTGGAGTGGAAGAAGGGGGCCCAGACCCTGAAGTCTGGAGACAAATACCAGATGAAGCAGAGGCAGGCTGTGAACGAGCTGCTCATCACCAAAGTGGAGCCAGAAGACAGTGGAGACTACAGCTGTGTGTGTGGAGACCAGAAGACCACCTCTAGTCTCAAAGTCAAGGGTAGGAGGAGGATTTTTAACAACAGTTACTCATCAAAGTGAATGTTGTCTGTCTTGATGTTTGTCTCTTGTCATAGCACTTGTCAGTGTACATCTTGTACTCGCTTCTTGTCCAGAGTCAGCTGGTCCCAGTTCTTTGCCATGTTCGAATATGACTGAGTCTATGGGAATCTGTATGAAGCATTATTTTATGAGTATAGGTTTGTTTGGTTTGGGGTCATTTACTGTCTATTGTAAATCATGTCCTACAATAATTGTTGAGCTGCTGTATTTTTTTTTGTTTTTTTTTGTTCTAGAAAGTAACTTGCAAAAATATTACTGTCTTTCATGTTGTATGTCCTGTCATGTTACTGATTTCTAACGTACTAATACCTGCTCAGCCCAACCAGTGACCTTCAGTCAGAAGCTCCAGAGTCAGGAGGCTGAGGAGGGGGCCAGTGTGACTCTGCGCTGTGAGCTCTCTAAGCCTGGGGTCTCAGTGCAGTGGAAGAAGGGGGCCCAGACCCTGAAGTCTGGAGACAAATACCAGATGAAGCAGAGGGAGGCTGTGAACGAGCTGCTCATCACCAAAGTGGAGCCAGAAGACAGTGGAGACTACAGCTGTGTGTGTGGAGACCAGAAGACCACCTCTAGTCTCAAAGTCAAGGGTAGGAGGAGGATTTTTAACGACTGTCTGTTTGGGTGTTTGTCTCTTCTGTTAACTCTACTTTGAACTAGTGAGTGTACTACTTGTACTTGCATCTTATCCAAAGTCAGTCTGTATTGGTCCCAGTCCTCTGTACACATTGTTTTCCTGGAAATTTGTGTTTCACTTTATATCATAGATTTTCAATTTTGGCTATACCTATGCATATTTATTTTGGGCATTTGGCTTTTATTGTCTATGCAAATAGTAGCCTGCCAGATTTGTTGTTATTTTGTCCTGTTTAGCAATTTTCTGTTGTTCATGTTGTATGTCCTGTCATGATACTGATTTCTAACCTACTAATACCTGCTCAGCCCAACCAGTGACCTTCAGTCAGAAGCTCCAGAGTCAGGAAGCTGAGGAGGGGGCCAGTGTGACTCTGCGCTGTGAGCTCTCTAAGCCTGGGGTCTCAGTGGAGTGGAAGAAGGGAGCCCAGACCCTGAAGTCTGGAGACAAATACCAGATGAAGCAGAGGGAGGCTGTGAACGAGCTGCTCATCACCAAAGTGGAGCCAGAGGACAGTGGAGACTACAGCTGTGTGTGTGGAGACCAGAAGACCACCTCTAGTCTCAAAGTCAAGGGTAGGAGGAAGATTTTTAACAACAGTTACTCAACAAAGTGAATGTTGTCTGTCTTGATGTTTGTCTCTTGTCATAGCACTTGTCAGTGTACATCTTGTACTCGCTTCTTGTCCAGAGTCAGCTGGTCCCAGTCCTTTGCTATGTTCGAATATGACTGAGTCTATGGGAATCTGTATGAAGCATTATTTTATGAATATAGGTTTGTTTGGTTTGGGGTCATTTACTGTCTATTGTAAATCATGTCCTACAATAATTGTTGAGCTGATGTATTTGTTTTAGTTTTTTTTTGTTCTAGAAAGTAACTTGCAAAAAAGTTACTGTCTTTCATGTTGTATGTCCTGTCATGTTACTGATTTCTAACGTACTAATACCTGCTCAGCCCAACCAGTGACCTTCAGTCAAAAGCTCCAGAGCCAGGAGGCTGAGGAGGGGGCCAGTGTGACTCTGCGCTGTGAGCTCTCTAAGCCTGGGGTCCCAGTGCAGTGGAAGAAGGGGGCCCAGACCCTGAAGTCTGGAGACAAATACCAGATGAAGCAGAGGGAGGCTGTGAACGAGCTGCTCATCACCAAAGTGGAGCCAGAAGACAGTGGAGACTACAGCTGTGTGTGTGGAGACCAGAAGACCACCTCTAGTCTCAAAGTCAAGGGTAGGAGGAGGATTTTTAACAACAGTTACTCAACAAAGTGAATGTTGTCTGTCTTGATGTTTGTCTCTTGTCATAGCACTTGTCAGTGTACATCTTGTACTCGCTTCTTGTCCAAAGTCAGCTGGTCCCAGTCCTTTGCTAAGTTTGAATATGAGTCAGTGGGGATTTGTATGAAGCATTTTGTAAATGTACACTTTTATATTTTTGGCAATAAGCATTTTACTCCATATTGTGCATTGCCAGTTTTGTTCTCTTTGTTGCATTGTGGTGTATACACCAGAAAACCACTGCAAACTTAAATAATGAGGCATAATGAAAGATTCTATGTAATGCTTTCCTAGATTTTGTATGAAGCATTATTTTTATGAATGCAGATTTGTTTGGGGGCATTTATTGTCTATTGTAACTCATGTCCTGTAAGAATTGTTGAGCTGCTGAATTTGTTTTCGTTTTTTTGTTCTAGAAAATAACTTGCAAAAAACGTACTGTCTTTCATGTTAAATGTCTTGTCATGTGAATGATTTCTAACCTACTAATACCTGCTCAGCCCAACCAGTGACCTTCAGTCAAAAGCTCCAGAGTCAGGAGGCTGAGGAGGGGGCCAGTGTGACTCTGCGCTGTGAGCTCTCTAAGCCTGGGGTCTCAGTGGAGTGGAAGAAGGGGGCACAGACCCTGAAGTCTGGAGACAAATACCAGATGAAGCAGAGGGAGGCTGTGAACGAGCTGCTCATCACCAAAGTGGAGCCAGAAGACAGTGGAGACTACAGCTGTGTGTGTGGAGACCAGAAGACCACCTCTAGTCTCAAAGTCAAGGGTAGGAGGAGGATTTTTAACAACAGTATAATTACTCATTAGAGTAAATGTTGTCTGTCTGGATTTTTGTCTCTTGTGTTAGCTCTACATTTAACTAGTGATTGCACAGCTTGTATTAGCTTATATTAAGCATTTTGTAATGTATGCTTTTTTTTTTTGGCAGTTTGTTTTATTTTAAATTGTGCTTATACTGAATATACCAGAGCATAACTCCTAGTTTCAATATGAGGGTAGAAAAAAAGTCAAAACATAGCAATAGTGTGCATACTGAATACCCAGCATTACATCCTCAGTCATTTTGAATTGGTTCAATCTTTTTTTTGACCTTATACAGATAAGCTATACAAATAACATGAATTAATGAGTCAATGTGATGATTTCTCAGAAATTGTATGATGCACTTTTTTTATGTTGATTTTCATTTTGCTGTCAATTGTAAATAGTGGCCTGTCAGAACTGTTGCCAGTTATTTTGTCCTGTTTAGCAATATTCTGTCTTTCATGTTGTATGTCTTGTCATGTGACTTATTTCTAACCTACTAATACCTGCTCAGCCCAACCAGTGACCTTCAGTCAAAAGCTCCAGAGTCAGGAGGCTGAGGAGGGGGCCAGTGTGACTCTGCGCTGTGAGCTCTCTAAGCCTGGGGTCTCAGTGGAGTGGAAGAAGGGGGCACAGACCCTGAAGTCTGGAGACAAATACCAGATGAAGCAGAGGGAGGCTGTGAACGAGCTGCTCATCACCAAAGTGGAGCCAGAAGACAGTGGAGACTACAGCTGTGTGTGTGGAGACCAGAAGACCACCTCTAGTCTCAAAGTCAAGGGTAGGAGTGTTTTGCGTTGTTTTTATCATGTGATATTTATCTTAAGTGAAACACGTTGTAATTGTAAATGTTGTGTTGTAAGTCTTACCCCATGTTCAATGGTGTCGGACTTTTTATTTGAAAACTGCTTTTTTACTCAGTGGGTCATGTTCAACCTTTATAACAATATTAAATATTGTAAAATGTATATTATGCGACTTTATGTGACTAGTTACACCTTACTTTATATAAATAAATCCAGGCTTGACATATCTATTGCAATGACATATTTATCACAACATGACACTTTACTTAAAGCTTTGGATTCAAGTTTCAGGGGTCTAAAGTAGTATGTAAAGATTCTGTCAAAATCTGTTCCCCAGCTTTGAAACAGTCAGCTGCACCAACAGACACTAAAGCTGAATCTAAGACGCAGGTGACCACAGAAACTACAGAAGGTACGGAAGAGAGGGAGGCATTGTGCTGCTTCATGTGGTCTCTCCATCTCTGCAATGTCGTGCAGGCTTTGGCCTTTGCTCCAGTGAAAAAAGAAAGTGTTCTGAGTTTCCAACATTTTGTTTTTTGCTGTGTACAATATGGCTTCTGTTTGTCTTTCCTCGTTGTGGTATATTATGATACTTTCAGTGGCTTTTGATCACAGCAGTTTTGCTGTGTTGTTGTAAGTTACCACTGCACTCGTTGTCATCATGGCTTGATGCAGCACTTTTTTTGTTTCTGTCGTACTTATATTTCAGCCAATAAGACTGAAGTGGCGTCCACTATCTCCACAGACAAGCAACAGAAGCAGGAGATTAATGAGATAGTGAAAGGTAAAGAGGACTCAGCAGCTTTTATAGTTTGTTTGTGCAGGCTTTTCTCGGTGTCTGTACTTATTCTAGCCATTTCATTGATATTAATCTACTGTTATGTCCTGGTGTTGTATCACTGGCGTTAACATGCTTTGTCTGGTTGTTTATGCTGTAGTCTGTGCCATTGATGATGTTTTGTTTTTTGTGCGTTTGGCTGGGAAATTGGCATCATGGTCTGTCTTTGCTTCGTTCAACTTCAAACCTGGGTGTTATTCACAGTGGTAGTATTATTTTACAAATTTAAAATGTGAGCCTCATATTTATATTTGTGATTTCTTAGCTGTTGCACTGACATCCGCTGAACAGATTCCTAATCAGGAAACACCAAGAACTGTAACAGAAGGTAAATGAACTTGCAGCATCTTTATGCACGGCTCTCGGCAACAACGTCAACACCACCCGCTTTATCACTGATTTACTAGCTGTCGTTTTGGTGGTCATTTGTAAAGCTGCATTTCTGTGTTGTGTTCATTGTGTGTCAGGATTTCATGGCGCTCTGTTGTAATGGACAGGTGCTTTATATGTGTATGATGTCAATTGCAAGGCTTAGAGGCATTTTGAGTTGTTGTTTGAATCATCATTAGCTGGACTGAAGTGTATATCTTTATTTTAGTGGCTTGGCAGGCTGTTGTCTATGAAGTTACAGATCTGCTGCTGTCTCTGAAGGGAATTTAACATTGTATTTGAACTTAGTTGCTGGTGAAAAAGCTGCTACACAGAGCGAACAGAAGCAGGGGACCAAAGAGACCGTTGAAGGTATGGAAGGATGCTGGTGCTTGTGTCTGCTTCATTATTTCGCAATTCATCTGTTTTGTTGTGTTATGTGTGCGGATAGGGCTTGGTTTCAGTCTGGCACTTGATGTAATGATGATTTCCAGATTTTCACGTTCTAAAGCAGAAGGTAGCAGTAAGTGTGGTCATTTTAAGGGCATGGAGACAGTTTAAAGTGGTCTGGACAGATCATTGACAGGTCGGATCTGCGTCTATCACAAGTTAAAACACAGAGCAGATATGTGATCTTTACATTGTTTTAATGCCCAATCCTTCTGAGAGCATAAACGGGGGCATTATACCAAGATGCCAAATTAAATTAATTTATGTGTATGTCACTTTGTAATTGCATTTCAAAATTGTCCCCTTTTCTGATGCTAAATTAAAAGATGGCTAAATATAATGATGTAAGCTGGAGTTTAAAAATTAATAAGGCTTCAATTTGTCATAATAGAAATGAAGTTGCCGACACCTCCTGATGAGAACAACAAAGTAGTAGAAGGTATGAACATGTTTGTATTACATGTTTCGATTAGTTTTTTTGTCGTTTGGAATGTAAGCTTTTGCGACGTTGCACTGTCTATTGGTTTTTTTCTTATTGCTTGCCAAATGTATTGTCACCATAAGTAAGATACTTTTCATATTGAAAGTTACTATTGTTTGTTGCCGTATCGTCTCTGGATGTGTTGTCTAGTCTTATTGAAAATATTGCACTTCTGAAATGGAGAAAGCCTTGTGTTAAAATGAACTCAAATTGCAGCAGAGAAGTCCGTTGCCACAAAAGAATCCTCCAAAGTTGAACCTGAGAAGAAAGAGGAGAGAAAGTTGAAGGTTGAAGGTATGTTTTGTGTGATGAATGTCCAGTTACAGAGGAAGATGTTTGTCAGAGAGAAGGAATCTGGTCTGGTTTTGTTTGTCGTGGTGTCGTTTTTGTTTTGTATTGTCTTAAATAAAAGGTGTATGGACATTTTCAGCCAATTCTGATTCTGATTCTTGTTGGCGCACTGCTGGTGAAAAGATGTATTTGTTGATATTGAATTGGATCACATCATCTGCTGTCTGTGAGGTCATCCCAAAGCCAGTGTCTACAAAAACCCGAGCAAAACAAAAAGGAGATTTTGAATATTTATGTGACAATGACAGACTTTGCTTTCACTCGTCTATGTTTGCTCTCAAGTTTCTGGGTTGTGTTTGAGAGTTAGTTCCTTCTACTTTGGCATTATTAAGACGACATTGTGCGGTTGTTAATGTAAGACAACTCGTCTCTGGCCTTCCACAAACAATAACACACTCTATCAACATTATTCCTTTTATTCCATCCCCAGTTTCTCCAGTCACAGTCACTGAAGGCCTGGAGAACCGTGAGGCTGAGGAGGGAGGCAGTGTAACCTTTCACTGTAAGCTCTCTAAACCTGGACTGCCTGTTGAATGGAAAAAGGGAACCCAAGTTCTGAGTTGTGGAGAAAAGTACCAGAAAAAGCAAACAGGATGCAATTATGAGCTTCAGATACTTGACTTGCGGCCTGGAGACACAGGGAGCTACTCCTGTTGTTCAGAGAACGCAACCAGCTCTGCCTCTTTGGTTGTAAATGGTACTGTGTGGACTCAAGGTGTCTTTATTTATTCAGCAAGTCTAGTCTTGTGATAATAACTTACTGTAACTTGTGTTTTCTATTTAATAGCTGTTCCGGTGATTTTTACTAACGAGCTTGAAAGCCAGTCAGCTGAGGAGGGAGACAGTGTTACCTTGCAGTGTGAGCTGTCTAAAGCTGGCATTTCTTTGGAGTGGAGAAAAGGAGAAGTGGGGCTTTGTCCTTGTGCCAAATATGAAATTAGACAGAAGGGACATGTCGCTATGTTAGTAATCCATGATGTAGACCTAGACGATGCTGGGTCTTACACCTGTGACACTGGGGACAAGCAGAGCACGGCACAACTCACGGTTAAGGGTATGCTTATAGAGAATGTCTCTCTCAGATGCAGCTATCACTGTAAAGGCATATTTAGGCCATTGGCAATTGTTATGTGGCCTAATTTTGTTATTTTACAGTCTGTGCTTCATATACAGGGATTTAAAAATTGAGCTAATGCTATATAACCCACTGTTTTGCATCGCATTCCATCAGTAAATACTTATTAATTATTGTTGGCCTTATGTAGTGAAAATAAGCCTACTGTATTTTAATTTGGTTGCATTTTTTATTTTTTGCAATTTAGCATTTTGGCCCTGAATGTGACTGTGCAAACTTGAATAGAGTGAACACCCTCCTGCCTTAATGTTTCTTAACCTAATTTATTAATCTCCTACAGCCCAGCCTGTACTTTTCAAGACCCAAATGAAGAACCTCGAAAGTCAGGCCGGCGAGAGCGTCACTTTCCGCTGCGAAATCACAAAGCCGGGAGCCAGTGTAGTGTGGAGATGTGGCGACAAGGTGCTGGAATCCAGCAGCAAGTATCAGCTGAAACAGGAAGGGACCGTAGTGCAGCTTGTCGTCTATAAACTGAACAGAGCTGACTCAGGGGCGTACTCATGCGATACGGGCAGCCAGAGGACATCAGCTATCCTCTCGGTGAAGGGTAGGGGTTTCATCTTAATTCTCATTTTCCTTCCACTTGAGGTGTCCTTTCTTCTTGTCTTCCCTATTTCACTTTGACCTCATCTTCTTTGCACAAATAAACCCTTGAGCATGCACATTCTACCAACACTTCCTTACTATATCGAGCTTGAGATCTCCTTGTCTCTATATTCACTTCTTCTCACTCCATCTACTCTTGCATTTTTCCACAATACTTTGATTTTTCACACTCCTCTTTTGCCTGCTCACTCTTCTTTTCCTCCTTAAACTTTAACCAAGTTTTCTCTGCCTTGTTCACCACATACTCACATATTCTCCCAGATTAAATCCTTTCTTAATTATTGAACACTCTCCAAACAGAAGCTGACGTTAGTATCCTGAAGTTCTTGGATAGCTGCGTGGTACAAGAGGGCGACGACGTCCGATTCGAGTGTGTGGTCTCCTGCGAAGATGCGCCCGAGGCCCAGTGGAAACTCCAGGACGTGCCGCTGCAGAATAATGAAATGAATGTGATTGAGATAAACGGTCGGGTGCACACCCTCACTTTAAGAGGCGTGACTACAGCCGACTCAGGCACAGTTATTTTCACTGTGGGTAACAACACTTCCACTGCTTCGCTCACAGTCAGAGGTAAGGGCATGTATTACAGCAAGTTTTATGGTCATTAGTTTACTTATAATACAGGAGCACTTCACTTCATTTGTTTTATCTTTTTTCCTTTGTGGGACACCTGCTTTTTGTCTTTGCACAATTATACGTGGAAATTGTTGCAATTTCTGCTGTGTATTAAAATCTGCTGCACACACCTCTGTATTGTTCAGGGTTCCCATCTTGAAATTCTTCAAAAATGCTTAATATTTAAACCGTGTTGTCTTGGTCTAATTATCCAGTCAAGTTTGGTATAAAATTTCTCAGCTGGTTGGCTGGTTCTTTTTAGGTGGAAGAAATGTTTTGACCTTCAGTGTGCTCTGATTTTCACAAAAAGGATAATGAGAACAGTCCTTAGAGTTATAACAGTACCTTGCTTGGATCCTAAGGGCCAGGTCTACTAAAGTGCCATCACAAAAAACTTTTTTTGACACAAAAACAGTGCTTTCCATATTTTCTAATAAAACTGCCTATGTATTTTTAGGAGTTACTATTTCACAGCTCAAAAACTGGGGAGGAAAGTAAGATTTGTGACTTTTTATGCTGAAAAAGCACATCATAACCTCAACAAACTAAGGTTCAAGAGGAAACTGTGCTCAAAAGCAACATCACTGCAGATATTTGAGTGTTTGCATATTCACCACTAAAATATGATTACAATTACAAGTTTACAGTAGGTCATTTCTTTATAATATAAAAAAATAATTCTTTATAAAATCTTCTGAGATTTTCTTCCAGAATTGTGACTGTTATTATACTCTTAGATATTCTCTTAGGAGTTCAGATGGTGCCACTTGTCATGCTTCAGGTTCACATAAATTTGTGAATTTGACTTGTGCTTAACAAGAATAAATGATGTAGTTTTAGTAAATATGCTGCTAAATAAACCACGATATTGCAAATAGCATTCCAGGCTAATTTGCGCACCTTAGTTGATCTGGCCCTTAGTTGGATAAATAGTAGTTAGTAGTTTACCATTGCTGTTAGTTGTTGAAAAAGTTTGAATGAACTTTGAAAATGCTTGACAAACATTTAAATTCACCTTGGAGATGGTGTATGGACTCTTGACTGTGGTGCTATTGAGATTCTAATACTTTTCACGGAAAGTGGATGTTAATTGCAAATTTTGAGCTTTCTTAAACAGCTGGTATTTTTATTCTGTTTATCTATTTATGCTTTCTGGTTGGAAAGTTGTTTTGGAAGTGTAAGTATGTAAAACATCCTGGCAGATTTGCTTTTTTTGCTTTTTTTGTTTTGTTTTTGTGGGTTTGTTATCTAATTCATTGGTCTTTCCGGCAGCCGCTGCAGTCACATTCAAGAAAGGCCTGGAAAGTCAGGAGGCCACAGAAGGAGGTAAGGCCACGTTGTCATGTGAGACTTCGAGCTCCGACTGTAAAGTGACCTGGCGCAGAGGCTCACAGGTCCTCAGTCATGGAGACAAGTATAAGATGGAGAAGAAAGGCACCACCCACAGCCTGGTCATACACAAGCTTAACATTGGCGACAATGGAGAGTATACCTGCGACACGGGCGACAAGCAAAGCACTGCTTCCCTTACGGTGAAAGGTAACAGGACATCTTCATCTCATCATATCCATCTGTCTCCCCTTACCCTTTCCTAAAGTCCATCGCTCATTCATCCATCTCATTTTGGTGGACCATAACCACCATCCACCTTCCACCTGCCATCATCCAATTTTCATCTGCTTGAAGTCTTTTAGCTATAGTCATTGGAAGTTAAAGTTTGTTTTTAAACCATGAAGTAAACATAAGTAGCACCCTCTGTTAACCTTCCATGCTTCCATTCACTCGCAGAGCATGTCCGTATCATCCGAGAGCTCTGCGACATTACCGTCATGACCGGCCAGGACGCAGTCTTTGAGGTGGAGCTGTCCCAGCCTGGCGTCACAACAGGAGAATGGTGGCTCGGAGACAACCTCCTTCAGAACAATGACCTGAATCAGATGAGCAGTCAGGGAGCAGTGCACCGGCTGGTCCTAAAGATGGTCACCACAGATGAGTCAGGAGATGTGGCTTTTGTTTTGGGAGAAGAGAAATGTGTGGCTTGTCTTCAGGTGGAGGACAAACCCAAAGGTAAAGTACAGGACGGGGTCAATAGACAATTTAGGTGCTGTTTGATGCAGACACAGCCATGGCATAACCTTTCTCAATCCAACATTTAAACATTTATCATTATTATATTATAATTACTGACATTTAAAAAAGATAATAATTGCTTATATTTTAATCAATCCAATATTTCAGATAACACTATAACAATGTAACAATATAGAACAACTATCAAATATCATGCCATTTTATTCACAGTAGAGCATAAACAACTGTTGAAACTAAGACATTTTACAATTTCATGAAGAGTAGTAGCTCAGTTTGATTTTGATGACAGCAACCCATCTACAAGATTTGAGACAGGTCTGGAGGAGCATTTGGCAACCAATTAGGTTAATTTGCAACAGGTCAGTGACATGACTGTGTATAAAAAGAGCATTCTGGAAAGGTAAAGCCTCTCAGAAGTAAAGATGGACAGAGGTTAACAAATCTGCAAAAAACTGCATCTAAAAATTGTGGAACAACTTAAGAAAAACTTAAAATGCAAAGGCTCAGATAATCTGGAGAAATCTCCGTGGCAAAAGTGATGCTTTAAAGATGCCTGATTCTGTTTCTCGTGTGTCTGTTCTCACTGCATGGATCAAGAATACTTCCAGAAGTCACTGTCTGCGACAAAGTTCACTGTACTATCCACAATAGAGAGATAAAGCTGAATCCAGTAAAGGAGAAGCCATGTGTGAAGTCCATCCACAAATACTTCCGTCTTCTCTGGGCTAAAGCTCATATAAAAGGCTACAAAATGTAAAAAAGATGAATCAAAGTTTGAAATTCTTCTTGGGCCAGACTGACACTGAGTCCTGCGAACTGAAGAAGACAGGCACATATCAGTGCACAGAACAAAAGTCTGTCTCTGATGTATGGGGCTGCACTATCAACTGAAAAGTATATAAAGGTTTTTGAGCAATTGGCTCCCATCTAGACAATGTCTCTTTTAAGGAAGGCTTTGCTTATTTCAGTGACACAAACCACAGACCTCATCCATCACAACAACAAAGCTTCACAGTAGAGTCCAGATGCTGAACTGGCCTGCCTTCAGCCCTTTAACCAATAGTAAACATTTAGAGCATCATTAAGAAAAATCCAGCAAAAAAGAGCAAGAACTGTTGAGTAGCAAGAATCCATTGAATGTGACGACATTCTTGTCCTAAATCTCCAGCAGCTAGTCTTTTCACTTCCCGGAGCTTTAAAAGAGGGGATGCTACACAATTATAAAGATGGTTCTGTCCCAACTTTTTTGAGATGTGTCGCTGCTCTCAAATTTAATGCAATACTTTTTTTTTTTCATGAAATGGTAAATGTCTCAGTTTCAACACCTAATATGTTGTTTATGTTCTATTGTGAAAAAAAAATGGTTTTGTGAGATTTGGTAATCAATGCATTATAGTTTTATTTACATTTTACACAATGTCCGGACTTTTTTGGGATTGGGTTTGTATATTTTTGCTGGATTAGTTACACTTCTTAGAGATTAGGTCAATTCACATGCAAATTTAACAACAAAAATCATATTTTCAGTGACAATACTAGAGAAACCCCACGACACAGAAGCATTAGAGGGTGAGACAGTGACCCTGGCCTGCACCATCTCTGACCCCAATACTACTGTCACATGGATCCGAAACAGCACTGCCATCAAAACAGGTCTAAAATATGACGTGAAGAAGAATGGAGCATTCCAGCAGCTTCGTATCCACAATCTGATGCCAGACGACTCTGGAACATACATCTGTGACACCGGAGATGAACAGTGTGAAATCAAGCTTACTGTCGAAGGTAAAAGAGTGATGTTAAGCCTCTTCTCACAGTGGACCAAGATTGAAATTCCACTTCATCAAATCAAATCCTTGCTGTCATCTCAACATCTGATACCATATTTTCCTTATGTTAAAATTTCATCAGGTGCCCCTGCATTCTTCCAAAAGGAGCTAAAGAAACAGGAAGCCATCGAGGGCGATGATATTGTCCTCTGTTGTGAGCTTTCAAAACCAGGTGTTCGTGTTGAGTGGAGAAAAGGAGGCGTGGTTCTCCATTCGGGTAAGAAGGTGGAGATAAGGCAGGATGGGTGCGTTCAGGAGCTGCGGATACACAATGTGGACCAAGAGGACAGTGGATACTACACTTGTGATGCAGGAGACCAGCTCACTACAGCCTCTTTGACTGTGCAAGGTAGACTTCTTCAGTAATTTGTTCTTTATTTTGAAATTCTGACGGTGTACTAAAAGATTGTGCTTTTAAAAAAACATGAAAATGGACAGTTCCTATTTCAAGAGACTCAGTGAACACATCTGTGTTTATTTTCACTCAACAGTGAAAGAAGTCCTCATTTTGTCTGGTCTTAAGACCACTGACGTCTTTGTCGGGGAGTGGGCTACGTTCTCCTGTCAGTTGTCTGGCAGGGCGCCCGGCAAGGTGCAGTGGTGGCTGGACGGCACCTTGCTGGAGGACAGTCCGTTTAGTGAGATAGGTCTGAGCCAGGGCCACATCCACACACTCACCTTAAAGAACCTGGCCACAGACGACTCGGGCACTGTCATGTTTAAAGTGGGCAGTCTGGTGTCGACAGCCAAGCTCTTAGTCAAAGGTATTACATTTAAAGATAAAAAGGCTGAGGCTGACAGTGCTTCACTTATTGTTTTATGCTGACCAAATAACAATCTAATGTTCTTGGCTTTCTAACAGTTAGAGGTTGCTTGGTGACCTATATGCTTGCTTTTTAGCAATGCCTTTGACAGCCAGTTAAATAAATTGTCTTTTTTTTGTCACATATATATATATATATTTTTTTTTTTTTGCCATACTAGCGCCATGTGCAGCACTTTTTGTGAGAAATTATGCATAAGCAGACATTTTATTAATTCTGGCTATATAGCGATTGCCAAGCACTTAACATATGTGAATGTAATTGCACAGTAAAACTGGGTGCAGCAACAAAATAAGAGTAAAATTATTTAAATTAAATGTATGATATATCCCATATACAAATCTTTCAGCACCTTTTACACATTTTCTCTGCTCTGTCACTTGGGCTGTTGATATTAAATCATAATCACGATTATATTTTCACTTTTAAACAACACCAGTGATCAATTTTTGAAAAGTAGTATACACATAGTTATATTAACAAGATAAAATATTGGTTACATACATATTATATATCTTTGTTTTGCACTTAACCTTGTATTGGCTTTAGATGGCCACAGGGAGTGACATGTTCAAAGAGTGAAGGAGACAAGTTTAATGAAGCTTTGAGATACTACTCCAGGCGCTTGAACACTTTTAATGAGTTATTACTGGTTTCTGTTGAGGAGGTTATGAGAGAAGAGGAGTGTGCACACTTGAACATCTAGGCAAGGGTTGACTGAAATGAATGTGTGTGGCTTGGATTGGCTGAGAACCAGCCGAACGAGTACAGAGATTGTAAGAAATGGGGTTTAGTTACTTTTTTCGCCGTTGAGAGCATGAAATCTTGTTTAAGAAAGTATATTAGCGTTGTGTAGAGTTAATTTCAATTCCATTTGAAAAAAGCATGATCGTGATTATTACAGTGTCAACCTGTAGCCCTCTGAACTTTGAAAAGTAGACCTGGCTTTGGTGATAAAATGTGAATTGGCTTTTTTTTTCAGATTTAGTGAGTATACAGTTATCCTCTTTGGAAAAGTGCTGCTCCACCCATCCACTCTCACCCGCTGCCATCAAATACTGATCCTACTTTCATCTCCATTGCCCGATCTCATCGTTATGCAGCCCCTAACCCCTGCAACTATGAAAACTTTAACCCATATTACTCTGAGCCTGTGAGTCTGGCCTTTGTATGCATTTGCAATGCCTCTAATGTAATAAGCCACCAGCATTGGCTGATTATTGTCACAGTCCTGGTTGTTGACAGATGGGCTTTTGACCTTCTTTTACTTTACTGCCCAAATGGCAACTCCATCACAAACCTCAATGTCCTATCTTAAATTGTTGCTTAGGGGAAGTAAGTATTGGTTTTGGTTAATTATGGTTTATATAAGTCAGGAGCAAGAATTTGTCAAATAGGCAGTTCTGGCTGTGAGTTGTCAAGGTTTCAAACAATTTAAGCTTCATTTTAAGTAGGTTAGTCAGTGGTTAGTCTAATTGGGTAAGGGTTACATGCAAAGTTAGCAGTGTCGAAAAGTTAGTCAAAGTGACTTGGCCACTTTCTTCCATAAAATGTATTAGGTCCAATTGAAAAACTGTATGGTGGTTGGGAAGCCCATATGTCACCAGGCTTGTCCTGCGCATGTGGTAACACGCTGGCCTCACAACCCCTGGCCTCACCCTCAGATCCCACAGTGGAAGTGGTGAGCGAGATGGAGGACCTTCGGGTGTTTGAGAAACAGCCGGCTGAGTTCATCTGCCAGTACTCACGTCCAGTGAAAGCTCAGTGGAAGAAAGACGGGCGGCCATTGCAGCCCGACGGCAAGAGGGTGGTGGTGGAGCAGGACTGGAATGTGGCGCGCTTGTTCATTAGCCATGTGTCCGCTGAGGACAGAGGCACTTACTCCTGTGAGGCAGAGGGCACTTGTGTGGTTGCTTCACTGCATGTGGAAGGTGAGCTGCCCTCCACGTGAATAGAGCACCATTCTCTAAGTCTCCTCTGCTTCCCCATACCTCACAAGTCCCTCATAAAGTCCTCCTTTATTTTTTACAATTATATTTTCAAGTCCTTTCTCACTGGAACTTAATCTTTGAGGGTTTTTTTTTTTGTTACCTTCTTATAGACAAACCAATCACCATCGTCCAGAACCTAGAGAATATGGAAACGTTTGATGGAGGTGAGGCTCTGTTTGAATGTGCCCTGAGCCGTCCTGAGACCAAAGATTGTCAGTGGCTTCTTGATGGAAAACCAGTGAAGGAATCTCCAAATGCTGAGGTTGTGTCATTCGAGAGTGGCCTCCGTCATTTACTCCTTTTGAAAGAGTTGCGCGTTAAAGACAGCTGCACTGTGACCTTTAAAGCCGGCACAGCTTCCACATCTGCTCAACTCATTGTCAAAGGTGACTTATAATTATCATCTTCACATTCAAATTGTGATTAAATATGACCTAATGCCCTAACTAGTTTAACTTTTCTCTAAAGGCTGGCAGCTGGACATTGTGAAAGGCCTGGAGGACACAGTAGTTGCAGTGGGAGAAAAAGTTGAGTTTTGTGTTGAGCTTAATGAACCGGTCCCCATGTCAGAAGTGATATGGTACGCCAATGGAGTCGAGCTGAAACCTAGTGACCTCTGGGCTGTGAAGAACGAAGGCTGCTCTTATCGTTTGATTCTGAATAAGGCGCCCCTCATACCTCAACAGGAAATCACTTTTGCAGCTCGAGATGCTCTGTCTTTGGCAAAGCTCACCATAATCAGTAAGTGTAACAAATAGCGCGATAAGAGTTTGTAATATTCTCAACAACCTGCTTCTACTGTACTTGCTTGTCTTCTTCCCAGCTGTGCCTGATCCACCAGAGGACCCCGAGGTGTTCATTAAGTCCAACCAGTCTGTTAGCCTGTCGTGGTTCACTCCGCTACACAACGGAGGGAGCCCCATATTGGGCTACAGAGTGGAGATGCGCTTAGTCGACAGTGCCCTCTGGCTGCCGTGTCATTCAGAGCCTGTGTGTAACACGGAGTTTGTGGTGGAGAACCTTACACCGGGGGGAGGCTACCGCTTTAGAGTGGCAGCCATCAACAGAGCCGGGACAGGAGAGCCCGTGGAGCTGCCCCAGACTGTGCAGCTAGGTGAGTTAGAGCAGTTTTTAAAGCAATTGCATTTTTGCCGAGACACTCTGCTAGTTTTTGCTTTGAATATTAACTGCACTACAGAGTTTAAGGTTGTAAATTTCCCATTGGTCTTCCTTAGTAAGGTTGAGATAACAAAATGACAAAACAAAATGACATTTATCTTGAAAATAATTAACAACAAAATCATATTTATTATTTCCTTACATTAAACAGGGAAAAAAACGCTCAAAGCACCCAGTTTGCCAAATAGAGCTCGAAGTGACTGGGCACACTGCCATCTCATGAGAACACATTAACACAACTCTTCACACATCTGATAAATATATTGTGACGTAACAGTCCCTTGTGAGCTTGGAGCAGTGTATCAGTAAAGTCTTAGTGGGGGGTAATCCTGAAATGTGTTATTAAATGTTGCTTTAATACGATATTAGATAAGAAAAACAGTACAAATAAAATATGCAAACTGTTTTAAATGTTCATATTTGTATATTTTTCTTTTTCAGAGGAACCTAACAAGCCAAGCGTCTGCCCAGGTGATGAATTCTCTTGTTTGCACTTTTATATACATTTACTGCCGTGTCAGTAAGTACTAACCAGTCCACAACAGCTTAAAGTAACACTGATCTACATTTTAGATGAAAAAGCGACACAGGCAGAGACTGAGGCTCTTGGGCAGCCCAGCCTGCCTCCAGAAGCTGCTGAGGAAGGCGACGTTCATGAGCTCTGGGAGGAACTGGCCAAGAAGCGCCGAATGAGTCGAGAGCCCACTTTGGATTCAATATCTGAGCAACCTGAAGAGGGTGGTAAAGGCAAATCAGTAACACAAGATGTGACTGCAACAGATAAAGTGGAAGTCCAATCTACAGAGAAGGAGCAGGTTGTAGTTTCTAAGAAAGAATCAGTTCTGCAGACCAGCTCAGAGGATGAGACATCACTTGTGTCCTACCTCAAGAAAAGCAGCAACGTCACAGCCACCAAAGAGGCAGAGACTCTCATCACAGAGAAATTACAGGTTACACAGGTCCAGGTCACAGAGCAGACAATTGTTCAACAGACAGAGCTCAAAACAACAACAGCCACAACTACAGTCCAGGTGACAGATCAAACACAGGTGTCCACAGAGGAAAGTCTTATGGAGATCAGTAAAGAGGATGAACCTGAGCTCAGAGAAGCTGCTATTAAGATCCAGGCTGCCTTTAAAGGCTATAAAGCTCGTAAGGACATGCGGCCCGTCTTCAAAGACGTTTTCAAAGATCAGACCAAGGAGCCTAATGGTACCATCCACCTGGAGTGTCTGTCAGAGGGTAAACCTGAAAAGGTGCGGTGGCTGAAGGATGGAGAACTACTGAGTGACGGTAAACATCACCACATTGATATCTACAACGATGGCACCTGCTCACTGGTGATTACAGCCATCACCACAAAAGACACGGGGGTTTACACTTGTGAAGTTACCAACAAGTTTGGAGTGTCCTCTCACAGCGCTAAGGTGACCGTGGGCACTGTGAGAGAATCATCAGGCCGTAGACCTCTGACTGTGGGCTACAGCGCTGACTCTGAGCCCGAGAGCTCCTCTGGAAGTGAGATGGACGAGTCACTGAGACAGGCCAGCAGACGCCTTCGCCGCTTGTTACGCACACGTCTCCCTCCCGATGTCGAGGAGGAACCGTTTGTCAGCGCAGATGAAGGAGACTTACAGCCCCCAGACCCTCATTCATACAGAGAGGATGAAAACTACATCTACATCCGCTTCAATTCCCACTCAGAGGCTGAAGTGGCCTCAAAGAGGTTCCAGGAGATGTTTACCGTGCATGGCGTTCCTGTAGAGACCACCATTATCGACGTGAGTGCTCAGAAAACAGAGCTGAGAATCAGGAAGATGGGCTACACACAAGACGGCACTCAGACTCCAACACCGGACGGACAGTCTTCTGCCCTCATGACCGGAGCTCCAGGTAGGAAAGGCACTCACTAACCTTTATCCTCTTCATTTTTTAATCAAACTAATTTATTATTAATATATATGTTCAATGATATAATAGTGTTAAAGTTTTTATTGTCCCTTTTTTATTTGTTATGTAGCTGCTCCAGTTTTCCTGACTGAGCTGCAGAGCCAGGATGTTCCTGATGGTTATCCAGTGAGCTTCGACTGTGTCGTCATTGGTAAACCGGCTCCCACTGTCCGGTGGTACAAAGATGGAAAACTGTTGGAGGAGAATGACCATTACATGATCAATGAGGATCAAGAGGGCTGCCACCAGCTCATCATCACCTCTGTGTTGCCCACTGACATGGGAGTGTACCGCTGCACCGCTGAAAACAGCAGCGGCATCACAGCCACCAAGGCCGAACTCAGGGTTGACAGTGAGTGAATGTACAGAAATTTACAATGGATTCACTCCATGGGTTTATTTATATACATACATTTGTTTTTTCAGTGTCTTGCAGCTCAGATTATGACACTGCTGCAGATGCCACTGAGACGTCATCTTATGTCAGTGCCAAGGACACATCCAGGTATATTTTATGAAACAGTTGGAACTCATCTGAATATATTATTGCTTTTAGCCCTGTTTTTCTCAGATTTACTGTTTTCCACTATTGAGCAGGGAGGAGACATTTGAGTCTGTCACTGAAGATGACCAACTCCCTCAAGTGGTCGAGGAGCTTCATGACGTCCATGTCAGTCCAGGCTCACCTATTGTGAAGATGCAGCTCAAAGTCAAAGGTATAAAGTCTACTTCCTCTCTCACACACTACACCTAACACAATGCAAATTAAAAAAAATAATTTCTGCATTTCTTTTCTCTCTTTCAGGATTCCCTAAACCCAGAGTGTACTGGTTTAAAGATGGCCAGTCTCTGCGTTCCACCAAGAGAGTCACTTTGCTCGCAGAGAGAGATGTTCATGGTGTAGAAATTGTTGAGGTGAAAAAAGATGACATGGGGGAGTACTCGGCCTTCATCAGCAATGCAGCGGGTTCGGCGTACTCCTCTGCCCGACTGTTAGTGCTAAGTACGTAAACAATAATATGAACAGGCTACATGATGTTTAAAATTTGGTCCTTATGTGTGGTAACAGTATTTTTGTCTTACAGATCCTGGGGAGATGCTTCCACAAGATAAAAAAGACTCCAAAGAGCCTCTTGTTCCTCCACGTTTTATTGAGAGGTTCTGCAATAGGAAGGTCAAACAAGGAGCCAGCATCACCCTGTCTGTCAAAGTAGAAGGTTTGTTGTTCTTATATTTACACCTTGGACACAGTATTGGGGAGATAGTATTTACAGTTTTTAATGTAATTTCAACTCTATAGGTTCTCCTACTCCTACGGTATCATGGCTCAAAGAGGAGTCAATAGAAGACGTCCTGTGGATCAAGCCTGACACCAAAGGATACAAAATAGCAAGCTCTGGGCGCCAGCACAGCCTCATCTTGATGGATGTGGGCACAGAATACACTGGGGCTTACACCTGTATCGCTACAAATAAAGGAGGGCAGTCTATCTGCACGGCTCACCTCGAGGTGGATGACAGTAAGTTTGGAAGTCTAAGTGAGAGCTACCTTTTCTCTGGTATATTATGTAAGTAAAAGGAGGTTCATATGTTTAATGTCTTTTGTCTGTAGCACCACAACCAAAGAAAGAAGCTAAAGCAGCAGAGTAAGTTTGTTGATGAATAGTCACATTTCATCTTGACATTTCTTCATAGCATGCAAGTTATGTCTATATGATGTTACATGCTTTATTTTCATAGGGTCCTTGGAATTACAGTGAGTCCACCAGAAGAGGAAGCCGTCAGAGCAAAAGGTAATATGTCAGATTAATTAATTGTTGCAAAATGTTACAAAATTTACAAAAAAATCTTGTTTGTGGACTCTAGAGGCTAGAATCCCGTACCTCGGTGAAGTGGGCACAGAAGAGTTCCTCATGAAACTGACCTCACAGATTACTGAAATGGTGTCGGCAAAGATCACTCAAGGTAATTGTAAAGTAGAATAATACTTTGTCTGTCTTGCCTCCTAACAACACGTTTAAACTGATCACAAACAGTTTGATAGGTTTTCACTGATGTTCAGGGAACATTTGACACATTGAATCACTGATGATGGACTACCTCGATCAGTGTACAAAATCTGCATGTGATAAACATGAATTTATGTGATAAATCCTGAACTCATGTAGAGTATGTAACATTTAAGTCACTTTATGTAGGTGTCTCTGGACAAGTAAATTCTGATGCATACAGTATAGTATTTGTAGAACATGCATGAATGGCTTTGCTAATGGCTCTAACAAAATACTATAAATGTGCATCAGAGGCATCACAGTGAATTTGTTATTCAAAAACAAGAAATAGATGTTAAATATGGTTTAACATGTCCGTTTTTGAATTGGAATTAAAACTGTGATAGATAAGACAGACCTGTCGTAGATCTTCTTATCTGCAGCATATTTTTCAGCATGCATTGCCTCACCCCTGATTTAAAATCCTTTTGCTTCATGCATACATCAATCCTTGACCATTCCTCCATCAGCTTGTCATTCAAGCCAATTCCATTCTCATCCAATCAATTTGTTATTCAGACAGCTTTCAGAATCAGGAAGTGCTCCAGTGGATGAAATCTTGGCCCAAAAATACCAGTATGTATCCAAGTGCACCAGACTCACTATAACTATATATTTATATACTATAGGAAAAATCATAACCATATATAATTTGGTGAATAGCACAATATTTACCTATATAAAGAAAAAGGGATTAATTTGCTGAATGAGGCGACAGTGACTTGTTCCACCTTTTTTGTTTGTGCATGTTCTCCTGCATGAATGTTTTCACTGTATTTTTAAAATAGGTTTGGAATTACGACAAAGACTCACTCAACCAATTGCTGTGTGCAGAAAGGCATGTATATTTCCACTTCATAATAAATTTAACTGACACATTTCCACATTAAAGTACTAACAGTGCAATAATAAACTTACCTATTGCCAAATTTAGCACTGCCTTACATCTAGTAAGTATTAGATTTAATCTGCAGTGTGTTTTTAGATCTGTTGGCAGTTCTGGGGTATGACTCTAACTGTTTTGCTGCCAAGAAAAATATGACACATGCCAAAGTAATGTCATTGTGAGACCCACATTGACGCCTGCTCATTCCTCTCCAGCCTCTTTACGAGTCCCTGGCGCTGACAGCGATGATGAGACCAAGACCCCCTCGGCCACCCCACACCACGGCCGATCCCGACCCGCGTCCCTCATCGCAGACTCCTCCTCTGAGTCTGACGAGGGAGACGCCAGAGGAGAGGTGAGAAATAACCAGAAACCCTGTGGACATGTACATGTTATTAAAAATACAGGGATGTTATACTAAACAACATGGAGGAACAAAGAACAGTGAAATTAAAATAATGCAGAACTTTGTACTGTAATAATACTGTGTAGCACTTTTGTTACTTATAAAGTTCTCTTTTTAGATATTGAAGTACCTCCTGTCATACAATGTCATATGTTTTTTTATGCTAGTTATGTATTTAAATAACTGTAGTTCACTTAGGTTCGCTATCAGCTGCTGTTTGTAACTACAATGGTTTTGCATTTTTTTTCAGGTAACGGTCCTTTTTTTTTTTTTTACACAAAAACACCATTTAAAAAAACCACAATTATTTTTTTTTTTTTTTTTTCCCTTTTTTTTTTTTTTTTAAATTTGTTTTTTGGTTTTTCATCCCTGTGTTTATTGTCATATGCACAGCAAGGAAACAGGAGGAAAAACACAATGAGCTGAGTTTTAACTTAACTGTTGTTACTTATTCCAGTTTCTTAAAGCGAACCCCAACTTGGAGGAATAATTGATCTTGTGTAATAAACATTTGCTTTAAAATGGAAAAAAAGGGATCTTAAACATACTGTACGCTATCTATTTTTTAAAAAAAAATTAAAAAAAAGACTGGAATAAGAAGCAACCAAAAGCAAAGGGCTTTAGGGATGAGCAGGTTTATGAGGCTTATAAAAAGAAATATAGCTACCAATTACCAATTGCATATGATGGGGTTTTACTTAAACAGAAACCAGTGTGTCTGTCTGAAGAGATGTCCAGATAATAAAGTGGCAGGAAACAGGTATATAAATCTGTATTTGTATAAGTCATAATGACACCTTGACATTAAAGTGCAATTGTGTCCTCTTGTAGATGTTTGATATCTATGTGGCAACAGCCGACTATAACCCGACTGCAGTGAGCAAAGAGTCCATCTCACTGAAAGAGGGGCAGTATGTGGAGGTTCTGGACTCGGCCCATCCTCTTAAATGGCTGGTCAGGACCAAACCCACCAAAACAACACCGTCTCGACAAGGCTGGGTCTCGCCTGCCTATTTGGACAAGAAACTCAAAGTAAGTTATATCAGCTGCCGCATTATAAGCATGATCATAATCACGATGCATACAAGGTTCATAACAAACATATAATACAAATCCTTAATGTATAATGTGTTTCCAGCTCTCGGCAGATGTTGGTGACCTTCCAGAGACCAGTGTAGAGGAGGTATCTGAGGGCGAATACAAGAGGAAGTTATGGTGAGCTACGTCTTCCTTTTTTTTTTTTTTCAAAGTGGTAAATACTAAACAAAACATAACAATAAAATAAGATACTGTTATTTCTTGTTTCCAGCCAACTGATTCAGGACCTGATAAATACAGAATCGCTCTTTATCAAAGAGGTAGACTTCTTTACCTCCCATCACCTCAAACAAGCAGAAAGCCCTGAAGCACCTCCTGATGTCAGCAGCCACAAAGAGGCCATATTCAGGAACATTGAGGATATTAAATCCTTCCACAGCAAGTGAGCTCACACTTTCAACACTGTGGTAATATATCTCCAAGTATGGCAGAAATGTAATATCTACTCTTCTGTCTTTTATTTATGTTATTTTCTCAGAGCATTCCTTCCCAAGTTGAACGAGTGTGACACAGACGACGACATAGCTATGTGCTTCCTGAAGAACAAGGACGGCTTTGAGAAGTACCTCCTGTACCTCGTGGGCCAGAGTCAGGCTGAATCTGCCGTCAGCGACAAGACTGTTCACCGCTTCTTTAAGGTGGAAATTAATGATTTTTTACTGTACAATATTACTGGATAAAGATTTGAAAAACAGTCAAAAGGAAATCATAAACTCGGAAAACACCTAATAGATGCTATACTAAACAACATAGACCATCCTCTGCATGCTGTCAATGAGGAAATATGAAGCATAATACTATGTTTGGAAAATCTGGGGGAAATTTGGAATATTCTAACTTAGTCATTTATTTCAAAAATTCCAAAAAATATTTGTCAATGGGCTTTAATGAAAAAATGTATGTTTCTGAAATGATTTAGACTAGAGCATTTCACAGTAAAGAATAACAATATGATAAGAATAATCAAAAGGACACCAAATACTATGATGTCCAAAATACCATTAAATAGGAATTAAAAAACATTATAAAGGAAAAAGAATGACCAAAGCACAAAAAAAATTATATAACAAATAACCAGACGCTAAGAAATCAAGAATCAAGAAAATGATTCACATTTTTTGGTCTTTTAAATGGGTTCTTTTTTAGTTATTGTCAAACTAATTTTTGTCATTGTAAATTTCAAACGTACAATATGACCACGCACTTTACCCATTTTACTTGAAGTGATAACATTTTTGGAAGGTTCCCTGTGTTTATACGATTCTACATATTTATCAGCAAGAAATCATTCAAAAATGATCAAATATAATTTCTTTGAGTCCACTACATGTTTTTACTCAACATATGACTGGTGTATCTTTGATTGTCCTTGGTACAGGAGTACTCTGAGAATGAACAAGCCAATGCGGACCCTGCTGATCCTCCTGTGCGCAGCATCAACGCCTACCTCCAACAACCTCTGGACAGGATTCAGAAATACAAGGCTCTTCTCAAGGTGACTGCTTGAATCAAAAAGTCCTAGACTCTTTTTTACACAGATCTTAATAATCTCTTCTCTTTTACATCTGTTTTTAGGAACTGATTCGAAACAAGGCGAGAAATGGCCAGAACTGCTGCCTCTTGGAGGAAGCCTACGCAATGGTGTCGGCCCTCCCTCAGCGCTCGGAGAACAGTCACCACGTGTCGTTGATTGAGAACTATCCCGCCACTCTGGAAGTACTGGGAGAGCCCATCAGACAGGTGCCGTATTGTTAATGAAACGCTGCATTGTAATTATTTTCATGCACTAGGATTGTTTTTTAACTGTGGCTCTTTAAATCTAGGGTCCGTTCCAAGTTTGGGAGGGAGCCCCTGGAATCCGATCGTCCTCTAGAGGGCACCATCGTCACGTGTTCCTCTTCAAGAACTACTGTATAATCTGTAAACCCAAGAGAGAGAGCAACACTGACACACAGGCTTATGTCTTCAAAAACATGATGAAGGTAAGACATAATACTCACATCTTACTGGTAGTCGCCTGCTTTTAGTCACATTTACTATCTTCGGTTGCAGCTGAATAACATTGATGTGAACGAGACGGTGGAAGGAGACGACCGTGCCTTTGAGATTTGGCACGAACGTGAGGATTCTGTGAGGAAGTACACCCTGCAGGCCCGCACGGTTAACATCAAGAACTCATGGCTGAGAGACCTCCGAGAACTACAGCAGCGATACAGTCTGCCGGCATGGAGTGAGTCGAACGAGATACACCGGAAATATCGCTCCATTTTATGATCTGTATAATAAATGCGTTTGTTTTCTAGGTCCTCCTGATTTTGATGAAATCCTTGCAAACTGTACAGCAGAGCTTGGACAAACAGTTAAACTAGCTTGCAAAGTGACAGGAGTGCCCAAACCTACTGTCACATGGTACAAAGGTATGGTATACGCCACACCAGATCTGAACAATATATTGAAAATGTAATCAGCAACCGCAGTATGACTGTTGCAATAGAAAAAAAAAAAAAAAACTTAAAGTATAGCAGTAATATTATGGCCATTACCATTAACTATATATGGTTAAAAATGTCTTGAATAATAGAAGAATTAGAAGGGATGTGAATAGATTTAAAAAAAATAATAATAATAATTGCAAATCTGGCTGTAATGAATCACACAACTTTTAATAAACACACTGAATCTTCAATTTAACAGAATCATTTAACTTTGCCATACTTTAACTTTTGTATAGCACGTAAATTGTTTTACATAGAAAATAATTCATTTTGGATTGTTCAGACTCAAAACTGTCACTATGACAGCCCAGTCTATGAATGCAAAAATAATTTGACAAATAACTTAAAACTTTTTAATGCTGTTCTCTGTTATATTACTGCTCATAACGTTTGTATAGAATCGAAATATAGTGTTGTAAACTACATATACACAGTAACTTAAACACGGGTCAGTTTGATTCCTTTAAAATTCTCTGTCTTGCTGGAAAACTGTCTGAAACACTCAAGCTTAAGGCAAGGCAGCCCTTAATTTCATCACATTTCATTTACTGTATGACATATGTAATCAGTAATAGACTTGTGTATGTATGAACTGTCTGAGGCAACGTGTTAATGACTGCTGCACTGATTTACTGCTGCTGCAGACGGCCGTATGGTGGAGGCAGACCCTCACCACATCATCATCGAGGACCCGGACGGCTCGTGCACTCTGATCCTGGACAACATGACGGCAGACGACTCCGGACAGTACATGTGCTTTGCCTCGAGCGCGGCCGGAAACGCCAGCACTCTGGGAAAGATCACCGTCCAAGGTAAGTAGCACCCACACGTTCAGGCGTATAACAGAAATATCTTAAGCTGTGATAATAATTCTAACGCGTTTGTTGCAGTGCCTCCTCGTTTTGTCAACAAAATGAGGAATGCTACCTTTTACGCCGGTGAGGATGCTCAGTTCACATGTGTCATACAGAGCGCTCCCACTCCCAAGATCAGGTAAGGATACAATGTTTAGCAACACATTTGGAAAGTTTTTTGTGTCTTATGCCTTCAATTGTGTGTGTTTTAGGTGGTTTAAAGAGGGTCGCCTGCTGACTGATCAAGAAAAGTACCAGACGTACAGCGAGATGCGAAGTGGAGTGGTGGTTTTGGTGATTAAAAACCCCACAGAGCGAGACCTGGGACATTACGAGTGCGAGGTTAGTCTCAAATACACAGTCTGAGCCCTGTAATATGTGTATACACTAATGTCAATGTAAAACAATGTATTTTCTGCTGTTACCAGTTGTCTAACCGTCTGGGCTCTGCAAAATGTGCTGCTGATTTAATCCTTCCGATGGTTGTGACTCGTTCTGGTGAGCAGGCCATCGCTATTGAAGGTAGGAACACTTTAGATATCAGTTTTATCTTCAGTTGGGTCTTTCCTGACTGCTTCATGTTTCTCTCTTCTTTCCTCTCTAGTAACTGAACAGGAGACTAAAATACCAAAGAAGACTATCATCATGTAAGTACAGTTTATTTTGCCACATACACACAAACAAACCACTATTAAAATGTCCTTTTGTTTTAGGGACAGTTTTATACATGGCATGTGCTTGATATTCTGCTCCCATGTAGCCATAAACGTGTTGTATTTAATGCCTGGGCGCAAATTAGTTTTATCACAAGCATGGTGAGAGGATGAGCTGTTTTCACCTGGGTGCTGTCGACTTTAACCAGTAGTGTCACTATCGTAATAACAAAGTTTTAAATCTTGGGCCAGGAATTCAAAAAGGTTTGTGGAGTAGAGCAGGCTAAGAATAAGAAGATAAATCTACTTTTACCTATGTTCTTATTTAAGACTTTGAATTAATCCAAATACAGCTCTAATTTGCCTCAACAAAACTATCCTTTATTTCAAAATCCTTTTTCAAATAAATAAGAAATTTAGCCACATGAACAAGGTCACACAGTTCAAAGATTGTTCTCTCATTGAAGTAAACATTGAGGAAGACAATAATTTTTAACAAAGAGAATTTTGTTGTATACAAATGTGCAATGACAATAAAAACTATATTAACTCTGCCTAAACAATGAAAATTAATAAAGGTAAATATGTAGTTTATTTTACAAAATGGAGAATGTGCACTTGATTTTTAGAGGTGTGGTAAGAATGACCCTTCTGGCTGTTCTAGTGTTAAACATTGTCATTTCACTGATTAGTGTCACTTGATGTTTTATGAGAGGAGGGTAAACCCTGTTAAAACTTGCTCATCTGCCTTTCTTCTGGTCACAGTGAGGAGACAATAACCACAGTGGTGAAGAACCCCCGCATGAGGAGGCACCGCTCTCCGGGGATGGCCATCGTTGGGGCCCACCGCTCAGAAACATCCACCCCAGAAACAGCAGGAGCCAGGGCTAGAAGGCTGTCAGCCACCAGAAAGACCACCATCCCCACTGTGTACGTCACCCAGAGTGAAAGCACCGAAGTCAGACCTCGATGGGTGGAGGTAGAGGAGGTCATCGAGTACAAGGTCAATAAATCTCCCAGGTTGTCCCGCAGAAGGGGCATTTCCCCGGCAGGGTCCGAGCGCGCCGGTACTCCGTCAAGACCCAAGAGAAGTCTGCCAGAAAACCCCAACACCAACAACTCCAACAACAAGCTGGTGGAGCAAGCCCAGGCTCAAACACTGTCCTGGGACCAAGAGGAGAGCAGCGTCCAGTCGGCTTCAACGACCGGAGAGCCACTCGAGCTGTCAACCGTCCTGAATCCATCCACAGACGACAGCGACGACCAAGAAGACAAGCAAACCGTCATATTTGTGCCCGACGACGACGAAACAGCTCAAGAAGCGAGTCACATCCCACAAGAAAGCAATGTCCTCACTTTGGAGGACTTAGAGGATTACGTCCCACAAGAAGGCGAGACGTACCTCAAGTCCCACTCCGGCAGCGTCACTACGGAGAAGCCTTGTGAGATTTCAGTGCTCCAAAGAGAAATCGGAGGCACTTCAGTGGGGCAGCCCGTGCTCCTGAATGTGGGCCGTCCTGTCGCGGCCGTAAGACAGCGCGGCGGCGGTCTCTTCAGTCGATTCAGAGATCATCTGTCCGGCAGCTTTTTCTCCTCGGCCGCTCCTCAGGCCAGCGCTTCCTGTTCGAGGACGGAGAGGAACATCCCGATCCAAGTGAGCCACGCCAAGCTGGAGGTGAAGCCTTCGTACTGCTCCGAGGTGCAGAGAGCTGAAGGCCAGCAGAGCTTTAAAACCAAAGTGTCAACCCAGACCTATGGCTACACCCCCGTGGGCAACCAAGTCACTCTGCAAATAAGTGACAAGCGCTATCAGAAAAAGTAGAAGCACGAAAATATAAGCCAACTCGTTCAATTTGGTACCAGCTAGTCTTAAACGGGACAAAACATATCCAAGGCAAAATTATAGAAATCATTCCATTTTGAAGCTATCTTTCAGGAAACAGGCCCCTTCTTAGAGTCTGTTTGCAGGGTTAGCGTCAGATGGTCCGAAAAAAACAATAAACTAATTAAACAATAAACTGCTGCAAATGTTTTATCCTGCAGTACTGGCTTATTCCCTCAGAAAATGAGATGGCAGCGCCTTGAAAAGTTTAGTTTGGAGGCTTGTTGAAGCAGTGGAGCAACAGACACACAACAGGATGGATGCTATACTGAACAACATGGACCATCCCCTGCACTGGTCTTTTGGACAACAGAGATCAGCCACTGTAAAATCAATCAGTTTTTTATCTATTTGAAGAGACCTAACAGCTGGAATCAAGGAGTAGAGATATCTGTGGTAAGTTCCTACAGATTCATGCTAAAGTGACTAATGTAACATCATGTGATTTTTGGGAGCAATGCAACTAAGGCAATTTACGCGAGTGACATCGAAAACCTTTCCGCTATCGATCGAGTGCTGATTTGACCTGAAAATCCAGCGAATCAAGACTCACATCAACTGTATATTTCTAAGCTTTAGCCCTCGAATGTTAACTGTTCCAGGCCTTTTACTAGTGATAGACAAATATAATACATTTTTAGTTTGTACTTTTTTACTGTCGTGCCATGGAGTCCTGGAGCAGCTCACGTACAACCTAATATTACCGAGGGCCCTGGACATTTCAATACAAATCCTAATCATGTCACATTAACCTTTGACCTTAAGAAGTTTGAATCGAAGGTTTGCGGTCAAGTTGAGCCAGTTTACAGAACTCCACAGCACTGCCTTGGTGTTGGTGGGACGTTTCTTGACAAGGCATCAATAGTTACAAATGCTAGTTGTGGAAGAAATGTTATGGGTTTCTTGTGTAGATAAAATATTTAACCATGACATAACACAGGATTATTCATATAACAGATTTGCTGGAGTGGCTGTAGTGTTAAATGTAGGAACTATATTAGTTGTGCTGAGGTAAGCACTACCTTTCAATGCTACTGAAAAAATGATGTGTGGTGCTTTTTGTCGATACAGGGCAGTTATTACTGTCTTTCAAATATTAAAGCACTGAGATTATGTGATTGCTTATAATGTACATGTGTAGTTTAATGGAAAATGGTTATATATCCCAAGTTACATCTACAATAAAAATGTGACAAAACATCTAAATGTGTTGGGTAGTCCTTTAGAAACAAACCGGCCCATGGGATCAATCTGGAGTGTGTGGAAATTGCATACAAGACATTAAAGCTCATGATTTTCTTTTTTGTCCCTGTCTCAGATTCCACTCACCCCTAAAAGCAGTAGGGACCTCTCCTGCTTCTCTTTTACTAAAAAAATAAAAGAGGACCAGTTTTTTACTTATACATTTCACCAAACTAAAGTTTCGAGTTTAGCTTTAGCTTAGTTTTAGCCTAGCTGCAACTTCAGCATCAGAACTGCAATTATCTCTGCCTCGTTAAAAATGACGATTGAATTGACAGCATTTATCAGCATTTTACGTTCCCTCTCTTTTTTTTGTGCCTTTTTGCTTTGTTAAATGACATATTCAGTGTAGAAACTACAATTTATTGTATTTTATACAAGCTGGGGTAGAGTAATGGGAGGGCTTCTTTTCAAGCATGTGACTGGCCAAGGTTTTCTATTTTCTAATAGGGGTTCTCATCTTTTAAAATCCCTTTTAATAAACAGATGGGATCATAAAGCCTGTTTTTTTCCACAAATTATTGCTTTTTAGATTATACTATTTGGGGTTTAAACCATTTTCACCAACTAGAAGAAAAAAATATCAGTCTGTTAAACTGCAATTGTTTAATGAAACTTGAAACACCTGAGTGCTCAAGGAATGAGGGAATATAATAAACCGGCACCACTATGACACTCATCAAGATGAAAAATACAGTAGTTGGGAAGGACAACTGAGAAGTTAAATGTATTGTTCTATGGTCTGAGGAAACTGCAGTCTTTGTTTTCAGTGATGCAGCAGTGAAAGTTAGCTACCTTATTGCAAGGATAATAGCATTAGCATCAAAGCCATATTGTGAGGATGGGTTCATGAAAACATATACGCTAAAGGCTGCAGAAATCATGTGCCTAAGAAGAGAAAGGCTTTTGCCAACATTAGCCTTTATAACAAATTGATTGGTCAAATGAAATTGGGCTGTATGTGGCCCCTGAACTAAAATGACTTTGATACCCTGCTTTAGAACAACACACACTGCTGTCTTTCCCATGTTGTAACATTTATTTGAACTGACAATATATGATTTATGGACAAAAGCGATATTACCACGACAAGCACAATATTGTAAGCTGGATAAATGGCAAACATTATGACTGCATGCATTGTAATGAGTTTGATTTGGAGTTGGCATTTTTCTGTCATAAAACAGGACCATACAGTTCTCCACAGAGGAATGAGTGTTTCAATGAAAAAAAAAAACCCAGACAAACACTTAGTGGGTCATAAATATGTTCAAGTAAAAGATTTAGTACATGCTTTTTAAAAATATATTTTTAGCTGTAAAAAAGGCTTAAAAAGTTGTCAACAGTTTGGTGAATGTTATTGTACTGTACAGATGAATCTGGATGTGACAATATAAAATCTTACAAGTGTAAATAAACAGCTTGAATCAATTGTAGCGCCCCAACTTAGCCATAAGGTCATCTTCTAACATTACAATACATTACCCTAGCACTGTCCAGCTAAAGCGACATCTACTTCATGGGATTTCATCCTACTTACAGGCAAACCAAACAGCGACATTAGCACAAATACGGGATTTTTACAAGTATTGACAAAGATGCTTTAACCAGAACTGGAGTAACTTAGCTGTTTGCATGCACCCTTCAAAAGTAAACTGCTGACAATGGGAAAACATTCAGGTTGAGATGAACAAATCAGGAGCTGCCTCTTGGGTAAACAAATAGGTTTTAGTGGGTCTCACTCTGTCATAATTTCACATTTCCAGTGAATCATGAGTTAGCCTGTTTAAATCAAAGATATGCAACTAAATTTCCCCTAAAACTAAAACATTATTTTTGGCAAACAATTTGAGGTCCCCATTTTCGAATGTTGTGAAAGTAAAAAGTCATTCTACAAATTTAGCAGTTACTTTTTTTCTGGAATTTGAAATCTCCACATGATTTTCATTTTAGACAACTCTTAATTATTTTCTTTTCATGAGCAACAGAAAAAATGGCTTCACAATAAGAGGATGCACTTATTGCCAGATCATACCTAGTAAACATTTGGCGTAACATTTTCTTTCTTTATATATTAAAAAAAACAAAAAACAAAACAGGAAAGCACTTCTTTCCAGTGTGTTATGGTTTAAAACACCACGTAAAACCTAGGGTTTGGGGTTTTTGTCCTCTTAGGGGGATGTGAGTGTGCTTCACAGACCACAATCTGAGGGAATGTTTCTAAAAAGAGGTCTGTGGTTTGTGCGAGGAGTGGCTGGGATGGTTCTCTCCTACGAGGACACAGGGATTTTCTTGACCTTGTTAATTTCCTGGAGAAGAAGAGGAAACAGTTAAATAATTATATAAAGAAATATTCAGTTGTAATATTAATGGCTCACCTCAATAAGAGCTTCCTTTAAGTGGCTGTAGGCGTCATCCAAATTATCATTTATAATGACAACATCAAATATACCAGGCTCTTTACCTAAAACAGAAAAGTATTTTTATATTATTTATATTTCTTTGACATTTGATAGTATATTAAACAAACAAAGACTTACTTAACTCCATGTCCACTCTAGCTGCATGTAAACGCTTCTGGAGACTCTCTTCGGATTCTGTTTTTCTGTCTCTTAAGCGCTTTTCCTACAGCCACAGAGCAAACTCAATAATAGTAATAATTTAAGAATAAGTGACGTTCAAATAAATCACTGTTATTGTCGTTACCAGCACGTCCATCGACGGCGGCTGGATGGAGATGTAGATGGGGTTGAGGTCGGTGCGTTTCATGTTCCTCACACCCTGCATGTCTATGTCCAGGATGCAGATCAGGTTCTTGGCCTGGACGTCCTGCACGGCCGCTTTACTCGTCCCGTACATGTTTCCTGAGAACTCGGCGCTCTCGATGAACTCGTCGTTGTCGATGCCCGTCTGCATCGCCTCCCGTGTGACGTAGTGATAATCTGGAAGAAGTCAGTGTGAATCAGTGATTAGAAGTTCTGTTTAACCACATCACAAAACAGTCACTTAACAAGAAAACCGTGTTGATCCCTCTCTACAGTGGAGAGGAAACAAACAATAATGTGTAGGGTAGCAAAAAGTTTAGATTGCAATGAAACACCTCCTTTTAAGGGCCTGTGAACAGCTATGCAGGGACATCCATGAACAGAAAACAGTGGTGATAACATTACAAAAAACAACAACAAAATAATTAGAAATTATCAGTTTACTTTGAAAATATCTTGGATATGGATCCATATCTTAAATGGCAAAGAATTGTGTCCCAATTGTGTTGCAGCATGTTTATTTTTCTCAGACTCAACATAAAATATTTTTTGTAGAGTCCATTGAGCAGTGGACTAAACCATCCTCACTACATTTACATAGACATTTGCATTTGAGAAAAAAAAACCTGTTTATTCCCCTTACCTGATAGAGTAGAACATTTATGAACTAAACAACACTTGTTTGTAAAGTGACCTCATCACCTGACCAACATGTCCCTGCTGGGCTTCTGTAAGTGATCACAGAATTCATAAAGAAGGTCTCGAATTGCAATCTGCAATGTCACCACCAGATGTCGCCAAAAACTATGCACTCTACCTTTATTCCCTCAACGTTTTATAATAATAATTGAAGACCCATTCCCATCTAATGCTATTCTCAAATCTATTAAAACATATAGCCCAATGACTTATTTTAGACTCATTTTGTATGTTTAGAGATGGAATTTATGAATAAAAATTGTGCTAATAAGTCTGGCAAAGCCTTATACACAGCTATAAAAATACAAAATTCAGTAACAACCACATTAGAACTACTACAACTATTGCGTCCTTTTTTAAGCCTTTAGTGAACCACATCATTTTTTTCTTATTATTTTATTTTAGTGTGTGAATGTGCATGAATAATAGACCTACCTTTGCCATTCTCTTCTCCAGGTCGAGGCTTCCTAGTTGTATCTGAAACACAATGACAGATCCTTTTCGCTTTCCCTTCTGTGGTGTTTTAATGACACGCTTTACCAAAGGCTTCATACTCACGGGAGACGCTGAAACCAAACACGCTGTCGTACTCTTTCATGAGTTTCTTCAGCAGAGTGCTCTTCCCTGCCCCGGATGGGCCGCTCAGCACCACAGGCCTGGGTCCAGCCATCGCTGCAAAACACAGAAGAAGAAATCTTGTCAACAAGGAAGCGACTAAGGGCGGCTTTTAAATGTGACGCACACGAACCGGTATGTCTGATGAGTCACCAAAACCCGCACTGTATGCACTTTTTAAAAAGACAGCCCCTGCACTAAATCACAGCGAACGTGTTTGGGGAACGGCGCAAACAGACTCCTGAGACTTCTCACACAGGAGCAGAGGCAGAGGCAAGCTTTGGAAAGTGGTGACGTTACCATGGAGCCGTGGAAGAACAATTACGCTCTAATTGGAGAGCCCTACTTAGCTGGTGATGACAGAGGAAAAGAAAAAAGCAAAACGACAGAGAGAGGGCTACAATAATGAGCTGTCAGTCAGGAAACCACAGCCCGAAGCCACAAATTCAAACTGTTTACCTCCTGTGTCCTGCTTCTTCCTCTTTACCTTTGCTTTAAACACACACTGCTACAGCGCGAAGACTATGGAAGTGAATAGGAAGGGTGTGGAGCTTTTGGGAACATAAGAATGTGGGAGGGGCTATGTTTACACACCAGCACATTACATCCAGGACGGATAAATGCTGCGTATCTCAATTATATTACTTTATAACATTTTGTTTCTTAGATGACTTTCATATAAGCTGAGAAAAACCACAACTTTTTGGACACACAACAGAAACAAGAAACATCACTTATTAAAGGTACAGTCCCAAACATAAATATAAAAAAATAAACCAATGCATGCCACTTCCTAATGAAATAACTAAATATAAATAAAGGGAAGGCCATATGTCATCAAAGGGCCTATTTTCATGCAATATGCTCGACATATTCAAGAGTTTATCCATCACCACAGAGTTATCAGACCAGTCTTGTTGGTTTGTTTTGACTTCAACAGAACATGTCATTGGAGCCATAGAGGCAACAGTAAACAAGTTGCAAGTTTAGTTTAATTTAATATATGTATAAATAGGTTATAAATATATAAAAGTAATGCCACTTTCAAATTTCAGGATTTTTGGGATCACAAAGATGTCTTGCTTTTTTTTCGCGGTAGACCTCTATGGAAACTAATGCTGAACGGCTAACCTGCAGGTTCAGGTCCAAATAAAGGAGAGAAAGCCAGCCCAGTGACCAATCAGGACAGAGGAACAAGCTGCCGGTGAGGAAGGAGGAGGAGGGAGGGGAACAAGGTGACGTGGAGGGTGAAACAGGGAGAAAGTGTCTGCGCAAGTGGACAGAGAGCATTACCTTTGATTAGCAACATTGTAAAGTCATATCTTCAAGTCATAACTATAGGGTTATTACACGAGAATGGGATTTTGCTCAGAATGGCTTTAATTGTTGGAATGAATAGATTCTGTGATAATTGAATTTAACATTTAAACAGTAGACTCCACATTTCTGTCTGGTTTTAGAGCCAACGACTCAAATTTCACATGAACGCATTCATAAGTCCAGGGGGAAAAAAAAACACTTAACTTGCTAACCCGCTTTGTAATGCAGTTTATCCAGACTTTGATTGTCTTAGGTAGAATAGACATATCAGGGGTAGGTTTAAATAGTTTTAATAGAGTTTCTCTATTTCCTGATTTAACATATTCTGCATTTGGACAAAACACACTTCTGAATACAAGGCAAAAAAGTGCTCGGTCTGAGTCTGATTGGCTTTGCAGAAGTCAATTATTTTGTTATAGACACCTTGAATACATTACGATTTTTGTGACACCATTTAAAAATACTGCCTACGCCAGCCCGACCCTACTTTTAATGAGGACATATTCATGGATACTTCTGCAAAATAACTGTCTCTATAAGCAACACAGCAGAAAAGTAAAGAAAAAGAATTCATGTATATTAATATGTTTTAAATGCATCTAGGCTATGTTTGTGCAAATGCAGTTAAATGCAACTTAATGGACAATAATGTAATTAAAAGTCCTATGTTAGCATTTATCAGTTTAAGGTCTATCTCTTTGATGTGCTTTAAAACAACATTGCCCACTATTATGGGGGTTATGAGCAATGTTAGCATGACAATACCAATGTGAATTACAACAAAAACAGATCAAGACACACACTATAAATTCAGACCAAACTCTTCCAAGTGTGGTTTCTGCCCTAAACAGAATAACCTGACACTTCTTGTTCACACCGACCAAAAACTATTGGCTATTGTCGTCTACTCACATGAAGATCCGGTATCAGAAAGCCCGACAGAGAGTCCAAAATGGCGCTACTCCATTTATCATTATGACACACATGCAATCCCAAGCCTTGTGTTGAATCTAATCCATGTTGGAAAATCAGCCAAAAGCCAGAGTCTTCTTTATAAAGGTAATGATGCAAATATGGACAAAATCACAGCATTCTGAATCTCGTTGTCTCAGAGTAAAGTAGATGCAGCGAGGCCTTCTTTACAGGTGCAACTGACAAGGGTCATTCTGTGGCGCCTCTTGAACGCTTTCCCCCCCAAACAGCAACATGGCTAATTAAAGACACAGCACTTCCCTAGTCAGAGGTCAGGACCTAGAGCTTTAGTCAATAACCTACATTATTTGGCCTCACTTTGGACTCACAGAGACTTAGCTTCATGTGACATTTGGGGAAAAAAATCTCATCAGAAAGGAAGATGTGTTTAGAAGTTATCAGTAAAATGTCAACTAACAAATGAATTAGGCCTATTTGAAGCGTTGCTGCCTGTCCCTTTGTAGATGCAACAATTTTCTTCTTGACCATCTTGGCTATGCTTCGAACTTACTGTGATCAATGTCCATATAACCAGCATCACCGTAGCAAATTGTGGAGTGGGTATTGTTTTTAGTTTATGAGATATTTAGCTTTTTAAAAAGTGGCCGAAATCTGAGCTGTGAAAAAGCATTTCTTCGAGCCATAACCTTTGAACTATTTGTGTCAGATGAATGCAACTTTCAGACATTGTTCTACAGTGTGTGAAGTCTTTAACCAGTGAAACACATGGACCTCAGTTGTATAGACTTCAAGTTATGGCCTGTCAAAAACTGTGCAGGATATTTCATTTTTTTGCCCTTCCGTATCTTCACAATATGCCGCATAAATTCTGTCAAATAATAATAACCATAACTTGGAAACTATATAACTGATATAACCATATATTTTACTTAATGATGACTTCACTCAGTGTTGAACAATGTCTGAATCTTTTATTTGTCTTTCACAAATAGCAAAAAAAAGTTATGGCTCCTAGAACTTTCAGTTATTTTCAAACCGCCCTGATTTTGACCTGACACCCGTTTTTTAAAAACTTCTATATCTCACATATTAAAACAGATACCAAACAAATTTTGGTGTGTGCTACTGGTTATAAGGACACTGATCATAGCAAGTAGGAGGCCTTTGTTGATTTTACACAGAATTTTCCTACTTTTATATTTGATTTGATTTAAATTTGCACAATATTTAACAATAGCCTGTTATATTACATGAGTTCCTAAAATTTGGGCATAATAGGATCCACTCTGCCATTCTAATTCTTTTTTTTATATATATACATAAATAGTGAAATTTGGTCCAGTTGGATTTTTACTGAGTGTTATTTGCAGGGAAGGAACTCCAGACACATTTGCAGAGAGAGTTTTTTGTGAAACGAGTGGCTAGCTACTGTTATTGTGTAAACGACTGGCTGAAATGCAAAAACAAGTTTGTGGCTTTCAGAGAAGATGGTTGCTCCTGAGAAAGTGCCAAAACATCACACCTTTTAGTCGCTTCATTAAAGTAACAAAAGAACAGGTTGTTGTGCTGTAAAAGTGCCCCCTTATAATTCCAGGCTACACTTCAGTTGCATCTTTCCTTCCCTTTACTATAAATCCAATGTGGTGGTCACTGTAAACAACAATCCAAAAGTTAACTGCTTTTCTGTTCATTTAGATCCCTCAGTGATTGGTGTAGTGTGCAAAATGTGCAAAACATTACTCTTCAAATGCTCTAAGCCTGTATGCAACAACAAACTTGACATTTAACCATGTGATGGGAAATGAGAGGCATGTGAGATCTCGACTATCACCAGTTAAAAATTATTGGACACAGCACTGTTTTGCTCTTTTACCATGTGACATATAATCACTCATGTGCACTCTGTTAGATCAGGAGACGCTAGTTCTGTTAGTAGCCTCAAACTACAACCTTGATGTTTATGAGGGGTGTTTTAATTCACTGCCTTGCCTGACTCTGATTTTGTTGGGTTATAACAAAGTCACTAATGCATATTGTAAACCTGTAATAGCTACTTCAATGTTATGTACTAAGTTCCTGCCTAATAATGTGGCCTTTACTCGTAAAATATCGTTAATGATGGCTATTGCATCAAATGTAGTTATCTTAAATCATTCCAAACGTTCCCTGTGTAAACTCAGATTATCCCGTTTGTCATTTACAAACAATATCTAGAACACGTGATACAGATAACAGATAAAAAATATGCACTTCGATACTGGAAGGCAATAAAATGCCAAGATAACTGATATGTGCCAATGATGGGAACCTGTGTAGAAGGTTTAAACAGTAGTAGCAATTAAAACGTAGCTTAAAATGAAAGGAAAATGCAAAAAACTGCATCTGCATCTTCGTCTAAGATGCAAAAAAACACATTTACCTTTACACTAAAAATTAATGGCATCCGGTAATAACGATTAGACAAGCATTAGAAGCAGAAAAACAAATATATTTTGAGTCCTACCTGAAAATACCCTGGAAAAATATCTCATGTACATTGGGTTTACGTTAATCCGAGATTTTGGAGCCAGGTCCGGAGGATTTTGTGCCTCCTTTGCGCTTTGCCGTTGCTGTAAGAGCCATTACGGATTTTGTCGTTTTTGTGCGGCCTACGTCATCACTACGGGCCAAAACATCAACACGGCGCCCCAAATGCGCGTCACAACCACACAACCGAAACGTGTGTTTTAATTAACTTCAGCCTCAAATATACGTCTGTACATTTTGAAAGTCCGACGCGTTAAACAATAACAGCTATCGCACAGTGCTAATCAAGAACTACTCCGGGAATTGTAATTTTTTAACGTTTTATGGAATTAAACCATTGGCATAGCAAGGAACAAAAGCGTTGGCGTTAGCTACCTAGCTTAGCCGTTTCGCGAAATTGATTAAGTTAGTTAGAAAAGCGTTGTATTTATGCTGGGATATTAAAACGGATACCAACCCGAAAGTTCTACCCTTTCTCCAACCACTAAACACGGGGCAGACTAGGACAAGTCCCCGGATGAGTGCACAGCCAAGGCCTGACCAGTCGCGCCGCTGCTGATAGTGGGGTTAGCCTTCTGTGCTAACTGGACCTAACCTTCCTCAAAGTCTCTCCGCTGGGTAAAATGTTTGGTTCGTCGAGGTCCGGGGGAGTCAGGGGAGGACAGGACCAGTTCAACTGGGATGACGTGAAGGTCGATAAACACAGAGAAAATTATCTCGGTAAGTGGCGTCTGCAGTTTATCCCTATCAGCTCCACACAGACGCGTGACTTGTGGCTCGGATGCAAGTAGCGGTCTGGAGGCTTAATTATAGTTAACTCCAAAACTCCACGATTCCATACCTTTTACTGCCGTGTCCCTCATTACACAGTTGAAGTTTTGGCCGAGTTTGTTGGATATATTCGTTTGCTGCTCTGCTAAGTGCAGGTCCTTGCTTTCATCGCTGTCTGAGCGGACACGTCTCCACTCTGTCACTGTGCCAAAGTAGAGCCACGCAGCGGCCGCACTGCTGCAACTCTGCACTTTTAGGTCCTCCACACAACTAAGGGTTCGAGTGTCTTCCATTAATAAATTATAAATAGACCTCTATGTCACTACAGGCTCAAAATAGGACGGAGTGCTTTATGCGTGATACATGTGGATTCAAACTACTTTGGAATTTGTTTGTGTAACTTATCGCAATAAACGGTACACATTTAAATACGGGTATTATACCAGACTGACTGAAATAAAGTTTAAGTTAACAATATGAAATTAAACAGTAATCAACAACATTAAGTAAATAAAAGCTAGACGAGGAAATCACAAGTTGCAGATGGTACAATGAATTTTGGTTAGCATTTCGTTTTATAAATGTTTTTTATTATTTATTTTATTTATTATTACACCATGTCTCCTTTTATTTGGCATGCTAAGAGCAAAACATATATACCTCTATAAAAGTTTTGAGTGATGTGCTTTACTTTAGTTAACTTTATACTAAATCATTTTACAAATATGTAAGTGACCCTAAAAATACAAAGCAATATATTTTAATGTCTGTTTACAATAAGTTACAGATAAATTCAGCTACTTTCAAATTCACAATACAAAGAGACACCGCGGACACTGTAAATCCACATTGTGACTGTTCAAAACATACTTTTTTATTATTAAAGCTGAATTTGAATTGTGATTAAATGGAGACTAATATGAATACTTGTTACTTTCTTCTGTTCTTGTATTATTTTTAGGTAACTCGTTGATGGCACCTGTCGGACGATGGCAAAAGGGCAAAGATCTGACCTGGTACTCCAGAGACAAAAAGGGTGGTGCGGCTTTTTCCAAAGCAGATGAAATGGCGGCAGTAAAAGCAGCAGAACACGAGGCTATGCTGGCAGCCCTGTTAGTACACCTCTTGAAAATGATAACAGCCCATGAACGCTTATAATAAATATTGTCTTCTTCCTGCTCAGGGGGCACAAGAATATAAAGAGACAACCGACTGGCCTCACCAAAGAGGTACTTATGTATCTTAAATTCTTTTTGCTCTGCTGCTACAAAATAGATATGTATATAAAATCACCTTGAAAGGTTTTGAAAAGAGCTTTAGTTTGACTTTGTTTATGAATCCCTGATTTTATTTAATAGCAATTTCTCTGCTTCTGTAGGACCTCGCTGATGTTTGCCGAAGAGAAGAACCTGATGGTGATGAACGAATGAATGTGGACCGTATCTCAGGACTGGGCAGTTCGAGGTAGATTTTAAAAAAAAAGACTCCCAAGTTCATAATAGCATTTCAATAGTCATTTAAATGTTTTTCAAGGGATTAGGCTCGTCTTATTTTATTAAACTTCCGACTGTGAGGTGCTGATGGTTGTTTCCGTTTCCAGCGCAGGTTCAAGGAAGATGGTCCTCTCCCAACAGGAGAAAGAGGCCGCCAAAATGGGACTGCCAGTGTTTACAGTGAGTTTTCACAATGCACATCAGTATCATGGACAAACTTTTAAAATAGAGCGTTTCCACCATTTTCACTCAAATAAAATGACTTAAATATACAAATTAGACCTTTAAATATTGACAGAAATGAATGAAAACCCACATATTCATAGATGAATATGTGTAGAACAGCAAGACAAGCCAAACGCTTGTTAAAATGACCTGTAAATGAACAGAAATATATTGTAGTGGGCTTATAGTGTCTGTTTATTTATGGAATATTTACTTACATATCACACTGTTTTTGTGTGATCCTGGGGTGATAAATTGCTATAATCACCCATTTTTGACAGATTTAATTTATTGTTATTGTACGCTAAATGCTCTTTACATCACATTTGCTTCTGTTTGTAAATAGTATAACTGCCCTTTCACATTGTCTTTGTATAAAAATAAATCAAATGTGGTTTTAAGTTGGGTTGGGTAGACTTAATTGACTCTTCTTGGAACACAACTTCTAAAAAGCTGCACAGTAAAATGAAATAAAAATAAAATAAAACTGCTCAAAATTAACCAGGGGGTTGTACAAAGAAAAAACAAGTTTATCTTGGAAAAAAAATTGATTCAATTGAGTGTTCTTTCTACAGCACCATAAGACAGAGGGTCACTCAGAAACTACCTCAGTAAAGACCTCAGAGAAAACGGATAAAGACAAAGAGATAGAACAACGGTGAGTCTACAAGACAAGACTCAGCTCAAAAGTATGTGAGATCAATGAATGCAGTTTTTGTTTGTCTAATTATGCTTTGTTCTGTTAGTGACGAGGGCAAAAAGAAGAAGAAAGAGAAAAAGAACAAAAAGGAGAAGAAGAAGAAAGACAAGAAGGAAAAGAAAAAGAAAAGACACAGAAGAGACTCATCATCTTCAGAATCAGACGACGACAGGAAAAGGTTTGCCTTTAAAGCTGTTAAATACTGCTGTGGTAAAATGTGAAGTGTCGCACTGTCACCACTAGAGGGCACTGAGACATTAAGGGCACTTGTCCCCTACTCAAGCCTGACAATACTCCCATCCAGTTAACAGTAGCTAAAGACTAGAATGACTATTTTACGAAATGTATTGAACGTTTTTTTTATAGAGAACCAACTAATGTGATCTCTGGAGGTAGATCCAACGAGTCCGTAGAGGAAAAAAGTTTTTGTGTCAGCGCAGTACAGCCAAAACTCATTTCATGGGTTCATACTTGTCACATATTTGGATGTTCTGTGTTACTAAAGGCATAATTTTTGGTGAATTTATGGTGGCTCATCTGTACTCATGACTCCTTTTGAATATAGTTGCTGTTTTAATCTTTTGGAGCTAGTTTAGGACTACACATTCAAAAACATTACTTCCATGTAAAAAGATAAGATTGTTAAACACAGGCAGAGGGCAACTGGCCTAAATTTATGTTTCCTGTCATTAGATAATCAATGAGACTGCCTCCAAAAGAAGTCCTGGCCTTTGTTGTCATTAAAATAAATTACTCTGAAATCCCTGTGCACTTTCGGACCAAATAAGTGCACTTTATGCTACTTGTTTTCATGGTTGTTTTGGTCAGTTTCAGAGCAGTGTCCATTCAGCTCCACATTGTGGAGGGCCATAGGTGGGGAATTACACAGATTTCTAGTATGTTTGGAATAATTTCATGTTAATTTACTCTAATTAAACTCTGAAGATATGGTTACTGCAGTTACTCAGCTACTTACCACTTGCCCAATCCCTGCGACCCTATCACTGATTGTTTGCTTCCTTTTGCTTTTCAGGCACAAAAAGGACCACCATCGTCATAATCCATCATACCATAGTCAGAGTGGAGCCAGACCCCATGACAACCATTCAAGGGGGGGAGCAAAGGCCGAGCGGCACCCCTCCCACACCCACAAGCGACAGCGGCACGACACAGACTCGTCCGACGGGGGGTCTCCCGCCCCCCGTCAGCCGGCCAGCCACAAGACGGCCCCTGCCGGTGGCACACAAAGCCACAGGCGGCGCCACGACACAGACTCGGACTAATGTCCTCCCCACCCCCTCGTTTAGAGACATACGGACAGAGACACCACAACAGCTCAAGAGGCTCGAGACCTCATTTACCCCAAAGAGCTTTTCTACTGAGAGGACACAAGATGATGATGTGTCTGTCCTGGAGAACAGCCAGTGTCCCCTATAGCGCCAAGGCACCAGTCACTGATATTTGAAATAGAAATTTTGATGGTTCTTAGGGCTGTATGATAGGGAAACATGCCATATGTGATGAGTGTTTTGAATATGACTTGCAATAGCCACATTCGTCAAGGAAAAAGTAGATAAATTTCAATATATATCAATACTCTGGACTTGACTCCATGGGTCACAGTGGTGCCACTTACCTTTGTAAAACCCCAATAAGTGTGATAGTGTCATATAAAATACCCTTTTTGCGATACATATCAGTCCTTGTACTGCAGTACCGAAAGTTTGATGATGTATTGTGGAGGCTTTGTTGTAACTTGGCTTTAATTTCTTGGAGTAAAATGCTATGCGGTATAAAATATTTTGCTTGACTCCAGATTTTTTATTTCTTGTATGTTCCCATGTCACAAAACTACTCCAAATAGTATTTAAAAAGATCACAAAGCTTAACTGCTTCAACAAATCAAGCCCAGTGTATCCATAAGCCCAGCAGCATGAAGACTCCTTTTACTAATTAAAAGAGAAAATATCATTAGAACCTTACAAATAACTCATAAATCATTGTCACTTGGCATATTTTATCTACATATCTTGCGGAAAGAAAAATCTCTTTCTCAAATAGCCTGCTGCTACTACTCAGCAGTTCTAGCTCTTCTTCTCTTTTTCCAATCAGACTTGCTCACTTTAATCCCTGACCGTCCCAGCTCTGGCTCTGACTGGTGCGATACCACTGGAATGCTCTCCACTGGTCATAATAGAGTGTAGTGTTTGCGTTTGCCTTGAACTGCTGTGAAAGAGGCCATTCTCCCGGCTAACACCTAGGGGGTGCACTAAAAAGAGCAAGGCATTCATAATGAAGAGTGCAGAAAACCAGGCTGGTCCTTTTTATATGTCCCAGTACCGTTAGTCTGCCACACACAAACCAAGCTGATGGAGCAGCAGGAGAGAAACGGAGACAAAGAACCACCCTACGAGGGTCCCGGGACTCGAGCGGCCTCCTCCTCGAGCAGCACCGTACTCTCCTGCCATGTTTTTACAGGCCTGGCTGCGTTAACCATAGCAGCCTAATCAACCTGCAAGAATGCTGTCCTAAATTGCCACCAGTGTGCTCCGCTCATTACGGCTTTAACCCAAATATTGTCTGGTTTCTAATACCTTGGGGCAACACATTTCTTCCCAGGTCAAAGATTGTATAGCCCAGTGGGATGCTCTGACAGGCTTTGGGTCTGTTTTTTTCATCTCATAAATAATATTGACAGTTATATCCATCTCAAGTAACCTATCCTGTATTCACCAATTTAACATTTTGAATGTAAAAGAGAAAAGAAGAAATGTTTCATATTAGTATAGCATCCATAGTTGATAGTACTAAACAACATGGACCATCCCCTGCACTCAGCTTTTGCCATAAGACTGTGCAATCAATCTAGAGCAGATGAAGTCTGAATCAATATATTAGGTCTCTAACTATATTAGGTCTTATAACTTAATCTCCCTAGAGGATTAATAAAGTGGAATTGATAAGTACAAAGAAATCTTTAAAAAATAAAATCAGTTTTACATAAATAGTTAACACTAGAGGATTAGGATAGGATACATGCAGTATGCTGTAACTTTGTTGAATACTGCTACAAGACCCGGGTCTGATTCCTACCCAATGTCACTTCAGCTGATACACTTGATGAAAAAAATATAAAAATATTGAAATGCCTCTATATGACTTTGACTTTTTAATCAATTTTATTGCATAGAGGAAAATACAGAAAATCAGTTTGGAAATATCTTTACCCAGTCACTTTAAGTACAGTGCCTTATCACACGTCACAAAACAAAAACCATTTTAAAAAATTGGGATAAACAGTTTTCAAACATTCAGACAAAAATACATCTTTTCGCACAAAGAACCAAAAGCCACACCTGTAGTTTAAAAGAATTGACAAACATGCCTAAATGAAAATGCATGTGAATGATTTGACATTCCTAAAATTCATGCTGCAGATTAAAATATATTGGCTCTACACTAAACAAAACAAAGTAGCATCCAATAACAATGATTTAAAATAAGCACTGATTTTGTTATAGCCTTTAGTACAAACATTAGGGGCATTGCGACTCACTTTACCACAGTGCACACAAGTGAAGAGTATCAGCAACCTGCTTGGCTAGAACTTTTATTGCTAATGCTAAACATAACCTGAGATTTAGAAACATGATACATCTAATGTTGACTCACGTGTGCAGCACTTCTAAGCGAGCAGACTGTGTTAAAATGCTGGTAATACATTTATGCAGTTGTACAAAATGTCGGTGCCAGTGTTTCTTTGAATAGCTGATGCTGGTAGTCAGCACTTAACGCCGTCAGTGTTTGTTTATTTTTATTGATCACTCCCTACACTGCTGGTGAAGTCTCTTCCAATGCCTCCCTTTTATTTGATACACCAATGGCTGCCAAAGAGCACAAAAACAGAAACAGCTAAAGCAGGATTAGGATTATGAGTGCAATAGGCTGCCCCTTTACCAAATATATTTACAGTTACATAAAATAAATCAGACAGTTTACAAGAATAGAAGATCCTAACCCCCTTTGTCTGCTTTAAAAAAAGGGGTTTGAGGTCAAGGCAGCTTCCAGTCTTTTGGACAAGGTAGCTTGGTTTTTAAACACCTTATTATGAGTACATAGCAAAGACATTTGGTGGAGTATATCAGTGGTGAATAGCTGGTATTATTTACTGTTTTTCAGCTGGTTCGATAACCACTCCAGTCCTTCGTAGAGACCGTCTCCAGAAGTGGCGCAGGTCGCCTGGATGTACCAGTTTCTGTTACGTAGAGAGTGAAGGCTCAGTTTCTCCGTCAGTTCTGCTGCGTTCATAGCATTTGGAAGATCCTACAGAAAACAAGAGACAAAGTGTGAAGAAAATGTCGAAGAAAGTCTGTCTGGTAATGCATCTTAAATGATAGGTAGTCTAGTGTTGTATTTGAGACCAGTCTTAAGACCTTTATTTAAGGGTCTTGGTCTTGTCTCGCTCTCAAGATATTTTTTATTCGGTCTTGTCTTGGTCTCAAGGTCATTTTATCCGGTCTTGTCTTGGTCTCAAGGTCATTTTACCCGCTCTTGTCTTGGTCTCAAGGTCATTTTACCCGGTCTTGTCTCGGTCTCAAGGTCATTTTTACTCTTGGTTTTGAAAAAAATTGTTATTTGTCCACACCATTCTCATGATTAGATGAAAACTTCATTTTAAATTCAACTCTAACTCGGCCTCCTTCCCTAAACACTAACCTCCATGAGTCTGTACTTGGTTTAAACTAGATACTGTTTTATATCAGTATCTTTTCTAATGCATCATGCACTGGTTTTGGTCTTGAACGGGCCTCAACCTTCCATGGTCTCAACCTGACTTTGTCTTGGCCTTGACTTGGTCTCAGTCTCTAAAGGTCTTTGTTTGTCTTGGTTTTCATAGTACAATGCTAGACATGACTCGGTCTATCATTTTTTGCTTTGAAGTAATAAAAAAAAAAAACTCCTACCAAAACAAATTCAGCTTAATTAAACCTTTTTAGGAATACCACAATTTTACAGGTTAGTCAAATGCAGGAAGATATGTTAAATTAGCTCATACAGACAAATGAAGTTAAGCAGTAACGCTGCACTAACACCCTATTATCCAATTATCCCATACAACTCCACCTTAACCATTCGAACTGTTACTGTAGGACTTACTTGTTTGTTGGCGAACACTAAGAGTACAGCGTTACGCAGCTCATCTTCCGCCAACATTCTCATGAGCTCCTCACGTGCCTCGTTGCACCGCTCTCTGTCGTTACTGTCCACGACGAAGATGAGACCTACAAGCACAGAAAATGGATGGTATTTACGATGTTGTAAGGTGTTTGTCGTGATATTTACCCTTTTAATAGAAAAAAGGAATATCAACCTTGTGTGTTTTGGAAGTAGTGACGCCACAGCGGCCGGATTTTGTCTTGACCACCGACGTCCCACACGGTGAAACTTATGTTCTTGTATTCCACTGTTTCTACATTAAATCCTGAAAGAGAGAGCAAGAAGATGTGTAAATATTTTGTAAGCTAACAGCAGAACACAACCAAAGAATATCATGTATAACAGCAGTTGTGTACAACAGTCTAAGACCTACCTATTGTGGGAATAGTTGTAACAATTTCTCCAAGTTTGAGCTTGTACAAAATGGTTGTCTTTCCAGCGGCGTCAAGACCCACCATGAGGATCCTCATCTCTTTCTTCCCAAACACACTGAAGATGCTCGCAAAAATATTCCCCATGGTGAGAGTGAGGGGAACTCTTCAAGCTAAGAAGTGAACTGAAAAAAATAAAAGAAAAAAAAGAATATTTCCAACTCACCAAATTGTAGGGACTTTTATTTGTTAAGCTACAGGTTATTGGATGCTCAACCGCTATTTCAAAAGTAAGTGCTAATAATTTGCATGAGGAATTTTGTACACATACACTGTTCTATTCAAAATAACTATGTTCATATTACTTTGTATTTTCATTCTTTTCTTGGAGCAACAAAAGTGAAAACGTTTCTCAAGGATTAAACGAAAATTCAAAATAAATGTAAACTGGAGGCAGTAATAATAATTAGGAACATTATTAAGTTATACATGACTTGCGGTCAACAGGTTGTAAATGATAATCTATACTAGTTTTACTCTTTTATTTAAATTAAACTACTTTTATTCGTATGATTTCTTTTTTATGTAAGCCAGTGTATATTTCATATTCAACCTCATCTATGCAGTAACGGTACACCGTATTTACAACTTGTCGAGGTATACAACTGGGTATTTACTTACATGTAATTTTACTCTAAACATTAAATATTAAACAGATAGTGAAACTAAAATTTCTGAAGCGGAAAGAAGGACATTTACCCAGTTAAAATTTAGCTTGTGGCTACGTAAACAAGAAAACGTCAACTTTATGAACTGCAATGGTAACATTATTTAAACTCTAGATTGCCTTATTTTCTTATGCATGATTATGCACTCTTTCATTAGATATACTAAGCTTATTTACATGTCGAAAAGCTACGAATATATCTAACAACTCGGCGATTTAAAAAATTAGCCAGCTAATCGATAATGCTAATCTACAAAGTTAGCTTTTAGCCGCAACTATCTTTAAAAACCGTGTTACTTCTCTTCGCCGTTAAAATCTACAGACCCCGAGGCACAAAGATATCCCAACAATTAGATAATTTTACCTTTTGCAACTGAAAAAGTAAAAGTGTAGTAAAACAAATACTTTAAAAGTCGCTTACAAACTGATAGAGCTGCTTGTTCACTCTTTAAGGCGTTTCCTTGTCCAGGAAAATGGCGTTGTTTTTTGACACGTCAGTGGTCACCGCTTCCGCTCCAGCTCCACTTCCGGGAGCCGTCAGCTGAGTGACACTGCCCCCTGCGGCAAAGCGGAGAGTTACAAGTACAGTCTGACCTCTGCTGTGCTGTGCAATAAATCTCAATAAAAATGGAATTGAAATTTATTTGATAAGGTTTTCATCTTCTTGGCTTAGCCATAGTATGCCTTAAAACAAGATCAGTAGATATGACATTGTTTTCATGGCTCCTAACATAAACTAGGGAAAATAACCCCAGTTTCAGATGTGAACATGAAGTGGCACAGTTCAACACATACTTAATTATATGGACTAGCTAACTGTCAGAACAACATAACTCTCCACAACTCCAAGACATTGAGACATAACAGAAAACACAAATCTGCAGAAAAAAGAAAGAACGTTGTCAAATTAAGTCCTGAAAGGGATATTTTTAACTGAATTTGACATGACATTTTCCCCACCAAGATCTGGGACAATTTACTAGCAATGCTAAACCTGTTTATGGCAATGGAAAAGAATCAATGTGGATTTTAGAGACATTTAGAGACTATTAGAGACTACTATTTTAAACGTATTTATAATAACATTGTTGTGTAAAGAGTAAAGTAAACAAAAATGTCTTTTAATTCATGGGTCAAACCGTTGATCTAAATGTTTTTAAGATACTGCACAAAATATACAAAGAAAAAAGTATAATGTTGATTTATTATTATGTTACTAATAAGCGGTAAACAATTCTTGAGTCATTAGTCAGTAACACTCTAGAAAACAATAAATTGTGAAGAGTTTCATGCCGATTTAGGCTGAAAAAGTAAAGATAAGTGTATGGTTGCTACATCTGGCCAGCAACTGATCACCATTCTTCTTCCTTAATGTGTTATATTAATAAGTTATGTGAGCTATGAGTCATTAATAACCCAATACTAACCAATTTAAAAATCTGGCATGGATCTATTTTAAGGGGCATTACTAAAAAGCAATACAACATATCTATACAAAGACAGACTGTCCCATTACATACATGTAGCACATACTGCCTTGTTAATCATTTACTCAACATTCAAATAAAGGAAAGTGAAAGAGTGTCATTCGATTGGTGCCGTGCTGTCTGTCTTCCTGTACCACTCCAATCAATTAAGATCTATGGCAGTGTTTTCAAACCCGGCTACTTCCACTTTGCCCCGGATCCAGAGGCATGTTATTGTTCGAGGCGTTGAATTTTAACCAGGGTCAACTATGCCTCCTACCCCCAGCAGAGGGGGCAGCTTCAGGGGGAGCAGGGCAACAGCAGGAGGGGACCCGGGTCTATAGTCAGGGTGACGGACCACACAGTGCAAGCTCATAATGCTGTCTCACTCTGCCACCTTAATTTGTGGGTTCGCTCTGCCAAAAATGCCTCTGAGGTGGCTTTCGGCATATTTTCACAGCAACAACGCTCTTTTTTTATGTGTTTGGAACATGTTTACAGAGCTGGTAATTGTTCATCGACTTATGAAATCACACATTCAACCGGGAAGTGTGTGTGTGTGGTGCATGTTGGGTTTGCAGAAAGCCACAGTGTTGTAGGTACAGCAGAGATGAGTAAGGTGTCGACATCATGTTTTAATGGTTTAGTTTTGGAAAAGGTTTGTCACGGTGAAGAAAGGAAGACTGACTTGAATGAAGGATGCACAAAAAGAAAGGGAGAAGACACAAAGGTGGAGGCAAAGGATGGATGATATGAGTCTGGATGCCTCAAGATGTCTAGTTACGTTTTAAAAGAAAGGATGCATGGATGGATGAATGAAGACGACATTATAATTTTCATTAATAAAAAAGTCCTAGCTCAATCTATTCAAAATTAAAGTAGCCAAGTCTGTAGACAGAATTTAAACTACAGAGGTCCAGCATCAACCCAGGTTATTATAGGTACAACCATAAAACAGTTTTGAAACAGCAATAATTTGGAAGAAGGAGATCAATCCAATATGATTAACTGTAGTTTCCAATTTTAGATGTAATTTAACATAATAAATCAATTTTTAGGCCACGTAAACGTTAAAGGTTAATGGAAAAGGTTTTACACCATATACCTCTCCTGATACTAGCTCTCTCCATTTATCTGGGCTTGGGACTGGCACAAAGGTACAGTGACCTGTTATGGCTGGATTTTTGGCTCGCCACAGGGGAACCAAATTTCAGCCTGGAATTAAAATGCCCGATAGTTCACTTTTTTTGGATTCACTTTGGTAAAAGAAAATATTGAGGGACCTCAGTGCTATGTATGGCTATTAAAGTAGGTCATATTTGTAACAGATGAATAAAAACAGGTCTTAATTTACTTTTCGTTATGAATACTTTTTGCCTTCATCTGAAAAAGACATTACTCCTCCACTTTGACTGCAGTCAAATCATAATTCATCAATAAATCCTCATTAAACACGACAGTTACTCATTAGGCACTGTTTCCTTTAAAGTTCAGTATTTTGTAAAAGTCATTCTATTACATTTTCTTGGACAGATTATGTATTCTCTACAGTAGATAGTTGTCAGCACATTTCCAGTTCGGAGAAGCAGACAGGAGCAACACAGCATAGTCAAAACTATGCTGTAAATGGAGGCAGTGAAATTTTTTTTTTAACAATTTAGTTTTAAAACACTAAACGAATTCCATGTACAATTTAATGTGTGGTAGAGATGAATAGTAAGTTGGAGGGTTGTGCCAAAAAAGATCCGACCAAAATGCAGTCACGTGCCAAAATTATTGAAAACTTTCACTCATAGTTGTTTTCAGGAGCCTTGTTCGCGGTGATACACAACTCACTGCTCCTGTCTGCTTTTCCAAACTGTGCTGACAATAAGTTACATATCCCTAAATATCTCATCGACAAAATTCTGGACTATTTTGAGGACCATATGAACCAATTGATCACTCGCCTCAACAAATGTACAATGCATTCTTCTCCAAATTACTGCAGACTCCATTTGTAAGGACAAATACTGTTAAATGTAGCTGTTTATCTATTTAGCAAACCCCAGTGAGTGCAGGTGCAGACATTTGGTGCATGAAACAGCAAGAATGTGGATGAAAGCTGTCAAAAAACTCATATTTATAGCTCTTGATTTGTTCACTACACAACTCACATTTCTGGACTCTGAGATCACCACTTACGGTAAATCGTAGCTTCGGGGTAAAAGTCATCAGTGTCAACAAACGAAGACAAACTATTGCACAATGGGAGTCATTATTGTAAATAATAATTATACAAATGATTGTCTATTTACCGTATGTCTACTTAAAGTCACCATAAGCAAAACAAACACACCTAAGAGGGACAAACTCAAAGAAATCTGTCACAATTTATATGTTTTTGAAGTTAAATATATGATTGCAATACATACCTGGTATATACTTGCCTTGTCTAACCAAGTTTAAATCCATCTTTCACCGCTCCACGGCCGACACAGCTCTAGAATCCATTTGGAAGTTTTCGGTTTTATCCTTTTCTGCTTCATATCTCACAAACTACTGACAGTTTTTACATGGACAGAGCTAGTTACATGTGACTGGTTCGTCTTAACGTCAAGCCCCTCTCTGTTGGTGAATGTGCTTTCCATATAGTTTAAGGCCTGTTGTCACCTGCGAGGTTTTTCAAGTCATATCAAAGTAAAATTATGGCTCACAAGGAAGGGTATGAGACTCTTATGAAGTCTGTGAATGGGAGAGGACTGCCAAAGGCCCTCGCAGTAGGAAGTGTTAGGTTCTCAGTAGGGGCCTTACTCCCCTCTGAGAACAGGCCTAGCACGGATAAAAACACCACGAGGGGCTTGGGGACGCTCATTTGGAGTGTGTAAGCTGCAAAAAACTAAAATTGTTTTATGTATCAGCACAGAGGGAAAATGTTTTATAAGTTTCAGCAGGCCTGATTATAATAGTTGGGACAATAGGTTTTCCTTATGAATTTCTTTTTGGGGAACCAATAGTTTGCTGTGTTAGGGGTACAATGGCACTACTTTGGGGGAAATCCGTGCTAGAACTCGGATGGACAGGCATGGAACGCCTCCCTCTGCGCTTCATGTACCGGATTATATGTCGGGCCAAGATCCCAAAAGACGTGCGGAGCCGGGAAACAAACCGAACATTATCACGACGACCCACACCATTGCCATGTGAGGATCCATGCTGGCTCCAAACCACTGGCAACAAGTGCGACTGGGCACCGTACCCCACGCCTCTCACAGTAGGGGGCGCCACAGACAGAGGCGGGCCGGGGCAAAAGGATAAATGCGCACCAGTGTCGGCTGCCAATCACCTTTGTTTGGCGATTGTCGAAAGCCTGAAAAGGTCATTAAGGGGATTTACATAACATTTTGCACTCCGCCCCGGGTGCATACGGAAATGTTAAATTTCATATTGAGTCATTGTGAGCAGAGATAGTGTAGCATGAATAATATTATTGGTCAAATCATATGGTTTGATACCATTGAAGAAGATGACATACACCAAAATGGTTTTGGGTGACACAGATGTAAAGTTAGTAGTTTAAAAAAAACCCATCAGTAACTCTGATGTTTAGTTCTAGTATAGGACATTAATTTCAATTGTCATTTTTGATTTCCCATACTTTTAACACCAAGTCATGCAGAGTTCATGGGAGCCATTGGAGTCAATAGGAGATATTCTAGGACATCCGTGACAGATGGTTGAGACAAGCTCTTCAGGGACGTACTTCCTCAGAAAGAAGACGGGGGCTTCTGGCGTGGGAGCGGGGAGGTTCTGAGAATGGGATGATGTGTTATACTGGCAAGGTGTAATGGTCCACATAGAACAACGCGTCCATGCCAGGGAACTGGATTTCCTGGTTGAGGATGACTTGGTTGGACGTGAGGTTTCCATGCAACATTTCTCCAGGTTCTCAATGGCCTTTAAATGACCTATGTTAAAGGGGACATTTCACTACCTTCTATGAACTTTATGGAGCGTTTCGATTGGTTGGTGCCTTCTTTGAAAGAATCGAGATGAAACAATAGCATGGATAAATGCAAGTCTTTGAACGACTTTGTGTTTCTCCAAGTGGGTTGGTTTGAAGTCGATTCATGTTTGCTGTGTATACAGGTTTTTAAGGGTTGTCCCGCCCCTGTTCCCTCTTTTAAATCCTGCTATATCCCATTGGAGAAGGCATCAAAGATTGAAGTGTGAACCTGTTGCACCTTGGGGTAGATAATTGGTTGGAATGCACAGCATGTCGAAGCAGGGCCTCGAGGACAAGAGGCACCAACCAGAAGCAATGGCATCAAAATCAAATGCATGTCATTTTTATTTGTCATGTTGATCCCAAATGATTTGTAACATGGCCTTGCCTTATTTCAGACGTCTGTGACACTGACAGGTAGAATTGAAGTGGACCTGTAGGCTGTTCAAACCTCTCATGATGTCTTACACACTCCCGAGGTGGTCTAGGTTGAACAGTTTTCATTTCTACTGACAGACTCAGTTATGTAAGCCTCTCACAGGTAATCCTAAATAAATAATGTTTTTGCAGTGTGTCTTGATCATGACATACAAGCTGTTCCAAAAAAGACCAAATGTATATAATTAATTTGTTGAAAGTTCCCATATGTGGTAGTATGTGCTAGTCTAGCCTCATCACCTTGTCTCTGATTTGTAAGGACTCTAAACTAAAATTACCAGGACCACAACTGATTAAATTCTCTACTATTTTGGATTACTTTCATCTGGAAATTAGGAATAGTGACTCTCTGGCCAATTTTGTCTTTTGTGAGATTCGAAAAACTAGAATTTTGGTGACTTCTGGAGGCAAAAGTGCAGTCCTTTTTTTTTTTTTTTTCAAAGCATGTGAACAGCTGTGGAGTGACATACTGTTGTCAATGAACAGACCCAGACGAAATAGATATAACTTCTTTTTTTAATTTTACAAAATCAATCATTATTGCCCTAGACCTTCATGTAAGATTGTGTGTTCAAGTGAAAACAAGACTGTGCTTCTCCTCCGACAGTGTTTAGTTTGTCCTTTCTGAGCAGATGTTCCAACAAAAACGTACAAAACGAAGAAATGAAACTAAAAGGGCTCCTCCATATTTTTCCAAGATACACAAATGCATGATAGTTATTTTGAGTTCTATTTTGGTTAAAGAACGTTCTTTTGTATTTCTTAGCTTCGAATGGTGTCAATTTGGCTAGAGCTTTTATATGGTACACTCTGGACACTGTAAAGAAGAAGTGGTCTTGACTACAACACCAGTATTTGCTTTGTACTTACACAGGAGTCCATTTCCTCAGCCATTGTCAGTGTAAGATGGTGTGTGCAGTTCAACGGCGCACCTGTCTGCCTTGAGGCTGGAAACGCTGCAGCCTCTCATTTCAGGCTGGCACTCGTGTGGTAATGCATTAGCAGCCTTGTCATTGTACTTTACTGAAGGCCCCTGACGAGCTATTCGACACTCTCGACGGGGTCAGGGGTGTCAGCCTGCTCACTCTGACAGTGAGATGGACACACGAGGGCACAGGCGAATTAGGCGGCTAGTCGAGTCAATTGCAGGTTGTAGCCCCAAGGCCCTTTGCTACTTCAGTCAAGATGAAGTCACATTTGCTGAAGAGAAAAAAAAGGGAAGTCCACTTTGTAGCATTTTAAATACAATCAGTTTGTAACAATAGCCAACCCAAGCTACAAACTACTCACTATTTAATATCACAAGTTTAACGTAAAGTAGCGAATGCATTGTCTTTAATTCACAAAGCAAGAGCCATACGATGCTATCACTATCTAAAACCCAGAAACAGCCATTGCAAAACATGCTAGCTTTGTTTTAAAGAACAAGTTTCATCTGAGAAAACATTGCCATTCTGTGATTTTCTATTGTCCAATCAATGTCCATATTGATGGAACCGAAGCCAAGGGGTTACCAAACCAATATGTTGTGCTTCTTTGCAACCTGTAATGTACCTCTCCAGTGGAAACAAGGCTTAATATAGATGTCAGTTATGCACACATCATTTTCTTGGCACTGTTAGTGATGTAATTACTGTTATACAAAAGAAAAAAAATGGCAAATACGTTCCTGCACAACCAAACTTTTACAAAAACTAATTGGGGATACATTTAATATGCTAAAGCACACATGTCAAACTCAAGGCGGCCCTTTGCAATGTTTTATGTGGCCCTTCAATACATTTAGAAGGTGATATTTTTGGCGCTAGGTATTATTCATTGAATCTGAAAGTTTTAGATGGATTTTATTTTTGCTACAAAGATAAGTAACTAAAACCTGCTGAAATCAGACTAAAACCTCTTGAAAACAGACTAAAACCTGCTGAAATCAGACTAAAACCTGCTGAAATCAGACTAAAACCTGTTGAAATCTGACTAAAACCTGCTGAAATCTGACTAAAACCTGTTGAAATCTGACTAAAACCTGCTGAAATCTGACTAAAACCTGTTGAAATCTGACTAAAACCTGTTGAAATCCAACTATCTATAAGAGGAGGAAATTATTGTTTGTGTGATAGCTTTTGTAAGACTCAAATGATGATGAAATCTCACATTCAAAATTCAATAAAAGCTTCCAAATGTCACTATCTTCAGCCCCTGAAAGGATTCTTATTAACTCCCCTCACCACTGTGCTAAAGGATACATAAAGAATATTAGAGTAACTTACATATTTCCACTACAATGTTGCACGGCCAGATTTAGTTGACTCTATAGGAAGTGATGAATGATTTCAGGCACATATGGACCGTAAAATGGCCAACACTGTAGCCAAATCTGCACAGGATGGAAATAAAGGGACAATGCATTCTAAAGTCTCAAATCCTTGTTAAGACCCTCCATCTTTCAAACTAAACTGGATCACACCAAGAATCTCCTATCCCTTTATCCCGTTTAGATCCTCTAATCCCTCGGCCATTTTCAATTCTTTCTTCTTCCTATTGCAAATGGCAACGGTCTGGTTGTCCGGCATTGGAACGTCGAGAATCTGCGCTCTCCGTGAATGGAAACTAACTATATTGAAAAAAAGGAAGAACGACTTGATGGAGCCAAGAATGTTACGGATCTCTTTAGACCTGTAATGAGATGTTTTCTCTGCTCGGAGCTGGTATTGACATGGAGACTAATGATCTCCACAAAGACATACATTGAGAATGTAAAGTGGAGGGGTGGGAAAGACAGCAAAAATGTTACTCTCTTTCAGAAGTGGCTAAAACACACTGCATTATAAGGACACTGAATGATATCATAGAGGCCTAAGAAATGTGTCTAGTCAACGATTCCAGATGAAAAAAGTTTGAGAATATTAATACTGACAATACTAGTGTTGTGTGTGAGACATGTAATATATAGCAAAATGGCTTACTTAATATTGAAATGAAAGAGAGATTAATTAGAAATTCACCATTGACCAAAGATTACAAACCGCAAATACACAACTATTAAAGGACGCATTTTGTTTTTTTAATAATGCAATAGCACCATTTACTCTTTTTATGCCAAGATAACCGGCCAATCACAGGCTTTATTCATATTGTGTTGCAACTAAATATGAAACAAGTGGAGAAAGATATAAGTTCTTTTTAAAGTTATAATTAAATTCAACATGTCCCATGTCAAAGGGGACTCTCAAATATCACAAGCCATATTCTTATTGTAAAATGTAACATAGTCATTATATGTTTTCTGATATTCTAATATATTTTTTTGACATTTTTAAAAGAAATTTAGGTTTTTCAGACCTGAACTCCTTTTATGTCCCATCCACTGCCCCAACCTGCCTTAACTTTTTGTGAAACTCAAACCAAATAAAAAAAAATATGCTCTGGAAAACATCAGAAATTTTTAAAGAATTTTGGGGTCTGGGTTGGATTTGAAAAATTAGCATATTCATTTAGCATTGTGAGGTACACGTGTTTGTAAATTTGTAAAACCAGTCCTAATTGCTGATGACATCTTGTTAAGAGACGACTGATCAAACCTGTTTGAGAGTTTCCTGCGGTACGACAGCTTCCAATTAGGGACTAATGCTATCTATATTAACCCTTCGCCCCCTCCCTGACTTCACTTTATTGAGGGAAGGGAGGGGCTGGGGCTGCCTCAATAAAAAACAGCACTAAAAAGCAATTATAGTGCTGTGAAGAATGGGACTTGTCAGTAATTTGCTGTCTAAAACTGAGGAGATTGCAGGTCTGGGGCCGATTGGAATTCTGAGCCTGCGGTTCAGTGTGGGAAAAGCAGTGGGAAGGCGAGCACCACCCTTTGTCAAGTAATTACTGGAACTAGCAGAGGCCAGCGCCAGTCCTGCTAATGATAACCCCAATCCTCTTAGCAGCCCCTCACCTTGTGATGGATATGCCCACTATCACCCACGTCGGACATGTCTGCTGTGATGTGGACAGCTACATATTTGGAAGTGATACTAAAATTAAGACCTGAACCAGACACCTGAAGAGTTATTTGATAATATGCATTAGCTAAGCGGTAAATGCTAACTACAAGAAGCATTGCATTTTAGGCTAGTAATTGACATTTAGACTAAATAAAAGTTGAAAAATCCTTTACTTGATAAAATGTGCAGTCTACTGAGTCCTCTATTCATTTATTCTTTAATTAAACATGTAACATTTGACTCACGAGATGCTAACACACTACTCTTACAAACAAAAGCTAGTTAGCAAGCCTATCATCCTAAATGATGTTTGTTAATTTAGAAGCTTAAAAAAAGTGCTAAAAACTTTAACAACAGATACCTAATTCATATAAAGATATAATATAGTAACCATATATCCTGATTTCACTGCGGCTATTTTTAAAGTCTCATGTCCTGAACAATATGAAGAAAAATATGTCCACTGACCTAAGAGTCCTGTTTTCAATCTTTTATAATAGCAAAGCAGCACACTGTCTGTAGATGGTGACGGTTACATTGCTATGACAGTTTTAACCAATTGAAAAACATGATCAATAAAACCGCTATAACGCAACACTGATGGCGCTTAAAAGCAAGGCAGTTGCTAACTAAGCTAGTTTTTCCAAGTGTTAACAACTTAACTTGTCAACAACAGCAAAACTAGGCCTTCACTTTTCTTATAATAAAATACCTTGTGTTTTCGCATGGTTTGCTATTCATGGTCCACAGTGGAAAAGCCAACATGAATTGTGGAGATATCTATAAATCATTCCTGTAGGTTATTACTACTTAAGTATTGTGACCATATTTTAATTTTACTGCAAATCCAACAACAGTACATTAACAAAGTAATACAACAGCAGTAAATGATAAAAAGATGTGAACTGACCGCATTGATTAGAGTTAAAAATGTTTTTAATTATTTAACTTCAAAGAAATACAACTTTTCTGTCGTTTTTGACGGAAAATTTGTCTGCAGTATATTCATTTACTGGTACTTTTCTCAGAGTTGTATTGTTCCTGGAGCTCGTTTGTTAATCACGACTTTCTTTTCGGCTGATGACTGGTCAAACTGTGAACCCTGGAGAAGGATAGATTGGTAATAGCTTTGTGATTAAGAACATAAAATGGACCAACCATTATTGATCTACAGACCTGAGGAACACTGTTGATCTTATTCAATTGGTTAATATTGCTGTTGCCATGGTAACACAGACAGTCTATAGATGAGTTTCATGCATGATGTGCTGCTTTGGTTTTATGACTGAGTAAAAAATCGGGACATTTGGAACAGGAAGAGGTCAAAATCTGGACATTTTTTAGTTTTTGTAGATATCCACGGGACAGGGGGCTTAAAATTGGGACTGTCCCGGTTAAAACTGCACTTATGGTCACCCAATACTTAGGCCATAGTATTAGATGGAGGGTGAAATGCCAACTTCAACCACAAGCTTTCCATTTTGTGTACGATACTAATCCTACTGTTTTTGCTTCCGATTTGGTGTTGACTAGAGTTTGTCAAAATTATACATCATCTAAATAAAGCTTACGAATGCACTTAAAACTGACCATTTAGTTGTGACAAATAAGTACTGTCATAGGCAACTTTGTCCACTCTATCATTGAGAAAAAAGGTCACAGCTTGAATGAAACTTCACATGCACGTGAATCCTACCTGCTCTGCTGCTTTGAGCTCAGAAGCAAAGGTGAAAAGGTGACTAATGACTCATCATGTCTGCCCCCTCCTCCTCCCGCTACAATGATCTGATGACCCCTTGTCAACCTTCAGGGCACCCCCTCACCACCACCTGCAGAACCAGACCACATCTTACAGCAAAGGCAAGAGCCAAGGCAGCGTTAGTGTATTCCCACTTTCGAGCAGGTCAGTCAGTCAAAGCTGGGCGGCTTAGGGGCCAGTCTTTATCGGGGCAATAGAAACTAAAAAGTAGTATGGCATTTGCATTCAACGTCATCTTGAAATTCCTTCAACTTCATAATTTCAGGAGAAAATAATCTTAGAGAGAGATTTTGCACTTTGTACACTTTTATAGGACCTTTCGTATGCATAAAAACATATCTAACTTAATGGTAATAAGTTAAAAGACAAGATGGGAAGATTTTAACAGCTTTTTAAAAATATATAATGGCAGCATTTGAAAATAATCTTTTTTAACAGATTTCAATCACTACCTCCCATTGTATCTGTGCTGTTTACACCACTCACTACAAACATTCTGCATACATACACTGGTTTGGTCTCACCAATTCTTTGTACTTTATACTTTTTTATAAATTTAATATAAATAAAGATTATTATTGGGTTTTTTGCGTGCCCTTACTTGTGTTTTTCTCACATTGTACTTTCACTTTTGTTATTGTATGCACCAAGGCAAAGAGAGTAATGTCATTTGAATTCTCTGTATGTGCTGTACATGTGGAAGAATTGACTTTGGGAAAAAAATAATAAAAATTTCACCTTTATGTTGACTCTGATGCTCTGCCCCTCAGACCCAAAGCCCCTTGTTATCTGCTCAGTTTCACTAATGTTCTCTTGTAAAGTGCCGAGGTGGCGAACGCCTCCAACAATGCAAACAGACACTTCAAAAGGCAGAAGGCCTCTTACAGGTGTCATGTCTCCATTGATGATGACGGGCCTCTTTAGAAATCTAAAAACAGATAAGCCATCGACTTCATTCAAGGCAGGTGACAAACTTTGCACGTTCCCCTCGTCGGCTGTAAAAGAGAAGACCATCGTAGCTGCAGAAGATGCTTCAAAACAGGGCAAGGAAAGAGGTTTCATCTTGTCTGGTTATTTCAGTGTTTAGCTTCGTAATTAGCATTGTGTCATAAACAACACATTGGCGAAGCTTAAGTTAGAAAATCACAGTTAAAGTGTCAGATTAGGTGTGAATGCTATCAGTATCTATTTAGAAGCGAGAAGAGTTATCACTTACAGACATTACAGAAACTGGAATACAGGTTTTGGAGGCACAAACTTGAAACCAAGATTGTGCTCACAGATCTGAGATTTAAATAAGCTCCGACTCATTTATTTCCAAACATTTAAAAGAGATCATTTGATTTGGAAGACTGGATTGAATAAAAATGCCAAACCAGAGCTGTGTAGCTGGTCTTGCGCTGACTCCAAAGCTGTGATCTAATTTCAAAAAGATGAACACATAAGACATCAAAAGGCCGGCTTCAAAGTCACTTACATAATAAAAATGCCCACACAATGTCCTCCCCTTTGCACGTCCCTCCATCACCTCTGCTGCATGTCACCTACACAAGAGCTGCTGATATTTATAACTCAAAACGCTTTCCATTTCCATCTGAGTCCAGCTAGAGCTTCATTTTTCTTGACCGGGTTTTGATATTCTCGAGAGATGATTTGATGCAAACTTTTTAAATGCAAATTATGGGCGTTTCCATGAAGTGAATAAACTCTGTGTCGTGGCATCAGAGGCTGGAGGAAGAGAATACGCTGCAGGAATAAACACAGTAGAAGAAGACTCTTGCTTCTTCTGGTTTCGCAGCTGTCAAAACAGTCACAACAGAAACTTTCACAGATTTTCAAAAAAGTGACTTTTAACAACTTGAGTGTTTACTTTAATTTAGTGGCTTTAATCCACAAAGAAACTGCCAAAAGACACACAATTCGACTATAAATAAAAGTAGAAGCAGGTGTTGATGAGTTTCATGATCACTCTTTGAAGGTTGCTTAAAAGCCAGGGCAATCTCTTGTTATGATTTTTAAGATTTCTTGAAAAAAGCGCAACTTGGGACATTCCTGAAGCTTTAATTGCAATTAGCAAATTGCAACACTTGAAAGGGCATTTATAAAAGATTGAAATTCATAATTGCAGATGTTATGTTTTATTTTTGGCCATACAACTTTCAAGAAACATGAAGCAAATGGATCCAAGCAAGATCCAAAGCCCTACATGCTCTGCCAGGCGCACTATAGGGGTCCTTTTCTAGCAGATCTTTGACCAAATTAAGGAAAACCAAATGAAAAAACTATAATCTTCTGCTACTAATATTTCTGCTATGTATTTGTCACAACAGTTCAACTTAAAACGTAGATAAAGATGTATGCAGTCGATTGCTAACCTCAGGGTGAAACTCAGCAAAAACAAACAAAAAAAAATTTACAAAAAGAGGACACGGAATGCATTCATTGTCTCCCATTTATATGGTTATTTGGCTGGTCCCTCTTAAGGTCTGGTGGCGTCGAGGTTCTCACAGTCAGGATGCGCCGAGTCTCGCCGGTGGCAACTATCTGCTAACAATGTCCATCTCACTTGGGTGACAACGCTGCCTTAGGTGGCTCTGCTTGGAAGGGAAGAGCCCATTTCCTATAGGCTTGCTGCAGGGACGGGGTTTCTGTCCATCCTGTGATCTGTTTCATGTTTTTTTTACTTGTTTTCACCCATTGACTTGGTGTGAAAAGGGTCAAAGGTCGTGGCTGGGGAATGAGCAGACGACAGCCTCCCATACAAATGCGGAAGATCTTGATTCATTTCCTATTACAGGGCTTTCATTGTTTCGGATCAAAACTGCACGTCTGCAAGCTGTAACTGACCAAATAATTAAAAAAATAATTGTGACACTTGAGTTAATCTTTTTGAAGAACATAAGACTTTAAACTCATGGGATGCACACAAGTTGAGCAGACAAATGAAACCTCACAAATGAGAATGGAAGGGTCTGTATTTTGGTAAATCTTCCACTCTGGAGGGGGTGTGTATCCATCTTTCTCAGTGATAATGGGGTTAGATAGCGCCGAGAGCTGGCCTCTGGTGGGGACATTGTTGCAGGGTTCAAAGACTATCAGGGGTCCAGGGCTGAGCTGGTGCACTGGTGGGCCCCTTTCACACTGCACTCCTAATCTGTCCTGAGATCAGCCTTTTCTCTCCGACAAAGCCTTCTTCTAATTTTAACCTTGCATCAAGATTTTTTCACTTGTTCGACCAATTGCAATCAACAAATGAAAGTACAGGACAAAGTCTGTGTATCTGCATAATTACTTTATGGTTGATGTAAATAGAAATATTTCTGCTCTTTAAAACGTGTACTTAGGTGGCAAAATAAGACTATAGTAATGAATGGACCAAGGGACTTAAGTGTTTCAAAGGCTTTTGTGAAAGTGATGGTTGGCTCCAAGAAGACTTGCTCCCATTGGCTCCCATTCAAAATATGTCCAAATGGCCTCTAATATATAATATAAAAAAAGCATACAAATTCCACAGTTGGTCTAATTTTGCTAAATGCCACCATTCACCTCCTTTCTGCTTCTCCTGTTATTACACTATCTATATTTAGGTAGTCATCTTGGCGTTACTTTGCATTTGTTTAAACTGATAATCTCTATGTACATATTTTACAGTATATTGTGAATATATAGTGGTTGTTCACAGTGAGTCAGACCCTTGAAATCTGAATTTGGCACAGTGAGTATGTTCTAGGGCCCTTGCTCTCAGGTCAGCCATGGGTCAGTCACACAGCTCTGGACTCTGGCCCCAGTGGCCTGCAATGAGCCAAAATAGAAAACAGAGCCAGAAATATCAACAAATAAAAGCATGTTTGTTTCTGTAGTTTTATTTTGGTGTTACAGAGTTAACATTTAGAAATCTACGAGAGGCAGTGGGACAAACAACAAACAACGGCTGTGTGCAGTCAGTGAACAAACAAAGATGAGGTAAAAGGGCTACAGTGTTACCAGTCACAACACTGTTTTAAACGTATTTCTGCAAATATATACTTACATTTACTTACTAATATGTACAGAGCATAGAATAAATAATTATAAAAAACATCAACTTTTAGAAATCCATAAAACAGAAACAAAACTAGTTTGTACAAAACTTTGGATTTAAAAAAAGAAATTAGAAGACAAGGACATGGTCCACATCTGCAGTTGGTGCACTGATGTAAATGTACAGTGATCTCAATGGAAATTGTTGTTGTTTTATTTATTAAAAATGAACTTAATATGAATAGATTATGGCTGCCTTTGAGATATTTTCGGTTGAAATAAATTTATGGGAAGCTTTGATTCAAATACAGGCCTGAGACTTAGCATCACATTGGCTGTAAACAATTACTCATCAACAGTGCTGATACAGCAGTGAAATGGCACTTTGTCACAAACTTTTACTGTTTGTCTCAGTAGTTTAGTCACTTCCCAAAAATAAATAATATTGCATTTCATTTGAAATCGGGGGAAGCAGTAGAAATCATGTTTGGCCTGATGTTTAGCTCCACAAAAACAACTAATAAAAATAAGAATCTAACATGGTCTACATCGTTAAACTGGGAATTACTGTATGCAACAATTAGTCAAAACTTCACATTTTGTTCAAACTATATAAAATAGATTTCTTTCACAGAAAGAATCAATACAAGAATATACAAACAAGAACACAGAGAGACAATGAGACATACTGGGTGTAAAAAACCTAGACGCAAACATGCAAACACTTTAGCAGCATTTAAAGACAGGAGAATTGAGTGATGCTGCTTGTTTAGTTCAGGGAACAACAGAATCACCTCGTACAGGTTTTGGTCATGTTTTTACTGCATTTCAGAGCTTATGGTAAAGATTAGCTTGTTGTTAGTTTTCAGCCAGATAATATGGTGCCAATTCTAATACCATATTTGTATGAATCAGACAGAAAAATTGGGAATGTGTCTTTAATAAATTGTTATTTCCCTCAAAACCAGTCACACAGCTAATACTGATAAAAACAAGGAGATCATGCTTCATATTTCTCACCGCGACACAAGTGCTGACCTTTTGTAGATTTGTTTACAGCTTTCCTCTGCACAATCTCAGGTAATTTATTTTCTCATCTTTGGTCATAACTTTCTATGTTATTCAAATCATTGTTATCTTGGTATTGACAGTAGATAAAATAATGAATCAATGGAATATGATGTCCCCTATTTGAACTGCTAAAGGGGAAAGTGAGCTGTGGAGGATGTCAAAGATTATGAAAGCAGAGAAGCTGTCCAGAAAAACTGGTTCTAGTATATGGCTAAAAATAATAGTGGATTAGTACATTACAATGGATTTTAGTTTTGACACCAACGCCTACTGCCTTGCTCATTACTTTATCCCTATTGTGTTAAGACCTTGTGTGGTGTGTGCACAACATGTCATGCTAGAAGCTGGTCACTTCACTACAAAAAACAGCCAGATACAGCATAAAAGAGGACAGTAGCTTGCATTTCTGATGTGTCGCTTGTGAAGCATAAACGGGGCACGAGGCTGACTGAAATGGGAAATTGAAAGAAATTTCCATTAGAATCCTGGAAAGTTTTTATCTATCTTAAAATTTGATATGGAATTCCATTAGTTGGATAAAACCAAATTTACTGTTAAATACACTGAGTTATTCATCAGTCCAGTATTTTCCAGTTTTCGGTTGATTAAATTGCTCTTCAGGGAAAAATGCCTGTGTATATTTTCATTTTTTTGACTGGCTTGTGTCTAAACTTTTAAGCGGATGCTAGCTTGTTAGCTTAGAGAGGATGTAAACAGTGTAATAACTACATTCACTCAGGTGCAAGTGCATTCTTACCCAAACATCAGTAGCATTTTCTACACTCATTCACGCTGATAAGGTTAGTTTTCACATACGTACGAGTAAAGTTACCACAGAAGAATGCCCGCTGAGTGTCTGATGGATGTTCTGTTGTAAAATAAGAGGAGATTGAATCTTTAAAATGAAAAAAATTTGCAGTGCAGTACTTTACTCAACAGTGGAACTAGATGGAATATAGGAAACGCTTCACCAATATGGTGTTTGTCTCTTAGCCAACAGTCTTCTCCTAGGTCAGTACATAAAAACTCTTTACTGGCTCATCCATCTCAATAAGCAGTAACTTTTCCAGTTGATTAAGGCAGACCGACTCCGTTTAGCTTCAAAGCACAAGGAAACAAAGCACTTGTGTCTGCCGCTGGTTCCCAGACAGACCGGACAGGTTTACAGTCTCCCTTGTCTACTGCCCACTGGTCTTTGACATTTTGGTGAATACAAAGCAGAAGTGCCGGGCCTACTCGTGTCTATTTGCAGGTGTGCACGTCGTACACTCTGACGCACTCCTGACAGCTGACGTAGCAGCACCAGTGGAAAATACAGTGGCACTTCTCTTTGCGTTTCTCAGTCCGAGTGTTGTGACCTCTGCCGCAGCAAAGGAGGTCACAGCCGTCGATGCCGTGGGACGTCAGGTTGCAGGCTCGGTCGCGCGTCCCGAAGGAGCCAGTCTGAGGGTTGGGGTCGCAGAAGTTGGGCGAGTTTTCGTAATAGACCAGGTCGCGCTCCGTGGGGGGTTTGAAGTAGTTGTACCTGGGTCTCAAGGTCTCGACCCAGCCCCGGGACTCGCGGTGTTTCTCCACCACCATCTCCGAGGCGCTGTCGTACTTGTCTTTCATGTAGTCCCCGATCACTCTGAAGTCGGGTTGGGACCACCAGCAGGTTTTGACCTCGCAGCTGCCTGACAAACCGTGGCATTTACACTTGAGGAACATGTTGTCGTTCACAGACTAGAGGAAAAAAGAACATGGATTTGTATTAGTTAATAGTTTTAATATTATTAGTTAACACTTTCTCCAAATCGTATATTTTTGTTGATGCAAATGGTCTGTAAAGGTAACCTCATTTTTCTATGATGTATAAGGATGCAGGCTTAAGACATAGCATCTGACAGATACAAAGGTCCACCTATCCATTCATTTTCTTTCTCTATCTTTAGGGCAGAAGTAACACCCAGATCTCCCAATTCTCTTTCAGGGAATACTGAGGCTAAACTTTTGTAGCATTTGGAGCTACATACATGTTTGCAGTTCCACTATTATTTTTATAGAATAGCAATATGGCTACAACATCTTAAAAAAAATAAATAAAAAAATGCTCCTCACTATTCTCCCAGCCTCGTTGTTGTGCCGGTTCATGGCCGAGCGTGCGTCCGGACGGTTCTCCCTGGCGTCGGCAAACTCCCGGGACACCATGCTGCCGAACTCCACGTCCTCGCTGCAGCCGCCCCACTTCCAGCCTTCTCCCGGAGGACCCTTGTGGCGCGTGTCACACCCACAGATCGTAGCCGAACCCTCCGCACAGGCCCGGGTCACTGCGAACGCCACACCGGCCGAAGCGATGGCATGGACGAACGCCGACTCACGAGTGGCTGCGAACACAACAAGACACAGAAGACATTACTGTAAACTCTGCTAACTGCTGCCTGACAATCTCTGCTCCTTGACTGGCCCACAGCAAGTTTATTTAGCTGAATAATTTAGTTTTCTGTGGTCGTAATTAATTTAAGTATAGGTCATAACCTGTGTCGACACAAGACTACCACAAACTGAGCTGTCAAGTGTGTCATTCTTGTCTGTAATTGGCTGTGGTGTCGAGATCATAGAGACGGAGGTGTTGCCCAGACTTCAATGGTCTTGTGTCTGAATTAGGCCAACAGCAGGGCCTTGGTCTGGGGCTCTGTCTGTCTGACATAGCTCAGTGGTGACTCAGAGGGATCAGGATCTTCCACCAAGATGAGAGGAAGAAACCCATCTGACAGGCCTATAATTAAGAGACTCAATTAAGCTTTTGAAAGTTTCGGAAACAGACTTGCACCGGGGCAGGTCATGACCACAATGGACGCAGTAACCTATAGCGTAATAATGATTTCATTTTAAATGTATTTCATGCATTTGTGTACTCGCTGCTGTTCTTAACCTTTGATCAATGTTTGAACTGCCCTTTCCGCTTTTAACTTTTAGTGAGTTAATGTTGTATATCGGTTTAAAAGGACAATACACACACTGAAAGACGTGGTGCCTGTCTATATTTATATCTAAAGAACAAGAGCAACACAGAGGAGAAAAAGCAGAGAGCATAAAGCTGAGAGTATGAGCTCCTCCCTTGCAGCAGGTTCCAACCAGTTTGAAGACAAAAGGGCATTAGAAACAATGATGCAAGAGAAAAGGTCTGCTGGCATCTTCCACCACCCATCCACTGTATGTTCTGAGGGTTACCAGCGTTCACAGCTGAACCGCTGAATGGTCAGAGGTGGGAAGTTAAAACATGTACTATTAAAGTTTAAAGTTTAAAATTAGATTTCTAGGTAGCAGTAAAAGTACTTGCCTAAATGTATGGCACAAACAATTAAACCAAAATAGCCACGCAAAAAATGTCAGAAAACTTTCCCAATAAACATACAGACCAAAACCTCTTAGGCCCAAAGCATTTGTTTACACTCAGCCGAATCAGAAGATCAGAACGTAGTCCACTTTTCTGAGGCGTTTTCTGGGAAACCCATCAGAACTGTGATTGGTCAAAGAGTCATGCGTTTTTGTATTTGCATCTAGTATCCACACAACTTTGCTTAGTTTAGATGGACATTGTTCTACTTCCTTTAGGCTGACTTTAATATTATGATCATATGGAATAAAACTGATAACTGAAATGTATTATAAAATGTTACTGGCAAAAACTGCAGCTTCACTATACAAAATATATTTTATCTTGATCATGGGTCACTTTCTTGAAGCATCTCCAAGTCTTTAAAAGGGCCCATAAATAATATATTTTGCTTTCAGAATGTTAAAAGAATGTTATTCCTTTAGTGACCAAAGGACCTATTCAAATTCAGCTTCACGTAGCAGTGTGTCTAGTGTAGCTAAAGGGCAGTAGCTTGCTAATAGCAGTCAAATGATTTAGTTCACCTTGAAACACCAGCTTGAGCATTAGCTGCTCATCTTGTCTTGGTTTTACGACCCGTTTATGAGGTTTCGAGACACTTTTCCTAAGACGCGGCTAAACTCTGCCAGACCCTGTCAGGCCAAGTGGTCCCTGCGACCTGCTGGGGGGCTCAATCCCCTATTGTGCTGCCACTGTCACGCTGCGTTAGCCCCACAATGGCCCCAGATATTTTATATGAAATTTGCCCTGGCCGGTGATTAGTGGAGACCAAGTTAAGTCATAGCAACAGAGAACTATGCATTGGCCGGACCCCGCTTGTCGGCAGACGGGGAAATCCCTATTCAAATGGTTTAATAAAACAATCTAAAGGGCGTGTGAATGGGGAAGAGCACTTTTTCTTTCGCTTAATCTCATGGCTGCGAAGATATTGTGCTCGGAGCAGCGCCCAGCGGGAAGCGGGGCTAAGGTCCCCCCATCAACTCCATTTACCACACCCCTTCTTTCTCTTTAGGCCAGAGTTAATGATATACCGGTGCGCCAGAGTGCCTCCCCCAGCACGGACAGACACATGTCTCATAAAAAGCTTAGGGCTCCCAGCTCATCCTCAACAGTTACACTTTCTCATCCTCCGGTCATAGGTCGCAACCCACATCCCCTGACCTCTGCCTGGTTAGTGTTAGAGCTGCCCGGACACTTGTTTTCATTTAAAGCAGCGCTATAACTTCTTCTGTTAAAATGGACAGCCTAGATTTTCATATTCATTTGGATGGTTTCTTGACTTTAAACAGGGTGAATGACGGCTATCTCTCATCAGATTCTCTGCTAAGTAACTTTGAGTAATGGGACATGATGAACATGATCAACCCATCACATCAATACAAAATAACAGCATAATTTCATCATAAAAGACATTTTTAAAAGGAAAGAGCCAATTGTGAGTTTGCAGCAGCATTTATCTCCTTTGGCCCTTAAGTTGGCATCAAGCCTAAAAAGTTGTATAGTGTAGCTTTGAAATAAAGCAAATGAAATTAGAAGCAGAATCTATAAGTTATAGAGATTCAGTCAGTAACCTGGGTGTCCTAGTCCTTCTGCTTAGCAAAAAACAAACAAAACAAAAACAAAAACAAAAAATTCTGGTATCCCATACCATTTTATCTAATAGAGGCAAGAACTCAGCACACAGTTGGAGTAGCAGCAGGTACAGAGTTTTTTTTGTATTTGATGCTACAGTTATCATATGGTTAGTTGTTAGCTCAGTAGGTTAGGTTTGTTGTGTTTGAGTCTTTGCTCATTCTTGTTTGAGGTTAATGGGCTACTGCTCTTCATTAATGTCTTCTAGCTCCAAAAAGTATTGGATTACTTTGTAATTTACCAACTGTTGGAAGCTCTCTCTTTGCTTTGTTGGTGTTATTTCAATTTTCATTTTATTATTACCTTTTCTTCCATTACGTTTTTTCCTAAAAAAGCAAAATGACATAATGCTTCAGAAATCTCTACACTATGGAGTGATCTTACATAGTGCATTATTTGAACAATCTGTAGTAGTCTGTCTGTTAAAAAGGGGCTATTCTTGCATTTGCATGTCACACAAACAATCAAAATGACTCAATAACATCAAAATGACCAATAGTGTTGCTTTAAAAAAATCATAAAAGAACTTGTTGAATTTTTGATTTCCTTGAATCCTTTCTTTAATTTCACCTCTTCCATAAACTATTCATTATGCAGTCTTAGAAGGTGTGACCCGAATGTGAAAACATGACTAATGATTTATGACAGAAATACCCAGAGGGGATATAAACTAGTCAAAGCTGACTTTGGCCTTGCCCCACACATTAGTTTACAGGGGTTTCCTTTAGTATGAAACTCATTTGAATGTAATGGTTTCTACAGAAACACACAGGTCTGTACCTGTGTGGCTGGTAACACCTGTAAAACGATGACCGTCTTCGCTTCTGGAGCGACGTTTCCCTCACTAATTCTATCATATGACTCATAAAGTTCAGGCTGATTATAGCCGTATAGTCAGTAGGTGTTCAGTAAATACCTCGAACGCTGAAAGAGCTCAGGGATTGGCTCGTGGACTGAGAACACCTGCGCAGCTTTCTATTGCCTTTCATCACAAGCAGATTCCAGCGGTGCATGTTTTGACACTTTAGTTAATGTAAATTAATGAGTGCTGACGCAGACGTAGCCTAAAGGTAGGGCCAGTGCTTGGGGTGTGGAGAGAAGCAGAGGTATAAGAACATGTGGCAGAGCAAAGGAGAAGTGAGAGGCACAGTTTAAAGGCTGAAACTATTTGTTTTTAACACAAACGTCCAATCAGATGCATGGACATGTGTTTGTGTTTTCTGTCTGTTTTGGATCAGTTATGGTTCCTATGAACAAGTCTGTGCAACAACAAAAGTACTATTTTTTCTGATTTATAAGTATCTGACTTGGTAATGAGAACAGAGTTCTTTAAGTGAAGCATGAAAATTACAAAGTCAGTTGCAGAATCCATCATTTGTAATGTATGTTTGTTGCGTTTACTACTTAGTGTATGCCTAGTGAAATTTTTGTATGCTAAACGCTAATTGTTGCTACTACACAATTCCATTCAAGCTGCACAACTGAGTGAAGAGATTAAATATGCAATGGCAGTTCCAGTTTCAGTATTCCAGTCTCTGCTGAAAAAATGGAAAATCCTGTATTTTAAAATACACAAATTCTCATATCTTCAAAAATATAAGCTCATAGTCCCAGTTCTATGTGCATGCAAAAGGTTGCATTGCATCATTTCAAATTTCTCAGCTCAATGGATGTAAATTTTAAAAAGCTGGGCTCTTCAAATCAAATGGGAATGCATTTTGTTGCTGGTGATTTTTTCTTTGTTTGTATTCTGTTAGTTCAAGCCCAATCTGTCTTCTGATTAACTGTCTTAAACTGAGACTCAACACACTGTCACTTACCCTGGAAATGTAGTTATTCAAACTGATAATGCTATAATACAATAAAGGTTATTAATTTAACATCCGACAATAAACTGGTCTTAGTAGCATGTACTTTTCACTATAGGCAAAACAATGTGTGCTATATATTCTATATGCATGAGCTTGGCACATGACCAGTCACAGTTGTACCCTCTTCAATTTTAGATCCATTCTGAGTCCTTTTGGAGCCAGATCTACTCATAACAAATGCATTATGCTTAAACAATTCAACTAGTTACGCTATCTAAGACTATTTTTTATGCTTATCTGTACCTAGAAACACTGATATGGAGGTGTGGAAGGCCTGGTGGGTAAAAGTCTATCCACTGACCTAAGCCTCTAAGTCAATAAAGCTGCTTTCTCTTCCTTTACCCTCAGCCTTAAAAGACAGGAAGAATCCAACACACAGCTCAGACAAACAGACACCAGCGAGGACAATGGCGCTTTAGCATGGACAAACCCCTAGCATCAATCACACCCAATGAAATGGGAACCCTCTCGGACTAAGCCCTATCAAAGGCCCGTGAGCCCCCGAGTCACTTCTCCTCGGATTGGGACAAAAGCACTTAATCCAGCCACTTTGACCTCTCACATTATTAAGGGCCTGAGTGACCTTAATCCAATCAAAATGATTTACTAAAGCCCAGTAGCGGCCTCCCCTTTCCACTCACTAACCGGCGATTTAGGGATGTGCTGGCATTTTGCACCACAATGGGGTTTAAAGTGAGAACCCCTATCGTTAGCCACCTACTTGAGCTCAAAGCCCCTCGGCGAACGGAGTTTATTAAAAGCAATTGGCCTCCCTAACCTTTGACCTCCTGTGTCTATGGCTAAGGGTGGAACACTCATTTCACTTGACACAAAAATACGCCACCGAAAATATTAAATAGATAGCGTGTAGCATGTTAAAATTATAACGTAAAATGTGTCAATCACTAAGTCTTTTGTATGATGTTGTAAAATATTATTTACTGTATATACTGTACGTGCAAGTATAATAAACTTAATCAACCAAATAAGCCCAGTGAGTAAATCAAAAATGATTCAAATGAATTAAACCCTTTCACAAGTGACATAATGAAAGGATGAGTATAACCTTGATGGAAGTAGCAGACTTTTCCATTGATTTGAACTAAAACCAGTAAATAAAACATTTCTGGACAACAAACTGACTAGTACTTCTGTATTTGGTAGATACTATTAGTTAGTACTATTGTTAATTACAATAGTGTGAGCTGATGAAAAATAGGTTAAAATGAAAGTTCTTATCTGTCATACCAAGCTTTAAAATAGAGAGAAACTGTGCTCCGTGCATTGGAATCCCTGTTAGCATATTTTCCAGGTAAGTTCTTTACACATTTCACTGTTTTCACCTGGTAGAGCACATACTTTATCTGGGAGACCCGGGTTTGATTCCGGCTTGGGTCATTTGCCCAATGTCACTCCCCCCTCTCTCATCCTGGTTCCTGTTTTGCCTACTATCTAATATCAAGGCCAAAAAAATCTTTTAAAAAGTGTCCTTTAGGACTGTTAGATTATTATGATCTAATAGCCAAACTTCAATGCATATTAATGAGTATATTGCCATTAACCAAAGGGGTAAAGGAGTAATACACTGAAGTATTTGGGGCAAACATGTCTTAGTGTAGAATGGTTGCAGTAGATAAATACTTCAAGGCAAAAGAACTATCACCTCTACAAAAGTCATCCATAAAAGGTGCTTCTGTTATGATATTAAAGTATTAAGTGTATTATGTTTTGTCTTGATTGTGCATTGTACTGTGGGGATTTCTGCACCGTGAGCCCATGATTACAGCCCAATTCACACAAGGCCAAGTCCTAATACATCATCTGGAAACTGAATGGGAAAAATGTGTTGAGAAGAACTCCATAAAGTCTGCAGTAATGCGCCTCAGATGAACATACGGCAAAACAATCGCAGGGGATTCCCTCCTAAAGAAAACTCCAACAAGACTCAACTCACTCTCTCCACTTAATTGTGTACATTATTTCACCGCTCAGTGCTCGCTCGCTCCCAAGTCTATTTAAACAAGGATTTGAATGAGCAAAATGAATGAAGCACGCGGGGAGTGCAGCTTTTCAAATGCAAATATTAGACATAGGGAATATTGAAATGTTAATAGAAGACACAAGCTTTTTTTCACTCATTATTTGAAGGCAGTTTGGGCCTTTTAAGTTTAAGAACAAGTTATAGATTTATGGTAAGCTGTCAGGGGGCTTTGTAACTTTTATACCCAACAAACGAAATCCTTACCTTTGTCTAAGACCGGACCAAATATGGCCAGGTTGTTGTTGACCGTGGTGCAATTCCAGCGCCGGCCTCTGAACTGGTGCTGACACTCCTGGATGCCGATCTTAACACCCTCGGCCACGCTCGGCATGATCTCCACGTAGTTTCGACAAAACCGCAGCTGTTTTGGCACCAGGCCTGGGATGCTGCCGCAGAGGATGGGTTGAGTGCCCAGCGACGAATACTGGTGACCCACTGCTAGTGACCTACAAGAACAAGAGAACATGTTGTAAGTCCTATGATTTAAAAGTTTGCATCTTAGTACCTTTCCAGCTGTTTACACTATAGACAATAGGCAATCATTAGTAAATCGCAGGGTTCAAATTTTGAGAGAGACACCATTTACTCTCACGTTCATTCACTTTGGGTTATTTAGAGCTGCCTATTCAACTATACATGCATGTCTTTTGACGGTGGGAAGAGGCTGGAGTGTTGGGAGAGAACCAATGGCTGCATTTGGAGAATATATTGGTGGCGATTACTCAAAGCCAAAATTCAAACACTGGTAGCGTTCAAGTGTTCAGCTGTGGAGAACACTGTAGTTCTACACCCTGAACCCCACCATTGCAAATGCTTCAGTTATTACACACATGAAGAAGTAATGACATAGCTCTGCTCCCAAATATACAACATCTTAAACGTGGGGTTTTCTGGAGCAGCGCAGATAAACTCAAAGGACATAGAGTGGATACATCTCAGGTTTGAGTATCAGTATTTTGTGATTACTGTTTTAATTGCTTTGTGTAGCCAGAGGCCGATAGCTGTTTGGAACTGGCTGTTACGACGTTTTTTTCTGAGGACACCATGTTCACAATTCACATCAACACATCAAGTGCCAAAACTGAACGAAAGAATGGGAGGATTCAAAAATCGGCGTTTTTGTGGATTAAAACCACTGTCCTTGTGTAAACAAACTGCCAAACCCCAACATAATCATTTTGTTTTGGGCGAAGCGTGCCTGTGGTGCTCAGAAGTCAGAGTGCGGAAGTACTTGGTAGCACTGGGAGAACATGGACTCCAAATAGAGTTGCTGGCCTGGTCATCTTTTCATGACCTTGCTTCTGTGCCTTCCATATATTATTTATAAAGAGGCACTTTATAAAGAGCACTAAACATAACCACTTCTTCTATCATAACTAAAAACAACATATAAACTTTAATGTCCGCTTTGACACAAGACAAAACAAGGAAAGTGTGGTATGTCTGAAAACATGACTTCTGTACCTTTTGGGGGATAATTGTAAATGTAAAACAGCAACAAATGTCTCTGAAGGCAAAGTGGAAGACCCATTTCCCTCCTCTGTATAATTTGACGTCTGCGTTGTTTGTTTATTTGCAGTATCACATGTTACTATTACTTGTCCCTGCTTTATCCCTTCACCTCCCCCTGTGGCCCACACCTGGCCTTTGTGCCTATTGAAATTGCAGCCTGCCACCTCAGGAGCAGCCAGCGCTCGGTCTGAGATGAAAGTCCGCGCTGCATCCCGAGGTCTTCTTAGACTTTAGGCTGACAACTGCAAACCTACACCTTATTATTAACTGTCCGCGCACTCAAACAGGCCGTCAGCTTAGGCTAATGAGAGTGTAAACCCCGCATCGAAACCTCAGAGTGTAGTCGCTATAACGCACCAGCCAAACCCCTCTCTTCTCTTTGTGGAAGGTATTTTAGGCTCCAACAAGTGCAAACTTGGCTTTCTGATTACATCTGTGTGTCTTGCTCCTTTTATTGCTTTCTCTCTGCTCTCGATTAAGTTTGTCGGTATGCGTTGACATTGTACCTCTGCGAGCACAAGTTTGACAAAACACTGCAATTATAAATGGCACTTGTCAGCAAGATGTCAGACTCATATTTATTAGTGGGCTGACTTGAACGCTACTCTAAGCTTTTTATTAAAGGATAACGTCGTAGTTGAACTAATGAACTTTTGACCTGAGTAGTGTGCATGTTAATTAAACCTTACCAAAAACAATATTATGCCTACTTGATTCTGTCAGAAGTGAGCTAAATTGTTTAAAAGCCTAGTTCCTATTATCTTTGGCAGGGCTCGGCCGAGTTGGTACAAAGTAGCTTGTTGGCACTGCAGACCGCGCGCTTTACGTCAGCTGTCGATTACAGAGCGAGCGCCGGCGATCATGTGACCCTCTGATGGCTGATAACACTGTGGAGCAGGTGTGCAGCCTTCTTAGCGCTCGCTCCCCGTCCCGCTGTGTGCTGACCCATTCACTGTTCTGCAGCGGCTAATTGCTGATCACAACAAGATTACCAAAGCTCTGACACTGGCCCGGGGCTGTTCTCCTCAGACGTTTGACCCCTGGCCGATGAATTCACGCATATTGACCTTGAGCACTGCAATTACACATTAATGCTTTGCGTCAAGGTGCACCTAAGACATCAGCTGACCTGGTAATTGAACCGTACTGTATGAATGTGTCACACGGATTTTAACGGAATTTCTCGCCGATTTCTACAAGACCAGACCATTTGAGTTAATCATAAACGCCGCAAAGGGGAAGCAAGTGGTGGCAAGTTTTAAAAACGACTTCAGAGGAAATGGCGTTTGTCTGCGTTTGTCTGCGTTATGTCTGCGTTGTCCATCAGGAAACTGGGGCGCTGCTGTTACACGCTGACCTCTGGTTGGCCCTTGTCAGTCTATGGCCTCCAGCGTTTCAGGACGGCAGCGGGATTTAGGATTGTACCAAAGTTTGGAGCTGATTCTGCACCTCTTTTTTTTTTTTTTTTTACAAGTGTTTACTGGAAACGAAAGGAGGTGAAAACTAGCGCCCCAGGTCTGCATTTTTGAACATATTTGCCGCTTGTCAGTCTAGTGTTGGAGCCTTCCCCATGCTCACAGAGAAATTAGATTTTTACTAGTTTTTCTACTAGTAGTTAGAGGTGACCTTTTCTACAACCAAGTCTCCCAGTTTACTGATTCCAAAGAAATAAATACTTGGTCTGTTTACATATCAGTTGAATGCAATATGAAAACCAAGCCAATGGTCTGCACATGACCTTATGGCTTATAAGTGTTCATGTGCAGACCATTGGCACATGCACACCATGAATGATGCTCTGCATGGTCTCCAACATATAAAGGACTGTGGTGGGTGTAGTATTGGGATGAGAGAGGGGAGAATGACACTGGGCATATGACCAAAAGATATCTGAAAATCACTCAATTTATTTTATTATAACAATACTTCAACAATACAAATACGACTTTGCTAGGGTCCGGTGTTTTAGCCTATTTCTTCTTCCTCTATTTGAGTCACTCATGTAATCTCTTGCAATGAAACCACATCCTGGACTTTTTTGGAGGTTTCTGTCCAGCTGAGGGCACTGTGTCCGTGAGATAAGTCTAACTATAATGATCTCATGTCCAGGAAACATTAAATAATTATAATGATATATATTTTTGGGCTAAAAGTTACACGGTACTAAAACACTACAATAAATCACTGTCTGATATAAATGTTTGTAATTGATGAAGACTCTCTGGATGAGATTACATGTCATGAAACAATGCTACATGATAGTGCTTCTCCAACCAATAACCATTAGCTACTGAACAGAGAAGTGGAGTAGTGGAGATTTCAAGTGGTTAGAACAAAGCCACTGCCATTGAGGATGCATTTTTGCTTGGGATGGTGTGCAGTGTTATTGCAATTAAGGTTTGCAACTTTTTTTCCCCGAGTAAAACTGTTCTTCAACTTCAAAAGACTGACTTGCTTTTTATCTTGCTCAGTCATATTGTTCAAAGCATTATGAGTCAATGTGTCTCGTTGAAGCTGACTAATGCTGCCACCTTTTCCTGTCTTAACTAATGGCAGGGCATGTTCTGCACAAGAAGATTTACGTTTTCAAGAGCTATTGCATGAACATCACTGTGTTCAACTTAGGAACAATTGCTAAGATTTGCAACTGTCCACCTGGAAACCAAAGCAACTCTACTTAAATAAAACAGTTACAGATAAATACTTATATGACGATGTTCTTATGGGTGCAGACTTTGCCCCGTCTTATTTAAGTGTATCCAGCGCAGGTTTTAATGCATATTTCAGCAAGCCCATGCAGGGTACCTCAGAATTACCACTTTACTTTGGTGGGCCCCGGGGCCTTGGAGCCGACTTTGACATCAAGAGAGTATGTTTGGGAGAAGGAATGTGCGGCAAGCTTTCACCTCCAGGTATTTATCTTCAGAGGTGGGGTGGACCGAGGGGAGGGGAAGGGAAGGGGGGCTGTGTCACGGCAGGTCGGAGAGAGACACAGGCAGACATGAACCTGTCCCGAAAGTCCAACATCGCATGACGGGTGAGAAGGAAGGAAGTGCAATGTACCCTTTTGAAACAATTTGTTGATTCAAAAGATAATGGCGATGTCAATAGTGGCTTCATCCATTCAAGCAACCAGCCAAATGTTTCATCTTCTGTGCCCAAACATGATTGACAACTAAAGCGTGGCAAGTTTGAGTATGCAGCAGACAGTGCATTGTCCCATGACTGGAAGGTTAACGAATCAATCTCAGCTCTTTCCGTTGAACATTGTCATAGAGTCAAGACACTGAACCCTGACTCGTCTCCAGTGACTGCGACACTGATGTATGAATGTGAGGGCGAATGGAGACTAAAATGTAAAGTGCTTTGAGAAAAGTGCAATTCAACAACAGCCATTTGTCATTTTTAAATTAACTTCATTTTTTCACAAGCACAGTGCACTAGCCTGACCAGCCAGACCTACCAACAGTTACAAAGGGGTCTGGAACCTCACCCATTGAACATGTCTTCATCCAACCCGACAACATCGACCAATCACAAGTGTTTACGTAAAACAGGGTGGGCTCATAAAGAACTGAAACTAGTCTTGTTGTTGTATTGCTGACGTCAGGTTGTTCGTTTCTCCAGCTATAAGCTAGAATTCAGGCCCTTCAGTGTTTTTTTCTAGCCTGGCCAGCCAGACCTATTCATTTTCTTAGCAAAGTGAAGTGCGTCCGGAACTCCTCCCCTTGAAACCCAACAGAATCAATCCTACCTGACCAATCGTAACCTAAAATGGGGCTATTGTTTTTCTTGACAAAAATAGAATTGAAGAATTTGCTTTTCCAGTTGTAACTCTTTAATGTTGGGAAGTTAAGATGCATAATTTATACAGGTAGATATACAGGAAACAAGCAGTAGACATGGAGAATACCGTGGAGATAGAGCCTGGATCCCTACAGTGATGTGGTAGGTACTTCAACAGGTGGACTACCAACCAACCTTCCAAATTGTGATGCAAAAATAAGTAGAAAGGAGATTGTTGGTTACTGTGCTGCATGTGTGATGACAGCTGTAATCTTCTGATTAACAAAAGAGCACTTTATACAATGACAAAAGGCCAGGTTGACTGTAAGAGGGAACAGTGCTCAGGCCTGCCTTGTGGCAGTGTGAGTGCAGGCCAGAGAGGGACAGGCTAAAGACCTAATGTAGCTATATTGTGGTCCCATTGTCAGACTGTTTTTGCAGCTAGCCATGTGTGCAAAGAGTAAAATGGATTAAAACAACCTTACGTCCCTCCAAAACCTGATGCAAGACTGTCCTAAAATAGTTCATGGTAAAACTTATAACTGCAATAAGTCAAGCAGAAATGTTGTTCCAAACACAGACAAAGATCCAACATCTCATGAAGGTTTTACATCCCATGTGGGGGCCCTTAAATCAAAACAATGCAGTTGCACTCTGAGAAATCCATAAAGGAATCTCATTATTTGACTTGGGATGAGTTGCCATGACACAAAAACACATTCAAGGGTAAAAAAAACGCAGTGTGACGTCAGCAATGTGACAATCTGGGTGAAATGGCAAAGCTCCTGTTTGGTTTGCTTCTTTTTATCTGCTGTAATCTGATACAAAACCACGCCGAACATAAGCGGTGCATGGATTTTGTGATGACAGAAAGGAAAAGCACATTTCCTGGTGTCAGTCATGGAGCACTACCAAGACAGGAGACAGTGGATTAATTACATTTTGTAATGAAAGAAAACATCGGAGGAATACACTGGTGTCAGTCTGAACTCCATCCAAACAAAGCAATGACACAAAAGCCGCGAGCGCCGAAAAATGCTCTAAACACAAGCAACCTAAACTCAAGTCTACTCTGTGTGAACCCATTTAAAAACAGGGAAACCGGGCTGTTCTTGGCCAACAGCAGAGGGTTACTTTATTCTCCATCCCTCAGACCAAAGGGCCAGTGTTATATGAGGATTTCCTTCCAGCTGAGCGTGTAATTAGCTCCTCATCAGAATTAGCATCAGGGGCAAAGCGACCGGGTCCAGGCTGTGTGTGAACAGAGCACAAACCCTTCGGACAAAAACAACCCCCAAAAAACATATGATTAATACAAAAATACAGTACAGATAGGAGGATTTGTTGTTTCGACAAAATATTAAAGTTAAAGCAATAATTATTGAAAGGTCAAAGCTACATTGACCAAGGCCTCGTCATGTCCAGGATCAGAGTGTAAGACTTTTGTAGACAGAGTGAGACTGAGACTAGTGTAATAAATCAAAGGTTACAGTTATAGACAGTTATAGTCTCAACAAGTCTGGTTACAGTTTGGTGAATTAGGCCGAGTAAGTGGGATATTTTTGAGATCACAATAAGATAGTGATTGTGTTTTGTTTTTTTTTATTTATCAAATTACAAGAACGAATGAAAACCTGGCTGTCCAAGACCAGATCAAGCAAAAATGAGTTAGAGACCAAGAAAGCCTTAACACGAACTTAAAAACTAAAGATTAAAAAAGTTTTTATTCGGAAAACGTTGGTATAAACAAACAGAAGTATGATGCATATGCTATACGGAGAAATCTCTGGATAAATAAATCAACGAATAAGGTCACTGGTTGTTTTTTATGCTAATGTGTTGCAGCGTGACACATCTGAATATAAGCTCCCACCCCGATGTCACTGGACAGTTGGACAGCATCTCGATTAAAGCTGGCAAAAAATAATCCATACTTGATTCATTAAACTGTTAGATCAGAAAAGACTGAATAGGAGACACAGTGGCAAGGTGGGTCCTCTGGTTTCCTTACCCTTAAAAATATTAAATAGTTTTCCCAATATGACTGTCCTGGTTAAAAAAGATCAGATAATAATGAATTGGGAAACATTTAAATGAATACAGGAGCGGGCAATGTGTCATCAGTTATAGGCGGCTCTTTCAAGTAAAGTTGTGAAATAAAACTTTTTTTTTTAAGGTGTTTCATAATTTGGCATCAAAAGCTCTTGAACAGTTTGTAACATGTGATGCTGTCGGCTCCGTCAAGCTTCTGTCCACATTTGGGACAACACTTCTTATCCCTCGTGGCTGACGGCTTGAAAAGGACATGAAGGTGAGATTATAGAACATAAAAGTGGTGCCTGTAAGTTGATTGGTCCAGTATTTCAAATGCTAAATATGAACTAAAGAACAATGTCTGGTCTGGATTTAATATTTCAGGTAGAGCTGCTTTTTTCCATATTATTTCTATGATGCATTTCAGAGGCACAGAGTGAACTTTATTGGCTGTTCTTTAAAAGAATAAAGGAGTTGTCTGCTCATGTTTTGAACTTTTGCCATTTCAAAGAGCCTCATTATATGGATTTTTGACGTAGTGACTACAAATCTCAGCTTTAAAATATCTAAATCATCAGAAGGAAAGTTTGGGACTCAGTAGAATTTACTCAAAACTTAATTTCGATTCCATTTTAAACTGTAAATTTGCAAAAAACCCTTTTACAACTTTTTCTTTTAATGATTTTAAATCACACCTCCCTTCTTTGTGTGTAATTTTTCTTTTTCTGACCTACACACGTGTATACACAAACTGCACCTGCTGCTCTTGCAACAAAGTCCCCAAACTGAACCAAAAAGGACTCCACGCTGTTGTTATGATACATTCAAAGTACAAAGAGTGGATGACCTATAGAGCTGAAACGTTCAGGTGCGCAAAGATTTCTCAATAGGACTGAATTAAAGGTCTCTCTCTCTCTCTCTCTCTTTTTTTTTTTTTTACTTGAAACAACACATACATCAACCAGCCTTTTCACTTCGGACTTACGAGGAAGTACATTTCTGTCAAAACGTCATAGAAAACGCACTGACAATGTCAACAAATGACTCTTAGATGTAAAAATAATAACTTACCACCAGATGGGATAACTTGCCATGACACGCGTGAGCCCACAGAGCAGCAGGAAACATCCCAGGTATATCATCCTTAAAGTTTGGCAGAACGACATCTCGAGCGCTTCTTAAAAAACGTCTCTCCACATGCGTCTACGCAGCTTTACGCGCGGAGCTTTTGGAACTAGATCTTTGAATATTCCTTAACCTCCACACTTCCACACACGCACGCACACAGCCGCTGACAGAACAGACTAATGTGTCGCGAGATCTCGGGGGAGGCAAATATTAAAAGTTAAAAGCCTCTTGTTGCGTTAAGGACCCAATCAGTGAGCTTTGCCAAAGGGGGAATTCTGATGAGACGTTCCCCGCGCGCTCTGCCGCTTTGAAGCTAATTCCACGATGCGTTTTAGTGCTCATTGAGGAAAAGCGAGGCGTATTTAGCATGCCGTGAGTGAGTGTGATATATAATGTAGTGTAAAGACGACGAGAGGGAGGGTCCCCGAAGGCCTTTTAAATAGACATCGGAACCCCTGCGGATTGCGTAGCTATAACAACCTGTCCGGATTTCACTCCCCGGCTTGAAGCTTCTAAAATGCACAAATAAATATGTGTGAATTGCTCCCGAAGCAATTATTTAGCCCCCGAGCTCCTTTCTCTGAGCGCGTTTAGCAGCAGTGTCAAATGAGTAGTTTAGAACTCCTTCCTTAAGCGCGGATTAGTCCTCAATAAATTATACAGCCCGCAGCAATTAATAACGTTTAGGAGTCATCTGACAAACCTTCGAGATTCCATTACTCCCTTTGCACTTAAAGTTTAATTTAGATGCTAATTGTCTTAGTTGAAATCGAACACATTTCTGTCATTACGCACGAAAAAATACCTCAAGCGAACAGATGTAAAGAGATTCCAAAACGATATATGCTACAACTCAAATCAAAACTTTTAAAATGCATGGGCCTTAGTCTTTTTTTGCTCAATGTGAAGTGGTTGATGATAAAGGAATGAAAAATAAAAAGTCAAACAGGAAGCGAATGGTAAAATCAGTAAAAGGTTGGAGCGTAAGAATGAGGAAAAGGTAATCAAAGTTCGTTTTGGGGATTTGATTGTGAAATTAATCTGGCAAAACGGATTTTAATTCTAGTTTAAGTCCTGGATTAAGTCACTGGTGGTTTCATCCTCACTGTATTTATAGCCTTTAGCAGTGGTTTAAATGCCTAAACAAAACACTAGTAAATATTAGTGAAAATACAGAATCATTGCTTCACGATTCCTTATGGAATTTTGTATTTAAAGGAGAAAAACTGGAGAAATATGCACAAATTACAGATATGTCATTCATGCTGTAGTTCCCATTTGCCTTTACAGTTCATTTATGACTTGAAATGCTTCTTTAAGTCAGTATTATGAGATGTGTTTGACTCTCAAATATAATTCAAATTTTATATAAAGTCTCATCAGATGTCTTGACTTTTTCTGCGCCTGGGACCACCTCATATCTCAATGACTCGAGCTCAAGGTGAAGACTGGATCCTGCTGACATCTAGTGGACAGAGGTGTGTACTGCAAGCATCCTCAAAGACTGCTCTGTCTCTATCAGTGGTTCTCAACTTGCTGTTGGTAAACTAATAAAATAAAGCTGAATATCTAAACTAGTATATTTTTTAATCACACATAACGTGACCCACTAAGAAGATGCCCGCGCACCACTTTTGTGTCCTTGACCGTGCAGTTGAGTCTAATTGAAGGCATTATATTATTATTTTGAAAAGAAATGAATGCTGAGACATTTATAGACTGTACAAACATCATTGGAAACACATCAACTCATATTTTAAATTGTGTAGCCCTTTCAATATGCAAAATGTACTAAATATACACTCAAATTACTTAACACAACAAGACAGAGGTGTCTTTGGTGTTGACAGGTGAAATATATCATCATTGCCTTGATTCAGAAAACATTTTAGACTGCAAAAGTGTATTTAGTATGGCATGGAATTTACTTTTTTCCTTCTTTAACATAAAAAAAAAATAAAAATCTCCTATAAATGTGCATAAGAGCTGGGTTTGTGTCTTGGAGCTGTCTGCGTTGGCTGTGAGGCCTTTTACAAAAAGTGAGACAAAACAATGTGTTGCTTGTTCGTCTCGTTGCAGCTGAAAGTTTGTAGAGAGCGACAGCCAAAGTGTGTCAGTTAAAGGTGAGCCTCCACATCTGCATTCAAACTAAACACACTACATTAACACACAGTTCACTTTGGTTTATTTCAATTAGTTTCTGTTCCTAGCTGAATTCAGAGTCATTAGCACATAGCACATATCTGTCATATCTTGTTTTTTACTGTATAAATATAGCACTGCCACACTTCGTCTTCCCTTTACCCACAGGAATCCATTCTGTGTTGTGTACATTTATTTTTTAATCATCCAGGTGTTCAGTTATTTTATTACTGTACATTCAGATGAGTATTGTGCTATATTTGTTGTGTATTGTCACCTCTGTGTCACAACCGGAGTCTCATGTTACAGCGTGTTCTGGTAGCTTGCACTGGAGACAGATGCTACAAGCTAAATTATAGGGAAAAGTAGGGTAAGATGAGCCACTGGGTAAGTTGACCCACCCTCTGTATCTTGAAAGGTGTACATTTTTTATTGTCATGTGAGTTGGAGAAGTGGAAAGCACAAATTAAAAAAAAAAAAAAGTACATTTATCCAGGTCTGAAATTATTGATCATTCATGTTGGTGATTTGTCAGACAATAAAACCATGAAATATTTTAGCTAAATATTATCCTGAATAAGTAAGTTGTCTTGTTTTGTCCAAAATGAATGTTGTGAGGTAAATTGAGCCAATAGTCCAACCTGAGGAACCGTAAGGAACTCCCAAATCAGTTCACAAGTTCAAAACAAAGTCAGCATATAGACCAGGGAAACTTATTTTCCTTGGCAAATAAATATTGAAACATAGAGGTGGGCCATGGGTCAAAGTATTAACTAAAGTATTGCTTGTATTACAATTCTAGTAAAAAATAATGTTATCAAATATTACTTTCATTTTTAATTATGCATTTATAAATAACTGGGATATTTAGGATTTGCAAAAACACATTCAGTGGTTTTATTTACTTACCCAGTACTTGGGACACTTTTTTTTTTTTTTAATTTTGAGAGCGCACATTTTTCAAAACATGTCAGAGATTGATTGTTTAATTGATTAATTATTTCCACTGATTGGACTCATCTTAAAATATGTTAAGCTATTTTTTTTTTATTGTACATCTGCATTCTACTGGCTTGGCACAATGATCACTTCAGCAAAAGAATGGCTCAATTTACCCCACTCTTCCCTAATGTTTGGTGGAGCTTTTAAAAGAAGTCATTACTACACAAACAGTAAAAACTCAAATCTGTAATTACGACGTCTAGCAGTATCATTCGGACAATTAGACCCTTTTCCCCAGATTATTACACATCTTATGTAAACAAAGCTCTATTATATCTGATCTGGGGGTTTTCCTCTGTATCATAGCACCTCTGTGAGTAGCACTGACCTCACTGCACCATGAGCTCACTCCCAGAGATGCCTTTAGCAGCGTGTCATGTCCAACACTGCAGTGCATCATGGGCCACAAAACTTGACACAACACAGCCTCTAACATCATGTCATGTGTTTCATTACGTCACTGTATTTCCACATAATGAGCCTTCTAGAAAATAGGTGTAATAGACATTCATTGAAACCCATCTTTTCCAGTGGTTTTAGATGCATGTACACAGGTGTTAGCTCCACTAGGTGTCAGCATTGTAGTGGAGTAATCCATTGTCACAGCAGGAGAAAGTCACTCGTGCAGATTTTCTTTGCTCTAAAGGCTTCAAATGGAACTGTGCAGAATAGTTGAGCAGTACTTTTATTTTGAAATCAAGTCATCAGAGTTATTTACATATAACAATGTTGTCGTACAAGTTTGATGCTGTACCCTTTTAATAGTCATATACCATTGTATTCTGTGCTCCCAGGTGCAACCAGACTAGACTTCATCAGATAATTGCAAAATAGTGCAGATAATATGCATTTTGTGTATAATTGTGAAACAAGATTAACAGAAAAAATGATGAATACCAACAAAATAAAGTATCAGCAATATGCATTTAGACTCATACAGTTATTACATAATTAATGATTACATTATTTCAGGTTTTGTATTACATATGATAAAATATGTATTGGATAGTACACATATGTTTTCAAGAGAACATACAGCATTTGAATACATTATTTGATTTGTTTGAGAAACACAAGTAATAAAAAAAAAGACAAAACAAAATAACCCCTTCCAACAAACAAACAAACAAACAAACAAACAAACAAACAAACAAACAAAAAAAAAACAAAAACAAAAAAAACCCCAAACAGATAATTTAGCCCAAACATCTTCCCTTTTGAGCACTTGACCAGAACTAGAATCCAAGTTTTGGACAAGAAACATTACAATAACATGGAATTTGTTTAGTTCAATGACACATAATGACAGATCCTTTTACTGTTTGCAAGAAAACCCAACAACAACAACAACAACAACAACAACAACAACAACAACAACAACAACAACAACAAAAAGACATCAATGAAAGTTTAGCCTACTCTGGTACATTAAGGACCAAAAATTGCAAATAATACATAAACAAGACGACTGGAAATGTGTGTGCTGTCAGTGAGTAGGTAGGGAACAGGAGAAAAAGGCTTCATATGTAGATGCTGTCTTTATAGGAGCATTTAGGTTACACAAGCTTAGGTTTACAAGCTACAAGTGCTACTAGATGCTGTATTTTCTATGTTATGCTAGCCTTGCGGAGAACACACTATACAGATGTTTTAGGACCTGTGCTTTGTTGTTTCTTGTTAGATTGAGATTCACATGACAAGACTTAGCACACACATCGCTAAAACCTCAAAACACACAGGAATGTAACTTCCATGTCATGTTAAAAGTAACACACACATTTGGCCTGAGAGCTTCTGCAGAGCCTATTTCTTCTTAGCATTTTGCTGCAACTGCTAATGGTAAACAACACAGCAGCCAACACACTAAATATAAACTAGAAGAACATTGAAATGCATGTGACACAAGATTTTTGCTGCCTCTACAGTTTCTTTACTGATACACAGGACTAGGAAAATACTGCAGCAGTGTTTAACTCTGTGCAAGTGAAGTATTGTCTTTGGGAAAGGCTGAAGAGATATAACACCTGAAAACGCCTCGTTACTGTTTGGCTCATTCCCATGCACTAGAATGGGACATGGGAAACAGAGCGTTGGTAAGCTTCTCTGCAAATGTTATCTTCAGGATGGGCATTGCCACAGGCGTTGACGTCCCTATCTGGACCCGCTGGCCTCTTGGCAGCGCAGGGTGTAAAAAGGCCTCTGATAAGACCAATCATGGCCTTAATGTAAACGGTGGAGGTCAGCTGTGAGGTCAGAGCCACGCCTAACACGTCAGGTTATTAGCTAAGAGCGAGATCTGTATCGTGGGTTGAGATGTTGCATTGAAAAAGAGGAAAAGAGTCATGTATTAAATTGTTGTGGTAACTGAACAAAAAGGAGCACACCAGTGAACATCTCTGTATTTGTCTGTCTTGGAAAAATAGAAAAATGTTTTGGACATTTATGAACCAAATTGAAGTTTTACATTTATTAAAGCTCCAGTACCTGATTTTGTTTTTGTTGTCACGGTCTTAGCTCCACCACTCTCCCCCAAAAGCAGCATAGTGACCTCTCCTGATTCTTTTACTTAAAAAAAAGGTAAAACCAGACCAACTTTTCACCAAAAAATAGTAATAGATTACATTGAATCAAAGTTTAGACCTTACCTGAAACTTTAAACTTTAGAGTTTATTATCGTTGTAGAGTAGTGATCCTGTAATTATCTTGTTAAACACTGCCTTGAAGCATTTTCAACATTTATCCATGTTTAATTCGCTTTTTTAAAATGTTTTTTGAGCTGTTTCGATGTAAAATAAGGTGTATTCTGCAACAGAATAACACATTTCCTCGGTTTATTTCCTTGATCCTTTGTTGACATCAGTGTCGACCAATGGGAGTGCTTCTTTTTATCGGAAGCAAACTGTGATTGGCCAAAATCTTGCTGTGGGCTGATCATTCTCATCTATTAAAATCTTTAATTATAAAGCCTAGATCATGTCTTATGGTCTCATTTTTTTTACAGATGATTCCTGTTACAATAAACTGTTAGTGATTAAACTGTCAAACTAAACGCAACAGTAAAAAAAAAAAAAAAAAAAATTTTGTCTTTTTGTTTTTGTTTTTAATTGATTGATGTTCACATGCTCTGAAAAAGAAAAACTTTTCCCACCAGATGTTGTCAAAAAGATGGAGAAATGACCTGATGTGGACAGCCATCAATAGCTTATTAGATATAAAATAGTGAGCAGAGGTTGACAGCTTGTACTAAACTTAAATTTTCTCATAGGAGATTGTTATTCCTAAAAGATAAAAGCTGACTTCCAAAGCGAAAGATCTTGAAAGGTCACACTCAGGTTACATATTGAGACATAATAATGCTGTGTGACTTTGCCGCAGTGGACGTATTTGCTTTCATTCTTGCTTAATTACTCCACACTGCTATAATTGTAAAAACATTAAGCATGCCAAAACTGCACATGAACAACCCAGAGGCAGAATTTACCTTTCCTCACACTTCCATTTGTTACATTTTAACACCTGCAAGCCTCTCCACACAATGATGCTGTTCAATCCTACTTCTAACCTTGCTAGGCATAAACAAATACTTTTGGGCTTAGAAAGACTAGTTCTACTGAATACCCTGGTGCTTTGACTAAAATTTGAACCATTATCGCCATTTTTTATTTGACTTGTGTACAGATTTTGGCTGGTCTACCCACCCTCCGTCTCCAGTCCCGATGATTCTCCTCGGATGCACTCGGACTCTTGGGTAGGCGCTGAGGTCACACATTAACAACGCAGAGGCCAGACCACTCCGTTTTAATTTCACATCCAGGCCTTTTGTCCCAAATGAGGCTGCAGTGTTTTCCATCAACTCCCGAGACCGAAACTGAGACTGATTTGCTCAAGTATCTTCTTCGGTTTTTTTTCTCGGCGGGTCATCCCAGGCCGCTCTCGGCTCCTAAAGGGAGGCCGAGCTCCCTGCAGCTGCTCTGCTCGGACTTTGTCTCGTTTTATTAATGCTACGTATCGCAGATCATACAATAACGTCAACACCAGTCAGTAAACGTCTACCGAAGACAACAACCTGTTCTTTCTAAATCATTGCCTGTCATTAGTTTGGCCGTTGACACTGTGTGAACCGAAATGGTTTGGTTTGTTCAATATTGGCAGGTCTGTTCTGTATGTCATAATGAATCTTGTAAACAGACACTTTTAGTGATTGATAGCTAGTAATGCTAATAGCTGGTGATGATAACTGCCAGTAAAATATGGCTTAGAGCAGACAGTCTGAACTGGTGGGTCACAGAGTGCGTTCAGAAAGATTCTGTGGAAAATGATAGATTTAGTGTTCAGCTATTATGTACAGATGAACTTTGAAGTCCGGTTGATTGACTGTTGGAACACAAATGACCGTAAGATGTTAAGATTCTGGAGTGTAAATATGATACGTAAAATATAGAAATGGTCTTTCAAATGTGTGTCAAAAATTTGTCAAAAATGTTGACGAATTTTGACAAAGATGTGGGTTAAAACTAAATAATGAGGTAAAAGTTTGGGTCCTGAAATGAGACGAGCTAAAAAGCAATGGTTAACAAAAAAACAGAAAACATTATTCAAACATATGTATGGACTTAACATACACACTAAACATTTACAATACATTAGTCCATCTTCAAAATAACTAGTCTTGCAATTTGGTATATCTTCAGGTTGGCCTGTTATTCTGTACTACTACTACTACTACTACTACTACTTCTATCAATAATACTGATAAACAGAGTTATATTATATGGACATCTAGAAATAGACAATACAATAAGATTGGAATTCAAATAAAAGATTTTGTATTTTTAGTTTTTTAATGAAAGTCAATATTTAAGCCAACCCTCACTTTTGCCTTTCCTCGCCTCATAAATCACTGTCCAATTTTCTGTCCAATTGCCTACAAATAAACCACAATAATCTTCATTCTTTTCCCCTTACATTTGACTAAGTCCAATTTTTCCCCACTCACTGCATCCACAACAAAAGAGTGTTTCTTTTTTGTGGAGTGGACATGCTCACACATGTTCACATACAATGTTTGGTTCAAGTGCTTCACAATAAAATGCAATGGGACCACAGGTTACATGCACTAAATTAAGCACATAGATAGTGTTACTGCCATTTTAGGGGGTATTATGAAAAAATGTTGCAGTATACAGTTGAACCAAATGCATCACATCAGTCAGAAGTGTTGTTAATTCTGTATAATCATATCAAAATACCACTTATTGCACTTGCTTATCCTGTATAAATACACACATGAAACTTAATAAAACCCAGAGGTAGGGGTCACTACTTCCTGTTTCTGTTCCTACAACAGCCCAGAGAGGACAAGAGGACAAATTGAGCCCAAAGTGGACAAACTGTGCACTGCTGGAGGAGAAGCACATTCTCTTATTTGAACACATAATCTTGCACAAAAACAACATTTATGAACAACAGCATGTCCCTGCAGGGCTACCGTATCTGCACACAAGCTTTTGCTAGGAGGGGCCTAAGGTGTGGAATTGCAGTCTCCCATGTGGCCACCAGATGTTGCCAAAGAGCCACACACTGCACCTTTAAAATGAAAATGGGCTTCTTTTACTGAGAACAGCTTTTGTTCTAATTCCATCTCAATTTAGTTTATTGGCTTGCGCTGAGCTCTTAATTACAGTAATGATGTCACTAATTACTGCATGGGTTGCAATCAGAACATGAGATTAACTGAATGTACTTCCCTATCACGAGACAGAGCCTTCCTGGTTACTGAGAAGCGCCGCGACGCCTGAAACAGCAGAGTGGCTCAGACGCACCGTCAGCCTCCAAAACCTAAGCCACAAATTATGTCTGGTACATGGAAAAGATCATGTGGTCCTCAGAGCAGAGTACGGGGCGGTGAGAGGCAGGAGTTTTTGGTGGTAACTGGGTTGGGATTGGACGGATACGATTTACATTCCTCTCTGGGATGGGATATCGACACAAGGTCAGACCAAGGCTAATTTATACGAGTGTTAGGAGACCCGACTGAATTGACTTTCTAGAAACAATCAAACTGATCCTTTGAGAAGCAACCCTCCTAAATTGGATGGTTCTGTATAATCTTCCAGGAACATTCCAGGAATGTGGGTAAGTAGAATATGAAGGTTTTAAAGGAAAAATTACGTATCATGTTTACATTGCAAATGAAATGTCTGTGGTTCAAGAATTTTGGCACCAACGTACGATTCTAGTTGCTGTGAAGGTGGATTGGAAATGGTTTCTAATTTGGATAGTAATTGGTAAGTCAACATTAAACGTACTAGGGCACACTAGGACCAGCTGATTCACTAGTATGATTGTCCTGCCCTCTACTGTCCCTCACTGCATTCACACTGCCATAAACAGGGCCTGAGAACAGTTGAATTTCACTGTACAATGGAGAGCACAACAGTTCAACAGAGAACAAAGCACTCCTGTCCACATGATTTATTATTCACATGGAGTATTGGTGGAGGAAGCGTGCCTGAGCACCATTGCAGTACTTACTTTACTCAAATATGCTGGTTTTTCAGCGTAATTTGGCAATTCTTAGTGGCCTTCAAGATGTGTGTCTTAACAGTATGGGCTCACCATTTGGCAAACAGCAGCCCTGTTATATGCTTATTAATGGTCAATAATGTACTGCTTTGTAATAACCAGTGTATAACTATTGACCATCATAGACACTAGATACACATCAGGTTAAACAGAAAGTATGCAATTTTTTCTTGTATTTGAGGAAAACTCATAGAAGGCTTGTACAAGGAACCATCTCAGGAAAAAAAAGAAAGATTGTAAGACTTCATGAAAGATTTTAATAGATGCATATACTGGAAACTTTGGCCAATCACATCCTTGCATGCTCAATAAGGGCCACTCTCATTGGCTCTGCTATTCAACACCATTTGTCAACATTGAATTAATGGCTGTTGATAACACACTGTCTATTCCAGCACTGGCTATGTGGGCAGCTCCCATTAATAGAGAAAGGGCAAGCAAAGTAAAAAGCAGATAAATATTGGCTATACATAATTGGCAATGGGATAACTGAAGGATCACATCGGTCTAACTCAGAGTTAGAAGTTTAAGTTGTTGTGTTTGTATTTTGCAGTGGTGATTCTGTCCATTTTTACTTTTTTCAATAAAGTAAAAAAGAAGAAAGGTCACTATGCCTTTTTAAGGTTGGGACCTGGACTGAAGAAATGTAAGAAAATGTAATGCAGCTTTAAGGGTCGGGAAAATAGCAGGAAATCATGTAACAAAGAAAAGATCTGCAAAATATGAGCTGACACACAATTCTAAATTCTCTGGGCTATGTTTAGAAGTTCAATTTTGGGGGCTTCCACATGAAAGTCCTGAGTTTTGTGCACACTAACCCTAAACTACCTCCTGCTTATCAAGTAAAACCTCATAAACTCTGATGAAACAAGGAACGATTGCTTGAAATCTCCGATTCAGAGCTGTGAGGAGACGTAAGCCATCTTCCATAATAAATCCCATATGATCGTACTACAATCTGAAATGGTTTGAAAAGTAGACTATACATTGTTTGATGGGAATTTTAGGAGATTGCCTCCAGCTCCGTCAACATCCTCCAGCGCATTCCTGCTCATTTGAATAGACTTACACCCAAGTATGTGTAACCTCAGTGCCCAGAGGAACCTCATTGTAATTGCACAGAAAAGTAACACTGCTGGCTGTAGTGCTCTAATCTGTCCTAAGTATTCCAGTCAGACTTGAAGCTCAGTTGACTTCGTAAGGGCATTTTTTCCCCCTCTTGGACATTTGATATGGCTTTTTTAGGATCTATAATCGAAGGTTGAAGCGGTATCTCCGTCAGCTGTGAGCCCGAAGAGATTAGTGTCCATTACCAAACAAATTTTGGCTCCCACCTACAACACTTATGACAGCAATCAATCCAACCCTCACAGGAGCTAAGCAAAAAAAAACACCAACACGCTTTTGTCCTAGCATCGCCGCAGAATGAAACAAGCTCCGTCTGTTTTCCCGTAGAGCGGGGGCCGAGCGTGTTTTAAGAAGGGTGTGGGAATCAATTATCCCACTGGTGAGGCGTACACGGCCGTTGGGTATTGCACAGGATTAGTGTCCATTCTTGTCGTGTACTGACAAACCCTCCCCGCTGATCTGCTTTAAGACCAGGTGTTATTAAGGAAAGTAAGGCCCTCGGAGTAAAGAGGTGGGGGTGTGTGCGAGGGCTGTGGGATTTGGTAATATCTGCCCTCTAGGAATGACTGACAAGCTTATTACCCGGCGACCTGCGAAAAGAGGCAAATTCCTGGGCTTTTGTGTGCTCACCTGTGAGAATATAGTGGTGATTTTTTAAGGGAGGAAACGTGCAGACAGAAAAGCGTGCAAAGATCTTTAGCTAAAGCTGTGTTGTGAAAAACGTGGTGCCATTTGCAATTCAAGGTTTGATAGAGATTATTTTGGGGGTCGGACACAAAAGTGGCTCACTATAGCTTTTAAATGGGTCATCAAATCATTCAACAAATGAAGATAAAAGTAAAAAAACAAAAAACTGCTTTTAGAAATGTCAAGAGCAACAAAACAACAAAAAAGTTTTGACAGAGGTTTGACAAGCAACTGAATTCTCCAGTTCACCATGGCATAGACTTCTGGAAAGGCTGAGGAGTGTGATCCCCAGTTGTTGGAGCACACTATGGTCCTCCCTCTCAAAAAGAAGGACCACCACCAACCAAGACAGCCCCACAACATCCAGAGACGTGAGGATCTCAGAGCGGATCTCATCCACTCCTGGTGCCCTTCCACCAAAGAGCTTATCGATCATCTCACTGAATTCAGCTTGGGTAACGAAGTCCAGCTCTGAGGCCGTTAATGGAGGCTGTGCTGAAGAGATTGTCTGATAATACCCAGATGATATCAACAGCTCCTCTCTGATGTACACAGTTTTAGTAAAGCACTGCTTCCACATCCTGAGGCCAAACAGTTTACTAGAATCTCTTCGAAGCCAACTGATAGTCCTGATAGCAAAAACCAAGACCGCAGTCTGTTTGACCTGCCTCTCACCTGCCCCAGGACTCCCACAAACCAGCCAGGCCTGATACAACTCCTTCTTAAGCCTTATGGACCTTATGGTCACAACTCTGAGCAGCCATGTTGACAACGGAGAAGGAGAACATGGTCCACACAGACTCAATGTCACCAGCCTCCTTCAAGATCTGGTCGAAGCTCTGCTGGTGGTGGGAGTTTAACATCTTTCTAACGGGATGTTATTGTTCACTGTGACTGTGATGTAATGCACATGAAACACATGAAACAGCTTTATTAAATAACAAGCTGTAAATGGACCTAAGTCACGAGCATCCAATGGAACAAGAGCTGTCGAGTAAAGTAAGGCAATACAGATCGCTCAATAATCTGAAGAAAATAATGCATAAAAACTTAAAACCCAGCGTATCCAGTGTTGTGATTAAGGCGAGCTGTTGTGACCACTCTTCAATTAATTTTTAGAAAGCATTTGTTTTTATCAATGAAGGATTTCAAGCAACATACACAGAATAAACTGCCTCTGGACCAGCACAATTTAAAGACTATACAACCAATCACATAAAGGCTGACTCATTTTAGATAAATTGGTCAGGTCGTATTTAAATTTTCTTTGAATAGGAGGAGTTCCAGACCCACCAACTTCACAAAGAAAGTGAATGGGTCTGGCTGGCCATGCTAGTAAAAAGTTTTGTCATGTGATATTATGCAACGACATCAACCTGTTGAGTAGTGAAAATAAGTCGACTTTTTTTTATTACCCTGCTAATCAAAAAAATATTCTTGTGTATTCAGGTTTCTTCTCGTGTTTCATGAAAGCCAGTAAAGCCTGTATAAAGTGTACTTTAAACTGCAGTCCTCGTGTTTACACAGACAGTAAATAGAAACTTGGCCCTGTTTGTGATCTGAGATTGCAAACTGAAAAGACTCGATGCAGAATCCTGGCAGGAGCACTCTCCAGGTGTAGCCCAGAAATCCTGGCCCTGTTCCCAACCTCAGATACCTCAGTGTGAGCCCTGCCAGGAATCAAGGTGTGTGCGGACACAAAGCAAGTCAGGCACTAGCTGAGCCATTGAAAGGTGTTTACACAGGAGTTAAGAAGGGTTGTCCCTCGCTACAGAAATCAGGAGTTGGCAAACGGCGCACAGATATTATTTACAAATCAAGAGGTCACTTTAGTCAACAACACTGTCATGAAACGCTTCGTACTTATTGTTGCAGCTCATAGGGCCAATAAATCTGTCACTTCACCTGTCATGCCTCAACAATGTTCGTCGTGATTCATGCCTTAAACCAGTGTTGCAAGCCGGTCTTGGTTTTGAAATTGAAAACATTTTTGTCTTGGAACTTGCACTGCACGATATCAGAAAAACATGTGATATGATCTGTGATATTTAAATATTCCTTTAGTGAAAGTTTATGAAGAAATGCCTGTGGACACATTTCACAAGGTGGGTATAAATAGGCATAAATCAAAAGTAAAGAAGAACTAAACTGGGAGTAAATTTAGGACAGGTCTATATTAGGTCTAAACAAGGAATTAACACTGATTTTTTTGAAATTTTTTTGATAAAAGTTTGATTTGTGGCTTTGATTGGACAACTATTTAGCATTGTCTGGATTTATGTCTGATAAAAGACCCCTATTTTTTTGCGATACAAATATTTCTTTGCAACTGATATTGTTTGTTGATAATGTGATAATAATACATTTCGGATATGTTCTGCAGCACTACTTTTCTTTTTTAAATTCTGTGTGTAGTCTGCATGTCCTTCCCATTTCACAGGCATCCTTCCACTGTCCAAAGACATGGCCATGCATTGTCCATAGTGAATAAATGCCTATGTTGTACCAGTACAAAAAGGTGGAGCTAAACACTGCAGTCTCTTGATGGGATGATACAGAATCCTCACATGGGGCAACAATAAGAATCGTAAGGAAAAAATAAAACACAAAACAGCAATGTTTTATCCAATAATGCAATCATATTTCAAATGGAAAGAAGGCCAAATGCTGAACAAAGCTAATATTTATTAGCAACAGCTGTTTCTGGGAATTATATTGACAATAAACTGCTTCCAAATAATGGCAATGTAATACAATTTATTTTGGATATCACAACTTGTTTAGCCATAATAAGACTTCAGTTTACGTAGTTTCTCTTCTGTTCGACTCTTCAGGGGCTACTTGTACCAAACTGTGGTGTACCAACCCATACCATATCACCAAGGTGAACTGTGTCTGAAGTGTTAGCCCTGCGATTAACTGATGATTATCCAGGGAGTAGAATGGCTCACTCCTAAAGCAGCTGGGATAGGCACCAGACTCCAAACTGTTCATTGCATTGCCTTAATATGGTCTGGACTTCAACAATATTTCAATTTGATGAAGTTGGAAAATGAATCCAATCACACTCAATAAAAAATGTAACTCATTTCAAGGCATATCTGTCAAAATGTTTGGGTGATCCTAAATCAAATGTGTTGGAACAAGAGGTTTTATTTTCGGAGTTGGCTTCCTCGCCGGAGTCATTAATAGTTTGCCAATTGATTTATGCAGCTCAGTGTGTTATTTATTTGTAACATGATTACAACAGGTTGCGATCTTGAGAAATGGCCTGCGGTTCTAGTGAAGGACAAATTTACTGTGCTTCGTGGTGCACTGGCGTTGAACTCATCAGAGTGTTGAAAGTTACTGATCAGTGCGGCTCAGAAAACAACAGCAGACACCGGCTGAGAGAGTTCACTTTCTTTAACAATCTTTAACAAAAACAGCTGCGTGTCTATATGTTGAGTCAAGGAATCATTATAGAGTTGTCCGTGAAGGTTATCAGTCATGCAGGTCAGTGGTGTCTGGATATATGTAGACATGCAAGGGGAGTAACAGATTACAGGTAATGGGATTATGTAATCAGGATATAAAAACAAGGTAACTGCCTCTCATTCGTAGTCAAGTAGCATGTTAGCTCATCCAGATCATACATTATTTTATATGGTCAATATCATGCATTAACTATCTGATGCATGTTAACTAAAGGGTTCAAACTAAAATAAAATAAAATAAAATAAAATAAAATAAAATAAAATAAAATGCGTAAAAAAAGTGCCTCATACTGATAATTTTACAATAGTTGCACTTTATGGGATTGCACTATATAACTTGCACTATTCTATGCTTTTTGGATTGATGCTCTAATTTAATCTTGTCGTTTTTTATATGATAATAAAGTACTGAATTGAATTTTATGCCGCAAGTTAAAGTGCAGATTCAAATTCCACACCATTAACGCCTCCTTTTTAGGACATGTGAGCAGCAACGGAAGCCCTGCAGGGACATACTATCATGTAATAAAAATGGGTCTGGTGGTGGTTTCATTTAAAAAAATTTAAACAAATCAGAGTAGTTCATAACTGTTCTAAACCTTTGGGTAAGAGTGTGTGCTCAAAAACAAACCAGTGCTTAGTTTGTCCAATCTGGGCACCTGTAGCAAAAGCAAAAACAAAATAATGGAACTAATAGCTTCTTCTACTCGGGCTTTAAATGCATTTTTCGAGACAAGGAAAATGCAAAGACAGTTATTTTGATGTGACTATGAACTATCGAAAACTTTTTTGTTGGTCTGTTTCATTTTATTCAGCCATATACTACAATAGTTGCCATGGTGCACCTGAAGCTGTTTTTTGAGTATGTTACGAAGTACATTTTTTGACTTTTTGAAAAAAACCCTTCCAACCCTGCTTGGAGACTGATAAATAGAACAGAATTGGAGTAACAAAGCCCAGACAAGGGTTTGTGTTTGACTTTTGAATTTTAAAAATGACCAATAAACCTTAAAGAAACCATATCTACGAAACCATGACTAAATGCAAGTCTGAAGCCAGGCCTAAAGCCAGGACTAGAGCAGAACTAAACCAATAAATTACATGGTATAAAACATTTAAAAAAGTCTCCACATTATCTCACATCTACAGCCCTGGTAAACATCGTGCATACAGTTTATACAAAGTCTCGCTAAATGTTCTTTCTCTGTGTTTTGAAGTGACTTTGAAGGCTTTCTGTTTGAATACAGAGCGGCGCACACTAATACGTCTACATTATGCGGCTTGTGTTTGATTTAACCAAATCAATCTCTGACCAGAATGGAAATAAACTGTTGCTGATTGAAGGTAAACATGTTCAGATTGTACAGCGCCGAGGCCAGGTCCAGTCAGAGCGTGATTGCAGCGGCCACAGAGGAGGACGAGAACGTATGGAAGCTGCCTCGACCACTGTGATGGAAAATCTGTAAATTCTAAATATGGTGAAATGATGGCTCTGTTTTTTCACTCAAAAGAATAAATAAAGACTGAAAGCTGTCCCAAGACGGTTGCCTTTTTTGACCTATTTTGACCTTGACTAAACCAAACTTAAGTCAAGGATAAACTAGGATTAAAACTGGGACTAGACCAGGACTAAATTCATATCTTTTATCTGGACTCGCAGTTGCTGGCCTAGAGTAATTAAAACAATCTGTGTTCACATGGATACACTTTGATGTTGTATGTTGTACTGTAGTGTGTCTACCAGACCAAAAGGGGCGCTATGAACCCTGCCTGCATAAGTTATTACACATTAGAAAAAGTTATCAAAACTCAAAAATCAGTATGGATTTATATATCTGATACTTAGAACACAAAAAACAATGCAGCTTTGCTAAAAACTGTTCTGTGTTGTGTAAAGGGCCTCCATGGACTCAGCCAGTGCAAAAAAACAAAACAAAACAAAAACCGTTATACAGAATAAATACAATATTTTGTTTATTTTGTGTATAAGGCTTTATTTCATCTTTCTTGGCTGCATGTATTGCTTGGTCTGTCCATAGGAATGGATGCTTTATGATCATTTAAAAACGGATTATGTTTTTTTGCACAGGTCTTTAAACAATGACTTTTAAAGATAAATCAGTCATCAAAATGCATGGATTTATTATTTATATTAATGTGCCTCAGGTTCAATGTGTACATACTGCATGGGGCCCCCACATTTTCTAGACACGCCTCTGAATGAAGCAACGCTAAACAGGACTCAAACTTGAACTAAAACAGGACTAAACCAGGACGAGATCTTGGACCAAACCCAGACTAAACCTAGGACTTTCTCCAGAATTAACCCTAGTTTTTTTATGGCCAATATCAGGACAAAACATTGGAACTCACAATTTTTACTTTCACTTAATAATATCTGGATACCTCTGGATTTGATCTCTTTATTTCCCATCACATATCCGCACACCAGCGTCCCTCTGTGCGCCGTCCCAGCTTTAACATCGCTGTGAGAGCAGAGCAGAGTTGCGCACAGCCTCTCTCTCTGCTCTGTGCGTGAGGCCGATGGGAGGAGCGCTCCCGCTGCTCGCTCCCGGCCTGTCGGTATAAGAAGTGTGCAGCGTCCAAGCAGGGATTTCACACAGCTACTCAGGAGCTACGAAATGATCTGCCCTCGAGCCGCAGCAAAATGCTGGATGGACACCTACTCCTGGGATGGTTATCGTTCACGGTCATAGTGTGTCTCGTCGACTTGCCCGGACCGGCCGCAGCGTATTTCGGGTAAGAAGTCCTTTATATCTTACTCTATGAAGTCCTTCTCATTGATTTGATTGGCTATTAGATCACCTTACAAGTTTGTGAATTAGAATTTGGTGCTAACAGTTCGCTAACGCAGCTGGCGCGTCAGGGAGCAGGTTGTCTGGACATGTTTCAAGAGAATACAAGCTGCTGACAGTTCTTTGTAATTCATTATTTCAGTAAAAAGCTGTGTCAGAGAGTATTCTTGCAAGAAACTCTTGAAGAACTTGATAAATAACACTATAAGCAGGTTAGAAATCACTGCTAATTAAAGCCAGGGTAGGCATTTTCCCATTGAGTCCCAAAAACTGAATAATATGTATGTTTACACCTGTAGAATGAACATATTAAAGTTGGAGTTGACTTTTTAAGAGGAAACAGAGTAAATATACAGCACTCGAACAAAAATGACACATTGGGCTCGCTTAATTTTTAAATGTAAACCTTCAAAATTAACTGTAAAAGCAGAATGATGAAAAACTGTCCAAAGTGAACGATTGAAACCAACAACAGGCAACTTATGAACTGTTTTCTGTCCTATTTGGATTGTTTACAACTGATTTCGAACGCTGCCTACCGCACCTTTAAGCCAGCGTGCTCTCGGGGCTACAGCAGGTTTGAATGGCAGGTAGCGCTCGAGTGATTATTTTGCTGAAACACTTGTAAAATCATATCCTCCTGGAGTGTATGTATATGTGCTTTAGACTCAACAGCTGGTAACAATAAAGCAACCTGACTGAGTGAACCGGTGGCCGAAACGTCTGCTCACTCAGCGTGCACTGCAGAATTCCCCCCGTCCAGCATAAACATCACACTAGACTCCTTTTTTTTTTTTTTTTTTTGTCATTTCTGCTGCTCCCATCAAGAAAAACATTCAGAACACGTGTTAGGGAAACGGAGCTTTTTTGTGAAAACGTAGCTTTGCATGAATCATGTCATGTGCACAATAATGTTGAACTGACAAAGTACCAGGGTGTATATTTCAAAGTGAGGCATTCCCAGGGAACGCCTTGGATTTTAGGTGTAGCCCACTATGACCTCCACTTGAGAAAGGCACTGAACCCGAGTCTCGCACGGACTTCGGTCGTCTTCCAGTGAGTTACAGCTGCGTTTCCATTAAAAGGGAAGTGAAGGTCGTTCCGAATGGGGTCAGCGTGTCAGGTGGAAGAGCGGCCGTGTTTCACCTGCGGAGGGATTACATATAAACTCGTGTATATGCAGTCGGAAAGAAAAGTTCGGCTTGGTGTAAAGATTGGCTGTTACAAGTTGATGAAACTTACTTTAATATGCAAAGTATGGCGTGTGGCCCTTGGATTGTATTGGTCTCCAAGTTATAAACTTCCTTCTCGTGTTTGTTCCAATTTCTTGACTCTGTGACACTGAAGTTAACATCTTGCTGTTCAGAGACTCACTCAGTCAATAGTGTGTTCAGTTATTTGTTGGGGATTAATTCTACCAAGTCAGGTGTAATGGCAGCTATGGTTTTAATCAATAAAAGATATAAATATAACTTCTGGCTCATTCTATTTGGAACACTTAATAGTAATGTCCAACTTCAACACAAGCATTTTCCTTTTACATAAACACATATAATCCCGGGGCTTTATTTCCTTTATATGATAGTGACACAGTATCTTTAACATACATGGAACATGGAGGAAACAGGACCGAGCCGGGAATTGAACCCGGGCCCCTCCTGTCAGGTTGCATGTGCTCTTCCAGGTGAGCCACATACTGTGCCAAAGCATGAGCATTTTCAAACTCAGAAAATGGGTATCCAACCTTTGCCTGTGCCACGTGAATACACCATAATGCCTTGTAACACTGACGACCGACTAAGTAGTTCTGCCAAAATTGGTTTGACATTGGTGGCTGTACGTGGAAATGTGACTGGAACAAAGGCGAGGAATCTCACAATCGAACGAGCAAAGGTTGCCGGCTCCTATTGTCAGAAGTTACTCCAAAGACTGCATTTTATTGACAGCGTTTTGATCCTACATGGATCTCCGGATCGACCTGAGGAAGATCCATGTGGGATCGAAACGTTGTCAATAAAATGCAGTCTTTGGAGTAAGTGTGCAGGCATTACTTCATTTTTTTCTAATCGTTGAGAATCCTGCTAAATTATCATAGAATTACATCCTTTCATAGTGGTTTGCTGCATGGTTATGTAAACATAAATGTATGCTAACGACTTACCTTAAGCTTTCCATGCAACATAAACCATGCAACCAGACTTAATACCTTTTCGAAGCACAAGAACGCCACTTCAATCCACGCTCCCTGCTGTTGCTCTTAGTTCAACTGTAGCCAAATCAAGTTGCACAGTTGCACAGTGTTATTTAGTAATCTTATTCGATTTGCAAAGTGCATTAGAGGGTTACATTCCTTGTTAAAATGACTGTTGCCATGGTAAGAAAAAGCTCAGTAGGAAAAAAGTTACACCGACTTTTCAGGGTAACCTTAAACACATTGTTGTCAATATATCCTCACAGCCTTGCTTCCAAAATGATACAAAAACTGGTCTAACATTATAACCTGATCTAAAGTACTCTTGTGCAACAGGTTGTTTTTTTTTTTTCCCCTTGTATTCACCCGCTGCTCTTTTGTGCTGATGGATGTCGTTAGTGCCGAGCTGAGCAGAGACAAATGGCCTCAGACTGTGGAGTGATGACACTTGAAGCCTTTCCAGCAGAGTCAGATTTATGGCAGGTATGGGCGCAGTGCACGGCTCCAGGAGTGTTAGCTGATATGGGAGCTCACTGTTGTGCTCAGGAAGTGTCCCCTAAAGGCCTGTTAGACATGTCGCCTATTGCAAGGTTTTATCTGCTCCAACTTAAACGCCCCCTGTATTCTTAGTGCCGTATATAAGCTTGTACACAAGGTTGTTGCTGTGAAAATGTGGATGCTTTTTGGTCTAACTTTCTACAAAAAACGATTGTACGGCAAGGTCATTGACTTGTTGACTGTTGTGCTGTAGTGTGGTGAAAGACACTACCTGAAGTTAACTTAACAACCATTCATAACTGTTATAGAGTCTTAAAGCAGAGGCTAGGATGCATTGCTCCAATTCTTTTAGCAGCCACTAAGCTCTAACTTCAATTTTGTAAATGTAAAATGTGATTGAAGCCAACAGGCAGAAACTGTAGATATAAAAAGCTGTCTGACTAAACACTGTTGTAATTTATGTCTCTGGGTAAATGTTGTTCTCGCGGGTGTTGCACCCAAGTGTTGGCACTGCTCTTTGGAAAGTGGGTGATGCAGACATACTGTATGGCACCTGTAATAGCTGGAAATGTCTCTGCCCTTCTCTCTGCAACGTCATCGTGTGTAATAGTCATGTAACTCTGGGTATTTTCTTCTCACAAATATAACTCAGGCGGTAGAGCTGACTAGCCAGATTGGCACTAAGATGAGAATTAAAGGAGGAGTAAGTGAAACATTTTTGATAGTATATAGGGCTGCACGATATATCACAAATTTATCGTTATCGCAATAACTGCTTTGTTCCTTCATGTGATGGACATTTACTTTTGGCCTCAAAATCATCGTCCAATCAAAGCCTTTAATCAAACTGTGGACCCGGTTCATTCCTACATTTAGTTCTAGTTTAGGCCTGGTTCAGTCTATAAGTGTCATGTATTTAGCCCCTGCTTTGACGAGTGGAAGTCTAGAGCCTTGTATGTCTTTATATTCTCCAAATCAGTTCAACTTTTTACTATGTTGAAGAACATTCAAATATCGTCATATCGTTATCGCAATATTCAATACAGTTATCACATATTGCATATTTTGGCCGCTCTAATTCTCTAGCCAAATAAATCACGGTTATAGAATGAGTACCCCAGTCCCTTTGGTTTGCAACAGATCATTTTACATTTTGGATTAAAGGGAAGGGGGTACCCCCCCCTTCCACATGAGACAATCTCAAATGGTAGGTGGTGACCCAAAGGTTGGTTGAGGGTACATTTTTACTTGGTTGCAGAGTTAGTGGTAAAAATGTTGTTTGCTAGTGTCTCTCATGTCTCAAGACTTTTAGTAGGGCTGGGAATCACATGGTAGTACATGATACGATTTCTGATACACTGTCCATGATAACGATAATATCTAATATCATGATACAGTGATGCTTCAGGAATGAGTTTCAACAAATCATAATATCTGTGAAAATGTAGAGACATTTTTTTTTGTTTGAGTGGATTTGGTGCATTATTTCTTCTTCATAGTGTCCTTTTAATGTAGTTTGTCCAAATATCACCAATATCACGATATCTGTATCATGATAATTTATCACAAAATGATCCGATAACAATACATACAATATATTTTCCCACCTGTAGATTTCAGTAGTAGCAAACCTGACAAAAAGTATTAACATGTGAGCTGTATTTGATGCCATGTTAGCCATATATTTGATAGCTCAGTAGTTTAAGCTTTGTTGTGTTTTTTTAAGCAGGGAAATGAGCTACTTTATTCTATTAGTGTGTTGCTGAAGTGACTGTTAACTGCAAAGACTGACCGAAAGTTAACCAAAATGAGTCACGTACTTGTCCTTTAATGGTACGAACTGTAATCTAGCACGTTTTATATTAATAGTGTTAGCCTGTTCTCTCCCTGTGGCCTTTAGAAACATGTAGTATTACCATTTATTATTCCATAGCCGGGTGACAAAGGGTATTTGGATGAGTGTCAGTGAGTGATTTAGCCCTGCAGCTGAGGAACCCGAAACATAGTGGAAAAGCCATGCAGGTGACACAGATACAAAATGTGACTGGCCCGTGGCTGCCTTCCCAGAAACACGACACCGGTGACACTTTCAAGCTGCAGGGACGTACGCACCAACACAAACCTGTTCAAATAAATATCCCACGAGCACGAGGCATCCTAGGGCCTCCTGGGTACTGATTTACTCAAAATAGAGGGTCAATGTTGCATACCCAATTTCCAGAGTGCGGTGGAGCGTAAGTGTAACATAAACACAGTCTCTCCTGCCCATAGTCTGCGCGGCTCAGGGCGGGGTGGGATTCCTGGCGTAGTCGAGCGCCCGCTTAAATTGTCATCCTTCGCCCACAAGAATGTGAGTTTTCTTCTCCTCTCAGCCTGTTGTGGCAGGTGCCAGTTCTGCTAAAAGCGTTATCATCCTGTGCACAATCGGAGAGCGGCTCCTGTTTCTTGACTTCAGCAGGTTGTAGCACCTTCACGAGGAGCTGTCAAAACTGTCAGAGGAAGTGATCTGTTTGCTCGCCTCGGCCGAAATGTGTTTTTGCAAAAAAGGCATGCCACTCTGCGGTCTTGTAAACCAAATCCTAACACTGACTCAAGAGTTTGTTTTTATTTAGATATGTGCGGCGTATACAGGAAGCCCCGTCCGCAACCCTGCAAACCGGGATTTACCAATCAGCGTAGGCACTCTGCAGAATCCGGAAAAAAAAAGAAAAGTGGCCTGCTGTGAGTTTTTAATTAGACTGATATCCTCAAGCGCTCTATCATCGGTTCGCTCTTGAAGTGAGCTCGTGCCCTTTCAGGTGGTATTATTGTTTTCAGCGCTCCATTAGGAGAGGCAGACTGCCAAGAACAACAAGCTAACAAACGTGTGGAAAGGGGAGATTTTGAAGCCGTAAAAAACCAAAAAAAAGTGAACCGAATTAGTTCCTTCTGTTTATCAAGCAGCTTTCAAAGTTGGGCTCCATTTGTTTAGGCACAACGCAGAAATGTTACAAGCTGTGGCTCCGTGTTTCCTTTCATTCTCCCCCCTCCGCCTGCCTCATGTGCGTGCCGGCGTTACCCTTACAGCGGTTTGCGGTGAACTGCTGGGTGATTACCACTCATTAGGAGCAGTGCAGTTTTTAGTGTGGGCTCGGGCTGCCGTCGAGGCTGCAGACAGCGGTGGCGGCCGTCTCATTACCGGGCCTTAAGGACTGATTAGGCCTGACGTGCAGCAGGGCGGGGAGCACCACTGATAGAGGGATTTCCCAACTTCATAGGATATCCTGTGGCTGCGACCACACCTCAGAGGGTATCGCTTTACTGTGAGCCGAGGAGATAGGATTCTCTGTGCAGCGCTGCCATTGTGAGCGTGAAGCGAAGTGAGATCACGCAAAACTCAGATAGCAGCACTTTGTCTTTCTCTTTTGACATCCGCATTTCAGCTGCTTAACAAGGATGGACTGGTCTGCGATGCCCGTAGATGCCACATGGGGGTGCAAAGGCTTCTGGGAGATGCTCCTCATTCCCCACTTGTGGCCTTTTCGAGTGTAACGGGAGGAGAGTGGGAAATGAAACGTGAAAACATCCAACGTAAAGGAGGCCAAGTCGGTGTAAAAATAATGTCTGAAATGAAAACACTTGTACATGTGCTCAGTTGTGGCAGAGACGTGCGCAAAGTGTCTTTTGGCAACGTCTCCTGTCCACAGTGGATCCTGCTCAGGCTTAATGTACACACTTTTGTTTTGAGAGCTCCTGTAGTGAGTTTTAATGGAGCTCATAATTTATAATAACACAGTTGTAGAGCATATTTTTTGAAGATGACATGCTTTGGTTTGGCTTTGAAAATGTGTATTAACATGTGATCCTTGTTTCTTGTGTTGTTAAACTGGTCTTGATTTTTAAACACTACCTTTTCTCGGTCTCTATCTTGAAATCAAATGAGGATTTTGAGCAGCAACGACTTTATCCACAGTTGTGATTAAAATAAATCTCTTCAATTGCAACCAAGATTTGCCAAATACCTCGTTTGCTTCGAACACTAGCAGCCATCCTGAGAGTTAACACAAAATAGTGCACAAATACATCAATATAGCATTTGCATTGGACATTGAAAGCTCATGGAAGCCAGGAGAGGTTCCATTACTTCCTCTTTCCATAACTGCTCAGAGTGGACAAACTGAGCACTGCTAGAGGAAAAACACACTCATAAAAGTTATATCAACATCAGACCTATTTCCACTGGGTTACTGGGTTCACAGACAACAGCATGTCCCTGCAGGGCTACCATAGCGGTTCAGATGCACTTAAAAGGAAGAGGGTGAGTAAGGTGTGGCATTGCAGACTGCACTTTCACCACCAGATGCCAGCAAAAAGGCAGCAAAACTAAAATCTACAAAAATCTGTTCCCTGGTATTTCTTTTGGTCTTGTTTAGTCCTCTGTTCTCAAAAGTCTTTGTCGATGTGTTCACATGCTCCTTGAATGGCCAAAGAAGTACCATTTCTGGTTTTATTTTGCTCATGAGCTTTCAGCTGAATATTAATGTTGCTGTTCACAGACTGACTTTTTAATTTACTAGCTAGCAAGCCTAACAAGTTTTTCATTATAAGCTAATGAGTACTCTGAAATAGCTTTAGCTAATATACATGAGAGTAGTATCGGCAATCAGAGGTGGCAAAAGTATTCACATTTTGTACTTAAGTAGAAGTACCAATACTTGTGTTAATAACGACTCTTGGTAAAAGTAGAAGTACTGATTCAACTTCTTTACTCAAGTAAAAGTAAAAAAGTACATTCTCTGAAATGTAAAACTTAATTTTGTCAGTGATACACAATACATTTGTGTAAACTCTGCAGTAACTCTTTCATTAACAATCTGCAAGTTGGCGTCAGTTTTCTGTTTTAGTTTAGGTTTCAGACAGAATAATCAAGACTGAACTAGTATTGTAATTGCGATTTGTTACGCAATTATTTTCATTCTGCATCATTCACCACACAATCACACAGTCGCCAAACAATATTAGATGTTGTATGAGTTTATATGAATAACATATTTTGCAGCATGCAACAATCACCATCTCTTTTTTTGTGCTTGATTTCCCTCTCTTGTTAGTTACATCTTTTAAGTCATGCCGTCATCCGCGAAGGTTTTAAAAGTAACAGGGCTGTTTTGACAATGTGAGGAGTAGAAAGTACAGTACTTCGCCTTTCTTATCAGTTCAGGTCACAACTAATGTTACCCATATTGAACTCTTTTGATATGCAAAATGCAAAAAATCTGCTGCTGTGTTAATGATGCATTTGGGGTCTAAAAGATAAGCTGGGCACAAACCTTTAACCCATGTTTCTTCTTCTGTCTCTAATGTGAATTTTTCAACGGTTGTTATGGTCTCCACTCCAACAACATCTCTCCATCTCATTCCCTCCTCTCTCAGCTGTTCGTTGCTGCACGGTTGCAGGCCATGGGAACTCCCGTTAAGTAAATTTCATGTTGGTCGAGATTTCACATCCATAATGATCTCAGCAGATGTGTTTTTTTGGAGACATGGGCAATTTACAAAACAGGAAAACTAATATAGACTCAAGATACTTTTCGCGGTCGGGCATTGATGAGATGATGCTAGTTAGCGCAACCGCTATGTCCTGTGTTTTCCATGCTTGACCACAGCGTAGTCTCGCTGCCGAGCCTGTGGGAATAGAGGAGACGCTGGAGCTGACGTGTGCCAAGATTAGCAGATCGGCAAAGTCTCACTGGAGTTTTTGGACACATTCGAACTTTTGTTTTAGGATTTGAGCTTTATGGCAGGAGTGAGGTATTATTTACACATTCAAACGACAATTACATACATTTGAAGTCAGATTCTAGTCAAATTTCTCCACTTTTGACTGTTCGGTTTAATTTGAACTAGTTACTACCCTTTTCTATTTATCACTCAGGACCTGACTTGCATTCAGTGTTTGTGCCAAATGCCCAAACTAGTTTTACTTCAGAAAGGCAAATCAAACTGTAAAGGATTGTGAGAATAGATATTTAGTCATTACTGGTCGTATACACACACCCATTAACCCTTAAGGGATTTTTATTATTCATTTGCATGACTTTCAGCCAGTTACTGCTGCTTTAATTGTCAGTCAGTTGTCAGAAGTCAAGCCTTTTCCCTCGCGGCGATAAATGAACTTTGCATACGTGCATAAAAACCTGTTTGCTACCGGGGAACAGCTGTCTGGTGACTCAAAACAATAAACATCTAATACCTGCAACAAAGACTTTCGATTATGAAATAACAGCCTTGGTGTTTTGCAGTTTGTAGCATCAGGAATGGCGTATGGAATCAGAATGACTCCATCCTCTGCTGATTAAAGAGGATGGAGTCATTCCAAACAGCTCCTGTTTTGTTTTGGAGTTTGTGGTTTGACTGTGCATGCTCGGTTTGTTGACTGAAGAGTTGTTTTTTTTTGCTCAGTGTGTAGCAGGAGAAAACAAACCTGACATGACCACAGTTTGAAAGACTATATGGTGCTTTGACATTCAAAAATCAACTCTCAGGAGGAACAGTGAATGGTATACCTCTAAAAACACGAGTAGGAAAATGTTTCACCACTCCATCCATACATTTATTTTGAACAAGCCAGTTGCTCTGCTGTATTTGTCAGAAGTCACTGTTTTGGAAAACTGATGAACTACAGTTGGGCAGCACTAATCCATAAGTTTTGCCATAAGAAAATAGTCTAGCATGCTGCTCTTATAGAAACCTTTCCATGAGCTGCATGTTCATTTTGGCAGTCGAACCTCTGTAGAGTGCAGTACATTATGAATGGACAAAAATTCAATGTCATGCAATAAAATAAATATTGGCAAATGACAATTCTATTCACACATTGAGCAGTGGCTGAATATTAAGGAACAAAAACAGTATATACAAGCATTTAGGCTTAACTAGGTAAAGGCTACAAGCTACAAGTAACTGTATACTTTGTTGGAGTTGGATCAAACTTGTACAAAATGTTGAATGACAAAATATGGAGGAGTAAGAGTCATGCATTTTTTGTTTTAAAACTTGTATATCAAAGATCAGTGTGGCTGATAATAATAGCAGACACATGATTAAAGTCACTAAACACGTAGCCACGTTATAGTCTTTTTTAAATGCAGGTAAAGTTACAGTATACGCCTACAGGGCTGTGCAAAATAGTTATAAAATAGCTTTGTAGCATTTTTGTTTCATCTGCTAGTTTCATCACGCAGCCACCAACATATTCTATTCCTTAACACAAGCAGAACTAGAATATTGACCCATTGACTATTTTGGTGTCTCTTAAATGTCAAAAATACTTCTTGTGATTGTTGTACTCATAATAAGTGCTCTTTTCTTGCATACAATGAGAGGGCTTTTCATTTTTTTGATGGTACTGACTGTAAAAGTGGTCTAAAGTTTACCAAGCTTTATGAAAAATAACATTTCAAGCGGAAAGACACCACAAAAAAGTTGTAATATTTTTCATTTTGGTTTGCAGCAGAAGCACGCTGAGCAACACAGTAGCTCATGACTCCTTCTAGTGGCACAAAGTGATATTACAGCTGGCCTGGGACGAAACTTTCTGTGCATATCTTTACAATACAACATACTGACATCTTTGGATATACTTGAAGACTGTTATTTTTCAATACTGTGATTATATTTTTAGGGGTTAGGTTCTTTCTTCAAAACAATACGCTGATTGATGCTGTCCCTTTAAATAACGTGGCCAATCATATTTCATAGTTGAACTGTTTTGCCCTGGCCCCTCACAGCCGTAGCCTGAGTCTGGTGTGAGCGTGAGTACAGTATGTGTGCCTGAACGTGTCGGGCTCGTCGCGGCGCTGGTACTGGCCTGCTCTGTGCCATGGCGTGGACTTGAACAGGGGAGTCATGCGGACACTGCCGCGCGCCCAATCTGTGCCAGTCACACACTGACTGGGACCGAGCGGCTGACCTTAGAAGCCTCGAGTTCTCACATAGCACTTAAACCTCTTACCAGGAACCGCACTCTCGTTCCCAAACCCACGGCCTGCTGTAGCTGTAGTCCCACTGCTCAGCTCAGGAGGGAAAAAGGAGGCTCAACTTAAGGCTGAGGAATATGACTTCAAATATATTAGTACAACTGATTGTGATGAGTAAACTTTACTTTTCTTGCTTGCATGGTTTGTACCGAACTTAAAATGTTCTGAGGGTAAGATTTTAGTAAAAAAAAAAAGGAAAGCACAAAGAAAGTAGCCCATAACTATACCAAGTTAAAAGCACAGTTGAAGGGCAGTGAATCTAAAGGGCTTATGTGATATTTTGGGATGACATTGAGATGCATACATAGAATGAAAGAGCTTAAGTTACACATGTCACACTTATATTCTTAAATCATTTGGTGTTATGAATCCAAAAACAAAAGGCACATTCACAAACATAAAACATAGGAACATTGAAACATAGAAATCAGTCAGAGGTAAAAGGGTGTAATGTATATAAGGTATTACTGTTGCCTTAAAATGTAAACACACATTGGAGCTAAAGTGGTGCTGCTGACTTTTATATTTCATCAGTATACAGGGGAGCACAATATATCGCAAATTTATCGTTATCGCAGTATTAGTAATCACAATATCTGTATTGCTTTGCTTATATCGCACCAAAATGATTGTCTTCCATCTGAAAGACATTTATTCTACTGGTAAGAAGAAGTGTTTAGTGAATACGTTTGAATAAGTTTTTTGTTTAATGTTAATTTAGCCCTAGCTTGAACTGGTTGAAGCCATGTTTTCTTTATATCTTCTGAATAAAGCTCTTATTCTGCTAACAGGGACGTTTAATTATTAGAGCTCATATCGTAATATTCCAAACTGTTATCGCAGATTGATGTTTTTAAACCCCCACAGCCCTAGTAGTAGTATCATTCAAGACTAAAATCAGATTTAAATATAGTCATTGTGTTGGTCCGTCTGGAAAATTGGTTCAATGTCACTTATGACCTTTTGGTTCAATAAAATTCACTTAAGTAATGGAGCATTCAGTGAAAGGAGTACACAACACATTATAGGGTTGACTCAAATCAGTCACAGTTCCTGTCCAGTCTTTTGAGAAGTGACTGGGGCATGTCTGGTGTATGGTGTGATCGTAAATGACCAGAAAGGACAGTGGATGACATAACATTGGGTCATATCCTGTTAGGTCATCGTTGATAGCAGTTTCCTCTCCTGCTCTGGGAGCCACAGTGCTTCTACACATTCGTACTACGCTGAAACAAAGGCTTATTACTAATGCTGACTTCCAAAGACCCAGGCCTGCGCTACTTTGCTTTCAAAGTCATGTTGTCGTGTTACTGTACTGTGTCAGTCACAGCTTGTTAGAAGTAGTCACAACAGCCAGCGCTTACAACCTGGTGACTAATCTTATCGTAACCCCATACATAATCATTTACACTTTCCCCTATTTCTGCTTTTAATGACTTCAGGAATGAACAATGTCAAACCTGTGAGGAAAAAGGCCAGTTCTGAATTCTGCACGATTTGGACGCAGAGACTTGCTGTAATTGCTCCACAATGAAGTAGGGTTTCTTCAGTTGTTCGAGCTGTCGAGCACATTGTCAGCCATGGTTAGAGTGGGCCAGAGGGAAAACACCACACACATTCGCATTCCTACTGGCTCTGGCATGGCCCAGGGCTGTGATAGACCAGATGGGACTTGGGCAGGGTGGTCTGAAGTTCACCCAACTTCTGTTTCTGTGGAAAACACACACTCTTTCCCCCCGTAAGGAGCATACAGAGTGTGTATGGGCGGCAGGAAAAAGTAAAAGAGAGAAATCAGCACTGGCATGTTAAAGTTTCCTACAAAAGCGCAGCATGTAATCTTCTTATGTACGCAGATGGATCTCAGGTGAGCCTGGCAGTTTGTCTTCATGACAGCTAAACCTTTCCAGGACCACCCCATCTCCCAAATGTAATATCTATGTAACCTTTCCAGAGACACGGATAAACAAAAATGTATTAGAGGAGAAAAATAAGGTATCAAGTTTACATTACTGACAAATGTGTATTTATGTCTTTGTTATAGCATTTTGTAGCATTTTATACAGGGAGCCCCCAATACCACTTTTTCCAGGCCTGGTCAGCCATCTTTTGGGGTTTTTGTTTTTTCTATTCTAGATAAAGAATTTATCTGGTTTCTGTGGATTGAACTCAGATCCAAGGGGCAGTACCAATGGAAGCAAAGCAAGCTATCTTTGGAAGCAACTGGAGGAAATAAAGCCTTGCATTTTAGTGGATCATTGCAATTGGTCAGACTCCACAGAGTGACAATGGCAGTGAAGGGATTCCACACCCCATAATAAATGCATCAGCTTTGCATTGATGTGACAGAAGGCCACGAGTCAGACACTGAAAATTAAACATATCATTTTTTTTAATATAAGTAAAAATACATCATGTTTAATCCCATATATTTCACACTGACAGAAGTCATTGAACTAACACAGTGTGCCACTCTAACTTCTTCCAATTTGCAAATTTTTTTTTAATATTTGCCAACACCAAGCACGGAAAATAATACCTATTCCAGACAGATGACAGAAATTTAGTTGTGTTTTATTTTGAAGTTGTGCCTCTTTAACACATCATTTGCAGTTGGCTTTTATTTTCATTATAGAGCACAAAATTTCCAAACAGTGCCATATTCAAGATAAAAAGGAGAATGGAAACTCTCAATGCAGTGAATGAAGCACTCATATGGAAGTAAGGAAGGAAGGTAAATCAGTACAAGAGGTTCTGATATTTATTTAATGTAGATTTCATATGTAATGTTGGGCTGGAAACATTCATTTTGTGCCTTCTGGGGAATCCTGAAAGTGAATAATAGTAACAAAAACTCTGGGAGATTAGTTTGCCAGGACACGTGTCTATCACAGTCGTACAAAGTTTAAACTAAGAGACAGGCTGCGTTTTGTCTGGTTTTGTTTTGAGCCAACAGCTGGCCGGAATGATTGGCATTCGTTTATAGTAATCGACCAGTGGGAATAAGGGAAGCAGGGAGGAGAGGAGAAAAAGCACAAAGGGGGGTTGGGAGTGATCGAGGAGACACTAGACCACACAACCTGCAAGTTCAGGCTCATGCACTAACCGCGGCTTTTGTGCTTTTTTTTCTGCCTGGGCAAGTTCAGCCACAACTCACTTGTGGAGGTGTTGACTTAAGCTTGTAAGTGGCCATATGTGTGCTTGTATCCATGCATGTATGAACATATGCGGACGGTAAACTCAGGTCCAAAGCACCTGTTAGTCCTGTGAGGAGGGGATAGTACATAAACATTGGCTAAGAGACACCATGACACTTACAGCTCCAGTTTCCTTAAAAGTTCATCCCATTGATTCTTGTTTGGTGTGCAATAACTGATCAAATTCCCTTGTTAGATCAATGAGTCCACTCTGATTTAAAACTTGCATTATTTAGGATTAAAACCCTGTTGTGTGTCCCTTTAAGAACAAGTAAGCATACATTTTACATTGGCTATTCTCCGTTCTGGAAGCTAACCTCAAAATGACAAATGTGTTCCCACTAAATATTATTTAGCTCAGAATCTAAAAATGGGTCCCTTTTTGGTTCCTCGTTGTGAACTGTACCATGCTTTGATATAAATAGTGTCATGAATTACTTACTAACATGGGAAGTGATAGTGAATGCATGTGCGCTGTTAGTGAGTGGATAGAGAGTATTAGCGGGTGGCTTGATGTTTAGCTGCTCTGTTGATACGAGCATGTACCCTGCATCAGCTAAAGGCTACAAGCTACAAGTCCGTGGATGCTTAGGACTATCTTAGGCTGGACACTAAATACCCCACATGCATGAGCTAGAGTTATGGTTGGTTTTAGGACATGTGCTTCCTCATCAAAGACTGTTAACCTCAGATCTGCCTGACAAGAGTAGCATGGCTTGTTGCTATGCATGTTATGTTGCATTTATAGAAGTCTAAAGACCTTGCACAAATGATCCATATTAGATAAAGTCACACACATTCCAAGTTAGGGCTATGCAGAAATATGTAATGCTAATTGCATCTTAGCATTTGTGCATCGTCTGCTAATGGCTAACAACACAACAGCCGTTCTGTTACACACACAAGATCACGCACATTTTCATTTCACTTTTTGTTGTGATTTTGTGTGACATAGGTGTTTATCTTACAGTTTTATTGCAGCAGTGGGTGTTCTATCTTTTTTAACAATCTTTTTGATCTTTATGACGTTTGTGAAATGGTGTATCTTGATCCCTTTTGCAATGTTTTGTTTGATTTTGTGTGAGACTTATTTTGGAGTGCATGACGATAAAGTATAGCCTGGCCTGTCTGACCCACTGACTTTCTTGGCGAAGTCTAGTGGGTCTGGAACCCCACCCACTGAGCCCAACTCCATTTACCCATTATAACTTTATTTATTAACTTTTATGCAGGGATTCATAAAGAAGTGAATCTAGTCTTGTTGCATTGCTAAGGTCTTTGGTTTCTCTGATTGGTTTAATTCACATTTATTTTTCCCAACCCCTTGAAATCAAAATTGAGAAGGACCAGACTAATTCTTCGTACGGAAAAGGCAAATAATTAGGATGGCTCAAGGAAGTAAGCACTGTGGCTTCTTTCCTAAAACCTTTCCATACTCAATATAGAATTTACATAGCTCTTCAGGATCATTGTTAGGCATTAAGAACTATCCTTTGCACCTTTATTCAAATTGAGCTTCATTTAGTTGTGAAAAATAATGCAACAGGCCTTTGGAGTCTTCTTATCCGTGTTGCATTACAGTAAAGAAGTTTTTAAAATGTTAAAAATATCAATATAATGGCACTGAAGTCTAAGTCGAACCTTCTTCTTACTAATTGATTGAGCATTACTTTCTGAGTTTTCTGCTTGGGCGGCTTCCAACTCCAGAGACGACTGGAACACATGCACTGGGCCTTTCTGTTTATACAGTATACGGTTGGGTGAGTGCATGAATAACACCGCACCTACAAAGACATATGGCTGTGAAAAAAAAACAAAACAAAAAAAAACACTTGATACAGTTTTGTAATTAAAGTTAGTGCAAGGATATGTTTTCCACTATCTAAGACTTTGGGTGTTATTCTACTTCCTTAACTATTTACATACCAAACCAATGAGGAAGGGCCAGCTGTGGGCCACTTGCGGGACCCGAAGCCAACAGGGGTGTGATGATGGCAAAGTTTAGCGGCTAGTCAATGATTTTCTCGAGGGATCGGCCGCGGTGTGAAATGAGTCGTTGCACCGAAGGCCGGCACGTTGGAAAATGTATATAAAATAGATGTCACGGCCAATGGGAGGTGCTGACAGGTAGAGAGTCGGGCCTAAACAAACTGCAGAGTTACTAAGTGAAAGACAGTGGAGGAGGCGCAGCGTGAGACGAGGTCAGCGCTGTCTGTGAGTGGAAAAAAAGCCAAGCTGAGCAAACAGGCCCAGAATCCCACCTAGTGTAGGATAATAATGAGTTTTTATACTTTGTGTTGGGCTTATATTCCACATGTAATCGGTGTTGCTGTGCCAACACCTCAAACATAAACACCTCCCAGAAAATGCCCCAAGATGTGAAAACACAAGCTTACACGTTCTTGTGTTAAAGTTAATAGTGAGTAGACATGTGTTAATGCATGTCGAGCTCCACTTTCTCCTTTAATAATAGTGTTTATTATGATCAGAAACCATTTTGTACAAAACATGTCTCTTTGTGTTATAACCAGGGCATAATTGTTATGACCCATATATTTTATCTTCACAGAAGTAATAGATTATTGCATGGATGTCTGCTCGGCACACCAAAGACCTGTAATGCAATTTGAATTAGCCTATTAACTTTTAGTGAACATCCATGTACATACACCAGTTAACCCCTGAAACCTATTCTAGATGCTGTTTTAAAGCTGTTGTATATTGCCAAAACTATCAGTTTTTTGCAGGTAATGCTCAAGTAATCTTCTAGATTTATAATAGTTATACTGTACAGACTCTTTTTGTGAGCTCTGTGTGCATTTTGTGAACAGATATTAGCAGACAATTGTACAATTCAAATTAAACAGGGAAAAGGGCATTAGTCATCAGCAAATGCAAATTCTCTGTGAACAGCACGGTTTTGGCAAATGTCATCTGACTCACTGTATGTGTGTGCTGTTAGTGAGCATGTAGTGAACACTGATATTTAGCATTGTATTTATACGAACATTTAGAGTATACTAGCTAAAGGTTACAACCTGGATACTTTGGGATATGTAAAGTTGAACTGTCTGAGGACCTGTGCTTCCTGATCAAAGACTGTTAAACTGAAGCCACATTAAGGTAAAAGGCACATTATCATGCTATTGCTTCTTAGCTTGCTTCCTCCATCTGCTAATGGTAGACATCCACCATTAGTGTCATTGGATACAGCAATGTTGTGAAAATACAAAATTCAAACTGAACTGTAAGCGTTGTGTTGCAAAACAGAATTTTAGGACCAGGCAAAGAGAATGTGAATTAATCACTGCCTTGGAAAGCCTATAGATACTTAAGATCTAAGGACATCTAATACAACACTTAAGTTGTTGGAGTAAACTGCTAATTCCTTATCATCATTTTGCGGACCTCTTGCTTTATGATTTAAAAAACAGAACACCGTGGATAATTTCTCCAAGTTCTTTTTTGATCATAAAGCTCTAAAAATGGCAAACTTCAATAAAGGAATTAGCAGTTTACTCTGACAACTTTTAAAATGTCATCTTTTGAAAGCCACTACTTTCATGAGCTGATGAGATAACACCAGAAAGTGCTGAATGACACATTAACAACCACTTTTGAATGCAGTGTAACTTTCAAACTGTTTGAAACAAATTGCAGGATAATAAACGTTTGAGCAGCTGCCCAGAGTAAAGTGCAACTGAACAGGTCTGATTGTGAGGAGATAAACTTCCATCAAGGTGTTGTTAAGACTTTGGGAAGAAGTTTGAGAAAAGACACTGAGCATAATACATGAGGTGATCAGACTCAAAATGTGAAATTGTCCTGTGCTGACATTTACATCCAACACATTTTAATAATAGCCTTTTTTGTGATTATATCGTCCACCATCCATTTTCCACTTTGTGCTTTAATCTTCAGTTCAAATCAAGTGATTGACACAAACTTTGCTTTGGCTCTTGTTCGCATTATCTCTTAGGTAGCAGCCCTGTGTTCATTTGTGATACCTTTCGACTATTCTCTGTCGTGCCCCGGAGAGGAAACGTGCTGCAGCCAGTTTCTTGAGACATTTTGATCAGTCGTTACACTTTCCCCCGAGGCTCTCTTAACTAACAAGAAATATGTCTGTGTTGAGTCCGTAGAGACAGTAGCAGCGAGATCAGTGTCGTGTCATCTTTGGCCGCCGTCCAGCTGCACTCGAGCCGCCGTTTCGTCTCAGACAAGCAGACGTCACACAGACAGTTGAGGCCTGTCACTCTAATGGCCTCTTTGTTTTGGCAGCCATCGGAGCTTTTGGAAGAATTGACGCGGATACGTGTTACTATGCATGTCTCCCGGAGGAATGTGCGCGTCACGCCGTTGGTATTGAGTAAATTAAGACCGCCATTTGTCAGTGGGATCTGCGCGTTAAGCTACACTTAGTCAAAACTGAAGTTAATCTTGGTAATTTACCGACATATAGTGTGATACTTTGCCTGGCGCTACTTGGGAGTGTTGAATTTACATGACATGTCTCGCAGCGCTCACGTCTTAAATGGAATTAGGCAGGTACTCTGTGTGGCGCCATCATTCAATCCCGGGCTAGTGCTTGCCATGGAAGTGTTTTGGAAGAACTGTCAGTCAAGATCTCGTTCTAGTATTGTTTGCATTGCCGCTTTTAACCCATATCCTTCTCATTGTTACTAGTCGTATTGTGTTTTTGCAAAGTGTGGAGCAATTACACGAAAATTGCCAGTTTTTCTCGGCCGTGAGGGTTTTTTGTTCATTGTGTACGGATCAGTTTCCCTGGCTGGAAATAGAAAAAAACTCCGTCAAGACGCGGCTTGCCAGCTTTCCATTTGAAAATTCATAGCTGTCAGACGAGTTAAGAAAGGCAAACATGTTTTGTAAAACGGCAAGCATTTGACCCAATCTGATCTTGTTTCCTCATTTATTTGCCTGTTTCTATTCTCCGCCGTGTCATAAGCTGTGTGGCATATGCAAACTATTAAACCCATTCCTACGAAACTGCAGGGGAAACATTTCAATCAGCCTCTGGACATGATACAACAAATATCTCGTAGGTGAAGAACGTGTGACCTTTTGCCATAGGGTGAGGTGAATGTTAGCGGTGACAGAGTTCTTTATGAAAAAAAACAGTAATGAAGCAGAAAATATGTGGCGTGCAGCGCAGCATTCAACACTTTCGGTGCATTAACTGAACCGGAGTGACATAGAACAGGTGCCCAGAGCTTTTTGTGAAAATACAGTAGAGTAATCGCTTTTGCACAGGTCTACGTTGGCATGTTTCCCATTCGCTGTGGTTACTCCTCAGGGGTAATGTACCACACTTGGAGCATTTTGGAATTGATTTGGCTCGATGTGCAAAATTCACACATGAGAAAAGAAGGGCGGTAAGGCTCAAGCGTTGATGGGATTATGCTGTAATTCTGCGATATTCTTACTGTCGTTTGGTGTTACCGCTTTTACATTGACACGGAATTCACTTCACTCATTAAAATGTAAATCCTGTCACATTGTTCTTGTCACTTTTTGGGAAGCTGCAACATCATCTGATTGGCCAAGTTAATGCATTAGACATTGTTCTTGTGCAACACCATAGCAGCCTTTTCCTGCTTTTGTTATGTTAAAAAAAAAATCATCAAAATAATGAAATATTACATCAAACAAAAGATGCTCTGGGATGCAATGGATTGATACAATATCACACTTTTATCCATCTTGTGAATACATTGCTAACATTTATGGGCCTTTTAATTCATTTATTGTCTTTATTTGCCTTTTCTCTGTTTGAGATGTTCTTTTCTCTGAGCTGTTTGGTTGTGTAAGAGCTTTTGAAGACAGTCTTGCAACAACCACTTTCCAAGTATGATTTTCTGCCGGCATTGATTCAATGTGGACAACAACCAATTATTCCAACATATAATAGGCCAGAGGTTGCCGTGATGCTTTATCATCTTTTGAAATATTTAATAGTAAGCTTAAGGTCTCATTTTTATCCTTCTTATTACGGGCACTGCAGGTTTAACTTGATTCTATTTACATTTATTTTCCTTTTAGTAGTAAAACTGAATAATGGCTCACAATGCAACCACAAAATGTTTGAAAATTAGTGGACTGAGGAACCATTGAGTTTGGCCCCAATAAGCAAGCGTCCAACTGACTTATATACAATAAACAATACAAAATATTAAGTTTTAAACTGTTAGCTCACTTATCTTGTACCAGCTTCAAAGCTAGATTTACATTTTATTTTTATAGCATAATAGTGATCATGCTAACATACTACTCTGGATCTATAGTTTGTCCATGATTTATAAAGTCAAGTGGTACTAGCCATTAGCATCACAAGCTACATACATGTCACTATGGCTCAATTTGTGACCTGTAATGCTTCATACGTCCTCAATTCTGACTTTTTTCCATGCTAGCTGTTGCTTCAAAAGCCCAAAACAAGTTTATAAAGGTGACAATACAGTCAATTGTTCGATAATTGAACTAATGCTCTGGAAAATGTCGCTAACATCGAATGAAGTGTCAGCCATCGCAGCAATGTGTCCTCTCTTTGGCTGTTGAACTGTTTAGCTTCTGTTAAATCTGTTTATTCTTCAGTTTCACTTTAAAGGGTGCAGGAGGCCAGAAATGACATATAATGAACGGCTTCAGTGCCAGTTCTGTCAGTTGGTGTGACCAAAATGGTGGCAGGCTGACAGTCATGTCCCTTGTGTGCGTTTACGAAAGTAATGCTCTGCTTTCCCCATCACGACCTCAGAACGCTGCTCGCGGCTTTTGTCAGCTATGTGGCAGTCCTCGCTCGTGTGTTTTATATACGCTTCCCTTAAATAAACTGACAAAAGCAGAGCGAGGCTGCCACATGTTCGGCACGCTGGGTTCAAACTGGAGCTTGTTATTTCTGAAATGGGTTGCAGCTTTAAGATGGAGAAAAAAAGGGTTGTATATTGTGATTCTATAATTAAGGATTGAAAGATGATATGTGATCATTTTTGGATGTGTACCTTGTTTTGCGTGACACCCAATGACCTATCATGAAAAAAGGCATAATAGATCATCATTAGCATCATTAGACTTGGATCCTTGTCAGTCATGGCTGCCATTGAATTTAAGACCAACAGGTTCAAAGATAAGAGTTGTATCGTGATAAAAATGTAAAGTTTTATAGGATTTCTAATAGAGTACAAGATATGGAAAGGTTCTAAAAACAGTACAATATGGGACCACTTTGGAACTTGTAGGCGCCCTGTAAGCCATACACCAAGTCTATTTTTGCATTGCAATCAATAAAGAATGTCCTTTCTGGGCTGTCAGGGAATTTATTGATTGCAATACTGCAAGTGGCCACTGGTCGAACTCTCTGATGAATACAAAATGCAGGACTTTCTGCTACAACTTTTTTTTAATACCCTTAACATACCACTAAATGTTTGGATTCTTAAAATTCTGTGGGATTCAAAATGTGATTTCAAAGAAGCAGCACAGCAAACAACATTCATTTCATAACATCCATATAGGTAGATGGTTGTGTGTTCATATAAAACTTAAAATGGCAAAGATCAGTGTCAGCATAAAGGTAGTACTTAGAAAGACAAATATTTTCTGGGTGGTACCTGATGTGAAGAGTTTGAAAACAAACTGGTATAGTGTATATATTGGTGTATGCTTTTTTGCTTTTTTGAGCTAGGTTGGGCCAGCTATGCTTCAAATGGCCTGTGGCTTGTACAATGCACAAGTTTTGAATTGGACGTTCACACTTACACAGTCAATCCAGTTAATTGACAAAGCACATCAATCCCCAGTCAAAACCAATTTAGATTTTCCTCAGAATGAGAAATAGCGCACAGTAACAAAATGGTGTCAGAAACCTAATCAAAAGCAAGTCCTCTTTCACCTCTGCGTCGAGTTTCCTTTAAACACAGACACGCCTGTGCAGAGATTGATATCAGTCTCCAGCAAATGTTGAATTCCCCTGAACATTAACCACTGACCAGCTGAATCCAACTGAACATTAACCAAACTTTTAAGTATTCTGGCTCAGCTGTGCTTCCTGTCCTGTTTACGCAGTATATTTTAACCAGGAAGGCCTGGATCCGGATTTTTATTGAACATTTTATCAAGATGTATCTGTTGTTCCCCGAGGATAGCTCCACTCATCTCTCTGTGTGATCTTTCCCTGCAGGTTGACAGGTAATGAGCCTTTGTCTATCCTGTCACTGAACTCTTTGCCAGAGGAGGTCACAGGCAGGGCTCACTACAAGCTGTGCGACCGGCTCAAACTTGAAAAGAGGCAGCGCAGGATGTGCCGACGCGACCCCGGTGTAGCCGAGACGTTAAGAGAGGCCATCACCCTGAGTGCCCTCGAATGTCAGTATCAGTTTCGCTTCGAGAGGTGGAACTGCACCTTAGAGGGGCGCCACCGGGCCAACATACTAAAGAGAGGTAGGATGCCACTGGTGCAGTCAAAAGATGGATTTGAATTTGAATGTTAACTGCTAGTATGCTAACTTGCCGCTAAATACAAATGATCTTCACATTTGTGATTATTGTGCATTGAATGTTCAGTGTTAGTGACTCCTCCTATGGTCTTTGATTACACTGCAACTAATGATTATTTTTGTTGATGTCTAATCTGCCTATTAGTCTTGATTATTTTTGTTACATGCCCTAAAAGTAACTCAGAAAACTTTAACATATATATATAAAAAAAAAAAAAAACCTGTGATGTGTTATTATATGGCGTAATGATTGTATTAGATTGCATAGTGATTGCACACTCACAACACAAACCAATGTTTTCTATTGAATGAGAGCTAATATTAACTCCAGCAGAAATCAATTCAATGACAACATAGACTTTTCTGCAGATTACTGTTTTTATTATTGTGTGCATTGCTTAAAAGAAGTGACATTGGAAAGAGTTTTCCAAGGGATCCAATTTTTTAGATTTAAAGTTGGACATAAGCAGGTAGCATTAGGCAGTTGAAGTGCTCTGCATCCACTAATGCTATCATAGCTTGAACATAAAACTATGTGAATGTTTACAACACACCATCCAGAAGAAAATCCTTCAACAGTTTCAAAATTGGCATTGTTGTGTACATCAACTAATTGACTAAGTATAGACTATTTCACATTCAAATGGTGTTTTATTATTTATTTATTTGGATCCCCATTAGCTGTACCTGGAGCCAGCTACTCTTCCTGGGGTCTGTACATAAATCATTGTAACAAATGAGAACATTTCAAATTCAATTATAATACAAGTATAAAGCATTCAAGAGTATCCACATATATCATACATCTGCATTCGATGAAACTGCAACAAGCATTCAAATGAGTTTTGAGACCACAATACACCATCATAAGATTTTGGAAAACTCCAGAAAGGATATACATGTTGACATCACAACTCTATAATGCGTGGAATTGTCTCTTTGTCGACTAAAATGTTAACATCTATCATTTAATTGTCAGCCTGTATTATCTTTGTTCCTTTCTTCTGTTCCTTTATGAGCATCTAACATCTTTTTCCAATGATTTTCAATTTATGTCATTGCATCTGCTTATCTGGGTATGATGAAGCTTATTATTCACATAGTTCTACACAACTCATGGAAAACTAGCTAACTCTGGTACTTTACCAGAAATGTTTACTAATCTGCAATGTCTGTCATAATAATCTCCTAAATATCATTAAACTAATAACTCATTTATTTTGTCTGCTCAGGATTTAAAGAGACAGCCTTCCTGTACGCCATCTCCTCCGCGGGGCTAACCCATGCCTTGGCTAAAGCTTGCAGCGCAGGCCGAATGGAGCGCTGCACTTGTGACGAGGCCCCGCATCTGGAGAACCGTAAGGCCTGGCAGTGGGGAGGCTGCGGGGACAACCTCAAATACGCCAACAAGTTTGTCAAGGACTTCCTGGGCAAACGCTCCAACAAAGACCTGCGTGCATTTGTGGACATGCACAACACCAACGTGAGCATGAAGGTAAGCCCATCAATGTGCATTTGGCATCTCATTATAGGATTGATTTTGAGGAATAATACAGTGTTGGGCAACAGATAATGATGTGTTTTTCTAAGGCTTAATCACACATTATTTCTGTTTGTGTTGTTAAATGGAAAATTGCATTACAGACATGTCTTATTCACCACATTTCCAGTAACAGGGATATAGAGAAAGAGATAAATAGTCAATTAAACATGCCCTCACCTTTGAGTTGTGTGGCTTGTTACCGCTACAGTGTTAAACAGAGCAGGTTTGTGCACATTTAAGTTAGTTTGGTTGCTGTATGAACTTTTCCACTGTGGGGTTGGTCAGCAGTTGTCATATAGCATCTTATGCAGTTTCCCATGTTGTTTCGGAGAGAAGCAGACTGTATTATCGGCGGTGTTCCTGAATTCTGTTCCACAAATGCAAGTAGATGCCAAACCTGCTGGTAAACGACGGCCCTTGTAACTTTCACCAAAAATGCAGTGAAAGTCCACCATTTAAAACCTACCCAAACCTAGTCAGCTTGCCTAATCCAATTGTCACTCTCTCACATTACTTGCTGTAGAGGACCAGTATGAATGACAGCTTGGAACTATTAATTTGCAGAAAAACATAAAAAAGGCTGTTAAGTCTCAAATATTGTTTCCTGTCTTAGCAGTAGCACGGCCCTTTGTGTTGCTTTCACTGTAATTATTTGACAGCATCAAAGTGAGAAAACACAAAGTTTAAATGGGGCCACATTTCATTTGGAGTGAACCCAGACGGTGTTAAACACAAACATTGGCTAATTGCTTTTGCAAGTCGTTCAACAGTGGGAAAACAGTGATAATACAGTAGAGTTCAGGGCAATTATGTACATAAACATAAGCGCTCTTTTCTGCAGCTTATCCTGGATGGACGCACATGACAAGCATATTTTTGGCAAATGACCACAAGTCGACAGACAAGACCAGAGTCACAAAGTTAATTTTCAGTCAGGTTAAAGTATTTCATATACAGTGGCATATCTAATCCCTTATCTGAGTAATTGGAACTGTAAATTTGCTGAAAGCGTTTATCAGTCAATATTTGTCCTTCTCAGATTAGATAGGTAGTGACTGAATTGTGCTCTGAAACTGTTTGTGGCAGGCAAATGTGACTTTAAATCTTAAAAGTGCTTTGAATATTGTAATATCAGGCTGCAGCCAGACAAGGTCAAGGCAGATATCAGTTCATAGAAGGCACTTTTATTATTATGTTTTCAAAGTAGGACTCACACTTTCTGGTCGACTAGTGGACTAATTAGTTGATAGTATCATTTTCACCTCAAATTCCTCTAGTCAAGTAGTACTTTTGTGGTTATTAGTGTTGATTCTAATGTCAGTGAACGCACCACCGCCCTTGCACTGAACGCCATCACATCTGTATCCCACTCTGCACTGCTTTACTGGTTAATTTTCACTGTGACTTAGATGTGATGGCTCTAATGAACTACAGGCAGAGCATTAATATACTAGCATACTTCCTTGCTTTCTTCCTTACTTCCTATGCAGCAGGAATGAGACACATTTTAAAAAAGGTTTCCGTGTGTATTTTTATTTATTAGTTAACCTGGTTTTTGTTTGGTTGACTACAGCCCTTATACAAAGGCCACAAGAGACTGGTTTGGCGATTTAAGGCATTGTTTTGACTCGTTCATTTTTGATTTGCACAACTCTCAGACAGAGCAGCAAACTGGAATGTGCTTGGCTCTGCAGACCCTCACCACCATCATGTGAAAGCTTACCAAGCCAAGTGCTCTGGACCTGCTGGGCTGATGAATATGCACTTCCAGTCTGCAAAAAGTGACTCTAGATCCAAACCTGGCCGTCCAAACCCCATCTGAGACAATGTGTTACTGTCATCCATTTTCACACACGCACACACACTTCTTTTTAACTGTGCGGTCGGAGCAGCAATAAACTTTGGCCGACCGCAGAGGGGTCAAGCACTCCTAAGATAACATGACGGGCGGGCTTTTTAGCTGACAGTCTCTGCTTTACCCGCACTAATGTATGACTGAACATGAGGCATGATTTATAAGATGGAGCTTTGCGTAGTCTGTGCTGCAGGTTCCCTATAGTCTGAGACAGTCAGCACGCTCAGATGAGAGAAGCAGACAGGATTACTGACTCAGATGTGAAGCTAAGTAGCGCCGAGCTTCAGAATGCAGAGGCTGAAGGTGCATTAGACCGAACTTTAGAATAGTACACTCCAAAAAAAAAAAAAAAAAAAATGTTGTTCACTTTTCTGTTTGAGCTCTACAATAATATAATCTGCAAATAAAAATGCACCATGTATGATCATTCTGTTTTGTTTTTCCTGTGGGTCTTTGGGAGGTACTTCACTTTATGATAATGCTTCTGAGCATTAAACTCTCTGTACTTACTCATAATTGCCGTTAAGGAATCTAATTTAAATTTAATCAAGTGTGGCATAGCAATATCACCAAAATTAAAATCAGCCAGGTATAATTTAAACACTTTGATGATGGAATGCGAATATTTTATTATGTTTTCAAAAGCACGAGTTAGGAGTATATAATCATTTTGTGCCGTGTTATGAGGTTCTTTAGTGTAATTATATCTCATTATATTTATGTATAATTTTCTGATTGAGCTCTTTGAAAAGGTGCTTACCAAACAGAGGCACATTATTACTCATAACTCATATTCTCTTTGTTGTGTTGCTGATAACAGTGTGTCTTTGTGTGTGTCCCAGGTCATCAAGGCTGGGGTGGAGACCACATGTAAGTGCCACGGCGTTTCAGGCTCGTGCACGGTGCAGACGTGCTGGAGGCAACTGCTGCCTTTCCACGAGATCGGTAAACAGCTAAAGCAGCGCTACGAGGCCTCAGTGAAGGTGGGCAGCTCCACAAACGAAGCGACCGGGGAGGGGGAGATCTCCACGGGCCGCAGCCAGCCCCCACAGCCTCTGCCCGGCCCCAACGACCAGATCCCCCGCACTATGGACCTGCTCCACATCGAGGACTCGCCCAGCTTCTGTAGACCCAGCAAGTACTCGTCGGGAACCGCGGGCCGCAAGTGTTACAAGGACAAAAACTGTGACGCCATCTGCTGCGGCCGAGGCCACAACACTCAGAGCAGAGAGGTGACGCGGCCCTGTCAGTGCCAGGTCCGCTGGTGCTGCTACGTCGAGTGCAAGCAGTGCACACAGAGAGAGGAGGTCTACACCTGCAAAGGCTAAAGCCGGGACGGGGTGTGATCTTCAAACAAGGCTTCACTGTCAGAACTGTTCTGCAAACAATGGAGCCAACCCAGAAGCAATGAGCACTTTGAGGGATTTCTGTGGGGGTCCAGAGCCCCCGTTTGTCTGGGCTTTGCAGAAGTCACAGCTGGGTCAACATCTCAAGCTTTTTCTACCATGTTGCCTTGACCAAGGAAGAAAATAATAAGAAAATCTATCAAATAATGCATCTCACACAGGAAAACAACACGTAAGACCCAGCTGAAGCACAAGGACACCAACAGACTGATGTAAAATGACTGTGTGTGTGTGTGTGTTTTTGTATTTGTCGGTCTGTACTTGTGGTTTGAGTGAGCACATTGACGACACTTATGGCAATGAAAACCATATTCAGAGACTGCTATATAAAGACAGGGTGTAAGAGTTATCCTACACGCACATATTTACACTCAAACACATTGTGTGTTTGTATATGTATGTTCATAATTTCAGTTACATTGTAATGATATTATACAAGCCACTTATCTAACTATGTTAAAACGAACCACTAACCACACAAATGTTTTATGTTTGTGTGCTCTCGCTCCTCTTTCCTCTTGATTCATTCTGACAAGGCCCTTTGGAACGCAGCACACTTGTGTTCGATGTCTTGCTAATTTATAAATCCTTTGGGACTACTCCTTTACAGGAAGAAAAGAAAAATCGTTTTTCTTTTAAATCTTTTTTTTTTTTTTTTTTAATGATATAATGTAACAGGAAACCAGTCAGTTTAGGCTTATCTCAGCCTTGAGCAAACCAGTGTTCAGGGAATAACTGAAACCACTATTTGGATAAAATAAGAAACAATATCCAAGTGTGATCTGCACAGTTCATGTGTGACTCCAACCCAGTCCCATGAATCAAATGTTTCTATGTAACGCTTTCAAAAATACATAAACTATCCCTGTTCCAGAGGACAGTCATATTCAGCCAATCCATTTGCATTACCAGTAAGAGCATATTCATCTTTTATTGCAAAATGTTTAGATGTAGTTGTAAGGCAAGAATTGTTACGGTAAGGGAAACATACCAAGGCTTTGTGTAACACTGAATTTAGTCACGAAAAATATGGAAATCTAAATACCCAGCTTGAATTAATGTTTTAAAATAACATTAATGAGATTCCTAAAATTTTCTTTAAACACCAAATAAAAAAACCTATGGTAGCCCTGTAGGGACACTCTCTTTTTATGAAAAATCTCATAAAAAAGGGTGAGATTGTGAGTCTGATTTCAATATTTAGAGGCAAAATCACTTCACTTTAGAAATGTCCTTTCTGGGCTGTTGTACTGGAACAGCAAGTACCAAAACTTCAACTGGGTTAGATGTATTGATATATTATTAGACTTGGATCGTGAGTCGATCTTGGCAGCCATTGATTTTCAATAAGAGTTGCTCATTGGCGCATTTGCCCAAATCATCATCAGGTTGGTTAGATTCCTTGTTAGCCGTACGCCATGTTTCAAATTTGCCATTTTTCATGTATATCAATGCCTTGAGAAGTTACTGTGGTACACTGGGGTCTGAAAACATAGATTAAATTATTTGAAATTTTACTTTGCATTATGAAAAAATATATTCTGCCCTGGTAAAGTATTTATAGGGGAATTTTTGGAAACGTTACATAGTGGTCAAAATTCTAGAGACTGGGCTGTGCGACTCGTTTTGCCAAAAGATGATAGCATGAGGTTAAATCTACTCATTAGGATATGTTTAAACTGCTTTGAAGTCGTAAAGAAAACTGTGGAGACCTGGAGGAATGTAGCCCCCTGCCATTTCACATCCTTCTTCCTTCTTCAGAAGATCTGATTGAGCCATATTATAAGCATTACCGACATGCATATGGGGCGAAACTGAGACGGAAATCCAACTTGTGAAGATGAATGTGTCAGCCTCGTAGCGAACGAAAACACATTTTGTATAATATTTGCTTGTTCGACAAATTGTGCTGCAGAATATATTTAAATATGTTATAGTAGCCACAGTTAGCATGTGTTTAACATTACTACACAAATCATTATGAGAAATGGCTCACAGACAATGCAGAGATGATATATTTCATTGTATTCTCCATTTGTGGGAAGTGTAATTATGAGATGGGTGTGAATTAACTACTGAGTGAGGGACCCAGCTTTGTAATATAGCAACATTCACGCACTGAAGCCCCAGGAAAAGTCCTTTAAAGTATTTAAAAATCTGTATTTATGAATACAGTGCAGTGCAGAATGCTTTTTTTTTTTTTTTTTAATTGTAAATAGCAATGGTTTCTTCTCCTGTGGTAATGACAGACAAAAGTGAGGCACATCTCTCACAAGCAGCAGTAATTGGTTAGACGTCACCGTATCGTGTTGTAGAGCCTGGCAGTGGGTAATTTGTACTGACGAGGTGAATTCCAAGCATTTTGATAAGAGAAGGCACGCCAAATAAAGAGTGGTCCAAACATATACATAGAACTTTGCACGCTACATGGAAACCATAATAGCTATGCAGAGGCTCGGAGCATGAATGCCTGCTTCCCACAGCTTCTGAGTTCGAGACAGTCCACACACAATGAGGTCTTTTCTGTAAACAACCAGCAATTCCAGGGGTGTCACGATCTCCCAAAATTCCAATTGATCAAAAAAAATGCCACAAACTTGATCCTCGAAAGGGGGCATTGTTGAGTCATCCGCAAGTTAGTACTATTTAAGTGACGTGTCGTCTATGGCTTTATTGTGATACACATACTAATACTTATGCTATAATGCTAACAGTGAATTAGCAAAGTAAAAAGCAGCACTGCCGACACAAACAAAACAAAAACAAACAAACTAAAACACTATTTCTTGATTAAACATAACATTTGACAAATAAAACAACAAATCTGGCAGGCTACAGAAAAAAATGAGTATCTAATCTGCCAAGCAAGTAGTATTTCATACAATGAATTGTTGTGACACATAGCCTAATTCCTGAAACATACACATTCAACGTTTTTTTTTTTTTTTTTTTCTTTTTACAAAGCCGTGCCAGTAAAGTAGTTCTGTGTGGGTGGAACGCATGGCTTTGGTCTGATATAGTTTATGCACTAATGCTAATGGTGACGTAGCTAACATAAAGGCGACAGTTCTCTCCACATAGTAACAAAGTACCAAAATAAATTTAACCGGAGACTATAGATAAAATAGATGTCCAATAAATTATCTGTATTTACAAAATGGAACCAAACCGGTAATATTGAAGAAACAAGCATGTTTTACTGTGTTATGCATAATGCTAATGCACAACAAAACTACAACCACACTAGGAACGCAAGCAGGGTAAAGCTAAATATAAAGTTACTTCTGAAGCTACAGCAAATTAATCAACAAACAAGAATCACCCAAATAAGGAAAATCAGGCTAATAATAATAATAATAATAATAATAATAATAAAGGGCAATCCATCAAATTGGACCATAAAAATAAAAAATGAATCTAAGTGGGATCAGATGAATCGTGACATCCCTATAACAATATACTGTTTATACATGTCGCATACACCATTCAACAACAAAACTCTGCACTGTTAAAGTCTTCAGTGGATCATGTATAAAAGTCTATTTTGTAGAAAAAAATAAAGATAAATTATTTTTAAATATATTATGAGCATGTGTCTAGTGTAAATAACGTCAAAAGACTAAATTGATTTTATATTCTGTCTTTTTACTCTGTTTTTTTTTTGTTTTTTTTATTCTTTGGGGTGTTCTGTTTGGGGTGGAGGCTTCAAGAAGCACATCATATACTTTCAGCCGATGTCATTTCAATCTCAGCCGTCAAGCACTGACAAATCATAACACATTTCTAATCAGAATGCATTCATATTAGTTTATTCTCATGTTTGATCACTTCAAATCCACTATTCCATCAAATCTGGTTGAAACTCATATTTCTTTAAGTGCCTTTTGTTAGATTTGCGCTGTGCTTGTAACCTATGGACACACAGACCATGTATTACCATTGTGATGATACTACGCAGACAAAAGCTTTGTCCATGTTCACTTCTTCATGTCTTATGGGAATCCTAAATTATTTTCCTCTACCTCATGTGTATAGCTTGTAGGTATAAACAGATCACAAATGACTGGTAAGAATGTATTTAAGTTATTTAACATCTTTGTATAACAAAGGCGAAAAAATCTGAAATAATAAATGAATTTTTAAATGACTGGATGTGTGCTTATGGTCTTGACTGTTACATGATTGAGTGATTCTTTTTGAGCCTCAAAAAGTGATAAAGCAATAATAGAATAACTCGAGAACTAATGTTGTGGTGGGCAATAATTTAATTATAACATTTTAGGATTTGCTCATTTGTCATAAATTGCCAATTATAATAGTAATAACCTTATGGCAACCATTTTTTAAAATTTCAATCCAGAAAGTGGTACAACTTAAAGGTGCAGTGTGTAGCCCTTTAGCAAGTGCTGGTGGTAACCTCACAACCTACAGAACACCTAAGGTAACCCAGCAGGGACATTCTGTTGTGCATGAGCAAATCTTCTCAAAATGTGTATCAGACACTACAGGCCGTGCACAATTGGTCACATCATTTACATACCATCACATTCTGTGTTTTTTGAAACAATATTTCATAGTTTGTAATTTGTTGTCCTATCAGCTGTACACCAGATGTTTCATTTTACATCCTACACCCTAGAGCACGGGTGGGCAATTATTTTTCCCCAAGGGACACATCAGAACTCGTGTTGTTTTAAATCCACTCTTTCCATTTTGTTCTAACACCAGGCCTGGCTCAACATGTGTATTGACACCTGAGAAAATGACTCAAAAAACAAAAGTCAAGTCTAGTCTCCTGCAGAAACACTAATGATAACAGCTCCTTCCTCTGTGCGGCTTCCAAACGAGGCCTGAACCAAGAAATTTATCCTCAACAACGTTTACCAGTCACATAATACACTTTTAACAATAACAGTCTATTCCAGCTTCCCCTCACCACACAAATACCTGCCTGACCCCAGCTGACAGAACACATGCAGTTTATGAACAGAGTGAAAAGATGAATGTTATATTATTGTTGACAGTAACTGGCAAAGAGTCTTCAAGTGCCTTCAAAATAAAAGGAACATTTGTATTATGTTCTGTACATGGTCTACACTCTTAGATTCATTCCTTTTCTGACACAAGCCTCCTGAGGGCCGGACAGGGGTGGGTCAAGGGCCTGATGTGGCCCCCCGGCCTTGAAATGCCCACGTCTGCCCTAGAGTGTGGATGACCATATTTCAAGACCTCCAAACGGGGACATGTACATTTCATTCCACAAACTCACTGGCAGAAGAAAAAATGGTCAGGTGGTGTCAGAAAATCTGTTCTCCGTTTAAAACAATGGTTATTCCGTTGTTTTTTTTTATATCAACACAAAACAAGGATTGTATTGGGACATTTGAAGCAACTAAAAACGCTTCAAAGAACATTACAGAGTACATTACAGACACACTTGTTCTCGTTGAAGCTACAGCCTCGGGTTGAATGTCATCACCGTTTATGTGTTAAAAATGTGGAATCTTTGGAAACGGCAAGTTCACACCAAAAGCGATGTCAGTGACTGAAGTGACCGGTGACCATTCATTTCCTTTGCGTACTCGCACAAGAGAGCGACATGAGTGAGGCGTGAAGAGTAGAGTTAATGTGAACAGAATTTATTATTATTATTTATTTAACTTTATACAAATGAGGAACAACATCACTGAAGCGACAGCCATTCACAGAACCAGATCTGAAAGACACCTGAGAGGAATCGGTCCAGGCTAAATTGCTGCCAGCCACTTTGATGAGGGCTAGCAACGAAGTTAGTTGCATTGATTGGTATTTATTGAAATGGGGACACTGATGACATGGTCTGTTCAAAACTGGGATATTTTGATGTTTTTACTGATATTTGCTGGGACACTGGACAGGGAGTGTGAAACTGGGACAGTCCCCAATAAATAAGGGCAAATGGTAACCTATGGGGAACATGTTTTTGGGCCAGGGTAGAAGGGCAGTACGATACAGTCATGTTTTTTTCCAGATAGATATGCACTTACGACTTACAACACATTTATACACTATTGTAATCATAGTTTTGTTTAACTCAATACAACAACTTTTTACGCATTACCTTTAAATTGACTTATAACTAAACTATGGTTTTCAAGATTGTGATGATTTGGGGGCTGTGAAGGCATTGTTGCTTCACAGGAGGAAGTTTATGGACTACATAAGCCTCTTTTATTAAGGCGTCATGTCCTCTCCGCATCCACAATTTTTTAATTTAAAAATTTTTAATCCAAAATTGTTCATTTGTTCTTCCACAAAGGTTTGGAAATCAAAAGCTAACTGTTATTTTATATATTCTACACATTTTCCAAAGAGATTTATACTGTCTGTCAGAAATAGAGTGGTCTGGTCTATAGGTCAAACAGTTTGAACTGAACAACTCTGAAATGATATGTCATGATTCAAGTTTCTTGTTTATGGGAATCTGATCCAGTCTTTCATGTATTTTCACAGTTTAAATCAGTATCGCCCTGGCTTTGCTTTGACATTGGATATTGATTTAGAGTAAACGGATTATGAAGGCCTCTGTCATTGTGGCCTTACACACTACTATGACAGTTATGTTATTGCATCGATGTCAAACAATGTTACTATGACACTCATTAGTTTGCGATGTAAACACTCCTGCTGCGGGCCGACAGTGTTAAGACGTGTGTATGATTTGGGGAATTACACGCTGGACCACTGTTATTTCAACAAGTCCTATTCCCTCAGCAGATGAGGAGAGATTTTAGGGAGTTTTCTCTCTCAACAAATCTTCTGGCTTCATCACACAAGCCTCCGAGCTTCGCTAATCCAGGGGAAAAGGGCTTTGTGATCCCAGGCTGCGAATAGGACCATCCGGTTGCAAAAACAAAGCAGTGTATTTGCTGTAATAGCTGAAACATCAGTGGAAAAGCCCTCCATATCCCTGACACGTGTAGCTAAATTAGCAAAGCTGGAGCGGCACCCTCTTGGTGTTAGCTATTCCTCCCATGGGCCCGAGTTGCTTTGCTCGGAGAAAGTGAGAAGCTTTAAAGTAGCCACCCTCTGGACTCCTCCTAACTTCCTGACTTGTACCAGCCTCTAATATGAACTCCCACTTTGTGGTGTGCTGTAATCCGACAACGTTTTGACAGCTGCTACCATAAAGGAAGTGGGTGCAACTACAGCTCAGACCCCAAAAATGACATATACATACAAGCTAGGCCTTTACTAAGTGTGAGGGTCTGACAAACATTTTCCCCATAAAGTCCAAAGAAATGTATTTTAGATCCAAATGTAAGCATGACACTCACATAACTGATTTAATTGAATTTGAGACCCCACACATGACATTAAAAAGTCCTAGATTTCAGTTTGGTTGGTGTAGTGTGTTGTGTACAATGAGGTGACTCCACTTACAAACTGATTCCTGACCAGTCTTGACGAGGAACTTGAGAGATCTCATTAAATCTCTTGTAATCGCTCAGACTAGAGTAAACAAACACGGGGGAATAGAGTAGTCTTTAAACAGCATTTTATAGGAGAAATTAATAAAAAACTTCTCTGTTCACTCTGGAAAGTGGGAAGAGTGCTGCAGCATTTTAAACTGGTTGTGGTGCAGTGCTACTACACTTGTCTTTGGCAGGATTTCAAGTCTTTTCCTGTTAACTTGCTTTCTGAGGAATAATACGTTGGTTTTGAAAGACAGAACGCTTTCTGAGCTCATCCTCAGGTCTCACCCACACAAATTTTGAATCAGAGCGATTCTGACATTCTATTGAGTAGATTTGATAAGTCATAATACACAACACAATGTTGTAATGAGATGATTTGTTAGAATTCGTAAGATGATTGGTGTTGTGCAAATGTTACTAAGGGGAAACTTTGGGGTCTTGCATGGTTTTGCATGATTAGTTCTGGTCAATACGCTAGACGGCAGGACAGAGCAGAGGTTTAAGGAGAAAAAGTCCAAGACAAAGACGAAAAAGACTATGATATCTGACTATTTTGGAGGTGTCCTGTCAGCTGTTTCTTTTTACATATTACATTCTTTCCAGGCTGCATGTCATTTTCTTGATGCAATACCACAAATGGCCACTAGTAGATTTGGCAGCAGTGCAGAGGAGGCGGTACCGTATCCTGAACTTCTTATAAAAACATGGTGCGGCATGATTTTTTATACTGAACAAGGCTTTGTTAAACAGTTTCTAAGCACTTAATGAAAAATAGCATAGAAATATTTAAATAAATTCATTGTTTCTTGACATTTGTAGTTTGGAGCCAACAAAAAGGACATATAAAACATATTAGAGCCTATGTAAGCCTTCAAAATAGTATGAATCATTTCATTTGTACATTGAAATCATAACTACAGAATGCACATTTGCAGATACATATAACATTTTACAGATGTACGTATTAGTTCAGTAAATAATGCCAAATAATAAAGTATAATAAAATCTAATAATAATAATAATAAAGCCTCTTCTAGAGTTACTCATACTCCACTCATCTCCAACGTGGACGCCATTTTTTTTAAATTTTTTTAACTAAGGTGGATTATCCTAAAGTAAGAATATAAGCTTTTCATTTATTTCAATGCAGTGGATTTTTACAATGTTGACAAATACAGGCTAAATAAACCTTTATATTCATGAAACACCTGCAGTAGGCAAACACATGTTCACTCGGTGCAACACATGTGCAGGGAGCATTATGAAAACACCTTAGCTCATGCTGCCGGTCGGTGAAACCTGCACATTTATGATTTTTTTTTTTTTTTTTTCTTCCTTTTTGGAAAGTGTGATATGGCTGTAAAGGGTATGAGCCTTCCTCCTTCCTGTGCCCTGCCCAGTGGACGCCGCATGTTTAGGGCTGTTTGTGATCGTCGTTAAGTACCTGTCAGGGTTTTTAGTTCTGTCCTGGAAAAGTGTGAGCTCAGCATCTCTGCAAACAGGAGTGAAGAAAAGCCAGTGCAGTCAGGAAAAAACAGCCACCGGCCAGTTGGTGGTGTGAAACGTCTGGATCAGCAGGCTAAGTGTCAGTCAAGTTGAGTGAAAAGTGAGCCGCTCGCACCGCTGCTAGTGACACTGGGAATCCATTCACGACGGCGTCTCCAGGGCAGAGCTATAGGAATAGAGTTTAGACACTGTTTGACCTCAGAGCACAGCGGTTCATGTGACCGTCTTTAGCTCCAAACAAAACTTGTCCGTCAACTTTTTGAATCAATTTCAGTAAAATAAACTGTAGGTCAAAGAGCTGGAATAGCTGAGTGTACACTATATTTTATGGGGCCAAATATGTTGCCAAAGGAGCCTTATGTTTCAGGAGTCTTAGGTAGTTTGTAGTGCACTTTGTTACAGTTTAGACTACTATTTGCTTAGGCCTAACAAGAAGATTATGAAGGGTACATGCCTTTCAATGCTTATCAATGTGTTTTCTCCAAGAACACTTTGACAAGGTGAACTAGAAGAGCAGGATTTAAACTGCTCACCTTTTGGTTATTGGATGACCTCCATCTCTTGAGCCACTGGGTGCATTCACACCAGCCTTGTTTGGACCTCTTTAACTAAACCTGAGTTCGGTTTGTTTGATAAGATGAGAATGCACTTTCTGGTGTGGACCAAAAAAAAACCAAACCTAAAAAGTCTACCTAAAAACAAAGTCTCGGTCCACTTCCAAATAAACCCTGATGTTTCGATTGACCCACTAACCAAAGGCAGGAAGTGGAACAAAGCACTGTTCACCGGTGGCATAAAAATATAAAGCAAACAATCATCTGATCAGAAAATGTAGAAAACTGTGGACATGTGTGGGACGTAGGGCAATTAATTGAATTTTCTATTTCAATTTCAGCTCCCAACGATTACAAAACCTATGTAATCGAGAAAAAAACACGATTATTTATTACTTGTTTTTATTTATTACTTGTTTTTATTTATTACTTGTTGCATATCTTCCATGAGATTGTCAAAGTGCACTACATTGTTGATTTATTTATTTATCTTAATTATTATTTCTGTTTATTTTTTAAGCTTTTTTATGTATACCTTTTAATATACTGTATTAATTATTTTAAGAAGAATTCACTGTTTTGTTCAAAAACAGTGAATTTCAACATATTTCCAAAGTCAACGAGTAATCATGTAAAAATACTTTCAATGTCATTTCAATAATGACCAAAATACTTGTGATTATGATTTTTTCCATAATTGAACAGCCCTAATGGGACGTGGGGCAAAAAGGGCATCAGCGGTTAATACAATATGCCCAGAATGTTGTATACATGTTAGAGTTACTGTAATCATAAAAAAAACTAAAACAAAAAACTATGAAAAGTGAACTTCAGTCCCTAACCTAATCGAGTCTAGCAGGTTAGTGTCTTGAGTTGTAAAAGGATGATATTATGCAGTTTTTTTCTGCTGTTTACTGCATATTACTTGACGCTTAAATATTTTCATTTGCATGTGAAGTTAACCATATTTGGAGACCTTCCTTCTCACGGATGTCATTTTTATTGGTTATTGCGGCATAAAAGTCTGCTATACTGTACATTTTTGAAAACTTGGGATAATTTGTACCTACTGCATGCAAGGCATAATTTACAGTGAGGATGAATGACTGGAAGCAAGTAAAATTCACACAATAATTGGCTGAAATATCAAAAATTACTGCTATGTGCTTTATCCTTTCATCAACTGTCAGTTTATTAATTGAAATCACCCATCATCTATTTTTAGGTCACCTGCACTTTTAAAGAAATCAGCACCACTGTAGTCAACACTGACAAGACTTAATAGCTAATGTGCTAAATTACATCTAGCATCTACATCATATGCTTCAGGGAACTCTAAAAATGAATGGTGTTTAATGCTTGATCCTTGAAACTATTAGCAACTCCATGACGACTTTTCTTCCGCATTCCTTCGCTGTAGTCTTTGGGAGTGTTGCACATCTTATATTAAATGGCTCTGCTCCAGGGGTTAAGGCAATATTATTTTAATAAGCACATGAGTTAAGATTACCAGACCGGCCCCACCAACCATTACACTCCAGGACGATCTTCAGGTGTAATGTATTTTTAAGTGATCCCCAATACCATATGCAGTGTTTTTCTTTGGAACGGGCCCTGCTCTATTCTGGAGGTCCCTCTTCATTTGGGAGGGGCCTCAATGGGGCCTCCGTACGAGCTGCAGCGGATAATGATGATAACTGGATCGGGGGGTTTTCAACGCTTGCTCGCAATCATAAAAACGTCCACTTCCCATGACAAAGCTCATTCTTCAATATCTGTTTTAATGAAAAATCCAGGGCCTGTCGTAAATAAAAAAGCGGAGCTCAAATCTGGAAAGCTCGGATAATCAACAAACAAATGATTCTATAAATAATGACGACGCATGTGTTCCTTTTATTGGCACTCATCTGTGGAAAAGGGGGGAAAGCCCCGTAGACCCCCATCGCTGGATTTCAAGGGGGATGGGATAAACATAGATGTGTGCAGACGCCTGGGTTTTTCTGGCACGGCTTAAGCTCTCGTACGCACTGGGAGAACCGGAGCGCTTGCCAGGAGAGGTGCGGGGTTAGAAACATTTTATTCTAGAAGGAAATTCCTCCTATTACCCATTATTCATCTGAATCTCAGGAGGGGACGGACGCTCTAACTGCTCTAGCAGAGACGCTTGGCGGGGGGAAACAGTTCATCATGCTCGATATCCCAGACGAGAGGGTGTTCTGATGTATATGAGATGGACTTATATTCCGCAGTCCATCAATTTACCTTAGACAGTAAGTACTCAGATGGATATCCAATACCAGAAATACACAGCGAGGAGAGCCGCCATTGTTTCTATAAGCACCTGTTTTGTCGAGAGTGCTGCTCCTGCTTTGTTTGCTGCATTAATACAAATCCTACCTAGAAAAAGTGTTCTACGGCTGAACATAAAGGTATGTATTTGTACTGCTGATCAGCTGTGAAAAAAGACTTGGCATGAAAAGACTCAGAACAATTCATCGTCCACCTTTTTATGCTCCTTTCCATGATATTCGTGAGACTTTGTCCCATCAGTATCCCCTCTCAATCAGCTTGGGGCCCCATTTATGCTTAAACTCATCCTGGACTGACTTATTACATAGACATCACACAAGTTTTTGCACAAACGTAGTAAACACAGCTGGAAAAGAGCCAAGTTAAATGAGATGCAGCATAATTAACCCATGTTAATCTTGTTTTTGTGCATATATTTCTACATGCGCACTCCTTGCACAGGTTAATTTCCGATAACGCTGAGCTGTTCCATTTTACTCGAGCTATCTCACCGCTGCAACGCCTCCGTTAATGCTCGAAACATTAGAAAGACAATAATATTTTACAATGAACGGTAGCATTAAAGGGGCGGCCTCCCTTTTAGCATATATCTAATCTAATATACAGATTGTAGTACTAGTATTCTTGGCGCCACCTCAGCCTCTCAGTTGACCTCCTCAGACACCATTTATGTCGCTCTTTTTCTCTATTCAACACTGTTTTGTAATATTTTACTGTAAATATAGATCGGCAAATGGGAAGAAAGTGTTAGAAAGGAACAAAAAGTGGTATCAAATCAATTGATAAAATGCTAGAAAAATCAACTCGTATCTGGGCTCAGTAATGGTAGTAAATTGAAGTACCTGCATCATGGCACTGAAATCTATGCTGGTTCACTTTTGAGTGTTGAAACTTATTTATCAATCTAACTTTTTTAAGGACTCTACTTTCACAATGCTTTATGGCCCAGACACCACTCTTCTTCCCAAATCCCAACGATAACTAAAAGACGTTTTATGAGTCGTGTGTCGTGCCTTGAATGTCAACGATGAAACTGAAAGCTGTATTGAAGTAAGCGAGAGCTGTGGAAGTGTCTGTCGTCAGCTGCTCTGACCTCCGGCCGCCCGTTCACTTGTGTGGCTCTCATGCTTGAACGGTGCAGTAAAGATTCCCCAGCTGTCCGCCGGATTAGCCCGTGCGCTTATGCGATTAGGACACGCGGCACCGTGGCTAGACGCGGCGCCTCTGACCCGGACTGTGGCCGCAAAGCCGGTGGGAGGCCGAAGGATGGACGGGTGATGCTGCGATCGAAACAATACAGCAGAGAGAGTCAGGGGAGGTCAGCAGCACCTGTTAGCCCTTTGCTGCTATGACTCTGTGCTTGGACTTTTTACTGATTGACACTTGGAATTTGCTAGATGCCTTTATTAATGTCTTCTGATCCATTGTGCTTCCTTTAAGATTTTCAAATTCTTGGTTATTCACATTTTTATAGAACTTTTTGCTGTTCATTAACTATATAATCTGCATGTATTTTGGTAGCAGACTATAATACAATGTTCAGTGGATGAAACTGTATTAGCCACCAAAACAAGATGATTTTGGCAAATAACAGCTGACTATGTGCGTGCTGTCAGTGAGTGGGTGGAGAACATTTTCCGAATCAATTTTCCACCACAAAATACTTAGCCTGGCCAGCCAGACCGACTTTCTCTTTGTATTACATACAGAGAAAGTTAGTCTGGGATCGATCTGCCTCCGATTTCTCTCCGGCACTTTCTTTCCGACCAATCGTAGCGAGGGAGGCGGGATTTTGTTTCGCGTCATATTGAGCGCGAGAAAACAGTAGCAGGTTTCGGTAGCTTACAACGATCGAAATAAGCACTAAACTCGATATTACACCCCGTGTCCTCAAATCTTTCTGACAAAAACAACAGAAGTCATTCACCGTCACCGAAGCATCTTCTCTCTCGAGCCACGCTGCTGTACGCTGTGGTTTGTTGACAACTAGAATAAGTTTCGCTTTCCTTACGTCACATCCGTGGCTTCTCTGATTGGTTCACTCAGCGAGCGTTAGTTCTGCCCATGGTCCTGCCTTGAAATCCTGTTTAAATCCATCGATCCCAGACTAACTTTCTCTGTATGTAATACAATGAGAAAGTCGGTCTGGCTGGCCAGGCTACAAAATACTAATATGTTACATTAAATTGACATTTGGAGCTAGCTGAAACTTTTATCTTTGGAGTTTACCGTTGTAGACTGTACTGATCTTGTAATTATATCTGCTTCATTAAACACTACATTGCCTTAATTTATCCATGATTAATTTGCTGCATGTTTCTCTATTTTTATCTTTTTTGAGCTGTTTCACAGTAAATAAGACACAATATTTTGCAATGTAAAAAAACGATTTCATTGGATCTTCATTTATGACATCATGCCAACCAATGGGGTCACCCCTTTTTACCAGAAGCAAGCTGTGATTGGTCAAAATCCTGCAGTGGACGTCAATCATTCTCATCTATTAAAATCCTTAATTATAAAGCCTAGATCACATCTTAAGGTCTACTTTTTCACTTATGATTCCTGTTACAATAAACTGTTGGATGATTAAACTGCTAAAATAAATGCAACAGTAAAAAGAAATCAGTTAATGGATTTTTAAGGGCTCTGCAAAAGTATGTGAATAGTTTCTTAGCACTGACAGTCCATCAGCTACAACACAGCAGCCAACTTAGAGGTCCATCAGTAGAATGTTCCTAATACAACACACATGGGACCACAAGTTTTTTTGCTGCCTCTAAAGTGTCTTTAATCTCTTTAACTTGCTTGCTGATACAAATGAATAGGAAATATTGCTGCTTAGTTACCGCAGTGGTGTATCTTTTCTATGACATCGCTCGTGAAAGGATCCATAGCTCATCTTATTAGACGTAAGGCTTAAAATTAATGTTGACCAAATGAGTAATAGTAGAAGAGGGAGAGCATGATTGTACTGTTACAAATCTGCATTCTAACATGTAGATTTAAAACCTGTGAGATAAAGTGTGCAGTGGCCCAGCCAAGGTTGTACATAATGAGGCTGAGAGAAATATGGCTGCTAACAGGAAAGTTCCAAGAGAGACTGGCTGCGATGCTAAACAGAATAACGTTTTTTTATTATTATTATTAAGAAATAACTTATTGTGGGATAAAAAGTCTTTCTCAAATAGCAAAAGCTGTAGTCTGCTAACACTACTCTAGCTTACTAGCCTGGCCAGCCATCCAGATTATTTTTCTATTGAAAAAAAATAGTCTGGGGTCTGAGGTTTTATGCTGGATATCCAGGGGGCAGTACCAACAGACATATAATAAACTGCCTCAAAGAAACAAAACATTGCATAAAAGCAGTCGAATTTTGGATAAATGGTTATGATTGATTCAATGGCATTGCTTTCCTTTTTTTAAGATTATTTTTTGGGGGCCTTTATTTGACAGTTGCGAGACAGGAAATAGGGTGAGAGAGTGGGAATGGCATTGGGAAAGTAACTTGACCGAGAACTGTACAGAACCGAACCTGGGTCTCCTGTGTGATTGGCATGTGCTCTGTGACCTAGACAGAGTATTGCAGTCTAGGCGACGTGTTCATCTGAATAGGTTTAGGTCACATTGTGGCAGTTTTCAGTTACTGCCTACTCATTTTAGAATCTGAGGCAAGTGAAAGAAGAGTGAGAATGTTGTCTTTATTTAAACAGGAAAGTCCCATTGAGATTACAAATGTCAGTTCCAGTAGAGTCCAGGCCTACGGGACCTATTCTACATGTTATTAGTGAGACGGGTGAACGTAGATCACAGTTATTTCAAAATCTTCTGATAAAAGTTTAATCCCTAGATAGAAACGCATTTTATTTTCAGACATTCCTTTAAAATGAACTTTTTAGCAGTAGTGTGAACATAGCCATTTTATTGAGGGTGATGTATTTTTGACTTTTTCTGTCTCGTCAGTAAAGAAACTTCCGGATTTACGCCGGTCGCTCGGCAACCTCACTATAACAACAAAACTCCAGGAAGTCCCTGAGCTGCACCCAGCCAAGAAAAGGCCCACCGCATTAAATACTATTTAACCACAACGTTTCTCTCACACTTCTAGTGGTAACTGTTAAGCTTAAGAGGTGCTGATTAGTGGATTTATTAAGACCCACAGCGCTCTTGCTTTTACACATAATAATGTAACGCAAATATGTTATTAAAGTTTACACAAAGAATCAATCTGTTAATAGCATTATATCTCAATTTGAACAAGATCACATGTACCAAACAGTTTATTCAAGTTGTTACTAGTAGCTCCTGCAACTGTTTAACACATTAGTCGAGCAATGTTAAATACGGATCATAAAAATGTCCGAAGGCATATGTGTTCATTGTAACGGTGACTGGTAGCTGCAGGAGCTCACGGAGGCTGGCAGCATGGGAAAGCTTAAACATGTGGGAAACATTGATGCCGACACAGGAAGAGGCCATACTTTCCTCCTGCGTCCCGTCCCGTCACTGTGCTGTGTTCGTGTTGGCATGGCCCCGCTCCACGGCCCTGACATGTGGAGTGACAAACAGCCCGACAAGCGCTCGGCCGGCCCAGACGACATGGCAGGGCTTCAACAGTAACGCTGAGCTCAGGGGTCACGGCCAGCAGGGTCCAGTCAGGAAGAAGAAAGAGAGAAATGTTTCATGGATTCAGCTGCAAAATGGGTCTATTTTAACAGATATCACTTTAGAGCAGGGGTCATCAACTAAATTCGCTTGAGGTCCAGCTTGTTTCTTCACTTTCAAACTAAAAATATTTTGCTAAATAAATGAAATACATTAATTCATTAATTCATTTTCTACCGCTTAGTCCCGTTTGGGGTCACGGGTGGCTGGACACTTACAGACGAACAGACAACCATTCACTCTCACATTCATTCACTAGGGATACTTTAGAGTTGCCAATTGACCTATACATGCATGTCTTTGGATGGTGGGAGGAAGGCAGAATACCCGGAGAGAACCCACGGTGACACGGGGAGGACATGCAGACTCCTCACAGAAAGACCAGAGTTAGCTAATGATGTTTGAGTCAGCTGGGATTTGAACTCACGACCTTCTTGCTGTGAAGCAGGAGCGCTAACCACTCTGCTACCGTGCACCTGTAAATTAAGTACATGCCATTGTTTATTCTTATTATTTTATTGGATTTCTTCCCCGGTTAAATATTTTCTGTTTTGGCTGAAAATGCTGAAGGTTATTTGAAGTTGAGAAAAACAAAACAAAACATATTTAACTTAGCTAGTGGAAAAAAAATGTGTTTGTCATGTGAAAAAGTAAAACAAACAGAACTACCAGTGTTGTAGTCATTCTTATATGTGGACAGAGTAAGTCACAAAATTACCTTAATTCTTTTTATTTTATTATGTTAATCAAAGGTTGTTATTCCGGCTGAATCAGCTCAATTTCAGTCGTCATTTTAAAAAATATATTTATGTTTCAATGCTGGGAAGCTTTGGGGGACCGAATGTGGCCCTCGTTCCGCCAGTTGGTGATCACTGCTTTAGGGAATCAGCCAGTAACATATGTACCAGTTTTCCTACTTTGCAACTAATGGGACTTTCACATCTGCACTGTTTGGTCCGAACCAAATCTTCAGGAGTGAAAGGTCCAGTGTTCCAAGATTTGGACCAAACAGCAGCTCTTTGGTGGAAAAAAAGGGTGGTCTCAATCCAGACCAAACTGAAATCCTGTTCATAGTTCAGACTTTCTGACCAAATACTGGAACTCACAGATAATTAATCAGAAGAAGAGCAAATGTAGAAGGTAAAAAGAGGTAAGAGATTAAATTTTTTCGTATTTCCTTGAGGTAAAAGTCCTGCTCTATTACTGCTTTAGCAAAAATTCAATGTTTACAGAAAAAAACCCCCAGACAGTTAAACCGTTTCTTGTCCGTTAACATAGCGTAAAACAATCGGACACAGTTGTAATGTATCCAGAGAGGCCACTCATTCATTCTCTTAGCGCCGTTGCAAAGCTAATATTCAATTCGGTGTGGGAAAACGAGCTAAGGAGATAGTAATCCCGTCTATAAATGCACGATAGTTTGCTTTAGCCCCATTCCCACCCTGGCTGTTTTGTGACAAACATTTGCCGACTAAATTGAATCCGAAAAGATGGCAGGGTTTCGTTTAACAGAGAGGTACTTGAGGGTCTGTCGCCGTGATCTCAACACAACAGCCCCTCGTAAGCGCACAAGAAAAGGAACAAACACACAGTGGCTGAGGGTGGCTCACCATTTTGTGTGAATTTGGTCATTTGTTGGCCGAGGTCACCTCTTTAAGCTTAGCGTTGCCGGTGTGTGTTAATCCATTGATTTAGATGGAGTTAGAGCATTGGCCCGGGTCCAACAGAGACTTAAGTCACAATTGAAGTTGGGCTCATATATTGAGAGGAGCCGGTGGGAAAGTTGAAATAATGCTTTTCTTTGACAAAATGGGGAATTTGGAGAGGAAATTGGGGCAACAATCTGGAGTAGGTGTGGCAAAAATTCAAATTCAAATGTAAATATCTTGAGATGATGAAGCAGTATGACCATTGGTTTTCACAATTGTTATATGACTTCATAACTATATATCTAAAGCTTACAGCAATTAATGACTAAAACTTAATTATCAAAATCAGTATGGTAATTGTTGATTCAGCCCTACTTAATGGGTCCTTTGAGCTTTACAAAATAAATAATAACATTGGTGTTATCTGAGCTGAATTTGATTTATTGTAATAAAACCATAACCTGAAATTGACTTAGCATTAGCGGTGTAAAAACATGCTGCAAATAGTTTGTGTATTAGTCCATTAACCACTTGGTCTCCTAAAATAAACTTTTTTTAGCACCTTGCACAGTCTCCATCTTGATCCATTATAGATTTTCTGTAAGGACTGTTTCAAGACCCTGCTGTGTGTCCCTCCGACCTCTAGTACATGTCGGTGATTCTGAGTTGGGCTGAATGAAATGGGTAGATCGTTCGATCATCTGTAGATCAGAGAGGAGTTAGGTGCCACACTTCTGTTCTCAATCACATGTGTCTGTGCTGTTTTGTGCTCCATGAGTGTCGACTCTTTCTAGGTGGGAAAAATGGCTTAAACCCCAAATAAAATTGTCATATGTGAAAAAAAAACAGGAACGGAACACCTTGGCCAATCACATGCTCGCAAAGTCACATGCTCAAAAAAGGAGCGTTTCCATTGGTTTACACTGGCTTGTCACATGACATTCTAGGAAGTGTAACAGTTGCCGAAAAAGTGTATATTCAGCACTGACTTCTGAGGCTGAAGTCACAGCTAAGCTAACACTAAGCTAAAGCTAAACTTCAGTTTGGTGAAATGTATTAGTATTTTGTGGAGGAAAAACTGGTCCAGTTTTATTTTTGTATAAAAGAGATGCAGGAGAGGTTTGGGGGTGAGTGGAATCTGAGACTGGGACAAAAATAGTAAATCAGGTAGTGGAGCTTTGACTAAAAGTCTTCTTTTTGTTGTTATAAATGTAATACATTTATTTAAGTCCAAGCAAACATCAAAAACTTTGTCTTCAAGCCAAATTGTGACAAATAAAAGAAAGGTTTTGGAGAATCGTGACACAATAGATTTCAGTATGTTTCTTGTATAAATTCTTTAGTTGTGTTAATTTGGCAATTTTGTGTTTTGACGAGACAGTAGCAGGGGCTGTCAATCAGAATTACGTACTGGAGTGTCTGGTGAGCTGGTTGCACTGTCAGGGCTCAAAATGACTTTGACATTTTATTATGTATTTTATGGTTATAAAAGTTACATTGTGTTGCTTTAACACTTTGACATTTTTCCTTACAGCGGGGGAGAACCTGCTCCCATAGAGCCAAAAAGCAGAGCAGCCTCTGAAACAGTCTCACTGGCAGAGTACGAGCTGACCTGGTGAAAAGACAAATTACCCAACGCCACAATCAAACTGAAAAATCTTAAGCAAATGTTTTCATTGCAACTACACTGACAGCGAAGTGTTTTCTTGGCAATGGTAAAAGTTAGGAACTTTGTCACAGCGCTCAAAAACTCGGATGAATAATTTCATGTGAAAGATAATGAAACAAGGGCTGCATTGTGGTACGAGGTGACCTGCAGACAGATTCACACATTCTTGGAACAAGTTCAAACAGGACAGTGAAAGCGTAAGCATTCAGGACAAAGACGCATTCCTCGTGTCAGTGATACTTGTGTTTTTTCACGTCGGCGTTTTCAATTATGGTAGCCAACCTGTTGAGAGAGACAAGCAAGATTAGCATGGAAAAAAAGCACTCATCTTCTTCGACAGCTATTTAAGGAGTCGGTGTAGCCTCGCAGGAATGGTCCTCCACCTTGACTTATTGAATTTCGGAGGAGCTGTCGACAGCTTGAGCAACTGTCTCCGTCTCCCTGTGTTTCCCTTACATTCACTTTACTCAACACAACGCCGCAGCTGTCAGTTCGCGCCGGATTCCTCGGCTGCAGCCACCCAGGGCAGATGAGTGCACCTTGCAGTCTCACGTCTCGCTGACCTCGGGGCCAGTAATGACGCCGGGAGAGCAACAGCCAACTGCTTCTTGAAAAATGGTCCAGGAAATATCTTCTTGTGGTTGACCACCGAGGAGTGCGTTGAGTCATTTAGTCTCCTTCCCAAGATTTCAGTAATTATTTAGTCTGTGACCAGTTTAAAAATGAAACCTGTGAACAAATGCCAGTGATTGCTTTTCCTGTCTCAACAAATGTCCCAAACCCATAGATTTTTCAATTACAAGTACATGGGAACTTTGCGTGCCCACTGGTCTGTTATTGAATCAAGCCATATCAAAGAAAACCTCGAATGTAATGTCTCCCAAATCCCACCCAACCAAGTGTAATACAAAACAGATTGCTGAAATCAGTGGCATTTGTAGAAAATGTTATAATATTGGGAAGAAACAGAAGAGATGTTCTGGGACATTCTGTACCAATTATAGACAGAGCAATCTCATGTCCTTGGAAAATGATATTTCAAAGGAATTACATTTGTATTGAATAATAATTCATTTCATACATCCAGTTTAAAGATGGTTGTTTTTGACTGGAAAGTTGACCATTGGTAGCCTGGCCAGCCGTACCCATGCATATGCCTTCCCCTCACAGCCATTTCCACTCTTTGGAAATCCTGAAATGAGCTGGACTTTATGTGATGCTCAATTTCTGATTGGTTGTTTTTATGGAATTTGATCCATACCATACCATACCAACTTTATTTATAAAGCACCTTTAAAACTGTGCAGTCGGCCAAAGTGCTGTACACAAACAATAAAATATAGAGGAGATAAAACACAAAACACAGTACAATACAAACACAATGCAATAAAACTGTAAAAGACATAAAACAAAACATTAAACACGCAATTAATAAATAACTCAGGTTAAAAGCACAAAAGAACTTAGAACATGAGTTAAGACAACAAAAAGATAAAATAAGTAAATAAATAAATGAATGACCACCTCTCACTCTGAGTTAAAAGCCACCGAGAAAAAGTGCGTTTTTAACAGTGATTTAAAAACGGGCAGTGAATGGGCTTGTCTAATGTGTAAAGGGAGCTCATTCCAGAGTTTTGGAGCAATGACAGAAAAGGCACGGTCTCCACGAAGTTTACGTTTTGTTGTGGGGACCATAAGCTGTAACTGATCTGCTGACCTGAGAGCACGGGACGGGACGTAAGGATGGATCAGATCAGACAGATAGAATGGCGCAAGACCATTTAAACATTTAAAAGTAAATAAAAGTATTTTAAAGTCTATTCTAAAACGCACTGGCAGCCAGTGAAGTGAAGCTAAGATCGGTGAGATGTGGTCATATTTGCGTGTTCCTGTTAAAAGCCGAGCAGCAGCATTCTGGACTAACTGCAGACGAGAAAGTGCAGTCTGGCTAACACCAGCATAAAGTGCATTACAGTAGTCCAGGCGGGTTGTCACAAAAGCGTGAATGACAGTTTCAAAATCAGTAACAGTCAGGAATGATTTTATTTTTGCTAGCTGCCTCAGCTGAAAAAAGCTAGCCTTAACGACAGAGCTGATTTGTTGTTGGAGTTTAAAATCAGCGTCCATTGTGACTCGAGGTTTGTGACGACCGGTTTAACATAGTGTGCCAAGGCACCCAGGTTGATAGGAAGGTTATTAGATGTACCACCGGGACCAAAAATCATCACCTCAGTTTTCCTGTCGTTAAAATTTAAAAAGTTATTTGCCATCCAAGCTTTAATGTCTTCTAGACAGTCCAAAAGTGCACTGGCAGCAAGTGGGTCGCTTCGCTTTACTGGTAAGTAAATTTGGCTGTCATCAGCATAAAAATGAAATGACATGCCATGTTTCCTGAGGACAGAACCAGATCCAGGTTTATTCCACATCTGTTTATACACAAACTGAAAAAATAAGTCACTGATGAGGTTGGCTGTTAACTTTTCCCTCTGACCTCTTCCTCGCTGAAGTCTATATAGCCTCATTTCCACTGGAACGGGTCAGTACGGCGCAGATGTGGCTTGCGTTTCCAGGAGTGGTATTTGAAGTGGGCTTTTACTAACTTGGATGGGTTATAGCTTAAGTATGGTTTATCTATCGTCCAATCAGCAAACTGCAATGTTTAACTTCAGTTTTTCAGAAGCAGACTGCACACTTGGGACCAGGGGCAAAAGCTTGTCTAAAGTAAAATGCTTTTTGGGGTGCTTCGGACACTTTTTGTTAACTGTTGGTTGCTTTGTATATGCTTTTGTATTATTGCTGACCCCAGTGGCTGCAAAGTGAATTGCAGTTAACAAACATATAGTATTATGGTTGTATTTAGAGTGATATCCTGGCAACTGGTTCCTAGTGATTTATTATATTCATTCATCTTAGTGTAGCACACACAAGACATTAACATCAAATTGTAAGAAAATCTTGGGAGACTAATTGACTTTATACTTCAACAAAAACATTCTTGTTCCCTGTGTTGCTTAAAATGCTTCTATTAAGTATTTAGGTGTACTTCACGAGGCATTAATTAAATGAATATTTGTGGAGTCTGGAGTCATCCAGCTGAAGCTTGTTAAACTCTTCTGATGTGTTCCTCCAACCTGCTGCTTTGGCCAAAAAACACAATTAACTACTGCAGCAGGTGTGTTTCCAGTAAATTGACCTTAATGTAAAGCGCACAATGACCCTGAAACTAAAACGTGTTGAGTACACAGCTGACTGCCGGGACCTGGGGTTTTGTTGTTTCAGGCCTGTTGTCCTAAATGTGCCTCTGTTATTGCAACATTTTACTGTATAGACCTTAGGGACATCAATGCAATAAAAAAAAGAAAACAAAAAAAAATGGAGCACATGTTATGTCACTGTTTTGAAAGACCTTCAAGAACATTAGCTAATATACGGAATATTTGCAACCACATAATGCATGCAGAGTTTTAGTGGTTTTAAAATATGGTCGCCATTAAAACACAAGCGTTTAGCTCAAAACTTTGAATCGGGAGCCAGGTTCGAGCCCTGCCTGGAGGGAATAATGTCATCACAGTAGAAACGGTAAGGAACGTTGGCAAGTCCCACATCTAGAGGCTCCAGTGAAGTTGTACGGAGGTGTAATGTTTCATCCAAGTCAACGATGAGCGTGCCAAACGGGCGAACGTGCGAACGGATCTGCCACCTTCGTTGGATTTTCCGCCCCATGGCTTTCTAAATGATGATCATACAAGAGAAAGGTGGGGCGATCACATGTTGTCATGTTACGCTGGAACATCCGGCAGCGGAGGCCATTACGGATTAATGTCCAGCAGGTGTTGGCCGTCTAGACGTGCCAGAGAAGTGTGCTCGCCTTGTAATTGAAAGTGCAGGTGCATCTTGGGCTACTGCCAGCATGTTGGACTGCTGTAATGTTTTCAGCCACATGACATCGCACTTTTACTGCTGGGGTTATTGCCGATTAGAGCTGATGCCGGAGGAAGGCCAGGTTTGCTTGTTTCCCCGTTGACGGTGTTATGATAAGTTTGTTTTTTGGCGAGTTGAAGTGATCTAAAACGACTTGGCAAGGAGCGTGGAAATAAAAGCCTCCTGATTTTGTCGACTTAATCATAAAAACCTGGTGGATTTGGCTTCCTTTGTTGACATTAAAGCGACGGGAGCCAAGAATTACAGTCAAGTTTTGAAAAAAATCCGATCATGGTGGGCAACACCGACAGGATAATGTCACGAGATATTCAGTGATATGAGGAAAAGGAATGGTATGTGTTTCTTTGAAAAGAAAAGACAAATGACTTCATAATAAGAAATTCAAAAGGTTAACATAATCAGATTAAGATATAATTTAACATGTCTGCTTCTTGCCTGTGGACAGATCAACATGGAAGTGGGGATGGTTTCAAAAAGCCTGACTCCCATCGACATTCAACTTTTTCCTGTGATCATTGTGCTCACATTGTCTTTATGTGAACATGCTTTGAAAAGGTTTACCTGTAGAGTATTACACCAACTCCTAACAGGCCAATCAACTGTCTCTTTAGCCCATAAGGGGACACTTAATCTGCTCTTTTTACAGCGTTAGTCTGGCTACATGGAGCACTCTATCCCGATTGTGGTTAGTGTTTGACGTTAGCCACACTCTCCCTCTTGTCTTTCTCTTATGCTTTATTAAATTGAAAAAGACATTACAATTTCACTGATGTTACAAAGGACACACATTAGAGTTTGGTGGTGTCTCTCTGCTCCTTTGATTCACTGGGAATATCTGCACCAACATGACACAGACATCCCTGGAAACATTCTCATGTGTACAGTGTAGGAGATTTTTAAAGAGCAGGTGCAAAACAGATGCATGGACACAAACTGCAGTATTTCACTGGCCTTTGGTATCTCTACAGCTCTTTTCATACATGCACTATGTCCTCTGTAGCTTATCCTGGCTAACCCTACTGTGCAGACCGTGGGTGGGATACTCCAGAAAGCCTTGGCAAAGGTAGGTGATTGGGTGAACTTCCTGCATGTAACAGCATATCACAAGGAAATTTTATCTCATTAGAGCAACACTATCTCATTTACAAAATAATAACATAACAGACGCTTTAATATCAAACCTAAAAAATGCCCGTAACTGCCAGTCAGCTGCAGTTTGGTTAAAAGCACATAACTTTAAGAGGAAGAGAATTCATAACAATTCCACTGCTGCACAAGGAATGAATGCGTGATGATGTTAGTGCATCACTTGACGTTACTGTTTTGCCCAAGAATTTGGCTTTGACAGTAAGATATATAAGCATCATTCCCTGCTCCTATACATTGTAAAACCTCCCAAATTATCTCTGGACAGTCTATGAATACAAATCGTGTGGACATACAGTACTGTGCACAAGTTTAGGCAGGAGTTGATATAAAAAGTAAACTATAAAACGTGGTGATTTGTATCAGTTTACAAAATGCAAAGTGAAAGAACAGAGGACAATTCTAAATCAAATCAATAATTGGTGTGACTTTGCCTCAAAACAGCAACAGTTCTTGCAGTTCCACCGTTTCAGTTTTTGAAGGAACTGGGCAGGTTATTGGACTAAAACAGACCATCAAATCTCAGAAGGAACTAGGCTAAACCAGACCATGTAATCCCAGACAGACCCAGGCCAAACTCCCTGATGTAGGGATTAGCGTTAAACCATCAGGTCAGAACTCCTTGTTCTGGGATCACTCTCAAAATGGGAGGTTTTCATCTTTGTAAATTGATTTTAAATAAAATAAATTAAGTTGTATATTGTTAACAGCATTCTTACTTATAAACCTGTCTAAAACATCCTCACATGATGCATATATGAACAGAAATGTCAGTAGAAAAGCCAAATGTGATTCTTCTGACATCCTCAGGAGCACATGTAAGATAGACCCTTGGCTAACAACAGTTAACTTTATGCAGGTGATGATTTGCACTTCACAAACACCCAATAGCCACTGGGCATTGGATCAATAATCTGGTTATATCAGATGTGTGTTCAATTTACTGTTGCTGTCAGAGCAAGGGGCGTTTCATTCGCTGACCTGCACAGCCGCTGCTGGCTCGCGGCCCTTGCTGGCTATCAGTCTCCAGGGCTAAGAGGATAATGTGTTAGCTGATATCTTAGTTCGCGGCGGTGCTGAAATGGGAAAAAGGGGGAGTTTTGGAGGAGGTAATGATGGACCACTTTGGTTTCTCCTGAGAATGAGGAATTCAGGGTCCAGTCTCAGAACATCCCAACTAAGACCTGTTGATACACAGCAGTGAGCCCAGTGGTTTCCTGAACACTCATATTGTTTAAAGTATAACAGTGTGAATTTGCCACAGAAAATGTTAATGCTTGTTATGAATGCTATCATAACAAGACATAAAAATGCTGTAAAATGATTCGTCTGGAAGTCGTTGTTTGTTTTCAGTCTGGAAAATAAGGAGGACGTGATATTGGCAGGGTTGTAAAAGACTAAGATGCGGCGAGGGTCCTCTTTCTCTGCTAACACACCAGTCATGGATCACAGAGCTGGAGAAGCAGCTAATAGCTCTCTCTTGCTGGGCCTGTGCTAAATACTCCCTCCACTAAAATTATTCCTCGGGGAATCAATGGGCCCATTCTTTTGTGAGCTGCAGTTTGCTTGATGGTCCCAACCTCAATGTGAAACATTAGACAGCGATGGGGAAAACATAAAACATAATACTTGTGTGACCAGCTTGTCATTGGCTGTGTTAAGAATTTCACCCAAGATAGTACATTCAGTGAGGCCTTCAGAGAAGAAGAGGAGTGGCCTCTGATTGGTATCACTGTAAATATTTAGAGTGTTATTTTAACAGGAATATTAACACACTTCTATTGTACATTTAACAGTTCTGCTTTTTTCATATAGTTTACAACCACATTTACAAATAACCAGCCACCAGTCTGGACCATGGCTCACTGTGGACAGGAAGAAGAAGAAGCCATGATTGAGGTGGAATATGAGCTATTTCCTTTGGTGAGACGAATGTTGATGAATGAGCTAACATAGCCACCATTACAATTTCTATAAGCCTGCCTAATGTGTTTTATTTTTATTTTGCTTCTAAATGAAGAACCCGTCTATTCCATGATAATAGAAGCCACATTTGCTGCAGAATGACATAAATGTTCTCTGAACTGATTGATAGAAATTTGCCATTCCTTCTGGTCTCACCACAGCTAATGCTAATGAGTAAGCTGAGCTAAGAAAAGCAACATCACTGCCATTTGCAGTTGCTATGGTTTTGAGCAGTGAATACACCTGACCAGTTCTGGGCCACATACAGTTGTCTTTGTTGTAAATGGTCTTTTGATACAACTCTTATCTGTTCTAGAGGGGAGACTTGCTCAAAAAAGAGTGAAAGGTCACATTGAAAGGTCAGTGAGTCAGTATAAGGAGGAAAAAAGAGAACACAGCAATTTATTGTTGATAGAGTGGCACCAAAGAACCCTTGAGTATTGCACACACCCAGCTGAATATTGCACATGTATTGCCTCATTTTATAACACAATTAAATTAAATGCATCAAAGATAAACCACAGCCTTCCCGTCTTCATCCTCTGTTTGACTGAGCCCCACAAAAATGCAGAACACGTAAAAGTGAGCAAAGCGTGTTGTGGAAAAACAAACATCTCTATTTCAGTTCCTTGTAAAGTTCATCCCATTTCCTTGTGAACTCCTTTTTAATCTGTCAGTAATTGTTCTTCGAGTCGACCGCGAGGATCACTCCCGTTCACCCCGAACATTTAGCCAAACCCCGCGCCGCAACATCTCCGCTGTCTCGCCACAAGAACCCGGTTTTGGATCCGCACTTGCTCATAACTCCAGTCGTTCGTTTCCCAAATCAATAATAACATAGTGCTCAGGCGTTCCCACCTGATGATGGGAAACTTTCTAGTATTCCGAGTCTCTAGTAACACCGGCTCACATTCTGGGAAGCTGTCATCACAAACCCAGGAGTGAATATAAGGAATTACAGGATGACATAACTGTAAAAATCAGGCATTTGTAATATCTCAGGAGAATGTGAAGCTCGCGCGGAGTGGCACAGTACGAATTAAGGAGCTTTAGATTCAAGTGTTCATGGCCGACCAGCAGAGTAAAGTACCCAAAGCAGCTTAATGCAGCTAAGCCTAAATATTTATAAAATCAGTTGTAATGGGCTACTCCACTGGTCGTACCACTCACTACAGAAACTGTGAAGGTAAGCTGCACAACTCTGACTTTTGATGTGGTTTTACTGATCAAGTCTGGCAATAAATGATTAAGGACTATTGTTATCAAGGACGGTGATTGAATCTGTCCAATGTATATCCTCAGAGCTCAGAACAGAGTTGGAAGAGAGGCCAAGTGCCTTTTTTTTTTTTTTTTTTTTTGACAGCGTGTTGCAAATGAGGTTAAAACCAAGTTAAATAGTATGACTAATATTCATAAATTAAAACATTTCCCTAAACTAACCACTCCAGTAAAACCAGTTTACTTCATTCATTCATCTTCTACCGCTTATCCCACTCGTGGGGTCGCGGGTGGCTGGATCCTATCCCAGCAGCTTTGGGCCTTAGGCGGGGTACACCCTGGAGAGTGGCCAGTTCGTCGCAGGGCTGACACTTAGACGCAGACATTGACAGACAACCTCTCACTCTCACATTCATCCACTAGGGGCACTTTAGAGTCACCAATTCACCTATACATGCATGTCTTTGGATGGTGGGAGGAAGCCAGAGAGAGAACCCACGGTGTCACGGGGAGGACATGCAGACTCCTCACAGAAAGACCAGAGTTAGCCAATGATGTTTTTTTGAGTTGACTACAATCAGCCAACGATGTTTTGGGTCGGCCGGGATTCGAACTCACGACCTTCTTGCTGTGAAGCAGGAGTGCTAACCACTCTGCTCATAAAACAACATAAAAATAAAAAACACAAAACCAACAAATTACAAAAATTCCTAGCACACTATAACCACAGTACAAAACATAAGAGAGTGGTATTGTTATTGTGTTATCTTTGTCGGTCATAATAACTGTTTTATTACTATTTGGTTACTTTATCATTAGCCTTAAAAATGGAAAGTGTGAATGGAGACATCAGATGTGTTAGACATATGTGACACTGAAAGATGGCCCTTTGCAATGTCTCTCCAACACATTCAGTGGGTGATATTTTGGGGTTTTTAAACATTAATCAGAGACAAAGGCAGTAAATTATTCTAAAGATAGGTAACAGGGAACAAAGCCACTTTAAAAAAGATAACGTAACGATTTCAAGGGCCTGCTAAAAATAAGGGAACACTGGCACAAATTGAAATTCACTCGATGTGTGAAAAACACCCAAATGAAGATGAAACCTTACATTCAAACACTGTAAAATTTAATAAAAGTATCACAATCTTAGGCCCCTTAAAGGATTCTTAATAACTATCACGGCCCCTCACCACATAGGAGTTTACTGCATTAAACAGTATTTGTCTTTGTGATAACTACAGTGGCATGAACCACAGTCGTATATGCAGTTAGTTTGTCCGTCCACAATAATAATCCCACTCATTCCCATTATGCTGTGGTTTTGTCAGGTTTTGAATTTGAATTTTGGCTCATTGCTTGTGTCTTTGTTATTTCATTGCGTTTATTAATTTCATGTTGAGTTATGGTTCATTTATTTCTGTAGCTGTTAATTGTGCTTTTTTAAAAAAATGTGTGTTGTTGTGAGCCATCTGGGTCACCGTCCTTCTAAAAGAAACTACAAAACTTAATGCCACAGAAGTCAAACTCCTGGTCCTGGACACATCTCAGTTCTAGGAGGTCCCATCCACCACCCCAACTTATGGAGAATTAGATTTTTGAAAATGAATCGTCAAAAACAAAACAATACAAAAAAACAAAACAAAACAAAAAAAACTACTCCATTTTTGTACTTGGAGCAGTATATTACAATTATTATTGTACTTTGGGAAAATTTTGAGAATTTTGGTCAACCCTGCCAAAGTACAATAATAATAATAATTTAATAATAATACATTCTATATAACAATAAAATGTGTTGGTATTATTATTAATTTTATTTTATTTATTTTTTTGTACTTGGGGCATGGTTGACTAAAAATCCACTAAAAATGGATATCAAAACAGATGAAGGAAAACTCAAAATAACTCTCAAACAATTGCCTTCTGATAACAAGAGAATTCCTTGTATCTGGAGTGAACTTGTGTCAATTGGTCCATTATTTTCTGCAGGTGTGGCCGCGAGTGTGCGGTCCAGATTACACTGACCCCACAGAAACGGCCTCATAGCTCAACCTCCAACATCAAATATAGCCCTTATCTGAGCGGCGTACTGTCTCGTGGCAAAAAGCCCGGAGCCCCACGCCGCTTCCTTACTTTCCTGGTCCCGGGACATAACTTGTTTGTCAGTCACATCAGGCCTGAGAGAGAGATGAGAAGTACCTGAGGAATGTTAAGTGCAGCGTATCAGAAAACATCAAAGAATACAGCGAGCCCTCGGGAGACTGTAAAATTAATGGTCCAGATTGACTTGCGCCCAAAACAGAGAGCGCGGAGAATAGGCTACTGTATGGAAGAGGTCACAGTTCAAGTTCATGTGTGTTTTATGGTCTACTGGACCGTGATGCTTCACCTATTGGAGTATTGGAGTCTGGTGTAATCTTGGGAAGAATCTGGGCACCTGCCAACAAAATGGAGACTGCTTAGATTTTCGATTGACCAGTTAATAAGGTTGAACCAATAGAGGTTAGGTATATAGAAAGAACATGAATCAACATAAAATAAAGGGTATCTTGAACAGGAGTAGAAGAAGACTGTTTCTTTAAATTCAGAGAGCTGCACCTATTTTCTACATTTTAGGGACCTTCAGTTTGTTATTACGCTTGTGTTTAATCCAGTGTAGACAGAGGATGCATTTTTTACTCACTAATCTAAATCTAAACATTCTTTCATCTTTGAATATAACTGTTTATCACAAGAACAAGTGCTGTATCTGAGAAAACGTGTATTTTTCGAGTTATTTCTTATTTTTGCTCATGGGCCAAAGCATTTCGACACTAGGATGATACAGTATGCATTTTTTGTGATTCTTTGTACCCACTTTTGGCAATGGGAACATTCTCATACTGACTCGAATTGCACCATTCCATTAGAAACAAAGCTTATGTTGCATGATATTCCTGCCTTTGTTACATCTAAGCTAAAGGCTTTGAGCTTGTCCTGCAATAGAAGGCAATGAAAGCTTTGTGACAGAGGTCAGATGGATTGAGACAGATTGAGCATAAATGGGGCAGTTTGTGTTAGGTATGTCGTAGCAGTAAATGCACAAAAACACCACAAGATAGTGCATTTAAAAGCCTTCAACAGCAATTGTGTTTTTTAGCCAAGTGCTTCTGTCATTCACTTTTACCTAGCATTTCTTCCAATTCTTTTTCACACTAAAAGGGGGTCAGCCTTTTTATGGAACACCAAGAAAGCAAAAAAGAGGACAGTTGAGTGGCTTTTTTGGTGTTTCACTGGTTTAGCATAAATGGGGCACAAGGTTGACAGGATATGATATCACATAAACAGACTTTCTGATGAGCTGACATTGAGTAAAAGACCAACAGTTACCCAGATAAATATGCCTTGATCGCTACAGCAGAATTTCAAACACACATACTTGTTGATGACTGACGTTGCCGGGTTGCTGAGGGTCGACCGTTTAGACCAATTACTCATGTACTGGGCCAGCGTGATTCTGGATGCTGTCCAAATCCCAAAAGCCGGCCAGATGCTTGTGTGGTGCCCCAGAGCTACTCCTGTCCATGGTGACAATCTCTGAGAGAGAAAAGCCACAAAGCTGCTTCCCCCGGGGGCAGCAGTGCCACTGGCGCCTGCAAGAGTGTGATATAAATCCCGGCTGCTTTGAAAATAATTAGCGTGGGGATCAGGGCGAGCAGGGCAGTCTCCCCGGCCTGGCGCTGACGAGGGGACAGGTGCCACCGTCGGCCTAAGCCACCAGAGCTGCTGCCTTGTCGTACTGGGAGAACGAATGCCAAACTCCATTTAATCAAACATCGTACATGCTGCAGGGCTGTGGGAGGCTGCAGGATGTGGGGTTTGTACAGCTAGGAAGATTAGGTTTGACGGGTGGGATATGTGTGTGTCCAGCCCTTTAACCTGAGCGATGAACTGGCCCCACGCTGTGATGAAAGCTATGTTTTTATTCGGCCGGTATCTACAGACAGCAGTGGAGTTACTGCACTGAGTCCAATGCAAATAGATGATGGAAGAGTCTTTGAATAACAAAGTCAAATGTTCAGGCCATGAGGGGACTAGACAGAAAAGTGACAATTACATTAACTTGTCAAACAAAAACAATCTTACACTTTCACCTTAAAGTGATTTTTGAGGCAAGTTTGTATAAAAAATAAAAACAGAAAGCAATGATTGGCCAATATTATAAAGACTTTTGAAACTGGGATATTTCACCATGTCATTAATAATAATAGCTCTTTTTGAATTTGATGGCAGCAACAGGGGCAACAAAAGGCTGGAAAATGTATGGTACTACAAAAAATAAATTAAAAAAAGGTTGATTGGCAACAGGTCAGTGACATAATTGGGTTTAAATTAAGCATTTTAGAAAGACAGTCTTTATGAAGTAAAGATGGACAGAGATCTGCAAAGAAACTGCATCTAAAAATTGTGAAACACTTTCAGAAAAATGTAAAATCGCATAGACTTATCCCACAGGTATCCCATATCCAAAATCTCTTTCCACAAGGAACAAGGCCAAGGTCAAAGGTCAGTATTGGATGCTGGTGATCTTCAGGCCCAAACAGCACTGCATTAAAAAACAGTCTGACTGATTCAGTTCTGAAATCACTGCATGGATCGCTGGAGTCACTGTCTGAGAACACCATCCAGAAACGCTGTCTTTTTCTCCGAGCGCTCGACACTCTCGCCAAAGTCTAGAGCTTATCTGAAACATCTCGCTCTGAGTTCAAAAATCACATTCTTTTCATTTACGAGCTCTGCAACTGCACTGCTGGAAAGTCTCATGCAGTGATACGTCAACATGTATCTGATCAGATCAGTGAAGATGTGTGTTGCTCTGTTGAGATACAGTATGTGCTCTCATGAGACAGTAGTGCGCACCATTACTGACTAATCTCCATGCTATGCGGCTCCAGTAATATTCCAGTAAAAATACAATAAAAACTTTATTACCCGATTTGTTCTTTTTAACAACGGGTCCTATTAAGTTGTGTTTTATACTGATTCTTTCGTTTTCTATGACAGGAACGTTTTGAGGATGTGACTGTACTTTGTAACAGAGACTTCCACGTTTGTTTGACCTCATGGGAAACCCTGTGCCCTCTGTGCTCCACCGACATTTTCCACTTTCAAAAGTCGAGGGGATCCCTGGCCAGAATAACAGGATGAGCCGGAGTTCCCTCAGTTGGAAGTGGGGATCCCCTTGCTACTGTTACTCATGGTGTTGGAGAACCAGTCAGTTGAGATTTTCCCAGGCTAGATTGCCTATTGTCTTTTGCTCCTGGGTCAGAGACTCTCTTTCCATGCCATGTCGGCTGTGGCAGCTCTTCAGTAAATGCCACTCTCAGAATCTATGTCGAAAGCTTGCACCAGCACCGCAATATCAAAAACATGATCGAAGACAATTGTGACTTTATAAATGAATTATACAGACTGAATTTAATCAGTTCTTCTGTTAACAGACTAATAAATGGTGAGATTGTGGATGTAGTGACTTATATCCAGGCATCTGAGCTTCTGTGTATGTTCAGACTATATTTTTGAACATTTGTGCCCCATTTTTACACATGCATTAAGGCAGATGTGCAAAGTTAGCAGTGCCTTATCGGTTTGGAAAATTGTAACAAAAAAATGTAGGATTCAGGTTAAATACAGTAAGTCATGGCCAAATAAACACATAATCAAGAGCAAATAGAGGAAAGAAATGCATAAGACTCATACTTTATGTTGTTTTATGTTTTGTATGGCTCCATTTTATCTGGACACCTGCCAACAAAACAAAACTGCTTTGATTTTCAAACACTAGGTCGTAGATTGAGCCAATATAGTACAGCGACCAAAAACAGTAACAACAACAACATTATAACATAAACATTAAGGGTATACTGCTGCAGAGAAGAGCTCTGTTTCTGTTCTATTTCCTACATTTTAGGGACTTGCAATTAATTGTCACAAATTAGGCTTTTGTTTAATCAAATGTAGACAGAGAATGCATTTTATTTTATTCACTTATCGAGGGGCCCCATGAAGCAGACAATCTAAAACCAGCTAATAAACACTAGCTTTGTCTCCATTTCCAGTCCAGCCCAGGGGACCATTAACGTGTTGTCTTCTGCTCTACTTTAAGCCACTGTCCTGTTTGAAACGTCCTGTTCAAAAAATGCAAGACAATAACCTCCTTTGTGATTGATTATGTGTTATTGCTAAAGGCTAGGCTGTCTGTTAGATAATATTTGTCATATTCATCCATCCACTTATAGTGCTACTGCTTATCTGAGACTGGACAGTGTCTGAGGCCTGCAGTCAGCATCTATTTTCTGATGCTATTAACAGACAATGCACATTCCTCTGAAAATTCCTCAAAAGTGACAACATTGGAATGGCAACTATGGCTAAATCCCACGAGATTGCAATTGAACTCTCTCTATTTGAGATTTTTCAGGATTAGGCCCCAAAATGGGATCAAATAATCGCAGAGACTTTATTTTCAAACATCTATTTACCCCTACTGTGTTCAGGCAGTACATTTGGGTCAAACTTTTTTTTCAACCAGACGAGCCAGGCTGAAGTCATCATTTAGCTGAGTCTGCACTGTCCTCCACCAGACAGAGTCAAGTACGTTGAGGCTTCGAATGCTTTGGGCTTTCTGCATTTCTGCTCGCTCACATAAAGCACTACGTCTGACAGCACATTCCTCGTCCGTGTCGTACGGAGAGCAGCAGAACGTCTAATCGCTCAGATAAGTTGCATGTGTAACCAGACACAGAATGGTTTTATTTAGCCTTTGGAGAGGACATTTCTCACCAGGATGTGAAAGGTATCCAAAGCCCCGCGCCCTGAGGGTCCTTGTGATGTCAGGCCTTACCTTGAACTGAGAATCCAAAGGCAAGTCTCGGTGACGAATCTGAAAGACGGCGCACACAGAAGGTATTGAGCTGATTTATAATAAGAATAACAGAAGAGAAGATTTACAATGACAAACCAAAACAGAAGGAAAATGTAAGAGGTTTTTAGGACTTCTTGTCAAAAAAAAAAAGGGTTCATCCGGGACGTTTTGGCTCCATGAAACTGAAACGCTGCTTCAATACTTAGTTTCAACCCCTGGGACAGAAGAGGACCTCTCCAGATGATCTAAGGCTCTGGGGTTTATTTTAGTGTAGCTGTCATGTAAACTAGTCTACTGGACTGGTCACATTCCTAACTTGGCCTTGTCTCAGTCCTGGACAAAGAGTTCTGGTGAAGTCCAGCCAAGACCACAACTTTATCATGATGGTATGTGATGAAAAACTGAGATGTTCAAAAGCAAGACCATTGCTCATTTTTAGTTTCAATTTCACTCATAACACTGTCCTGCTTTTCTTCACAAAGCAAACCAGGGATGTCACTGGAATGAGAATAGACTCATGGCTGTTTGAACAATTGAACAATTTCTCTGTGCCTTCTTCACCGGAGCATTATGGTGTGGGTCAGTTTACAGCACAGTTTTGGATTTCTTTTTTTTCTTCACAAAGGATACAAAGTGTCCTAAACAGGTTTGTTAACAGGTGTGTTAAAAATATATATAGCTAAACACACCAGTTGATTTGACAAAATGGGGTCCTAACTGACAATTTTGGAATAAAGTAATAAACCACAAAGAACTTTTGTCTATTACTATTATTAGCATTGTTATTATTACTTTATGTTACACAGATACACAAACAATTTTCTCAATTTTTCTTTTACCTTGTGTTGTCTTGCATCACTTAATTAAAAAAAGAAGAGTCACTTTGCTTTTATTCAAAAACAAAGCTAGCATTTATTAGTGACAACTGTTTCTCCTGCTCGATAATGGCTTGGTAAGCATCATAAAACACTTTCATTATTAACTGTTTGTTTGGCAATTGTCTGACAGGACTACTTATATTAACTCTACCCTGCACATGGTTCAATAAAAACACAAGCATCTTTAGGAACATAGTGGAAGGCTAATGTGACTATTTTGATTTAGTTTAATTCAAACATCTACAAGACAGTAAATAGAAAAGCAAATACAAAAAATACATTCAGTCATTATAACTTGATTACACATGCCTGAAAAAGAGCAGGGAAATTGTAACTTTATTTAATCCCACCTCTCTGTGATAAAAATGAACTAAACACAGCTTCCTGGAATCATTTCATAAACAGTAATGTAATAAATCTCAATGTAACATCATATACTATACCATAACATACTGCAATGTACATTTCAATGTAATGTAATGTACTTTATTATACTACAGTATAATACAATACAGTATTATATTATAAAATATGACATATTATATTATGATATAACATAACACTACACCATACCATATAAACAATATATTTTATAATTATTTATTATATAATAAAATATAATACAACATTCTACAATACAATACCATATATAGTATAAAAATATTATCTGAAACAATATAACATCATATCACACTGTATAATATTCAGTCTATTTATTTACTTACACTTTTATGTATCTGTTAGACAATTCTGTATAAACAGTACCCACATGAAATCACTGATGAAAAAATAAAAAATACCAAAACCTAACCAAAAAACCCTGAAGCAATAACCGAACTAGAACCTGGGCACACCCTGTTAATTCCAGTTGAACAAATCTTCTTTGAACAATGCTTTAAATGAATGAATGTCTGGACATTGCTTTACGTCCCCACACTCACAAACAGACAAACAAAAACCTTTTTTCAGTGGTTCTGTTTTTGTTTGTATGAATCAATCAATCAATCAATCAATCAATCAATCAATCAATCAATCAATCAACAGTCTGGTTCATGACTTGAGCTTCTCTTGTCTTGGTCTTAACTTAATCCTTAACTTAATAGTGTGAGCTTGACTACAACACTTGATGATAAAGCCTGTCAAAGATGTATTGGTTGGGAGACTGACTGAAGACTGGTTTCTTCTTAAAACCCTAAAACTCTCACGCTCTGTCTGTAAATGTCAAGCTAAATAATGACAGCCTTTGCCTCATGCCAAGAAAGTGTGCCAGATCCTCTCAGTAACAAAACACCAGCAGCAGGCAGATCATTGTTGCACATAAGTGCCAAGCACACGTCTGTCTCATTAGCCGTTGAGCGATAGTTGCACATTTTGTTTATTGAAATACTGAGTTGGGATTTATTACTTCCTGTTACAAAGGAAATGTAGACACTTATTAAACACCTCGTACACTATATGTTTGCACAACACGGAAAAAGAAGCCGGAAAAAGCAATGGAGAGCTGAGTCCAGAGAAGAATAGGGAAAGTGAGTGCGGCCCATTCGGAGGAAGTCTAATCTGGAGACAACACCCAGCGTTTGTCCGAGGCCTGTCTAAGGTCATGACGCAGACTTGATGAGGTGACAAAGTGCTCAGGTACTTCTCAGACCCAGCCACTTAACCAAGACTCACAGACAAATGTGCATGATTTAAAAGCATATATTTATGAATGTTATTTTAAACCGAGGCCAATATCCACAGAGCACAGCGCCAGAGGGAGAGGCACTCTGCTGTTATTCAATACATCTTCCCCAGAGAAGCATTTATTTGGGCTTCATTCAAATAATTAGTGTTGGGGATAAAATCAGATATGTTTTCAGCAGACATCCATCTCCAATTTTTATAAGAAATCCTTCTGTGAAAGTTCTGCCACGATTGGTTTGTGACCACAATTTGTCAGTACAAATCATTTGACTGAGATACTTCCTTTCAGAGCAGCGTTTAGGGAACCACTGAAATTTGACATCAGCCCTGAGTTTTAAATTAAAGGGCAGTGGGTTTATGGCTCACATTACAGAGATTCCTGATCAATTTTAAGCTTTAATGTAATTTTATATCATCACAACCACAAATGTTTAATTCCTGGGTTGTTTAAAGTGCTTCAGGCTTAGCATGATGGCTGAACATTGTATGTACTGGACAGAGTCCACGCTTTAAAACTGTGGGATATCTGCAGTAGCAGCCTCGTGATGGTTTCCCCTCAGTGAATTTAAGAGTCGGAAAGAGGATGGACGCGCCGACATCAGCCACTGACCAAGGCTGTCAAACAGACATCAAAACATGCACTTAGTCAAAGTGCACACTCCCTTTTCCCACATCCCATCCCAGAGCCTTTTATATTGTCCACACAATGGAAATCCAAACACACAAGAAAGATTTTTCCATGCAAATGTGAAATCCATACAGGAAAAAGAAAATATGCAGTTCAAGATTTACCAAGCGCCCAAAGAAAACAAGGCTGTGAGAAGTGGCCGCGCTGCCAGCCCGACATCCTCCTGCCTTTAATTATGCTGCCAGCAGTGTATCAACATGACAAATACTGAGGGATATGACCTTTAGATCTGAGCTGAACCCAGACTAACCTCAAACTCATGGTCAGTGAACACTCACCGACCCGTTCATTCAAATGGACTCGAACAACAACACTTTTCTCCTCTGAAGGATTCTGGTGTTATTGCTCTGCTGCAAACAAACTGTTGGGCTGGAGACTTACTTCAGTTTGTGAGCACACAAATGCACGAGGCCACCTCTCGCATCACTGTGTGATTTTCACACGTCCTTAATGAGGAAATGGTTGGTGATTGGATTTATCATCTGTGAGTGTCTGCAGTTTCATCCAATCAGAGCGGAGCCATGTTGTTTAGGTTGTTTTTGTTGTTTTGGTCCACTGACCTGATGGTCTGATGGATGCATTGCTTGGAGCAGCACAAGATTGATTTTAGGAAGTTAATGAACTTACACATTTAACGAGAATCTGACCCCTCCTTCTGCAGCAAATTGATCACTGCAGTGTTGAGCCCAGAATGCTTTGTCCCATATATTATAATGTAAAAAGAAACACTTGGCTTTAAAATAATTTTGAATAATTTATGGAATCACCACAACAAGGGTTCTGTCTTCAAGCCCATTAATAAGTCAGAACTGAGAACGTAACAGCAGGTAAAAGATATTAAGTTTTGTGTATGCACCAATGAGCACCTCTCATTCAAAATAACGACTGTGTCAAGGATCCTGTCTAATATCAAATCCATGTTTGCAGTAAGTACATAAGCACTGGGATCATGATCGTGTGTGAAGATCATGTACAATTTGACAAAGAATATCAGAATAAGTTAAGTACAAGTAACAAAGAAAGATGGATAGAGCAGGTCCCCCTTTTTGAATATTTTTTCCAACATTGCACAGCACAATCCAGTTGAAATAATACATTGAGGATACACTCTGGTCTGAATCGTTGTTGACTGTGACACAACATAATAACTGATTTCTGGGCAGCACTTTAAAACCATCTCTTTGTTGGTGTTGATGTGATGCGTGTTTTCACAAAAGGAAGGCATACTGTTCGTAAGGCTATATTTTGAGGTAAAACAGCACATAGCAGAGATTTCTTTCAATATTGCTTCTTCAAAATCTGACGCAAACTCAGCTGGATATCGAATGAGATGTCGGGAAGGCCATCTGTAATTACATCCAATCACAGGGTGGGTCACTGTTTAGATTAGCCTCACTCGGATCAGATGAACTCACGGATGATATGAACTTGTGTGGCATTTTACTGTTGTCTCCAGTTCTTCTCGAAAGCAACCGTTTGACGCTGATGCTTTGTGACAAACCTCTCTGTTGTAGCTCCGTATACGTCGCCGTTATGTCCTCGAAATGCTTCTGTTTGTTCTTTTTTGTTCCTTGATGTTTTTCTTGTAACTTTGGAGGTAAACACTGGGCGGTAGATAGCATCGATGGTCCCAGTGGGTAGGGGACAGACTGTGGGAAAGTCAAGACAAGTGCCACACAAATGATGATCCCTGTGGACTCTAATGGCCGCTGTCTGAACACCTCCTCCCAGTCTCGAAGACAGTGTCGTCACATCACTAACTGATTGGAGTTGCACACAGAAGCAGTACTTTTTTCATTTGAAGAAATAAGCTGTGGTAAAGGGAGCATTGGCCTGAATAAAGTAAGGTTTCCCTGTCGACCTGCCTGAGATCAAATCAGGAAATGTAAAAGGGTAAAAATTATGCATTTCTATATATTTATATTTCTATAAGAGGTGAGAGATATAATTACAAATGATATGCAGGTTAACACATAAACCTAAGTAGTTAGGTAACATTAGCAAATGGCTAAATATTTATCTGCTCTATTTGCATTTGAGCTACACCAGCTAAAGGCTACATGATAAAAGCCTTGTTTTTGAACCTGTGCTTTCTCATCAAAGACTTCTGAAAAAAGGCCACTTACCAAGATTACCATCTGTAACAGGGTTAATACTGTCTATAATTACACTTGTAGTTCGAATATGTGTATTTTGTGTAAATGGGGACCCCTGCGCCCCTAATAAGTTTGTCGGACACAGTGGACATTTCAGAAGGGTTGGGCATGAGGTGGGTTGCAAATATCAACACTTAAATGAAATAGTGTGACCATGTGTACTGATTTACCTGGGACAGTCCCGATTTTAAGCCCCCTGTCCCTTGTCATGACGGATACCTACAAAAACACTAAAATGTCCTGATTTTGACCTCTTCCTGTCCTGAATGTCCTGATTTTTTACTCAGTCATAAAGCCAAAGCAGCATGTAACCATGGCGATGGAAATATTAACCAATTGAAAAAGTGCTCCTCAAGTCTGTAGCTCAATAAAGATTGCACGAGGCTACTGCTAAGCTAAGCCACCATTTTTAATCTGTTTAATTCAGTGTCTAATAAAAATGAATGACATATAGCCTACCTCTGCTATTGTTCCTGCAGTTAGCGTGAATCGATCTACACAACACAACCTCGTATTGGGTAACATGATGTTCACTGGACTGTTGTCGTCTTAAAATGTTAAATACAAGGAAATGATTCACAAACGTTGCAGAGAATAATTGTTAATGTTGAAATATTGACTTTTCCTATGGTTTGAACGGACGTCAATGACATGTCCGCCATAACTGGAATTGTACGTATTAGTAATTCCAGATGATGTGACAACAGGAAGAGGATGAATATTCTCAAAAATAAGTTATTGTGAAAGATGCTAGTTTTGGCCCAGCTCTCGAATGGCTGCACTTCCTCTCATGAGAGTGAAGAAAATAGTCCAATCCTCATAAGACAGATATAGATGTCATCAGATTCGAACACGGTACATTTTTCAGCCTTGAACCATTTTAAGTTCGCTCAGCGTTCAGAGGTCCTTCCTGTAAATTTGATTGGCATCGCCGTAAAGAGCGAAAGGACTTATTGGAGGGGGCACCTTTGACAAATTGTAAAGCGGCTGAGTTTGCCTGCCTCGGACTTAACATGTAACACTTGTGAATGAGTCACGGTGCTGCACTTACGGATCTGCCAAATACATTTATGTGCTCGGCCGCCGGGCCAAACACAACACACGGATTCACAAGAGTGCAAGTGAGGAAAGAGAGGCCTGCTAATCAGCACTGCAACTCCAAAGAAACCTTAGATTTGATCGTTTTATCCTCAATAATCAGATAAAATTAAAATATAGAACCATTTCTTACAATTGTCTAGACCCTCGGTCACTTTGGAGTTATAACGGGACGACACATGGGCTTTTAAACACTTAGCCAGCTGCTTTTTCTGCTTAAAACTGCCGCTTGGTGATATGATGACATTTTCATTCAGCACTTTTATTTATTGTATCTCATTTTCCCGAGCTCCAATGTGTAGAGATTACAATCTGTGGCCAATAAAGCACCAAAATGGGCCAACTGTCAGTACATTTGACAGTTTTCTGCTGAGTCAGGGCCACAAATTAGACTCTGCATACTTTGCCTGTTTATTTCTGATACTATCATTAGGAGTATTTATACAGCATTAATTAACTCCAACAGTCTTTTAAATGTATTTTATATCAAGTCCATTATTCATTGTCCATTGTTTGTATTAGCGTCACTTTTTGAACAAAGAGCTGTTGGATGGAGGTCCCATCAGACAATAACATTAAGTAAACCACTCTCACTGCCAAATTGTAGACAATAGAAACAATTTGGTCTCCCTTGTTTCACAGTTTTGATGGAATTGTTAGGTAAGTATGTGCAAAATAACGGGGGTATATTGCTGATGTCCATATTTCCGTTGAGAACTTTGAGTTACAGTATTAGTTACACCTGTTCTGATGCTACTAAATGTAAATATCGACTCAACAAATCACATGAGGAGTAAAACTGATCAGAATGTGGCATGGTTATTGACGTCAGATGGGCTGAATCTGAATATTTCAGAAACTGCTGTGCTACTGGGTTTTTTATGCACAACTATCTCTTGGGTTTACAAAGAATGGCAAAAATACAAACAAAAAAAACAGTCAAAAGGCAACACTAACAGTAATTAACCACTAGTTACAAACTCTGAATGAGTCAAACCTAAAAGCAGATGGGCTACAGCAGCAGAAGACCACATTGGATGCGAACCAGAAACTAAGAATACAGTTTGCTCGTCAAAACTGGGCAACAGAAGATTGGAATAAATGATATTCAGATGGTAGAGTCAGAGTTTGGCATAAACAAGATAAAAACATGGATTATCCTACCTTTTAGCGGTGGAGACAGGAGATGGAGGTGGGGGGACACACTTTGGGGTCCTATTGTCACTTTAACAGCCAACAAAAAGTCAAATTGTTATTGGACTAAGGCAATAATTAATTCAGACTCGTGTTTGAAGAGTTTTGACGCCTCCTTACTTCACCACAGTCTGTAAAAACATCTCTGGTTCAAACGGTTCAAATTTGAAGCTTGAAGATTTCTTTAAACATTCTTCTTCTTCTTTTTTTTCAAATATACATATATACACATATTTATTTCATCATACACAAAAAGAAATATTTTTTTTCACAGTTTATCATTCATGCTCCTTCCTTAAAAAAATAAATACATACATCCAATATATAGACACACTTACATTGACATAGTTATTATATTAAGCCCCTTTTATTCAAAATTCATGTTCGTAAACCAACGTAATTTGATAGAAAGTCTCTGGTTTTCTCTTGATATTATACATAATTTTTTTCAGGTGTACAGTATGAGAGCAGCTCATTGCACCATTGCTGTACTATGGGGACTGTTGTATTTAAAGCTTCTTCATGGTTTTCTTCATGGCATCCTTAAGCCAACACATTTGGTAAGTATTGCATTGTATTCAGCATATTATATCCAGTAAGTCTCATGTGAAATGTGAAATTCCCCAACAGAAAGCATGGCAGTAAAAACATACCACTTTCTCAAGCAACACACTGTAGAGATTTAAGGAGAAAATTGAAAAATGTGACCACAGACTTGGCACCAACAGAGAAGACAGTCACAGCAATGAATGTGGGCAATAAACAACAAGTCACGCAAATGTACACTTCACATGCAACACAGTTGGTGATTCACTTAAGCGTCTGGATGAAATCTAAGTCCCTTTGGCCTCAGTTTTACATATGGCACTATTCTTACTCCAACAGGGCTCGGACAAACACGACCGACTGACTCCACTCGCTGCAGGTTATCGATGTAATACTCACAAATGACAGCATACAAAGGGAATCCGTGTAAACCACTCGGACTGCCAACTTTGTTTGAGACAATGGAAACGTTCTGGGGCTCCCCTCCCTTCAGAGCTGCTCCCTCCCTTACGTCAGCTCCGCTCCCCTATTAAAACAATATACCAAAAGACTTGGTGTAAAGGCCATTAATGACTAAATGGATTAATATCGAGCCACAGCCACGTCTCAAAGGAAGGTTCGGAAGAGTTCCCAAAGAAATGAGGCCTGATTTAAAGTGGGCCACCATGACCACCGGCACGGTCAGGACAATCTTAACATCAAAAGTACACTTTCTTTTTCGAAATCATTTCCAGATCCGCTTTGCCAACCAGCTGCGACGAAACAGGCCAGAGATAGAGCAATTACTGTACATAAGGTGGACAGAATAGGGTCAACAGAATATAGACATACAAAATGTTGCTTTTTTGTTTCTTTTCAAATCCATTTTAATGGTATTTAGCATAAATTGCAGATGCAAAATTCTGCCTGCTCAACTTTTTAAAAATATATCGCAATCATGAAAATTGAAAAGCTCAAGATGTGAGGACATTTTGCTGCTCATACAACACTTTAAATGTTTAAAAATAATACACTTACACTACACATACACCAAAGGAACAAATTGTTTTGAGTAAAACACTTGTCTGGTAGCCATAACATTGTACTATTACATTTTCGATAATCTGATAAAACAATGTAATTCCATAACACCAATGGAGATGGTAAAAATTCTTGACTGCTCATAATCAGGTGAAAAATACAGTGAGTAAGACTATTTATACTACAGTATATTCAACTTAAGGTCAGGCTGTCCAATGCTAAAAGAAATACACGACAAACCAAACCCTAAATCTCAGAAGGTACAGGCCTCATTAGAACAAGTTAAATGTACATTTAGAAGTGTACTTAAAGTTAGGAAAAACACAGTTCATTTGATGTTTGTTTGAAAGCGTTGCACGGAAAAACGTCTTCTAGAATGTAAATGGATTTGGCCAGTGAACGCACCTCAAGACTGTCTGGAAAAACCAAACACTATCTGCATGTCTTTCCCATGTTACCATAAGGCACACATGTCAAACTCAAGGCCCGGGGGCCAAATGCGGCCCTTTGCACTGTTTTATGTGGCCCTTCAGTACATTTAGTTGTTTACATTTTTGGCACTAGGTTAAATTCAAACAGGTTTTAGATAGATTTGAACAGGTTTTAGATGGTTTTGATTTTTGCTACAAAGATTAACCTACCACTACCTATTACAACCTGTTTAAATCCAACTAAATCCTGTCCAAATATGACTAAAACCTGTTCAAATCTGTCTAAATCCTGTTCAAATCCATCAAAATCCTATTCAAATCCAACTAAAATCAGTTCAAATCTAACTAAAACCTGTCCAAATCTGACTAAAATCTGTTCAAATCCAATTAAAACCTGTTCAGGATACAATCTCTCAAAATTTAATCTCCATCTTCGGCCCCTGGAATGATTATTATTGACTATTGCGGCCCCTCACCACTTTGAGTTTGACACCTCTGCCATAAGGGGTCTCTCTGGGCACTCCCCATTTCTTTACACTAAACACATGCATGTTTAGGTGAACTGGTGAATGTAAATTACCCATAGTGAATGACTGTGAGAGTGATCGGGTGTATGCATTTTGATTTACTGGCTCTAGTTCAGGATGCACACTGTATGAGGCCCAAAGCAGCTGGGATAGGCTCCAGCCCTGTGTGACCACCAACGGGAAAAGTGATACAAGATGAATGACCTGCACACCCACTGTTGGCCCTTGACTCAACACTGAACTCCTTTGTAAAGCACTATTCTACTATAACATCAGTATTTTAAAGGCATGTGTCCCAGCTAAAGCTTGGTCTAAGTTGTGTCATGCAACAGAACAATAATCCAGAGAAAATAAATGATCCATTCACGAAGAAAAGCCAAAAATATCTCCTTCTGTCACGAACAGACAGTGGGTTAAACCACTCTGTCGGCAGGATCATAAAAGCCTCTAAGATGATGAATGAAACATCTTCGCCTACCTTCAAAACCATGTCCAGATGCGTTTTTCCCAATCCTTTTTATTGTGTTACCTCCACAACAGCAAATCTGTGAAGAACTCATGTTAAAAAGGTTTCTGTAAGTTTCCAAAATATATTGTTTCTGTAAGTTGAGTCACAGGTGAATGGATCTAGAGTTACGGTAACATCCACTGGTGTTACAGATGTGTGAGTGGAGCCGTTGAAACGTCGTGGCCTCTCGGCAGAACGACCTGAGAGATTCATGTAGTGTTCTGTGATGGAGTTTGCAGGCGTGTGGCCCCCGAGTTCAAAGAGCCATCCTGAAACAAAGGACGACGGAGACCGACCCGACCCGACCGCGGTGTGAAATCACTCCCAGGTCACATGTGTTTCTGCTCACGCTCTTCACCTTGAGCTTTTAGAGGATGGAGCAGATAGCACGCAATGGTACAGCAGACTCGCTAAAGGCCACCTCGCCGCTCCAGATGCACGCTTTCATCTTTTTTTAGAGAAGCTGTTGCGGTAATGATTTCTACACTGACAGAAAGCCTGTGTATGATCACAGCATGCTGTTGCTCGGGGACAGAGCAGGCATGCAGTTTATTATTCACGAATCTGGAGGATATTTCATGGAAATATTCCCCGCTAGTCATGGGGTGAAACCTTTCAAGCTATTATTGACAACTTCTCCGCAGCGAGCCAAGTGGCTTCTCCAAGTTTTCTGTGTGAAGCATGTGCGTGCAAAATAATCACAGGCTAATTTGTCACATTCAGAGAAGGGTGAAAAGTAAAGGATGAATAAAAGTGATAGGGCTACAGCAGGATGTATTATGAGAACTGGACATCTGCCTTGTCGTTAGTTCCACTGGTGGCCATGTGTGGTACTGCACATAGCCCAAGAAGAATCGTTCATATTAATTACAAAAGGTGTTTCAACAGATAAAAGATACAGAGAAGCAAAAAATACAGTAAATGTCAGTTGTAAATTCCCTAGTTTCCATCAGCCACTTCTTCTTCTACTTCAAAAAGCGATAAAAATGTTCATGTTCATGCACATTTTGTAAAAGGAAATGTTTGTAAAATTGCTGCCATGGTACCATATACCTGTAAGGAAAATGGTCAGATACTGCTGCCTGTTAACTTTTTGTCAAATTCAAAAATGGACCAATAAATATATCAGGGAAATTATAAGTGAGTTTTTGTGGGATCAATAGCATATTGCAAATAGCATTAGCTTCAAAGCCGTATGATTTGTGAAAAGATTGACATTATAATTGTACTTCTTGCACCAAAACAAAGAGAAAAAAACTGAGTTGTTTCTTATAGCTTATTTTGCTGTTATTGTGTGCAAAATGTTTTTACCTGGTGACTAATCTGACTCGCCAGATGGTCTTTTTCCAGGAACCAACTGAGAAGGCTTTCACAATTAAAACTTTTTATTACCTAGTCTGTGATTATATGAACCACCTGCCAGCACTTTTATCCAATTAAAGCAACATCATGTTATTTACATTAGTTAGAGTTAAACTATTGCTTTGTGGTCAAATATCCAACACGCCTATAACTGTCAGTACTGCTGCATCATTGGCCCAGACCTGCAGCAGTTCATAGGCAGGTTCTGGATGGATTTAGAGTTTGTGAATCCAGCTGCTACTTGAGGAAAGCACATCAAGTTTATAATATCTGTCATAAGTTCATGCACAGAGATTGTTGTACAAAGAAGACAAAGGCAAATATCTATGTATAGATCAGATGAATATTTTAACATTTCATTTGTGATAAAGTATGTCCATTCAGTTATGTTCAATCATATTTATTTTCAATAATGTAATCTTTTTTGCACCTGAATGTATCATGGGGGTTCCCTTCTCTGTCTAATTGCTTGGTTTGCCCAGTCCAAGTGTCTTTGTTAGCATGCTCATTAGGTTTCAGAACACAAAAATCAATCCGGAAGCCAGAAACGTACTGTTTAGTCACAAGCATCTTTCCATCAACAAACGGCAGCCATCTTGGACTCTGGTGGCCTGGTTTAGAGGTTGACAGTAGACAGTGCACTGCTCCATCTAGATCAAATGAGGGCCATTATGTGCTGATTCTCCTCAAGTTATTTGTGATAAGAGCGGCGCAGTGAGCCTCTCCAGACCAAACTCTGTTGTCCCTGCACAGATAAATGGCTTCCTCTTTCCAAAAGGTCCCACTCCTCACTTGGATAAGCAGCGTAATCAGCTCGGACACTTTAAACACTATTCCCTCATTAATGTAAGCCCAAACTTTGAAGAAGGCCACTCTTGTTAGCTTTACAGTCACTTTGGATATAGTCCATGCTCTGACCGACCTTTGAGCAGCTGAGACACTCTGTTCACAAGCAAACGGACAGGCTTTTGGCAGAAACAGATAACATGTAATGGGATGACAGATCTCTGACATACACAAAGAAGATGTAATCCGCTACTAAAAAAAGGAAGATATGAGCTTTGTTTTATGACTATAATCCCATTTATGCTCACTTTTTTTGTGAAATGTTTCCATCTTTCTGACATCTAACTACATCCTACAAAGTGCAGTGCTGACCCGAGGGATGTGCACGTCATCCATCATCAGGAGGTAGTAACAGGCTGAGACAGACAAGTCAGTATTTAGTTGAGAGTAGCAGTAAATTCACAAAAAAACAATAACAGCGTGGGTTTAATAAGCCATGTTTGAGTTACCGTATTTTCCGGACTATAAGCCGCTACTTTTTTCCCACGCTTTGAACCATGCGGCTTATACAGAGATGCGGCTTTTCTATGATTTTTTCTTCAGCCCTCAGAAGGGGGCGCTCTAGCAGGAAGTGCAAAAACGAGACAGGCAGCGGTAGTACAAACAAGAAAGCACCAGTTTTTATTCTTAGCACATGCAACCCAAGACGCACAACAGCAAAATATGGTAATATTTTTACACCCTCACCCCCTCATAATGGAATATCTTATTTCTCAGCCTGGATATCGGCGGCTGATAGTTCGGTGCGGCTTATATGTGACAAAATATATATTTCTTTTAAATTTTAGTGGGTGCGGCTTATATTTAGGTGCGCTCTATAGTCCGGGAAATACGGTAATTTATGCAAATTAGCCATGTGCTTTTTTTATTTCAATTTCACTAAGTACCTTTTTCATATCATGAATTTTGTTTTTGACTTTTGTGTGAAGAGCTTGTTGACATTTTTGGCATGTCTTTCTTTTTTTTTTTTTTCTTTTTTTGCATTTATATTCTGAAAACTGAGTTTAATTGTGATCAAAACATAATTGTAGTAAAATAGAAAGTAGAAAATGCCTTGTCTAAAAATTTTATGTTTTTTTTGACAATTTGACACACACTAATTTAAAAGTGTAATTTAGCTTATTTTTGTATGTATTTTCAGATATTAAATTCTTACACTAAGGTACTAAACATTACATTTTTAAACAGCATATTTTCGGACTGAAATTTATGACACTGAACTTTGCATCTAAATTTATTCATCTAATAATTATATATAATTTATACTGTGATATATTTTTTTTTTATCTGTAATAATGAAAATGTTGTTCTCCAATTTCCAAACAAAAAGAAAAAAATAAATTTGTCATAAATGCTTTGATTAAAAAAGAGACCAAACTACTTTTTTAAGTTACTGCATAACTGATACTTTGCTGTCAGACCTAAAACACGCCCACAACTGCTAGTACTGCCACCCCATTGGTCAGAGCCAGCCGTGGGTCAGTGGACATTGCATGTAGGGAAAAGTGGATTTCTTTTCTAAAAATATGCACCAGCTGGGATATTAAACCCAAATATGAAAATGTACAACAGGAGTTCCACTGAGGTGCATTAAGTTGAAACCAAATTAAATCAACTTATCTAATACATCTGCATAGTTCTCTTCATTTTAAAGTTGGACTGTTTTGAATTTCTGGTGCTTTTCTTTCATGGTGGTTTATGTCAGGATAACACTGTCAAAATGAAAACAGCTGCGGATTCACTTTTTTTAAAGGTGCATTTGCATAAACTTTCAAGTCTGTGAAACAGACAGACCTTAACTCCGAGACATAATTTAGAGTGTTTTAAAACAAAACCTAATGACGATGAAAAGCAGATGTCACAAAAATACCTCACGGCGCAGACTTTAATACAACGAGTTATGGACAAGATCGATCAGACACATGATTCATTTTGTCTTATTTATTGCATTATAGTGATGTCATTAATCGTATAAATACTTCTCATGCTACGACTGTTACATCACTAAGTATTTCATATAAGAGACGATATTTTACCACTGCCAGTGAACATCAAGTGGTGTCAGAAGTACCCAACATGAAGTCCCCCGCTGTTTTCAATTAGACTCTACAGTTATCCAGACAATGTGAAACACAATACAGCACATGGTTTCACTCAAGTATGTGCTGGACTTCTTTGAGCTGCATTTATAAAGAACATGCTTTTTTATACCAGAGAACATGAAACACTTTACAATGGTGATTGTGATAACTGTTGTTTGGGAGCAAACTGTCAAATGAGACTAAAGTCTATTGAAATGTGCATTACATAAAACTTAGGTGATTGTCAAAGGGTTTTAGATGGGAATTAGAAAAAAAAAAAAAAAATTGAGATTTTTCTGACTTAAGAACCCACGTCATCTCTTTAATCTGAAGTGATTTAAGCTCTCTATGGCAGCCTTACCCTCTCTGGGAGACAGACATTTTTAATTAATCATGTGCACCTCCTCACATGCAACCTCAAAAGTTCTTTAAAACAACCCTGCAAAACCTTTATCCAGTGGAGGGCATAGATCCATCTACAGACGCATCATTTTATGGACGTCATTTGTTTACAGGTGGTGACTATCAAAACTTGCAATTTTGGAAGAAAAAAACATGTCTTCTGAAACTATAGGGTCATCAGTTTGTGACCGGAAGGTAAAGTGCACTTGGGTTCTGCAGCAGGACATGATTCAGAAGACGGCAGCAAGTCCATCTCTGAATGGCTTAAAAAAACTAAATGAAGGTTTTGTCAATGTGAAAGAACTCATTGTAAGTTCTCTTAAATGCTTGATTGCAGTTGTTGCTGCTGCGGGTGGTACAACCAGTTATTAGGTTTTGGGGGCAATTACTTTTGTTCAACATTGGGCCATGTACGCTATGTATTTTACCTAAATAAATAAAATCATCACTTAAAAACTTAAAAAATGTTGTGTTTACTTGAGTTACAGTTGTCTCATATTTAAATTTAGTGGATGAAACAGTTAAGTGTGACAGATATACAAAAAAGTAGGAAATCAGGAAGGGGGCAAATACTTTTTCACAGCACTGTATTTTTGATGGTGCTGCTGGCTTTAAGTTACATAGGGCTCCTTTAAGTTATAGCTTTATACCATGGACAGTCTTCATCTGTTTATCGTCTGCATTAGCTAACATTACTGTTTAGCTCTCAGCATCGTTAATATCATAATGGAGGTGCCTTGGTTGCTCACCTGTGCATACCACATAAGGCTTGTTTCCTCCATTTCATTACCTTTATCTATAACCTCTCTTTAGCTGTCTAGTTGTTATCCCAAAAATATATATCTTAACATTGACAGTATGCACCCCCATAACAACATCAGAGATCAGCGAACGGCAGAGTGATACACCACAAGACCTCCTTCTTCCTGGCTGCCATAAGACTGTACAATTAATCAGTCGATGGAAGATGAAGTTTGAATCAATTCATTTGAAGAGACCCAAGAACTGAATTTAATCTTTAATAAACTGTGATTGAATTGAACAAGGCACACTCCATCTCCACTCCATCTGCAAAGGCATTATTTTTTGACACATTTTAACCAACTTCCTACATTTTTCACCTTTGTAAGCACTACTCTGGGGTCTTCATAGAAATACATTTTTGGTTTCTCGGTTTGATCAGTCAGAAGAGCCAACCACTCAATAAAAACCAACAACCAATCACCATATTCAAACATTACCAGCAGCTTCTTTATTAAAATCACAGATGCTTTCGCACCACTGTCTCCAGGAACATCTAGCTATTAGGGTTATTTTTACAGAATTAACCACATTAATCACCATGCAAAAGTGACAAAACACTTATGCATCAACTCTGTTCCACAACGTAATGTCCAGTCATAACACACTTTCAGAGAAGGGTGTAGACTTTACAGTAACAGATTAAATTTATGGAAACAATAGCCTTACAAGACTCAGCCCACCCCAGACGGTCAAAACGAAATGAAACCCGAGATCACAGACAAGGTTTGAAAAGTTCACAGAGTAATTGTGTTTCTGGGATGAACTTTTGCTCAGACCTCCAATTTATGTGCATAATAAAACCACTGCCATTTTAATGCGTCAGTAAGGATAACCCTGACTTCACTTGGAAAGACTCACTGTGCATCTGTTGTATAAATGCTTTCTCTAGAATGTCTGCATCACTAGCACAATGATGTTCAAGGTCTGGCCCAGCGACTATTTAGGGCACAATGTCATAACAAATACTGGATAAACAGGAGACAGATGTTTGATTGCCCTATGTTCCAAGAGATTCTAGAAAGTGGCTAAATTAATCAGAACTTAAAGGCCTGGAATTCATGCATTTCTACCTCGTTAGTTTCCTAGTTTGTGGGGTTTGGTTTCACACACAGGACACAACAGGAATTGAACTGGCAACGTAAAGGGTTAGGTGTTTATGATTTTTAGTCAATTGTTGTAATCGAAAATAAGGACTGGAAGAAATTATTGGATTAAGTTGAAAATTTGGACAAAGTGCCGTACACAAATTGAAGGCTAATTCTGCTGCTAGCGCCCAGAGCAACAGGAAAATGGCTGAGGTGACTCTGACAAAGCTCAAGGCGAGAAAGGCACTCTTGATAAGTTTGTAATGGTTTGGGTTTTTGAAATGGCAGGAGATTCACATAAACAGCAATGTGTCTGTGGATTTATGCAAATTAGCCATGTGCTTCAACTTAACAAAGTGCATTTTGCATGTTGTGGTTTTGTGTTGGTATTGACCATAGAAAAAATAACGTATTATAAAATTTTCTTTTAAAATTTGAGGATACAAGAAAAATTAGAAGGTAAAGTTTTAGAAGAAGATAAAGATTTGGTGGATGACAGTAACATTAATCCTTACATTAGGGTGACAACTGCACTCCTTGTATAACAATGCTGCTTTTATTTATCATTTGTTTTTATTTTAAAAAAGCAAACAAACAAACAAAAAACTGCAACCATTTGCAAACAGTAAAAAATAAAATATTAAGGGATTACAATTGTATTCACCTTGTTAAATATTGTGTTAATAGATTGCTAATATATTTACCTTTTTGTCCTTTCTCTCTATTTATTTATGTATTTAGTTTTGCATATCCAGCACTGAAATAGCCATTTTCTATTTTTGGGGGGAGCCATTGATTCAATGTGGACATGCAGTGTACACCAAGGAGCCAATGTGTAATTCCTTGCTGAAGGCCCCAGAGTGAGCATATAATCAATTTAAGATTCAGGTATGTGCTAAACACTCTTATCTGTTAAAATCCTTGATAATAAAACCTAGATGATGTATTTAGGTCTTGTTTACAGAATATGCTATTAAGTGATTAAACATTTTTCCTACAAAACACACAAAAAGAAAATTCAAAAAGAAAATTAGAGATGACTTCTTTATGACTTCTCTCAACTCAGGTTCAAACAATTCACCAATGATTACTGGGTATGTCTGTGCAGTGAACAGCCAATGGCATTAAACCTGGAGAGAAAGGGGGTGGGGCTATTTCTGCTGAGAAACAGGACACAACATGGTCACATCAAAAATGAGGGAAAGACAAAATCTGATTGGATAAATGTATAATTTTTTACAGGCTCTATCTGAAGAAGACTAATGTAAAAAGTCATTGCCTTTTCACATTTCATGATGTTTCACATTAAATGTAAATTGTTTTAACACAATAACATGGAGGACCAAAGGATTAGTTACCCACAACTGATTGCTGCTCGTTTTGCAGACTTTAAACCAGAACAAAATCTGTTCTGGAGCAGGGTAGCGGTGTGTGAATTTCCTCAAAGTAAACCAGAACTAACCTGAATCAAAACCTAAACCAGGTTTGAGCAACAGCCCTCATGTCTCAATGGATTTTGTTTGCATGAAATGTAGGGAAGTGTTTATTTGGTGAGATGTGTTCATGTGAGTTGGTAGTGAGGCCATCACTCAAAACAGATAGATTGTTTGTTTGTTTTTCATGTTGGAGACACATCAAAATTACCTTGAGATCAGATGTTTGTAAGATTTTGAGTGTTCTGGTATAAATTCATACTATTATATACATATTATTGCTTGAAATGCAATGAGATAACACTAACAATAGTTGTCACAATATTCATTCAGTTAGACTGATTTGAATATGTGATTTTATACACAATGCATGTTTCCTTGTTACTATCTCTGTATCACATCTGCAGATACCTAGGTCTCATCTTGTTTTACTCTGAGGAGGCGTAATCCTTGTTACTCAGTGTCCACCGTCACTGCTCTGTTCAACAGGAAGATGAATGCGACTGCTGTGGGCAGCATCACTTCTGATGAGAGGAGACATCATAGCGTGGCCGGCTTAACAGCAATCAGGCTTCTCTGTTTGTAGCGCCCGATGCAGTCCAGATGTCTGTTTGATTAAAGGCTTAAATGAGATTGGAGAGAGTGTGAACGGTCAACCATTGCATTTTCAAACAAAAACTTTTATAAATCCTGTCCAAATAAAAAAAAAAATGGATGGAAACTTTTTCACAAAAACCCAATGCTTTCCAAATCCTCCCTGATTGCTGTCACCTGGTTTGAAGCAGCACTAGAAAATCTGCATCAAAATGTTTGTCTAATTGGATCCACGGCTCACTGCAAGACGTTACATGTTTCCTAGTCTAATGGTGGTGGGAAATTCACATGCTTTAGTTTTCACACTCACTGGAAGCTAATTGGACGTTGCGTGAAGACTTAACGGAAAACAGGCCTCTGTCCTTAGAGAAAGAAACCTTTCCTGTAACATTTGGAGCTTTGGGTAAGTATCTCATCAAATATTGGCCCAAGCGCATGTAAAATCAAGATATTTGTTGTCCATGAGGAGGAAATGGACTTTAAAATGAGAAAATGAACAAGAAATCTCAGTGGAAACTCAAAAGGAGACTAATTTTCATGTCCTTAGAAATGAGATACATTAGATATGGTCTCATTTTGGTTTTACACAAAGCTGATAGTTAAGGAAATAAGTCAAACTTTTTAGAGGGAATGGGCAAATCAAAAATGACTTTGAAAAATGATACAAATTATGATTTAAAAGGACATTTACCAATATTTTTTACAAGCATAAATTAAAACATTTCTGAAAGCACTTTATAGGGCAGCCCGGTATTTTAAAGTTAATAGTTGCAGAGGGGCTTTAGTATGGTGGCCCAAATGGTCAAAAAAAAAACAAAACCCAAACAAACAAACAAACAAAACAACACAACACAACAGGAAAAAAACACACAACAAAATAACACCACCATCCACTAAGTACTCTGTTATAATTACTGTTATTGTGAAGGTTTCTTTAGCATTAGCCGAGATAAATGTACAAATGTGCCTGTAAAGGGAATCTCAGAAATATCAATAAAAAGCACACATTAAACAATATAGTTCTATGTGATAACTGCACAGAGTAATCACGATGAAGCTACTCCAATAACAGTCCCTAAGAACTCGAGACCACAGCTGAATGGAAACATTTCCACTGATGGGGATTGTAGTTTTTTTAATTTTTGGGCGGCCATCTTTTACCATCCTCCTTGAGCCTATGCTAGCTGCTACAAGCGTGAGGCATGGGCAAATTAGACTAAATAGACCCCGCAGAATAAGTCTTGGCTTTTGTTTCCATTACTACACGGACAGTAAAAAAAAAAAAAAAATCCACAAAGTATAAGTTTACTTGCAACATCTTAGCAACAAATAATAAGATTTTTCATGTAACTATCCACTGCAGATGAGGAAAGGGAACATGTTTAAGAGACCACTGTTGTGTTAAAATGTATTGTTTATAATATTTACCGCCATTTGTCTTAAAACTTGGTAAAAATGTGCAAGTAGTAAAACTGTATGGATGGATATAAGTAGCAGGAGAGAGTAATGAGGCATGATTGAATCTAGCTCATTTTCTCCTAAAATAACATTTCAGCAGCTTGTCTAAACCATGAGGTGCTGGGGCCTTGAAAGCCTCACACTGACAAATGCAGTGCCACCATGAAGCTGCCTCTTGTCCGGCGTTAAAACAGGATCTCGAAAATGTATATTAAGAAAATCATTTCAAAGTAAACATTTAAAAGCACACCTGTCACATACAAGGATGAATTAAGCCCACAAAGTCATTTTTTCCCCTTTTCTCTCCACCGCTTGCATTTGACCCACGTTATAGCCACAAATAGACATTTTGGACTCGGTGCAACCTGAACTGGCGCATAAGGTGACTCACCTGGAGCTGACCGGGCGGGACCGTCTTCCACTCACATTTTCCCCAGACGATTTTTTGGGAGAGTGAAGTTAGAAAAAACCCATTTGGTGCTTTTTGGGACCATCTTGTTTGCTTTATGTTTAGGGGTTGAAATCTAACACTTACTTACGTACATTATGTGGATTTACGTGATATTTGAGGTCGTGAAAAGCGTAGATGCGTTTTATTTTGACTGCGGAGGTACTAAATGAATGTGCAATGGGGATTCGGTCTCAAGGGGGAAACTTTGGGGAATTCCTTCACTCCACTGGTCTCTGCGGGGCCAAATGTTACGCAGACTCTGGAGAAGGAAAAGCATTGCTCACTATTTGTGCCTATGATGCTATGTGTTGGTGTAAGCCCCAGATGTCAAGGCCACGAGTGACCACCGCCGGGCAGCTAAGGACAGACGCTGGAGGTGACATAAGGCAGAGAAAAGGGAGTGTGAAGCCTGTCACTCATGTTATTTGCTTTAGAAGTTGATTTTTGTTTACCGAGCAGCAAACTGTTACGTATGGACATCTCCTTGCCAACGTAGCCTATACATATTCAAATAAACCCAACGTGGCAACTGACCTTACATGGACTCTTCAAATGCACATTTTCAATAGACAAAAGGACATCTCAGTTCTGTATAAAATGGTTTTAGCAAATAGCAACCGACTGACTACATGTGCGCTGTTAGTGAGTAGGTAGACAACATTAGTGAGTTGTTCAATATTTATCTGCTCTCTATATACAAGCGTTTAGCTATAACTAATGGACTTTGGAGTATTTTATGCGGACCCAGAGATACAGACCGATCATTGAAGGGCCTGTGCTTCCTCATCAAAGAATGTTAAACTGAGATCGGCCTGACAAGATAAAGATATAACACCTCAGGAGAATACTTATAATACCCGATAATAGCTATTTGTATATTTTTTTAGATTGGTTTTCTGTATTATGTATTTTTTAAAATGCTTGTTTATTTTTACTGAGGTATTTTAGATACTGGGGGTACTGTATTTTGATATTTCTTTATTATATTTCGGATATTTTCCCCTTGGGGATATAAACAGAAATTCTAATTCTGATATGCCTTACTTAAAAGGACGTTAGAATAAACATATATGGCTTTGGGAATATGCAAAAAATGTGTAACTTATTAGCTTTTTAAAGGCATTCTCCAAAAACAGTAACATTAACTGTTCCTTTAAATAAAATAAAGGAGAAAAGTTTTTTCATCACCTCTATGATGTGAAATGTAGCTCCTTTTACCTGCATACTCATAAATACATGAGAAATACCAGAACTTTCTTCTTTTTTCTCCTTTCTTTTTGGTGATACAGTGGTCCCTCGTTTATCGCGGGGGTTATGTTCCAAAATTAACCCGCAACAGGCGAAATCCGTGAAGTAGTCAGCTTTAATTTTTTTACAATTATTCTATATGTTTTAAGGCTGTAAAACCCCTCACCACACACTTTATACACTTTTCTCAGACAGGCATTAACATTTTCTCACATTTCTCTCTTGTTTAAACACTCTCAAAGTTCAAACCTTAGCATCTTCCTCTGTCTTTTGGGTGCGACCGCAGGTGCCTTTGTCGGTGCAGAACGTTTCGTGGACATTGTGGGTTTTGTCGGGGAGAAAACTTGCAAACATACAGCACTTCAGAGTCACACTGCTTGCGATCGAACATTTATGTAAATTTGGCAACGCATTCTGTACTGTACAGGAGACACGGCACGGAGGAGATATTTACAATGGTCTACAGTCCCTTAGCCAATCAGGACGCAGAACACAATGCACGAGTTCTCCCTGCCAACAGGCAAGAAACAATCCGAGTTCTCCTTAGCCATCAGGACCAGACACAACGCGTTCAAAGCATGCAAAATTACTAAAAAATCCACGAAACAGCGAGGCCACGAAAGGTGAACCGCGTTATAGCGAGGGACCACTGTACCCGTACTTTCTTCTTTTTTTTTCCTTTCTTTTTGGTGATATTGCTTATTGAAGGGCCTATTGATATTAATAAATCAAATCTAACATGTTTTTTAGTTTTGCAAAATCTATGACAGTGTACTGTTTTATTTGATTTATTTCATTTCATCAAACAGATATAAACATATTAAAACAGAAATGCCTCAAATGTTACAGTTACTTTATTGTTAACTTCTAACTATATACTGTATATATAGTCATTCTTTGAAGGATATTATTTGACAACCAAAAACAACAGGAATGTTTTTTAGAAGCTGTCTCAAGTCTGTAAGAACAATTTGTGCAATACTAATTATTATCACATTTTTCACAACTGTGATCCTTTATTATACACAATCAATTTTCTGGTAGTTTTTTTCTGGTTTGATATTTAATTAGACCCAACTATATACTGTATAAGCAAAATTCAAGTGTTATACTTCCTTCATACATGGTAAATGTGATCAATTTTTCCTCTAAGTGCATCCTCACATTTACATAAAGCATCAGAACTGTGCAAGTAAAACCTTCCACTTGTCTGTGTCCTCAGTGTGTAACCCAAACACCACACAGGGATAATTACAGTGAACTCTTGTGGAAAGGCCAGGAAAATATTTAGTAATCCCAAAATCAGCGTTAATGTAGCATTCGCTAAATATTTGCGCTGCTACAGTGATTATGAACAGATACGACACAACTGCATTGGTCGAAGCAGCGAATCACAACAAACAGGCCTTATCTTTGTTTAGACATCTCGAATATATCTTATCTGGAGGGACTTGTGCTTTCTAAACACAGCCAAATCTCCTCTTTCCTCTGCGCTCCGAGGAGACAGCCCTGTGGTCTCAGGATGTCTGTCCCCGTTTGAAGTTTATCTAAGAACCATATGTATTGGTTTTCCCCAGCAGAGTAAATGATGATTCTCTGTGTCCACTTATCATCCGCCCCCCAGCCGGCGCACATGTTATTTATTATGAACTGACACCTCGCTGTCCGAAAGCCCACTGCGGTGGGCATGATTCATGCACGCACTCCGAGAGACACAGGAAAGCCATTAAAAATCCTATCAGCATCATGTCGCGGTGGCTGCAGCAGGAGTAAGAAACTGGATAGCTAATGACAAGTTTTATGAGCGAGATTATTCTTTTACTAACGAGAAGTCCAGATCGAGACCTTAAACTCAAAAAGTAGCCAAGGTATGTCACAAAATGAATGACAAGAGCATAAATAATTCATAACAATGTAACATAAGGTTCCATTCATCAATGCCATCTGTTTTTAATATGATGTTAAGCTCTATTCAAGAGGAAGTAGTCAGTGTCTGCTATGATCAACATTTATATCTAGATAGATTAGTAAAATTACTCTAAAAAGCCTTATGTTGAATGACTACATATTTACAGTCTTCATGATAGACTAGCTAAGGGTAAACACACACATAGTTTCATACAAAATGATATTTTCTCCCTCAATATAATATGTCATCTCTGTGAACATGAGATTGTTCTGCAAAATATCTCCACAACACCACTACAGAACGAGTACTTCAGGACAATTTGGATTAAGTATGTTTTTAACCTGTCATCAATTTGGAAGCACTCCAAATGTCTGTTTTATTGCTTTTTGATTCTCTCACAATTGATTAATGTCATGAGTTTATTATTATACATAATTATTGCTCACATTTTCTTAAAAAATATAAATTCACTTAAGTCACTTTTTAAAGCTTGAAAACAACACATTTTTAACCATGTTTGAGGATTTTAAATACAGAATGAAAGAACTAACAAAATGAAAAACAAACACAAACAAACAGACAAAACAAGTCAAGACCATCCACTGGAAGAGATCCCAGGAAACAGTTATTCAGTTAATTCAGATTTTTAAAAAAACTCAAATGTTTCATCCAATCCCATGAATAATGTGGACAAAAAACAGTTGTGGTCTTGGTTGGTCTTGATTAAACATCTTGGGACCTCTGTTTTCGAGTAAAAAAACGAAAAGATAGTCTTAAGACTGTTCTCAACCAACCTGGAGTACTACCACTGAGTACGTACATTACAGTTTTGGCAAATACACAGGGAACAAACTGACGTGGCAGATGCCTGAGCTAACGCAGCATCAGTCTGAACTAAAATAAAAACACTGAGTCTGCACTGTTTATGAAACTAAACCCTTAAGAGCCCAAAAATTTCAGCTCAGTGATAAATTTCCTTTTTGGATTGTTTCAGTCTTCCAATGCACTTAGATACACATTGGGGCTGCTTTGAAGAATGAAGGTGGACATATGGCTTTCCCTTAACTCCCTTCAATTTACTGATACATACCAGGTGTTACACTTTTCATGTTGACTTCTCCAGATAAAGCTCTTACTCCTTTGCCCCACATGTATTTGTTATCATGTGGCAAAAATGACTCTTAATTTCTCCGCCTCGAACGAAAAGGGCTCGTGTCCGTCCCATGTGGCTCTCAGATGTTTCTGCTATGACCACTGCGCTAAGACCATTTATTATTGCGCACCAGAAAGAGGCAGGCATTTCTCTCTCTGCGCCGCAAAAGGCCAAAAGTGCAATAGAAAGATCAAGCAAAAGTGCCACAAGAAAGACGTGAGTGCACAGATAAGTATTAAAGCCAGATAAGGAGGCACTAATGGGAGGCCTTGCTCGGTGTCTGTCAGCCCTCTTCAGACCTTGCATTTCAATCTGTCCTCTCTCGTTCTGGACGTGTGGCCAGCAAGACTTATTGTATTTACGCCTGGTAGAGTGATTGGTTCTCTCTTTCTCCTTTAAAATGTAAAACTATTCTGAGTTTCTTTGTCTGTCTATCTCTGTCTATAATCCATTTAATTAAATAAAAGGCACAAATTGTTCTCGGTTAAAAACGGGCATTTGTTTGTCTTTACATTATCCTTTTTTTTTTTTTATTGCATCCATGACATTCTCATAGAGCAGTGGTGACAACTCAAAAGTGGTGAGGGGCCGCGATAGTTGATAAGGATCCTTTAGAGGCCGAAGACGGTGAAAATTGGCTTTTATTCCATTTTGAATGTGAGATTTATCTTCATTTGAATCTTACAAAAGTTATCTTTAACATCAATTTCCTCCTCATATGTTTTATTTGGATTTGAACAGGCTGGATTTGAACAGTTTTTAGATGGATTGGACCAAGTTTTAGGTGGATTTGAACAGGTTTTAGCTGGATTTGAACAGTTTTTAGATGGATTGGAACAAGTTTTAAAATGATTGGAACAGGTTTTAGTATGATTTGAATTGATGTTAGATGGATGTGAACAGGTTTTAGATGGATTTGATTTTTGCTACAAAGATAAATAAAATCTGTTCAAATCCAACTACAACCTTTAAATCCAACGAAAACCAACTACCATCCAATTAAAACCTAGTGCCAAAAAAACACCTTCTTATTAATAATTTAAGCATGAAACCATGTCATGAACTGAAGTATGAGAGTTGCCAGCTTCAGTGTGAGCCAATGACTATTATACATCAACTGCTGAGTGTATGGTACAACTTTCCCTCTAATGCACACGTCAAACTCAAGGTCCGGGGGCCAAATGCGGCCCTTTGCAATGTTTAATTCATCCAATACATTAAGAAGGTGTTTTTTGGGGGGCATATTAAACAGAGACAAAAGGCACTAAACTATTCTAAAAATATGTAAAAGGTAAGAATGCCACCTCAAAATGACACTAAACAGGGGTAACCATTTTAAAGGGACCAAAATGGGGCTTAAAATGAGGCCAAAGTGGCACAAATTGAGGTGAATTCGCAAAATGATGAGGTATAAATGGAAGAAATAATGTTAAAAACAAACTGAAGTGATAAAGACTGAAATGAAGGGGAAATCTTACACACTGAACACCGTAAAACTTGTAAAAAAGTCACCATCTTTGACCCCTGAAAGGATTCTTATTTACAATCCCGGCCCCTCACCACTTTGAGTTTAACACCCCAGTCTTAAGGCCTCATTTTATCACAGATGATTCCTGTTACAATAAACTGTTAGTGATTAAACTGTCAAACTAAATGCAACATTCAAAAAAATCAGGAAATGGACTTTTTTCACTTGAGCCAATAAACTGAAAAACAAACACTTTTGACAAAACGCAAAAGTGAGACTCATGTTTGGTGGGTTAGGCCTGTAATTCAGATTTCTCTCAGTTGAACTAATATACCTGGACAATAGCTGGGTTATTGCAGCATAAACATGTCTAAGCACACATGTTTTAAGGAGCCTAACAAAGATAATGAAATAGAAAGACACTAAGACCAGTGTTTTAGCGTGATACATGTGTATTTTAGAGAGATTATGCCATGTTTGTCTGTTATCTGCCAGTCTAGCACAGTTTATAATGCTCCACAAGGTCCATTTGAGTTTAGAAGTTATTTTGTCGATGTGTTTATGTGCTTTTAACCCTGCGCTAAAATAAAAATAAAATAAAACTCAAAGATTACTGGGTTTAACATTTTCTCTTTTTAACGTGTTAAATGTGTTATTTACATCAAGACCATGGAAGTGCAGCATTATCCTGAGCAGATTGTAGTGGAATTAAGTTCGTTTTTGTGCACATAAACTTGGACAGAGACAGTAGTCCAGTAAACCTAATCTAGCTATTAGCAAAAGCCAACTAAGGTGCATGTAAACATATTAAGTGATTCTGTTTTTTGTTTTTTTTCTTTTGAGTTTGAGCCAAGAACCATTCACACCTCAACAGTTCAAAATGCCTCCTCAGATTTAATTTCTCATGACATATTCAGGACGGATACAGCACATTTATCTTCTATCAGGACTGCCCACATTAGCTCTGGTTGGATTTTAGTGCCAGGTCTGAAGAGGGCCTCATTTCAATTCTAACGGGTGTCAAGGGTTGGTCATGTTAATGGGCCACTTCTCCGAAAAATGCATGAAAAACACGCGGAGAATTCCTGGCGGTGGCTGTTTTGAATTCATCACAGCGATACGCTCGTAGCTGTCACACGGTAACATTTTTGGGTCCGACCACCTGGAAGTCAGCGCTATTTCTTATCTAATAGAGAGGCTGTGCATGACTTGTTAAAGTGAGGTAATGGCCGTGTCCATCTCGCCGTGGACAGGCCCTTGTCACGTTAATTAGACGAGCCAGCATGAATCACCCAATAACAATAGTCCTCATCAGATGAATCATAGGTGCACTCCCTAAGCACTATTACAATTTGTTTTTCTGACGCCAAATGATCCATTACCAGATGTGAAAATCCTTAACTTCACATTGGGTTGAGTCTCTTGAAATATGTTGCTTTTGTTAGATGAAATATATAATAAACCTTCAGCATATAGTTTTTTCAAGAAACAGGACATTTTTTTTAGACTTTTATAACGTGGATCTGTCTCGGGCTTGAAATCTTAAGCCACTCATGAGATTTTTAGAGGGAATAATAAAGCTATAGCTATAAAATGACAATTCAAAATGGTTGGAGTGTGTTTTCATATCATTCACTTTTTTCTCTGTTAAAATTCCATAAATAATCTAAAAAAGCCAGCAAGTCATTTTTAAGTGGTAGCATTTTTTAAGCTTAGATGATTAGATTAAATAGATATTTCTTTGATCCCAAGGGAAAATCTGGTTAAAAAAGTTTTTATTACATGTGGTAGTTGCTACTTTGAGTGCTAGCTGGCTGCTAATAGAGTGGAGCGCTAACAACGGGGAAAGGCTATATTATATATTAACACTGTGTTATATCTGAACACATGGATATTATTTAACTGTGAAGTAGCCAGTGTTTTACAAACTTGTGCCATTCAACATTTCAATTAAATGGACCTGATGCACTGGAGCACTTCATTTTAGGATTTTCTATTTGAAATTAACTGTTAAATGTCTGTGTGGTGAAGTAATTAACAGCTTAAAAACAACAGCTTAAACATAGATAATAGACACATACACATTTACATTTGTGTACCTCACTTTGGGGCACAGTTTCAAGTGTAACATTGCAAACTTAAAGACAAAAAAAAAATAAAAAAAAATCACAGAACATTGTTTAGCCCCTGTCTTGTTGCTCCAGTCTGCTTCTCTAAATTATTATAGATAATTATCAGTACCTCATATAACCTTATTTACAGTAAATTGCTCTGGCTCTTTAATGGGCCTGGCCTATCAGCAGCAACTTTTTGAACAAAACCCGCTCAATGTCAACATTCCTGTGAAGTCTGTGTCACTCTTTTTCATAATCACATTTGGAGTTTTAATCTGATTAAGCATGTACAATACAGGCTTACCCCATGTGTGGTCTCCTGCCCTAAACCCGCACCCAAATCCTATTATTACCCATTTTAATTAAAGGATAATACCTGTGGGATATTGTATCATTCTTGTTGCTAATGTTATTAATATACAACTGATTGACGCTTCAGTCACATGAACTTTTTTTTTTTTATGAGATGTCATTTCACAGTTGAGAAGTCAAAACTGGAGATAGTTATTAGGGTCATTTGAATGAAGTTGGTACCAATGAGTCCTACATTCCTGGTGAGCTTTTTGTCAAGTTGAATGAAGTGAAAGAGAGATGAAAACTGATTACTATTTGCTCTTAGAACATTTACTTGAACAGCTTAGCTACGTTCATAATGCACCACAAACATAAAGTGCACTATCTACGGCTTCTTTAAAAAATATTGAAATAAAGATGTGAAATTGAAACTGACCCACCTCACAATGGAGGGACTATGTTTTGTTGGCCTAAGAATGCTTTAGTTTTCCCTCAGAAGAGCTGGAGGAAGAGTCTAGGGAGAGGGAAGTCTGTGTACTTTTACTTTGTTTTGTGCCCTTACATAAACAGAAGCAAATGGATCAATAGTGTATGTAAAAAGATGCAATTATGACATGGACTTCTACTCATTTTCTACCACTTAGATGTTGCAGTGGCCTAGAACCTATTCCAGCTTCTTTGGGCATGAGGCTCTCTCAAACTGTGGTAAGGGTAACATTGGTGGCAGTCTGTCTCTCAGTGTTTTTTATAATACACTTAACTATACCACTAAGCTGTAGGACAACATTCATTCATTCATTCATTCATTCATTATCTACCACTTGATGGCTGGAGCCTATCCCAGCAGCTTTGGGCCTTAGGCAGAGTACATCCTGGACAATGGCTAGTTAGCTGCAAGGCTAACACTTAGACACAGACACATTCACTCTCACAATCATTCACTAGGGGCACTTTAGAGTCACTAATTCACCTTTACATGCATGTCTTTGTGCGGTGGGAGGAAGATGGAGGACCAGAAAAGAACCTGCGTCCATATTTTCTGATGTGAAGAGTTTGAGAACCACTGCCCTAGACGTAGACAATCATCAGTTAAGAATCACAGGGTTAACACAAAGAGACATACACTGAAAGACAACCATTCATGTACATTGACTAAAAGCTATTTCGATTCACCTATACATGTCAAGAAGCCATGTTGCAGACGCCACATAAAAAAGCCTTTGCAATTTTCAAAATGGCCCTTTTCCATTAGGCCTCAGTGTCACAGCCTCAGTGCAGTTACTTCCAATTGACCTCAAAATCAAGACCATATCTGTTCCATAATCTACGGCGATCTTGACCTTGAAGCTAAGTTTATCTCTGTTTAGTTCCCATATTTACAAATAAAACAAAAAGGTGGGGTATATTTATTTAGCCTGTTTTAGGAACCTATGGTGGCAAAAGTGCACATTCCAATTTTACAAATTACACCTCCTTTTTAGAGCATGGTGACAAGTACGGTAGCCCTGCAGGGTCAAATGATGAATGAGCTCTGTGCTTTTATGCGACAATGTGTGCTTAGAAAAAAACTTGCCCAGGCTTCTCCTCCAGCTGTGCTCGGTTTGTCTAAAATGAAAGCTAGAAGTTTAAGGTAAGCTCATGACTTCAGTTTGATGTAATGTAGTAGTATTTTTTTTATTATATTAACTGTTTTCAATCAAATAAAAAAGTGAAAGGTTTCTATGTTGCTAAAGATGTTTCGGGTAATGCAGTTTTCATATCCATAAACTAATCTTTTACTCAATTGTTCAGCCCCAGTGAGACTTTTTCATCTATTTTAAGATCTGCTTTTAGTCGGACCAAGAGGCCAAATCCATTGTCTCTAATGTCCTGTAAACATACTAAGTGTTGGATTGTACACACTATTTGCAGAGTGTTATTTCAAACCAAACTGTAAGGCACACTGCTGTAACATTTTCCCTGTAAAGTCCTACCAGGCCAGACTCTTGTTATTTTATCTACTGTGCTGTGGGTGCTAAATCAAACTGTTTCTAATTAGGGGGGAAGTGAGTGTTGGGAGAGGCTGGGAGGTCTGCGGGACAAGGCCAGCCACTGAAGGTGTGAAAGATGAGGACAGATGTTGTGTTGTCTCTGGCGCTGAGGTCACTTTGATGGCTTTGACCCCACTCGCGCTCAAGAGTCAGCAGGACTCTCACAGCCAACAGGTCATAAATACACGGCTGGGATCGGCCAGGCAGACATTACCAACATAGCACTGCATGACCTAATGATCTGGCACTCCCGTGAGTCGTAGTGTGTTGTTTTGGTTCATACTACCGTTCATTCAAGCAGCAAAACGCACATGTTCAGCTTGTACAAGTCAATGAGGGCACACTTGTTGTAACAAAAAATATGGCATAGTTACTCAAAATGGTGACATCATATCCTCTGCTGGGCATGAGAGTGTTTTGCACCAATAAAGAGTCCTTGACCTAATGTTACCAGAATAGCAAATAGATTACAAACAGGCTAATTATGCACTCCGTTCTAACTATGATAATTGTCGTTGGTCTGACCGTGACCTCTTCGTCTGTGTTTAAAGGAGACGTAAGTGACATTCTGGCTGACTTTCTGGTTTAGGAGGCACAGCATTTGTCACTTAACCAAAGCAGTACCCCAAATCTTCAAACAAATTGGACAATAAAAAAAATGAAATTAAAGAAGAAGAAAAAAATACAACCAGCCTACTTAGCTGAGAAAAGCAAACAAGCAAACAAAACAACATACTCTTATTAATGTCTGCATTTAAATAATGTGTATGTAAACAATGTACTTAAATGTAGAGTCATAATGCCTTACAAACCCAACATATGACCAAAAGGACAAGAAAGTGGCCAAAAAGACTGTCCTCTGTAGAGTGGCCGGGCATTAATCTAAAAATATCATCTGTTTTGTATGACCCTTGGAAATATATATTTGAATATACAGTATAATATACAAATAATGTCTATATAAACAATGTTGATGTGCATTTTACCTAAATATAGGGTTGCCATCTTTCTTGATAATGGTATGCCACTAGACACACTAGTATTGCAAACTCATGTAATCATACGTAGCATAGCCTCTAGACTTCTAATCATAATTAAAAGGCTAATATCAATAGGTTTAATAACTGTTTATATTTTGAAAACACAACCAACTCCTACAGGCTTCAACCCACCCTAGTGAGTCTTATCCAATCTCAGGGCCTTAACAGCCCAAACCCACAAGTACTGGACTAGTGTTAGTCATGCATCTATTATAAAACCATTCATAGTTTTAGCAGATGCCTCAAAGACATCTTAGACAAAATCCGTGCAGCGTTGAAAGACAATTTTTTCCACAATTCTGTATTTTAAGCGACAAGTGGCAACCTTAACTTATTGTAGAGCATGCGGCTGTAGCTATGTGTGTACTAATCTCATCATGTTTAACAGTCTTTGATGAGGAAGCACAGGTCCTTAACCTATCTTAAAATCAATGTTTTCTATCCACTCACTGACAGCACACACATGCAGTCGGTTGGTATCCATTTGCATCTTTTTTGCATCTTGTTTGTTTGTAGAATTTGCTATTTTCGGATGCTAGTACCCTTTTGTCCACCTGTTTTTTTGTTGACAAAATATGCATCTTATTTACAAACAGTAAAATACTTGAAAACAGTGATTTCTGCTTGAACGTGAGCTATTTACATCACTTTTCTTTAAATCCACATGAGCCATACACAAGGCAGCGCCCACCACTGGTAGAAATGCAGCGGTACATCATGGCCTCCATTCCACCACACATCCATCACCTTGCCCTGTTGGCTTTTCTGGGGAAGGCCTGCTTAGCTTAGTGTGAGCTTTGTTCTCTTCAGAGTCCAGTGATGTTTGGGCACCACAAGCCTGATGACGTGCACAAACTCCTTCCCTGTTGCTTTGCTAAAATGACTGTATCACCAATCATGTCCCCAAACAGGTCAGGCCATTCCAGTTGCGAAGCCGCATGGAGGATTTATTAGAACCAGATGGGCCGCGCTGCCTTACAAGCTCAACCCAGTCAAAAAACACTGGGCTGGCTGCTCCCAGGCTCTACTCTGGGGGAACGCAGAGAGCGCCTGGTCCACCCATTTCCTTTCCTTGCCCTTCCCAGGCATGTCAGAGAGGAGCCAAGCCAAAAAAAATCAGACCTGCAGTGGCTTTTGGACAGGCCGGGACTCGAACAGTGTGGTAATTACGGATGGCAAGAGGGAAGGTGTGTGGTAGAGAGGAGAGGGGCTGCCAGGCTTTAAAAGAAGCTCACAGTAAATAAACAAACACATCACTAAAAAGCAGTGGCACTTTTTCCCTGTTACATTCCCCTGACACCGACTGTCAGCAGAGGTGGCATTTTGATGGTAACGAATGGCACACATTAGTCGCATTATGTTCATGAGGAGTGATGTGTTTGACAGATGAAGTCACTTGCTCTGTTTTACTTACTGTACATTTGACCGTTTCAAACGCCGTATCGTGCTTTAACACCTGCTCTTTAAGGCCTTCATGTTCCAGCCAGCAGCCATTTACACGTATCCTCACAACCCAATCACCCCTCGCCCCTCCTCAGACACACTTCTGTGGTCTTCTAACCCAATTCTCAGCGGTTTTAAAAGACTTTCATAGCACTTCTCAAAGGTGTTCTGGGGGAAATTATGTTATGTCTTGTAGTAATTTTATTTTTAGTTTGCTTGTAATGTAAGAGAGCTAATGGGAAGTAAAAGATTAGCTGAATAATTGGGCCAACAGACAAGAAACCTGCAGCAATGATGAACTTAAGGGTGGCCATTTTTAATTCTGAGGTCTTGGAGCCCACTAGCATTAGCTTGTTAGCTAATTCATGATGATATGCATTGAATTTTAAGATAAAAAATATGTTTTAAAGTAGGTTTGATTTATTGTAGTTGGACACACTCAAATTGCAAGGGTCATGAATCCATTCATTGCCTATGTACAATTATAGTCCTTCCCTTTCTTGAGCTCAGTTGCCTCTTCAACCTAACTTTAGGTACAGAAATGATTTGATCTGCAGTGTGCAACCAGTAAATAGTACAACATAAAAGATCGTTCTACTGTACAAAGTTTATTTTTACATTGAATACTGTTGTATGCACAAGTTAAAACAATCATTGTCTGCAGAAACAACACGTCTTTTATGAAAACAAGTTTCTAGCGGATTGTGCACTGTCCTTGTTGAATAAATGATCGGATCAAAATTAGCTGTTGTAGGTGTATGGAAGCAGATGCCAAGGTATGCGATTGTCCAAAGTTCATGTGCTGAACATTCACATCTATTAAAATAATGGATAACAATGCAATTCAAACTGCTGCAACAATGATATGCTTTGTGAATGCTGCAACTGTTATCTTTCCAGGCCACTGCCAAACTCCACGAATGATGCCATGCCTGGACAAGATATATTATTAAACATACGTATGAGTCAAACTTGCTGAGTTTAAGGTGCAAAAAATGCTTGAGTACAGTACAGATTGCAAGTGGGAGTGCATCTTTAATCTGTCTGAAGCCTAAAGTTCTCATGCATTTCAGTATAAAAGTCACAGCTGACAAAAGAAACCAACCCAATCCAGATGACTAATAGTTTGTTATGTTAACTCCAGCTTGGTTACCTTTTGCACAAAAATTTTAATTACCCAAAATAAATTATACCTAAAATTTGCTGACACACTGAAATAAAAAAAGATTTAGTCTGAAGGGGCACATTATGTGTTCGATACACTATGTCCAGGCCATAAGCTTGTACCGCTGGCTGTGTGGATGGATATAAAAATGTTCTCTCAGGTTTAATAGAGCTGGACTTCACTGTGGGACATTCGAGCTCAGTTCTCCCGTCCTCCCACCGCTTCCCTCTGAACATGTCGACATGAATCACAAACAATATTAGGTGTTTTTTTTTTTTGCAGAAGACGAATCGGCGGAATGATTCACTCTCTCCAATTTGGGGCCGCAAAGTATCGCTGGAGTTTATTTGCTCATTAAGGGCATTTGCTTGAGATCCTTCACAGGGACGAGAAAAGCGTTCAGAGATATTTCCAAACAGGTGGAGAAACTTATGAGCATGGGTGGATTTCCTGAGCATAAAATAGAGCAGAGAGCTGGAAAAGTGGTGCGGGCCCATTAGACACATCTGGCATGTTCTCCTGTTTGTAGTAAGCAGTGGAATAATATAACATTACACAATTTTGTTTTGGGTGGCCTTGCGTATCCCCCCATGAAAATATAAACAGCGGCTGTTCAGGGATTGCCCGAACATAACTCAGCGCTTGAGGAGAGCTTTCCCCTCGCAGCTGCCATATTTTGCCATGACAAGCACATGTCTCAGAAGGATCACGTTAAAGAAACATTGGCCAGAAGTGCATTTGATTTACACGGACGATTTGCCTAAAATGAGAGGAGCTTTTGTTGAAAGGCACAGATCGAGGAAACAGGTAACGACCAAGGCCAAATCCAGCTACTGTTTCAAGGACAGGCAGAAGGAAGGTTGGTGATGGACAGTTTGAGTAAGTCAGGACGAGGCAGATCATAAACGGAGGGGAGATCTTGGGAGAAGAAAACATGTCGTTATACGTCTCCCGGAGGCTTTTGTTTAGCGCCGTGTTGCCAAGATTCATATTTCTAGCGAGGCCTGTGGAGTCTATAAGGCTCCGATGAACTTTTTAAATGCCCTCTAGCGTGCTGCAGTGTGCATACTTAGTAAAAAACAGCTTTTAGGAGGATAGTGCCTGAACACAGCTCATCTAGAAACAGAGTGTTAATAATTATCTTCAGATTAAACAGAGATTTAAGTGATATTCTAGTGTTCTTATTATAGCGTTGTGTGTGATACTTGTATCCAGTTTGTATATTACTTGTAGTTCCTCTGTGCACACACGCTGCATGAGAACTTTGGACTTTAGTGTCAGGGAAAAAGCAAATGTCGAACAAAGAGAGTCTTTCTGGCACAAATGAATATTATGAAGAATGAAAAAGTCACTTTAAAAGACAGATTGGTCCACTTTAGCAGCAATACAGTTGATGAACTGCTCTAAATCTAATCTAGATCTGTGTTCCTTCTCTCAGTTATGCTCATGAGCTGTCCGTTATGGCCAAAAGAAAAAGATCTCAGACACAAGGGTCCAAAATGACTTTTCTCCTCATGGTTCTGGACACTTTGTGAACGATAGGACCTTTCCAAAATTGCCCCCCCCAACTACCTCCACTCCAGCTGAATAGAGTTCCCTTGATCACATTGCATGGTTTAAATACAGCACTCAGCTTTTGGACTTTCTTGCTTCTCTCTGACTGGAACAGGAACTCTCCGTTACTATGGCTACATACCAAGCACAAGTGTCAAGTGTTGCCATTATCCACTTTATGGCAAAGCAGGTTATTATACAGGAAAATGAGAAGAGAACTAATAGTTATCTGATCTCACAAACAATCTACTTTTTAATTTATGGATGTTGGCTTGACAACATTAAATGAGAATTGCATTTGGAACTGACTACGTATAGGGTCTCTTCCAGGAGGAACAGAAGCTAGTGTTGCACGCATGAAGTAAGTGTGAACCGGTGCAGACACATTGTGGACGGAGAGCCATTTGACACTATTTGATGTCAGATGGCCCTTAACGTGGCGGACCATCCACATGAACATGCAAATCAAGTTTAAGTGGGAAATAGAGTGAGGAGCTTGGTCACCAAAGAGGAGCTCAGAGTAGACCCACTGCTCCTCCACGTAGGGAACTTTGTCTTCTGGCTAGCATGGGAACATCTCAGTAGTCCCCTGTCCAGGGAGAGGGAGGTCCCCTATGACCCCAGATAAGCAGAAGATGGAAATGAGTATTTGAGCCATTATTTTGGGTACTACCTTGGTAGTACCTATCTTAGCTAAATAGCAAAGGGATCTGTAGCCCTGGTCTGGGGGGTGGAAGGCACTAAAGTAAACAAAGTACTACACTGAGAAGTGAAACTTCATATACCACTAAATGTAAAACCCCACTACATACCTTTTCAGGATTTGTGTCCACTAAAAGACTCTGAGGGCAGCTGTACTGCTGCACACTCTCATTATTTATCTTGTATACGTAACGTGTGGAAAGCTGCATTCATGTGACAGGCTACTCCAAAAAGGTAAAACCACAACAGAAATTGTTTCCAAATGTGGGACAATGATTGGATATTGGAGCTAAGTCATTACCTAAAAATGTCACGTAGTCTTGTGGAACATCAACCGATTTAAACTTTGTGGAAACTCATTCAAAGAGACACTTTACACATGCCTTCCAATCTCAAATCACAGTTTTCCACCGAGCCCATCCAGACTTTTGTTCTGACCCAATAACAACCTCAACCATTCACTCTGAGCCAATCACTGCTCTGTTGTCAACTTTTAAACCGGCATCACTCCAGCCTGGTGACCTTTTGTGCCCTCCTCGTTATTGCCATCCAAATAATCGAATGTTCTTAAAAAAGGTTTCCTTGACTTTGATATGCCTTCTGTTCACCATTCTGACGAGCTCTTTTAGAGAAACATGTGATGAGAATGTTGTGCTGTTGCTATGTTCTTCGTGTCTACTGTTAAGGAATAGTCACACTTTCTGTAATGAGCCATTTCCAATCCTGTTGTCCAATTATAAATGTTGATCTAAAATGGGGCAGGCTTAGGTTAGGATACACATCTTTGGCTTTATAAAATTAGATCTTTCAAAGTCAGATGACATTATAGATAAACAAAGATTATTTCCTCATTATTTCCCCTTGATGGCTTCACTGAGTTTGTAGACACTTTCTTATGCTCTGCACTGGACTCCTGTTTTGTAATAATGTTTTTGTTTTTGTTTTTTAAAAATCATTTTTCACATACATATATGCAGTAGACACAAAAGAGACAAAGACAGAAACTAAAATATTTACCACACCTCTACACACTCCTATGAGTTATTATTATTATTATTATTATTATTATTATTATAAATATAATATATAATATATAATGACTCCTGTTATCGTGACAAAATTAAAAAAGAATTAGCACAGGAAAAACAATGAGTTGTTTAGCAATTCTCTACAATGTTTCTTCCTATCTTGTTATTCATACGCAAACACAATGTCCAATCTAAAAACGAGTGATATGTAATGAATAGCTGGTTCTAGGGCTTTCTCATGTGTCCGGATTCAATAAAAGTAGGTCATGAATGATTTCGAACGAGTTTGAAGCCATTGCATCTGGACACTGTGCTGCCAGTTCCAACATTTACAAAAGACAAACAAACACGATGGTCCTAATGAATGCGAACGCGTCTCCCGTCTTGACCGAAGCTGGCGTGAGCTCGTCTGTCAAAGCACCGGCGAGCCTCTTGATGTGGTCTGTCATTTCCTCCGAGCTGGCTGAGCTACGGCTACGGGGTTCGAGGAGTGTGGGAAAAAGCAGTGTGAAAGGGAAGAGAGGAAGTGTGTATTTATCTCTGTTGGTGGGGCATGATTCCTGCTTTGATCTGTCGGCACTGCAGCTCCTGGGCGGCTTTGGAGGGCCGCACAAGCCCAGAGGTCAGCCTTGTGCTCGGGACACACCTGTCTATAGGGGACAGCAGCAGGTGAGCTCTGAGGTGGGCGTATAGTCACTTCTCAGCACAAATATATTTTCAATTTTCAAACACCTCAAATGGTGACCTTTATAGCATAAACTAAAATTATTTTGCATTTTTGGGCCCTCCGCAGTTACGGTTAGAGATGGACAAAAACACAAATGTATTATGACCAAATATTCATGTTTAGTTATTCATGGCTGAAGAACATTGATAACCAATGCTGATAACCAGAAAACTCAAAATTAAGTAATATTAAGCTTGTTATAGGGCAAAAAAATTCATGGATTTGTATGGATATTTGTGCGTGGCTGATTAAAATTAGTGTGTGCGTGAAGGTTTGTGCATAAAAATAATCTGTAAATGGACAAAAAGCTCACAATCTTAAATACTACACACAAAGCTCATATTGCTATAGTCCTGTCATGTCAATTTTGTATACATATGTTTATTTGTGTGTGCAACTAAAGCTAAATTTGCCCCGATTTTAGACTTACAGGCAGTTTACCTGTCACTGAAAACTAACGTGACAGAAAAATTTCCTGGTGGACTCTTCATACCTTGCTGTAACTGGTCTATGTGCAGTGGCCTAGTTGTAGTGACAATCTACTTTGGATTCCCACATAGTATGTTATGTCAACATATAATATGGATTAGGTCCACAAAAGCTCAGTGCAGAAAAATACATGTAACTAAAGTCACTTAATCAGACATTAAATAATCCTGTGAGTCATATCCTGTCAACATAGATGTAACAGAGTAAATATTCTACTGTTGGACTTCATTTCTTCTCAAGTGTGTTGGCTGCTGTGTTGTTTACCACTAGAAGCAAGAATGCACACCTCTGAAGCCCTTTTTGTAGTGTATTCTTTGCCTATTTTTCATTTGTATGTCTCTGCAATAGGGCATTTTACCTCAGTGTAGCAATGCATATGCTAATCTCATCAGGAACATCACAACAGTTTTTATTAGGAAGCACATCCTGAAAAAAGCTGTGTATAATTCCTGTTCCTCCATGTGGTGTTTTATTTCATGTTCTGTAAAAGTCCAGCATAACAATCCAAGGAAACCCGTGACTTGAAGCTTATAGTCTTTCAATGGTGTAGGCTAAATACTTGAATATTAACCAACTGTTTTCTACCCACTCACTGACAGCACACACACAGTCGGTTCCCCAGAATCTGTCCTTTAATCCTTACATAACCAAAATACAAATGCAGCTTCTGTTATTTACCACGAGAAAAAGGAAAAAAAAAAAAAAAAAAAGTATGTTACCGGTCCAATTGCACCAGTCAGACCAGAATTTATTTTAACGTTGTAAAAACAGATTTCAGTTGCTTTCTCATAAATCTATAAGTACTTTATCCATTTATAATGACACATGGTCTGGCACATGCATTTACATGAAAGTTAATATGAGTCTGGAACCAGTATGGAATTATGAAATATGAAATATGTAGGAACCCTGGTGACTGCATGTGTAATGTAAACACAGAAATGTAATGCCGAGTGCCATGACAACTTCAAAACACCTATTATTTATTACCAGTCTGTCACCAGCCGTTTAAATGACAAGACAGGCACTGTTCAGGACCAATGAATCGTGAAGTCAATTTCATGCAGAGATTTACATTGATCTTATGATATCATGGGGTTTGGTCTCCTTTGCAACAATCCATCTCCGCGTCTTACTCACTAAGCAAACAATCTTGTATTTGCTCTTCTCATTCAGCCAGGACTGCTTGATTAAATGATCTTTTTACCATTGTCTGGAAAGTGGTATATTTAATTACAACACACGCTGCATGTCAACACCTCCCAGAGTGTACAGCATGAGATAATACAGTCGTGCTTCACATGTCGCTGTGTCTTCAATCTGTAGGATCCATACTAACACTTCGTTGCCAAAATGCAGGTCACCTTCCAGGAAGTGTGTTTCCCAGAGTTCAATTGCATCTAATGTTTTGCGAGCCTTGTCCCTGGTCATGTATATCTCCACTCAGGATTTCCAGCTGTGGGTACACCCAGCGCCTCTCCACCTCCTTCTGTGTGCGTTTAGAAGGAAGTCGGTCAGCGAGAGTGCAAGTGGCACATTGTAGTGAACGGTGGCCTGCTCCTGTGTCTATCTGCTGCTGACAGTTCACACAGAGCCTTTTTTCCACTGCTCCTGGGCGTATCAACACACCGTTTCCCTTCTCAGAGGGCTCTATCTGCTGCACTCGGGGCTAAAAATGTGTGCTCACGACCAGAAGTCTGAAGAGTGGTTCAAATATGTACACAAGAAAAAGAACTGTCCCATTAAAATGTTTTTACTCAATTGGAAGTAATAGCAATCTTCTTTCATTTTATAAAAAAAATAAAAATAATACAACTGAACCAATTTACTGGCCCAAAATACTTACATCAAACCAAACTTCTAGCTCTGAGTTCTGGGTTCTCTGCCTTGTTAAACATTGCATTAATAAATTATCCCCATTTCACTTTGCTTCCCTTTTCTCTATTAATATTTTTCTTTTTGCTCTGTTTCTCTGTGTAAGCAGCTGCTTGAATAGTATTTTAAGCAGCAACTGATTCACTGTTAAGTGGTTTAGACTGTGCCCAACTCAAGACCACTTCTGTGCTGTCATGTGACTGGCCAAAGCTTCCAGTATGCGTTTTTTTTCTTCCTTTTTTCTGTTAAGTTTAGACATCAGCTTTAGTTATATAATTTATTAATGACAGGGCTTAAAATTGTCTAATGGATAGAGACATTGTGCCAAGCCAGTTTGGCCTCAACACTATGAATAGTAGATCCAAATCCAATTCCAAATCATTCTAATGTTTCCAAAAAGTGAAATCCTTAAAGAGAAATTACTTGATTTATTTTTTCTTGTATCAGATAAAACTGTTTATCCATTCAAAAAGCATATTACAGGAATTATCTGTGAAAATGTGAGACCTTAAGATCCCATCTTGGCATTATTATCAAGGATTTTAATAGATGAGAATATTTAGCTTACACTGGGAGCTTTGGCCAATCACATGCTTGCATGTTGCAATGGTCAACGCTGATGTCAAGTAATGATGACCTATAATACAGACCGCACTGGACATGTTAGCTTACAAGGAACAAGAAAAGTGAAACCTAGATAAATACTGGCAATGTACTGGAGCAGTGTTTTATGAGGCAAAGACAAATATGGGATGTTATCAGTCTGATGCTAAACTTAGAGCTAGTTTCAGGTAAACTTCTGTTTGAAGTAAACTATTAGTAAAATACATACATACCCAACAACACACACACACACACACACACACACACACATATATATATATATATGTATATATATGTATTTAAAATAACAAAATAAAAGCAGGAAAGGATGCTATGCTGTTGTTGGGGTGTGAGGGTTGGTGAGGTAATGCAGGGTACATGGTACTATCACCTTTTTCTTGATAATTAACATAAAGTTAACAAAAGCTTTAGTCCATATGCAATTTTTGATTAAGCTTACAGACTCCAGCAGCACTCCTGGCTTCACAAAATGCTGGATTTTGTTTACAATGTAGTGGAGAAGTTAATGTTTTTGAGCACTCTTTCATTTGAACATGGAAGGCTTGCAAGTTACTAACCAACTCAGTCCATGGGAAGTGGTTGAAGTTGTTGCAGAAAAGTTGTGTAGACAGTGCTTTGACTAAACCTGCTCATTTTATTTCATTTATTTACTTACTTAGTTTCCACCACTGTCACCAGCAACCTGCATTCATTTTGATCTATTTACATGCAGTTACTCACCTGACCACTAGAGGACAACAACAGCCCCACTGTGTAAACATGTCATTTCTGTTAAAAATAGACCCCTGTGCAGTTTTTCTGTGGAGGTCAGCCTGGTCTCACTGACTCCTCGCTGTGTGTACACCAGCCACCATTAGCACACACTTCCACCTCATTATCTTTGTTAATGATGTTGATTCGCTGCGTGTCACATCAGAGCTTTTCACTCGCCGGTTCTGGTGATACTGCCGGTCATTAGGACGGCTCAAAGTTCGGGGAATCACATCTGGACTGTCTCACGCAGAAGACTGTCAAGCCCCATAGGCTGTAGAGGCTCCAGCAAACCTTCAACACTTGTCTCCACCAGGTCCCCGTGTTGTCGAATACGGCTCTTGGAGAGACAGAAAGTCTGAGGCTTGTAATTCTCCATATGGATAGCTCCCCGGGTGCACAGGAAAAAGTGGTCTATTATTTGGAAAAGCCTTGAAGGGGAAAATGAATGAATATTCCGAGTGAATGAAGGGGACAGAGGCAGGCGTAGAGAATTCATTTACAGGAATTCCCAGTGCACGATAACATATTTGTGTCTCTCCAGCTTTTAATCATTCGGACGTATCGGGTTGCAAGGGGTCCAGTTGTAACTGATTAGCGTAAACAAATGAGAAATCCACGTAAAACGCACAAGCAAAAGCCTCAAAATTGATGGAGCGGGCCACACTAATTTCATCACTTTCAGGAAACGGTGCCCCCTGTAGATTCACAATCCCAGAAAGCTTTGCAGAACAGGTTTGTGCGCACCTGACGTCACGCTCTAGCTGCGGGGAAGGGTCTTTTTAATGTTGGGTGGCAAGGGTGTGGTGCCCCCGAACTCGAAGGCCATTAAACTGTCACCACTCTATTTCTGCGGTGGGACTACAGAGGCTTTTCTCTCGTCTCCTGGAGCACTGGTAATGATGAGATTTGAGGTTAGTCAGCCACTTGACTGGGTGTAATCAAAACTCAGGGCTTGCGGCTACTGTTGAGCAAGTATGTGCATGTAAGCGGCGCGGGCACATGTTGTTCATATGTTCTGAGGTCAAGGAGGGCAAAAAACATGAAACGGGAGCTTCGAAGTTTCCCAAAATGTTTCTGTGAAAGATGACAAAAAGTCTACAAAGAATTTCCTCGCTCAGACCAATTAAAAACAATGAAACATTCTGTAATTGCCAGGTATGTTTCCATCATAACATATCTCTTACACAAGGTGCCAATTGGTAACCATAGCAGATGCAAATGTTTTGTGTTAATGACTGTCAACTTTCATTTTACAGCTTACTCAAATCACAGGGTTTTATTTCTAAGTGCAGTTTTGCTCTTATTACAGTACTTATCTTCTTTTCCAGTTGTTTGTTCAAAGAAATTTAATGTGCATGCTCATTAACTTCAAGGTAGGGTTGTTGGATGAAAATTGAACTTCAAAACTTGCCTAAGTGTAAGTATTACCCGACACTGCCCTCAGGTAGTGTGGCTGCGGTTGAGGGTGACACTCGGAAATGGTTTCCTTCAAACAGGAAGAGGCTATAGTTAGTGAGATCATAAAGCAGCCTTGACCTTAGCACGTGACCTTTAGCTCCCTTGCGTGTTTGGCAATGACAGGTTTGCAACTGCGCAGGGAAATACAGTAGCACCACCTTGTGTTGTGCCACTGGAGTTAGAAATCACAAAAGAATCATCAACCAAGTCTTATGTAAACCTTTTTGGTCATTTTTAATATTACTTCCATTTTCTTTTAGTCTATTTGTGGTTCTTTCATGCTTTCTTGACAACTATTTCTGGATCGGGTCTCTTCTTTCAGCAACCAGACAGATATTTCCAAGGAGCTAAGGTGGTGAAGGAGATGGAGATGCATTGATTGAGGGGATATTGTCAGATGACTTTTCTCAATGTGATAGTAAAATTGGCAGCACAGACGTAGCCAACGGTAAATGCGAATGCCTTGTTGAGAGAATTTAATAGAGTTTACTGATGTAAGAGCTAATGCACAGATGTGAATTAGCTAGGTCAAATTTTTAAATGCACAATCTACATAAAAAAATAAATAAAACGTTTTAGACAGGTGTGATGATATGTAAAGTAAGAAAGCTGTCAACAATAAACAATTTAAATGTGGTTTTTTTGTTGTTGTTGTTTTTATCAATTTACAAAATGAAAAGTAAGTGAAGAGACAAAAACCTTTTATTTTTAGAGTTCTTCTGATGTGATGGTGTAACTGATCCCAAATCATGGAGTCTGGCCTGTTTTCAACTGGGATTACATGGTCTGGTTTAGTCTAGTTCCTCCTGAGATTTGATGGTCTGGTTTAGTCCAGTTTGGTCTGGTTCTGTCTGGGATTCTCCAAATGTTTGAACAGAATGTGTCCACTTCCTTCAGAAACTGAGACAGAGAAGTCACTGATGTAATGAGCGAAAAGAATGATCACCATTAAAAGTACAAGAACTGTTGCTGTTTTGAGGCAAGGTCACACCAAATATTGATCTGATTTAGAAATGTCTTCTGTTCTTTCACTCATACACATATAGTAAATAATACACACTCACTTATGTATTTTGTAATTAATAAAAATCATACATCATGGTTTACTTCACTTTTTATATCCACACCTACATAAAACTTGTGCACAATACTGTATAAATAGCAAGGGCTAATCACAGCTAGTAAAATGAAGCCTTTTAGTGTTGGATGAGATGTTCAGATGTGCATCCTGTTTTCAGCATGAGCCACAATAGCTGCAACATACACACAAACAGATGTTCATGTCTAATAGCACACAAGTATTTAAATGCTTTCCTTTTATCCGGCGGCTGTGCAGTAATGCAGCATGTTAGTTTAGAAAAGCAATAATGAGGCCAGTTAGTTTTAAAAGCACACTACACTCCTAACACTGTTTATTACTCTTCTATAATCGCTTTTCCTGTTATAGGTCTCTGCAAAGTTTATTGCACAACCATTCACTTTCACAATGATGACCTTTCACCCCACACTGTAAGTAAACTGTCACCCTAACGGACCAACCGAGAAGCTGCAAAAGGCTGTAAAATGACAGAAGAGGAAACCCTTCAAAGAATAGGGGCTATCCAACAAATCATTTCTCTTTCCGTGGTAATTTAACATTAGAATTACATTATCTAAATCGATAAAAAGTAAATCTTGAAAATCCTGAGAATTTCCCCAACAGCGGATGACGCACTTTGGTGGTACGAGGGCATCCCCTTGGCCTTTACATGTACCGCTCAGAGAAGACTTGAACGGCTTGTGTTGGCCATAGCTCTAGCCAAACACAGCCAGACACTGAGTTGTTCTGGCGTAATTAAAATCCGCTGCAGATGTCTGAACTATTACCTCAGCGCTCTGAACACGGCTTCCCCGGCGAACAGCCCCAGCTGCCTGGATCTGATCAATGGGGAGCTCCCCGCGCTTACAGCCACCATTGGTGTTGTATATTGAGCGAAACGAATGGGAGAAGGGTGTTGGGAGTTTAAATGTGGTCTTGTGTGAGTTGCTTTGTTGAACGGGAGCCAGTTTTCACTCATGAAAATGCTTTTGTGCATCTTTAGGGCCTTCGACAAAAAGGTCGTCCAGAGTAAAGCGATCCCCCAAACTGATATAAACTTAACTAGGAAGCAAGCCTAAAATTCCAGAGTTTTTGAGAGTTTCTTGAAGACAGCAGAGTGGGAGTATGATTTATAGCAGTAGTGTTATAATTGTAAAAGAACATTTTTTAGTCTTCATCAAGTCTTTCTTGAATTTTGATTTTGTCTTTGCCAGTAGTTAATAGTTAGATTTACGTACAAGAGACCAGGGCCCTGTTTAAAAAAAAAAAAACTTGATATGCATTTACTACCCGGTTCTTGATTATCACCTAATTCAGTTTACCCTGTGATGGAGCCGGGATGTCGTTCGTATAAAACAGGAAGAGTCGGCACTCACACTAAAATAATGAAGCAAAATGACTCACCGCAGACTGAATCATAGACTGAATCATGAACAATAAATACACTCCAAGGACCAACAATCAGAAGCTTGGCGTCTAGTTGTTCATGTTTTTCTCCAAAAAATGTGGACGATTACCATCATTCTCAGCATAGCACCATTTAGTAGTTAGAAAAAGATAGGTAACCGTAAAAATGAGTACGTTCATGCGCCGATCAGTAGTTTTTTCCCTCCTCATTTACACCAGCAAGTCATTTCTTGTCTCTAATTCATCACTGGGTCATGTTTCTATGCTTTTATCTAGAACTTATCCTGCCCTGGAGCAGTTTAGGTATCAAGCTTAAGTTCCCGTAAAGATCTACCTCAATAGAAAGTGGGCCAGCCTGAAGTTACCTCACCAAACTCCTAATCCAGTTCCAATTCGTTGTACAGGGCCCATCGCTGTGGTTTGTTCATGAATTAGCCAGTCAAATTGAAGTTTTCTGACATTTTACAGCAATTTTGTATACTATTGTGCAGCTTTCACCACACACTGTAAATATATTGTCACCCTTTCTGAATAATAAGGCTTCTTCACAATTAAGTCTCACACAGTCAATGGGACTGACTAATGGAGACATAGCAGCCGTTGCGTGCCTAAAACCTCTCCGACTGGCCCAAGGACTCAACGATACAGGAGAGCGGGAATCGAACCGGCAACCCTGCGGTTAGTGGACAACCTGCTTGACCTCCTGAGCCACTGTGATGATGAAGAACTTGGGTGTAAGATGGCAAAGGTAGACTAAGCCTGCTTCCAAAAAGATGCATAACAGAAGCAGAATGAATCTTGTCCTTCCATCATACATAAAGTAAATCCAAATTTACAGCCATAACTTCAACATTAAGCTTAGTTGGGTATTGTCCTTTGACGAATGGAGAACTTCATGAGGTATGGAGTCTTAAAGTTTGTAAAAATGTGTTCACAATTGTTTTTTCTCATGTCAATTGTTTGCTTAAAAAAAACAAACCATATTCTTTCCTGAACCCAAACCAAAAGATATTTATTAACCCTTAACTTTACCTAAACATTACGCATATTTTTAATTTCAATTTCCAAACCTTATAATCCAGTCTATCCATGACTTTAAAGAAATGTCATTTGACGATATATATTTGGTAATCAGGTGGAAATAAAACAACATCTGTCATTACAATTCCAAATGTCCGCATTGAATAAAAGCAGCAGTGCCACAGTTGTGCCACGTAAAGCTACACGCTGTCATCGCTCCAACACCGTAACATCTCCGCTCTCTCCCCGGCGGCTAAGTCTAAGCACAGAGTCGGCGTAAAACCATTTGAAGGCCGGTCTGGGGATCGAGGCCGTCTCCGAGGTCTCCTAACTGCCTCCGTGTAAACTTTCGGGTCATTCCTCTGCTGTGCGACCAATTACCCGTGCACGCAGCTCTGCAGAGTCTCAGCCAGGCTCTTCGGCTACAATTGGACTCCTTCCCAAAGTCCTCCTGACATTTATTGACTTCTTTTCAATTTTCGTATTCGACAAAAAGATTGAGCTCGTACAAAAGGCACGCTGATGGACGTTTGTTATTACAGCGAGATTTCATAATACTTTTCAAGGGAGCCGTTCGGTGACACATCGCCGCCAACCGTCTGAAACACGTTTTAATAATTTTCCTATCTCAAAGGAAATGTGTAATTACTCCCTGATATTTTCTCAGGGATGTGAGTGCTTTTAGCGTCCGAGACATAGTGTCATTGACATCGGGCGCATATTTGTAGACACTGTTTGGCGGGGTGAGTCGTGTCCTGACATGTCTGTATGTGTGTTCGCTAACCTCTGGTCCCTGCAGGGAATCTCATTACAAGGAAAACGGTGCTGATATTTCCCCGGCCCGTGTGTGTGTGTTGGAAGAGGAGGCTCGATCTGTCAAGGCACAGACCAGAAACTGTAAAGGAAAAGGCCATAGACTGAAAGATTTATTAATAACCACACATAAGGCTCAATTAGAGACGTTATAGAGGCAGACGCACGAGGCAGTAAATAACTTTATGAGTCGGCCGTGATTGATTTCACAATGGAAATGTGGAGAGATATATTTGAACTTACATAACGTACTTGTAACGTGAACTGCAATTATTCAGTTCATCTGTAATTAAATAATCTTGTTAGGCCCCGAGCCATCACAGAAGACAAACAAAACATGTTATCGCGGCTGTATCAGTCTGTACACAAATCATTTCTTCATCTTAATGTTTCTAAACTAAAGACATGATCGTTGTTTTGAGGAAAAATCGCAGTCCTGACATAAATATAAACGAATCTGTGCAATGTGTGGAGTTATTATATTTACAGTAAGAATCTACGGACAATCACTGACTCAGAACTGTTCAACAACACTGCCATATTTTAACACTGATAAAACCATGATCATTTTGTTTTATTGTGCTTCTATTGGATCGATTTTTATCTTTTTCTTTAGTGTCATGGTTTGGAAGTCTCTCCATCAGAAATAAAAACTTACTTCAGCAAATTGTTAAATAGTTGAGGAGGCGGATTGGTGAATACCATCTAAACCCAGATGGTACCCAAACATTTTAGATGATCATTTTTTGTTTTTGAACAATGAGTTTCTGCTCCACCTGGTCACAGATTCTTAGTCCCAAGAAGCAAAACGAAGTGATTTAAGAACAGTTTCATTCCAGCGACAGTCTCACTGGTCAATCCTGGTCAATTGTTTTCTAATGCTTTTTTTATTTGTCACATTTTTATTAGTATCTATTCAGTGTTTATTGTTCCACTGTGACACATTTTTGATTAGCACTAGAGCGCTTTCATTCATTTGATTAGATTTTTATTCTGTTGTATGATTTTTTTTTCTATTCTTCTTTTAATTATAGTTTAATGGATTCTTACAATACGTACAATGAAGTAAACCTGAAACTTGATGCCCCCGAAAAAAAGGAAGCTAGCCATGATCTCTCTGCAATTCATCATTTTTAGAGAAGTTTGCCTTCAAAAATGATCCCAGTTCTTCACATTACTTCAACATCTTTTGGCAACACAGTTAAACCCAGCATCCGTACCTGGTAGCTACATGTTATATTCTATCTAGTGTTCTATTCAACTTATTTTTTTGACTGTTTTCAATACATTTTTTTATCTCTATAGTTCAATATCACAATACAGCTGCATGTGTCACCAAGAAAAATACAAAATGGTAGTCAGGATGGAGCTGTGAAGTGTGTTTGTTTTGAGTCCCCTCTCACATGTTGCTCCAAAGAAATAAAAGATTTTTTTTTTGAAAGGATGCTTATTTATGGACAACACAAGCGTCATGCAGATGCCCCTCAGTGGTGAAGTGGTTAGTGCCCCCCACCTTGGTTCGATTACCCTGAGGAGCAATTCCAGCCAGTAAGTGTCACATGAGTTGTAGTAATATTTGTATTTCATATTTTACACAGATATTTACACAAACACTTGCAAAGTATTTTGAGATCGGTGGAAAAGGAACCAAACTGACTGCTATTGTTCTGGAAAAATGATTTATTTTTAGCGAAATCAAGTGGTATGCTGCAGACTTTTAAAAAATGATAGCTTTTATGGAACTAAATGTTGTGTTTTTAGTCCTCAAACAACACCTAAAAGACAGCATGACAAAAAGTGAATCATGAAATAGTTTGCTGCCAAAAATTGACTTTTTGACTGTTCTTCTTCTAAGTTTGTTTTTCTAAAAGAGCTGCGACTTTTCTGAAAGTTTTTTTTATTCCATACAGTAAATAAAATTCCTAAAAGGTCTCATAGCAAAAGGGTCGCTCATAGCATCACAAAAATATCCACAAATACAATGTTGTTTACTGAATTTCAAGCAGTGGACAAAGTTACACAGCAAATCTGTTCACAGCAACCTTCTTGCAACTGCATGTGTGAGATTTCCTCCAAAGGCATTTACCATTTTATCAAGAAGTTTCAATGTCATAACAGTGCCGCCATATGAATTTGTCAGGGCAGGTACTCCAGGATTTTGAGGACACAAACTCAATTCTGACAACAAGCTCAAATCTAATGCACTTACTGTATAATGCTAGGTTTTTGGCTTAACCCAAAGTATGTACAGAATGGATTTATTAAATACAAAATTGCATATATTTGTTTTGCAAGGCGAAACTGTTTGTAGTCAAGATCAAAACGCGCAGACATCCATCCAACAAATCACAGAAAGCATTAATCACACAGCAGGTGAACAAAATAAAGAAAAAGAATGGAAGGACAGTAACCATAACCATATGTATGTAAGTCTAGATAAAAAAAAGAGTTGCACTAAAAGATAATTTTCACTCTAAAATATGAACATGCTCTGTTCCTGTTGAGCGCCCCCAGACAGAGCGTGTCCGTTTTGATTTATGGAGAGGAAATAGTTGCGTTCTCGTTGCGGGTGGGCCTGCAAAACCTACCCCCCCACACACCCCCACACTGTGGAGTGGTCCTGTATAAGCTGCAGCGTAAGCCCAAATCACAAGAGGTCATCATCCACAACAGGCAGCGGCTGCAGTCTCATTGTAGAGAAATATACCCTGAAGAGAGTCAGGAAAGGCACAGTTTTGAATAAATTAAGAGTGACATAGTTTTATATGAAGACATTAGTGTTAGAGATGCCATTAAAGACAATTTTCTGCTACTAGTACATTTTTCTGAAGTGGGATCTTAGCAAATAGGCCTTTGTGCATTCACAATAGTGGAACAAGCAAAGTGGCAGCAGGTTCATTGTGAATAGTCTCATTTATGGCCAGTTTTCATTGCAGATTATTCCTGGTTTTTTTGTACTTCTTGCCTCATCTTAAAAAGGTGCTGTATCATCAGCATGAAGGGATGTGAAGTGGTTCCGTCTTCATCCAGCTACAGGAAACAGCAAATTAGCCATGTGTGTTTTGGTTTCAATTTGGCATAGTGTTTGTGGGTTTTTTTGCCTTGTCAATTACTTTTGGCCCATTATGAAATGGGTTTGTGTGGAAAGAACAGAAAACACCAGACTAGAGGAGACAGAGGCTCAGCTTTTCGCTGTGCCACTCATTCATAACAGAAATCAAGCACAAGACTGACTACGATGGGATATTGGAGGGTGAATTTATGGAAGGGTTACGCTGCACTGAAGCTGCACCATGGTACAATTTAACTTCACTATCTCACTGTAATCTATCTCCTGCTAAAACTGATGCAATTTCACTTGAGTTGTTTCTTCCTCAGACTAATAGTGAAACCTTGAACATCATGGTATTGCTCTGATTGGATAAAATTAATCTGTGATGGGTGGTTACTGGCAGATGATTCAATAATTCACCTGATGTTGCTCAAGTCTAGAGTCTAAACTCTTTGCTACACTCTGTGAAAGTCCTCCCAGATGACGTGTGGGTTATTGAAAACAAAAGCATAAATATCTTCTAAATCTAAAGTAGTCAAAGCATGGCCATCGATCTTTATTTATTTTCTACTCTATCTCTCTCTCTTCTAAAGAATTTGATTCAATTTGATTTCCAGGATGCAGATTTAACCACTGCAATTGGACAGACACACAACAATCAGGGAGCAATACCAACAAACACAGAATAAACTGCCTCTGGACCAACAGCCACGGCTACAGAAGCCATATGAATTTTTCTTAGCTCAATTTTTTTATTTATTTATTAATTTTTTTTTTATATTCTGAATTTGAGTTTTCGGGAAATGAGTCACTTACTTCTCCTGCATGATTCACAAATGTCCTGAGCACTCCTTAAGAAACACAATGCAGTGTAACTCTTGAGAAGCTGGCGGCGTTTCAACTTGGACATCCTGATGAGCCGCTCTTCCAATGAGCGCCGACTTGTTATAGGGGAGTAATGTGTGAACTGACAGATGAGGGCAATAATAAAACCAGACATTGTGTAAGAGTCAACCTCCCATTTACTGCTTCTCTGCACCTTTTTGCAGCGGACTGTAAAAATGCAGGATGTGTCCCGTGAATTCACATAATCGATGGTGGTTATTACCTCCCCGAAGACCTGCAGGAGAACGTATCAAGAGCAGGTGTGCGCATATAAAACCCATCACAGAATTACGCTATATGACTTCGCAAAATGAAGAGATTGAATAACTTTATCCGACACCTGGAAAAAAGGTTTAAAACGACGGCGCTAGGGGCATATTAAAGTACAACAATCATCCAAGGAGGTTAATAGGGGTCCATAGCCATGAAGGGAAATATTATCATAAAGCCATCCAAAACAGTTCAGATATCGTGCGAGTCTGTAACAACGAGTTTTTCACAACGGTCCGGTCCAAATGAGCGCTGACGCAAACCTGTGACATGTCCGCTGGCGCTGTCGTGGGGAAGACATGATGTAATGGCCAGAGGGCTGTTGGTTTCAGTATCGCCTCCAGCTGATTTCCTAAAGTCGTCATTAGCCCTGTGTTTGTGCGCTCCGAGAGTTGCCTGCTGACGGCCCTCGCTGCTTCGCGGCTCCGTGACCGAGGGGAATACGACGCAAACTCTCGGTTCCCCTCTCCAAGGTCCTCCGTATCTCTCCGGGAAACAAACTCCTGAGCACGTAACTAATAAATTGGAGCAGTAATGCGTGGTGAAATGGTAAACCGCTATAAATCACGGAGAGAAACTTGATAACAATGGGTGTGAGAGAGCGAGCAACCGGCCAAAACTCTGCTCTTTTACTTAAGAGTTGCGTAAGAGGAAATTACAGCACGGTACTCAATTCTGTACTGTTCGAAAAAGAAAAAAAAAATCAGGCTACATAATTGTGTAACTGCTGGACCGACGGAAATGATTTTTTAGCTTTGTCTTGTTCAGTATGTTTTGTGCATTGACCCTGCAAAAATAATAACAATAAATAAATAAACATTGTTGAAAAGATACCTTCATCTTGGCTAAAGGTAAAAGTATAATTTCAGTTTCAGTTATAAATCAGGATAGTCTCCATCTTTTTAACGTACTTATCCTAATATAATGAGGAATAAAATGGCCCCCTACTGGCCATTTCCACTGTAGCAGTAAGCTCCGCCCCCAGAAGTGCTCTGTGGTGGAATGTAACAAAGTGAAAATACTCAAGTACTGTACAATTTTCAAGTATCTGTACTTTACTTAAGTAGATTTAAAAGAGGGTACTTTTAACTTTTACTCCACTGCATTTTAGAGCAAATATCTGCACTTTCTTCTCCAGTACATTTTTACATTGTCTTTACAAAATTGTTGTAAACGTGCAACACCTTAAATTAAATTTGTAAAAAAATTAAATTAAAAAAATCAACAATACTTTTACTCATGTTCCATTGAGCTACAAGGAGACAGTCCTCATGTGACTCTGTTGTTAATGAGTTTTTAATCATTTTCCATTAATAAAATAAATAAATTGTATATTGATTAGTTGTTAAAGTTGAATCAAATACTTGTATACTTTAAAATACATTTAAAAGCAAATCACGCCACTTCTAGAAGATTCCATGAGTCTCCAAGAAGAGACATTATGATTCAAAGTCAATGTGGATCAGGAAACACATTTTTGATTCCCATAATGCCATTCTGTCTGAGATTATCAGCCTCAGCATCCCACATTGACCCATAATAGCCCTCCTCAACACTGAATATACCCACTCAAACCAAACAATTCATTCTAATATCATAAGATAGAAATAAGTCGTCCGTAAATCTGGCTAAGCTTTACTCTTGGACCATTCAAACATGGAAAAACTCAGCCTCTTTTAATAATAGCATTCAATCTTATGGAAACAGAAGGTCTCCTCTGTTGGAATCCCTTCAAAGCTGATTCCCCAAACCTCAAATGCAACTGTATGTTTAACTCTGTGTTAAATTATTATAGTTTAGTTTACAGGAAAGAATTACAGTAGGAAGTGTGCTGTATTTGATTTAGATGTACCATGTTTTCTCTTGTCTGTTTGTTTTTTGGGCTTTGCGTCTGTCTTGTCTCGCTGTTTATAGTATTATGTTTGTCTTGCAACATGATGGTGAAAGTAAATAAATAATAATAATAATAATAATAATAATAATAATAATAATAAAAAAAGATATATCACATAAGGGACATTGTTTTATTTAGAAAAAGCCATTGTTTTTGTATAGATCGTTGAGTATATTTTGATTAGAAGAGTTAATTTATTCTTCTTGTGTATATGTATCTATTTATGTATAGTGCATAACTGTGCCATTGCTGTAACCCTTTATTTATGTATTTTTACTTATCTTCACTGATTTTCATCTGCATTTCTTTCTTTTTTCCCCAAAATGTACCTTTTTTAATTTCACCAAAAACATACAATGCTATAAAATTTTTGCCCCTTTTTCCTTTTTTTTCCTCATTTGTCACACAAACTAATTTCAATATTAAAGAAAGATAACTTTATCTGTATCCTTTTGCACCTGCAGAGTTATATTTCATCCATGAGAACTGCTTACACACAGACTATCCAACCACAATTACTCCCCTCATACAAAGTCATAGACAGTGATTTTCTTTTAAATCAAATCTCACTCATGTGGTTATGTGACTTTTCAAAACAATACCTCTGTAATCGACAAAACAGCGTTCATAAGTCACTTCACAGCCAGTCCACCACACGCCTATATAAAGCAACACTCCTATCATACATTATGTTTTCCTGTTTGCAAAGGCAGGCAATATTTAATGATTGGGCCCTTCTAATTTAGAGATTAAAGCTCACCACTAATGACAGAACAGCGCGCTAACCTATGGATCCCCCTCTGCTCTGACAAACCGCAGAGCAGGAGGCCAGGGAGCACAGTGACGCACTCGGACACTTATATATAGCCACGGGGATCCCACCACTTTCACCAGAACGGAAAGAATGTCTTGATAGATCCACCCCACACACACACACACACACACACACACACACACACACACACACACATTTGCACTCCAACAGAAATATGGCCCCTTCATAAAAATGCTAAAATGAATGTGCGGCCGTGGCACAGCGAGGTTTAAATTTGCAACTCATTACAGTGTCTTTAGTGAAACAGGTTTGGTAGAAAAGTGGGGTGTGGCTTCAGTCTCTGTAAGTGTAAGGAAACAATGGGAAATGAGCTCTTTGAAAAGGGGTATGTATATTTTGTATTTACACTTTTGGCTGATTTGGGTCATCTTTCGCCTTGTTAACCAATATTAAGACTGGTATTTTCTCCTGACAAAATGATGAAGCACTAAAATGATATCAATGTAACCTAGAAAAAAATGATGTAAAAAAAATGATGATGAAAAATCAGTCAAATAATGGTTTATTTTGTGTTGTTCCACTTGGACAGCCTTATAATGATGGTAGATCTAAATAAGAGCACTAAATTGGGAGGAATTTTATACTTATCTGGCCTGCCTTTTCAACAGTGCATCAGACCTGGCCAGACATACCCATTCATTTTGATAATGATCTCAGTAGAATGGGTCTGGAATCCTTTCACTTCACAGCCATTTCCTGTCGGGCCAGTCAGAATGGTTTATCTGAAATGGGGCAGGCTTTAAGTTGCACTCGCAATGCAAGCCTTGATGATGGAGTGAGAAGAGGCATTGGTGACTCAAATCTGGCAACTTTAGTGTTCAGAGCCAAGCTGAGACAGACAGGATAAGGAAAAAAAAAAAGTAAAAATAAGAAATAGCAGCTTGAAACTCCTGCCATTGTTGGTGATCTGAGGTGAGACAAGCACTTTTGTCACTTTTGGTGTAGATCCACCCATGTGCTGTGCTGTGTTTTTCTGATTGGTTGTATATCTATATAGCTGCACACAGAGGCAGTGTATTTGGTGTCCATTGCTTTTGCCTCTAGATCTTTGATATTTAGAGAGACAAGAATTTTTTGCATTTCTTTTTTTTTTTCATTCACCTTTATTCTTAACACTCCACTATCTATGTTTTATATTTTGTACACAAGTCCATCACCTCATTTTCATTCTGTTGCATTTAGTTTGTCCGTTTAATCACCCAACAACCTATTGTAACAAATGACACTTAGATCTGGGCTTTATATTTAAGGATTTTTAACAGATGAGTATGATCAGCCCACAGCAGGATTTTGGCCAATCACAGCTTGCTTCTGGTAAAAAGGAGCGCTCCTATTGGTCGACACTGATGTTAACATTGAAGGACCAGGGAAATAAACCAAGGAATGGGTTATTCTGTTACAAAATACCTCTTATTTTACAGTGAAACAGCTAAAAAAGATAAAAATAGAGAAACGTACAGCAAATCAAACATGGATCAATGTTGGCAATGCTTTGACGCAGTGTTTAACGAGATAATTACAGGATCACTACTCTAAAACAGTAAACTCTAAAGCTAATCTAAATGTATGCATTTTCAGATGTTTGTAGAAATTTTTGTGAATGTTATTACGAAATGTGAGTTGATACAAATGTGTATTATTTGTCTAATAACATGTCATTAAAGCTCTGCTGGAAACTGTTATTATTTTGTGTTATTGACTATGTTTTTTCAGGACATAAAATGGTTTTGATGATATAGAACACTGTTTGGAGTTGCAGGGTGTCTTTTTCTCTGATAATATTAGTGTACAAGTTTATTTTGATAGCCTATTACCATATTAAAAGACACCAACAAATATACAGTCTGTGTAATGACAACTGATTTCTTCATTTAAACAATAGCTATATGTAACTTGGACGTTAAGTATGCATACAAAAATCCCTTGGGGACCTCCGTGGTGCATACCGTCATGAGGATGGAGGAAGTTAAGAAGACAGCTCTTCATTACGGTAATGTAATATCATAATCACAGTTTAAACTCCGCTTCTCTCTGACATAAGTGAGGATATGTCAGAGAGGTTTACGGGCGCTGCATCAACAGCGCTCGCTCTCAGTTCTGACAGCGGATTGATTGATGTGGTGCAAATAGCAATTTCAGTGTCAGTCTGTGTCTGTAAATGTAAGGTTAAACAGTTTTGTGGTGAATGACAAATTACACTGCGCTGCGAACTGAAATCTCCAAAGGAAACTGCCCCGCTGCGTTAACAGTATTGTTCCAGACAATATTACACGTCAGATCCAGTCTGGGATTGTTTTTCGGGACAAAGTTGGACACCTCTCTCAGAAGAAAAGAACGCAAATATTCAATGTTTCTGACTTTGAAAAACATCGGTCTACCACAGGTGGAAGCTTTCCGTACCAATTAGCGAGCGCTCCACCCACAAATTTTCCATCAAAATAAACCGGCAGCACATAAAAAATGCACATTAAAATGGGAGTGATTGTCTTTGATATTCAATGCTTTAATTGAAACCAGGCAGGCAAATTACAGAGTCTGTTTTGACGGCTTCATGGTTTCCATCAATAAAAAAGGGGATTCCTGACTGATACGCCGAGGAAAAGCAAACAGGGGAAAGACGTCATTGTTTTGCACCGGTTTCATGGTCAATTGGTATTACACGTTCCTCTGTACTTGTAATGGACACTCTGGTCAATAGTTCACCCTCTTGTCTGCACACGTAAGTTCAGTAAGTGCGGCACATATGGCTGGGCTGAGTAAACATCTGGTAATCTTTGTTTCAGCTCCTCAATAGCTCACCAGGCTACGGTCTCGCTGTGTGTACTCAATCTTCTCCGATTACATAGTTGCTGGCTGCTCCCCTGAGGTTACATGGACAAACCGTTTGGGATTGTGGAAGGAGTTTCCACAAAATAGGTGTTGTCCAAAGATTCCTCGCCGTTATGGAAATAAACCCACAAAAAGGGAAAGTGATATAGAGACTGAGAAAGTTGGGAGAATGAGTGTATAGACATGGCATCGGGTTTGCTGAAAACCATCATCTTTGTTTTTGTTTTGATCTTGCGCTGAGAAAGAGGGGAGCTTTCAAGTGGGGAATTCTGTCATGGCATGAAACGTTCTGGGTTTGAAAGCTTTGGTTTTTACTGACGCCGGCGGCCGTTTATTGAACTGGAGCTGCTGGTTGTGGAGTTTGTGTAGGTTGTGTAGACAGGGTTAGTCACGGCATTTCAGGGAGACATGTTGCACCCCTCTTTACTTTGGTTTGATAAAAAAAAAATGGATGAAATCGACACCCCAACATAAAAATCAATAGCTTTACCAAATTTGGTTCTTTCTTGTTCTGAAAAAGAATGTTAGAAGTTAACAAAAAACATGTGAAACTGGTCTTGAAATTGAAACTGAATTTTTCCTTTAGACTAGTGTTTTTCACAAGGTCTCCCAGAAGTCAAGCAGTCTAGCCTTTTAGAGAAAACATACTCTAATGTCATATTGTAATAAGAATCTTTGTAATATTAGATATTAAGACGCGATCAAAGCTTTGTTATCAAGATTTTTTTGAAAAGTCGCATCATGGCAAGCTTCGTCAGTAAAATGCTTGCATAGAAGGGATGCTTATATTGCTTGGTTGATCCATGGAAAATCCTACTGGGAAAGTGGTTAATTCACCGTTGGCATGTCCAATTACACAGTGGAAGAGCGTAAAAAGAAAAACAGAAAGAGAAAAAGTGTGGATAAATGTTGGAAATAATTGTGGGACACTTTCAGTCTAACACTGCACTCTGAGCTGAGGTTTGATGTAATGTGTTGGTACTTTTTGAAGGTATTTTGGTTTACTATTATTCTATTTAAATCAACTATAAGCAGGCAGGCTGCTTTGTTACTTGAAGATGATGGGAATATTTAATACAATTTCTTTTTCAAGGTAGTCCTGGTCCTCATGGGAGACCTCTTGTGAATGGTTTTTGGTGGTTGGGAAGAGAGCAACCAGAGAAAACCTATACGTATATCGTCTTGATAAATAGATCTTGGCAAAACTGTTCAACTGACTTCATGCCGGAGCTGTAAATGTTACTAAAAGATTGTAATAGGTGCTTTTTAATAATGCTGGGTACTGAATATTTCTCACACGTTTAGTAAACAGAATATTACAGCTGGCATATATTTCATCTCATCTGGTTTTCAGTGGAAATGAGATCTGGATAAGTTGATGATCCTTTTATCAACGTGCTCTTCAAAAACGTTGAAGGGAAAACTGTAGACGCAAGGCTCTGAAGCCTCTTTGAAGTTCCTCTTTAATTCTGAATTGAGCCCATTCTCAGGCCATAGATGGTTACAATTATTCTTTCCATTTGTGGTTGCATTAACTTCAAAAGTCACTGCTCATGGCTTTAAGCTGGCCGCTTCCTTTTGGACGTTCTTTGTGGAGCACGTCACAGCGTTTGAACCTGCTCGAAGGTCCACACCCTCACTTAGGCCTAATCTACGGCGCTGGCATGACTTGGACTGTTGTTTGCCTGGTGTCAATCATGGGTCCTGCATGTGCTAGAAATTTAAAGAGGAGTTTCCAAGGTATGAAAAGTTCTTTGGTTAATGTTACGACAATGGCATCACACTGGCATCGACCCAAACGAGGCTGCCGGTCCGGCCTCCATTTTTTGTCTCCCGGAGTCCCACCCAGACACCGCGTGCACCGTCACCCTGCTGAAATGTAAACCTCACGTTCAGCTGTGTTTGTTATGGTTGGTCCTTTGGGCGAACCTACTGCACTGTCACAAAGCAGCTAGAACAGTGGGGCAATAAAAGTATTTGGTCAGCTGCGGTGACATCACGAGGTGGTCGAACATTTGCAGAAATGGAAATGAGGAAGCACATTTATACTGTGAGTATTTCTATTTCTATTATAATACAAGTGAATGTACAAGGTGGGACCTGAATATAATTATTGCAGCAGTGTGTAAGCCTAAGCTTCTCTGTGGTGAAGAGGTTAGGTTAGTGCCCCTGCCTTTGGTGTGGGATATAGGGGGTTTGAATCTCCTCAGGAGCAACTCCCAAGCCCGGGTAAAATGGAAAGGGCATCCAGTGTAAACACATGCAAAGCTTGGTGACCCCTGGATTGGGATAAGGCACAAGGCATTTACTTTTGGCAGCAGTCTGTAAGCCCCGCCCACCTCTTTTATTCTGACACTAACTAAAACTAAAACCAAAAAATGAAATTGATTTGATTGTTTAATCATTTTGCAAATGTTGCTTAAGCCCTTTTCTTCTCCTTTTTTGTGAGGTCCACATTAGATAGTACAATGATACCAAAAAAATAAATCCTAATCTTTTCGATGGCTCCTCATTAGTATAGTGGTGAGCGAGACAGGGTTCATTTCCAACACAGGGAGCCATAACTCCAGTCTCAGTGGGTCAAAACCTGTGTGCTGGTTCCAAGCCCAGATAAATGGAGAGGGTTGCATCAGGAAGGGCTTCCAGCCTAAAAGCTATGCCATTTGCAGTGGTGACCCCTGAAGGGAGCAGCTGAAATAAACTTTCAATCTTTTTGATTTATCATTGTTGACAAGTATTGAGATGTGTAATGTAATCATGGCCTCATCAACTATACCCATTCACAAAAAATGGCTCAGTGAAATGGTTCTTGAATCCTTTCCCTTCACATAATTTTCCATTCTGTAGAAATGATGTTGGAACAATAGATACTTTATTTAAAATGGGATAGAGTTTAATGCAATGCGTTCACTCTGACAAGTGTGGAAGTGTGTCCAAGCTGAACTCATATTTCTTGCCATGATATTATTAAATGGACATGTTCTTCACAAGAAATCCCGTTTTTTTTTAATCATTACTGCACAAACAAAATCTGCAACAAAGAAGTTCACTCACACTCACTGCCTCATATCCAAAGACAGCTACTGTATCTTTGCCAATTATGGTCAATGATTTTTTTGGCTTGGAAATGGGGACCAATCAGAAGATAGAAGCTGAACATCTTTAAATGTTGTCATTGATTTACACAATTTTGTTTTTTGGTTGTTTGGAAACTTTTTGATATTCAACAGTTGGAGACAGAATTACTCGATATGTAATACATCTATTCTGATACATAGGAAACAATATCACAATATCAGCTCAAAAGATCGGCTCAAAATTAAACTCGACAGTCAGACAGATGGTCTTGGCCGGCGTGATTTATTCTCTGAAGTGTTCGTTGTCATGATAAAAGTGTGTGTTTGATTTTAATTACTTTAAAGCGGCCAAGACTGCTTGTCGGAGGTTAAGTCAAGTTCTTTTAAGAGTTTATGACCTTGAACCCTATTGAACTGCATTAATGGCAACAGTCATTACTGCGTCGTCATGGCGATGCTTTATTTAACAACTGCATGTCCCTTTTAATCAAGCAGCTGCAATATAAACAATGGCTCAGACTGAACACTGCCGTTGTCCTTGAGATCACCGGCCTGTTGCACTAATGGCTGTTTACATTACAGAGAAAATGAGTGACCAACAAAGTCTAATTTTATCCGAGAACGACCCCTGTGTCAACTCCACGGAGGTGAAAGAGGGGGGCACACATCCTCAGCTTTAATCAAAGTATGGGGCTGCAGCAGGCTGGTGCAACAACAAGAGTCATTTATTATTTTAATGGAAAAACAGAGATTGTTTGGTGTCTTTGATTTATTTTTATTTGTTTGTTTGTTTTTACCTCCATTTACATGCCCCTGTCCTGATTTTTTTTTTTTTTTTTGTACATTTGTCACACTTAACTGTTTCAGATCATCAAACAAATTTAAATATTAGGCAAAGATAACTCAAGCAAACACAAAATGCAGTTTTTAAGTCATTATTTTATTAATTAAGGGAAAAAAGCTATACAAACCTACCTAGCCCTATTTGACAAACGTGAAACAAAGTAATTGACATCTATCAGTCTGGTAAGGGTTACAGGGCCATTTCTAAAGCTTTGGAACTCCATCCAACTACTTTCTCACATAGGGCTAGCTAGGTAGGTTTGGATAGCCTTTTTTCCTTTATAAATAAAATCACTTACAAACTGCATTTTGTGTTTACATGAGTTATCTTTGTCAAATAGTTAAATTTGTCTAATGATCTGAAACATTTATGTGTGACAAATGTGCAAAAAAATAAGGAAAGGGGCAAATACTTTTTCATGGCACTGTATGTCTAATATGGATGACCATCAGTATATGTATCACTTGTATTGATGTCACGGAAGAAACAAAACATATTGACCACATTGAGGGGACCAAAGCGTACATCAACTCTGCAAATGAAACAAAGACTACCGAATGATGAGAATACAGGAGAACAAATATTTCAGGCCTGACACTTCAGTTCGTTTCAGCTGGTGTGAAAGCTGTCAATCAAACACTGAAGTCTGCATCCAAGCAGAGTCCAGTGGGGTTCTTTTGTGGTAAGAACATGAACGGGCTTCCATCCAAAAGCCAAACTCCATAAATAAAGGCACTTTTCTGGATGAAATTAGCTTCTGGTGGTGAAATAAAATAATAACGCTTAGCTGGTTCTTTGCATCAGTCTGTTTGTTCATTTTCTCTGCTAAAATGCTTTGGTGTTGTTTAAAAAAAGTGCAGTCTGTAACCAAACCAAACTGATCCAAACAAATACAAAGTGACAAAAACATCAAATTTGGTCCAGATTTCAGGTTTACAAATGTATTACGCCTTAGAGTTTGTCTGAGAAAAAGTCACTCTCCTCCAACAGCAACGTAGTAACCTTTCCTGCTTCTTTTATTTAGAGCTTACCTGAAACTTTTAGCTTTGGAGTTTACTATTGGACTATAGCAATCCTGTAATTATCTCCGCCTCGTTAAACATTGAGTCGAAGCATTGCCAACATTTATTCATTGTTAATTTCCTGCCTGTTTTTTTTTTATTTATTTTTTTAAAATCTTTTTTGAGTTGTTTTACTGTAAAAAAAAACTAAAAAAAAAAATTTCCTTGGTCCTTCGTTGTTGACATCAGTATTGTCCAATGGGGGTGCTTCCTTTTTAGCGGAAGCGAGCTGTGATTGGTCAAAATCCTGCTGTGGGTTGATCATTCTCATCTATTAAAATCCTTAATTATAAAGCCTAGATCACGTCTGATTTTGAAACAGATGATTCCTGTTACGATAAGTGATAGTTGATTAAAATGTCAAATTAAATGCAACAGTAAAAAAATCAGGGATGGGATGGATAAATGTAGTTAATTTAATAAAAAAAAAAAAAATCATGTAAGTAAAGAATGCCTCCTACAATAATGATAATTGCAGTCTTAACTTTCGTTATTTGACAAATAAGACCTTCAAGCTCTGATCTCACTAATAAAATCATTACTTCATTTGATGTTTTCTTCACTTTTAACACCTTCCTTAAAATAAAAAAGTACTGCTGCACGGTCACTGCTGCCATCTCAAAGGCTTTACCGTCAAATATAAATCTGTGACAAAACAGGTTGGGGGTCTCCACTGTGTGGCATCAGTTGGCGGGTAATTTATTGTAGGAGCTAAGTGTTTCCATTTGCGGCGCGAGCCACTAAAAACAGGCGCGCTGCAGGTTTTCTGGGGGGCCCGCTTATAAAAGTACTGATGCGGTACTCGCTGGCTCGGGGCCTGACAACCTGTTTTTGGGAAGTGTATAGATGGTGTTTTAATGAATACATAATCCAGTCACGACCAAAAAAAATCACATCTTATCTTTGCCAAAGAAACCTATAGTTGGTCGTATCCATATTCAGCTTCAGGACAAAAATGTTTCCAAGAAAATATGAACTGTTCACAATATATTTTGTTACTGCGATTTTATAAAGGTTAAACTCAAGGGCAGTTTTGGTTTTAAAATATGATTTAGACCAAATGTATGACCCTATTTGAATATTTTTATTGAAATATGTAGTCCAATACTTGCAGAGAGTTCAGGTAGACTGCAGAATGGGATTTCACCTGGACTTGATTTGAGACTGATACTACTGTATCAAACCAGAGCCAAGTTTGCTTTGGCTGCACAGTGTTTTAACTTAGTTGTATAGAAATGAGTTTGTGATGCAAATGCCAGAAAACCCAAAGTATGTCTCCAAGACCAAGGAAAAAATAACAATAAGCGCAAAAGCATATGATATCATCACGCAGCTCAGCATCTGGGAAAGTACCGTGTTAACAACCGCTCAGAAAACATTTATGACATGAATCATCTGAGGAAAGATGGTGGAATTTCACAGGTGAATCACTCTAAAATGGCGTAATACATTGTAAAAAGTTGATTATGAGTGTAACATCACTGTCTTTTGGAGTCTGCCTCTACAGTACAGTGCACCTCCCGGTTGGACTCAGGCACCGTTTCTTCCAAGAACGTTTTTCTCCCAGTCCTAGCATTAACCAACAGGCCCTTATTTCCTGAAACTAGAGACTCCCTCAGCAAAAGGAAACCCAGCAACACCTGCATTAGTACGAGTCCAGCCAGGACTTGAGGCGAGAAACTAGGACGTACAACTCAGACGTGATGTAGCAGCGCAGTGGAAGTCAGAGTTTGGTCAGTGTCATTTGTATGGTTCAGCTCAGTCCGGCACGGCTCGTATTTCACAGCCGGCTGTGTAGTTAGGGTGGAAACATGTAAATAGTGACATCATACCAGCATGACACAGGTTGTGTTGTTGTAATATATAAATCAAATTTGAAGTGAACTTTTGAAACGTAGATGTTTCCAAGCGAATAAACCCAGTGACACAAGATGATGACTGTAGCAAGAATGAAGAGTAGAAAGCTATTATTTACGGTCGATTCCAATATTTCTTAATCTCCAAAATGAAATAAAAAAAGATTCCATTACATTTTCCCTTGTGTTGTTTATATCCATGTTGTTAAAAATATAAAAAGCCCAGTCGAGAAGCAAAAGCAGCCGTCGATACATCTGCCACAATGGAGTTTGCTTGAAAAATCTGCAGCATTTTGTTTCCTTTTCCAATTGCACCAACAAGGTGTAATTTAGACTTAGATTAGTGCTAATTATAGTTTTGTAAAACGATTAAAACCAAGTTATAGAGTTGTGGTTTAGCAAAGCAGAGATAAAGCACAGTCTGGGTATGTAACTGAGGCAATATAAAAATAATGTTACGTAAGATAAGTAAACAGAGAAGGGGTGGAAACTTGTAGCAGTTATACGATAAAATGAACCTTACTTTTACTATGTTGTGTTGTTTACAGCGGTGCTCACGGATTTATGATAAGATCTGGTTAAGGCACCGCCCCCTTTCCCCTTCCGCCAATTTGATTAGTGGCCACTCGAGGTATTGCAACCAAAAAATCTTTTGCTGCCCAAAAAGGATTTTCCACATGTAACCAATGTAAAAACAAACAGCTCATATTCAGCTAACAGGACACCTACAACTACCAAAAAGGTCGGATTTTGTTTTGTTTATTGTGTATTTTCCTATCCTAGATTGGAATCCTGAATATACACTTTTTTTTCCTTTTTTTTTTTGTAGGTTTTGCATTACAACTACAACTCTTTAATAAGCCACTACAATGTGACAAATCTGGCTGTTTCAAAACACATTTGCACTTGTAAAGAGGGAAGAGGGGTTATTAGTAATGTTAAAAAAGTGTTTTATTCCTGTTATTCTGTAAATTTTGGATACCGGTGTGTGAATAAGTGACATTTTTAAACGTACAACTTCAGATTCTCTTACAAGTCCTCACAGCTCTCAATTTCTGCAACAAATCAACCTTCATATTTTAATCATACATCTAATATGAGTGTTAAATATGTTAAAAAAGGGCAGCTGGTGTGAAGTGTAAATGACTGTCTAAAGCAGAGGAGTCAAACTCAAAGTGGTGAAGGGCCGTAATAATTAATAAGATCATTTCAGGAGCCAAAGATGGTGACATTTGGAAGCTTTTATAAAAATTTGAATGTGATATTTCATCATTTCAGTCTTACACAAGTTTAGCTTTAACATTAATTTCCTCCTTTTATTATATATCTTAACTGGTTGTAGTTAGATTTGAACAGGTTTTAGTAAGATTTGAACAGACTTTAGTCAGATTTAAACAGGTCTTAGTAAGATTTGTAGATGGATTTGGACATGTTTTAGATGAACTTGAACAAGTTTAGATGGATTTGAACAGGTTTTAGATGAATTTGAACAGGATGCAGATGGATTTGAACAGGATTTAGATGGATTTGAACATGTTGTAGATGGATTGAAACAGGTTTTAGTAAGAGTTGAACAGGATTTAGTAGGATTTGAACAGATTTGATTTATGTAGCAAAAAACAAATCCATCTAAAACCTGTTTAAATCCAATTCAAACCTAAAAATCCAAAAATATCACCTTCTGAATGTATTGAAGGGCCACATAAAACATTGAAAAGGGACGTATTTGGCCCCCAGGCCTTGAGTTTGAAATGTGTGGTCTAAAGAGACATCCAGTAGCACTAGAAAAGCATTATTATAAAATTTACTGTTTTGCTAAATTAAACTCAAAAATGCAGTCATTTATAGCGTACTTCTCCTCCAGATTCAATGTAAAGTTAAACCTAGACCACAGTGTGACAAGCTTCTGTTCTTTGACCGAGGATTCACTGGAAACAATCACCATCAGTGCAGTGTGCTCCACCTTTTCTCTTTTGCTACACCTTCTTGAATATAAGATACTGAAAGTGCAACAGGTATGTTATGCTTACTTTGGTCCCCTTCCCAAATGTAAATAAAAAAAATAAATGTACCGACCCATCCCACTGGGCTTATGTTCTGGACTTTTAAACTACAGTGAGCTGGTACCAATAGAAAAACACATGAATGACAACTCGTGCCTTTTTAGTTCTCAGTCACGTTCCCGTATTTTGGAGCATTCAACCCACATTAGCCTCTGAGTGCCACAGCTTTGGTGCTTTTTCCAAGCAGGAGTTGATTGATTGGCCATCAGCGGAGACACGCTCCTTGAAAGAGAGCGCTGGCCACAAACCCATCACGTAAACACACTTGGAAGTCAAGGCCAGCAAAATCCCTTGTGTCTCCATACCATCCGTTAGGAAGGCAAAGCCGGATCTCATGTATCTGTGGTCAGACGTGACCGCCACCACTTCCTCGTATTGCAAGGCTGCTTGAAAAACCACGCCAGTGTGAGCTCCGTTTCCCCAACCTTTTTAAAGGCTGGAATTCACATAACCATGCGGTATGCTGCCGGAGTTTGGGATTTCCATAATCTCACTGTTTATCACTTAAATCAACAAAAATAAGCAGGCCGCACTGGAAGCAGAGGCGAGCGTGCCATGTCGTAACGAGACGTCTCCTCCGTGTTATCATGCTTTGTGTTTTTAGTCCCTCCCGTGTTTCGTGGTGGGCTGTGTTTAATAAAAATGATAAGTTCACGCTAACAGGGACCAGACTGCTGAGTGAGCCTGTCAAACTCTTCTTCCTCGTTCATTATTGAGGACTCGGATGCTGGCCAGATAAATTGAATAAGGTTGGATGTTGACATAATGCGAGCTGACAGGGAGGTCAGCCGATGCCAAAAGGCTGTGTGCCAACAGGACGCTATAAAACGGTGGAGAGAGTACCGCGCAAAGACCACCATCCTTTTCTAGTTTTCACCTTTTGATATTTACAGTTGCACTTGGAGCTCACTATGATGGGTGTTGTGTTACAAAGCCTTGTTATAATTTCAGCTTGTTTCACTGGCTCTTTATTTTTCCAAATAATAAAAGATTGTTTTCTTTGCACTTAATAACTTCTGTTGTTTTTTGGGGCTTTAATGGTCATTTTATGCCAAAACACTACTGATTGTACCCTTGACTGAAACTTTTGGCAATAAATATTTCAAACAAGTGAATCTGAAACATGCAATAAAACTTGATCAAGCGATAATTTATCTATAAAACACAGAGTGGCAAAGATTAAAGGGTGAGGTTGAGATAACACAGTATCAGCTTTTTCTTGTTCTGTATTAGAGAGATGTTCTGGGACAGAAATGCTGCTAAAGATGATAAACATTCAGTATATAGTGGTACACGTACATGTATAGTGGTATGTAAATGCTGGTTTTACACATTGCCTGAGGTGAAGTTATCCTGGCAAAGCTTAGTTCATAATAATACATTACTAGGATGAAGTGGAAAATTGCAATAGTGACCTTAGACTGTTCCCACAATAAAAGTGGCACAAAAGTCGTGTCTCTATTTGAGATATAAAACGTATTTGAAACTTGGATGTATTGTTAGAATATTAAAATAAAGAAAGAATAAATCTTGTGTGGATCAGCGAGAGGCTGGAGGTACAGCTGCTGCAGTAAACACTGGACTATTTCCGGTTCATTCCCAGCTTTCTAAACATTAAACTCATAGAGCCGTGCTAATTTACTCTAATTCAGGGTCTGGATAGGCAAAGGCATAGGTTGAGACAAGGTTCCGCTTGTGTTTAATGCAGTGTGGGCGATAAATACAATGTCTAAATTTATGAAGCGAGAGCCATACAGCACTGCCCATTTTGAAAACTAGAAACAGCTATTGCTAAGGCTAGCTCCATAGATGCAGCATGCCATTTGTGCCAGTGCATAATAATGCATCACTGCTCTTGACACAAATCAAAGACTGACTATCCATCCATCTATCAATCCCGGATTACTCTTTTGATTTTTTTGTCTTTTGTAAGTGGTGTGCATTCATTCATTTTGGAAGTATAGCATTATGGTCTAATGGTGCATTCATGTGGTCCTCGAGAAAAATGCACATGAATGCCTGTTCAATGCCTGTTCAAGTCGGAACAACTGCTCGGAAACTCAGGTGAGTCGGAATTGCCTGAGATTCCATTTTGATGCTATTTTCTTTATCAAAATGGCAGAGGAGGGCAAAAGTTTAAGATGTATTTGTAATCTAAGTTATTAAAAAATATTTCATACCAACTGTTTCACATGTTAATACGTTTTTTGTCCATAGAGGCTTATTTAGACTATATTCTAAGTTATTATTTATTTACGTCCGGTATTTAGAGGTTTCAACATACGTTATGTTAACTTCTTATGCTTCGAACACGCCACCTTTTCTTGACCCAAGACTAATAGGCTAATAATTGCCACTTTTACTGTAGTAACTCATTTAAAAATAACATTAGCACATTTTTGACTTCGCATCCATCTTCCTTGTTGTTATGGTTTGGAATGTTCCGACTTCTCGAGCTGAAATCATGTGAACACACCAAAGTCAGAAGAATGACTTCCTAACTCAGATACTCTGAGTTTTCAAGGACCACATGAGTGCACCATTAGGGTTGGGCATGATACAAGATTTCTTATCACATTAACATTAGATTCATTAAATGTAGACAAACCAGTGGTAGTTTCTTACAGGTTTTTAATTTTCTTTTCTGGCTACGTCCCTGCTTTCTATCCCTGTAAAGGAAATGCACATTTTGTTTTTGGTTTTTTTTTATTTATTATTTATTTTCGGCAGGTATCAACCACTGTAGGCCAGGTATAGCCCACAATGTGTTCTGACCCAGACATTCAAAAACTTCTTGCAGTTTTTCAGTGGCTTCCGATACTTAGTTACTCACCTCACTTATCAGGAGTCATAATGTTACATCAAATTATAGTCTTAGCAAAAATGCATTATCAACATCATATTTACATGTTTGTATTGATGTTCTGTTACAGGCTTCGACCAGGTACCTGTAAAAATATCCAACAAAAGGATATATTTAAATAGCACACATGAAACGACAGCTGTAAACAGGTGTTTGAAATGTACAGTTTGCAGTCCACAGCAACGTTGTAGAATATGGCCATATGGAAATACAAACAACCATTCACACTCATTGATTTCCTTCCATTTAGATTCTCCTATACATGCATATCTTTGGATCTGGGTCTGCTTGTTAAATTTAAATATTTCCTAATTTACTAAGGTGCTGTATGTACAATAGATGTGTAGCTTATCAGTGAGTTTTCAAGTCTGTCAAATACTCATATAAGTTGAATGAAGTTATGACATATTTTTATTGTGATACAGTGTAGAAATGTGGACATGCATCAGTGTACCACTTGTCCAGTGGATGAGAACAAGGATCTGTTCTTTATTCACATTTCAGTCCATGTTTGTTTGCTGTATCTGTCTTGTCCTTGCCACAGCATAGATTACCACGCTTTTTTTTTATTCCACAGACCTTTACTGGAGGTTCATTTGTGTGAGAAGTGATTGCTGTCTTTATCATCAGTTTGAGCAAGGCAAAAGTTGTAATCTCGTTGGCTTGTAGCCAAACAGTACTATACATTTTTTTTCAATTTAATCTTCTGTAGTTTTTTTGTGACAAGGCAACATAAGTGACTTCAATCATCTAATATTGTACAAATATACTTAAGACAAATGTAAATACAAATTTGGCTTACAAATTCCTTCTCTTAAAGACGTGTTTGTTTGTTTTTTGTTAGGGTTGTATGGTGTTACTGGACAGACCTCTTTTAGATTCTGATATACAGTATTTGCGATGTATTTTAATGACACAGACCCATTTACTGATACTTTAAAGATCAAACAAAGACAACTAACATGAGCCTACTTGTACAAAATACTGGAAACTTACATTTTTGTCTTGGCTTAATTTTTAGGCCAAAAAGCCTAAGAACCTGGGACACATGGCACCCCTGCATTTTGCTTTATGGCCACTCTGACTCTATAGTATTTTAGATGTCAGCATCTGGTCATAGTTTTGAAGCTTGAAGATGTTTCATTCAAAAGAAACTTTAGAGATATGATGCAAAGATGTTGTCCAACATTTGGACATGACATTTTAGCTTACAGGAATTGTGTGTCTTTTAGCATTTTATATTTTAGTTAAGTATAATTTATCCTACAGTATTTTTTTTTTCTAAATTATGACATGTACCTTAAAAAAAAGCTTGGCCAATCTTCTTTAGTAAAGTCTTCAATAGAATTAGTGTAAAGACATCAACAGTTGTAACCACTTATACATCCCATGTATCAGATGAACTGTGATTCCTAAAGCGTCAGGAGAAAGCCTCCAGTGCAGGTTTTAAAGATGGCCGCCTCACACCTGTCTTCAGAGCAGTCTTTTCATGCGGCCCGTGTGCTTCCCTATCTGCATGTGGGCTCGGTCTGCGGAGCTGGTCAGGACGTCCAAGACTTCATCCTGTCTCTCCAGCTCGGTCTCTGCCTCGAGGGCCAGGCTCTTCAGCTGCATCAGCATCTGGGCAGAGACACACAAGTGTTTAGGTTTTAGACGAGGACAACTAAGGAACAGTTGTACAGCAAAGATTTAAGCTTTCACAAAACAAAATGCAATACGTCAGATGTCATTCTGACTGAATAATTATTTTCGAGACCAGTTCTTTTATTTTCCAAATCACAAAGCCAGAGAATAAGCAATTTTTTGTTTAAACGGCTCACACTTTCCTCTTACTAATTTAGTGAGAAACAGAAGCAGAAGTAATTAGGCAGTGTCCTCAGGCTGCAGTTAAAAAAATATTTTTTTTCATGCTGAATATGAAAGACAAATACTTCGATAATTTCTATTTTGACAGCGGCTAGAGTTGCAGCATTTGGGCTTATGCTCGGGCTTGAGGCTAGCCTTATGATAACTTTTAAAAGTCTTGAATTAAACAGAACACAATTAATTCTAGATCAGCATTATTATAGTGAGATGAAAAACGTTAAGCCTTAAGTGAACTCTGTTGCAGTTCATTTGAGGGAAGAAGCAAAGCGGAGTAGAAAGTACAAAAACACAAACAATGTGCAAAAAAAAAAAAAAAAAAGCATAGCTAATGTGACAGTGGGAAAATTACAGACTTGAGGCGAAAAAGGCGAATTTAACACTGACTGACTTTGGGCTAATGAACATGTAAGATTTCCTTCTTTCAGGTTTCTATCTTCAGTATTATTGTAGCAGTGCCTCCACAAGCGAGCAATGTTTACATTATTCAGAAGGCTTGGTTTGTTTGGTTTGTTTGACAGAGCTCAGTGTGAAATAGAACCATATCCATCAAAACTGCAGTAAAGTTGTAGCTACGGAAGCCATAAGCCATGCATTCACTGTTTTTTTTCACCCATTTGAAGTTGCTTGGCGTACGTATGACTTTTACATCTGTGTGCATCATTGCTCAGCCAGAATGGCACGGCATGTTATGATAGAAATCTTAAGTTATAATCTCATGAAAAAAGTCTTGGCTTGTCTTAAGAAAACAATAGTTATAACAAGAATATTAAGTTGTGAAAAAAAGAACAGAAACCATAGCCGCTGATGGCTTTTGTAGTTTTTCCCCGAAATAGAATCTACCAAACAGATGTGAAAACAACATTAGTCTTGATTCTGTCTCATCCCCATAGAAACTTTATCTGGTCTTGGTTTCAGTCCGTGTTGTCGTGACTACAGCACCAGTTATGACCCACTGTGCCCATGTCTCCTTTGCCAACAGCTGTGTATGTTATGGTTGATGGAACAACCTAAATGTACTGCCATGTGCCAAGCACAACCTAATAAACACTCAATCCATAGCCCACCACCATGGTTTCTAAACTAATATTATGCTATTCTTCACACGCACATATACACCCATGTGCATTATGTCAGCTGGACTTTGCAACTGAGCACAAATACTGCTCCAGACAGCAGTTTGAAAACAGGTAGTAAGTCAATACACACCAACGGCGTTCACTCACTGTGGTCTGGGGCTGTACAGTTTAAACTACAATGACGACATCACACCTTGCAGCTACCAGTTGTGAATATTTTTAGCTCTTGCTTATAAAATGCTAAGGAGACCTAAGTCATGTAGAAACCCACAAACTCAAACATTTAGGCTAGAAGTAAAATGTATAAAAATTAAGCTAAAATGCCAAGTATTGTTTAAACTGTAGCACGCACTGTCAAAAAAAGCTTTGTCATCCTTCTGACTGACCTGACTTGCACCAGTAAAACACACCACGTTGATGTTTGTTACAAAATGTTCTCAAAAGTGAATATTTGCTAAAGCACTTAAGTCTCGACAGCGGCCTGTAGATAGTAATCTTGACATGAATTACATTAAGAGCAGGGTGTGTGCAGAGGCATAGCATTAAGACAAAATTGAAAGTCTTTGAAGTTTGAGCCTTTATCAGCTCCACACAGTGCACCATTTATAAGCACAGACAAGGCAAAACACAGGCTGACTCAGGGTTGTCATTGATAATGGTGTTTAAGATGTTAGTCAGTGACCCACAACTAGTCAGCTTACTGTAAGTATGAGGTACAGGGATTATTAATAAAACAACTCATTAAAGCCCAATATCATATTGACATGTAATAGTGCTGGATTCATGTTGTGCACCACAGACCGCATCCATAACAGTTTGCAATGTTGCGAGACTGTGAATGGAAAGACACTGCTGAGTTTGTCCAAACAACTGACCAAGTCTCTTTTCCTGTCATAAAACCTGTACGGACTTTGGTTTGTGGTCTCACCAACCGCCATTTAAAACTCACTGAATAAAATATAGTCAAGTGAAAATCATTATATTAAAATGGTTTGGAAAAAATGATGAAAATACATGTTGCTAAAACTGTGGTAAGACCTGTGCTATTTAAGGCAGTGTGTTTCCTTTGTAAACATGGTCAATGTTTTTGTACAAATACTACATTATTGGCCCTGTGAGTGTGGGCCTCACCTGCTTGAGCTCCTGGGCCTCGGCCTGACTCACAGATGGCTGCAGGACTTGCACCTGTAACTGGGACAGATCACCTGCAGGGACCTCCCGAGGGAGCTCAGTCTCCTGGCTCCTCTGCTGCAGACCTAGCTCCGTGGGCGAGGCAGGAAAAATACAGAAGGCATACGTTGTTTATGAGGAAACCAGACAGTAAATTCACAGAACAGCAGCAGAGGCAGAGGGTGAAGTGACTCATCAAGATACATTTGTGTCAGAGACACAAATAAATGTGTCCAAAAGTTATTTGGTTCAAACAGTTCAGCCACAGCTCAACGCTGAAAAATGTACTAAGATACATTTAGCTTTACTGCCACACTGTGGACATATGTATTACATGCAGGCAGAAGTCTGTTACATATAACTTACCTTTGGACACTTTCCTGAAACATGTTTTTAACTTTTACTCCATAATATTTCTGTAGTAAATCTTACATCTAATTTGCTACATTCATTTACTTATTTCTTTCATTTTTGTTCAAAGCTGATCCGTTTGATGGTATATATTTTGGGAATTTTTTAAACATGTCTATTTACATACATCATTTCCTTTCTGGTATTTTGATGTGGTTATTTATTCTACTTATCTGCATGACTACGGAAGTACTTCAGTTGTGTTTTTTCTAACTACAATATTAATTCACTTCTACTGACTGAAAATCACTTTAACTGGAGTACAAATGTTAGTTTATGGACCCAACTGTACCTGTGATACTTGTTTTTTTTTTACCTTGGTTCCAGTCCTCTGAGTCACATGGAGTTGAAACAGGAGTTGCTTTGAAAGCAGTATATTCAGGAGTTAATTCCACTTTCTTTTTGTACTGCATTTCCAACACGGACATTGCCTCTGGCATCTTGGCAGAGAGGAGCCTGTAGCATATGTCTGGTTTCCCAATAAACCTCTGTCTGACGGTGATCTCGTAAGGACTGTGAACTCTGATTTCATCAACTTCATTCCGTTCAAAGCGGTGAAGCAGCTGACAGTTTGTGTCTCTTACTTCTATCGAGGAAACCAGCACTAACAAGCACCCAGGCTTTAGGTCTGTGTCTGCACCTCTGGACACTACTGCTGGGATGCTGCTGATCACTCTGTTCCTCACAGAGCCTTTGTTCGCCGCTGCTGCAGCAGTAGCTGCTGCTCTTGCTGCGTCTTCGGCCTTAGCCTCCTGCTGGATCTTCCAGGGCAGTTTCCCAAAAGGCCACCACGAAGGGGACTCCAGCTCTGACAAAAGTCTGAAACATAAACAGGTCCAGTTCATGTGAGAGGAATGTTGGTTAAGAAAGCTTTTTTGTGGTCTCACCAACCTTGAAACTTTGTGGAGGATAAAATGCTAGTGAGGAGATAAATAAGCTGCTAGATTGCTAAATTACATTAAAGTTCATTAAAGCAACACTATGTAATTTTTCAGGCTGTATTCCAACAAAAAGACTAAAGGATACAAATTTGCAGGGTTTTTTCATAAATTATAAATTGTAATGTGAATTTGTGTTGATACTATGTGCAAGATAAGCATCCTCACAAGACAGAAGCATATCCCAAAACTAACTGTATATGTGTTGTTCCAGTTCAGCTCTGTAACAGATGGGTTGGTCTCCCTGTTTTATATCCATAAACCATAAAAATTGATATAACAATATTTTGTGATAATTTTCAAGTGGCATACAGTAAATAAATGCTTTTTTGGTCAGCTACACCACTATTTATATACAGAGATGATTGTCAAGCAACATATCAAATACAACTAACTTGCTGTATCATTATATATAGATGATCAAAGGTTTCATAAGGAAAAAGATAGTCCAGGAAGTATAATGATAATATATATCAGTATTACTTACTTATCAGCCACATCCAGATCAGAGTCCATCTTTTCCAGTCCTTGCATCATGTTATCAAACTGCTCTCCCTGATGGCTGAGAACCCTCCCAGTGTCCTCTAGTCTTTTCTGTGCCCCAGCAACAAGGTTAATCAGCTGTCTCCCTTTAGACGGCTGGCTCTCAGCTCCTCGAGTCTCAGTGTTGGGGGACAGCAAGCGTTCCCTCCAGAAATGCTCCAACACATTATAGACCACCACCCTGTTCGGTTTCAAAGAGCCAAACCAGTGCTTCACGTTCCCCTCCTCGAGCACAGTGAGGGTACCAAAGATAAAGCTAGACGTCTCCATCTTAACCTCCATGATTCGAGAAAGACAAAAGCTCGCAAGACTCTCCTTGGTCTGGTTAGAGACAAATCGCACCATGGTCCTGGTGAGTGACAGTGTACCGCTTTCCCACCTCTTCTCATTGTTGAGGTAATAAGAGCCAGGCCAGCTGTGAATGGAGATGTCCTTGCTCATTTCGGAAGGATACTTGAGACACCTGGAAATTGTAGAAATAAGCGAAAGAGTTAAAGATTTGCTTTTATTTGGTTATTTCACAATTGGAATGAAATGTCAATGGGACTATACATAGGACTGTTTTTTGCCTTTATTTCCTTGTTTCTCTCTTTTATTGTTTTAGTATTGGTTTATTCTGTCTTTGGCTGAAATCTAGCTCTTGTATATAGTTTAGCTGTATTCTTTTTATTCTTTGAGATATTATTGGTTGAAAGCTATGTACTCAAAAACAAATATAGAGTACCATTTTGAAATAGAGAAATAGAGAGTGCAGTGCTTTGACACTATTGTTATAGAGCCCCATAAGTATGCAATATAATGATTTTTTGTGCCATTGAGTAAAGATTAGTTACATTTTAGTTAGTCATACTTTTATTAGTATCCTGCATATTACAGCTTTATCATAACAACAGACATTATATTGAACTTGTATAATTAAATGGGTTAATTTAACTGTAAAATCTGACCTACTTCTAGACACACGAAGCAAAGGTGTTCTGCAATAAGAAATGTGTTATTATTTGATATCATAGCATTTATAATAACTTAAGTTACCACTTACAACACCAATACCTGATCTTGTCACTTAATGGAGTAACCTAAGACTAACCTATTATTCTAAATTCAAAATGCCTATGAGTACAGTGGCTTTCCTACAATACTTTTGTTTAATCTTAAATATTACTGTCTACTACTAAGATACTGTCGTCGCTGTGCTGTGACATAAATCACACTCACTACAAGGTTGCCGGAGATCCAAGCAGCTGCAAAGAGCTCAGTTGAACGCCGCCATTAACACTAATACCACATTTTTACAAAGAAGATCTTGTGATCAAAAACATTGACCCGCATTACATTCAATTTGCTGATATTACTGTATTGTAACACCGAGATACAGCCTTTATTTGTTCCGGACGGGTGCCTCATGATACGAGTGTTTATTACGGAAGTGACGTAGCCGCAAGCACGGTCGTGTTTACTGTCCGACGTGAAAAATATATAGACAAAATCAAAACGACCTTGCCACGCTATTTTAAGGAATAAGGAGAATTTTCATTGGGATAATTAATTTTAAATAATTACGATGTATTGCACAACTTGTGATACCATACTGTAAATACATATTCATGCTGTGTTGGCCAAAACGTTTTACGTTGTGCACGTCGTCTAGGAACCACACCAGCATTTTTCATAATGGGTTCACAGGCAGAATCCTGCAACAGAAACAGTAAAAAAATAAGAGATTAAAAAGATTTTGCATAATAGCAGTACTTTACCTGGCTTAATATTATATGTGGTAAGAAATGCGTAATGTTCTGATAGTCGAACTAACGGTAGCCTTTCTAGCATTACTTGTCCATCGTCAATGACAGCTGGCAGCTAAGCTAACGTTAGCGTAGCTCTTGTTTACATCATGGACAGAGAGGCGTATCGTAACTGCTGCAGTCTTGTCAAAATTACAAGACAGTCTTATGAGCAGTTTTGGTCCTCACATTTTGTCGACTATATCGATAAGGACTTAAGCTATTCTAAATTCTTTAAAAAGTATCTGCTTCCCAATCACCCATGTATGTTTTCAAGAAGGTTTACTGAAGATTGGAAATGTAGAAAACAATGGGTGACTGAAGAGGGCAAGCCTAATTTCCAGAAACTGCTGCAAGAGTTTGGTAATTAATCCTTTTGCAGTTCTCGTCCTATATGACAAGTATGCATGTGCTAATGAAGTGACATTTCTTTTATGTATTTGCAGATGAGACTCCTGTGCCTGTAGCTAATTGCAACGCTAAAGAGTACAATGCCAATCCCAAACAAGTTATGCCTTTTAAAGAATTTATACATTACTGGAAGGAATACATCCAGAATGGCCATTCGTCACCTAAAGGATGCCTCTATCTTAAAGACTGGCACATGACAAGGTATCAGTTTGAAACTGAATAACATACATAATGTTGTTATTACTTACTATTTGTATGATTCATTTCAACAGGGACTTCCCAGAGCATAATGTTTACACTACACCTGTTTTCTTCTCCTCTGACTGGCTGAATGAGTACTGGGATGCGCTTGAAGTGGATGATTACCGATTTGTGTACATGGGACCTAAAGGCTCATGGTATAATAAGCCAAATAAGTAATAGAGCAAGTACATACTGCTGCCGTTCCTAACAAAACTGCAGAAATGTATAATGAAATTGAATCTTAGAATGGATTGTGAAAATATTTCTAACTGTTTAACTTCTTGTCACCAGGACCCCATTCCACGCTGATGTTTTTCGCTCCTACAGTTGGTCAGCAAACATTTGTGGCAGAAAGAAATGGCTGCTGTATCCCCCAGGTCAAGAGGAGTTTTTAAGAGACACTCACGGCAGCCTCGCTTATGACGTAACCTCATCTGAACTCCAAGACAGAGGCCTTTACCCACACTCTGAAGAGGCCTGTCAACCTCTTGAGATCATTCAAGAGGCTGGTGAAATCATTTTTGTGCCAAGTGGCTGGCACCATCAAGTTTATAACCTGGTTTGTTACTTAACCAGTACACCTTTACTTTATAGATTTAATGTTTTAACTGTCTGAACTTCTGAGAATAATTACATATACGTAGCATAGTGGTATATTAAGTATAGAATGGGTTTAAGAAAGGTGTGGCTTCTGATTAAAATACAGTGAATGTTCTATGTATGTAATGATCATGTTTTTTTTTACTTCCAGGAGGACACCATTTCTATCAATCATAATTGGTTAAATGGCTGCAATATCGACATCATGTGGCAGTTCCTTCAAAATGAGCTTTCATCAGTGCAAAAAGAGATCAACGAGTGGAGAAACACAATGGACTCGTGGCATCAGCACTGTCAGGTAAAAAGATTTGGCCAGATGCAGTCATTATCATATATATAACATACCACTCTTCCAAATTAGTATGTCAGTTTAGTAACTCTTTATCCAAGAAACAACATCAGAAAGATATATGCCTACCGCAGCAACAGAAAATGCATATTTCCCATAAATCGTTTTGAACGCACAAGTTAAAATCACAAAATTAGAAACTTTTGCAAATGCAAAAAATTGGCTTCTCATGTTTAGTCAATATCTTACTCTTGTTTCCCATTACCACATTAGTCAATAACGCTATGGAACTATAGGTTTAAATGTGTTTTTGTGTCTTTATTTATTATCTTTGCTTTCTGTCTCTGTAATTGTGTTGTGCATTTTACTTTAATGCAGGTTTTGGGGCTTTAGCAATGTGTATGCAAATTTTATCAGGCAGATTAAAGTTTTTGAAGAGTTTTTGAGTCCTAAAACCCTCTATGTGAAACCTGGTGTCTTCGTAACCTGATTTAGTCTAAATGCTAGTATGAATAGAGTAGCTAAATATTGAGCCACTTGCTAATGTTCTCTACCCACTCACTGACAGCACACATGTAAAATGGATCCAATGCATGCTGCTTGTTTTATTTACAAACAGTAAAAGCATCTACACTGTCCCATGTTTTTCTGATCGAGGTCCATTTTACCCTAGTTTAACCTAAAAGTATTCTTGTTGTTTTGGTGTGTTTTTTTCAGGTGATCATGAAGGCCTGTTCCGGTATCAATTATGGGGAATTTGCCTCGTTTCTCAAAATTATTGCAGACAACCGTATTGCTTTTTTGAATGCTTGCTCTTCTGGAGACTCTGAATATCCCCGGCATCTGTCAGAGACCCTCACCACACTCGGACCTTATCACGCTGCCTTCGACCTACAAAGAGTGGCTCACACTATCGAGAGCCTACTCTGTAATGAAGACTTTAAGCGGCTTGATCACTCAACAATGACTTTACAGCCAGAGACTATGCTGCAGCAAATTCGAGACACCATACAATCCACAAGAGGGCAGCATTTGCTTTACCAAGAGTAAGATGGCGGACGTCTCGACTGTGTCATTATCACCTGGAAACAGAAACTTGAATGAAAAGTGCCAAGTGTGTCAAATGTTTGTGCTACTTCAACTTTAGTCTGGGAGCATTTCAATTGTCTCTGTGGCTTATGAATGGTTGGCATTGTTTTTTGCACTGAAAGAAATGGCAGAATAAATATTTAAGTTTAAAAATTATGTGAATTGTTAGTCTTTAATAGATACACATAAAAAATAGACAGACAGACATTCACACTTACATTTATTCACTCTGGACAATTATGAGTCACCATTTCCTATATGTGTATGTCTTTCATGGTTGGATGGTATAGAGAGTCTCCAAAGAGAATGGTAGCATGGAGAGGACATGCAGACTCCACACAGAAAGAACATCTTCACGGTGCACATCCAAAGAGTGAATGGTTTTCACACAAAGTATCACTTTAGAAAATATTTGGTTCTCTGGATTCTGTATTTAAGGCAGTCATCAAAATAGTCATCTAAGGATAGAAACAGATATGATTAAATGATTGACAGTTTATACCAAACCAATATACATATATCTAAATTAATTTAAACTAAATTAATCATTTGATTTCACTGACAGTTCAAGTTTTAAGTAAATTGAAGTATGACAAAGTATTGTATCTAATATACTTGTTATAGTATTTGTTTAATGGTGACAAAAAATAAATAAAATCCTGTGTACTATTAGTACATCTAAACAGTTCAGTTTGAGAATCACAATTGATAGAACTGGCCTATTTCAAAATTATTATTTACTCTATACGCCTTTAAAGCAACACTGTGTCACTTTTACGTCTAGATATGGAGCCTCAAAATCATTCAAATAATAGTCACAATTTGATATTAATGGTTTCTTGACATGACAGAGAAAGAAAGACAGTGGTCAGATAAACATTTGTATACACCCTCCTTGTTGATTACCCCATAAATTAAAAACAATTCTCAGTGCAGGTTTTATTTCAGTGAAAACATACATGACACTCTAGTAACAGTGACAATGTAACATTAATATTTCTGTCTGTAAAAGCCTGGGAGTGCTGATGTCTTTTTGGGAAATTCTAACACTTTTTTTCAGTTGAGTTTGGCATCTTCAGGCCACCAATCTGGCACAGAGGCCTCCAGCGTCACTGTAGTGTCGTCAGTGGATTTGAGCGTCAACATCTCTTTGGCATGAGCCGTGCGGACTAGGCTCAGACCCAGCTCTCCGAGCCCGGACCGGTGCTTCCCAGCTGGTTTTCCCGCCTGAGTGTGCAGTGACGCTCCGTCCTCGAGGTTTTCGGCTGAAGCTGACATGTGTACCGGCATCAGTCTTTTGCGAATCACTCCCGTGTGATGAGTTCTAGCTGTGAGCTCCTGTCCAATGTAACAACCCTTGGAAAAACTGATGCCCTGCATGAAGACGATGTTCGACTCTAGCGGTAATGCCACACCAGGAGGAAGGTCCTTTACTCCTTCTGGTAGCCCTGCAAACAAATAAACACATCCAAGGACTTTCAGAGGTGCTTCATCAAAAATCAAACTGAAGGCAGATATGATAAAATAGAATCTGCACTAAGGCTGAACAATATATAACTTACGTCATTGCTTCATGTGTATTGGTAAAAAATAATTAGGTGATCAAATTAAAAATGTAGCATCAGTGCACACATCAGGAGTGGATAAAAAGTTATTTAAACCGAAAAAGATAAATGAAAAAGTGATGCCATTTAGCTCTTATCAACGTTTTTACAGTATTGCAGGGAATGAGAGTCTGAGTTTAGACCAAAGCAGCTTCTTGAAATAACAATATATACAATAATAATAATTTTGTGATCTATTGATCTAAAAAATGGTAAATTACAGGTTTTATCATAATACAAAATTATATCAATTCAGTACAAAAAACAGTAATATTGTTTTGAAATATCACAAAGCCATGACATGATACTGAGTTGATACAATTTAAGAGGCGATTACCTATAATTTTTTTATTGTTGCATTTAGTGTGACACAGCTTATTGTAATAGTAATCATTTGTGTAAAAATGAGACCTTAAAATGTGATCTAGGCTTTATAATTAAGGATTTTAATAGATGAGAATCATCAGCCCACAGTGAGCACTGGAGCTTTAATGACCCACAACTGATAGATTGATAGAAGTTATTTGCTAATTTAATGTAATAATTAATAATTTAATTATTGACTCTAAATGCATTGCTATTTATTACTTTAGTTTGTGAAAATAAAAAATACTTTGTCAAAAGCCTCAATGAATCATGATTACAGCCATATAAATGTTTTCCAATATGATCTTACCTATTGTATATCGATGCCTGTGGTACTCCTCTGTGTCTCTTTTCTGACATGATGCAACAACATCTGTGGGGTCTTCTTTATGGTCCAGCACTAGTCTCCACCCCATTTCCACAGTTCTGGGATCAGCCTCAAACACCACAGCCTTTTCTGGAGTTAAAAGCTCTGGCCTGCTGACCTCTTGTCTTTGGGTTTTTTGCTGAGGCAACACAGCCCAAACACAGAAATTCGGACACGGGTTGATGGTGACCTTACGACGGATTTTATACACCTTTAAGTGTCTCAAGAGTGAGTCCAGGACTGTGCTGTCACACTCCAAGAGAACACCACACAATGCATCAGCTTCTTTTACACTGAAAGGACAAAAATGCCAAATTAGACGAGACATTCAAATGACGTCAAACACTGCCATCAAATCTCGTAGAAGTAAGTGGCATGGATCATTGTGTAATACATAAATAAAGTAAGCAGTCAGGTTTACAAATACAAATGGCAGAAAGTTTAGAATAAAAAAATTATCTGTTTTTTAGACTGTGATCCTCTTCAGAATAGAAGATTTTTTATTTTTTTTTCCCCGCTTCATATGCAAAAAAAGAAAAAAAAAAAGAAAAAGCAATACCAAACTCTGCAAAGGCACTTCAGTGAAGAAGATATATAATATCAGTCAAAAGACACCGCATTTATTAACTTCAAATGATAAACCAAATGAAAGAGAAGAGATATTACCGATTCTGTGGAATAGAAAAAAAAAATATGAATGTCTATTTTACCTTTTAATTACCACATTTATGTGAATCATGGAACCTGTACACACTGTCAGGAACAAATCCTGGACAAAATTTTTAATAATAATCACTCCACTTATTATTGGCAAATACTTTATAGATTACAAAACAATGGCTAAAAAGAGTGGACTAAACTTTTAATATAGATAAAAAGACTTTGGATATCGCCATATTGAATATGGTTTAGATGTCTGTGGCGGTTAATGCAAGATTTTGACCTCAATGCTGCATGCATGTCCTTCACAAACTTATGCATTAGAGAGATAAGTGCACAGATGCCACGCCCTAAACAGCAGTCATAATAACAAGCGTTTTGTCCATATTTTTAACCCAAGCTCGGTCTTAAATTTGAAAAATGTGTCATGTTTCTAATAGTCAAAACAATATTTTGGATGAGAAAGGACCTGATCTATCTTCCACGTACGCAGACCTGTCATTAAAACTCTAATCAAACCTATCTGCCTCTGTACCAGCTGGGGATATAAGTCTAACGGAGCATTACATCGATACAACACCTTTGTATCAGTTTAATATGTCATGTATTACCTGTAGAGCATGATGTCGTACAGTGTCCTCCCCTGGACATTTAACATGTGAGAGTAAATGACCGGCTGTTCGGCCTCTTCCAAAAGCCGCATGTCGTTGGTAATAATACCCTGAAGAAACGGGCTAGTGTCCTGTCCGTGAATTTTAAGCAGAGTCCTGTGAGAAAGCTGGTAGCAGACGTACTGTCCGGGGACGTTAGGACATGTCGCCGTGTCCTCACTGTACTTCCTCCGGCTTTGGACACGGCTCAAACACCGACCGGACGGTATTTTAGAGTAAAAACAGAGACAACGGCCGGAGGTGAACACACCTCTCGCGAAGGACAAGACGCCCATGTTTTAGGATTGTAAAGAGAGTAAAAATCTGAAATTAAGAAGCGTTTTCCGCCGGGTGACAGAAATAGACAGCTACATTACATCTACGCCATGTTGGAATCCCAGAATGCACTGCTCGAAAATAACAACCACACGTGAGCGGTGACAGCTGCATATTTTGGATGATTCATTCATTCAAAATAATACAGTAATAGCACATATAATATATAAACAAAACAAGGTATTTAATTATTCTTTTATCAATATATTTAATAATTAATTGGCTCATTGATTCTCTTTGGTCTAACTTAGGCTGACTTTTTTATGCATTTGAACGTTATGAATCAACGTTAGCTTAGCACTAAGCTAACTACTACTGAGCCTACTTATACTGTGACATGATGTGGGATATATGTATAAAGGTTAAAAGTTGACAAAAGACAGCCTTAAATCTTAAATAGCACTGTATATGCAGCAATGACCAGATTTTAAATGTTCATTTTTAAGTTGGAAAAATGTGTTAAATTTTAATATTTGTGTAGCTACTGAATAAAGATAGGCCCACAGGGGTAGGCTATAGGCTATTTAATGAAATAATGGTCAAGCCTTAACAGTCAAATTCATTCTCATTCTCAAATTCATTCATTTTTACTCATAGCCATAAAATATTCTGTACTGTACCTACATAAAGGGGTTATATCCCTGCCAAATTCTATAGTCTTGAATGCACTGTATCCAATAATAATTTATAATTTCGTTTCCTTCAGCTTGTCCTGTTATGGGTCATGAGGGACTAAAGCATATCCCAGCTGCTCAGCAGAAAGGCCAGGAAGAACATTGTTGGCTGAAGCAGGATCAATCCCACGACCTTCTTACTGTGAGGCAGGAATGCACTTTGTCAACATGCACCCCTGCTGATAATCTAACATTCAAATCTATACAGCAGTTAACAGACATTATGAATGCCCATTTTAATTCACAAAAGCACCAATGTTTCAAATACATTTATTTCATAAATAAAACAGTCTTTGTTCAAGGCACTTGGAAGTGTAACAACAATGAGTAAGTTCAGAAAATCTTTCAATAGGAGAAAAAACTAAACTCGTCTAAACAGTGAATACTTGTAAAAGCGGAACTATCTGAACAGCTATGGATGGGATTTCTAGTTTTTCTACCTACAGACTGTGGTCTACCATAATTTCCCAGTTCTAAAGCATGCATCTACTGTTTCAGTTTGCAGAAAATAACTATTTATGCTACGTTCGCCCATATATTTTTCAGCCTTGGTTGTCAAATGACATACAACATTTTGTTTGGTTGTCAGAAGGTTCTCCAGTTACTACTTGTCACATCTATGTTACTTAAGCAACACTCATCCAAGTTACATTTCTAAATATAAAGCCTGCAACATTTCAACAACAATCACCTTTCTCTCCAAAGTCAGTCATTATGAGGTTGAACAGCGTCTTGCACTTGCTATTAAGTTGATGATCAGACACATTAATCATATCACATCCAGTTCAGTAGATCAGATCAATTGTTTAAAACAGTCTAAACCTTTTATTAGCTGAAATTATTATATTAACAGACTAATCAAATGTTAACCAGATCCAAATGCTATTTAGAGCATTAAATAGCTCCCAACAGTGAAGCCTCGTTTATAATGGAGCAGTATGGTACAGGTTGGGTCAGTATAGGTTTTCATTGCCAAAAGGGTATAAAGTTTTCTGATTGGCTGATAGATAAACCTTGTGCAAGGATTGAAAAAGAGAAATAAAATGACAACGCTTTCTCAGTGTCTTATTCTTACGATAAACATTCATATTAGAGAAAGAGTAAGAAATGTTGTATTTTAGTTAGGTCTGTGTCAATTCGTGTTGGATTTTCATGGGACGCTACAAATGTGCACAGATTAAACTATGTCTGAATGCATTTGGAACAGGGGGCAGTACCAACATATGCTGCAAAACTGCCCCTGGAACAATTCAATTTAAAAAGCAATCAAACAATCAGAAAAAAAATGAGTAAAGCCCACCCCTTTACAGAAAGCCATTACAATTAGTCACAGGATTTGGCAGGAAATTGGCGTCAGTCCAATGGGTATCAAACCCATTTCACTTTGTTATGTGGGATGGGTCTGGCTGGCCATGCTTAACTATTGCAACAGTACACAGCTATACTTCCAGCCCCTAACCAGTGCTCCTGGGAATTTGTTGTTGTCTTTTTTATTTCTTTCAAATACAAAAACTTGTAAGGTGTGCCACTATGACACAAGCCTTCAGGGGTTACCCATCCCAAACTGTGTTGTACTGACCCAGCCTGTACTGTACCACTGAATGGAACAGTGAATCTTGCTGGTGTGCTGGTTCTTCTAGTCCTACTGTGTATTGTTTATCTTTTCATCTGGTATGATTGAAGTTCTATCCAGAGATGTTCAAACACTTGCTGCTGCATCAAAGTGCTGTCCTAGTTTACTAATTAAAACATTAGTTTAAATCCACACTGAGGTCTTCCCATTTTTTACTGAAGCAGCAGTCTTCTCGGAGGCTGACTTTGGCCTTGCTCCTTGTTTCTCTTGGACCATATTGACTCGGTTTTGTTCGACCATGGTCCCTGCAGACACAGGACTACTACTTCCAGATGTTTGCTGGGTATTTTTGGTTTGATAAGTTTGAAAGGCCATATCAAGCTGCTCTTGGGCGACCCGTAGGTGACGGTGCAGACTTGCTAAATCCGAGGGTATGTTCTCATCCGGGCTGGCGCAGTGCTGCTCTTGAGCCACGTTGGCCATGTTCTGCTCATGTGGAATGATACTGTTAGGGATCCGGCTGGGTTTGTCGGACTTCATCACAAGGTTGTAACCTGGCGGAGAAGATGGGATGTTTCGAGAGAATGGGTATCTGTATGACGTCAGAGTTCCTCGGTTTCTCCTGTGGCGAAAGGAGTCCCGGAATGCACCGACTGCTATGTGAAGCATCTCGCAGACATTTAGCACAAGACAAAGACAGCTGACCACGTACATGATGAGGAGGAAGATGGTTTTCTCTGTGGGCCTTGAGATGAAGCAGTCCACTCTGTGTGGACAGGGAACCCTATTACAGACGAATGAGGGGCTAACTTTAAAACCATAAAGGAGGTACTGTCCAGCCAAGAATGCAACTTCAAAAATAGCTCGGGAAGTGAGCTGAAGAACATAAATTCTCATAAGCCCTTCTTGAATGATTCTACGTCGGCCGTCATATTTAGTTTGCCCTTTGCCGTTGGTGCTTATTGGCTCGTTTTTCATGTCCTGCATTTCAAGTGTATCCTCAAAGATCATGGGCTCAGCATCATCGTCAACATTATCCTCCAAGACCTCCTCCAGATGTTGGCCTTCCCGCCATCTTGAATGCAGCGAAAGCTTCTTACGCTGCTGTATTCTTTGCTGTTTCCTGCGCTCCTCCTCTGAGGTCCTGGCAATCTTGTGAATAGCGTAACCCATGTACATGACAGAAGGCGTAGATATCATGATGATTTGGAAAACCCAGAAGCGGACGTGAGAGAGTGGAGCGAAGGCATCGTAGCAAACGTTGTCGCAACCCGGCTGTTTGGTGTTGCAGGTGAACTTGGTCTGCTCATCCGAGTAAATGGACTCTCCCCCCACCGCTGTCAGGACGATCCGGAAGATGATGAGCACCGTCAGCCACACTTTCCCCACAAAGGTGGAGTGGTTGTGGATCTCTTCCAGGAGACGAGTGAGAAAGCTCCAGCTCATGTTGGACCAAAAATCTTTTTAACTAGAACCTGAAAAAAAGGAAAAATATCAAAGTTATTCTGATGGTTTGCTGATTTAAAAAAGCTCAGAGAGACAGTGCAGGCAGTTAAACTTATATATGAGACCATATTTTTCGTCAGAACAACACAAACTTTAAACACTTTTGAGATGTATTAGTCCCATCTAAATTTGGCGCAGTATAGCTGAACTCCGTTATTTGGTAGAAACCCAGGAAAGTTATGCTGTGTTGCTTTAAAGCAGCCAAAAATGCTTGTTTAATTTCTTTGTCAAACATCTCTGTTGTAGAATTCAAGGCCAGTCTTGGTCTGAACAAAGGAAATATAAGGATGACACTGGGTAAAATAGCTGACCTCTACCCTTGAGGAATGTGGCTAAAAGGAAGTTGAAGTTGGGGACAACACAATTTATATTCATTAAATCCAGGACAGAAACAAAGAAGAGAGGCTGAGTTACCAGCAGGCAAACCTAATGTTCAAGGTTTTAATACTGTATATAGTTACACTATGGTTATACTAATACTAATACATTGCACCAAATTGAAGTTTAGAGTTTAGGATTAGCTTAGCGTCCAATTAGCTGCGTCTTCAACGTCAGAACGGCAGTTATCTTCACCTCATTAAACATTACGTGATTGAATTGACAGTATTTATTGGTGTTTTACGTTGCCACCCTTTTCTCTGTTGACATATTCAGCTGAAAATACACTTTATCAGCAGCTGTTAAACTTCCTGGATCATCATATGACAAGCCAGAGTAGATTTTTTGTGTAGAAGGTTTTCAGTTCCTGTATAGTGGTTTTCACAAATTATTGCTTTTAAATTATACTATTTGGGGTTGAAACCATTTTCCCCAACAAGAATTTTAAAAAAAATCAGGTACAGTCTGTTTAAAACGGCAGGGGTTTGAGGAGTGAAATGTGTACATTAGCCACTAGATGTCACCAAAGAGGCCAAAAAAATGACACACCCCATCTTTAATGCCATTGAGAAAGAGCAAACCAGGCAGAGGCAACTAAGACTTCACTTGTAAGTTTGCAATTTTAGAACAGTCAAGTCTTGGTCTTAGTACCCTCTGTTCTCAGGGAGAGTGCTTGATCATAACACTAGTCAAAGAGAACACAATGCATGAGACTTGTAGATTTCTCATTCATTCTGATGCCAAGACAAAACAATGCTCTGTATTGCTCATTGTAAGTGAGCCGCATGACGCATTGTGCCACACAAGCTTTACCCAGCACGCTACGTAACACTTCCAGTACAACTGAAAATGCAAGCTCAACAATGGTTTATATGGAGCAATAAATATGTTGTGATGGATGCTATACTGTAAAACATGGACCATTCTGAACGCTGTAATAGAATAACAAAAGAAGTGAATATTCTGATAGCTGAATTTTAGTTAGCTTTTACTGTAAAAAGGGTGGCAGTGCTTGAATTTCTGAAAAGCCCATTGTGGTAGAGGACCGTCACTTGAGGAACACGTTGCCTGACTGAGAGCCTCACACTATCATCACTGTCAGTCATTAGAGGCTATGTCATCTGAATGAGGTTTCGATGTTAAGACAGCATCAGGCTCACATTCATTCACAGAGCAGAGACATAGCCCAGTCTGGGTTGATCTCATGGGTTAGGGGTTAGCGTTGGCACTGTGTTCTCTGGCCTGTGATGTGCCATGTCCCCTGCCATCTGAGGTGAACATGAGGCTTGTACGGCTCCAAAACGACTCCCCTCCAGACGTAGCACTGCTTACACTGGGGAGAGCGCAGTTAAAATGAGGACAGATGGCACCAATGGTTGGCATCTTGAATAGCGTGACTACAAAAAATGTATAATGTTGAAATTAACCCTTAACCGTGCACAGGGAGATGTATTTTACTCCTGTATGAGCTTATTAAGTTGCCGTATTATGCCCAATCACCCATCAATGTTGTGGTTACCTCTTATAACCTATTGAGCCACATGAGAACTAAAAAAAGTAGATGATTTTGCATGCGACAAATCTTATGGCAACCAATTTCACAAAAAACAACCATATTTTTCTCTGACTTTTTGTAATGATTTTAGTTTTAAACACAGAGAGATGGTAACAACTCATATTTAGTAATAAAGAACACGTCTCAAGGTCTCGAAATGTTGAATATTCACTATGTAACCCTGATAAGGGGTCAATAGCTGGTCATTGAGTTTATACACCATACACGTTATCTATAGAAACTGGTGTTATAATGCTAGTAAAACAGTAGTAAAACGATTTACCCAATGCAATGCCTAGTTTCTTTCAATATCATAAAATGAATGCACTATTTAAACAGCCATGCCATATAAAAATAAAATATGATGACATTTAAATACTTGTTTGAGCCAGTTAAAAAACCGAATGGATACACTGTGAATGTCATTTCATCCATTTGGAAAACACACAACTGATTTCTACAAAACTGGTTGATCAATCTAAGCAACTTTTAATGACTTGATATTTAAAATAATAGGTTTACTTTATTAAGAGTTGTTAGGTTTAAGTATAAGGCATTTTAAAATGACGCACCTACTTAAAAAAAATGTTGTGTACATACTTGACCATATCCTCAGCAAAAGACTATAAGTCATGTCTTTGTTTGTCATGTATAAATCTTTACTGAAGGGAGACATATTGATTGTCGGTAGATGGCAATCATAAATTATCTTCCAAATAACATTCAATTAATAATGTTAATCCAAAGCAAACAACATAATGTTTCTGATGGAGATACCTACCTGGAAAAGTTGCCCATTAGTTTTCCATCCAACTGTTCGTCCATATCTACTCCAGTCTAATCCATCTTACACTGCTTCCATCCTGGGCTTTTTTTTTTGGAAGAACTTTTCAGACAAGCAACAGGGATGGAACCTATCTCGACTCTGTTTCCTCACTCTGTGCAGATGTGAGATCTCACCTCTCTGAATGCCTCACATTCTGGCTCGGGTCTGGTTTCTATTACACCAGCCTTCTGCCCGAGAAGGAAGTATGAAAAAACAGAAAGGCAAGGAAAAAAAAAAAAAATCCTCCTCTGGCAAATGACCCTCATCCAAGAGTTCAGACTTGAGGATACGGCAGCGCGGAGTGAAATGAACACTCAGCTGGGGGAGCGTGCTAATGACAGAGCACCCCCCGACTGTCATGTGCAACATTTGTAACACACATGAGGAGCATCTCTGTCTCTCGGAGTTCATCTGTCGACAGCCAATGGGTGCCTCTGCATGACTCGCCTGCGTCAGCCTTACAGCAACAGCTGATATGCAACAAGCAAAAGAACAAACGTGCACTCAAGTAAATGTTTTGTAACTTAAAAATGAATGAATTGAAGAATAAAACTAAACTTTTTTGTGGTGAACACTGAGAAAGAAAGGACCAGCTTCAAGATTTGAAGGAGTTGTTAGCAACTTAACCAACAACCTGGATTAAGGCTGATTTTTTTATTTTTTATTTTTTGCTTTGTTGAGCTAAAATTTTAGCAATGCATTAACAAGATACAGTGAGCTGAAAACATTCGTAGTGTTGAACTAGCAGCTAAATGCTAGAATTGGCTTCTTTACAAAACAGCATCAGGACTTAAATGCTGCATTAACCTTTGTGTTCTGGTACCAATTCACCATCTAAAAGACATTACATGAAACTGAAGAAACAGAGGTGACGTCAAACTATTAGCAGAGAGTTCAGCATTAGATGGTTGTTATCTTGCAATCCTGTCTACCTCGTTGAGCGTGCATTGCCAATTTTTTTTTTTACCTATGAGACGTGAGGCCTGGATCTGATGGACAAGGTTTGCCACAGAATTATTTAGGTAGAAAAAAGTTATATTGTGTTGCTTTGGAAAACTGTGACCAGGTTTGACAGCTTTTTAACAGGACACTAAACTCATTATTATTATCAGTTACATAATTACAGTGGGAGAGATCGAGGACAAAAATGTCACAAAGACAAAAGCCATGTTGCCTCGAAGCAGATCCGTTTGTTCAGCAGGTGTACTCATTCATCTCAAATGTCATAATATTTAACTATTATGTTCAGGCAAATGGCCAGATCACAGCAGTGGACAGGTCAGGCCCTAACCCACTACACATCCTTTGTACAAGTTTAGTACAGTTTTTTACTAAAACTTTTTAACAATAATGCAACACTTTTTTTTTTTTTTTTACCATGGAATACATAGCCTACTTCATAGTTACTTCACGTAGATGACTTCTGAATTACTTCATCCCTAGTCATTTAGATTTTAAGTAGACATAATTTTACTAACTTATTTTGATTAATTGAGTTTGGCCATAATGAAAGAAGAATTCCACAATAATTGAGATATATGTCATCAAATATTTATTAAAAGAGCTAATATGGTCCCTTAAACCTACAGTATGCATTCTATCGTCCAGAGTCACTAAAGTAGCAGGTGTGTAATGTTTTTTTTTTATGCATGTAGGTCTATAAAAAAATCCAATCATTTCATTTTCTTTGTTCTGTCTTGATGCAAGCTATTAGCAACACGGAAAAATAGTCTGTTATTTACGATTATGAATAGCCCTTTTTGCCTGTGTCCTTTTGAAACAGAGGGCAATACAGAGAGCTGACCCGTGCTGTTCTATGGACATATGTATATTATTATTATTACATAAGATCTTTGCACTGAGGTCCAAAAGGAATTAAAACAGCACTTTGTGAAATTGAAGACAAAAAGCACATGGCTAACGTAGTATATTACACAAAATTTCAGCTAAACATGCTAAATGGGCTAATGTCATTGCCTCCCTGAGCGTTGTAAACATTGTAGATAGAAAACAGAGCAATGGGATCCTACTGTAACTTTGCAGCAGTGATTATATTATCCCGAGTACTGTTACGGAATACATACATATCTAACAGCTTAAGTAACCTCAGAGTGACTTCTGAGACTAAATGTCTCTGTGCCGTAGGTTTATGTGGTTCTTTTAATAAAAATTTGCCCGGTGCACGATAAGAGTCAGGAACAATGATTTTATTGGGTTTTGTGCCTTACAGCTTTAAAGATAAACTCCAAACATGTGCTTGCACTCTTTTATCTTTGCTTTTCCTTCTCAGAAAATGTGGGATAAAGCACACCGAGTCACATGATGTCCGGAGCTCTACGGACTATACATACCAACATAACTTCATTTCCTTCGCCTCAAAAGAATTGACAGAAGAGTTTGATTCATGAAAGATTCAAGTTTTAAAAGGAATTTCTCTGTCCCTTTCTTCTGCGAGCCAAACAGTGCTGTCAGGTTCGAGAAAGGATCTAGAATTTTTAATAGAGGACAGATAAACGACTCAGTGTCTGGCTTATGTTAATCAGACATCTCTGCTCATTGTTACACTGACCATGTTATTATAACTTTTCTGGCACCAGGCTTTCAATAACCCTTAATTATGGCCTGTTTACGACCATAAAGTGAAGAATAACGTGCAAGACATTGGAAAAATCATCATTAATCTGATAATGACTCTTTTTATTGTTCCCAGAACTCTGGTCTTGGGTGTTTTACAAGATTATTAATACGTCTGAAGCGCTGAGACCACATTTCAAGAGTTAGATGCAGAGATATAAAAGTTTGCCGTTAGATCTTTATTTTCTGTTTAAATAATTATGGTCCGAAGAGAGCCAGCCATATGGGCCTTCAGGTCTCTCGGTTCAGAGGCCGTAGCCCTAAAGGCCGGCCCTGTGCGTTTGACAGAAGAGATGTAGCATAGCCCTCCCCTCGGTGCAGCAAGGAGCGCTACAGCACAGGCGACGCTGCTGGAAAGACCCATTTGGGCTTTGAACATGTGCTACCCCTAAGGGACCAATAAGCACGTGTCTTTAAGTTGCAAGGCATTCCTCACTCTCCAAAATCCTCTGTCAAACCCAGATATGCAGATGGTCCATCCTGTGAAGACGACTGATGAGTGAAGGATGGAATCAGTGCCAGTTAGTGTCTTATACATTTACATTTACTGATGATCAGTTTTGTGTACTTTAAGAAAATTAAATGTAACTTTTTGAAGATAATTTGAATCCCACTTAGAATCATATTTCACCCAACATTACGTCCATTGGCAAAACAATTAAACCTGACTTTGCAAAGGGCAGGTGTTTTAGATGAATACATGGTTGGTAATGGATGCAGCCAATCTGAAACACGCTAAACAACCACAACTGCCACCCCTGCCACACCATTGGTCTGAACCAGTAGCAGTTTAATTTCAGTTCACATGAAATCACATCGCCCTCAGCAGGACAAGATAGATTTCTGTGAATTCACAAATCTTGCAAGAATCCAGCTGTTGTGCAAGGTAAAACGCAAATAAGAATCATAAAATCAGTATTTATAGTTTATATAAGTTTGTGGGTCAGTATTGTAGCATGTTTAAATGCAATTCTACTCTTTATATCTGCTAGGAATGTAACATTAGCTTTAGCATAAACACTTTACTCTCCGCACCATTTAATACATTCCTGTAATTCTGTGTACCACAATACTCACTGACGAATTGTAGCAACTTTTACTGTTATGTTCCATTTTTGTTTAACAATACTACACCATTTTACACAATGCACCTTTATATTCTAAAATCAAAATTATTTATTCTCTCAAATGTTAAGGCTGCACTTTTTTCCTGTGTTGTAAGAGTACATATATAACACAGGCTATAAAGTCCCTTCTATTGAGTTAGAATGGACCAATGACAGCGTGAGGCCAGTGATTACGTCTGGTTTTGTGCTCGGTGTCCCTGTGTCCTCAAACATTTCAGTCGGTCTTAGCTTTGGGTAACTGTGGTTTACGTTGATAAATATTGATTGGAGAGCCCAGAGCCAGGAAAATAGTGTGCCATTCCCCTGTAAGACATAGTCTGACATTGCTCTTGTTGCAAGGACTGGCATCATGTGATTCCCAAATGCCAATATTTAATATTCATTACGTTGAGGTTATATTTAGAATGGTTTGTATTTTGATGGTGGTAGACAATAATAAGATAAAAAAGACACACAGATAATTTTGATGATTTTAGAATTGTTAATTGGGTAAACTTAATTGATTCAGTTGACAGTGTAGTAATGCATTTACCCAAATAACAAAGCTATCAATCTATTTACTGTATTGCTTTAACTTAATTTTTTAAATATTCTATGTCATTGTCTCATTCAGGAGGTCACAGGGAGCTGCGAGGGTTTTCACTGCTGAAATGATGCAACACGGAGCAGCGAACATCTCGACAACTCTCCTTGGCCGCCACTAAAGTCATTGCAGTGAGTTTTGTATCCACATGTATCGTACGGAAACAAAGTTGATGCGAGCAGACTGGGGCCTGTGGAGGTCTGCGTTTATGTAAGAGATCAAGTCGGACCACGTGGCTCGGACGCGCCCCCCCTCAGAGAAAAGACTGACATAAGACACCAGACTAAGACAACGTGCAACTTGGTGTTTTGGGCTCCTCTTGCATCTCTCCAACCCGCCATCATTAAAGTGCTGTAGCAGGGCCACGGAGGGCTGTCCTATAGGCTGCCTGAGAGTTGTGGCAGTCCCATCTCATTTGTTCATTTTTTTTTCTTCCAGTTTCTCCACTGAGTCTATCCTACCCCCGGGCTGAGTGCGTCCCGTGCCAGTTTGACTAAAGCTGCACTCCACTGAAGCGACTGAGATGAAAAGCCTTGAGGAGGATGCCAACAACTTCATCAGCTCGGCGTCTCTCCCACATATGAGCGAAGCAACTTGTGTTACATGTGCCTTACACTGTTTTAATACGGCTCTGCAAATGCACCAGTCACTAGACTAAGAAAAAAAAAGGAAAAAACAAAACATTTTAAACTTTAAGATACTCTGAAATATCTTCTGTCTACCTTCATTTGATAGAGTACTAAACCAAAAGGTCAGTGCAATGCGCAATGTTAAGACACAAAAAAATTACTTTTTATTTTAAAAACTAGTGCTAGAAAAGGTGTTCTAAAAAGTAATGCCCTAATTCAAAGTCTGAAGATATAATGCAATGTAATTGAGTTATGTACAGACCATTCATAAAGTGCTGTCCTGGGTGGCCAGTTATACCACTGTCTACCACTAGATGGAGTCCTAAGCTATGTCACTTTGAACAGAATTTTGTTGAAATACAGACTGAGCCCACAACTCTAGTGCAGGGGGGAACAAACCTTTTTTCCTTAATGCAGTAGTTGGTATGCAATTTCAGTTGCACTGGTCTATTTTAGCATATCGTTTTTTGTTTTTAAAGTCTATGAATATTAAGCATATTTTCACAATTTTAAGCAGACTTTTAAGCTGCAAAACTGCAAAAAATCGATATCACCATTAAAGATACAGTAAAAAGATGATTTAAATGCATATTAGGTAGTAACATGTTTACATTGCCTCAGTAACATTTACAAATATTTAAAGGCTTTAGTACCCTTACTCCTTCTGCTTATAATAAACAACACGGCGACAAAAATACTTGATTACAATTAAAGTTCAAGTAGAATATATCTAACGACTCAAGACAAAATTTTCATTATATTCATGATGTTGCATGTGGCTGCTAAGCTAAGCTAAGTTTCTATTTTTACCCTCATAACTGAATCTAAACTGTGCATTTAAAGACAAGGTGAGGTATTAAGTGAAGATTTGCTTACATGATTTGTGCATTCTCGTGCATTCAAGTTACTCTAATTCAATAATGGTTTAGGTTAGGTTTTTCATTAGGGCAGTCAAACCTAGTGTGCAACTTCTCATCCCAGTAAACAAAATAACAAGCCTTTCGTTGCAGGGCTATAGGGGCTTAATCTTTGACATTATTGTGTCTGAAGTGCATGTCAGGGGCCAATCTGGGGGCAAGCCCAAGGGAGCGGCAGACCTAGGCAGGGTCATTTACTGTAGTCTACCAGAGATACGGCAGCTCCACTTTTCAGACGCCTTAGTGTCATTGCCTTTCCAGTTAGTGAACTTCAGAGACTGGTAGCAATGCTTCCGGCCTAACAATAACGACAATAATAACGTCTTTATTCTATGACCCACACTTAGATCATAAAACCTCAGCACATGGAGATAATGTGTAGTGATAAGGCGTGGAATATGACAGTCTGTCTCATAAACTTGGAGTTCTTCGATTAGATTAGAAATGGATCAAACAATTGGCAGTGTTTTATTTCATTCATTCTGCTTGGACATGGGTAAGTGGTGAAGCAATTTTTAATGGTAAATGTTGTATGTGTGCATTACATTAATATCTATTTGGTTATAATGTGCTGCCCGTTGTTCACAGACGAAGTGCAGACTGCTTGGAAAGAGATATATAGATAGATAGATAGCATTTTGGTAGATGTTATATTAGCTGAGTCCGTGAGGGTTATTCAGCTAGTTATGTTTACATTTGTTCATTCAATAATCAACTTTCTACCATTAAACCCATTGCAGGTTGCAGAGGGCTAAAGTTTACAGCACATTAAGACTTGTTAAAAGATGGTAAAGTGTCAAAGCACATTGCACATTCATATAAATCATCATAGTACACTGCATACCCACAGATGCTGCTCTGCTCCTGTTGATCAATTTTGCGTCACTTATAAAGGCATTGTAAAGCTAATATGATACTCTTAGTGTCTAGCCATAACTGACAAAGCCACAACCTGCTGTGAGGCAGAAGCTACACACTCCTATAGGCATATACTTAATAATGTCTGTTTTTTCAATGACCTAAAACTGGATTGGGACCATTATAAAAGCTTTATAAAAGCGGAATTTTTTTTTAATTAAATGCCTGTGAACAAATATTTTCTCTTTTTATTTTTAAGCCAATTTTTTGGTGACCCCAATAAAATCTTTGGGGACTCACTTTGCACTCACCCAACCCAGTGTTTGGTAACCACTGTACTAAAGGACTCTGCCTTCAACTACAACCACACTATTTCAACAACATGTCTCTTGATGCATTGAAAAGTTTTATTGAGCTGGGGAGATGTATGTTCTCACAAGATGGGACTATGCCTTGTATTTTACCGCTGTGTAGTGTTGTTTTTAAATCGTCATGGAGTATAGTGGGTTGCAATGTGGCTAGGAGGGGTTATTTTATTTCATTTCTTATCATTTTTCATGCAGGAACCATCAAACTTACAACCACTATTTAAAGCTATTGCACTGCTATGTAATTTATGGCAAAACGTTCCATAGTGGTCTTTTAAATGAATGAAAGAAGCCCATGATCTGCATTGCCTGCACTGGATTTTTGGTCAATTGACCTTAACTCCACTAGATGGCACTAGACTCCTTTTGAATATTTCCTACATTGCTGGCTTTAAATTAGAGTAATTTTTACTGGGGTTATTAGGTGTTACTGACCGGATAAAAGGAGGATTTGTGATAATAGGGCAATGACCAAGGTATTATTGACTTTAACAGGTAGATGACGACAACTAATGCTGAAGCATAACAACTGCACACAGATACCCAGAAAGATTTATGTGACCATGTTAGCAGCTGGTAAATATTTGGATAAGATGAAGTATTTTTTTAGTCTAAACAGGTTATAATACTATCCAGTTTTGCGAGATTATGAGTGCTTTACTTGTCGTTTTCACTTGTTAGACATTTTTAAATTTACATTTTATTCTGCTTCTGCTTCAAATTAAATGTGTTTAAATATATGTAGGTTTTCCAGCCCATTTACAGACAGATGTAGTTAGTGAGGCATTTTAATCACAGTGACATTCTGGCAAACACTACTTTGTACAGACCCTTTGTGTGCCATTCCTTGCCAGGGTCACATCAAGTTCACAAACAGTTCACAAACAAACACATGATTTGAATTATCTGCAAGGTATGTGTACATTGGAAGGTTGAGAGAAAAAAATACTATACAAGAAAATAAGTGTTTAGCTATGTTATGTCAGACTTACAGTGTGATAGACATTATAATGGCACATACATAAGGTGACGAGTTAAGTGGAGACTATCCAAGCGGGCAGGTTTGGAAGAAAAAACATCTTCTGGAAAAGTAAGGTGACTGTGTGTTTGTCAGTAGCACAGGGGTTCCTCAAGGCACTGTTTTTGCTCCATTCCTGTTCACAATGAAATACTGATGGCATTACGTTCCCCCTAGATCCACAAAATCAGCGACTGAAGAAGACAGATTATAGTCATATCTAAGCAGTGGTGGAATGTAACAAAGTACAAATACTCTGTTACTCTGCGTAAGTACAATTTTCAAGTATCTGTATTTAAAAAGCAGGTACTTCTATGTTTAAGCAAATATCTGTACTTTCTACACTACATTTTTTACGTTGGCTTTACAAGTACATTTAAAATTTGCATTTGTAAACTGTTGTAAATGTGCAACACCTTAAATTAAGTGTTTAAGTGGTACGTAACTATTTACCTAAACCTATAGCACAGAGTTTTACGAAGTACATGCCATATGCCATCTGAACAACAAGCCAAACCAGGTTCAGGCCTCCCTGTGTGGAGCGATGTGGAGGATGCACACAGCTTTTCACCAGAACATGCGTCAATATGCACCGTGCTGGAAACATTATTAGTCACAGTGGCTGAATAACGGTGTGTTTGATTTTTGCATGAGTGTGCATACTGTCAAAAAGCACAAGAGGAAGAGCGCAAAAACTGGACAATACTCCGAATGATTGTTCCTCATCAGGTGTACCTCAACTTTGTGACAAACTTAATGTGTTGTTAGTAAAAGTCCACCATCAGTTTATTTTAATTATTCCAATCTGGTTACAGTATGAGTGTCATTGTAAACAGAGTAAACGGCAAAGGTGGTAAAAGACATGGATCAGACTGATTAAGGAACAATACTTTTACTCAAGGATACAGTCCTCATGTGACTCTGATTAATGAGTTTTTAATCCTTCTTAATTCTTATTTAACCAACCTTTTTTATTTATAAACTGAATTAATTTTATATGAATTAGTTAAAGCTGACTGAAATACTTTTACTTGAATACTCTAAAGTAAAGTAAGTTTAAAAGCAAGTACTTTAATATTTTCACCTAAGTAATCATTTTAATGTGATACTTTTACTTGAGCACATTTCTAGCCTTTATCTGTACTTTTACTTAAGGAGAGGACTTGAGTTCTTCCTCCACCGCTGTATCTTAGTCATACACCTGATGATACAGATACACATAACAGGAGATAAGGTAAAAGTCACCAAACTGACCATCACTGTTCTGAACAACTGATTACTTTATTAAGTGAGCTTAATTAAGTCACACTTGATCACACAAGTTGTAAACACTGATTGCAGTGCACACTGCTTTCTTGCTATTATCACCAAAGAACATATTTAAAAGTGACAGCATGACACAAAAGACATAAAAAAAAAATAAAAATACTTTGCAGCCTGAAATAATTATTACAAGAAGAGATACTTGAGACAAGACAAAAAAACCCACACATACCAGGCAAATGATTTGATAAGAAATTATTATATAGGACGTTTGACAGGACATTTAGTAACTGTGGTTTGTGTTTACGCCGTAAACTTTACGGGTCAGTCAGCAACTAAAATGTTTGGTGCTGGTTAGGTTGAGGTAGAATGTACTTTCTGGAGCACCGTTGACAAATGTTACCTCTTAATGGCAATGTATGTATAGCTTAATGTGTAATGTAATGTGTGATTTTCTTTATTGTGAAACATATTTTACCTCTTATTTAGTAAAAAACGACCTGGACTTCTTTTTCCTGGCCTATGTCAATCTACAAATTATGATACAACATTATAATGATGAACAAAATAATGTGTATTCAGCTCAAACGTCTCCAGCCCAGACAACCAAAACGCACCATTACCACACACGCACAATTCCTGCTTAACAAGTGCCACCTTAAAAATGCACTGTCATACTTATCTGCATATGCAGCAGTGATGATTGCTAACTAGGAAAACAAAGGTGTAAATGTGGACAAGGGCAAATGAATGGCTTATGGTGGATAAAATAAATCAGAAAATAAAAACAGATCTATGACTAATTCCAAGAAGAGGAAATAGAACATCGCAATAATTAAATATTAACATATAAAACAGTTTTAGGCTTTCACCTTTGCACATCATCTCTCAGTCAACAACATAAAGGTTGCAGTACCAACAATTGACAGGCTCAGTAAGTATTACAGATTTGGTGCCAAACACTTTAGAGCCTGTTGCGCAATACTAAAGTCTTTTAACCTGATGGTTGTTAGTACATCATGGCAAATATCTATGGCATTTACTAAACTTATTATATCATTATCATTAAACAGATTCTTTTTAGGCATTAAACAGATTCTCATTAGCTTTTAAACACTGCAGAACTACAGGGTAGGTTCGGCTATGTTATAAAGTTGTCAGTACATGGCTAACAGTGTATGCCCATGTCCCAGATGCTGTAAAGAGGTTACTGAGTGGTGGCTGGCAGGCTAACAAAAGTTAAGCGGTCTCACTGTGTCAATAGAGAGCCTCCTCTCCCTGTTTTTTTAAGTAGTAAACTGTCAAAATGCTCTTTGAGCAATTATTAAACAAAACCCAAGCTGTGCTTACCTGTCCATATGGCTAAAGCAGTATCTTCTTAGAGTTTTATAGTAAAAAAAAATCCTGGGCGTTTCACTTGTCAGCACTGACACAATGGGTCGTTTTTCTCTCCACCGAGTACAGACAGGACACTAAGGAGGGCAGCATCCTGCCAAAGGCCCTATTGTTTCTCATCCGCTTGGATTGTCATGCCCATCGAATGTTTATCTCTGTAATTCTGGATGACTTCTACAGATATCTCATACGTTCTGAAATAAACAATTACATAGGTATTGTCTGCTTTACTGTGATTACTGTAAACGCACAGTCTTGCCTTTATACCCCATCAATATGTTTTGTAAATAAAATATATTTTTATTTAGCTTTCTTTAATATTAAATACTTGTCTTTATGTAAATATGCAAAAACATCTTTATTTAGATACATGTCCATCCAGGTACATCCAGGCATTAACTATAGGAACACTACTGCATTGTTTTTGGATACTCCCATGTCAAATGTATTGCATATAATAATGGCAATGTGCATGTGATAGACTTAAAGATACCTAGTGTAAAGGCCTCATGTTGTGAAATATGTGCATTGTGTCATTTTAATATAAAAAAAAATTGTGATGTCAGATAATAGATAGGAAATTACCCAGGCTGCCTTGTGTATCTCATACATGTCTAACCTCCCGGCTGAGCTACCAGGATGCACCACATTGCCTGGTTATGGCTCAGGTTAGACAATTGTGGGCTCTGGGTGCAGTCAAGCCAGTTCACTGCCCTAATAGTTTATAATGTTCCATGAAAGTGGGTTAGCCAAGCAACAGGGCATGAGGTGGGCTGATCTCATGTATTTACAAGGCCTATCTTTACAGTATTCAAAGGTTATGTCCAAGGCCGAAAAAGCATGTGAGTGGCGTTTTTCTGAGCTGGGTACAGATCTGCCATGGCATTCCAGGAAAAGAAGTAGTAAATAACCCCTAGAATTCACATTAATCACATAAGCATCCCATGATTTTTTTTTTCTGTACAATGTATGATTTTTAATTTTTCAACAGGATGCTGTATAGTGGAAAAAAAAAAAGTTGGCCTTGATATATTGTGTGTGGAAATCATCAATCATCAAGGTCACGGTCCAATAAAAGGTTACTTAGAAAGCAAACACCTAAAGTCCAGATGCCTTCTTCCTTATCTTGATATGTTTTTATCGTGTTATAAATAGATTAGGTAAAATATTTCAACATTTTCAAAAAGCCTGTCTGCACAATGTTTATTTTTCTTTCTTTTTTTCCCCTAAAGTAACAGACAGTTTCAAAGACTGCAGCGTCACATGGTTACCTCCAGATGTGAGTGAGTACTTGACCTACAAAAGCCCAATGTTTCAACACACAGTGGTCTGGGATGCATGTCACCACAAAAATAAGCAAACATGAAACGAAACCAGAGATTGATCTTTTGTAGCATCGTTAAGAGAAAGGAACACAGTGTGGCGTGTGTTCCTTTCACAAAGCAGGACATCTGGTTAGCAAATAAATGTCTTTATACCTGTACAGACGCTTCAAGTCGGGTTATTCTGTTATTGTTTTTTTATACTTAGGAAACTTCAGTGATAGATATTAACAGAGACAGACATTTTTTGCCAAATACAAAAATCATTTCAGACTGAAAGCAGTGCCTCATGATCAGTGCTAGATTACAGCTCATCCAACCACTAAAACCTGCCCAGTTGTGCTTTATTTATTCTGCACACTATCACAAAATATGAATTATAAAGTAGAGATCTGGGGTCAGAAGCAGATATTTACAATGTAAGCCTTAAATTAAAGCAAAACTCTGTAACTTTTTACAACAAAGCATAGCTTTGAAAATGAACAAAATGTGTAACCTTGTGTCAATTTCTTGACAACATGAAAAAGGAAGCACAAGCCCTTTTTTATAGACCTAGTGCACTGAGTTTACCACATACTTTGCCAGAGAGGCTAGTGATACAGAGGGCCCTTGGCTGGTGGTCCCTGGGAGTCTCAGTGTGCACTGAACTGGGTAGAAAGGTCAAATTAGTTAAGACATACATGTTTAATTTAAACTGTCACAGTTTATACAGAATCAAATGTGAGGATCACATCTCATGAATATAGTGCACATTCAAACATAATGGTTAAATGTAAAGCAATGCAGATGCAGGCTTTGGTGGGTGCAAAGTTACATTGTGTGGCTTTAAACAGGGACAAAATATTTTTGCATTTTTTTACACATTTGAGCACAGATTACAATCATCAGGAAATAAGACATTCTGGACACTGTAAGCTCCTTGTGGCAGCTGTTTATCTTAGCACACTAACCATGGTCCTTCAAATTTAGCAAAAATATATTTTTTTTACAGCCAAAGAAAGTATTATTTGGTTTAGAGGAATCAGTGACTCAAACAAACACTCAAAACAAAGCCTATGTGGAAACAAGGGTCTGAGAGACCTTGCACATTGATTTCCAGTAAAAACATACAATACATGCCTCGTGGGCTCACCTAGTAGAGCTCATACCAGATACTTGAGCGACCGGTTTGATTCCGGCTCAGGTCATATGCACAAATTCATTCCCTTCTCTCAGCCTGTTTCTTGTGTATCTACACTGTATCCAGTGACGAGTGACGGGCCACCACCCTACCTGGCATCAACAACAAAGCATTAGACATTAGGCTGACTATAATGAAGAAGTACTGCTCTGCAAGGACTGTTAAGTAGTCCCTTGATAGTGTGTTCTATTAAATGTACTTCTCTGACCCCTAGCACTGCAGACTCTTTAGTTCATTTTATTACTGTCATGTATAACTTCATAAATTCAGCCTACCACCTCAAGTTTAATCCACAATTTAGTCCACAAATTCTACTGTCTATATATGATGTTTATGCTAGCATCATGTTTAGTAGCTGCCAGAAGATCTTGTTGTAACTTGTAGTAGAATAAAGTTAATGTGTAATCAAAACTTTGGCTTGACTCACTAACAGCAACAGTAGATTTTGCACTATGAAATTGACAGATAATGTAAATAACTGTATTACACAACTCTTCCTCAACCAATTGACTTTTTTAAATCGGTCAGAGTTTAATCATGAAGGGGTGCGCTATTTCCTATTTACAATGATTTCTTTGAGGCGGTAGATTGAAGCTTTAGTACCTAAGTCTGTACCGAAACTGAACATCTCTGTCAGGTTGCATTGATCCAAATCCCCATCGCCTGTAGTCAATTTGTGGTATCTTCTCATCTGGATTGATCAGCTCAAAGTCAAAATAGACTAGCATGAGGAAAACAAACTGCTTGAGCTCATTGGTAGCAAAGAAGCGACCAGGGCACATGGAGACCCCAGCCCCCCAAGGCATGGTGTAGTACTTAACCTTCTTCCCTCCTTTATAAAAATCTGTTTTCTTCTTCCCATCTGGAGTGAGGAATCGGTCATATTTGAAGGTGTATGGTTCAGGATGGATTTCGGGGTCAATCTGAAGGGCACTGTAAGGAAAAACTGCCATTCGGTCTCCTTTGCGGATTAGAAATTTCCGCCCGTCAGCCATCTTGAGGGTGATGTCTTGGATGACAGCTCTGGTGAGGAGTGGTGCAGCTATGAGTCGGAGAGTCTCTTCAACAGCGCTGTCCAGGACTGGTGTTTTCATCAGCATGTCACGGGTCAGGTCGACCAAAGGGCCACCGGGCCGGACTTCCTGCCCTGATTCTTTCAAAACTTTATCGACTTCTGTCTTTACAGCTGCCATGGCATCTGGGTGCTTCATGAGGTAGAGGAGCAGCCAAAAAGCAGAAGGCCCAGTGTTACCCTGAGAAGCCCAAAGAAGTACAAACATGTACCTGTTTATCATTGACTCATTCATACCTTTCTCTTTTCGGTAAAGCTGCATATCCCTTATCCAGCCACTAATGTTGTCTTTGATTGTCAGTTTTTGCATTGACAGAGCATCCCAGAAGAACTGCATGAGTCTGTGGACCTCTCTTCGTTCCTTGGGGGGCAGGACCCCATAAGCCAGGTTGGGAAAGAGCTGGTCGTATTTACGAAACTCGTGAAATACAGCTTCTGATTCAGCTCGGTCTTTTTCTTTGGCCTTCTCTTCATTTCCTTCTGTCTTTGATGTTGCATTGCCATACAGCGCTAAGTAGCCAGCTCTAAACACGATATTGTAGCAATATTTAAAGAGTCCATGTTCTGTCCAAGTCTTTTGATTTGCAGCTGAGCTGATGTTGTACAGCATGAGGTTCTGTAGATTACTCATCATGGATTCAGTCATAAGTTCCAATCCGTTACCTTTCAGGTGTTTGTTGCTTGTTGCTTCAAGAATGTGGTGGTCATTATCAATAGATACATAACCAAAGACTCTCTTAACCAACTGTTTAGCAAAGAAGCGGAAGTCAAGTTTTTCTCGACTTTCTTTCACAAATGCTCCGAATGACAGAGGATCCTGAAGAAAGGTAATGTAAAAACCTGCCAGCTGTATTGTAAAGACGTCACCATGTTTTTGCTTCATCCTCTCAAGGAACTTTAATGTGTCCCTACGAAACTCCAAGACATGGCCCAGCCAAGGAATCCAACCTTTATCTAAAGGAGGTTCTCCTGGGCGCCTCTGTCGAAAAATCCCCAGAACATACAGTCCTCCAAAAAGACAGGCAAGAAAACCAAGGAGCATTGGCAGCAGCAGCCCCATGACTGAGAGTTCACTGAGTTATATGGATGAAGTATCAGGCACATGTTGCATATAAACAGAAAATGGCTCCTCCCTTGACAAGTGGGACTGGTTTCCTGCAAAGACAAACTTTCCATTATCCAGCCTCTCAAAAGCAATGGTCTATGGCCATAAGTCTCAATTCATTAAGCCAACTCCTTAGACTGGAGTTGTTACAACCATTCCCGAGTAATATCATACTGTGGTGTTACACATGAAACATTTAAATGTAAGGAATAGCCTGCCAGTGATTAAAAGGGTATGTCACATACATTTACTCAAATGTTTAAAGTGTTCCCTCTTTAAACTTTTATCATCATGGCAAAAAGGACCTTGACTCAGACATATGCTGCACATGTGGCCAATGAGCAAGTCATTCTGCTGAATTGTAAATTTTTTTAAAAGAAACTGGGACATTTTATAAATACGATATCATTTTACAAGGACAGTAAAAATAAAGAGATCTTCATATATGAAACCAATTATTTTACATACATTTCTGTAACAAACACAAAAGAAATATACCATTTGTGTTTTATAAGACAAATAGTAAAAATATCTTCTAGTCTGAAATATTAACATCAAATAAACTGCCCATATTGAGTATGTATTCAGTGTGATACTTTTAAATGTGCACTTACTTTGAATGGGTCAGAGTCTCCTAAACTGACTATTTTATATCTTCACTACATTACAAATGCTGCAATGAGTGTTGGTTGGGTTCAACTGGTAAAAAAGGAAAATTTCTATTTAAACACTTTTCTATGAAGTTGAGAATATTTGTGAGAGCAGGTTTCCGACTGAGCACTCCACACTTGGTCGGCTGGTATGTAGCACCATCTGCTGGAAGTTGACCTGCATAATAAAGTCTAACATTACCTCGAACTTAAATTCTGTGACGAATTGAAGTTAAATGCAGGGTGTGTAGTTTTAGACCTTATTTAGTGGCAACACTGCTAATATTAAATCCACACCAACAAACTGGGGCAGTACAGTTAAGTTTCCAAATTGCCAAAAAAGCGTACCTTGGTAACCTTGGTAACCCTTTGACCTTTGATATGAAACGAGAAATGAAGGGAAAAAAAGGAAAATATATTTAAAAAAATAAAGTAGGTAAGAGGACAAAATGCTAAATGCTTTTTGTCCGATTTGGCGTTGTATGGATGTTGGCTTACAACACTGAATTTGCAGTCTAAATAGCATCAAACATGACCATAACATGCAGCATTTAACACAGGGTCCCTACAGTGAAGAATACGGCTTCAGCTTTCTTAATTTAAAGTTAAAAAAGTTGGGAATAAACTGAAATCTATCTTTTTTGTTTTATTGCAGCAGATTAGGGCTATACCTCCAGCCTCATGCAACACTATTATTAGGCCTGCCATTGCCTCATGTCCAATTCTTTTGGATGGTGTGTATCTGTAATGGCTCTCCATCTCTTCTGCATGTATAAATAATGTGTAGTTTTGGGGCAGATATCATTTTTTGTTTTTTGATAATTTATCTTTATTTTTTTGATTTAAGTGTGCTCATATATGAATGAGTACTAATGTATTTTTATTCTAATGTTGCCTTTGTGTCACTTGTGGCTAACAGAGCGCTGCTTCTGTTCAGTTTAGCTTGGGCTGGATGGATGCTAACGTGTGCTTCAAGTTAAATGAAGCAAAAAAGTTTCTTAACCTCATCATTAATGAAGAGACTGCAAAAAACAAAACACATACTGTAGTAGTAATGTATAATGTGTACAGTTCAATACTCATGCATCATTTTGTATGAATATCTTTTGGAATCAAAGTATATTTTTCACCAAAAGAGAGAAAGAGAAATCTTATGTTTTGTTGTACAACTCTGTTACTTTACTGTGTGTTTTTCAGCTAAGGCCCAGCTACAAAATGCTAAAACTGCCTTTAGCATCAACACATGCTACAAAGACTCCACAGCTAAGCTAAGTCCACAAAGATCAGTTATGAAAACACCTAAAAAGTGAGGGGAAAAACGTGGTCACGGGATGTCAAAAAATACATTTTACATAAATCATATTGTTTATTGTACATCTCTGTTAATTATGTGTTTGTGTATGTTTTTGAGCTGGTGCCAGTCTACAAAAGGCTATAACTACCATTAACATAAACACATGCTGTTACCCAGAGGCACTTTTTCTTCACTTAAGTTGTATTTCACTTGTAACAGGGTGACAGTTTAGTTCTTTGTCTTGTTGTCATGTTAACATACAACCAGAAGAATAATAACAGAAGAATAAATATCACATGATAGAATTAACTCCCAAATGTTGCCCTAACGTAGCCCTATGTACTTTTTTACTCTGTGAACCCTTTTGTTTTTCCTTTAATCTTTTGTATACACAAAATCAAAACAACAGACAACCCAATATGCCTATAATTACATAAAGGAAACCTCACAGGAACATTAGATTAGAACATCATTTTGATGTTTGAGGAAAGACTGGTGCATGGCTGTCATACAGATGCAGCAGGTGGCTACTAGCAAGACCAGTTGCTCTCTTTCCTTCCTTAGCCTTTGAGATAACATTGTAACCATTATTATTTATGAATTGTAACCTACTATTTAAAGTGTTATAAGTCTTATATAGCAGCTGTCTGTCTTTAAAATGACCCTCAATTCCCAGCACGTTGCTAAAACGTGCCCACCGGAGTCCCCTGACGTGAGGTCACTGTTACATCATTACAGAGATTTGATATTGTGTAAGATACTAAATATCCATTCATTTCCATCTTCGTTAACATTTTAATAAGACATTTAGCTGCAAAAGCAAGATAAGTATTTTGGGGTAAGGGGTACTATTAATTCAGATTACACAAGAACAAGAACAAAAACTATATATATTACATTGAAAGTTCAAGCTAAGCACATACTTCGCTATCTGCTGGAAACACTTCACTTGCGAATTTAACTCTCAGTGTACTCTCAACTTTAAAGAGGCTACTACTTGTTCTAATGAGCTCTTAAATTATTATTTTTTTCTTTTTAAAGAAACGTTTAGCTTCGCGAAACAACGTAGCATCTGTTCGCTTTGAGGAAATAACCATCTCGCGCTCAATCCACCATCTTTGACGCTGCGCCGCTTTCATGTGTATCGGTTACTGATAAGCTCTGTCTGCTTTAAATATCTTTGTCAGTATTTTATATTTTCTGGCAAGGTTTGTTTTTAGCAATGTTGTAATTTGGTAATTGTATATTATGATTTTGTATCTGCTCCGTTGTTACCATCGTTAATTATGTAATATTTAGCCAGTAGAATATTATTACAACCGTTGTTTGTCATTTTTACAACCCATTTTACGACTCAAACACACCACTGCATGTAATCTGCTGACGTATTGGCTACGCACTACCGTGGTAGTTGCGTAATATCACCCGGCCGGTTGTCTTTTGTCAGAGTAACGTGCTTCAGCTTGAATAAGTCCAAAAAGTACAAGTTGTGATTTTGGAAAAGACCTCCCTGAAGCAACACTTTAATCCATTTAAAGGTAAGAGTTTTTTTCGCTCATTTATAGCCTATAATAATCCGTAGCCCTTAACAGTTTTTCTACATGTCACTTTATTCATTCGAAATGCGTGTGTTGGCCCCGTTATCTCAATAAACTGTAAAACTGTCATTACAAAACGAAACATGGTCTTATTATGGGTTTGTTCTTGATATATTTATGGATTTTATTGCAGTTTGTAGTTTTAACTGTCCCGTTCTTCTGCCCTTGGTGGGTAACCTTTGGGTTCATGTAATAGTAGCATTAGCACGTTGCAGTTACTGAGGGTAGACCTGGGTGTGTTGTCACTTTTTACACGTTTTGTCTTGGGATCAGTACACTACAGTGTTAAAAGCGGCTTCCTGCTGTATCAGCCTCCAATTAAACAATTTACTGTTGTACGATTTTGCATCTCGAACTTTGATATCAAAATACTCAAATGTAGCCTACGTTATGTGACACATTGGCGTCTGTAGTTTTGAGACCTGAGACAGTGGCTGAGCAACACTGACATAACATGGTACAAATTGTACTTATTCAGTTTCAGAGATCATATGGCTGTTGTATGGTTGAACCCCTTTCACTTGTAAGTTTACAAATATATTCTGTAAAGAATAAGCCATTGATTGACCCTTCTCCTAAGTTGGGGTTTCTTATGACACTTTACCGCAAAATTATTTAGACTTTTGTAAGTTATATCATAAAGTTGTACCTTGAAATAAATGCCACAAATGTATTTTGTCTATAAAATTGTTAAGATTTGTATCAAGAAGAAAATTACTACCAGAATTATTTTCTATTACATAATAGTAAGTAAGTATTACCTAAGACACAAAACTAGTATTCCAGTAGTTAGTTTGTGATGAATTTAAACGGGCTTGCTAGCTGATTATCATTTGATTGCGTCTTTCATTTCCTACAATTCTGAAATCTGGAAAAAACAAACAAACAACCATGAAATTATACCCCCTCAATAAATGAATTAGTGACACACACAGAATGCTATTTTTTGACAATTAAATAATGTAGTATACTAATATATTTCTTTTTTTGTCAAGATGGCTGAATATGAGGAGAATGACTCAAAGTTCTGGCGTAAAGCGAAGGAGAATCCATTCGTCCCTGTGGGTAAGTGCTTTCGTATATGATTCTTAATTCTAAAATTGCCAAAGTAGAATAGATTGCTAGGCTAAAGCCACACTGTGATGACCAAGTCATCTAAATTTAGTCTGGTGTGTTTTCTTCATCAAGGAATGGCTGGATTTTTTGCCATTGTTGCATACAGGCTGATGAAAATGAAAAGTCGAGGCGATACAAAAATGTCCGTCCACCTGATCCACATGCGTGTTGCTGCCCAGGGATTTGTGGTCGGCGCTATGACATTAGGTATGTTTATTATGGGCAGTAATTACACAGCCACGGATTTTATTTTGGTACTAACAGGAGACAGAAAAAATGTACAAACATATAATGGCTTTCTTTATTTTAATTAACTCTGAAATCTTGCTCTGGTTTCTTATAATCCCCTTTTCCCACTGCTGATTAATTTCAACTTATTTGTGACTTTTGTTTCATGATATTTTTGTGTAACTTTTTTCCCTTTTTGTTTTCCGCAGGTGTCATTTATTCCATGTACAGAGACTTCATCGTGAAACCCAGAGAAAAACAGAAAGCAGTGGCTGACAAGTGAACCTAGTCTCTTCAACTTTTATCTTTTATTCCTTAATTTTACCTCATAGTAAGGTTTATTTATAATATATAAGATGGGTCAAGCATTTTGGTGCTTGTTACTTCAGTAGCTCACTGCTACTCAAAACAGGCACAACCTATTTCTCTGCCGAATGGTTTGTAACTCTTATAAATAGTTATTTTTTGTCTTTTAGGGTTTTGGAAATATATTAAATCTAATATATAGGAACAAAAAAAGTGTCACATCAAAGAGACAAATTAATATTTTTTATTACAGTTGAAATTTTGGAATTTGCCAAATTGTTTGCACCTTAGCTCATTTTAAATGAGCATTGTGGACTCAAGGGTTTGTCACTGTTGCTCCAGTCTGACCTGCACTCCACCAGCACAACGGTGTCCTTGTCAATGTATGTCTTATGTCTATGACTACCAACATGCTTCATTTCACATGGTAGTATCTGGTATCAGTGGATTCAGGGTGTAGCAATATTTGATACATTTAACACGAGAGCAGACAAAACAAGTAAACACTTGGCTGTGTTTATAACCTCTGTATATAACTCCAATAACCAGGATTTTTCAGTGGATAGCGTTTGTCGTACTTTATGATTACATTTTCACTTTAATTCACATTTCATCATTAACAGCAGTGTTACAGTGCTCGACATTAACCTCTTTAGACTGAAATAGCACCTTTGTGTCAAGCAGACGTCAGGTGTGTTTGAGATGAGCCAGGTTTGTGCAGATTGATTGCACATTGGTCTGCAGTGTATGCCTGTTTTGAGTCACAGTTTACGCCGACTTGCTCTGATGTTTCCACAGCGGCAGTTATCTTGTGATTTAAACTGTTGTTATAGATATGGTATATGAACACATTCAAATCAATATGTATAATCCCATTTATGTTGGTATGGTAAACTGTTGATTTATAAAGCAAATACACTCAACACACGCAAGATCTGTATTTTGGCTGCCTGATCTCCGTCAAACCATGCTGTTCTCGGCTCATAAACTGTTGTCTTTTTCCCCGCTCACTGCTGCAGCCCCTGCTCTTGTCTAGAGTCCAGACGAGACGCAGTTTATTTTGAACATACCTAACTTTTTTCTGAAATCAACTGTCCGCTGTTGCATTGCAGTTCACTCAGGAGATCTGTGTCAGTTTCAGGAGAAAGTTCTGTCTCTGGGAAGATGGTACAGAAATCAGCCTCTTCAGTGTGGGCATTAAGTACAAGAGAATCGTTTTCTCACAACTTTAAATCAGCATATTTTTACAGATGTTTTAATTATATAAATTACTGTCAGTGATTTACGTGGTACTATTGCAACAATAGATTTTACAGTTGCAATAACAATCTACAAAGTAAATCTAATAACCCAAATCTTGATATTTGAGCTCATGAATGTCAGTGAAGGAACACTTACCATGAATCTGCAAATCCTCTATTCCAAACTGTTAATTTCTGGAAAAAATGAACAACTTGTCGAAAAAGAGAATGTGTACATTTGATATTGTATGTATGTTTTTGTTTTTTTTCTGGAAATAAAATGTGTGCAGATGTGAAGTTGCAAGGAACGGTGATTGATAACTTCAACTTGAAAAATGCTGTGTCATCTTCCCTTGGCACAGAATGAACAAAATAAACAAACCTGCAAAAGCACTAGAACTGTTTTGCTTTGTCATTGGATTATTATTACATTCTTTGGGACTGAGAACTATTTGTTTTTGCACTTAAGTTCAGTCAGGGGATACAGCCAAGATGAAGGAAAAAGAAAGAAATCTGACTGCCTAAACTTTAACTTGACTGAGGAAATTTCAAAATATGCCATTATTATAATGTGATCCATCTACAGTTAGGGGAACTAGTTAAGGGCATGCTTTTTTTAATTATATTTTTAGGGTGTTAAGTTGGAGCCAGGTGCTGCTAATCACTAGGAATTGTTCATCATCGGGAGTGCAGACTAGACTACATCTTTATTTCTGCAATCAAACACAACAAATATTTTATTTCTATTTATTTTTTATATGTACATGGATTCTAGCTTGTTGCAAAACAGGATTTCAAGTCCATTTTATGGCGCTTGTGATTTTAACTGAATGTGGTTTGTTGTTGTCTTTAGGAACAGGAAAACCCTATCGTTGTCCCTTCAGGGGGTTGCCGCTTGCCTCAAGTATCAGAGTGATGTAACAAGGCCCAAAAGGCACAGTGTCTCTAACAATAAATGAATCCCAAAAATAGTAACATATTTGGGTGCTGTAAGTGATGTGTGCCGGCTGTGTGTCATTGTTTAGGTGTTGAGCAGTGAGGTCAGACAAGAGGTCAACTGTCCCGGGTGCTTTAGAGGTCGAGCTCAGCAGATCCTGGCTCTTCAGGCAAAAGAAAAGGGCTTTTTCAATGGGAATGAAAAACGTGTGGCTCTAAAGGTTTAAAAGTGCAACGTAATGTAGTGTCTGCAATTCCATTACAATGGCATAGGAAGGCTGTTGCTCAGGGAAACTAGACACAATGTTCCCTAAATTCTTATAGTTTGATTTATAAATTTAAAGTGCAAGGGTTGTTACAAAGATACACTTGGGCCCCAACCAACCTTTTTTGAGAAACTCTGGTCTATACAGGTGCACAAGCTCATAAATGTAAGATAAAGCCCTACACATGTAATTCTATAATAAAAGCAATGTTGTGAATATAACTTAGTTGTATGTATAGTAGTATGTTCGCTAAAATAAGCACATCACAATTTCATATGATCAATTCATCCATTTCCATGTTTGTTTATCAAGTGTCTCAACAAGTGATTTGGCAGCATATTCCCAAAAGCAAAATAACACTGTGAAGCTAGGGGAAGCATTAAGATGACACATAGACAAAACAAAACAAACAAACAAACAGAAAAGAAAAAAACACACACACACACACACACACACACACACACAAAACATTGCAAAACAAAACAGTACACAGAAAAGTATGAAGTTTCACCTGAACAAACAGCTGATTAACTGATAACAACTATTGTAATGCTGCTTTCAATTTAATCGGATATTAAAAACGTCTTATCTGTGTCTAATAGGCAACGCATGTGGCGGCCTTTAGGTGTGTTAAAATGTCTCATTGATATAGGCCTACAATGTGTTTACTTAGCTGTTACATGTTTATGGGATGTATTTGTCATTTGTGTTCGTTAGCCAACATATGCAGCTACCCAGACTGATGTATTCATTTTACAACGTATTTTACGTACGACTCAAACGCACCACAGTCAGCTGACGTCAGGGTTGCATTCTACTGTGGGTGTGGCGTTGAATGACCACGGACGTTTCATTTCCGCGATACTGTGCAGGTACTAGGAGCTATTAGAGCTAACAGTTTATTGAGGAAACGCTTTATTCCGTTAAAGGTAAGAGAAGCCCTTTATAGGCTATTTGCCCGTTTTTTCATAGTATAGACTTTATCTTAAATTAGCTAATAGCTGTCATTTTCGGGGCTGATTCTTGCCCCCAGCTGAAATAGAGTCCAGAATCTTCCTAGATGCCCCAAACCTCTGCTGATAACTGTGGCGTTGTGTCAAAGGTCAGAGGGTCAGAGGATAGAACTGAGTGTGTAAGTAACAAGTGCTATGATGCTATGAGGAGTAGCCTACGTGCAGTGAGTGTCTTTGCTGTCCCAAAGAAAGTACAGACGTGCAGTTTCTCATACAGCCTGTCATCAGAAAATATATTATCTTAATCTAACATTGTAAATGGACGTGACAAGTACTATTAAATCTCTAAAAAAGACATCTTAAGTGTATCTCTCAAATTCACCTCAGTTGGTCTCTTGAGAATTTATTTGCATCTCTTCAGAGTCTTTTTTTCTTCATCGTTTTTAAGGTAAGAGACTTAAAATATCAAACAACAATTAGCCTACATCGTGTCACTGAAACTAGTAATATAGTGTCCCCACAGATGTTATTTTTCTAATTTACCATTCACATCTTTAATTAATGCCGCTATCCTAAACAGAGATAGCCATTGAATAGGGATTTCTGAATAAGGACTTTGCTGCAAAAGGAAATAAGATACAAAGGCAATATTTTGTGCCACAGACAATGGGGTGGTCCAAAATCAGATACTCTCTGGGGGAAAGATAAAATACTTTTTTCCAGTATCTTAATACACTATAAATGTCATGTAGAAGGAAGTTTTAATTGTTATGTTTTACTAATTTCTATTTCTTCTTTCTGTCTCTCATCAGCGCACCGGCAGAGATTAGAGAAAAGGTTGAAGAAGCTGAACTTCCTGGAAGGTTTTATTGCTGTTACTTTGCTAATTCACTTTCCGTTGGTTGTAGTTGAATCTTTTAACTATTATTGTTTAATAAAATATGTTAAACATACTTACATTTCTTGTCATTCTTTTCACAGTACATTCTTTCAATGGGATTCCAAACCTTTTTTTAAGTTAGAGCTACCGTCTTTATTTTTTCTTTTGTTTGTGTTTTCTGAGAAGCTGGTTTTGATACATTCAGTTTTGTCTCATGAATAAATATAAGTCTGTGGGAAAAACTGCAAAGAGGAACTACATTCTTATAGTGGGCTGGAAAAAAGAAAATGAGAAAGATGGAGGCTAAGTTAATATTGCTTTCTGGGAACTGTTTTTATAACTGACATTTTATTAATGTGGGCGTTAGGTAGGAATGGTTATGGAAGGTAGGAGAACCTTGGTCATGACAAGTCCAAACTAGTTTAAGCTGCATAATGTTTTGCTGTTATGCTTGTTATATTACCTACAATCTCAAAATTTGAGTTTATCCCCCTTGAATGAGCTAACCAGACACAAGCTATGTTTTAGTAATTAAACTCTGTACTATGCTAATATCGTGCTTCTTTTTCAGTCACGATGTCTGATTTTGAGGAGAACCAATCAAAGTTCTGGCGTAAAGCAAAGGAGAATCCATTTGTCCCTGTGGGTAAGTGCAATCATAAATTATTCTTGAATTTGATATCTTTAAGTAGAAAATATGACGATCTTAAATGAGGACAGTGTACGTTTCAGTTGGAATGGCTCATCTGGTCGTCTGAAATTTAATCTTGTTTATTTGCTCTGTCAAGGGATTGCTGGATTCTTTGCCATTGTCGGATACAGGCTGATGAAAATGAAGAGTCGAGGCAATACAAAAATGTCCGTCCATCTGATCCACATGCGTGTTGCTGCTCAGGGATTTGTGGTCGGTGCTATGACAATGGGTATGTTTATCTGATATCATATAGCCATGGGTCTTTTTTTTTAATTTTGGAACTAACTTAACAGAAAAATAACATATATCTTATAAATAAAGTTCTCAATTGAATCAAAAAGGTGTATAGACCGTGTCTTCTCAATTCTGACTTTTCCTGCACTTTGTTTTAAATGGGTTGTTGTACTCTGCCTGCTATCTATTCAATTCAACTTTATTAATTCTTAAGTGAAAATTCAGTTGTTAGGGCATTTAAAAAAGATTCAGACTTTATCTGCGAAAAGCCCAAAGGCCTAATGCAGGTGATGGTCCATGTTGTTCAGTATAGCATCCGTCCTGTTTTGTGTCTGTTGCTCCACTAGTTCAACCTGTCTCCAAACTAATTCCTATATTTGAACCAGTCCTGTCTGTTAGAATTTCAGCATTAGTTTTCATAGTTTCATAGTTTTGAAACATACCTAAATAGAAACCACCAACCTTTTACTGCGTTTACTGAGCAAGTAGCGACTTGTTGCACTGCAATTATCTGTACTGCAATATTTTACTTTTTCAAAATCATTTTAAATTTTTTGCTGTATTGTCACTTTGTCTTGCTGTGTCCTTTATTGTTTTTCTGCAGGTGTGGTATATTCAATGTACCGAGATTACTTCTCACATCCGAGTGAAGGAAAGAAGGCTGTGGACGACAAGTGAACATGCATCTTTTTTAAACTTTTCTTTTATATCTTTGCCTTAATATAACCTCATATTAGGGTTTATCTACTGTATGACTCACGATTTCAATAGATCACTTACACGCTAAACAGGTGTAAGTTAAGATTGTACCTCTTTTCATATATAGCATTTGTTGCTATTGATGTGACAGCTAATATATATTTTTGCTATGTACTTTTGCCTTTTGGGATGATGAGACAATACATCTACCTAATCAAAAAAATAGAAACACGATAGAAACAGGCATTTAACAAACTGTGTGTACTTTTAGTTTTTGTTTTTTTTTAGAGTGTTGTGGACATAAATAGGTATATTTTTTACAGATGTACAGATATTAACTTAATTAAATGTAAGTTAATTATTTATGTGGTACTAAGACATTTTCCTGTTGCCATAACAATGTATTAAAATATTTTAGTTTAATTTATCATCACACATAATATCTGAGCTCATGAACTTCTTATCTCTCTAAGGAGCATTTAACATGCGTCCTGTGTTCCCAGTATTCCCATACATATCTAAGAGGAAAAATTACAGCATTTTGAAAGAGTAAATATATTTGAATGTACTTGATTTGTTGGTGGTACTTTCCTCTGGAATTAAAAAATATCTAGACAAGTTATGTTATGTTGTGTAACTTGTTTTAATGTAATAACCCTCTTTGAGCTATACATGATAGCCATGATTATTTACTAGAACTTTAAAAATTTTGTGTTGCGTAATATTTGCACAGAATATGATTGTGTTGGCCATATTAGAACACATATTAAAGTTAAGTATAGGTTATAAAGATCTCAGATAATATTGTGTAAACCTAAGAAGTATTTCCGATTTGCCAAATGCTTATTGTCAGTTCCCAGATTTTAAAATAAATAAATGAATATGTCGTGGTGTTACATGGTGATGGTGGAATTGAGTTAAAAAAAAAGGAAAAATAATAAAGACTTACAACCTGTATTAGCTAAGTAAATAAACTGGTGTACAAAATAAAATCCTAAACATTACAAAACAGAACATCCACAGTCACTGGCCAAAGTCGCGTTCTCACTCCCCAACCTCTGCTCCCGCGAGATTTTATATTTTCGTGACCAGGAGGGTCGTTGCTAGGATACCGTAGAGTCGCTCTCCTGCGGCAGGTTGCTACTTTTTCACCTTTCATCGTGAACTCACCCGTCGTCACCGTCTATAGAGATGCTGAATTTGACATTTCCACTTTGCTGACAGTGTCTAATCAAAGGTAAGACATTTTACTGCCTTGGGCGAGTCTGTTTGGCAACTTTTAGTGTTTCCCCCACGACAGAAGCACTTTATTACCTATTCTCTTGGCTAATCTTAAACCTGAAACATATGAGCGGCTGTTAGCTAACAATGAAGCTAACACCTAAATAGTATTATACAAGCTCGAGAACCTAAGTGATTATAAAAAATATGTATTAAATTTCACATGACAAGCGTAGACTCATGTCATCAATGTTTTTAGGTGTAAGTTTTATCTTGTCTCAAAAAAATCTTTAGAGAGAAACTAATAACCAGAAGCTCGTGAGAATAAACAGCCTATATTTTAAAAGATGATACCTCTTTGCAGCTGTATTTGGTAGAAGCTGGAGCTTTGTCAGCCCAGAATAAAGCGCATTGCCATATTCTACTTTAAATAAGCATGCATATTTACTGCATCAGAGTTACACTGCCAGTCTGACCTTAGATATATAACTGAGATGATAAAAAAACTGTTTAACATATGTTTTTAGAGGTTAAAGTGAGGATCAAGGGTTACTTTTTGTCCTCTGAACATTTGGACCAACTGCAAGGATTTCCGTTTTGTCATTATGGAGTAATAAAAAGTTATAGTTTATTCAGATTTTGATGGCAGATATAAAGTGGATAAGGGCCATAAAAGATTTACAAGATATAATACAATACACCTATTATGACAAACTATTTAAACTCGACTTTCAAGAACTTAATGCATGTAAACAAACCTGTTTCCCATTATGTGTACAAGTGTGTATTAATAAAACAGTTGTTGTCTTGAAATAATTTTCTATGGTTTAACTCTCTTGTGATCCTACTTTTAGACCATGGATGACAGTAGTGCACTTAGTGAGCTGCAGCGTCAGTTTGAAGTCCTGCAAAAGCAACAGGAGAAAAGAAAACTGGACCAAAAGAAGAAAGAAGCAGAGAAGCTTGGAGATACACAGGAGCTGCAGGAAAACTTGGAACTGTCCAAACAGGGCTTTCAAACAGACACCTCTGAAGAAAGGTAAATTATATGCTTATTTTATTACAGAACATATTTGACAGCACAGGCGGGTAACCAAAATATGTGGAAAATAAATACATAAAATCACTGATTGTTACCTCAACTAAAACCTGTGACTTTTCACATTAGACTAAAGAATGAAAATGAGATTCTGTTGGACCAACTGAGAGTCCTGAAGGATGAAAACGGACGACTTTTTAAACTCCTGAGCGAAAAAGATTTCGAAATCAAACACATCCAGAAGAAAAGAGAAGAGGAAAGACTGGCGTTTACTGGTAAGGCCCCATAACTTTTGCTTTGTGATATTATTATTCTTATTATTATTTTTTTAGTTTCTTTGGGGAATGATTACTGTTTGTGTAGGCACAGCTGGCCTAGCAGGGGACGTAGCTGCTGCCAAAATCGTGGAGCTGTCCAAGAAAAACAGAGAGCTGACCGCTGAAATTGAGCGTGAGAAAATTAAATCCAAACAAAAGAGCAACACAATCAAAGAACTTGAGAAAGAGGTAAATACATCTGGAGTGAGCAATGCCTGTGTTTGTGTGTTTTAATCTAAATTTCTCAATGAAGCCATTATTATAACATGAATTTCTTCTGTGTGTATTTGAATTTTACAGTTACAGAGTGCTGTTCTCCACACAGGAAACAGTAATGATAAGTCCCAACAGAAACTATTTGTTAAGGACTCTGAGGTAATTTCAAAGTATGACATGTCTGAACAACATTATATAACTTTTTAAAACCCAAAATATGTGTCCTTAAAATGATGGCAATTACAGCTTCCATTTTATTTCTTGACACAAAACAGGTAAACTAATATCTTTTAAACACAAAGTGTGACCGCTTCATTCTCAGTTGAATAACTCGGAGGGCACATTACCATGTATGAAAACACACTTTGCCAGAACCCACAGTCAACTTTACATTAGCCTTTATATGCTAAAACTAGAGATAACAGTCCCATGTGAGATTGCAGCATCATTTGTCATTAGTCGTCTTTTACCTTTAGTTGTTTAATTACTAGATTTGTAAATCAAACTGAAACCACTTATACTTGTGTAATATGAGCCCAAATGTAAATATGTAAACATGCCAGAATTAGCCCAACGGCTACTTTACATCTGTAGTCCCTGGCAGGTAGGAAAAAACACGTAAGACATAAGACAACATGAAACACACTGCATGTACCATAAATGACAGTCCACATAAGAGAGAAAAATAAATTATACTACTACTACTATTATATACATACATACACACATATACACATACAAATAATGCACAGAATAACTAACACATAACTATGATAATAACGTGCAGCATCTTCCCAACAGCAGACTGGTACATGGCTCCTTTGTTGCAAACACTACACAGATCTGTCACTTTCATCAAATTTCATCATACCCTTGTACGTCAACAAGACCCCAAAATACTTGAACTTGTCCATTTGAGGCAGAAACTCTTCCCCAACCTGGAACAAATGTCGCAAATCATTGTTGTGTATCTAACTTGTTCGTCCAGGCTGAAGATAGATGTAGTGTTTCATGTCCGTGTTTTCCAATAATGTTTGTGTTTCTTTTATTAACTAATCATTGTTTGTTGTTGTTCTTAGGAACAGGAAAACCCCATTGTAAAATCTCTTCAGGAGAAACTAGCTGCTGCCCACCTTAAAGTCTCAGAGTATCGCAACCAGGTCCAGTCCGTCAAACAGGAACTAAAAATAGCCCACAAGGTGCCAAGCTTGTTTTTAAAAATAAAATGAATCACAAAAAGAAGTAACACATTTGGTTGTTTTGAGTGATGTGTGCCGGCTGTGTGTCGCCGTTTAGGTTTTGTGCTGCGAGGTCGGAGAAGAGGTCAACCTGCAGCAGTTACTCAGCTGTCCCGGGAGCTTCAGGGGTCGAGCTCAGCAGATCCTGGCTCTTCAGACGAGGGTAAGGGCTTTTCACGAATAGGAAACCATTTGATTCTGAAATACTTAAAATGCTTGATCATTACAGGTCTGCAACTATAATACTCTGGAAGTCTGATGCTACAGTAAACTAGACCAGTGTTTCCCTGTTATCTCTGTAGTGCCACCGTCATCATGTCCTATATCTTTAATCGGTACAACCGCATACATGTAATTCCATAAAAGAACAAAGTGTGGCAAAAATAACTTAGAATAAAGTTAAGGTAAGTTAATCATATTCTGTATATGTAATGAATACACAATATGAGATGAAATAAAGTCTTCTTTCTGATGACAGGGTTATGAAGAATAAAGGCACTGTATCCACACTTTTATATCCCACAGATTAGACTACTTTACCATCTTTTCCCTCTGTTAGAGTTTAAGACATACAAAAAGAAAAAAAGAATTTCACTTTCATTCGATCCTTAACCCTGACAGCCATTAAGTCCAAGTCCATACCTTATGTATTTTAGCTTCCCATTGCCACATTTTAAATTGTTTGAACTCTGAATCGGTTTTCTGTAAAGCATGTTAAATTGTCCACTTTATCAAGGGCTAAAATTGAGTGAGTTAAATTATGTACTGTTTCTTGCACAGTTCTTGTCTGTATTGGGCCAAGTTGATGTATTTTAGGGACTTTGACAGCACAGTTTAGTTCAATAATGCACCACCAGTTTTTTAACAACAGATGGGGTTGTTTCACTATGCCACCTGCCTTAAAAATTGCAGTATTTGCATTTTTATACTGTTCTTGGAAAAGCAATGTACAGAATAGTTGGTGTTAAATAGCACATTGTCAGCCTTTAATGGTTCATTGCTTTGTAAAAGTACTGCTTTATTCTTATTTGTATAGTTTAATTGAGATGTTTTTTGTGAATGAACTCACCTGAGGGCTCCTTACCGCTGAACCACAGCCAAGTCACTGAACCGCAGACTAGATAGATAATTACATTGTGTCATGATGACCCTGCAGGTTCGTGATTTGGAGCAGCAATTAAACCAGTCGACTCAACGCCGACAGCCGAGTCTCCAAAGTCTAGATGAACCAGAGTTCTTTGGGGCCTTAAAGAAAACCCCTCCTCAAGACCGAAACTTCAGTTACATCCGCTCCATTGAAAAAGAGAAGCGGGAAATGTTCGAGGTGCCTACACATTATGATTATAGGTCATAGATCAAGGATGTAATAATTCAAACATGTAAACATTGTTTTCTTATCATATGTGTACAGAGGATCTCGGCTGACTATGAGGCTCTCCTGAAAGACCACGAGGATGTAAAGAAAAAGCTGGACGCCTCTAAAGCTCGTAACAAGTCTCTGTCCTCAGAATTGAAAAGTCTTAAAAGTCAGATCTCAACACTTCTGGAGAAGGGAAAGCATGATGATGAACTGGTGGACGCTCTGCTGGTGAGAGGGCAAGGGATACACAAATGCAGCCATTTTGCAGTAGAATACACTACAACAGACATTACTTCTACTGACTGGTATCCTCACAATGAAAGTGCAATGAAATGCAGTTTGGCATCTAACAAAAGATGCAGTAGATGCAGATTAGATAGATTACACATGTTCATGTTGTAAATGAATAGCTTTGGGTTTACATTACAGCAGGTCGTATAAAGTATGCACAATATTGCTGTAGTTTCTCAAGGAAGTGCAGGTTAACGTATTCAGGGTTGCAGCATTTGCTTGGAATCCTTGCAAAATGTTGATTTAGTTAATGTGTCTCTTTAATGTCCATCTGATCTTGTTGTGTCCGATAGAAGCAGCAGGCTCAGATGCAGGACGTGCTCAAACGCCTGAGTCTCCAGCAGAGCAAAGAAAACAAAGACTCTGAGCCCATCACGAGGCCACAGCTCAGCACCGAGCCTTCTTCCAACGTCCTGGACAAACTCAAGCAGGTGGTGGCTGAGAAAGATGCCAACATTCAACAACTCAAGAAGCAGTTACAGCAGCTCTCCCTCAGGGTGAATACACACACCTCTGGAAACAAACGTTTGATCAAGTTTTTGATGACTTTGAATTGCTCAGTTTGTTTGTACCCATATTAATTATCTTCATTTACTTTGCTCTAAAGCCCTAAAGACAAAGCTGAGTATACTTTATTTATACTATATTACAGGGTTCCCCTAACACACAAAGTCTTTATACAAATTCTTAATGCCCTAAGATCAGGTCCAGTGGCACATTAAAAAATGCAATATATGTTTTATTACTTTGGTTCTTGACAATTCTGAGGCTAAAACCATTGTGTTTGCATTTGCAGGAAGAAGCTGTGTCGAGCCAATCAACAATTTGCAGTTCAGGACCTTCTCCAGAAGAGGGAGATATACACAAGCAAACCCCTCCTTCCATGTATGGTTCTCCTCTAACTGTGCTCCAAATTCATTCGTGCCATACGACCCAAATTAGGTTTTTGACTTATTCACTACCGGTGGGTTGTTATAAATTCAATCTTTAAAATGATCCCCTCTGGCGAAAGTGGGCGTTTTGTATTCTATTGATTTAGTTTAGTGCCCCAGAGTTTTGTCATTGTTGTCTACTGGGAATTCTTTTAATTTGACTTTCTGCTCTTTTTTTCCAGATCCGTGTCTAAATTTGGTCATAGACTGGTTCTGCCTGCGGTGGGAAGCAGTATAGAGTTCAAGTAAAGCAGACATAACACCCACTGTTAAAAGCTTTCTCCTGTGACGCACATAATATAATGTTTCACTTTATCAAGAGCTGTCAAGTGAATGAGCTTTATGTTTAAATGACTTGTCTTTTCGCTAGCGGTCCAATGGCTTCAAAATGTTCCGAAATGTTCAGCTGACGTGGTCGCCCTGATATTACAGTCCACTGAATATAAAGCTTTGTGCACCGAGGACAGGCTGCTTGAGCTGGTTCAAGTTCTACAGAACCAGGCACATTTTTCTACCTACATTTTTCATTTTTTTTTAGTCTTGCTGTTTCCATTTTATTTGACCATTTTAAACAAATGCCAGCACACAGGCCATGAATTGTCTTTAATATTTCAAGTATTTGTCACTGAGGCTGATGTATTATGGCTGATGGTATTAGGACAAATAGACGACGATAGAAGTAAAGTGAATAGTAGAACCCTCAAAATCAGCGATGAATAATGACAGACTTTTAGAAAAATTTTCGTAATACTGTAGAGATATAAACAACTGTGTAAAATGTAAATAAAAACAGAATGCAATGTTACCAGGTGTTGAAACTGAGATATTTGACCATTTCATGAATAATAACAGCAGCAGCACTAAAAAATTAGGGACAGAGGCAAAAAAAAAAAAGTCTGGGAAAGTAAGTGGTACTAAAAGAAAACAGCTGGAGGAGCATTTGGGAACTAATTAGGTTTAAGACTGGGTTTAAACGGAGCATTTTGGAACGGTCCCAACTTTTTCGAGAGGTGTTGCTGCCCTCATATCATAAGAGCTATTATTTTTCATAAAATGGTCAGATGTCTCTGTTTCAACACCAGATATGTTGTTTATTTTCTGCTGTGGATAAAATATGGTTTGCAAGTGCATTTTGTTTTTATTTACATTTTATTCAGTGTATCAAATGGGTTTGTGCATACAAGTACATGGTGCTGAACAATATAAAACCTATAAAAACACCTGCACGCAGTTAATCTTTTAATCAATCAATAAATACAATAAGCACAAGTGTTAGACGGTTTTAATTGCACTCTCTGGTGGTTCATTACCTCTGTTTGGCATTTAAAACCATGTAACACACCTCCTCATTGATTAATCCTGAATTTGGGTTGGTAAAGTGCTTCACAAGCAGTAAATTCAGGATGTTGTACCAAGAAAGACCATTTTTATTGTCCTAAGTTGAAATTTGGGATTACAGACTTTTTGAGACAGTAAAAACACCAACCCAAACATACATCCAAAGCCAGACTGGTGTCTATGTTTGGCTCTCAACAGCTCCGTGAAGTAAGTTAACACAAGATTATTTCATACATTATATAGTTTATGTTCTCCTCTAACATTCGACAAGTCCGATTCCGCTGCCCGTGTCGAGCCCTGTGTGTCTATAACTCGTTTTAACTCTTGACATTTGTTTCCGTTTCCCAGAGAGAAGGAGATGAAGCAGAGGTGTGCGGAGGCCGAGCCGGAGCGCAGCAGGACAGTGGAGGCGACAAAATTAGACTCAGAGTGAGGACTCAGCATAGCAGCAAGGCCGGAGCTTGTATGCCAACGCTTTGTGACAGCGTGATGTGAAAATGTCAAGCAGTTTCTGTGGTATTTTCATTTATTAATTTTTTTTTTCCCCCCAAAAAAAGGCTCTTGACACATCTCAGTTGCTTGTGTTTCTTTGGCAACGCTGCCTGTCAAAAAGAGAAGCCTTCAGCTTTAGGATGAGCACACAGCAAACAGCAGCACATATGAACTCAGTTGGACATCACTATTATTAATTATTATTAACACATATTTAATCAGTCCTGTCTCAGTAAGATTATTAATAGGAGAATACATTTATGATGATTTGTGAGATTTTTCTTGACAGACACAAAAGACTGAATGTGGGGAGTCACATAGAAGAGGACACCTTTAAGGTTCAAGGAGGGAAATGCTTATATTAAGAGAATAATAGTTCCTCTGTTGGGCAGACTTTTTAGTGCACAAAGCTGTACACTTTCTGTAACTGTGACTCATACTCTTTATAGTAATTTAATACTGACCAAGAAAGTTCATCGCTCTGCAGCTTTAGAAAATACATACAAACTTACATCTGCTGCAAGCGGTCACTGCACAAAAATGTCATATTTTTCTTACCATAAAGCATCACCTTGTTGTCGTTATGTTTTGCCAAATGTAATGTCAGGGTCCATCATAACTTGCCCAAAAAACTCTCATTTTTTCTACGTTTTTTTCTCTGACATGCTCTTTAAAGTGTATGTTGCGTCAAAAAATGCACATGCAACGAGCACACTGTTATTTTTTGCGCCTGTGCAAAAGGTTTTGTACTGGCTTTCACAGTCTGCATGACCAGTTCTGACTGAAATCTCATTGGCCAAATAGTGACACGTGGCAAACGCAAGGCGTGCATCACTGGTGTAGCACAGAATGAGTAGAATCTCCTGATTGGTCTGTAATGTAAAGTGAGGCAATGCAATACAGGTGACGCTTAAATATCTAAAAGGAATACAGAATATATGCTGCAGCGGGGTGAAAACGGATCATTTAGATGGTTGAAAGACAGTTTGATTAATATGTAGAAGAGCTGCTCAGGGATGTATTGCTAATCTGTCAACAGGAAGAGATAAAAGTCCAAATAAAGAAGACAAACACTCCCTCAATGATTTTAAAAAAACAAATGAAATGTTTATGGAAATGTGATTATGTATACATTTTTCATCTGGAAGACTGGGATGTAATTTTTAACATTAGGAGGAGGCTTTGACCTGCTCCAGAAGCTTTGTTCGATCTTAATGACATAATCTTATCTCCTAAACTGGATCGACACATCGCCCACGGACAGCGCTTACGTCAAGTCTGATGTCATAAATGTCTGGTGGCAGGTCGTCGGGGTGGGGGTAGGGGTGGGGGGGACTGGGAGCGTGGCCATAGCTGGGTGCCCACCATGACCCCCTGGCTCCATTGTGACATAATTTGACAAGTCAAGCATGCCTTCCTGCAGGCTCCGTGACAGTCCGAAGGAGACACTAACCAGCAGAAATGGCTGGTCGCTGCTCAGCCTCACGTCCAGCTGAGCCCTACCTTCCCCTGTCACATGCGCCAAACGTCAGCTCTGTCGTTTTTTTGACACGGACACGTCGTGAAGAGCGCTGCCTTTTCCACCATTCGCGACCCCTGAGCCATTTTGGATGTGGATTTGAAGTTTAGCAGCGTATAACAAATTCAGCAAATCGAGCACTTTTCAGATAGAATAAAATGTCACTCCTGATCGGACGACTGTTTGATGCTGAATTTGTATCGTGGCTGCTTGGTGTTTTACAAATGTCATGTCATGTTTGGTTATTTCAATGTATTTTCTCCTCTGGCTGTCTTCAACATAGGGTAGAACTTAGGTATAGACAGCAGTCACTCAAGGATTTTGTCTGTTTCTTTGGGGCACTTGAAACCTTGTAAAAAGTCTGCAGATAAAATTGAAACGTCTTTCATTTTATTGAAGAAAAGTGAAGTACAAACATTTTAGAGACTGGTTACATTGGATTGAGATAGAAAAATGGTATATTATTGAATAAAGGTTATATGTAAATAAAAATGAACTCGTCTTAAACAACAGGACCCATCACCCAGTGCATAAAATGTAAAAAATCTGGGATCTTATTCGTAAATGCCAAACTTTTTTGTCTATAAAAAAGAATGTATGTTATATGAAGAGCAGCTATATGTTGATGTGAATAGCATATAAAAAGCCAAAATAAAATAATGAATTTCCTAATTTTCTGGGCTGTTGCTGCAGTTGCTCAAAACTCCATCTAGTGGCACAAAGTAATATAACAAACTGCGCAAGTATCTTCTTTTGATGTCTCACTAAACTTAATTTTTTTTTTTTTTTTTTGGCAGATCATAATTTCACATTTCATTTCATAATGTAGCACTGTTTTTTTTTTTTTTTGTTTTTTTTTGTTGTTTTTTTTACAGAAGACAATTTGGGTTTTTATGCTTATCTTCATTAACAGACCAAAAAAAGAGCTGTTGAGATTTCTCTTCATTTCTCTACCTTGACAGCATCGGGATTAATGCGTTTTTTATAGTTACAGCATTGTTTATACACGGGGAACAACTGCTAGCTCTCCATAGCACAAAGCTGCTTGGCAAGAAACCGGAAATACCCAAGGATCTGAGTAGGCGTAGAAGGGGCTGCAGACAATACAACATTTTGAACAAAAAAAAAAAAGTTTAAATAATAAAGAATAGTTGAACTATCGCACAAAGTTGCATTTATCATTTATAATCACCCCCATGATTACATTACATGACTACAGGGTTAAGTTTCTTTTGGACAAATTGTAGATACCTCAGTTATGCTCCAAATGCCTCTATATTCCTTTAAAATGTCAGTGGTAATCACTTCTGACTTGGAACCAGCAGTGTGGGAATAGTGGTTGAAAGTGAACGCGGGCTGGAGCTACACAAGCTGCCACTGTAATGGTCTATAGATCCCTGAGAGCCTTTACTGTACGGATGGATTTAAGCTCCATTGGTCATCGTCAGCCTGGTGGGAGGGGCTGTCAGCTCTGGACTAATGCTTCATTCTTGTGATACCTCTGAAGGCCCCAGTTGGCTAGTTAGGAAGTAGTTTGTCTGACACTGGTGTGTTTATGGGCCTTCAATTCAGAAAGTTGATATGTGACTATAGCTGTTCAAAGGCCATGCATCAAATATTGTGTTAGTGCTTGTACATGACCTATTAAAGGTTAAATACTTCATATAAAATAAAGAGTTACAGCTCTACAGCTTTATTCCCCCATCACTGGTGTAGATTTTTTAGTCATAAACATGGACGTCCCTGTGCCTCTGTAGAGAAATTTTAAATATTGCCTTAATCTGATGAAAATCTGACTTTTAAAATGTAAACATCTTAGTCAAAACAGAATGGCACCACTGACATTTAGATGTGATTCATAGTCAGGCTATTGTGTATTCACTTGGTCAAGCTAAGGTTGGACTCAGTACTATGAGCATGCTCCAGAACCAGACAATGGTACTCCTAACACGTGTTATCAAGTGTTTAAAGAAGGGTGACCAGACGTCTTGATTTTAAGTCCCCTGTCCCTTGTCCCGGCGGATATCCACAAAAACAATTTTGTCCTCTTCCTGTCCCGAATTTCCCAGTTTTTTACTCTGTCATAAAGCCAAAGCAACAATTGTGCTTGAAACTGATTTGTCTGTAGACTGTCTGTGTGTCAGTCACAGAGTTACCATGGCGATGACAATATTAACTAATTGAAAAAGATCAACAGTGTTCCTCAGATCTGTAGCTCAATAATGATTGGGTCTTAAATGCAAGGCTATTGCTAAGCTATCCTTCTCCAATGGTTCACAGTGTGATCTGTCATCAGCTGAAAAGAAAGTTTACAAACAAGCTCCAAGAACAACATTATCTAAGAAAATTACCTGGTAATGAATATGCTGCTTTTTGCTGTATTTGTCATTTTGAATTTTCTGTCAAACACGGTAGAAAAGTTGTATTTCTAAGTAACAATTAATAAAATTAAAGCTAATCAATGCAATCAGTTTACATTTTTTTGAAATTATTTACTGGTGTTGTATTGATTTCTGGCGACATTATTTTAAACTGTTAATATACTGTTGTTGGATTTGCAGTAAAAATTAAAGTGTCCCGATATTTTGGTTTGAAAATATGGTCACCCTAGTTTAAGCTACTGTTAACTCGTTCGTCTACTGTAGAGCTGGTCCACCATAGCTCCTCCTTTGAAAGGCAGTCACTGAGGAAGAGATTGGGTATGTTTTACTTCACATGCTTCCAACTCAGAAGGTGAAAGTAATGACATTGTTATTCAGAGATGAATCCTTGACGACGTAGTAAAGAAGCCCGATTTATTAGCATTTAACCCTACAAACAAGTCAGGTTTATTGTTAACTCCTTTTTAAACAAAACAGAAAACTATTAAAATACCCAAACTTCCTGAGCCTTTTTGCTGTGCTTGTAAACTAGACATAGGCAGAAGTCCAGTTAGACGTCCTAATTGAGCTGTGATCATAGGCTCCCTTTAGGCTAATGCTGCAGGGTGCATTTTCGGGTATCCCATCCTTTTTTATCCAATCAGAAGGAAGAATGTACAAAACGGTTAATACAAGTGAGTGGTATTTGTACCCAAATTATTTTATATAAGTAGGTTAGGTTTGTTGTTAGTGAATCAGCTACAACACTTCCTTATTGCTTTGGCTAACATCAAGTGCAAATTTAAACTGACTGAACAAAACTAAGGGAATTATGTCTGTACAAAATTACTGTGCATAAGTTTTAGGCAGGTGTAGATATAAAAAGTGGTGACCTTGCCTCAAAACAGCAATAGTTCTTGTCTTTTTTACAAATGCCAAGCAAGTGAATAGGCGAAAAACTTTGAAAAGTCACTCCAAATATTGATTTGATTTAGAATTGGATTCTGTTCTTTCACTTTGCATTATGTAAACTAATACAAATAAACATACTTTATAGTTTTCCTTACTTTTTATATCCACACCTGTCTAAAACGTTTGCACACTACTGTATATGAAAAGCCTTACACAAAATCACCCAGTTGTAACCTGAGTTTATCAGTTATTACGACTTCAGCAGGTGTCCAGATGCATTTTTCAAATAGGAAAAAATATATAAACATATCCCCGATGTTTCCGACACCACATAAATGCAGCATAACATCCGAGTTATTTTCTTCTATGTAGCCAGGACCCCCCCTTCCCCCTCCCTCTGCTTACCCTGTCCACATATCACGCTTAATTTAAAACCATGGCTGAGTTAGTGTGCTGCATCAAATACCGCACTATTTCTTCCAGGACCCTGTGGGAGATTGGCATGTCCCTGCTGGACCTGGCGAAAAAAAGTGCCACAAGACAAAAATATCAGAGTTTTCGGACGGGATGAAGAAAACCTTTATGTGCTGAGTCACAAAAACTAGCTTGTGTTGAATACCTCCAGGATAGAAGGTGAGGCGAGGCATGTCAAGATGTTGAGATCTGTCCTTGGAGGGGTGAAAAAAAAAATTACAGATACCGTATGCTTTCTGACTGTGTGCCCAGGTACGTATCAAATGCGTCAGAAAGTGGTGTTGATGGAGCAAATACTTGTCATGGTCGCTAACTGCATCCCAGTCCAGGAAAAATGTTTGGCTTCGTAAATTTTTGTTTGGATGTTTTTTTAATTACCCGTAACACAACTTCCTAGTAAAATGACGCCAGTGTGTTTATCAAAATAACTTGGGTACACTAGTGCATTAACATCTTATCAAGGGCCAAAGATGTTGGTAATTGACTGGGCTTTGGTTTTCGGGTTACATACATTTGAGGTTACAGTGAAGAATCATAGTAAGTGCTGTAGCGCAATATTTGTCACTTTAACCTTTTCCAAAGTGCTTGTTTTTGTTAAGTACAAGCCCGCGGTGTGTCCCAATTCTGCTCAACCTGGAGTCCATTTGTGGCCTTTTGTGATGATTCAAATGAAGCAGCTGTAAAAAAAAAAACAACAAAAAAGACAGGGTTTATGAAAAGTTTGTTTCAATGTTATGTTCCCTTCAATTGTATTGTGTTTTCTTTTGTATTCTTTTTACTGACGTTTTGCTCTCAATCATGCAAGTTATGTCATCCGACTTAGTACGCTGTTTATCTCCTCCTCGTGAAACCTTACATGATTAAATTGACAGTATTTATTGTTGTTTTACATTGCCCTCCCTTTGTCTGTTGATGCTTTTCTTTTTTGAGCCGTTATACTGTGTGAAAAGACATATTCTTTTCTTAAATAACACGTTATCGGCAGCTATTAAGCTTTCTGGAACATCATATGACAAGTCGGTCAAGGTTTTCTGTTCCTGAATAGAGGTTCTCATCTATTAAACTCTCTTATAATAAACAGTAAAGGGTATTATAAAGCCTGTTTTTTTTTTCCACAAATTATTACTTTTACAACATTTGGGGTTTAAAGTAAACTAGAAGAAAAAGAATATCAGGTACAGGCCTGTTTAATGTATGTTTTAGCACTGTGTACAGTAATCACGTAAAGCAAATCTCAGTTTAACAATGTTTGATAAGAAAGCAGTGGTTATAAAATGAACCGTGCATATCTTTGTCTTTTTTATATTTTTATATTATTGGGCAGTTAGTAGAAAAAAGTCCCTTGCATTCACTGACTTGTAGCCTTAAGTTGGTAAATATAGCTATATAAACGGTGTATGCATAGTGCAACTGAAAATCAAGTCACTCACTATTGTTCCCACCCACTCACTGACAGCACACGTGAAGTCAGTCGGTTGCTTTTTGCCAGCATTATCTTGTTTAATGCAGAAATGTGCTTGCAAACCACAGTAAAAGCATATCTAGCTGTACAAACCAAAATAAAATGCCTCTGATGGGAGAAATAATTGCGAGATTTGACCTGAAGGCCTCGGGTTTGAGACGCGATGTACATTTTTATCCAGGTGACAGCAAAAAGCCAAGCTCACCAGCATTTACACTTGGAAAAAAATCTGAAATAAATCTTAAATGTGGTTTTACGGCTGCTATATAATACTGCAGATTTATATAGCCGTCCATGTTGACTCCGCTGATTACTCAGTGTCATCACTTTCAAATAAATCACACTCGACCAAACACATTTATTATTGTTTTATGGAGCCGTATTACGCAGAAAGGTGTAGATTTATTCCAAAATGCCCAATAACCCACCAAGCCAAACACAAACTTATGTAAACAGGGCATACATAAACAGTCGAGCCTATTTGTCATTCCAGCTTTGAATGAGTCCTTTCTCCATCCGTCTCCTCAGAGGTATTCCCTCGTTCTGGACCAATGCTTCCTGCAGACCATTGACTGCGTCCAGAGAGTAAAGTAAACAGAGCGGCCGCGAACGCAGAGGTTAAAGTTAGCCATCAGTATACGAGGCATCTGTGAAGTTAGCGTGCGCCAGAAAAACGGTTTGTGCCCTCTGAGAGTCCATTCATCTACCCACGGCTCTCATTTACATTTAATGGAAAGAAAATAAACAGAGCGGGCCTAATGTGCTCATTTACAGTAAGTGGACTTAAGTAATGAGCTGATATCTTTTTCAGTGACAGACAGACAGATATTTATCTTTTTCACAAGTGGATTTCACTTTCCATTGGAGCACTTGGGTGAAAGTGACAATAGAAAATCATCGTAGGATCGTGATAGCTGTATCATTACCGGCAATTTGGAAGTGACACATTGAGAGTTTTCACTGTCACTCCTTCAGCTCTTGATTGAATATATTGTTCTCACTAGTTATTCTTTGAAAGTAGCAGAATACGTTTTGTCCAAAGTACCCAAGACTGAATAGAGTTTGGTGTTTTCTTGGCGAACCACTGCTGCACTGTTCATCGTCAAAGGCAGCTCTAGGATTTTTCACAGTTGGCCGTCAACAAGAGGTCAAGTATTTGTCCAGGATACACACACACAATCCTTTTTATGGCAATAAGTATTTCACAATTCAAACCTTGTTCAATAACTAAACTCATCCAGCCTCTGTAGAAAGATGTGAAAATGCACAGTTGATTCAAACAGCAGTAATGATAGGCAGACAGAATTTGTTAAGAGAATGGAAAATGGTTTTTCAAACTTGATCGGGAAGCCTCATATGAACAACTCTGCTACAAAAAGAATGATGAGTAAGGTGATGGAGGAAATATCAGGATTGCATGAGGTTGGAGCAGTGGCAATTGACACTATATTAATACAGTATATGCAGTGGTGGAAAAATGTTTTCTGACTCCCCATGCATTTGTGAAATATATTTCATTAGGAATCACTCTTAGGTCTTCAAGTGCATTTTTTAGTTTATTTTTTGTTCAGTTTTGAACACGTTCTCTGTTATTTGTTGTTGATGTTGAGAACTGACATTGAAACAGTCAAGAATTTAGTTTTGTTAGTTTTTCTTGTAAACAATATACAACAAAACAAAAAAATCATTTCTATTTGTATGTGTCTGTCTAATGCAGCCACACCTTTTGAAACACAAAAAAGAATATTTGAGATTGTGTAAAATTCTGAAAACTTTTTTCCACCACTGTACCTCTGCATGTCGATGCTAATGCAAACTCATGTAAAACTCTTAACTTAATTTTACATTATTTTCAGTGTGCAAACCCTTTTCACTTGATATTTCACGATGGGCAACCCTAACTTTTTGTTGATCAGAGATTGGTCACATTTATCAAATGCAAATGTCCCATCCAGACCTACTGGAGCAGGAAAACTAAATGTTGTGCAGGACCTTGTGCGCCACATTTCAAGATATCTGAGAGCAGCAAATGGCAAAAGATTAAACACAAGCCTGCTGTCACAGTGACATACACAGACGTAATTAGCGTGCTCAGTGCTTCGTCCCATCACACCCTGCAAGAGCGTGTTACTCTGGGGGTTCTGGAGAATGGATGTAAAAGTTATCTGCACCAATATTTCCAGTCTGGTGATACCAAAAGATGCATTTAAATATTCATCCATTCGTCTTCTAACCGCTTAGGGGCTGGTGACTGGAGCGTATTCCAGCAGCAGAGGTGGGGTACACCCTGCACTATGGCCAGACACTTACAGACAACCATTCACTCACGTGCATAGACTAGAGACACTTTAGATAGAGAAGTGACCTATACATGCATGTCTTTGGGCGGTGGGAGGAAGCCAGACCCGGAGAGAGCCAACAGTAACACAGGGAGGACATGCAGACTCCTCAGAGAAAGACAGAGAGCCGGCCTGGAGATTGAACCCACGAGGCTGTTCTACTACAAAAGGCTTGACCCTTGCTAAAGGTCAACATCAAGGCAATGGCTTCATTTATACAAACTTTGCTTTGGTCAAAGAAGATTAGAGCCAAAACCTGGGAACAAGATCTTCCCCTGACAAGGTTAGCAATAAGGTTAGCAACAACCTATGCAACAAAAGGTTACAAAAAGGCAGCTGGACATAGGGTTTAAAGGTGGCAGCTACTTTTTTCCCTCTGTGTTAAGATAGGAGATAGATCTAATTCTTTGGTTTTTGATTTAATCTAACTGATTGAGGATCCAGGACTGTACAGCGGCCTAAATCCAGAAATAAACCACGTGAACTGAAGACATAACCAGATACAGTTATAATTTGTCACATTATACATGTATTTCTATAGTCTTTATTCAAGCGTCTATCTAATTACTGCTCTGTGAAACTAAAATTTTGGGACTAAAAAGAAGCCTGTCAATTTCAGCTGGATTATTCTATGTCTATCCTCCTATTCATGACTCATCTTCGTGAAGCTAAACCCATTTTCTCCACCATTTCCCCACTCTAAATAGCCCTCCGCTCTTGTATAAGTGGACTCATAGTTAAGGAGGAATTGCACTATGGCTGGATGTTTGAGTCAGTGGCTGGCTATGCCCATCACCGGCGGTGCATAAATCCTCCATGTCTTACTCAGCTGCCACCGTCACATTGCACAAGACGCCTTCAGCCTTCAACGTAGTCCCCGAGTGAACCGGGAGAGTTTAACAAGTCCTCCCCCAAATGAGTGCAGGCGTAATGGCGTTGGCATTTCACTCACAAATTGGCCCCATGCCGCTGGGACCTGCATCAGCTTGGCAATACACTGTCGCTGATCAAAAGACTTTCGACGAGTTTGGAAGAGTTCAGAATAGACAGGAAAGGCAAACACACAAACAAAAAGGGAACAGGCCAGTGGAGTTACTCCCGATCCCCGGGGGGCTACTTAATCAGAAAGGCACTGCCGGCGGAAGAATATCAACATGTCTGCCTTGTGCCACTAATTATGTCTGGATGGTTGATTTTTATAGAGTATAAAAGAGAAAAAAGCATCAATAATCCTGTGTAAGGAAAGCTATCAAATGATCTGACTAATAAAGCACTCAATTCAATATCCGCTAATGTTTAATTTATAAAAGCAGGAGGCTATTTCCGATAAATTATCATATAATCTTTGGATTTTTACCGATCCTTGGAGTTTGAAACACCCCTTGTCCTCTGCCTCCTGATGGCAGGTGTTAACGTCTCGGGGCGTCTATCAAAGAGGATTTAACTCAGCAGAGAGCCATAAGAACAGAATGTCACATTTGTCCCACCGGAGGAGGCCATTTCCATCTCCACAATCAGACCAGTCGATTGACCTTCACAGCAACTTATCTTCTTAACACAGTGGTTCTTGTCAGATTTCCTCGGTGCCATGCCAGGTTTTACTTGGTGCCGTGCTGGGTGACTTAAAGTATGGTGCAGCAATGAAATACACTGAAAATAGCCATTGTTAATCAACCATACACTTCATAGTGACTTACAGTTCAATTTTTAATGGTGCAAAGAAGCAATGTTATAGCTTTTCCTTTTACATGCTAAAATACAGAATACATACTAAAAATGTCCATGGATATGTTTTAAGGTCTAAGCTAAACTCCAGCAGAAAATAAATTGTTGAAAATAATGACTCTGGCACCTGTTGCCCAGCTTAAGGGTCTCCTGTCTCTTTTCTATCAACAGAACAGCCCTCGAGATAGAAAAAGTTGCGTTGCATCCTCAGTTCAAAGGACACAAAGTTCAAATTGGGAATGTATTTTCTTGGCTGTTGTGTTTCTTCATGTTCAGCGTGAGAGTGAACGTGCAGGTTGCAGTTCCACACTTCATCCTCCTCCTTTTTGGGTCACGTGAAGAGCTGTAGAACTGTTTCCACAAAAGCGGTGCAGTATAAGTACATTTCCATAAGCAAAAGTGTTATAGGGTCGCCCAAAAAGCTTTAAAACTGTTTTAATTTGGGAAGCTTTTCATCGGATTGGTCTGGTTTCTAAAAGTTGGAGCTGAACACTGCAGTCTGTTTACTGGATGTTAGATAATCCTTACGGGGTGACAGCAGCATGTTTATTAGTATACGGATATCTCCAGCTTCTCGCATGGCTACTCACCAGGATTTACTCTCTTCTTTTCAAAGTCTGCTTCATCTCATATAAACAGAACTGTTGTTGCACTTGTGTGTCATCAGTGTTTACGTAGCAGACACCGTTTACAGTGTGTATGAGTGAAAGTGTGGATACACGAGCCTCTTAAGCTTTACCAAACAGTACTGTCTTGACCTTTACAAGCCTTATGCTAGCCGTGCTAACATGCTGCAGTCTATGACCAAACCTTGTGGTTAAAAAATGGTCTAATGAGGACTTCCCTTTCAAAATAGATGAAACATTATGAATGTGTGTTAGAAATGTAGAAATGTTCATGTAGAGTGTGCTTCTCCTCCAGCAGTGCTCAGTTTGTTGACTCCACTGGGTTCGACGGAACTTTCTACGGAAGTTTTTCCAAGAAACATAAATGCAAAAACTATTATGTTGGTGTGATTATACTCTATTGAAAACATCTTAACTAGTGTGTTCCATTTTCACCTATTGAACCTTTGATTGGACATTAAGTAATGGTCGCTATCTGTCAACTCCAATTTATTTTTCACTAAAGCAATTTTAATCATGCAAATGTCTTGGGGTCAAAAACAAATGACTTCGACAGGATGCTACTCAATGGAAAAAATAATTCATGTAATATAAAAAGTGAAAGAGTGTAAAAACAGGTTGTACTCAGATGTTCCTGTGCACATTTCAAACACTATAATCTTGCAACAATTGATTTCTTCTAAGAGTAATAACTGTGGGAAAGCAGAAAGGTGCTTTTACTTAAAAACATACAAATCTATTTATTGACTGGAGTAATGCTAAGTGGTCCCATCATAGTGGTTATGAAAAACACAAAAAATGAACAAATTCAAGATGGAGTATGTGAGCCAGAAATATTTCATAATGGAGGGAAATGGTGACTGTGTGTAAGACTTCTTGCTAAAGGCTATTACCAGAGTGTTTTTGTAACTAGGCTTAAAGATGAGGAGTCTCATAATCGCCAAAGTCCATCATAAAGTCACTAGCTACAAACATTAGTCTTGGTTATATTAGTTTATTAGTTCACTGGAAACAGTTGCAAGTGCAGTACAATGTAATGTATTCATTATAGGGATTTGGAATGTTCATTGATCAAATGTCTCAAGTACAGGCTTTGGTCTGGTTACTATGGTGATTAATGACTGGTTTTAGTGACCCTAGGATGCTTAATTCCTAATGAAATATGGTCTATGTAGAGAGGCACTTCTCTAGACTCTAAATATAGGTCCCTAAATCAGAAAACTCTAAATTGATCAATAGGGAGCATCAGATTTGTAATTGCGCTCTTTAAACTGCAATTATTGAGAATAATATGTCACAAAGCAGCTCACTCATTTATGCTGATAAATAAAGCAATAAATCTGTCTTCCTCTGTATGCTTCTTTTTGAAATATATATATATATATATATATATATATATATATATATATATATATATATATATATATATATATATATATATAGATATATATATATATATATATATATATATATATATCTTTCTTTGTCAATGGCTGAAGTTGTGGATGTGTGGACAGTGTGATGTTCAAAATTTTCAACATCATGTGAAAATGACAGTATGACAGTCACATATGAGGTGCACTGTCTGAAATATTGCAGTATACAACTGAAAATATAGTGGACTTGATTAGTGAATGGTTTGGAATACCAGCTGAAATTTGCTGACAATGGGCTTCTGTAATAAACTGTCAGGGCTTAAGGGATATATATACGAATAAATCATAAACAGACTTGTTACAGTAAACAAGTCAGAACAAGTTGTCACAATAATAGATAAAACTGACTGGATTATTACAACTCTTTCTTGCCTTAAGAGGGAAGGTATCATATATCCATCGAAACAAGCTGAGGTAAGTAAGTAACTCCCGCAATTTTACATCATAATGATTTATTAACATTTTGTACATGATTATGTTTCCACAGATGGTCATAATTGTGTCTCTCTCTGTTTCATACAAAGGTGTACAGTTTAAAGACATATTACGGTTACGCAACAAATGGTGTAGTCATTATATAGTTCACTATATAGTAATTAGGGAGTGATTCTGGACAGAGCCTTTGTCTTCTGAACCTGGTCGAATTGTGGCACTGCAATAGTTTTTTTTTGTTTAGTTTTTTTTGGATTCCACAGTCTTGGACTCATGGATTTTGTTTTTAATTTTTTAAAGTGAACTTTTGCCTTTTAGTTTGCTCATAAACAGCATGTCCCCGCAGGGCTACCATAGGTGTTTGTTTACATGTGAGGTGTAAAAATCATCTGCAATTTTGTCTCCAGATGGAAGGGATGACTTGACTCATGACAATTGAAGTTGTGGGCACAAGTGTAATTAGCCATGCTTGAAGAATTGAAAATCATGCATCAATGCACTGTATTAAAGGAACTTCGTGTTCCTACAACTATCCAGAGGCAAAATCCTGGGCACTGCTGGAGGAGAAGCCCACCCATGTTCTTTTTAGGCACACAGTCTTGCATTTCTTGCAAGTGATATCTGAATCCTATTTCTTTAAGCTGAATGTCCCCTGCAGCTGTTCACATTTGTTAAAAAAGCCGTACGAGGTGTGGGATTGCACTTTTGCCCAAAAACTACATATCAGTATTGAAAATTCCTACATAATGCATGACTTTACCATGAGGCGGACGCATTTTGGGAAGTATAAAACATATTGTGACCAAACGGCGTTACCATAATCCAATGCCCACGGCAGAAAAATATAATCCATTTTGATCTTAGAGCTAAACCTTGGTTACCATTTAGAATGATGCATCGAGTTCTCATCAAGAGCCATTCACCAGTAAATTACAAGCCCTACTTCAAATTTTAAACTTTAAGCACAAAGCATGTTCCTTTTCGTGATTGATGGGTATCATTCTTTCACACTCCCACAACAGATACCAGAGGAAATGCATTGTCAATGAGAAACAAAATAACAATTTCAAACTTTTCATTTCTGATATGATTTATCCAAAAGCAATAACACTCCATTGTTCGCAGTCAGACTTGCAAAACTCCAGTTCCCAATTCCCCCCTGTGTAATAGAGCTATTACTTTGAAATAAATGTGGCTATTCAAAAATGTTCAATCAATACTGAAATGGTCTCCTGCATCAGTCGTGGTTTGAGACTGTTATTAATAATGGCTCTGAGCCTGAATTAGTCTTAATGTAAGCTCTTCAAAGCTTTAGGTGTTTTCTGTTGTATGGTCTAAATAAGGATCGTAATTGCAAGCAGCTTTTAATTTAGTTTTAGTCTTTTGACTAAAGTGCAATTTAGTTTTAGTCATAATTAAATCATCTAATCCTTATTATTAGTCTAGTTTTAGTCGACTAAATATCATAAGAATTAAACCGACTATATCTATAATAGGTTTAGTCACTAAAATATAAAGGTTAATGCATTTTTAATGTTTTTTTAGGAAGTAATAATTTCTACCTGAATCAAATGACACTGCTTCCAACCTAAGAGAGATTTCACTCTATTCATTCCAAACACAAATGTGTCTTATTTAAAAAGATGTCTGCTTTCTCTGGATAAAAAGCATTTATTAACATTGTTTGATATTTAAAAGCCGTTCTTTTTTCCCGTGGCTCTTACAAATGTTTGTGTCTGACATCACTGCGATGCTCAAAAACATGAGTTCTGATTGGATCTCTTCTCGACTCGTCTTGTCTCCTCCTCCTTTTGATTTGATTTCTTTTCTGTCTGTTCATTTTAGTTTCGTTTTTATTCGTTGATGAAAGTGTCAATACATTTAGTCAGAGTTCTTTCTCATTAATTACTTTTTATTAAGTTTTCGTTCAGTTTTTGGCAGCAAAAATATGTCTTTGACGAAAACTATGATGAAAATTATTCAACAAGGTAGGCCTATTGTATGTACAATATAGTATTTCTTCACATCTCGCATCTAATACATTAATATTGCCTGAAGCCACTAGCAACCAGTGCTGATTATTTTACTGGAAACATACACATCTTGCAAAGTCCTTATGTCTCCTAAACTAGTGACCAAGGGGTAGAGATAAAAATGTAAATAATTTTAAATCTTAGTCATACATTTTGTTGTCGTACCTCTTAAATGAGCCGACTGCTGTGTAGCATTAGCAGCAGAAGTTGTTAGCATACCATTAGCCTTCGATTGTTAGCCTGGGTGTGTTTTCTGAACCATGTGCATTCTGGGACCACTCACGGGAAACCTACACCTCATTTGTGTATTTTAGCTATATCCTCTGTAGAAGGAGTCAGAAAAGCTAAGATTGAACAAAATATTGATGAATTGGAAAAAAAATGCTAATGCTCACTCTATCATTAATGCCTTTATGTGTGAAAAGCAATGGAAGTCACGAAACAAACAGAAAGTCAATACAAGCTTTTATCTATATTTGACTAATTTACATAAGTATTACTGTTTATTTGTTCAAAAATCACTGAAGTAATTGTAACTGGTGACATAAGCTGTACATAATATCACAAATTTTCATTATACTGCAAATATCTTTATACATTTTACAAATAGCACAAGTAAAACAGTTATGGTGTTAAAAAAATGAGAATGTAGAAGTTGGGGTATGATTAGTCGGCTTCTTTAAGTTTTAACCAAAATAGAAAACTACCCTTCTAAGTCACATGGTTTTAGCACCTCATAGAGCTATAGTAAAAAGAATCAGGTCTATATTTTAGTGCATATTTAATGTTTTGTTTTGTTTTTTTCCAATTCAGATTCTTGCATAACACCAGTGTACTGCCAGTGGTACACTAGGGTGACCATATTTACAGACCTTCAAAGTACATGTTCTTTTCCCAAACCCACTGGCAGATGAAAAAACGTGTCGGAAAATGTGTTTCAGTGTTCAGTTTAAAACAATGATCTTTTCAATGCATTATATCAACAAAATTAGAGCTGCAATGGTGTATTTGGACATAAGCAACAGAAAAAAAGCTCCAAAAAACAACAACAAAGAAAAAACACAACCTTTTCAGACCATAACTTAAGCACGTTATAAAGGTACATCTTCCAAATGAAGCTACAGCCTCAGGTTGAATATAAAGGCTGTTTATGGGTAAAAAACATGAAAGGCCAAATTAATTATAGTATGCGACAAAAGTCTATGGAAAATTGTTTGTTGCAGTGATTGGTGTTTGTTAAAATAGAGCCAACAGGGACATGGTCTGGTTAAAACAGGGACAAATGAGTGGTTTTACAGATATTTGTTGGGACATGGGACATTAAGTGGGGACACATGGTCCCCCTACCCTACACCAGTATAAAAACCACTTGTTTAGAGCCTTGTAAACATGTCATTTTTTCCAGTTCTCCTGAAAAACGGATGAAATCAGAGATTGCAAGTCATATCGTCATCGCAGAACTCAACAAATATCATCACATTTGGCATGTTTTTCTTCTGTTGTGGACCACTTTAGTTGCCCCCCTCCACAGAGTGTGACGTAAGGATGCCTTACTGTCCTGCGCAAGTCGACCTGATGATCCTCTGGTGCCCATCCCCCTACGCTGTGTTAACTGCTAGCTTCCAGTGGCAGCAGGTTGTAAACTACACCGGCCCTCTTGATTAATTAATGCGTTTAAACCGTCGGACTGGCTCCCTCCATTGTTACTGCATTTTTGGTGCTGCCTTCAGTGGACAGCGCTAGTCTGGGTCCTTCCTTTTAGGGTTCAGGAGGCATCTGTGCATGGGAGGAAGCGGCGAGCCCCACAGTGACCATTAATCACCGTGGGCTATTGTGGTTCTTGTTGTGTAGCGTGTGGCGCCAAAGGACAGGAAGGACACGAAGAGGAGGCAGAGAGGATAGGGGGTAGGGTGGCCGCAAGGGAGCACCAGGGCGGAGAATGGTGGACGTGAACTTGTTTCGGGATCGGGGAGCACTGCTGCTTCTGCCGCTGTCCCATCGAGTGTCCACCGTGTTCGCCCAGATCCCCGACCCAGAGGTAAGACCCAAAACATGTCCTCTATCCGTGTAGAAACCTGAGACAACCCGAACACGTGAGATCTTACATAGGACAAGACGGCACACGTGTTGAACAAGGTGCAATAAAAAGGAGAAGAGATGGATCAGGCGCTCGGATAATGATGCGCTTTTATCTAAAAAGAGGCACTTGTGACACTTGTGTTACGATGACAGGGCCAGGAAATGCAATTATGTGGCTAGAAAAGCATGAAGATCTAATGGTTCAATACTCAGTGAAGGGCACTTAACTTGTTACATTAGAAATACAGACTGACATGGCTAAAAGCGTCCATCATGAGCCTAATGACTATCAGTCAATAATCATGTGGCTGACATGTTGAATAGAACAGTAGAATGAATGTTGAATTTGGTTTTTCAGTAGTGATAAAATAAAAAAACAAAAAACAAAACAAGGCCTGCTGGAAACTTCTGGAAAGTTATGTTGGGCTGCTTGCATGACTCATACAACACAAAAGAAAAGACCTTATTGTGAAACATCTTAAAGTAATTCATCTTTAACTATTGTCATCTTAAGGGACTCCAGGGAACAGAAAAAGAAGGAAAAATAATGTGACTTGGACTGATCAATATTAAAAGAAGATATACAGTACTTGGCTGAATTGCAGTCTAATATTAGATGTTTCATTGCCTAGGACTTTTATTAACAACTGCTATATACTATGTGAATAAAGAAAAGTTAATTAGACGTGGGTTAATAGAAATACATAGAGAATGATGAACAAAGTAAAATTGTGGTTTGTTAGCAACAATATATCTCTTAGTTCTTGGTTATAACAAAGCATTACCATTATCTATTGAGAAGCAGCTGAACACTGTAAATCAGAGACTGGAGGTCGAGGCAGCTGGATTATGAGAAAAATAGATAAAGTTTTTCAGGACATTTGGACTTATACATGGAGCAAAATAGACAAAGAACAATGGTTCTAATTACAAGAGCAAGAGCTATACCTCCATTTCCTGGAAGAAAAATAAAACTTGCAGCACTGTTTCTTAGTAGCTCCCGTTTTTCATTGACTGCTTCAACCTCTTCCACTTGACTCATGTCCTCTGGTCATTCTTTTAAAACAGTTGCATTTCTTGTCTTCCTCCTCTTCTTCCTACAAAAACCTGATTGAATTACCAGTCATTGTTCTCTGAAACCGGGAAATTGTCAAATTTTGGTGAGATATTTCATAATGCCAATGCTTTTATAGAAATTAGATTTATTAACGGATTTAGCCTTTTTTTCTGTCATGAAATCAACGCGACAACCTTAAGGCAAAATATTTTCTATAAGGTTACATTGTAGTATTATGTAACTGTCTTCTCTGGTAAAGGTTACAAATAAGGTTATAAATATGTTTTGTCAGTAAACCAGCATCCACCAACCCCACCCCACCCCACATAAATCCTAACTACAAATGCAGCAAAATTTTTACTCATAAAAGGTCAAATTTAGCATATAATAACAGTTGTTTGGGCTTGAGTTTGTCTCTGTTAAAGAAACTCTAGGCTTTATGATGCCATCTACTGTTTATTATAAGGGATTTTAAAAGATGAGAACCTCTTTTTAGGAACAGAAAACCTTGGCCAATCACATGCTCGAATGGATTACAGTAAAAAGTACTTACCTGACCAGCAGGACTCTTTGACGTGTTGCTCATGAGTTCATCCCCTTTTGATGTTGTAGCAAGTAGTCCAGACTAATACTTAAAAGCTAATTAGCAGCTAGCAACATGTCAAAATGGGATGTAAACAGTGAAATAAAGCAAGCAAAAAGTTGTAATTTAAATAAAACCCTGTATATTACATCTATATGTAACATTTCGGAAGCTAGAACTTCAACCTTAGGTAATAAACTGCTCATTTATAATTATAAACTTTTACTATCACGACTACAAAAATGTGTTTTTATTTTAATATGTTTTTGTTAATGGTTGAAAAAACTGATATGATAAAGCACATGTTTTAATTAAAGCCCATTCATATTTTATTAGTTGAAAATTAAATAAAAAAATAGTCGGTTAGCAACATTATCAGTCCTTGATATGATTCTCATTTAGCAGTGAGGCTTCCAGTGAATTTGAGTCAGATGCTGCGGCTCCAAAAAATAATCTCCCTCCTCTTTTGTTGTCAAACACAAAAGTGGTGCAGTGAGTCATGTCTTATCAGCTCATATTCCAAAAGAATAAAAAAAAAGGAAAAGACTTCCCGCAGCAGATAAAGTCCATACATAGAACAAACACTGTGCTGTTGATTATTCCATTTTTTTGTTTTAATCCCTTGCTAGTATTACAATGGCTCATATCTAGTTTAAAAATATCCAAACATGGCGTGACAGCATAAGAACTTTGGACAAGTAAAGAAAGAACAAGACTGAGTACCACATGCACTATGCTGCTTTTACCAAGTCCTAGTTACATTGTTTGAACTTGCAGCTTAAGAGTCTTATCGGGTTATGAAATGTCCCTCAGGAGAAAGAGACTTAACTTTGCATAATCAAAAGCCGAAAAATGCATTTATATATTTGGATGTGGTGCTCAATATCCTTATTAAGGTTAATCCTTCTGTGGGTGTTGCATAACCCAGCTCTGGAACAGACAGCCGTGGTCTTTAACTGAACTTTGGACACATTTATTCTCCAGGGTTACAGTAGAAAGTCAAGGTTATTGCAATAATTAATGTGGAAAAAAAGAAAAATGATAGACCATTTATTGTAAGAATTATGTTTTTTGTCATTAATAGGGTCTTTTAGGACATCAGAAAAAAGAACAATAGTGTTTTTCTTAAATAGTGGTCCTACATTTCTTTGTAGGATCTTCAGCTTTTCTCAGCGTTTGTTCTTTATCTATTAACTGGTAACCACCATCAGCATCAACCTAATAAATGTGTTACTAGGGCGTTCACACCTGCACTGTTTGGTCCGGACTTTTGAACTTTGCTGTTCAGTTCAAACCAAATCCAAAAGTGTGAAAGTACCATCGGACCTCTTTGGTCTGACAAATACAGGTGGTCTCTGTTCATACCCAATGGACCCAAGGTCTGGTTGGTCTGTAGTGTGATGTTTGTAGTTCGTTTTGGACCAATTAAACTAAACACACAAAGAAGAGCAAACAGTACATTTGATGTTTCTGATGTTGGTATTCTATATTAATAGTAACATGTTGGACTAACGCCAGTATGATCATTCTATTTCTGCATTCAAACTGTAAAATTAGCAGCTGAAGTGACACATTCTCCACAGTAAAAGCCTTCTACAGGAGATAAGTAATAATCATAGCGTCCGAGTCCGAGATGACCGATAGTCCTCTTGTAAAAACTGTAGTGAGTAAGAGTTACTTAACCTAAGATATACTGGTAGCAATTTGTGAGTTCTTAGTGCGGACCTTGGTGCAGACTTTTAGATGTGGCCTAACAGTTGTCAGTCACTTTCTGCTGAGCACAAATGCTAATTACTTTTTTATAAACCATCATTTACCTAATAATAACCAATTTGGTTATAGACTCTATGTGATGAAGCGGTGTCATGGATCACCAAATCCTGTAATGGATTCAATTTTGGGGATGATATAGTGTAAACTCATTTTGTTTTTAGTCATTCATTACAGATTCACTTGTTTCCATCATATATTGTTAAAATTGCATGCATCTGTAAATCATTTATTCATTAATTTGATCTATTTTTACCCCATATGTCACATAGTGTGATGGATGTTGTAAAGCATGAATCTGCCAAATGTTATTTGTTTAGATTTTAATTCAATTGTGAAAACACTGTTGAGCCTCAGATTCCAATTTTCTTTGCAGCTGCAGTTCAGTGATTGATAACTTTAATTGCTTGAAATGATTATAATTATAACCATGGGCGTATTTTAATCAATGTAGAGTTTTGATTGAGATAGTAACCCTATTCCCTTATTTAACCAAGGATGCCTCATTAAAAAGTAGTGTCAGATTTTGCAGTGTAAGATCAATTTTATCCTTTATTTGCATTATCTGCAATCTGAAGTTGTGGGTAAAACACTTCAACTTGTTAAATTTTAAGTATAAAGTTTGATATACTGAGGCCAATGCTGCCATTGGAGCTGGCAGATATATATATTTTTTTATTTGTAGATTTTTATCATGATGAAACTGCTCTTGAAAGCCCATAGGATTCAAGCATCATGGTGCAGCATTCAAATCAACTCATAGTGTTCCTGCCCAGAGATTGAAGTCTTAGTTTTGTCTGGGGTTTTGAAGTCTTATTTGGCTTTCACAGATTGTTTGTCCACGGTTGACTTTCCACAACAACATGCATCGAACAGAATGCACAGTAAACAAGGAGGAAACCCACACAAGATCTTAACCCGGAGCCATGCTTAGCAAATACTGAGCTGGGCCATTGATCCAAAACTCACACGCATTTTTATTTTGGTACTCAAAATGCAGCACTCTGGAGAGATGGATGTTGTTGTGGAAAATGAGAAAGGTTTGTAGGAGCAGTTATTGACCGCACTGCAAGGTTAAGCTCATTATTGCCACAAAGTGTAAAGCAATGTTAGATGAATAAAATAATAATAATAATAAAAGTCCCCCTGCTTGCATTTAGAAAGATCAAAAAGTATTGGCCACTCTTAATATAAGTGGCTTTTTACCTTGGAATGGAGTTGCAGCCTTTTCCCAGTCTACTTCTCCCTTTGGATGTTTTTGCAAAAACATGATTTTTCAAGTATAAGTCAAAACATTTTTAACCTACATTAAAAAATAGAACAAACGCTAGCAATAGCAACATGCCTTCAATAAAGCGTGCACTATAAATAATGAGCCTGTCTGACTTTTGTTTACCGCAAAAGCTTCTATCTGTTATTGTCGTAGATTTTTGGGGGGTTTATTTAAGATACAAAGGCTTATAAAAATCAATTCACTCTCTCTTTTTTTCCACTGCAGCTTTTACCAACAGATCCCCCGAAGAAGCCAGACCCAGTTACTTCAGAGACTGTTGTTTTCTGGGGGCTCCGCTTATGGCAAGTCATCGGCATCTTCTCCATGTTTGTTTTAGCGGTTGGTGAGTGCAACTAATGAAATCATATTCATTTAGACAGCTATCTGGAGAAATAACTGTGGGTCTTAGTGAGTGATTATGTATTCTAAGTGTGATTATGAAGTATAGATATATGATATTGAATTTAAATCCACTTTTATGAGTGATGGTGATGGATGTAAAAATAAGAAGCGGCACAGTAAATAAAAACATAAATGTCAAGAGGAAAAAAGGCTTAGTCCACTTCCATGTTGTGTTATTTGGTGTTCTGCACATGTCCAGCATTACAGTCTTGACTTGTAGCTTGTAGCCCTTAGCTAGTGTAGCTTAAATGCTTGTAAATAGGACTGCACAATATATGGTAAATGTACTGCTATCGCAGTATTATCGTTATTGTGGTATTATCGTTATTGTGGTATTATTGTTATCGCGGTATTATCGTTATCGCGGTATTATCATTAGCGCGGTATTATCGTTATCGCGGTATTATCGTTACCGCGGTATTATCGTTAGCGCGGTATTATCATTATGTAATATTATCGTTATTCATTTATTGAACATGTACTGTCTGACTGTCAAAATCTTCAATCATAAACAAAGCATAAAATCAAACTGTTCATTCCTTCATTTGCTACAAGTTTAGACCTGTTTATCTGATCTGGTCTTTAACGTAGATTTATCTACTGGTTTGATGAGTGGAACTTAGTCCAAAGCCTTGTATTTCTTTATCATCATCTCATATCGTTATGGCAATATTTCAAATAGTTATTACTTACTTACTTATTAAATATTGAGCAGCTAAATATTCAGCCACTTGCTAATGTTCCCCGCCCACTCACAGACAGCACACATGTAGTAGTCGGTTGCCAATTGCTAAGACCATCTCGTTTATGGACAATGTGTGATTTGTGCATGTCTGTGTGGGGTAGATAGAAGGGGTGTGTCACCACCAGATGCTGCCAGAAACACTGCACATTTAATATGTCGACATAACACAAGTTAGACCAGATTTGGCAGCTTAAGGTACCCCTTTAGTGAAAATGATTGGACCCAAAAACACTTAACCGACACTTTGGTCTGAAAGAAGACATTTGTACTTCCTTTCCAGTTTTATAGGCTTTCAGAAAGGTCAATTGTTAGATATGATCTCTTGAGTGAGTTTGAGTGAAGATGGTCACCTTTTTGATGGCCTTTTTCACTTTGTGTCTGGTCTTTAGGGAGACGCTTTAAGGTCAGATAAATGGTCTGCAAAAACAACAATCAAATGGGGCACTTTTCCAAAAGCACTGTATATCTCTTAGATTTTGAAGTGTGTCATTGGATACTGTTTGTTACATTGTGAGGTAATTAAGTAACACAGTGCACCACTGTTACGACCTGGCTCTTAAGGCCGCCAACAAAAGGTGAGACACGACGACGAACGTTGCAAAGTAAATAAATAAAGTTAAAGTAAATAAGTATGTAGTATGGGCATCAGTTGTGGGTCTGTATGGGTGAGTGTGAGTATATGTGAATGAGGTGTTGTGCAGTGATGGCCACAGGGCCCAGGTGGCTCCCATCAGTCCAACTCCACCTTCAAAACAAAATAGACATTAATAACCAAGACAGGGGCTGTATCACCTCCAGCCACATATAACGGGTTCCCCCTTGGGAATCCTGGACAGAACAGTGCAAAACAAATTTACAACCACCACAATCCCCAGCCACCTATAAGGACGACATTACAATATGTGCAACACTACAGACTGTGGAATAACCATTTTATGCTTGCTTTTAGTTGCAATATTTTCTTCTGTTACAGTGCTATTATATAGCATTAAAGGGTCTAGGCCTTTAATTATGCTGCCTCACTCATTGAGAAAAAATGGGGCACAAGACAGAGGCTTACTATATCAAGGAAAAGAGAATAATACAGAAAGTAAGTTAAACAGCAGGTGACCAATCAAAACAGAAAAATCCATCTTACAATCTGGCCAATCAAACAACAAATGAGCTTAGTGGGAGGGGCTTAAAGACAATTAAAACAGAGCAAACGTCGAACACTTTACAGGAAAAATGAAATGTTTTTGTATTAAAAACTATTGTATTATTTCTCAAACACCCACAATAAATGGAACTTCTAGATGTCCCGCCTCTCAAAATAGTATATTTGTTATTTCTTATTGGCGGTTATTTAATCTGGACATAAAACTGCTTGAGGAGCAAAAACAGCTCCTGACGAGACAAAGCGACACATGCGAGAGATAAGCTGTCATCTCTGAGGCTGCAGGTCAGTCCGAGGGAATTTAAAGTTTTTAACACAAACGTGAGTGTGAGAGATTAATAGCTGCTGATAGATTTTCATTCAGACTGACAGGAGCGGTTTTACACAAACTAGACACAACACTATAAGCAGCCAATGTAAAAAGCCACTGCAGCACAATTTAGGTCTAATTCAAGGGACAAACATATCAACATTGTACAAACTCAAATCTATTTCTCTGTCTCCTTCTTTTAGTCATCACTCTGTGTTGTATATTCAAATGTCGAATCCCGAGAACCAAAAAGGAAATCGAAGCGAGGAGTGCGATGAGACAAGCCGCCAAGAAATATGCCAACACACTCGAGACTGTGCCACCCCTGGAGGAGCTGACCGAGGTCCCGGGATGTAAGTACTGCCCGCTGCCATTAACCTTTTCATATTTGTACGCATGTTGTCTCATATTGACAACAGTGCTTTGTGACAATCCCTTTTCCTGCGTAACATTCTATTAAACTCGCTCTTGAAATCCCTTCAACTTCAATAGGAACATTTGTCTGAAGGGCTACTGTTAAGTCAGGAAACGGAGTCAAACGCACTGACGATTGAAAAGTATAGAATTTTTTTATTATTACTATTATTTAGCCATTACTCCAGCTGCACACAGGGCATAAATTAAGAGAAGAAGAGTGTCAGAACTTTCTACGTTGCTCATTTTCTCATTTACTGCATATTGTTTGTTCTCTCTGTTGACCTATTAATATGTCACAATCTGATTTATTGTTTGCCTCCCATTTGCATATGAATACAGAACTTAATGTGAGATAGAAGCTAGTGACAGGCCTTATGGAATTAAATTAAGACATTTTTCAAGTCTTCCAAGTCTTGTGGTAATTAAATGCTGTCCCTTGAACAAAGTCTTATGGGTTTTGTTGTTTGCTTTTTACCCATTAACCCTTTAGCTATAAAAATGTTAAGATAAAGCAAGCAAAAGCCAAAGATTAAAAGAAAAAAAATGAATATATATTATGTGCAATGCTAGACTACTGTATACAACCTTATTTTAAAACTTAATATAATAAAGATAAAATTGGTAAGATGAAAGGTGACTACATATTTTTACTCCAATAGTTTACTTAAATACAATTTTTTTAAAGAAAGTTTACTTACGCTTTGAATTATTGCCTTACTACAATAATAAAAGCCTGTCATAGTACTTTTGGGGAGCAAAGTCACATATTTTGGGGCAATCTGCTGCTGGCTACACTTTTTTGTCAGTTGTTTTGGAAATCTCATGAAATAAAAAAAGAAACTGCTATTCTAGCTCATGGTGCTTTCAAGGGATGTGTTTGTGTGCTTTCATGTGTAAAGTCAGACTGTTACTGTTGATGTTCACGAATGAATCCGTGATGACGCAGTAAATGAGGCGAGTTTATTAGCATTTAACGCTACAAAGAGGTCAGCTTCTTTTTTCCTTTGTTTTTTTGTTTTTTTTTACAAAGACTGAATGCCATCAAAAACCAAGACCACATAAAAAAATCGTTTTAGCCCGAGCGGAGGGAAGTGGTCTCAGTAGTTTGATGTGTAAACAATATTCTCCGTCCATCAACAACAGTTTACCGTATTTCTAATGAAGTTGGTCTCGTGTTTATTGATAAAGGTAGAGAGCAGACCAGTCTCAACTTCCTCTATTTGCCACAAATAGCATTACAAGCTAAAGTGTTTTTGTCAGAGAGTGCAATCAGTGCTTGAGAGGCACATTTCCACATTAGGGGTACAAGTCAGGTCAGTACCACATTTTAGTAACAACAGAAAAAAAAAAATCCACAGTGACATTATACAAATTTGTGTTTTGTGGTGAAAAAAGACATATCTCTTATTGATAAGTGGTAAAGACCAATATGTAGACCTCCTTTTTCAGGAGCAAGCGTGTGATTGGCCAGAGCTTTCCATTACGGGCTGAACATTCACACCTGTTAAAAGCCTTCATAATAAAGCCAATTTTTATTTACAAAGCAAGAACCATAAGACACACCTTTATCTACTTAAAAAAAACAAAAACTGAAAACATCTGCTGCTGATAAACATTAGCTTTGTTTTTCGAAAAGATTCAGCATGTGGAATATGACTATTTATCACGTGAACAAGTCAAACTTCATTTGACAAAATATTGCCCATTTATTTGTCATTTCTCCTCCGAGTGAGGAACAAACAACAGACAGCAGTGTTGGAACTAAACTAAATGCGTTATGAAAGTGTTATTATATGGTAATTGTACTTATTATGGACACTTCATTTGACAATGTAAAGTGACCTGTACTGGCCCGTCCTGTCCCGTGTTGCTCCAGTGGATGGATGCTCTTTGGTCGTGTCCACACACATATGTCGTGAGTGTTCGGTGCAAACAAGCATTAATACCAGTAATAATGCAGTTTCTAAGTCATTTTTAATTAAATCTCCATCAGTGAGTTATTGACATGAGTGCCTCACAGCAAAGTCCAGGGGAGTCAGAGGAAATGAAATATCCATCATAGGTTTGTGGCCATGTTTCATAGAGACAAGATCAGTTCAAACATTTGTGATAAGACTTACTTCATTTCACAGTCACCTTAATCCCCACCGGGAGCGAGACACGACCGAACTCCTTTCCTTCCTCAATTATATCACATCCAGCCAGAGTTGCGCTGCATTCATGTCAATAGTATCAGAACATTGTGAGAGGAATCCCTTCTGATACCAGCTGCGTGCCTCAGACGGAAAATAAAAAATGTTTTTTTGCCTCAGGTCTGTCTGATACTTAAATCTCCACTACCTGGTTTTCTTTTTTTTTGTCTCTGTCTCAGATTCCTCTCACCTCCAAAAAGCAGCCCAGGGACCTCTCTTTTACTAAAAAAACAAAACCAGACCAATTTTTCTCCACAAAATACATTTCACCAAACTGAAGTTTACAGTTTAGCTGTTAGCTACAGGTTAGCTTAGCTTTGACTTCAGCATAAGAATGAGAATTATCTCCTCCTCGTTAAACATTATGTGATTGAATTGACAGTATTTATCTGTGTTTTACGTTGTCTCTCTTTTCTTTTTCTATGTTGATGTTGTTCTTTTTTGAGCTGTTTCTGTGTGTTAAAAGACACATTCAGCGCTGAAAATACCCTTTATCAGCAGCTTTTAAACTTCCTGGAACGTCATATGACAAGCTGGTGTCGACCAATGGGAGCACTCCTTTTGTGAGCATGTGATTGGCCAAAGTTTTCTGTTCTTGAATATCTATTAAAATCCCTTATAATAAACAGTGGCATTATAAAGCCTGTTTTTTCCCCTCAAATAAATGCTTTTACAATGTACTATTTGGTGTTTGAACCATTTTCACCAACTAGAAGGAAAAAAACTGTCTGAAAAAAGTCTGTTTAACACAGGGAATGAATGAAAAATCTTTTGTAGAGATATCGACATCATAAACAATTTGATATGAGGCTTGTCGCTGTTTAGGCATCACATTTATTTTTGCTTAAAAATATTTAAAGTGAAAATCATCATCTCATAAGAGGGCAGAAAATGTACTATATCCAATCCTATTCTATGGCGTTCTATGCTCATAAGTCTCCAAGTTGGAGAAAATTTCAATGGGGAAGAGGGACCTATTTTTTGATCTCCTTTGTGTCATGCTGTCATTGTAAGAGAATTGGTATACTGCCTTAGAGCTGCGAAGTATTGGAACACAGATAAACTGCAGAGACTCTGGATGACTTAAGCAGGAGAAGTTTATTACCATCACATATAGACCCGGAGACAGTTGAACAGTCAACACAGAGTAGTATTGAACATTCAAGTCTGGCTATGCTTTTATAGGACTGAGCTTATAAAACCTCATAGAAGGTCAGTGCGCAAACAATGCAATAACAAAAGAGATGTTATTCAGTTGTTATTCAGCTGATAGGGCTTGAGGTTGGAGACATGTTATCTACAGATGTCTGAGTCTATCTGTTGACAGGGCAAGGCTCAGGGCATCACAACCTTACAATAGATCCAAAATAATATATATATACACATTTGATAATACAATGTAAAATGGTGTAAAATGTGCCAAACTACACAATTTTGGAAAACAATAATTTTGTTTATCCTGCTCAGTTGAGCCCGGGGTCAAGTAGATCTACTTATAATCAGTTAAATTTCACCATGACTAGACACAGTCACTCTCAGCTTTTTTTGTTTTAAGCGTGACACAAAGGGAATCAAAAAACTGCTTCTTTGTGACTTGCATTTATTATTATTTTTTTTCATATTTGGAGACAGAAATGCTAGAGATGCTGAAAAACTGGATCCGGCTTTGTATGATACATGGCATACATGGCATGTTTTGATTGGTGAGATATCACTTCAAATAACACCATTCATTGTTTCATTGTACACATCTGTTAAGTGTCTATCCACCACGGTTAGCATTAGCACATATGAGCATTCCTCCTCATAGATTGGGCAGGTCACCATACCAAATATCAGCTTTTAGATCTTCTTGAACTATTTCTAGGAGTGAAAAATGGCATGAAGCAATTGCATGCCAATCATGGCAATAGGGAGCAACAGCTCTTTTTGCCCCTGGAGTCTTAATCGATTAGCCACATGGAATGTTATAGTGTCATGACGTACAAGAGCTGCCTACCACTTTTTGTTTCTTTATCTTCAATAACTCTGCTGCTTATGTGCTACTTTACTGCCTTTTTCCCTCTTTATTTACACCTAACTCCTTTCTGTCTTCTCTCCCTTCTCTCCACTCTCTCTTCCAGCTGCGCCTGATGCTTCCTCTTCCTCTGCCGTTCAGACCGTCTCTGAGCAGGTCCAAAGCCCTAACCACAGCCAGCTGTCAGGTGTCAGGGTCAGCCCCGGCTCTCGCACTCTGCCTGAAACTGGATAATTTCTTCTCTGCTTCCATTTTCTATTCCTGCTCTTATCTCGCTTCAGACACTCCTACTCGGTTAAAGCACCAAGGAAATGGAGCAACAGCAGCCTTTCAAGAGTCCATTTGGGTTTCTGACGCTCACCTCCACCGCAGTTGAAGCGAGCCTGAAAATCCTTTAAAGCACATTTTAGAAGTGGAGCTTAGGAGAAAGTCCAAATAAGTCAACAGCCCCACTCAAGTAGAGATTCTGTAGTCGGGAGGAGATTGCCTGTTATGAAAGAAGATTGCGCTTAATCTATTTCAATGAGGGCTATGGGAAAGTTTGTGTCAGATGCCTTGGAGACTCTTGTAAGCATAGTTTTGGCTCTGGGATCGTTGACCGAATGTCTTGAGTGTGTTGGTTCAGATGGAAATCAACAACGGTGGAGTGTGTGATCAGTTGGTGTCAAATAGGCTCATGGGGGTAGAGGCATTGACAGCATGACATCACAAGCATACATACAAGCTGTGTTTCTGTAGAAAGATACAAAACAAACATACACAACTTGATGCATCGCCAACAACTTGAGTAAAAACCAGATCAGAAAGGTATTTTAAGGGGAAAGAGATGTGGACATATATTACTGCAATGAATGCAGTAAAAGTGATTGATTTCTAAAACAAGACAGGCTTCATTTGAATGATCGATTTCTTTCCTTTTACCTCTTATTTATTTATTTTTTTTATCAATGTAAGGATTCTCTGTTGTCCAATCAACAGACAGAAATGTTTACTTCCACTTTTTAATAAATGTACCACACTGTTGGCACCTAACAAGAAGGAATTACTAAAGCAGTACAGTACAGTTAGCTTTTGCTTTTCAGTACATTTCATATTTAGTGAGAGTATTATTTTCTTTTCAATTTTAATGAGAAGAATTTTGGTACATTTTGTTGTTGTTTTTTTCAGCTTCAGACTCACTATTGTAAGTTTTTCATTTTTGTAAGTTATCTCGACCCACTTTTGGGGAATTGTGTATTTAGTGCATGATTTATCTTCCTCTCTTAAATTTCTATTTTCCGCAACAGTTAAATCAAAGTTTTGCATGACACCTGGGTCCCATTAATTTTCATTAACTTATACATCTTCTGCCACTTAAATTAGATCATTGCTTTTATTACATATAATTACTCTATTACACAGTAATTTAAAATGATTGACACTTCTTCCCCCACTGATGAATCTCTGTATGGCTGCTCCACATTAGTCTTGCCATGTGCTTTCCTATATCAGTAGAAGAGCTTAATATTTGTAATATTTGTATTGTGTTGTTGTTGAGACTAATCTGAACTGATAGATAAGCACACAGTTAGTAAGAGGCTGTTTAAATGGACTCTATAACCCCAAACAAAGTTGTTGCACTCAAGAAAAATAAATCACAAATATATGCACTTGTATCATTATACAAATAGATATTGGCAGTACTGTTTCCAAGTCCCAACCCCATCCCCCAACAACAGCCTTCCAACATATTACCTTACACTTCTAGCCACACGTTAGACTGATTCAATCCTGTGATTATCTCTACCATGTTATTAATGTTATTAATAGTTATGGTTACATGGTTATGACTAGCTGAAAATATTATGAAATGCTATGAAGTACAGCCTAAATATTTTATCCTCAACAGGAAATTGTTGTTTTCATTCAAATATGTGTAGGTATATAAAAATGTACAAAAACAACAAAACTCTTGTTTCATTTTTCATTTCAAGAATCAAGAATCTTTATTGTAATTATGCATAGCACAACATTTATTTTTTCCGGCAGCTCTTGGCTATAAAAGGCACTATTTATTAATTTATTAACGTATTTATTTATTTATCTCCATATACAATGAAAATATAAGATTCATATTTAATGTAAAGGGGTTTTTTTGTTGGTTTTTTTTTTTAAAGCAAAAAAGACTTTTAAATGCAGTCATCCTGTATCAGGGGCTCCTTCAAACTCAGGGCCAAAAGCACTAGCTCTGTTTGTCCACCCCTTTGCACCGCCACTGTCAAGCACATAAGATATTGACATGAAATGACAAAGATGTCTGACTTTAAGTGTTACTGCATGCATCAGACTTTCTTTGAGCCTAGTCCTTGTTTAAAGCAGTCTGTTTCCATTGCACTTCTCTATTAAACTTGACTTGCTGTCAGCCCCAGTCTCTGCACTCATTAAATTTCCTTGTTTTGACGTCTCTTTCCTCCAGGAGTTCGCTTCTTATGGGGACAATTAGGAAAAAAACACATTACAGCCTAGAAATGGTGACAAATGGGCACCGACATATGTGGTTTGTTGTTGATTTAATAAACCACTAATATCAATTTCATTACAGATGGAAAACCACTGAGCTGTCAATAAGTTTGTCTTAAGTGGTATTTCAGTTAAATGAAATCTGCTGCACAAATGAGGATCCAGATGGATACCGCTCATGCCGCTCTATTCCCTGAGTGTAAATTGTGGAGTACCTTAGAGTAAATTCCTACTGGAACATTGGACACATATAGAGGGAAATTATAAGAGTCAAGATTATAAGAATTATAAGATTCAATTATTACGCTTGCAACAAGTAGAAGCTAGTTTATATGTGGGACTGAAATAACATAAATCGATGGATGAAGCACAATGCAGTTAAAATAAAATGAAAATAAAAGAGATGAATTGATTGTAAGTGTACAGCTTATATTAATGTATGTTTTTTGTGGAAATGGATTAACAAATTCAGTATTTACCATAAGTGCATGTATACTGTATAGTTCAGTTTGGTAAAGTACCTTTTGCACACAAGAGGAGTGTGCACACACAAACAGTGCACAGTTTCCCCCCAAAAAAACAGGGAACAAAAAGCTGTAACATGAGGGACTTGTTTGGTCCACAGTCCAAGAATGAGTCTTTCTTCTCCTGCTGGTCACAAAAATACTCTGCAAAAACATGGTCAGGGTCTAGCCATGTACGTTTTGAGGTTGTTTCACCCTCCCCATAAGCATTGAGTACAAAGTTCGTTTTAATAATTTAAAATGCAAGTGCAATACATCATTTTAATAAGGAAGGAAGATAAGGGCAGTCAAAATACCGTATTTTTCGGGCTATAAAGCACACCGGATTGTAAGGCGCATTAAGTGAAACAAAACGTGTGTCAGATAAATCGAACTTTACTCAACCGATTCACAATAACTCCCGACAGTGACAGTTGTAACACATGAAATGCAAAACAATACACTCACTTTTTCAGTTCCTATTCCTTATACACACACCTTAATATTACCGGTATGTTGAAGTACAGTACGTATCACTCCGCGAGGCTCCTGACCATGGTAGCCGCAATGCTCCGCTAATCCATCAAGAGGTGCGGCTCCGTAGTTTACCAAAGTCGTGCTAAAACATTTTGACAGATTTTTGAGCGCCGTGTACATATAAAATCGGTTCGGGGTCAGTAAGCACAACCAGAATAAATACATAAGGCGCACCGGATTATAAGGCGCACTGTCGATTTTTGAGAAAATGTAATGATTTTAAGTGTGCCTTATAGCCCGAAAAATACGGTACACAAAAGAAATGATTTAAAGAGAAAGTACCACAGAGCTAAAAACGGTCAAAAGCCATTTGAAATGCATACGTTTTTGTCTTGTTCAGTGATGGCACATTACTCTAGAGGGTGAGTGTGATAGAAAATGTACAGATTGTCCACATGGTCACTAGTTTCCCAAGAGTTTCCCCGCTCTGCACTCTGGTCTTTTACAATCATCTTTTGTTATGTTCTCATGACAAAATAAAAGATTGTTGTCTGCTTTTTTGCAATCGATGCACGTATAAACACGGAAAGCAGACCCGGGCGTTTCATGACCAGTGTTTAATACAAATCAAGTCATGTTTGGATATGTTTTTTAATGGAAGTGGCCCACAGACATGTACGACAGGAAAGCTCTTGCCCTTTATTTTCTTCCCTTGTTTTACGGCCAGGAGAGCAGGTGCTGTACGGACGTTGCACATGCCGTGTTCATGAGTGATTACTTCTGAAGACTGGGTTAAAAGCAGGATGTGCGGTGACTTCGAGAATATCATTTATTTAATGTCCTAAAGTTTTACTAAGTAGAGGGCTTTTAACAGAAAACGTCCATCATACACAAAATGAAAAACAAACTGCAAGTGTGCAGAGAGCAGGGCCATGTGGAGGTTTTAACACACACTCTCCTGGTTGTTTCCTTTGCTTGCTAACCTCACCTTACGCATGGGCACTGACCTCTCCACAAAGCTTCAAGAGGAAAGACTGTGCCATATTCACAGGCAACTTATCTGTGAGGAAACAGAAGGCTTACTACATGGCCTGGCGGTAATATTGTTTACAGCGGTATAATTGTGGGGCGGCACAACAGCATAAAAATGGATGACTGCCCAACACCAGAACCACCAGCTTTCTCTCAGTAAAGAAGGAATAAACCATTTTCAAACTCCTTTCTTTAAAGTTGCCGCAATGGTCACAGATTTTCTTTTCTTTCTTCTTTTTCTTCTTTGTCTCTTTGTGTAAAGGTTTGCCTGTCAAACATAATTTCCATCAAACTGCTGCTGATCTGGCTGACAAATCTCTGTTCTTGAATTATTTTAATTATCATAAACAGAATTTATGAAACCGTCGTGGCACCAGACTGTCGGTGGGACTCGTATCCCTGCTGTAAATTTGGTTTTCCCAGAGCGATAACCCCCGAGGATGAGTGTTGGAAGCACTCAAATGAAAGTGAAGATCAGTGTGAGTCTAATTAACGGAGCCGCTGCATGATTCATTCGTTCGGGTGATCAGTCTTCTTTTTCAAACTTAAGTGACGCGAGGCAATTTGCAACTTTAGCTTGAGAGTCAAAATGAAGATTTACCGGCGCTGAAGAAGAACGTGTTTATTTTATTTAAGGTGGGTTTACGTTGGACATTTTCCAGACACGCAATTAAGCACACGTTATTTAGGGTCTTAGTAAATCATCCCCATTGAGTTCTGAGTAAATCTGGAGTATACTTGTCATCAGTAAGTTCAGCCTTTAGAGACTAAAAGTGAAAGTGGGTTTTTTTTCCCGTCTTACTTTGTGCATTTGAACGTTCTTATCGTAGAATGATCACCTTTTTGCCTCAGTTTTTTGACTGAGAACCTTGACGCCAATCTCTACTTTATCTACTTTGTTTGTGACCCTGAAACTACAAACAAGCCATCACTGGGCAGCAGCTTTTATGTTCAAGGAGATAAAGTGTGCTATCTCTCTAAAATGCGTCATCAGTGTCTGGCGGTGGGCAAACATGGATGGGCTTTTAATGTTCTGACATGAATGTGGGGTTTTATTTTTCTGTCTAATGTGAAGCGGAGTTGGAGTTTGTTGGGTTGATGCTGAGCCTGTTTAAAACCCCGATGACGCTGATGCAAAGAGAAAAAATACACTCATTGTTTGCCTTTTTGTTCAAAATCCATCTTTTTACTGTTGATATGTGATAACTGTTAATGTACCCCATACGACCACTGCCATTATGCTCACCCATTTATCCAAAACAGGAAAAAATAGGAAAAAATGCACCTTGTCCAACTGAAAAAGCCTGTGATACAGTATTAGTCTTAGCTTGAGTTTGACAAAAACATCACTGAAGGAAGGCAGGTTAATGAATATTGTATATAATATATTTATATCGAAACATCAGCCTGGCCAGCCCTCACAGTTCTTTTTCTATTCTATAAATTTTTTTTTTATCAATTTAAGTTTGATTTCCAGGAAGAACAACTAATGGATGCAGATTAAACTACTGCAACTGTATAGACATACAACCATACATCAGAATTCAAGGGGGCACTACCAACATACGCAGAAAAAACTGCCTCTGGACACTTCTATCTAATATGAACAACAGGCCACTGCATAAAACCTGCCCTATTTTAGATAAAGAATTATTAATGGTCAGGTATGATTGAGAGTGGTGAAAGTTCATTAGGAGCCACTTTAGAAAGAGAATGGGTCTGGCCATGAGACCTAATTGTAACTCATTGTATGATAAGGAAACATTAATATAGAATAGATGGGAGGTTTTCTTCCTTTTTATTTCATATTTCATATTTCTTACAGTAAAATAACTTTTGGTATCACAAAGTCACCAACAAGCATTATTAACATTATGCCTTTGCTTTATGAAAATATGTACTTACTCGATGTTGATAAATGCCTCTGTAGTCTGCACAGCATGGTTTATTTCAGACCAGGTAGTTAGTGCATGGTTACAAAAGACAATTCTTTGCTAAACCCTAACTTTAACATTTTTATTTTGTTGTTTTTGTGAGAGCCAGGCTTTAGGCTGAATATCAAAACATGCTCAGGGGTCTTACAACTGCACACAAACATGCATTGACAACAATCACAATATAATAAAGACATTAAAAACTAATCTTAACTGAAATAACATAGTATCTTCTGAAAGTGGCTTGGTTCTGTGTCATATAGCGTCGAATGAGGAAGGATATTAAAGTAATAGCATCATTTTGCCGATTGCTCCATCTCACACCGTCCATGGAGTCTGATGGATGTCTGACCAAACACGTTCAGATGAGGGTCTAATGTTGTCCTCATTATTATTTTGGGCATGTCCCTGGCTTCCTCTGATGATGCATCACTTGGCTGCCGGTGCCAATAGCTGATTTACTGATCAGCTGGACAAACATCGACCCCCGGTTACAACAGGATTGATTAATTAAACTGAGCCGCGGGCAACCTTACCTTTTTTACTTATTTATTTATTTTTAGCTGTCTGAGTGGCCATCAGCTGTGCATTTTAATCATAGACCTCTGGGGATCGTTTAAGTGTCAATTAAAGGCGCCAAACAAAACAAATCACACATTAAAGCGATGCCTTGTTTAACAGGTGAGTCTGGAAACTGTAGAGGGCACTGCTTATCACCAGATTGTCCTGCTTATGCGTGCCTGAGGTTGTCATTGTCTGTTGTTATTACATAGGCACTAAAAATATGAGGTGCCTGAAGGAAAACTAGTGTTATGCTTTTAGGCTTTTCCTGGCATCAGTATAGAATAAATATCAGGAAACACAATTCATGTTCATTCACAATTCCACTGTTTCTTGTTTTTTTGTTTTTTTTGCGAGGATCACCGCTGAGTCCAACTGTTTTTAATTTTGGCATATGATTGTTTGTTTTGACTCCTGTTTACTTACAGAGAACACCATGTACCCCCCACCCATCCCGTATTACTATTGTAGAAGCAGACCAGCAGACCCTTAAGTATGAAAAGGTGATTGCTCAAGGATTGCTGTTAGAATTCTGGATAACAAAGCCTATATGACGTCTTGAGGTCTCATTTTTAACAGATCATTCCATTTCAATATGCTGCTCTTTCAGTTATAGGCCTGATTGCTGTTGTGTTGTACTGTGAGAAAAGATGATTGAGATGTTGAGGGTCCTACATCATGTTTGTCTTCCAATACTGTCTGTCTGTGCTGTCATGAGCCTGTTGCTTTCTCACCTGTACACTCTGGTAGCCATCCTAAGTCATTTCAGAGAGTGTAATCCTCTCCTGTGAGACTCGATAAAACATGAACATAATCAGGCTTTCCACTTTTGCCAAAAGAAGTAGTCTATGCTGCAGGCTGTTACACATCCTTTGACATGAATTTCCAACAGAAACTGTCAATATGCACTCTGAGATATTTTTTATAAAGACACGCTCATGATTTCTTGCTTCTTGATAGATCCTTTCAGAGTAATCAAAAAATAATGCAACTTCTCTGAGTAGAATGCACAATGCACTAAACCAGTGGTTCACAAACTGTGGTACTCTTTTTTTCAGACTGAAATGAAAAATTATATTTTTCTTTTTTATAATACAGTACTATATATATATATATATATATATATATATATTGTCCAAATTAAAATAACTAACTACAACTACTTGAGGTAATTAAAATCCAGCTAAAATAGGTTAAAATCTATTGTCGAACTGAAACCATTTAGAACCTGTTAAACCACCTGTCCACCTAAAATCAATGAAAACCTTTCAAAGACCAACTTAAACATATATGATATATAGCTCATTATTTATTTCATTCATTATTTTATTAATTATATTCTAGCAAATTATCCTGTAATTACCTAATTACTCATTAAACTTTAGATAGACTTTAAATAGCATATCTTTATGTATGTATTATTTGTATAACTATAACATGGGTTTTGTTTGACGACAGATTGTTTGTAAGGAAGCAGCTATACATAGTGTGTTATCTTTTAAATAAGAGACAGAGGTGGGAGTAAATACGTTTTTATTTTTCCCACTCCTTTTTGAGCAGATAGTTTGCTAAAAAAAAAAAAAAGTCTGATGCAATATTTTGTTATAATTAGATAATATCCCTCATAATGTCCTTGCAATTGCCATACACCTTTTGTCCTCTTGGGTCAAAAATGCCCCCATCGGGTTTGACTGTTATTTAAAGCATATAGTATAAACTGGTCTTACTTCAGTTCAATCCATTACCACAAAATTTTCCCTTGATTTTAAATTTGGAGCCAAAAGACCATTGTTTACATAAAAGTACTCCCTGTTGTTGTGGAAATAAATATATTATTTGGGGACCACATGAGGCTGTCAATATGTTTATGTTGTTGGATATATGCACATTTATTTTAATAATGTATTTGTATTTTAAAACTGCTCTAGACCCATTCAAGAAGAGGCACTTAAACTGTATTTGAACTGAACCCTAGTTTAGACCTCTTTCATGTTCATAATCATTACTGCATATGTAAGTGGTACTTGGAGAAACAAATATATTATGAGATGGTCCTTGGTGAGTAAAGTTTGAGCATCACTGCACTAACCAACAACCCTGCTTCCTCCAAGTGTTACTTAGTTTGTTCATCTCGTTCATTTAAGCATCAAGTGACAACTGAATACCGAGTTGCACCCTAATGTCCTCTACCCACTCACTGACAGCACACATATGTAGTCAGTCCGTTTTACCTTATTGAGTATTTACAAAAGAAAAGGCTCTGACTCTGTTGTGGACATGATGTCGCTGTTGTTCTTCTTCTCTCTGATTGCGCTCAGTCATGTCGCTCTATGAAGAGGAGGAGTGGGGCTTTAAAATGACACATCATGACTAAGAGCACGGTCTTAACCCATTCTATTTCCTGTCTTTTCAAAATGGACACTCAAATGCAAATATGACATTTATTACTATGCGCATCTCTTTATTAGTTTAGTTCAAGTGATAGTCAAGTTCCCGGCAACAATTGACTGAAATTTTTGAACTTTTTCCATCACCAGTGTGTGAATTGAATAAATAATGGACTGAAGTGTGAAGCGCTTTGATTGTCTTGAAAAGCTGTATATAAATCTAAACCAAAATAATAATAATAATAATAATGATGATACTTATTATTATTATTAATATTAAGCAATATGTTTTATACAGTTGTGAGGATATAAACCTTCACTATTTTCTGTGAGAAAAAAAAAAGTGTTTCCCTTGTGGGCCTCAGGATGTAAACAACACTGGTCTTACTATACAGCCTTGTGGAACTCCTTTGTTACTTAGTATTTTACATTGTCCAATTAATATTCATTCTTTTTTTTAATGAATAAACCCAGGGTTCCTCGGTGGCTCACCTGGTAGAGCACATACCACATACTTGGGCAACCTGGGTTCCATTACGGCTCAAGTCCTTTGCTCAATGTCATTCCCCTCTCTCTCTTACCCGTTTTCTATCGATATCTCTCAAGTAAAAGCTAAAAATTTCCTTTCAAGAGTAAACCCAGCGTTTGTATTCTCTAAAATAAAGTCAGACACACAGTGAACCAAAATCTATAAGTATTTGAGTGCATGCTTTTGTGAATAAAATATAAAGAATGCATAGTGTGAGGTCCTGGCTGCTGTGATTGATCAAACGTTACATGCTTTTGCTTTAAACACTTATCTACACTGTAATGACTGACATTGAGCGATTGTCCTATAGGAATTTCAGTGCTCAATTTTCACATACATAGTTCGAGCTGGTAAAAGCATATCCGGTCAAATATTCTGACCTTTGAGTCTCCACAGCCAATATCTGCTGTAAGAAAAGCGCCTCTGTCCTTTGTGCTTCGTTAATACTGAATAAAACACAGAGAACCGGGATGACACCGCAGCCAGTCCCGCCCTTTATCTCCCACTAGCTCTCCGCAGATGGACCATGGCTGTGGGCTCGTGCTGCCACCACAATATTGCAGCTGTTGTTAATAGAACGCCACAGTGGCACATGTCCCCGATAGCTCCCAGGGGCCGGCGAGGACGGGGTCGTCTGAGGTTCGCAGAACAATGATTGATGAGACGGAGGTATCTTTGCTCACAAGACACACTTTTAATCTGGGTATCAAAAAATGAGGCACTGGAGCGGTGTGGGACGGGTCAGTGCACGTGTTTAGATGCATTTCCATTGTCTAAAGGACTACAAAAGCTGTGGTTGTAAACATGTGGTGGAGATATTAAAATTTGAGCTAAGCTGATGAAGAATCCTTTCAGGGGCAAAACAAGATTCAAAAGAGTATTCTCTGAAGAAAGAATGCTAAATGTTTTTTGGTCTACTCAAACAGAACTTTATTTATTGAATTTTAGCTCTTGCTTTTGAACTCATTTTCGATGTTGTATCAAACATGAGTAGAATTTTTGACATTAAATAGTGAGCGTGAAAAATGTGAGAAACTTTAGCTCTCTGAATATAAATAAAAAAAAGAAATAAAAAGTTTAGTCTACTGTTTATTGCTGCAGAATATGACTGTACATCAAGCCCCTGCACTATTTCAAATGAGTTAATATCTTATAAGTACTTTTCATATATGCACTATCCTCTGGAGGGGCTGCATGTATGAACAGAATGTACTCAATCTAATTTTTACCTGCTAGATACCCTGCTGGGGGCAAGTAAAACCTCCTGGTGGGCGTCATGAATGAACAATGTCCAGAGATCCTCCAGAAAGGCGGCAGAATTGTTTGTTGACTTGGTGTTGATGAAATGTATCATGTGACTGGTGCTGTAAGCGGAGTGTGCAGAGTGCAAAAGCCTAGCACTCCCGATTCTCTTATTCATAAAAGAGACAATATTATTGTTGCCTAGCTGACCCTAACTGTGCCAACATATACCACTTGGTGGAAACGTGGCTTGAGTTTATAAAAATTTTAAATTTTAGTGTGACATGTGACTGAGGCCTAGTTCCTTCTTAAATGTCACAGTAGCAAAACACAAACACCCCAGGGATTTCTCCAAAATCTCATTGTGGTTGTTTGACCTTTGAGTAATGTGTTAGGGTCACCAACTTTAGACGCAAACATTGACCTTTATTTAGCACATGGCCACAATCAACCAGACACTTACTCACTTGTAGACTTGTCTCCATTTGTGGATATAGTTTATATAAATAAAAAAGTCCTTCTGTGTTTCTGCGATAGAGAGGTATAAGAGTAAAAACAAACATGCTTCAAAAAGAATGTTGAAATAAAAGGCTAAAAAGTACTTTTACATATTTACATGTAGTCACATCAGGCCTAAGCCATCGGTTTAGTGTGGTTTGTGTTGGATCAATCAGCCTCAAAGTATGAAATCTAGAAAGACACAAAACAAATGGGAGGCAGGCATGACCCACATCAATCAAACTCATTAACAAAGACACAGAAGCAAACTAGATTAACACAGATAAGTTCATCCAATAAATCACACTTTTAGTGATGTGCTGCTGTTTTGCACCTGTGCCTACTGTGTTTGGTTTGGTTTGGTTTCATCAGTTTTCTCCCAGAGGAAACTGATTAAACAGGTGTTTTGAACTAACTGCTAAAGCTACACGAGAGTCTCAGGTTTATGGATCTGAGGTGGATTTTTAAAAGGCAGTGCCAACGGACGCAGATTAAACTGCCTCTTGAGCCAATTAAATTAAAGACAATGAGCTAAAACAAAGCACTGCATTACATTTTAGATAAATCCACTGTGAAAAAAGTCTATGTAATACTGTCAAATGGTAACCTGTAAAAGCCACAATAGACAGAAAAAATACAACAAAAAACAATTTAGGACTTGATTTTATGCATAGATGATGCATTAATAGGGAATAACTGTAATGTTATATCCCAGTCTTGTATGTGATGAGTCAATATTAGATAATGCAAGTTGAATTCACAATAAAATATATATGAAAATATGCAAAAAGATAATTTAACATAATACAGTTTTTTTGTCAGAATTGTGCCTTTAAAAATATACTGTATTGCTGTAAGTCTCTGTCATTTTTACAGAAAAAAACTGGCAACCACAGCTGCCAGTTTTTACTGTAAATAAATTTTAAGTTTGTCAACAATTGTTTGAGTGAAGTGGCTAAAAAAGGAAGTGATTACAGTCCCATTCATTGCTAAGTGAATAGGAATGGCTGGCCAGTAAATATTACAATTTTCCTTCAAAAGGAACGTGTCTAATGTATAATTTTATGCCGTCTTTGGGAAATGCATAAAGAACAATTTACTCAAGAAAATGTACATCAGTCAAAAAAAAATTCCACTCCTGCAATTATAATGCAATGTGCCAAAACTATTTAAAATTCTAAAACATTGAAATGTACCAACTCCATTTTGTTGAAAAAAGACTCCAAATACAAGAAAACCTTTGGCTTTTTGAATGCGTGAGAATTCCCTTCTTTATTCACAATGAAAACCATTCACAAACAAACTGAGGGTTGCTTGATTGCATTAAATCAGCTTTATTTACCCTACACTGAATCCCCTAAAATAATTTCCATCTTTCCCTCACCCCCTCTGGCGTCGTTGGCCACATGTGGAGTGGGTTTGTCTGTTGGTTTGGTGGCTTCTATTTGTACAAAGCATTTGTAGGAAAATGTTTACTTTGCCACTCAGGGGAAAAGAATCTCATTGTGGCATGGCTTGAGCAATTTTCACACAATATTCATCTAAGTGAAAATAAATCTATCCTTCATGAACTTCAGGTGTTCTTTGTTAATGTCTCCCGGGGGCTTTTTCAGTCTTCAAAGCAATTTGACTTCTCCTTTGGCTTTTACTTTTCTTCTCATGTTTTCGAGCAACATCGAGAATAAATTAGTTTTGAACGATAAAGGTCAGGTTCAACACCCTCGAAAGGAATGATAAGACCACTTTGCATATTTAATATTATTGAGTTAAGATGATATTTAGTTCGAAAGAACATTTTGTCACGCTCTTAAACCTTGTCTTTAATGGTCCTGAATGCATCATCTCCCACAGGCCACTTTCATAAAGACGTTCTACTTTTATTCCGGTGTTTTTCTGAAAACCTTCAGGGCGACACTGGCAGAATAATAATGAGCAAAAACACAATCTGACTGTAAGTTTCTCTTCTTCATTGTTTTTTTTTTGTTTTTTTTTATCTGGAAAGCACTTGAGACAGTCCCATTAGGAGAACAAGTAGACCGTGCTTATTACTGCACAACTGAACAGATGTGCCTTCATTACGCGCAGCCTACTTAGCGTAGCATTGAGCAATTACTGCTGGAGGATAGACCTGATGTTACCTGATGAGCAGCCCTTTAACCTCTGACTAATGACGGACCACTGGAGAAGTGAAGCAGAGTCATGACCCACATCAGAGGGTGCATGACCAAGGCTGTGTCCAGTATCGTTTTCTAGTCCCTAGCTCCTCAATCACTATATAAGGATGCTCTATATAGTGGACTGTATAGTGGAACCAAATTAGTGAATGGTCTGGGACACTATGTAACTGTTTGAGGGTTTACATGCTGTTGTTCCCATGACTCTGGCGTGCGTGTAAACAAATGTCTGCTGGACTTTATTTTGTGTGTCTTTATTTTGTGCTACAAAGATAAATAAAATATGTGGAAATCCATCTAAAACCGGTTGTAATCTGACATAAACTTGTTCAAAACTGACTAAAACTTGTTCAAATCTGACAAAAACCTGTTCAAATCTGACTTAAACCTGTTAAAATCCGACTAAAACCTGTTCAAATCTGACTCAATCCTGTTCAAATCTGACTAAAACCTGTTCAAATCTGACTCAATCCTGTTCAAATCTGACTAAAACCTGTTCAAATCTGACTCAGTCGTGTTCAAATCTGACTAAAACCTGTTCAAATCTGACTAAATCCTGTTCAAATCAAGATGAAATTTTCCCACCCAATTTAAAAAAAACCCCCCCACCCCCCCCCCCCCCCCCCCCCCCGGGACCCTTCTCCCCCCCCCCCCCCCCCCCCCCTTCCCCCCCCCCCCCCCGGGGGGGGGGGGGGGGGGGGGGCCCCCCCCCCCCCCCCCTTTTTTTTTTCCCGCCCCCCCCCCCCCCCCCCCCCCCTTTTGTGTCCCCCCCCCCCCCCCCCCCCCCCCCCCCCCCCCCCCCCCCCCCCCCGCCCCCCCCCCCCCCCCCCCCCCCCCCCCCCCCCCCCCCCCCCCCCCCCCCCCCCCCTGGCCCCCCCCCCCGCCCCCCCGCGCCCCCCCCCCCCCCCCCCCCCTTTTTTTTTTTTTTATAAAATTTTTTTTTTTCCTTTTCCTCCCCTCCCCCCCCCCCCCCCCCCCCCCCCCCCCCCCCCCCCCCCCCCCCCCCCCCCCCCCCCCCCCCCCCCCCCCCCCCCCCCCCCCCCCCCCCCCCCCCCCCCCCCCCCCCCCCCCCCCCCCCCCCCCCCCCCCCCCTTTTTTTTTTTTTCTTTTTTTTTTTCCCCCCTCTCCCCTTTTTTTTTTTTTTTCTTTTTTTTTTTGGGTTTTTTTTCTGACTAAAACCTGTTCAAATCTGACTAAAACCTGTTCAAATTGTGTCAGAACCTGTGTTGACCAATGGGAGTGCTCCTTTTTCGAGCATGTGATTGGCCAAGGTTTTCCATTCCCAAATAGAGATCATCTATTACAATCCCTTGTAATAATAATCTGTTGGAAAGTTACGTTTTTTTCTACGAACAGCACTATTGTCTACTCAGAAATAATTTTTTTGATTTAATTGTATCATTGCACTGTGGTTTAAAGTTAACTTCTTCTTGCCAACATCTGGTAAGATTGATTAATATAATACAATTGCAGTTTTATGGAAATAATTTGTCCCGAAACCATTTCTTTGTGCACATTTAATAGTTATGACATACCTTTTTCCTCCAAATGTTAATTAAAACATTTTACAGAGTCCCTGTTTCTCCAGTTTAATTGCTAAACCTTTATACTCCACACAGAAAGTCAGAAGTAAAAGTTTGAAAATATCAAAGTAAGACAGAATTGCTGAAAAGGGCTCTTGCGACAATGGTATACTTGACACTTCCCAAACCTCTTCTGAACAATTCTCAGGTTCTTCGCCAATTAATCCGGATGACATTGCAGTCTCGAAGCCTGTTGTTGTACTGTCTCCGCCTCTGACCCCTGTTTTCTCCTCTTCCTCTCCTCAGCTGCTAAAGCGGAAGTCAAAGAAGAAGTGACGACCGTCTCCGGGAAAGTGGACGGCGAGAAGGGAGAAAAGAAAACCAAGAAGGGCGACAAGGAGGGAAAAGGTGCCAAAGAAGGGAAGGAAGAAGAGAAGGAAGCGACGACGAAGAAGAAGGGCGAGAAGGGCGAGAAAGCAGAGAGGAGCGAGTCCAAAAAGGAGGCGGGCGAGGGTAAAGCCAAGAGGTCTGCTGGAGACAAAGGGGACAAGGGAGAGAAGGGAGAGAAGGGTGGCAAAGGGGGCGCCAAAGGAGGAGCCAAAAAAGCTCAGAAATGAACTCTGACCTGGAGCAAGTCAAGCACTATTTTTGTATGACTTTTTATGAAATTATATATAAATAAATATGTACAACTTTACAACGAGTGAAATGTTGGTATTAATTATGTCACAGGACTCTAGACTGTATTAATCCACATGGGAAATTACTCAAAGGTTAAAGGCAGAGGTGGGAACAAGTCTTTTTCCTCAAGGCCCAAGTCAAGTCCATAAATAGTATATATTAAGTCAAAGCCAACAAGGCCAAGTCCTATACTTTCAAGTCCTTTTAAGAACAGACTAATACAACCATCTGATATTTTTTACATAATAATAATAAATAATGTGCCTCACAAAATAAGTTTTGCATTGGCTGTTGATAATTTGATGAAGATCTGAGATTTGTCGTCCAGTACTGACACAATGGGAAAAAATTCAAAGTATTCAAGAGGAGTTTGCAGTTTGACAGCACTAACTCTGACCAGGCCATAGCTGCTAAACAGAACTGGTATAATTTTGAACAAACCATGGAAAAGAAGATACTGCTAAAATAACATCTGACTCAGACAGTAAAAAAAAACACATGAAGGATTAAGGATTGCATTTGCAAGAAAACAAATTGTCTAAAAGTCGGTCTGTCATTTGTGCACAGTGGGGGTGAAGAATGATGCCACAATGGTTGAAAACTCCCTCCACTGGTGCCGAGGGACGGGGGAAATGAATTAATTGTTGTTTTTTTCTTTTCAAAGTTTTCAAATCACATTATGACATTGTTATTACTATCAAGTCTTCAAGTCAAGTCTGAGGGCTCAAGTCCAAGTCACAAGTCATTGGTGTTAAAAGTCCGAGTTAAGTTGCAAGTCTTCTCATCAAGTCAAGTCTGAAGTCTTGTGACTCAAATCCTATTTTAAGAGAGTTAATTGGTGGAGGATGCCAAAAGTAGGCTAGGCTAGGCTAGGCTAGGCTAGGCTAGGCTAGGCAAGGCAAGTTTATTTATAGAGCACAATTAATACACAAGGCAATTCAAAGTGCTTTACAGTAACAGAACATAAAATTAACAGAAAGCAAATAAAATCATTACATAAAACATAAATATAACCATTAATTAATTAAAACAGAATTAAAAGGCGAAGAGTGCAGATAAAATACTTTCCGCTGTCATAGTAAGAGATTCCATCAAAAGGAGGAAGAAGGAGTGTTATTGAACCAGAACATGCCTGAAACAACTCTTGCTTTGGTGCCTCAGGAAAGAGAAACATGGCGGACCAACACTGTGTACAGAGGAGGTGACTGTGGAAGAAATACCCTAAAGTTCTCAATCCCACCGATACACCTTCCATTGAGTAAGCACAGATTGGGTACTCAGAGTCGTCCATGACCCAAGCTAAAATCTTACTGGAGATGGATGATATCTGCCCTGTGTACTTCAATACTCTGGATGTTGTGGTGCTGTCCTGCAACATCTCGTGGAGGTCAGGGATAGTACCTCTGGACTGGATTATTGGGGTAATGCTCCTAGAACAGGGGACAGAGGGGGTTTGATGATGAACATGAGGAACTTCAAGAGGAACAATGTGTTTTTTTTGTCCTTTATGTGAACACTGCAACAGCGCTATTTTTACCAAACCAATCCACGTGTGCTTTGTGGATCTGGAGATGGCATTTGACGGTGTCCCCTGCAGCGTCCAGGGGCCCCTCTGCTTAGAACAGTCTAGTTCCATGTTGGCAGAGATAGCAATGTTACAAATAAAGTTAAGAGTGTACCAGCCTCTGATTTAAAATGCATTGTTTTGGTGTCTGTCCTCTTTGATTGGTCACATCCATAGTTCTGACTTGCCCTCTTAAAAACCTCTGACCCTATTCCTGACCCCAATTTCTTCTCTTTATGAAGCTTGACTGAATGGATTAAAACACAGATCAATAATATGAGGACATTTGCTGGAGTCATGCATAACCTCTTAAAATCTTAGCACTTTAGTGAACCAGTTACAATCCTTTACAATCTTTCATAGAAAATACTACACACAGCTGCACCTTTTGCCTTTGGGACTAAAAAATTGATCAGACCCACATAAGCAAAGATAAAGTGAAAAAGCATGAAGATTACCTTTGAGTTGATGGTGGCAAATGAAATCCTGAAGAATGGAGACATTTTAGTGATCTTTGGAATACGAGGCTAAATAGCTAACACTATGTATGGATTCACTTTTGCACAAGCAGTACAATAAGCTCTTGAGTATGTTTGGTTGGTTGGTTTAAAATAAGAAGATTCAGGTTGTTTTTCGTCATAAAAAGGCATTTTAGCAAAGAGCATGTGTAAGGGATTAAAAAAAGCACTTTGGAACAAAAAGGTGTTTCTTGCCCTTGGAGCTCATTCCTGTTGGTAGCTTGAGGTTAATCTCTGTTTGAAAACCATAGTCACAGTATGAGTTTCATTCCAATTTTATTTTTATAGCGGAGAGAAGTTGCCCCGAAGGCCTTTCCTGATGGAGGCTCTACTCCATCAGGATAAGGAAAAACTAAGAAAAAAAAAAAAAAACTCATAAAGAGAAATTTATACCAGCCCCCTTTTTTATCAGAAGGTAAGGGAAACTTCCAACTGTGAGTGGAACCAGGGTCCAGGTGGGTTTATGGGGTCAACTAAGGTCCAATCATCACCTGGACATTAACTGTGGACCAGACATCTGTAGAGTACCCACTTCTCCTCGAGGAAGGGACAGAGGGACATGTTGAAAATAGCAGTGAACTAAGGCATTATAGACCATGAAAATAACAGAAATGGAAGGAGGGCCCCAGAAATCATAGCTTGGGGCAGATTAGCTCATCTCAAAGTTGGTTGCACCTGAAAATGAACTGTGAAGTCATTCTAAATCGTATACTTCCTAACTGTAGGTTTTAACAAACAGGGATGTTTATAGTCTAACCTTAGATGCAGGGCTGTGTCTCCCAACAAGACACCCCACAACGGCTGGGTATTGATCCATAATAGAGACTCTTATTGTCCTTTTAGAAACCCTAGGAACCACTAGTAACCCAGGATTAGTGCTTTATTTTTAATAAAAGTTGTTAAAGCACATGAATTCCTTTGTAATATTCCACTTCCCAATTGGTGCCAGTCCTGTAATATGTAACACTGGTATTTCAACAAAAAAATACCTAAAAACGGTTCTCTTTTTCGTTACATAATATTGAAAGACCCCACGTATTTCTCATTGTCTTAAATAATCTCATTCCTATCTTCATATTGTATCTACAGTTTGTTTACTTTGATCATTTTCCAGACTCCATCAGTGACACATGAATAAACAAGATGTATTTGCACTTGCTGTTACTCAAAAGTTAGATTTTCAACAAATCAGATCAATGTGAATGTCACAATAAACACACCTCCTCTTAAAAAATACACCATTGAGTTCACAGACAAATGAAGCTATTAAATAATCTGTAATAATCGGCTCTACACTGATCAGACCTGTCAGTCATGAGCCTTTTTGTGCCATGTCCAGTCTCCTTAAGCTTTGCACCAGCCTTTAAACAAACTCTTAAAAGTGTGCTTTATGCCACTTTCCTTCTTTTTTATTTTTTTTCACTTGTTCCACTTTTATCACTTGTCATTAAAGCACTCATTTTAAGCACTAAAAACAACAACGAACCAATACTTACTGAACACACATGGCTCACATTTTCTTTCCTTCACCTTTTTTGTGAGCTCCTAATCCAACTATTTAGAGGATTTAACATGATGGTCATTTACTTTTGTTGTGACAGGATGCTTACTCACAAAAAGATGTTTTCTATTCCCTGATTACTGACTTGCAGGCTTGCCTTCAGAGGACTTTGCAGTGACACATAATGCGTGGAAACTAACCACAGCCCTCACTAAAACACAATGAATCATGGAGGCTGTGCCAATTGTTGATCCCTTCTTAGTGTTAATAAGTCAAAAAAAAAAAAAAAAAAAAAAAAAATGACATGTTTTTTCTTTGCAAACACAAACACTTGATGTACAGCAAATTTATAACCTTTTATTCACCAATGAACATTAGACCAGAAACAGCTTTAACCTATTGAATACATAGATATGTACAGAGTGCCAACGTCACAATGGAATGAGAAGCTCATTGAGATGTAACACTGTCCGTATACATTTGTAAAGCATGGACTCCACTGCCATTGGCCATCACATAAATAAAGACAAACTGCTATTTCCATGAGACATCATAGAAAACAATACTTTAGCTCTATGCTTATTGGCCTTATTACAGTATTAATATACAGTGATCCTGATACACAATCATTTTACAAGATACAATCAATAAACAATACTGAAATATAACATATTAAAGTGCTCAATCATTTCCAGGTGTTTTTAAGTGTCTGCGTTTGGAAATTGGAATGGATGATTTCGCAGAGCCAGGCCGGATTTAAAGAAATTTTTATGACCTGCCGATAGCAGAAAGTATGGCCAAAATGGAATTAAAGCTTCAGTAGGCAATTATGTCTTTAATGTGCAGTGCTCCAAAAACAACCAGCATGGTGTATGTAAATTCTGTACTACTTCAAGGCTTTGTTTTTGGGTTTGGAAAAAAAAAAGCTTGTAAAATCACACAATTTAAGGAAAAAGAAAATGTATAATTGACTGCGGCGCTACCCAATTAAAAAACATTGATGTGGTCCTTGGATAGTCCCTGTTACTGAGAAAGTGGCGACTTTGTTGTGGTCCTGGTTAGAGGCTTATTGTCAAGTCTGGAAATAGTATTGTGTGGATAAATCTGTAATAAGGCTCTGATGATTTGGCCACAAACCAATTTTTGTCACAAAGCACCGCAAAGTTTGTTTTGCAAGTGGATAAAACAAAATTTACATAAGGAAAGTAATCCGTCTTTTGTTTTGTTTTTGTTTGTATGATATATAGATAAAACCGGACAAAAACTAGAATAAACCCAATACATAAAGTCATCTACAAACATGTTTCTGCCTTGACTTTCTTCTATTTGATTATTTTGTTCATAGTATGTGTGCTAACATACTGACATAACACATTCTGGTCCTTATTTTTTTGCCTACTGCAGCTTTAAACCCATTTTCCATGACTTAATTAAAACTGGCCTTCTTAAAAACATAACTTCTAAAAATGCCTTGTCCAATTAATCATCCTCTAGTCAAGACTAATGAACCCCAAACTTGTACAACGTCAAAAGGCACTTCTAAAAATCCCTCATTAAATCAAATGCATGACTTGCCACACTGATGGTGAAACACAGCTGCCATATTTCGGGCTCAAGCGAGGCTTTTGATTACTTAAAAATAAACCCAGACGCAGCTCGTTGAATCTGCATGGTAAATGAACATCTTGACAATTTGAGCCTTTTGATATGCACCAAATAACTTTCAGTGGAATGTGGAGGGAGATAACTGCATTAGAAACGTGTAACATATGGAATATTTTTGGTCGTACATACGTTGTGAAGTAAACTGCAGCATGTCATCGTCACAAAGCAACCTCCATCTCGTTTGATTTGCAGTTAATCGAACACTTGTTTTGCACTGATCCAAATAATTGACCTCTAGACATATGACCATTCACCTCAAGCTCATCAGTCATAAATATTAATGCTGCAGCTTTTCAGTCTGTGGAGTATGGAGAGCTAAAAGGGCCCGAATCAAACACAAAAAAAATGAATGAATAACTGGATAAACTAATGGGGTCCTTTCTTCTATTTTTAAATAATGAAGAAAGTTATATGAGATTTTCAGATGATTTGCATATTTACATTTGTACTCATTTGTTGTCACTGTTTATTTTCAATGATTTCCACATTGACCTTTTCTCACTTGTTGAATTTAACGTTGATTCATTCATTTTTTTATTTTTTTATTTTTTTTTACATTTATTCTTGTATTTTTGGTTTATTTCTTTGACAGTCTGTTAAAGCAACACTATGCAACCTCTGGGTAAAGGACACATTTAATTTGATTATTCTAGATATATTATATTAGTCATTGGCAACAATAAAAAACATATATATTTATGGGTTATATTTTCTTGCTCAAAGAATAGATCATGTAACCTGGCTCTGCTCCATAATCTGTGACGTTCACAAAGATCAGTTAGTTTATATGAATAAATGTATCTGGTCATCAACCACAGTTTTATCCAATCAGAGCAACACCATAGTGTTTATGTTAGTTACAGTAAAACAGTATATAGTGTATATAGTTTGTATTTATTCTATTATATTGTGTAAACTGCTTTTTTTTCCCAATTCTATGTTATTTACAGTACTGTGCATACGTTTTAGGCAAGTGTGGATATTAAGGGTAAACTAAAAATGAGTGTGGTGATATTTATTAGTTTACATAATGCTAAGTAAAAGAACAGAAAATTATTCTAAATCAAATCAATATTTGGTGTGACTTTGTCTAAAAACAGCAACAGTTCCTCTGTCTCAGTTTCTAAAGGATCTGAGCAGGTTCTGTTCAAACATTTGGAGAATCCCACACAAAACCAGGCCAAACTGGACTAAACCAGACCATGTAATCCCAAACAGGACCAGGCCAGACTCCATGATGTTGAGATCAGTGTTACACCATTATATCAGGAGGACTTCTTGTTCTGGGAGCACTCCAAAAATTAAAGGTTTTCGTCTCTTCAGTCATTTCTCCTTTTTATAAATTGATTATTAAAAATAAAATAAATTGTATATTGTTAGCAGTATTCTTACTTTTCTGCATATCTTCATACTTGACTAAAACTTTGGCACAGTGCTGTATATTTTAAGCTTTTTGACACTACATTCATTGTGGACAGCAAAGCAATAATCTCATCGTAAAGGGAAAGCTGTTTCCTTACAGTGCATTTGTGAATAAATGCTTTGAATCTTGAACAGTCACCACATCTTCAAACCTAAAAGACGCCTAGAACTGTCTGTGCTGCCACAATATCCCTTTAAGTTTAGCTTCAGCCTTACTTCTAAAGGAAGGATGTGTTTTGTTGCTTACTGGAAGGACATTTAGCCAGTCTATGAAGTAAATAATGAGACACAACAGGTCTGTGCCTCTTGTAGTGCCTTTTATACTCAAATGGAGGGTACAAATCCTGAAAAGTCTCATAGTGTTGCTTTAATACTGGGGTGTTCAGAAATTGCATCACCTAATTCCCACTTATTAGCCAAAAAAATTGTAGTAAAAGTACTGATCACACTACATTTTTAAAATGTAAACATATTTAATTCATTTTGATTTTGATTATGGCCCAATTGTCCCTCAATCTCCAAGAATGGCAATGTTAAAGTGTTCACAGTCAATGGAAATGTTATTGAAAACACAATAAAACCCAATCCTAACCTTTCATACGTCTCTGTTTACTGCATTTTTCTATAAAAGACAAGCAAACAACCCATGCACGTTACTATAAGTGCTTAAGGTTTAACTCTTCTGGGCAATTTCTTCAGTAAAACTCTCGTTTCAACGCCCCCTGAAACTTTTTTTTTTGGACTATGTACATAATGAGATATGTCAAACTTCTGTAAACAAAACACAAGGAAAAAAAACCCAAATAACAAAAAATCTTTGTCCATATACATTTGCACTGTTAGCTCAAAATAAGAGTTACTTGTGATTTCTTTGTAAACATTATGACCTATATACATTAATAAGCAGCATAACACTGACTCATCTGTCAAGAGTAATACTGAGCTGTTGATTTTTGGGGGGCTTTTCGTCCTTCCGTATCTAACATTAGGAACTCAAAGGGAGTTGCAGATCCTCGTTTAATTAACATTCCTCTGGAAATGTGACCGCTCTGTGCACCGCGTGCTTTGAAAACACTGAGACACACGCTAATGAGCTCTGTCATTACACTGCCTCTACTATGAGAGCGAGCTGCAGAGAAACCACCCTCGGAATGGCTGTGTGGTACACTTCGGGGTATTTCCGGAGAAATCTTTGAACTCCGAAGCATGAAGACTGGTGTGTAAGCTACGGTACAAACGACACAACATACTCAATAATAATAATACAGAGATAAAGAGAAATGCTGCCTTTTGAGTCTTGTCGCCTACATCAATTACCTGAGTACCTTCCCTTTAATACTGCAGTGGAATCGAGTCAATTGAGAACAAAAGCACAAGGAAGTGAGGTTTTTTTTTTAATGATTTGGTCCTGTTTCTTTCATACGGTAAGGCTCTTGCCAAAAATCTGAACAGCAGAGAGGCAAATGTCTTTTACACATTCCCTGTGGCAGGTGCTGGCCAAAAGAGTTAATGCTATTTGCCTGAATGAAAAAAGAAAAAAAAAAAAAGTCATCAGAAAAACAAAATGAAGGTGGCCCAGCTCCTTCGAAAGCCCAGAGGCTCATCAGACGCCAACGATCCGGCTCGATTCGCTGGAGAAAAACAACTGGCAGTGTTCGATTCGTCCTGAGACTGCTTCATGATCTTTTTTTTTTTTTTTTCCTTCGGTACATTTACACACAGCAGTGGGCTCCGGTCACATGACAGTCTCCCGCTCTTCTTCCACAACGGGCGCGGGTTTCTCGGGCTCGCTCGGCCGGGAATGCTCCTCCTCGGGGATGTGCAGCTCCTGTCCGGACGAGGGGAGGGAGTTCTCGGAGACGGAGCCGTTCTTCACGTACCCCGGCAGGTTGCGGTGGCCGTTTACGGGCATGGGGCCCAGTTTTGTGGTCAGGTGCAGGGCCAGCGGACCCCTGCCTGTGACGTTGGTGACGCTGGTGTGTGAAACCATGGGCCCGTAGCTGTACGTGTTACTGCCGCTGCGGGCTTTCCTTTTGAAGTCCAGGGCCAAAGTCCGACGGCTCCAGGACTTTTTGATCTCAGCTTGGACCTAACAGTGGAAAACACAAATATATGTTATATAGACTATACATTGTATGGTTGAAATCGAAAATCCACTTTTGTAGCTGAAATAAAAGAGATGTCTGCTTTCCCTGAATAAAAAACACTTAAACTGTAAAATGACCTGTATAAAAGGTTTAACAACATCAATCATCAACTGAATTTTCACCTTTAACATTTCAATAACTGAAATCTGTGTCCATATGTCCCCCTTCTTTTCCTCCTTTGAATAGCTTTGATTCATTAGTTTCTATTAAACGAGTTAAAACATCCGACTCAAACATTAAACATTAAATGAGCGAAGATTAAAGCGCCTCAGCAAGTAATTAAACCCAGGACTCAACATTTGCTCTAACACGTGAGCTCCACTGAAATCCATTATTACGTTACAATTATTTAAACACATTTAGTCATTTAGAGCGGTTTCATATTATCAGAGCATAATAAAGTTCTAAAAACACGAGCCATTTCTTTGTGCAGGTCGATACAGTATTTGAAAAAGGGCTCCTACCTCTCCATTACAAAAGCAGTAGATAATGGCCACCAGGAAGCCCTGCGAAAGAGGATAAAGGAAGTTAATCTGTGTTCACACCCCGCAGCATCCATACAGTAGTACATGCTCATTTCCATACTAGGCCTCGCTATTTATGCCCTTTATTTAAATTCAACCACATTCACCAGACCTGCGATTAGAAACATCCTTTTAAACACAGATGTTCAATCAGATTTGAATATGTATGCGTGACATTAATATGTATGTTGCTCGTGTGACCTACTAAATGCTATCACAGGGTAGTAATGGCATTCGGGGCGAGGTACCTGGAAGGAGTTAAAGAGCATCTCGTAGTGCATCTGGATCTGCCAAGGAATCCCGGACACCTCTGTGTAGGGCATGGCATTAAAGACGATGTAATGAACCCCGAAGAGAGGCATCAGGACCAGAGTGGACTTCAGCAGCTTCCTACAGAAAGAACACACCCTTTCTCATTTTCAATATACTCTATTCGTTTATTAGAATAAGAGAGTAATTAGTTTTCTGTTATCAATAAGCCTCAATGTAAAATAATGACCACTTAATCTTCAGCATGTTTATTTCACCTCATTAATCCCGACTAAGACTTTCGGAACGTGTCGAGTGGTATGGTATAGGTCAAAGGTCAAGGTGTATTTATGTAGCACACATTTTGTTTGTCCTTTCGCTTTTCATTTTTGCACGAATAAACATCCTCATTCTTCCAACGAATAACAGTTATAAGCTCTCAAGCTAAAGGTCTATTATTGTGGTAAGGTTACTCATTTGGGAGGCGTTTAGAGGTGGAGACTTGGGAAAACATACGATATGCAACATCCCTGCAGGAAATCGTCATATGACATGCAATATTTGGAAATGAAATTAAAAAAATATTCAAGTTTTTTTCACAGGGACCACTAAAATCATTTTTGTTGTTCCACAAATTGATTTAAAGCTTCTGTCACATTAAAGACTGTACTATTTTGCAGGTAATTCTTTGCAATACTGTAATGTTTATATTGCAATAACGATACATTTGCAATATATTGTACGACACTACATAAGCCTCAGTCACATTTAATGATTTTTGCAATGAAAAAGATGACTACATGCCACACTGTGCAACTTAATTGACCATCACCGGCAATATGATGCGTATCACAGTGCAGTTTGAAAAAAAAAACAAAAAACTAAAAGAAGAATGGACTACTATTAATGATTAGGCTAAATTTCGGACACTGTTTGATATAAACTAACCTTTGGTCGTACGACTGTAAGATCAGAGTCTTTGATCCTGTCATAATAAGCAAGTACAACCACGGATATTCAACCCCAAATTTGCTGTTGAGTAATTACTTGATGGAAAAAACTGCACAGTGTGACGGGGGCCTTAGACCAAGCCTCGTGGGATTAGCATTTGAAGAAAGAGGCAGAGTTCGAAGGATGCTAATTAAATCCAGAAAAGATCAAATCAGAGAAGTTTTCAGCCAGTCATCAATCAAGAATAATGTTGGCAAATAAATCCCCCGTGGTTTTGGTCAGTCTAGAGATTAAAATTCACAAACCTTTTTGTCCAAGACTGAAAACCCACTGCGCAGAAAATATGGTAAATGGCATTTATATAGCGCTTTTTTGCACCCTTCTTGGGCACCTATTCCTTCCATTCACACACACAAGACTGACGAAGAGATGGGCTGCCATACACAATGATGCTAACGGCCTCTCCAACTACCCCCAAACACACCATCACAATCACACACATTCATCCACCAGTGGAGGCAAGATGGGGGAAGTGTTTTGCTGAAGGACACAATGAGAGTATGAACAGGAGGGAGCAGGAATTGAACCGCCAACCTTCCTGTTAATGGATGCCCTGTCCTACTGCGCCCCAAATGGGGTTTTTTAATAGTGTGTTTTAAGGCTGGCCACAAAACCTTACTAGATACTACAATAGAGCCACATGCGTACTGATACAAACAGTAAAATTTACAATTAGGTAACATACTTAACACAGATGATGAATGAAACAAGTGTCGCATCTATTACAGTCAACAGTTTTACACACATCCACGTTGGGTACCTGTACTGCTGCCTCGTGTCACACCTTCCCGCATTCGTTTCGCGTAGTTTGGTCGCCAACACCCGGATGATGTTGAGAAATAACACGAAATTAACCTGCGGGAGGGGAAACAAAAATAGACACATAATGAAGGCCATGACGGTACTTGTCATTTCAATAATCATCAGGTTTGGTAATGCCACAGGTGCCGGTGGATACGGTCATTTGCCACCCGGCGGGGTTTGAGAGCGTGCACTCACCACCACGGCCGTCAGGATGGGCACTTGATAGATCCATTTCAAATTGCCTGCACTTAAATCCCAACACCTGCCCAACAAAAATAGAGGAAAATGTGGGGTTAAGCCACATACATCAAGGATCAAGCTGCTGGATGTGTCTTTAATGATAACCTTTTACAAAATGATACGGTTTGCTTTGAGCACATTTACCCTATGCCGGTCTTTTAAACTAATCTGAAGCTTCAAGAAACGGAAACCTTTGCGGAGTTAATTTAATTTGTCATAATGGACATTTTAAACAACCCTGCAATTACCACATGCTAATGAATGTTTTTTGACTGCCACTAACAAAGCCAATCTTTTTTTTTTTAGCTGGTATCGGAAAAATTAAATAGTCACATGCTGTTAACAGCTGCAGGGCTTTTAGCAGCAGCAGCAGCAAAAAGTATTGAACATGGAGCAGATAGATTTGACTTGCGGCCACATACCTGCCACTTCTTGACTCTGACATCTATGCAAATGCTTACTATTAATGTTCATGCCAGGATTGCTTTCCTGGATGGGAAGAAAGGGCCTAAAAGCAGCTGGAAAAGACTAAACGCTGCTCCGCGACTGAAAGGCCAAGGAGCGCTCGATTCTGTCACATCGATCATAGAGAAAAGTAACAAAAGACTGCACACAGAGCCTGCCAACAACGCTTGACATACACTCCTTTAACCCATTTCAGCCTTTTATACATGCTCTCAAATGCAGCATTCACCCTTTTTCACACAGATCTGGTTTGTCACATTTAAATGTAGGTCCTTTTTTCAAATAATCTTTCACCAAAGTCCCAATTTTTCCCAAAGGGAAAAAAGTAAATGGTATGGTCACTCTTCCTCCAAGGACATGCGTGTACAAGTGAATTGATGGATCTAAATTACCTAGAGTGTATGTATGAATGTAAATGTGAAATAGTTGTCTGTAAGCGAACATTTGTAAGTGTTAGCCTGAGTGTCCCCTGCCTCATGCCCTGAGCAGCTGGGCTAGGCTAAAAGATAAGCAATAGAAAAAGACTGAATAATTGATGTCTATTGTTATTGACTATATCTTGTACACAAATCCAATTGTGATTTACACCCTACTGCATTTAATTTCCTGCACTTGTAATATGTGCAATGACAATAAAAGTTTTGTGTAATCTAAACATCTGTGCATTGTGTTCAGTATTCCTCTATTTATCACAACAGTACTACATTAAAATAAATTACGTTCTGGTGTGGTATTCTACATGCAGGCTATTACTGCATATCAGAATGCACATCTGAAAGCCCTCTCATAAGTATCTATTTATGTTTAAAGTTCCAGTAAAAAGTAAAAAAAAACAAAAACATAAATAAGCATAAACATTTTCTTACACATTCTTATAATGACAAAATATAGGTGCTTCTATTGTGATCACAAACAGATTTCATGAAAGTTTTTACTTAAAATAATGCCCTCTAGCGCTCTAACTCTAAATACTCTAAAACACTAGTTTTATTAGAAGGTTATACAGTAAGGTATTGTGTTCTTAACAGGTCTACTACCAAGTTAGTATTCCATATTATTAATTAAATGATTTATTTATTTATTTCACGTAAAAAAAGTAACTGTAGCAAGTCATGATGGCATGGCAACAATAAACAGTGCCCAACTTACTCTGTATCTGCGTATGTCGCTCTTACAGTCGCCCAAACAGTCACAAACATGGCTGGTACTCCTGCAAGATGAACACATTAATACATTAAAACAATAAGGAAATGAAACACACACAAAACTCTAAAAGCTCAAAAGCTGTTCTACAGAAAAACCTTCTCAAAATAATGACTTTTGAAGTTACACACTCCCAGTAGGTGAACTTGCAAGATTTTTCTTCCCATAGAGGCAAAAAAAAAACAGCTTCCGTAACAAAAAATTATTTTGATGAAACTTCACTTTTCGTCTTTGAGATTTGGGAAGCACAGCATCCACATTGTATGCGCTGTGCTTATGTAACTACTACGCACAGTGTGTACAATGCAGGTGCAGTGAGGCCCATATTTCATTTACTTGACAGTGCTTTAAACCAGCTGAATCATTTGTATCCACAACCATTTCAGGAAAGTTTTGATTAATGACCCACTTTTTTCTTTTCAACTTGTCTTATTAGATTATGAGGTGTGTGCCTAACTTAGAAAACTTTATTTGCATTAATCAAAGCAACTAATGATTTTTACATGACCCTGAACTGGGTGTTGTGATGCATAACTCACCCCAACAAATCAGCACAAGAAGACATGAGACAAACTCCTTTTGATGGATTTGTGTTTTCATCTGCTTGCATCACTAGCTAGTAACAACTACCTTTGATTTTCTCAAACTTTCTTTTCAAACATCACTTCTGGCTACAAAGCGACATAAATGTTCCAAAACTATAATTTGTCCAATAATCCTATATCATTTGTTAACCTACAATAAACTTAAAATGGAGGCTACTTAAACCCGTTGAGTCATTCCATTTCCAATTCAGATTTATACCTATTTGAATAATGAGTCACACTGTCAAACTTTTGACAGTTATTATACCCAAAAAAGTGATTGATTTGCACATTATAAAACCAAGTAATAAATGCATATTATACAGGATGCTGCTCACCTCATTTAATCAGATGAAATAATAAGAGAGACTTATTTTCTGCTATGGATACAATGTGTTCCAATAATGCTTCTTATTAAGTGGTAGGTTAGCATCACTAGCTAGCAACGCTTGACTTTGGACTTCTCACTGACACTGACTTACAAATGGTCATCACGTCTGGCTCCATAAACTCAGGATGCCAATGTATGTAGATATCCCTACCATCTATTAACCTATTATAAACCTATTATACACAATGAATTCAGAGCAGAAATTGTGAGGCCTGTACTTCAATCACTTGACAGTAGAATAGTTTTATTTAGTTCATTTAATGCACTTCCTGGTCACGGGGCGCCGGTCTAATGAATGTTAATGGAAGAGGAAAATTTTTGACAAACAGGTGACCTGAGGCTAGTCTCTGATTGCCTTATTCAAATTAAGCCACGGGGCGCTAGGGAGGGGGGCTTCTCTGGTCAATCAGACAATTTGATCATGTCTTTATATCCTTTGTGATTGGCTCCTTATTTCAACAGTGCATGCACAAACTCATACAATGAAACTGTGGAGATACAGGGACATTTGGCTGTCAAAACGACCATTTTACAAGGTGTTTACTTGAAGAGAAGCGAGCACTGGAACTGCAGAAAATCAAAACAGAATTCAGCAGAATCAGTGGGAGATAGGTAAGTGAAGATCCGTCTGGGAAAACATCAAAGCGGTGGCAGTTTAGCTCCCTGGTTAGACAGCCTGCCTCAAGGATGGGAGATTCAGGTTCAAAGATAGTGTCAAACAAATTAAAGAGCTTTGCTAAAAATCGAAAATGGTTCCTTGTTGTTCAAACATGTCCTTAACGTGTGTGTGAGGAATGATTAAAGTAAATGTAAAACACAGCTAGTTTTCAGTTTGCAACCTGCCAAATGAAAGAATATGTAAGGCCACTCTTCTGTTTTTTATTTATTTATTTATTTTTTTTATTACAAGCCGCCACTGTTAAAGATCCCCCTTTATCTTGTCTTGTTCAAGCAGGAAGTATGTATATCACATCATACATGACTGATGTGCATAATGATTTTTCACATTACATTAAACAGGATATTAATGGAAGCCTCAACGCATCAAATTAATGATTAAAAATGATGGGACTGCTGTGTTGTGTTCAAGTAACTGTATATATCACATCTTTGGTTCTTTTCTACTTTTCTCTCATTTTGGTTATCTCTTCCTGTTCTATAAACTCAGGTTGCAAATTTGTATAGATCCAAAAGCCAATTCCTCTACAGTCTGTACTTGGAACCTAAAATGCACTGTGTTCACCATTCACAAACTGAACTACCTGACTGTATTTTTAACCAGCTGAGTCATTTTTTTATTTTTTTTTTAATCAATGAATCACTTTTTCCAACTTGCCTTTATTTGCCGTATAAGTACGTAATGAAAGCCTCCTCACACACGACTGATTTGCATGATTATTTTCACTTTGAATCACCGAATGCTGACTGCATAACTCACCCCATCCAATCAGCGTAAATCCCCAAAGATACTTCCTGTCGGAGAAGAAGGTCATGAAGATGAGGCTGTGCAGATACAAGCCCTCCACCAGGATCCAGTAGTAATTGGTGGCCAAAAAGTACAAGAACAAGGTCACGGCCACCTTGCAGCCGATCTATAGATAAACACAAGAGCACACAGGAGACAGCGTCAATATCTGTCGATAAAAAGTCAAGGCTTTCTGTTCCAATTATCCCTGCCTCGATCAGAAGACGCCATTGTCTGATATTAACAAAACAACATTCTTTGGGAAATTAGACTCTATTGAATCCAGTGGAAGTTCTATTACATTCTGTTTGTATTTCTACAGCTGCCCAGAGAGGACAACCTGAGCACTGCTGGAAGAGTGGAATGCAAAGTGTTTCTTTTGGAGCGCACATTCTTGCATGGATCCTTTTCAATTATGAACTAAATTGATTCTGTTTAATATTTTGTACAGTGAAATCCACATCAAACCCATTTCCACTGGTTTTTTTGACAGCTGCATGTCCCTGCAGGGCTACCGTAGCTGTTCACATGCTGTAAAAAGGAGATGTGTGAGTTATGGAATTGCAGTATACACTTTCAAAGCTAACATAAGTGCAATATGTTATGAAATGTAGGATGTATGTGGGTATGTGTATAATGTGTTTTCAGGTCTTTGAGAAGTTTTTATTTATACTTTCAATACAGTTTTTTACCCCTGTTTTTCTGTCTTTTCACAACCAAGCGTCCATTTTTTGACATGCATATATATTGATACTAAAGCAGTTTTTCCCAATTGTGATGTACTGTATTGTATTCTGATGTATTATTGTATAGTAAGAAAGAAAAGGAGAACCATCAGATTAGTAAAAGCTGACTTGTATTAGCATCTTGCCTGATATTAATGTTCAAATGATGATTAACTTTTGAAAAAGCGACTGTATGACTATGAAAAAGGCCCACCAACACTTGTATTTAGCTAACTTCATCATAAAGGATCATCATAAAGCATAATGTCCTGTAATTTTTTTTTTTTATCAATCATTTAAGTCCAACAGTGTTCATTTGGACAAGTTAATTTTTTCCAAAAGTTTCTTATAATTTTTGTAAAATTGTTTTATTTTATATGCCACAGATAAAATACAAAATCTTAAATTCAGCACTAATTAATGATAACTCATAGTAAATTATATAAAAGGTACAGACAAAGGCACAAAGGGGACCTGTTCACTGCATTTTTCATTGTGGATTTGAAGAATATTAGAATTTGACAGATTTGTCCAAAATAACTGATGAACTGTGCCACAACAACCAAATTTCAAAGAAGCGTAACCAGAAAAACAGAGGTTTTGGTCAGTTTTATTCAGACTCATGCCTCTCTGGAGTCGACTTGAAAAGCTCCTTCTTGATTTTCCTTGTGCAAAGTCTGCAACGGCTCTTTTTGACCAATTAAACAACTTTTTACATCTGTCCATTCACGAGTTAGATCCACACTGACACATGAGAGGGTTTTATTCTGGTTCGCAAATAAATGAGTATCTCGTGGACTGAAATAAGTCGTAATGGTTTGGGAAACTCGGCAGACTTTACAGTGTTGATTTAAAAATTGAAGTAAATGCTAGCTTTTCCCAGCGGTGCCATTTATTTACTCTCGTTTTCATTTTGATTGGGTCGGATTTAGCTCGAAGGAAAAGCAGATGTTGAATATACGGCTCGTTGAAGCCAAAGCAAACTCAAATGATCCAAAACAAAGCACGGCGTTCAAAACATTTGCACTGGACTGAACACGATGAGGCTGAACTGATGCATAAATGCAGCATTTACTGAAACACTTTAAACTCAAACACAGGCCACATTCAAGTTAATATTGTCTGGACTGTGCAGAATTAGTAGAATTTTATTATTTTATTTTTTTTCTCTATCTATTTTCAATACAAATAATTTTAAAGAGTATGTATGCATTTTATTTGCATTTTATTTAATTATGTTTTCATGGCATGTATAAATAATAATAAATAAATTAATTAATTAATGAATATAAGGCATCTGCTCTTAGAGAGTAGAACAGTCTATACAGTTTAATGGCATGCACCTCATTCAAAAACAAGGGTCGGTTCCAAAACACTGATAAATTAATAAAGAACATTTTTACATAATATACAATGTAGTAATATATTGTTTGTAATACAGTTGAGCAAAATAGAACAACATTGAGGAAAACAAGTCTTTCAATAGTGTATAACCGCCTCAAAATAACACAGCATTTCTACTAAGAACCTACAAGTTCTATTACTTCTTCTATCTGTCCCTTAGTGCTCTGAAACGACACACTGACCACTGCTGGAGGACAAACACACTCATGTTTCTTTTAGAGCACAAATTCTTGCACAAATGAAGGTTTAGGTTAATTAAGAACCAAACAGCTTGTCCCTAAGAGGCTACCATAGCTGTTAACTCCAAAGCTCCAATGGTTAATGCTACAAACAAACACAACTCTCGAGCATATAACTGGAATCCTTTCTTACTTGCCTTAATGTACACGATCAAGTTCTATGTTATCACTATGGCACAGGTAAAGGTGTGGTGTCAGCAGCCAGACAACAGACCATCCCCTGCACTGGGCTTTACTTCTTCTTCCTGTTTGCAATAAGACTTTTGAATCAATCCGTCTATGGCAGATAAAGTCGGAATCAATCCAGTTGCTTTCCAAGAGACCTAATATCTAAACAGCTAATGCATTGTGGGAAGCTTTGAAGGAAAATCTGGGATTACAGTACGGCGTAATCACTACAGGGAGCGCTTTCAGACACAGCCTTGGTTTGAATTGCAAATATAAGGAAGTGAATTTTATCCGAGTTGATTGATTGCTTATATTATTGTCATTAACCCAATTAATCAACAATATTAAATATAATTTTTTTTATGTATATCATTTCAGGTTCTTTTTTTTCTTTTTTTTTTGCTTTTAACATGTTTTTTTGTTACGTTTTCCGAAGTCAGGGTGAATATTATATAGTATTATAGAGCAGCCAATCAGAAATAAGTGTAGCCATGGTACTTTGAAACAACTTGGTGATACATTTTGATAAATCACACTGTGTAGTAAAGCTCTGGGCTGAATGTGGACCACTCAAAATGAATTTGACTTTGATTTATTTGATTTATTTTTTTTTTTGTTTGTTTCGACTTTGATTTATTTTAAAGCCCCGTGTTCATCATAAGCTTAGCCCGCAGATAGGACATTATGATTAGTTCCTACCTTAGCATCTTTTCCCTTGTTCTTTTAAAACATTTAATAGTGTTTGGACTTGGTGAATTTCCCTTGTGGCTTTGAATGGGAGAAAACAAACACCAAAAGGTAATAGATTTAAAGGAAAGAAAATAAACCGAGGAGCCTATATTCAATACTTGGAAACACACATTTTAATCTCGAACATCGAAGGTGACATTTAGTCTGGCGATGTGTTCGGGGGGTTTATAATAATCCTGTTAGTATTACATGCTGGCGTATTGACGTGTGGGAATAGCTACCTGGCTTAGTCATCCATCGATTCGGCCCAGTTTAGACGCGGCCGCTCGAACGTCGCGCCACTATTATCAGTTTCCGGCTCTCGGCGCGGATTACCAGGCTTAACGGTCGACATCCGAGCCGTTTGTATCCAATAATGTGACAAGCACTATCAGCCCAGGACACAAGTCTCACAGCTATTCTATTAACATTTTAATTAAAGTCCAAGTCCATAGTATGCAAACTATATTGAGCAGTGACACGGGTCTTTCTATACGGAAACTTTTCTATTGAGTTATAAACAGTGCCTGAATGTTCCAGTTTTTACTTCTACTTATTTTGAATAACATGTCACTTACAGACCAGGCCATGCTCCAAAATGTGCAGCCAAAATTAGACATGAGAGGACATGTGTGTAGTGTAAGCCTTATACTCTTCATGTAAACCACACATGTCAAACTCAAGGCCCCCAGATGCCCCCTGGGCCTTTGTAAGTGCTTTGCAATGTTTTATGTGGCCCTTCAATGCATTTAGAAGGGTGTATTTTTGGTACTAGGTTTTAATTGGATGTGAACAAGTTTTAGATGGATTTGATTTTTGCTAGATAAATAAAGATAGATAAAATCTGTTCAAATCCAACTACAACCTGTTTAAATCCATCTAAAAACTTCAAAATCAACTAAAACCAGTTTAAATCCAACGTAAAAATGTTCAAATCCAACTAAAACCTGTTCAAATCCAACTAAAACCTGGTCAAATTCATCTAAAAACTGTTCAAATCCAACTAAAACCTGTTCAGATCCAACTAAAACCTGGTTAAATTCATCTAAAAACTGTTCAAATTCAACTAAAACCTGTTCAAATTCATCTAAAACCTTTTCAATTACAACCAAAAAACTTGCTCAAATTCATCTAAAAACTGTTCAAATCCTACTAAAACCTGTTCCAATCTGTTTAAAACCTGTTCCAAGCCATCTAAAAACTGTTCAAATCCATCTAAAACCTGTTCCAATCCATCTAAAACCTGGTCAAATTCATCTAAAACTGTTCAAATCCAACTAAAACCTGCTCAAATCCATCTAAAATCTGTTCAAATCCAACTAAAACCAATTCAAATCCATCTAAAACCTGTTTAAATCCAACTAAAACTTGTTCCAATCTGTTTAAAACCTGTTCCAATTCATCTAAAAACTTTTCAAATCCAACCAAAGCCTGTTTAAATCCATCTGAAACCTGTTCACATCCAATTAAAACCTGGTCAAATCCATCTGAAAACTTCAAAATCAACTAAAACCTGGTCAAATTCATCTAAAACCTTTTCAATTCCAACTATAACCTGCTCAAATTAATCTAAAAACTGTTCAAATCCTACTAAAACCTGTTCAAATCTGTTTAAAACCTGGTCAAATCCAACTAAAACATGTTCAAATCCATCTAAAACCTGTTCAAATCCATCTAAAACCTGGTCAAATTCATCTAAAACTGTTCAAATCCAAATAAAACATATGAGGAGGAAATTGATGTTAGAAATAACTTTTGTAAGACTCAAATGAAAATGAAATCTCACATTCAAAACTGAGTAAAAGCCAATTATCACCATCCTCGGCCCCTGAAAGGATTCTTATTAACTATCGCGGCCCCTCACCACTTTGATGGAGTTACGAAAGAGAGACCAGTGACCCTTGTACAACCACAATATCCGAAAGTGTGAGAATATTATGGCAACAGAAGAAGGGAGTTCTTCATTTATTTGTATTGGAAACACAACTCTCGCTGATTTGCAAAGAAAATGGTGGAGACATGTTTGTGAAGCAACTCTACTGTGGTCTTTAGAGGATTTTAACTGGATTAGGCCCGTTTCAGAACAATCACTGTTTGGCCTCAGTGCTGATGTGATAGTTCTAGGTTGTGTTCACATATGTAATCTGCTTCAAAACAGACAACTGAAAACAATCTATTTAGTTTGATCCATAAACTAAACGCCACAGTCCACCGAGCGTTCAAAGCTGGCATTTTAAACTGTGGACCAAACCCAACTTTTTTCAGAAACACACTAGATGGTGCTGTTAGCCCAAATGCTAATAATGCATTTTCCCATTTCATTTGCTGTGCCCTGAGGTTCATGAGGCAGCATTCACACTGATCCAAGCGAACCGCGCTAACGGAACAACCGCCAGAGTCCGTTTGAACCGCACCAAACATGTCAAATGTGTCCAAATATTTTTCAAAAGAGGCCATTTGAAAATGTGAAACTGTCCGAGGGCCGACAGTCCCTCCTGATGTTTTCTGAAGTTCCATGCATGAAACCACTCAGTCCCAACAAAAAACACATTTGGAGAGTTAGAAAACATGAAGTGCATGATGTAGGGAGTCTGCCACAAAGCATAGGTACATTTTTAAGTGAGTTATTATGTCTATTTTATGACATTTTGTCTACGGACAACAAAGAACGTTCTCACACCTGAAAGTCCACACCAAAGTTCACACTAAGAACTAATAATTTTTTTTTTCAAGGCCTTTCTTATCCCGTATTAACATAAAGGGTTATGGGTGTTTGAATGTTGTAAGAACTCAAATTGCTGCACTGTATTTGTTTGCTTTTAGTTTTGCAGCACACTTTTCAAAACTGGACCCATCGGTTTTCTCCTGATATTGCCATGACAACGGAGGTGTGTCCGGTAGGCGTGCTTTCACTGTGGTAATGTGTAATGACGTTATTTTTAACATGGTATCAATAAAAAACAGTTGAAATCTCCTGTGCTAACTGTGAGAAAAGTCTGAAAGTCTGGATCTAACAGCGCAGGTGTAAAAAGCCTCAGTCAAAAAAAAAAACCTGTGACCTTTTGCAAAAAATGATCATAATTTGCTCCTTGACTGGACTTTGGACATGTCTTTGCAAGAGCATTAGAGACAGAAACACATTTTATTGAGTGTGTTTATAGCCAATACAAATGTGGACGCATGTATCAGGTATAATAATAATAGAGTGACGTAAAGGCGTTCTAATGCAGGGTTCAGAGGTCACTGTCTGTACACAAATCTTACTCCACAGTTAAAAGGAAAGTCAGGTTAGGCTAATGAAATAAATGTATGTAATGTCTAGGAGGAAAACTTTGGGCTAAAAGATATTTAATAAACTTTTAAACTTTAGACTTTAATTCTTCTTTTAAACTGAAAACTGTTTAATCACCAGTGAACATGATATTTTCAATGATTCTCTATGTTCAGTGTGCACCACCAAGCTTTATCCAATCACATGCTTTCATACACAATAGGAACTGCATAAAGTCATCATAATTCAGGGGCCTTATACAGCCCAGTTAGATATCAAGTGGGTCGGACCAGTAAAATAATAATAATAATAACCAATAAATAACAACAACTGCAGTTTTTCCTCTTTGTTTTAGTGCAAAGAAGAACAATTATATTCAAATGTCAAGGGATTGCACTGGTTTAATGTGGAACAGAGTTAGAATTTCAAGGTAAGTCATACATTTCAGTTGTTGTCGTTGCATATTGGTTCATTTTTTTATCTTAATAAACAAAAAGCCGACAAGTTGTTGTATTGTTGTTGTTAAAACACAAGGAAAGGAGTTTTCCTTGTGAATTGTGCTAACGCTAGCTTTTTAGTCTCTATGGGAGTCTGACAGTTTATTGTCTTTTGTTGTCTTCTAGTCTCATCTTTAATTATTCCTCTGTAAACGGAAGTGCCTTTTTATTCTCAGTTCTCTCAGTTCTCCTCCTTTGTTTACATTTACAGCTCACAAAAAAATGATAAAACAGCAAAACTGTGCAATAAGTAGATTTATCTTTTACTCAATAATTAGCATTAAAGGAAATGTACAAACACTGGAAATCATACATATTGTGGCTTTAACTTTCATAAACAATGGCCAAAATACTGCTTTTACATTTAGTGGAAGGGCTGCAAAACATATAGTATCACCTGTATTCTGGATTTTCACACTGCTTTACATTAACTTTTATGTATGTTTTCCCGTAAAGAGCCCCCCTCCTCCAGAGAGAGCAGCCGCTGCCAACGTACAGCGCAAGAATCTGTTTTCCCAGCTGCAGAAGTGACTGTGTAGTTTTATCCCGTGCTGCATACGCAAACACAGCACAAGCGACTCAATATTACCTCTTCCAATGTGCGTTTTCTCTGGGGACGGACGCGTCGTTTATGCTGGAGTCTGTCCCCAGCAGCAGACACCCACAGACGTCCAGGTCTTGAGCGGACATGGGAACAGACAGTGACTGGAGGGCGAATGCTTATTTTTCGGACAGGCTGCATTTCAGGCAAACCGTTCGACTAGAGTCTGCAGAACAACGAGCTAAGGAAGTGAATATGTGAAATGTATCGGATGGACTCTCGCAGACTCACAGTCAAGCCAGAGCACTGAGGTCTCAAAACCAATTACCCAAAACCATACCCAGGTCTAGACGAAAATCCACAGGGGATACAATCTTTTCAGTCGTGGCACCTAAAGTTGTGAAGAGTTTATCATTTCATGTCTGAGTATTTAAAATTGAAACTAAAAACTGCTCATTTGCGTTTGGACCTGGTTAAGATGGATTAATGTTTGTTTCTATCTGTATTATGAATTGTATCTAAAGCAAACTTTAAAAAACATAAGAGTAGTTGTAGAAGAAGACTGTTTAAAGATCTAAGCTTGTTTATTCCACTTGTATGGACTCACTTTTTAACGTGACAAGTTTAATTCAATTCTATATAAAATCTAGCTTTGTTTTAACAAAAAAGGTTCATTGTTGCAGCGCCTCATTGCCTCACTTAATAGAGAGTGTAGCACACACATTCAATTTAAGGCCCAGGGGCAAAATTCGGCTCATTGCAATGTTTCATGTGGCCTTTCAATATTTAGACAATTTATATTCTGCACTAGGTTTAAATTGGATATTAACAGTTTTTAGGTGGATTTGATTTTTGCAACAAAGATAAATAAAACCTGTTTAAATCCGGCTAAAAACTTTTCAAATCTGACTAAAACTGGTTCAAACCTGTACATATTCAACTAAAACTGTTAAAATCCATGTAAAATAAACTAAATCCTGTTCAAATCCATCTAAAACCTCCTCAAATTCAACTAAAACCAGTTAAAAGGAAGAAATTAATGTTAAAGATAACTTGAAGATGAAATCTAACATTCAAAATTTAATAAAAGCTTTCAATTGTTACCATCTTTGGCCCCTGAAAGGATTTTCGCTATCGCGGCCCCTCACCACTTTGAGTTTGACACCACTGCTATAACACAATTGTGAATGACCGGAGTGTGATACTGGCTCCTTTTCTCCATGTCTCTTCCCCCTCTATCTCCCTGTTTCCAGTCTATCTCTGTTATCTCCAGCTAATAAAGGCTGGAAAGAATTTATTTAGATGTGACAGTGTTAACCATTGGGATACGTCATGCACACCAGTCCACACCAGCCCATTTCAAATGAGCTGGTTGGTTTAGGGCAGTGGTGTCAAACTTAAAGTGGTGAGGGGCCACGATAGTTAATAAGAAACCTTTCAGGGGCCAAAGATGGTGACAACTGGGAAGCTTTTATTGAATTTTCAATAGCAGGTTTCATCTTCATTTGAGTTTTACAAAGTTTTTACAAAACTTTAACATTGATTTCCTCCATTTAAGGAAACAGGTTTTAGTTGGATTTTAATAGGTTTATTCGGATTTGAACAGGTTGTAGATGGATTTAAATTGGTTTTATTTGGATTTGAAGAGGTTTGAGATGGATTTGAAGAGGTTTTATTTGGATTTGAAGAGGTTTGATTTGGATTTGAACAGGTTTGAGATGGATTTGAACAGGTTTTATCTGGATTTGAACAGGTTTTAGTTGGATTTTAATAGGTTTTAGTTGGATTTTAATAGGTTTTATTCGGATTTGAACAGGTTGTAGATGGATTTAAATTGGTTTCATTTGGATTTGAACAGGTTTGAGATGGATTTGAACAGGTTTTATTTGGATTTAAAGAGGTTTGATTTGGATTTGAACAGGTTTGAGATGGATTTGAAGAGGTTTGAGATGGATTTGAACAGGTTTTATTTGGATTTGAAGAGGTTTGATTTGGATTTGAACAGGTTTTATTTGGATTTAAAGAGGTTTGATTTGGATTTGAACAGGTTTGAGATGGATTTGAAGAGGTTTGAGATGGATTTGAACAGGTTTTATTTGGATTTAAAGAGGTTTGATTTGGATTTGAACAGGTTTGAGATGGATTTGAAGAGGTTTGAGATGGATTTGAACAGGTTTTATTTGGATTTGAAGAGGTTTGATTTGGATTTGAACAGGTTTGAGATGGATTTGAACAGGTTTGATTTGGATTTGAACAGGTTTTACTTGGATTTGAACAGGTTTTAAATAGATTTGAACAGGTTTTATTTGGATTTGAGCAGATTGTATATATTTTAGTACCAAAAACTGGCTAAAGATTTCATGAACAAATAAAATTAATCGGATTCAAGTCAAGTCTAAAACCTGTTGAAATCCAGTTAAAACCTAGTGCCAAAAATATCACCTACGAAACGCATTGGAGGGCCACATAAAACAAATCAAATAAATCTCAACTGTAAATGAAGTATGCTGAAAATATGTTACGTGTATGTAATATAACACCACCAAAACCACTACTCTATATGATATTATAGTGATATATGCAGCAGATGGGGGTGTCCCTGCATTATTCAGTAAGTTTGGTTTGTTTAGCTTCATTTCCACTGGGATGGGATGGTGTGGTTCGAGTCAGTTCTGTTTTTTTCTGTTATGTTTCCATTATCAAAAGGGGTCTGAAGTGTCTCTAAAAAGTGTACTGTATCATACCACTTTGGCTGTAGGGGTCCATAGTGGATCTGTCTTTGTGGTACACTTTGGGAGGGGTGGAGTTAAACCCTGCATTCAGCTGATTGGACGATAGATAATCCTCACTCAAAACAAGAAGCGAAAGGAAAAACATTCGACAGAAATATTTTTGTTACCTGTACCCCACAGAGGAAACAGCCCAGACTAAAGAACAATTAAAACTTTAGTCCCCGATCGAACCAATGTAGCACAATACAACCAACAGTTCTTCACTGCTCGAACCAAACAACAGGAAGTTACCAGCACCATATACTGTACATATCTGGGACACTTTGAACCCCTATTGACAATGGAAATGCCTCCAAAAGTTTGACCTGACCCACTAAATATGCTTTCCCTCTTAATGCAACCTATTAGATTGCTTTCCTTATCTGCTGTTTGTGTACTCCTGCCTGCTTCTCCTAATGCCCCCATCATCTACTGCAGTAACACTGTGAAAATGGATGACAACAATAACTATGCCACATTACAGTAAGCGTCGCCTCATTAAATATTGCATGTTTTATGATTATTTGTGTTGGAACTCCATTTCAGAAGCCACAACAACAGAGTAAACATTTACAGCAGGAATACTGTAATACTGTCAACAGTTTGTGTATGTAACCATGCATAAGAAACACACTGTTTACCCATTTTCCTAAACCTTGACTCTGAAAGCAGGAGCCAAATGCTTGCCTCGTCGAGAGCTGGCACCGTGACAGAAAGTGTAGTTTATTTGCTCCGGCGCTGGAAAGGCAGGTGAGACTTACTGAAAACCACTTCCTCTTGGGAAAGCTCGATGTTTGACAGCCAATTCCACGACAAATCATCTCTGAATATGTATTAAAACGGAGGAGAGATCCTAATTAAACAGTTTGTAGAAAAACATGACTTTCCCTCGGTATGAAACAGTCATTTCTCTTCATAAAGACAATGTTGATATGGACAACTTTGAACCCCAAAGACTCACAACAATTTCAAGAGTAGAACAACAACAAAAAGCAACTTTTTACCGTTAAATATCCAGCCTCAAAATGATTAAAATATGTCGCCACAAGAACTTTTTATATTAAATGCTTTAAGGTGAAATAGTCTTTGTTTGCAGTGTAGTTACAGAAATAGGGTTAAAGTGCAAGTCCTGACAAATTAAATAATGTTGCTTTAAGTAAATTTTTTTTTATCATGGTTCTGTTATCTTAGAGTTATGTAGGTTGTTTAGGGGCATGTGAATGTGGTAAACCCTGACTTTCAGATGTTTATCATTCATTTCAGACATAGTAATTCAATGAAATGCTTAATTTGTGTATTTTCATTAATTTTATTTCCATTTAGAATAAAAAAATACTTATTATTACATAACTTTTTAGAAATCTTTGTGAATTTGATCCTGTTTTTTCAGATTGTTGTTGTGGTGTTTACACTATTTTTTCCCAGGTGTGCTCAGGGCTCCGTTCCCACACTTCAGTGAACCGTAGTATGGTACAAGGTGGATGAAACACAGTCTATTAGTCCAGGCATACACTGTGTGATTTTCGGCCCCAATTTGACCTCATTTCTGGTTGTACAATTTTTTTTTTTAATTTCATGATGAATTTCAGCTCGTAAAACTTGCTTAATATGCAAAATGTATATATTTCTTTTTTTTTTTTTTTACTCATATAAGACATATCAAGTGATACAAGTATGTAGTCTGTGATATGTGCCTTATCTGACAGTTAGCTTCAACAGATTTGTAAATGACTAGCTTTCCTGTAGCGACGTGTATTTACTCCTTTAAATACTTCCCAATCGAACAAATTGAAAAAAAAAATGGGGAAACTGAATATCAAATTTGACTTTTAAAAGTTAGTTTGAACTAAGCATCAAATTAAATGTTTTTTCCTTAACATAAATAAATATTTTGTTTTCCTTTTCTTTTTATGAATAGAAAATCTAATAAACAAAGATCTACATTTTTCTGGTGTATATTCTACTAACCTTTAGGCTCAATGTTGCAATTCTACAACAGTTCTAAAAGTAAATAAATAGTACAATCTATTTCTGCATCATAGTTCTCTTTTGATTCACTCTTATTTGTGTCTTTTTTCAGGAAGTTCTTGTTTGTGTTGTGTCTTGTGCTGACGTTCTGTTCGGTGCATGTTTTGGGCGCTGTGTTTTTTGGACTCACAAACTGCGTTTTGTCCGCCGCCGGCGCTTCAGTGATGGACTTGAGATCTTCCACCGTGACCCTGTGCATGTCCTCGATGGCCGACCCCGAGTAGAGCACGATGTCTTTGACGAAAATACTCACGGCTCGGAGCATGTAAGACACAAAGAGGTGCATGTGGATGTAGTTACGTGTGCAGTGCAATCGTCTGGGGAGAAAAGAAGAGCAAAAACAACCGGTGAGGTCAAGGACGGGTGAAAAGAGAAATATTTCCTTGTATAACACATCTACAGCGTATTCACACAGACAATACTCATCCTAATTAAAGAGGGCTGAGTACTACACATTCTTTAGGGCATGTGAGGAGAATTTTCCCAAAAGCCTGGACATTTCCCCTCCAGACGACAAGATCTCCATCACTAATTTTTGTCTGTCTTTTGAAGTCTACAGTCCTCTTATCCGAGCTTATCCCGGTTGCTTTTGGTATGGGACAGAGAACACCCAGGACAACTGTTAGTTAATTACAGGGCTAACACTTTCTGACAATAAGACAGAAAATCAGTACGGCCGAGGGCTTAGAGTCAAAAGGGTGTAAGTGACATTTCGCAGCAAGTAAGAGCAAAACAATCCCACTTTGTCTAAGGGCTTTAGTTCCACACAAACGCAGATGTCAGACCTCATGTGCAAGTGCAACTATTTTAATGAATTATTCAATAGCATATCTAGAATTTTTTTTATGTCGCCATTTCCTGCTAAAACGGGGCAGTGATTAGATGAACTTGTTTCCTTTTTTAGTTTGAATTCTATAATCAGAGACAGGTTTAGAGGAGATTTTGTTTTGTTTAATTTCATTTAATTTTTAAATTTTTTTTTATTTTTTTCTACCTGTCCACATCCATTTAATTTCCCTAAACGATCTTCGTAAATTCACACTTACCTTTAGTTCCCACTCTGTCATTGCCAAATAGGGCCCTTTTTACAAAATGCCGTCTACTTTTGTTGATACTAGTCTGGTTGTTGCATATCTTCCACATTTTTGGGTGGAATTAAAAAAAGAAAGACTCAACACTTTGTAAACGCATCTATTTTACATTATTTGATATAAAACATTTCAAAATCTTGCTTTGAATTGTTTTTTTGGGGTTTTTTTTAAACATGACATCCAGGCCACTAGATGGAGTTGTGAGCTACTGTCCAGCTTAGTCTTCCAAAACCGAAAAAAAGTTTATTTTCAGATGTAATAGTGCCTATAATAAAGCATTGAGTCTGTGTAACATGTTTTCCCACTAAAACCCTTCTGTCTGTGAAACATTTGAAGAGAAGGAAAAAAAGAAAGGAAAAAATATGATTGATTTTTGCTTGTATTTAGCAATTAGCATCATTTATAAGAGCAGATTGGCAACTAATGAAATATAATAAGTTAATAATTAAAATATAAAATGTAAAAATTGAGTTGGATAGAGGATGTTTGTTTTTGAATTAGAAAATTGTTGTCAAAAAAATTTTTTTAACATGTTACTAAAGAGGAGACCAACCAAAGAAGCGTGATCAGTCCTACAGTAACTCAGCCATATAAAACGGATATTTTTTTACTTTCAATTTTTACAGTCCTACACACCTTTTTTGCTGTTTTTGTGAGATTGGAGTTGCAGCAGCAATAAGCAGCTACAGCTAATAAATGCATGTGTGCTGTAGATGTGTGTGATCTGTCCAGACTCTTTTAATAAACGCACGCCTGGTTCACAACAAGGGTCCAGTTATTCGTTTAATAAAGTTTAAATTATTAACTGTGGAAGTAAAGCACTACATGAAGTCTATCTGTTTTATATCTACACTGGCGCTGTGCTATATTTTACTCACTTTTTCCAGAGCTCTGTAGATGAGTCCGTTCATCTCACCGTCTTTGTACACAATGACATATTCAAGGAGCTCAAATCGCCCTTGTGTTCTATACTACAGCTTCTATTCTCACTCTTAGCTGTCTGTTTGTCAGAATCGAGTAAAACTGAGCACTTGTCTGAGTTTGCTATCGACAAACTTCACATTTTATTCAGTGAGTGATGGGTTATTCTGCTTCTTCTGCTGTTGTGAAACATATATATGCTTCTTGACAGACACTGGCGTTGATTTTTGACAGTCAAAAATACATAAAGGCCTTTCGAAGCCCTCAAGCAAAGGTAGTAGGAAGGGTCGGCTGCGGTGCGTTGTGCTCCCTGCATAACCTCATTATAGGCTTGATATTTGACAAGCCGGGTATCCCTCGGAGATCTATTGATTCAGGACTTGTGGGCGAGAATGAATCTAGCCAACATTTCCCCGGTGGAAAAGAAGAACACAAGCTCTAATGTGAAATATCTCTTTTCTCTCTCTCGATGGAAAACATTTATGAAGGGGTCGAGTCGGAGAGCTGACATGTTGAAGGGGGTGGGGTGACAGGAGCGTGGCCGAGAACTGAGCCAGAATGTCAGAAGGACTCCTGGGAGGACTTATTAAACTCATTTGGTCTTCGCCATCTCTTGTGCCAGTTGGGAAAGATCCTAAAACCAACCCCCCCCAAACCCCGGTCTGGTTTCCTGTAGAAGTCACGCCGGTGGGAACGTCCATAAACAGCGCCTTCACATCGATTCCTGATACTCCCCATGCTCCGCAAAATAAGCAAATAATGACAAATGTGCCCTGCATTAATTTGCCTCGAAACGGTGAATTCAGTCTTGTGTCAAGAGTCTGAGTCTTTGCTCGTTCACTGGCACTAAGACCAGAAAAACACATTAATAGCGTATCACTGTGTATGTTTATTCATAAGAAAAGCTGCTACTGACAATCTCCATTCATATAATTCTTCATTTATACTACATTTTTGAATTTGACAGCATAGACATGAGATGAACTGATGCAACATACATAACATTTCATTCGAAAAAGTATTGAGTTTTATGTCATCACCAACAGTTCACTTTCTATATGGTTGATGGCTGAGTGGTTAACCCTCCTGCTGCAGGTCATGTGATTGATTCTCAAGGAAGCCGACAATGGCTGTCAGTCTGCATTAACTCCACTCTCACCGTCCGAAGTCATGCAGGTTTTAGATGACTTGGTAAGAGACCATTCTGTTGTGTTTTGGATTTGTTTACATGATGAAAAACATCTGCAAACTGATGTGGCCGGTTATGTTGTTTTGTTTGCTTGTTTGTTTGTGAACCACACATGAGTTATGGCCAAAAGTGGTCTGTTCTATTTCGGTAACCCTTTGTTTTCGGTTTGTTCGACTTTCCAAAATGTGGAGCTAAGCACTGTAGTCAATAGATAATCTGTAAATCTAAATTGTTGTTGTTTTTTTTTGATAAACAGTTGTTAGCATTCAACAGCAATGGCTATTTCCAGTTTTAAACAGAGTCAACACTGTATGTCACTCACTCTCAATGCATCTAACATACCTCCCAGGACTCAGTGTGGTGCAAATTGTGCCAAACTAAAAATGATGATGTCCCAGATGATCATTGGCTGCTGGCTACATACAGCGAGTGGAACAACACTTGCACAACACAGTGTTTTTGTGCTTCATAAACGTCATGTACAGATTCATATTGAGGCTTCAGGGTGAATCAACACTGATGTGGAAAACACCTATTTTAAAGGTTTCTGTTTTGGAAGCGGACCACCTCCATTACTTGTGTGTAATCTTTGTATCGTTAACACCAATCCTTGATGTTTTTAAAAGCTAAATAATCATGTAAACCCTGATTGTTTTGAATACAACGCGTAGCAGTATTTGAGTTCTGTGGTTGTGTAAATAGCAGTAGTGACTGATAGCTGGGATAGGCTTAATATGACCTGAAAAGGACGAATGGTAAAAAAAAAACTTTATGATGCTATTCCACAAATTCACTGATAATACTTCGGGCTATTTTCTGCAAAAGTTGTCTAAATGTCATGCTGCAGTATTGAATGCCTTGAGGCAGAATCCTGTTTTAAGTCAGAGAATAAAGCCAAAGGTAACATTTGATATTATTTGGCTGCAGTGACCTTTGCTCAGAGTGGGGCCATCTGACAATAAAACCTGCTTTAATACGTTTTCTTATCAAATTACCATGCTTCTTTGTGATATTTCTCTACCCATCATACACTAATGTCATGGTTGGGGATTGCTTTTCATGTTGCCTTCATGCCTTAAGCACGTCTCTTCTTCCCTGATCTCGATTGCACTGACCTCGGGGTCCGTTCCCGGAAAATACTGATTGAAAGATTCAAAAGGAACTCACCGGAAATATCCCAAGATGACCACAGCAACAATAAGTGATCCCAGAGAGATGGAGTACCCCACGGTGTAGATGAGATACAGACGATGGAAAACCTCCTGTGGACGAGAAAAAAGCACCAGATGTCAACATGAATCTGTCAAACCTCTTCAGAGACGACACAAAGTACAAGGAACATATGTACAGTGCAGGTCCCAGGTGTCCGCAGCCAACATGTGCATTAAGATATAGGCTGTGGTGAAAGCACAGTCATTATTTTGTTCTTCTCGGTGGTCAACTAAATGCAGTAAATTATACATTTTGATTTAAACATGACGTGATGAATGATGCAAAAAGCCAAGGCCAAAAGATAAAGCTGCATCTGTAAGCTCCCAACGTTTTGCTCAAACTAAATATCAACACAAATCTCAGGAAGGGCTGTAATGTGACAAATGTGACTTTACAGTGTCCTATATAATATTTTTTGTGCTGGCACATTCGTCAAACTATTAAATAATGAAAACAGAAAATGATTGAAAGGACCAGGTATAGCTGCTGGCTGTAATTGTTGCTGCTAAGATATTGCATCAACATTTGCAATACTGCAAAAGTAAGTGACACCAGTGTGACCAGTACAAAACAGTTAAAAGCCAGCACTTCTTCACATTCAGTTAATTTGTTTGTTCTAAGTCTTGTCATTTCAGCCTTGTTTGAATTTAAAAGTGCATTATATAAAGAGGTGTAATAAATAATGAATATATGTAAAGAAAATGGAACACATTCGTTTTTATCTTCAACTGGTGAGATGATCAGAACCAGTTCTAGAACAAAATGACTGAGGGCCCAGTTATGGTGCATTCGTGGTCCTTGGAAACTTGGAGTATCCGAATTAGGAAGTCGTTCTTCTGACTTTAAAGTGTTCACATAATTTCAGCTCAGTTAACAGGTTTCTGTCAGATTTTAACAGGTTTTAGATGGGTTTGAACAGGTTTTAGATAGATTTCAGCATATTTTAGTTGAGTGTGAACAGGTTATATATGGGTTTCAAAAGAATTTGATTCAATTTGAACATGTTTTTGTCAGTTTTGAACAGGTTTTAGTTGGATTGGAACAATTTTTATTTATCCTTGCAGCAAAAATCAAATCCATCTAAAACCTGTTCAAATCCAGTTAAGACCTAGTGCCAAAACTATCATCTCTATATTTACAGGCCACATAAAACATTGCATAGGGCCGCATTTGGCCCCTGGGCCTTAAGTTTGACGTGTGTGCTCCAAACAGAGGAGTGTGAGGTGTGGAATTGCAACCTGCAGTTTTCCCACCATATTCTGGCGAAACAAACAAAGAAGCAAACAAAACAATACACCAGACCTTTAAGACACAAAGCAAGTACAAAGTGCATTGCCCGCAGATGTCGTCATTTCTCAATAACTTCACAAATGTAATGCACCCTGGCACTCGTGGATTATTCGATTTCTCTCTCCGCAGATAGCCTTTGAAAACCGCTTTGCCACTTGGTGACAGAAACACCTAGAGCTGGGGAAATTCACAGATGGAAACAGAATTTGACATGGCTGACGAAGCTGAGAAAGTCTGGGGTGGGGCCCTTTGATTTTCCACCAACCGTTTGGCAGCCAGCGGAGAACAGCCGCTAACCCAACGTCTGCTCGACACGCCAAGCCTCTGCGCATGATGTAACCAGATCCTCCAGGCCTGTTATCATTTAGCACTGGGCCCCGCTGCGCCACAGTCTGGGTGTCTTAGTTGTGGTGGGTGACCAAACAGTGGGGTGAGGGGGCTTCCCATTGGCGCATCTGTATTTGTCATTAGCCGCCGCAACTGCTCCCACGGGACTGCCAACAACGTAAACATCTGAAGTCAGGGAGGGAATTAAAGAGTGCTGATGAGGTTATGCCCACATCCTCCGCACCGCAGCACGCAGAACAAAGCATGATGGGAAACGGATGGCTCGCGTTACTTCGCCCCGAATAAGCGCGACTATAGTACAACATTTAGCGCCTGCACTGAAAACAGTTTGGGTTTCAACAATGGAGGTCTGACTGCTGGCTTACACTGCGTCCTTTATTCTGTTTCGAACTTTCCGTGACCAATAGCAACAAGAAAAACCACTCAGCACCGAAATCTAATAAAATAAATATATCCGATAAATGCTAAAGAATGCCGACTGTTATTCAGATGCTTCCTCTCGATAAGCTTGCAGTGAAATGCACAATGAGTCATATTTACAACCAGCTTCTCTGACAATGCTCCCATTACTGACACTACCCGGATGTGTTGTGTAAATGGCACAGTCTCCTCTACAACAGTTGCAACAGAAAACAGGGATTGTGAGGTTAACAATCCAAAAATCACAGTACAGAAAAATACGAAATCTGTGAACATACAATGCATGAAAACAGAAAGGGATATTTTAAAATGCTGTTTTTGTATGTTCAGTAATCTGACAAATATTAAAGTTTGTAATAGTAATAACTTCCATTGGAGTGGTACAGTCTGTTGGGTCAGTGCAGGTAAGTTTCCATTCCACATTTTTTGTCTGACCGTTATTGGTAACATAATAACTCACACTATTAAGCATTAGATGAGCATTTGTAACAACTTAATTAATCCTTCATTCATCATTTACAAAGTGTTAATCCAACATTAATAATCACAAGTACGTAATAAACATTGTTATAAATTATTAATACATATAAATGATATTTCAGTGTCTATAGTTTATTCATTCATTGTTAATTACACATCTATTAATGCTTAGCTACTGTTTTATTGTGTTATTATGATCAAGTGTTACACTATTATTTTATTTATTAATTTTTACTATTTTAAGCGTTGAGCTACATTTAGCAGTGCATACAAAAACCAAAAAAGCTCCAACAAATGAAGATTTTCCCCCTAACATTGTGATAATCTTTAAAATAGAATTAAAACGTTTTGTTCTCCTTCAGAAAGTTATAAAAAAACGTTATATACAATTCTATGTTCTGTGTATTGTACTGCTTGTAATGTTTGCTTTTTTTGTTGTTGTTTTTTTTTTTTCTATGTCTGGGCCTACGGATGGAAATTAGCATTGTGCCAAATCCGGCATATTTACAACACTTTGTATCTTTCATTAATTTGCGCTGTCCCTACCAAATAAATGAATACATGAAATGTAAGGTACAAGTCCGGATCCCCATTGTACTATAATGTATTCTATAGTGGTTTTTAATGTTGTTCTTAATTGTTGTTTTTGAGCGTTTTTAATGATTATATGTCCTATTGTGTTTTTATGTATGTTGTAAGGCGACCTTGAGTGTCTAGAAAGGCGCATTATAAATAAAATGTATTATTATTATTATTATTATAACACTTTGGGAATATTTTGGCCTTTGGTTCTATTAAAGTGGTTTATTGTCTAAACTGGATTAAACACAAGCAGCACTTGTGACATTTAATAGTAATGACATCAATAGTGAGCCATTAAAATGTTGTTGTTTTGAAAATTTTCCCAAGTTTTATTTGCAAAACTCTTTGGATTTAATGTTTAGAAATATAAACCAGAAACACAAAAGCTTCTTGCAGCAGTTGTATCTCCAGCCTCTTGCACAACTACACACCAGATTTTTTATATTATTACTGGCAATGCATCCAAGTTTTAAAAGTCTCCTTTAAATACAGTTTGACCAGACCTGAATCACTCAGTCAAAACAAAGCTAAAGTTGTCTCATTATACTTCTTTTATTTTATTTTATTTTAAATTTACAATCACAAGTATAATCAATGATTTTCTATTGTGGGTTATTGATTTCAATGTTGATGCCTTTTAAAAAAATCTGCAACATGACATATAAAGGTGTAGTGTGTAGTTTTGTGCTATTTTGGAGGCAAATTTTACACCTTCTTATAAAAAAATTGAAACAAAGTCTAAATGTTTTGGTCGTAAACCTTCAGACATGTGATCAAACATAAGCAGTGCTAAGTTTGTCCCCTCTAGGCCTCTGTAGAAACTGGGCCACCCAATAAAAAAAATGATTAAGACTATTCGATTTGGTTTGTCTTTTGAGAGTCACTGATCAGAACAAAAACTGTCGAGAAACATTTTGAATGCACAGATTAATAAGGAGCTTTACATGGAAAAAAAAAAAGAAAAGAAAGAAACCCGTGGCCATCCTTGACTCTTGTGGCTTGCTGCTATAATTATGATGCTATTGTATTTAATCAGAAACAGTAGAAAGACAGAATCACTATCTATTATATCAAATTGTTCTCCTGTGGGTTTAAAAACGGTGTTCTGTTTTGTCTGCGGTACATGCAGAAGATATGACAGGAAATGAGCTGGGAGAAATTAACTCAACAGCTGGCACAAAAGCGACTAAACTGCATTCACTTTGCTGTGTAAAAATGTAATTTCCCATTGAATGCGGCTGCACAAGTTCAAAAAAGGAGGATTTATACATCAAGGAGTTTCAGTGGAACTCCTGAACACTGACAGTAGATCAGAGAACGACCCAATTTGTTGCTGACAATGACGCTTCTGAGAAAGTTCTTTTTTCTCTGTTCATTCTCATAAGTGAACACTGACAATTGCCTGAAGGTCTGGGAACTATCATTTTCTTAAAAAATGTTGGTGTATTATTGGTTTTAAAGACTCTTTCAGGCCTGGCTCAAAAATCAGAACAGACTCAGTGGATCTAATGTGGCCAGGGTCGCTCGTATTGGGATGCAGTGAGATTCCTAGAGAGCTGTGATTAACATTAAGAAAGTTTATGCCGCGCTATCATCATGAGCACGATATAGCTCAAAGGCAAACAACAATCCGTTATAAAGGAGAACTGCGCTCTTTATGTTGCATTAACACTGCGCGGCAAGAAACAAACACCACATCTGTTTGAGTGGATTCAGAAAGAAACATTGCACCCTCTGAAGTGTAGTCTGAAAAGGCGATTACTTATGTTTTTTATTGTTGCATTTAGTTTGGCAGTTTATTTGCCTATTTATTTTAATAGAAAAGAATGATCAGCCCACAGAGGGATTTTGGCCAATCACAGCTCTCCTCCGGTAACAAGGATCGCTCCCATTGGTTGACACTGATGTCAACAATAAGGAAGCAAGAAAAAAGCCAAAGAAATGCATTATACGTTGCAAAAAAGGCCTTGTTTTACAGTGAAACAGCTCGAAAAAGATATAGAGAAATAGAGAAACAGTCAGCAATTGATGATCTGATGGTTCTTGTCCAAGTATATCTGCATTTAGAGAGAATTGGATTTTTACTGATGGGAATTAGCTTTAGTTTTGTTTGTGATGAATGCACAAATAAATGGTGCAGCTGTCGGAGCGGAAAAGCTGTAATTTTCAATACACTTGTGTTCAGAGTACAGAAAAATATGAAATAGTGGAAGTAAAAGAGATTGTTGTATTAAGACACTGTTTCTGCATGTTTAATAATGTGACTGTTGGAGTGAAAATGTGATAATTATAAGTTTTGGTTCATCTGCAACTTTGGACTTCATTACACTTCGGTCCCTTTACAAACAACTAAAAAGAGCTCATAAATTCTGGCTGTTATTGTGATTAATGCTGATTTAAAATGAAGTCATGTAAAGTTTTTGCTTCTTCTTCTTCTTTGATTCTTTGATACATCATGATATAATTCTGAGGCTCCCTTACCAGCCACCCCTAGAGTCAATGGTCAGAAATACTTAGCTTGTACTGACAGACCAAAATAGGTGCTTAATCATGTCAGTATTTATTCGTGCATCAGTGCGGTGGTGTCTGCTCATAATTGAAGCATTTTACATTGAAGAGCGTCATCCGAGAAAAAAAAAAAAAAAAAGAAACATCAGAAAGAAACTTGTACAGCAGGCCTTTCAGCTTTGACACTTCATTTCAAATGGTCACGCAACAGGAAGTATAGCGCTCACTGTGCATTCTAATGGCACCACTGGCTTATACACCGTGAAATAAATTCTCTCATAATGATAATGCTAGTAGAAGATTAGTTTAACCAATCAAAAGCCAGTGCAGTTTCGCAAATGAAGTGAGATCCCAACTTATGCAGAGATTGAATAAGATGAGATTGAAACATTTTATGGAACCTTTATGGTAAACCAGACTATCTAAACTAGTATATTGAGTATTTTACTGGCTGTTAGCATCACTAGCTATCATGCAGGTCAGGTATTACACTTCCCAAACCCAGCCAACATCCAAATATGGCTCCAATGGGCATAAAAACATGACTGTAGTTCCATTCATTTGAATTCCTATGCAAGGGGGAGGGTTATACAAAGGAATCAATAGATGCGATATATCAATGGAAAAATGAAACCCATTTGCAACTGCATGTTATTAATCTGTAAATAAAAAGAGCAAGTGCACAAGCATTTGCTAAATCACTATTTAACAGTGCTATTAAACCCACATTAATAGCACCGCATTGATTTCAAAGTCCTATGAGACAAACACAGAAATAAAGTGTTGGTTTTAGATATTGAACAACAGCAATTTAAGCTTTAAAACACAATTTAAAAGAACAACTACTCTTTTTTTTTCTTAATACTCTTTTCTTAAAGCCTTTTATTATTGGCATGGTTCTAATAAGCCTCTGAATTAAAAAAGAACCACATGGATATCTTTGAACCATATGATCTAGCCTCTAGGATTTTTTGTTGTTTAAGAATTGCCCAATTGGGGTTTAGTCTTACTTTACCTTTACTTAAACAGGCACTGCATCACCATTAATTAATCAATAAATCATCATTTCATCCGTTTCTGGGCACCACCACCTCGGCGACCATTTTTACACCGTTGCTTTCTAAAGATATCTTTCATCAGGCGCTCCATGATCTTGGTATGTTACGGGTTATTACCTGTGATCGCTCCCTGCTCTCTCTCGGTAATAACCATCCAGCCTTAAAAGCATATATTGGCAAAACACTCGAGAACAATTTGGCGCCCTGATCTGCCCCGAGTAAACCTTCTGAGGACACCTGAGAAGAGCCGGGCCCCATCTGCCATCTGCTCCTGACCACGCTCGCTGCTCCGCTGGCTGCATGGGGGCAGGCCCTGGGGCAAGGTTACAACATGTTTACTAAGGATCCCCAGAATAGTGAAGGCTGACATTAGAGCGTAGAGCACACATGTCAAACTCAAGGCCCAGGGGCCAAATGCGGCCCTGTGCAGTGTTTTATGTGGCCCTCCAATGCATTTAGTAGGTGATATTTTTGGCACTAGGTTTTAATTGTATTTGAAGTTTTATCAGATTAATTTGTTTATGAACATCAACCAGTTGAACCAGTTTTTGCAACAAAGATACATATAATCTGCACAAATTCGAATAAAACCTGTTAAAATAGATCTAAAATCTGTTCAGATCAAACTAAAACCAGTTCAAATACATATCAAACCAGTTCAAATCCATCTAAAACCAGTTCAAATCCATCTAAAACCAGTTCAAATCCATCTAAAACCAGTTCAAATCCTTCAAAACCTGTTCAAATCCATATAAAACCAGTTCAAATCCATCTAAAACCAGTTCAAATCCTTCAAAACCAGTTCAAATCCATCTAAAACCAGTTCAAATCCATCTAAAACCAGTTCAAATCCTTCAAAACCAGTTCAAATCCATCTAAAACCAGTTCAAATCCATCTAAAACCAGTTCAAATCCTTCAAAACCTGTTCAAATCCATCTAAAACCAGTTCAAATCCTTCAAAACCAGTTCAAATCCATCTAAAACCAGTTCAAATCCTTCAAAACCTGTTCAAATCCATCTAAAACCTGTTAAAATTCAACTTAAACCTGTTCAAATCCAAATAAAATCAGTTCCTATAAATGGACGAAAATAATAGTTGAAGATAACTTTTGTAAAACTCAAAAGAAGATGAAATCTCACATTCAGAACTTAACAAAAGCTTCTCCAATGTCATCATCTTCGACCCCTGAAAGGATTCTGCCCCTCATCCCTTTGAGTTTGACTGACATGAATGACAGCATGAATGACATCTTTTATACAAGTCTAATTTGTGTCTTTTTATGTAATATGTTCCGCTCTTATTTTGGCATATTGGTGAATACACTGGATCTCTTGAAAAACAACCCAGTATCCCAGATTAGATGCATTGATGTGTCCTTTACAGAAGCATCATGTCCATTTTCTTTAGTTTTAAATGAAAAATATGTATTAACACTCCATACACGTGCATTTTTAACGTCTAAATAAAAGACTCAGCCCCACCACTTTCCCGCAACAGCAGCGTAGTAACCTTTCCTGCTTCTTTTATTCAAAAAAAGGTAAAAGCGGCACAATTTTTCTTCACAAAATACTAATACTTTAATTGAAATCGATGTTTAGAGCTTACCTGAAACTTGTAGCTTTGGCGTACCATTGTAGACTGTAGAGATCCTGTAATTATACCCGCCTCGTTAATTATCTATCTTTCTCTATCTTTATGTTTTTTGAGCTGTTTCGCTGTAAAATAAGAGGTATTTTGCAATGGAATAACCCCTTTTCTTGGTCCTTCCTCAGTGTAAACCAATGGGAGCGCTCCTTTTTACCAGAAGAGGGCTGTGATTGGCCAAAACCCTCACGGTGGGCTGATCATTCTCATCGATTAAAATCCTTAATTATAAAACCTACGTCACGTCCTAAGGTCTCATTTTTTTCACAGATGATTCCTGTTACAATAAACTGTTAGAGATTAAACTTTTAAACTAAACGCAACAGTTAAAAAATTTTTAAAAAAAAAATCAGGTAATGCAGTTGTATAATAAAAATAGTTTCAGGAGAATTGGAACGACGTGCAATCTGCAATCTTCTCATTGAACAGTGGTGACGAAATGAACGGCAATATTCTAATACTTCTTTGGGGAGGGAGGGAAAGAAAAGGAAACTTTAAAGTGGCCAATTATAATGATGTTAAGTGTGAATGGCTGGCACAGGGGGTTTCAGTACACTTTAAACCTAAGTGCTCTTTTTCTTCAACTGCTTCCTTTCTGTAACTTTAAACCAAAGCTATTTTTTTTTTTTGCCTCAATTCATGCACCTGACAAAACAAATGGGACACGATCTTAAGTCTCTGCTAGAAAGTCCTTCCCAGATCTTATTGTAGCTATTGTCAAATGGAGATGATGTTTCTGTGTGGATAGACGCCGACCCTTTTACTGTTGGTGTGCATTATGTATACACGTGTGCAGTCACTTAGTGGGTAGCAAATATTAGCAAGTGAGACGATTTAGCATTTATTTATACAAGCTACATGCTAATCTCTGGATTCTTAGATGACAGTGGTTGCATTAAAAGAGCCTGTACCTCACACATGATGATTTTTTTTTTCTCTCCACTTGTAAAGGGTCAGATTTAGTGTCTTGAATTCTTGAATTTTCTTTCTCATGTACAGTGCGGTTCCAAAGTTTGATGCAGGTGTGAATATTAAAAGTAAAGTATAAAGTATGTTTATTTGTATGTTTCTTCTGACATTTGACGGTTTGGTTTAGTCCAGTTTGGCCTGGTTTTCTTTGGGATTCTCCAAATGATTGAATAGAACCTGCTCAGATCTTTGAAAAACTGAGACAGTGGAAGTACAAGAACTGTTGCTCTTTTGAGAAAAAGTCACACCACATTTTTTGATTTAGAATTCTTCTTCTGTTCTTTCACTTTGCATTTTGCAAACTAATAAAAATACACATACTGATACTTATATATATATGTATTTAGTTTTTTTTCTATCCACACCTGCATAAAACTTTTGCACAGTACTGTACATTCATGGGAATTACCACTGCTTTTTTTAAATTTTCCCTTTATTATCTTCACAGTCAGCAGCCGCCACCAGGGGGCACCCAGCATGTTTTGATGTCGATGAGGGAGACTGGAATACCTACAGAAAAGCAACCCCAGCAACATACAAACTCCACATGACGAGTTGAATTCTTGCTGTGAGGTGACAGCACTAACCACAGCCCCATGTGTCAGAGCATTGAGCTTCAGCAGAAACGAGCAGTACCTCACCTTGTTATGACTCTGGTTGTAGAGGAACTTTGCACATTCGCTGTAATTGGCCCAGGTTTTGTTGTTACTCGTGGCCAGTTCCCACGTCCCGTTGTTGTCACACCGACGGTATGCTCGCCCTGGACAACACACACAAACACAAAGAAAGGACGCGCTTCATTAACGGTTTATTAGTCATATCGTCATGTTTCCTAATGAAAACCCACAGGAGTCCATTTTATGACGCTCCTAGGGCACTGTGCGCTTTCTCTGAGTTAAAACAAGGCTCTGGGGAGTTTCTCCTGAGCCAGACTCACCTTTATGGTTGAAGTCATAGATGTATTCTGGACAAGGAGTGGAGACAAGCTTTCCCGGAGGCCCTTCAGGCCAACAAACAATGCCGTCCCATTCTGGTGAACAGAACCCATCTGCGGAGACAAAAGCAGTGCTGACTTCAAATACAAATATATAATCCAGCCGCACAGTGTTGTTCTCTCTCGGCCCGGGCTGTAAATGGCCACGGGCGTTTTCAGAGGCAGCGATATGTTGTCAAGGATCCTGTTGTCCTTTTAAAAGTAGGACAGATGAACAAGCTTCACGTCAAGGGCAATCCGCTGTAGGTTGGATTCTGTATTGTTTTAATCACTGACCAATAATATTCACATCTTTAGAAAACCAATGTAAACAAAACAATAAAGTGCAAAACAGGCCGATTATATTTTTCTAGGGTTTGCGCTGGCATCTTTGGACCATTTACGTGCGTCTTTATTATGGCATGTGTTACAAATAGCATGTGACTGTGGTAAATAGGTAGTAAGCTGGCGGAATGTATTGAAAAAGCCATTGTTTCAAATATGAGGAGTAAACATATGTAGTTCTTCTGTTGACTCAGGGTTGGAAAATGCTAATTAACCATACAATGTTCTGTGATTTGTTGCATTTAAACTGAACAAGCTTCGAATTTGCCACAGTTTATCGCAGGTTTAGTAGTGAGGGGTATCTTTTTGGAATCTTTTTGCAGTTTTTGTATGAAAGGTTTTATCTTCACATCACTCTTTATCACATCTGTTTATTTTTAACATTAGTTTTTCTCCTTTAATGTCACTTCGCCCTCATTTTAAGCCCTATTTTGGCCCCTTCAAAATGGCTACCCCTCTAAAGCGCCATTTTGTCATTTTGTTGTTTGGCATTCTTCCCTATTACATAACTTTAGAATGATTTATTGCCTTTTATCTTTATTGATTACTGTGCAAAGTGCCCAAAATGTATCAGAGGGCCAAATAAAACATTGCAAAGGGACGCATTTGGCCCCCGAGCCTTGAGTTTCCCTTATGCTAGCATGAAACTAAGTGATTTTAGGTTTCTAACAGTTATCCTACGTATAAATAATAGTGTAACCATGTGGCTGTATCCAAAAGGATTGAGGAATGAACAGATCGAGTATAATCATCAAACTTGAATGCTGGATGTCAGTAAGTGCAACTCAGAGCAGCTACAATGAGCAGTGTGATGCATTTCACATTAAAGATGCAGAGTGTGTCGAGGCGATGGTTCAACAAAGGGCAACAACATGCAGCGTCAGGCAACTTGAATGAAGCCTGGACAAGTTTGTGCTGCAGAGAGAGCTCGATCAAGGCGGTTTGCGTCATCTTCTCCTCATCGTCATCTTGCCAACCACTATGAAAGGATATTATGGTACTGTAAGTTAAGTTGTGGCAAGACTTTTGACAATCGTCCTTCATTTCTGAACCTGGAGATCGGTCGTCTTTAGTTCTGTCACACTACGCGAACTTTAACTGTGGACTAAAAGCCACAGTGAATGACTAATTACAGCTTTTTGGAATTGCTAAGACTCTAAAGTTAAAATAAAAGCACAAATTCCAAAAGGGTCTGAGTGATCCTGCGCACACATTTACCGGGTCACACTTTTTTGCGAAACATCACACACACAATTTTCCGTTTTTAGACTCATCAGTCAAAACTGTAAGACTAAGTTTGTAGATTACCATTCACTGCCGACAAAACATCATGTTCACTTTCAATAACCTGAACTCATATTACACATACAACCGATCTGGACTGAACAGAAGTACTGTCACTATAAATATGTCCGTTTTGAGTGGGCCAGTCTTATGCAAAATGAGTGTAAAAATCATCATTTGTTTCTTCCCCTTCCTCCTTATTTCCCCTTTTTTGAACCCATTGTAGTTTGTTCAGAGAAGACATTTTTTGTGATGTTGACGAGGCCCTTTTTTTTAGTTTGTGACAGGGATTGTAAATAAACACTTTTCTTTCATCATTGCATGTCATTAGACGATAAAGTGTTGTTTTTACCAGACGTTTTTAAAAGTTTTTCTCAAAGTCCTTCATTTTACATGCATTCTGAGATGTTCCGTCTCTTGTGGATATAGTTTTGGAGTTTGTGTGTAAACATTGGCTCCAAGTTTCAGCAAATGCACTTTATCAATCACTAAAAACTGTAATCTCTTGTTGGTAAGAGGGGCTTTGGAGTGAGCTGCCATCACTTGCTTATATCCAAACAAGTTGAATTGAGCCAGACATTTTTTTTTAAAGAAACTCTCATCAATCACAAAAATGAACACTAATAAACATCTTTAAAAAGTGTTCCACGCTAACTACACATTGCACATTAAAGAAACCCATGTGAAACTCGCTCTAAAGTGTTTCCAAGTTGCTTGAATCATGTGTGCTCATTAAAGATTCATTGTCAAAACTACTTTTACCGTGTCGGGAATTGATCCCAATGTGGGTCGGATTCAAAAGATTTTATATTTATTATCTTTTATTATTTGCCCATAAACATCTACGGTTATATTTCAATTCTTAAGCCTCCGACTCAGTCCTCGTTAAAAATACATCTCAAAAAAACCTCTTTTGACCTCGTTTCATGCGCGGCTCACAACTTGTGCGCCTCTGCATTGTTTACGTGCTCCCAACCTCACAAACGCTTGTGCCATCTCCTCCCGCTGATGAATTCCCAAACAAAAGAGCGAGCGCGTTCAAAGGGAAAACGAACTGTCGCTTCTGGATCCGAGCGCCCCTTGTTTTTAATTGTCAACAAAACCGTGGACCTCGCCTCTCGAGTCCCTTCCCCCCCCCCTCACAAATTCCTGGAAAAAGCCTCCCGTTATGGTTTTGGCATTTCTGTCGTATTATTGCAAACATATGCCCCGGCTTCTCGACCACTAATAAGTAGTTACGGATAAAACTCAAAACTATCCTCTGGCTTTGGCGCTGGAGCCATTATATTCTCGTTCCTGTAATCAAACGTACGACGGAACATGTGAAGCAATGACGACAGGCTTTTTCTTTCTTGCTTTTTTTTTGTTTCTGGCTTGTCACAAAATGAAAGAGCAGACATGGTGGAAGTTGAGTGATTCAAAGAGACAGGAGAAAAGCTGTATTTAGCTTTTGAAACGCACACTGACCACACATCCTGGGAGTAAAAGGAGGATTGCAGTTCACTTACGCCGCGGTTTTTATTACCATAGGACCACCTACTGTACTAACTAGACTCGAATTAAAACACATATCGTTTCCCGCAAACTTCTCGACCGCATTCGAAAATAAACGTGAGGTTCTGTGATGCAAATGGAAGTTACTTGTATTTTCCCATCTTCCCCCAGACTCATTTGAGCTGTAAATGTACTTTTTTAATAATGATCGCTCATGTTATTCTACGGCTAAACCACAAGCTCTGAAGGTTGTGCTATTTTTTACACACACTGCAAGGTCTGGGGATTTGAAAGAAGCCACATCCCTCCAACAAACCTCAATGAAGAAAAAAAAAAAAAAAAAAACTCATGGAGATTTGTGTTTTTAAAAAGCACAATATGTTGAAACGCAACCAAATCTGGAACCTAATCCTCTTAAATCAACCTTGAATGGCGCACTTAGACTCCAAATCCCATCCACGCTGGGGAGGTTTTAAAATAGTCATCACACTAAGCGCCATGTAATAGTTTAGAAAGCCACACGTTTACAGTAGGAAGAAAAAAAAAGGCACAAGGGGTGGTCAGGGAGGATAAATATAGATGAAAAAGTCCAAGTTTTTAAAAATGCATATCCCCAAGGCCGCAGGTCAGACCACAACAGAGCAAAGAAAAAAGACTAAAATACATATTCTTGGTTGGGAATTCCATCCAGTTCCCCATGGCCACTTCAAGGAAAGGAGTGAAAATAAACACAATACAGCAGATTCTGTGGATTTCATCTAAATATGTGGCTGGATTTAACTTGTAGGCTTCATTTAGTGATAGTTGTAGAGTTAGACGGCTGTATAGTAGTAGGGAACTTGAGGTAAAACTTTAAATGTTGCAAATCAGGTGTCTCCCCGTTAAAGGTACTCATGCATAGTGATGTCAAAAACCGCAGTAAAAACTGGAGCAGGAAAAAGGATTTTTGCAAACTAACTGAAAAACATCACAGGACAGTTATACTATTATATTTTAAACACATAGTCTTTCACGCTCAAAAGTTTAGTTAATGAAATAGACAAGTTGGTCACTTTGGTTATCTTTCTGCTGACTGTTGCATCTCACTGTTAAAGATGGAGTTAAATATGGAGTCTAAATCTGCTACACAAAGGCACTTAAGCCACTTAATCAGATGGAATGTGATTTATTGTCCTGAATTTAAGGGAAAACATTTCAAAAGCACAGAATGTAAAGAGGGGTCTCAAGTTAGTGGCATTTCTCAATCAATCACCAAACAGCAAAAAAAAAGGAAAACATAAAAGAAGAAAAGTAAAACCAATTGAAAGATGAATATTGGTAATGCATTTACACATTTTTTAAATTGGGTAACTTTAATAAAACCCTCAAAATGACAAAATGGCTTTTTTAATTATTTTGAGATCATCATTTTATGATAAACATTAACATAATATTGATTTATTATTATTATTTTTATTTATTTATTTATTTTTTTACCACAAAACATCATTCCTTATTTGGCCATATTTTACAACTGGCTATAACGTAGCAACCTGGCCGGACAAACCCATTCACTTTCTTGACACTTTCTTGAGTTTAATAAAAAAGACCAATCCTAACTAGGTGTAACGGTACACGTGGTTGTAGTGTGTCTTTTCAGTACGGCCTGTTGGTTCGGTCCACTCGTGTACTGTTTCACTAATATTTTGTAATAAAAATGTAGGATTAAAAAAAATGTTTCTGCACGGACGCTATTAATTGACGGACTGTAATCAAGCATGGCATGAGCTGTGTATGAATCCACTCCCTAGTCCCTAACCCCTCAATCACTATATAGTACTGCACTATATAGAGGACTATGTAGTGCACTCACTTAGTGAACTGTTTCAGACACTACGGTGTGTATTCTGTCGCAGATAGTCATGTGACTCTGGCGCACATTAAAAAAAACTCAGCTGAACTCTACTGATTGTTACGGGGTGTATTTTATTGTAGGCTGCAATTTAAGATTATTTATTTAATATATCACCAAAATGGGTCCCTTTTATTTATTTTTTATAAAACTCCTGATGTGTATCTTTTATAATAAATATGTTTTGCAACTTATAATTCAGCTTTTTTGTACCGAAAAAGTACCGAACCAAGCCCTCCAAAAAAACTGATCTGAACCGAAATGTGATTTTAGTTTATTGTTACACCCCTAATCATAACAGTCTGGTAAATGAGAAAAAACACCATAAAATGCTCTGTATTTACATTTAATATATACCTTTCATACTGTACATAAAATAGGTTTGTATCTGGCTTTACTTCAGCTCCTTTTCCTCACTCCCGTTTGTTTCATCGTGGTTTGATATTATCTCTAATGGACAGATCTGACCACAACAGAACTGACAAGGCCATGGTAAAATTCATATTCCTGGGTCGGGTTATGACCCAATTCCAAGTGTGGCCCACTTCAAGAAAAAGCGTTTAGATCAGTCACAGGAAAACACAATACAAACCTTTCCGTGAACTCTAAATCTAAAATCGTGACTGCGTCTAGTTCCTTTGTAAAAGCAGACCTCTGATTTTAAATGATTTCCACATGACGTACTACTCCAAACAAACAACCATCTGAGACTCCGATTAGGTTCCACTGAATGCAGTCAAAGTAATGTGCCATTAAGTAACAATCTCAAATCCAGCACTGTAAATAGGCACATGCATGCTCACCCGAGCGCACAGCCTCATGAGAGTTTTTTTTCTGTGGTAAGGTAAAGGCTTTATGCTGATTTCTTCGACTGTTGTAAAAGGAACAGGCGTGTGCAACCTTCCATAAGGGGTCAGGAAACAGCCACAACATCCAGAGTGAGTCACCTCCACTCTGGATGAACACAGGTCGCCTCGGAGCCTCTCCCTGAACATCGCTTCATTCACTGGACACGGTCGCACACATTACACTGGCCTCATGGGAGTATTAAGAGTCCATGTTCGGACTTAGAACAAAGCATTTATCCACTCAAGAGGACTCATTCAGGCATAAAGTATTGTCGGACATTGCAACTGCATTATGAGCATGGATAGGAAAAAAAAAAAAAAGATTATTGGATTGAGAAACAGGGAGCTGCAAAGTCAGAAAAGTAAGAGGAGAAATCAGTGGGAGCAGTGAACTATTTTTAAATCCCTATGTGTCATGCTGTTGTTTTGCATATAAAATAAAAACATATTTTTATGCCAAAGGCGTAAAAAAATTCAATAAAAAGGCATTCTTTGTTGAGATTGTATTATTAAAAATACACTTATTTCAGCAACTGATACAGAAATATAATAATATCTAAGTTACATCTAAAAATACCACACAGCCTGGTGGTGTTAATAGTGAGCAGCTGCTGTAAACTGAAGATGGATTTCTTAAATTAAATGTTATCTTTTAGGTCAATAAACAACAAATGTGAAAAACGATAACATGACACAATCTAAAAATAGAACAACGTTAGCGCTCCCAACTGACTCTTTATTTAAAACGTCTCCATCTGTGGCGCCACATACTCGGGCGATCCAGGATGGATTCCGGCTCAGGTCATTTGCATAGTCTCATTCCTCTCTCTCGCCCTGTTTCCTGCCCCTCTACTGCGACTACCTAATTATGGGCATGAAGGCCAAAAAAAGAATCTTAAAAAAAAAAAAAACATCCTGAGGACCCTAGGCATTGCCGAGAAGGGGAGTAAATGAGGTCAGAGAGAAGTCATTTGAACACTTAGACCTGCTACTTACTTTCTTTTACTAATCCTTACTTTTTCTATACACAGGGCTACAATTATAATTTCTTTAGAAGATTTTGATGACCTGAAATGACTATGAATGTATACCCTGCTACTCTCCAAGCTTTTTAATATAAATCATATCCTCTATCAACTATAAAACTGTACATCCTCAATATTTAACGTTTATATGTCTGTGGATTGCAGGAGGCTCCCTTATGGAACAACTCCAGCCATAGTCCCAGTCTGTCCCCAGCCCGGGTAAAGGGAGAGCATCTTAGGCCAACTTACTCATGCAAACTACTTCACTGTGGCAACCCCCAATGGGTATAAGCAGAAAGGCACTTACTTATGTCTGTGGGTATTATTTCATTAAAAGATTAATTGGGACAAGTGTGTTTCATCAGTTATGTCACGTACTGCAACATTTATAACCAAGTCTAATTTGTATTGTTCATCTCTAGAATGGCTTTTACAAACCACAAATACAGACAATACAGATTATTCACAAAATGCAAAACCTAAAACAGTATAACACACTTGACAGAGAACAATGATGGTCACAGATCAGTCGTTTCCTGATTCTGCGTCCGTTGTTACTGTCCCCAAATCCACAGAAACCAGACTAAGTCTTTGTATGGAGTGTAAACAGCATGAAGACGGATACTTTTATGTGATATTTGGCCCGTCTCGGTCTCCCAGTGTCCTGACAATACAAAAAGACGCTTCTGATTTGTAGCGCCAATGCTGTGCTATTCAGAACCATTCCATATGATGTCATGTCAGCTATTTCTGACACCGCTTTAGAATGAAAACGCATTTGTATTGATGTAGCCTCTCAAGACAAGCACGAGATTATACTGGGGATACAGCCTTTACGCATGACTCACTTCCTCTTCCTCTCCTCATTTGATTTAACACGGTTTGATGTTATCTTCATGTACCATTATCTCGACCAGGTATGATTTACAGTCTCACTGTTGCGGCCGTGTCCCCTTTAATCCTCAAAATTACACTCTCCATGAACGCCGTATGAAGTGCCTCCTGCTGTCGGAGCTAATCCTCTGATGTAACAGGACTAAATAGCCAAAATGTAATGTAATGGGTCATTTGCTTGTAATGAAATAGTGTGTTGTGTGTTTTTTGGTGACGGGAGAGAGCTGCAGATGTGCCGGGGGGCGGCTGGTGAAGTGTGGCACCAGTCACTTTGACCTGTCAGGACGGATTTAGTGTGATGGTGGACAGATGAGCAGGCCTCTGTAGCGACATCTGAGAGAGCTGTGATGTTAAGCATTAGCGCCTGTGTACAGTCTCTTTATTTGGTCTGAAATCAATGGCGTGTCATTCATTCATAAACAGGAGAATTGGAAAATGTAAAGTCACGTCAGGGTTTGGGGCCTGATCGCGTGACTTTCATTACAGTGCGGCGAAAAAAGTGTCCTGAATTCTAACCTGTTATTAGGTTTAGGGGGCAATTACTTTTTCACAGAGGGGTAGGTAGGTTTGTATGGCTTTTTCCCCTTTTTAAATAAAATCATCACCTAAAAACTGCATTTTGTGTGACAAATGTGCAAAAAAACAAACAAAAAAAAGTTTTTTAAAGTGCATTGTATTAAATGAAGTAGTTTTCAATTGATTGAGAAAATCTTTATATTTGTCAATGATTCATGAAGCGCCTCAGAGGAAAATTATACCCCTCTTAATAATAGTGATATAAACAGCACAAAACTAAAGAGGATCACTTCCAACTGAAGCCTGAATGGTCTTTTTAAAAACTACTTATAATAATGAATGTCTGGCTGCTAACTTCACCTATTCATTTATTGTGGCCCTTTTCTATTTTTTTTTTGTTGTTGTTGTTTTTTTAAATAAAGTTTGCCATTGTGTGATTTCAGGTTAAAACTGCTTCACAAATGTCCTTTTTCTTTTAAGCTGATGCTGAACGAAATGGGTTTGACGCAGAATAAAATCACCGTCAAACCTTTTTCTACTGGGTTTGTTTGTAGAAAACAGTATGTCCCTACAGGGCTACCATAGCTGTCCACATGCTTTGAAAAGGAGAATTTTGAGATATGGAATTGTGATCTGGAAATTTCCAGCGTATCTGAAAAAGTGCACCCCTATTTTTAACCTTTTTTGCACATTGTTTTCACTCAAGTAGAATTATTATTTTGTCCTACTTTTTTTAACCATTTATAAGTTGTGTGGACCGGAGCAAATTGCTTCAGGCATTCAGGAACGGGGTAGACCATGGACAATTAGAATGCCCATGGAATTAGAATGCCCATTGCTAGTGACTGACCCCACAACCGCCACAATGCTCCGAATATTTTATAATATGGTTATTTAGTTTAAGTATTTAGTAAGACAATTACAATAATGTTTAGCCTCTGTCAAAGCCTTTGTTTGGTCTTCACTTAACAAAGTAAGTCCCATTTAAAATTGCAGTACACAGAGCTTTTTATGGCTTTGCCTCAAAAATAATAATTTACACTGCTGTGAATTATATCTACAGCACCACATTAAACCCTACTCCACCAATATCACTGTAAGCCACACTTGTAGATAATCTAAAATGCTAACAATAAAACCTCATTAATCACAGTGTAAGTCAATTCTCCAACTTTCTAACTTGAAGCACATGAACTCACCAAAGCTAGTAAATTTCCTAACTCAAAAAAACAAAAAAAATCTGAGTAGCACATAATTGCAGCAACAATTCTTGGTCATTTCACAGACAATGCTGTTCGGCGCCTGGACTAATGTAACATCAGCAAATCTATCATCTTTTCCAAAACTAGTCAAAGCTCTGTGGTCATTTGTCAAACCCACCAAACACCAGTGAAACCCCATGGCAGGGGTCAAAAAAAAAAAATCCTTCTCATGTTCTCATACTGCAAGTAAATATTTTAATTATGTGTTTCATTTATAAGGCACTATTGTTTACAGGGTCACAGAATCCAGTACAACCACAATATGCTGAGGTTAAAGACAAAATAATAGAACTGGTTTGGCAAAGGAATCTGAAATCTGTTTTGAAATGACATGACCGCAGTGAAACACAGAGGCTGGGGTCTGGGGGAGAATGAGGCTTTTAAAGACACCCACAAAGACACAAATACTCCCAGTTCCCAGTTTTTGGGGAGCCACAAGGACGTCAGAGGAAACAGAACAGCATTTTTAAATGTAAACATGAGTTCAGAGCACCTCCATAATCTTTTCATACGTTCAAAAACAATGCCTCTTCATCTGGATTATTGTTAAAGAAACATAGAAAATGTAGGAAATGTAGAACACAACAAAACCAAATGGAAAAATAACACTATCTGTGGACAAACTGTGCACTGTTTTTGAAGAAATCTCAATTTTGTTTACAGACAACAGCATGTCCCTGCAGGGCTACCATAGGTGCTGACAGGCTGTAGAAAAGAGGGGTGTGAGGTATGCAATAGCATTTTGAAATGTCATCAACAGACAAAAAAAAAACAAACTAAAAAAACAAACAAACAAAAAAAACACTCCTTCACAACTGTCTGCTGTTAGTTTAATTCATAAATATTTGTAAAATAAAATGTAAAAACATAAAAAGATAAATATGTGTAAAGTATTTGTTCTGTTGTATGTCTTTCTATTAATGTTGTGGAATAAGGCCATATAAACAAATTGAACTGGTTTTTGCTGCTCAGCTAATCATTTGGTTCAAGATTCATTCAAAAAATAGACAGGACGGTGCATAAACACATAGAATAACTGCAATGATCATTATGGGTAAATTAAGGTCATTAGAAGTTCAAATAGTAATCCTAATTCATTAAACAGCCCTATGGCAGGGGTCTCCAAATTGTGTAACCCCTAAAACTCATTAAATCAGCTGTATGTGTAACTACTTTAAAAAATACTGCAAAATATATGAGATAATGTTTTACATTTTCGATGAGATTCAATTGAAATATCATCCTATCCTTTCCAATGTTGTGCTTGTGAATATTCCCTTACAATACAAGACTTTACAGTGCCTCTTGGCCTGTCGTAAAGGAGAATTGATTCCAACCATCCTTTGTGCATTTTATTTTATATATTTTTATTTATATTTTTTAAAACATTTTTTCAAAAAGTCCTTAAAAACCAATGGATACTATTTAAAACTCTAAAGTTGTCTTTATTTACCAGTATGAGGGCTTATACACAGACGCCGATTGAAGTTTATTTAATCTGGCAATGTACTGAATTATACCTTTGTTATGTTCCAGACCTTTGCTTGAAATGAACTCCTAGCCCAGGCTTCTATGAATTTTAATACATAACCACTGGCATAAATTATAATTATACATCAACTTTGCCATGTATTCACTACACATCCACATCTACACCAGAACTCTGCTTCTGAAAACTCTGAAAGCCCTCTGGTTCTGTTGCACTGTGCTTGTACAAATCAAAAAAATCATCTTTCAATACACAAGTTATAGACTGTAAATTGTGATAGAGAAAAACTGAATATTTTTCAAAAAGAGAATTTCATAAAAATTGAGGTTTCTCTTATAAACTATTTATGAACAAAAATCCTTGAGCGAATATGTAAAATAGATGTCGACAACTGATGAAGGAAACAGCTCAAAGAAAAATCAAAATATATACAGACCATTTTCAAGCATAAAAAAGGACAGTTTCTGATTTTCACCTAAGATTCAAGCAAAGACTTAAACTTTTACTTTAGAACCAACTTGAATCAGAAGTTCTAGGTCCTACACCCCATGAGCTGATTAATACAAGCGCTTACACAATCAATTACCACAAGCTGCCAATCACATTCAATCAAGCCCTGAGACCTGCACTTGATCGTCTCTCTACCGTTTTTTTGTTTCTTCTTCTTCTTCTTCTTTAGTATAGTACCTTGCCAATGCTGTATTTGTGTTGATTAATCTCTCGTCCTGTGTCCCTCCTTTTTCTGATGACATCCTTGCCCTGTGCATTATGTGCTTTTGAAAATCCGTGCGCTCCAAGCCATAGCCCTTGGGGGATTTTATAGCATGCTCCGACCCCGGCAAGAATTCACCGGGGAGTGCCTTCAAAAGCGGGGCACATATAAAGCATTATCCTTCAAAAGAAAAATGTCTTCACTTCAGAGCAGCTCACTGTGGCATTGCTTTAAAAAAATGAAAAAAGAAAAACTATTGTGTGTGACATAGGAATCAACACGTGGAAGATTGCAATCACATCTAGTTTCTTTCAGCTTTCAGACTGCTGTTTCTGTGCTGCTAATCAAGATATTTTGGGTTGTTTTTTTTACAGAGATATACAAAGCATTATCCTTCAAAAAAAAAAGATCCAAGCTTTGTAAGACCATGCAGAAGTTTCCACTATCTGGCAGGATATTAAATTTAATATGAGTGCTGTACAACTTGTTTGAAGCAAAAAAAAAAAAAAAAAAGAAGAAGAAAAGCAGATTAGGGTTCCTACTGTATTTATGTGAGAATTTTCCAGATTTTCAATGACTAAAGCAGCTTTAAAGGGCCAAAACTGAAATAACAGCAGACTCATGGGGTCAAAGGTCAAACTAAAGCAACCTCAAAAGGTCAAAACACAGACGGCCTTTCCTAAAGTGCACTAGCTTGATGACAGAGTAAGATCGAAGTGCAGCGCTCGGTACTCTGAAGGAAACTACTTTCTGTCACCACGGTTACGCGTCAAGCTCAAGTGGCGACTAATCCATTTCCCTCCGGACAGTACTCGTGGATTAGTAGAGATATGTTAGGAAACAATTTAATCTTGCATGTCTGGATTTTTCCCAGACTGGTAAGCCTTCAAGTGATCTTCAAACTATTTATTCTTTACTTCACGTTTCCACAACAAGTTCGGAACTTAATTTATATGACGCATCTTCCTCTAAGACACTAACGGGTTTTAGATGGTGGACCTTCTGTGTGAACGCACAAATTTAGTGGGCTAGGTCTGGGCTTAATTTGTGAAGGAACACGCCGGAACACCTCCTGTATCCTTACTTTATTTTTCTGTCTTCTAGCCTTTTCAAAAGCTGCAACTCTTCCCAAGGAACACAGAACATTATTTGTATGGAGTCAGTGTTGCAAAAAGCAAGTAAGTCAGCATCAGTGCAGACTTATGCCACTCAGCCTCAACACTTTACGGTTTAAGATCCCCCTTAATAAGGTGGACATTCCACGTGGAAAGACCCACTTCTAGATCAGAATCAGCAGGATAAACTCAAACTACAGAAGCCTCAGGGGGTCAAAAGTAAAACTATATCAGACTCGGAGTGAAAAACTTAAAATGCAGAGATGTGTAGTGATAGAAGAGGCTAAAATACAGACGGAATCATAAATAGACACTGTTTCCTAGCTTTCCAACGCTATACATCCTTAAGTAAAGTCATTACAGTTTGAAATAGACGATGTTTTTAGATCACAGAAATTCAAACATGTCTAAATGTGGCCAAAAAGAGATCGCAACCTCTATACACATTTATACCTGCAAATGATGATTTTCATTCATAAAACAAGGGGCACTAAAAGTCAAAACACTTAAAAATGATGTCTACTGCTTCAGTTTCTCTTGGTTCATAATGTATAAACGGTGATAGACTTCCGTATCAATTGTTATTTGTTAACTGTACCCCACACTTATTTTGTATCGAGTACAATTCCCATCACTACCCCAAAATGAAGCCAACTCACAGCGATTGGTGGGCCTCGACTTGATGTTCTCCTCACACTTGCGCTTGGCTGTGAACAACAGGCCGATCTGTTCCTCCTTTGTGAGCACGTCATCTGCATAAACCTAAGCAAAACAACAGAGAATATAGCTCAGAGTTAGTATAAATAAAACACATAATAACATGGATGTGGGTTGTTTTTTGTTGGGGTTTTTTTCCGCTGCCCCACTTTCTGAAATTATACCTTTGTATTCTATTAGTTCCCACATAGGAAAAAGTACTAAAGATACTTTTTATTTATAGGGACCTTTGTTTTTAATACACTGCCTCATACTGAGTTGAAAGAAACAGCATGATGTAACGAGGAGCAAAGAGAGACCAAAGGAATTATTAAAACATAGAGAATTGAAATTGCATAAAATACTTGTGCACTCAGTGAAAAGAATACAAGGCCACATCTGCCACTCGTCTTTCAGAATCATGAATGATGAAGATTAGCTCCAAATAAATGTGAAGTTAAGTAATCTTGTCCTTCTTTAAATGATTTGTTTTTTGCATTCGTAGAAAATGGTGCAATTTAGAGTACTGTATTTCTTTGTTTTGTATTGTACGTCTAAATAAAACAATCTCAAACTATTTAGAAATAAGAACAATTTCTGCAAAGAAGACCTCATGTTTAAAGTTAGGTATAAAAACAGAATTAAAATGACAAAATGTGGAAAGGTACATTGTCTGTAATTCCACGTTTAAGCGCATAATGAACCCAAAGTGATTTTAACTGTCTCCAAATGAAAGTGCTTCTTCAGTTAAAAGACTATGCAATCCAAAATGATCCTGCCCACACCAATAATACACTCATTTGTCTACTTCCACCGATCAATACAGTTTGGCCGACTGCAATGCATTTCCAATGAACCAAAGGGCATTAGCCTCCCAAAATAAAGCACAGCAAATTCTGTATAAACATGATGACAGCAAATGGCAACCGACTGATGTGTGTGTGCTGTGAGTGGGTACATATGCTAATGGCTAAAGCTACAAGTAGATATGAAGAAGATCTGCTGGACAGGGCCTGACAAGAATTGCATTCAAATTGCTAATGCAGCAAAACCTACAGTAATGTTAAATTTTCATCACATTTACAAATTACTATACAAGGGTGACCATATTTTCAAACCAAAAATCAAAACACTTTAATTTTATCGCAAATCCAACGAGAGTACATTAACAAATAAAAAATAATATTGGCGTAAATTTATAAAACACCATCAACTAATTGAAAAAAAAATGAAATGATAGCATTGATTAGCGTTAACATTTTTTAAAAATTATTTAACTTCAAAGAAATACATCTTTTCTTTTCGGGACATTTTAGTGTTTTTGTAGATATATTAATTTTTTTATCAGGATTGTCCCAGTTAAATCGAGACCTATGACCACCTTATACTAAGAACATGTCACACTGGACAAGGCCAGACAGGATTAGCATTCGTATTGCCAAAGCTGCAAAACCTACATTGATGTTAAATTTCCGTCACCATTGTAGACATTAATTATTTGCTCATATAAGTAAAGCAAAAAACACATATGGCCTTGTATAAATTCAGCTTAAAACATGTGAGCATATATCTCTAGACCAAGCTTAACAGAATAAATACAATGCAACTAAATATATGTCACAAAAACAACAGTATATATACATCACATCAGTCGTCTGAAAAAAAACCCCCCAGAAATAAAGCTAAATGTATTATATGTGTGAAGCAATATAATCACCATAGATCAAGCGGTTAAAAGGATTACAGCTGGATACAGAAGATGAAGGCCTTTTTTTTTTTTTTTTTTTTCACCTTAAAAGAAATCAAAAGAGCATTTTACGCCGGCCAATCTTTCACGTCAGCCATGTTAAATTCGACCTTAAATACAAATGCAGTGTCACTAAGCCGGAGTCAGAACACCTACTCCAGCTAGAAACAACTGTTGATGCCAATTTGACACTTGCCATTTTTAAATTTCACAGTTAAGGAAAATCAGTGCACCTGCATTACTATAATATGTTTATGGAGGGGGAGAAAATTGCATCAGTGACAGATGCTGGCTTTATTATGTGTGCTTTCCACCTTCTGAGAAAATGATAAGTAATTGCTGCCCCCTGTAAGTTGCTGATATTAAATTTATTACAGGTTACAGGATGAGGTCTGTAAAAAAAAGTAATCGAGGCATAAACAGATAAAGAGAGTGCAATAATCTGACGCTGCAACTCATGATGATTCATAGGTCATGGTATTAATTCTGTAAAGCTTCAAATTATACTTGCGCCGCCTTCTTATTAACTATAATTATACAGAAAATGTTAATCCAAAGAGATATTTTCTTGCTCCATCTGGATCTGAAGTCACCATTTTGACTCATGTTCAAGAAGTGTGGTTTTTTTTTTTTTTTTTGCTTACAGCCACCTGCAAAGTGTTGCACAGCGGATCTTTGAAGCACTTTCCTTTAGTCAAATATCACTTGAAAATGTACACGGTTGACATTTTCATAAACCTAAAACGGGCATCAACCGTCAGGAATTGTGAAGGGGCCGAGGTGCTACGCTAAAGGTCAAATTATCTTGCATTTGAACAGAAGCAGAGTTGTTGTCAAAACGTCCGTCAGCAAATAATACGAGCCTGAAACTGTCAAGATGTTTTTTTTCTTCAATTATAACGTGGGTTTGAGGTGCTGTTGAAATATTCATAGCTTTTTCAAGAGTAGGTGTAAGAAGAATTCTGAGGCAACAGATGTATTTGGACTCCAAGTTGCTGTAATGTGCAATGGTAAGGTGCCTTTTTGTACTCTTCAGAATAGACCTTCATGTACCTTCAGTATTGTTTGTATACTGCCTTTATGTGATGTAAACAAATTGTCTTAAAAACTGTAATTTTTTTTTTTTTTTTGTCGTTGTTAATTCTCACAAAAAATAATATCTACACAACAATATAAAGACATTATAAAAACCAATAGGTAATTCTTGAAGAAAATGATGGAAATGAAAAAAAAAAAAAAAACTCTAAATCTGTAATATTTTTTTTTTAATGCAACCACAAAACTTAAACTTTTCTAAATATTGTTTCCATTTAAATTTCTAAGCCTTTGTTGTTGTTTGTTTTTTGTGGTAATGCAATTATAACAGTGACATGGACTCTTTCATGAGTCATGTTATATAAAAAATACACAAAGATAATTTTAACAATAAATATTTAATTTCCTTCCTAGTGTTTCTGTCTGTTCACAACAAGGGAAAAGGAGTGACTTTGGCCACTTGAACTGGGTCTCCTTGTGTGGTTGTCTCTTAGTAGCAAATTGCCTATTAAACTTTAATGGTGTTGAAAAAAATATATTGTCTATTACGGACTCAATATACCAGGTCATCTCACTCTTTGGCTTTACTATGTTAGCAAAAATGCTAACAGCTTTATGTATTAGCCGTAAGTCGTTAGTATTTCTTTACATGTAAGGAATTACTGTATATACCTTATATATAATTTATACATTAATAACTTAACAAAATGTAAGTAATGTGATTTTAAAAATTGCGAATGAAAGAAAAAATTACCTTGATGACAATTACTAGAATATTATACATAATATATAATATAATAATTATACTATTTTTTTATTTATTTTTTTAAAGCAACAACAAAACTTTTATCCATGAAACTCAAGTTAAAAAGTTTTGTAGTTTAAGGTAATTCACTTCATAACAGTGATAATCTCCATACGTTTCTAAATGATTTTTTTTTTTTTTTGAGGGGTGTCAAGCAAGTTGATACAGTGAAATTTACCTTTAAAGGCGTCGAGAAAAATCTAATTTGTGAGTCAGTATGCCTCCATTGGGCTGAAAATGTCTCTTTGTATGTACTTAGCTCTTAATATACTGTTGCTGTTGTAGGTTTTGTGATTTTAAAAATTGTGGCAGATCTCACTTTTACTCTCTTTGATAGCAGCACCAGCCGTAAATCTGTCTGTGTTTAATTCTTGCTCCAGTAACTTTTAGCCTATTGCTTGTGTACCTAAAATAGCCTGGAACTAATGTCCTCTACTCACTCACTGAGGGCACACATGCAGTCAGTCAGTTACTACTTGTTTATCTTGTTTATGATGAGTGGACGATGTTTGGCGACTTAGAACTGTCAGTATTCTGCTAGTTTTTCAGTCTACTTTCTAAACTTTGCACAGAACCAGCTTGTTTTGCGTCTACTTACTTCACTCAATCCTCACCGTCTGCCTCCAGATCACATCGGGCCAATTTTAAACACGTAAAAAATGCCTACATGTATTTTTTGACAAACTTTAAATGCTTCACTGAGATGCACCAGCGCTGTTATAGAGGCATGATGTGGTTCTTGAAGCAGCAAACTAAAAGACGTACAATAAATCACCAAATAAAAATGTATGCCACGGAGTAAAGCCTCTGGTTCATTGATGCAGAGAGGAAACCGACGCCTATTCACTTAGCGAAATCCCAGGATGCACATGAAAAGCAGGGAGAAAATATGATTGTCCTACTTATTATTGAATTGAACGCCGCTGTTTTCCATCATGAAGTGGATTTAATTAGGGCTACCTGATAAATATGCACATCAGATGTTGCATTCCATTGTTTGTGGTTAATAAAAGCTCGAGTGTCGAAGTGGCCATGAATGGACTCATTAGTGTCATTAGCTGCGTAGAGCTGGAGGTAATGTCGCCACAGATATAATGGAGCCATAAAGCCAAGTCTATACATGCAGACATAGATATTTCTGGGGCTCTTGGCTTATGTGTGTGTTCATAAATGGTCGGATGTTAGAATAGAATATCTGTACTGTCATTGTACAAGTGCAAAAAAAAAAGATGCAAACCTTATAAGTGGAAAAGAACTTCTAAAAAATGCAATATTTCCAAAAGTAAATAATTTTACACATTAATAACATTTAGACTGTGTCCAAAACCCATCCGTGGCTACTACATATACAAAGTACTATTATAGTATACTGCTGTCTGAATGTCTACTGGACTCGTGTAGTACAATCAAAAATGAGTGAACAGTGACAGTGAAAATAGACAAAAAAAAAATGCAATTTGTTATTTGGTATTAAAAGTCCAGTTTTTTACTGTTGCATTAGCTTAGCACAGCTTATTGTAACAGGAATCATCTGTGAAAAAAATTAGATCTTAACACGTGATCAAGGCTTTATAATTAGGGATTTTAATAGACGAGAAAGATTAGCCCAATCAGAGCTCACTTAAGGTAAAAAGGAGTGTTTATTGGTCTTATTTTATATTGAAACAACTTTAAAAAAGGAAAAAAATATTGAAACGGGAAGCAAATTAAACATGGATAATGCTGGGAATGCTTAGTTTAACGAGGCGGAAATAAAAAGATAAAAACTGGTCCGGTTTTACCTTTTTTAAAAAAAATAAAAGACGCAGGAAAGGTTCCTACGCTGCTGTTAGAGGAGAGTGAAGGGGCTGAGACAGGAACGGCACAAACAAAGCCGGGTACTGCAGCTTTAAGTCACTGTGTTGTAAAATTGCTAACACTAGTGCACTTTATCTTATATGGGCACGTTATATATAGCTTTCTTGAAGAAATACTTTATGTTTAATGAGGCAGAGATCATTTAGTTTGAAGATGAATCCTGCAGACATTTGTCGATAGAAGCTACAAAACAAACTCTTGTGTAATAATACGGTCCACTACATAACGCAGGCCTTATTTTTTTATTGAGTGGTTAGCGACTAATGAGTGGTTTTGGACACAGCTTATGTCTAAAGCAGCATCTTAACATTTAAAGGAATAATGGCTCTGTTTTGAAGTTTGTCGGTCTGTGTTTTAATCCGGTATAATCCTATTCCGTATCTGCCTGAGGGGAACAGTTCAAACGGTGAATGGGCATCATTTTTGAGGCAGCTGGAAGTGTAGACTCTCTCTAAAAGTCTCCAGGCCAGTGTTGATGACTCTCTGGAGTGCTTTCCTGTGCGCTATTGTGCAGCGGGCATAACAAACACAGACACAGACAATGTTAAAACGCTCTCTGGTGAGCAGCGGTGAAAGGACACCAGCAGGTTGTTTTTTTTTTCAGGTGTGGCTTCCCGAGGAGTCTCAGGAAATACAGTCTCTGCTGGGACCTATTTGTCGCCGCTGTTGTGTTGGCGCACCAGTTCAGGTTTTCTTTAGGAACCTGCAGTAGGTCATCCTCTCCAGACAGTGCTTTGTGATAAATATTGATTCACTGTCCTTCTTTTCCCTCCTGTAGTCCAACAAGCTCTGTTAAGGACCAGGTTGTGTCTTCAGTGAAGTTGATGATGGTGCAGGTTGGTAGAGGAGATGTAAAGTTTCCATACTGTCAAATTTGTAAATGTTGATCTACTGGGATCTCCAATACAGGGGGCAGTTTATAAAATAGTGTAGTCTATTTGTGGGTGTGTTGCAGGTGATTTACAATCAGAAAAAAAAAAGTCAGTAATGGTGGGAGTGATTATGGACATGAGGTTTCATTGTGTGAGAGTTTGGATATATGGTTTTCATTATAGCAGACAATGTGTTTCCAGTCGCTGATATAAAAGTTGGGAAGAAACAATCCCTAGTTAAATAAACCAGACTCAGGGGATTCGGCCATAATGTTGATCATTATGCAATATGAGATAACTATTTTAAATATTGTGATAACGGTATAAGCTGAGATATTTGAATGTTCTTTGAAATAGTGAAAAATGTTTAGAAAATATAAAGAAATACAAGGCTCTGGACTAACTCCTAGTTATAATCTCAAAGACTGAACCAGGACTAAATCTAGACTAAACTAGGACTAAATGTCAGAATGAACCAGGATGCACCACAGTTTGATTTAATGCTGTATTTGGACTTTATTATTATATGAAAGGCCTTAATGTCATTACAACAATAATATCGGAATACAAACAGTATTGCAATAACGAAAGTATTGTGATAAAGATAGTATTGCGATAACGATACATTTGCGATATATTGTGATGTTATATTTATAATATATTTTGTTATATCATGATGCAAATAATCAGAAAGATTTCTATGTTGTGGGTTTGTGTGGAACAACTGGACGAATGTGGACATTTTCACTGATAAAAAGTTGTATTCATGGTGTAATGATGATCCGTGTTGCACCATGGGGCTTTTAATTACGATATTTGCCCTGGGTTTTACAAGGATCGTTCATGAACACAGTGGAATATTTATCTGTTGATAATGCAAAAAATAATGACAAATTGCAGTTCCATAGACCAGTTCTAATCATTTATTTACATTGGGGCAGGCTTGATGTAATGACTCATAAAGAAGTGAAACTTGTCTTGTTGTCTCATTGTCATGTTGTTTGTTTCTGACTGGTTTAATCTGCATTTATTGCAGATTGATTGATAGGGACCAGATTAATTCTTTGTACGGAATAGAAAAAGAATTAGAATGGCTGGCCAAGATACCAAATTGCTAAATATCCTGGACAGCCATCCTAGTTTTGGCCAGGCTATTCATCTTTGAAAATGTGAAAGGACCACTGTATTTGACCAAATCCTTTTTGAATCCTTTTAGGACTGGTCCCACGCCTCAGTGTCATAACAGGCATCTTTCCGTTCCTGTTATAGCACAAAGGTTTATTCTTTGATTTGAAAAAACTGGGAGAGTCGTCCTTGAACACAAAAATTGCTCTGTTATGTCAACACCGCTGTATCATTTCCAGTATTTTTGACTGAAGTCTGCTTTGTGGAGTGAAATGCAATATGCACTGGGAAATGGGGCGTAAATATACAAAAAAAACATTGCTTTCCAAAAATATAGATTGGCTTTAGAGTTATATATTCGACTAGATAAGATTCTTTATTGACATTGTACAAGAATATGCATCAAAATGTAGGTGCGTATTCGTAAAACAGCCTCAAATATAGAAGAATAAAAAGTATACTATTCATCAGACATGGAATATTGAACTGTACACTCTGGAGGTAAAATGGAAAAAAAAAAATGTCTCTCCGGCATGATACACAAACTGAACTAAAAGCAGAATGTTTTTATGGTCATTTGTGCAACTGTTTGAGCATCTAAATCCGTAACAAGGCATGTGTACATTGTCCCCGGCTGCATGTGCGTAATTTCAGCTCTTAAATTGAAAAAGCAAACAGCAAGCTGCCGTGGCTTCGCTCCACACAAAACCATAATACCTCAGTCCATCAATATTTTCTCTGCTTTGGGTCCTGAAATAAGGATGTCCAGTCTGTGAGCTGAATGAGCCCACAGAATGCAGACATTTATGGCTGCGCACGGTAAACAACCACAGATGGAACAACATGGGAGCGCGGGCGAACAAGGATAGATCCTACCTGTTTACCGCGCTAACTACGCCAATACAGAATATTCCACTGACAGCTCCCGAGACGCTATTTTCACCTCTGCAGCTCCGCGGTGCTACTTTGAGAGAGTTTTACTCACAAAACACAAGCCGCGCATATGGAAGTGCTCAATTTTATTGGCGTGTACGGAGTGAGAAGAGAGATGAGAAAAGTTTGCAGAAATATCAGTGTCAATTTTACCAAAGACAATAAGTCGAAATTTGAAAAGTCCTCAAACGCAGCCATTTGAACACCTGACCCTTTGTTGGCCTTCTTATTGGTTGAATGAGAACAACCAATGAGAGAGCTTTGTGCTCACAGAAAAAAACATGAGAAAAACCAAAGTCTCCAAGACAAATTTGCATTCATTGCAGTATGGTTTGACATTTAAATGGCAAATGGCATTAAGTGAAAAATAAGATCTGTTTTTGAGAAAGGTTGAACAGCTTTATAATCAAACTGACATCATCGTTGATTACGTGTTTAGTTGGTAAAATGGATGTTCCGGTCTTTCAACACAAAAAATTTGTAATTTTTTGTAATTCCTTCTCTTTACATGATGTTAACTACAAAAAAGTTCTTCTTACCGACATGTAAGTACCTCCAACGTTTACAAATGCCCAAGTCCAAGTGCATATTTTATTTTTAATAGTTCTTAAAGTTCTTAAAAAAAAGATTATCCTGGATCCTGGACTACAATATATTTATTTCGCCAATTACGGCTCACTTCTGGTAAAAAGGAGCGCTCCCATTGGTTGACACTGATCCAACACCAAAGGACCAAGAAAATAAACCAAGGAAAATGATTATTCTGTTGCAAAATATGTCTTACTTTACAGCCAAAGATCTAAAAAAAGGATAAAACTAGAAAAACGATGACAATGTTTAACGAGACAGGGACAATTACAGGATTGTACAGTCAAGATAAAAGTTTCAGGTAAGCTCTAAACTTTGATTCAATGTAACGTATTACTATTTTGTGGTGAAAAATCTTTCTTTTTCTAAATAAAAGAAGCAGAAAAGGTTAGTCCACTGCTGTTGGGGGGAGAGTGGTGTCTGAGACGGAGAATATTACGAAGTGGAACAGGTTTGGAACACAGTTACATGAAGCTAAAGCAGGCCACAGTGAAATAACTGTACGCTGCTGGGTCTGTTGAGAGCTAGTTCTATTACCTGAGCACTGACAGGCACAAACAATTCAATTGGAAAGCAATGTGATGCGAGGGTTGTCATTATAGCCTACAAAATCCACAAAGGCCGTATCAAACAGCTCAGAATTATATTGAGAATTTTGTATCCCTGCACTGGTTTGATTTAAATTGGCTACTGCGTTCTAATATTTCCAAATGCTATCTGCAGAAACTGAATTAGCTTAAAAGGAGTCACCTGCTTCGCTTTAACTACTGCCTCAGAGTTAAAGGCGGCACGTGAAATATTCAACTAAAACCGGCTCATTTCGCTTTACAAATCTACAGGAATGTCCCCTTCATGCGCAGACCTCCGCTCACGGGGAATAGAGACGTATCATTTACCGTTCTGAGTGGAGAATCCTGGGTAATAAGTGTGCCCCCTGATTATTTCTGAAAACTATTCCTCCTCCGCTGGCCCCGCTCCAAACCTCCAAAAGTAAACACAAGTCCAGCGCTAGGTAGAAATACGGACAATCTTATTTACCCTGTTTCATTCAAAGAAAAAAAACCCACAGTATTCCGTTTGTTAACGGCTTCGAAACGCCGGCCAGAAATGAAAATGAGAAAAATACACAGTGTGTAAAAATACGTGTGTTTTTCATCACCGAGAATACAAACTGCACTTGAATAAACCACAAGCTTCTGTTTGTGTTAGCGAGCCTTAAAGCGCCACCTCTCCCTCTTACTGTAAGACCAATATTGAGAGAACTGTATTTAGGCCGGTCAGTCAGAAACCTGTGTTGAACCGCTGCAGCGAAAAAAAAACAAAAAACCTCCACTGTACAAACTGTCGAGGGAAGGAAGAAGTTTGTTTGAGCCTTCTAATTTCAGCATTTAATTACTAACTTGTTTCACTAGGCAAATGCAGGTTATATTAAGTCGGAACGGTTTCTCTAAGCGAAAAAAAAAAAAAAAACTCTCACAAGCCTTGACTTTATAGCGGCCAAAATGTAAGAAAAACCTCCATTAGAAGTGGAAGGGCTTATATATAGTCTCACGCTGCGCATTGGAGACATTGGGTTTCCGGTACATTACCAAGCGTCTTGATTATGGACGGACTAGCCCGACCGTTTTTTGTTTTTTTTCGTTGGAGAAAGTTGTGGTTGACCAAAGCCATTTCCTGCAAAAGCACTAGAGTGAATTCGAGTCAAATGTTGAGACTCGAAAAGCTTGATTTTCATTGGAAAGGGCATAACAAAGACGTCGAGGGATCCAAAATAAGTTTAGGGATGTTTTTGTAAGGAACTATTCGCCGAAACGGAAAATAATATCCACAATTATATTTTCATTTGAGCGTAATAGGGTATAATGGAAAACGCCTGTGTTTTCTTTTGCTTTTTAGAACTCATCATAAAAGGAAGAATATACTGTGCAGACAAGTTACTGTGCTTCTGTGAATGTGACTATTGCCTGATGCTGTTAGCCATGACCTGGGCCATTAAATGCAGGAAGACAAACAAGCATAAATGCAATGTAGTTTCTTTGATTAAAAAATAAATAAATAAATAAAAATATGAGCATTCTTTCTGTTATTTGCACTTCTAGCGTCAAATAAGTGCATAATATATAGTGTTATTAAGTTTGTCCTATTAACCCTTACACTAATCAAAATTATACATGTATGCCACAGGAGCAGAAGTAACCATATTTCCCATTCATTTACTACTAAAACACTAAAAAAAAAAAAAAAAAGTTGAGGCGTTATTATTTGAAACAAACAACAAAAAGTTTCATCTTTCATTCGAAACTAATCCTTGCTAAAAGGATGAAGAAAATAAATAAATATCACCTAAATTACTCACATAAAATTCACATTGTCACTGTGTGTAATGCTATGATGCTATTAGTGCTGCCCCCTTGTGGCAGTAGATACAAACTTTGATGAATACACAAATAAATAGTGCAGCTGCTGGACCCGAAAAGCTGTAATATCAAATACAGAGTTTGTCTGTGTATTTATATTATTGTCACTGCAGATTTTCTTCACATATTCTGATATTATTTTTGCATTTGACCTTAAATTGTGTGCATTTATGTAACGTCTTTTTACCCTAAAGCAGGCTTTTGTCTCCATTGAGGCGTTCTTTGCAGTAGTGTGGTCTGAATATTTGTGTAGAGCTACTCATTAATGTTCTCTACGCACTCACTGACAGCACACACTTAGTAGGTCAGTGGCCATTTGACAGTATCATATTGTTTAAAAAGCCCAATTGTGCTTTGTCTATTGAAAATCCTGTCTGGTTCACTGAACATATATGCCCAGTATGTGCATGCAGCTCAAGTTGTTTACAGACAGTGAAAGGGTTACTCCATTTAGCACCATATTATTTCGTAACAGAGAATAACATTCCCTCAATTATAAGAATAACATGTACACTTCCACTTGACTATTTAGTGCTTGCTTTTAAATTTATAATAATTTACACAGTGCTTAATGGGTAAGCTCTCAGATTCAATAGCTTATTCAATCATGAAAATGTAATGGTATTTTAATATAGAATGTTGCTGATGAGGCTATTGAAATGAATCAGCCCAATAGAAAACAATTGTATTATCTTTGGTGTAACCTTAATGTGCTCCAAATTTGTGCAAATTTTAATCAAAGGTGCATTGTGTTGAATTTTGTAGTATCCTGTTGAATAAAATGTAACACATTGGAAACTGTGCTTTCAACTGCCTCACATTAACGCTCTGGGCATGTGTCAAACTAGAAGACGAGGGACTTAAAGCAGGAAATATGTACTTCCTGATCCTACAGCTGCAAGAAGACAAACATAACATCGCTGTAAAGCAGTTTGCATCTCTCTTTTAACATAGAATCTAGCAACAAGGCTTAGGACATGTATGTAAATTTCAAAAATAAATGCACTTGTTTATTAATTTTCAAAGTGAACTAAGGCTGCAACTAATGACTATTTTAGCAATCAACTAATCAGCTATTTCTTTACAATTAGTTGATTAGTCAGGCTTTTTTGTTTTGTTTAAAAAAATAACTTGAATAAACAAAACTTGAACATATTTAAAAACTTTTGAAGCAGTTCATTATCTGCCTTTTATGCTCTACAGAAATAGACAATCAACAGTCTGTATCTGTGATAAAAATATACTTCAAGCTGCTTTCACATTTTTGTTTCCCTGTTAAATTAACACCTTGCTCGACTTGTAATTGAAAATAAGGCTATTTAAGTTACAGCTGAATCAGTGCCCTTCATTAAGCACCGGGACTTTAACACTGTGGTTATAAATGGATGTTAAACACATAAAGGTATATCATGGAGTGAATGCAGTTTAGCCTTTAAAAGATATTCCACCTAATTAGACTATTTAAAAGCAATATGCAAAGGAAGTTATGTTTAAATGTGAATATGTGTAATGTAGCTGTAATGTTTGACTTAACTAAGGTCTTCCAGTACATAATAATTGAACACTGATTATGTTTTTTCACAATTTTTTACCTTTTACCTCGTATGTGCATAGATATATTATCAATTATTTGCAAAAACACTGTAAATAATGTATTAACGCACTTATAACGCAATTATTTTAAGGCATTCTCAATATGTCTTATGCATATTGCCTACTTTGATGCATTTTGTCACCCCACAGTAACATTTTCCATCCACAACTTCAAGAGCAAATGTTGTTTATGTCAATCATGTTGTAATTAGAGCCCACAAACAGGCCATACATACAATATGCGAGGGAGAAAAGTCAGCGTGTTTCTTCTTGGCATGTTTAGTTGTCACCGTAAAACCGCTAATCACAGCTCTGTCCGTAAATCTGGGTTCTGGAAACACGGCGTGGCATGATTTCTACGGCACTTGAGAGCGCTGCCATAATGGCTCCCTGTGTTCGCCGAAGATGAGATCTGGAGGCAGAATGACGGTTTGAAGTGAGACTTTCCTTTCCAGATCACACTTCGTCACATGGATGATAAATAATATAGAGATAATATTGACTCTGCGCACTGCAAAGCGCCTCCATTATGGGCGCACAGTCGAATGTTTGTTTTATGTACGCGCTTTTGGTCACTTGCCATTCTTTACACCGTCGGCTAACACTCACTTCCTTGTTGTTGGCAGATATTCAAAATGCGATCCCCGAGGGCTATTGGACTTTCCTGGATGTTTTGGCTTGACAAAATAAAGAGGAGGAGGGAGGGAGCGGGGTCTCAAAAGTTAGAACTCTGCTGAATCTTGCTTTTAAAACGACCAGCGACTCTTTACACATGATTACTTTTTGACATATACCGCTCCGCATGAATGTTTTAGCGGATGAGGTTGCTGGATATTATGAAGCGTATGAGTCAGTGCCACTCCTCTTCAACAGTGCAATTTGCATTTGATGATAAAACCACAAACCGCCAAGACTGTTTGGTCCTTTGGAAATGCTCGCAGACCACATTCAGGCTTAAAGCAGCATTTAGTTCCTAATTATACCCTGCTCTGGTCGCAAGCTCCAAGAACAGACGTTTGTCCTCGATGGAAACATTGTGTTGGACTGAGAGCAGCAGAAATATTAGGAACACATGTAATATTCTTCAACATGACAGCCAGTAAACTGTAAGGAAATTATGTTTTTAGTTTGAAATGATGGATATATATACACATGTATATAGACGTGAAGCTATTAATTAGAATAAAAAACAGGGAAATTCCTTTGAAATGGTGTAAGGGGCAAGGGATAGACATACAGACAGGCAAGAAGTAGTAGATTGCTTTAGCTTTAGAAGTAGTGAGAAGTGAAAACTTGTAAACACCCTTTTCCACTGGAGATTTACAAAGACAACTGTTGTTTTTTACATTCTTTCAAACCTCTGTATACACATAAACACAATACACACACAGCACCCATACACACACTGTCCATGTGTGAGTGTAGCCTACACATTAGACATGGATTTAAATACAGTGTACAGACCCTTAGTAAAATCCACTTTTATCCCAGTCTCCTGCACTAATCCCTTTTCATTTGCTTATTGTATCAATATTTTCATACATTTACCGCCAAACACACAATACATGCATTCATACAGCCATACACACACTGTGCATATGTATACGTATGCTCTCAACATAATAACAAGCACAAAGTATATGACCCTGAGTGAAAATCCTGTTTTATACCAGTCTATTATACTCAGCCCTTTTGTTTCTAATTCGTTTCAGTCATCTATTCATGCATATGTACACAAATACACACAATGCGTTTTCATGCACCCATACACGCACTTGTGTGTATTCATGCATTCAACATAACTACACAGTATATAAACCCTATGTGCAAATCTATTACTACATTACTCCAACCTAATGTGCATATTGTCTTGTTGGCACTTGTGTGTCTGTATGTATGGATCTAATACAGTACAGAGTAGATAACCATGGGTAAAAAAAACATTGTATTACACTGACCCTGCTTTGTAAGTACATTGTCTATATGAACTTTTCCATACACTACAGATTTATGCATACATACACACATACACACACTTGTGTACATGTCTGGACTACTACTAGCATTCTTTCCTCGTCTGGTGCTCTCCTAGCCTGACCTCTACTGACCCAACCAAACCATACCACTTAAGTGAATCCCAGGCTTAAGTATTGTTCATGTGCTTGACTGTGACATCTGTTTATATCACATAAAAGCATGAAAGGAAAAGTGCCTGGGTTTTCCTCAATAACATTCTGTCTGGCAGAAACATGTCTATGGTTTTACTTTTGACTTGCTCCCAGTGACTCACAGATATGTGTTGCTCCCATTAGCAGCACTATTCCTGTTTGTGTTATGTAAATGTTTTATTATGCAAAGAGCAGGTTGATCAAACATGAGCTGCTTAAAAACTGGTTACATAACAATCAGCGTCAATATATCTTAATGGGAGTAAGACAATAACTCATGACAATGTAAACATTGCTGCTGGCCAGTGATTATTTTTATCGAGGGATTATACAGATTATATGTGAAAGTATACACTCTATGGATTTAAAATGCACTTGATTCGAAAGATAGGGTTATTTTACCAGCAGCGCTAATGGCACATGATCGCCGCTCAGTCCCAGCTTGGGAACATCTGCTGTAATCCCTTTAAATTCAAGCAGTGACATGTTATTTATGGCTGATGTCAGAGTGCAGCATGAAAAGTATGTTTTATTCATGTTTTGATTCATTGTGAGGAGACGAGTTTGAAACAAAAAACCTCCACACTGACATCTGAGAACATAAAATCCAATCAGTGCGTTGGACAAATTGAAATTGATGATACGATCGCTGCATAATGTATTCGTGTCAGATTTGCGGGTCAATCTAATTATATGCATTTAATTGTTCTTGTCTCAGTGAAAGTGAAAAAGGTGAGCTTGCAGAATATAGCACTCTACAATATTTATTAAGATGACAGCAGGTGCGCTCTAATGGACTCATCTATTTTTAAGTGACACTTTCGCCAAAATGCACACGGCTGGCAGAAAACACACACACACACACACACACACACAGGTGGCCTTAAAATGCCTGAAAGCTTTCCAAAGGCAATTCTTTATACAAAGGCTTCATGAATCAATGATGGCTGTGAATTGGCCGCCGAGTCATGTGAGCTCACGGCTGCAGGTGGAGAGGCCATTGTCAGAAGCTTGTTCCCGTTGGCTCACATTAGCGGCTTCGCTCGTGCCACAAAAGCCGACCCTCTCCACCGCGCGTTAAAGCCAAATTGATTCTAGTACGGTCGCACTCAGTCTCACTTTGAAAAAGCCGGGAGAGACTTTTTCCAATCCATAGCACGCTTTGTTCAACATTCAAACTACAACGTGTCACTGCGCACTTGAAGAAGTCTGAAAAGAGGTGAGTTTGAAGCAGGCGGAAATTTTTCACGCTTGAAATTTCGCTGAAATCCACTCGACAAGCTCTGACTCCCGGAAAGCCACTTCTGGTTATTATTCCTGGTCGTGATTACAGTTAATTAATTTGTCCACACTTTATGTAGATTAAAGGCTAATCAGGGATAAAGAGGTATTGTAAGCGGAAGCCTTCAAAAAGCTGCTCTGCCCAAAATTTCACAACACAGACGACGCACGAGGTGAAACATTAGCAAATGAAATGAATGGTTTCAGTAGAAAAAGAGTATGGGCAAAGTTAGTCAGTGTGATTTACAGCGCTGTAACAAAAAGTATTTCGTATTTTTTTGCACATATGTCACACTTAACTGTTTCAGATCATCAAAAAAAATTTAATATTAGACAAAGATAACTCAAAATGCAGTTTTAAAGTGACGATTTTATTTATTATAAAGGGGAAAAAGCTACCTGAACCCTACATGGCAACTAGCACTGTATATGGCAGTTACCTGAAGACTAAACTCAACATTGAATAAAAAAAGCATAATTTGCACAGTGATGTTTTCTCTTTGCTGCCCACAATAAACGGCAACAAATTTGTATGAGGATGTTCAAGTAAAACAAATAAATAAATGTCAAATGTGATGATATGTGAAGATTTTTCTGTCTTTACAGCAGGAAGTCTTTATGTATTAGATTTCTTGGAGGCAGTATCAATGGACACAGACACCAATCAGAGAAAAAAAAATGCAAAAAGCCCTCTTTTAGAGCAGACACCCCCGTCTGGCCCTCAGGAGGCTTGTGTTAAAAAGCAATTAAACCAAAATAGTATACCATGAGTATAGTACAATAAAGTGCATAATACAACTGTCACACTTTTATTTTGAAGGCAGGAAATACATGGTGGCTGTACCGTTAGCACACAACAATGTCGTCTCAGATTAAAAAAAGAAAGATTGATGCTTAATGCAGAACTTTCAACGAGGCACAGACACAGAAGTATTTATTTACTGAAGTCAAAGGTCAAAGGGAGAGTGTTGTTGTGTTTAAAGATTACAATTTATACCGCCATTATGAGACGTCATGTGTTTTTATTGAGCATAAGTGAGTTTCTTCACATGTGTCCCAGGTTCTGATGTGGCCCTTGAGGAAAAAAAATTGCCCACTGCTGTTTTAAAGGAAAAGTCATGACTGGCCCAACAAGCAGATAATTAATTTGAAGAAAAAATGGATTCCTAATGAAATGAATGGTTTGTATTTTGTGAAATTAATGGGTATGGCTGCTTTACTTCCTTATTTAAGAAAAACATGAAAATATCATTATTCTGATTTATGTGGCGCAGCTTCTTCTTACATCATGGAGATGCTATGAAATTTAAATTGAGGGCAGAAGGCAGTAGCAGAATTGTATTAGTGCGCCACGGCTCGATAAAGGTTTGTTTAAAATGCCTTTTGTCTGATTGCCACTGCCTATATTTGTTCTGAGTAGGTAGCGCCTAATTGGAAACCCATGAACTTGCTGTTTGACCCAGAACTTTCAAAAATCCATCAACATTTTTAATCTTTACAATGGCTAAGTATGCATAACCATCATTGCAGATTAAAGCATTAGTTTGTATGCAATTTCAATTTAAAAATGTAAGATGATGACCAAAAATGCAGTGAAAAAAAGTTTCTGAGGTGCACAACGACAAAGTTAAAGCTCCAGGCTGCTTTATTACTCTAAAGAAAAAGTTGAGAAGTTAACACTAAAGCATAAAATATGTACAAATCACCTTGATGAAAACTAAAGTGCTACAGTCAGCTCCTAAAACCGTGATCAACTGTTAACAAAAACGGTTTATGTCTCCATACTTTTCTTTATTGTTAAGTGTAGGAAGACATCTAAAATAGGAAACAATTGCTTATGTCTATATCCTTCAGCTCAGTCAAAAAAAGCTGTTTTTCATTAAGTAAGGATCATGTTGAACATACATTTTGTGCTGATTTTCCCTTGAAACAGCGTCTAAGGTCAGCGCAACACTTACTTCCTTCTGTCTCTGCCACTTCTTTCATTCATTTATGTTATAGAAGTTCTTTGATGTGATGTGATTTTGATGGATGTACGCACAATCATTCCACCGAATCAAAATACATCCTAAGCCACAAGACAATAACAATATATATAATAAAAAAATCATGTTAGTTGCATCCTTACAAAGTCTGGCAGATGGCTGAGCAGATGTCATTTTGGTGAAGAAAAGACGCTGACATTAGGCAAAGCCGCCCGAGAATACAAGGTAATGCCATCCAAAGTTCAAATGTTTTAACTTAGTGCCATCTGTCAACAGACAACACACAACACAGTGACAATACTCAGAGATGGCAGAATTTAGAGGAAAACACATTACCGTAATGACCAGGGCTCCATCATGTAATAGCCTGGCCCCTGTTTCCGGTTTTCGAAATATCAATCCGATATAAAAATGTAATATTTGGAATATTTTATAGAAATGTGTTTTAACATGATATCACCATAGTAACGCTATATACCATGTGACCTTGGAATTCAGTCAGATGAACTATTTGTTGTTGACTGTTTGTGAAAGCAGTGTCTGTCATGCATAATAATGGCTTGTCATCATAATACAAAACAATCACACATGAAAGTGCTTACTGTCTCCTGTATAATTATGTGCATCTAGTAGACAGATTACAGATTCTAATGTTATGGAGATAGCATTCGTAATATCTACACAGTGAAGACTCACTTTGTGATTTTTATCTGTAAAAGTTGCTGAAATACAGTCTATAATATATGTGCCAGACACCAATTCTCACGTTAAAGTTGTATTACAAAGAATAACCAATGACAGCAACGTTTCAGCTGCTCCCTTCAAGGGTTTCCACAGTGAATAGTGTAATGATTGGAATATTTAGTCAGTTTTTACCCCAGATACCCTTCCTGACGCAACCCTCTCCATTCTGACCCCATGTGGCTGGAGCTGCACCTCGGGGAATCAAACCCCTAATCTATCACACAAGTAGGCGCACTAATTACTTCACCAAAACTGAGCTGTTCTATGAAGTTTTAACATTTCAAAACAAAAAAGTGGGTTTGTAGCATTAATTAAAATTTACACACTTACACTCACTCGAAGCCTCTGTAGATGCAGAGCTGAGGTTTTAAGAGACTTGACCAAATCGCTCAGATGCAGCAAAATAATCTCCTGAACCCAATTTAAACACTACACACATCACAAAACATTATTTCATCAAAACTGCTTTTTTGTCACAGACACAGAATACAAGTCTCAGTTAAAACCTGTTTAAACCTCAGATCACTGTCTGTTACAGTTTCAAAGACTAATCTGGATGATCATGAAGAACCAGGCCCCTTTTAGGCGAGGTAAGACCGCACCTAGACCGTGGACTTGAGGCCAGTTTTGTAAAGGTCTTGGTCTTGTTGTGGTCTTGAACTTATTTTTTACTCAACCTTGTCTCCGTTATGGACATCAAGACTAACCAAGACCACTAAAGGGATATTGCCTATTCTTGTTTTTTTATATATATATTCAATTAAAAAAACTTGCTCTAATTATGCCACTTTCAGCAAACACCAACCCTTGGACTTGGTCTTGACCTAACAGAGTCTTGGTCTTGACTCGGTCTCGACCTGAAAGAGTCTTGGTCTTGACTCCATCTCGACCTGAAAGAGTCTTGGTCTTGACTCGATCTCGACCTGAAAGAATCTTGGTCTTGACTTGGTCTTGACCTGAAAGAGTCTTGGTCTTGACTTGGTCTTGACCTGAAAGAATCTTGGTCTTGACTCGATCTTGACCTGAAAGAATCTTGGTCTTGACTCGATCTCGACCTGAAAGAGTCTTGGTCTTGACTCAATCTCGACCTGAAAGAGTCTTAGTCTTGACTCGATCTCGACCTGAAAGAATCTTGGTCTTGACTCGATCTCGAACTGAAAGAATCTTGGTCTTGACTTGGTCTTGACCTGAAAGAGTCTTGGTCTTGACTCGATCTCGACCTGAAAGAATCTTGGTCTTGACTTGGTCCTGACCTGAAAGAGTCTTGGTCTTGACTCGATCTCGACCTGAAAGAGTCTTGGTCTTGACTCGATCTCGACCTGAAAGAATCTTGGTCTTGACTGGATCTCGACCTGAAAGAGTCTTGGTCTTGACTCGATCTCGACCTGAAAGAATCTTGGTCTTGACTGGATCTCGACCTGAAAGAGTCTTGGTCTTGACTGGATATCGACCTGAAAGAGTCTTGGTCTTGACTGGATCTCGACCTAAAAGAGTCTTGGCCTTGACTCGGTCTCAACTTGACAAAGTCTCGTCTTTGTCTTGACACTGACACTTGGTTTAACTGAACTAAAACCAACTGACACCAGGTGTAAACCAACCATAATCCAAATCAAATCCAAGTTAAACCTAGTCTAGTCCAACCAACACTTAAATCAACACTTTAAATCCATCTAAACCTGTTTGTCTTGTGTTTTTTCCTCTTAAAGACATAAATGTTAACAAATCAAACGAATTAACCACTGCATAAAACCCAGTTAAGATTTGTCCTCCATCTGCAATATTACAATCAAATTCAGTGTAAGCTCTGTTTATAAGAGAGCACTCAGCAATCCCAACAGCAGAAACACAAGACTGCATTTCGGCTGCATTTGCCACACAGGACTTTATCCACAGAGGTCATTAAAACTGTTTACGAACCCTCTCTGTTTTGAAGCAGCGGTGCGTTCACTGACAGTACAACCAACTGTCAAAACTCCATTGTGTGTGCATAGACGTAAATCCTGGAGGAACAAGCCGAGCGCCCCCCCGGCCGATTCAAACGAAGACACACTTTAAATCGAGCAGTTACCGTGACCTTGGGATTGTACCAGCCTCGTGATGAAAATGATTTCGGCGACAGTTCAGCACCGGTGGAGTAATCAGCGCTCCCTGTGAAGGTTAACATTTGAGTGAAGGAGGATTTGAGTACAGAAAGGTGGCATGTGGACTCTAAAGCAGCAATCACCCGTTTAACCAAGGGCCAGTGAGCAGTCGTCTGCCCGAAGCAATTAGGACAAGGACACTGTGTTGGTACAAGGCCCCTAATTGTTAGAACAGCAGCGGTAATTGTAAATAAAGCCCTTCAATTGTGGACTAATTAGGATCTCCTTAATCATCCAAGGTGTTTTTCATTGTCTGTGGCCCTTGGATATCTTATTGGAGGGTTTGCTGAGAGGCAAGACTCTTGTGCAGATGGTCACCTTGACTTAAGGGTTTTATTAGAGACAGCTTTCTTAAAATCAGAGTTGAAATTAGGACTTCTGGATTAAAGCCAAAATAATGATTACAGTTATTCTTGTTTCAATGGAAATCACTGTTGTTAAAATGATTATTTTTAGATTGTGAGTTGGTTAGTACTTTAAAGCTGGTAATTGGTTTAGTTTAGTGGCTTAGTAAAAAGCACTGTTTGGGTTTTTTTTTTCATTCATTTTGGCTTGAGGCTGGGTACACCCTGGACAGTAGCTAGTTAATCACAGGGCTGACACTTAGACACAGACACTGACAGACAGTCTTTAGCTTAACAGGAGATTATAGATTGTTTAGTTCATACTTGTGTGTGTTTGGGACGATGGGGCGAAGCCAGACCAGGAGAGAACCTACGGTAACACGGGGAGGACATGCAGACTCCTCAAAGAAAGGATAAGTGTTGGGGGGTTCACCTGGTGGAGCACATGCCATATGCTCATGAGACCCGGGTTCGATTCCTGCTCTTTCCTGTCTGTCTAATACATCAAATAAAGGCAAAAGCCCCAAAAATATCTTTAAAAAAAAAAAAAAAAGGCCTGAAGCTTCGTCTTGCTATAAGACAGGATTGCTAACCACTGTTTCCATTTTTTTATGTAAAAGAGTAATCTATCAGTCTTTGTAGTATATTACAGAACTTAAACATCACTATGAATTATTTATATTGTAATAGTTGTATGTATTTTGAGCAGTTTTCTGACAAAAGTGTAAAATGTGAAAAAAAAAAAAAACTGCATAAAAAAAACAGAAAATCAAAAAAGGTTGACAATTTGGAAAATATTATGGGTATTATTGGATAAATCTGAATTGTTATTTTCTTTTTTCAGTAATATGTATATTGTGATAGATCGCACATTCTCGCAATATTTAAAATCTCAATGCAGTATTGCAGTATTGTGATATTCTTGTTAAAACTGGACACATTTTAAACTGTGATCTAGGTGTCACTATATACTGACTCTTGAGGAGGTTTAAATAGGTGCCTTTTTGATGTATCACGTGGAGTAGCCTCTACCAGCCACAAATCAATATGACTATTGACATAATGATATAATGACATTACCTTTATTATAATGTAATGAAAAACACAAGGCATTCTCTTTATTTTTTGTTTTTTCTTTCAACAACTGACTATAACTATTCGACCCATATCCTTCCCTGACATTAGTGCAGCAGTGTCCATGCATGTGAAGGTGAATTAATAATCAATTTAAACTTCTCTTCTTTAAACTGATATCAAAGTTAATCCATTCAACAAAACTGTAAAATACACTTTAAACTGTGATCCAGGTTGAAGTATACACTAACTCTTGAGGAGGCTAAAATGGCTGCGTTCAAGAGATGAACTTGTGATATAGTATATGATTATTACAGTGCTATAATGCCACTGAACGTCTCTCTGCTGTTTTTGTGGTACCTCCAAGCTCCTAAAATGCTTGCTAGTGTATGCACTTTCTGAGGCTGCTACAGAACGACTTTGTGGCCTCCCACAGACCCATCATAGAGAGATTCCTGATGTCTGTGTTAGAGGCTGGTAAACAGGACACTCATTGCCAGATAAAAAGGCTCTAGCGAGGGTGATTAACACTGCACAAAGAATTATCGGCTGTGCGCTGCCCTCCCTCGAGGACGCGGCAAACAGATATCTCTCTAGAGCCACAAACATCATCAAAGACTGTTCGCAACCAGGGCACTCACTCTTTGGCCTGTTGCTCTACGGTAGGCACTTAAGGTCACTGAAAATAAGGACAGCGGGATGCAAAATAGTGCCCTTTTCAAAGCAGCAACTGTTTTTAACCATATAATCAAGAACTCATGACATGCATATGAGCAATATGTTTGTCAGCTCATGAACTTGATGCATTTGCTCTTATTTTCTTTGCAATACAACGACAACCCAGGCTATTTTCATCTTGTTACAAGCTAGCGAGGTAATTTAGTTTTATTGTGTTACCAAAATTACCAAAATAGTAACAGCAGTAGGTAGTCAAGTTTTTTTTTTTTTTTGCAGATACTTTGGTTTGAGCAGTACAAGATGGATTTTGGTCAAATGTCACAATAATCCAGCTTTGGAGCATGGTAAACAAAACTCTGCATAACTTCAAACTATCATTTTAAACTTACTCTTACAAGATGTTGTATAAACTAAACCTAGCTCAACTGGGTTGAAATGTCCCATAGAATGAATGTGAGAGTGAATGGTTTTGTCAGTGCTGTCACCTGCGATTAAAATACCCAGGATGTACCCCACATCACAACCTGAAAAGTGTTAGAAAATGAATTAATCAAAAATATTTCTGTAGGTTTTTTGAGGTTACCATTTTTTTTCTCTGTCCCACATTAAACACAGTACATTTCCAGGCATAAATAATTGAATTAATCTTTCTCTACATGAGATAGCTTACGACGACCTTTACAGTGGTATTTCCTTGCTGTGTATTTGCATGAGAAGCATCTCCTTGTGCCTACCCTTCAGCGTTTTACTCATATGAATAACATGTTCTATCATTTCCAGCATGTCTTCGAGGAAGAGGCCTTCTCATGACATGTTTATGTCAACTCCACTCACTCAGCAGTGAGGAAAAGGTACAGACTGTTGTTGTCAGAGCAGAAAATATCATTGGCTGGATAACATATTTGTATATTTGTAATTTTGTCTTTTCATATTTTCTCCAATAGGCCTTTCAGATATCAGCCAACTGCATATTAGAGATAAATGTATATTTAGATGGGGGCTGTCTAGGGATAAAAGGCTTGTATACATGGGCTACACTGTCCACCCCTGGTTGGACTCAGAGGCCTGGAACTCTCCTGTCAGCATGAGCATTCCACTTTCCACTTACTTCAAGGTCACTAGTGCTGGGCTTCTTGAAGCATGCTTTTATACGACTAGATATGTCCGAAAGTGCCGGGTAAAAGGCAAACGCTGTATGAAAAGGCCATCAGTGTGCTCTAATGTAAATGGTAAAGGTCTATATCTGACATTTGGTCCACTGTAAACACAAGATGATAACAGTTTCAGTGGCTTAGTTTAACCTTTCAGCCGCTACCGGACAGCACATGCAGCTATTTACAAACAGGAAAACATGGCTGTCTTTTATATTCTCAAAGTTCCCTATTTGCATTTGCTCCTTTTGTGTTTGTTTATAAAGTACATTGTCTAAAAGTCAACCTACAAAAACCAGAAATAGATGAAATGCACTGTTTGTGAAGATTATTCATCTATATGACCTTGCAAAGCAGAAGTCTCTTGGCTTTTCACAATAATGACACAAATGCTTAATGATTGTGTGGCTAATCAAATTTTGTTCATTATAGTGACACCTACTTCCAACCATCTGCAAACAACAGATGGGGACAGCCACATGACACTGGAAAATTCGCCTTTAAATTAATACCATCATTGCTTTTTTCTACATTGATTAAGAGTCTTTCATTCTTGTATTGGGTTTTCCCTCTAATATACTTTTTTTTTCTAATGATAAAATACAAATTTCGTCATTCCAATAGAGATCCAGAATGCTGATTACATTTATTGTAGCCCCACCTCTATTTACCGTTAAGTGTTTGGTTTCTGCTGAAAGCCATTCATATTTCAAATATTACTGCCCCGGGGTATCCCACAAAGCAGTGTTCTGAGCTGCCTCTGGTTAAAGGCCAAGAAAAGAAAACATGCACAGTCATCGAAATTAAAAGGCTTGATAACTTTGTATGTCTAACACAAGCATTTTCTTTCAAAACTGATAGAGAACAACGGACCAATCATATTTGATTAGTAATACATTGAAGTGTACCTCAAGCTCTGCTCTGGGCCGTCATCCATGTATACGTTTTGCTTTCTTTTTCTTTTTTAATTGCTTGGGTTTTTATAGAAGCCAATGAAATAATAACATTGTTGTGGACCCCATGGCAACACTCTGGGCGCACTTTGGTTTTAAGCCAAATAAAAATATATAGTCAAAAAGATTATGGGTTTAATGCCCACTATTAAGCTGTACTTTTATTGAGAGTAAATTAAATATTTCTAAATGTTGATTTAATTATTGCCTGACTTTGGTATTGAGCTAAATGTAGTAATAGTATATAAAGTAAGTAATAGTCCCAAAAATCTTGATTTGGATTAATTAAATATTGTTTTATATTAATTAAAACAAATACCTTAAAGATATAGGGCAAATTATTTATTAAATTCAGTTCTCAGTGTAATTATGCCAGCAATACACCAATACAGTAGCAATACACAGCAATTTAAGTGGAGGATTTCTGAAAATAAACCCCATGGCACCACTGTGGGACCACTGTGATTATAAGCCAAATAAAACATGTCGTTAAAAATCATATTTTCACATTTAAAGCATTGTGGCTTCACTCTTGGCCCACTTTTGTTTTGAGACAAATGTTAAAAAGGAAAAAAAAAACCTCTAGAATGAGAAAGGTGTTCTATGATTTTTTTGCCAATTAAAAATGCACAGTGAAACAGATTAATTGTTTATTTAGTTTCATGCCTTCAAATGTGCACAGTTATTAATCTAGAAAATGCTTTTCTGTGGATCAAATTCAAATTAGTTATTTTAGTCCTTCATCGTTATCACATTGTTTCTCACATCTAGCCTACACTGTTTGCACTGAGGTGTAACCCACAGCACCACTCTGGGTCCACTTTTGTTTAAACCACACATGTCAAACTCAAGGCCCGGGGGCCAAATGCGGCCCTTTGCAATGTTTCATGTGGCCCTTCAATACATTTGGAAAGTTATATTTTTGGCACTAGGTTTTAAAGGATTTGATTTTTGCAACAAAGATAAATAAAAACTATTAAAATCAACCCAAAAACCTGTTCAAATTCAACTAAAACCTTTTGAAATCCAACTAAAACCTGTTCAGTTCTGACTAATACCTGTTCAAATCCAATTAAAACCAATTCAAATCCATTTAAAACCTGTTCAAATCCAACCACAAACAGTTTCCATAAAAGGAGGAAATTATTGTTTGTGTGATAACTTTTGTAAGACTCAAATGAAGATAAAATCTCACATTCAAAATTTAATAAAATCTTCCTAATGTCACCATCTTTGGCCCCTGAAATGATTCTTATTAACTATCGTGGCCCCTCAACACTTTGAGTTTGACACCACTGGTTTAAACGTTTTTAAAAACACGAGTCGTTTGTTGACTTTGACTTTGGTCGCCATTTTAATTAAAGTTTGGGTTTGACAGAACTCCTGAATGTTTGTAGATAAGAGTCCTGATTTCTCTTGCATGTTAAATAAAGGAAATGCAAAATGTGATTATGAAAACACAGCGGGAGACGTACCAATTAGCCCCAAATGTGGAGCTTGTGACTTAAACAGGCTGCAACTTCTGTCACATTGACATGGTTTGAATTAAATAAAATGAGGCAGTTGTTTTTGTTTGTGAACTTTTCAAGAGGAAAATTGCATCTGATGTGAAGTACTGTGGTTATTCAAACCCTTAAATTATACACTTCTGTACAGTCCAGACTTGAAACATAACTGAAAATATGGCGTGTGCTGTCATTGGCTCAGTGGCGCTCACGTCTTAAATGTCAAACGGCTAATGCTGGGAAGTTGATCCAAACATTACACTGTTATCTCCACAGAAATTGCCTTGTCATTTTCTCTGTTGCACTGGAGTAGCTCGAAACTTATTACTGGAAAATCTGAGGCTGTGAAAGGCACACTTACAAGCCTTATAAACCCCAGAGCTTTGCAATGAAACTAATAAAGCTCCTTTCAAGAAATCCAGAATTCGCAACTGTGAGCTACATGCCTGAGGAGTACTCCCGCCTGAGATTTGACCTGCATCCAAATCACGTAAACAGCGGTGTTGCAAGTGTGACATCCTAATAGTCTCGGTTCAAGTCATTTCAGGGGTCGTCTCTGATTTGACTCCAAAGTGAATCTGGTGGCAGTCTGGAGAGTGTCTGGGAGCTCCTGTATATCTGAAACTCAATCCCTTCAACAACAGCGGGGGTAGGGTCCATTGGAAAGGCATTTACATAGCTGTGAATTTTCACATGTCAACTCCACTGAGGTACTAGAGGATTCCGGGCATACTGGCCGCAAGAATACCCTATGACAATATTGATACAGGAGGGAAACGATGAAAAGGACCACACAGGACACAAGACGCGTTTGACAAGTGATCAGTCTACACCATTTTGTTCACTGTCGAGGTCTAATTTGCTGCTGTGCTTCTGGTGTGTCCCGTTTCTTTGTTTAACCGGAGGGCTAACACTGTTGATGATGTACAATCGGGTCAGAACATCTTATCAAAGTACAATAAAGAAAAGTGACAGACTTGCTCAGATAGCTGTCAGAGGGTTGACACATGACAGTGGATTTAACTTTGAGATAACTGTCACTATATATAGAGAGAGAGAGCCTTCAAACAAAAATGTGTGACTTTTTTTTATTCTTTTCATATCGTCCACAATGAAAAAGAAACATGTACAATTTGTTATTGCTGTCAAGCAGAACAAATTTTTTATGAAATCTTCCATGTTACTAAGTAGTAGTAAATGGCAACAGTGCAGAAAACTATTTTTGATGAAGTAATATCATATTGTAATAAGGATGTGTTAAAAAAAAAAACCTAAAAGACGAAAATGGACGATCATTTGGACAATCACATGCTCACATACATGGGCCCATTCAAATATGGAACTCTGCACTAATACAAAAAAAGGTAGTGCCAGAAAAGCGCCACAAAATACACTGCTCAACCCCTCCTTCCAACTGATCCAGACAGTTTTACAGCAAACACAAAATAATGTGTCACAGGCCACCGGTCATTTTTTAAGAAAAATAAACTATCCTTCAAATTATGACCCAACAAAATATGCTGAATGATGTATAACCAAGTTAAAAGCTTAAAAACATAAATAAAAATTCATTAAATCATATAAATAAAACTAAGATTTACGTCTTAGCACTAAAACTTAATGCTATTAAATCAAAGCCACCCTGTGTAACTTTTATTCAGTAGAGGGCTCCTCAACAGACTCTCTGTGATGTGACCACAGACGTCGTTTGTTTTTGAAAAGGAAGGTGTCCAAGAAAAAAAGCATGTCTTCTGTAATGGTGGCTCATTTTAGTGTATTTTGTACAAATCTGACTAAGATTTATTGTGTTGGTCTATTTCTGCTCCCTCTATTTGAGCCTCCAAGTGCGTGTCACTCTCGTAATGTCTGTGCGTACTTGTGACAGGAATTAAATATAAATTACATTGAAGGTATCTGTCTAGCTGAGGGTACTGTGTCTGTAAGATAGGCATGATTCTACCGAGAAGCATGAAATGATTATGAGAATATACATTTTGGGGCTAAAAGTAACATAGGGTGGCTTTAAATTTAATTCATTTAAATTTACTCAGGTTAAAACTTACACATTATATTGGAATATTATATGCAGGGACACCACTCTGAAAGGAACAGCGCTTGTGTCACCTTTGAGATTTATGAATGAAAATGAAAGCAATCAGACACTGTACAGCAGTGGTGTCAAACTCAAAGTGTTGAGGGGCCGCAATGGTTAATAAGAATCCTTTCAGGGGCCGAAGATGGTGAGTTTTTATTAAATTCTGAATGTGCGATTTCATCTTCATTTGAGTCTTACAAAAATTATCACACAAACAATAATTTCCTCCTTTTATGGAAACTGTTTTTAGATGGTTTTAGATGGATTTGAACAGGTATTAATCAGATTTGAACAGGTTTGAGTTGGATTTCAAAAGGTTTTAGTTGAATTTGAACAGGTTTTAGTTGGTTTTCAAAAGGTTTTAGTTGAATTGGTACAGGTTTAGTTGGATTTGAACAGGTATTTGTCAGATTTTACCAGGTTTTAGTTGGATTTCAAAAGCCTTTAGTTGAATTTGTTTTTGGGTTGATTTTAATAGGTTTTATTTATCTTTGTTGCAAAAATCTAATCCTTTAAAATCTAGTGAAAAAAAATATAACTTTCCAAATGTACAGAAGGGCCACATGAAACATTGCAAAGGGCCGCATTTGGCCCCCGGGCCTTGAGTTTGACATGTGTGCTGTACAGTATAAAACGCAAAAGCAAGTCCAGTCTGCATGTACACATCAAAATATCTCTGAAAAGTGTGGGTTTTTTTCACCGAGGTGTTAAATTGGCGTTGGGTTACACATACGCTAACATTCTTCAAGTGGAAAGGCTTGAAAAAGAGGAGAGGTCACTGGAAGTCAAGAAAACAAGCCCCTTTCCTGAGTTAAACACAGGCACGGTTTAGGCTTACTGCAGCGGTGAAACTGAAGACTCCCCTATTAACACACCAGTTACGAGTCTGACTCACCGGCAGCCAGTGTGTCCGTCAACACCAGAGAGATAATCACTGCACCAGGGAAATTCAATTAGCCAGAAGGTATCTCAGGAATCTCTCACTTACAGTACACGTGTGACATACATCTACGGAGGGGAACACGGTTTGCTTTGCGATAGGGGTTTTTCTCAGTACAAGTGGCCTCTGTGGGTCAGATCCCATGCTGTTTCTTGGGAAAATTCAGGCGAATGTGTGAAGGCAGCAAGTGAGTCACAATTTACGGGGACAGGCCACGCACAGCCGCCCCGAGAGCTGTTAACACCCTGCTGCGTAAGTCCAATAGTGCGTAATGAGAAAATATATTGGCTCGGATCTTGTAAAGCAGTCTGGCCGAATACGATCGAGGCTCAAGATGACACGACATGACACTCTCCATTCTTATAAAAAAAAAAAAAACGTGCTGTTGTTGATGTAAACACACAAGAGCTAATGTATAGTAAGTATTTGACATGGAAATGGAGCCTGTAGAAGCTGATTTTAAAAATAAGGTTTGTTAATTCCAGGAGTAACATTTGTCCAGAGAAAAACAGGAAAACAGTGACGTCACACAGTTGCTTTTTACTAAATTAGGCACAAATAGTATTAAAGGAGAATGCATTTAAAGTCATGAGTGTGTGTATGGCCATATCCTGATACAGTAAAAAAAAAAAAAAAAAGTATTAGTGGACTGTTTATGTTTTATTCTCATCTTTTTGGACATGAAATTAAACATGTACATTTCCTTTCTTTCCTTTTTCTTATATTCTCTACATTTTAGGGACTCAGTATTTAATGTTACACACTGCTTTTGTTTAAAATCTGTGTTGGACAGGTTAGTCCACCTGCAGATTTGGGGTTCGAATCCCAAGGGGAGCAAACCACAGGCCTAGATGCCAGTCCCTATCTCGGGTAAATGGAGAAGGCAGCATCAAAAAGCCTTAAAGGAACTGTTATTTTTGTTTAAAGCAAAATAAAATTTCACAAATCAAGAACCATATCAAACCGGAAACAACTGATGCCAATCGATGCTAACTTATTTTAGGAAAAAAATAAAAAAGACAAAATAATAAAATAAAAAGACATTCTATTTTACCATTTTCCGGAGAATTATTTATTGTCATTGTCGATGTTTTCAGTGACCACTCGGATTGTACCCAAGGCCAGAGTGTTCTCAAAGTACTACGGTGTGGAATGCTTTTGGGACACCTCAGACAGTGACAGTGGAGACCCGTATTGACCCACTCACATTCATTAACTGTGGGGCATTTTAGATTGACCTTTTCACCAATTAATGCATGACTTTTAATGGTCTGAGGAAGCCAGAAGACAGACGGGCCTTTGCTGCTCCATGTGAATGAAAACATCACATGGAGCTTATCTCATTTCAGATAAAGAGTTATGATTGGTCGGAGAGGAGCACTGTGACGATAAGGCATTCCAGACTTATTTTAGTTCACAATATAAGTGGTTTAGTTAAAAGACAAGATGGAAGCAGCTGACCTAAATTTAAATGTGGCTCTATTTGCTCTTCATCATTCTCTGTCTGTTTCCTGTTTATCTCTTTTGTGCAATAAATCAAGATTTCAACACACTGTAATATACTGTAAGGCAAAACACAGGCCCCAGCTCATATTACTGCTGTTTTTTCCACAGTCCATCAACTACAATTACACCATCCTCTGAGTGACAAACGTGTTATTTTTCACGACTGCATCAAGGGTTTTTTTTAGTTTTTTTTTAACCGAGAGTGACAGCTGAGCCCGAGCACAAAGCCGTATGAATCTTGTGGATAAATGCATTTGAAATCTCTATACTTAACACAAACAACTTTAAAAGCTTTCCTGACCCGTGGCTAACCCTGATCTCGTGTCCATTTACATATAGACAGTCATGGATAAGAGGCTCCGAAACAGGGGTCGACAGGGGGTCAACAAGGGGTCGACAGGGGGTCGACAGGGGGCGGTGAACTTACAACCCTGAGTTTAAACATGGCAGGACAGAAAATGTAGACTGAAATTAATTTTTCAAAAAAGGTAGATGGAGGTTGGTGCCTTATGACCTGGCATTTGACGTCATTTGCAAACACAATAGGGCTATGATGAGGTGTAATACACATTTCTCTTGGATAATGACAGAATATTGTTGCACGTATAAAGCGTTCTCAGACTAAGGTTGGGCAAAGCACTCTAAGAACAGCAGCACAGTGAAAAACATGTAAACAAATGCAAACAAAATGAAGATGTTGTAATATTTATGCTGCCAAAGACACATATTTCATATTTTTGGATTCCAGATAAATTGATTCGTTCTTGTAATATAAAATGATGGGTTCAGGTGCTCATTGGAAGGCATTGTTGTTATTAGGGATGCATTTTTTTCTGACATCTTGATGAAAGCTCCTGGCATGTTCATGAGCTTTTTATCAAGTTTTTTGGCATTTATTGGATTCTAAAATTTGGAATCTGCAATTTATTGGAATCTAAATGCACCGTTTCCCATTTACGCATACAAAAAACAGCATGTGTAGTATTGAAAAAAACTATATTGATATCAAGTCATATTCAATTATTTAGTCAGTAGTAGTCCCTCTCTGCACAACTGTATCGTCACCAGCGCCATGTTTGTTTACAACTAGAGACTATCCAAGACGGATAATTTGAAAGAAAGAACATGACTTCTGAAACAGTAGGACTTTAGCCAGTGTTAATTTTGACAGCGAATTTGAATTTAGTTTTAGTCTTTTGACCAAAATGCAATTTAGTTTTAGTTAGAATTTAGTCATCTAATCCTTATTAGTTTTAGTCTAGTTTTAGATCTCTAAATATCATAAGAATTTAGTCGACTATATCTAGTAATAGATTTAGACACCTTTCTACCTGAATGAAATTAAACTACTACTAACCTGTTACGGCTGGTATTGAGGTCCCATTAACGTTTGATTTTTAAAAAACGTTATCTTTTCATTGCCAGTCGTCTTCCTGCAATGCCAATGTTTGTGTCTGACATCATTTCCGAGTTCTGATTGGAACTCTTCTCAACTCATCTCTGTCTGTTTATTTTCGTTTCGTTTTTATTCGTTGATGGAAGTTTTGACTCATTAGAGTTAGAAGAGTTTTCATTGTCATTCATTACTTATTTAGTTTTCGTTTTGTTTTCAGCCGCAAAAATATGTAGCTGATAAAAACTATGATGAAAATTAATTGTCAACAAAATGAACACTGATTTTACTCTGTTAGGGCCCAGTGTATTGGCCTGTTTTCTTTACTGTATGCGTAATGTGGAAGAGCGCCTAACTCACGTAATCACTCGCAAAAGGCAATATTTAATTTAGGAAATTTCAACGTATTAGGAGTAAATGATCGAGAGGGTGTCACGTATTTTTTGTCCAGTTATCCTGTCAGTATGGCAGACCAAGATCACATGAAAGTAGCATTAGCCTGAAGCTGTGGACCCAAAGGTTTGATTCTCTGAATTCATGTAAACACAAAAACCAAGTTAGACGTCTAAATTGAACTATGAGAACAGCCTGACTGAGCTCTGTCTGAAAATGAATGTGTTAGCGACTGTTAGCTGGAAGAACAGTGCTTTTTTTAGTCTGCTACAATACATTAGCTCAAGATATAGGCTACAGTGGAATTGTATTCAAATGGACTTGCACTTAATTTGAAGACACCATGTTGGAGTTTCTTTGTGGTAAATGTTTTTCATCCAAACTTGCATTTCTCTTGTGCACAATGTAGTGGAAATTCAAGTCTTTTTGAGGTTTTAAATGTACTAAACCATGTCACACTTACCATTCTGTGGACCCAAGTTATCTTAAGATAAGCTCTACAAACATTCACCTGAGTGTCCTGCATAATCTTTCAAAAATATGAAGCATGAAGGCCTCAAGTAAGTAAGTAAGTCACTGGCGCTGAATTGGTTTTACTCAGGCACAGAGACTCTTTCTACAAAGCCGGCAGAAAACTGTCTCATCTGTGAATAGAATGACAATCAATGCCAATAGCCTTAACGTGGCACTTGAGCGTCCATTTATCCGTCATGTAAGAGGCCAGAGCAATCATTTTCAGATTTGCAGAACTCTTACAGGGTTTAAATAGAGCACACAAGACCAAAATTCCACCTCAAGTGTTTTTAAAGTCAGCACAACACTAAGCAGCCCACAGTCTGGTGCCTAAACTGGATTTCAGCATTGCATGATGTTTCTTCTTGACTTTATCACAACAAATCATGCTCGGTTTCGAGAGGTTTCTTCGCCATTTCTTATTCATTGACATTGTCACAGAAGAAAAGATTGTCCGTCCACCAATCGACAACCTGCAATTGGGACGAAGGTGAAAACTCTACCCGGGAGCAATGGAAAAGAAGGCGGCGCTGAGTGACACTGGGAGCATCAATAAGCGAACCTCGCTGTCAAGACTTTTGTGAGACCTTTTCCTCAGTGGAATGGAAACTTCAGGGGGACATTGAAAGTGCGCCGCCTGATGTAGAGATGTCCTTGTCCTGTCTTTTTTTTCTTCTTCTTCTCTGTCCACACACCTCAGCCAACCCTGACAGACGCCCACGCTCCTTCCGCTTGAAGTCTTTTCACTTTTCATTGTGGGACTTTCATATGTCTCCTGCAAAAGAGGTGTGAACCTGTCTCTTCCTTATGACACCAAAGCATAGAATATTTTATGGTGTTTGTTTGATACTTGATTCACCACTCACAGTAGGGATTGGGGAATAAATCAAACCAATACACTGTTTTTTGGTTGTTTTGGTTTTGTTTTTTAACAGTCATACCACAAAACAAACTTGATGCTGTTCTCTGTGTTAAGGCTAATGCTGCTGGATGGATATAATGGCTCTCCAGACGCTAAAGATGAATAATAATCGGCAGAAAAAGCTCATCCTGTTAACGCTGTAACGACTTGATTTAGTGAAGTGGCAAGATGTTGATAAAAAGAACAGAAGACTTTTTCAGTCTTTCTATGGCATGAAAATGATCCATGACCTGGTCCATGGAGACAGAAGGTGCACAAACTAAAAGATATCCAGATAAACTGCTTGACTTTCACTATGAAGATAATGCTAACTGCTGCGTTGCTATAGTTGTTTTGTGTTGGGATTCGGCATGAAAAAAAATATATTATATATATAGCACTAGTTTTTGATTATTCTTAAAATAATAGAAAAAGGGCCGATAATGCAAGACCACAAAGAATGGCATTTACAAAAGTGCTCTTAAACCGTTTATCAAAATGTTGACTCCAAATACATAGAAATAGTAGTAACAATAGTGACAAGAAAAAGGGCAAATACAAGTGGAAATGACATAGGCAATATTTTTTACTACAGAAGTGGTAAATACTGCTGCATAAGTCTTTTATTTAATTTTTTTTTTTTTTTTTGATGGTCCAATCACACAAGTATTGCATTTATCTATCTGAATTTAATATATTTTTTTCTACATTTTGAGTATATTCCTGCAAATCATTTGTAACCGCATTTCTGTCCTATTGTAATATTTTTAAATTTTTTTCCTCAGTGTTCCCAAAGTATCAGAATCTCAGTCCCTGTCTTTTGTTTTTGGAAATTAGCTTTTTGTGTGTGTGCATGGCTGACAGCAATTGCCTCATTGTGACCGGAGCTTGTGTGGCGTCTTAATTGCACATCACACCGACACCTTTTTTTTTTTTTTTACCCAGAATCCAGAACGCAGCACAATGGAAGACAGCTGTTCAAAAGGACGAGTTTCACGCCTCTCATCAGTCGACTTAAATTGGACACGAGGCCGACTGAGATGAGCTATTGGTGAGGAAGAAGAGCTTTCACTAAAGGGAGTCTGCAGAGGTTTTCTACCCATTAAAGGGTCACACGGCGACTGTGTTAAAAGGATCGGCAGGGTTTTCTTTGTCTTCAGATGACTTTGGTGATCAACCTGCGCTAGAGGAATACGCGGCGGCCACCTTCTCGAGCCAAACACTGGAAAACCAATTATTATCTCTGCACCGTCATTCACTGATTATATTTTCTTAATAACTTCTGTGGCTGTAGCTGAGCTTGGCTGTGAGTAGCGCAAGTAGGAGCGCCAAGGTCTGTCAGTATGGATGCTACGTTTTAGTTTAGTATGTTAACTTGAGTGTAAGAGGTAAAATGGTTAATGAGAGACACTGAAAAAAGCCAAGGAAACCAAACAGAAGCAGTTAAACGCACCTCACTGAGACACTGCTGTACAAAGTCAGACACTAAAGTGGGGACTTTTACCATCACAGCTTAAAACTTTTGAGTATAGGTCAAAGTGGCACATAAGTAGAGACAAAAGAGTTGAGATGGCAAAGAAGGGAATTTATTGATAGTATTTAAGTTATTTTTTTAGTTATTTGTGAAATCATTTTTGCCTCCATAGACTGGGCTGTCATAGTGACTCAGTTTTGAAGTCTGAACGATCCAAAATTAAGACTTTTCTATGTAAAACTTATTACAATTTACTTGCTATGCAAAAGTTAAAGTATGGCAAAGTTAAATGACTCAAAATAAAGTGAATTACCTTCCGTTAAATTGAATCAATTCACATTCCTTAAAAAAGAAACATGAAAGGGTAGTGTTTCTGAAAGATGCACAAGGGTTAAGGACTTTTCCAGAAAAATGTCATAGTAAGAGTCTCTGTACATTTCCAGTGAATGCCATTGGAATTGATTAATATTTTCATAAAACAAAAGACTAAATAATTGCGCTTTGTAATGAAGAATGCCTCATTTGACAGAGACCAGACGTAGGGCTTAGTTTCATAGTAAAGGGTATAAAAGACATTGTGGCCTTGGTAAAATAAGACAAAAATAACTGCAATGGCCTTACAGATACAAAAGAGCACATCACGTATGAGGCAAGTACCATCCCTCATTTCAAAAATGGTGCACACCTGTTTCCCATAGACTTCAGTAGATATCTGGGCAGTGGGGGGGCTGCTTGAGCTGCACTGAGATTTAAACCTGAGACAATAGTTTACTTTGGCTTACATCACTGAGGATGTGTGAATTCCTCTGTTTTCATAGTTCACATAGATTTATGCAAGTCCAATGTGCAGACAGTGGTGCTTTATGTTGAACATGAGATTAATGAAGAAATGGTGATTGGCCTTTCGTAAACAAGACTGAGCTGCAGCGGAACAATAAAATTTTGCCAATATTTTGCTGATTCTTAGGTCGATCATCGCTTCTCTGAGTCTCTGCTTCTGTAGAAAAGCAAAAGAGGAGCGACGGTTCTGCTTTTCTACGGAACTGTTGCATTTGCTACAAATTCTGTCAAACTTTCTTGCCTTTTGCTGATGAACAACGGCTAAAATAACTTTAAGTTGCCGTCAAAAAAGGCTCAGCTGCTATGGACTTTGCTATTCAGAAGTCAGCTGAGGTCAATATACAGCGGATTCTAACATACACATGTAATCACACTGAAAGTAGACGATAGAATATGGCTGGCCACATTATCTTTCGCATGCATGACAAACACTGTGCTTAAGTTAACGATAATGAAAATTGTTAATCCAAGATGAAAATATATTTTATTTAAAACAAACAATGCCCGAGTGGAGCTTAAATCCAGTGAGAAATTTAAGGTTACAACATTATAGTCTTTTTTTGATTCAGTTGGAGACTATGGCAGGACAACTTAAGAATATGGCGGGCGGCTATGATCTCTTCCATGTATAGGACACTCTGGTTGAAATACATCCTAATGAATAAAGATGTAACTAGCACAGTTTATTCCAGATTACTCTGAGCCCTCAAAATTACTCCCAAAAACCCCAAACTTGTTTTATAACAAATTATGCCCCATCTTACCAATGACTCTGTGTTTATCTCTGTTTGGAGCACATGTCCTCCACTTTGTCCAATAAAGCAGCTGTCATCTTTTCAACTATGTCCTAGTATCCAGTATTCAAGTATCATCTTCAGACCGCCGTGTTTTTCCCATAAAGTTGCAACGAAACAACTCATAAGAAGACACCAAAAGCTATGTATCTTAAAATAGGAATAATAGTCCAGATGGGTCCGCCTTGTGCATTAAGACCTGAAAAAGAAGGGCTAGTCCAAGTGTTTGAACTTGCGCGGTCTTTATAGAACATCAAAAGGAGTGGCAAGGGCCATGGTGCTTGACGATCCACCGTGACGTGTCTAATGCAGCCATCAAAGCTATAGTCTGCTCACATACGGACCATATTGATTCTCGATTGATTTGCCACTACTTTCGTTTCTGACATGAGGGAGAACAAAGAGGCCTATTAGTGCTGTTGTTGTTTTCCTTTCATGTCACGAGCACTTTTGTCAAGAGGTGTCCATACGAAGCGCCTCCGCCTCAGAAATGAATAATAAAATAGAGCGATGTGTAGGAGGGTGTAAGAACGGCAGACATTATTCAAATATTTAAAGCTCCGTCCTTTGATTTGAGAGACAGATGGTGAAATAGGACCAGACGAGCTCCCTACTGTTATTTTTTTAAATGTGATAAGGGGAGCACAGAGGAAGTCTACGCTTAATGAGTCTCGGCATGAATCTGAAGAATCCGTGTAATTCAAATCGGCAATCAAACGGACTTCATTTTTATGAATACATTTAGATGGTTGAATGGAAAATCAATGCCGCAGGTTGGAACTTTACAATCTTTACATTTATTTATCTGCATAATCAATCAATGTGCAGCGTATGAGGTGAATATAATAAGATTGATCTTTGTTTAGGCTTGTTTGAATTTTATAAGAGATGCTCCCATTGGCTGCTGTTCTACACGGCTTGTCAAAACTGAATTAAAAGTTCCACAGACAAAGTGACATAAACGGCGGAATAGTGTAAATTATTTTATTAGATTTTGATTCAAGATAGTGACACCTTGTGTATTTGTATTTACGACATTCATATAGGGCTGCAACTAACTTTTATTTCTATAATTGTTTAATCTGATTATTATTTTTTCAATTAATCGATTAATAATCAGATAGTGAAGCGTGTGTAAATGTGTGGGGACCTGGTGGACTAACAAAGACAAATGCTCAAAAACTTGGCGTTTTATTGTTCTTGTTTAAACTGATGATAATACAAAAACAAAAAATCACATTTTTACAAAATATGAACCAGATTACAGTACACCACATGTGTGTGGACAGAGCGTATACACATAAAGATATATTTTTATCAAAAACACAAAATGTACTGTAATTTCTTTTACTGTTTCTGTGGATTTACTGCTCTGTCTTGGTAATAAAACCTCTTCTCTCAGCACAGGGCATGTTTCAGAGTCTAGGAATAACCCAGATAGAGATTACTGATTATTAATTAAGTTAATGATAATTTTAATAATAATCCATTAATCCGATTAGTTGTTGCAGCCCTACATTCACTGTTTAAAACCTGTTAAGGGTCATGAGAGGTCTGGCTGCTTTAGGTACACTCTGGATAATCGCAGGGCTAACACTGAAAGACATTGAGTGACAGACAACCATTCACTCTCACATTTTTTCACTATGGGTAACATAGGGTGCGTTCACACTTTTGTGTTCACTCATTGGTTCGCACTGAAACAGGAAACAATCAATTTAGTTCAATCCGTCAGCAAAAAGCCCCAGTCCACTGAGTGTTTACAGCTGGCATTTTAAAATGTGGACCAAACACAACAAATAAACCTTTAGTAAGAAACACACTAGATGGTGCTGTTAGCCCAAGTGCTAATAATGCATTTTACCATTGCATTTGACTTCCCTCAGTGCTGTATGTTTGCCCTCTGACCATGTTTTTAGTTGGACAATACTGTTTTGGTTTGTTTTTTTCTGTTCTCAGGATAAATAAACGTTAAGTGATGTTTTTGTCAACAATTTATGACGCTCTTCCTGTTCGGGCTCGTCTGTGGTCCACTTGGGGTTCACATTTCAATCAAACCGCACCAGAGTTTACTTGGAAGCGCTCCAAGACCTCAGTTTTGAAGGGGTCTCGGCGCACATGTGAGGTTCATATGTACCATTCACATTTATCTAAGTGAACTGCACTAACTGAGCCACACCACCAGAGTCCGGCAGGTGTAAACGCACCCTTAGAGTGACCAGTTCACCTGTACACGCATATCATGGGACATATGGTGGTATATAGTTATTCTGAGCAAAAAGTCATTTTGGAGATACAAGGTTTGTGCCTGAAAGCAGAGGCACACACAAGTTTAACATCCAACAAATTCACTCAGCATGTGTTTTGTGCAGGTCCTCACCTTAGATAATAACTTTAGAGATGAGATTATTCACAGACACTCAACCAGGCTTTTCAAGGTCTATTAAAATCTTTAGGAATGAAAATGGGTAAGAACAGACCAACACGGAAAGACAGAGTTAGAGTCATACAAATTACTTCCCTGCTTTAAAGTAGCACTCAAGACAAATACAATACACCAATACAAAAGGCAGTTAGTTATGGTTATACGACATGTAAGGTCTTATCACATTTAATAAGACCTAATAGTACTAATTCATTTAATTAGCACACGAGTGAATGTGTTTCTGCTGCAGTTAAAACTCACATGAGCTCATTGCTGTGCTGCCTGTGAGCCTCTGGTAAAAGCAGCTGATTGGAGTCTGTCTTCTCTCCGTTTGCAGGACAAAGTGTTGCACTGCTGCCTGTGACAGTTCTCTATCGAACTTTTTCATTGCTGTTTAACTACAAGAAGCGCGCACGCAACATGTTACAGCCTAAATGTTAAACTCCTGTTCCCACTACACAGGCTGTGAAGCTGAAAGTATAAATGAATAAAGCTCCGTCATTATCAGCTGCAGTCTACAGAGCTCAGATTTATTCACAGCTCGGAAAATGAACCCCCTCCTTTGCGCAATCATAGCTGCAATAAACACGGAAAGAGATTTTAGTAACGCTCGAGTTAGTTTTATCACAGGGTAACACAGTCCCGATGGAAACTAACGAGCTACTTTTAAAAGTAACACTAGCCAACAGCAAGTAAACAGTGAGCTGGTGATAATATATAACTAGTGTCAGCAAACGTTTAGCACAACAAGTTAACTTCATGACTACATGCCTTAATAGATTGCCAAGAATATTGGTGGTTAGATACATTCAGTTATTTATTTGCATTTGTATATGGCTTTTATATAAAGGCATTGTATGTAAGGTAGGGATAAAAAACTAAAATCTAGTTTTTTATATTTTACTGATTATTTATGATCCATCCATCCATCTTCTTCAGCTTATTTGTCAACAGTTCACAGAGGCAGCAGTCTAAGCAGAGACACTCAGACTTCCCTCTCCCCAGACACTTCCTCCAGCTCATCTGGGGGAATACCAAGATGTTCTCAGGCCAGCCAAGACACAGTCCCTCCATGGTGTTCTGGGTCAGCCCTGAGGTCTCCTCCCAGTGAGGCAATTTATGATTTAATCATGTGTTTTTCACTAGCGGTCCTGAACAGACAATTCATATGTAGTTTTATTTTGTATTTAACATCTTTCCTTTCTTCAATGCCAACACAAAACAACAGCTAAACAGCCCTGTGCATTACCCTCAGAGTAAATATAAAGCAATTTAAGATTCATGCCTTTTAGTTTTCGCCTTCTGTTTCCTTAAACAAGATTTGGTCACATTTACATGGTGCTTAAAGTCTTGTTAGAAGACACAAAAAGCGCTCTGTTAAATCAAAGCACACGGCTTACTTGCATAAATAAAAAATAGCAGCATTTCACACAGACACTACAGACAAGTATTTGAATTTGAAACAATAGTCCATTATATTTTGCCTTTAATCTAATTATAATGTGGCCTTCTCATTTTTTTGGCAGTAGTTGCCAACATTTGTATAATCCTTAAACTGCTTCTTATTTAACAATAGGCAAAGACTTTTTTTTTCTTGATATCATAATGTATCATTTAAATCATGCATAAAAGTGTGTACAAACCCAGGCAAAGTTACCAACAAACTTAGGGGATTTGAACATACAACACAGCCATTTACTATTGAAGTCTCCTGCTAATTCTCAAGCATTATAAACAGCAAAATCCTATCAGCTCGATGGCTCAGTTGAACACAAACCTTTAAGACTTGTCTACAAACCGCTCCGAGCTGCTGTCATGTTAACCTGTTTCCTTATATATTTTAATACATCTTCAGCTGTAAAGCAAAAACATCCGCCACCTTATTTCTATCAGACATAAAATAATATAGACATCCTCCTGACGCAAGCATGTCACCCTGGAGAGAAAACACAGTCATGAGGTCGGAATTAAACGTCCGCTCAGGTTTCTGAAAGCTCTCCTTCCGCTCAACAAATGTAATAACAAGTATGTGAGAGGCTTAGTCATAGTGAACAAGCCTCCATGACTTGGTGCCTTGTCTGGGAGCTGTCACGGCATCTAGCCTGAGGTGTAAAACCCAACTCAGAGATCCCTCGTCTGCGCCGGTGTCGACCAACTTCCTACTGATAAGGAAAAGGCTTTATTTATATTTATGTAAAGAGCTGAGTGTTGCAGTTCAAGATATCTGATGATGTCAAAGCCACTTGAGTTTTGATTCTCGGGTGATTACAGCGCTCCAAACGGCTCATAATGAACCAGTGACGTCTGACTGAAGCCGGGTTTAGGCAAGAGAGACCTGAGAAATAGAAGGGAAAAATCACAGGGTTCAATTAAGCTATAGCTAAGCCCCGCCATAAGAGTTAGTCACCTTTTTTTTTTTTTTTTTTTTTTACAGCTCCTCATTACACTCTGACATTCTGAGCCTAGAACTTCAGATAACACCATTAGTAACAGTGAATTCTCTGCACATTTATTCACATTTTGTTTTTATTACTTTTAATTTGAAAATAGGAAGGAAGGTCAAGGTCTGGGTGGTATGGCAGAAAAATACCATGATGATTTGAACTGTTCATTTTTCAAAATTGAAAAAAAAAAAAAATTCTGTTCTGTACAAAGTATTGGTCTGGTCTCTCGCAATCTGAGTTTGATTTCCAGGAGGCGGGGCAAATGGATGCAGATTCAACCAATCAGAGAAATGAACGACCTGACGTAAGCACAGTTTCACTTGTTGATGGATCATTGCTTAAACCCTGCCCCATTTTAGAAAAATAATTAGACCCACTTCACATACAAGTCTTACAAACTTAAATTTTTCGTGCAATCCGAATACATAACAATAATGGTAAAGAAACAGCATCACAACATATGCATTCCCCATTTTTTGTGAAAATTAAACCCCTTTTTGCATATTCATAGCGCTTTGGTATCAATCTGCTCTATCTGAAAGCAAAGACAAGGTACAACTTAACACTAGGCCTTGTAACAAAGTCTTGGTTAAAGGTTAAAATGCGTCAATTTGCAATTTTGCTTATTTCAACAACAGCAACAACCTTGTATGATTGTTTTAAGTCCACTTCCTGACACTTTGCAAAACCAATTCATTGTTGAGGTTACATAACTATCTTTATCTGGTGATAGTTGGTTGTATTTAGAGTATTCATAGTCAGCACAGCCACTATTCAAGCTGTTCAGGGCGCTAACAGTAGAAACGGTGGAAAGGTGTGCAGAGCATTCTTCAAAAACATGCTACAGGACCTCAGACGTACCGATGCATGAAATTCCTGCTCCACAGCCGAGGGGTTCCCCGTGTCTCACTGTAAATGGCGCAACCCTACTGTCTGGTGTTGTCTGATGAGATTGTGTTTAAAAGAACCGGTGAACTTATCAGCGCAGTGGGTCTGTCCGTAAAGACAAGACAAGCAGAGAGGGGGCGACTCAATGGAGTGATTGTTTGTAAAAATGTTCTGTTGAGTTGAACTATGGATTGGATGTTTTTCCAAAGCAGTGGCAGGATTAGCAAACCTTTGAAAAGATCTGGTAGGCCTTGAGGTTGAGACATTCTGTAGCCCCTTCACAATTGTCATACAGCAATACAGTGGTCCCTCGTTTATCGCGGGGGTTACGTTCTAAAAATAACCCGCAATAGGCGAAATACGCAAAGTAGTCAGCTTTATTTTCTACAATTATTATACATGTTTTAAGGATGTAAAACCCCTCACCACACACTTTATACACTTTTCTCAGACAGGCATGAACATTTTCTTACATTTCTCTCTTGTTTAAACACTCTCAAAGTTCAAACCTTAGCATCTTCCTTTGTCTTTTGGGTGCAACCGCAGGTGCCTTTGTCGGTGCAGAACGTTTCGTCGACATTGTGGGTTTTGTCGGAGAGAAAACTTGCAAACATACAGCACTTCAGAGTCACACTGCTAGCAATCGAACATTTATGTCAATTTGACAAACCGAACGCATTCTGTACTGTACAAGAGACACGGCACGGAGGAGACTGATTGACAATGGTCTACAGTCCCTTAGCCAATCAGGACGCAGAACACGATGCGTGAGTTTTCCCTTAGCCAATCAGGACGCAGAACACAATGCGCGCAAAATTGCACTAAAAAAATCTGCGAAACAGCGAGGCCGCGAAAGGTGAACCGCGTTATAGCGAGGAACTACTGTACTTCAAACGAGAAAAGAAGCCAAACATGTGTTTTTGACATGTTCTTTGGGTTTAAAATCTTTACTGACAAACTTACATGTACTTTAAATGTGAGTTTTTGTCTTCATATTAATGTTAAGGATGTATGCCTTTAATTTACTTAAACAAATGAGAGCAAAACCGTTCTCACAGTTACTGTCAGTTCACACAAATTATATCAGCAAAAAAGTAAGTAGCTAGCACGTACAGCCTGGTACGACATTCATCTCATTTGTGTTACCAAGCCGGCAAAATAAAAGATTAATTTGCTCATTTTGTTTTAATAATAATTGGTTGTTCAAATATTGACAAAAGGCAGTGTGGATCAACCATTCTGTCGCTGTTTTTAGATTTTTTTAACTGTTAATTAAATTGTTTCAACACATATATAACGATAACAGGAAGAGAAATAGTGCAATACTCAATACATTGCAAACACTTGTCTGGCATGTATCTCAAGATTGCAACAAGCAGAGACAGAGCTTGTTTTCACTGTTGTGTACTCATTACAGAAATATAATTTAATGGAATTATTCAGTCTATTACAAATAACACAGTCTATGCTACACAAGTCCAGATTAATGCGTATTTACTTCAACAAATAGCCTTGGCTTGGTCCACCTCAATCACAGCACTGTCACTGTTACAATGTAAAAGGCTAATAAAAATGTCTGGAGAGGGTACGGACTATGATTAAAAACTCTACAGGGCTACCACAATATTAATGTACATCACTTTTTTATCTTCTGAAGCTTCAATGTAATTTCCTTGGCATCTGTACGTCTCAACTTAAATGTCTTTGTATTCTTAGCACGAACGCAGACACAAACTTTCCACTCTTCGGTCTGGCCTTCAGCGAAATCTGTGTCATTTTTGGTCACACTCAAAGGGGAACATTTTTGGCGGAGAGAAAGACGACTAAAGCAAACATTAAACGTTTAAATCGGGTAAACATCCTTCACAGACGGAGCCTTTTTATGAGTGAATGCTGAATCCGCTATAAATACTCGGCTATGTTATAATTGTTTTCCTCTGCCATGTGAAGGAGTGAGCGGCGCAGTGACGGACCACATCACTGGGAAAGCCACTGCACCTCAGAGCCTGGGCTGGCTGCCTTATTGAACGCACTGTGAAGCCAAAACACACAAGCACTCGCCACTCAGAGAAAAAAAACAAAAAAAAACTCAAAAGGGGTTCGGGTGGCAGCTAATTTTCATGGGAGCAATCACAATGTGTCCAATATAAACGGTGACATAGACAAGTAGCAAAAACTCAGCTATTAATATCACAATAACCACCAAGGGCTCTCTTTTACCACATTTTGAAATTCATGTAACATCTGTTCATATTAAATCCTAACATTTCTCACTTTAACGTTGACTTTCCAACAGTTTTTTTCTTGTAACTGAGGAAGACTGTTTGGCTAAATGGCGGCAGAAATTTTATCTGGGAAAGTGTCTATTCCAGCACTGGCCACATCTACTTAAACAGTGCAAAAAAGATAAACAAATATGGTTAAAAGGAGAGGAAAAGTGAAATACTGAGGGATTGCAAAGGACTGACACTGAATTCAGAGCTAGAGGTTTAAGCTAAGCTCTGAACTTGAGTTTGATGTAATGTGGCAATTGGTTCAGTTTTCTTTTTCTTTTAAAGTTACCAAAAGCAGACAAGTGGCTGTGTTGTTGGGGTTGGGAAGGTGATGGATGGAATTATCTGCACCACTGCACCTTTATTGATTTTGGGATTTTTTCCAAAAATGGCTGTATTGATCATCTGGTCGACTGCTAAGCTTTCTAAAACGGAAATGGCGATGTAGATAGATCATTTCAAACAAAAACGGACCAGGGCGCCTGTAGAAATAAAGATGTCTTGCTAGCACCTGCTAACTAGCTCTGAAAACACAGGTAGCACAGTAAACAAACAAATAAATAAATAAAAATCTAAATATACTAGGGCTGTCTCTGATGCTGCTAGCACTCAGAGGAGCTTAAATTATACCAATGGCTCTGCAATTGGATAAAAAACAACTACAAATCACCAGAGAAAGTGTGAAGAGTCATGAAATTAACATAAACTCTAATGTTGTAGTGTGAGTGTCATGCCATGTACTTGTTAATTTATGCAAATTAGCCCTGTGCTACAAATTAACAGCTTTTTTTTTTTTTACATTTTTTAGCAGTGTGTAAACTATACCAGACCACATATCCGGCGACAGAGAAGCTTAAAATTAAACTGCTTAATTTTCACTGATTAGCTTTTGTTATTTTGGTGTCGAAAAATATTTAATTTCATACATTTTATTTATTTATTTATTATTTTTATTTTGTTTATTTAGTTATTTTATTTTTGCTAAATTGCCTTGCCCTTATATAAATTGTTTATTTCACTCACTGACCAAACTGTACTTGATTTCCCGAGACCTTGTTTTCAAATGTTGTCGTTGTCCCTATTGTATTAAGCGTGCAAATGACCTCTCACCAGCTCTAGGGGGTTTTGAACGTCTCGTCGGTTCTAGTGGAAATGAATCTGTCGTGACAAACAATGCCCCGCCAATTACAGGAGACTTGTTACTAGGCGCAATGATGTTCAAACACTGCGTTATTGTTGCCGTAACTGCAGGGAGATGCATTTAAGGAACAAGAGGGTAATCACTAATCAGCGCAGCCTGTTGTTAGCGACCCTGTCAGTCCCCGGTGGCGCTGTTATGAAACTGTCAATACAAGTGTCAGTGCCCTCTAAACCCAGAACCCCCCCTCCTTCCACCTATCGCTCTTCCTTTGCAAATGAGCCTCACATGAAACCAATTTGTATTTCAGCAAATCGACTGGCCGTGCAATCATTCCACAAGTGTGACATGTACGCAGCAGAGGGCCCATTAAATCGATGAAGGTCGAGGGTAGTTTTGGCGTTAAATATGTTCTTTTTCCTCCCTGTTCATTTTTGAAGGCTCTTACCAGGCAAAATACATGAATGATGAATAAGATTACACAAGGAAGAAGGCTGCAGCCACAGTAGATTGACTTTACAACAGTGATCTAAAACAGAATAATAAAAACACCGGACTACAGCTGAGCTACATGAACCAGGGCTCTAATAACCAGGTTAAACAAGAGTACAAGTATAAAGGTACAAATCAAGACTGGTGCAAGAATAAAGCGGAATTCAATCCAGGATTACTAAACTAGGACTAAACCATATCTGAATATACAAATCCAAGCAGGACAAAACTAAAACCAAGAAGTAAATCCAGACTAAACCATTAAATGCAAAACTAAATCTAATCCCTCGACAACAAAACTAAACCCAGGACTAAGACTAAACAAGGACTAAGTATGAACATGAAAAAAGTACAAAAATTAAACCAAATTCACAAATAATACAGGTTTAATCCCAGGTTTAATCCTAGAATAAAAACAAGAGCAGAACTAAACCTAAACTGATATAAACTTGAACTTAAAGGATTAAACCAGCAGCACATTCAGGACTAAAGCAGATCTAAACACAAGACAAATGTCATGACAAAACCTGGACAAACTAAAACTAAAGTTGGCTTGGAGCAGAACTAACCCCAGGACTGGGATTAAACCAAGAATGAATCTGAAAAAGAATAACTCTAGGACTAAACTGGCACAAAATCCTGCACCAAATCTAAGACTAAAGCAGAACTTAACCCAGAACTACAAAGGGCTGTGACTAAACCAGGACTAAATCTGTACTTAACTAAACCTGGGACTGACAGATTTAACCAGAACTAAACTAAAGCTGCATGAAATCTTGCATCAAAGCAGAGAATTACACAGGAATTCGACTAAAGCAGAACGAAAGCTACGGACCGACTAGGATTTAACCTTGGACTACGATAGGACTGAACCTGCACCAAATCTAGAAGGACTGACTTCTATACTACATCACAAATAGGAAAAAGCAAAGGAAAACAATCCCAAGACTAACTCGGACTAAACCTAAACTAAAATGGGTACTTAATAGGACTAAACTTGCACAAAATCTAAACTTAAACCCATTTACTCCAAGAACTGGCACTAAATCCAAATAAGGAGACAAGATTAAACCACGAGGACAGCAGAACTAAACCTAAACCTAACCCAGGACTAAACCTGCACCAAATCAAGACTAAACCCAGGACTGGGACTAAACCAGAACTCATTTCATTAACTTTGGGACCAAAACCTCTGACTAAACACAACTAAACTAGCACTGAACCAGGTGCAATCCCAGCATCAATCCAGGACATAAACACCATCCACTCTGCTGCTTTTCCAAATCAATTTACAATGTGTTCCATGACTTCCAACGAACAAATACGAGATAAACCCCCACTGTTAGATTCCACAGCTCTCTGCATCATCTTGAGTGACATTCAGCAGATGATTACATTGTCTTGAGGCAGCTTGCCACTGGCTGATCCCCTGATGCTCAGAGTCTGGCAGTAACGCGCCTCTGACAGCTCCTACAATCCGGTTTGCGCACAATCAAAGCGTGACCCGGGTCCACTTACCAGGCACACGGCGCTGAGCAGCGAGATGAGCCCAAAGTCCAGGTAGAAGAGCAGCGGAGAGGATCCCATCCCTGACCCCCGGGGCGAGTCCAGCGGCACCTCCGAACAGTCTTCCTCTTTCACTTTCTTCCCTCCACGTCCAAACGCGCGCTGCCGAGCCGATTTAATCTACTTAGCTGTCTTGCGAGCGCGTTTTTTTACTCCATTTGGCTTGTCGCTGAGGCTGACTGCTGCTTGTGAAACCATAACTCTGTAATCGCCTCGCTCTGCTGGCTACACTCTTCCCCCCACCGTTTAATTTCCTCTAATCTGCTATATACACTCAAGCTTTAGCCCCTCTTTTATTTCTTTGCATATGTCTTTTTCTTTTTTCTCTCCTCTCCTCTTCTTCTGAAATTACATCCACATGTCAGAACTATTTACGTCTGCCTCTCTCTGCGGTGGGAAGTTCAAATGATTCTTTGTAGGGAAGAAACCAACGCTGTATTTTTAGGTCTTTAAAAAAAAAAAAAAATCCCCTCAGACTACAAGTTAAGCGCTTCAGTATGGAGCCGTGCGCTTTAGCGTCTTTCCCCACTTTCTCTTTTAAAACTGTGTCAGAAAAATGTGCATCCTTCCATCACTACTGTCGGATTTCGACCCATTCATGTCACCATCAATCGGAATACACACTGACAGAGGCGGCAGCGTGGACGCAAACTACTTACTACGAGGAGGAAAGCAACGGCGTCGTGCGTAAAGAGCGTGTCGAGACGCGGCGACGAAGGGGAGAAGAAGAAGAAAACAAAAAGAAAGAACAAAAGTTTGAAGTTTGTCGCGTGGAGTGGGAAGCGTGTACAGATGTGGCAAGCGGCAGGTCGTGTTCAGTAGTGAGTATGTGGATGGAAAAGGGGCGGGAGTGACGGAGTTGAGGGGCGGGAGTAGGGTGGAGGGGGGCAGGTAGCGAGGGGGGGGGGAGAGCGTACGGCGCGCCGATTGGCTCGCCCGCACTGACGTCGGACGAAACCACGACTCTGAAATGACATATTTTCTCACCCCTCAAACAAACTCTACATTGAGCAGATCGCAGAGCCGTTGCCAAACCACTTTTTTCCCCCTGCACTCTCTCAAAAGTTGCATCTAGCGGGCTTGGATTACCGGGATATTACACAGAAGATGTTCGTTGAGTTTGGAGCTAACATTCACTAATGCTGCACTGATGTTTCCCCCAAAAGTCGGATAGATTACAAGTGTTGTTCTTGAATGCGTAGTATTTTCTGATACAACGTGACACGTGGGAGTAAAAATAGGAGTTTACATTAAGAGCAGAGGTGCTGTTATTTCTCAAGGCTAAAGGCTCGGGGAGGAACACAGTCATGGCTGTGCATAAGTCCAAATGTACACTGCTTGGCAAATGAAAAAAAAAAATGCCATAAAGTCTCAAAATGTAAAATTAAATGCTGAAAAATGAGAAAAGTAAATGAGAACATCAACCAATCAAAGCAGCATTAATTCTTCTAGCTACATTTCAAGTGTTTGGAAGGTAGGTTGTTCACAAAAGTGGTTTAGATTTTGCTCAAGGATTAGTCCTAGATGTAGTCGCTGTTTAGTACAGATTATATATAATTGTAATTAACTCTGTCAGAGGCAAAAAAATGACTGAGTATGAACAAAAAAGTACAAAAACTGAACCAAATTCATGAATAATACAGATTTAAACCTAACAAATCCCAGGTCAAATCCTAGAATAAAAAGCAGAACTAAACCCAGGACTGATCAGGACTTGATATAAACTTGAATTTAAAGGATTAAACCAGCAGCACATTCAGGACTAAAGTAGATCTAAACACTAGACTAATGTCATGACAAAACCTGGACAAACTAAAACTAAAGAACTAACACCAGGACTGAGATTAAACCAAGAATGAATCTAAATCTGAATAAATCTAAGACTAGCTCTAGGACTAAACTGGCACAAAATCCCTAAAGAAGACTAAACCCAGGATTAACTAAGATTTAACCCAAAACCTGCACCAAATGTAAGACTAAAGCAGAACTTAACCCAGAACTACTAAACCAGGACTGAAAACGCTGCATGACATCTTGGGATTAGTCCTAGATTTAGGATATTACAGTACCAACATGTATTTACAGATTACATAGAATCGTAACTTACTGTGTCATATTACAGCACGGAAAAAATGTGGAGGAAATCATTTAGATTCAGGCAAAACATGGATTACTCTGGTTATGTTGCAGGGTCAGTTGTTGAATTGGATTGGGCCTTAGTCATTCACTTATTCTGTACAGGAAATAATAATAGTCTAATTATCAGCAGATCCATAGTTTGGAGAAGCAGACAGGAGCAGTGACACAGGTTTGTGACGTTAAAAGCCAGCAATAGAGTGAGTCAAACCACATTTTTATCGCAACTAATATTTCCAATACTCCATAAATAGGATGTCACGGGCCATTTTGCTGAATCCGCAATGATTCTGTTGTCGATTGGCCTCTCGTTTACACAACGCTGGTGTTTTCACGGCATGAAAACGCAAACTTTTCAATCCAGTGTGGCTGAAGTAGCAAAAAAACACCACCCCCTACTGGTCTGGCATATGTACTACATTGTTTGGGGCTTTTATGGTGACTGTTGCATGTTCCTGAGCAGTGTTCTCGTTTAAACGGCCCTTAAGTAGGTATTTACATGCATCTGCTTTTTTTTTATTCTGTTCCTCATTAATAAAACCAGAACTATTCATTTGCATGGGTCTAAATCAAAATACGGACTGCATCTCAATAATATAAATTGGTCACAGAAATCAGTGTTTTAAATGGTTAATGTATAACATCCGTTTTTACTGGCCCTGTTTACAGTAGGACAGGGTTTAGTGCTGCTCCTGTCTGCTTCTCCAAACTGGGAATGTGCCGATAAGTATCTACAATAAGGAATGAACAAGCTATGGACCATACAGTAAAAATGATGGTGTTTAATACACTTTAAGAGTATAAGCTTGGGTTCAAAGGTCGTATTCAGATTCAGTTAAAAGTTCACCCTAGGATTTCACAGCATAGCAATGTCCCAGTCTATTATCTATATTCACTGAGTATTATAACAATTATCTCATGCTCATGCCTTCATTATGTAAAGCAAATAGGGTCAATGATGGCTTTTCTGACCCCGAGGCTTGTTCTATAGGTCTAGCTCGGTCACTGTGTGTCTTCACGACAAGTCATGTGTGAAGACATCTGACTGTTTGATTATGAGGAGGCCTTGTCATCACTGCATTAACGACAGAGGCGACACATTTGCCCCGCAGCCTGGAGGGAAATATGGATTAATCATCACACCAATGATAGCCATTGCATAATAATCCTACTGGTGATGGCGGGAAGGGTTTTTGTGGAACAGTTCAGACACTAAATCAACATCAGATTGTCAACAACTATTTTGAGTTCGATGGTCGTATTTTGAAGTTACTGAATTGATTCCTTTTTTTTTTTGTTTAATTGTGTTATTCTTTTCAACACATCAGCAATATTCTACAGGCTTCTGAAGACTATTTAAAAATAAATCTGGCTTGTAATGATCCCAGGGCTGTTAACTTTAGAGCAGAAGTGTCAAACTCAAAGTGGTGAGGGGCCACAATAGTCAATAATAATCCTTTCAGGGGCTGAAGATGGAGATTAAATTTTGAGAAATTGCATCTTGAACAGGTTTTAGTTGGATTTGAACAGATTTGAGTTGGATTCAAACAAGTTTCAGTTGGATTACAACAGGTTTTAGTCAGATTTGGACAGGTTTTAGTTGGATTTGAACTGATTTTAGTTGGATTTGAACAGGATTTAGATAGATTTGAACAGGTTTTAGTCAGATTTTAACAGGTTTTACTTGGATTTAAACAGGTTGTAATAGGTAGTAGTAGTAGTATAATCTTTGTAGCAAAAATCAAAACCATCTAAAACCTGTTCAAATCTATCTGAAACCTGTTTGAATTTAACTTAATGCCAAAAATAAACTACTAAATGTATTGAAGGGCCGCATTTGGCCCCCGGGCTTTGAGTTTGACATGTGTGCTTTAGAGGAACAGCTCAAGCTAACCATAGGCTCTGTTGGAACACTGTGTGAAATTATACAGACCACAGCTGAACAAAGTGGAACACATCAGTCAGAGTTTTCAATATAGCGTAATTGCTTTAAAATAACTTTTCTTGCACTTGTCTGTAGTGGAAATGACTTTTTTTCCACGTTAGAACTCCATAACGTAATGGAATCGAGTTTTTCTTGCTACAGGTGCCCAGAGTGGACAAACTGAGCAACGCTAGGGGAAAACCACATTGTCGTTTCCCTATAGATGCCACCAAAACTTACATATTGCACCTTTAATACCCCAATAACTGGTGAAAATTCCTGTTTGCGTGTTCTTTTTTCTTTGTATGGTGCGTCTGTGTCATAAAGTGCACTGCTGGTGTTATAGTCAGAGTAAGCTGTACACATAATATTCCTTTATTTCTGAAGTGCTGCCTTAACCCGAATGTGGACATGCATGAAAATCTGATGTTTGTGTTAATGTGTTGACAGTGTCTGCAGCCTATCGTTAGCACTTAAAAGGCACTGGTGTGTCATTAGGGGCGCGTAATGTCATCGAAACGATACACGGACAAAACAAAAGCAGCTGTATTTTCAGTTAATATGGGTTAAAAAAAAAAAAAAAAGTGGCGTATAGACTTTACATATATCTGCATAACCCTCAAGCTCTGTGTGTTACTTTAAAAATGCATTTGTATAATGTCTATGGTTATAATGACGTGTGCATTTTACCTCAGTGTAAGGATTTGCAGCTCTAGCGAAGTGCATGCTAATCTCTTCTATGTTGTGTTATGTGGTGTTCTGTTGAAGTCCTAAGCATCCAGTCACTTGTAGCATGTAGCCTTTAGCTGGTGTCGCATATACATCTGCTTATCTCTCCACTCACACATGTTCTCTACCCACTCACTGACAGCATACACACGTAGCTGAGTGGTTGCCTTTTGACAAAATCATTTTATTGATGCAGAATATTCAAGTTATGGTGGGTAATGTCACATGTTTTGAGAATGAATGTTTTTTTTTAAATCACTTAAGCTGTAAGATTTTTTATTTTTTCAAAAATATGTCGAAAATCATGGGTTCTACAAACATCCCAAAAACATTCCTTAGACATTTAGTAAATAGATTTTTTTTTTAGTTTCTCAGAATGATGACTCATCAACTCAATATTGAGACTGATAAACTGAATCAGAATTTTGACGTACATCCTGATATTTCTTCATTCATTTTCAGCTCGTAGGCTGTGCCGTGGCAGCCTTGAACCATGCCTTTCATTTTCGGGCAAATTTCTCAAGCAATTTCAACCCTTTTTTCGACTTAGGTGCTTCATTATACCCCTTTGCCTCCAAATTCTAAAATGTTAATCTCCCTCTCTCTCCAGAAGTGTTCTCCCTTGGCAACACCTGTGACATTTTGCCCCCAGTGAAAGTGATGACGAGCTGTCGGCAACTGGAGTGCGGTTCTGCGCTATCGTGCTATTTTACACATAGGTCACAGAGGTGCTGCGAAGATTTGTCAAACTCCTAGTGTTATCATTTCATCATGGGTTATTCTGAGCGTGAGCCTAATTGGATGTTTACGGTAATGCTTATCATCGGCCTATTGTTATGCCTTCAAATCTAATGTGTGTCTTGACAATAAGGTATTTCCTTTGTGATTGTCCCCAACTGTGCAGCTACAGCACACATCATAACAACTGCATTTGTTTCTCTGTGTGATACAAGCTTAAGATACGTAGGCAAAAGGAAAAAAGGAAACTTGCAATTGCTTTGTACCGTAGTTATTATTTTCCCAATAAATGTAGAGAAAACAAAAACGTGTCTAAAGTAATTTTTTTTACATTTGTGTTGTTTACTGTTTTGCAAAGGAGGCAGAATAAAATGGAAGAACCCATACCCTTCACATCACATGTTTCTGCATAGACCTACTGTATGTGTGTGACATTTCATCTAAATGCAGGCTTTTTGGATTAGTGATGCATATGCTAATCTATTTAGGAAGATCTCAGTTTGAGTCTTAAATGACAAAACACAAGTCATGTCAATTTTTGTCTTTCATGTCCTGTAGCTTAAGTGCTTGAATATATTGCACAGCTATACCGATCCACTCATTAGTCTGAACTACCCACTCACTGACAGCACAAGCATGTGATCAGATGAGCCAAATCCATCACGTTAAATGCAGAATGTTTCGTGGCTAGTGCCCTTATTTTCATTTTCTGCATTGCCGAACTACGCATCCAGCTCATGTTGTAAACAAACCAGATTTATAATTAGACTTGTAGCATTGTTCAACACATTATATATTACACAGATGTAAATAAATCCAAAATATCACAATAGTGCTAACCCATTTGTTCAGTAAACAACCCAAAATAGCTCTGTTGTATAAGAAAGGTTAAAATGGACTGACACATTACATGCATTATCCATGACACAACTCATACACCACCATATGTGACACTAACTATAGAGTCATTCACTCCCATGTATGCTTTTATCACAGACAATGCAACTGTACTTGACAAGGCTAACGCATGTCTGCTCTTAAGGGCTCCACAGAAGCACTTACATACTCATAAGCAGACTGTTTGATGCTTTTTACATTCCTGGTCTTTACAGTAGAGTTCAGACTAGAGTGTAGAGATCAGAGACACTTTTATGCACCTGTAAGGCTAACATTTTTTCCCACCTACAGTATATTCTGTTTGGTAAGCCTTGTGTCCTGTTTATACTCCACCAGAGACAGCAAACTGGTGAAATACTGTCGTTAAAAATTGTGGCAGAAGCCTATTGTTTACATGTCACATACAGTAAGCTCTTTATTCGACTAAAAGTAACTGGAGAAAATGCTAACGAATGATGAGGAGGAGCAGCGGTTCTACTCCGAGCTCCTCACTCTATCTCGAACCACCCTTCAGAGGAAACACATTTTAACTGCTTATAATGTATGTGAGATCTTGTCCTTTTAGGCATGACCCACAGCTCATGAGCAAAGGTGAGAGGAAGAATGAGCGGTCATTTGAGAGTTGACTTCCATGTCCCTCTACTACTGCTGCCCATTCCACTTTGCACTTGACCTTTGTGCTCCCTTTTGTGAGTGTGAAGTCAACAGAAAGGTTGTCCCCACCTACTGATGCTCACCTTCGTGCCTCAGCCAGTAAACAGACTCCAGGAGGGGGCCCGAGTGATGCCAATCAGGGCAACAGAGCCAATCTTGATTTTGACTTTTGAACTGCTCACAGTACGGCCCATCTAAGATCCGTTTACCCTGGGAGACCCTCCAGGGGCATTTACCCTCTGAAAACATGAAAACAATGTGCATGAGTGAATCTGTCACTTGAAAAAATCAAAATTTTAAATTGGACTGAATTTCAAAAATTAGCTTGATTTAAGGGTAACACATAATTTAGCTTTTAAATGAGTAAAAGAACCACCTCTGAATGTGTCACAAGAGGGTCTGTGAGAGGAGAATGTGTGATTCCAATGGCTTAAAACACTTTTAGTCAGTCGGACTGATCTGTGAGAGGCTCGAGAGAATGAAATTTAATTCAGACAACATCAAACGGTCAGTGACAAAAAGTGTTTTTTGTGTTTATTTCTTGTGCTCATCATTGTTATTTAACATTTAGTTGTTCAGTAGTAATGAACTCTATTGTTTTGTCTTATGTTTGTGCAGAACTGTCCATGTTCTGTGTTTGTGCAGTGCCCTTAATTACGTGTATTTTAAAGCCCTTTTAACAACCAAGGTCAGGGGATAACAGATGAAAAACAGCCGTTTGGCTAACTCTGACTTTTTTAACTCACGTTTAATCATGTGTTTTATGAAACGGCATTGTCCCCGTTCAAAATACGAATTTAATCTAATGTACTGAAACTCAGAGTTTTCAAAAGGCTGCATTTGCTGTGACCTAAAGAACCGTTGCATGTTTACAGAAGGTGAAAACGCAGAAAAAGCTCAATTTTCAGAGACTCACACCACTTCAGACTCCCCATGCCGGCAATGCACACTACTGAGCAAGTTGAACTGTAAGAATATCCCATGGTTAGCATCAGTTACACTCAAGACAAAAAATAAATACATTTTAGGAAACAGGGCAGGAACAAGGACAAACTCAGTGATACCAAGGAACCATTCTAAAATTCATGAGTGAAAAACTGGTTAGCTTGTTTTGGAGGAGGACAGGGCACAATCAGTGTTTTGGGAGGTCTCGTCTGCAGGAAAACGTTTTTCATCCAATCAATATAATGATGTGAAATCAGTGTTTGGCCAGTTCTGATTTATAACCAGCAGACCTCTTCATCTGAGGGTAGAAAATGAGTTTTATTCATAAATGAGTCCAAGACCTTTGTGTGTCATTTATTTTGAAGAACTGAAAAAAAGTGCATTGCTTTGTATATCCTCTGTTTCACGCTGCAGTCACCTCAAAACATGGCATGATTCAAAAAAGTAATAATGTAATAGTTTTGTTGTATTGAAGTGGAATTCAAAGTAACATTTTCATTTCCTGTTTGTGTGCAAGGGTATTAGGTAAAGTCTGAGAAATCCAATTTAAACCAGTTCCTTTTCTTATCCTTAACTATTTGCCTTTGGTGCTGGAACATAACAATTTCACAAATAATAATTCAGTGTAAGTTTAGACAAGCAACCCTTTCTGTTTGGTTTGAATATGCATTTAACAGTTTAGCTATTTATTTCATATACTTGTATTCTTGATTTTTTTTTTTTATCAATTTAACAAAACAAGTAGGACTAAGACATGAGCATGCCTACTTTAACTTGCAGTCATCAGCTTTAATTGAAAAGTTAGTATTAGGGTCAGCAACTGAGCCCGTACATGGGAAAAGGTTGCAATAATTGCTATTTTACTCTGAAACTTGAGCCGCCAGCTCCAAAAGGAGCATAAATAATAAATACTGAAAGCTGTAAAATTAAAACAACAAATCAAAAATGTCTATGTTGACTCAAGAAACCAATTTCCTGCAGAAAATGACGGTTCTCTTAATTGAAATGTTTATTAGCCCTAGCCTTAATTGGACTCCTGCTTGTGCACAGTCCCTATAACTTTTGTTTTCCCTGTGTTCTGCACTCTAAATCTGACCTGTCTGCTAACCTACCCCTGACCCGGTTAACTGCAGGGCATGTGTTTCTATGGTGATCTAACCACGCTAAAATATGAGCCATGTTTGTGACACTGGAAATACTGAGCTTAGGCCCAACAGAGCTTAATTTCACTTCATATTCAATGGTCAACCATAGGGAAGATTGTAGAGGAAAACTAGGGAGTGTTATAACATATATATACATATAATACATATATAATAAGTTGTAGCACATAATACAGTACAGGGCAGCACAGTACATGGCTGTATAGTATAGTATAGTATAGTATAGTATAGTATAGTATAGTATAGTATAGTATAGTATAGTATAGTATAGTATAGTATATGCCCAACACTTAAAGAGAACTGTAGTGTTATCCTCTCTTCTACTGTGCCTCCTGCAATATTTTTCTTAAAAAATAAAAGCTCAACTTTAATTGAGAACTCGGTCGGTCGGTCGGTCAGTGACTGAGCATGTTCACAGGGACATGAGTTGAATCATATCACTTTTTTCACAGAACCTTGAGTTGCCAGGTCCAGACCAAAGAGAACAATTTATAAAAAAAAAAAGAAAAATTATAAAGGTGATGTTGTTGACTCAAGAAAGCAATCTCCAGCAGAACGTGTGTGTTCTTTTGATTCATAGTAGCTGGTTTATGATCAGTAAGGGTAATACCAAAAAGGTAGGACCTCTATATCACTGCTTTTTCAAATATAACATAGCTATACTATGTCATTGACTTCTTGTAATCCTACACAAAAATATATTAATATAGCTCTTGTTCTATGAAACTGGAAACTAGACATAATGAGGTAATGTCAGCTTTTTTTTCAAAACAAACTTTGTACTACCTTCCCCGGACTCCCTTATTTTTCTCAGTTGTATGCTTAAAGTGCAGTGTGTGCAATCTGAACATATATTTTTTCACACTAAAACAATGGTTTGCAGAAATGTCCAGTAAGAATATACATGCCTTGAAGAACCAAAACAATGTGACATAGTAAAACTGGCAGCTTTTTCGGCTGCAGAAATGTGGCCACTGCACACGTCCCTGATTTACTGAAGCGTATAGGGACCTCAGTTTAATTAATTGACAATATGTGAGCTGCTATGAATAAACATGCTACGAGCAGACATGTGACCGTCCATTCACTGGTCTGCCATGCGGAACAGTGCACCCCAGTGTGTCTCTGTGGGACGCTCAAAACACTGCAGAAAATCCATAGCATTTGTTTCAGTTTCAATCTCTCTGGACTCCCACCTCTGTGCTGCTCTCTCAAAGGTTAACTATGCCTCCGAGCCTGTATTTCTGCCACACTACAGTCTGCTTCTGATATTTGCTATATCTAGAAATCCTCCAGCCTTCACCTTGTAACCTCATGGCAGAGCATTCACTATCATGTCTATCACCAAAGCAGTCCCTTATGACACTTGGCATCTATCTGCCATGATTAATATCCACTACAGATCCCCGGTGCATGGCAAATGTCATCCACTTATTGCAACAAAACACATCAAGCTCAGTCCATTTGGCAGCTAAGGGTGCAAAATTATATATATTGAATAATTTTCTACCTCTTCTCCTTTATGGGTCAACAGCAAGCAGCATAGCACAGCTGCTTTGAGCATGAGGCTTGAAAGTCACCAGTTAATTGCAGCGCTAACACTTAGGCCAAGTTTTACTAAGCTGCACAATTTAGCAAGGGCCAATTTGCAGTTGTGTGGAAGCCAGAGGCCTATTTAGCAGCACATTTACTAAAAGAGCCAGCTCGTTTCAATGACCAACGTTAAGTCCTACAATGCACAACAGCACTTTTGCTTTGAGCACGAGGCAAACCAATTAGAGCGGCTTTGTGACATGCATTTATCTACCCTACATTGTGTCACGTCATCATCAAAAAGATGCTCCTTGAAGCTGCAGCAGGAGGAATGCTTCTTACCATAAATTGATAGTAAAAATAATGTTATGTTATGTTTAGGACAGCTTTCTGGACTTTTGAAAAGCATCAGAACCTGGCATGAGGTGAGTAAGAGTCAAAGTCTGGCATAAATGGTGCACCTGAGTGTGAACCTCACTCAACTGAAGCCAGGAAATGATTAAATGTGCAGCGTACTGATTTATGTCTTGAATTTGAGGAAAGTTGAGTAGTCATCTAACAGCATATTGTAAAAATCATCTGAAAAAACAGACTTTTTGACGTCATCCAGGCTTAAAAATGAACGTTTTTGATAAATGAGAATGTTCAGTGCATCCCAGTGAGCCAATTAAGTGTATGCGTACATTCTGACAACGTATTCAGTTTGAGCAATTCAAATTCAAATACAGAATACTCAATTTCAGTTTCTATGGGCACAGTTATCAGCCCATACATCCAGTGCTGGAAAAGACAGTCTTTATTATCAGTGGCCATCACATCCTTGTTGACATCGGTGTGTTGTGATTGGCCAAATCTTCCAGTATGTGCTGGACATTCTCGATGATTAAAATCCTTGATAATAAAGTCTAGATGGCATTTTAAAGTTCCAGTCCCTGATTTACTTTTTGACGTCCCTGTCTCATCTCCACCATTCTCCTCCAACAATAGCGTAGTAACTTGTCCTGCTTCTTTGTTTAAAAAAAGGTCAAACTGGACCAATTTTTCATGTTTAGAGCTTACCTGAAACTTTTATCTTTGGAGTTTACCGTTGTAGAGTAGTGATCCTGTAATTATCTCATTAAAGACTGTGTCGAAGCATTGCCAGCATTTATCCATGTTTAATTTGTTTCTTGTTTCTTTTTATTTATTTATTTTTTTACTTTTTTGAGCTGTTTCACTGTAAAATAAGACGTATTTTGAAATGGAATAACCCATTTTTTTGGTTTATTTCCTTGGTCCTTCCTTGTTGACATCAGTGTTGACCAATGGGAGCGATCCTTTTTACAGAAAGCGAGCTGTGATTGGTCAAAATCCTGCTGTGGGTTGATCTTTCTCACTAAAATCCTTCATTATATATCACGTCTTAAGGTCTTATTTTTAAACAGATGATTCCTGTTACAATAAGTTGTTAGTGATTAAACTGTCAAACTAAACGCAACAGTAAAAAAAAACAAAAAAAACAAAACAGGTAATTCCCATGTATGTGTCACAGATGATTTCTATTACAATATGCCATTAGATCAGTGGTGTCAAACTCAAAGTAGTGAGGGGCCACAATAGTAAATAAGAATCATTTCAGGGGCTGAAGACTGTTACAAATCCAAGTAAAACTGCCTCAGATCCAAGTGAAATGTTAAAATCCAACAAATATATTTTTAGGTCCATATAAAATCAGTTTAAATCCAAATAAAACCTGTCCAAATCCAACAAAAATCTGTCTAAGTCCGAATAAAACCTGTTCAAATCCAACTAAAATGTGTTCAAATCCAACCAATACCTGTTCAAACCCAACTAAACCCTACTTAAGGCAATATAAAACCAGTTCAAATCCAACAACAACCTGTTTAAGTCCATATAAAACCTGTTCAAATTTAGCTAAAAACTGTCCAAATCCAACTAAAACCTATTGTTCCCTACTTATCTTTCAAACAGTTCAGTGCCTTTTGTAAAGTCCCAAAGATAATACCTACCAAATGCATTGAAGGAACATATAAAACATTGCAAAGGGCCGCATTTGGCCCCTGGGCCTTGAGTTTGCATTAGACTTTTACACATTTTTTCTCAAATACAAGAAAAATAAATTGGGTGAATTCTTTTGAAGACATGCTTTTGTGAAATTGTAAAACTTCTACAAACACATAGGTGGAAAAATCACATGGGCCTACACCTTTTATGCCCTAAACCAGAAGTGTCAAACTCAAAGTGGTGAGGGGCCGCAATAGTCAATAATAATCCTTTCAGGGGCCGAAGATGGAGATTAAATTTTGGGAAATTGCATCTTGAACAGGTTTTATTTGGATTTGAACACATTTGAATTGGATTCAAACAAGTTTAAGTTGGATTTGAACAGGTTTTAGTCAGATGTGGGCAGGGTTTAGTTGGATTTGAATTGATTTTGGATTTGAATTGTTTTATGTGGCCCTTCAATGCATTTAGTAGTTTACATTTTTGGCACTAGGTTAAATTCAAACAGGTTTCAGATAGATTTGAACAGGATTTAGCTGGCTTTAAAGAGGTTGTAATAGGTAGTAGTGGTAGGTTAATCTTTGTAGCAAAAATCAAAACCATCTAAAACCTGTTCAAATCTATCTGAAACCTGTTTGAATTGAACCTAGTGCCAAAAATAAAAACTACTAAATGTATTGGAGGGCCACATAAAACTACAATCTGAAAAATGCACACTCTTTTTTACCTCTTACCTTAATAAATTTGACCCTATGAGACACTTTCACTACTTAGATTCACTAATACGCCTGTCTATGCATGTCTTTAGACAGTGGGAGGAATCTGGAGCGCCCAGACAGAACCCACGGCACCACAGAGACACCGAAAGACCCACTTATAAAATTACATTTGCAATAACTAGACAAAGCACCATCAGAGGGAGTATTAGTCAATGAGAAGTCAATCTGTACGGCTGCATCAATTGTGTGATGGGAGTAAGAGATTGTGGGATAGTGAGCCATGTAATGAGCTGCTAAAAAGGAAGCCGTGCATAAGACAGACGGCTCCTCGCAACCAGGCTCCTACTGACTCATTCCAAAACGTCACAAAATGCTAAGTCTATTTTTGGGGGTTGTTATGCTGGTCTCCTTGTTTTTTGACTTGAAGAGTGTTTCATTCAGAGGTTCATCTGTTGATTATTGCAGTGTTAAGACAGCGATGGGAGTCAACAGTCACATTAACCCAGAGTTGATTGAATTGTGTGATTGGCAGCTCTCACGGATGGCGCCACACGTGGAAATGAAAGTACCCTCTGGCTGCATGTATTAACAGTTCACAAGCGTAATGAATCACAATATGAGGGATGATGTCTATGTTTGTGGCCTTGTGTGAATGGGTTTATCTCTTTTTGGGGTTCATGTTACGTTGGACTTTCAGAGATTTTTACAAAACAAGAATCAGAAGTGTGTGTTGGAAGTACAAGTTCTCTCTCTGGGTCTTGATATATCTTTTACTACATGCTACGTGATCCTCTACAAGGGTTACCATCACCAACAAATGACAAATCTCATCAGCCATCGGAAGACTAGTAATGCACTAAACAAGGGATGAAACAATCAGATACTCGAATCAAAACTAGTCCTGGTCCAGACAAAAAAGCTGGTTTGGATACCGGTCATTGGAGTAAATACATACGTCCGATCTACTGTGTGTAACTCTGTGTCTGTGGCGCTACATCGTCAGGTCTAAGAGGAAGATGACATGATTTTTATTATAAACTATTTTGTTATTGAGAACAACGTGCCGCATGTTGCTCAGACCCGAGACAACAGCAGGGGGCGCTCTCACTCACAGACAAGGAGCAGAGCAGGGTCAGATGAATCAGAGACATGGAACAGTAAGTAGTATGATATATTCACTTGCTTTGTTCACAGTTGGTATTAACTAGAGATGCACCGATCCAGCTTTTTTAGTCCCGAAACTGATACCGATACTAGGGCTTTAAGTATCTGCCGATACCCGATACCAACCGATACCAGTACTAAAGCTGAAAATAGACATTTCTTAAATCAAAATGAACATATCACCAAACTGATATAAATATGTTGTAAAATAGCATTTATTATTAAAGTAACTATGCAACAAAGTAAAGTAACTAACATATTCAAATCAAACTTTCAAACACTTTAAACATGTAGTAGTGCAATCATATGGAACTTAAAGGTCCCATATTATGCTAAATCGACTTTTCTGAGCTTTTAACCATGTTCTAACGTTGTTTCTACCTCAAACACTTACCCAAAGTTGTGTTTTGTTTCATTCGCGCATGTTTAAGTAATTTATTTAGTTTGAGCTACAGTCCTTTCAACGAGCTGTTTCACGCAATGACGTCAATGTGAAATAAACCACTCCTCTCCAGGAAATGCTCCTCCACACTCCTCCTGCCCCTCCCTCCTGCACTGTCAACAAGCTCAGACACAGAGAAGCATCGCTGCTACTGTGTTAGCTTACTTACCGTCAATACTTTTACTTTACTTTCAATACACTGCACACCAGCTCCTTAGGAGTCTCCAGGCAGCATACATTCTCAACTTCAGTAGGCATTGTACGGTCATTTCCACATGTGCACCTATAAACAGAAGCAGTTAACACGCGCTATGCTACGGGCTACACCATAGAAACATACACAATAAATAGTTTCTCATTTACCAAGCAGAAACGTCTTGTAGAAGCCTTCGAGGTCTTTGTGTTTGCTCATGTTCTTCAAACTCAGAATCAGACTCTGGGTCGAAGATATACGGCTCAGTTACTCTCAAAGCCATTGCTGAAAAAGTTATTAATACGATGTACTGTGTTTACTTCAGTCTGTTTCCAGCGTAGCTCGCGTAGCTATAGCGTGACGTCATGAGTGGGCGGAGCCAACACGGGAGAGCTGAGCCTTAAAGTGACAGCGCCAAATCAGACCGTTCACTTTGGACTCATGATGAGAGCTCATCCAAACCACTTGTATAAGATCATTATTGTGTGTTTCATGTTGCAAAACGTGATATGGTAACCTAAATGTATCCAAAATACACTGTATAATGTTCAAAATAGTATAATATAGGACCTTTAATACTAGTGCTGACCTCTGGATTATAGCTACCACAAGAATCATGAATAAAAATGATATTGTATGTCTATACAATGGTAAAAAAGCTGGTCTTTACTTTCTTTTTATTTGGATTTATCTACTCATTTCAGAATAATGTAATGATAACCCCATTTCCATAATGGGTCATGTGACAAATACAAGGTTAAAAGTTAAAAAACTGGATCTGTTCATCCCTAAACACTAAACTAATGCAAAAATGAACAGCACATAGGCTTCAAGTAAAGACTAACAGTTAGACAAATATGTGGAGTCTAAATAATGTGAAATAAAAATAATCATCACTAATTATCTCCATTAATCAGTGGCTCTCAATATAATCCAGACACCTAATGCCATTCTAAGCAAAATGCCATTCAACTTAATAGCTATATCACTTTATGATGTCTCTAGCCGAAGTTAATCCTCGCTATATGTTCTTCTCCAGTCAACTGTACCGCTTGTTGCTAGGTTCATTGGTCAAATAACCAATGCAGTGTTTTTTTTTCCTCTATTTGAAGCTTTACCTGCTCCGGAGCAGGTTACCCATTCAGCATGAGTTTCCATAGAGATCCACCTGAATAGAAAGATAACCAGTTTTGTGATAGTTTTGTGACATAGAAAAAAAGGGCACATGAATGTCACTAACCTTGAGTTGCATAATCCAGCTTTGTAATACAGGGCCCAGAGTTTAACATTCTTTCTAAACATGGTCATAACTTGAGGGTTCATCAAGTCAGCTAACACCCACAGCTTTGAAAATGTCCATGTGGGAGTCAAGGTACACTCTGGACAATCAGTTCATCTCAGGTCTGAAACAGAGAGGCCATGTTTTACTTCTCTTAATTGGCTCCTTGAGCAGACAGGAGAAGCCAGAGGGATGAGTAAAGATGAATTAGGAGAAATGGGACCTCGTCAGGACCAACATCTGTTTACAGTGACACAAATCTCCTCAAATTAACAACAACACAAGATGTAATCTGATTATTAGTCTATTTGAAAGTGATGTGTAAAACATATGTATGCATTCATATGTGTATTTTTAATTTTGTCTCTTTCTTTCTCATGTATTAAAGTGCACATGTGAAATAAAATACACTGACACAACAAGTGGGTGTGCGTTCATACAAAAGATGTATGTAAATTTAGAACCGTGTTTTTATTTTTAATGTCACCAATGTGTCTAAAACACAAATACAAAGGAAAAGAGGCTTATTTCTTAGCTCCAGGTTGCAGGACCAATCATATTTCAATTTGGTGATTGACAGGTGTGAGGCCCCACCCCTTTGAATGACCAGCTAATGGAGGAAAGTGAAGAGGGCTTCACTGTACGTTTGAGAGAGAGTTGAGGGACAGAAAGCATTGTTTGTTGCATGTAGCATTAGCACCAGAAGATCCTTATGCAGTAGGTTAAGCCTGATAGCTCTCACAACTTGATATTCTGAAATGCACGTGAGCCGGAATCAAACCCATGTAACCCGAGTATGTGGTTTGTGCTGTACCAGGCGATGCCCAAACTCTTACAACTTCTGTTTCCAGTCTTTTTCTGTAATGGAACTTATTTTTTCTGCCATTTTTAAGTTTGTGATAAAACAGTTGCAGTATCCATTCAAAGATATTCTGTTCATTTAGCCTTTATCACTTATCAATGTCTGGAGATCCATGTGTTTGTTTTAAAAAGTTCATTCGGCATTATTCTAGTACTTCTGAGTCACGTCGAGCTCTTGCGTTCGATAAAGTAGTGTTGCTGTAACTTGATGTCCCAGATGTAATGTTAATGGAGTGTTAATTGAGTGTATTGATTGACTTGTGAGCCCTCCAACCAACATCAGCACTAGACGCCTCGGTTTAGGCCTGTTTTCTTCAATACTTTTTCACCCCAATCATCATATTCATTTTCAAAATAACAAACACTGGAAACACACTGGAGCATGAACACCACCTTATTCCTGCCTCCTTTGGGCATGTGTCTATAAATAGCATCCGGAGACATCCTATTGTCTTGTTTCTTTTCCCTAAACCTTATTTTTCTACCACTTTCTTCCATGTTTCAGAAGGATGCTTTTGCCCGAGAGCTGACAATCCTCACACACAACTCAAAGTGTGCAACTCTACTCGCTCATTTCAGTTTAATAAAGTACATTATTTATAAAACCGAGCCGGTCTTTGCTCGTGAATGGGAGTTTTCACAATGTAAGCCTGCTTTGGAAATGACTTTTCCTTTCTACAGATTACATTTGACATGTTGGGACTGTTTTTGTGCTTTTAAATTACTTTTTAATCTGACATATTCACATTATGTGTCAATCACACTTTCTATATTTGCAGCGTTGGATTCAGAATCCAGACTACGAAACTCTAGACGTGCGTGACGCATTTCCCAACTCGCATGTGAAAAGCCACACATAAATTCGAAGCACATGTATGTTTTAGACACATGATGGTTTTTGAACATTCCAGTGTCGTATTGCAGCTTTTTCTTTATATATGCTTTTGGGGCTTATGAAGTCAAATTCTTATTGAACTTGAATGTCCAAATTGGCTCAAAGAATATTTAAATGTGTATTGTGTAAGGGTTTGTAGTTATCAGTCAAATGTATGTTTTAAATGCTGTATGTTTGCTTTAAACGATGAATATGAAAAGTTTTTTTTCTTTAATTTGACAGAAAATGTTTAATCATCTTGAAATTGGAATAATCTATGAAAAAGCAAGGATTTACTAAACTGGCTCCTGAATGAAGAGCACTCCCATTGGTCTACACCGATGTCAACAAGGAAGAAACGACTACCGATGAAAGAGAAGAAAGTGATTATTCTGGTGCGGCTTTTCACAGGGCAAAAAAGAAAAACATAAATAGAGAAAAGGGAAAAGACCAAAGTGTTGAGACCGCGGTGGAAAGATTAAAATGCGCTCAATAACACTCTTTGCTTTGTCCCATCTGGAAAAAGTAGTCACTTCCTGTTTTGCATTTACAAAATTAAACACATTTCAAGACTATTCATTCAAACCAACATACGCAGCTGCCCAACTGTCCACTGGACCAACACAATTAGAAAAACACACAATGGTGACCGACACCTGACAGATCTGAAAATATTGACACTTTTTGCCTGATGAAAAAATGAAGATGGTTGCTCTGAGCACAACAGATATCAGATAAAGTGAGTCCTACTGTTTTTATCCACGTTTACCTTTAATATTTGGTACGTCCACCATTTGCAGCAATACAGCACCACATCTCTCTGGTATAATGTTATTATTATGAGGATTTTAACACTAATATCATGCCATGGCTGCTTCTGTGAAGGAACGTGATTGTGTGACATTGAGAGTGCAATAGGCCTAGCTTGTTTTTTGTAAGGAAAAATTACCTAAATCTATACATTTTATATAAATAAAATAATGTGGCCGTACGATTGTAGCCTGGTCCTGATTGCAAAAAAAATTGATAAAAATTAAAAAAGGAAAACGGAAAAAAGGAGAATTGGCTGAATAAAATGTGCAGACATCACACAAAATCACATTTATTTTATTTTTTATTTTTTTCATAATTTAGTTTTAATTGAACAAAAAACAGGCAAAACTGAGAAAAGAAGTGGAGCACATTCATCTTTATTTCTCAAAACTTCCCTTGAACCAAACCAATTTTGTTTTAATAGGTTTAAAGTAAAATAATCCTCAGACCTATTTCTAGTGGATTTTGTTCAGAAACAATAGCATGTCCCTGCAGGGCTACCGTAGGTGTCCACAGGCTACACAATGGAAAGGTGTGGAATTGCAGTTGGAATTGTTAGCACTAAATAACACCAAGAGCACTGTTAAGTTAAGGGGAAAATATCAACTTTCACACATCAACTCTTGTAGTTCTCCAGTTTTTAGATTGGCGTGTGTTTAAAAGGGCCTCAGCTTTGATTTTTAACCTTTGAGACAACAAACGTCGTGTCAGATACAATACCATTACTCTCTTTTTTTTATATATTTTTGGTGTCTCATAGCAATTGGCGTAATCCCCGAGGGAGGAGCGGAGGGAGGGAGGCAGGGGGAAGCTATTTCTACCTAGACCGGGGTCAGCTCATCTTCAGTGAAGCTCGCCTTGTTGTCGTGACAGCTCACCCACTCAGGTCTCCCAAAGGTAAAGCCCAGAAATAGACAAAAGGGAACAAACCCGCTTTCTGAAAGAGTCCATTTCTGGCACCTCACCGTCAGATTACACCCAGACACTCCTCGAGTCAAACGTCTGCATGAAGGCGGCTTTAACATGTGACGCACACCAGGAAGTGTCTGGAGACCTTTGGTGACCTTAAAGTGACTAATGATTACTGATGACATCGGCAGGTCGGCCAAGTTTAGTGCAATGACCCAGACTCTTCTTTCTGGCTTTTTTTTTTTTTTTTTTTTGGAAGAGCACATTCAGATCCAAGAGTTAATAGAGGAGACAAAAGAGCGAGAATAAGGTGGGAAAAATACAGTAGAGTGGTGGATATGTAAAAGAAGGCTAAATTAACTTTTATTAAATCAAACTGTCTACGGTGGATGAGATGGCTCACAGAAATTCAAAAAAAAAAAAAAAAAAAGGGGGAGGACACAACACAAACAAATAAGCCACATCACCATAATAATAATAATAATAATAATAATAATAATAATAACAATAATAATAAAACAACAAAAACACAAGTACACAAAATATACAAAAAAAAGCCATGACACAAATAAATAATGAAAAAAAAAATCAAATAACTACAGTGTGAATTTTTTTTTTGGTGAGTTATTGGAATTGAAGCTGAAATTGAAGCTATTTCAATTTTCTATTTATTTATTTATTTATTTGTTGTTGTGAGCTATCTAGGCCACCGTACCACCACTCTCTTCTCAGAAATTTGTACATGCACTGAGATTATTTTTGTGTGCCCGAAAACATCAACACAGAATCTCACTGAATTGACATGATTAAAAATGCAAGCGTCTGACACAACTCCCTCGCCCCTAACCACTCACGAGGTTGCACTATTTATGGGACACTACTCTAAAGTTTTTCCTGGTGTTTTTTTTCCTTCACTGTTAAGCATGTGCACTGAAGGATACGTAAACAAACTTCATGATGACAGGATTATTACCTCTCTCTTTTTAAAAGACTATTATCTATCCATAATGTCTAAGGTAAGCTAATGTTAGACGATACAAACAAGTATTAAAAACAAGTACGTGTGTGTTGTCAATGAGTGCGTAATGAACAATAGCTTTAGCATTTAGGCTAAACTAGCTAAAGCCTACCAGCTACAAGTGGCTAGATGCTTAAAACTATGTTATGCTGACCCAAAAAACCTGGCTTATTTCGTTAACCACTAACACCAAACAAATATTTATCCAAATTAAAAATGATAAGATAGATCGTGCTTGTTTTAATACTTGATTTTAATGATATAATGATGTTACAGTTCGAAATATCTTGTGTATTTGTCGTGCTTATTTTTCTTTCAAATTTAAATCATTAGCAAATGAAGTTATGTCTGTGTTGGGTTAGCTTGTAGCGCCTTGTGACTTTGGTAAAACATGTTTAATTCAGCGAGAGATAATTGTCTCACAGTTTGTTCATTCACTCGTCTAAAGCTCTGTCACTGAGGAGAAAAGCAGCATATTTCCGCTTTAGTTTCTCCGCTCCGAGTGTTAAAGGCATGTTCGTGGAGGTGGGTGTTTCTTTGTCGTATTTTTTCATTGAGGCGCGACTGAATCAACCCTCGACTTCAATGTTCTGCCGACGCACAGAAAAATCACCGCTCATCAAGTGTGACTGGTGTTAGTGTGACTGTGTGAGCCTAGAGTGGAGCAGGTTGAGCCTCGAATCCTATGTTTACACTAATACAAGCTCGAATTTGGGCTTTGACTTTTATAGAACACTCCTCTTGTACAAAATGCACAGAAAACACAAACTGGAGATACTGTTTTAGCCCCTGTGCTTCCTCATCAAAGACTGTTAAACTGAGATCTTCTTGCTAAAACCTTTATGATCAATGACAATATGGTGTTTAATTTATTTTTTCACTTTTTTACTTTAACTCATGCTGTTATAAATGAATTGGAAACACTGCTGCTTGTTTGTTGCAAGTGGAAGAATTATTATAAGCACAAAAATTATGGTCAAGGATTTTTCCAAAATATTTATTTCGTTACCTCATTTCTGTTGGCCTTTAATTTGAGTTTAATTTGTTTTCCAATATTTCACAAAATGTCATGCTGCAATGTTTCAGTATTGTTCACCACAGTCAACACATGCCAAAGGAGCTCAATTATTTTGTAACGACACAAAAATGACTCGAATTTGTTGGTGTCCTTAAAGTTTGGTCGCTAACACTTAGCTCCAAAGCTCCAAAGAGTGATTTCATTGGGAAAAAAAGCCATTGTGGTGCCTATTAGTTCTTGTGTGAATAAAAGAATCCCTCGTTTGAATCCTTGTATTGTTCTCATATCTCAAAGAGGAAGCTGATAGCTATAGAAAGGGACTGTTGGGCCAAATTTGCATCACAATATATCATTCAAAGATATGATTAACAAACAGGCCACACTGATGGCACACTCTTCCAGATTTTTAAGAGGCTTTATGTAAACAAATGTAGCCCTGTCTCCCACCGACTCATTTGTAAGTAAAAGTCAAATTCATTTCCTGTCTTTCGTGAGCTGTGATTGGCTGGGACATTCATAAACGTCCATCCCTGGTAAACAAAAGAGGAACAGGTTTAAATAGAAGTAGAGGGTAGTAAGGTAAATGTCATTTCTGAATAGTCCAACTGCTTGTATTTCATCTCATGCTGTTCAGTGTTCATTTTGTGGAATACTTTTCGACATAGTTTTTGTCAATGACGTTTATTTGTGGCTGAAAACAAAATGAAAACTAAACTAAAAGTAATAAATGAGAGCAAAAACTCTGACTAAATGTATCAGCACTTTCATCAACGAAATAAAAATGAACATAAACAGATAGAGACGAAATCAAATCAAAAGAAGGGACGTTTTTGAGCGTCGCTGAAGTGATGTCAGATGTAAACATTTGTTAGAGCCACGGGAAGAGAACAGCTATTAAATATAAAATAAACTATGTTAAAAATGTTTATTATTCAGAAAAGTCTCCTACTCATTGTATTATTATTGAGATGCTGTATTATTTAAACAATTTTAAATAAAGACGCATTTGTGTTTGGGATGAACAGAGTGAAATCTGTGTGAGTTTCACATTCAGACTTTAATACCAGCCGTAACAGGTTAGAAGCAGTTTATTTTCACTTGAAAATGCATTAACCTTTATATTTTAGTGACTAAATCTGATGTAGATATCGTCGACTAAATTCTTATGATATTTAGTCGACTAAGGCTAACCTAAAACTAATATGGATTAGATGAGTAAATTATGACTAAAACTAAATTGCATTTTAGACAAAAGACTAAAACTAAATTAAAATTTGCTGTCAAAATGAGCACTGATGCTGTTAAACAGGGCTATGAGAAATACATTTAATATTAGATTATAAGACAAGCCAATTTATTCGGTTTTAATACTTGTTTATTAGACTGTTAGTTTGTCGACTGCAGAACGGAGCACCACAGAAGCACCTCCATGAGCGGCCAATGAAAAGAAAACGAGATTTAAAGAGATATCCTTTTTTGGAATCGCATTTGAACACCGACAAATTACCGTAACACAATTGCACTGTAAACTCCAGGTTGAACTTTGCCCCACTGCCCCCATCATAACACCGCTCAGTGAGCAAATAATACGAAGCGCGAGCAGAGCGGGTAAATGAACAGATCGATACGCAGCGTATTATCGGTAATTGGTGAAGGAAGCAGCTGTAGGTGGGTTTCCTTGGGGCTCAGTAGAGATATGGGCAGCTGAATGCACTGGCCTGTAAATGTACTGTATGCTCAGGTCACGTCAAATCTTAACAGGGGGCTTTAAGACCCACCGAAGAGGATTAGGGCCAGTTATTTCTATTTGACGATTGTAAGATTAGAGTCAGAATGGTTTCACTTGGAGACCCTGAGGTGCAGAAGGGTAGAACAGAGTCAGATAAAGCTGGTGTGTTAGATTTTTGATTTTTTATTGGGTGAGGGCCCATGACGAGGATGTTTAAGCACTTGGCTGAACTAGTGCTTTTAAAGACACTGAGAGCTAGCCACTAATGGTTTATGGATGAGACAAATGCATATGAAAAGACTTACCTTAGTGAAAGTAACCAACGGTCAACTGGAGCCAAGGTACAAGGAACAAGATAATTGTTTATGTACTTGAGTAGGTAAATACTTAAATGAAAATTCAATTTCAAGTGCAGTTCAAGTGAAATAATAAATAAGTAATGTAACATATGTAAGGATTTCCTGTTTATATCTTACATCTTGAAACGGTGTATAAGCTGGCACAATGTGGGCCTTTCTGCCTTCCATCTGATCATAGTCGCAAACAATTCAATTTAAAGTAAGAATTGTGAGTTTAAAGTGTGAATTATTAGAAAAGCAGAATTCTGAGAGCACTGGCTCAGGGATGGAGCCAGAAAACTATACATTCAAATGTCTAACTTTTAAATGAGAACAGTCTTTTTTCTAATTTCAGACTTTTTTTTTTCTCTTTGACTACTCGCTTTAAATTTAAAATTTTGACTTTTTTTTTTGAGAATGATGTAGTTTTCTTTATAAAATTCTATATTACACAGAATTCTGACTTTAAATTCAGAACACACTATTTTTTCCCCTCAAAATTCAGATTGTATTTTCACAATTCTAACTTTTTTCACAAAATTCCGACCTTAACATTTTCACCTCGAATCTTAGATTTATCTCATGTCTTCTTGCTCAGAGTTTTTGCTCTTTTCAGAAATCTTACTTCAAAATCGACATCTTGATGTTAAAGTTAGAATACAGTTAGTCAGTTCAAGTCAGTCAGTTAAAATCAAACTCTTTGGCTTGCTTATGTTTCAGTTTTACTGGGCATTCTGACTTATAATCTTACATTTATGTCAGAAATCTGTCTTTTTTCTCAGAATTCTTTCCCTTTTTTCTTACTACAAATTCAGAATCTAGACTTAAAATTTGGAATGCTAACTTTTTTTCTTTTTTTTTTTATTTCTATTTTTTTTTAAGTCTTAATGCTGTTGAACACAAACATTAGCCCCGGCGCTAGGTTCTGGATCTGGCTCAGACCCGGTGTCCACAAATAAACCAACTCCCTCCAGCTCAGGTTAAATAAGAGAAAGAGAGCGCTCTGTCCCAAAGACACTAGGTTCTGTCTGACATCTGTCACTCAGTCTGTGACTGTGGGTCTCAGGTTCATGCCCCCCACTCAGTCTCACCCTCAGCTCGGCCACTCTGTCCCCTCTGTCTCTTCACACTTTTACAGGACTTTTAAAATTTCAGCTGTGGGTGGATTAAGGTGTTTAGTTCCCCTTTAATGTCTCTTTTCTTGGAATTCTTTCTTTTTTTCTTAAATACTGACTTTCTTCTCTCAATATGTTTTTCATTACCATTATCTTTTTTTTTCCCAGAATTCAGACCTTTACTCAAAATCCTGACTTTAATTGCACCATCTGGAATGAATATCTCTACATATGTCTACATTGTTAATGACTTTTTGTGTTGTTTGTTGTTGTTGTTTTTTTTACACTGACCCTAATCCTCTCCATAACTTTTACTCTCTATACTATGTTGTTAACAGAAGTCAGGTGTTTGCTAATGTTTGTTTGCCCATTTGCTCTGCTGTAATGCAAAATCTCATTTATAGACACGATGAGCTGCAGGTTAACTCATTCGTCAAATAGCATTATACAGGCTCTAGTTAATAATAATGAACAGAGCTCTACCAGGTTTAGATTAGATTGTGAACTTACGGCCATGAACTGTGAGTGTGACATCAGGCATGTGAAGTCATCACGGGCCGCTCCAGTGGGTTTTAGGGCCCCAAGTTCTTACCATATGGAAAAGATGTGACTTCTGGAAGCATGGTGGTCACAAAGGTAGCTGTTGCTTGTGACTGATGCTAAACAGCTGGTAGAGTACTGCTGAAGTCCAAAAAGCTTACAAAAAAAGTATTTAGTATGTTTACATGCACAGTTTCAGTGCCCATAGCTTGATTAACCCACCTGAACTATGAAAAAGAGAAAAGGAGCTAACGTTAAACCTGGCTTGTTTCTGCTCAATCAGACCCAGACGTTTATGTGCTAAAAAATACTTAAAAATCGAATTATAGTCCAGTGGTGTCAAACTCAAAGTGGTGAGAGGCCGGAATAGTAAATAAGAAGCATTTCAGGGGCGAAGAATAAAATGCAATGTTCAAATGCAAATAAAAACTGTTCAAATCCAACTGAAATCTGCTCAAATCTGACTAAAACCTGTTTAAGTCCATATAAAACCTGTTCAAATCCAATTGAAATCTAAACAAATCCAACTAAAACCAGCTCAAGTCCAAATAAAACCTGCTCAAATCCAACTAAATCTGTTCAAGTCTATATAAAACCGGCTCAAATCTGACTGAAACTTGTTAAAATCAATATAAAACCTGTTAAAATCTAAAACCCAAAATATTACCTTCAGAAAGTATTGAAGGGCCATATAAAACATTGTGAAGGGCATTTGGCCCCTGGACGTTGAGTTTGAATATGCGTTTTAGTCAAACTAAGGCAAATCACTGCAATGCACTAAACAGATGCTATGAAATTAGCTCTTTCAAAGCTAGTGGCAGGCCTCAAGCTGTCAACTTCAGCTGTGAACTGTAGGTTAATGAATCCGCTGATTGGCCTCATTTACAGCTCAAAATCTTTCTTGTTTTGTTTTTTTCAATGGAACAGCAGTCTACAGATGGCCCTCCTGTAGGGGCAAGGATTCAAATACACATGCTAAGTGACACCTGTCAGAAAAAGTAGCCAACTTGCAACAACTTTGAATGTGAGTCAGTGGCGATCACTATTATTGTGATTCACTTAATGTCATGCTACTTGTTTGTTGACTTAATTCAAAACATTTAATACCAAAAGCCCTTTGTATTTGTAAAGACAGTAAAAAGTGTGGGGGCCTCATGCCACTGCATACGTTTGTGAAGTCCATAAAGTCCACATTATACTCAAATTAAAATCTCATATTTTTAATTAGGGGTGCACGGTAGCGGAGTGGTTAGCGCTCCCGCTTCACAGCAAGAAGGTCGTGAGTACGAATCCCGGCCGACCCAAAAAACATCGTTGGCCGATTGTAGCCAACCCAAAAAACATCATTGGCTAACTCTGGTCTTTCTGTGAGGAGTCTGCATGTCCTCCCCGTGTCACCGTGGGTTCTCTCCGGGATCTCCGGCTTCCTCCCACCGTCCAAAGACATGCATGTATAGGTGAATTGGTGACTCTAAAGTGCCCCTAGTGGATGAATGTGAGAGTGAATGGTTGTCTGTCAAATGTACGTCTAAGTGTCAGCCCTGCGACGAACTGGCCACTGTCCAGGGTGTACCCCGCCTAAGGCCCAAAGCAGCTGGGATAGGCTCCAGCCACCCGCGACCCCACAAAGTGGGATAAGCGGTAGAAGATGAAATGAAAATGAAAAAAAAAAAAAAATATTTTTAATTATACCATTAAGTGCCATCAAACATTTAGTTTTAATTTGACAGATAACATATATGAACATAACAGCAACACCCAAAAAGAAGTAGTTTGCAGCTCCACAGTGACTTCCTTTCAAAATTTTTCCAACTTTGTGACTTCTGCATTTTCATAGAAAAGGCAGAGGTCAGTGGCTGGGCATCTTACTATTTTATTATTACACTTAGTATCTTAACAATCATCTCATTTTCAGAAAAAAATATACCACTGTGCATTTGCTGCATCTACAAACCAATTTCTTCCTTAAAAATTGACCTCCAAGTGCAAAAAAGTTACAAACTTTTACCAATTTAGAGGGTGCATTGCTTTGTAAACATGGCCAAAACAGCAACAGTTTGAGCAGTTCCACTGTTTCAGTTTTTTTGAAGGATCTGGATAGATTCTGTTCAAACATTTGGAGAATCCCAAACAAAACCAGGCCAAACTGGACTAAACCAGACCATGTAATCCCAGACAGGACCAGGCCAGACTCCATGATGTTGGGATCAGTGTTACACCATCACATCAGGAGGACTCCTTGTTCTGGGATCACTGTAAAAATGTAAGGTACTTGTCTCTTCTCTCACTTTTCCAATTTGATAAACTGATAAAAAAAAAAGTGTATTTTTGACAGCATTATTACTTTGTATATCTGTCTAAAACTATCACACAGTACTGTGTTTCTGTGCATTTGTAATACATTTTAAGAGCAAACATCAATGGTAGCATTTTCACCAAATTTTACAGCATCACAAAATGAGTGCGATAAGAAAGACAATGTCAAAAGTCTGAAAAAGGGCTCAATGGCAAAAAACAAAATGCATGTACATAGAGGGTATATTATTATAGAAACAGTGACTTGAATGTAGGCTGTAACCCTCAAAATCGTTACAAGATATATATGAGAAAGTCATTTTGATGGTTGCTTACATAAACGATTTTGCAAGAATATTAATCTGCATAATTCCTTTGTAACAACAAAAAAACCCCAAACAAACATATATGCAAAATGAATAATCCTGTTTGTATTAAATTTTGAAAAGTATAATTGTCTCATCAACTGTACTACTTATGGTGCCTAAATGCTCCATTCAGCCATGATACAGATGTAAACAGCTACCAAAACGAATAGCAGCAATAGAAATATGCTTCATAAAGAGAAAATGGCAGCAAACTTCCAACATGTACATTTTAACCCTTATATAACATATGTCTACTTAACCTTTAAACACTTACTGCTCTTCTATTTCATTATATTAAGTAGCAGGCCTCGATACATGTCAGCCCTGAATTACTTTTCAATCGTGTGTGTAATCGCGAGACATTCCAATCCATTGAAGACAGTAAATCCATTCAGGAATAAATTATGAATGATCTTTTTTTTAAGGCAAAAGAATACAAGGTGACCACAGCAACAGAGATAAAGTGGTGCTACTAAAATAGATGTGACATGAGCACACTTGTCCGAGGTCATTTTTGGACTAAGTTTGAAGGATTGGGGATTGAGGGTCCAGACAGACGGAGCAAACAAACGTCCAAAGCGATACAATTGATTTATGTGTTTACTCTTCCTGACATGTGAGAGCAAATGGGACGAAAAGCACCGTACAGCAAGGTCAGACGAGGATTTAAACCGCACCAAAATACACCCACAGCTGCTTTATCGTGCCGTTTTGTGACCAGAAGAGGGCGCTGCGGCTCACCATGACAGCCTGCCTCCGAATTAATCACACTTCCTGCTTATGGCTTTTTACACTCTTACGTTTGATGCATGAACTCCACTTCAGATTGTGAAAGAATAAAAGCAAGACTGTAAATTTAGCCCAGCCTTAATTACAGGCTGCCACCGGACGTCACGGAAGAAAAACAGTCTAACAATTGTCAAATGAGGCAAAAGAAGGGTTGTTTTGTTTGAGCTGTAACTCTTCTTGGCTACAGAATGTTCATCTCTAATACGGGACAGTTCTGGAGCGAAGCCTGTATCATTGTTGGACAGAAGAGACTTTAATTACAAGCGATAACACTTCACTGGCTAAATCAACTCATCACATCTAACGGGAAGCCAGCTGGAGGCTCTGACCCCCGCTGGTGTTTTCACTGGCACTCATCCTGTACACTCTGCACTGGTAAATGAACAGTGTGGCTGGACAAAACAGTGGACCAACAGATCAGTGGCAGAAGAGGGTCAGCTGCACCAAGCCTGGCTCGCCCTGATTACCAATTAAGGGGTTTTCTAACAAATAATGACCTTTGTACCGTCACAAGTTGTGTTTTATTTGGAGAACCAAACAGAAAGAGAATAAAAAATGGCTCCACTCCGGCACTGACACTTCCGATCAAAATGATTTCAACTTGCAGAGCCCTGCGTTCTCCCTGAAAAGGCACAGCTCAGGCAAAGGATGGGGCATGTAACCGTTTTGTGAGAAGACCTTGGTGCAAATACTAATGATGCTTTAACTGTTTTGCATGGGTCTGAGAAAGCCAGACTTCATTGGACCAATCCCCAAGTCTGCAGTTTTGTTTACTGTTCATACTTAAAACTATCTGGAATATATGTCTTCTATACTATACGTTGCTATTCTATTTCACGTTATCGAGTCATAAGCTTTGATAAATGGTAACAGAATCTACAATAGTCACACTGAACAATTTTGTGATTGTTAAAGAGACTCTCCAGTTCATTTTGATGTTGAAAGTGCAGAGGCAAATCCACATATGACCAACTTCTATGATAGCCTTGCAGTGACATGCTGTTGACATTAACAAATCCATTAGAAATATAATAATTCCAAGCTGAACAATTTAAAAAACAAATGTGTCGACTACTCGTCTGTGGAGGTTCTCACTTATCTAGGACATATTCAAGAAAAGGTTTCTGGATGTAGGTTTGAAGGTGAAGCCATTTTGTCACTCCTCTGTTGGGGGGTCGCAAGGGGCAGGGCAGTATTTCAGCTGCATGGGGCCTGAGGGTACAACCTGGGTCGATGGCAGTTGTAGAAACAGGAAATAATGGACTTTTCACTGAATTATACAAAGCTTCAAATAATCTGTTTTCAATCAGATCTGAACTGGAATCCACAATTTCCAAAACAAAACATCAAAAATACAGAATGAATTGATTTCAACACTAATTAAAGTTCCTTTTCATTCAAATATCCTCAAATTGGTTTAATGCATTACACTTAAATAACCATTTAGTCCCATTTACTCATCTGTGAAAATAGGCATCAAACATAATATAGATCACTTTTTTCAATTTTTAAATGAACGATTATGGTTGGGCCAATTTCTGAGTGGAAACTGATGAAAAGGGAAGAGGTTCCAGACCTATTTTATGTTGCAAAGTGAATGGGTATGACTGGCCAGGCTGTTCCTGAGCTTTCTCTAGGTTTTTTTCTATTTTAATCCTGGATTGTTTGTTGGTTATCTTTAATGTCATTTAAGCATTTAGATTATCATTACGAAGATTTTTTTTTCACTATAGACTAAATTCTCCATCTGATATACTTTTTATACATAATTTGAACATGTTTATATGAAGCAAGTAAGGTCAAAAGTTTTTATAATCTCACTGCTGAGACGGCTTTTTCATAATTCATTGAAAAAACATGTTTCTTTTAAATATGTAAACGGCGATGTAAAATATATCTAGTTAATCTTTCATCAGTATTTTCTTTTTCATTCAAACTGCCCTGACAAACATTCGGTACAAGACGCTGTTGTTTACTTGCAGCTTTGCACATAAATAATCCAAACTTCCGAGTTGAATTGAAGTTCAAATTCAATATAAATCATTGTCCCACGCAGCTACAGCCCCAGAGCATATTTTTATTGTCAGGAGCAAATCCGCTCTTTTCCTTTTCACCGGCCACCTCCTCGCCCCTCTCTATCCTCCAACCGTTTTCACACTCAGCCACCCAGGACCTCGAGAACAGAGCCAGACATATTGCCTCAAACTGATTGGCACTCGGATCTAGGACGGTGGATAAAAAGCAGAGGAGGAACAAGTCTGGATGTGAATATATACCACAGGCTCTCCTTCGAAACCATTTGTGAATCCGTCCAAAATGACACGTTGTTTTATTTGGACACCGTATTATTTGTATGTCCTGGAAAAACTCTCTTTCAGTCGGGACATTTCCGTTCAAGCCAAAAAACAGCAAACCCTTCAAACCTTTAATTAACAACCGATGATTATAATTTGCCACAAAAGTTACCTCCAGGAGCAGATGGAAATTGGCTTCAGAATAAGCACAATTTGCAAAGTTGTGCTTTTTGCCTTTTTAGTGACATTTGGTGGCGAAAGTGTATGTTGTTTTTTTTTTTTCATATCTCCCTTTACTTTTTAGAGCCTGTGAACAGCTATGGTGGACGTGCAAGAACATGCTGTTGTCTATAAACGAACACTTTTGAAATTAATCTGATAGAGATTTCACTTTCAAAACTATAAACAAAATCAATTTAGCTCTTAAATGATATCATTCATGCTGGAACATGGACTCTAAAGGAAACACACGTGCACTTCTGCCCTAGCAGTGCTCAGTTAGCCCTTTCACACCTAAAATAACAGTTCAGATTCAGACAAGTTGGTTCCCAGCCCGAACCAAGCAAAAGCCACGGTGTCATGTTGTTTCCAGCCTCATTGAATTATTGTTTTTGCCATGTTTTTAATATAAATCAGGCCCCAACCCCCGGTAACAGTCTGTGGATTATTTGCTAGCTGAACTGAGCTAAAATGAGCAAAAAACAATAATCACTGGAGAGCTTCTTTGAGCAGAGGAAGAGGCCCAATGATGAGAGGCAGAAGAGAAGCCAACAAAAAGAAAAATGCATTTAAAAGATAATACCACGACTTAAATTACTAGTTCATCACAACAGGCAATACACAAGCCCCAGGCCCACTCTGTGTAGTGTGCGGCAAGCGGCTCCAACGAGGCTATGAAGCCATCAATACTGCTTCACTACAAAGAAACCAAGCACCCTACACTAAAAGATAAGCATTTGGATTTTTTTTTAAAACAAAACAACGTGAATATGAAGAACAGAGGCAATTATCAACGTCAGATCTCACTCGTCAAAAACATTCTGCTTTAAAGTCAAGTAATATCCCACGATCGCTACATTAGCACTAAAAACCTGTAAAAAAATGTATGGATTAACATATACCAATTACCCATAGACCTTGAAAATTCAATATAAGGACATCTATGGACCATGCATTATTTATGTTAGTATTATTAGATGGAGATGGTCCCTTAAATATTATTTTATCTTGTAGTCAGTGAAAATGAATGAATCTTTATTTATTTAGGATCTATATAAGACAAACCTGATTTATTTCATCTTAACAAAATAAGAGTCAAATCAACTGTAGCACAATCTCTCTCTATGCTTTACTATCATTTCACCCTTTGTTTACATGAGGATGTCCCTTCAAGAAGAAAATCATCAGACATTATACATCAAAACTGTGTGGGTTCATGCAAAAGCCAAAGTAAACCATATATTCACAAATACTGCTATTGAAATTGTGTATATTCAGTCCAAACCTTGACATCATCTGTGTTTGGTTGACCTGTGACCCTTGCTTTTGTGCAAATGCTCGCTTTTATCACCCAACATTACAACTGCAACCAAGGTCAAGTGGTGGATCCAAACAACAATTGGCATTGTCCACACACTGGAGCCTTTCCAAGGGAACATACCAGCGAGCCTACAGACTTAATCCAAAATAGCAAAGCGCAACAGTCCGGCATGGTTTAAGAGCTTGTGGTGGACCATGCTGCGGAGGGCACTAACCTGGAAAGATCTGAAGAGTGCTGGGACTCTACCAGGAACCATTTATATTCTAAGTGACAGGCGTCCGTCTCTATGTAGGTTAGCGTTAGCCGCACGCGAACAGCTCCAGTCAACTGCTGTTTAATGTAATGAGGAACAAAGTACAGCCGTGTCTCGTTAGTATCTGCAGCGCGTGCTAATGTGCTCATGTGATGTAACATGTCCAGGACAGAGACCGCACTGACAGCAGCCTTTATGATGGAACAAACAAACCTAATTAGTTTCCTTTGTGGTTTTTAGTCTAATTGAATTTGAAGAGCGAGACTCTCATTTCAACGTAATAGCAAATGGACCATTAATCTGCAGCCGTATCTGAATAGAAGCTGATAAATGACAGAGATTTTTGATGTACTATTTTCCGTGACTGTACAAATGCTGTATATTATGAACCTTGTTTTCAACAAATGTGTAGTGTTTTGTAAATCATCAATTATCAAATGGATATTCTCTATCACATTACAGAAAAAGTACCGTATTTACATTTTGATTTGTGTGACTGTAATGTTATGTGTTTTAGCGATTTCTTACATTTGATTAAAAAGGTAAAAATAAATAAATAAAAAAAAACATTATAATAGAACTGACTTTTATCATTATTTTTCAGCAAGACCCACACCTTGAGATTCATAGTAAAGACAGTAGGGAGTCATGTCATTATTGATAATATTAATAAAACAAAACAAAACACTTTTTACATACCGTTGATCAAAACAACTTAAAGGTAAGATGCTCATAGATTTTTGTATAACATTTAGAGACAAATTCCACTTTCACAAATACATAAACATTTTCCCTTGATTCCTCTGGATCCAGTCGCAGACGGAGAGTAGACCATAACAACCAGAGTCAAAGGGCCAGTGCACTACGCGTACAGCTCCAGTCACATGACATAAACTACCATATTAACAACAAACCCACTCCTGGTGCACTTATAATCTATAAACATGAGACATGGAGCAAGGACTAGCCTGTATGACTTTTTTTCGAATGATTTACAATTTCTTTCTATTTATCGTAATGACGTAAAAAATTCAAATGTTTAATACTTCTATTGAGAACATCTACTTTTTTTGTACGCTCAATGCTGACGTCAAACGACAAAAGCAAAGCAAAGTACTCAACTATACACTTGTGTCACACCTTCTGTCATATACTTAGTCCACCCAGTTATGTCAGTTATATTTCAATGATGTTTTTATGCGTTTATGCAACATGTCTTTATCACTACACTACACTTTATGCTGCTACTACCGCTGCTATTCATGTGGGAATGTTTACAACACTCCTATTTTGTACTCAGGATCATAGAACACATCTAGTTGCAATACCATTATGTACTTATGTAGTGTATTATTTGTTGCGCTGTCTGTCTTTTGTCTCATAATTTTGTGTCTATATGTAACACCATGGTCCTCAAGGAAGGTTTCATTTCACGGATGTAATGACAGTAAAGCTGATTGATTGATTGATTGATTGATTGCCAAGGTCTAATTTACAAGCCATATGAAGTCTTGTTGAATGAAGTCTACTATATGCTTTAACACAGGTGATATGACAGCCTTCACAGCAGCATTAGCCTTCAAACAAAGGTCTATGTGGCATGAGAAAAAAACGTTAAATTCGATTTTGTGATCAAACAATACATTTTTTTATTTATTTATTTTTACATCATTTACAATGAAAAACTTGATTTATTGCCCAGCCGTACATGACAGCCCTTCAGCTTACACAATGTCGCCACATGATCTTCTCTGTGTGAAAAAAAAACAATTGGATTGCTTTTATACATGCAGCCCTTTCTGTATTATGTAGGAAAATATCTATAATCAGAATGTGTCACCAGTTATCAGTTCAGAAATTGTACTCTGTGTTTGAATGTCTTTGGTGTAGACTCTGTGGTTCACCTGGCAGACCATCACAATAACGCTTTCTCTTTCCTTTTTCTTTTTAAATCATACAGGACACAGTTAAAAGCCAATAAGATCATAAGAGCAGTGTGTACTGTGTGCGGAGAATGCCTGGTGATGACAATGAGCAGCTTTTAAGCCCTTTGGGGGGTTTACCGGATTATTCTCTACAAGGATTTGCCAAAAGTCACTATTTCACACTTGAGACAGCTTGCCCAATGAGTCACATAATAGTTTGATTTACAAATCGTAAAAGGTGGACCTACTGAAAGACACGCTTTTTAGACAAGAAACTGCACAATTATATTTCAACAGAATGGAAACCACTGATACAGAAAAAACTATATGGATTAAAGAACTGAATGACTTGAATGATTTCAAATGAAGAGGAACACCACAACAACAATTTAATAAACAACATACATGAGAGATCTGGGTTTGATTCCAGAGTCTCTCTCTTCTCTCTCACCATATTTCCTGTCTATCTACTATCGTCTATGAAAAAAAGGGGAAAAAAAACAAACAAAAACAGCTTATACTTAAACTTTCTTGCCAACTAATTCAGTAATTCTTTTTTAGATATGTTAGTTAATCTTGAAAACAGTATTAAAAGTAGAACTAATCGAAAAACAAATGTCAAGAGCAAGTATAAATTGCATGTAAATAGCACATTTACGCTTTAAAATAAAAAAATGCAAATAAAAAAAAATGATGCCTGTTTCAGTTCAAAATCCGTTTCTAGGAACATTTAATTAAATGAGCCAAAAGTCAGAACCAACACTAAACGGAGAAGTCTTTCTGTCCAAAAGGTTAAACAGAAAGTATGTGAGAAATAATAGCATGTTATCAATGGTAAAAAAAATCATCTTCGACGTCATCTAAACTTTATTATGATTATTGTTGGCAAATCAATCACGCAATCTTTGTCAGCTTAGATGAAGAAATAAAAACATTTAACGCTGAATATTTCCCAAAAATAATTTACAAAAATGACAAAAAATAAAATCCTATAAATCTGAGGGAATTAATTCTTTATTTCTTGGTATATTCTTGTTTTTCTTTGCGTTCTCACTGTCTTCATTCGGTTGTTTTCCGATCTACTCTGTTCCATATTATCCTCATTCTTGAACTGTATTTTTGCATGACTGAAATAAACTGAACTAAACATAAACGCTCTGCTTAAAGGCAGTTGCAGCTGTTGGGGTCACATCCCTCGGAGCCAACGCAGGGTGGTAATAAAGTTTGTGTAATTATAGGTAATCAATCTCGAAGCCCGTTGACAACCTGGTCATTAATGTTAAGAAACTACGTGCAAATATAGCTCAGGCTGGAACTGATGGAGAATTGATTGTCTTCTTTAAAAGCTTCTCTCTTGTTTCTACATCATATTTCATCCTCGACGCATCAAGGCGTTTCAGATTGATTCCAGGTGCCCTCCATGGATCAAAGTCATTTTTAATCCATCTCACCATCAACCTAAAACGTAAATGTTAGCACGATTAAAGCTCCTCGCACGAAAACTGTTTTCGGGACAGCTGCCCGTCACAAAACTAAGGGGGCTCATTATGAAGACGATTATTGTTCAGTTCGTCATTTAGACTTAATGTAGAAAGACAGAAATATCCTCCATGAATCACACATTTAAATGAAGTATTTCACCGTTTCATTTACACCATTGCAAGGTTAAGTCTCAGTGGCATTGCTCTCACCAACGTCTCAACGCGGGAAAGGTGCTGAAAATGACGTATTTCTGTTACAAAAAGGCAAGAACCAAGAAAGAAGACAGAAGAAAGATAAAAGGTAAGAGATTGCTTGTTAAAAAATACTGGGGGATCCTTTGAAGACCACTTTCAAAGCCTCATCTCAGACTTTCTTTTGTTTCGTCATATCTCAGACATTAAGTAGAAATCACGGGAATTCAAATCCAAGACCAAAACCTATTTATTCAACTGCTTCTTCAAAATATCTTCTATTATTTTAACTTAATTTAAAGACGTGACTTGATCTTGGTCTTGACTCTGGATCTGGAGCAGCTGGACTAAACTTTGTAGTAAATCTGTACCAAACATTGAGCACAACTGGATAGAACCATGGACTGAACAAGGTCTAAAAAAACATTTCATTGGGGATCCTAATGCATTTTCATATAGCCATGTTTTTGTAACTTCTTATTAGACGGTGTGAGCACCTACAGTAGCCCTGCAGGGACGTGCTGTTGTACAAACAAAACCAGAGGAAAAAGATCAGATGATGAGTTAAATTTACAAATGAAGAAACTGAGCACAAAGCGCAGAGCGGGCAAATTGAGCTCGCTCTGTGCTTCAATCAAAATGACTCTGGTTAATTCATTCTATGGTGCAGTTTGTCCACCATGGCTCAGTGTCTTTTCCCTGGGCTTTTAAAAAACTTAAACTTAACTGACTTTTATGGAGCACTTGTTCTCTGGCAGTGTTCAGTTTGTCCATCCTGTGTTCAGTTTTTTTTTTGTTTTTTTTTTTGTGTATTGCTCTGGGCAGCCATAGGAAGCGGAAGTTAAAATTCTGCACTTTGTACCACTTTTCACGACCTTTTGCGGTGCTCAGTTTGTCCATCCTGGTTTGGTGTATTCTTTCCAGGCTCACTTTGTTTGTTCCGTGCTCAGTTCTGTTTGTACGAAAAGGAAGTTAATGGCTCCTGTTATTGAATTTGTTAGAGAACTTGTCCTCCTGTAGTGCTCAGTTTGTCCAATCTGGCATGGATTGTCCTCTCTGGGCTCAGTTTGAATGCTCTAAGTTCAGTTGTAGGAGCAGACTTCTTCTTAAATTGAGCTCTGTTTGTTCCTCTGTATAACTTATTCCAATGGATTTTATACAGCTCTTCCCATCCAGTTGCGCTCAGTTTGTCCATCCTGTGCTCAGTATTTTTTTGTTTTTTGTTTTATTGCTCTGGGCAGCCGTAGGAAGCGGAAGTTAAAATTCTACAGAATACCTCTCACGTCCTCTTGCAGTGCTCAGTTTGTCCAATTTGGCATGGATTGTCTTCTCCGGGCTCAGTTTGAATGCTCTATGTTCAGTTGTTGGAGCAGACTTCTTCTTAAATTGAGCTCTGTTTGTTCCTCTTTATACTCTGAATAATAATAACTCATTCCAATGGATTTTATACAGCTCTTCCTGTCCAGCTGCGCTCAGTTTGTCCACTATAGGCTGAGTTTGTTTGCTTTTGGTTCATTTTGTCTGCTCTGGCCAACCATAGGAACAAGAAGTCTTTGTTTCTTACATCGGAGACTATGAAGTACTTCTCTTTTAGCTGTGCTCAGTTTGCATCTGTAGTTAAAGATAATACAATGGATTCTATGGAGCTTTGGAGTTTTAAATATCTGATGTTTAATGCACGTTTTTATTTCACACGTTTATTGACAAGATTTTATCCAAACAACTTCTGTAAGTCCTAAGCCTTTTGTGTAACAGATGGCACCAAATGTTTTGCAAAAGTTTGAAAGTTTTCTCTCCATTACACACTCTACTGTACATTCTGGCCATTGCGACTGACAGATGACTTTTTACAGTTAAGTGCTAAGCTTTAAGCAGGTTTTAGTCACATATAGTGCTTTCCAAATCCCCGCGATCAGATAAACATTGCATTCTGTGAATCCTATTTCTGTCCGGACTGGACCGTAAAGCTCGACAAATCCCTCTGAGCAGCTCGGATAAATAGTCAGAAGTCCCAGCTCCGTCCCTCCAATAATGCAGACTCTTTGGGGAATGATTGCAATTTACAGTTAAGGCTAATTGCCGCAAATTGCCATTCATCACCAAATATTGTCCCGAAGCCACCAAAATGTGTGCCGTAATCAGACTTTTTATTTCCCTTCCACTTTAATCATTTAGTGAGTGTGTGCTGATGACAAAAGCCCATAGATTTGAACTTTGTCTCTTGATTATTTTTTAAATATTTGTGTTTAAAGATAGTGTTCTGTTTGTGCAGTATTATTTCCTAATTCCTACTCTGTTGTAGTTGTAGTTTTCTACTTTTGTGTGACTTACCCTTTCATGTCACTGCTTTACAGAAAAATGCGAAGAACAAATGCAATTTTGAATTCGCAAATCAAAAGCTGTCAAACACCGACTTGAAAGTGAAAACGGCTGCTGATAAGAGTGGCTCGCTTTGTTTGGGAAAAAAAACCCCAAAACATTAAGCATTCTTTCTTCTTTGAATGCGACTCTTTATCACAAGAACATTGCCATTTTGTGTTTCTCTTTTGATGCTCATTTTCTTTCTTTAAACAAACCAAGACTGCAGTGATGAGCTCTACCTTTTGGTAAACAGCTATATTAGCCATTTTTGACAAAAGAAATGTCTGCTGTTCTGACCTGACCTGTACCATTTGGAAAACTGAGCATCTTCTCTTGTAGGGTCTGTTACTGTTACATAACTAAAGCCTCCAGAGGCGTCTGAAAGTGTCGTATTCCGATTGTCAGCTCCCAACAACAGCCCTTTGTCTTAAATAGAAGCACAAAGACATATCCTTTTATAGTGCGGCCCTATTGTTGGCAGCGTGGCGGGGTAAAAGGGGGGCGGACGTGACACCTGCGGACAGGGCATAAAGGGTAACGGCCTCCGAACGCCAGTGCCAGTCCTTGTGTTTTGTCCCGCGCTCAAGGCCCAGCACCATGGCTCCGAAGAAGAAGGAAGAGCCCAAAACGGCCCCCGCGGCCCCTGTGGCCCCTAAACCTGCTGAGCCCGAGAGACCCAAGACTCCTGAGTTTGACCCCTCCGGTGTGAAGGTAAGGAAGAAATCATTTATGAGATTACACGATCAAAGACGCCTGAGATGAGTGGTGCTTGAGCAAAAAAAGCAGACCGTACAATTAGCGACGACATCTCCATAGCAACAACATAACAACAGTGTTATCTTATATCTCTTTTGTGTTTTTGAAAATGACGTCAAATGAAAAGTCTGATGTCAATTTGTATCATTGTGAACTTCACTTTATCTTAATAATAATAATTTCATGTGACCTTTATGATATAATACAGTCTTTGTGGCTTAGACATAAAAATAAGTGTAATATTTGTGCATTTTTTGTTTTTTGGGGCGTGTCACATGATCTGTTTATTAGTAAATTTAAATTTTCCCATAGGCCCCTAATCAGATTGAGGTGTAACTTTGAAAAAAAAAAGAAAAAAAATCTTTTATTAGATGATTATTTTTTAAACTATTTAGATTTTTGTTCCCTCTATAGTAATTGCAATAATATTTATGGCTTAAAATATGATTATAGAGGATTACTTTGACTCTCTTGCTATTTATACACATTACTTTCAATCAAATGACAAAATGCCAAAAAAGACACAGTACAGATTAACAGAATTTCTGTAAATGAAAGTGGATGACACGTATTCAATATGTAGGAGACAAACAAATAAAAATTATAATATTACAGTATATTACCGTTAAATTTACTGCAAATTTACTTTATATTGTCATTATTATTATAAACAAGGCAGGTGTTTGCAGTTATGTAAAAAAAATGAGATGGATTCGCAAAAACATCACAACAGATTTGTGGTTAGCGTATGTAAGTCCCTGGATTTTAACAGTAAAAAAGTTGATACTGCACGTTTTAAAATCATGAAATAAATATAGCACTTATTCGGGATTCAATAAATTCATAACTAAAGATACATAATGAGTTGTATATTGAAGAATGTGTTGAAAGAGCATCAGGGACCCCATGTGACCTGATTTGGCAGTGCACCCACAACACTGCAGTGTGACTGATGACTGCACATAAATCTTTACATTTACACTGTCTGTACATACACGACTGTCAGACGCGCCGACATCGCGGAAACATCTGCTGACTCGGCCCTTCTCGACGGGGCCCGTGCCTTTTCCCAAGCCTCAGTGTTACAGCGGAGCCCGGTCAAACCCACACAGTATGATTTTCATTAAGTCTGTGAACAGGAGACCACCCAAAACATTCCTCTGAGGTCTGAGTTCGGGAGAAAACCAGAAGGAAGAAAAATACGGATAATTACACCCATCAGGAGCCATCTTTAAAACGTGCTTAGATAAGTGTTCGGATAATATTTGGACAAAGCTTTGCGGTGGGGCTTGGATTTGTAGATATCCCCACATTATACAGAAGCTGTCTGACACTTGGCCAAGATATACAAAGTATAAATAGTCCGGGGCTCGAATGGATCATGGGTGTTTGCAAAAAAAAAAAAAAAAAAAGTCTGAATATATTACTAGTATTTGAGCGGAGATATAAATTAAATGTTGTAAAGCTGCAGAATTACTAAGCGTTGTCACTTCAGTGTTGTTGCTAAGAGAGGTCTTCGACAAAGGGATCGGATTGAAGCACTTCCCAGATGACATTTCAATTATGTGACATTGCGATGATGTTTTTAGTGGCGGCTATTGTCTGCCAAATCTCCAGCTGACGGTAGCTGACAGCTCGTGTCAGCAGCAGAATCCGGTTAGAGCCAAGGTCAGTCGTAAACTCCTGTCAGGACACATGCTGTAACTCAATATGCGCATGTTTACTCTGGGGACGCCCCGATGCCCAGCGGGACTCAGAGGTCAAAGGGCATTTCAGTTGTTGTAAATAGAAAATAGACAGGGACAGAGTGAATGTTCAAGAAGAGAAGTAGTCAGATGGAAATTTGCCCGATTAATGCATGAAGTTTGTGTCTGGGATAAATGAGAAAACAGCTAAAAGAAAAAAAATTGAAAAAATCTCTTTAGCAACAAACTATGGATCATGTATGATATAATGGAAAACATATATAAATGTATAAACCATCTGGGTCAAAAACAATAATCCCTTTTGAATTTGAATAATTGTGAATTGTGACCAATGAATAATTTCAGATTATAGGTGGGTTAAGGTTTAAAAAAAACAAAAAAACAAAAAAACAAAACAATAATTGACTACATAAACTTAAAAAGAAAAAAAAAAAAAAAAAAAAAAAAGGACATAAAATATTTATTAATTCTATAATAAACAAAAAAATCCTAATGACATTGCATTTCCTTTTTTCCTTGATTATAATACAATTCAATGTCATATATAATATGTCCCTAAACTGATTTTTTAAGATAATGGAAAAATGTAAAATGTATATCTGTATGCATTTAATGTGCCATTATCAATATCTTTGCATTACATGGCTGTCGTTTATATACATGACATTCATTCATCAAGACAGTCATAATATAATATGTTTTCAACATAATAAAAAAAAAATTACAAAACCTTTCAGTATAATAGTAAAATAGTGACAGAATAGAATAAAACATTTTTAAAAAATCTTTGCTTGTTGGCTTGATTAGTCATTGGGTTGAAAAGGACAATTTAAATAAAACAAAGAAAAATGATAGAAAAATAAATGAAATAATAATATAATAATACATAGAATGAGGTTGTGTCAAGACCAGTTTATGGTGCGTTACAAGAAATACAAGGAAACAATTATAAAACCCAACAGTACATGTCCAGACTCAGAACAGTTAGTGGTGACAAAGTTAGGATCAATATTTTGAATAAGACAAAATGATAGAAGATGTCATCCAATCACAAGATAAATGTTGATTAATGGGTCTTAATTTGAAGTCTCTAGACCAGACTGAAAACACAATTAGAGTGATTAGACTGCAATATTAAAAAGTGCAGTGGAGTTCAACACAGACAGCTGTTACATACTCAGACTGGGCATGTCTCAGATTTTCACAGTGCTAATCTGTCCGCAGTTATTATGGTCTGAACACAGTTTCTGATACAAGGATGTCTAATGATGTTTTGACTTTGTCTCATTTCAGCTGGAGTTCACTCAAGATCAAATTGAAGGTAAGGTCGAGGTGCGACAAGTACCTCTTCATTATTCAAAAATGTTGCAAGAATAACAGTTATGATCAGATAATAACTTCAATAATAAATCAGGATTGGAAAGGGAAAAAAAATAAAAAAAATAACCCTAGAGGCTGCTGGTTAATCATATTTTAATGAATGCAGTTAAAAAAAATAATTAAATATTTATGGTGAAATAAGAACTGTAACAAACCATAAAAAGCAAGGTCAATTTTTATTTTTAAATTTATTACTTGTAACCTGTTAAATTAAAAAAAAAAAAAAAAAAGTTAATATTGTGTCTTAATCCTCCAAATATGTTTATTTATTATTTTTATTAGATTAAGCAACAAACATATGATGCAACTCACAAATCAATCCTTATCAAAGCTTTTTAGAACAATAAATGCATAAAAAGTCGTCTTTTTTTTTTCTTTAACGGAATGGAGTGTGTTCTTAGTAAAGTGTCGTTCATTCCAGAGCACATCAGAGGTGGTCTTTAATTAGAACAAATCAGATCCCACTCGGAGAGACCCCTGCTGTCTCTGTTCACAGATTTCAAAGATGCCTTCCAGCTGTTTGACAGGACGCCCACTAATGAGATGAAAATCACCTATGAACAGTGTGGAGATCTGATCCGAGCTCTGGGCCAGAACCCCACCAACGCTGAGATCATGCAAGTGCTCGGGAGGCCCAAACCTGAAGGTACTTTTCTTCAAATGATACTACAGCCTGACTCGGTACTCTTTTGACTAGCTGTTAAATGTGCTACAACACTTGTGTAAACTTTAAACAGATGGTAATATGGGCCTAAGTCACAAAATGCCAAATGAATGCCAAATTTGCAATGTTTTATGTGGCCCTTCAGTACTTTTAGAAGGTGACACTTTTGGCACTAGGTTTTAATTGGATTTGAACATGTTTTTTAGATGGATTTGATTTTTGCAACAAAGATAAATCAAATCTGTTCAAATCAACCGTTCAAAATCGACTAAAGCCTGTTCAAATCTGACTAAAACCTGTCCAAATCCATCTAAAACCTGTTCAAATTCAACTAAAACCTGTTCAAATCCATCTAAAATCTGTTCAAATTCAACTAAAACCTGTTCAAATCCATCTAAAATCTGTTCAAATTCAACTAAAACCTGTTCAGATTCATCTAAAACCTGTTCAAATCAATCTAAAACCTGTTCAAATTCATCTAAAACCTGTTCAAATTCATCTAAAACCTGTTCAGATCCAACTACAACCTGATCAAATCTGACTAAAACCTGTTCAAATTCATCTAAAACCTGTTCAGATCCAACTACAACCTGTTCAAATCTGACTAAAACCTATTCCAATACAACTAAAACCTGTTCAAATCCATCTAAAACCTGTTCAAATCCAACTAAAACTTGTTCAAATCCATCTAAAACCTGTTCAAATTCAACTAAAACCTGTTCAAATCCAACTAAAACCTGTTCAGATCCAACTACAACCTGATCAAATCTGACTAAAACTTGTCCCAATACAACTAAACCTGATCAAATCCATCTAAAACCTGTTCAAATCTGAATAAAACCTGTTATAATCCATCTAAAATATGTTGAAATGCAACTAAAAAATGTTGAAATCTGACTGAAACCTGTTCAAATTCAACTAAAACCTGTTAAAATCCATCTAAAACCTGTTCAGATCCAACTAAAACATGTTCAAGTCTGACTAAAACCTGTTCAAATCCTAAAACCGGTTCCCATTAAAGGAGGGAATTATTGTTTGTGTAATACCTTTTGTAAGATTCAAATAAAGATGAAATCTCACATTAGAAATATAATTAAAGCCTTCAAATGTCCCCATCTTCGGCCCCTGAAAGGATTTCTATTAACTTTCGTGGCCCCTCACCACTTTGAATTTGACATCACTGGCCTAAGGTCTTTTCTCGGAGTGTCACTTTTTTTTTTTTTGAAAGCACAGAGCTGTGAAAAAGTATTTGCCCCCTTCCTGATTTGTTAATTTTCTCAATTGCCTCAATTTATGTCAGTTTTCACGACTCAACCATAAGAAAGAACATCATACCAACAGTCAAATATGGTGGTGGCGGCGTGATGGTCTGGAGCCACATGAATAAAAAAAAAAAATCCTGAGGGAGAATGTCTAGCCATCAGTTCGTGACCTCAAGATAAATGCCCAAAGACCCTCAAATGTGGCTGAATTAAAAAAAAAATACAAAGAAGAATACAAAAGAATACAAAGTCGATACAGAGAAGTTGGTAAAAGTGGTAATAGCAGATTTATTTTTGTGATTGTGACTTTTTTTTTATTGTATGGGACTGAATATAACATAACATAATGGTAATGGCACAGTAAATAGATGCATCAATTTTTATTTTTTATATTATATTATATTTTTTTATTTCTCAAATAATTTGTTCTTAACTTAACCATAACCATAATCTTAAAAACAATTATTAAAATTATTTTTTTTTATATTTTGCTGAATTTTGTGTATAATTTTTAACTGTTTAACTTTGTTTAATTTAGTCAATGATAGAATTTTATTATAATTTTTTAGAAAACCTAATACCTAATAATACCTGAGATTATGAAATGGTAAAGTCACAATTATTTAAAGGATTGTTTTTGACCCAGATGGTTTTCATGCATAATAAAATTAAATACAATATACAATCATATACCATATATATCACTTTTTTTTTTTTTTTTTTGGCTTTATTGATGTTTTTGGGGCCAGTGTTATGGTACGTTCAGCTTTTTTGGGATACATCCTACTCTTTTGGACAATGGAAATGCAGTTAAACTACACTTTTTGGATTTATCCATCGTAGGGACAGTTGTAAAGATACTTAAATACATTATATTGTTGCAAATGAAAATCAGGGTTAATCAGCTCAAACTTGTGCATTACTTTAGTGCAGATGTTGTGTTGGCGACTCTTCCAACCTCTTCCTGGCCCTTGAATAAAAACTGGAGGTTCGTAGACTACAAACTCAGCACTATTTGCACTTTTTCCCCCAGACATGCAGAGCAAAATGCTGGACTTTGAGCAGTTCCTGCCCATGCACCAACACATCTGCAGAGCCAAGGACCGCGGGACCTATGAGGACTTTGTGGAGGGTCTGAGGGTTTTTGACAAAGAGGGGAACGGCACGGTGATGGGTGCTGAGCTCAGGCATGTTCTGGCCACGCTGGGTGAGTCCAACCACAGGGGAAAGAAATGGTGTGATTTTCAGCAGTAATTCCGACAATGTTGCCAGAGTAACAAGGTTATTTTTAGGGTTGTAGATGTGATCTGTGGTGACAGGTGAACAGGAGGAGGTGAGGGTTAAAAGAGATATGAAGGTAATCCAAAAATGTTAATTTGGTCTTCATTAAAAGTTAACTTCTTGATTTTCTTATAGACAGACCATTATTGTTTTGTTTTTTTATCTTGACATGTTTCGATTGCTTTCTGCAGTTTTCTTCAGATTGGTCACAAGATGCAATAATGGTCTGTTTATAAGAAAATTAAGAAGTTAGATATGAAGGGAGCTGGTTTGAGAGACTATACAGAGGATAGGGGCAGATGGGGGCAGAAGTTTCAGTGTGGCAATCCCTGAAGGAAACGACTCAAAGGAGAAACTGAATAAAATTAAATCAGAATGTTTAACCCTGAATGTTTAAGGTCTGTTCATTTTGAAGCCCCTTGGACACAAAAAAAAAAAGCTCTTTTAAAGATTGCAACAGAAATATTATGCGTCAACAATTTTTTTCCTGTCCTCATCATACATAACAAATATTTATGAATTTTTAATCCTCTTATAAGTTCATGAATATCATTTTTTTCTCCTAATTGAATCGTCACCCACTGAGTCTATCTCTATTCTCAACATTGCATAAACTGATTGATTCATTAAAAATGTTTATTATTTCTTATTAATTATTTCGAATCCATGTCCAGAGGCTTTCCTTGTCACTTTTGTCGTATTGTTGATGACCCGGACGGCTGACAATCTCTAATAATAAAGTGACTGTAGCTGATATGGATATGATGATATTCAGTATACATCATATCCATGTGCACTCATAAGTTGGAATCTGGAAATATATGTACATTTCTTAGAATAATAGCAATGCTTAAAGATGCATCACCTGAAAACTCTTGACATTTTAAGGCAAAGGTGTGAAACATTCATAGTAGCTGCAATTTTAAAAATAAGAAGCTGCTATTTTTAATGTGTCCACTGGAGGTCGCACTCTTTTAGTAAGACTCATGGATCAAACATAACGCAGAGCCCCAGAACTGAACAGCAGATGGCAGCAATACACTATTTAGTTCTGTACATGGTGATTTTGCCTTTTTCATTTGCTGCTGAAATGACCCAGGGTGTGATTTTGTTTTTTTTTTTGTTTTTTTTTTAATGCTCCATTTCCTATTTATTGACTGTGGAGAATGGGTAACCTGTGTGTTTGGTGTGTCTGCTGCAAGGAATATAATATTCAGCACCACTGACACTCATCATGGAGGGAAAAAAAACAACAGAGAAGAGAGAAAATAAATTAATAGTTAGCAGGTCTGAGGTCTGTTTTTACCTGTAGCTGAGAGTTAGCTAACTTATTTTGCGTAGATAGTGAATAGTATTAGCATTAAAAATATATTGTGAGGTTGAGTTTGTAAAAAAAAAAAAAAAAAAAACGTACCGAAGGTTTTTGCCAACATTGTTTGACTCAGATTTATGAGAGCACTGACATTATGATCTAATTGTACTTTTTTGCACTAAAACAAAGGGGAAAAATCAGAGTTGTCATTATTTATGGGTTATTATGCTATTATTTTACTAGCCGGACCCACTTGAGATCAAATACGTGGCCTACAAACTAAAACTTAAGGTCTCATTTATTTCACAGATCACTCCTGTTCATAAAATACAAGTTCTGAATATTGTTGGGTTCACAAAGCATAAATAGATATATTAATTAAAAACTAACCCCACATAAAACAGTCACAAAGAAAAACTTCATCTACATAAAAAAAAAAAAAAAAAGATTGATATTGTGACATGACTGAAAATCATATTAACTGTTTTTATGTCTGGCCCAGGTGAGAAAATGAGGGAGGACGAGGTGGAGCAGCTCATGCAAAACCAGGAAGACGCCAACGGATGCATCAATTATGAAGCTTTTGTCAAATACATCATGGCTACTTAAGAAGGCTACATTTTACTGTTAAATCTGGTGCTTCATCACTCAATACTTAGTGAATACTGAGCAGAAACATGTCACACCATCATCCTGTACATGAACCATAACTGTGTGAGGAAAAAGGATTCATAAGATTCATAAAAGAAGAGGAAATGCACTTACAGTTCGACATCTGCACATGCCTTTAATAAATAAAATATTACTGAAAGAAATCACATTAAAACTCTCTTCTTTTGGAGCAGTATGTGTGCTCAATAAAGAGTTTTAAACAAGAAAAGAGTGTGTGTCTGTATTCATGCCAGCAGAGGGCAGTGTTGACTTGATAACTAAGTAACTTGAACACTCAACATGTTTGACTTGAAGAAGTGTAATAGTAGAAGTTAAAAATAGACAAACTGTAAAATAAGAGGGGAAAAAATGTCATAATAAAAACATAAATATTCACGATTATCAAAGGAGCTCAGTACTGCTCTAAAAACACAGTCACTTTAATACTTACTGTACGTATCAGTCCTGTTCAGAGGAGCAGGTCTAGATCTAGAATTTAGGGAAACTCAAGGTCTTTAGTTTCACACAGAGTTTATCTAAACTCTATCAAAGATAATGTGGGAACTTAACCTTTGAACCTAAACTGGTTTGTGTAAGTTTCATTCCCAGGGTTTATATGACTCTCTAGTGTGGAGAAGCCCCAAGGAAACTGGACGTCTGTGTTCCCAGAGTTAAGCATGGGGGTGGTTCACTGGTGCCCAATGCCTATATGCACCCAATGGTTTAAACATTGTACCCTGAAGGTGGTGCTTTGTGTAAGGATGATAATGCACTATTACACACAGCCAGACTGGTGACAGAGTGGTTTGATGAACATGAAAGTGAAGTTGAACATCTCGTATGGTCTGCACAGCCTCCAGATCTGAATGTTATTGAGCCACTTTGGGGGGTTGTTAAAGGAGCGAGTCGAGAAACGTTTTCCTCCAACAGCAACACCTAGAGACATGGCTCCTGTTCTGCAAGACCACTCTGAAGTCATGTCCAAAACCAGACAAGACCAAGACTTAAAGCGCTTGAGACCAAGTCAAGGTAACGCACTACAAAAATGGACGCCAACTGCCATTGAAAAAAATAAAAAAATGAGAGAGACCTATAGTTACAAACATGACAGTCTAAATCTAGCAGAGATTTTTTCTATTTTTTCTATTTATTCTATTGGAGCTACAAATTTAAAAAAAAATATGAAAAATCAAGGCACAAAATATACACATTTATTTATTCAATGTGATCTAATGTTCAAAAAAAAAAAAAAGCGCTGCCTTTTAACTGTTTTTTGGAGCTTTTTTATTTTCTCCTGCGTGTCAAACACATCAGCTCTAAATGAGTATTCAAATCCTCAAGTGTTTATAAGTGCTTTCACACACTCAGAGCTACGGAATGTGAACTGCGTCTGTTTCACCGCAGCCTCACAAACTGAATAGTATTGAATTGGAAGCCTTTTTCCCATCTGTGTGATCTGTGGAGTGACTCTCACAATGCTCTTTGACTTGAGATCAAACCTCAAAGCCCTCAGCTGCCTTGGTATTTTTCTCAAAGGTGTACGACTCCTTTGAAACAGCTTATCTTTTACAAAGCCGCGCTTCTGAATGAGTTTAAATAGGCCCCCGCTCCAGAGAGTCTCCCGTGATTAGAGTTTTATGACGGTGCGGGCCTTTGGGTGCACTCTTCCGCAAAGCCCGGGGTGTTGTTGTGAACAGCTGGGTAATTTACGAGATGAAATGTCACTTTGACTTGTGCGGCGCCAGGGCCCGACGCATTAGCGACAGCCCGTTCATCTGGGTCTACTGAGCATGCTCCGACGCGCCGCACCCGAGCACATTACGGAGACGTTAGTGTTAGAAGTCACGTAGAAGTCACGCAGTAAAGAGCACGAGTGGAGCTTTGAAAACACGAACGCAAAAATGACATTGTGTGGGTCTGACTTATGTTTTCTGTCGGGTTTTAAGAGTCGAATAAACCAGAAAGGTGGGCTGTGTGTGATTGTTATGGATTATCTGGAGAGCTGAGGAAAGTAGAATACTAAATATGCATTTAAATGAAATAAAAATGTATGTATTTCTTATTTTTGTGCATATTTGTCACACTTCAATGTTTCAGATCATGAAATAAATGTAAATATTAGACAAAGATAACTCAAGTAAGGAAGTTTTAAAGTCATGATTGTATTTATTCAGGGAAAAAAGCTAAACAAACCTACCTAGCTCTGTGTCAGTGGTGTCAAACTCAATGTGATGAGGGGAAGCATTTCAGAGGCCGAAGATGGTGACAAATCCTGCTAAAACCTGTTCAAATACAACTGAAATCTAATCAAATACAACTAAGTGCAACCAAGTTCAACAGAAACCTGTTTAAGTTCATATAAAATCTGCTCAAATCCAACAAAAAACTGTTTAAGTTCATGTAAAACCTGCTTAAATCCAACTAAAACCTGTTTAAGTCCATGTAAAACCTGTTCAAATCCAACTGAAATCTAATCAAATCCAAATAAAACCAGCTCAAGTCCAACTAAAACCTGTTCAATCCATATAAAACCTGTTCAAATCCAACTGTAATCTAATCAAATCCAACTAAAACCAGCTCAAGTCCAACTAAGAACCAGTTTAAGTCCATATAAAACCTGCTCAAATCCAACTAATACCTGTTCAAGTCCATATAAAACCTGTTCAAATCCAACTGAAATCTAATCAAATCCAACTAAAACCAGCTCAAGTCCAACTAAAACCTGTTTAAATCCATATAAAACCTGCTCAAATCCAACTAATACCTGTTCAAGTCCATATAAAACCTGTTCAAATCCAACTGAAATCTAATCAAATCCAACTAAAACCAGCTCAAGTCCAACTAAAACCTGTTTAAATTCATATAAAACCTGCTCAAATCCAACTAATACCTGTTCAAGTCCATATAAAACCTGTTCAAATCCAACTGAAATCTAATCAAATCGAACTAAAACCAGCTCAAGTCCAACTAAAACCTGTTCAAATTCATATAAAACCTGTTTAAATCAATATAAAACCTCTTAAATTCAATATAAAACCTGTTAAAATCCAACTAAAACCTAAAACCCAAAAACATTACCTACAAAAAGTATTGAAGGGCCATATAAAACATTGCAAAGGGCCGCATTTGGCCCCTGGACCTTAAGTTTGACATATGTGCCCTATACAAAAAATAAATTGCCCCATTAACCTAATATAACCCTCAGCAGCAATAATCACAATCAAATGTTTAAGAAAACTGGCAGTGAGTCTTTCACATTGTTGTGGAGGAATTCTGGCCCACTCTTCTTTGCAGAATTGTTTTATTTCAGCCACATTAGAGGGTTTTGAGCATGAACCGCCTTTTTAAGGTCATCCACGACATCTCAATCAGATACTCACAACTCAAATACTCCAAAACAATGATGGCTTTGTTTCACTGTAAACATGGAATAGAGTACAATAGAGTAAAACTAATGTCTAAAATAAAAAAAATAAGTGAGGTAAAACAAACTGTTTATAATACACTACATAAAAGCCAGACTAAATAAATAAGTTTTGAGTTCTCTCCTGCTCTAATCAGATCCTCTGGAGGCTGAAAACAGACAAAATGACACTTGACGGGTGTAACCATCCAAAATGGGGCTTAAAATAAGTAAAATGGCACAAATTGAAGTGAAAATGAGACATAAAAGAGGAAATTAATGTTAAAGACAAACATACATTACATTTAAACACTGTAAAACTTAATAAAGATACTGTGTGTCACAGTCTAGAGCGACCTCTGGGTGCTTTGTTTGACCAAACTATGACCCAGGGGCCAAATGCGGCCCGCAGAGCAATTTTTTGTGGCCTTCAGGCTCAAATTTTCATTTTTCTGCATGTGACTCTACATAATCCAACTAAAAGAAAGCATTAATTGTGTAACAAGATATCATTCCACTTTTCTCTGTGGTTATAATATAGAGGGACACTAAAAAACCTGCTAGAACAAGTGTCCAGAAAATAGATCCAACCGAAGGAGACTTTGGTGAAGCCAAACCGGTCACCTCAGCGAGTGGCCCTCGGTATTCATTTTTGATCATTGTGTGGCCCTTAGTGAAAAAAGTTTGGACACCCCTGCTCTAGCCTGACCAGCAATTGAATTCTTTTTTTTTTTTTTTTCTCTTCATTATATTTTTAAGAAGTTTAGCCTCTGTGGATTCATGAAGAATTTTGGAGCGTCAATACAACAAATAAACTAGATATTCAAATTCATTTTCTGAACGCAGATTAAACCAGCTCATTCATAATAATAATAATTCATAAATGAAATGCCGTCCAGCTCTCCGGGCCTACACTGAGCAGATGATGAAACGCATTTGTAAAGTTTGTCCTGTTTGTTTTCACCCACTAATCCACTGTTAAGAGAACGTCTTTGAAAGCACTCCACTTGGGCTATTTTCATTTCAACATTACTCTAACCTTCAACTCCCACTGGGAACGTCCGTCTCCTCTGCTCCGACCTTGTCTAATCTTTGTCACACAGCGTCCCACTCCCAGCGCCAGCCTATATATTTAGTCATTATTCACACGCAGCCAATTTTCCACTGGAGCCAGACCTGAAAGCAACAGTTAGCGGCTGCTGCGATATTTAGATTCAATGGAACAGCGTCAGTAATGCAGTAAAGACAGAGGCTCAGTGTGAATGTTAATGTGTGGATTGTTTTTAACCCAGTACTTTGTGGTAGCATTGTAAAAACTAAGCTTACAACAGAGTATATTATGAAGGATTTTACCAGATGTGACACAGAAGGGGGTCTGACATGATTGGTGGTCTATAGGGCTTTCTAAAGTTACATCATTGGCAGCGAAAAATCCAGCGAAAATGGGGAATGGGCCAGTGTTGATTTAGTTGACGAAATGACGAACGAAATGAAAACTGAGTAAAAAGTCATCGATGAGAACGAAAACTCGACAATTTTGTCAATGAATAAAAACAAAATATTACAGAAAGGGACAAAACCCAATCAAAAGGAGGAGGAGGCGGGACGAGTTGAGAAGAGATCCAATCAGAACTCACATTTCTGAGCCGCAGGAAGACGACAGATGATAAAAAGTATAAAAATATCAAATAACTCTTGGGAGGAAAGGAAAAGGGACATATGGACACAGGATTCAGTTGTGGAAATGGTAAAGGTGAATACTCAACTGATGATTGATGTTTACAGTATTCAGTTTGTTAAAAGAAAGTTTATTATTCAGGGAAAACAGACATCTCCTACTCATTTTGTGATAAAGACACATTTGTGTTTGGAAGTGAAATCTGTGTATTTTGCACATTCTGACTTTAATACCAGCTGTAACAGAATAGAAGCAGTTTCATTTAATTCAGAAAGAGCTTATTACTTCAGAAAATGATTTACCCTTTATATTTTAGTTGACTGAATGTATTGATATAGACTAAAACTAAAGGAGGATTAGATGGCTAAATTATGACTTCAACTAAATTGCATTTTAGCCAAAAGACGAAAACTAAATTAAAATTTGCAGTCAAAACGAACACTGGGATGGGCCGGCTACATCTGCTCACCCAGAAATGCCTGCATAATTACTGCCACTGCATTAACGAGACAGAGATAACTGTGGAATGAATTGCGTCAGTCTAACTAAGACACAGAGGTTTAAGGTAAGCTCTTAACTCCAGTGTGATGCTGTGCTGTCATTTGTGGTGACCAATTAGTTAGGCCATTTTGACTCCTGCTGCTTTTAATGAGCGTTGTCCAGGCCACAGAGACAGTAACCAGAGTGATGGGGAAAGACTGTGAGTATTCTGGATTCAGGTTTCCTTTAGGTGCTCAGGTTTCTACAAAAGCAACTACAAATGATCCAGTATTTGTATTCTCAATCAGACTCCCTCTCATATATCAAATACCTCTCATCTCTTCTCTTCAGTGGCAGTGGAGGCATCCAGAGACACAACCGAGGGGTTACACTGCCCCCTAAAGGCAGACCGCTGCATCTGTGGCAAAAGTAACAATGAGAAGAATAGCATTTTCCGTTTTAATATGATCATTCACCAGTGGTAATGTATGCAGAACCTAACCAGATAAAAATTCTTATGAATAAAAACCATCACCACTGATTTGACCGTTGACCCAAAATGTAGATCTTAATTGTCACTTCATTTAAAGCTCCAGTACCCGAGAATCCAACACTCTTTCTGCTTCTTTTATTTAAAAAAAGGTCAAATCGGACCAATTTTCCACCACAAAATACTAAAATATTTCATTAAATCGAAGCTTACATGAGATTTTTAGCTTAAGGAGTTCACTGTTGTATATTGTATGATCCTGTAATTATCGCCGTCTTGAAAACATTGTGTCGAAGCACTGCCAACATTGATCCATGTTGAATTTGCTGCCTGATTCTCTATTTTTATCTTTTTAGAGCTTTTTCGCTGTAAAAATAGGCATATTTTGCGACAGAATAACCCTTCCTGCAGTTTTTTCACAGAAGCGCTGCTAAATGAAAGTCAGAAAAAGAAAATCTAAAGTCAGACCACTGCAAGGGAGAAAACCATCTAATGGACTGGGACCTGGCCCGGATCATAACAAGAGGAGAACAAACACAGGTCGTCGTCCCACCACTTCAGGTAGGACGATAAAACCTGTATAAATCAGCTGACAAGACACAACCCAGTAATGTCACGTGACCCTTTTGAGGAAGACAAAGCATGTCAAGGTAAAACTCTCAAAAACATTGGTTTGATTATAAGGAATAACCCATTTCTTTAGTTTACTTCCTTGGTCCTGACAGTGTCAACCATTGAGAACTATTATAAAGCCTAGATCACATCTAAAGGTCTCATTTTTCACAGATGATTCTTGTTACAATAAGCTTTAGGTGATAAAACCAATAAGGTAAATGCAACAGTTATATAAGTATGACGTATTCATGCATGTAAAAAGAAAACAGAAAAGGGCCCAATTTGGATTCCTGTGGGACACCACAGGTCAGAGAAGCTGTACTGACAATATTTCTTGTCTAGTCAAAACAAATCAAGTGATCATTTTAATCTTGTCTCAGTTTTGTAGAATTCCCCAGATCCTGTCTGCTGTGGCCCTCTCATCTGCTCCTTTCACCACTACCACTGAAGCTTCAATGATGAACGGTCTCAGCCCACTTTAATTGTGTAACCTTCGCTCCCAAAGCCTCACTCGGAATGGAATATAATGGCGACATGAATAATTTGATATCTTCCGCAGCACCTCTGTCCTTATGATTAATTGGACGGCCGTGTTTAGTAATGAGTGGCATGAAGCGTGATGAATTTAGCCATATGTCTATAGTCACATTACAGTGAGAGCATACTGTTGAATTATGTATGGATCTGGATCTGGTTAGAGAAATAAGTTATGGTGTAATGGAAAGCAATATAGGCGGTAATAAGAGATTGGAAACATACTTGATCATTAAATTTCATTCATGTCCTTAACTGACACGTCTCTGGGGCTTTAAAAGATTACATATATACATTATAAAGACAAACAATGGGCAGACAGTAAAAAAATGACATAAAAAGGGAAAACATGCATTATCTTATACATTAACTTTGAGGACATTCACAGATTTGAACGAGTAAAACTAAATTTATTAACAGCGCCCCTAGTGGTCAGAAGTCTGTGGTGGTATTTAGTGTCACAGTACTGACTATCCCTGAATTAAAGTCATTAATACATTGAAATATCAGTTTCACAATTGAGTAATGTATAAAGTAAAGGACGAGGAATTTCTGTTCAAGACAAAAATAATATATTATTTAAGTTTTTGTCCATTTTTTTTTAATGTTGCCTCCAAAAAAATGGGAAAAAAAACCCTCAAAATGTAAAAAAGATCCAATGAAAATTGAAAGCAATGTCTTAAATTAAAAATAAAATGAGTATCATCAAAACTGTTTTTGTTCTTATCTTTACGTCTATTTTTTTGAAAAACGTGTCCTAATAAAAGAAAGACATCTCTCAAAATTAAAGCCAAAATTAAAGTCAAGTTGGTTTAAATAAAAAATAAATAAATAAATAAATTAAAAAAAACTTGTCTTAAATTAAAAAACAAAACAAAAACAACACATTTCCCAATTAATAATAAAAAAAGAGAAAAATTTGGCAATTTATATAAAGTTCAGTCAAAAACAAAAACAAAAACAACACCCCTTACATTAAAACGGAGCCTTATTTCCCAGAATGTCTTCAGTTTATAAATTAAGGTCTCCTCTAAAAGAAAACCTGCCTCAATTTTTTAAAGCCTTCAGCTAATGTGGCTAATGCTAAGGAAGTGACGTCAATCCAAATGTTTGTGTATTTATCTTTTTGGTGCTGGAGGAACAGCCCACTCAGACAGATGGACCACATGTAAGCTCCACAACGAAAGGCCACATCAAAATGACTCTGGGATGTGTAATCTAAAGCTCTTTTCATGTGCAATCAGTACATTTTCTGTGCATTTTGACCTTTTGTACGGACTCAAGTGCTTTCTGTGGATTGTCTGCCGTTCAGGTCGCCATTCATAAAAAAGATTACAGAGTCTTTGTATAAAACTCACTCAGAAATGCATGACCGACTGTGACTTCTATCTTGCATTAGCGTGAACATATGGAGTTGAGGATAAACCTGTTCCGTGAAGACTGGTCTGGGACTTGGAAGCTGCGATAACGCCGTGTGTCAGCGCGACATTGAAGATGAGCATTTCTTTAATTAAGTCTCACTGAGAAACCACAGCCATGAAACACCCACTTCCGAAATCAGTTGCGGTAAATAAAGCTGCATGAGGAGCCAGAAAGTTAACATAGAGAATAACAATAAATAATAAGAGAACAGAATAACTTAATGTGCAAAAACCGATCAATACAGACATGTTTTATTCAACGATTGCTGACTTAATTCAAACAAAGAAAAGTACAGAGAATTTTTAAATTAGCTAAATATTCATTTGCTGGTCTTAGTCATTTTTTTAAATTTGTTTTTGTTTGTCTTTTAGTGCAGAATAACAAAGATAATGTTCAAAATAACATGAAAAGAAAATAAATCAAATTGTGCGGTAAGGGAAGGTTTGGGGGGAGGTTGTACAAACACATCATTCTAATTCTGTTCTTAGTGATTATTGTAATTCATTGATATGATAAAAAAAAAAAACGTAGCGATGGTAGAAAGAAAGAAAGACCACTGCAATAAATGTCGTTTAAAATCACATACATTTTACTCTCTCTTATCTTCTCCTAAACAGACAAATCAATGCTGTGTCATTTTATTTTTATTCCCTATGGTCTGGAGGACATTTATAATGGTGTAGTGGAGGCTGACATCAGTATTAGTTTCAAAAATTAAAAATAGCTTTACAGTCACTTGAGATATTATTTTTGGTTGTGTACTTTTGTTTCATATTTTGGGAATCCTTTTAGCCTCAGGGTTAAGATGACCCGACAGCATCGAGGTCATTTATTTTTAGCCGAGGCAGCGACCGGTAAAGCGTAGATGAATATAGACAGAGAAAAGCTCGTGGCAAACCCGGCCCCATCAGAGTGCAGATGTCCTGACGTCCCGAGGCCTCACAACAAATCCTGACCGGGACATCCGCTGCGGCCTTTTCATTCCTCGGCCAAATATCAAAGCGTTTTGTCATAACACGGCTTTATACGTCTGCGTCTGAGTTCCGTTTAATTGTTGGGAGATGGATAAGTGAGCGCGGCCCGGGGCTTTAAGGGGAAAGAGAGTCATTTCTGCTCCAGTTCACCTCGGTCCTGCCTCGAACGCATGACACCGCATTTATATTACATAACCATCCTCGCTCTCTCAGGGCATATTATCATCACTGGAAAATATCCCATGATTTAGACAATCAGTGTAGGAGCTGGAGTACTTCAGCAGATCGTTAGTTCGAACAGATTTGATTGTTCGTACAGTCTTACAAGGCGCTGGGTGAAATGGATTAGTGAATGTGATGTCATTAGTGCAATTTTCTGAAGAGGCCATCTATTTAAAGGCATACATACAGTGTCAACATGAATCATGTATGTTGTTTAGCTCTTCATGCATGCATTATAACTGCAGTAATGGAGTAAAGGGCTCTTTGCATTTGTCTACCTTGGAAATCTTTTTCAGTTCAGTTCAGTTTATTTCGTTAGCAATTTTTAGTTTTTTTAAGTTGATGCTAGAAATTGTGGTGTAATGTGATTGGTTATTTCAGTGAGGAGGGCGGGTCCAACTTATTTTTAACCGCTGTGATTGGTTCTTGTCAACATCAATCGACTCATCTCACTTCTTTAATCATCATACACTACTTTCAAAGTTCCGCAGCTAAATTTAAGCCAAGCTGTGACTTTTCAGATGCTGTTTTCTACTAAAAAACACATCATTTAGACAATTACTAAATATGAAAACACAGAGGAGTGTTTTATTGAGACTTACACAACATTTCTCTTAAATACTAGCGTTAGCTGAGATGATGTTCGGTGGATAAGGCAAGTGACAGCACAATGACAGCACAAATTGTAATGGTAAAACACAGATTTGGGCTCAAAAAAGAAGTAACTGTGAAATAGAAAGAATTTTTCGTCTTCAAACTTACGCACACAACACATTAATTTTAAATTGTATCTATGGAGCTAGATTAATAAATTGTAGATATGCAAAACCATCTATTGCTTTTAAAACTGTGCTCTTGAAATGATGTTGAAATGTTACAACTGAACAAACTGATAGATGTTTTGAAGTATTTTTGGGTCAGGACTTTACTTCAGTCCAAACACTTTCGCTCTATGCTTCAGACTTAGTGAAGCACGAAATAAACTGAATTGAACTATAAAAAAAAAATAATTAAAAAACTAGAACAACCGTGATCCTTTAAACACTAAAATATATGGTGTCTGATAATGTGACAGCTCTGAAAAACATCAACCTGAAAACAACCTTCAGTCATTTTTTTCAGCCATCTTGGATTTAAACATTCCTTGCATTTACAAAGTATGTCCACAAGTTGGCGGTGTATTGTGCAGATGCAGTAAAACTACACTTTTGTATGTGCGAAAGAGTAAGAGTCGAACACCCAAGTTTGATTTCCTTTTTTAATGTAAAACACCTCTTTTCACAAGTACAAATGTATATCAATAACACACTGATATTTATTTACAGTTTTCGTTTTTAAGGCAACATGGTTATTTATTTATCGACATTTATAGAAAATACAGTTCAATGTACATAATGTCACTACTACAGTTTACAATACAAAAGCTACAAAATGTGGAGACAAAAGAAATGAATGGTACGGGAGCTCCATTTGTCTCTTTGGTGGGCTCAGAGATGAATATACTTCCTTTTCTTGTATTAAAATATGAAATATGAATAGAGCATGTTGAGTGTTTGACATGTTGAGGTCACGGCAGGAGTTGTGCAGTTTTACAGCTTTTACGGACTTGATTAACATTTCATACACTGCTGTTGGGGAAAGAAGCGCCACAAAAACAAAACACTTGAACAAACATTGTATTATTAAATGTATTATGTATATCTTATTATGTTCCAGACTTTTTTATTCACGTCAAATGTTGGGAAACGTAAACAATACTCTTCATTACCATCAATAGTTTCTTCAAGCTTCTTTGTGTGTGATATTCACCACATCTTTTCTTAGTGCCCCATTTATGCTCAACGTCCGACACAGCAAAACGACAAGCTACTGTACCGTAAACAAAGCTGTTTTTAGTATGAGGTATTACGTAAGCTCTAGATACACTGACGCAAACGAAAGAAAGAGGAAAAAAAGCATTCGTTAAAATTAGAACTAAAAGCGCATGGCTAATTTGCATAAATAAACACAAGTTTTAAATACATACGTCTTGTTTTTGTTAATATACTGCTTTATGTAACCCACTTGTTACTGCCCCTTATTGGGGGGTAAAAACGGGTCCACTTTACATCCCCATTCACTTTAAGGATGAAGTGACATCCCACAAAAAGTGAGTCTTATTATTTTGCTTATTTTTCAATATAAAATAATAACAATAAATAGTTTTACATTCAGCTTTTCATAGTTCTGTTCTGGCAAAGAGTCTAAAAACTATTTGCAAATGTGTACTAAACTATTTGCATTTGTGTATTCTAAGATTTGTGAGTAAAAAAAACTAAAACAAAACATGTTTTAGAAACTATGCAACTATAGACAAATTTCACACAATTTCACAAATAACACCTTGGAAATGGTATAAATATAGCTCACATTCGCAAACAGAAAACAGTCAACTCACAAATAGGACAATACACATGCAAATGAGTTAATATACTACATTTGCAAATAGTTTTTACTCAATTGTCCCTCGGTAGTCTGGACTTTTTCTATAGCTTTATATTTAAACAATGACTAATGTGTTATTGTGTATTGATAAATTTAAATTTTTTGCCAAAGATACCAAATCAAATGAGATGGTCCTAAGTGTGACATGGCAATTTTGCAGGTTTAAAGTGCTTATATAACCTTCCAATAAAACCTCAAAAAGAGGAACAATTTTTAGTATTTTAGATAAACTGTTATAACTGGTCCATCTGGATTTGTACTCAGTGCAAATGGCTTTAAAGAGAAGGGATTCCAGAACCCATTTCACTTTTCAACGTCAATGGGTAGGCCTGGTCGGGGTTGTAGTAAACAGCATCATGGCTTATCTTGCAAAAAATATGCCTTGGATAAATAAATAACTAAATAAAATAAATAAAAATAAATAAAATAAACGGCTGAACACCAACGTTTGCACAAAAATCTGAACTGCTCTTCCAAAATTCAATTTCTTTTTCATCTTTTTTCTCGTGCAGATTGTCATTTGGTGCAGCAGCTGGTGCTCTTTGTGAAAAGTATTGGGTTTGTGCCGCGACGGTCAGTGGGTTGAGCTGACCTGGAGCGGAGGTTGGAGCTAAAGCGGGTTGTCTTCTGTCGACCGAGGGCACCGAGTACATCAGCAATGCCAGGACTTCATACGGATTTAAATCTGCTTCTACTGTGCCAGCACAAATCCCTGCATTACAGAGAGAACTTACTGTATCTAAAGTCATGCTTCCTGTGTACAGCTAGTGACTGACCATTTATTTTTATCCCTGTGTTCTGCCATCTTTTTAATGCTATTTTTGACATTTATTATACTTTGTTCATTTTAGGTCTTGTTGATTATTCTTAGTGTAGTGTAGTATACTTTTTACTGCTCAGTGCTCGTGACCATTTCCAGTACTTTGGAGCCTCTCCCCCACAATTGTAAACTAAATGGACTTTGGATCAGTTTGGTCCAAGTCAAAACCACCTCTTTTTGTTGCACTGAAGACCAGCTGTTTGATCTGAACCAATGGAGCCTTCAAACCTGCAAAATTCAGAAAAAAAGTCTGGACCAAACACAGAAAAATACAAATCTTTCAGTTCACACAGCCTCATTTAGAAAAGATACAACACAGTACAACTGCTGGAATAACAGCTGGAATAACCCTTCAAAGAGACAGCTCATCTCATGTAAATCCGTCCATTTATAGAGCAAACACATGAGATTGCTTTGAAGGCTTCTATAGATGTCTTAATTATATCAAACCCCAAATTTAGTAAAATATGTCGGAGCGTGTTGTTCCATTTTATTTAAAGTCTACAGACAGCAGTGCCGCTTTTCACCCTAATCCCCTTTTATCTGTAGGCCTTTTATTTTCTGTCAAAAGCTAACAAAAACGACCTTTAATCACACTGAGTACATTTTCCATGTAATATTGAGCTGTTTTACTAGTACTGGAAATGCAGACTATAGGTGACACCATGTTTGAACATAGCCAAAAGCCACAGTTTCCGGTTTCCACCAATTGGCTCACTCACCGATACTTCTACTACATAACAGCCTTAGTCTATAAATCTGCTACTATTTCATTACAATCTCAAAAACCAGTCTTAATCTTCCTGTAATCGTGTTATTAAATAATAACTCATCAGAGAGGGATGATTTAGACGAGGAACAACGTGGACCGTTCCAAACTCAGTGGGACAGCATTCAAATCTAGCCCTGAACAACCAAGAAATACTTTTGCAGAAATAAAATAATGTTTAATGTAAGGTATGTTAATGGATGGGCCGCTTACTTTCACTCCTGTGTCACAGTTAATCTCTACCAATGACTTTGAATATTTTTTTCCAGCTTGTTTAAAAAAAAGAATGTCTAACATTACTGTGGCTGTTATCATACCATCTTTCACTAGAACAATTATGATTTACCGCATTACCTTACAATTAGCATCACTAGCTAACGAGTGTTAATTAGCACTTCCAGATCCAAACTTTTTATCCATTTATGGTTAATTTTCTTTAGCTTTATACATACAGACTTCTCTGTATGGAATGTATAGGGTTATGGTGGTCATGTATGGGCCCAGTATAGGCATGTTCCCTCTGGAGTAATTCTCTGCTAACATTAGCTTGTTACTTATTATTAGCTCACTTCCATAAACTAATCCCGCAATTCTGTAGAGAGATGAAATATGGCTAGACTTCAGTCATTGACAGTCCAAAGCACACATACATGAGAGTAAAGACCAAATTAATAAAGGGTCCATTTCTGTCTTCATAGAGAATTATAGTCTTTTTATGTTTAGGCCAGACATAAAGAGAAGACTAATCTCCATCATATCTGAGCTTTATTCTTCTACTGACTATATTCACTGTTGATATTCTGAGAGGGGTCAGTGACCAACATGGCGTAACAAGTATAACTTCACTAGAGACTCCTTATTGTCCATATTAATGCAAACAGCCAGACTGTATATGCAAACATGAAAACTATGGATTTGTTGGTCTTTTGATCTGAGGACCAAAGCTGGAAATAACACCTACAGAAAAAGATATTTTTTCCAGTCTCCTGTGAGGACATGAGGCATTCATATCTTTCGTCTTTTTCCTCCTTAAATGCATTTGCCCTTTCCATCAACTCTGTTTTTGAGTTTTAGTGTAGTCTGACCTCAGCTCTAGACAGCACTCTTCACCGCCATCAAGATGGATATAGATAAAACATTATTCAACAAAACAATGTCCATTTTCTTCAGCAGAGCTTACAAAAATAGCTTCTGATGTCCTCTGGAGGCACATGTTTGCCCAACACTATGCAAAAACCTTAAAGTGGTGTTATGTTTCATATCTTCACAGTGAAATTCCAATTGGATCTGTGGTAGAATCCATTATGCAGTCAAAGAAAAGCGACAAGCAGAAAATGATAAGAATTCCGTAAGCTTGGATGATAAGCCTTGAGATATGATGTGACATTTTGGATAATGCCACTTTGATGTTCTGGGAAAACCGCTGCACAGTATAAAATACATCCCATTGACTCATCCTCAACTGTTGTTTACACAGTTCTAATCCGCCACACTGCAGTCTCAGTGTACAAGTCACTGTAAGTTCAACCAGACTGAACATGTTGTCCTTGTCACACAGCTGTGGTCTGTTTGATGCTATGGAAGCTGATCCTGGTCGGAGACGTGGGGATGGACATGGCCCGCGCCACTCGGACTCGGAGCGCGTGGTTGTCCTGCCATCGGTGCCACCGTTTTCTGACCGCAGACCGAACCTGGGACGTGGGGCAGGGAATAACAACGACACAACAGAAAAATGATTTGTCTTGAGGACAGTTTGGTAACCCACGTATCAAACTGAAGGCCTGGGGGTCAATGGCCGTTATGTGGCCATGCATTTAGTCTTAGTTCTTTTTTTTGGATTACATTTAAACTGGATTTGAACAAGTTTTATTTGGATTTGAACAGGTTTTAGATGGATTTGAACAGCTTTTGAATGGATTTGAACAGGTTTGGAGTTCAGCCAGATTAATTTTATTTGTTCATAAGAAACTGTCACTGAAAAGTAGAAGAAGAGTCACTGTCCAAAAGAAAAACGTGACAAAAACATTATGCCATTTTTGCTAGAAAGGTATATAAAATCTGTTTTTAAATCCAACTGAAACCTGTTGAAATCCAACTGAAACCTGTTGAAATCCAACTGAAATCTTATCAAATTCAACTGAAGCCTGTTCAAATCCCACTAAATCAAGTTTCCATAAAAGGAAAAAAATGAAAAGATTAAAGATAACTTATGTAAAACTCAAATGAAGATGAAACCTCACATTCAAAAAGGAATATAATATAATATAATATAATATTAATAAACCCATGTATAAGTATACATATAAATGATATTTCACTGTCTATAAGTAGGTTTTTCATTAACTAATTGTTCACTACACATACATTCACTGCTTAACATCTTATTCTATTGGTATTGCTTAACTACTGTTTTATTGTGTGAGCTATTATAACTTGTTACCGGGTGTTTCAAACCAACATGAACCACCTGACTTTGCGACCCTTTATTGTATAGTAGTTATGTATTAATTGTACCTGTTATTCCACTCAAAAAAACCCCAAAACAAAACAAAAAAACAAAACAAAAACCTGAAAACATTAAAGTTATTTAACTGCTAAATGATACCGTACATTTTTTAATTAAATCAGATTTTTTGGCAGATTTACTTTTTTCTTGGCAGTATTTTGTGTTGTGCACTAAAATGCTTCCGACTAATGGCATATAATTGGGCTATTGGGCCACAATCAATGACATCATGATGATACCACCATGATGATACAATAACATTTTATTTTAGCTAAAACCTTTTTTTTATCCCCGAACTAAAAAGAAGATTATAATGAAATAGTGTAAAAGATGAGAGTTTCCAACCCATGACAAAGAGCTTTGGCCAATCACATGCTTGAATACAAAGAGGGATTTCTGTCATTTAAACAATTAAAACCTTTTGGTCGATATGGTTCATCAATATTGAATTAATGATGATGGAAAAATCAAATTGGTAGAATGATTGGATTAGCTATTTTAGCAGCAGAAAGAGAGAAAATGGAAGCAAAGTGACAATAAATGAAATAAAACGCATATAAATACTGAGACTGCATTTACGAGATGGAGAAATTTACCAGTTGGTTGGTCTAATGCTGGACTCAGGAAGCAGTTTATTTTCTAGTTTTGATGTACTGCATTAGTATGCTGATGAAGTGAATTGGTTCAGCTGGTGTGGTTGCTATAATGCTGTGGTGGGATGTTTAGAAGTCGTGACAAAAGAGTTTGGTGAAGGGCTTAGTTTTCAATCTTAGCTGTTCCTTTTCCAATTTTCTCTTTTGGCTAAACATGCTGAATGCAGCCTGTAAGCTTATTATCTTTTAAGCTTTTAGGTCATGACCCTGGCTCATGGGGCTCTCTCAATGATGCTCTAATGACACATACTTATCCACCTGACCATCTGCGTGGATCAATAACCACTTCAACTGCTCAAAAGTAAAGCTCCAGTCCACAATTGTGTAGTGTCTAGTATGTAAAGCCCAAGCTAAATACCATTTTAATGCTCAATCCATAAGAGCACTGCCAGCAGAGCGCATAGATATGAGCAGACCCAATTTCACAGGGACGACTTGACTGACTTGTTATTCTGCATTTACTATTGAAATTGGCGTAGAGTAATCCATCCTTGAGCATGGACCAATGTCTGTCCTACTCTCATCATCAATTACCCACCACTCTTTCAAATTATTTATGGTCTCAGAGAAACCAACTAAAAGGTCCTTGACTTTCCATCATGACCTATAATTGTCCTAATGATAGTAATTACTTTTCAACAACTGGACAATTTAGTCAACTGGAAAAAAGGGATTTTACTTTACACTAGTCCATGTTAAAAGCAAGTCAGTCTTCTATGGAGGATTTGAACGCTACTCATTTTAATTGAGAAAAAGGCCTCAGCCACTGGAAAAGTACAGATTCTCCATGAGCAAGATTATCTGAACAAATGTTACCAAGTAAATAGAAGGCATTAGTGAGCTATTTAGCTCAATGCCTAGAAATTGTGAATCGATTTTTAGTCGAATCATGACCCCAAGAATCATTACGAATCGAATCAAGAGATTCCAAGATTCCCACCCCTCTACGTACATACAAGCCAAAAATGCACACAGCTCGAGGGCTTTTCATTAATATGCAGGAAATTGCTTTTTAGCATTCCTGCTTCTTCTGCTAAAGGTAAACACCAGCCAACATACTTGTTTACATCTCAAGATGATACATAAATATTAGGGCTGGGCGATAGGGAACAAATATTATGTATGTAAATTTCATTAATATCTCAATATATGTTTGTCATGCAGTGATAACATTTACAGTAAGATTTGCCTAATGTCACACAAGCCCTCTATAAGAGCCATCTTTGTTGGAATAATTCTGTTAGCGCAGTGACACATTTATGTGGTGTGAATGTAAATGATCATCCTATGAGAGCGTAAATATCATGTTTTTTATGTGTTTAAATGGGACACAAAAACAATGACAGAATGGAGTTTGACTTTGGATATTTAGGGGACATTTGTACAAGAACACTGGTCAGGAAAACCCAACAGTCATGCCGCTGCTGATTTGTTTGACAATCCACGTTAACATGGAGCCACCCAAAATGCCAAAACGATACAGTACATATGCCAGACCAGTAGAGGGTGGGCTTTCTTTTCTTCTGCTCCCTCCCTCTTGCGTGCTAATGCTAGATGTTGCGCCTGTAACATCATTGTTTTAAGAGAAGATGCCGGCTTAGCAGTTTACACGAGTGTGGAGCAGTATCTGCAACGAAATGACCTCCTCTGCCAGATTCAAAAGTTTGTGCTTTGAGAACATTAGCCTCATGTAAACGTGAGGCCAATCCACAACTGTGTCATTGTTTTATTGTGTAAATGGCCTCTCAAAGATGTCTTCACAAGAGCTAAGGTTAAGATCCTATCCTATCTAGTCTGAGCTAAGCATCAAACTCCACAGCTTCTATAACAATCTCAGTCCTTACAGTCATAAAAATGTTGGTTGATGCTATAAAGTATGGGCCGGATGGACTGTTTATTATTTTATTTTATTTATTTTGTGAGTATTGTGTAAGAATGTTGCCTATAAAAATATCTTCAATATTCTTTATAATTTAATGGTGGTTAGTTAGAAACACACTAATGAAAAAATCCTATCACTATCTTCAAATGAATTGTGTGATTTAATTAAAACCAGTCCATTACCAATATCTGGGAGCCTCAGAATTATTTCATATGATCACTGTGGGATTTTACTGAATTACTTTTAATTAGGCCTTTATGCCAAATACAAATGATAATGAAATAAAAATTAACACATAAATGAATGAATTCCAGTGACTCACCTCTCCATTTAGGAAGCAGTAAAAGACAGAGACGAAGAAACCCTGCAGAGTGAATCATAATGGTATTAGGATTAGTAAAAGCAGTTCTATTGTGAGGCACCTCGTTCCACAGCAGTGAATACAGCTGGCTTCAACTCAAAATGGCAAATGAAAAAAATACTTTCCTTTCGGGAGCAAATTTTCATTATGACTGCAATAGAGCTGTACTCCCATTTCACCTCCTTCTCAGAGTGTCACTTAACCACCGAAGTGGAAAGATAAAAAGGGCTAAAGTAGTCATGCCCATGTGGCCTTGTTAAAACAGACATCTGAGAGCACAGCTTATTAGGCTTTAGAGCCGTAAAAGCACATCCAAGGCTAGTTCTAATCATATCTCAAGGAAAAACATCTGATTTAAGAGTCAGGGTCTGTGGTCCAGTCCACACATGTACAGATATTTTTATAAATAGCGTCTTCCATAAGGCATTGTCCATTGAGATGTCCTAGCATGAATTATAGTGATGTTATAATTAGAAAATAGAGTATTCCCAGAGCTAATCTGTCAGTGCAAATATAAACTTTTTTCACTGGCTCTCGTTCTACAGCAGTACATGAGGCACCCAATTAAAAACACTTTGATTCACTTTTATTAAACAGGAGTAGCTGTTTTTACTGGCTTCAATGTTTAACTCTTATTTATAGTGTATTTAATAAAATTAAATTATTTTAACAGCATGGTAAAATGCCAAATATGTGAGATGAGGTATAATGCTCCCTATGTGCTTGCACATATGCTTTAAATAAAGTTTCTGTTGAAACAGAAATTAGACAGAGCTGAAGTGATGTACCAATCACGTGTTTATTTGGGGAAAGTCAAAGCAAAAGCCAGAGGATGATATAGAAAACAGCATATTACAGTTAGAAAGCACAAACTCTTTTACTCTTTTACATTTCTAGTACACTATCAAGTCTAACTAAGTCTAGTCTTATACCAATAACATGGACAAGGCCAATTTACTATTTGTTAGTAAAGGAGGGCAGAGAGGATTTTTTTAAGTGATTAAAAAATAATTCTTCTGCAAATGACAATGAGAATGCTGAGTAATCAATTAGTTGTGGTTTCTCTCTATTGTTTTTTCAGCGAGATGTGATTACTTTAGAGGTACAAAACAAGATTGTGTGTTGCTTCTTCTCCAGCAGTGCTCAGTTTGCTCATTCTGTATACTTTTACATGAAGTAATGGAACTTCCACTGGGTTCTGTGGAGCTCTAAACAGGACTTTCCCAAGATGGGCAAATCACACAATTATGTTTACACTTTTTTCAACCATAAACTCCACTATTTTAAAACCCAGAATTCTTTGAGACCAGGAAAAAAAACACTCTAGTCTCAAGACTAACAACAGAGAAATGTCTGGCCTGAAAATGGCATGTGTGCGTGGGCAATGGGTTCAAACATAGAGGAAGATGTCAGTTTATTAAAATATCCATCTATGTGTGGACTTGGTCTATGTCACGCTGCCATGAAGTTGAGTCTCACCTGAAAAGACTGTAAGAAGGAGTTGAAATAGATGAAGACGATCTGTGAGATGTCGTCCTCCCCCGGATTCACAAAGAACAGCATGTAGGTGATGCCCAGCAGGGGCAGCAGCACCAGGGTGGCTTTCACAGCTTTTCTGTGAAAAGTCAGGATGTTACATTATAGGACTATAATAAGAATAGATGAAGAATAGAAGATTTCACTTCTGCTTATAGTGGAAAGCAAATCTGTCAGTGGCAGACTAGGACCAAACAAAACATGTTTATAAGTATATGTTAGGAGTATATAAAACTAGGCATAAGTGTGAAAATGATAAAAAATGAAGGAACACTTTGCAGTTTAAAAAACGTTTCACTTAAAAGGTTTATCAGTTTGTAGATAAGTCTATTTTGGTAGTGTTGTAGTCAAGAGCAAGTTAGACGCAGTTATGAAGGGAAACCAGAGAGCACTGAGAACAAGAGATTGAGGCAATAAACCAATTGTGGTTTTGGATGCTAGATTTAAAATCCCAAGACCTCTATGTCCGAGACCAAGACAAGACTGAGTAAAAATCTGTCGGACTTTGGGACAAAGCTGAAATCTTAAACAATTGGTCTTGAGACTTGTGTCAAGCCCAATACCAGTCTCTACCAGTACAACTCTATTTACCATGCAGCAGGTCTATACAGTGAGAGTTAACCCCTGAGATTTATAATAAAGGCTAGGAATGGCTAAAAATTGAAATAATAATGTAGGTTATTCATGTGTTAACAATGTATTAAAAATTGTATTTTTCCAGTGAATAGCCCTTGACTCATGAAATAACTGAACTGATACATAGTAAAAGGTGCTTTCGTGCTAAAGATTTTGAAGAAATTTGATTTGTGAATGTGTGACAGATGTTCATGTGAGTTCTATTTGTGGTCAATAAACATAGCAAGAGTCTATCAGTCTGAGACATTTGGCCACTTCATTAAATATTCAGGTGGGTTTTTCATTTCAGGGTTGTATGTGGTAATATAGGAAAGCATAAATAGTGAAAAGGGAGGCAAAGGAAAGCAAATTGAAATGCAATAAATACTGCCAATGCATTCATGCAACAGGGAGGAGAAAATGACAGGATTGTAACAGTCTGACACTGAAGCCAGACCTAGAGGTTGAAGGTAAGCTCTAAACTGAAGTTTGGTGAAATGTTATGTTATTTTGTGGAGGCAAATTGGTCACGTTTTTAAATTCTGGAAAATCTGGAAGGGTTGCTATGCTCTGGTTGGGGGTGAGGGGTATATATTATCTATCTATTACATTGGGCAATAGTCAACAAAAGAAATACTTTGAAAAAATCTTACATTAGAAAACTTAGAAAAATCAACATTATTTCTCACACATCAACTGATAAAAAGGTTAAAAAAGTGTCTGTCCTTGTGTACTGAACAGCCATTTTCCTTTTTCACATTGTTCCATTGTTGTGCACTTCCTCAAATGCCCATGAATCCCGCAGCACATCTGTCATTGTGCAACAGTGAGTCCATCTCAAGCCTGAAAAGATTGAATGGAAGCTGTCTGCACAGGAAGCCATTGAAACTGTGTGCTCCATAAATAACTCTGTCAGCACAAAAACACACTTGACACAGTAATAAAAAGTGTCACTAGAAGAAACTCAGTTGGGGCTAAAATGGAATGGAACAACAAAGTGAGAGTGTGCCATGTACTTCTTGCCCAAGCCATTTCTCTGCCATTATGACACTTATCTGAAAGGCTTGGCACTCAACATCACTGGCAGCAAAAGAAGGGTCTACAGCTAACTCATATTTGTGTCAGACTTGTGTCAAATAAGAGGTGTTACATTAAGTTTTCATGATAAAAACCCTATGTCAGAGTTCCCAAGGAAGAAACTTTGGAATGAAGTTTAATGGGAAGAAGCAAACTATTTGTCATGCTGTATTTTTCAAAGAAACTGTTAGTGGAATTAAAATACTTTAGGTTGCTTTAGTTCACTTATAATTGAAGTTTTAAAATGCATGTAAATGTCTTTGTTAGATTGGGGGACAGTAATTTCTCAAAAAAAAAAAAAAAAAAAGGTATCACAAAGTATCAAAGTATCAGCTGCATGTACACAGCTTTTTAGGACAAAGTTTGGACAAGCAGTGGCACAGAGTAACACTGTCTAAACAAAAGTGTTTTGAGCAATGCTTTCTTATTCTCCGACCAACAAAGACACATATTTTGGGTCACTCTGACGCTGGTTGAACTTGTTTAATGTCACTAGTATTCGACTCGCACATCTCAAGTGTTTAAATGGCATAGGCTAGCTTATGATGCATTCATGTTGCTCATCAAAAGGTGGAGTTGCGTTAGGAATGCAATTTAATGCTGCAAACAACACCTGTTTTTTGTTTTTTTTTTCCTTTTTAACAAAGGCTGAAATAAAAAATACCACAATAACATGAATGCACCATTAGCCTGAACTGACTCACTCCTGGCAAGACAGAAATCCAGTTAGACATTTTAATCGAGCTACAAGTAACATCAGTCTAATCTTTGCATGTACTATGTGATTACAAATATACTGTATTCTTTCAGCATCTGTATTGGCACCAAAGCACCAGTAAAATTACCTTTCAAGTTACTTTTTCCCTGACACTGAAGACCACCAGTCTGGTCAGTTCCCAGAATGCAGGCATGAACCCCACCCCAACCCCCCCAGCTCAGTCTATGAGTGCCTGTGGTTTAATCTCAGAAGTCCTCATTTCCTGACATTTACTCATATCCTTCTTCCACTCAATTCAAATGAACCTGAGTCGTCATTACTATCAGAAACACAGTCTATAAAGCTCTTATGAAAGTGATGTGCCTCCTGTTATGTCAATCCAAAGTCATCTTACAATTATTTACAAATGGCCACCTCTAACCTACTTGGCTGCACACCTGTCTGAACTTTTATAAATCAATATAAGTCATCAATATTTAATAATAAAACAAGTTTCACCCAAAGAGCAAAACAGAAAGGTAAAACAAAAAAGTCATAAAAATCCAGATTATTTACTGTTGATAGCTATACACAATATATGTGTTTGTTACATTTTCTGTTTATTATTTACAAATGGCCATCTCTAACCTACTTGCACATCTGTCTGAACTTTTATACACCAATGTAAGTCATCAATCATTAAAACAAAACATAATAAATAAAACAAGCTTCACATCAAGAGCAAAAAAAGTAAAACCAAAAAGTCCCCCAAATTCTGATTATTTACCCAGGTCTTGAAAATATTTAGAAGTTAAAGATATAAAAAGAAACTCTTTGAAAGTACTTCCCCTGAATTCCCATTTGGCTCTACCATGTATGCAGGTAATACACTCTACTTTGGGAGAGTTCATCTGTGTCGCTAACGTTACTCGCCGATTTGGTGTCGGAAACAGAACAACTCTAAACGGAAACACTAGTGAGACAGCTTTGGAACAACTTACTTGGTTCTCAACAACTAAACGGATTCTCTCTGTGTGTGTATCGCGCAGGGCTGTGGTCCTGCGGCGCGGTGCAGGTAACGTGACAGAGGAGCGTAGTGAGAAGAGGATGATACCATTAGGCGGGGGTGTTTTTATTTTCATTCTTAAAATATCAATTTAAACCACAAACTATGGATTATGTTTTCGACATTATCTAAGCCTGTCAAAGACGAACTAAAATTTTAGAATAACAATTTCTTACTCCAGGTTTTAGGGGTGCTGAGTTTCAATTTAGGGGTGCTTCAGCTAGCCTCGCCCATGATGAACACGCAAATCTACTACAGGAAATATACCAAACTATATTTCCGGAGGCATACATCTAGACTAAGATAGAAGAGTAGCTGTAAGTTTAAGAAAAAATGACATTGGTTGAAATAGATTTCATTCTGATTTATTTGTTTAATTTACAAAGCAAACAACAATTAAACGCTCGAAGGCTTAACCTGAAAGCCATTAAAATGATAATTGTTCAGGGCTGGAGCAGAGCACGGTAAAGATTGGATTTCATTATCATTAATAGCATGCTTTGATGTCCCAATTGCCCTTAGAGGAGACATTTGTATAAAATTAAACCATAATTCAAATTTCGACACAGATTACAAGTCACTAAACCTTTTTATGGTAATACCTGCTTTTAAGGATCCATTTTTCTTTATTTAAAGCACGAAGGTCGAACACTAACCTGTACTGTATTGTTTCTGATGTGGTGGAGGCTCTTAGCTTGGTCATCAGGATTCTCACAATGTTGAAGAGAAAAACAAAGTTTATCTGAAAGTGAGAGAAAAAAAAATAATTGGCGTTGAAGGCGTGGTAATTTCTCTGAGGTGAGGAAACTTTGCTCATTATCTGCTGAGTGGGAGGAGACGAGGCCATGAGTCAAACAGAGGCACATGTAAGGGTTCAGCTCTAGATGTGCTGCTAATGGCTTCCATAGCACCATTAGCGGACGCCTCTCTTGTGCAAAATGCTCCGATATCACCGTGATTCATTCTTCTTGACTGTAGCTCAGAAACATCTTTTAGCTCAAAACCATTTTACTTTTTATCTTTTCATTTATGTTTTGTCGGTACAGACCTACAAGTCATTCACCTCGAAAACTGTGCAATGTAGCAAAAAAAAACCCAACAAAAACTCACCAGAAGCACGAGAATAACAGGCCCCTGATAGATGTAATCCATGTACTTGCCAGGTTCTTTACCAAACCAACATCTGAAACAGGAATAACACACAAAAAAAATATGAGCGATGTGAATGTTGTCCAAGCTAGCCAAAGACATGCACAACTCTATTTAATTAACTGAGAAACGGAAAAGTTACAGACAAAATTAGGTGCTATCTACCCTGTGCAACAGTTGGATTCTTGTAAAGTTTTACAAACTCACTAAAATCCATCTTGTGCTACTCTGGCCGCTAAGATTTCTCCTGATCTGGTTCAAACTCTGGAGTGGCAGTCCTGACAGTAATGGACAAGCTTTAAGGTTGAAAACGTGGCAACCATTTTGCCGTTACTAATGTAAACAATATGGCGTTGCTCTCGTTGGCTATGTTATTAGTTAATGGCAGGAAGTTCATCCAATTACTGACCAGGTATCCATCTGAAAGTACCCACCCTTACATGGAAGCTTTCTGATGTTTTGTATAATGTCGTGAGTCAGATTTGATGCTATTACTGAGTGGCTATATGAATGAGAGGACAGAGATATGTATGTTGGCCACAGCAGCATAACTTAAGCTAACATACATGCATAGCTTAAGCTAACGTTCATGACATCAAGTAGAAAGCTTGACCACCAATTTTTAAGTTCTCTTTCAAGCAACTAGATATTTCCTCATCTCTTAAATTCAACAATTAGTATTTTCAGCATGCTCGTCAGAATGAATGGACAAGAGCACTACTTTAGTTGCCCTGTCATGATGATGCCAGCTGTAAAAGGTTTATTAGAAAACAAATGTAAAAACATGGCTTTCAATTAAACAATACTTACTGTTCATTTTCATAATACAGCTTTCCAATGGCCCAGGCCACTATTATAGGACATGGAATACCTGTAAAAAATATGCCTTTTCAATACTATGGTTCAACACAAAGACATTCTTCACTTTTAAATACATGTTTAGTGACTAATCCCATTGTAGTAGCAACATTTTAGCATTCATCTGCAAACTGCCAGGGGAGATCGTCTGACCTCTGTCTGCTGAATTTCAAGTAGAATTTAAAAGAAAAGAAATCCTCAGCTTTGTGTTTTTGCACTGATTCTCCCCAAAGCACTGGCTGGAGTAGTTCAAGGAAAGTCCAGTTCTCTGTAGTCCTGTGTTGTCTGCCAATAACAAGCGACAAGACATTGTGCTAATTGCCCTAACAGTGTCAACCCAACCCACGTCTGTTAAAGGCTTTAGATTTCTTCAAAGAGGCTCAAAGTAGGTGTTGGAACAAGGGAGGTCATTATTGAATTTGTCTTTAATGTATTCCTCACCTCAGCAAGCATCAGGACACAGACACATTTAATTTGCCCTGCATCAATCATGCCCTAATGAGTTCTAATAAACAATCTCAGAAGAATAATTTAAGCGATGAGACGAGAATTCTCCACCCACTGATAGTTTCCTGACGGCAGAACGAAAGGACAGTCATGGATCATTTCTCACCTGTACAGCACTGTTAGATGTAGGTGTGTTTACTAGAATACAGAAGTGAGTAAATCCCTGTGTGTAGCTGTGCAAGAGGCTGGAGGTATACATATGTTTCCAGTTTATTTTAAGACCTTGAACTTTCAATTTAGTGAGCTGGACCAGTTTCCTACATTTTAGGGACTGACAAGAACACACAAACAAATAAAATGTTTTGAAGTCATTCTTAACAACAGCCCTAAGGCAGCGACTCTATCTAAAACTGGAAACAACTGTTGTTCATAAAAGCTGGCTTTTTAACATTTTCTCTAATGGAATATGACATGCTCCTTTGAGAGAGCATGACATTTTTGTGTTTTTAATTTCGATTCTTATTTGCGCTTGACAATTCTCTATTGTCCAATGAACAGACAACAAACTGTGTTTGGCTCTACATTATAATAACCGTACAAACCGAATGGAGCCATGAGTGAGAGTTACGTAGTGTTATCTAGTGTTGCTAATGGCTAATTAATTTAAAAGAACATACTGAAGTGCATTGTAAGTGCAGTGCTAATCACAGCTTAGCACTGTAGGCTTAGGTTCATCTTCGAAGCTAATGAATGTGCTAACTACTCGATTACTCGTCCCCTAACATAACAGTATTGTAGCAGCCAAGACCATGCCAACCTAGACCAAGTCATGACTGAGATTAGAATGACTCGAGACCAAGACTACAACCACGACCATTTTATCCACTGGAAGAGATCCCAGGGAACTTGACTATGACTGCTAGCCTGGTGCTTGTCACACTATACAATTAGAAAAGCTGAGACAACTGAGAAAACAACAGAGCTGAAGCAGTTGTTAGCTTACGTTTATTAAAAAAAAAGCTTTCTAACCGCTATGAAAGGATATTATGCCAATAACAGTATTAGTATTATTGTTTATAATATATGTCTTTGCAGGATTATCTTTGATTGGCCTAAATTTTCGCTGTGAGATTTTTGTCTCAGGCAATCTTTGGTTGTATCAGTGTGAAATTGCTCGCTTTTGGTCCTGTCACACTGTGCGATGTACAACTACCAATTTGTGAGTCAGAGGCTTTAGACCAAGTCTTAAAACATGGAGGAGTGACTGTTTGGTCCAGTTGGAGGCATATTTTCACATTTAACATAAGATAAAAGGGTACATACTATGGTAATTCAACCAATCACAAGTCTAGAGTAACATGATAATACAACAGTATATTGGCTTGGATTGTTAGTCTCAATATCTACAGTGCCATAGCTTTTTTGCCACTTTCAGGGAACTGTTTTTAAAATAATTTACAAGATGCAAATAGGTCTCCATGGGAGACAACCATCATATTCAAATGAGCTTATTTGTCAGAATGACCCTCTTGTGTGTTAATGGATGTGACTCAGCCAGCCTCGGACAAATGCAGATATTAGAGAACACATAAAAAGTATGATATCAGCAATATTTAATCTTCGAATCTGTAATCATTTCCTGGGGCGCTTTCTATTTCCATTATTATATTTTCTCAAGTACCTATTAGCTGACATTCTTTGAAGAACAATGATTTTTGTCCCCATTAGCTCATTCAAATGAGATTGTTATGTGTGACACCTCCCTGTGGCCAGTTTCTATTTTCTGTCATATCACCCGTCTATCACTTATAATCAGGCAGCATCTCATCAGCTCCTCTTATCTCTGTACTTTTCATTGCCTTATGTTTGAGTCACTTTAATATGACCTACACAAAGCAAAGGAGGCATATTCTTCCTCCCTTTTATGAACTCTATGTCCATTATCTGAATGAAGGGATGATGACATTAAGTTAGCTCAGGGGAAGAGTGTTCCCATGTGCATTTCCACAGAATTACATGACATTGGGGGTGGTGCGGGATGACGGTGGTGAACATAGATAATTCATGTGGTTGAGACAGATGCAACGCATTGAAAACTCTTTCTGTCTTTTCAAGTCAAGCACAAAAAAAGACATTTAACACACTCCGTTTCTGCTCAAATCAAAGCTGCATCTCCAAGCAAGGAGACATTTTTCTTCCAAACATTCACTTCAAGTGTTCAAGCAAATGTTACTGACAAAGAATTTCCCCTCGTGGTCTTAAGCTTATGTTGGCGCTTAACCGGGCAAATGCTCATCGGTCAAAGTAATTATCCATAATTTTTCCAAAACATTTGCAATATGGTGCTGAATGAACTGCACTGTGTTGTTATTAAAGTACTTACACCATCCGATGAAAAGGAAAACCCATTTTCTCAGCTTATCCGTCGAATATGTCATAACAATGGCAGTGTGAAGGTAACAGCCTTCGACAAACATCCAGAAGAAGTTGGTTACCACGAAGTAGTTGTAAATGGTGGTGATTAATCGACACCATGGCTGCAAGAGAGAAATATGACACAAACCTGAGATGTGTGACAGTATTACAGTTTTTTGTAAGTGCTAAAGTGTGTTTTCTGAAACTTGGAGCCAGTGTGGAAAATGTTTACACACAAACTCCAAAACTATATCCACAAGTGACAAAACAATCAGAACGCGCATAAAATGAAGGACTCTTGTAGAAGCAACACTTTATCGTTTAAATGTCTACAGCATTTTTTACATTCACTAAAGAATGTTCATTTGTAGTAAATATGATTCTAATGGAATGACTTAAACAAAATGTTTATTTACCATCCCTATCACAAACTAACCACTGAAAACTAAAAAATACAATTTTGACACAGGGCCTTTGTCAACATCACAAAAAATGCCTTCTCTGGACAAACAACAATGGACGTATGGCACACCTCTGAATCTGTGTCTCCACAGGCTGCTTCTAGCTCCAGAAGACTGGCTAGTTCATAGGGCTGACTCTCATATACAGTACCTTCCAGCATCAAGAGAAAAACTCCTCAATAGGGGCGAAAAGGGAATGAAGGACATGAACCAAAATCTGTTGTGGACCAGACCAGCCTGGTGAAACCTGACATTGTGCTCATGATATGATTTCTGTTCAGTCCAAATTTGTCAGATGTATCTGCACAGGTGTGTTCAGAGATCAGGCAATTGAAATTGAAAATGAAGCTACATTCACAGTGAATGGAAATCTACAAAAATAGTTATAGTTACAGTTGAAAATTGTGTGTAGAATTTTGCAAAACACAGTATGTAGTTTCACAAAAAGTGTGATCCTGAAAATGTGCTTGTAGGATCACTCTGAGATGACCTCTTGCTCATTGGGTGTAAAGTTTAGAAATGTGTGCATTTATTTTGACTTTAGAGTCTACACAATCACAAAAACTGTAAATGTAGCCCTTATTATGCTCACTTTCTGCTGCTTATGTCTCAAGTAATCCTAAAAGGTGGAACACCGACAAGAAAGGTGTCAAGTGGTCTCGTCTGTATACAGCAACAGCTGTAATAACAGAGGCGTCATAGTGGTGAGACAGATCAAGATGGCTAAGGCATGCAGAGGACAGATCAGTGTTACAGTGTTACATGTAGCATTTCAGAATATTTCAACTGTCACTGCTGAGTGATTTGTTGTGGCAAATTGTTTCTTGTTCTTTAAATTGGTCGTTGTAGATTGTGGTGTGACAATTGTACAGCCAAGGACTGCATACAACAAATATCAGTCAGTGGCAGAAATTTACGACACTCTGCAATATATACAGCGCTTAGCAACATGGCTATGGCTAACTACTTATACCAAGATCTTCTTCCAACAGTGAAACCCAGTTGTCCTTTCTTTCCAAACTGTTGCTCTTTTGAATGCCACTCAAGACGACACTCTCTGACACTGAGTGTTTTGAACTTAGCTGATTCGTGACAGCCATCAAGACGCACAGTATGCAATGTCATGACAGGTACAAAAAATAAATCACACACTGGGGATAGGAGATTAACATCAGAACTGGCTATATTCCAATGCCCCCAGAACTGCTGGGGTGTCATTTTTACCCCCTGCCAGAACAGTGACAGAATATGACAACATAGTCTTTACAAACCAAGGACAAGTTGTTTATTTGTTAAAATTAATAGCATAGTATACATATATTATTCTATTAATTGAATATGTCAACGTGATTTTGTGTGCTTATATGTTTAAAAAGCAGTTACAGTTGTTACATGGTGCCTTTGTTGTGACTCTGTTATCTGTGTGAATGGCCCTTTGTTATAGACACAAGTCATCATCAAGCCATTTTACATTGTCTACTGCAATAGCTCATAACTTGAAGATGTATTAATTCATTTTAGAAAGTTGTTAACAGTGCAACATTTTGGAGTCTTGTATGATTTTTAGAATGAATTTAGAAACAATAGAAATTCTATTCTTGATTTTGTTTTTTTGTTGTTGTTTTTTTTTGTTTTCCACTTTATTTATTATTTTTGCTTTGTTTTGTAAGGACCTTTTGTGACGTGTACAAAGTGTTTCCCGCCATAGACTCCACACAAACCAAAAATAGATTATAACATTCAGAGTTTGGATTTTAAGGCAGTAAATGATGTATTATGTTTATATTTTAGAGTCTGCTGCACTGGCCTGTGTTATGTGAGCTTTCACATACAGACTACCTAGCAGCTGCTGCTGAGTGAGAGGAAAAGGCTTCTTTTGATGCCAACAGAGTGACATTTAAGTGGTTGTTTGCCAGAGAAAGGCAAGAAAATTTGGCAATAGCAGTAGTCTGTACTATAACTCTCCAGATCCCAGCGCTGTCTCGTCTTCTGTTTCTTTGCAGTGACACGGGCAATGAGAGGGGCATACAAACAGAGACACAGGAGAGATGCTGAAGGATTATTCATGATACATGAACAAAGTTGCTAAAGTTACTTTCTTCACAGCAGGTCCAACTTTTATCTGCTACAGCTCCAGAAAAACCTAATTTATGAGTGGGCAGCGTCTATTTCTACAGTAATCTTCTTACACTTACAGTAGGCTGTGCTATTTGCATGTCTATGTTGATCTAAATTACTCACGACTCATTTGCATAAATATGTAACCCAAACACTGTGGGTCACATGTCCTTTCTGATCTAAGCACAAGGCAGAGTAAGCTTTTGCATCTAACTTTAAGGTCAGTACAGCTCAAACAATGACGTCATCAACACCACCACAGACCTAATGCAAGTCTATGACAGCACTGCATGTATATAATTTAAAAAAAACACTAGAAACCCGTTGACCTCTTCAGGGAAATGCCAGATGTAATAGAAATGAGCATAAAAGAAGCTATTACAATGAATGTGCTTACCTCGTTGCTTTCGTGAATATTGTGGTCAATGAGCTGCAGCAAAAACCACATGATATTTCTAAGAATAAAAGTGGCAATCAGGTTCCAGTGGATGATGTTTCTTAGACATCTAATGCTCCTGAAAAACATAGACAAAAAGAAATGATGAGAGCATAATGTGAAGTGTAATTATCTGTCTGGCACTCCAGCTAACAGAAAATTACAGTTTCATTGAAGCAAGCAAAGCACACTTGCAAAGGTGGTGGGTTAATTGTGAAAGTTTGAAAGTTATGAATTGAAAGCATTGTGATTAAAAATCCTTTTTCCATAACTCATTGGCAGCAGAGAAACATTCCAATAAAAACGCGGGCAAAAATAACTGCACAAGCCTTAGAAGGGATTTATAAATAAAAATCCACTGATGAGTACTTCTGCAGATACAGTCAGCAGGAGATTTATAAAGCGCAGTGGTGCGTAAGATGTTTACAATCTGAGACATATCTTAAGGCAAACACAGTGTCCAGAGAGTGCAATCACTAAGCAGACTCAGTCATGTATAACACATCACTATAATACAACAAAGGCTATAGAATCATTTCAGATCTTAAATGAAAAGCAGATTTAGTTTCTGCTTGAGCTTGCAGACTAAATTTGCCCCAAAAACTCCCAAAAGTTTCCAAAGTAACCATCTTTGCTTTTTCATAGGCAAAGATAATAAGCAAATAAAACACGCTCAAATGTCTGACCTGGAGATTTTCCTATGGGGACCTTAGTACAATCTCTGTGAACGGTGTCAGGAAATTCCTAAACTAAGCTTACAGCGCCAACCAAACGGCATACTCATCACCAGCTCACTCGGGAGAATGGGCCTGCCAAAGATGAAGTGAGTGCACGAATTGCGGAAACCTTGCATTCTCTGCTGCTTGTTCATTCCATTGTTAATTTTGTTGGCAAATTATTTTCGTCAGTTTTCGTCAACGGCATATTTTTGTGGCCGAAAACTAAACTGAAATAAAAAGTAATTAATGAGAACGAAAACTCTGACTAAATGTATCGACACTTTCATCAACGAATGAAAGCGAAACCAAAATAAACAGACAGAGAAGAAATCCAATCAAAAAGAGGAGAAGACAAGACGAGTCGAGAAGAGATCCAATCAGAACTCATGTTTTGAGCGTCGAAGTGATGCCAGACAAAAAACGCCTGAAGACGACGATGAAAAAGAACAGCTTTTAAAAATCAAATGTTAAAAATTGTTTATTATTCAGAGAAAGCAGAAATCTCCAACTCATTGTATTATTATTATTGAGATACTGTTTTATTTAAAGTATTTTAAATAAAGACACATTTGTGTTTGGAATAATTAGTGTGAAATTGGTGTGTGTTGCACATTCAGACTTTAATACCAGCCGTAACAGGTTAGAAGCAGTTTCATTTCTTTCAGGTAGAAATTATTACTTAAAAAAAACAAAAAAACATTGAACATGAATTACCCTTTATATTTTAGTGACTAACTCTATTGAAGATATAATTGATTAAATTCTTATATTTAGTTGACAAAAAAAAGGTTTAGATGAGTAAATTTGCTGTCAAAATGAAAACTGGTTTGTACTGGACTCTTCACAGTTTGATCATGTTGCTCACATGTTCAAATAAACACAGTGTCAATATTAGCACATTGAATGCCACCACTGCAAAAGTGTTAAAACTCTCCGCCAACTTCGTTTTGTGAGCACAGGTCTTTAAGTAATTCTCCAGACATCCTCCAGAGGATATGTGTGAAAAGCTGTTAAAGTCTCTGAGTTGTTTTTGTCTGTAACTAAAAGTTCAGGTGATGGTGAAAGCTGTTGGATAAATTTCTCATCTAAAAAAAAAATTGAAGGTTTTGTAAAGAGCCCGGTGGATACTTAATCTGGACACAAAATATTGACTCTGTTATATCTGGATGGAACTCGATATTTGGCTTGAGGAGGCAGATGCTGTCATAGTGTAGTGTACGGAGAGGCTGAAGCTGTTCCGCATCTGCTTTGTCAAACTAGACACAAACAAAGGTACAATGCCTGAAGAATAGGAGTCTTATGAGCACATTACGGTCTCTTTGTGTTGCAGCTGTGCCAGGTCGCATTGTTCTATTCTTTTTGACACAAGCGAGTTAATGAACACATGGAGAAAATGACGTGGACACAAATACAGATGAGCACCATGTCTATACTTGCCTTAAGCATAAGAAGAGGACAAAGGCCACAACGAGGGCTCCCACGGAGATACAGTGGCCTAGATAGTTGATGATGAGTGCTATCTTATAATGCATGGGGTACTTCCTCTGCAAAAAGAAAAGTAAGTCAGTGATTTGTTTATAACAGATGTGCAACAAAACAAAGCATTTATGGGAGCTGGGAATTTAATGTAAATAATAAAAAAATCATAATGAGTTTAAATCGTTTTTGGATGAAGAATATGGGCCCTAAATCTGCAGTCAAATAGACTCCATCTGGCCATTACAAAATGTTAACAGAAAGCATTAGAAGCAGAAGAGGTCACAATGCTTTTGATTATGAATTCTTTAAACTCATGAACAAAATGCAGAGCAGGTTCTCGTTAAACGGTCTTGGATGAGGAATAACAAGCTCTAAGGCTAATTATATTTAGCTTAGCTCCATGTAATGGTATTTGGCGTTTGGCGTATATTACATAGTCCTAATCATCCAGTGACTTGTAACTTGTAGCCTTTAGCTTATGCAGGCTAAATGCTCATATAAATTAAACAGCTTAATATCAAGGAACTCACAAATGTGCTCTACCTGCTCACTGACAGCACACACAAGCAGTTAGTTGATGGTCTATTGCCCAAACCATCTTGTTTATTTGAATAATATAGTTTGTTTAACTTGTGCTGCTTAAAAATGTCCATATAACAAGTGGTTATTCAAACATCCGGTGTTTAACTGTTTGCCAAAAAGTATCCGTGCTTTAATAGCGCCAAGTGAAAGAGATTTTCTGCATTCTGTCCTTTGTCTTACTCTTTGTTTAAGATTGACCTAAAGCCCAAGAAGCAACTGACACACTTCCCAAGTTAGGTTTATAAATTATCTGAAGAAATAGAGCAAGACCCAGAACTACACGTAATTAGGCGACGCAATGTGAGGTAATTAGGGCAAAAGCTCCAAACGTTCCTTGCAATAATGTACCTGCAGCTTGTATGAGAAAGAGGGAATTTTATTTACCGCTACAGCAAATGTAGTTCAAGTGGTAAGCAATCATAACATCCGCGACAGATCTGATTGGTTTTACCTCGCATGCGGCTCGTGTAATTATGAGGAAGCGTAACGAGCGCTTATCGGCAGCGCTAAATGATTGCTTACAGACAGAAAGGAGCGCGCTGCTGCGTCTCCGCACTAACCTTCTCCTCCAGGATAGGCTCACAATTGGAGTAATTGCTCTTCAACGCCCACGTGCCATTGTCCATGCATTCCCTGTAAGCGCTTCCTGAAAGCAGACACACAAGAAGACAATGGAGTGATTTGCGTCATTAATCAGAGCTGCACTGTGAGCTGTTTATGAAGTGTTCAGACTCTGGACTCGGCGGTTGGTGGTTAGGTTAAATAACATACACAATTCATATGTGAGAAATACTCTCATTGATTATTTATTTCTAGCCTTGTTTATCATGTGTGCTTTGTTATAGTCGTGTTTTCTTTGCTGAGTGTAATAGGGCATGCTATGTTCTAATTTATTGTGGTACTGCAGCAAAAACTCACCCCAAATTCACACTAAGAACTTTCCCATAAACTACTAAAAAGAGCTGTCTGGTAAGACTAACAGAGTAGAAATAAATCCAAAACACACAGATATTTTTCCTGTAATCGCCAGTTTCCATTTCAATTGTTTGATTTAAATCTTAGGAGACAGGGGAGCTTGCTATCCTTCCCAGAACTAAATTGGCAGCAACATTAATTACAGACTTCACTGACAACTTATCAGCTAAAGCCTAAAATGACAAAAACAATGTACTTTTGTTAGTTATCCTATTGTATTCCACATTGTACAAGCATTGTAAATTCACAGCACTTTGTCACAGGTTGAATTCAAGAGTTTTCAATGAGCCTGACTCTTATGGGAAGTACCAATACAGAAACATTCTTATTCATGGAGGGAAATGCAAAGCCTCTTACTTTGTCACATTATTTGCATATCTTTTAAACCCCGCTTTCCATAATCAACCCAATGTTCCTTTTACAATTTCTCAGAGCACACTTTCAGAAGGCCTTATCTTTCTAACACCCAAGAATGGATGAAAGCTCGGGAGCTGACACAGTGGCATTAAATGTTTAAGGTTATTTTCTTCTATTTACCTGTGGGCCTACCTATCATTTGAACCGTTCTGTCGCCACGATATTCATTATTATTCAGCGCCTGTTTTGTATTAAACTTTTATGAATAATGGTGCAGACACTATCAGCTACAAAATGTTCCCATGCACTGTAACAGTTAAAGTTGGTCACATGCATTTTTCCTTGGTCATTTTTTGGATTTTAAATTAAGTCTGTCACTATGTATATGTATGATTTTTATTTTATTATTTTAAAAATGTCTGTCTTCAAAGGCATCACCAATCACTATCAAAGGGTGGTGAGACTGGACTCCCACTGGACAAGAAGTACAACGTTTATGTAAAGACACTTTGAGATGCAACGTGGTGGGTGTGATTGGCATGGAGCAAATGACACAATGGACAACATTGGCCTTGTTCACACTAAATTTCAATTGAGTAACAAGTTTCATGTATGTTACTGCTTACACAGCACATGACACTCTTCTGGGCCTCGGGGAAAGAAAAAACAAGCCTCAAAGTCCCAGTCAGTCCCAAACTGAGCCAACCCATACCATATCAGTCCAGTGGAACCAAGAAGCAAGAGATGCAAATTCATAGTCAATCAAATATTAGATCTTTTAAAGCAATACTATACTTTTCAAGTTATCTATCAAACCCCTGATTGTTAACCTTTCAATACAGTTGTCCATCACACACGCGGTTCACCTTTCGCGATCTCGCTGGTTTGCGGATTTTTTTTAGTGCAATTTTGCATGCTTTTTTTTTTTTACAGTGTATGAATCATTTTTCTCTCCTTTGCAGGGAGAACGTGCATTGTGTTCTGCGTCCTGATTGGCTAAGGGACTGTAGACCATTGTCAATATCTCCTCCGTGCCGTGTCTCCTGAACAGTACAGAATGCGTTGCCAAATTTACATAAATGTTCGATCGCTGGCAGTGTGACTCTGAAGTGCTGTATGTTTGCAAGTTTTCTCCCGACAAAACCCACAATGTCGACGAAACGTTCTGCACCGACAAAGGCACCTGCGGTTGCACCCAAAAGACAGAGGAAGATGCTAAGGTTTGAACTTTGAGAGTGTTTAAAGAAGAGAGAAATGTGAGAAAATGTTCATGCCTGTCTGAGAAAAGTGTATAAAGTGTGTGATGAGGGGTTTTACAATTTAACAGTTAACAGTTAACAGTTTAACCTATTGCGGGTTATTTTTAGAACGTAACCGCCGCGATAAACGAGGGACCACTGTAATATCCTTTTAAACCACTAGTTGTAATGTGAATTTCGGATGCTGTCATGAACAGTAGCGTGCCCTAAAACTCACAGTACTACGGTGCACTTGTCTGTAAAAGAGGGGTTAATCTTCTTGTTTCATGTCAACAAACCATCAAATTGAATTTAATACTATTCTGGGGTAACATTACATACATAGTGTTAATGGCATGCAGCATTAGAGATTTAAATGCCTCCTTTAGGCCAGTTAATACTGAGCAGCAATGCTACAATAACTCGACAAACAGTTTACAAATCCCCCACAGCAGGTGAAAAGGAACCAATTAACACTCTCTGTCAACTGCATTGAACAGATCAATGTGTGGATGCCAAACGATTTCCACATCCACTCTGAGACAACACAGAACTAAGCTTTGGGTTAGAAAAATAGTTGAATTCAAATCAATATTGCCATCTGTCTTTTATCACCTTAAAAACACTAGCAAAATCAGAGGCATTATGTCTAAACTAGACTCATGGGGATGGTCTTACATCAACTTCTTATAAATCCATGACTACAACAAGATCAACCTTTCAACAATTTGTTCATAAATATAAAGTTATATTACGTTCAGGCCTCGGAAAATTTCTTCGAAAATGTGTGTTTATGCTGTTTCTTTGAACCCTAGTTTGCAGTTTGGACACAGTTTGTGGTTTGAACATGCAGACTTGCAAACAACTGTGCGAGAGAAAAGGGTTTGAAGCCTCTCTGTAGTCTGAAACAGCAAAACAAACAAACTTATTATTATTATTCATATTACATATTGTGACATTTGAATGTGAAGAGCAGCAACCTGCCTGTGGTTTGCAGGACACACTTAGTGTTTATTGATTTGATATTGTTTTCATCCACAAAGAATAACGCAGTTCATAGTTCTCATAGCCGTTTGAATGCTGCTCAAAACTGAGAGACTATAAGCACAGGAAGAAAACTAGGTATTGACAAAGGAAACGGCGGCCTCCACGTGTTCATTGATCAGGTGTCATATGGAATTTGTCAAAAGCTTGTGCGGTCGAGGAAGCCATCAGAGAAAACTCTCCAGAGTTCCAGCTCTTATGTACAAATCAATTTCCAGGACTTTTTCAAGACAATTCAGGTCAACATTTCCCACTTGAGCCATAATTTAAAACAGACTTGGGTTTAGTTCCCTATTTTTCAATGTAGTTTTAGTATTACAGCTATTTTAATCTCAGATAAACAGAAAATACTTATTACTTATTATTTTACAGTCACAATCTTGAAAGAAAAAACATCCACTGATACATTATTCTGAGACAGAATCAAGGACAAAATGGATGTCAGTGGGACTTTTGACAAACCGGTGACGTCTAATTGGATTCTTCAAGTTACACCGCGGGGCGCTAAGAGCCAATAAGAAAATTTGATCATGTCTTTCTATTCTTTGGTTTAAGTAACAGCCCCTGTGCCTTATATTCAGAAAGTTATGTATGTAAATATGTGTTGAGAACATTTGTTGTTAGTAATTAGACCAACCTAATTACTGCTTCATAAGATCACTTACCAGCCTTTAACATCTCATAAGTCCAATTTTATCCTTCTTTTTAATTAACTGATGAATGCTAATATCTATATTTACCATTAGCTGTGTTAATGCTTAGACATAATACCAGTCAGCAAGTCTCTCTATTTACTAATGATAATACCCTATTTGAAACTGTATTTAGGCAAAAAAGTAGATATGAAGATTGAAAAGCAACTTCTTATCAGAGTTTTACACTTCTTTTTCCAACTCAAACTAGTGTTTATCTGCATGATTCCAGGGATCACATGAATGCAGCATTAAAGCCTTAAATCACAACAAATTGAAGTCATTTGTTTTGATCACATTTAACACTGGTTACAATTGTCATATTTTTCACTGATATTAGAACATACAAGAAAGCAGGGCTGCGCAGAGTAAGGCAGAACTGTCAAGTGTGACGTATCAACATCTAATTCAAAACCAGACCATTCCCTGCACTAAACCACACATATGTTGCAAAGTCCTAGATGGAATATTAATCACCAACTCAGATCAATCAAAAGTGGGAAAAGAATGAACTCTCTTAATATTTCTGAGCAGGATATACTATTATTCTGCACACACTAATGTTTCACAGCAACAAAATTGGTCCAAAGGTGCTGAACGTACGTGGACAACATCTCCAGCAGCAGTCACGATTGTCGACTTGTCTCGATTCAATTCATCTGTCTTTAGTTTTGCTCATTTGCCGCACCAGGTCATGTCTTTTTAGCTCGTTAACAATATTTGGATCAAACTGTTTGTGAAGAGGTGTCACAAGTCACATTTTTCACAAGAGGCAACACTTCGGTTGAAAGATGTGCCCCACTCGGTGTTTCACAGTGTTCTAGCAAATTAAATAGGTAAATCCAAGTCCCAGATGTGAAGAAGCACGCTGTAATGCAAGCTCAACTCACAGAAATTTGGTTCCAAATGAGAAAGAGTTCATTTAATGTTGTTTCCCAGTAGTGTTTTGTTTTAAAGCCTTTTAATATTTTTCATCTTGTTTTTCACGTTGCCCTTGAACGGTGTACTTGTATACTTTACAGCCTACGCCCATTTCTAAATCAATGAGCCTGATTTTGGACTGATTTCAATGATTAAAGCGTGGTGTCATTTTGTTTGATTCATGAGTTAGCATCCAGATCATGGTACCCCTATTCTCCAGTCAATGGGCTGCTTGGTTTCAAAAGCTCTTTTCACAGTCTCTTTTAGTCAGCGCGTTTGTTTGCACAACATCTAACCGCACATTATTCCACTACACTATTTTCACAAGTCATTTCTGTCTGTGGAGAAAACAGCTAACAGCTTGAGTTAATTATACAGTAGCAGCACTGTGTTTCCAGATAAAAGCGCCCATTTCTTCAGGCGACTCTCCCGCTGAGCTAGTGACGCTTCTGAAGGGGGGCAGGTTGAGAGATTCGTCCCTGAGTGCCTTTCCACTGAGCTACGACTAATCCGAGGCAGTGGTGCAGGCAGAGCACATTTCTGACAAACCATCTGTGCAGGAGTGTGATAGGGACAGCTGCCAACTCTCGTCACACTTTTTCATACCATAGACTAAAGAAAAACATCAAGGTAACTTATGCCGAAGTGAGGGTTGGCTCCAAGAATCCTGGCTTCCATTGATCCATTTTATTTCTAACAACAACAGCTATTATTAACATTTAGGTTGAATTTTGCTTTCTGTACGTGCTCCTTGGATGATTCCAGTTTTCGAGTTAGGAAGTTGCAAGTTAATGTGCAGTGAGTTGCAATATTAATACTGCTGTTCACAGACTGACAGTAAGTGAGCCAGTGAGACTCACTCACTCAGGACTGTAATCATCTCTGGTTGAACTGGTTTTAAAGATAAACCAATGCTGGACAGGTATTCATGTGCCCATTTTCTTCTTCATATTTGGGTTGGAATCTGTAAAATTTCAGGCCAGTGATAACCAGCATGAAACAGGACACTATTTGCACATTTTTTTCACTATGAGGAAAAAAATATAATTCTTATTTCATTTTTAGCCAACAGCCTGTTGTTTTAGGGTATTTTTAATAATATTTTTTCAGAGAAATACGTCACTTCGTCTTTTATTATGATTAGAATTAAAAATGGGGGGGGGGGGCTGTTATATCATATTCATATATACAATGTTTGTTCTCTTCAATCAATCAAACTTTATTTATACAGCACTTTTCATACAACTTAATGCAACTTAAGGTGCTTCACAAAATAAAAAACACAACATTCACAACAGTTTAAAAACAATGGTGGCTTTGTTCACTCAGTAAAAAGAATAGATAGAATAGAGTAAAACAAATGTATAAAATAAATAGGTAAAGACACAAATACATAAATAAATACAATCAAAATAAGTGAGGTAAAACAAACTGTTTATAATACACTACATAAAAGCCAGACTAAATAAATAAGTTTTGAGTTCTCTCCTGCTCTAATCAGATCCTCTGGAGGCTGAAAACAGAGTCACCAAAGGTTTTGGTTCTAGTTTGTGGAACAGTCAGCAGTGAGGTGCCAGAGGATCTTAGGGGCCTTCCTGGTTCGTAAATTAAAAGCATGTCTCTCAGATAGTCTGGAGCAAGTCCATGCAGTGCCTTATAAACTAATAAAAGAATTTAAAAATCAACCCTATAACCAACAGACAGCCAGTGTAGAGACTTTAAAATGGGAGTAATGAGACCTCCCACTCGGGCCGCTGCATTTTGTGTGAGCTGTAGCTGTTGTACAGTGTTTTTAAAAAGACCAGAGAGGAGAACGTTACAGTAGTCCAGCCTGTTGGTTATAAAGGCATGCACGACTGCCTCAGTCTTTTCTCATCTTGAAGCAGTGAACAGGTGCAGAAAACAGCATCGCCATTAGCATTGCTAGCTAGAAAGTGTTTGCATCAGTCATACATTTGAGTTTGGTGGTTTTTCTCAGCAGTTGACAAAGTTTGGATCGCTTAAAAACAAAGGTCCCAACAATGATGCGGTACGATTGAGGTGAGAATGCAAAGCGGGACAAACAACCGAAAGACCGAAAGTTACCCAAACGCTGTTGCTGATGGCATAAAACACAGAGTGAAATTGTGAAATGTACAGTATGTAGCTATTGCTTTTGGAACATAGCTACAAGTATATTAAGCCAATATCACTCAGTTCTAAATCTATCTCTAAACTTAAGTAATTAGTTACGAAAGTCTGCTTTGTTATAATATTGACATAATAAATTGGTTTGTTTGACAGCGCTTAGTCCCCATCCAAACCGAGTCTACCGCACCATTAGATATGAAAATAACCTGCATCTATCTGCACTCTAAAATAACAACCCCTATTGTAAGTTAAAGGTTATTACAAGACCCTATGGAAATAGATTACATAATGCAGATGGCCCAAAATGACACCTGGCTTTGTTCTACTGCTGAAGCTTGGTATTTCAACATAAGGTAACTGCATCTGACTCACAAACCCAACCTCATCACTTTCAAGGTTGGCATTGTGGTGCATTGTTCTATTAATCTTCTGTTGATAGCCACATTCTATATAAAACTCAACAGTAGATACAGATGTCATGTGGAGGTGCAATACTAACCGCGCACATGGCACCAAATAATAGAAATTCCCAACTGATGGGCTTTTTGCCAACTACGCCCACCACCTCCACTCTCTCGCACGAATTCTTTCCAGCCGCTGATGTGTACTTGCAAAAAACACGATGAACGAGGAGCAATAACCCCACAATTGAATTGCACAAATGTTCCACCGAATGCAAATTAATGAGAATGTTTTAATTGGGTCATAAATGAATTTTAGAAAACATATCTTGGCTGACACTTGCCACTTTTTTTTTTGCGTTTGAGCTTGACCTCTTTCTCGCGGTTCATTGTTGCTGTGCTTTCAACCGTTCAAGCTACAAGGTGATTACACTACAACACTTTTCACTTAAGGCGATGCAAGATGTAGGCTTAGAAGGGTCTGGGTTGTTGTTTTTTTTTTGGTTTTTTTTCCTCATCTGTCTCTTCCGGTTTAGTCAGGTCCCTGCCAAGAGGTCATTTTCCTGATTGATTGACTCGAGCCAAAAAATAATTTGACATGTCCGCTTGGCCTTCTCCAAACATCGAGGGGCTTCGAGCTGCAGATGGCACTTAAGTTTGAGGCTTGTAATATCTCAAAATGACATGACGTGTGAGTGCTGATCCCACACCTGAGCCAAGCCACACTTTAATGTTAACTTTAATGCCATGTTAGATTTCATTTGAGGCAGGGACAGGCTAAACTGGGACATAGCATAACAACAGGGGAATCATTTGAGGGGTTTTTTATATTTAGGCAGCAGGAAATACAGCAAGAAAAAAAAAAATCCATGTTATAAATGCCAATGTAAAGGTTCAGCTGAGGACATGAGGAATCAAACAGGAAGAAATCAACCATGTATTCTAACCTGAAGTCTCTAAATTGATCCAGCTGGAAGACAGACATGAAAAAATGCTAATAGAAAGCAGCCTTTCATTACATTTCATAAGTAAGTGTACTTTTTCATGAATTTTAAGTATTGCCTTTTTTATGGAAAACAACAAAACAGCCCTTCTCCGCTGAAAAATGAAGGGCTTTTAGGGTCATTTGTGCTGTTTTTTCTTTAATCTCTGGCCCTTGGACGTCTAAGAGTCCTTTTGAAAGGGCAGAGCACGTCCTCCCTCTCATGTCTCTGCTATTTGGTATTTATTCGCTTGAAGGGGTGAGCCCTAAAAGATATGCTGGGCCAGAACACACAGATTTATGTAGAGACAGCAGGAAGAAGGTGCTCCAGCTGAATAACCCCCAGTGAAATAATTAGGAATAATTACACTCAAGCCTTTTCCAAAAATGCTTCCAACCCACTTCCCCCTCAGTTGAGATCATAACTTGTTAGCGGACAGTGGCTCGGACCTGTCAACACTGGCTGATTTCCATAAAAGGAGTTCATTTGAATTTTTAAATATTGCATTAGGAATAATTAATGAAGACTGTAACATTGCCAAAAAAAAATGTAAGTAACCTGGCTCACCAGATGGTTCTGTGTTTGTTTCACTGAACCATCTGGGAGGGCTATACAAAGATCAGCTACTTTAAATGAATACTTGGTCCTAGGGCTGGGCAATATAGCTAAAAAATAAACAGCCTTTTTTTTTTTTTTCTTCTACTTTTCAGACAATTTACGCTTTTAGTTTTACCCCTCTGCATCTCCATGGAAGATCTAATATAATTTCCACACTAAGTTTTGTTAAAAGACACCACATGGCTAATTTGCATTAATCAACAAAGTATGCTACACAATGCACGCACTAAGCTCTTCCTCTTTATTCATATCCTGCCACTTCTCTAAACCAAGGCATCACACAGGGTTTTTTTTTGTTAAATTCAGTTTTGCAGTGTTGCTATTTCTGACATTATCCAACATTAAAAACTCAAATTAATTTAATTCATTAGATTCCTCACCCAGCCCTACTTCTTCCGTGATGGGATTTATCATCTGGGAGTAAGCAGTTTTATCCAATAAGAGCAACGCCATGTTGTTTACATTATTAATAGTAAAACGGCCAAACCTATGACACTACCATACCTGTCGGTGGAGCTAAATCACTGAGCAAACTCTTTACCTGGAGCAGTACAAGACAGATATTAATGTGTCAACTCACAAATCTCACAGGAATCCAGCTGCTGTGCAAACTAACAAATTCAGTACACCCACTAGAAGATTTTTTTATCTAGACTCACGTAGGCAACTGATATCTAGTAACAGTTATTGCTTAATATGTGAAATGAGTAAAATAACAGTATTGGCAATGTGTGGGTCCTGCCGTTGTGGCGTGGCACTTGCTGCCAGAATTAAAAATAAGCACATTGTATTTGTATTATTGAAATATAGAAGCCAGAAAAAAGCAAATATCCTAGTGCTCAACAAGAAACTCTAGAAAAGCTATATCTCATTGCCCATAGGCTATTTCAATACCCAGCTAGTGTCTGATTTTGAACTAGTGTGTCTGGTGTCACACAAAGGTCATTTTTCTCATCAGATAAAGATGGGATGTGTAGTTTTGGGCCATTTTCCACCCTGTACTCCATTATAGACGATGTGAACACCCATGCTCTATAAGAACAAACCCAGTAGAAATAGGTCTGATTGTGATTTCACTCAATCAGTTGCTTGTAAAGAAACAAGTGTGCCTCTACTCCAGCAGTGCTCCTTTGTCCTCTAAGGGCAAATGTAAGAACAGGAACAGAAGGTAATGGAATTTCAACAAGCTTCAGTGGTTTCAGTTTATTTATTTTTTTCAAAACAGACAAATGCAAAGACTTTTAGTTAGTTGTGATAACACACTATTTAAACAATCTTTTGAAAGACATGTTCTAACTATATACTAGTTCACATTTCTTCTGCCTCAGATTTGCTTCATATTTTACAGAAACTCCACGACTCACACACTAGCAACACCAGACTGGACTGGCGTCACTGAAGATTATGGAGAATGATCCAACACAAAATGGCAGCTGAAGCGCCGCACAGAAACACCACTGTCCTGTTTTTGTCGCTCTCACTTTGTTATACATTTTGGCAGAGGTGCTGATTCAGTTCCAAGCACAAACAACATCCCTGTTTCTGACGTTATCAGCACACACTGTATCATTCGTTGGATTAACCTAAAAATAAAATGCACTGAGAGGAAATGACAGAATATACTAAATATGACAATTTGCCCACTGCTGACTATGCAGTGGACTGATTGAGTTTCAAAAATTCATATCCTTTAAAAATTCCTTTTAGCTTTTGTACTGAAGCTGCTTGTTGGAGACAGTCTACATAAGAACATATTTCTTCTGTCTGTCTGATATCTGAATTTTACCTATTGTCCTTTAAGTGAAATCTTTTACACAGACTCATGGCGTGTATGAAAGGCACAGCCCGAGGGGAGTAAAACGTATCAAGATTTGTCACTTATTCTGAAATGTTAGCGACCGTGATGTCTGTTTGACTGACAGTATTAGACAGACCTGCAGAGAGTAGACTGTAATGAAATGGTTGGAATTATTCAAGCCAGTGTAGATTTTGTATAAACACAGTATTAACTCCCAAGCAAAGTATACTGGGAAATAGAACATTCATTTTATTTGTTACTTTTAGTTTCTGGGACTATAAATAGCATATAACCCACCACTAGTGAGCTTTAGTAATATATTTTTATATGCTATATGGAATGAGAATGAAACAATATTGTTTATAATGAGTTATAGTTTTTGTTTGCCTGACCCAACACTCACCTAAAAACATGCAAAGTTAGTTTTTAAAAGATGCTCTGATGCAGAATCAATGGGCCTTCATTAATGAAGCTTCTTACTTAGAAATGTCTACTTAAGCCCTACTTAGAAAGTTTTTCTGAGATCTGAGATTAAGAAGTCTTTCTGTAAGTTAAAACTCCAAGGCCTGGGTGAAGCAACATAGTGTTAATTAAACTATGATTGTAGATACTTTTATTTATAGCACATATGAGCCTAAAGCCTCTGTTCTCTGCAGAAGTGTAGCTCCTCTCCATTACCTCCACCCCTTTAATTAAATATATAGATATTTTTGCATGTTGTCCTCAAACCATGCAACCAGAGTCAAGATGCCAATTTATTATATTTCTTTAATGTAAATAGTAATAGTAATGATATATATTTTTTTGTATAATTCCATTATTATTTGCACCAACTAAAATCTGATATTTCCTTACTTTGCATCAAAACCAGACTCCTATATTACAATAGTCAGATGCTTAGTCTATGTCAAGTAAAATGCCACAGAAAGATGACAGTGCGCTATATTCAGGGACTGCTCTGTTTTCCAGAAAATATGGCTTTCTCTAAAAACTTGAGGAGTAAAAATATCAGTGTTGCACCACTCTGAGTTTCTGGCAGACTTTTCCACCTACGGTGACACTTGTGGTGACAGTATGAGATTTGCCTTGACTTTCAGCGGGACATGGAGCACACAGTGAGGAGGTGTGAGCGGCTTGGTCTTTAACCTTCTGTTATGCCTGCCCAGCCACAAATAAAGGCTAAAAGCTTTGGTCAGCTGTCTGAACAACATCCATTTACACTTGCCTACCTTATGCTCACAAAAGAAAACAATTTACCTCACATCAAAGCTGTCCCAAATGGGGTCAGAGGTCATCTAAAAGCCTCAAGTGTTAATGAGGCGTGCTTTCTTTTATAAAATCACATACGTTCACATTTGCAAACATTTTTTCACTAGACAGACTAATAGACTACGTATGTAAAAAGTATCATACCTTGACCTTTTATTCAATGCTACCTTAAGTGGAAAAGGTTAGCTAAGCCAGGTCATGTATTTTTTACAGTCAGGTGAAATAGTTAAGGTAAAGGTCGAGGTAAATACAACCTCCGAACAACAATACATTCAATACATACAACACTAGAATGGCCAACACTCTATTCCTTCTAGGAAGGCCTTTAGAGGTTATGTTGACCACCAGAGCCCGTACGTTTTTTCTCAACAAAAGAAAAAATAAAAAGAGTAAATGTGTAACCATCAATGAAAAATAATTGTAAAAAGAAAGAACTTACCATCTTGGTCAATATATAGTAGTAGTAATAGTTCTATCCACTTTCATTGTAAAATCAAATAATATGAATAATAACAAAGTATAGGCTCAATCAATTTAATAACGGCAAGTATAAGGGTTGCATCTGATATCAAAGGTAAATGTGATCACTCTGATGTTTGTTAGGGTTAAAAAATTGAAAAAATGTGAACGATTCAGAAGGAGACAGTCTTGTAAGTTCTGCTTTAAAAATGCATTCCACAAATAAATGCTTCAAAGGTCAAAATGACCATCACATTCTAGTGTTGACAGAAATGAAGCTGGAAACAGAGCATTTGGGCAAAGCTGAGTAACCTCTTCCATAAGGATTTAGAGCCAGGTGCTGCTAATCACTGGACATGGATTAATTGTTTATCAGCAGGTGTTCAGACCTCCATAAAAGCAGAAGTTTTGGCAGTTTGCTGGTCTGCATCAACACAATGTCCAGACAGAAAGACACAAAGCAGTGGCAAATGTTGCTGCAGATCAAACTGACAAGGGGTTATAAAAAAAAAAAATCTTAAACATCTGGAGTTCTGGCTATAGAAGATAAAAGATAAAAGATTATTCACATGTGGACAGTATTTAAAACAGTCAATCTTCCCAGGAGTGAGACTCAAATTTAACTCGGTCCAATAAGATGATGGTAAAAGAAATACCAAACAACCCAGGCACTATATCTCAGGCCTAAATGAGCATGTTAACAATCAGCTAAAATGTGGTTCAAACTGGGTCATGGAACAGGACAGATTTCTTTTTACTTTCTACTAAGTGGATGATGTTTTGTGTTGTTGCAATACATCGAATGGTTTAAACAGATTGCAGCTGCAACCTAATGGAGACATCTTTTTTCATTGGTTACTTAGCAAACAAAACCAGATAATAAAAAAAAATAAAAAAAATCAAAGGCATTGAAGCATGTAATGTTTCTAGCCAACAGTTTCATAACAGATGAGGGATTACACGCATGAGTGGGAATGTAGAAGTTAATCTGGAAAGCGCTCTGTGAGAATACAGCTGCCTGTTGAAATGAACAGTAATTTGTTCTTATGAGCAAGATAATATGATTAAGTGAGGATCCATTAGTACACTCTCAAATATTAGCATACAAATGAGTAACTATTGATTTTTAGCTCAGCTCGGCGTGTGTGTATACAAATAAAATCAATGGTTTCGTGCCAAATCAGCTTCATGTACAAATGTGAAACATGCTGCAGATGCTAATGTTCAGTGTGCTCGTCCTGTGTGATGAAGAAATAAATTACAAGCTGCGGAGATTAAATGAAATTACAATAAAGCCTAATATATGTGATACTAATATATCATCTTATTTATTTCATTGTATTAATAATAAATATTTGCCGCTGTTAGATAGGTTTTTGTTTAGGCATTGGGAACCTGTTAGTAATTTGTTAATTAGGAAACCAGAAAAAAGATGATGCTTTGGTTCACATTATAAATGTCTGCACTTTATGTCCTGGAAACAGTTCATGGTTCATGCTTTTTATCCCAAAGACAGCATGAACCGGAAAAGAATGCTCAAATTGTCACCTCCATCGGCCCATTGTTAACATTCATTCTAATGGCTCATGCATTTGACATTCACTGAAAGGTCAGCTAACAAAAACGGCAATTTCTTATACAGCCTCGCTGAATGGAGAATTGTATGTATGTCAGTCATTCATGAGACTTCCTGCTCAGTTGTCCATCTCTAAGCAACTCCTTTCAGTCCACACCATTCTATGAGCAATTATGCAATGCAATTACCTCCTCCTGCCTACTCAGACTGTCAACATCTCAGCGTATAAACCTGTTTGAAACTGTTAATGTCTTATTCTCAGCAAGTGGTAAGTTCAGTTGAGCTTACCACAGAAAAAAAAGAAAGAAAGGACATTTTATTTATACATAAATCTTAAGTCTCACCCTAAATGTCACTTCAGCCTTTTAGTTCTCACACTTTTATTTATTTGCAATGTATTAACCTTTACTTGATAAATTCCTGTTCTCTGCTAACATATTTTGAGTTCTATGCTAACACACAGACACCGGTAGTTTGCTTTTTTCCATATCCATTTGCACTATTTGTTAGTCTGTGTCTTGCTCTGACTGAGAGAGACAGCTTTAACCAAACGAAGTGAAGGAGTGCTAGTAAGAGTGCTAACCACTGTGAAGTGGACTTCAGTGGCTGATCCAGATGTAAGATGCAGTCTTGTATCCTGATTTCATAATCCTGGTCGGCTATTCATTCGGTCATTTTCCACTTAATCCAATGAGGGGTCCAAGGGCCTTATGCAGATTCCTCACAGCCCGGGACTGAACACACAACCTTGTCACTGTAAGGCAGGAGTGCTAACCACTCTGCCCCCGTTCACTCTTGGTATCTGTAATCTTTAATTCCCGTGTCTGAAACTGTACTGCTCAAAGGCAAGAAGGCTAAACATGCCACAGTTCAACTTCCACCTCTATGGCTTTTTGTCTTGTTGAAAAACTTTATCTAGATCTTCCTGATTTTTCACTTGTTGTATTCCTGGTCTCCTTCCTGGCTCTTCAGCTGGTAATTTGTCTTTCCTTCCAACTGCTCTGATTGCTTGGCTGAGTTGATGACATTACCATCTCCTGTCCAGTCTGTTCATTTTACGGTCTGTTGCAACTCCTTTCTGCTTTCAGCCAACATCTTACCTGTGCTATCAACTCAAATCCTGACTGTCTCTGAGAGTCTCATTCTGTTTAGTCAACTGACAGCCCTTTTTCTGACAATGTGATAGGGCTATTTTGATACGTTCCCTTAAAGGTTAACTACAATCTACATCTTCATAGTTCTATACTGTTGTGCTTTGAGGCACTTCTGACGGTAAACCAGCTGTCGATGTGACTTTGTGCACTAATCAGGGAGCGCTCTTCGGGGTAGGTAAAGCTATTTTGAGACAAGACAGAGACTGAGCAACCTTGAGGAAATGGTGCCACTTTACAAAGATAGCCTGTTCAGTTTTGGGCCAGACTGAAAGAGGCCTTGGAGTGAGACAAAAGGGAGGTTGTCAAAAATCATTGTAAGATTCCGAGTGTCCAGCTTTTGCCCTGTTGGGAATTGTTTTTCTCTCTCTTGCCCCATTTGTATTTCTCTCACTTGGGAGGGAGTAAATGTGATTGATGCTTTTAAAATGGCTCACTGAATTGCATATAGAAATAAAGTAATGGGGAAAGCCATAATGTGAATGTGTGACATAATAATGATGTATGACTTTGCTTAAAGCCCCAAGGGAGATGGTGTGACCAATCAACATCAATCTTCTTTAGGGCACAGTGTGGTACAATTACTATGACGTGGTTATAAATTGTAACATATGCTTTTTCCTAAGTGTGTGCCATTGTGATCTATTGGAACTAGATGCATACATTTTGTTATGGTATTAAAACAAATGTGTTTTATTACAGATCTCTTTTTCCTCTGCTTAAGCATTTTAGAATATTAGAGGTTACACATTTTTGAATGTGTTTCAACTGAACCAACTAATGAAACATAATACTGAATGGCCGTGGCAGATGGCGAACAAGTCATGAAATCTAAGATTAACAGGCAATCTGTGTCATCAGCTTTGTATGTATTAAGTGCATGTTACAAAATGAATATATGCAAGTTTAACTATTATATTACATCCACTACCACACACTATTACCACTATATAATTTACTCTGAAATATACATAAAATCAAGAGTCTTAATGGCCACAGTGTCATGTTACAGATATCAGCAGATACACCAAAGAAATTGCAATGCTGAAAGGGTTGTAATATCACTTTGTACCACTAGATGGAGTGGTGAGTTATTCAGCTCCAATCCACTTTGGTCAGGCTTCTTTAACCATTAGATAATTTTGACATCAGCCCTCACTTTTTCCCATAAAAATAAGCCATATGCTTTTTGGTTATGATTTTAGGTAGTGCTTGTTATGCTTCATTACTTTTACCTCATCACGCAAAGAGTTTACGTGGCATGCACAAAACATGTCACATATGAAGCTGGGTGGCTTTTTTACAAAATGCAAGGATGCAGCATACAACTGGATAGTGTGTCGCTTGTGGAGAATAAATGGGGCACAAAGGTGACTGAAAGGAAATATATCATGGAAAGAAGGAGCTCTGGGTTTTAGGCTTTCCAATCTCTGATGTTTATAAAGGTAATCTTGTCAAAAGGATGTTAGTGTTTCTTATGGAATCCTTTTGGCAGAGCTTAAAGGTTCAATCCCTGCTGTTCCTTTTGACAGAAGGTTAGGTGGAAATGTGACATATGAATGAAGACAATCCAATATTTTAATGTTGCACAATGGTCAAAATTGCATGTGGATTTGGCTATGAATACAAATACCAACATCTTGAAGCATTCCATCACAAACAAATGCGTCAAATTAAAGCAGGAAAAGCTGCCAGTCTATCTGTGGGTATTTAACAAAGAACACTGCGTCTCTTGCAGAGAGCACTGGAGCGCACACAGCCTGTGGGAGAGCCGGCTTATGCCTATCACATGGTGCTCGGTTGTCACATTAGGAATAACTGCAGTCGCAGTTCAGTGCAGGTCAATTGCTCCAAATGTGTGTGTGTTTTGTGTCCGCCTCTCACCTCACTGCACTGGAGTTGGTCGGTGTGAGGGAAAATGAGTAAAACAACTCTGAGGCCCTAAGGGAGAACATTAAAACCAACTGAGAATAGTGTTGAGAGATATAAAAAGAGATAAGCATACTGCACTCAACTAAAACAAACACACCAAACGCTACTGAGGCAAGATACTGTCCGTAGTCCAATAGTTGAGCATGAGGCAGTGTGTATTATTTAATGGCAATCATAGAAAGTAGGATTACAAGGCAAGTAAACACTATATCATCTTGTAACTGGGTTTATGGAGCCAAAAGAGGTAACAGTAAAAGGTCAGAGTTTGAGAAGGGTAAAGCATGACAGACACAAAGAGCCATATGGAGTGAGTGGGCAGTAAATTGTGGAGGGTCTAGTTAAACAGTCAGTCTAAAATAACATGCCAGTTTCAAACCCCTCAATTACTAAGGATGCCCTAGAGTGTACTTTATGGAGAGCTCAATAGTGAACGGTTTCTGACAATACAAACAAGTCTAATCTGTCTCCAATTATCATGGGAAACTGGCCTTTGTGTATGTCCAGTGAACTGAAAATGGACTTCTACTCACACACTACACTCTGGCAAAACTTTACAAATGCAAATTAATACAGTACAACTCGCATTGATAAAAGTGTGCGCCTCATTTTGTGATTGTTGAAACTATTTTGATCTAATGGTTATACATCTAGAATCTCATTTGTCAATGTCATCGATATCATTTTTACTTTTAAGTTTAAAAAAATGAATGATGTTTTCTTTGAACTTCAAATGTGCTTTATGTTAGAAAATAAAAATCCTGTACTTCAAGTTGATAGTTCAAAGCACAATTTTAGGCCGCCTCTAGCACCCAGTGAATTGCTTAATGTTGCGTATACAAGAAAAAAATCTAGTTCTCCTTTTTGTCTGTAAAACAACACCATCCAAATGGCAGACTAAAGGGAAATTAGCTGTGTTTATGCTGGGCATTTATACAAGAATTATAAAGGCGATGGAAATTTAACAAATTCAATCTTCAGAAAGATAAATTGCAAACAAAGAGATAAGCAATTATGGCAACTATGGCAATTATTATACAGTGAAGAATGAAGAATTTCCACCAAAGGAAATTCTTCTTATTATCCTTTATTTCCACTAAAGGATAATAATAATAAGAAGAAGATAATAAGCAGCGACAGTATTAGCTACACAGGGCACTGTGATGACAGGGAGGAAATTTTCCTACCAGTTTATTGTTTGTATGTGACAACACCGGTAATAAAGGTATCACCGTGGGGGGGGGGGTGTTCATTGGAGTTTTTCAAGTTCTTTAAGCTGTCTCTATTGTCAGTTGAACACACCACAGTTCCCGATCTGAATGGGGTCATATCTGTCTCCCTCAATGACTGCACTTGTTAGTAGTTTACCATTTACTCTGACTGAGATGTGACAGACATGAAGCACAGCTGACTGTGGATAAATACAAGTGATGCACAGCTGACTGTGGATAAATACAAGTCACGTTTATCAAATGCAGCAGAGCAAGAAGTTGCCTGGTTGTCTTTGCTATGCTGACCATATGTTGAAATTTGGTTTGTATTCTTTTCATTTATAACATGGTAATCCAGAAATAGACCCCAAAGGATTACAAACTTGAGGTTCATGAAAACACATTTTATCGGCACTGTGCCTTTGTTCTCTCAAAAGACAGTTGTGCATCACTGGTGTCGACTGTGAGTACAACTGTGTTTCAGCACCACAGGACGCGCAATAATGTGACGAGAATAATCCAAAAAAGCTTTGTTGTGTTTCCCACATGCACCGCTGTCAGACTGTCCCAGCTGCGAAGGACGGTGTGTGCTCTCACAAGCAATTATTCAGACATTTTAGAGTGCATTCAATAATATGTAGAAGAGCAGCAGTGGAGTATATTGTTAAACTAGACAGACAAGTCAGGATTTCAGTCAAAATAAACAGTATTTCAAAGGACAGCCACAGTAACATACTGCTGTCATGTGAAATGTCACCAACTAGTCAATTGGTTGATGCATGTGGGAGGCTTTGGTCCAGTAAGGGGCTCATCATCAATATTGCAATATCCATATACTGTTTCAATCACAAGAGCATGACTCCATGTTTCAGACATGCCCACTTTGCAGGTTAAAAATACTTCTAAAAATAGCTTCAAATCAAACCACAGTGCAATCAAATGTGAAAGTTAGTGTAAAAAATGGAGAAAACCGATTCACTAAGCATGAGCACCAAGTGTTGTGCAGTTTGTAGCGCAGTTGTTTTAGCACCTGTGCCTTAATGAACCACCAGAGTGTGCAAAACACAAGGCACAGTTTCTCATGCAGACTAAAACACTAACGATACATGCACTCCTCCCAATTAAAAACCAATGTGAGATCTTAGTAAATCAGGTTGTACATTATATTTTGGTTGATGAGAGCCCTAAATAACAGAAACCAAACATACAAACTTCAAAAAACAAACTGAAAAAAATATTTGCAATCAATAGTCAACATCCAAATCGTGTAAAAAAGTGAATGAATAAGCCTTGATTTTCATTCAAATGCAGTGAAAGACACAGCATGTGCCCAGTGACCTATGCTAACCCCACCAACAAAATAAAAGCAGATATCCCCTACTCTCTGCATAAACTTCTCAGAAATTGTAATGTATTTATACAAGTATTTGAATTAAAAACAAATCAAGAATGAAATTACAGCAATCTAGCTCTCAAATGCTGCCCGCTGAAAGTGCTCATCTGAAAGATAAAAAGATGAATATTCAACATAATTACAGTGGCTTCAATATTAAAAAAAGCTAAAGCCGTAGAAAAGACCATGAATGCATCCAAACCTTTGCCCCTCTTGAGATGTCAACTAATAAGTAGATCTGAAGCAATTTAAGTGTTGCAAAGTATTTAATCGTTGTGCTTTTAGTTATTGCCTACAAATGACCCAGTTCTTAAATAGTATGTACTGTTGCAATAAATGAGGCAGAAGAAGAAAACTGTGGAACTTTTGGACAGTCAAAATGAGTCATTACGTTTTTCAACATTTTTGGTGCTTCAGGCTATTTAACAAACCTACTTTTTATCCCAAAGAAATGGAAATATGTCCACTTTTACACTAGACTTCAAATTATCTCATGAAACACAATTTTGGGAACTGCTTTGTGTCTTTGTATTGTCAACCAGAAGACTAAAATGCTGGTATCACACAGCAGTAGAAATATCCCTTTCAAAATTTGTCTGAAAGAGAGGCTGTTCACAGTTGAGACAGGAATAGCATCAAATTTCAATAGAGTGTATCTCTCTGAGTGTTAGCCCTGCAATTAACTTTGTGATTGTTCAAGGTGTAACCCTCCTCAAACACAAAGCGATACAGCTCCCTTCAATCTATAAAAGTAAAGTAAAAGGTAGAAAATGAAAGAGTGATATGCTATTATTTTAATGAAGTTTAAAATGTAGAAATTTGAAATGCTGCAGCTTTAACATACTGATACTTACTAAAAGCTCCACTGTGATTTTCTTTTTGCAGTCCCCGCCGACAATTAGTTGTCTCCCTTTTCTTTTCTTTAATAAAGTTTTTCTTTTTTGACGTTTTCTTCATAGATGTTATTATGATGTCTATTAAACCCCTTTAAATAAACAGTAGATGGCATCATAAAGCCTGTTTTTTCACAAATGGTTGCTTTCACTTTGTTCTATTTGGGGCTAAAACCATTTTCAACAACTAGAAAAAAAATATTAGGTACAGTTAATGTTTAATTCGGCATTTTTTATTTTTTTTTATTTCATCTTGTATATACTGGAACACAGAAGCATCTATCTCTGCCTGCCTTATAAATAACTAAAGAGAATGTGTGAAATCTGACAGAAGCGCTATAAATACCGAAAAAGTAAAGCCAATATTAACACCAGAGTATTCCTGAAAAGTCACAGACGCCAAAGCTATTTTTGAAGGACAAAAAGCCCAGGGTGCAATGTGTTCTTTCCAGGTGGCCATACGCGGCTGCATATGTTCTCTTCACACTGTGAGAAAACACACTTGCACTCAGGAGAAAAATATCAAATCCAAAAACTGCTTGATTTGTTTTCACTCTATATTTAAAACTCAGCTACTGCAATTGAATTTTTAAAAACGGATTGGCTATGTAGCATCTGAAAAATCCAGGAACTCAATAAACATTTACCAGAACAACTGTAAAATATTTGACGAGGTGCTTTAAATGGATAGCGCGGCTGATATTCAACACTGACAGTTTGCAATACGGGTGAGGAAGGTTTCATGTAAGTCACTTTTTTACTTTAAGCAGTTGTTTACCGCAGAGATTTAGGGTTTAAAAAGCTGTCCAGCCTGGCTCGACTACAGCAGTGATGTCTGTGAGCTGCCTGGTGAGGCCGGTGCTGATTGGGCCCTGGGGATGTGTGCAGTGGCTACTGAAATGTTGACTACACGAGCCAATTTGGAGCTGACTCACTGGTTTCAAGGGTGCATTCGCTGCTGGAGATAAACTTGAACGTAGACTTGGGTGCAATCATTGGCCGCCGCTGCTCAAGGGATATATTTTCTACCGGAAAGCGCACATGGACAAAAGGAGAAAACGTGTGAGAATCCGTCATTTTTCCATTACTCTCTAGAAACACCTCCCACACAATCTCCGCTAATGTTGTAGCACTCAAGATAGGTCTTCAGAATTTTATTTTTAAGATATTAAACTTGTTTTTACTCGGTCTTGTCATGGTCTTGGGATTTTACATAAAGACCGACCAGGATCACAACTGCTTTATTTGTCCACATAATTCAAGTGAATGGAAGTAAAGTAATATTTTATCTTAATTTAAAAAAAAAATATTCCTGTCCCCTTCATTGAACACTGGTCTTTTGACTTGGCCTTCATCCATTAAATTATTTTCTTCTGGTCTTAATCATGATTACCTTGGTTATTGCAATCTCTCTATATAATACAAAAGAATCACTGCACTGGTATTAATCTTGACTTGGTCTTGCCTCTTGGTCTTGTCTTAGTCTTCTTACACCCTGATCTGGGTCATGACTTCATCTCTTCCAATAAATCATTTGAGTGGTTTGAGTGTCTGAATGAGTAGTAGTAGTCCCTTATGGAAAAGAAGGACTGTAACACTGTCGTCAAGATAGTTGGCTCTGGAACCTTACTCCTTGAAAGAGGCTGGACTCTCTGTAGTTTTAGCCCTGCTTTTAGCCCCTCAGCTCATCTGCCATGTGTTAGAGTTCACCCCACAGAGGGGAGAGGTCTCTCACTGTCTTTTGTACCTATGAGCCAAACAGCAGTACAGAGTATCCAACCTTCTTGGAGTGTCAGGAAGGGGGCTTGAAGGTTCTCCGACTGGGATTGTTTCATGGAGGGTGGGTAACGAAAGTGACACCTGGAGGGGTGTGATTGGGAGGAATGGCCTCCCCAATCTGAACCTGAGTCGTGTTTTGTTATTGGACTTCCATGCTAGTGACAGTTTGTCCATAAACCATGTTGAAGCATAAGGATGTCCATCAGTGCACCTTAGGCCAGAGGTCAATAAGCGTTGTTACATCTGATCTCTGGTTAAATGTCTGTTCAATGTTGAATGACACAAGGTTGAAAATAGGGGCTGGATAGACTGCTGAAGATGGATGGATAGTTTACTCCTAGTCACATAAGCTCTCCTTAGATCCCATCCTTACTACCCCATAACTCTAAAAGTGCTCTTCAATGCTGCAGTTTTATTTGTGATCCCTAATACCATATTTAACCATTTTGTTCAGTTTTGTTAAAAATTCCTATTTTATCCTGAAGTAGCCTGCAGCTTACACACAACACAGTAGATGTATAACCAGCAAGCATTTCTGCCAGACTTTAAAAACTTGAAAATAACCTGACATTTTAATTTCTGTGCAGTGGCGCGTAAAGCTGTGTCTTACTATGTTGCATGTACACTAAGGTCTACACTCAGTTTTCAGTCATAACTTTTAATGTTCCCATTAACTCCAACACTACAGTCAATGCATAAGAATTCATGTTTTCGACCATAGTTTTAATGAAACTTTTCACCTTTCCATATGCAAATGTTAAACCAAAACACTCCTTATCTTTTCTGCCTCAGTGCCACCCAAAATGAATATGCTCAGTTTGAAAAATCACAGGAGAGTTTTGTTCCACTTTTCCAGAATAACAATAGCTTCTGCCAAACCTATCTATACTGTGGGCGCAGTGGGAAAGAAAGGTGCAGAGATAGGCCCGGTTACTAATATGAAGCCTCTACACTGAGATGTTCACTGCTTGAACCAGTAAACATTTGCTCAGAGTGTGTGGGTGACTCTCCCGGCGGTGCATATATATTAATACCGATCTGCAGCGGAACACACGGAGCACCAGGTTGGGACTGAGCATTAGTGACTCATCAGGTTTGGACAGTCTTACATCAGTCAGATAGAAATCTCCTTATCTGCTCGTAACATCATTATAATTTATACCACTCCATTTCCTATGTCACCTCCAGGAATAATCTATTAAGAGAGCATAGGTGTCGAGATTTAGTGTGATATCGAGTGAGTCACAACCAACTGCTGCTAAAAAGAGAGAAAATTCACAGCAGGGTTGGCAACAGAACTGTACACATTGGACACACATTTGTAATGGTTTATTTTGTACTTGTATAAGTGTTATAACTTCATTAGAACGGGGAACTGTCGCTAAATAATTGTGGTGCACATTATCCCTGATGCTGACATTACATTGGATACTGGTCCCCCATTAACTGCAAAGTCATGACTGAGACCTGAGTTTATTTAGTCAAGACCAAGACCATGAAAGGATCCAGTGAAAGACCACCTCCAAACTAATAGAGGCTTAGTGTTTTGTGAGGGAGAATGTTTAAAAAGACAGAGTGGTCGAGTGGTCAAGGCCAAGACTATTCGCAGTATTAAGAAGTATTAACACTACCTCCCCACAATGGCATATGACATTGTGTGGAAAGTGGAGCCAAAATACCTAAATCTGACAAGGCATTCCATTAGATATAAGATAAAGTAAAGTTAACTAATGATGATGACGGTATGGATAGAAAACAGGAAGTGAGAGAAATTTACTGACACTGAGTAAATGGACCTGAGCCAGGCTTCATACCTAGAGCTAGGGCTTTCATTAATTAGTGTGTGTTGTCAGTGAATGTGTGAAGAAATGTGAATGTTTTATACTTTAATAGTGTATTATGTGTATATTGTATTGTAATGTAGAATATTCCCAACCAGGGACAGGAGCTGTAAATTAGAATTAGCAATAAACTTTATACACAGCACATCAGTTGCAGGTTTTATATTTGGAACTATGTGTGACTGCATTGTCCCTCACAAATAAACAATGTGTAAAATAAATAAATAAATAAACAAAAGCATGAGGAACTTAGAATAGCTGTAAGGTGTTATATGAGGGGATTTATTGTCCAGTATATGTTATATAATATTACACAGTAGGCACTCATTAAACACATTCAAATTAACATAACTTACCTACATAGAGAGGAACATGTAAAACTATATCTAGCAGTTAAAAACAATAATGATTATCATGACTTTGAAAAGAGAGGTAAGGGACAAAAATCATGGTGCAACATGATTTAAAGGTGAGGCAATCCAGACGAATTCACTTCAAGAGCCAAGAGTGAGATGATAAAAAAAATCACATTCAAAGACATTCAAATAAGTACAGGTACAGTATTATTGTACCCATTTTCAAGTTTGTGCCAATGGTTTACAAAGTCTGATTTGGCCATTCAGAAAAGTGACAGTCTTAAAAGTCAATACAGACATATTTGCTCCTTTTTGTTTTCGCTGTCACTTTAAAAGACCTTTCTTTGGCGTTTTATTATACACCCATGATGTGAAAACCTGTCAGAAGTAGAAAATGCTGGGATACAAGTGATTGTTAGTGTCAAGACTGTTGCGAAACAGCAATGTCATTCCCGCACACACACAATTTTTTTTTTTTTAGATAAACACAAGACGAGAATCCCTTTGAGTTGACAGTGCTATTGATTTCTGCTAACGGAGCCTGTCTGTGTTTATTAGCATCCTTAGACATCTTGGACATTATGCATTGAGCTGTATATGACTCCTGTGTGTGGGTGACAAACAGTGGAGCTGATATGACTGGCTTTATTAATCCAGATAGGACGATCAATAATGTTGCTTTGCAGGAGCCACAGTCGCCACGGAGAAAACCAAAGCACACTGTTTTGATGTGACGTCCCCTTGCAGACAAAAAACACTGAATGTGATGGGGAAATTGCATTCACTAAATTATTATTTGCTGTTTTTCAGAGGAAGGTGTGTATCCGTAATCTATTGAGGGTATGCACAAGACGTCAAGGTATGTGTAAATCACTGCTGTTACATCCACTCAGAAAATGACCCATTAAAATTCACATATAAAGAGGTGGAGAGCTGTTGTGCCACTGACTTCAAATAGATACTGCCGGAGACAAAGCAAAGTCAAAATATGACTTCCAAGTACAACTCCAAACTCTGCCCGTGGCACTGATGTGTGCTTTATGTAAACCCTGGCCCCTTGAATGCACAAAAAAGGACACAGGAAGGTTTAAAAATGCATAAACCTCTTAAGCCACTCTGCAAAGATATTAATATTTATATGTGCTTGAAGAAATGGAGGGGAATTTACAGCCTCCTTACCGCGCAGGCTTTGATTTTCTAAAAGAATTGTAACATTTTGCTGACAATAGCGCACCACTTTAAAGCCCACTGTACCGGGGTTCGCACTAGACTGCATTAACGTCTTTGTGTTTAAAAGCATAAGGAACAAAGTAATATGTCTTGTCCTCAGTGAGAAACAGTAGCTTGTCCTTGATGAGAAACAGTGGCTTGTCCTGGGTCACGGTTTTCTAAAATGCATGTCTGTAGCATTAAACGCTTTGAGATGTACAAAGGTGGCAAATGGAGTTCTCTCGGTCGCAAAGGACTTAAAATAGAGCTGGGTGATAAAAGTTCAAGTGTATTACAACAATTACTCGAAATGTTTGCCTTGCTTACAATTACTTACTAGGAAATGTGTATGTCGTCTTTAAACAGAATAAAAAATCGTCTTTAAAAGAGAAATCAGGAAACCATCTGGATACTGGAGACTGATATTTTTTGTGTGGCCATCTAATGGAGCTGAACATTATTTCTTTTATCAGTTTATCTGATGAATACCAGGAGATGGTACTAAGTTCATACTGCCATTACAGTTATTTTGCACAGACTATACACTGACCTTCGACCCATTTAGGATTTGGAAAACTGCTTGTGGTCATGTTTCATTCTGTCTCTCAGCTCCATCAACTTTTTTTTTTTCCCTGCATGCTTAAGGTGGGTTTTGCCTTTCTTTTCCAATAAGGGGTATGACTTTAATAGATTGAGGAGTGTGGAATGGAATCAAATAAACTCACCTTGTCAGCTCTCTCTGGTTTCAGAGAATTTCTCCTACTAATAAGCTGTATTTCATTTTCTTCAATTCTCAAGCTCAACTCTCTGATATCACATTAGGTTTATTCAATATCTGTAGAAGTAAATTCCTTTTTTTTTCCATCAGTGATATGAACTGCAGCTTCATACAAGCTTCATCCAGGTCAATTTACATTTTGCAAAGACAGAATGTTAATTAGCACCAGTTCATGAGATGTGACACTATTCTTAGTTTGACCTATTTTCTGGATTGGAATTCTTTGCAGATGGGATTGCCTTGTGTGACCTAACTGCAGCAAATGTACAACATCAATTACCTTGCCATTTTGTCATAAGATCCAATTAGTGTGACTACGTGCAAAAATATGGTTTAATTGTCGACGCCCTCGCAAACATTTTAGCACCTGCTGTAGATGTGAGTCACCGTTCAGTACATCTGTCTCTAATCAGCCACTATCATCCTGTGCTTCATTCAAACGCGTTGACTACAGGTAAGCTTTTCTCACAAATCACACAAATTGTTATGATCTATTCTTAGTCCAGTCGTGTATGTGACATTCCCTTCTTCTACTGATGGTTTTGGAGTCCTTTCTATTCTCTACTTCCAAAGTCAGTGCCACTTACAGCCATTTTAAGCTGACTTTGATCTATTAATGTATCATTTATGTTATGTTTCCAAAAGGGAACTAAGACAAACAAGACATGGATTCCGACATGGGACGGTGGTTATGATGAATGAATCTTTTTTGGCACAGAGCTGTTGGTGACGTGTAACTGCTCCTGCACTGCTGACTGATGCTTTTCACACTTGAATATGTAAATAATGTGGATCTGGTTTGTTGCTGTGAAAGTGATAATTAAAAAAGCTGTCAAGTCAAAACCAGGTTACACCTAGAGGTGACGTCAATACAGCCACAAAACAGGCATGGTTCATGTTTTTTTCCACAAAGCTGTACTACAGAGGCACTGGCAGAGCGCACAAAGCAATATAAATAACCCAGCTTTTATTAAATATTCATGTCATTTATTGAAGCTGGCAGGTGATTTATAAACTACAAAGGAATTATATGAAAAATGTGATAAAATGTCACAATGACAGATGCTGGGGAGAAAAACTATTTAGCTAAACCCTAGGACACGGGAATGTGAGAAGCTGAGACTCAGTGCCTGGTGTCTTCAGATTACTCTGGCTGTTTACCTAGCACACCTCGCCCCTGCAGAAACATGGCCTTTATCCAGTTGTTTCGCTCAACACATGCTCAGAGCAGGTGACCACTGCCTTCCTGCGAGTGGGAACACATTCTGCTGGATTTATATATAAAAAAAGAGGGATTTAAACGATGATATTTCAGCTGGATACTCAATGAGATTATCAAACCTTTAAAGATATCTTACCACATCTGGAAATCTGAAGCACCTCCAACTGGGATACAAAATGTTTTTTGTTTTTTTTTTAGCACAGACACATAAGTGAAAAGTGGTCATAGGTCCAGCTATTATGGGCAATTTAGAGTCAGCAATTCACCTAGACCAATTATAGTAACCCCAGAGCAATCTAGAAATGTCAACCGTCTATTAGAAAACAGCAGAATGAAAGGTATCTATTGAGTAAACGCCATTGTTACTGTGAATGACATGTATTATAATGGACACCGTTGACGTTATGTTGTGGATGGTGCTCCCTGTGGAGGAGACACTATAATTTCCCATCCACAATGTGATCGGTAACACAATTCTTGCTGCGGTGTCGACTTAGACAGCCAGTGCTGCAACACTTTGGCTGGATGCTCATTTCATTTCCTTTTCTGTTTTCATCTATTGTATCTTACAAAGGGCTCCGTGTTTCATTAAAGAGTCTGAAAGAATCCCCAAATTAAGGCTACGGCTTTAGAAACTTCAAACAAACGCGTCCAGTCATTATTTCGAGTTGAAAGGGCACCTGGTCATGGCTGTACTTTAGGTTTTCCAATCAGACCTATTGTAGTTTTTACTTGTCGAGTTAATATTCCTCGGCCACATTCAGTTTAGTTTTATGAGTCAGAGCAATTACAATTAGAGGGCTGCTTGAGGAAATTCATATTTTGTGGCAGTGTGACAGAACAGAATGTAAAAATGGCGAGACAAAACATCAGTCCATTCATACTGCAACTACTGATTATTTTGGTTATTTAATGATTATTATAAATTAGTCAATTAGGATCACTCTTGTTCCTAAAGTAATGCACTAAACATAAACATATCAAAACTCAACTGTGAGTCACTGTTGTATAACCTTGCCTGTGTTAGTGATGCAGCAGTCATTCAGCAAGACAAAAAAAAAACACAAAAAAACCCTGATTAGCATATTGCTGTTAAGTATTTTAATAGATGAGAATGTTTGTGGCGGCCATCTTTGGCCAATCACATGCTTGCATTAAATGGAGACTGCAACCACTGGATTAAGAGACTTCTCCCAAAGGCTGTTGGTCTACAAAGGTTGTCAACACTGAATCAATGGCGGGAAAATCCTACAGGCAAAGTCAGTATTCAAAGTTGGTAAATATCAGTCAATCCTGTATCCTTAAAAGTAAAACACAGTAATCCCCCCCAAAACCTTTTGCCTTAAATTAAACTGACGACAGCAAGTAAACAGAATATATTCACACTTGCTTTGAGCAGCACACAACAGTGACGCATGGCTTTTGAGTGGACTGGACCCTGGCTTATTACCACTACATAAGTTCTGCTGGATCTTTGAAATCTAAATAGGAAATAAAATATACATAGGGCTTAAAGAAGGATACTTGAAAAAAATACATTAAACTAAGTACTTAAGTACATTTGCAACTACTGTAAACAAAGTATTATAGCTCAGTCGAGGTTCTGAAGTCAAAACTAACTGCAAGAAGATGAAGAATATTTGAACTTTTGAGCACATACTTAAGTTAAGAAGCTTAAGCTTGAATGCAAGTCGTAAAAATGGGACACTAACCCAAAGCATAAGTCCAAATTGTGGTTTAAAGCCATTGCACACCTTGACCTTAATCCAGTACAAAATTTAAGCAGTTTCCTGTGACGTGTTGTGCTAACCTTGTGGAGGACTACGTGAAGCATTTTAGTTCAGGTCATGGTACAAATAATCATCTATGTCTGTAAATAAGAGGTGAAATATGAAATGAAATATTTGCAGAACTGGGAGAACCTTACCGAGAGAAAGCAAGCAAACTCAGCTACAGCATATTGTCTCCTGCAGATATTGTTTGATGATAGGATCGGTTTATTCAAAAATAATTCACTGCAATCTTACTGTAATAGCTGTACTCGGCTTTTCAAAACTCATATTGATCCACACTCGGGTCAAAATCAAGACACAGCAGACATCGTACTGTTACGGCAAATGACTGAAACTATCAAGCATATCCCTCTGCGGTAACAGAAGAGCAGTGGAAGAAGCAGAGAATGAATCACGGCTGAGAGCGCTGTGGGTCTGAGAGTGGAGGATAATGACATGGCACCTATTACAGAGATAACAGTCCAGTTAAATGAAAAAGCCAGCTTTGTGCACACTGGAGTTTCTTAGTGATGTTATTTTGTGAAATCTTGGAGAATATAATGTGTAAGACTGTCGACACAGTGATAAGGGAGCTTCGTAATGACGCGGTGGGACCAAAGTGGTAAAAAGCTGTCATTGACTGTTTTCGGCTTCTGTCAAAATGCTGCTGAAGCGCTCTCACTGTGAAACTGCTGAGGCTTTTTGCAGTACGAGATAGAGAACCAGTCACCAGTCATACTCCTTTTGTAAGCCTGCATGAGAAATGTTTGAATGAAAAGCAGCAAACAATTTTGTGTTATGCTGTTGGGAGTGACTTGGGGCGCTTTCACAGCTGCGCTTTTTGGTCCGGACTTTGGACTTCCCCGTTTGGTCTGAACCAAAAGGTGTGAAAGCGCCAGCGGACCATGACAGCTGGTCTCTGGCAAAAAGAGGGGGATTTTGGTCCGGATCGCACTAAAACATAGTCTGGTTCGTTTGTTGTGTGAAAGTGTATTTGGCGATAGTTCGGACTTGCAGACCCAATTGCAAAAAGTGACAGACGATCAAACACACAAAGAAAAGCGAACGGGGGAGGGAAAAGAGGTAAACGGATATCAGCCAGGTTTAAAAATACACTACACTCACAGATTACGTTGTTGTATTTTAGGTATGACACTATTTTTAGTGCTACAGTACAGCAGATGCCTCCTGTGCAGCTGACCCTTTCCTAATGAGCATTACAGCGATTTAAAACATCTCATTTTTTTAAAGCATTTGAAATTTCTGTTCTTTTGTCTATATTAATAATGTTGTCTCTATTGAATCTACACCAGTCTGAATCTTCTATTTCTATTTAAAGAATAAAATGAGCCGCTGAAGAGACAACAAATAACGTGGTCAGGTTTTGGAGACAAACCTCGTTGTCATGAACACGGTTAACTCGGCATCAGGAAAAGTCTGATGGTCCTCTTTTAAAAAATGTGTTGTGAAACCAAAAGTTGCTTAACCAAACAAATGCTGTGTGACAGTTTGTGCATTCTTCGTGCGGACCTTCGTGCAGACTTTCAGGTGTGAAAACCCCCTTAGGCTCTGTGTAAAAGTCAGTCTCCCAAATCAAATGTAATGTTTCCAGAAATGTCACTGGGGGAAATTTCTCCTACTGTCAGTCCCATTTATATTTAACAAGCAAAACAGAAAAAGTCCCTAGAATTGTGTGTTATGTGATCTATAATATGCAGAGCTCACAGGCATTAAATGATGTGTGAAGAAAAAAAAAAAACACATATAGGGTTATTTAACAAGGGTTTTCTTGTTTTTGTGCCTGCAATACTTCATACACACCTAATATTTCATCAGTTTTCTTTAACACTGAATGGTTCTATTTATGTTTTTTTTTTCCATCCCACACAGCCAAGGTGTACAAAGACAGAAATATGCCACAACACGAAGAAAGCATAAACATGGTCAGTAACTAAAGCATATTTATGTTCTACACCAAAGGATATTTGCAACATAGACAATAATACTGACAAACTGACATAAAATTCAGCAATGAATGAATGCATTTTCCCCAACATCATTTTCTGGTATCAATCAGAGCCAAAAGGTGTAGAGTCACCGTGTTGCTCTTTCCAGAAATGCAATATTCCACTCACTTTCTTTAAACAGGCTGAATCCATGACATAATCTATGGAAATGACATCCTGATGGTGCCCTAGTACAACCTCTGGATGAGCAAAACACATGGACAGCATGAAAGTAGACATGTTGTTGAAATGCAGCTGGTGACGCTAATATTGTGTGACCAGCGCTGTGAGCAGAGCATGTGGAGTGTGGAACGTAGTATCGAGAAGTTGGTTCGTTGAGTTGAAAATATTGACATGATGTTAGACGTCTCCTCATTATCTTTGTATATAGAGTGATTAGCATCTTGATATATTACCGTTTCTTTGCTCAGGCACAAAGCAAATTGTTAACATATTGGCACACTTTATACATGTGAATACAAGACAAAACTCTGCCAAAATATGAGACATAGTTATAACAATATCCACAAAAAACAGCAGAAAAAGGCACCACTATTTCTTACAGCCCTCATTGCCAATATAGAAACAAGCCCATATTGCTGTCTATGTTTGGAAATCATAGAAACCACCTGAGACAGTGGTTTGTCTCATTTTATAACAAAAAAAATGTAAGAAAACACTTGTTGAAAAGACAATCTACAAATCCTTCCATTTTTTACATTCTTGTGAACATTTTCTGATGCAATGCTCTAAATAAAATGCATAACGTACACTCAACTCAAGTGTCCCTTTAAGCATGTTACCCCATAGAAGCCAAACTATGAAGGATTTACTCTCCATCCACAAAGTCATTTGTATTCTTGTCAGAAGCCAGAACCTCTGAACATATACTAGCCCAGACGTGCCCATATGCATATATACAACCAGATAAAAGAGGAAACAATCATCTCAGAGCTCTGCAGTTGAAAGCTTTCCTGCAGGGGTTTTCAAATATACCTCTCTCTAGCTCGGATTGTTGTCTCCTAAATCAAATCCCATTTTCTCTGCTGGGGGCTGACTCGTAACAACGCTTAAGATGCACTAGAAATGACTCACACGCCATACTATTTCTCACCTGTAACTAAGCAAGAAGGATAATAAGAATAATGGTATCAATCACAGAGTGTATTATTTTGATGATTAATTAAAGTGCATTGTGGCTCACACACTCAGGTCTGCAGCTGTTGGGGAGAGAGGAGGTGTGACTGACTCACATTGATCAGCGACAGTGAGTGGGATTTTGAAAGAAGAAACAAACCCAGATGATTTGCAATACAGATCTGTCTTAAAGTGGCCTTAATTAGAAGCAGGTATTGAAGAAGCACAGCTGTCTGCTAAAGCTGTTAAGTACATAACAACTCCACTTATGTTAAGGAGACGTACAAAAAAAAAAATACAGCAAAGTTTAAACCACTTTTGCTTTGTAATATCTTACTTGTGGTGTTGTACTTGACTCCATTAATGTACTCTGGGCAGGGTCTCTCCACTATTCTCCCAATGCTGCTTCGTGGCCAGCATGTTCCTATCTCGTCTGTGGTGGCGTTGCAATATAAACCTGAGAAAACAAAAGAAAACGTCTGATTGAAAGTAAAAAAAAAAAAAAAAAAAGGTATTAGAGGTGTCTCTTTCTGGCAATTTTAATGACTCCCACCAAAACATGCATGATAGTTAGGGCCAGGATTTCTTCCTTAATTTTAAGAGCTATTTTATTACCTACATTAGGAGTATTTTGTTGATGTAATAAGGTTCAGGAAGTGGATTTTAATGGCACACAAAATTAAATAACAGAAAACATGCCTGCATTACAATCTTATTGACTTATAAAACTTAATAGCACTATTATGAAAAAGCTATTAATGCTAGCAAAGGTTAAATGAGTCATCAAAATTATACTTCGACATAAGAGTGGAGGGTTAAATTTGCATTTATCATCATTTATTCAAAGTCGGTGCATTTGGGTGCATTTTATAATTAAATCATCAAAATTAAACCTCTAATTAGCCACTGTTATGTGACATTTAGTATTTTTGCTAACGTTAGCTTTGGAGGGGGTTTGTTGATGCTATTAGGGACACGTGCAATTGAATGGCACACTGAAAAAAAAAAAAACGTGAATATTTGCGACAACTTTACCTCAAGTTTACTGCATGTAGAAAATAACGTTCTTAATATTTTTTGAAGTTGATGGATTGACATAATTACTGAGCTGCACTTGGGGTATAATATCAAGTCTCATTACATTGCTCCATGACTTAAAAGGAACTATTTTAACCTTACCGTCTGCACTGAGCAAAGCCAAAGAAGCATTCTCCAAAACCGAGTCCTGAAAAGCGTCTAACAAACTACAATTAAGGTCCCCCAGCTCTGCGAAGATGATGTGGTAAATAGTAGCGTCCATGGTTGCCATCGTGAACGCGTGGGTAAGTCCGGGTCCGAGCGGGGCGGAGCGGCCACGGCGAGCGCAGCGGCGTTCACGGGCGGCTGAACCGGAGCAGCGCTGATGAGGAGTGGAGAGGCTCGAGCTCGGCTGTGCGTTCCCGCTGCGCGCCACGCCTGACCAATCAGAGCCGCGTAGGGCCGCACGTGCGCAGAGCGAGGCGGCACTAATCCGGTGGAAGGACTCTGACACGGAGCTCCTGAACGCATCAGGATCAGCCACTGTGACATGTCACACCTGCCACCGAGCTGCCACCGCTGTTTAAGAGGAGAGCACGGATCAGAGTGAATGAAAGAGGACACAAGGAGAAAAGTCTGAAGAAGAAGAATACTGGGTTGTGATGCAATTTGTTTCATGTTTCATTCGCAGTAGAAAAAAGTGTTTTACTGTCTGTAACTCCACTGCTGCAAACTCACATTTCTCACCGTTATGTCTAATATGTATTATATTATGTGGAAAGTTGTGTTGTTTTGGTAAGATAGATATTTACATTGACAGAGGCGTTTCTACAGAATATGGGGACCTCAAGCAACACTTATACAAATGCAAATACAGATTCCCATTTAGACCAGTGGTTCTCAAACTCTTTACATCAAGTACCACCCCAGAAAATATTTATCTTTCCAAGTACCACCTTTATGCCAACATAGATTCATGCCATTTCAAGTTTTCTATGAACACACACCTATCTACCTATATGAATGTTATGAAATTAATTTTGTTTGCTGTGCTGCTTATTTAAAATCATATTTTGAATCCAACAGCTTTTTAAAAGTCCAAACCTTTTGAGGTATAGTAAAGTGTATTATAGAAAATCTGTAGCAGAAATCAAAAGTCATACATTTTTTAGTTATCAGAGATTCTCAAGTACCACACAGAGAGACAGAGTACAATCGGTGGTACCTGTACCACAGTTTGAGAACCAATGATTTAGATTATAAGCTATGTTTATTCCTTTCTACACATTTAAAACATCATTTGTGAACAGACAGATTTTTGTTTAGAACTTTTTTGCCTGTATATCCTGGGAAAACACAGGGAAAATGGTGGTTATCTCTTTGCAAATATGTCTCTGGTCATAATCAGTCATCATCTGGAGCCTGCTTTTATTTGGGACATGAGGAAATTGCCTGGAAATACCACCAAAATGATTTTAAAGCAACATATTTAAATAATTTTCACAGTATGGATTTTATAGCAAAAAGCTTTAGCTACAGTGCTGTAACAGCAAGATAACTGTTCCAAAGTCGAGGCTGAAGACTAGAGGCAATAGTGCCTTTTCAGTCAGAGCCCCTCGACTTTGGAATGACCTGCCTGAGGAGATAAGGCTGGCAGAATCAGTATCTTCTTTTAAATCACTTTTTAAAACTCACTTTTATAGACTGGCTTTGTTAGAATCTGACTGATTTAATTATTTATTAAGGTCTTTTTTAATTTATTTATAGTTTTAATTTTTAGATGATTTTGCCTCTTGTAGCGTAACCCCAAGCACTTTATCATTTCTCTCTGATTTTAATTTTGCTGTTCTATTGTTTGGTTTTATGCTTGCCTTTTTAAGCACTTTGTAAACCTTCTTTTTAAAAGTGCTACACAAATAAAGATAATGATTATGATGATCATCATTTGTATTATTATTATTATTAGTAGTAGTAGTAGTAGTAGTAGTCGTATTATTATTATTATTGTTGTTGTTATTATTATTATTATTATTATTATCATTATTATTAATAGCAGATGTAGCATTAGCAGTGATAAGCATTCCTAGATTTCAAGGTTGTGTTGACTTCAGTTGTTAGTTATTTCTCATCACACAATTAAATTTTTATTAAAGGCTTCACCATTTGACATTGTGATGAATAACAACAATCATTTTTTGTGACTTTTGGCCACTTTAAGCACCATAAAAGTGTTCAGGTGCTGGTACTACACTTGTGTTCTGCATGGGACCAACACATTCAGTTATACCAGTGGTTCCCAAACACTGGGCCAGGACCCAAATTGCTTTGCCAAAGATTTTATTTAGGCTCAGTTCAGTTCAGTTCAAAAATTTTGCTGAAAACGTCAGAAAAAGGAATGTGCTAAGAATTATCAACAAAAAAAAAAAAACACAAAAAGGGAACCAAAGCATAATGTGAATGATCAAAATAGCAGTATATTGGGATGAAAAGGTTGAAATGAGGCTAAATATAATGAAAACACTAGGAAGTTGGGTCACAATCCTAAGGGTTTTTTGAAATACGTGTTCCATAAAAGAGACAATTGGAGCTGCTCCTGTGGTAATAGAGCACGAGTATTGTTCAGCTTGGCCCCTTAATATGAGGCTCCAGTGACAACACTCAAGATGCTAATTAAACATTCAACACTCTGCAGAAAGATTAGTGGTCCAATTGGGGGCATAAATGGTTGTTAACGGACGCTGCTCCTGCTATAGATTTAACCCATATCATATTATCAATGGAAAAGGATAGACTGTCGTGCTGCTTCAATTTTCAATATAAACAGCACTCACAAAAGTATTCCAGTTTGTACCTATTTTGGTGACTCATTTATGATTGAGACTCAAATTCATCTGGACTTGACCCAGACTCCACTTGAAGTTTTTTTTAGCGAATCATACTTGGACTTGATGATGACTCAAGTTGGTCTCGACTCTTTGCAACTGGACTAGAAGACTGAGGACTCAAAGTGACTTAGCCAGACATTCCTACATTTATATATATATATGTGTATATTCACATGTGTGTATTCAAGTAGCTAAAAGGTACATTAAAAATTGAATCAGAGCAGGAATAGCTTCGCCGTAGCCCACACTCACACTTTGAATGACCTATTTCAGTCATCATCAAGGTTTTACGCTACTCCATTAACTTCCCTCTCAAAAAGGTTAAGCGTTTAGTTCACTGCCACTCTACTCCAATCCAGAGTAAGGGTTCTCCAAATGATTTTCACCTTTAAATGAAAGTGTCATGTGCTGTCTGAAAAATGTGAAAATAATTAAATCAAACCAAACGTAACCAGTTTAGCACTTAACATTTTCCGCAAGTGAGGCTAAGCGGCTGCTGTAAAACTGTGCCGGGTCACAGAAAAGTGAGATTAAAAACCTTTCAAATATACCACACCAGCATGAATCATTTAGACCGTGTCTTCGCCGTGTTTCTAAACAAGTCTATACATTTTGTGACATTAAGTATTCATGCATCTGCCCCGTGACATTTCCGGCAGAAAACACAGCGGATTTTGAACACAAATCCTTTAAAAACTTTGAGCCGTGCAGGAAAGACGCATCTGGAGTTGATCCGGGCCTCATTAAACGGTTTCAAATCTGGGCTGTTGGCCGTTAGATTTCTGACGCTGACCTTTTTACCGATGCTCCCTGCGAGCTCCCAACACTGTTTTCCGATCACGTCCCTCACACTGTACCCAACTATTCCATTGGTAACTTGGCTATGTGATGAACAATTGGCAAGGCTATTTATTTATAGTCCACCAAAAGTTAATGAATTCTCTCTCAGCAGTCACTCTACATTACAATGAAGCTCGTTTTTTTTGTTTTTTTTGTTGTTGTTGTTGTTGTTTTTTTTAAAGAAACACACATGTCCTTTATGAACGTAATGGAAGAGATCTGCTCTTTAGTTCCAAATGACTTGTATTTCAATGCACAGTATGTAAAATGTCACATGGGAAACACTCGATGGCTCATCATACAAGCAGTGAATCACCTTGAAGAGGGCTGATTTAAAACTGAGATATATTCATTATCATAATAATGGTGACTCACAATGGCCATCTGCCTTGTAGAAGTAAGTGCTTTAAGACAGTGCTATAGAAAAGATAACATGAATGTATGAGCAGCACGTCACATCAGCTCTGCGTCGCGGCTCCATTTTAGCCTTAATTTACTTTGGCAGTTATTGTGTATTTTCTGACAGAAAAGATGATCTGATGTGATTCATTGAAACATTCACTTCTGTTAAAATGTAAGTAAACTGAAAGGTGTTCACCTGAGTGTCTAATGGTTGAGTGCAGAAGAGCAAGTGAGAGAATTACTGCTTTATTGTACACCCCACTCACAACACAAGATCTTTTTTGTTCCACGTCGCTGAAGTTTTTCATATATAAATATATAGCAGATGACTATAGCCCAACGTAAGAGTGGCATGCTTCTTTAGAAAATTAACTGGATATACTGTTTATTTTCAGTGGCTTTACATATCACACAGTTGATCAAAAAGGTTATGAAATCCATTTTTTTGTCTAGACATTTAAATGATCCAGTGGCATTTGGCCAGTGTTATATAATGTACAGATGGCCTGCCTGAAGCCTGTTACCTTGAGCAGCAGCTAGATTCTGGCAAAGTTCACAAACTCACAAAAATCCCATCTGTCTCAAAGCTGTGCGACTTCCACCGAACCAATGGTGTGGCAGAACTGGTTAAGTTATGGACATGGTTAAGGTGACATGGTTAAGTGAATATGGTCTGTACTTTGTCAACAACATGGTGTTGCTCTGAATTGGTGGTGAAAGGTCATTAATGGCAGGATTTCAGAAAGAATGTCCACTTTGCAAAGGGTTCGTGTGAAAGCTCTCCCACCTGTGTAACAGACAATCTGGCTAGTCATGTTATTGTGACAACCCCAGAGCAGGCTGGATTTTGTCTGTCTCTGGGGGCCTTAACTTTTGCCCCCCTAGCTCTGTTTCCTGCTCTGCCTCCTGCTCTGCCTCCTTCTCCCTCTGCCTTTCCTCTTAGGTGGCTCGTGAGATGTTCCTGATTGGTCGTGCTACCTGGCGGGGGCGTGGCCAACCAGTTCAAAAGCGCGCTAGCCTGCTCACCTGCAGCCACCTTTTCCTTTGTTTGTGCACTTATTTAGTTTGGTTCACTTTAGTCCTCGCATTCAACACTTTCACACATCCAACACTCACACACACTACTGATGCTACAGATTACCCATATAGGCCACACATTTAACCTGGTTTAGTATAATTTGATCACTTTACTTTAATAAACTATACTTTAATTGGCATCCCTCCTGTTTGTGTTTTGTTTGTCGGGCCGTATATGAGCCAGGCTTGACATTATGTAGTCTGGCCGGCCATCCAAACTCCTTTTTTCTATTCTATACAAAGAAAAAAAGCTTGTTGAAGCTCGTTGGAACACAGAATATAAACATACAATTAGAGAAACAAGGCTTCCACTGAAGTTTAAGTTAAGTTTAAGTTAAGCATGGTCTGACAGGACGTCTGCTGACTAAAATTACTGTGAAGGGAGATCCTAAACCCATTTCCCTTTACAAGGTGAATAACCATGGCTGAGCAGGCTCTTGAATGTACTTTTGAAAAAAAAAAAATCCCCCAAATTTACTACACAATTTCTCTGTGTAGTCTTTGAATATACATTGACACGTATCCAACATATGCTAATGTTATCTTTATGTCAGAAATGCACAGATTCAGTGACACACATCAACGCTCTCTCTCTGTGGTTCTGTGAGCGCTCAGACCATGCTCTCACTCACAGACACAGAGCAGGTTCGGCTGAAGAGGGGACAGGGAACATAACAGCACAATATCTCCCCCGCTTTGTCCACGGTTGTTATTCACTGTTGTTCAGACTGTAGCTTCTTGTTAGCAGCGAGTGAAAGGAAAGCTAACTGTTTGCAGCTTATACTATATCAGAGTTTCACAGCCCCTCTCTCTGAGCCTCACCACAGAGCAAACTGCTGTCTTTATTCACTAATACGATTTACATTAGTGAGGTTTGACGAGAAATTGCTGTTGTAATGATGCAATTTATCCATTTTTAATGTAAAAACAGTAAACCTACAGTTCCTAAAAATCTATCAGTTGGTTTAATAAAGATAGTGTCTTCCTCCTGAGGATGATTTCTCTTCCCTTTGCTGTCAGTGCTGACCTGGATAATCATAAATAAAATAAAATGAATTTACCTTCTCCTTAGTTGTCTATTTTTATTTGGACAAGCTCATTACAATAAAATGTTGTATATTACTTCATCAGGATCAGGATCTAGTGAAAAAGCTGGATCAGAGCATATGTAATTATTTGAATAGCTTAGTACAATATGCACAATGACAAAGTATGTTTATACAAGGCACTAGGCTCAGTTTAATATGAAACACAATTTTGTACAAAAAAAAAATGTATTGGGGGTCCCTGCTTCATCTCTCCATCATTTTGGGGGTCCTTGGCATGAAAAACAATGAAGACCAGTGGTGGAGAGCATGTTTGCAACAAGTATTTCATTTTTGTTTGCCAGATCAATTAGTTTGATTGGTGAATAGCTCTTGACGTGAACACATCTGCTAAAAAGGTTCAACAAAATAAAATACAAAAAGACCAAAATATTACTGTATGGACAAACATACTTGGTAAGTAATAATAGTCTCCAAAAGTGTTTCGACCTACAGAACTAAATGTCTCCAAATATTCCTGTCATCAGCATAAACATTTTCAGAGTGGTTACGGTACAACTGCCACATTGAAATGACAATCTCGAAACTCAAAATGAATTGGCTGTGGTTTAGAAGCTATTTAAAGCCGAACATATTTGTACCTGCTGCTTTAATAACACAGATAATTACTTTTTCATTACCACTTTCCTTCCACACCTGGGGACCTCTGCACAACACCAGACCAGATATAAAACTACCATTGAATAAATCTGACATTCAGTAAAAACTCTTCACTTGAATGTGGTTTATGTCGTGTTTTGTGTAGGTTTCTTCACGGGGATTTGTCTTCAAGTGTCTTATGGGTGTTTTGACAGCTCAGATAAATGACCTATGGAAGTGGAATCATCTGATGTGTCAATCAGACTGAAAGTGGGCAGTTTCGAGAGAGCATTTAGCAAGAGTCTACAGTAAAAGTGTGAAAAATCCCACAATTTTTTACACTATTTACAGGCGTGGCTGGTTCATGCTCGTGTTGCAGCATTGTTTTGTTACAATCAATCTTATTTCCACCGGAAAACCGAAATGTTGCCACACAGACGATTTAAAAATGGCGGGAGCATCTTGAATACTAATTTCAGATCACAAAACAGCTTTTCACCTTGACGAGAAATCTTGTTTGTTACCATTTGCGTTTGGCATTAAGTTCATTTCATACATTTTCAATAGAACACGGGGCATTCGCTTGTACATATTAAGATGATTTTGTCATTTGTATACTTGTGTGTGCGGTCAGGGAGTGGGTAGAAAACATTAGCAATGTTCTGCACCACCTTTTCTATGGAATAAAGGCTAAAGACATGTTAACACCACATGGAGGAGCCAGAGTTATTCACAGATTGTTTTATTGCTTGAAAGTTATGTCACTAATGCTCGTCAGTGTTGTAGACAGAGACATAGCTATAGGCAGCTATCACACAAAAACATTCCACATCTAGACAGTATGCAGTGGAACTAGAGTCCATCAGTATAATATCCATTCTGGTAAATATACACACGAGTACTCTGTTGCCAAAATGGGTATGTATCTTTACGATTACATTTTGTAAAATGGTGTGGCGCTACTGGATGCTTCTTATTCTTATCACTAGTCTTGGTTCCAAAAAACATATTGTCAAGCAGTGTTTATTGGAACAGCTGATGGCATGTTAGTGATAGTGGATATGTTTGCTTTATGCACATCAAAAGACTAAAATGCTATTTCAAAATGCAAATTAAAATAGGTTTATGTAAATGTTACTACTATCGAATCTAGATATCCAAAAGGGTTACCCAAGCAATCTGAGCTGTAATAAGCATTCATATCTTAAGTAGCTTTAGCACGTTAAAACCCTTTTAAAAATCCAACGGCACAGACCCTTAACCTAATAGAAATTTGATTTATTACTGTTCATACTTACATTTGTGTTTACATTTTATACACTGTATATTTCCCAAGATTTGAATGATACACACTATATCAAGATATAACCATGATAGTCATCTCAGCAAAGTTTTGTCCAATACACAACATGGGAAAGAGACAAATCTAATAACGGACAATATATTGTTTATTTTTTTAAATTTACAAAAAATTAATAATTATTTGATCCGAAGCTGATTTTTCAAGAGGATTTTTCTAAAAGACGAACTAACAGGCCTGTGAGAGACAGAATTCTTGCTGGTTGGTAGGTGATCAAATACTTATGTCATGCAATAAAATGCAAATTAATTATTTAAAAATCATACAATGTGATTTTCTGGATTTTGTTTATTTTTCATTCTGTCTCTCATAGTTGAAGTGCACATACAATAAAAAATTACAGATGTCTCCATTCTTTGTAAGTGGGAATACTTATTTTCCCCACTGTATATGCAAGGTGGCAACCAAGCAGAGCCAGAACACATATGCTGGAGTGCTGGAATTTTAAAAATACACTAGATTATCGTACAACACGAAGAATTCCCTTTATGAGATTGTGGAACACCTTTGAGCCAGTGCTTTGATCCTCAGAAGTCTGTCTGTCACATTCTGGCTTGAAACAAAAAGAGGGTCATTATTGGCCGTAACTGAGACCTCTTTCTTTTGGTGGCTTTCAAGAAACTACAAGAAGTGCAGGGTTGTTCAGCATCAGATGTGGTTTGGTGTCTCACACTTACTGATGTCTGGTGGTTGTTTAATAGAACATGTGATCTATTGTTTTGCAGTCCAGCTCAAACAGATATTTTCACATTTTCATCATCCAATTTATAATAGTTACAATAATTACAAAACACCTTGATTTTTTTTTTTTTTTTTTTTTAACCCACCACATTCTCGCAGGCATTTGTTTTCAAAACCTAAACTAAATGTTTTATTTTTTCTAATTAACATATTTTTAGGCCTTGGGACCAAAACTGTCTTTATCCAGGTGGAAGCAAAAAAATGTCTGTCCATATACAGCTTTCTAATAAATGCTGAAAACTAGTTCTCCCAACCATGAGATGGCAGCAAATGCAACACAAGAAACACCTTAAGAATATTTAGAACATGTGACTTTTATTTTGGCGGTGCAACATCTACCTGTATCTGCAGTAGAGACTCAGAAAAAGTGATTGGTTGGTGTTGACAGACAAGTCTTTGGGTGTATTCATTCACACCTGCCTCATTTGGTCCGCTTAAAAGAGACCAGAGTTTGTTTCCCACGTGAGTCCAGACCAAATGTGCAGGTGTGAATACACTGATGTGAACTCAGGTAACTCAACGTACTCTGGTATGCTCCGTTCTATCTGTTTGATCTGATCCATCCTTACGTCCCGTCCCGTGCTCTCAGGTCAGCAGATCAGTCACAGCTTCCCCACAACAAAACGTAAACTTCGTGGAGACCGTGCTTTTTCTGTCGTTGCTCCAAAACTCTGGAATGAGCTCCCTTTAGACATTAGACAGGCCCATTCACTGCCCGTTTTTAAATCACTTTTAAAAACGCACTTTTTCTCGATGGCTTTTAACTCAGAGTGAGAGGTGGTCATTTATTTATTTATTTATGTATTTTATCTTTCTGTTGTCTTAACTCATGTTCTAAGTTCTTTTGTGCTTTTGACCTGAGTTATTTATTAATTGCGTGTTTAATGTTCATGTTTTATTTTGTTTTATGTCTTTTACAGTTTTATTGCATTGTGTTTGCATTGTACTGTGTGCTTGTGTACAGCACTTTGGCCGACTGCACAGTTTTAAAGGTGCTTCATAAATAAAGTTGGTATGGTATGGGTATGGTACGGTTCGCTTACGGTATTAATATCAACCGGCCCCGATCCGGCCCAACTCCAAACGTCTCCAAACCGTGGACAAACCCTCACTTGATATTTGGGCAGACACACACATAAAACACACGAAAACACACAAAACGGATGGTGTAAATTGTCATCTATCCTTTTGGGTCAGCCAGGTCACAAACTGGACCAGGGCCTACTATGAGCTCAGATTACATATATCCCTTTGCCACCTTACAAGTCCCCCTTTTATCTTCAGACATTTTATGACAAAGTACCTCTCACTATCAAAGCCAAAAGCCGAAGGACATTTCCTCAGGGTTGCACACGTGACCCATAGATCTGCTTCCCCCGGACCCCACAGCATCTAAGCCAAATCCCACACTGCTTGATAAAACCATGTTCTTTGCACCGCTTTATGAAAGACTGTTGATTTGTGTGGGCATTTCTCCGCTGCACAATGACTCACGGATTTATTTACTGTAAGTTTAGCTTCTAAGCCATTTCCTCAGGCTGGGAATGACTAGAGTAGAGTTTTGCAGTTTTCCTTTCAATCGCTTTTGAAACATGCTCTGCGACAACTGTAATTATTTTGAAGTACAATAGCTGAATTTGTGCCTGGTGTTGTGGCCACAGGCATGTTAAAAGCTCTTTGAAGGAATTCCTAAGAGTCTGACTGACCTATTTTTAAAGAATGTAACTTCAGGATGTTTTTCGACGAATAAACAGAGCACCTCTCACTGCAGGGGGAATATGAAAATCTATAGTCCAAAGTGCTTTACAGTGAAGACATGCAATCACAGCAGCAAATACACCCAGGGGATCTCAAAGTACATGTTAGGGTTTAGAGGTATTGGTGTTTGCAACAAAGAACAGTAACAGAAAGTGTGAAATGGAAAAAAAAAATGACAACAGTCTCCAAGAATATAAAAATCACATTTTTGTTCTGCCATTTGATCTGGTGCTTGGGTTTTTTCAAGTTGGGATTTTGGTAAAGCTGATGTGTGACAGCAGACGGACAAAGTGGTGTGACGCACAAAAATCCATCTTGAACTGCTCCAAACAAAGTATTCACCTCCGAACCATGGCCTAAGTGGCTGGTGTCACCAGTGATGTGGCAGTAATGACAGGTATGGGCATGTTTTAGGTTTGAAGATGTGGCAACCATTTAACTGTCGAATAAAAACAAGATGTCACTGCTTTAATTGAATAAAACTGTGGTTGATATTCCAATCACTGACTAGTTATTGCTTTAAAATACCTGCCATTTTGCAAATTCTTTCCACACAAGCCTTTCCAGATGTATCTGTGAAGCACTATATCTTGCGTGTCAGTTTAGTTAAAGCGACTCTGCATAACATTTATCCAGCAGAGGGCACATGTCCCTCTGCAACGGCAGCAGCAGCCATCTTTATTTACAAGTAGAGACGTTCAGAGAAGTTTAGAAGTTTGTAAGAGAGAACATGTCTTCTGAAACAGTAGCATCAGTTCAGTGTATTTTATACAAATATGACTCTGCTAGGGTCCAGTGCATTGGCCTGTTTTCTTTATTATATGCACGTGTAGTGTGGTAGAGCACCTTACTCACTTTCACCTTTACACTCTTGCCAAATGCCACCGTCCTGGAACAAGTTATAACAGAGGTGTCTGTCCAGCTGAGGGTACTGAGGTATGATTCTACTGAGCTCATATCTAAGAGCCACCAAAAATAGAGTGAGAGTATAAATCTTTGGGTTAAACTGTGCTACTTTACGTTGGGGAAACAAAGTTTCTGCAGGTCCCTCTGTCCTTCAGTCTACAGCACAGTCCAAATAGGAATTACATATGTGAGTCAGGATGTAGCTTCCTAGCACCAGTTGCACGCAGGTTAACACTTCAAAATGGAAATGTACAGACTTAAAAATAGCCACTTAAAATTAGCACACATGGCTGCACCAACGTGAACCAACCCCAAACAACAAAAAAGTCTCTTAATACATACAGAGTAAACATTTGCAAAACATATTTTCTAGAAAGGATACCTAATTATTACCCTTCTCTTTACACCTAAATCATACTTTCAGGTAATGCAAAAACAGCAGTAGATGAATCTGACCGTCTTCTAACCAACTGATACAAAATGACTGACTTCCTGTCACCAAGCCTAAAGTGGCGTTTTTGAACAACCCTAATGCTAAAAGAAGAACAGAGGACATTAAAAAGCAACACCGAGTAGTAACAGAGGCGTCAAAATGCTGAGATGAGGATAAATAGGACAGGTCAACATTATGGGAAATCAATGATGTATTGTGACGGTGTAAATGCACAAAACAAAGAATAGCCTGTGTATAATAAATTTGAATTTGAATTGAAAATAATGATTACCTGTCCAGTTGAATCAGATTACAAGCACATATCACACACACCAATTTCCAACCAACATCTGTAATGCTACACACAGGGCTCCATTGACAGCCTGCACTGTTTTAGTCCATGCTGCAGGGAAAACAAGCTGTTCTCATCTTCTTAAGTGCTTTTAGCAGATAAAAGCCAGTCTCACTTGGGTTAATGAACAAGCTCCATCCACTTGTTTATTATTTGGACCTCAGTATTTTTTATATCACACTTACAGCACGTACGATTCCACATTCCCAAAAAGTATCCTGGAGTTACTTCAGATTGGGAAGATTGAGTTGGGTCAACAGTCGTTTACATCTTTAAGGGCAGACACTGGCGTTTGATAAAGCTTTAACATGACTCTGTCCAGTAGTCATATAGGACATAATGATCTCATGAGTCAGCTGGAGGAGAGGTGCATGAACGACATACAGTGCTTAAGGAAATGACAGCTGATGTATAAATATCCTCCGGGTCACTTCATCAAAGCCGATTCGACATTGGAGCTCGGCGGTCACATTCGGAGCCCTGCTCAGGTGGCGCGGGTGATAAGCCCCACGAATTGTCATTATGTGAATGGCAGATCATTTGGCCCGAGAAGAGAGCAGTTGGGGCCAATTTGTTTCCGTCCTGTTGCCGCCAAACGTGACCTCGTCCTCTGAGTCACTGTGTCGCCACCGCTCGGATAACACACGAGGCACTGGGGAGCACATAAAGCACATAGCAGTCATTCAGCTGCAGGGACGGTCTGCACAACAGTGATTCTAATGAGAAGGGATGGTCTAAGTCGAACGTATTCACAGCTGTGATTGGTTGCTTCGCAGTGTCAGTAAATTCATGACACATCTTTGGAAATGATACACTGTGTTTACAGCCGTTCATTCCCTGCATTTTCTTGTAACCATGACCATGCGGAGAAGTGAGATCATGAAATTAGTTTTAATAGCCACATATTTAAAGGAGAAGTGTGTCTTTTTGGTGAAAGTGTAGATTATGACCGCACACCTTACACTCGTCTTGATTTGACTTTAAAAGATCAGTTCCTAAATGTCCCACACTTTCAGCAAAAATGGCCGCTCAAGTACAGACACCAGTGTGTTTCTCCTACAGCAGCGCTCAGTTTGTCCTCTCAGGAAAAGCTTTAGGAACTTCCATTGGATTCTATGGAACATTCAATTCCATTTTGTTTTTCATGTTGGATGAATGCAAACATTGATCATTTTATTTAGAATCCCACACTTGGTCTTCTTTGTATCAGAACATTTTACACAATGCACTTTCAACTCAGACATCACTACTTAATATGAAAACACATATGAGTGCTAATTAGCATGTTTGCAAGGATAACATTCAATCAGTAAAGCCTAGCTGATGTTGCTATGAGATATACCATGGGCAAATATGATTTTTGCTAAAGAAATGAATAATTACCATAAGAACTGTGTGTATAAAAGTAACCAGTGGCAACTGAACAAGCTTCATGGAGCTTTAAGGAAAATGTTGAACAATGTGTCCAGCATACCATACAACTCTTTGCATTTGTCTCCGGAAAAAGTAATTTAATCCTCCATAGAACCTAATGGAAAGAACCATTTTAGTTTCGTGACTTTTTGATTCTGCAACTGCTTTTTTAAGTAAAATGTTAAAAAGTAACAATTTTAATTAATTGACAACAGTATGTCAATTATTATCATTATTATTTATTTTATTTTATTTTAAATAATGAATAGCATATCTTACTCATAACTGTCATAACAAACTAACACATCTCAAAATAAACCAGGCAAATTTGACAAAATGTTTACCGTTTTATTTTTATGCTTTTGTCCTGCTCCTACACTGTGTTCACTTGTTAGTTCAGTTTTTACACTGGGACTCCTTTTACTGATCTATTCTCCACTCTTGTCTGACTAAAATGATCCTATAGTTGTTAGGTTGTGTTCTTTGTGTTGTTGCTATGCCTGGTTTATATAGGCCTTGTGCTTGTGTGCAGCCTTAGTACGTCTCACCTTCTCAGGGGACAGTGGGTGGTCACAAGTCTCTGGCCCAGTTATTTTGTGAGATGTGACCTGAAAAGTCTGGTAACCCCTCAGCTACACCATATCACCTAATCACAGCAGTCCATTCTCTTTGTCACATGTACAATATTCTAAATAAGCACCGATACAACCAAATGGAGACACTAACAGGCTGGATGAACAAAGTGCCTCTTCAGCTCATTAAGTTATGTCACTGTTTTCTATGGCGGACCAAACCATGATGGATAAACAGCCCTTTCACATCATAAAGACTGAACCGAACCCCTCCGATAAATTCTCCGAGCTCCCTGCCAAAGCGCATCATTACAGACTTAATCCTGCTGCCGCACTCCAGATAAATATGTGGGTTGACGCGCTCACTATTGGCTTTTTTTCTCCTATCTAGTGTCTGCAAGCTGGACTGACCGCCCAGAGATTCAGGAAGCACATCTATCTTTGTCGCTCAGTTTTATCAACAGTATATAAATGTGGATTTTACTGTAGGCTCTCCCACCGAGATAAGCTTTCTTTAAAAAAACAAGCATACATCCCATAAACCATTCATGTTGCAACAATATCTGTGTATTTATACCCGAGCACTGACAGCTTGGACTTGAGAACCACACCAGGCATTGGATTTTACGTGAAGGGAGTGATGATATGATGAGAAATGACTCAAGAGATGAATATTTTACTCATGTGGCTTCTCCCCAAAAAGTACTTCTTCTGTCAAAATCTAAAGGCATTCAGCGCTGAGGGCATTTCAGGTCCATTTCAAGAGGTCTGCCTTAAATAGAGCACCCACACATGCAAATGCAGCCTACTGAATTGAGATACTGCTGAGATAGGCTAATTTTCCATACATAATTATATCTGTCTTATGCTCTGGCCTGGAATGACTCCCATATTAAGGAAGCAAATGAGATTAGTCATTATAATCCGTTAGAATAAATTGTAATTAACACTGTATTAATCATTCATGATTCATAAGTACCAAAATGATGTAGAGTTAAAATGTTTTTGTTTTTTTTTAATGACAGTTGATATACAATATACAGAGGTGCATCATTTATTTTATTAAGATAAATAAAATAAAATAAAATGTATAAATAAATAAATAAATATTTTGGGGTCTCCTCATACATGTAGTGGTCTTTATTATCAGTATTTCATGCACATTATCATGTCCCTTAAAGCAATCTTTTTCCGTCAATTGCAAAGTTCTTTATTTATAAAGACAACAACTAAAAGGAGAACAAAGTGCTCTACATTTAAATGAAAGAAAAATCTGCAGCAGAACCATTTATTTGAGAAAGGAAAATAATATTTCATGTTAATAGGGAAATATTAGCCTTAATATTAACTGACACAGCTTGTTACTGTCTACATTTGGTTTCATTAGCTTCATTGTGACTTGGTGTCAGCTCCATTAACCTCTCCCACACTCAGGATTGGGTTGAAAACATCAAATCTACAGAGACAGCCCTGAACTTCGCTCTTTTCTCGCTGAGTGCGTCTACAAGCTCACACAACTTTTACAAATGAAATTAAGCTAATCACACAAGTCTTAACACATGAACCAATCAGAAAGCTGGTATTTTGTTCTAAAAAACGCCAGACTTGTGACTGTTGTCCACTGATAGATGTCAGTTGCTTTGATAATGCTTGGCTATGTAGGGCTGGACCATACAGTGCCCACGATTAGTTAAGGTTTCAGACATTTTAACAGTTTTTTCTGTTAAGTGTACATGAGTCTGGCGTACATATGTAAAAAAAAAAAATGTATTAATTACTAATATGTAATGAGTGAGAATGTGTCATATTCTGCACATTTACCCACCCCGCACACTTTCTTGACCCAATGACCTACTGATTTTATATAGCCCACTGTATATATTGTGCATATCAATACAATAAAAAATACATGATTTTTTTTCATCATATAATGACTCATTGGCCTTGGCTTATTTTCTCTGAAGAACATAAATCAGAACACATTTTCAATGACCAAACACTGTATTTATGGGTATCATGTGACGTCACACAGTGGCCGCGGTGCCATATTTAGGACCGAGCTCTTTTTATTGACGTCTATCTCCTGTGGGATGATAACAGCAAATCTCAAAGAAATGGCTTAACCTTTTACAATATCCCCCAAAACCCTGAGCATCTTCAGAAATGGATTGCTGCCATCAGGAGGGATCACTCCAACGGAACACTCCAGACTGTGCAGCGAGCACTTTATTTTATGTAAGTAACGCTACTGAAACTGAAACAAAACAAGTTACAGAACGGTAACTCCAACTTAGCGTTTCAGTGTTTACAAATCAAGACAGATTATCTATCGCTGGCTAACGGTATGTACGCTACATCAAACTTTGGCGCATAACTCATTCCGAGTTGGTAATGTGTTATTTGTGTCTCATTGTAGCACTGCAGGCAAGAAACATGAGAATCCTCTGATCCAATGAAGAATGCCAAGCAACTGTAAAGAAACTGACCGATGAGTGTACCAGACTGAGGTGAACAAGTGATAAGCACAGGATAAGTGACAGGGGATGCGTACCTAGCAGATCGAGGATTTACCCTTGGAGATACTGTTGGCTTGTACAGTGCTCATCTCAAAATACCTGCCTTCACTAAAGGGAAACAACACAACTACACCAAGTGAACCTGAGACGACGCGAGGGCTAGCAGCTGTTCAGATCCATGTGGACCGAGTCATAGGTCTTGAGAAGAACAAGTACACCATCTTACAAAGCACAATACCCATCTCTCTCTGCCAGACTGTAATCCCAGGAGAGCTTCACAAGATGATCAGAGTCTGCTTTGTGCAACATATATACCCATCTGTGGTGCCCTCAGAAAAGAGACAGTCTAACATTGTGTTTTCAGTGTAATTCTTGATGATATAAACTGTTGTTTTTTGTTTGTTTTTTTTAGATACAAGTCTTTAACTTGTTTTTAATTTAAAAAAATGTGGCAATAAAATACAGTACATTTCTGTTCCTCATTTACAGTAATTCATAATGATCAAGCAACTCTCAAAAGCTCCATATTATGTCAGCCTAATAGCATTATTGCCTAAGTCATTTTTTGGCCAAGTTGAGATATCTACCTTATTCTAATCTCCTAACACTACTGCTTCACTATGTATCATTGGCTGTGTCCTCAGCCTGTCAGAGAGCTTTTAATTATTTTTTTTTTTTCTATTAAAGTATAAATAAAAAGTTTTTATGTATGTGCTAAAAAAAATTTTTAAACTTTTTTTCCAAAAACCTTAAAATATGATATAGGCTATTATGCTATATGCTATTAGGCTGACGATATGCTTTAGAAAGCACATGGCTAAAATGATTCTGTAGATTAAAACTGTACCTTTATACTGTGCAAATGTACTAGAATAATAACACTAAGCAATTATACTAAGCGTTTCTTGCACTCCACACATTTCCATGTCTTGGGTACCCTCCTTAGCTTAAGGCAAGACCTGTGAAAGTGCTTACGCCTACAGTGTCCAGATGTGCAGCTGATATCATGTGTGTCACAGGGTTTTCCACATCCATCCATTTCAGGTGGCTGTCCTGTGGTTCAGTGTCTTGATGAACTCAACCACTTTGAGGTAGCCATTGTGGAAGAAAACCGCCTCATACTGGATCTGCTGGATGATGATTTCCTGTGGTGTCCATACCATCAAATCACAGTAACTCACTGTTGAAACATACATTTGAGCTTGTACTTGGTACATAAACCTGTCGTTCATCGTAGGTGCCATTGCCCCATCCTCTCCTATGCCTAGACAGAATGATGGATCTTTGCAGCTCTCAGTGACTGACCTGTCCCTGCTGTTGAAAGGGCATTTGATCACCAGTACACCATCAGCATGCCGTCAGGGGATGCTCCAATCCAAGGGAAGTCTGGGTTGATGATGAACCCAGATGCTTGAACCTGAAAGTATATACAGTATATTCATAATGAACACTGATTTTGATATTATTATATTTTGACACATTCATTCATCTCTGTAAATAGACCTGGAGGCCTTCATGCTGATCTTGCATTAAAACATATAGTTGCTCTTTCCTCATTCACTTGACTTCATTAAAATGTATTTGTTTGACTGACATTTACTGCCTTTTAATGTTTCCCTAAAGGTCACATTCTGACCACAGAACTATCTTGTTATCTGTTTCTCCACATTGACTCACCCTGGATATTGAATGGCCAAACAAGGCACTTCATGCCAAGTAAATACAACAAACAAACCTTCACCATGTTTAATTGTCCTTTATTCTGTGTACCTTGTTGCCTCAGAGGAAAACTGAGAAGAGTGTGGATAGCAAATCCTTTTGATGAAGGATACAGATCTGTTTGCTTTGGCTGCCTCACTGAATACTCATGCTGACACTCTTCCTGTCCTCTAATCAAACCAAACACTACTTCTACCCTGCTCCCTGGTCTTTTCCTCAACTGCCAAACACTTGAAAAAGTTTGCTTAGTCCATTTTTCAATTTGTCAGTTAAGTAGTTAGTTTTTTTGAAATATGCTACTAGTAAATACTTAACGATATTATAATATTTACAGTACCTGTTGCTGTGTCAACTGTTGGCTATTAAAGACCTTGGTAGTCTCAACCAGTAGTGTGGGGAAGTCCACCTTTAACCAGGCACATGAATATAACATTGACAGAGGAGTGGGCAAGTTCTGTTGCATCACTTTTGGTGTGTAACTGCACTGGTGGAAGATATGCTCAGATATTTGACTTTAATGATAACATCTAACATCTTAAATCAAAGAACAAACATATAAGCCTCAATATATACTTCATTAAAGTAGTATATATGTCATGTTATTGTTATTATTATTTAATTTCACCACTGTGTACCTGTGGGAGTGTCCCTCCATGACATCAAGATGGCACTTTTCTGTGGCTTAGACTCTTGCATTTCACTTTAAAGTAGCCTCTCAAAAGACATCCTGCACTCTTCATCTGATGGTGTAATGTCAGGAAAGCCATGGCCTTGAACATGGCAGGGCTCTTGTTTATGGCAGAAAGTGTATCTCTGCATGTTGGACATCTCAGACAGACTCCATACTTGGTTGGGCCCATGCACAGGGCTTCTGGGTACAAGCCTGCCCATCCCTGTTATCAACAGCAGCTTAGACATGATAGATCAGAGCTGATGCATGTGAGCATACCTCTCCTAAACCTGCCTTACAGGTTAATGGGCCATAAGAACAGTCCCATCTTCTTGAACTGTGATCCAGGGGGGTGTTGGGGTTACACTGAGGCTTTGAGAATGCCTCACCTGGAAAACAGCAGGATAACTAGCTAGATTAAATTATGTTGTTTAAAATGATAACATGTATAACGTTATGGTGGACAAGCACATAGTTGCCTGTAGTTAACTATGATAACTCTGCTTGAGCAAATAGGCTGGCAAAATAAAATAAATTAACTATATAACTAACATTTCTAATGCAAATATAGCTTTTACTATTCATGTAATGATAATAAAGCTTGTTTGACTGCTACTTACTCTTCTTATGATCAAGAACATTTTCTTCGCCTCCAGATGATACACTGTAGGATCCATAACCCATCCTGAAGGAAAGCAGTGGTAGGCTTCGGTGCTTTTGAATCCCTTGAGGGCTTCCCCTGAGCATGGAGATGGATTGTGGATGAGGTAGATGTAAATATCCACAAATGTCAGGGTTTTATTAAATTTAGGGGAGTCAGCAGTTTGCTGACAGTAAAAAAGAATCAAATCCTAAAATATTACTTTTCTGGAAATGCCAGTGTTTTTTGTTGGTGGTAAGGTGTGCTATTTTGGGGTGTAACACCTTCACTGAGGACAGGCTCCTCCATGGCTGGTCCTAAAGATGGCGCCCACACCACAAAAAAGTCAGGTGACTGAAACCCATGAACCCTACACATTTTCATAACACACTGGATGTTCGGGTTAGACCAGGGGACTGTGGATATTATATGTCCTGTGTATATATTCACTCTGTCCTCCTCTGACCTGGGCCTCCTGTTACTATGTGTGTGTGAGAGGGTGGGAGTTGTGTTTCTGCCCCTGACATTCCCGCAAAAGTTTGCAACCCTGTTGCAAAATTCATGTGTCCTCTCTCATGTTCATGTGTCCACTTTCATGTGTCCACTCTCACATCTGTCTGATCCAGTCTTTATTTGCTCATACTCTATCTCCTATCTTAACAAGTTTCCTAACAAGTTTCACTTTGACAAGTTTTGTACAGACATGGCCATTTTTCACCTGTGATGACTCATGTAAAGCATTATGGTCTATTTAATCTGGTGATGTCATAATTCAGAAGTCCACAACCCCAACAGACTGGGGGCATCACTATACTGGTTTTGGACACGGCTCTTTTGTAATTTTAGATATATGTGTGTGAATGCCAGACAGTCACGGGCAACTCTTTTTTTCACCCTCATATTTAAGGTATGCATGCAATTATTTTCAGCCATGTCGGCAAATTCACCTTGTTATGTTGTGTCTGCCCCAGTGCAGACCTCTTTACACAGCATTTGTTGAGTGCACTGATGCCTAATGTCAAAACACAAGCACTCATTACTGGATGTGGAACAAACATTAACTAGCTGATGTTTATGTTGTTTGTGCATTACTATTTCTCTCAAGGATTTTAATTGGCTGTGCAAACTGCTAAACATAGGCTGTTCATTTGTGTTTTGTTGACTTCCACCAGTCCAAAGGTGGTCTAGATGTGTACAACAGTTCATCTTCACAGAGAGCTTGTGCAGCATGTGGAATCAAACCAACTGCAAATGTGTGGAGCATTGGTATTTTGTAAATAACCCAACAGTGGAAGATCTACGGAAAGTATTGCACCAGCTCAGTAGGTCATTCTTCTTCTCAATTTGAATGATGTCTCCTGAAATGCAGATACAGCCTGTCCATTTTTGTTTCTATTCTATACAAAGAATAAAAAGTCTGACAGCTGTGGATTCGAGTTGGATTTCCATGAGGCAAGGTTACAGATGCAGAATAAAGTGCCTCTGGACACAATTGGATAGACATATGACCCCATTTTACATGAAAGGTTACTATACAGCTGACCGGATCTCTGTCAGTGAAAATAACAGTGAAGGGAAGGCATTGCAAACCAACAGAAGGGATGACATATATATTGCTCTTCAATCTTTCTGGCTGTCCAAGTTCAGTCTTAAGTCTTCTTCTGACTCAAGGTGCTGCTGCTCAGTGTTGATCTGCTCATTAAATACTGACTGTGACTGAGGACACTGTCACTCCTGACACTGTTATTATTTTGTTTGTTTCACATGACACTGAAAAGTTGAACATCAGACTTTCATTGATGGTAAAAAATGTGCAAAAAGAAACATTTTATTGATTGTGGATACAGAGAGTTGCAGCTGTGGGACGTCCTACTTTAAATTTAATAATAAAATGGAATTATGTAGAAAAAGATGGTCTGCTTTCAGTTTAAATGAAAATTCTTTCAAAAAGTAATAACTGATATCTAATAATGTATCTGCAATAATTGAAATAAGGTATTAACAAGATTTCTTTTTTTTTTTCTTTTTTTTTTTCAGCTAAAGCTACACACAGGATGAAAAGTGTAAAAATATTGTTTCATAATGTCTACTGTAAATGTAAGAAATAAATTCATGTTAACTGACACAAAATCAAAAGTACGTCCCCGTGCATGCTCTTAGTCTTCTTCTGTGCTTTTCTGGCGTAGTGTTTGCTGCCTATTAAGAGAGTGTTGTGAGCGTTTGTCGTGGTGCTGTGTGGATGGAGACATTTTGCTCCCATGAGACTGAGCTATTTTTCTAAACGGAAGGAAGACAAATCCATCTTTAAAAATATCCCTGTGGGGCCTTAGATTATCGTGACCACACGTATTCTCCTTACACAACGACTTACTGCTGACATTAAGTGTCTACGATCAACATTTACTTTAGTCTTATGTGTCTGGAAGTTTTGAAAGTAAAGTTTGTCTGAAATGCAGATTCTGGTCTCCCACATAAAAACCCTGGATTTGGTGTCCCATGCTAAAAAATCTCCGGTTTAAACCAAACGAGGAAAAAAAAAATATAACAGATACAATGCACTGATCCAAAAATGGGACAGAAAGTGCATTTATATTGTCCTTGTTTTTACATCAACAAATGCCTTTCAGACCTTTCGCTAAAGCTTAATCCAGAACGGCAGTTGTCTGTATTTCTTTACTGCTCTCTGTGTATTTTTGCATGAGTTAAGTTTGTCGGTGCCATGAAAATAAGCCGGCAGAGCTCAGCTGGGTGATGCAGAATGACTCGCAGTGGTCTTGCTTCTAACAGAGGGGCTCTGGGGATGGTAAAGACAGACTTATTAGGCTGGAGATGAGAACGGACTTGTCAGCCGCTGTTTGTTTTTCCTCTTAAGCCTTTGTCTCAGTCCGTAGCATCAAAGCCACACACAAAGTAATAGCTCTTACCTGAAAATCTCTGTTTAGACGCCTGACTCTGCTGCTGGGATTGTTAATGCGGACAACACAGGAGCTCCAGGCCTGTTTACCCAAAAGTAGATTGGTCTATTACGCCATACTGCTCCGTTATACTAGTGTTATATTATTTTATAAGAGATAATGCATGTTATACCCATTTTCCAACGTAACTTCTGATTTATACAAATTAGTGTTTTGTTCTCTGAAATGCACTTCCCACTTTAGTCGATGAGACAATATACACCAGTTGTGTCGTTGTTAATAAGAAATCTTTCAGGGGCCGAGGATGGTGACACTTGGGGAGCTTTTTCTACATTTTGAATGGAAGGCTTCATCTTCATTTGAGTCTTACACAAGTTATCTTAAACATTAATTTTCTTCTTTACAGATTTTTGAACAGGTATTAGTTGAATTTGAACAGGTTTTAGATGGATTTGAACAGGTATTAGTTGAATTTGAACAGGTTTTAGTTGAATTTGAACAGGTTTTAGATGAATTTGAACAGGTTTTAGATGAATTTGAACAGATTTTAGATGAATTTGAACAGATTTTAGATGAATTTGAACAGGTTTTAGATGAATTTGAACAGGTTTTAGATGAATTTGAACAGGTTTTAGATGAATTTGAACAGGTTTTAGTTGAATTTGAACAGGTTTTAGATGTATTTGAACAGGTTTTAGATGTATTTGAACAGGTATTAGTTGAATTTGAACAGTTTTTAGATGTATTTGAACAGGTATTAGTTGAATTTGAACAGTTTTTAGATGTATTTGAACTGGTATTAGTAGGATTTCACAGGTTTTGATGGATTTGAACAGGTTTTATTTATCTTTGGAGCAAAAACTGGCTTATCCTATAAAACCTAGTGACAAAAATATCACCTACTAAATTTATTGGAGGGCCACATAAAACATTGCAAAGGGACACATTTGGCCCCCGGGCCTTGAGTTTGACATGTGTGATATACACAAAGCACAGTTACATCCCATGTCAGAAGCCCCCTAGAAGTGTCTTTGTGGCCTGATGCAAATAATCAGACACTGGTGTGATTTAAGCACAATTTAAAAGTAGGAATGAAACAGTGAGGTTAAGACAAACTCTGGTGCAGTTGCTCTGTTAGTGTAGTTCACTTGGATAAGCCATACGAACCTCAGTGAGCATCAACTTTATTAGCATGTACTTCTAAACAGCAGTTAAATAGTTAATATTGTTTTTTTAATAGTGTTTTAACATGAAAATGCTTAATGGGTCGCTCAGCCATGTACAAAAATGTATTTATTTTTTTCTACCTGCATTAATGTGGTGTCAAACACAATCAGTGTCAATCAGAAACAGCATGACCATTTTATTCTACTTTGCATCTATATATACAATATTTTTAATTCATTACACCCAGAGACTCAACAATAGCATGAAAGCAAGGGCTGCTCAATTGTGGAAAAAAATCATAAATACTCTTTACTCCTGCGGTCATTATTGAAATCACCATTATTTTACACAATTACCCTGGAAATATCTTGGATTAATTCAACAAAACAGTGAATTCTCCTTAAAATAAATAATATATTCAAACGTATAAATAAATAGCTTAAAAAATAAACAAAAATAATAATTAAGATAAATAAATAAGATCAACAATGTTCCACAATCTCGTGGAAAACAAGTAACAAGTAATAAATAAAAACAAGTAATAAATAACATTTTTTTCTTGATTACATAGGTTTTGTGACCGTTGGAAGCCAAAATTTCATTTGCGTGAGACCTTCAGAATAAACAGAGCAGGCCCCTGTGCACTGTAAATGAACGGACACAGTCAGTTGCAACAGCCAATCAGATCTCGATTCTGCAGACCATGTTAAGGTTTGGCTAGAGGGTCCCCAAAGGAGAGCCACAGAAATGTCTAGTTTCAACAGTTTATTTGGCAAAAAACAGCAGGCTGAGGAGGCAGGGGCGGGCCGGCCTCTTCCGGGGGTTGGGGGGGGGGGGGGGCAAAGGACCCGGGGGCCAGGGAAAGGGGGGATTACCCCAAAAAAAAAAAAAAAAATTTGGGGGGGGAAAAAAAGACCACCAACAAAGAACCCGGGTTTTTTGGGGGGGGGGGGGGGGGGAGGACGGTGGGGGGGGGGGGGGGGGGGGGTGCGGGGGGGTTTTTTCCCCGGGGGGGGGGGGCCCCCCCCCCCCCCCCCCCCCCCCCCCCCAAAGGGGGGGGGGGAAAAAACCCCCCCCCCCCCCCCCCACCCCCCCCCCCCCCCCGGCCCCCTGTTGAACTGGACATGTACGCGTCCTGTGATTGGATAAGCACTCGCTAGAGCCTGAAAGGTGGCAATTTGCAGAATATCGAACTAAACCCGGAGATCCGACAGCTATCGAAAAGCTGGATATTGTGAGAAGAGGTCTGTGCTGTGCTAGCTAGCCTCTCCAGCAGGAAAAGGGTTTGTCCGTCATTTCCAGACGAGCAACTATGAACTGTATCTGTGGCTCACAGCTTCTGAGAAACGCTGCAAATTGGTGCCATTTTGTTTGGCATCTTTAAATCGCCTTTTTATTTTTGATTTTTGACAGTATCTGTGAACTTAGTTTCCTACTCTTAATTGTGAATGCATGCTTATTGGTTTTAAACGCTCCTGAATTAAGTGTTGCTTGACTAGCCTGTATTGAGGTGATGTTGTAATGTGTAAAATTCATTTATCAAACTGGTCACTGTTCTGTCAAAACACTGAACACATTCTCGCTCAATAAAACACATTTGACATTCTTAGGCTCCAATGAGTGAAAAAGATAACGAAGGGAGGAAGAAGTTAGACACAATTAACACTCTGCTGTCTCGACGAACACAAAACCACTTGAAGCTAAACATACGTGTTGCTAATGAACTGGAGACAAAGTGAGCTGAAACTTCCACGACTATGTACTTATGTATGTATTTACGCTAGATATTTTGTGCACAAAATTTGAGGCTGTGCATTTGTGAATTTTTTTTTTTATTATTATTCATAAAAGAAAAGTTGTGCAATTTGTGTCAGTAGAAAAAGTTGATTCTGTGGCAATAATGGAAACAGCTGTGGCTTGGAAGTTTAACTGGAAAAAGTCGCCATCTGCGATTGGCCCCTTCAGTTTACAGAAGACTATTATTTCACTCTGACTCATCACTTTAAACTTCTCACGAAACTGTCCGAATTGACTGAAATCACAAGCTAAAACTGACAGGCTTGTTCCCTGAAGTAGACGGAAAAAACAAGTTAATGATACGCATGAAAGGATCCCTCACATCCAGTTTAAATCCATCGCTGGCAGCAAAAACAATGCTCTCTTGCCTTTACAACGCTTAGTTATTTTTCTTGCCAAGAGCTTGGACAAAAATACGTCTTTCCTTATTACGTGCGATTATGAGAATGTTCAAAGTGGACATACGAGACAACTACTCACCAAGGACACAGGAATACAGAGATTATTTCCACTACACCGTCCTCTTTCCTCCGTGGGCTTCATTATATTACATGCCACAGTGACATACCCTTGTTAAAAACACCTGACAGGAAAGGCAAGGGCAGGATGTGGTTCTTGACGATTAACTTTGAGCGGACAGGCTTTCCAATATGTAATAATAAGCATAACGGCCCACATTTATCAAACCTGTACGTGCCAGAAATGTGGGGGTATGCAAATTCTGACTCAAAAGTTGGCGTTCGTCAATCTAAACGTCGACATAAAGGCTGGATCTGGAGGTGTTGTTATTTGACACAAGTTTCAAGTTCAGACCATACCGCACTGCCTTCTAAAATGTAAAAGTGTTTATTATTACAGGCCAATTCTCATAATAATCACAATAAATCATCAATAAACATACCAATAGAGGTCCTGTTGGCCAATTGTAACCATTTATCTTTACAGAGGGTAGGCTTTATGCAATCTTTTCTTTCTTTGATTGGTTTTATGTCTATTTAATTGCATCCAGAGGCAGTTTATTCTGCGCCTGTTGGTACTGCCCCCAAGAAATCCAGCGACGAGATTCTTTGGGCCCATTTTTTTTTTTCTTTTTAAAATTAATTGTTTTTATAGAATAGAAAAAGAATTAGGATGGCTGCCCAGGCTAGACTCCAAACTTTTTACTGCGAGGGCCACATCTGATGAGAGGAAAATTTTCAAGGGCCGATAGTGTCTTCTGATTTTCTTCTTCTTCTACAAGTGCAGATTTAGATGGACATAAAACAGGTTTTTGTTGGATTTGAACAGTTTTTTAGTTTGATTTGAACAGGTCTTAGTTAGATGTTAGGGATATAGTCCCATCAATAGCGAGAGCATCTTGTGTGGTCTGTTTAGCTGATGAAAATCTCTCTCTCCAGACATCTAAACCAGTTGTTGCAGGTTTATGGCTAAGAAGTTCCTTAAACAATGCTAAACGCTTATATAGATCAAGCAGATAAATACCGAACTAATCCCTATTTTACAATTTTTCGTGGTAAATGCACCTTCGTCTGTTAAAAATACATTGTGGTCTGCTATATTTCTGTTGGCAAAATGTGCTTGCAGCTCAAATTGTTTACAAAAAGTAAAAGTGTCCCAACAAAGACATTATTCTCAGAACCATTTGTTAGATATTGATGGGACTAAATCACAGTATTGCACACTGAATTATACATGTAATGCATTCGAGCGCCATCATGTAAATGTGGAGCCTTCTGTTTCCTAAGATTAATTCATGGCTTGTTCAAACCTTCAGAGACATCCTACATCTGCTGCTTCCCGGAGTCAGAAATGCAACAATCATAGCCTTATTTAACGGAAGCTTCCTGTGTAGATCCTGCTCTCGTCGCAGCAGACCTCTGCCATGTGGCGTTCCCTCGTGTGACTCAATGTGCTCCGACTTGATTCATGCAAATTACACGTACGACTTAGCCTCATAAAATCTCATTTAAAGTTCCCCCAAGGATATGGTTGAGACTGGTGAGGTAAAAGTCATTGGCGTGTGTAAAAATCCATAAACATACAGCTTATGTCATAACGCTGTAGTATCCTTGCGCTGAAAAGTACAATATGCAGGATTTGTAAGTACATATCACACATCTTTCCCGAGTAGGCTTTGTTGGTGAAGTGCCAGTGTACATATGGAACTGATTATCCTTATTCCCGATAAATGTAAACAGATTTAGAAGATTTAGATTTTTAAAGAAAGCAGTGTGGCTTCATGAATGTAGTAACACAGTGCAACAAAGCTACGAGAAAATATTCATATCACGAAACCGAATTTAACAGAAAAAAAAATGTGCTACACACTGTGTTGTGGTTAATGCTGTTGCTAGTGTGGCTCCAATAGCATCTGTGGTAACTCTGCAGACGCTAAAACACTACTAATCACCAGAGAAAGTATCATATTACCTCTGAATGCTTTGGTTTAGCAAAGTGGCAGAAAACTGATCAAATATTAAAATTAGCCAAGAGGTCAGAGCACTTTTAACGTCTTTTAACAAGGCTTTGTGTGCAGTGGAATTTATATTAGACAGAGAGGGGTCAAACTTCTTTATTTTCACTCTGAGGGTAATGCACACTGCTGCTGTTGTTTAGTGTTGGCAAAAATAAAAAAAAATAAATAAATAAATACATTTTAGGTCAGCAGCAAGACAAAAAAAATAAAATAAAAAAATATAATCGTCAAAAAACAAAAAGAAAACATTGACAAGTTATTTTTTTAATATCACCAAGTTCCAGCTATGAGTCTTTCTTTTTCGGAGTGTGGAAATTCTAAACTAAAGAACCATAGTCCTCTCTCACGCAGAGGGCAGTATTTGCTCTTAAGACAGTCACACAGTGCACACATGTTTAATGCCCTAGGAGGCAAAAGTTTTCACATGAATATATTGGGTTGTTTAGTCCAACCGATGGTATTATGTTGAGTACCAAGAGTTATTTTAAGATGCCGTGTTTTACTCCGACCACACAGCACACAGCTTTAACAGGCTTTTCTGGAAGTTGCACATAACATTTTGCAGTTAAGCTGACATTATATATATGACACTATATTTTTGCACCATGCAGTCTTAAATTATAACTCATCCCCATCACAAAACATTTGAATCTGTGCCCGGTGGTAGCATGGTTTATTTAGTATTTGTTCAATTTTAAACTTCACCCAATTTTCCCTTTGTGAATTTTTGTATTGGCTACAAGTATATTCTTATTTGCATTTGTGTACTTTCTAAATCTAAAGTGGTGAATTAAATTCTACCTTAAGGTATATTTTGCGAATTTAACCACATGTATGCTAATATCGACAGGCAGATCTTAGTCCTTGATGGAGACGCACAAGTCGTAAAAGAATCAATGAATCAACCAAATGCATTTTGACTTGCTTCATTCACACGTGAATTTTGCTTCATTCGCGTTTGTTGTAGACGTGAATTCGCGACACAGAAGGGGCTTCTGCCAAGTGGGTTTTCTTCCACGTTGGAAAATGTCTGAGATAGATTGTATTGAGAGAGAAGCTGCCGTGTATCTTCTTTTGGAGTGATGTTCAGCGCCGTGTGTAGGTCCATCAGATCCTTCAGAGGTGCACCCAGCTTGGTGAGTTTCACCAACTCCTCGCGTCTGGATGACGGCCGTTTTCAGTGGTACTTCAGACTGTTGTCCCGTGTCTGTACCAGGACGTCCCTCCAGGACACAGACTCTTTATTCCACCTACAGAGTGCTTGTCCATCTGTCTCAGGTCAGTAACTCATTAAATATTCAGTGTGGTTTCAAGTAATTCATTAAATGTCGTCAAATCTAGTCTTCTAAACACAGTTATCAATACAACTATTAAATGAAATGGCAGTTATCTACAGTCGACAGTCAACATGGGTTTGGAATGGGTAACTGCTACATTATAATATTGAATAATAACAAATGATCAAAAAACAATTGATATTCAATTGAGTTATGCATTAGTTTATTATTATTAAATAAAATAAAAATCGGGGGTGCACGGTAGCAGAGTGGTTAGCGCTCCTGCTTCACAGCAAGGTCGTGAGTTCGAATCCCGGCCGACCCAAAAAAAAAACATCGTTGGCCGATTGTAGCCAACCCAAACATCATTGGCTAACTCTGGTCTTTCTGTGAGGAGTCTGCATGTCCTCCCCGTGTCACTGTGGGTTCTCTCCGGGATCTCCGGCTTCCTCCCACCACCCAAAGACATGCATGTATAGGTGAATTGGTGACTCTAAAAGTGCCCCTAGTGGATGAATGTGAGAGTGAATGGTTGTCTGTCAATGTCTGCGTCTAAGTGTCAGCCCTGCGACGAACTGGCCACTGTCCAGGGTGTACCCCGCCTAAGGCCCAAAGCTGCTGGGATAGGCTCCAGCCACCCGCGACCCCACGAGTGGGATAAGCGGTAGAAGATGAATGAATGAATAAAATAAAAATCCTATTATTATAATTGCTAATGTAGCAAGCAAATCTCAGCTAATGCTAGATAAAGGTTAAGGGAATTTGATCAAGATAGTGTCATAGCAAAAGTAATATTGTGGTTGCTTAACTGTTAAAAGTTAAAGAGAAATGAATGTACCCAGACAATATGCATTTCTAATAATGTTTTGTTTTTCTTCTCTCTCTTTCAGATTTCTTACCACTGTAAACTCATTCCAGCAGCTTCCAGGTTGCTGTCTCCACAGTTTGCAAAGTAGACCCAGACGAGGTGACTGCAATCTGGGACTGCTTAGTGGAGGAGTTTATGGCTGTGTCCTCCACAGAAGAATGGAGGTCTATAGCCGAGTGTTTCAAGGAGACGTGGAACTTCCTGCTCTGCTGTGGAGCATAGGACGGCAAGCTTGTCATCCTGAAAGCAGCCCCACACTCAGGATCCCAGTTCCACTACCATCCTTCCCAGAGAGAGGAGGGTCTTCAACTACCGTCTCTCCCGCGTTTTGGATCCTCTCCTCTCAGTGGCGGATGCATCGTCGCCTGATCGAGGTCACCTTGAAGTTGCGGAGAAGTGTGTGAAGGCGATTTGTTAAGGAGATCTGCAGAGGCACATTCAGTTAGGGGGCGGTGCAAGTGGCAGAGGACTCACTGTAGAGTCTGGGTCGGGTTGCAGACAATAACTCTGCCAAAGAGGCCGTCCGGGTCAGGGAAACTTTTATGGTCCACTTCTCCACAGAGGGAGCAGTCCCATAGCAACCGAATGTTGATTTTTTTATTCCCTATGTTAATCTTTTGTAAATAATCTTTTTTTTATTCAACAACCTATATATATTCTGTAATCCCATCTTTTTCAACTTTGTAAATATTGCTTTTTTCCATCCTCAGCTATTGTACATATCATTTCATTGTTTAAATTTACAGCTATAGTTTTATGGTGCAACAACAAATAAACATGAACATGTTTATTTGTTGTTGCCATATTATAAATGAAGCCAGCCTCCAAAGTATTATTGTATCATCGCTCTATTCTCATTACACACTACATTACACTATTCAATTTTATAATAAATATAATATCATATAATATCCTGTATATTATATGTGTTTTAGTGTAACCAAAACACATAATGACGATTACAATGTTGTGCACAGAGTACCACACCAAAACTTTTGTTTCTTGTATAAACATTTATTTATTAAAAAAAATAGACAAAAAAAAAAAAAACTATATACAAAACTATATACAAAAAACGTGTTGATGACTATGTACATGCAGGAATAAAAGGATCTTGCTTGGATGATGGAAGAGTGAGGGCCAAAGGTAAAGGAGAGGAGAAAGGAGAGAGTGTGGTTTGTTCCCTGCAGAGATTGCTGCCTCATTTTTTTTTTTACTATTCTGATGGCTCCAATTGTTCCAAATTAAGCAGAACTGTGCTGCTCTCATAAATTAATTTATGAATCTGAAATTTGACAAAGTCTTTCGTCTGAGGCGGCAACCTCTGCAGGGAAGGGACCAGACTCAAGAGGAAGAGCTCATCCTCAGAACGGGGAGGTGGAGAACGGAGGGTTTCCAGGAGCTCTTCTTTTTGGTGGCACTAAATTAATGGACACACGAGAAGGCAGAAAAAGATCATTAGGAGAACTCGGTCACAACCCGTTATGATTGTGTGTTTGTATGTGAATGTAAGAGGCTGTAAGCGCTTACTGTGAATATGTGCATATAGTGTTTAGACTATTGCCTGTACACACCTGTGGGTACAGCAGCAGGTGTGGATGGGCCAGCAGGAGAAGCAGAAGCAGGAGCAGGTTCTGGCAGAGGGGACCCAGGCTCACTGCCATCACAAGGATCACCCCGGTCCTCAGGGTGGTCGTACCCTACGGTTTGATTCTTCTCGAACCCCCTTTCCATTTTCCCGCTCGTCTCACGTGGGGAGATAAAGGTGTCGAGGAAAGACAGTACCGCAGAGTACCATTAAAATGTCTTAAATTCTAAAATATAAACATGAGGCCTTAATAATTAGCATTAAAAAGTCTTGAATCCGCATTTCCATGGTTTTAAAAATACAGTCAAACTGACAGCTTAAAGATTATATTTTGCTCTTGATGCTTTTTAAAATGATGCTCGTCTATTTGTCATGCAGAAAGAAACAGACGGAACCAACCAAAATGCACGTTCATTGAGCGTGTGAACTGGACTTTATCAATTGGAGTCTGAGCAGCTTTAACGATTGGGAAATGCAAGTTTAATGAAAACTGGTTACAGAACCCTAATTTTGCACCGTGGTTAAGCCTGGTTAGTGGCAATGTGTTCAAGATTTGGTGCATGTTGTGCAAGAAAGTATTAAAGCTCGAAACATTGGCGATCAAAGCTATGGAGACCCACATGCAGTATATAAAAAAAAATACCCAGTGTTTCTGTTTTGCTCTGTTGCTCCCGTCAGAACAATGTTTGACATTAGAACGTTTGGTATTAAAACAGTCTAAAATTTAGTCTAAGAAACCTGCAGATGCCCCGTCTCACAGACCTGATATTTCCAATCTGAAGACTCAAACTCTTCGCTATGAGACACTGAAAGCATTAAAATGAACTACATAACAATTCTTACAATGATTGAACATAAGAAGCAGCCTTTTTTGAGAGTTTTTGTCCCCACAACCACAGTGCACTTAAATGATAGGGGCGTCTTAGTTGCAAAAGTGTGTACCTCTTAAGGCAGGACCTCGGCTGGACTCTCGATATGGGTCCATTTCCTCCATATCATTCCTTTTTTCTACCCCCTTTCTTGTCAAGCTACAAACAAGAAAAAAGAGAAAAGGCTATTCAAGCTAAAAGGAGTATAGCACTGATGAGAAGATAAAAATGCAACAAGAAGAGTGTCTGCCAGATTGAGCATTGATCTCATTTTTTTGAAGACATGTTGGACTTTTAAGAAAGTCTATTTGGCCTTAACATACGTTTAGGTTTTCTACACTATTTCCAAAATCTGACAGTCCCAACCAACGAACATTTAGCCACGTAATTTGTTTGAAATCAAATCAAAAATGTTACAGAAGGAACGATTTCTGCATGTGCTTTGAAGGCTGTTCACTTACCAGCTTTTGCCCCCATCTCCTTCATGTTTGTTTTTACTGTCATTTGTTTAGCCATTATGCTACCACTACATTTTGATTAGCTAACAACGCACTCAAACTGTGAACAGACAGGGCAGAATATGTGCAAATACATTCATCTCCAAGAGAACCGTTGCTGTGTAATTAGGAGACGTATGAGAATAGAATCTATTTGAGTGGAAATCCCAAACACTCCGCCTTTGTCTTTTGAAGTGCTTTTCTTAATAAAAGCGGCTCAATACTCTGTTTAGTCTCTACGGTACTTTTGGGAGACACGTGCACACTTCCATCATGCATCGGCGGTGAAGAATGAATGACAAGCACCAGGAGAATCGGGAAAAAACTCTTTCAGGACCAGCTTAATGGATTTTCTTATTTGTGCAGCAATAAAGCCCAAATTGAATCCATGTTTTTCCAGCACTAATACCAACCATGCTGTGACAATATTGACAAGTCGAAGGGCACTCCAAGAGCACGTGTGTCCACAGAGGCCAAACAAGGCAGCAATCTCAATCCAACCAGAGAAAAATGAAAAATTTAGTTCAGGCATCTGCACCTTTTCAGGGGTCTGCTCTAAAGTGACCTTCAAAGAAAATCGACATTAGGTCAACGAAAATAGAGGATTAGATTAGAATGTTGAAAAGGACTACAACCAAAGGGAGCTGAACTAAACAAAGACGTGTTTTGCTGAAGGGGACTGACATGCCACAGATGACAAAAGCACCCTATTACTCTTTAGATTCTACATGCATTAGGTCTACGATGGAAATATAGTGTCAGTACAAAGAGGAATTTAAACTAAAGAAAGAATAAGCAAGAAATAAGGCCATTAGGACTACCTTATTGCTTTACCTCTCTGCCTCAAGGACAACAAAGCATGCTTTGTATCAAAGGTAAAAGGCTGTATTTAAAAGGAACTTTTAGAAGAAGGAGTGTTGTCGTCAGTTAAAATACAGAAGAGTAAATCGTTTGCAGCGGCGCGACAAGCTGGACGTTTGAAAACGATGGCAGCAAACATAACTGCAAAGAAACACATTAATGACAGAAACATGTTTACTTCATGTTTGGAAACATTTTTATTGTTTCCGAAAGAAATAAAAAGAAAACATCTTACAATACACTAGTTAGCTAAAGGCAGATTTAACCAGAAAGAGAACATCTCAGTGGTAAACAGTGAATTTTTTTATGTAAATTTGTTATATAAAAAGTAAATATGTGTTTGAAATATGTCAATATATTTTATACATCCATATACATACAGTTAGGCCACTGTACAGGATAAGTACTTTCCATACTACATTTAGAGACTATTTTATGCCATAAATTACATTAAATGCAGTGTAGACAGCAAATGCATTGTTTTTAATCCAATCAAAACCTGAAACAGATATTGCTAATAGCACTCTTTATTTTGGGAATCAATGTATACGGATCACTGTTGAGGATTCTTCATGGCTCGAGTTCATTTATAGTTGCCATGGTTACAGATTAGCTGGGCTGACGCACCTTTAGGCACCCAGGTGTTTCTAGGTCAGGTCTTTATTTAAGAAGAGCTTCCATTACAACATACGTTTTGTTTTTTTTCCAATTTGGATGAATTGATTTAATTGATTGCCTGGTATGTCTTCAATCTTTGCTTGAGCCTAGGTTGTAACAATATGTAAACACAGTTAATATTTTATTTTAAGAGGGAACATTTAAAAGAGCAATTCCAACACATACCAGAAAATATACAGTACATTTATCTACAACATGTCAATGAAGGTCAGTGATCAGTGTATTATTCTGGACTCTATCTTCTCTTTCACTAAATTTAATAATTAAAAATATTAGTATCCCCAGGGGGGTAATTCATAGTCAGTAGCCACCACCAGGGGGCAGCCATCTTTTTTTTAAAATGTTGGTGGGGGAATCTAGAGTACCTGGAGAAAACCCACGCAAGCACAAGGAGAACATACAACTTAATGCCACCAATTTTATAAATATAAATAATAAAATATGATCTTTACCCACCTTCTGGTCCGTAGCAGCTAAGATAAAGTTTAGCTTCCATGACGCTTAATGGGTTATAAGCAGTAGAAGATAAAAGAATGCAAGGATACTCTCTTTATCTCATCAAACATTTCTCTGAACATCCAAAATAACATCCGTCTCACAGGAAATAATCTACTCTCAAAAAAATGGCATATGTAGGATACTTCTAAACAGAAAAGAGTTTCCGTACTTTCTAAATTTGGTGAAGCAGACTTTCCACAAAACTTCCTCAGACGAAACTTGGAGGCATTTCTATTCTGCGTGACTGAATTGTGAAATGATTGAATGGAGCCATCTAAATCAGGGATAATAGAGGTGATACTTGTGACACCGACTGTCACATTACGCGCTAGACGAGGCTTTATTCTCCCTATACCTTTGACCAGACGTCATTATTCAGGCGATTTCTGCCCCGCTCTTGTCACTGAATGGCATATCTTCCGGTTCTGCCGCTCCGAAAAAAAGAAACAAAAAATCTGGGTGGGTGTTGAAGAATGAGGAATTGCAAATAGCAGGAAAAGCAAGACATTTAGAGGAGGAAATTGTCCTATTGTTCCTAATTCTTCATTGTTAGGGATGATCGTTGTTTGATTAACAGTTTCCTCCTGAAGTGTTCAATCACAGCATTCTCTGGACAAAAGGAAACGAGCAAAGATCTGCTGTTGGATTTTAAATGGAAGACAACAATTTCTGCAAATTCCTCTTCTGTGTGTTAAATGTGTCACAAGGGCCATCATTCACAATAAGAGGCATCACTGCTGAAACACATTTTGGGAAATTATGTTGTTATGAAGAAAATGTAATTGCTGTAATTGTCTGCACTCAGGGTCACTTCCAGGAGGACAGGCAGTGATTTCCCGAAGAAGCCAGCCTAAGTGTAGCATCAAAATGTTTTGTTTCTGTCAAATTTCCAAGCAGGCTGTCCATAAACGTAAAAAAAAGTAAAAAGTTGACAAAAAGCATCATAACAAATACCTTTTCAACCTTTCTTTAATGGTAGGAGTCAGATAAATGCCTGTGCATGTAGTGACCACTTTATTAATGGTAACTTTTTTTGGATTATAACATTGTAAGATTAGTTTAGAGCAGTGGTTCTCGATTTTTTCATAAATACCCCCTAAATTATATACGTTTTAGCCAAGTACCCCTTGCAATAAGTTTGGCATTTTTGATTAAAAAAAAGGGCTGAAAATTCTTGCTGTGCAAAAGGTAACAACCAATAGTTTATTCAGCTTGAGTGAATTCAAAATAAACATTGTTGATTTCATTATAATATTTTAGTCTTATCAATGAAAAGCATTTAAACAGTAAAAAACAGTACCCACTATTTACTTTTTTTTTTTTTAGATTCGTATTTATTGTTTTTAATATTTCAGCACTCATTATTATTAGTATTTAGCTTGTATACTATTGTTGACGTATTCAATGTATTTTTCCCCAAAAATGTCAAGTACCCCCTGGGTTGCTTCCAAGTACCCCTGGGGGTACGCATTTGAGAAAGAAGGGTTCAGAGATAGGCCCCTTTCACACATGCAGTCTTTTCCAGTAATGTTTCTGTGTTTTACCAGAACAGTTTCATGTGTGAAAAGAGCCAGAACTGATTTCACAGTAAATCTGTTCTGGTAATTTACCAATTTACTAGGAATTTACTGGGAAGGTTGTGTTGTGAACAGATGCAGTAACATCTGACATCTGATCTAACAAGGACTCATAATTTTACTTAAAAATTCCCAATTACTCTGAATACAACTTGCCAAAATGTTATTTTGTTAGAAATGTTTTAGTAAAGCTAATTTCTTTAAGCCTTTGAGTAACAAATTGAGTTATATTTGCCCTAGGAAGAAACTAATATTATAAATGAAATTTCTCCAATTCTTTAAAGTTGCCAGCAGCAAGAAAGGATCAAAACTGCGACTCCAGCACTTCACCCAATTGAAGTGAAAGAGGCTTGTATTGTGCTCAGGATGGGCCTGATTGGTCCCCCTCCCACCACTCATTTTATCAATGAGGTACAAACTGCTTAATCATTTTATTGTATACCAGGCATTCAGTTTGTAATGAAATATATTTATAAAATGCATAGATCTAATATGAATCTTTAACTGTAGGTTAATCATGGTGTTTTGGGGTAAACCCCCCTCCCCCCCCCCCCCCCCCCCACAAAGGGGAAACCCCAAAACCCCCCCGCCAAGGCCCTCTACCCCTGATGAGGGGGGAACGCCCCTTGACATTGGTTGTGGTGGGGGGCCAGTGTCAACACATCAAAACAACACATGTTGTTACTAAATTACAGCAAAAATAAATGTTAAACCACCATTGACAACTCTGACTTTCTTTTTCTTTCCCACACAGTGTCATTAACATCACATTAAGCCACAGATCATCACAACATAGGAGTCAAAAAGTTCACTAATATGGTATAAAAATAATTTGTGCCTTGAGGTATATACTACTATATGTATCCAGAGGGCAATAGGATAAAAATTCTGCATCTGAGGACTATGGTGATTGGCTCAAGGCAGATTTGAACTGTTGTAGAATTAGAAAACAGTGGTAAATAACTCCACTGGCTGATCTTCACAGGGCTTTAAGATTTACTTTCATCATGATTTTATCATGATCACATCAAATAACAGAAAGGATGGCCAAAAAGGAGGACAGATGGAGCCCAACTGGACTGGCCCCTAAAAGGACACCTCAGTTTCAAAAAAGGCTGTGGCATCTCTACTTTGATTCACAGAAATTCCCACTGCAAACTACTGGCCACTCTTTCAGCAAATTCATGCTGATTAAAACAATTAAAGTCTCAATAGTTAAAGTATGTTATGCAAATGGGACACTCACTATAATAACAATATAGTTTTTTGCTGATAGTATGCACTTAGCCTTACCACTCACTCACCATTCTGGTACACAGAAGTTACAATGTTTATTTTGCTATATGGCTGTATAGACCAACTTCCTGTCCGAGTTAGGAAGTTGTTCTTCCAACTTTGGTGTGTTGACATGATTGCTCAGAAAAACTGAACATTTAAAACCATAACAACAAGGAGGATAGACGCTAAGTCATTAATGTCATGTTATTTTTATTTGAGTTAAAACAGTTAAAGTAGAAAAGGTAGCCTGTTCAAAACATAAGAAGTTAACATAACGTATTTTAAAACCTCTAAATACCAGAGTAAATAAATAAATAACTTAGGATATAGTCTAAATGAGCCTATAGGGACAAAAAACTAGTTGTACTGTCAAATTATAAAGATATTAATGTGCAAAACAGTTAGTATGATTATATTTAAATGTCAGATTTAAAATGTTGCACACTCTAGGGACCTCCAAGAAAGGGACCCTAAATCTGACACCACATAAAATATACTAATGCAATGAAATCAATGTTGTTGCTACTTTTCCAAATCCAGGGTTAAAATTTAGAAAATTATTGATTTTTTTTTTGTAGTTTTGAGCAGAGCTGACGTAGAAACTTATTCAGAAAAAAGAAAGGAAAAAAAAGACTGATGTTTGATGATTTTATAGAACTTTTTTTGCATGTACATTTTTGGTTCGAGGGTCCCCAGAAGGTATTAAATTGGAGGGGTCCACATGGGTTAATTCATTCATTAACTTAGAATAAACAAGACTGTTGTTTAAAAATATGGTTAATTATCAGCATGACTACATTGAACTGAAAATGTAGTTAAAAGGAGCACAGTAGGCTCCATGTAGTGAAGGCTGCACAGTTTATACAGTGTATACAATGTATACACAATACTATACAGTTTAAAGTTTGAGGCCCTCTGCTCAGTTCTGCAGCTCTGTAGCTTCATAAAATGTAAAAATATACATTCAGCCTAACTTAATAACATCTGAAAATACTCATGAAAAACAATAGGAGAAATGTCCCTGAAATGGAACCAGGTGAATAGAACTCAGGTGTTCCAGAGTGTGGCGTCATGGAGATCAGACCTCAGAATTTGTAAATCAGCTCTAAGTCAGAGACATTTCTCCACGAACTCTCAGAGAGAAAGACACTAAAAAGTTCCTCACGACAAACTCGCACTTTTGTTGTACTTATGGATTACCAGACAAACCAGATCGATTTTCAGCATGTCTGCCGCTGGAAACCGAACAAACTCACAGATGCGCAATACGTAAGTAGCTAACACTAGATCTTGAACTCAACAAACACAAAGTTATGTAGTTTGAGAGTAGTTTACAACTAAAAGAGTTATTCAGGGTTAGTTTTCATGATGTGTTGTGTATTTTATTATATTTTGTTTATTATATTGTATGAATGCTGTTTTAAAGAGGGATCTAGTATGAACTCTGAATCAATTTGCTACAAATCAGATCTGAAACTCAACAAACGTGAAATACATGTTGTTTTAACTGTTGACACTGATATTTTTTAGGATATTCACCATCTTTCTGACAAATTGTAATCAATGTAGTGTTGTATTGTTGTGGGTATTATAATGATCTGTGTGTGTGTCTGTTTTGATCCACAGCGAAGTGTGCAGGAGGTCCGAATCCTCGAGATTCAGAGGCAGGAACGGGCTCACCAGGCGCTAATCGGTCGTCGTGCAGACAGACTGTTTTCTGCCGAGAGAGCACACACTGATGTTGTTAGATGCAGGTTGGGATTTCCCACTGCTCACACCTTCCTGCCTCAGCCTCCTCCTTCGGTAAAGAGCCCTCGGTTCTCTGTGAGGTTTAAGCCTGTGACCGACTCGCACCAGAGCACCACGCCGGCTGCTTCACTGACTCCTCTGAGCAGCCTCAGCTCTGTAGACACCCACACTCCCAGTGAGCTGATGTCGGTCTACCCACTGACTCCGAGTCCAACTCCAGTCCTCACTCCTGATGCTCTGAAGCCACAGAAGACGAAAGTGTCACGTCTTCCTGTGCTTCAGAAGAGAAGGATCCAGTCTGTGCCAAACAAGACCAGTGCTTCAGCTGGACAATGGCCTTCACCTCAGCCACCAGCTCCAGTCATGGTCCCCAGACCTCCAGCAGGGCCCAAACCTAAGGGACAAATAATCCGTCCTGGCATGACCTTGAGGCCCGCTCAAGGAGGTGTGTTTTTCTACATTTAATTACAATAATGATTGGCACTACTTGTATTTTTGTTTTCTTTACTACTTAAAGTGTGTGTTTTGTCTGTCTTTAGTTGTTCTTGTACACTGACAAACAATGTATATTTTATTTTAACCTTAGATTGGCAGCAGAAAGGTAACATTGAATGTGCATCAGAAATGTTACCTCAGGGTCCAGCTTTGGTTCCCTCACCTCCATCTGGGCCTCCTCCAAAGACACAAAAAATACGTCCAGGAAGAACGTTGAGGCCTGCTCAAAAAGGTGTGTTCTCAGCTGCATGTATTAAATGTAGCTAAATGTAAACTGTTCTAATAAAGCAGTACAGTAAAAACTCTGATGTCGATAACGTGTTTTTCAGAGAAGACAACTGCCAATGAGCGCAGACGTCAGGCAGCAAGCCTAGAAACACAAAGTGATCACAAACCACTGGACAATCCTGAAAAAAGTCTGAGGCTTGCTTTTGAGAAGCTTGAATGTGATGACTGGTAAGACACAGTGCATGTTTGTTTTTATGTCATTTGTGTTGCCTTTCAAGCAATATGGACTAACATCATCATTTTATAAAACATAAAGGATGAAAAAAGTGGACGGACTGAAGACTTTTCAAAGTCTTGTGAGATACCATCAACAGACGATGCTACCAAAGCTCCATGAAATGTGTTTGATCCTTATAGAGGAGGTAACTTTCTCTTTTTGTCATGTTTTCTCTGTGCCATGCTTCAATTAACAGTTTGCACTTGATTGACTGTCTCTTATTGATTCACAGATGAAAAACTTAAGATCCACTGTGGCCTGCGCCGCCATTAACACAATGGCTGACATGTACGTTCACCTGAAAAGCACAATCGACCCAGAAGTGGAGCGTACGTGTCGTTCTTTGCTCTTGCGCTTGGCCCAGGGCAACAACTCCTTCATATTGGAGCAGGTCAACACTGCTTTAGATGCCCTGGTGGAGAACTGCAACCACAAGAGGGTTGTTACAGCTCTACTCAACACAGGCCAGAGGTACGAGCAGAAAAGGACTGGATGAGTTTAACTAGAGATAGACTCCAGATTTGTTTGATACATGACTCTCTTCTTCTTCTTCTCTTCCAGTCACCGCTGTGTTGCTGTTCGCTCGAGCACTGCTGAGCATTTGAAGCAGGTGCTTGAGAAAGTTGGAGCAGATACTATCTTTTCATCAGAGAGAGGCTTCACTGAGCGCTTCCTCGTTGCTGTCTCCAAAATGGCTGTTGATGCTGCCCCCGATGTCAGGTTGGTGATTGCTCATGTTTGAACATAAAGTATATAGTATGTTTTCTATACCTTATTTATTTATTTCTCTCTCCAGGTGTTTTGGGATCCAGATCTTGAAGGATATTGCGTTGCACAGGGATTTTCTCTGTCTGTGGGAAAACAATGTTCCACAAAGCGACCGACGTCCTCTCGACAAGATCTTCAGAAACCTGAAGCAGCATTGATTCATATTTCCTTTATTACTTACTTATTATTACTTTATTACTTACTTTTACTTACATTTCATTGTAAATAAACATTTTACTGTTGCATTACATTATCAGTGTTGTTATTCTGAGAAAACAACAGGACATGCAGTATTTATTCATTCAGACGGTCAACTGTGAATTAACTGAAGGGCTAACACTTAAGCAGAGGACGCACTATTAGAATTTTTGCCAAATTTTACCCATGATTCTCAGTTGGGGAAAGTCTTTTCCAGTCTGCACTAGTTGGGGACAGTCAGCATGGCTAGTTAGCACATAAATCTGATGTAGTCCCCAGTCTTTCAGTCGTCTTACAAAAATCTGCCGAAACCAGGGTTTGTTTGTTTTTTTGTTTGTTTTGGGGTTTTTTTTTGAGTAAGTAACAATACAACTGATTTCATGAAAGGTTGTTTTTTTTTTTACAATAAACCATACAGACACTAGGAGTGGAAAGAAGAAAAAACGTATTTAATCCCACCCTCATCTCTCTTTAAAGACATAACACACTACTACTATATACAGTAGAGTCATTAGGTAATAAAAACAAATAGTTCACAATATACAAAAATAATAAATCCAGGACCAATCGTGTTTAAAGTCACTTCAGTCTGTGATGTCTTGCTTGTGTTGGAGCCAGACCGTTACAGTTTCACTAGTGTTTAAGTGCTTTTGATTTGTCCTCGCGACCAAGCTATTGCAAATTAAATTTATTATTTTAATTATATTTTTAATAGAAAGCTTATTTTTATTTATTTATTATATTTATTTTTATTTTAAGCCTATTATTTTTTTTATCCCAAATGCTAAAAAAAAAAAAGAATTGTGTTCATGTCAAGCTCCTTCTTTCCTGGGACATTATAGAACCCAAAGTGCACCCACACTGTGGCTTTTAGTGACGACAGGGCAGGTTGAATCTCTTGCTGTTCCATGCTAACGGACTCTATTCAAACCAAGCCACTCAGACACACCCTCATAAAGAGTCCTCACGTAAGGTCGCCACCATACAGCAATATACCTCCGTCCACCAGAGGGCAGGCTCCAAAAGAAGAATTATACGTTAAAATCCAATGGCGACTTTACAAGTGTAAAAATCCCTTTCACAGCTTGGTACAAAAGATGGTTCTGGTCTCTAGCTAAGTTATTGTTACATGACAACTCTGGGGGGAGTCTAAATCTAAAACCAAATTTGTGTAGAAATAGGAAAAAACTGTTAGAATAATAATAATAGAAGAAGAATAAAACAAAAAACAAAAAGACACACTCAAACACTATGCCAGTAATGTGTTCCAGGTAATTTACTGGGGACCATGTGTGAAAGGGGCTTTAGATTGATGTTGCCCTGGAGCTTTAAAAGACACTGAGAGCTAACCACCCACTAATTTTAGCTAGCACATAACAAAAACCTACAATATATATATATAAAAAAGGTAATCAGCTGAAGATGAGCCTTGTATAACTCCATACTGTTGCAACCTTTCAGTTGTTGTTTAGTGTAGAAGTACAACAAAGATAAGTAAATCCTTCAGCTCAGGATAAATGATCACATCCAACAAAAGTGGTGATTTTCTGTTTCTGTCCCTTTTGAAGCGATGTCTAAGTTAGTGCAACACTGGCTTTGCTCTATCTCTGCCACAGCTGCTTTTTACGTTTTTTTCTCCGTCTGATTTTCTTGCACAAATAACATGAGTGCACACAAGCTGTTTCTCATGTGGCTCCCCAGAAACATGCTTGTTAACCATTTGTCCCTCAAAAGCTCATTTTTGTTCCTACCAAAATTAGGCCAAAACGGTTACCATGAAGTATTTGCTGCAGTTTTGACAGAGATTTTTTTTCAGGCCAACTACACATTGGGAAAAAAATCGAATTGTCATGAAATGCTTAAAGAAGTAGTGACATACACAGATAAGTTGACAATGAAAATACACAAAAACATATGATTAAACTCAAGAGGTTATTGGTCCAGATTTAAGCAGTTTTGGTTCATGTTTGCAAATAATAAAGTTTGATGTTTATGTTTTATAAAGATTTATTTATTTATTTATTTTCAAATACATCCATACATATGTAAATAGTAAAAAACAGTCACGTCAGTGCTTTTTTCTTTTTTACACTGAAATAAAGCAAATGTACCAAAAATAAATATAAAAGGCATTGTACAAATATGGTCACACCAACGTTGGATCAGGACAGACTGATGTAGAACACAGCTGGTAAATGGCTGCTGCAAAACGTCAAATCCCAATAAGTAAGCAGGGTATCTTCCACTGAGTTATCTAATGGCAGCACATGTGTTTGTTTCTGCTTAAATCAAACACAACCGATCATTTATTCCCGTGGCATTACTTTGACACTGGAGCGTTTACTGATATTGATAATATATCTAGGTCAGGGGTCACCAACCCTTTTGAAACTGACAGCTACTTCAAGGGTACTGAGTAATACGAAGGGCTACCATTTTGATACGCACTTCTGAAGTAACAAAGTTGTATGGTTTACCTTTAATTATGTATTATTATTAATAATGATGAATGTTATTCATCTGTGTGAACACTACACTACAACCCACTAGAACATTGGGAGTCAGAACGTATGATTGAAGCGCCTATAAATGTTATATTGGTGACTTACAGAGGAAAGGTAGCAGGACGCACCATGTGAATGCGTTCAGCCCTGTTTGTGAGGGACAGCACACTCAGAGGTGAAGGGACTTAGCTCCTTGCCTTAATTACTAAATTGTTAAAATTCTAAAACTATTAAACATCAAAGATTGGATTTGGCTGATTCCCCCTTGTTTAAACATTAATTTTGTTATTGCGCAGTTTTTTTAAAATATTGTCAGCCTAATTACATTTGAAATTCATTCAAATATTTACAATAAAATTTAATTCAAAATATTTATTTGTAAATAAATAAAAACAATAAAGCAAAATTATTCACATTAATCAAAAGTATTGTATTAAATTGATATTCAATTAAAATAACTATAAAAAGATTTTTTTAAATGATGATATTATTATTAAAAATGTTGTCTGTCACTCCTTTACTGGATTTTGTTTCCTTCCGATCTTGCCCTTATGAGTATCGGGAAGTTTTCTGACTGCTTCCATTTGTCATGGTATACAGTGAGGTCAATGACTCCATGCTCCTCCTCAGAGGCTCCCTCTATGGAGATGGTCACCTCCCTCACCCTCGCATATAATGTCACATCTTAACATTAGACAGTCACGTGAGAAAATTCTTCTTCACATTTCCCATTCTTCACGGACTTTGAGAAGGCAGTTTCATTAACAACCATTGTACATGAACACATGACAACAGTATCACAGAAACTGCATTTAACACCATAATAAGGTCATGTGATCCGTGTATCCGTGGGTGGATTTTGCTCCACTGAGGTGACTAATTGTGATTGTTTTTTCTGCTGACACGCTTTCCAGTGCCATCTCCCTCCACAGATTTATCCAACTGTAACGTCCGTCCTATACCAAAAACAAACAAAAATAAAAATTATCTGCTCACAGTGAAAATGGTTCAATATCACCCAAGTGCAAAAATAGGGTATACATACACTATCTTCTTCTTCTTCTTATGATTCTGACTGGGACAGTGGTGCCTTTTATGTTCACTGCCCGTATTTTGAACATCTGGCAGAGAAGAAAAGAGAGAGAAAAAGAAAATGAGACAATTTGGCACACAGACTAATAAACAGACTAAAAGACAGACACTAGCTGCATTTCCATTGATCGTCAAATTGCGTAAATTGGATTTGCAAATATAAATTCGCCTAATGGAAACACGACAATTTCGGAAAAAAAAGTTTTTGCGCTTAGATGAGGTAATCTTTCAGGCGTATCGAAATTGGCATATTTCGCAAAACTGCAATGGAAACACCTTTGTCGAATTAAACGAGTCACGTGATCAACAACCAACTCGAAGTTGACAGGAAGTAGTAAAAGCAGGGAGGTTACAAGCATATTAGATTCAAAACAGCAAAGAAATGCGAGTATTTATCAAGATCTTGAAGCAGCCATGAAGGAAGTGAGGTTCCACAAGACCTGGCAAATAATACGTTCAAAGAGGAAAACGCTCAAACAGAAATACCTGTCGGAGAAGAGGAAGCTAGGCAAAAGCGGCGCCGGTGGAAAAGACAAAACTAATTTCAAGTCGTTTTTATTCGCATGTATGATTTAATGGAAACACTGTAATTGCGAAATTGTGGGTTTTTTTTCGACATTTCTAGAATATCGATAAAATTTTGCGCACATGTGTAATGGAAACGCAGCTACTGAAATGCACAACTTTTCCAAACATTGTGACTGGTCCATCAGCCTCGGAACCAACAGGTCATCTCCTCGGCCTCTTCCAGCATCTCCTCATTCACGGTGACTGGACTTGTATTTACTTGAAAGTTAACTTTGGAGGACAGCCAAAAGTCCTATAGTTTGAAATGATGTAGGATTTATTTATTTCTAGTCAGTTGAATATTAACCTCCAAATAAACTATATTTTATGTAGTTATAAAAACAGTTTGGACATTAAGTAATAGTTAGAATGACTACTTTACTGCACACTGCAACTGTTTTATACAAACTTAAAATGGCCAAAATATCAGGGTTTCTTCAAAAAGTTAAGCTCTCACCGACGACCTTTCTGATGCCATCATGCTAACGCTAAATGCAACAGATAATGCTAAAGCCAAATGATTTTTATGTCTGCTTTAATAAGATAAAATATTCAAACATTTATTTATTTATTATTTATGATTTTTATAGTTTTTTTTAATCTTTTTTTTGCTATGCTTTGTTGTAGATATTGTATGTTGTAATGCCTTTAATCAAAGCAGTCTTACATCAATCATTTGTCAAGTATTGTTGCAAACAAAATTCAAATTGTGTCAGTTTTTGTACACAACCAGATGAATTCATCTAAATGTGTAAAACTTGGCCTCTCTCAAACATCCCTCCATCACTCGTTGATTTAATCTGCAGAGTGGGAGCAGCGTAGGATGTGTTTGGCATAATTTAGTCAAATCTCTAATCTCTTAAAGGCCTGTGACAAATACATCTTGCTCAGACAATTTTCATTTGCGGCCTGTGTCGGGGGTCTCGGAGATATTTATGAGCACAAAGCAGGCAGGAGCTTTTTCTCAACGGGACGGATCTGACAAAGATGTAAAATGACAACACTTCAATCACACCTGCTCTGTTTCGGTTTGTGGCTGTTTATTCTTTATCTCTGGACTTTCACCTTATTGTGAAAGGAAGCGTGAACAGTAAGGAGTATATTGGATAGTGAATACCCTTGGTATTTATCTGAGCTTTTATTACATGTGAGAGGTGGAACAGGAACAAAATCTCCTCCCGTCAGCTGTGAAATCCCTAGAGAAGAAATAGAGGGACCAACAGAGCTTTTGTACCTGGTAATATCCAAATTGGATGGTGCTGGAGATGTATCTGTAATATACTAAACCTGAACAGTCTCTGAATGTTTCTGGGTGCTAGGAAGGAGGTCCAGAGGAAGACCTAGGACTAGCTGAAGGAAGTCTCTAAGGCAGGGGTGGGCAAACTTTTTGGCTCAAGGGCCACACTGGGTTTTAAAATCTGACAGACGGGCTGGACCACTAAACTATAAACTAGGATTAATTACATTAGAAAACCTGTACCATTTCTTGGTGACTGGTTAGTATATTGGTGGAAAAGTATTATTTCTTTGAAACTAACAGTTTCTTGGCAAATAAGACATATGGTACTGACTGGACTTCAGTCAATAATCTCTGTCTGCTCCATATTTAAAACTTGTGATTAATGTATTGATTGTAGATTGATGGTTCTTTACAAAGCGCATAAGACATATATGCTGTCTTATATTAAATGATAAATACTAGTTGATGAGTGTAAGGCCGCTTGGAAAAAGGAAGCCTATATTGGTTTAAATCTATTTTCAAAGAGCAATAGAATCAATATTAAGATAAGTTTCAATATTATCTATTTTAAGATATATTTTCATGTAACATTTAATCAAGCCAAGCTGTATTTAAATGTAGTTTTCACGCTTAAAGTCACATTAGCTCAGGTTATTTATGTAGCGTGTTGATGACGTACTGAACTATATTTTACAGGGTCTTCACTTGAAAATAACTTGTAATGCACAACTGAATTAACATATGCCTATTTCATTTTAAAAAGTATATATTGTGGCTAATTTGAAGGTATTATTGCTTACTCATCTTCAAATTGAAAGCCTGTGGCTCCAAAAAGCAGCTTAACCGACAAACTTCCAGAAAGGAATACTGAACATTTCCTTTTATTTTCATAAAGCCACCCAAGCTGATCTGGTAGCTAGAATGTCACTGACAATGGCCGCCGGGGCCCATCTCAGCAAACAACAAATGAAGCATGAAAGGTCGGATATTTTCAAGCTGCGCTTCTTTTCACAGACTTTGAGAGCAGTCAGTGCAAGAAAAAAAAAGAAAAAAAAAGTGACTTAAATCTGTAGCTAAGGAAGCTTTCACACCTGACGTTTGGTCCAATTAAAACAAACTCAAATCCGGTTCACTTCTTGGTGTGATACGTTTGAGTTCGGTCCAGTTACAGATGAATAGTGGGTCTCGGTCCCCTTCCAAGCAGACTTCAGGGTGGTTCGTTTGTGGTGAGAACATGAACCAGCTTTGATCCAGCATAACTGTATAAATAATGGCACATTTATGGATTAAACGGATTCCGTATAGCGACCAACACAGCACATTTTTCTGCAGAAATATGACGAACTGTAGACAGACACCTTGTGGAGGTTTAGTGGCAAACACAGATGTGATTAGAGTTTTGGCATGTTTTTATTCATTATACAACACAGTGAACAGTCATCTCCTGCACCCGTTCACTTTATGTGACTTATCCCAGACTTTACTTTGTATGATCTTTAATGAAAACTTTTACATTTTCACAGTTGTCTTTCTCTCCCAAAAAGATTTGTGCATCTCAAAAAGCTTTGGGCCCAATCTTGCACCTGAGAAAAGGCGTATAATCCGTGATGCATGGTTGATTTGCCATCTTCACCCCATCTTTTACAGTGCGCTGCTTTGGTTTTGTCTAAAGTGAGGCATAGTCTGGTTGGCGTGCTGTGTGGAAGATGAGAAGCACTAAGACATTGTAACCTTGATGTATTTGAAGACATAATGGTAGTATTAGTCATGAAAATATAGATAATTCTACTTATAGATATAGATAATTCTAATTGTTGCTTTTAAAAATTGCCATAGAAATATTGTGTGTGAAATTTCAGGATTTTTAACCCCTAAATGTCAGTTTTAGCAATTAGAAAAAAAAAAAAAATGATTTTTTTTTCATCCCATAAATGCGAATTCTTTTATTACATTTTTTGATTTTTGAGTAATTTGTTCTACCTGAGTCCACTGAACATTATATAGACACTGTCATATAGATTATGATAGATGATAGATATTATGTGTTCAAATATTTTTTTCCTTTTTTTTCATTCCTCCAGTTTTTAACCCCTTGAATCCTCTTGGTATTAGCCAAGTCTAGGCACATAAAAACAAGTGGTACTATTTTTTTTCAAGGCATAGAAAAGAAAGAATGGAATATCATAAAATAAATAAAAATCATGGAATAAAATAAAAATCATTTAACAAAAATTCAAATTCACCCCAAAATACACAACCTGGCCAAATTCAGCCATCATCAAGTAACAGCAAAAATAAAAACAAAAAAAGTAAAAATATCCATGGACCCAGGAGGATTAATAATAACAACTTCAAGGCACTGAACAGCTTGCAGTCTATAATGTACAGTCCAGAGTTGCATAACAATATTAATGCTACTGTACATGTGCTGAATCCTGTTAAATCAACTGGATGTTAATGATATCTGAAATGTCAGTGTCATCTCCACTGCGTCTCTACTGCAGTATAGAGTTACCATTAGTGACACATGGACAGGCAACATGTATACTCCTCTGTCATCAGCCGTACACAGCTGCTCTGCAAATGGAAGCACACCATTAGCCAACCTCTAAACTCCCCCTGTCAGCCAGTAAAACATCAAGTGACACAATATGCCCCCGAGTCTGTCACCTTTATTTGTAGCTTTCACCGCCCACAACAGCTCATCTGCATCTGCAAATTGCAATGTGTTAAGCCAGTGTGTTTCAATTAGCTGCTAAGTAACCGTCACATAAATGTCGGTATTGGAAAGAAAATGGATGCACGTTTGGAAGAGCTTGAGGAACAGAAATGTCGTTTTTATTTGCCATTTGTGCTCGAGGAGTCACGTTTTCTCTTCTTCCATCTCGATCATGTCCCATATGAACCAATGAGCTACGGCTATAGTGGTGTTATGTTGTTATACCCGGGGCAGCAGTAGCTCAGGAGGTAGTAGTATAGAGGTGAGAGTGGTGAATGAATCATGGACTCAATTATGAAGGGCTTTGAGTGCCTTGAAAAGTGCTATAAAAATTGAATCCATTATATTATTATTATCATCATCATTATGATCAAAATAATAATGACGATAACAATAATAATTATGATTAGTAGTAGTAGTAGTAGTAGTATTCTTATAATTATTATAGGTTAAGGTTACAAAGACTGATGATAAATGCTGTACACAATAATAGCACACTGAAATGCTTGCCAGAACACAATATATATGGGATGCTTTGTACCTTTTTTGACAATGTAAATACCTGTTAAATAGGTGACCATACCACCTGATTTAACCAGGACAGTCCCGATTTTAAGCCCCCTGTCCCACGTCCCGACAGATATCTACAAAAACACTCAAATGTCCTGATTTGTCCTCTTCCTGTCCCGAATGTCTCCATTTTTACCCACTCATAAAGCCAAAGCGGTGTATTGAGCTTGAAACTCATTTGTCTGTGTTCTGTGTGAGTCAATCATAGAGTTACCACGGCAACGGCAATATCAACTCATTGAAAAAGATGAGCAGTGTTCCTCAGATCTGTAGCTCAATAATGATTGGTTTTTAAGGCTATTGCTAAGCGGCCCTTCTCCAGCGTTTACAGTCTGACCTGTCTTCAGCTGAAAAGAAAGTCGTGATTCACAAACGAGCTCCAGGAATAAGACAATTGTCAAAAAAAAAAGTTTAATGCTAATCAACGCAATCAGTTCACGTCTTTTACGTCGTTTTTATTTACTGGTGTTGGATTGATTTCTGGTGACATTAATTTTAAATGTACTGATGTTGGATTTGGGTAAAATGAAAGCGTCACACTTTTTTGGTGTGAAAATATGGTCACCCTACTTTTAAAGGATGCTGTTTTAATCCAACCTGCATCGCGTCTATTATAAATGTGTCCACAATAATCCTTATGAGTCACAAACATATAAAAAAAAAAAAAGCTGTGTGGGATGAGAGTGTTTCCGAGGCTCACATCTGTAAATAAAGGTTTACTCCAGGCATTTCCGATTGACAGAAAGTGCCGGGTTTAGATTTATAGCCAGGGAAACATTGTGTCTAGTGATTGATGCCTCCCAGGATGCAGTTCATCTCCCCTTGCCAATCCACCCACTCCTGTGTCCGCTGCAGTGCGACGGCCAATCCATCACCGAACACAAACACACCTTTGGCCGTCTGCTCTTTAGATTTAGAACTGAGGAATTTAGGGTACAGTACTTTCAATAATCAGATCTGTACTCTGACCTGGAAATGAAGAGAAAATGAGATGAATTTTTCACTTTGAGGCGAGGTAGTAGCTCCAGATCAGTGTTATTTTTCAAATTTTTTTTCTTATATTCCTACTTAATATTTTCTTATTTTGTATTTCTTATTTCATTTCATTTTTTAAAATTTTATTATTATATTTTATTTGTATTAGATTGGTATAGTATTTTTTATTTGGTATTTTGGATGGATTTTTTTTTTTTATTTCATCCATATTTTTTAACTATGATTGTTTTAAGGAATAAACTGTGTTAGTTGTTTGTCTTGCTTCAATCAGCTTTGGTCATTCAGGTCAGCGCGCCTCCTAATGCATTTGAATTAGGGGACATCTTCATTGGCTGTTGCTCTATTTGGCTTGTTAACATTGGCAAAAAACGTGAAAAAGAAACACATGTGTAGAGGAAAGGGAAGCAAAGTCAAACATTAATAAATCTTGAGAATGCATTCGTTTAATATTTCATGAGGTGGTGATAATGGCAGGATCAGAACGGTCTAATGATGAGTTCAGAGCTAGAAAGTTAAGGAAAGCTCTTAATTTCAGTTTGACACATCTTTTTTGGTAAATTGCTTGGGTTTAATGAAAATAATGCAGGAAAGGTTCCTATGCTGTTTTTGAGGGGTGTTTTTTTTCCCATTTTTGCAGCTTTATGGAATATTCTTTTGATGGATGTCAGTTCTATTCAAGTTTGTCTGCTTCTGTGTTGTTTACCATAAGCACATGCAGCTAAGAAGCTAAACAGCTATAGCCTATAGTTGTATGTATGTGTTATTGATGTTTTTATCTTAATGTAGGTTACATTTGTAGTTGTTTTAACTACATATACTCTGATGTGTAAGTCCTAAAACTACTTGTGCATTTTATTTTCTCTGTTATTACAAAGTCCTAAGCATCCTATGACTTGTACTTTATAGCCTTAAGCTGCTGTAGCCTAAAACAACACAGCACCTGTTGTTTACTGCTGAGAATAGACTCTTTTTTTAATTTTATTTTCTTTCAGCCTTCTTTTTCACCATCTCTCGTTTTGAAGTATCTACGGTTAAACAGATATTATCAGTGTGTTGATGCCATCTCCGTTTTCTCAGATTCATTTTAATTTCCGTTTTTCTCTCTTGTCCCAGATACAATCACAAAACTGTCCTCTATGTGTTTTTTTTTTATAGTACACTCATTGCACTACACTTAAGTTAATAAAAATCTCATCTTTTTATAATATCTCTGCACCGTGTAATCTAAATACATGGTCCATTTTAATGATAATGACAAACCAAGTGTAATACTGCTGGTTCTCAGTCAGGAGAGTTTCCTCAAGTGGAGGAGTTCAAGTACTCTGGGGTCTTGCTCATGAATGAGGCTGTATTACCAGTGGATCTGCGTAAACTCTGCAGCAATGTGACGATATAGACTCAGTGTAATGTTACTTTCTCCTGCGGATAGTTTCTTCTTTTGTCCAGCCTTCTAGTCTGTTGTTTGCAATCTTTCTCTGCATGTGTATTACAGCAGAAAGTTAGCAATCTTAACTTGTGCAGATATATGATAGATTTTTTGAGAGCTGCAGTAATATGACAAGAGAAATGTTGCAGAGACAACAGGAAACAAGAGATAGCGGCCGTTTGATTTGATTTGTGACTACACTACAAAAAATATTGAAAACGATTAGATCATCTCAGGTTTAATTAGGCGTTAATCAGCACATATCACTGGGCATACAGCCAGCACGTGTTCTTTGAGGGCCACAGACCGTACAGTCATTCATAATTGAACACCTGCTGTATTACCTCAGCTAACCTGTCCACAGAAATGAAGACTGTGCCCCTCAGGACACAGTTCAGATGGGGTATTCAGAAAAGTAGAGTGTAAAATAGAAAAGAGGACAACGGTTCAATATTTATTTGGAGAAAGCCAGAAAAAGCATACAAGACGATGAGTTGGGAAATTGAATGTGCAGTTAGGGTTATATTAGGGACATATTCGGCTAATTATTTAAAAGAGGATTTGTCGGAAGCGTAGAAGTGCTGATTAATGGAGGGACTGTAATGCGTCAGTCTTGAACGCACCACGTCTAGAATGCCCCAGTGGCTCAAGAGACCTGAGTTCATTTCCAGCCCGGGTCGTTTACCCAGTGTCATTCCCCTCTCTCCCCTTCTGTTTCTTGTGTACCTACACGGACTGTCAAAAAAAAACCTTTCAAATGCATTATGTCAGGAGCTAGCAGGGACTATGTGACTCCCGGACACCCACAGCTCCCTCTGTCTCCTCTGTTCTCCTTCACCGCCGAGGAGTGCTCCGTAATGAGCAAACTTGAGCCGAGTGTGAACAGAACTCTCAGGAAAATCTAAGTAAATGTGTTAAACCCACACTGTGTCCCAGAGGAGAACAGGGGATGAGGACAGCTGCCTTCTTTCAAACACTACAAAGTGGACATAGCCTCTGATAGTGCAGCTGCTCTGTCCTGGGCTATACTTCCTACTGTTTGAATGAATATATTGACCTTAAAACACAGATGATGTACTATGACCTTCCTCTGATAAAAATAGCTACAGTTGAATGGTTCGTGTGTTGCGGTTAACTCTGTAAAACAATAGTCTGCCTGTTGTTGATCCCAGCCTGCAACACCTATCAAACACAAAGCCAAATCTGGACCTCTGCAACTTCCTATACACCCACATATGCTTTATGTTCTATGCAAGGCTGTGCTAGAAATCATTGTTGATAGTGTAGACGACGGTAAATTTCCTCTGACTGCACGGCTCACATACAGACATTTCCCAAACCTTCTCTCAAAATTAAAAAAGATTACATGAAAAATTAAAGTCAATTTAAAGAGCTTGTTTGAAGAAAAAAACCCTCAAAATAAAAAAGCTGGTCTTTAAAAAAAAAAAAAAAAAAATCTTATGCAAATGTGGCTAATGCTAAAGAAGCTAAGCAAGTTTTTGTTTTTTTTCCAGTGGTCTCATTTTTATTGTGGAATTTTTTTTATTATTATTGAGTCAGGTTTTAATTTTTCCATCAAATATTTTTACATTTTGAGAGATGGGTTTCTTTCTTTTTTTTTTTTTTTTTTTTAATTTGGCAACATTTAAAAAAATCTCCCTCTGCTTTAATTTTTCTAGTGGACAAAAACGATTTTGAGGCTGTACCTCAGAGCCACCGAACTCAACTCTGCTCAAGCTCTGCTCCCTCGAACTAAAACTAAAAATGAAACATGAACTGCTGACTCACACAGTGAATGTATGTAAGTGTGAATGGACTTAACTGGCATTTGTCCACAATCCTTGTTTGTGTCCAACTTGATTGTGTCAAAAAAAAATGTTCTTGAAGAAACCATCCATTTTGACAATGAGCAGTTTTGACAGCTGCAGAAGTTAGAACCAACGACAGTCGCTGGGAAGATGTCACGTATTTATGCTGTGGTTTCACACTTTCTGCTTGTGGCTTCAAATTATTTCAAATGAGAAAAAGGGCAATGGTTCATTTTCACTGAAGGGAACAGACTTGGTAATTATAATTCTTTGTGCAGTAAACAACAAGCTGCACAAAGACGTGTGCTGCTATTTTTGGCCTTGTGTACATTAAAGATGTTTCAAGTCAAATAAAACACACTTGAAGATGTTCAGAAACTGTTCACCACGTGTATATTTAAACAGGAAAAATATGACTTTTCCTAAACTTGCTGACGTCTGCAGTTTCTTGCAATAAGCACGGACATATGGAGCATTCATGTGGTCCTCGGAAAGTCTGGAAAACATTTTTCCGAGTTGAAAAATGTAGATGAATACCTGCTTAAGTCGGAACAACAGCCCGGGTGAGTCAGAGTTGCCCGAGATTGCGTGTTGATGTCATTTGCTTTATCAAAATGGTGGAGGAAAGCAAATGTTTAAGATATTTTATTTCAAAATATTTCATACCAACTGTTTTGCACATTAATAAGTTGATAATATGATAGTACAATTCTTTTTAATAGATGAGAATGATCAGACTTTAGCCAGAGTTTGGCCAAACACATTCCGGAAAAAGGAGTGCTCCCATTGGTTGAGACGGATGTCAATAAGGACTGTCTCTCGGGAAACAACAAAAAAGTGTAAAAGAGAAAAAAATTAGCAGCAAATTTAACGCGGATAAATACTGACAATGCTCTGACATTAAATTTTATGAAATAATTACAGGATCGCAACAGTCTACAATGGTTAACTCAAAACTAAAAGTTCATATTAAACTCTCAACTTAGGTGTTGATGTTTTTGTATTTTTTGGTGGAAAATTGCTGTTGGGGGAGAGTGGTGTCTGAAACGGGCAGCAACAACATCAGGTATTGGGGTAAGTGGGGAAAAAATACATAAATAAAATGAAAAAAAAATTTATAATAATCAAAATATGCTCATGTCTTTCATCAAACAAATATAAAGAGTGCATTCTTAGAGCATTTTATTTTTATTTCTTTTTTTTTTCATGGAATATTGTTGAATTTTGAGAGTTGGGTTTCTTTTCTTTTTTTAAATTCCCTTTTGTTTTTCTCATAGACAAAAACAATGTTGATGCTGCAACTCATAGCCACTGTCCTCATAAACTCCTGGTTTGTGTCCAACTTTATATTTTTGTCAAAAAACGTTGAGAAACCATCCATTTTGACAAGTACCAATAAATCCAGGATATGAATTCCCTTATTTCTCTGTCTGCATGTAAACGCCATATTGTCATAACTGGGATCAGGCTCAAAACTTGGAAACTCGATGACGCCCACCTTCTCTTCGCTTTGTGCCCTTCTCATACGTGAATGTGATAGCACTGGTTCATTAACAAGGAAGTCTAATGTATCTTCACCTTTTCATCACCACAATATTCTTCCTTCAAGATAGTCCTGGAGCTCCAAAAGGGGTCAGTAATTGAATGTCACTCTGCTGGCTTATTAACTCAGTCTAATAGTTCACAAATTCACTCAAAAGAGTCTTGGGTGTTATTTTGCTCTTCTTAGTGCTGCTTTTATTCCAGCTCTTCGTTAAAGGGAAAGGTTAAAGCCCAGTGGGATCTAGTGGGCACTACCAAAAAGTCAGAAGCTTAATGTAGGCTTGAGTCATTTATAAAAGCCATTCAGTGTCTCTTTATAAAGCCTTCTGGTGGAAAAAATAATTGGAATTTTATCAAGCAGCCTTTTTTCATCAGTTTTTTGTCCTCGAGTCCATTCAGTCCCTTGCTTCGAATGTCTTTCAGCTAAAAACGCCACCATTCTCCGTCCTTCATTTACAAAACTTGTGGCTAAAAGCTTCCACTCTCTTCTTTTCTGGGTTACTCCTCTTGTATCGAGTTAATCCTGAGGGAGCTTTACACACACCGTTAAGTCGAGCCATAACGGCAGCGCATTTAATTGGATTACTGTCCCAATACAAAAACACGTGAGGGAATAGATTCCAAGCAGGATGGTACAACAATAGTCTGAACTTTATTTCCAGTTGATTTGTCTCACCACAAAACAACTGAGTTAGCGGCTTTTCTCGTACAAATGAAGACGTTTTTAATTATCAACTGTGCTAAAATGTAACGCACGAATAGCTCATGACATAAAGAGAGCCTGGATTTTATTGATAGAAATGTAGCTCTATTTTTGTTTGAAGTATAAGCACATCAAGTCTCCTGTTCAAATTGAATATGAATTAATAGCAGTACATAATGCTTCTATGGATTTATTTTGTCTTAATCCCTCTGTTTTGTTTGTTTTTTTCTTTTTCTCATCTTTTTCTTTCTTGTATGTGATGGTGGAATCATGTTTTTTTTTTTTTTGGTTAATGGTTTAAACCCAAATAGAATATTGTAAAAGCAATAATTTGTGAAAAAACAGACTTTATGATGCCATCTACTGCTTATTATAAAGGATTTTAATAGATGAGAACCTCGGCCAATCACATGCTCGGAAAATCACATGCTTGGAAAAGGAGCGCTCCCATTGGTCGATAACGGCTTGTCAGAGGTTAGTTTAATAGCTGCCGATAAAGTGTTTTTTTTAGCACTGGATATGTCTTTGAACACAGAGAAACAGCTTAAAAAAGAAAAGATAAATACTGTCAACTTAATCACCTGCAGCTCTCTGGAAATCAACATCATCATCATGCTTTATTCTCTGAGCTAGACACAATATATAATCATTCTAGAATAACGGAAGTGTCGTTTTGTTGTTGTGGTCTCTTTTTAACATTTGGACTTATTTTGTATAAGATTAACACTGATTACACACTTGTTACTCTAAGCTGAGACTGTTTTAAATGCACTGAAACGAGAAAATAAGCACATTGGACACAAAAAATAAAAAATAAAATGCTCCGTGCGACGTGAATCAACTGTAACAATGACAGAACAGGTGAAATGTATGATGTAAAAGTATGTAAGGTAATGTATAGTGCATTAAAGCAAAGATTTCAAGCATGTGTTATTATATGGTGTGTAAAAAGGTCAGTAATAACAAAATAATGAAGAAAAATATAGAGTTTATTATGTAAAAGTGGTAAGAGTCCAGTAAGAGTCTTGATCACACACTGGTCCTGTTTGTCTGGATCAACTGAAGCAATACAATACATAGAAGTGAGTAATAACTTTTGTCGTCTGTCATTTATTTCATTTTGTAAATATTTCACTTGGTGTTTTTGTGAGTAAAGCATTGCAGAATTATACCAGAAACACATATTCTTTACAGTAAGTCCTCTCTTGATTTTCTCTTGCCATGATCCATAGTTTTAAGGCTTTAAGACTCTTCCAAGAGATCATAATAGAAGTGATTCCTGATGAAGTGTCAGGTGAAGAGGGTAAAAACTCTTTCAGCCTTAAATACACGTCTGGAAGCCTACACTTCTTTAACTGATGGTGTAGAGGAGAAAGAGGGGAAACAAAGTGAAGTTGGAGGACAATTCAGCTAATTCCAATACTTTTAAAGCAGAGGGCAAGAGTAAACTGCTAAACTTGCAGCAGTGGTGGCAATAGCACAGGCTCAGACATAGAATAGAATCTTGTCATGTTCTGAAATATTTGCACCATTTTAAAGCAGGGTTATTCAGCCGTATTCTGACTTAAAGCACAGAGATTATTGGTAACGGCCTCAAAAGTGGATTTTTTAATTTTGGTTTCTTATTAAAACGCTGTGAGAAAAGCAGAGTTGTTCTGATTAAGAAGAAGAATTGTCAATTTCTTCATGATGACCATCTCCACTGACTCCTTGTTCCCAGCTTTTGTTGATTTGATTGAGTCTTCTGTCTTGTTTAGCTCCTAATCTCCTAAATGAGTCCAACTGTCAGCTTCAGCAGAGGTTTCCATCCTCGAGAACTCCGAGATCTTCAGCATCAAGCACATTACGAAATGCATCTGCATCTTTCATCACAAGAGGCCCAGCATTTTCCATTTTAGCTTGCGGTGTTTTAAGGTTGATGGGTGACTTCTTGGTTTGGAAAGCCATTCAACCTTTCAATCAAAAGCGCTCTTTCCTTGAATTTTGACCAAAGTTTGGCCAGATCTGCAGTGAGATGTCTGTTTCTGTCGACCTCTTCGTGACCTCTCGGATTAAGTGCTTCCTTGCTGCTACAAAAGCTCAACTGTTCCATGTGAAGATTTTTGCTCAGTCATCAGGATTGTCCCTCTCACAGAGGCCCATAATTTGAGCCAGAAAGTTGTATTGTTCTTGCTCATATTTCTCTTTTAATAACCAAGTAATGTGGTTATGTTTCTGGCAACACTTTGCAACTTTCTGTCTCCCAGATCAGCCTGCACTTTCTCATTTAGCTGCTGGAGTTGGGCAGCTCGAGACGTGGGGTTCCTGTTCTTTACTTCTTGGCGATTCACTTCAGTTAAAATACTCTACTTCTTCCTAAAAATTCCAACAGCTTTTTTCTGCTTAACTAAACACAACTGCTTTTAGTCTTTGGATCTCAACCAAATGTCTGTTTATGTCCTGCTCAAAATTCATTTTCAAGGTTGACATCATGGACAAATGCTCTTAGATATATATCTATACAATGTGCGTCTTTGGATCTCAATTTGAAATTGAAACTTCAAATTTGATGTAAGCATAAAACAAGAGCTGCTTTTCACACCAAACTTTGGAGACTTTCACAAGTATTTATGAAAGTAAAGCGGTGCACATTACCCAGACTGCACTGGCATTGGCTCCACATCATGGTCTGGGTGTGGGTTGCTGGATTGATGAATGAACTAAGTATTAGACATAAGCCTGACTGACTCGTACAAAGTGTTCATAAAGGCCTGTTCTGTTTTAAGAAGCGTTGTGTCAGATCGTGGCTGAATACAACCACAGCACACAGCTGTCAAACCACAGACTCTAAACACACTGCAGCTTCACTTATATACTCTGTTGTTGAATAAATACAGTAGCTAATATAATGGCAGGGTTTGTACAGTCATGAAAAACCTGGAAAGGACAGAGAAATGAAAAATTAAAATTCTAGGTTCTGGAAAAGGCATTGAATTTTATAGTTTTATTAAAACTTTTAGAAAAGTTTGTAATAGGCTGTCCCTCCCCGTGAGATTAAGCACCTCATTACAGACCTGCCTTCTAGCTAGTGCACTTTATCATGATGCCAACAAGTCCAGCTTTAAAAGGTCTAAGGTAATCTAAGGTATGTATAAATATATATATATTCATTTTTTGTAAGGTATGCAAATGGTGTGTATGTATATATATATATATATATATATATGTATACATATATATATATATATATATATATATATATATATATATATATATATATATATATATATATATATATATATATATATTTATGTATATATCAATTTTTTTTCTCGAAATAAATTCAAATTCAAAAGACTTTTGAAGGAAGAGGACAAGCTACGGAGCATTGTTCTCCAAATCATTTGGCGTTTTGAATATGGGTGCTTATTTTCCATTTGAAAAAAAAAACCATGAAACATGAAACCACTGCAGCTGTTGCTAATCGGTGAATTTTTGTACCGCTGAGCATTAAACACAGTCACAGCTACTGTCGCTTTGATAAAGCGGGACGCAACTTTAGATGTTCCAACAAAAAACAATGTTCTTGAAGCTGAGATACTGCGCGTGATGAAAATTCTCGAATGTTTGCCGCTATGTTCCTGGACAACCAAATAACAGTAACATTTTACTGCGGTGAATGAAAATATGCAGATGTGGTCACGTTTAAAATTGTTCCAGATTTTCTGAAAAACCACAAATACACAATTAAATTGGGAAATAATTCAGAAAAATATCTGTCTACCAGAAATCCAAACCACCAAATAATTCAATATAATTTCATACACAGGACTTATTTTAGCTCTAGATCTTACACAAAATAAAAATATTACCGTCTTCTAACTCTTGTCTTTGTTTTCTTAAAATACTTCGGGTACATGTTTTCACATGGACCGGGAGTGCCCAGGGGTTTTGGAAACCCTTTGACCTTTTGTTTCAAAACTGCTTTCTAGCATCTCAAGCAAAACGCTACCATATTCACCAGACATCATTTCACTGAATGACAGCTCTAGCTTTTGGTTGGCTGGTCCTGTTGCAGCCAAGCATTAAATTGCTTTCAGATGGAAAACTCTTTATTCTATGACCATACAAAGATAATGAAAGATGATTTCCTGAATATAGCTAACACAGAACACCGGGTGGCTCAAATGCCCCAGGCAATAAAGGATAGAGTTATGATGTGGAAACAAGCAATAGCTACAATTAGAGGTGTTTTGTAACTGGGTTAATGGGTCCTGATTGAGTGGAGATGGAGGAAAAGTGTTAAAAAGGGAGGGTGTTTGAGGGTGGAGGGATGGGGGGGGGGGGTATTATTATGATTGTCCTTGAACTGTAAGTATGCATGTTATTTATGTCAATTTGATTGTCTTTTATTGTAGTACTATTTGCACCGTGAATAATTGATCACAAAAAAAAGAATCGTTCTAATTTTAAGAGGCTCTTTCAATTTCAAATGAAGTACATAAACAGTTTAATGTAATGTTTGAACCTAAAGCTACATGGAAACTGCTCTGAACCAGACGTTTTCACCTTGTCCTGATGAAACACATTACAATGTTTTTATTAAAGGGTTAGGCTTTTATCTGCGAGTCCCCCGAACTGAACAGCACCAAACGGACACATCTTTGTACTTTTTGGTCACATCCAAGTAGCACTCCTGCCTGCTGTTGTCGTATTGAACTGGCATAACATGGTCCTTTTTAAAGAGAGCCTAAATCAGCATTGTCAGTCCAAACAAATGGATTTGTGTGAAAGAAATGAACTAATACAGAAAGAGATGCAAATATTGGAACATCTGGAGACACACACTTTTATATGTTTTATCTCCTGGAAATACAGTTTAAGTTAGAACTGTTTGAAGTTGATACTGTTACAAATAAAATTATATTTTTTCTATTTCAAAATGAATAAAAAATGATTTTTATTAGGGATGTGAATCAATTAAAAATATTGCCAATTATCGCAAATCTGGCCGTAATTATATAATCACACAACTTATGAACTTTGAATAAACACAATAAATCTTCCATTTAACAGAAGGTAATTAACTTTATTTTGAACAATTTAACTTTGCCAACTTTTTTTATAGCATGTAAATTGTAATAAGTTTTACATAGAAAAGAATTCATTTTGGATTGTTCAGACTTAAAAACTATGACAGCCCAGTCAATGGAGGCAAAAATGACTTCACAAATAACGCAAATGAGAAAACTTTATAAACACAGTCACTTTAATCAATATCATCATCAATACATTCATTTTGTTGTTTAGAACTTTGAGTATGTCAATTTGAGTGAACTTTAGTGTAATTTAGAACCTTACAGAATATTTAAATCTGTAAATCACGCTTATTACTTTACTCTTTTCCAGGGAACCATTCAGTAAGCTTTTAAAACAGAATTGTCCATTTAGCAGCGTGTCTTTTTAGTTTTTCTATCACTAGCTCAAGTCTGCAGCTGCGTTAGCCACAGGAAACAGAAATGACAAGCTGAAGTGTGGAGGAAGCATTATGTCAAATTAATCCTTAACTAACGCAAAAAAAGTGAATGCGCTAATTTACCAGCCCTAATTTATTTAAAGCATTTCTGCCTTTGCACTGACTGTTCTAACTGTCCGTCGTCCAAAAGAGTGGCAATGAGGGCAGATGGGGCAGCTGTGAATCTGGGTATTATCCCTCCTGCAGACAGACCCTGGATCATTTATAATCCCATTTCAATGTATGCCACACAGGTAGGTTGTTTTATGACCTCTGCCAACATATGCTTTCATCTAGTTCATTCATTTATTTATTTATTATTAATTTAGTTTCTTTTCTTAATTTAGTTTAGTTTTTGATTTTGGAGCTGGGGTTTCTGACAGTCGTGAAGCAGAAGGTTAAAATCTGAAGCACAGGTGGCAGATTTATTTTTTGAAAAAGAAAGATTTATACACAATGACCCGGCACACATCAACAGAAATACCACAGTTAGAGAACTGCTGTGTTAGAATTGCTCACTTTTCTTCACTTTTCTTTTTTTTTCTTTTTTTACAAATACAATGTAATAGCACAGTTGTCATTTTTGACAGAAAAGCACCTACTCAAAAGGTGAAATTGCTCAGCTGGTGGAAGGTAAATGGATGAGTTAGAGTGCTCTGAGATTTCAGTAACGAATAGAGAACCCACAGAGAGATTTAGCAGCCTACTTGGTTAGTTGAATTGTAGTATACCATGTTTAAAGCACTTCATACTATCTACTATATGTTTTGGTGTGTTCAGTCATCACTTTACTGGGTCAGCCTTAGACTAACCAGTCTCACAAGGTGTCACAAGAGCGCTTGACACAGTGGATACTACAAGATTTGCTTTGATTTCATGGTTTGCTTGAATACTGTTTCTTTAAAGCAGTGGTGTCAAACTCAAAGTGTTTAGGGGCCGCGATAGGCTTTACTCAGATTTAAACAGGTTTTAGTTGGATTTGAACAGAATTTAGGTGGATTGGAACAGATTTTAGATGATTTGAAGAGATTTTTGTTGGATTTGAACAGGTTTTTGTCAGATTTAAACAGGTTTTAGTTGGATTTGAACAGGTTTTAGTTGGATTTGAACAGGATTTAGTCCGACTTCAACAGTTTTAGTTGGATCTGAACAGGATTTAGATGGATTTGAACAGGTTTTAGTCCGATTTCATCAGGTTTTAGTCGGATTTGAACAGGTTTTAGTTGGGTTTCAACAGGTCGTAATAGGTTAATCTTTGTAGCAAAAATCAAAGCCATCTAAAACCTGTTCAAATCCAACTAAAACCTGTACAAACCTAGTGCCAAAAAGAATAAAATGTAAACTACTAAATACATTGAAGGGCCACATAAAACATTGCAAAGGGCCGCATTTGGCCCCCGGGCCTTGAGTTTGACATGTGTGCTTTAAAGGCTCTGCTCAAATAGCCTACTAAACTTTCCTTTTTAAAAAGCAGCTTTTTTAGGACAATCAGAGACAAACTAATGCAAAATTTAAGAAAAATAATTAAAACAATAAAAGTATTTATAAATTAACTTGTATTTTTGTAAATATGTTTATAACACAAATTCAGACTCATTTTTTTACCACTTTTACACACACTTTTTTTTTTTTTTTTTAAACACCAAAGTGAACATGGAAACATTATTGATCACACAATCAACACAATTTCTTTTTGTCTCTGCAGCCTGCCCTCTGGTGGTCAGTGGACATAACACCGTTTCACCAACAATAGATGGTGCAGAAAATAGAGAGCAGGTATTACCCCTTGTTTTTGTCCTCCAGTCAGTTGTGTTGTCGGTCATGAACTGTTTGTGTGTGGATGTAAGCCACTATTTTGCTGATTTTATTGATTGATTATTGATTTTACAGTCATTTATTCATTCATTTTCAAGTCCACTGTTGAGCTGTTAATGACACTGCTTGGGTCATTTCTCATGAAGGATTGGAAATGGGATAATACATGGATTTGAATTGTGGTCCAAATAGGCTCTGTGGGTCTGTGAAGGCATCTCAACAAACCTCCAACACACAGTTGTTTGTATATGTCTCACTCCTTTTCTCTTACAGCAACAGTTTCAAAATAAAGGCATCTTGGCGTAGTTTTAAGGCTTTAAGAGAGAGATTTCATCAGAAGTCAGCACTTCTGATGAAATCTCTCAGTTAAGAGATGGATCTTCCAGCCTCAAATACGTCAGGATGCCTATATTTCTAAAGTGTTGAGCAAAAACGAAAACAGAAAAACGTACATGTTGGAGGTTGGAGTCAGGATAGCAAGGTTGTTACATTTAAAGTCAAAAGACAATGAGATTAGTGGAACAAGTGTGGATCAGATAAAAGCAGTGACAGCCAAAGCACAGGCTCCTTTGCCAGACTCTTGAATATGTTTCTGCCTTTGCTCAGATTTTCAGCGGAGGTTTGTTCACTTTTCTGGCTTGAAGCACATTCAGGATTTGAGATGGCCTTATTATCTAAAAGGCTGCGAGAAGTGCATTCTTTTTGAAATTTTTCAGCGAGGGCCCTAACCTGAGCCTGAAGTTTATGACTTTCTCGCTCCATTTCCAGCAGCAATGCTAATTCTTCATTTTCACTTCCTTGACTTTGTCCTTCCATATTTTTGTCCTGATAGTGTCGTATTATAGTAAAAACGTCACAGCGGATTTTTTTCAGCATTTCGTGATTGAGCCCGCACCCTCATGCCATGAGCCAATCACATTCCTTAGTGCAACGACAAGAATTCTGAGCCTAAAACTACAAAAAAAACCAAACAAAACTACTATTAAAAAAAACATATTGTGATTTTCCTGTGATTTTGTCTTAAAAAAGTTATAAAGAAAAACTCCAAATATTCTGAGCCTGAAACTACAAAAAACATTATATAGTGTGATTTACTAATATTTTTATACTTAAGTCTTAAAAAAGTAATTAATAAACAAAAACTCAAATTCTGGGTCTGAAACTGCAAAAAAAAAAAAAGTCTGGTCTTTTACCAAAAAATACAAAAAAAGCCTGTCTTTTGCAATAGTTTTCTAATCCAGTATGTTAAAATGTGAATAAACTGATTATGCAAACAACATTTTTCACACTGCAAGTGCATTTTATACGAATTTTTTAAAACTCTTTGTAAAAAAAAAATAAAAGTGTCTGTTTTATTTTGATCGTCAAGCCTCAGAGGTGTCAACAATCACCTGGATATTACAGAAATGTCTCACAAAAAACTTATGCATGATAAAATCTCTCTGTTGGTCTTATGTAACGGTGGCTGCAATGATACACCATGAAACCAAAGCTCACAATGACAGACTTTGAGCACGGGTCGATACATTTATAAAATCCAATGCATTTTAATGCTCTCGCGACAGACTGGCCTTGAAATATAAAACTAATATAAAACTGAAAATAAACATGTGTACAGCAAACAAAGAGAATAACAAAGAGAATGTTGTTTGATATTGTGTGTAATTACGTGATGAATATTAATGCTGTTTAATGCAACTCAGTGAAAAAACAAGTAACGGCTGTTGTGTTTCATTGTTTGTCATGAATATTATGAAATGTATTTGAATATAACATCAAAACAAAGCGGGACTGAATAAATAGCTTTTTCGTTTGCTTTTGAAAATGTCGGTGTGAGCCTATCCCAGCTGATCGGGGTACTCCGTGGAACATACATTCATTTTAAAAGTTAATTGCAGGGCTAACACAATTATTTTCACCATTAAATCAGTTCAGTTACATTTAAATAAATCTATGGGAGCTTTTGTAGTCAGAAAATGGTGACAGAAAAATGGTAAAAATGGCTCAGGGTAAATCAAACAGCTAAATGTCTGTTTTCCAAGATAGTCCGTGTTATTTTGAGATGATTTTACAACTGAAAACATTGGACCTCAATCATCTATCATCTTGAATCTTTTCACATGAAGATCTTTTAAGATTGCAGTTGGCAAGATCATGATCATGTTGGTGGAAAAGAACAGGACAGACCCCAGTGACTTTATTTTATGGTGAAAAATTTTGAAGAAATAAAGGAATTCTTGCATTTGGGCTTCTTTATAAAACAAGAATCCAGTTGTAACGTGCATGAGCGAGTCGTGGGCATTGACAGAGGATGAAGATAAACGTCGGCGCTTTGGAAATGTGGTGCTACAGAAGAATCCTCAGAGTTCCTTCAACAAAAAGAAGGACTAACATTTACGTTCTGGGCTGGACTGGGAGCAGACTAATGCATTGGAGAGAATTAAAGTAAGAAAACAGAGGTTCTTCAGCCGTACAATGCAACGGGATGAACTGGAGAAACTAATCATCATGCGGAAAGTGAACAGGAAACAAACATCGTGATTAAACCGGACCAAGTGTAGCAGAAGAAGTCCGGAAAGTGCAGGATAGGAAAGATAATAAGAAAAAGAAGAATGAACATTTTATTAAAATAAGAAATGTGCTGCTAATGCCCATATATGGATAAAACCAGAGCTTAGTGAAGGTGTCAAGGCAGTAGTAGTTTTGGTAACTCTCTATTGCTTAAAGCTTTAAAATGATATTATATTCAGCATGTTCTGGGATTATGCATGGTCCATTTTATGATTTATGATTGTCATTGTTTTAAAAATTTAAAAAAGGAAAAAAATTCTAAAATGATTTGGTGTACAATCATAGTTTAAATCAAATATTTTGTTGCAATGTAAATCTGAAAATATTATAAAACAGCATTCATTTCAGAGTGCTTTACCCTGTTCTTTCATTTGAAGAAACATAGTGCATGCCTTCATAAGAAACTTTATATTTGAGGCCCATTTTGACCCTAGTGTTCTTTTGTCCAACTGTATTTGCAAAATGCACCTTTCAGGGTAAATGAATACATAGTGTTGCTTAATATTCACCACAACCATGAGTAAAAAACCTCTAACTTTTCCCAAATTAAGAGCAGCGAGTACTTTTACATTTTTCTGTGATAATAAAAATGTCTTACACAAACTTTATCAGAGCTGGTCTTTTCACTTTGATTTAGTTGCACTATTTTTGATGAATCTACCATGTCTGTGCAAAGCAGTGGGTGAATAGTAAGTGCCGTATGACTCAGTCTCCCCTGAACAAAAAGCATGCTGAGTCATTTGCATAGCCTATTTACAATTTATCATTGAGTTTGGCTGGCGGACGTGTTTTCGGTGTCCACACTGTTAAGCGCAAGGCAAATGGCTCCCTGTTGCGTTCCCCAAGCCGCGGGGCCCTCTGATCTTCGAGGAAATAATCTGCCTCCATCGCCTCCGACCGGCCTGTTCTTATTCTCAACACAATGGATACGGCCACTGGCAAAAAAACCCAAAAAAAACCAAAAAAACAGAGATACGCAGAATGTGTCTAAAGCACTCAGGGGTTTGATAGCGATCCATCAGTGTGGCTAGTTTGGTCCAGGCAAGTGTTTTAACAATTGTTCATTTCCCAACAGGCTCCTGCATCACTACACATAAGGATTTACTCAATGGAGCTAGCTGGCCGTAATGGCAGGAAGATGCTAGAAAGACATGCCCAGCACTAGTGTGGATGTAAAAAAAAACAGACTTCATTAAACACTTTGATTCCACAGTTCATTCAATCAATTTCCCTGAGTCTAAGAGTCTAGAGCAGTGGTGTCAAACTCAAAGAGGTGATAGTTAATAAGAATCCTTTCAGAGGCCAAGGATGGCGACTTTTGGAAAGCTTTCATTAAATTTTGAATGCAAGTTTTCATCTTCATTTGAGTTATCTTTAACATTACTTTCCTGAACATGTTTTATATTGATTTAAACTAGTTTTAGATGGATTTGAGTAGGATTTAGATGGATTTAAACTGGTTTTAGATTCATTTGAACAGGTTTTAATTGGATTTGAGCAGATTATATAAATCTTTGCAGCAGAAACTGGCTTAAGATTTCATGAACAAATAACACTAGAATCTTTGCAATGGAAGAAGCCATTGTGTGTGGATGAAGAAGCTGAATTAAGTTGAAAGTTGAAGGAAGCTGAAGAAAGCTGACCAAATGTACTAAGATAAAACATGTTAAATTCCATCAAAAAGAAACATGATTTTAAATGAAGCTGAAATAAGATGAGAAATGTTAGGACTTTGATTTCAGGTCAAGGTTTTTATTAGAAAATGCTGAACACACAGATGCTACTTGTACTCTATGTACTTAATAATAGTTGAAGAACACTGAAAATAGGGGTATGAATGACTTGAAGCCCTCAAACCAGAGAGTTTGACACAAGAACTAATCATGAATAATGTAACTATTGTAGTTGAGAGCGAGAGTTTAAAAATATTTGAACTGGAGGACCTTAGTGTCCTTTGTAAGTGTTAACTGTGGGGGACACAAGTCAAAAGTTCCATAATTGGCAATAATGTAGGTCTTATTGATTTCTAATTTTTTGTGTTCCCTTCATTTAGGGTTAGTTTGGCATTTGACTTGCCATCACAAATAACAACAACTTTGTTTTTTGTTTTTTTTTTATTGCTGTTGCCAAAAATTCTTCTTTTAGCATCGGCGGTTGTTTCGAATGAGGTCTTTTCAACTGCAGCACCGTGGAAAGTCTCATTCTGGAAAAGAAATGGACAAAGTACATTTAGGATATTAATACATGATAAAAGATCAAACATTTTTACCACGTATAGCAACATAGTAAGTCTATTAAATGTAAAATATTTATTAAAATTGACTCAATAATAAGGCTACTATTGTCAGTTGTTTCAGTTCATCAAATAAATCACATTTACATACTCATTGTATCTATGGAGCAGCAGAACATAGGCTATAAATCAGTGCTGTAGACCTATTGGTGACGTAGCTTACAGAGAAAAAGTAATGGGCACACGCTTAGTTGGGTATTTGACAAAAGAATATATAAATAGAAAAAATAGACCTGATGTACCTAGATTTATAATACAGTGCAGCACCGTCTTCCCTCCCTGCCTGCACGTACCTACACTGTTATGGCTAGTTATTTCCAGATAGACTTAAATACCTAATTTACGCCAAAAGTAAGACATTTAATAGCCTAAAAGTGACATAAAACCTTTTGTAACATAATCATTTCTACATATGGTGGTACCCAGTCTCAAAGTGGTAAGTGTAGCTGTAATAAATCTCCATCTTCCTTTAAGCCTGATGGAGATAGGCTCTAATATATCATTTTGAGTGCCGTAAACAATAAAGACAATTTTAACACGTACACTAGAACATTTTTAGGTTTAATTTTACTTTGTAAGCCAAAATCAATCATACAATAGGCCATATCCTGATTACTCACTTCTCGATGCTTGCTTGGCGATGCTGGTGCTTGCTTGCCGATGACGTTTTGTAGTTGTTAGCCTTACGTGGTGGACTATGGGTATTTAAATCCTACGAACCTAAATACATAGGCTACATAAATGAATAAAAGGTGACAGACTCTGTTCTAGATCAAAATGGCTGAACATAAAAAACTGTGCTCTGATATCAAACAACAGTCTGAAACAACCCCATGGGTCCCATTGCTCTTATGGTTTGCTTTGGTTGATTTGACAAAAAAAAAAAAAACTGAGTTGCAAAAAATCAACGCAGTGGAAATGGATACTTTTAATGAATTGTGGAAGAACAGATACGCACACATACAATACTTTTCCACCAACTCAGAAACTGCTGCTGGTTTTGTACAGATGCTTGATTTAATGCTGTTCAAAGCATTTCAGCCAGAAAGAAATTGGTTCTTGACTTGAAAAATTGGTTCTCAGTTGGATCTGTGGAGTGGGTTTACATTCTGATCCAACTTTGACTTCTCCTCAGTACGAGTGGGAGACTTTTATTTACAGGTGTGACAGAGAAGAATTAGCATTTACATAAACCTGTGTCACATTTACTGAATGAGATAATGTAAGGGAATAGAGGATTGGTGATTCTTTTGCCAAAATGTTAAATGTTTGCCACACATTACCTTTTTATAACACAACAACAAAAAAAGAGAGTGTTGAAAATGCAAAAAAAAAAAAAAAAAAAAAGATGTAAATGATGCAAAATCCAAAAATTCTCAAAGCAAGCAATAATGTGATGATTTCCAACAACAGAGCTGTGACAGTCACGTGATTGAGTGCATTCATTCAACAATCCAATTCCACGGTTATTGAGCTATTTGTCACACAATAATATAATCAATATCTCCTTGACTGCAACATGTACCAGGCCAATGTTTATCAAAAGAGCCTAGAGGATCACATAATCCTACAGCTGACAGTCACTAAAGGAGCAAGGTGTGTAAAGGTTTGTAAGTCTTTAAATGTAAAATAAAGATGGTATTCTGTAATAATACTTGGTCTGAAGTGGTCACTACGACAGAGTTACGGTAAAATCTGATCGCTCTGTTTTCTTCGGTTTGTGTCTATGCTAGCTTTTAGCAAAAGAAATACTCTGCTTTTACTTCTCTGAGCTAGATCTGGGGTCTGCTGCACAACAACTCTCTACAATGTCACAATGTCATAGTTAGCCATGTGCTTTTTGGTTTATTCTCTTTACATCACTGTATAAAGATCGTGTGAGGTGTGAGACTGTAGAGATAAATCTGTGTTGTTATGTCTATAATACAGCTTACACTGGTAGGGTGGCCATACTTTCAAACCACAAAATCATGACACTTTAATTTGACCTAAATCCAACAACAGCAGCTTAACAAATAAAAAATGTCAAAAATCAAAACATTTTTTTTAAAATAATGATTTCACTTCAAAAAAATAGAGCTCTTCTTCAGCTACAGACCCGAGAAACAATGTTGATCTTTTTCAATTGGTTCCTATTGCTGTTGCCATGGTAACTCTGTGATTGACATACAGACAGCCTACAGACAAATGAGTTTCAAGCACGATGCACTGCTTTGGCTTTATGACTGGGTAATAAAGCAGGGCATTAGGGACAGGAAGAGGGCAGAATTGGGACATTTTTGTAGAAATCTACTGGGACACGGGTCAAAAATTGGGATTGTCCCGGTTCAATTAAGACGTATTCACTTGCTTAAAGCTAACGTTAGACACTAAATAAAAGTTCGCTAGCTTTCCTGTCAACAGCCTGGATTTTGGGTTGAATAACATCAAACCTCGGAGCTCAAAGTCACAGAAAGGAACGTAAAGGGGTTTAAGTTTTTCCAATTAAATTTACCCCTTTGAAAAAAGGAAGAGAGGAATCCAAGTCAGTCAAAAGCAACATTTGTATTTCTTATCATTAAACCACTAAATGAAGACTGCCTCTCAAAGTCCAGGCTTTTCTCGACTAAAAACACACTCCCATTTCTTCATGATCTGAGTGCATTTTTATTCTAATACGATCCCAAAACTGATCCAAAGGAGCCCCATTTGTGGACAGAAAGTCGTTCTTGTGCATCTTCTTAACTAATCAGTGTTATCCAATAGGAGATTACAGAGCTGTGAGTGTAGTAATGCCACAGCTGGGTTAATGCTAGAGTCAATACTCAGCCGCAGCATTGACTCTAACCTTCTAACATTGACGTGGAGAGTCCCCCGTGTCGAGGCCTGTGCAACTACAGACACTCTATGCATGTCTTGGACGGCTTTGTCTGAACTGCAATAGATCTCGGTATCAAAACGTGTTGTGAAGTTACATTGAGGGTGTTTGGCCATTACAGGGATCATGGGAATAAAGCGCTGCCCCACAGGGATTAGCTGACATTTTAAACCGGATTTATTTTGTCAGCTCTGTGGTCATTTGTGTGAGAGCGTGGATCATTTGTATTCAGACGATGTCTTCCTGAGCGTCGCCCTTGAAGTGTCCATACCATACTTTTTCATGTAGAGCCTCGCGCTGGAAATTCAATCAAGAGCCTTCACTTAATCTATGATTACGGCACGCGCCAGTCACAAGTGACTTTCTAATTTGCTTTAGTAGCTTCAGGAAACAACATGTCAATCAGAATGTTCAGGTAAATTAAATTATACACCGGCGATGGATGTCAGAGAAACCCGAGGCACTTAAAATCATTAGAAATAAGCACTACTCCTCTAAGCACTTTGGAACACTTTTACATTTTAGATTGCAGTAAACAAACTTGCACACGAGGACAACTTTGAGATTTGTAATTTAGTTTTTCAATGATGTCCCTCCACATTTGCTTAAAAGTCCATTACCTATTTTTTTCTGTTGCATTTAGCAGCATTTAACAGCTTATTAGCAGAGTGGTTAGCGCTCCTGCTTCACAGTAAGAAGGTCATGAGTTCAAATCCCAGCCGACTCAAACATCCTTGGCTCGTTCTGGCTTCAAAACATCTTTGGCTGATTGTGGACGACTCAAAACATTGTCGGCTAACTCTGGTCTTTCTGTGAGGAGTCTGCATGTCCTCCTCATGTCACCGTGAGTTCTCTCCAGGCACTCTGCCTTCCTCCCACCACCCAAAGACATGCATGTATAGATCAATTGGCAACTCTAAAGTATCCCTAGTGAATGAATGTGAGAGTGAATGGTTGTCTGTCAATGTTTGTCTCTACTGCGACGAACTGGCCATTGTCCAGGGTGTACCCCGCCTAAGGCCCAAAGCTGCTGGGATAGGCTCCAGCCACCCGCGACCCCAAAATGGGACTAAGCGGTAGAAAATGAATGAATGAATGACAGCTTATTGTAATAGTCATCATCTGTTAAAAAATTAGACCTTAAGACGTGCTCTAGGCTTTATAATTAAGGATTTTAATGAGAATGATCAGCCCACAGTGAGATCACAGCTCGCTGTGGGCGTCAACAATGAATGACCAAGGGAATAAACCAAGGAAATGAGTTATTCCATTGCAAAATACGCCTTATTTTACAGCGAAACAGATCAAAACAGATAAAAATTGCAAAACAATCAGCAAATTAAACATGGATAAATGTTGGCAATGCTTTGACACAATGTTTAACGAGGCAAGGATAATTAACTTTGATTTAATGTAACGTATTAGTATTCTGGTTTGACCTTTTTTCAAGTAAAAGAAGCAGGAAAGGTAAGGAAAACTACGCTGCTGTTGGAGGAGACAGTGGGGCGGAGATATGGGGCTATTGTAGTAAAACTATTTGCACAGAGAGCATGAGCTAAACTTAGACTTAGAAAAGTCTAAGTGACACGCACAAATCTTTAAAATACACACAAATCACTCATTGCAACTCATACAGTACAATTACACTCAACTAGCTGCCTTTACTCACGTTACTTTTGCAACAGTCCTGCCCTGTGTGTGTGTTTGGATTGGGAAGTGTCTATGGGCTTTTTTGCCCTGAGTCCAGTCTTGCAGGCGATGTAGCCAGTAATGACAACAAATATGAGATTTGTGTGTATTTTAAAGATCTGTGCACATTACTTAGACTTTTAGTTTTTTTATGTGCGTGTTTGCAGATTTGTCTACACGTTTACAAATCGTTGTACAGTTGCAAATCACCTTCACACTTGCCGATTGTCTTTCATCACATTTTCAAACATAATTACGCATCTTGTGGAGAAATTTGCAGATCTTTTTACACATTCACAAACCTCCACAGACACACGCTACTTTGGCAAATCCAAATACGGGAACGCAACTCTCTGCACACATTTGCAAATAGTCTTGCTACAATAATAGGCCCATTCTGAGACTGGGACAGCAAAAACAAAATCAGGTTTAAAGTTTTTCCTACCCTTTGTCACTTATTGCTTCCCGATGATTGTGCATTGAAACTCTTTAGTCATTCAGGATGTTTTTGTTTGCATTTAGCACAATACATATAATCCCTTTAAAAGACAATGTTCAGACTCAATTATCGTTTCACTTCCTGACATTCTCAAAAGACAAAAGGAAAAGCTGCAAAAAAAAAAACATCACAGCAACAAAACCTATGTAGTTTCTTTGAAAATTCTCTGACAACAACACAGACTTTGAAAGGACCGCCGCTGCAGAGGTCAGCCATGCATAATTTTCAAACAGTTTCCCAAGTGCTAAAAATCACTGGGGCATGTGAGCCATTCAGCAGAAGGTGCATATGAAAATGAAAATAGGCAGTGGTGACGTGTAACAAAGGCCACATTTGTGCTCATGAATAAATGTATGCTGGAAAGAAAGCAAAACAAAGGGCAGTAATGTTTCAATGTGTGCAACAGTATAAGCCCCATGTGTGAGTTGTAGTTGTTCAAATGTCAACTGAGTTATATAAGATAATTGTGCCCTTGTTTTACTCATCATTACAATTCTAGTCACATCAATTCATACCACATTTTATTTGAAAACTGTACATAACACACACATCTGTTTTTCAGTGACATGTGATTTCTAGTAAAGATATTCAGGTGGCTCAGCTCGTCATCTATTAATTTGTCGGTTAGAGGTGTGTGTCGGTTAAAGGGCAAAAGAAAGTTGTAACGTACACTATTTTTATTTTAAATCATTTTATTTTTCATTTTCACGGCATCAAATCTTTTCAAAAACTTCACACCTAACCATAGATATGAAGTTTTAATGCCCTTCAAATTCAAATTCACAGATATGCCTGATATTTGTTATTTTACATGCACTTGAAGGTGACAATTCACTTTGACAAAAACACCAGAGAACAGGGTAAAAAAAAAATGCCACCAAAAAAAACATTTGCAGCCTCTTAATTTGAAGGAGGAATTTTCCACACGTTCCTTTAATTTAACAGCTTTGACCTATGTATTATCAGTGTCTGTCAGCACTTGGCAGATTACAGGAAAAATCCATTTGAAGATGACAAACCTGAAGTAAATGGCACCAAACCCGTAATTACATATGCCCCAAGACGTTTCTAAGAGTGGTTTCAAGATACCACTCCCACTCGTATCCAAATTTCAACTGATTATTAAGCACTTGTTATTTCCCTGTTTTCATCATAAGGCTATAAAATGTCAAGGTGGTATTTAGCATTTGTCAGAAATGATTCTCCGAAGATTTACTTTGATTAGCTTCAGCAAACACTCAAAGGCTTTTTCACCTTAGCCATTTGCAAACGGATACTCCACGACAGAACTGATTTGCGCTAATCCTGCTGCCAATTAGGAGATAGTCACTTTTCAAATGTCGCCCCAGAAGATTAGACGACCCAGTACTATTAGGTGCATATTTAACGTTTACTCTGTTAGCATGTGTGGTGTTTAATGAGTACAGTGGTGGAGGAAGTTCTCAATTGTCTACGTAAGTAAAAGTACAGATAAATGCGTAGAAATGTACTGAAGTAAAAGTATGACTTTGAAGTGAAATTATTAATTGCTTTTAAATGTACTTTAAGTATTAAAAAAAAGTATTTGAGACAGCTTTAAAAACTAATTAATATTATATGGAGTGTTTTTATTAATAAAAAAGATTGGTTGGATGATAATTAAGAGGGATTAAAAATGTGATATCAAAGTCACATAAGGACTGTATCTTTGTAGCTCAACAGAACATGAGTAAAAGTATTGTTCTTTAATCAGTCTGATCCATGTTGGTCCAAGAACTTGTGCAAAAGCCAAACACACACAGTTTTTCTTCAAATCCTCATTGTTTGATATGATGCGTCCACTGTGGTGTGTAATGATGAATTTTATTGTGAAAAGCTCTGTGTGTCCTCCACATGGCTCCACACAGAGAGGCCTGAACCAGGTTTTGACATGTTCAGAGCATCCTTTATGACTAAGATGGCTGGAGATCTTATTCAGCCATTATGCCACTAAATACGCTAAAGTTCACCTGTATGTGTCTGTTTAATAGTTTCACAGATCAGAGAGAGATGCTGCGTTCAAGTGTGCTTCGAAAAAGAAAGCGCGATAGGTTTATGTAAATAGCCATGTAGCGCTTTAACATTTAATTTAAGGTGTTGCACATTTAAACTGTAGTGGAGTCAGGGTTGCCAGGTCCAAGAAATGAAACCAGCCCAATGACCTCTCAAAACCCGCCCAAAAATGAGAAAAGTAGCCCAATTCTTAAACGTCTTTAAAAGTTTTTTTCTGCAACAAACAATTAAATAGTTGTAATAGTGTCTATCAAACAACAGTTAAACAGGTAAATACATCCCTTTTTAAACCTTTTTTCAATTATTCTGCCATATTTACTAATTTCTCTTCTTGCTGGTCTGCTCAACACACATTATCATTAACCAACACTGCAAAAGAACACGTTTTTCCAACTCCCATCCCTTTCGATATTTTTTCCCATATTTTCCCCATTTACCTGACATTTTTCTTTTTCTCCCTCAGACCCTCAGCAAGCTTCCTTATGACTTATATTAGGCATGTCCTGAAAAGAGGAGTGACCTTACGGCGTGACTCACGTGCAAACACTTCAGACACCAGCAGGCTCCAGCGGTTGCCAGGTTTTCCTATCCAGAATAAGTACCTTCTCGAGTATTCTAAATGTGAAATATTTCGTGGCCACATTACATTTTGAAATCAGCCCAAGAAAACCGCAACCTTGTATTTTCTCCCGCAACTTCATTTTCAAAGAAGCCCAATTGTGCGGGAAAACCGCAACCCTGGCAACACTGAGTGGAGTAGAAAGGACACATATTTGCTTTAAAATGTATCAGAGTAAAAGTCACAGTACCGTACTGGGGTATTTGTTCTTTGTTACGTTCCACCACTGACATTATAGAGTGACTATAGAGTGAGACTGAAATGCATGTTCTGATGTTCACCTAAACGTTGTATTTAATGTTTAGTCTTACAAAAGGGATTAACTTAGGGCTTGACCAGCATTTAGAAAATACTGACTCCATAATATTTCCTCTTCTATCAGATATTTGATGCTTCAGCGATTCCGTCACACTGTGCAACTCACAGCCACCAATTTCATTTCATTTCATCAGGACTAATGAGACTGATACCTCATACATGTGAGAAGATATTAGGGAACATTTTTAATTCACACTCCACAGCTCTAGTCTGACACCGGTGACTAAAGATCCGGTTTGTTCACACTTGGTGAAGGACATGTCAATCAAACAAAAATGATGGTTATTAATTAATATCTGGAGGTCCTGGCCAGCCTCTGTTTAGAATCCACCGTCCTGTTTGTCTGATACAGCTGAAAAGAAAGAGTACGAATTGTATCTGAAGACAAAAAAATAAATAACTCGTGACATTTCAGTGACGTTCTTTTTTCGGATTTGTCAGTCTTTGTTTCTTTCTTTGATGGCATTTATTAACAAAACAAGACTGACGCTTCATGGATTCCGTTGACTAATGAGTAAAGCACAGGCTTGCGCTGAGCAATTACAAATCCATTGTCATCCTAATCCCTGGAGTCATTGCACCTTTTATTCGACACTGGTTTATGATCCATTTAATTATCTCCTTTTCAAATGAGATCACCAGGGGGCAATTGTCTCCTGGCCTCCAAGAATGACTTTCAGTATTTCCACTTGGTAATAATCACAGAGCATGTCAAGCAATCAAAATGGTGACAAATTATCTGTCTGTCAACAATAACCAGGAGCCATAAGGCCACTGATCTTTCCCATCCCTTTGTGTTATAGTCCAGCACTGCTCACACCCAAATGCTTTAGCATGTACGGCTACTCATACATAACCAGACACAAGCACATCTGACGTACATATAACGTTAAATTGATGCACACTATACAGCTTCTTTTTTTCTTTTTTCTTTTTTTTTCTTGTTTTATCTTCTTGGTCCAGTTGGTCAGCTGGGATCAAACCCACAATCCTCTTGCTGTGAAGCTGCCCCTGTGCACCCCAGCTAACAGGGTATGTCACTGAAATGAAAAAGAAAGTTATGTGGCCATAAAGACTACTCTAAAAAGTGACAGAAAGCATGACAGATTTGTAATGGAAAACCCCTGTCATTATTTAAGATTGCAGACATTTGAATATAAACATACAATTCAAATGGTTTGACATATAATGTGCCTAAACTTGAATAATGTTGTATTGGCTTCATCTTCTGTGTAAACATCACAACATATGATTGTGAATGTATGTCTGTAACCTTCTGACAGTCCGGTGACCCGAGGCTGTTTTCCAATTAGTTTCTTCAAGCTATTCCCTGAGACACTAGGACTTAACTTGAAGGTCTGACCATCAACCGTGATCTGCATAGCTCATATATGTCCAACAGTGACCAACAGGAACATCTGGATTTTATTTGTATTTAGAGATAATGAGACAAAAAAAACGTTTACAACAGGATAGACAAATAAGTTCCAAGCTTGAGCCCATGAGCAGCTGTCAATGTGCAAGACAAATTTATATAATTCATGATTGCAACACAGGTTTGTTTTCAGTCGCTGTCAGCGTTTAATAGAAGTGTAGTGATTTACATGGCACTGAGCAGCACCTTGAAGGCATACCCAATGCATAACGGAAGCCTACTTAAAACGAACTTCACGACGTCACAAATATGGCCGCCCTTTATCACCAGCCATCACTGTAAATTATGATGGAATAAGATTGATAAAACTGATTTACAAAGTGTCATATAATAAAAACACGAGAATGAGCATTCTGAGGTGAACTATGTGGAAAACATCATGAGCACAACGCTGTATATGACTCTAAAACTGATCAAATCTCAAATTCATTGCCCATTCATTACTCATTTCATTAATGCTCAAATGTACAAAAAACTGCATGGAGCTGGAAAACAATGGAAAATGCTAGAAAATCTTGGAAAATCTTGAAAAATGCTGCAACAGGGTCAGGTACTGAGGGTTTCATGATTATAAAAGCAGTGTTCACCTTCTTCTAACCTTTATTAAGAAGAATGTGAACACTGCTTTTTTATTAATATTAAAATATACCAAAAAAACTGCATGGAGCTGGAAAACGCTGGAAAATGTTGGAAAATGCTGCAACAGTCAGTGTCAGGTACTGAGAGTCAAATTAATATAAAAGCAGTGTTCACCTTTTCTTTTGAAGTATATTGAGCACCCTTCAGACCTGACACTAAAATCTCACCAAGTGACCAAAGCCAGAGTGGTTAGCCTTAATGCAACATGTCTATGGAGGTTCTCAGTCATCCAGGACATATCCAAGAAAAGGCTTCGACAAAGCATCTGGACGGAGGTTGGAAGGTCAAGATATTTCCATCCAGATGCTTTATTGAAACCTTTTCTTTAATTCAACATGTGTGAAATGGATAAATGTGTCCTGAATGAAAAGTTTTAAGAGGCTTGGGTCTTTATGTTTTCAGATCTCGGTGGAAGTGTGGATAATCCTAGCTTGAAACCTCATGATAGCCATAGTACTGGTGTCTTAATAAAAGCAAAAAAAAAAAAAAAATCTTCTTTTCTTAATACGATCAAATAAATGGTCAGAAAAGTGATGTTTGCATATGAAGCAAAAATGTGAGAACTGATGTGAATTTGACCAGCTGACCAGTTCTTTCCACATAGCTCGAATATGGATTTAAATGGAAGAAATGTGCCCAGAAAGACCTGATCTGAGAGAAGAAATTAGAATTCTGTGGACGTGAAAATGGTATGCATCCTGGCTTGCATTGAGTGGACTCCTACATCAGTGACATTGTGTTTGTGTTCTTTGTTTTTTTTGCCAAAGTATTAACCGTATGAGCAGTCATTGAATTGAAGCTAATTCCAATGGTATTTCTTAATAAAAGTATGTAATTGAGGGGTGCAGTGAAAGAGTGGTAACGGATCTAATGCAGTCTTTAGAGGGTGCACGTAAATACAACACTTAGCATTAGCTACATGAGTCTAAATGGAGAGGTCAGATAAAAATGCAAGGTCTGAAGAGAAACCTGAGGAATCTGGTCTACAACAGCAACCAAAAGATTACGTTTTTCATTACCTCTTTAAAAGAACTATCAGACAACAGCTGGAACTCTTGAATCAAGTGTGGTATTTATGAATTTCTATACGTTTGATTGGGAGCCCAGATGCATGATGGTAGAGCAGCCACTTCAGGAGACAATGAGCTGATTAGCTCCGCTTTATGTCCGGAAGCATTCGACACAAGCGTGCAAAACGGTGGGGAACAAAAAGGTACATTTTCATTTCCATTGTCAGCTCCATCATGTGTAGGAGAGCTCTGATTTGAAAGGCTCGGGTCATTCACGCTGACGGCGCTGCTTTGATTTAAACGCTTGCCTGACGAGTGTGTTTTCGCAGAAGGATTTTTTTTTATTGTCAGATGAAGCAAAACAATAAACAGCACAAAGGACAGCAAATAAACACATGAACGCTATAAATAAACACAAGAAAGACGAGTTAATGAAAATGTGTCCCAAAGATGTGTGATGGGTTTATTTGGTGTCGCTGAGGTCGGACATTTTTGATTAATGAACTGGCCCTGAGCTGTGAGGGTAGTTCTGGTTGACCTCACACAAACTAATCAGAATGCTGTCACTCAAACTGGTGGTGTTGGGTTTAATGTACCTCAGTAACTTCTGGCGTCCGTGGCCTTGTTGGAACTTGTACTTCTATTGAAATTTAAAGAAGTAAATGGATAAAGTGTAAAATGTGGTATGGAGTATTTAGAAGAGTTTATGAAAGGTCCCAATAGACACTTCCACAAGCAAACTCACATTCTGAGACATGTGGAAACAAAAGCTGCAGTTATAGGCGTTAAAATAGACACTTGAGTACAGTGGCCCTGAAATGACAATGACAAATAACAAAGCACAAATATAAATAGTAAAGGGCAAAAACAAACAAAACACAAAAAAAGAAAATCGATAAATCAATCAGTTAAAAAAAAGTGGGTTTAAATTGCTACTTCCTGTTTTCGGTTAAGGAAGTGGGTCTGATCAGGCACAAAAGTCCTACCATTTCTTTTTTCTGGTTTTCATTTTGTGTTTCGTAAGTAGTGTCACAATATTTTTGTGTGTTTCAGATTGTTTGGAATTTTGAAATTTGTTTTTGCCCTTCTTTATTATAATTTTTTGCACTTCTTTTATGATTAGTTTTGCGTTTTGTAATTGGTTTTGTGTGAGTTTGCAGTTTGTTTTTGCATTAAGTATAGAAGAACATAATATAGATTTTTTTTCCATTGCATTTTCATTATTTGGTCTATAAAATCACTGAAAATATAAAGGAAATATGACTGTTTTGGAGGGACTTTCTATGAAGCTGGTGCCCAAAATCAAATACTGACCTATAAATAAATAAACAAATAAGAATAAAGCAAATGTCTTCTCAAGTTCTGTTGGCTGCATGAACAACAATATAAATCTAGGCCAAATTTTACAGTTATTATTACAGTTTTAATCCTATAATGAATATTTTTGATTGAACATTTTGCACAAGCTTACTGCTAACAGAGGTTTTTTGGAATTAGTTCTCCAGTAAATGTATTTTATATGGTCTTTATTATAAAACAACCGCTGCATCATTAAAATCAACAAGGACTTTATGGAACTGTTGTTTTTGTTACATGCAATCATTGTAATGAAATGCAAGAAAGACCATTACAGAGCACTATTACTGTGAATAACTTGTCTATTGCCCTCATGTGCATTTATAATCACTTAACACAACTTTAATCAAGACTTGGCCTTTAATGGAAGACTTGCGGATGTTAATTTTATGTTAATGCATATGCCATATTTACGTATTCCCATTAAGTTAATGTTTAATTTGAACAGGTGGCTCAGGGTATATTTAGCATTTCACCCTATGGCTGTTTTATACAGAATGTACAAATGAAGAAAGGCAGATATAAGTACACTTTATCAGAAGAATTCAACATTCTCACAGCAGGTAAATTAAAAGTTTTTCACCACCTGTAGGTGCCTGCACAACATGATAGACGCTATACTGAACAAACTGGACCATCCCCTGCAGTTGGCTTTTTGAACAAAAAAACAACTGAATTTCCCCTTAGAGTGTAATAACGTTTTTTTAAATTTAAATGGACTTTGAATAAATCTATTTTATATCATCTGAAAGGGAACAGTTTGGTTTTTATTTTTGTTTTCGGACAAATATACATTTCTATTTCTATTGGTGCATACTTTGCATGCTTACAGGAAATAGTATCTGCACACATATACTTACAGACTTACAGATAAACAAATAAAGTGCACAAAATAAACACAAGCATTTAAATCAAATATCTCACTTTGACCTTTTGACATAAGTGCATTTAATCCAAAATCAAGAAAAAGTAACAAGACTTCAAGACTATTCATGACTATTCTTTAGTTTATTGTTTTAAATTGGAAGAGAGAAGTAGCCCATTTTAATTCTTTGGGACAGCTTTTCCACAGATTCAACTCCAACTGTATCATAAACAATTTCTCTTCACATTCACATACTTATTTGAGTTTTTTGTTTTTTTTAACATGTCCATTCCTTTGAGTTCATAAGTAGTCTCGAATGGTTTAAAGGACTATCTGCTGCTTGACTTTGAACATACATTTTCGCAGTATTCAATTCTACTAAATCATACAATTTTAATGTTTTTTAGCTTAATAAACAGTGGGTTTGTTAGTTGTTTCTAAGTTGGTATTAGTTTTACATGTATTTCTCCATATCTCTATGCAGTATGCAGTTCCATTCGCTCCATCGCGTCAATGGTTCAAAGGGGACTGCTGGGGTCGGGTCATGAGCACAGAAGGGTCAAGCGTATCCAGGTCGAGGTTGTGACATCAAGCTAGGGTTGAAGTGTCCACTGTAAAAGACGACTTCCCCAGAGGGAGAGTGGGTCACGGAGCGCTCTCTCAGCACGTGCTCACTCAGACTCTCACTCGCTTGGTTTCCCCGTCTGTTTGTCATTTCTAGATTTGATGTGCTGTTAACGCCTTTTCTTCTCACACTATTCGTACCTGTTAATCCCACGACCAGCAAACGTTTTCACACCTGTCCACACCGAGGTCTGCTCTAAGAACTCACACATTGTCAAGCAGTATTCATTAGTTTACGTAACTTTTGGTTTCAGTGTAATGTCAGACTTTCCTTGACGCAGCGGCTCATTTCCCAGATTAACGGTGGAAATGCAATAATCAGACTGGCATAAAGTCGACATTTTATTGTTATACTATTAATATAGACTACAAACAGCTGAAACTTCAAATCCACTGTTTAGAATCACTCATAAGGTAACAGTCAGCTGCACAGGAGTTATCAGCAGTAGAGTAGCAATAAAAATAGAGCCATCCATAATATAAAACAATGTAATCTCTGTATTTTATGTGTTTTTAAACTTAATGACATCCATTTTGCTCATTTACTTCCTCTTTTCGGTCTTCTTTGTGTGTTTTTTGTTTTGTTTTGTTTTTTTTCCCCTGACTTCCTGGATTTGGTTTGAAAGTTTGAACTAAACTCACTTTCACACTGCAATAGAACCGGACTTTCATGAACACTTGAAGATTTAGTTCGAACCAAACAGAAAATGTCAGGATTATCTGATTATTTATATGATGCAGATACATATACACTCATCAACCTGAGCGAGAACTTCCTGGTATCCTTTTTTAACATTTTAACGTACTGTAACTGTGTTTGCTTTTCCAGCTGCAGACAGAAAAGCTCCAGAAGACCATCAGCCACTCTCTCCCATCTCTGGAAGAACTTTATATTTCCCACTGCCTCAAAAAGCAATAAACATTTTACAGAACCCATCTCACCTCGGACATTCTTCGTTTGAACTGTTGCCTTTAGGCAGATGATACAGTACAATTAAAACAGGAACAAAACATTTTTTTTTTAAATGCTATCGTCATCTTAAACGCTGCCATAATTTGAATCTTTTATGTACAATATTTGAACTTTTTTTGTGCAATTTTAGGGAGCTGTCAAACACCTAAATGTGCTTACTTCCTCGATCTTTTTACCTTTTTAAACAGTACTTGTATTTATTTACACCTTTTGTATTGATTCACAACACAGTGGATTGAATTTAATTTCGTTGTATGTTGTACAATGACAATAAAGTTATTTCAAGTTATTTTATTATTTGATTAAGCTTTGGTGAACCACAAATACATCTCTCTCTATTCTTTTGCTTTTATGAAATATTAAAGTCCAATAGGAGGGGATTAAAGGCTCCCATTTCAGGCCTGGAGCCAGCCTTCAGGCAGTTACAGAGAAGCTAATGTTGTGCTGTAAAAGAAGTAAGAGTTGCACCCAAATTTTTCACCTTTTTGATCATTCTAAATTTTTCTTTCCAGCTTTAATAAACTACTCATTTGCTTTTCTCCGTCACCAGAGATTTCTCGAGCCAGTCTAGCGTCTGATACCCCTTTTCAGCTCAATTAACCGAGACAATTGCATTTTCTACGTGTAACACTAATAACAACTCAATAATCCTCCCTGGTAATAATATTCACATCTGATCCTCATCTCTGAATGTGTAAAAAAGGTGCGTTATTAATCGAATCGTCACTTCTGAGCCCCGAACGCTGCAAAGGCGAGGGACCGCTCATGCATCTGTTTAACTGCTTCCACCCTCCACGTCCTTAAAGAGCACTTTTCATCACATTACAAACAATGGCAGGTGAGAGAGAGCCGCGTGAGAGGACTTAAGGATAAAGAGATGTTACGGATTCTTTTTGTGTCTGTGTTTGGCAGATGTTTGCTGTTTTTGGCCCAAATGTTTCTGCCCTACATTTATCAAAGAAATAATCAAACTCGAGTGGTTGTTTGTTATTGTTGGGCCGTACAAATGTCAAGTCGGTGACGTTTTTGTCTGCGCAGATGTCCGCTTTGTCACCCGGCCCGGATAAAAAAGACAGTAATTGAATAGCGACCTTAGCTGACACTTGAAGGTAAAAGTGATTGTGTTCCCGTTTCGTCAGGAAGACCAGGGTAGAATGTGACGGAGGGTTATCCTGCTGAGACACAGTGGCGGTAACTCACAAACAGAATTGGTGTTTGAAAAGTAGGACGGGTGACAATAGATCTTTTGAATTGAATTGAATAAACTTTATTGTCTGCTGTTTGTAAACCAAAGCAGAAATGTGTCTTTGGCTTGAAAAATACGCACACACTCACAATCCGTAGAAGCATTAAATACCAGGACACAAAAGAAGTTGAGGGATGATTTAGGAGAAGTCTCTATGATGGTTTTGATTGGTTGAGCTTTATAATTGCAAGTGGGACTTTTTATAGGTGTTTGTGAGCACATAGAAGTCTGTGCCTGAGTCCTGAAGGAAAAGCTGAAAGTGCTGAGAGAGAGGATGGCTATAATCATGTAGAATTTTGTGTCTAAGGCGATGAATTGCTTTACTGAGATGCTGAGACAGTAAGTTTGCTACTTATCTTGTCTATTCTGAACAGTTTTGATTTATTTTAACGCTTAAATGGCCAAACCAGGAAAAACGCCAGAGTTTACGCAACAGAAAAGTGTTTGGTGTGCTTTTGTATAGCTTGGCTTCTTAGTATTTAAAAGTGGTGACCTGAAAAGTGGTGATTCTTTTTATTTTTTATAAGTTTTCCATTCTTTTCTATATATTTGTCTTTTTATTATTTGGTGTTATATTAAATTTGACTTTTGTATGTTTCTTGCACTACATTTCTGATGTCTGTAATTGAAAAAACCTAATAAAAATGTAAAAAATAAATAAATAAAAAAATGTGGTGACCTGCTCTACCTCAGGCCGTTCAGTGTAAGTTTTGAATTGGCAGTCTGATAATGAGTTAGTGTTTCTGCTGCTATTCAGACCCAGTTCTTTCATTTTAGTCGTGTTCAGCAGGAAATTGCTATCATCTAAACATTTGGTGAGTTCAGCCACTTTTTAAGTTACATCAATCGCTGCAAAAAAACAAACAAAAAAAAAAACACAATTATGTAATGTGCAAGAAGCTGATCTTGTTAAAACTAAAAGGATCTATAGATGGTTGAAATAATATTGTGTTTAAAAGGAACACATGATAGAAAACTGAACTGTCACTTCTCCAAATTACAAAAATTACAGTTTCTCAACATTTTTTTAGGGTTAAGGCTTGTGTCAAAGGTCAAACTCAGGCTCTGAAGGCATGTGCATCCTTTTGTCATGACTCACACTGGTTGTTTTAATGTTAGCCTTCTCAATATTGACCATTGGTTTTGTTCATAATTGAAAGGCTAATCTAAAAGGCTTAAAGCAGCAACGATATTGAGCTTATCTTTGCTAAATCCTGCAAAACCTTTCACCCAAAGCCAATCAGATAGTATTCCTTGCATCTTTTCAACACACCAGAAATCCATTAGAAATAGTTCATTTTCTGTGGATTTATTCAGGTCAATAGAGTTTTTACCTTGTAATCTTCCCAACAAAGACTGTATTATGTTGCTAAGCTATTAATAGATGCACATAAGACATGGTTTATTCATGGTTTATCAAAGAATGTGTTACAGCGGGAGAGGGAATAGGACCAGACAGCAGCCCATCTGTACAGACAGGCTTTCATACACAGATATAGGCCTGTAACAGGGCTATAGGTGTGAGCGAGTGAGATTGACAGCACTGGCTCCACTGATTACATGACTGTCAAATAAAAACACAACTTTGACAGAAACAGATTTGATTATTGTGACTCGATTCTGAATGAACAAGGCTGTGAAGTTCAGCGACAAATTACTTGGCATTATCTCACAAAAAATATAACTTTATTCTTTTTCCTCGATGTATCCTCCAGGGTTGAATGCTTTAATATTTTGTCTTAAATCTCTCATGCAACCCTGACTACTTTTTTGTGTAAGCAGCAAAATAAGGAAATAGAAAATCCTTTCACTTGGATATCTTTTACATCACATCACTTTGATTTTCCTCCTTTTATCATTCAGTTTCACGCACCATTTTGGGAATTCTCTTTAATTTGTGCCACTTTGTCCTCATTTTAAGCCCCATTTTAGCCGCTTTAAAATGGCAGCCCCTCTTAGGTGTCATTTTAAATATTTTGATTCAACACTTTATTTTCATTGGTATAAATAACAACAAGATTAAATTAGAGCATCAATCCAAAACACATAGAAACGTTATTTAGTGCAAACATTAAAACATGAACAGAAATAAGACGTTACAAAGTGCAACTAAGTCCTTTTCACGGCTTTCTCAGACTGCGATGGGGTAGATTGAGACGGGGCAGGATTATTGTAGATGTGTGGGGTATGGAGCACAGTGTGTTGGTCCTCTTGGTGCAGGAGGTGTACACCGTGGAGATCTCCCATGATTCCCTGCTGTTTCTACCACCCTCTGGATCTCCTGCTGATTGTACAGTGGCATTCCTCACTATTAGATATCTTTAGAATAGTTTAGTGCCTTTTGTCTTTATTGATTCCTGTGCAAAGTCCTCCAAAATTTGACCTAACTAATATATCAGAAGGCCAAATAAAACATGACGCGCAAAGGGCTGCATTTGGCCTTGAGTTGTGTGGTTTAAGTAAAAGCAGGAATCATACTTACCCATAATTCACCTGACTTCCTCACTTCCTTCGCTCAAAGCACACTTTTTCCCCTCACAGTAATGGTGTTCACATATTCATATGCAGTTATATCACATTATAAGCTCACTTTCTCCTGTCTTTTGACCCCGACGAGGCTGTTACACTCTAATGTTTATGCATACAGCTACTTCGGCCGCTTTTAGAGCTGGAGTTGTTGCTCTGACTCCCCTTCCTGCTCATTTGCATATCTGCGATGCACGTGCATGTCTAATCGAAGTAATCCGTAAAATATGGAACAAGTGAGTCCGTTTGGCCGCTCTGTTAATGTCATTAGCTACGGTCATAAACCGAATTAGCATATAATGCAAATAATCCAGCAATCATCAAAGAGAGATTAGCACGAAAATGTCCAACAGACAAACGGCCGCAGCGCTTGATGAAGTCAGGCGTGTGATTACAGCAAAAACCAGAGCTGGACTGCAATCCCCCACAGGCTCAGCACAGGATTAAGACTTCCACTTTTAAAACCATGAAGAGAGAGAAAATGGATCGAGCTGGATTAGTATGTGCTTTGGATTATCCTTCATCAGAGGTGTTGTGCACAGTCAGTGTTTTAAAGAGATTTGAAGTTTGACTCAAATGAACTCCAGTCATTGCCAGTAGGGGCAGTATACCGCAGAGTGAACCGAAAGAAACCAAAAGAAGTATACAACAAGGTCTCTTTTTATGAGGTAAATAGAGCCAGCAAAAACACAACAGAGTCAGTGTGACGGAGAGGAATGATCATCCTTAAGATTGCAAAGGATTACTGGCCACTTTCTTTCTCCCTCAGTATTTAGGTGTGCTAAATCCAGCTGAATGTTTCACCCAGCGCTACCTTCACAAGCACAGTCAATACAATCCAGGCCCAGATCCTGAGAGGAAAGCTTAAGAAGATGGGAGTGGATCCTCTTTTCATCTCATATATATCTGTGTAGTAAAACTGAATGGAAAATCAAAGAGAAGTCATTCATCATACAGTATTGCTAAACACACACACACACCAAAAGGATGTTTCCTAATTAACCTGAAGCCCGTTTGGCATTTTGGAGGCTGACAAGTTCATTTCGATGCATTTCAGAGTTTAATTACAGAAATATGAAACAGATGTTGGACCTTTTTCACTCTGACTGGTTACGACCCGGACAGTGACCCGAAAATCTGATTGTTCTCAGCTATACACACTGTACTTGTGAATGCTTACAGCAGTCTCTACTCAGAACAAAGACAGTTATTAGTGCTGACAATTTCCTGGAGATATTTTTCCTGATCAGCTTTATTCTAGTTTTTAAATAAACACACATTATATTTTACAAATATCTACAAGACCCATTATAATTTTGTTTCTTTCCAGTTTTTTTTCCATCTTTTTTTTTTTTTTTTGGCAGAATTATTTGTTTGTTTGTTTGTTTGGGCTTTTTTTCAGAAGACAATTCAAAATTTCTGCTTACCTCTCTCGATGGTTGAATTGATCGGTTCGGAATCTGTTTTGAAGACTGTTGCAGGAGAAATGTGATGTTTATTCAAGGGTACAACGGCTTGCTCTCCAGCGCATAAGCCTGAATAAAATGAAATCCCCAAGGATCCGAGGAGGCGTAGGAGGGGCTATTCTATTGAAAAAGCAACTGTAAATAATTTGCCAGTAAATCAATCAAAACAGGGGCATTGAATAACAGTAATAACACCCAGAACTGCTTACTACAGAACACTATACTAAACTGCCGACAGTCTTTATAAACTAAACCACATGTTAGAGGTCACCAACCCCATAAAAACAGCATAGCAACCTCTCCTGCTTTTATTGTATTAAAAAAGGTAAAGCTGGACCAATTTTCCACAATGAAATACTAATACATGACATTAAACAACAGACACACAGATATTGTACACTATTTGTACACAATAAGCATGTACATTTTTATATATATGTCAGTACTTTTTGAGAGTGACATTTCTTTTTTTTTAGAGAGATTTTTTTTTTCTTTATTTCTTTGTTATTTTTAAAATGCTTGTTTATTTTTACTGAGGTGTTTTACATTCTGCCGTACTGTATTTTGATATTTATTTTTATTTATTATATTTCTGTTATCTTTTATCTTTCATTTTGTCATGTCTGGAACAAAAAGATTTTCCCTTTTGAGATAAATAAAGGATGATTCTGACTCTGATAAACCAAGATATCCAGTGCTGGAATAGACACTTTCTATGCATTGGTCGTCATCACTTCCATTGTCCTTGTTGACATCAGTGTAGACCAATGGGATTGTCCCTTATTCAAACGCAAGCATGTGATTGGCCAAAACTTTCGGTATGTGCTAAACTAACTAACTCTATTAAAATCCTTCATAATAAAGGCTATAGGAGAAGGTCTGGCTTCAGTTACATACAAAATTGAGAAAATGCATCTTTACATTGAAAACTTACCAATTATTTCTGTCAAAGTTAAGTTTAGATAACCTTTAAATTAAAGCTAAAACCCACATAAGACAAAACAAACAACTTTCATTCAATAATCTTTCATAAAATAGATTGAAACTTATGTATTAGATCATGAAAAAATAGAAAATAGAAGAGCAGAAAAAAAATGACATATTCAAGGTAAGGCCATCTTTTCAACGTGTCAGAATAAAAGAGACAGTGATAACAGACATTTCTGTTGTCGGGCTGTCTACGTGCTGTTGGCATGACCTCACTTGGCCTCCGCAGACCCTCGAGGCGAAGATCACCTCCACAGCACAGACAATTATTCATGCACTGAATCAGAAACCAGACAGCACTTCAATCAAAACCCAACCCAGCTGCAATTTGTGCCTTTGAAGAATTATGACGCTATCACACATAACGAGACAGATGAGACCACGGATCTGAAGATGACACTTTACGCAAATGATTGTCAGGGCATGTGTCGTGAGTTCTGTTCAAAAAGATAGATTTAATAGAGTTTGAAAAAGGGTTGGGGAAGCATTTAATCTTTTTGCATGTTTGACAAACTCAGGTGAGAGATCCTGAAGTTGGAAGAGCGCTCTCTAACTTTCTCTAGAAGCCGGTTTAGTGTAAGTCTTTTAGAGAGAAATACTGGCACTAAGCTAAGCCTTAGATAATCCTCCACCTGAAGTATTTCTGATTGGAGTTGGATTAACTCTAAGTGTTGTAAAGCAGGAATCTCCAACCACCGGGCCGTGGGCCATTTTAGGGACGTGAATCATTTCAAACCGGGCCACACTGACAAAGTAAAAAGATTTATTATATTTCCATTTTATAAAAAAAAGGAGCCTCTTTCTTTCATTTGACTCACTCTGTTTTTCTAATCACATATGTTAAATAAAATACTCACAAAATACTAAAAAGTGTTTGCCACCTTCCTGATTTTTTTTTTTTTTTCCTGCATATTTGCTCAAAAACGTCAGATCATCCAACAAATTTAAGAGCTAGACAAAGAAAACTCAAGTAAACACAAAATGCAGTTTTGAAGTGATAAGTGAAGGAAAAAAAATCTGAACCTACATGGTACTTTTTTATGCTACTTTTGTGTGTGAAAAAGTAATTGCCACCTAAATCTAACTGGTTGTGCCACCAGGTTTTTTTTTTTACCTTCATAAATAAAATCATCACTTCAAAACTGCATTTTGTATTTATTTTAGTTATCTTTGTCTAAAATAATAATATTTTTTTATTTTTAATAAAAGATCATTTGAAACATTTAAGTGTGACAAATGTGCAAAAAAATAAAAGATATCAGGAAGGGAATGGGGAATCAATCAGGAAGATACTATTATCATCTCAGATTAAAAAGAGAAAAAGTGATGCAGAATGCAGAACTTTGAACAAGCTATGGACTTCTAAGTATTTTTTAATAAGTCAAAGGTACTGCTGTGTGCTCAGTCTGCAGGGAGAGTGACACTGTGTTTAAGGATTACAATTTATACGCCATTTAGAGACCGAGCATGACGACAAATACAAGCACTTGACGGGCACGGATCAGGATCACGTATTTGAGGCATTGTTGGTAAGTTGCAAAAACATCAGGGACTTTTTACAAAGATTCACTCAAAGGCCAGTAATTGAGTCGTAATGACCATCTTCGTCATATTCAAAGCTGCCTTAATGCACAGACTAGCCTGGGCTAAAGCTCAGGGCCACCTTTTTTTTTCTCACCATAATATACGATAATTAATGTATAACACAAAAAAAAAAAAAAAATAAGGGATTGCAAAGTGGGATTTGAAGCCATTGGCACAAAAAATGTAAGTCTCTTTGCAAATTAGTGTCAACAATAATGGGCCAATAACACTCTCTACACTCACTTTTTCATCACTTTTCATAAACTGCATGTGTTCTGCCAGGTTAGGGTAGACAGGTGTTTGTGTTAGTGAGGGGCAGCTTTAATAGACTGCTAAATGTGGATTATGATGGTCCAGGCTTTGTTCAGAAGCTGCAGTACAAAGGGAAAGTGTGATTATACTGTTATCATTAGTGTTTCTGCAGGTTTTTTGGCCTTACTTTGGTCTTTATGAGTGATTTTAGAACAAAATGGAGTGGACTGTGTTGAATATACAGGATATATTACGTGTTATGTGTTTTTATTGAGCAGCAGTGAGTTTAATGTGTTGGTCCAGCCCTCCACTAGAGTTCTACCCACCCCTGCACTAGATGGTGCTGTCAGCCCAATTTCTAAAAAAGGCCTTTTACCTCCTCCTTAATATTCCAACTGTTATTATTCTTAATATTAATGCAGTTTTTTTAAAAATAAAGTTATAATTAAGCAACAAAAGACATTCTTTTATTCTTCTTTCTATTTAGATATATCAACTTTTATACTGCACTACTTGGATTTCTTGGAAGTACATTTTCTAGTATGCAATCTGGAACTGTACTAGAATACTTCATTCCTACCAACCTGATGTTGCAGGCTATTATCGTTCTGTTGTGAAAAGTTATGAATAAAAGAATAACAGTATTGTATAACACTGCATACACAGCGTGGGTATAGTATATGTTTGTAAGTCAAGTGTTTACTGAGGCTGAGGTGGGATCTACATATCGTGAGGAATATTAAAGAGATGTTAATGCATTGTTGCCCTCTGCTGGACACTGGAGGTGGTCACATGACAACTGCACGATATTTTAGACATATTTAATATCATTCATGTTAATATAACCTTGGGGGAAACAACACTGTCTAGAAACAATGATTAAAGTCAAATTAAAGATATGGGGTTCATATTGCACTGAATCTTAGACTGCTTTGTTCACATTTGGTCATTGATTTCAGTTCATTTTAAATCTTGTTATTCTGAACTGAGCTGTCATTTTGATTCCTAGCAGTCACATCTCCATTCAAATATCAATGGTCTCGCCAAAATAAAATAAAAAGAGTTGAAGATGAAAGACAACCATAGCCATCGATTTAAAGCCGGCTTTAAAGTCAGATTAAAGGCTCCATTTTGAGTATTGTTGCTGTTTTTCTACTATTTTCTAAACATATGATTAGAGACTTCAGTTATAACAGTCCTTATGTTATGACAATATTTGGAGCGTTACAGGAAAAGTCAGGTCAGTTTCTATTTGTCAAATGGGGAACATAATATCCCAAAAAAGTGTTCTAAACTATATCTGTAACCTCTGTGTATCTGGTTCCAGCTTTGGTTACTCCGTTGATTGGAGAATATAGAGTTTATCCAAACAAAATGAAGCAAAATGAAGCTTGTCTTGTTCCTGGAGAAACATAATCCAAGAATAAGTATTGACATCTCCAAAACCTGAGCTCTTGTGGGGTGTTCCCGGTCTGCAGTGGTCAGCATTTATCGAAAATGGCACAAATTGCTAAAAAAAAAAAAGTTAATGCTGGATCTGACAGAAAGTTGTCAGAATATTATAATCTGGATGTAAAGTGAATGCCTCCCTTGGCTAATTAGTTTTTATTATTTATTTATTTATTTATTTATTATTTATTTATTTGTTTATATTTGTGTGTGCTTTGGTTTTCTTCAATTTTTTTTTCAGTTTTTTTTTTTGTTTTTCTTTTTTTGGTGTGGTGTTTTCTTTCTTTATTTATTTATTTTATTGTTCTCTATTTTGTGTGTGCTTTGGTTTTGTTTTGTTTTTTCCAGTTTTTTTTTTTTTTTTGTTTGTTTGGTTTTTTTGTACACTGTGGTGTGGTATTTATTTATTTATTTTCTTTTTTCTATGACTTAAATATCACAAATAAAATTGAACCAAAATAAATAAAAAAATAAATAAATAAGAAGGTTAGAATACAGTCTATCACAGTTTGTTGTGTATGGGGCTGCGTTTGAGGCGTTCATTTGGCTCCAAATTCCCCAGAAAATCCAGTGGAGCATCTGTGGGATGTTCTGGACAAACAAGTCTCCAAGATCCTCAAGATCCATGGAGGCTCCACTTGTAACTTCCACGACTTAAAGGATCTGCTGCTAACATCCTGGTGCCAGATGTACCACATGACTCTTTTTCACCAATTAGATGTAGCCAGACAGTCACATGACCACACACAAACTCTTCACACGTAGCAGAGAGGAAATGAAAGCGCATGAAAAATGGTGAAGGTGACTGTCTCCAATGTTGAAACTAAAAAATGATAAACACCCCTGGCCAAAACAAACCGACAACACCACTCAACATTTAATCTGACGAAACACGTTGCCGTAAGTTTTAGATAAATTCCTTTTTTGCTGTGGTTAGGCGGCTGTTTTTTGGAGTGAATAAACAGTATACAGTATATCTTGTCACTGTTCAAATACACATACGTTACTTACTGTTCATATTGGTTTCACTTAGTTTGTGATGAGAAAGTGAGATTTTGTTTCTGGTGTCTTAATTTCTCATTTTTTAAAGATGTTTTTTTAATCATTTTTTTTTTATTTTATTATTTCAAATAAACAGAATTTGCACATTATTTGATATTTTTGTCTGATTCCATCACTTCCAAAAAATAAATCAGGCGTTATGATCAGTTACTCAGTTCTTAAATAGTCTTTTCACCTAATACTTTTTACTTCTACATGAGTAAAATTATCTTGAAATAACTCTTACTTGAGTACAATTTTAAGATACTCTACCCATCTCTTGTTTTGGAGAAAAAGTGGGACTAACACAATATAGAGCAGGTGGTCATAATGTTATGGCTGATATGGGTGAATATCGCACGTCATGTAGTATCCAATACTATTCAATTTACAACAAACTATTATATTACTTTTCTTGTATGTTTTAATGTCAAATAGAAAATATGAGATGGACGGTAAAGAAACAAAGACACATTTCTTTAATATTTAGTCCTCCCAGAGTTTCCGTTTGCACTTTTGCTCCATTACAAATCGTCGAAGCTCTTGAAAGTTTGCACAATGCCTTTCCCCCTGAGCAGATTTCAGCTCGGCCCAAAGATCGCACTAATGACTCTGCACTTCACTAGAGGGCAATGGTGAGGCTCCCTTCACTGACCCGTAACTCGGAGCTTATCTTTATCTCATGCTGCAGGAACATACAGTGCGCATTTGAAACCTCAGCCTCCACGTGGAATGAGTGGAATTCAACTGGAGTCGTTTCACTGCTATGTTTTTCACAATGAAATAAAAAAAAAAAAAAAAAAAAAAACACATCCATGCACATATGTTTAGAACTTGGATGCAATCACTAAAACATAATGCAGGGGAAGTCCGAGGAAAACAATGCAATCTTTTCAGGGGGAAGTTGTTTTGGATTCCGTGTTGATTTGACTCGTGATGGGAGTCGATCTGACCCGGACTGTGTGAACTCTGGCTGTTGTATTGTGTCCGTGGAGCTCGACCCCACCTTGTTGCTAAAATTGGAAAGGGATCACATGTGTTTTCTCCCAGGAGTCCTTGTTTTACCAAAAGGTCAACAGCCTGGGCGCGCTTCCACCGACTATTTCACTCCCTAATATCTTTAATTCCAAAATCGAGGACGCACAAATGGAGAATCGGGCTACGGCAAAACCTGTTACGGCAGATTTGAAAAGATAACGTGCTTTTCCAGGGGACGGTTTACTCTGGTTGTTATGATCACCCGAGAAATACGAGATGTTCAAATCTTGAGTCTGTGTGGAGATGTATAAAGAGGGATTAAGGTTGGCTCTGCGGGTTTTATATACACTGTAAATCTGTAAACGGCTGTCTTTTGTCTGATAAATGCAACTTTGCACCAGAATATGAACGTTTTATGTAATCAGCGGATGTTTGAGAGGATAATCAAGTGTTTTAAATTTGAAAAAATGTATCCCTGATGTAAAGATTTAGTTTTATCTTTAGTCCTGTTTCACCAACTTTCTAAACTATGATCTGGGTTTTATTTAAAAGCGACAATGACAAAGGTTTACCAACTTTGTGGTGGCCACTGACTGGACTACTTGGACTGTTAGCTCTTAAATAATATATGTTAAGTTTTTAAAGGTTTGTATGTCTTTAAATGTAATATAAAGAAATATAAACCCAAGGAATTGTGTTCTGTAACGTTAAGTGGTTTTTTGAAAGGTTTTTTTTTTTTTTTTTTTGTCTCAATCTAACCTTTTTGTAACATTGTGGGAAAAAAAGTTGTGTTTTTTGTTTTTTTTTCTCTGCTCTAGTTCTGAAGTGCACTGTAAAACAATCTAAAATGTCACACGAAAAGACATTATTCTGTTTAGCTTTAAGTTTATGGATATATAGTAAGATCTGGATAAGGCACAGCCCCCTTTCCCCTGCCACCGATTTGATTTGTCGCCACTCAGGGTATTACAAAAGAAAAATCCTATGTAGCCCAAAAAGAATTATACCCATAGACCACAATGTAAAAAAATGCTTCATATTGAGCTGACAGGACACCTACAACGACTAAAAATTTTGGGTTTTTTTTGTGTTTATTGTCTATTTTCATACCCTGGACTATTTCTCTGTTAAAAATCCTTACATTTTGTTTCATGACGTTACCCCTTTAACCCGTCTTCAAGCCCATTGGTCACAACAGATCATGTGGGACCTGACGGCGGGTAAAACACAAGACCACAAGCACAAGTGTAGTGTACCTGCCCTATGCTTCATAACACGGAAATAAACCCACAAGCCAAAAACATTTTTGAGCAAGGTCCATTGAATTTTTTTTTTACTCCTTCAGTATCCTGTTCTAATAATACATCCATGTGTGCAACACCAGTGCACTGTGTTGATTTATGCTTAATAGCCATGTGCTTTTTGTTTTTAACTTTACTGAGCACTTTATATTTGAAATTATGTGGTTTATATTACACTCTGTAGAATTTATCCCTGTTAACATCTATAATACCACTCACTAGTCACTATCGGTTCTTTGTTTCTGATGCACCGCTGTTGAGTTGGTGTAAACTGGGCGTCAAGGCTTCATATTTTCGTATTAAATTTGTGCTTGTGTGATGTTTAAAATGTCCCCGAGCAAAAAACACATTTTCAAATCATCTTTCCTAGATAAGATCACTCATTTAAGATCACTTATGTACTGGAAATACTATACATCCATTTTAGACTTTCATTCATGAGGTCTGACCTTTCAAATCATCCCGTCCTGGAGATTCCTTATCACATGTGGGTGGGCTGCGGGCCTCTGTTTAATGTAAGGTATGCCCTGATTGCACAAAGACAATGCCATATCTATACAGACCTCCCTGACCTGTGAAGAAGCCTGGAGTCTCTTCTTCTATCTTTACACCCAATGGTTTTGCCTTATTACGAGTTGATAGAGCCAGTCCAGTCAAAGTTTCTCTCGGCGACTAAAAGCATGCCTTCTTCCTCTCCACGAGCCGCTGTTTCCTTATGCATTTCGTATCATAAAAATGATCTTGTTTCATTGCCGTTCTATTCCAGTTTGGTGGTGCAGACAATCTTGACACGACAATGACAGGATGCTGAGTCGGGATAACAGCGAGCCCATACCTTCCTTATTTTGGGTTCAACGAAGTGTTAACCTAATATTTGGACAAGGATTTTGTCAATGGTCACGTTTCCTGTCCGACATTTTACTTTCCCCAAAATAAATGAAAGTTATAAATCTGTAGTGAGATGGGGTTTCTCATTTCCGTGACATATTACAACAGTTCAGGTCCGGTGTTAATGACACTTTGGAGGAACTTGGGTTTTGGGCTGTATTTATTTGAACAGCTGGAGGAAGAGGGAGGCTGTGAGGAAGGGTGTGTGGAGCTAATCTGACACGGGTCAATCAAAGAACTGTGCTGTAAAAGAGGTAGATTTAGAGATTGGTTTCTTGATGATAGTGTCACTAATAACGAGAAGCACATCATGTATCTATAAATGGACGAAGGTAAGCTCTTAATCCGAAGCTACCAAATCTTACTTGAGATAAACGTTTACTAAGTACTTTGTATACATTTTCAAAATTTCATTCATTCATTGGATCTTTTTGTTTGTTTGGGGTTTTTTTTTCATTTAATGTCTAAAGCACACATGACAAACTCAAGGACCGGGGCCAAATGTGGCCCTTTGCAATGTTTTATGTGGCCCTCCAATGCATTTAGTAGGTGAGCTTTTGGCACAAAGTTTTTTTACTGGATTTGAACAGGTTTTAGTTGGATTTGAACAGGTTTTAGATGGATTTGAACAGGTTTTAGATGGATTTGGATCAGATATATTTCATTTGTTCATGATATAAGCCAGTTTTTAGTACAAAAGATATATAAAAATCTGTTGAAATCCAAGTAAAACCTGTTCAAATCCAACTAAAACCTATTCAAATCAAAATAAAACCTGATCAAATCCAACTAAAACCTTTTCAAATCCAACTAAAACCTGTTCAAATACATCTAAACCCTATTCAGATCCAACTAGAACCTGTTCAAATCCAACTAAAACCAGTTTCCATAAAGGAAAAAAAATATATGTTTAGGAAAACTTTTGTAAAACTCAAATAAAGACGAAACTTTACAATAAAAATTTAATAAAAGCGTTCCAAGTGTCACCATCTTCGGCCCCTGAAATGATTCTTATTTTTTTTTGTGGCCCCTCACCACTTTGTGTTTGACACCACTGGTCTAAAGCTTATTCTTACAGGTTGTGCGGAGCTGGAGCTGGAGCCTACCCCAACTGCTAAAGGCTTGAGGTGGAGTGTCAACTTCTGTCATGTGAGTGTGTTTTATTTGCAGTAGTAGTCCAAACGCTCCATTGTCTTGGGTTTGTTTCTATGCAAGTTGTTTGTGTCACAGTCTTTTCGGTCTAGATTTCTCTTTTTTCAAATGCAACACAGTTCAATAAAACTTTACCAAAAATGTCTTTGATTTTTTTGTGTAAATGGGACGTTTTTGTATATAGATACTGCATGTAACAATATTGTCACCATCACAATATCACAAGTATCACAATATCACATAGACTTGACAATATTGTGGCAAATAACTTTTGTTTAGCATTTGTTTGAAGTATACAGCCATAAAGACCACCTCCACCTCCCCCAACCCCCCACTGCTGTCAACCTGGGAAGTCATACTGTCTCAGGAAACCTCAGTCCTAAGTGACTGTACCTCTAGAGTAGAAGGAAGGAGACATCACAATACTTTTTGATAAATTCATCCAATATTGCAATAAATATACAGTGGAGTTATTATGATATTATTGTATATTCAATGCTAATTCGCATTGTTGGTGTTTTTTTGTAAATATAAAGTAAAATGACATTTGGGGACACTTTATTTTCCCTCTTCTTTCTTTATGGGATCCTGGGAGTTATGTAGCAAACTTCCATTTTTTCCCTTGAATTAAGTATTGTAATTAATTTAGCTGGAGCAAAACTTTTTTGTGTGTGTGAAAAAAAGTGCTTTTTCCTGATAAGATTACATTACATTAACAATATCCCACATCTGCTGTATCAGCCTTTAGTCTGTGATTTGTTTAATACACTGCCAAATTGTCAAAGATGTTGCACATTCCCCTAACAGTGTAACCCGGCTCTAGATACCCTGTCTATGACAAAGTACCACCTGGGCATTTGCAAAGAGCAGGTACTTTCAATGAATAACTGGAGGTGAATAGATTAATCATCTGGGAGTAACCTCAGTTTTATTCCATCAGAGCAATGCCATGTTGTTTATGTTAGTATCATCAAAGGTAAAAACTGTCAGTACCACCAGATCATTGGCCCACTGACTAATACTTGGCCTGGAGCAGTACAAGATGGATTTTCTTGACTTTGGAAATTCACAAATCTTTCAAGAATACAGCTGTTTCACAATGTCCTGCACCATCAGACTTAAACAGTCCAGAACATTAATGTTATAATAAGTCTGCTCATGTTAGCCCTACATTAGCTTTGTTGTTTGTTGCCGCTCAGCACATCCAACTCTTCTGTCTTGTTTACGTCAAAAGATTTTTATTTTTTTTTGTACAGTGGAGTTATCATGATATGAGATTTGATATTGTTGCATCTCTAATCAGTAATGTTAGTTCACGTGGGTTTTGTTTTGGGGTTTGTTTTGTTTTGTAACTATTATGAAAAATTACATTTGGGAACACTCATGCTTTCTGTGGTTCTGGGAGTAATAAACATGACCAGACCTAGCCACTACGAGTAGCACTCTGGTCAATTGTGTGAGAATGTCTGTATTATCTGATCCAGGAGATTGTTTTGTTCTCTTTGGCTCTTTTCTATAGTGTTACGTAAGAAATCATCATAATGTTTAATCTGTCTCTTGGATACAGCGGAGTCAAATCAAGGCGGGAATAGTCTGAGGAACAATGTTTTCAAATGAGGCAAGAATGCATTGTGTTTGTGCATATTGGCGCACGATCCTTATTCAAATCCGCACTTTCATCAGATTGAAGTGACTTTTTCGTGTTACAAAACCAGTTGAACATGAGGGTGCTTTTTGCTCGGGGATAACAGCGTATTAGTATGCATAAGGGACTCGTGTAGCAGCACAAGAGATCTATTGAGACAGGATGCGACAAACGTGAGACCGTCCAAAGCAAACAAACTAAACCTTCAGGTCTGGAAGGCATGCCCTGGACTTGGCTCAGGCCTGTCACAATGATTGGCTCTGGGCCTGATGGACTGTGATTTGTGGACCACATGTGCTCCCCGGCTTCCAGCACATTTCCCCCAGCGCTGGAAAGAAGAGAAAGTGAGGAGTAAAAGTTGGATTAGGAAGCTGCGGGTGCATTTCCATATAAACAGGTGTGTGCTTGATTGAGCAGCGTCAGCCTCGTGTCCCTCTGGTGAAGCACTAATGAAGACACTTTCATTCATTTGGAGCAGTGGGGGTAAAATGTTAATGCCTCCTCTTAGCGCTCGTGTTGGAAATGATTGTGTTTTTCCCTGGAATAAAATATTGTAATTTAACTGGAACTAAATGAGTTTATTTGCATGAGTGGTTACTAATGAGAAAGCTGTATTTAATAATGCATAAGAAGCATATGATGTTAAGGGATAAAATGTCTCCTACTTTTAAAACTAAGTCCTGATGCCTTCTTCTTAGGTTTTTTTTTTTTTTTTTTTTTTTTTGTGGTGGGGTGTGTAATGTGGAATGACAGAATCTCCACAGACATTTTTTTTCCTGACAATAAATTCCAGATTTCAACAGCAGCACCATCCCACATTTGCTGAATCCCATGGAACAGCGTCTGTGGTTTGACGTTAGCCTTGTCTCAGCAGCTCAACAACTTAAATCACTTCAGACTCATCTCTGCCTCATTTCATCTGCCACAGAAGATATACACACTCAAAGACACCAGCATCATCCTAATATTTAGCCATGTTAGCCCTAGATCTGAGGGTTCTCACATTACTACTTAGCTTCTAGGATTCATCCCATCTCTGCAAACATCTAGCCAGAAGTATTCTTTTTCTTTGTGAAGTGAGGTGGGTCTGAAACGACTCTCCGTGATCAATTGTAAAGGTTTTTCAGTGCACGCCTAAAGTCCTGGTTTGATGAAGCCAACAGGAGAACATCATCTGCAAAAAGCAGAGATGAGATCCTGTGGTCCAACATGTACCGGCTAGACAAGTTCTGACATAGCATCATATTAAATTTAGCTATACTGGCCATATTAGCTATATAACCTCACAGGACAGTTGTCACATCACTGTTTATTAAGCGTCTATGTTTCTTCAGCTTCTGGAAACAAGCAGCCTGTCCAGCCAGACCCATTCTCTTTTATAGAAAACTGAGGTGGATCTGAACAAGTCCCATTTAAGCTGATTTCCAATGGAATCAATCCTACCTATTCCCTCAAACAGGGCAGACTTTATGCCACACTCTGTTGCCCCAGTTGGTTGTATGTTTTCCAAATTGCTTCGGTCCAGAGGCAGTTTATTCTGCGTATGTTGGTGATTAACTATACATCTATCCAATTACATTCAAAGGTAGTTTAATCTTCGTCCATTTGTTCCAATCCCTAAAAATAAACTCAAACTGAGATGGACCATGTGGAAGTAGTGACCAGGACAGAATATTTAAATTAATGTAGCTTGAAATTACAAAAAAAAACTGGATTAAGAGCACTTAAATGCAGTTTAGTAAATTAAGTATTCATTGCAGAATTATAAATCACCATCAACTTTGAATAAATGTTATAATAACATGTGTAATAATGTTATTACTAGTATGATCAAAGTTAAAATATGTTGCTGTACTCCTCAGTGGCAGCTGGTAAACGTCTAAGTGTCTGAGTCTTCTTCATTAGTTTGGTAAATGAAAGAGTTACAGGCCAATGTTATAAATGTATTTCTGTTTAATGAGGTTATGGCGACGCAATACGAGAGTAATCACCACCGACTGTGCAGTAATGACTATGAATGTCACATCATTTGGCTCACAGTTGCCCTCCTGAATGTATGCAATCAAAACAGTCATTTGAAGAATGATGTGCGGGCTTCATTTGCAGAAGTGCGAGGTTCCCAAATCAGTGAGCGCCCTGAGCAGACGGAAACGAGAACATAAACAGAACATAAACATCTGCCACTGCTCGGCTTCACCTTCAAGCTTCTGCAATAAAACCAGGTCAGAGTATAAATACCACAAAGTCCAATTACAACTATCCTGGTATTTTAAAAGGTCACCAAAACTTTTTTACTTTCCTGATGCAGCAATGGCTGTCTGTTCCACTCCAGAAATGCACAGAAACTACCCGCCATTTTTTTTTTTTTGGTGTGATTCTCAACCTAAAGACCCCCGCAGTGAGGAATAAAAGCTATTCAGGCTGCTCCGGCGTAAGGCCCCATCGTTGAAAAGGGATCAAATACAGAAGCAGGAGGCTGTTGGAGGCCTATATGTTAATGAGAGCACTCTGCCAAGACGCTGTAGTAGCTCAGACTCAGCATGGGAATACATTAGGACAACGTGCTTGGCTTAAACCAATGTCCCATATGAAATACGTATCAGTAATGTTTCCTAAAATGTAGTTGTACCAGAAGTCATGTTTTTGGAAAATGTCATGAATAATTTCAAGCTTTTATTGTGTTTAATGTTTAGTAAGGATTGGGTTATGACTAAATAGGATTAAATAGGTCAGGCAAACCTAAAAATACACAGTTTAATCACATAATACAGTGGTGTCAAACTCAAAGTGGTGAGGGGCCACGATAGAAAATAAGAATCCTTTGAGGGGCTGAAGATTGTGACACTTGGGAAGCTTTTATTTAATTTTGAATGAAAGGTTTCATCTTCATTTGATTTTTTCAAAAGTTATCTTTAACATTAATTTTCTCCTTTTATGGAAACAGGTTTTAATAGTTTTTGAACAGGTTGTAGTTGGATTTGAACAGGTTTTATTTGGATTCGTGGAGGTTTTAGTTGGATTTTAACAGTTTTAGATGGATTTGAACAGGATTTAGAACTGGTTTTAGATGATTGAACAGGTTTTATTTGGATTTGAACATGTTTGGATTCAAGCAGTTTACATATATCTTTGTAGCAAAGAATGGCTTAGATTTCATGAACAAAAAAAATTAATCTGATTCAAATTCATCTAAAACCTGTTCAAATCCAATTAAATCTAGCGCCAAAAATATCACGTACTTAATTTATCCCCCTGGCCTTGAGTTGACATGTGTGACCTTTATGTGATATGACATTAAGACCTCATCCAGGCTTTATTAATGAAACATTTAAATAGATGAGAATATTGAATCAGAACTGTCAATAGTGGCACAAAAAACAAAACTGGTAAAGCATTCACAAGAAGAAGATAACTGTAGAATTCCATCAGTCTTACAGTGAACTCAAATCTATTACTTTAAATCAAGATTGATTGACCTCATGTACTAGTATCTTGCTGGGGTGAATTAGTTAAGTTCATGCAATATTTGTTTTGCTTGCAAAGCTTTAATGTAAGCTTTGGAAACACTATACAAGTTGTGTTTGTCTGAGAAATTTGAAATTTTATTTGAAACAAACTTCAGAAGCAAAAACCAACATGCATTCAGCTGGTGGGTTAAAGTGGCACATTGCTAGAGGCTTTCCCTGAGTGATGGTATGGGCAGAGATGTGTGCATGTTCAGGCTACAACAGCCCATTTGCTTTCTTTGCCCGAGCTGCCATTTATGTTGTGGATCCACAAATAGGCCTAAAGGGAACAAATAATTGCTTTAATGGGGCCAGAGTCCTTATTATGGGGCCAGAGTTGTGGATGTAAACCACCACATCCAAACTTTAATAACAACAGGACTCATTCATGAAAATGTTCACACAAAGCTTCTAAAAAGTTAATCCTAGGAGAATTTATAAGGTTCTATAAAGCAATTAATTTTTATCATTTTTATTATTATGTACTTTTTAAAAAGTAATAATAATAATTTGTAAAATTGTGTGGTCTACAATCATGTTTTAAATATAATATTTTGTTGCACTGCACGTCTAATAATAATATAAAACAGTGTTATTTTCAAGGCTGAGGCTCGTGTAAGATTGCTTCACCCTGTTCTTGGGATTTGTTATTCCACAAAAACTTTTTTCAGTTAAGAAAACATTGATGAATGCCAAAAATCATGGCAACTTTTCCTTTTCCAGCAGCCCCTCAGTTGGGCTTTCTCTTCTGCTCTTGAATGTTTCTTTCTCCGCGTAGCGTCTCTCTGTTGGGACTCTTTATCAGTCATCTCCTCAAGCTGTTCACCCATTGGTAGCTCTCCTCACTCTATGATTAGTTCCCTTAATTGATGCTCACATATGATTGAAGTTTCATTTAAATCTGATGTACCTTTTTTTAAAGTGTACATCAGATTTAAATGTGAGAGAGATTTTAAACATTTAGGCTGAAGTTACCCATTTGCTATTTCTGGCCAAGCAACTAAAGTAAATAAATAGACCTAGAACTAACCCCTGATTGTTTAAATGAGGCTAAATTAAACTACCCACACCCAACTTTAATTACACCATTTACACAAACTTCCCGTTTTCTACCATCACTCTTAGGCAATCCCTTAAAAGCCAGCGTCAGCTACAGAAACAGTGCTGCCATGGTTGTGAGATGAAAAAAAAGTAGATGCATTTTTCATTTTAGATTCGCTTTCTTCACCCAAGTAAGGATTCTCTGACATCCAATAAACAGATTTCAGTAACTGCATCATTGTTGAAACCACGGCAGGGGTTACCAAAGCAGTATTAGCTCTTTTGACAATAGAAATGCCTCTAAATGGGTGCTTTACTGACTCGACTCCAGAGGAAACTTGTTTTCAGAGGAAAGTGAAGTGAGAGAGAGAAGTGTTGTCAGGTTACAAGAAGTCCTCAGTGTGGGCAGCCCAATGGTATCACCGGATGTCACAAAGCACCATACAACCTTTTAACAGCCCTCCTTAAATCTTACTCCAGCAATGAGCCCTACGTATCGGCGCGCACGATGAATACTGCATCATCCGTCTGTCTTTGCCTTGCTTTAAAAATGGATTGTGTGGCAGCGTACCCGGGATGAGTTCAGATAAGCTCAGTTTGAAGTGTTGAGAGAACACAGATGTTGATCGTTCCATTATCAGCCCAAGAAATGAAAAAGGACATCCACTGTTTAGCTACCAAATTGGCAATGTGTGTTTTTTGGCACAGTGCTTTGCCAGTGGGAGTGAATGGGTAAGGCTCTTGATATGCAACAACACCACCCACCTCTTAAAGGGATTTGAGATGGAGAGACAGTAGCTTCTGGTTAAAGGGTATGTACACATGAATGGAGTTTTAAGAGGAGCAAGTGTGTGTTTGTGATTCGGAGTTGTTCTAAGTAGCAAATGGTAAAGAATGACTCCTCACATTGTAGATACATGATATATTTTTGCATGTATGTGTGCATTATGTGTAAACAGCCATGCACTCAGTTCAGTGTACCTTGTTCAGCTGCTTAATTTTCAGATTTGCCAGTTCACAAACACAGAAACAGAAATTTTGATTTTTCCCTTTTTAAAGAGATAGAACTTCCATTGTCGTTGTTGGTTTGGTTGAGTTGAAGTTACAAGTGTTGCTCTAATTGGATTAAATAACTTTGTGAATGGTGGTTTACCCAATCATCAACCACAAGCAGTTTTAGTAAAGGGCTATTCTTCAGAACACAAAGCCACAGTTCAGTTTAGTAAAAATGCTGCTAAATAGGCCTCTTCTTACCTTGCAATAGTAAATGAGTAGCCTGGCCAGACAGACCCACCAACTTCCTTAGTGAAGTGAGTGGGTCTGGAACCCCACCCATTGAGACTGTCTCTTCCAGTGGAGCTCAACAACATCAACCAATTATACTCGTTTATCTAAAACAGAAACTAGTCTCGTTGTCGCATTGCTGAAGTCAGGTTGTTCATTTCTCTGATTGGTTTAATCTGAGAGAGACCAGAATAATTCTTTTTGCACAATAAAAAAAGAATGAGGTTATTATTATAGAACTAGGTGACTGTTTAGTTTAGTTTCTGGAATAAATCTGGAGTAAATCTGGAGTAAATCTGGAGTAAATCTGGCCACAAATGTTTAAATCATAGACCTATTCCAGCATCTGTTATTGTAACTATTTAAAATTAAACATTTTGGAGTCTACAATCATGATTTAACTAAAATATTTTCTTGCAGTCTGATAGTATCATATAACCTTATTATTTTAGAGGCTGGGGTATGTGTACAAGTGCTTTTCTTTGTCCTTAAGTTTTGTTTTTCCAGATGAACACTTTGCAGTTAAAAATGCTAAATGCCACAAATTTAATAATGTGACTTGCAAAGACATTTCTTTGCAGTACGGTTTAATAATGAGAACCATTATCCAGGGATTACTGGGAAAGTAAATAGTGGGGACTGGGTGACAGAGATAAGACTTAAACTCACTATTTCTATCATATATATTTTTTTTCTTTTATGTTGACGTTCCTCGAAAGCACAAACCGATTTATTTGGACTAATCCCCAAATCGTATTTATATTTATTTCTGCTGCTGACTAACCCAACCACACAGTTTGGGGGAACAATGACACACAATGCATGGAAGCAGCTCCCAGATTATTTCCTTCCTTTGATAAGGCGTGAGCTAGGACAGAATAGGAGAAGGAGAGTCCTATTTGCCCCCGCGGGTCCACGCTGTGTGAGAAGATCCTGTGGTTTTGGAGACGCACACCTGCCTCACTGCCACCCATGGACAGTTCCCAGTCGGCCTCCCGCCCATTGTCGGCTCATTTCCACTGTCCACTATTCTTCGTGGCCAAGCTGACAGAAATATACTGAGGAAATACTTTGAGTTTCTGCAGTTCATTAGTAGTTCAGTGAGGTCGTAAGTTGCATAACAAACAAACAATTAGCGCCACAATAGCAAATATATTTATTATTAGTCGACTGAATCAAATCACTTCAGACCGCCCAGTCTCTAGAGTCACATATGGCATTTCTGCAAATAGCACCTTATGAAATATCCACTGTCATGAGATGGAATGCACACGTGGAATTAGTTTTGTTTTAATATATTGTTTTATATTGTTGTAATAGCCCAGGTACACTTATAAGCATCCAAACTGTAAAATCTAGAGGAAAAAAAGACAGAAAAGTGAATAATCGTTTTGACTGCCTCGGAATACGCCACACAGCTTCTGCTCGAAGCTGTGCGGCGTATTCCGTACAACTATTGGATTAGTCAATGGACACCTGAGATTATTGAGCTGAAAGACTCCTTTTTTCAGAATGCCTTAATTTTTTTTTTTATTCTTTATTTTACTGAATTTTCTCTTGAGGAATTAATATTTTTTCTTATTATAATCATTATTTGCCAACATTTTTCCTTTATTTTCTGTGTGAGGAAATATATAGTCGACAGCTGCCATCAGGGGGTGCCCAGTATGTTTTGATGTTAGTAGTGGAAACTGGAGTACCTGGAGAAAACCCACCCCAGCACACGGAGAACATAAACAAACAAACCCCATCTGGAGTCTATCTCTGGACCTTCTTGCTGTGAGGTGACAGTACCAAACATCTTGGGTTTCAGTTTCAGGTGCCTGTACGTCACACAGCGTCAGGATCAAAGTGTTCTGAGCCATCACTCTGAAAGGAAATGCTTAAGTTGCATGCAGACCAACTGTACCACTGCCAGAATATGACACGCCACTTCCGTACACTAGTGTTGTGCGACAGCTTGGCACGTGTGACAGTGTTTCCACCAGCGACAGTCTGAATAATAGCTCACTGTACTATTTAATGAATCCCCGAGGACGGCCGCCCACTAACACGCTCCAAACTGGTTCCTTATTCAGTTCAAGGACAGTTCCTCTGGACACAAGGCAACTCAGAGGAACCCCAGTCCCTGAAGTGACAATGCTCCAGACCAGCTTCTTCTAAGAACTTGGCAATCTTTACCAAGAAACAGGTAGACAGTGAGCGTGTAATCAGAGACCAATCGTCCCAAGGATTGTTCTTGTTGTCCCACATCAAAGCCCTGGACGTCCATTAGCGACAGCGCTGGCCCGGATGGGATTTGTCCGAGATGTTGGTGGGCATGGGAAGGGAAAGAGAGTGACGTTCTCATTTCCCTGCAGGCAGTAGTGTCCATGAGTGTGGGGACAATGAGGTGAGAAGAGTGCCAACAAATACTGGAATAGATTCATGTGCATCACGGAAGAAAAGACCAAAAGATTTCAAATGTGTTAGTACCAGACTACGCTTTTTTTTTTTCTTTTTTTTTTTTTACATTTTTTGTTTAACGTTATTATGCAAAATGACTAATAAATGACAGCACATTGGCCTCAAGCTCTGTTTACTGTCTGTAGATCACCAACAGAACCTTGTGTGGACATCTACATCTTTACAGTTGGCATAAGGCGTATGACTTGAGTTTTAATATGACAAAGTGACACAGAAACTCTCTCCTGAGTACACAGAACCAACAAGCTTTTATATAAAGTGTTAGGAGCTGCAATCTCCGCTGTGGATGTTGCAGCCTAGCTACAGGTTGTTGTTTACCACAACAAGAGGAACAGCGACGGCAGTCAGCAGTTTCCACTCCCTCAATGCTTACAGAACCTCTCAAATATTAAAATAATGATTTGATTCATTGTTATGTCACTTTTATTTCTAATCAAACAATTTTTCTTTCTTGTATTTTTTGTTTCTTGTATTTTTATGTCATAGAAAGCATTTTTGTACAGCTTCACTATATGAATGTGCAGAATTTGACTGTAAGACTTTAGATTAAAAAAAAAGCATTATTATTGAAAGAATTGTAAAGTACAAACATTAAAAAAAAACATTTTTTAGCACAAATGCCTTATCTGATAGAAATATGAAAGATATAATCAGCCAGACATTTACTCTCAGTATATTTTGCCAATGTGGTGAAGAAAACCCAGGCAAATAGATATTTATTCAGCTGGAGCCAATCCCAGCTGCTTTAGGCATGAGGCACAAAACTGGACCATGCACAAGCGTTTGCAAAGTGCTCAAAACTTTGCTATGGCTTGTTTTTGAGGAAAAACAATTAAATCACATCAGAAAACAGTACCTTAAGACACTGTTTAAGCTTTATTATCAAGGATTTTCATAGAATTTTCAGCACATATTGGAGGTTTTGACCAATCACGCATGAGTAATGAATGCTAATATTCGTCAACACTCAATCAATGGCTGGATAGTGTCTTTTCCAGCAGTGGATATATCTGCTTAAAAAAAAAACAGAAAAAAGAAAAACATAGAGCACAATAGAGAAAAGGGAGGAGATAAATAGAGGAACACATCAGGCTGACACTGAGGCTAGAAGTTTAAGGTAAGTTCTAAACTTTGGTTTGAAGTAATGTCCCAGTACTTACTAAAGCAGAAAGGTTGATGTAGGAGGCTTCAGTAAACCCACTTTGATCTTAACACTGGCAGTTCAACTCCTGTTACGTAAATTTTAACCCACTTTAGTCCAACATTAAATTAAATCTTGTTGATGAAACTGTGCCTCAGTGTTAGTCCTGCCTTTAACTGACTATGCTCCAGGTTTGTGCCTCATGCCCAAAGCTGAATAAATAAGTATTTGCCTCGGCTTTTCTTCACTACATTGGCAAAATACACTGATAGTACTTAATTTTTTAGATTTTTTGTTGATTTTTTTTCAATAATAATGCCTTTTTTATCTCCAAGTCTCCGCATTCACATTCCCTTCCCTTACGTAAATGCGCTCGTAGTCCGCATCAGTCTGATGTGTCCAACCCTTGAATTCCTGACTTTGACAATGATCTATCCGGGACTGTATTGCCACTTCTTCCTGCCAGGCTCAGCTTTACGTTGCATGGTTTCTAAATGCATCCACATTTTGGGCCCACACTTCCTGTTCGTTGGCTGCCAAAGTCTAGTGACGCGTCTTTTGTCCCCTCTTCTCAGAATCACAGCTCCCCGTCGGTTTGGTCACACTCGCCTTGTCACTGCTTACGTTGCTGTTTGTTCAAGGCTTCCCTTTTTTCTTTTGTTAAGCCTCCATCTTTTGCGTGCTTTGTGCTGATAGACTTTTATTTCTGTTATGGTTCCTCCTTATCCCGGACCGGCTGATAGCTAAAAACTGACTTCACTTCCCGACAAAAGGGTATCAAGGTGGCTCTCCTCATCCTAGACGTCACCATTAATGGAACATATTGCTGACAAACAACTTTTAATGGTCTTTTAAGGATTAGAACGTGGGCGCCAACGCATTGCACCAACACCCTTAACATTGTCCGTTAAAGTTTGTTGCCTTGCTAACTTCTAACTTCGTCTCAGCTTGTGCCGGGGGCAAAATGAAACCAGTCTGACCTCTGACACGAGCACTGTTGGACAAATCTGAGAAAATGCCTTTGCTGTAAAATTGATAAGATCACTCCCCAGCTTCACACCGGGGAAAACTCTTCGACTGGGCAAAACACAGTGGAGCAAATTGAATTCCAGCAGTTGTTGGCAAAAGCAAACCCGTTTTGGACACAGGTATAGTTCTCCTTGTGCTTATTTGGTCAGCTGGTGCAGTATTCTATGCATTTTGGGCATCAAAAACACTGGTTATAAGCTACATTTGCAACCAGGGATAGGAGACTTACTGTTAAAAAAAAAAAAAAAAGTGATCCAGTAGTTTACAGTTACTAAATATAGCTGCAAACGGTGATGGTTTTCCCTCACCCATCACTGTCCAGTGCACTGTCCAGCCTGTATATCCATCTATTTGAATTGTAGCCTTCTTAGGATTTTGTTGCATATCTATAGCAAATTTTAGCACTTCGCAAACTACTGTGCAAGTCCAGCAGGCTCCTCTTAGTGAGGGCAATTAATAATGAAGAACTCAAACATGTCCAATTGTGCAATACCTATCACCAACCTATCTATGTCTAGGTAGTGCACAAGGCGACCAATATGCTCATGAAATCCATTGTAAATAACCAGTCCTCCTCTGTGGCCTAATTACATGTGAAATTTGTGAATATTAAGAATATCTAAACAGAACAATATGAAAGTAATGTAATCAGAGTACTTATTACTTATCACTTTACCCTTATTGTATTTATCATGTAAAACGCTACATCTCACACTTTTCCATGTACAGTATGTAACATTAGAATAATAACATCATCATTGTTGCAACTATGACACAATGATGTATAACATTCAGAAAGCTTCCTTGTAAGTACTTCTGCTGAGTAATCTGTTTTCAAGAAATGTAACTGTAATGTGGTTGCATCATTTTTTCCTGTCCTACAGAATTGATTTACATGGAACCTGTTACTCAAAAGTGAACACAAATTAGTCTCTGTACTTTGGCATTTTTACGTGTGATCTGAGGTTACATGATGTATTTTATTCAAAGTGAGTTATGACTCCAAAAAAAGGCAGATCAATTCTGATGACTCCTTTCTAAACTCAACTGATGAAAAGTTATTTAAGTGTCAGAAACATTTTTTACTCCATCTTCTAATATCTTTAACTTTATTTTGTGAATGTATATTAGATTTGTGACTTAAATAGTTTACTGTATTCTTTTTTACGGTAACACTTTATTTTAAGGTCCACCTATTAACCATAAATTAACTAACTGCTAATTAGCATGCTTATTAGTGGTTAATTAGTTCTTAATTGGTAATTATAAAGCACCTATTAATCCCTTATTCAGTGTGACCATATTCTACAACTAATTAGCAACTAACTACCGTATTTTCCGGACTATAAGCCGCTACTTTTTTCCCACGCTTTGAACCATGCGGCTTATACAGAGATGCGGCTTTTCTATGAATTTTTCTTCAGCCCTCAGGGGGGCGCTCTAGCAGGAAGTGCAAAAACGAGACAGGCAGCGGTAGTCGGTGCAAACAAGAAAGCACCAGTTTTTATTCTTAGCACATGCAACCCAAGACGCACAACAGCAAAATACGGTAATATTTTGACACCCTCACCCCCTCTTAATGGAAAACAAATGAAGTGACTGTGGTTTGGTGTTCAGTAGTTTCAATGCTCAGGAGGAAGATGAATAGTGACTTGTGGTTTCAGTGCACGGCAGAATGAAGCGACTTTAATAGTTGCGCAGTTGCGCTTTAACAGTGCGCAGGAAGAAAAAGTGACAGTGGTTTGGTGTTCAGTGGTTTCAGTACGCAGGAGGAAGAAAAATAAAGCAACTTGGTTTTAGTGCACAGGAGGAAGATGAATAAAACCATCAATGACTTTTCTGTTTTGTTTGATCAGCATTTTTACTGCTGTGTTACAGGCACTGTTCGGAAACAATCAGTTCAGGTATATGAATAAACACTTATGGTACAAAATCTATGTAAATATCTTATTTCTCAGCCTGGATATCGGCGGCTTATAGTCCGATGCGGCTTATATGTGACAAAATATATATTTCTTTTAAATTTTAGTGGGTGTGGCTTATATTTAGGTGCGCTCTATAGTCCGGAAAATACGGTAGCTAACATTTTCCCCTTAATAAACTCATAATATAACATAAATTATGAGCTTAATAAGCTTTGTGGAGTATGAGCGTTATTAGGGTATAGTACCACAGGAATAGTCATTCTTCCTTATTAACATCTAATAAATAGGGCCAATTCTTATGTAACAAAGCACCCCAAAAGAGGTATTAGGAGTGTGCAAGTAACTCGTAATTAAGTCTTTCTAACTCAGAATATACCCTATTCTAAAGTGATGTTTTGATCATATCTAATAAACCAGTAGTTTAACACTTATTAAAATGACATTTTTCTAAAGTGGTCTCCTTTTCACACCTAATAAATGCATTATTATATCACATTGCAGCAATAAGTTATACATTGAAAAAAAGTTTTAGTAATATGCACATTTAAATTCCACTCAGCTACTGAAAAACACAATCAGCAGAAACATGTATTTAAACCATTTAAGTTTTTATTGAACTAACGTACTGTATTTTACATTAGATTCCTATTTCTAATATTGGGTTGGTGTTATTCTTTGAAACATTCAGCACCGTGCTTTTCTCACTCTCTATTTCCTTTGATATACAGTAACAAGAGCACACTGGAAACAAGTGAATACTTCTGGTTTTCCTTCAAAATGTTTCTTATTAGAACACAAGTGGCTACATGGGAACACTGTGTTTTCACATTGTACATCGCAGAAAGATTAAATTTATGTATCCCTGGAGCTGGGTGGATCTCCGTACTGAGCCCTGGACTTTTCTTATCATTTGTAGTAAAGGATGTTTTGAATCAATGTTGTCACATGGCCACCATCCTGTTTCTGCACAGTTACTATTACATAACGTTAGCGAGGTACAGAAATCACAATACCTCACTGTTATAGCAGCATATAGACTCTGAGGAGGCCTTGTGTAAAATAAGGAAGTCACTACAGTCTCATTAGTCTGGCCTCGTAATGACTCTCTCTTGGACATGGGCTAATTTAGTTTCATTGTTTCCCTTGTCGGTATGAAAACAGATGGCCTCACCACCCACACCTTCTGTGTAAGCAGACTGGCAGTGTTCCCTGAGGGGCTGCACACGTGAGCTGTCCCCATACTGTTAACATATGTGCTTTCAATTTGCAATACAGGCGCTTCATATTAGCCAATAGTAATACAAGTTTTTGTTGTATATTTTCTACAGTAGAAGAAACAACTGTTACAAAACATCATCTACAGAACTAAACCACTGTGTGCACCACTGGGTTTAGTCACAGTAAAACTTCAGAAACTAACTACAGCAGGTTTGGAGCCTATACATTCACACTGTTGACCCTTAAGTAAAGCTGAGGCATCTTTGTTTCGGAAAGAAAGACCTAAAAAAGGGAGACTCAACTAAAGGTCAAGAGGTCATGCATCCAGGACACAAAAGCTTCCTCCCTCACACTTTCTTAAGATGAATCGTGATTAACATGTATTTAAGTCTGTCTGTCTGTAGTGTATGGCAGTGAGGGCTGGTAAGAAAACATTTAAAGGGACGCTGTCATTGTTTTTGACTGGATCCACTGTTTGACTGGAAGGCTGAAAATGATGCATGATGTTATTTGACAGACAGATGTTAAGAAGCAGTCAGAAGGGATATAATGACATGATCTTATTTTCTGATTGGCCAGGGGCGCAGCTCTTAGTGTCCCAGGGCGTTACATGAAGAAGCCATAAAGAGAACAGCCTCAGGTCACCACTTAGTCAAAAGTATTTTTTGTTCCATATACATCCTGGCGCCCCACAGCCAGGGAGAGCACAGAAATAAATTTAATACATTTAAATCAGAGATAAACCTAATAAAAATGTTTGATTACGCCTTTTAAAAATGGGAAATGTCAGAAAACACTGTGCCTATAGCAACATACAAGCTATGTTAGCTAACACAGGCATTTCAAACATAATGGCGCTCTCCTCAGTCAATGACACTGATACAATTCATGCAAAAAAAATAAAATAACTATACTTTTCCTTTCATTAAATGGACAACTTACATATGATTTAACGGTGATGTCAAATGTTGGGGGTAGAAATGAGACATTACCACCAGGTTTTATTTGAATAAATAATATACATTTTAGATGTTAGACATTGTCTGTTACTCTGTGAGGAACTGACTAAAACTTTTTTTTTTTTTTGTAATATGTTCATAAATATTGAAAACTAAGGCATTTTTTCTGGGAAAGGGAGTCTCCATCAGAGGTCAAAAGGTTAACCTAGTGGGATACAAAAGGTCCTCCTTCACAGACTTACTCACGCTTATACAAAATATATTTTGATGACAAATGTCAGTGTTATAATAAATACGGATTAGGTGGTATAGGCTTGAGTTTGTATGCATGGTTCTCAAATGTCATATCTTTTTTTTTTTTTTTTTTTATTTTGTTATTATTAGAAATGCATAAATTTTATAGACCATCATTTAACAATATATATGCTTTTCAGTAAGTATGTTTGAATGTGCTGGAGTTTTAAATTGTAATGAAAATCCCATGTGTCTTTATGAATTTATTGATATTGCGATTGAGATTTTATGTGCAGATGTCCCGTTTAAGATTGTATTGATTGACTGATTTCAGACATTTTTGTTTTTTATTAAATTCTGAAGACACTGGTACCACTGGTGACTCCCCTTTTCTTATCTACGGCATTCAGAGTGAATTATATACAGCATATATACACAGGTTTATAGGGAAAATCACTGTGACTGGCACAATTTACGGCACACTAACTTTCTAGAAATTTATGTCTGTGTGTCCCATCTCCTCCTACACTCCACTTGGCTTTTGCTCTGTTACAAGATGCTGTCGTATGTTTGGAAAAGGCAAATCCACTTTTTATTGCTGGGTAACCTCCCTTTTGATGTTCACCAGAGTCAGTTTGTCACATTTAAACACATTCCTCAGGCAATAGTTCAACATGTGATTAAAGAAAGAAATAAGAGGACTGTCCATCAAATTGCATTAGTTTTAAAGTGCACTTTTTGTCTCTTTGGGGATTTTTATTATGCATTAAACCCTAGCTCAACTGGGGTAATATATCTGAAGCAGTGACTGAGTTAAGCATTAAAATAGTGGACATGTTGTTTTGCCGTTTCCATAACGCTGTAGTTTTTACCAAGTGAAAGATTGCTGTCATTCGAAGGCATACTACAAAAAATAAATTAACACTCACATAATGGAAAAGTCTATTATTATGCAGTGCTGTGAAAAAGTATTTCAACCCTTCCTGATCTCTTATTTTTTGTGCACATTTGTCACACTTAAATGTTTCAGATCATCAAAAAAAAAAAAAAATTAGACAAAGATAAACTCAAGTCAAGGGCAAAATGTTTTTTTAATTTTAAGTGATGATTTTATTTATTAACGGAAGCTACATTTCCCTATGTGAAAAAGTAATTGCCCCCCATGCTAAATCATAAAAGGAACTGCGATTAATCACATTTTTTGATAGCTTCATTCCCTAAATAAATACAATCTTCGCTTAAAAACTGCATTTTGTGTGCATTTGTCTAATATTTAAATTACAAATGTGCAAAAGAAAAAAAACAAGAACTCATTTATCTTCATCATCTGCTTCCTATTTCACAGTTTACTTTTTTTTATTTACACTTACTAAATGTGTTTTCTCATTATAAAAAAAGGCAGTAAACCTCCACAATAAACTATTAATGTCATTCTAAACTCCATCCAGAGAAGGGGCCATGTGGCAAGATTTGTTGACAATTACCCAGAAATCCTGCATAGTGTGCCTTTAACTTCCATATCTCGCCACTAAAAAAAACAGTTTAATTGCTATATAGTTATTAGCCATCTGTCTCTAACTGAATCATTTCTTTCCTCATTCACAGTGATGCAGTTAATATTAATCTGTGAGAACTTGGGTTAGTTTTATACATTCAGATTTTTTGCATCTGAGAAACTGGTTAAAAGGTTGTACATGTTTGATTTGTGTTCCTTTTATTACATTTTAAATTTTGAACTTAGGAGCAGAGAATTGAAAAGCTCTGTGTTTCTGTGATGCATATTAGCACATATTGAGCAACATAACACCAAAATAAGACTATAATCAAAATATAATTACATAGCAACATCAAGTGCTATCAATTCCAATAAAGGTTAAAATAGCATGTTGTTGTTGTTCTCCTCTTTATTCAGCTTAATATGGTCTGTTTGATAAATAAAATCGTATCTCATCCAACATGGCGGCCTCAGTTTGATTACCGTTGCCATGGCAGCTCCTCATTGATAATATCTGTCATCCCTGAGCTGAAGAGAGTTGAGAAAACCTGTTTTCTGAAACTCCAGAATTGTCCTGAACTGAATGGAATAGTCCTGGGGTTTTTGAACTTTCTTTTTGAAATTGGGCCAAGGTTTATTTACAAACACTCAGCAGAAACCCTACGTAGAGGATCTTTAACTGCGCTCCAATCGTAAAAACATAAATCTAGTTACACATTACTTCATAATTCAATAAAAAGTGCAACTTGTCTCCATTTGTACATTGAGATCCTGCCTCTGTTGGAAAAAATGTGAGCAACCCAGCACTGATAGTGTACCATTATCCACACTGGACTAAAGCCAGGGATAAGCTGCTGCCAGGTCCATCTTTATCAGCTGGCACAGGACATTTTATTATCTTATGAAATTCTTTTTTTTTTTTTTTCTTGAAATTCCAAAGCATAGACAGAAGAACATTGAACCATTTAATCTATCAACTGTGATGTTACCCAAAAAAAACAGGTTAAAGCAGATGTCATTTCCATTTTAAAGAAAGAGTTCCTGACACACGGAGCAATAGCAAAGTCAGCCGTAGCTAGTGATGCTAATTGCCAGTAAAGTACTAGTGGAATACATCTGTTGAATCTAGTTAAAGGGATAGTTTAGCATTTTGATGTGTATAGCCATTTTTGTTTCTGAAAAATAGATTCATTTTGATGTTTTTAAACGATTTTGTACAAATACAACTCTGCTAGGGTCCAGTGTTTTGGTCTATTTCTGCTCCTTCTATTTGAGCATGTCACTGACGTATTGTCTGCACGTCACAGCAACAGGAATAATATATAATTTGTATTGGAGGTTTCTATCTGCAACTATTGAATAATCTGCCTTTTTTTTTTTTTTTTTTTTTTTTTGATTAATCAGTTAATAATCATATAGTGAAGCATGTGTAAATGTGTGGGAACCTGGTGGACTAACAAAGACAAATAGTCAAAAACTTGGTGATTTATTGTTCCTGTTTAAACTGATGATAATACAACAAAAAAATCGCATATATTTTTACAAAATCTGAACCAGATTAAGCTACAGTTTGCAACAGGACTGACAATAGAGCATAAACACATAAAGATGTATTTTTATAACACAAAATGTACATTTCTTTTCCTGTTCTGTAGGTTTACTGCTCTGTCTTAGTAATAATAAAACCTCTTCTCTCAGCACATGGCATGTTTCAGATTCTATGAATACCCTACATAGCGATTAATCGATTATTAAATTAGTTGAAATAGAATAATTGAATGGAACTTGAAAATTTTATGGGTTTTTTTATGCATGGAAATCCAAATGTTCTGGAAATAATGTACATTTTCTTGAAAAAAAAAAAAGTGTTTTATCCTCTCAGATTTTTCAAGATTGCTTTGTTAACTTGATGTGAATTTCATTTTTGACTTGTGACCCTCTGAGGCCACTGTAGTTTGTGTAATGAAATTTGGACCAAAACAAAAGCTGTAGAAATTGAATAGAATTCAATCAGGCATAAGTTATATAAAGTAATTCTATCCTGACAAAGTCGTTGGAACCAGCACCTGCCCGAACACTCGTCCACACTGTTTTGTTCTCCTCGTATTGTCATTGATATTGTCCGTCACTGTTCGCCGCTTAACAACTTCCTGATGTCTGAGTGTGGTCGGTCTGTGGACGTCTCCCTGGAGATTCTTCCACAGCTGTGTTTAAAACATGATGCGGTCTCTGAAGCGGGAAGGGGTCTCTCACACTGAACATGTTGTCATGGCGTTGTCGACCCCTGACTAAGCCTTTGAGTAATGCTTTTGAAAGGACTTTTCGGACTTGTCGGGGGTGACGCTGGGCCTTTGCAATGGTCATAAATGGAAGCCACATGTGACAACTGAAGGGAACCGAGCATCCCAATCAAAGCTCTGCTACTTTAGACTATTCATTATTGCACAAAACCGGCCTTTTATCGGTGAAATACAAAATATCCCTTTAAAGACAGATGTTATTGTTTTGATCCAGTCTTAAAGGGATACTCCAGTTTTTGGGAAAAAGAATCTGACTACATTTATGTGGAGTTTTGGGGCTAAAGTTTACCTGTTACTCAAGCAGCTCGGTTTAAATTCCAGCCTGCATCCATTTGCTCAGTGTTATTCCCCCCATATCTGTATACTCTGACTCTGAAATAAAGGCCAAAAAAAAAAAAAACCCTTTTCACTGACCCCATTCACAGGAGAACATAGTTTAGTCTCCGTCATTGCTCCCATCTGCTTCTCCAATCAAAGGGTACTCTCACCACTCTACTGTATAGATAAGTCATCAATCATAGTAGCCATGGAACCCCATTTTCTAATTACTGGACCATACATGTAAGACCTGTGCAATGTCCTGACACAGTCTTAAACACAAGACATCACAAGTGTGCTGATGGTAAAAAAAAAACAAAAAAAAACATCCTAACCCTGCTCAACTGCTATTTGATGCTGGCATTATACAGCAAGTAGAACAACGATGGAGAACGAGTTTGAGAGCGTTTAAATGCACACTAAAAATCCAATCATTATCAGATTTTTGGAGTTATCAGATTATTCAAGTGATCATGTTAGCAGCATAATCTAATTTCAGATTATGCAGAATTATTTTTTTTAAGTCACAACCTTAGCAGAGGTCAAAATACTACACATATTGCGTATAAACAAAAGACAGCAACAGTGTGTACACCTGGATTACTGCATTTCTGAAGTGCATGTAAATGCATCAGATCTCATTTTTACAATCATCTGATTACTCCCAGTGATCGGATTATCATGGTCATAAGGTATAATACGGGCTCAGTTTATTGCTATTAGGTATAGTATAAGCCCATACAAATTAAATGACATAATGTATTCTCACCCTGTTTCTAGTAACAAAATGTCAATATTAATACATTTTATGGCACTGCGCCTTTAAGCACATTCAAGGTCCTCTTATACTAAAAATCATTACTAAAAAGAATCTGAAATTGTCACTGAATTCTGTCACTTCAAACATCTCAAAAACTATCACTTTTCCCTTTGTGTCTTTTTCAAAAGGAATTATAATGAAAATGTGCGGTGGTTAGCACTTCTGCCTCACAGCAGGAAGGACATAGATTTAATACCTGGGCCTTTTGTCTTCCTGTGAGGAGTCTGCATGTCCTCCCTGTGTTTTTATGGGCTCTATCTGAGTACATCCTCCAGCTTTATCCCACCATCCAAACACATGTCTGTTCAGGTGGATTGCTCTAAAGGAGGCCATCTAAACTGACCTGAAGTTGATATAATACTGCTGCTAAAAGTTTGTATAATAGTATTTTATAAATCCATAAAAGAAACAGAAGTGAAATATTTCGCTTTAAACTTTGTATAGAAACAGTTCCTTGGTCTTGGCACGCTCTCATCTTGGAAACGGTCATCTTTTGCTCTAGTTAATGTGTAAACCTATGTGAAGCATCAACTGATAAGACACTTTGATGCTGTTGTAAACATTGTAAAGCCATTAGAATGTGTTAGGAACATCATCAGCTGCAATAAAATCCTAACATTCCTTTCCGTTTTTGGCTCCAATAAAAGCACTATGTCATATTGCAGAGATTTAACGATTGTGTGGGCATCACGTACATATGTCCTGATGCTAAAGGGCAAACTAAAAACAGCCTCAATGCCACACGGCACACAGAATCGGCGGATATCCTAAGATGGTTGTTGCAAAAGTAAAGAGTATCAACTTATTAGAACAGCGCTAATGACATTTCCAGAGTGGAAGCCCGATAAGATGCCAAAAACTATTAAGGTTACATTAGAACAGCCTTTAATGTGTGCTATCCTGAAAGGGCCACACCAAATATACCTTTGAAATGAGGGAAAACAACTGAAACTGACGCAGACGTGCAGGAAATTCCAGGAGTGTCATAAGTCACCTGTCCACAACAATATCTGGACGTTTCACTGCAAACACAAAAAAAAAAAAAACGTCTCAATCTGAAGGTAAACAAAGAATAAAGCTCTGTTCTTAAAATAACACATGAAAGCAACTGGCCATGGGAATATTTAGGTAAACTGTCCGCTTTGTTTTTATGATTGTGGCGGTAATGAGAAGATCATTCACGTCCAGCCTTTTATTTTGGAGTAGTTTATATTAGTTATGTAACAGAAGAGCTCAATGGCTCACTGACCTGAATCAAACACAGACTCATTCATACAGGCTTGAACTGATAAACAGAGGTGTCACTAAGTCTGGGAATGAGACGCATTCACACATCCAAATAGTACTGGGGAAAAGTATTAAACACCATTCATACTATTTTAACCAGGAATGTCATATTGAAATGTCCATGTTGGTACTAAAACAAACAACATACAAAATATATATAGGCTTAAAAGGGACCCATAAGACACACTATCAAGGTACAAAGCAACAAACAATACTAACACTAGCTTTTAACCATTATCTTTGTTGTAATCTTTACTGTAAATTCAATACATGCTCAATAACCCTACACTTCTATAACTTTATGGTTAGTTCCTATAATATGTAGCACTATGGGTATTATGTCTTTGTCTTTTAAACTACTACAACTAAATGGAAGTCAAATAATAAAGGTTTGCTAGCGCTTTGTTTATTATGGAAGCCTGTATACGCCACTGGAGAAAAATAAATAAAAAGGCAACATTATGACTTCAAATGTCAAAATTACAACTTTCTAACTCATAATTACAGCTTAAAAAGTTGAAATCATGACTTCTTAACTCGTATCATGCTTATGAGATATTAAATTCATAATAAACTCATAATTATGACTTTAATATCTCATAATCATGATATAAAAAGACTTCCTGTGGGGCTTTTTTCCATGGCAGAAACAGACTCCCATACTTTTACTTCTTTGCTTAGTATCCTTTACAGTGTGTTTACTTTGTTCAATTTTGTGTAAATGTTTTATTTGTTGTTGCGCCACCTCTAAAGTAGTCCTTGGTCAACTTCAATGCCATCTCTTGTCGAATTAAACAACCCAATAGCTGCTGTGCTAATTGGAATCTCATCATTTTGACTTTGAAGCTACATTTCTCACCTTTTAAGTCATGTAACTTAAATACGTTATGTCATAATTTCACCCATGCAACTGTCAATTTTCATAAACACTGTTTTTAGAGCAAAAATATGTGATAAATGGAGATTATCAAAAAAAAACTTCTCTTTGGGGAGTTTCATCTGGGATCGATCTCTTTTCTGTTTTCAATATGATTTATGAGTCCTAATTCAGTCATTTGAGAGTTGCTTTTATTGCTTAAAATTAGAAAAACTGTTGCCTATTGATTGCATCAGAGTAGTTTAAATGACAGAAAAGAACATTTATATTCTGAAAAGCTGACCATGTCTTTTACACCAACAATCTATAACTCCTAAAGCTGTGATTCCCTGTAGTTGAGTTTCAAACCTGCATTTAGAGTCCGTTAATGTTGTTCTTGTGAAATAGCTGAGTTTGTGAAATAGCACTTATCATGTTGTCAGTGTATTGGACCTCAGCCACCCGAGTGTGTTGAAGTCATGGAATTCAGCAGAAGCCAGAAGTGATTAACTCGTGTCGAAAAAAGTTCAGACAGACTGAGCGAGAGGCTGCACAGTGGCAGAGTAGTTAGCACTCCTGCCTCACAGCGAGAAGGTCACAGGATCATGTGGAGAGGGTCAGTTCTCTCTGTGCTGCCATGATATCTCTCTCCACTTTCCTCCCACCGTAGAATGCATCGATAGGTGATTCTGTGACTGCTTTAGCTCAGTTTTTTCCCACCAGTATCTCATCAAAGTCAAGCTTGTGCCCCATTTATTCTCAAAGCAAGAAAAAGTGCTACATTATACTCATTTGCATCATCACCATCACTAGATTTGAACAGATTTTAGTTGGATTTGAACAGGTTTTAGTTGGATTTGAACAAGTTTTAGATGGACTTGAACAGGTTTTAATTGGATTTGAACAGGTTTTAGACGGATTTGAACAGGTTTTAGTTGGATTTGAACAAGTTTTAGATGGACTTGAACAGGTTTTAGATGGATTTGAACAGGTTTTAGACGGATTGGAATAGGTTTTAGTTGGATTTGAACAGGGTTTAGGTGGATTTGAACAGGTTTTAGTTGGATTTGAACAGGTTTAAGATGGATTTGAATAGGTTTTAGATGGATTTGAACAGGTGAACAGGGTTTAGGTGGATTTAAACAGGTTTTACATGGATCTGAACCAGATTTATTTTATGAAATCTTTTAGGTTAAGCCAGTTCTTGCTACAAAGATAAATAAAGCCTGTTCAAATCCATCTAAAACCTATTTAAATGCAACTAAAACCTTTTAAAATCCAACTAAAACCAGTTTCCATAAATCCAAATTTTGTAAGACTGAAATCTCACATTCAAGATGGAATAAAAGCTTCCAAGTGTCACAGTCTTTGGCCCCTGAAAGGATTGTCAAGCTTGTGCCCTATTTATTCTCAAAGAAAAAGTGCTACATTATACTAATTTGCATTAATAATCACAAATGTGGCTTATTTAGCCCATGCTTTTATCATTTTTGTGCATTTACTGCTATGAGACACCCTACTGCACCAACTCTTTCCAATTCTGCTCTCATTTATGCTTGATTAGTCTAGAAGCTGGGATAGGCACGATATAAGATGAAAAATACTCACAAAGCTATATAGCTAGTGATGCTAATGATGCTAATGATCACCTAACTTTACAAGAGAACCTCCAGGGATGTGTGGCCGAATTTAAAATGTAGTCAAATTTGAAAATGCAGAATTTTGTGACATTTTTCAAACTTTTTTGGCGACTCTGGATTCCTGATGTTAGCTGTTACGTATGCATTAGTTTCCAATAGTTAGTTTGCAGTCATGCGATTCTAATGGAGAGCAGAAAGTAAACATTTGCTGTGGTAGGGAAGAAAGTGTGAGCTCTTAACTGTTTCAAAAGCAGCAGAAAAGAGCATTATGTTGTACTTCAGATGTCCTTCTCCATTAAAAAACAAATAAAAGCCTACAAAAGTATGGAGGCATACACTTTTTGTTTTAGTGGCTGGGTCCACAACCATGATGCATTTACCTTAACTGTTGGTTATCATTAGTAGTTAGATCTCTACTAACACACTAGTATCTTAGCATTGTTGTTATGTACCCTATCTATCTATAAGATTATGTTCCATGTAAAAATCTGCAAAAGTGGAGTTACCTCTGATGAAGCCGCAAACACAGGTTCAGACCATTTCTCCATTACTGTATCTTACATTTTCCACCTTCGTTGACAACTACCTTGGGAGATCAATACAAATTCTCGTTGTATATGCAAAACATTCACACTTTACCAGCCGGCTACTTTGGCAGAATGAGTGCGTTTTGTACCGGAGCCTCTCCACAAGGTGACGTCAAGTGCAAACAAGCTATAAGCCAGCTCCTCAGTTTATTATTTCCCTACTTTTCATACAGCCCTAAAAAGCCAAAATGCAAACGCAACCCAGACACTGAAAATTAAACTGTTCTCAAAATGTAATTTCAACATTTACTGAAAGGCAACCACATTGACTTTTTTGTATTCTTTGCACAAAATTCAGTCAGCGCCCTATCACCTTTTGCAAAGATTGTTGTAGAAACACGTTGGTATTAAAACACTTCATTTTTATACTGTTGCCATCCTTTTTCTGTATTTTAAATTCTCTGGTTCAACTGTACTTCTCCCTTTGATTTCTAAATACCACATGTGCAAAGCAATTAGACAACGTGGCAATTAGTAAAATGAGTTCCTAAACGTCGGAGCCTGTTTGACGGGTCAGTGCATTTCTGTGTCGCCCATGTTCCTCAAAAGGCCCAGAGTTTGGCTAAAACACTTCATTTACAGCATTTAGGCCATTTTAGTTGAATTGTGCAAAAGGAGTGTATTTTGGATATGTTTTGTTTCAAATTTGCTTATTGTGTTTGCATTACAAGTACAGAGCCACTCCACTCTTCATAATCAGGATCTTTAATGGTAAAAAAAAAATCCCAAACATGTCATAAAGTGCATTTTATTGTGAAAGACTGTGTAGTGTAAATCAGAGTTGTACTGTTAACATTCAATTTAAGAGTTCAAATATCATATTCAATTAGTTAACCCCTTATTAATGTGGGTAAATTTGCCTTAAAAGGCCTGGAAAAGCATACCCTTTGGAGTCCATATAAAAGTTTGGACTCTAAGGTAAAGGTAAAACTGTATGTTTTGTACTCAAGCTGTCTAATTTATTATAGGTGTACCTGAAAAATACATAAACGCAAATTATTTTACTGGATTTATATTCCCTGGATATTTAAGAACAGAACAAGACCATTTTTGTTGGGAATTATCGATGTGTGAACTGCAGACAAGCTTCATAGGTGAGTTATTTTTCTGAAAAGACACCTTTGTTGTACAGACTGCTACTGTGGTGCTTTGAAATGGTTTACAACACTGTCCACAAGCTCAAACCAGGTGCTGTATTGTAAAAAAGTCACAATGTCCCCGTACCCAGACATCAGATTGAGAAGGAGTTAAGACATAGATTACTTATGGATAGCTCATTTGTGACCTACAGGAGCTGTAACTGTAAACAAACAAAAATTATTTTATATACTTAATATTTAAAACACTGAACTACTTCACTCTTATTTTTTAATGTGTGGTCCATAAGGATTTTTCCACAAAATATGTTGTTGTGATGGCCCTTCAATTAATTTAGTAGGTGATATTTTTGGTTCTATGTTTTAATTAGAACAGGTTTTAGATGGATTTGAACAGGTTTTAGTTGGATTTGAACACGTTTTAGACGGATTTGAATAGGTTTTAGTTGGACTTGAACAGGTTTTAGTTGGATTTGAATAGGTTTTAGACGGATTTGAACAGGTTTTAGATGGATTTGAACAGGTTTTAAATGGATTTGAATAGGTTTTAGATGAATTTGAACAGGTTTAAGATGGATTTGAACAGGTTTTAGATGGATTTGAACAGGTTTTAGATGGATTTGAATAGGTTTTAGATGGATTTGAACAGTTTTAAGATGGATTTGAAAAGGTTTTAGATGGATTTTAATAGGTTTTAGATGGATTTGAATAGGTTTTAGATAGATTTGAATAGGTTTTAGATGGATTTGAACAGGGTTTAGGTGGATTTAAACAGGTTTTACATGGATCTGAACCAGATTTATTTTATGAAATCTTTTAGGTTAAGCCAGTTCTTGCTACAAAGATAAATAAAGCCTGTTCAAATCCATCTAAAACCTATTTAAATGCAACTAAAACCTTTTAAAATCCAACTAAAACCAGTTTCCATAAATCTAAATTTTGTAAGCCTGAACTCTCACATTCAAGATGTAATAAAAGCTTCCAAGTGTCTCAGTCTTTGGCCCCTGAAAGGATTGTTATTAACTACTGTGGCCCCTCACCACTTTGAGTTTGACACCACTGCTTTACACAGTCACATTAAGGTGTCTGAGGTTCTATAAATGAGGGACAGAATAAAAACAGTGATACACACTTCTGTCTGCTCCCTCAAAATGGAGCTGTGAACATAAATACCTATTGAAAGCAACATCTAACCTGACTTGCCAGATGGTCTTTTACACAGTAGTGGGAGGCACAAGTCAGTAACAAGGTTTTATCCAATCAGAGCAATGCCGTGTTGTTACATTAGACAGTTGCTTTGTCCATTACTGTCAGTGCTGCCACACCATTGATCCACACTGACAGTGATTCACAAACAGACAGTTGGCTTGGAGCAGTGCAAGATGGATTTTTGTGGGTTTGTGAACTCACAAATCTGCTGCTGCGTAAGGTAACAGATTACTTTTTTCTAATGATCACATAGAGCCTCTTGTATAGAATACTGAACTGTCCCTTTAATAAACATACACATTTTTATACAAAGGCTCCCAAGTGATATAAAACTATTGTGTTGACGTCTTTCAGGTTCAGACAACAACGGGGTTTTTGAGTAAATAAACAAACAACAAAAAGGAGCGATGGCAAACAACACAAAGCACACAGTTGGGAGAAAACACTGATGTACTAGAAAAAAAATATAAATAATTATATATATATGTCTCAAATATGCTATAAAGAGATTACTGAGAATTTAAAAGACAAATAGCTGTTGTGATAAAAGATTTGTTTTAAAATATGGCAAAACATAACGAAGAAGAAAATTCACATTTTAGGACATGTCCAGATGAAACATGAATTGCACTGGACTTCTGCAGAATCTGTTACAGAAAGAGGTCATTGTGGTTTATTTTGTATTAGAGATGGATTATGGAAACGGTAGACGATGAATTCATGAATGTGCACTTTTAAAAATGATTCAATCCAATATTCTTTCACTTATTTAGAGCTGGATTGGTTGAGCTGGAGTTTTGTAGTTTTGTTTTACCTTGAGTAGAAGAATGAGCTGTGTGATGTGTTTGATTTATAATGACTCATCTATTAATACCCAGTGATTTAGTGATTTGTTCTTAAAAACCGGTTTCTCGTACTGTATCAGTTAAACTAATCATTTCAAATATATCATTCAAAAGTCCCAAACCGAAGCCAGAAGACTTATTTATAATCCCTCCATATTACTTCTACATGTTCATATGATGTCCATGAGTTATGTGCGCCTTTCTCTCCGTTCCATGTGAGGATTAGCGCGGTCGAGTGACTCCTATGTCTATAACATGGTTGACCTTTGACCCTAAATACCAAACAAAGTCATGTGAGGCTCGAGCACACCATGATCTTGACCTTCTCTTGACATTTACCGGTCGCCCCCGTTAGCTGCAAGTTTTAACTGACTTTGCGATACTTCAGCTCGTACGTAAATCAATCATCGTTCTGTTTAGAAGCTGGGTGTTCTCAACATACTCTGCATTCTTTTGGCACATGTCTGTTCAAATAAATGCACATGTGACGCTGTAATGAAGCAGCGTTCATAGATAAGATGCTCTATAAACTTTATATTAAGTGGCATGTTGTATTTAAAATTTAATCTCAGTGCTTACTTTAATGTCAACACATACCACTAACCGTTCTGTATACGACTAAACTAAAACATGATAAATATGTAAATGTTAGATATACGTGACCTCTGCCATGTTGTTAATCGGTAGCAACAGAATAATGTTAAAAACACATAACCTAATTGCTGTTTTTGTGCCTTCAAAGATGTTTACTGATATTGCAATGTGACACACAAGCGTTCAAATAAAATAGGCAGATTTAATTTAATTTAATTTAATTTAATTTAATTTAATTTAATTTAATTGCAATTTATTAAAGTTGGGGTGTGTAGTTTTTAAATGCATCTATTTATGAAGTGCAGATTTCAAACAGCCCTTATTTCTAGGCCTTTTTCTAGTACACGCACTATACCCTAAGGCACACATGTCAAACTCAGGACCGGGGGGCCATATGCGTCCCTTTGCAATGTTTTGTGTGGATATGTGATTTTTTTGGGGGTGGACTTTTAACAGTAATCAGACAAAAGGCACTAAACTACGAGGAAGATGTGTAATAGCAAAGAATGAACTGACAAAATGACACTAATAGCTGGGGTAATTATTTTAAAGGGGCCAAAATGGATTTTAAAATGAGGGCAAAGTGGAACAAATTGAAGTTAATTCACAAAATGCTTCGGAAAAATGAGAAAAACTAATGCTAAAAACAAACAGATGTGACATAGACTGAAGTAAAGTTGAAAGCTTACATTGAAACACTATTTACTATCATTACCTCTCACTACTTTGAGTTTGATGCTAAGGACTTCCTCAAAGTGCACATTTTATGAAAGTGCACAAAGGACGCAAAATGCACAAGGGTCAAAAAAGCCGAACTGGGACACCCCTGTATATGTGACTCTACTCTGTAACTTTTATTATGATCACAACAAGGCCAAACAGAAAAAAAGAGAACGCACAATACAATCTTTTGAATCAATCTTTGCTACACTTCAAGTCAAGTCATCAACAGCAGATGGTTGAAGAACTTTTGCTCACAGAAAGACAAGACACACAACATTTAAAGAGTGTTGGGGAACAAGTTTATTCATTTGATTTGCTTTAATAATTTCGCTTTTAAATATTTTACATGCTTTCCATTTTTGCCAATTTTTGACTTTCACTCATTGCGTTTGGTTGCTTACAAAGGAAAACCCCATCTTTGTGGGTAATATCTTTCAAGTCAGGTCTGGTCCATACTTGCTGGAAGTGCAAGTGTGGGACAGAATCCTAGAGTAAGTGAACAGCTATGGTAGCCCTGCAGGGACATGCAGTTGTTAATGATCAAACCCTGTAGAAACAAGACAAATAAAGAGTTACTTTTCAAATTTTGCCATGAATCAATTTAGTTCCTATAATTACTAAGCCTTTGTGTCATGAATGTGCTTCTCCTCCAACAGTGCTCACTTTGGGCAGTTGTAGCCACAGGAAGCAATGAAAGTTCCACCTGGATCACTTACTTAGCAGCTCAGGCAGCGCATATGCCCAGCACTATCACCCAATTCCCTGTCTAGCTACTGTAAAATCTATCAATAAAGGCAAAAAATAAAAATTTGCAAAGTATGTTAATCTGAAGCCATTTATTCTTCTAATGAAAACATATTTAGAGCTTGCATGTTCCATTTTGCTTTAGAAATACTGTGTGAGGGGAAAAAATTCATCTATTCTCTATCAGCTGCCGGGATAGACTAGACAGTTGATCCCAAGGCTAACACATAGAGACAGACAGTGACAGACAACCATTCACTCTCACATTTATTCACATTTAGAGTCTCCATGTCTCTGGACGCTGGGAGGAAAGTACACTCTGCTACTGTGCTCCCTGTTTCGGTTTAGTGATGACAATGTAGTAACATACCTTTCCACAGCTCTGTTGACTTAGAGTTGTCCTTTTGTGTTGTGCAAGTTCCCCTTTAAATGTGCTGAGTACTGTACATATTAACATGTTAGCCAACAGGTTTTTAAAGGTGACTTTGAGGAAGTGTAGGTAGTTACTTTACATTAACGAGCTGTGCAGTGTTTGTAGAAAAGGAATGGGAGAGTAGAAGATGTTTATTCATCTCTTTAAGATAATTATCTGTATAGTTTTATTTAGATTTGCAACATACTATTTTATTTCATTTATTATTTTTAAGTAGTATTTTTCATTTTTCAGCTCTTTTATTTATGCACCTAAAGTTTGCATTTATTTTATTTTATTTTATTTTATTTTATTTTATTTTATTTTATTTTATTTTATTTTATTTTATTTTATTTTATTTTATTTTATTTTATTTTATTTTGGTAGGTGATTGTTTTGGTGGACTTTGAACAATAATCAGACAAAATGCACTAAGATACTGTAAGGATGTGAAATAGTGAAGAATGACACCCCACAAATTGACAAAATGACACTAAACAGGGGTAATTATTTTAAAGGGGCCAAAATGGGGTTTAAAATGAGGGCAAAGTGGAACAAATTGAAGTAAATTCACAAAATGCTTCAGGAAAATGAGAAAAACTAATGTTAAGTAGTATTTTTCATTTTTCAGCTCTTTTATTTATGTGATTTTGTTGTACTTGTGCAGTGATAATATAGATATTTTATATTCTTCAATACTATACTGACATTATTTGTAGTCAGTAACAACACAACTTGACAGCATTAGCTCGTAATTGTTTCTTTACTTGCGTCAGTGGCACTTTATTACAGGTTTAATACTACTACTAATGTTACTAATAAGACAAGGTAATTTATAACTAATTAAATGGCACTTATCAGGCATCAGGTTTGTTCCGTTCTATATTGCCATGAGCATTGTGTGGGTTCACCCTTCACTGCACTGCTCAAGTGTACAGACCGAGGCACAGGGTTTCCAGGCCTGACACAGTGAGAGTGCCAAACCTTCAGGCGCTCCTGTACCCACACTGATAACCCAGCACTTCCTGCAAACAAAACACAAGTCTCAAGTAGAGTCTGGAAAAAAATGTTTGCAAAATTTTTTTATGCCAAGAAAAGACAAAACAGATCATCTGAACAATTATTGTGATTGGTATCGGTCTCTTCAGGATTCCTCCTAAGAATAACACACAAATAAAAACTCTAGACAAGTCTTATTATTTTGATATTGTCTTTGTCTGTTTACTTTTATACAAAAAAATCAAATGATCTCATGATGACATCTTTTTTATTAGGTAAATTTAACCTCAAATAATTATTAACAACTTAACTTTCCGTTCCAACACAAACAAAGGCATAGGGAAGTAAGCACATGGAAAGATAATATTAACTAATATTACACTGACTTTTTCTGATTAAGTACCACTTACAAAACAAAACTGTTATGAATTACCAACAGAAGTAATATTGTTTATTTATGAATTACAAACATAATAGTGAGGCCTGTCAATAAGGGTAACATATATTCACTTATGTATGATATTATTTATGTTGTAAGAGTAAAACATATCAATAAAACAGCAAAATCTACTGTAACATAAGCCCAGGATCAATATAGTTAAAAGTTAAGGCCAATTCCACAAAGCCTATCACTGTCACTGTTGTGGGTAATGTCATAGTATATTGGTCTTTTGATATCTGCTGTCCATACAGTGCTGAACTAACCATTATTATCTCAAAATTAACTTTTATTCAGCGCAAAATGCATAGTCATAAAGATTTTCTGAAAAAAAATGCCCACTTAGCCCTGATTTTAGTATATTTGTATTTGTTAATGTACTATTGAACTGTTGGATTTGTAGTTTTGGTTTGTAAATATGGTCATCCTAATGTCCTCTCATGTCGGTATTGATTTGAATCATGGTAAACTAATACCTAAATTAACATTCAGAGTACAATACAGATTAGGTTGACTTAGTGGCTTGACTACGGCACATATAGGCCTTTTCTCTTTCATGTGCCAGCCCAGAGGATATGTCATCGTTCTCTACTGACAAATAACCCTTATCTGCATCCTGTTCTGGGCAGCCAGGCACACAGTGTATGGACATGAGTGAAATATGAGCTATAGGCCCAGAAGTCTGACTGCCAAAAACTACATGTGATAAACTGTAGGCAGACAAAACACTACTTTTATACATCCAAATATTTTCAAAATATTAGACAGTATCTAGTTACACAGATTTCTCCTATAGCTATTTCCTTCTGACCATCATGAGCAACAATGACTGTGGTTATAGCATTGGTAATGTGTCAAATCCCAATGTCATCTGTGAGCCATTCACAAAGTCTTCTAAATAAATACCTTTGAGTAAGATTTCAGAATTACCTTCTAATGGTGCATTCATGTGGTCCTCGAAAAATCAGAGTATCCGAGTTAGGAAGTTGTTCTTCTGACTTTGGTGTATTTACATGATTTCAGCTCGAGAAGTCGGAACATTCCAAACCATAACAACAAGGAAGATGGACGCAAAGTCAAAAATGTGCTAATGTTATTTTTAAATGAGTTACTACAGTAAAAGTAGGAATTATTAGCCTATTAGTACTGGTTTGAGAAAAGGTAGCCTATCAAAACATAAGAACCTCTAAATACGTGATGGAAATGAATAAATAACTTACTATATATACAGTCTATAAGTCTATATGGACAAAAAATTAGTATTTAGTTTAGTTTACTAACTTGGTATGAAATGTTTTTAAATGACTTGTATAACTAAAATACGTTTGCTTTCCTCCGCCATGTTGATGATGAAAATAACGTCAACATGGAATCTCTGGCAACTCCGATTCACTGGAGTTTCCAAGCTTGATGTGCATTTTTCAACTCGGAAAAACGTTTTCCTGAAGACCACATGAATGCACCATAATAGTCATGATGGGACAAAAGTGTAGACACAGACAACACGAGCTGGATTTCATTATCGAGATGAGAGATGTAACTATCATTTGAAAAAATAATATAATAGTCACATCGTAAATTAGTTGAATCTCTTTTATGATACAAATACTTAATATTTAGAACATAATATTCAGCGGATTAAGCTTATCACTACTACTCTTAGCATTAGTACATAGTAGCACCCAGAGGTAGCCTTTCTTCTTTAAAATAGTTCTTTTATTTAATAATAATAAAAATGTAAAAAAGATAAAGATGAACTATTAATCTTTTTTTAACTGTCTTATATATTATGGAAGCACCTATATTTTTAGACTGGTAGGTAAACAAAGTGAAGGCATTTGATTTGTCCATTTGTGTAATTTCTTTTCAAATATCATGTTTTTTTTTAGCTAACTCTCTCCACAGGAAGTCAGGAAACAATAACCCATAAAAAACGTAAACCAAAATTTTTAAACATCTTTCTCCTGCAGCTTTTTCATTTGAGCGCAAAAAAAGTGGAAAAAGTAAAGTCAAAATATACCTGCAGCTCACATTAAAATTAGGCATTTGTAGTGTTTCACAAGTAGCTTGCACTTAGAATTTTACTTAGACTTGTTTTTATGTATAAAGTTCTTTTATTATTATTAATATCATTACTGATTGACAGCATTAGTGAACTTTCCACTCATGTTGTCTTCATGTTACCCTTGCTTTACATTTGGCTCAGTTTCTGTCCTGGTCATGAACTGTCACTGTCAGAAATGTGTGTAATGCTTGGTCCTTCAGAAAGGCCCACGCTGGCACAGTTAATAATTAAAAACTTATACATTTGTCGGAGTCTTTCATGTTGTTTCATTGCACGTGATTTGTTTCTAACATGTTCTATGTTGCAATCCAATCATAAATGTACTGGAAACCCAACAGTGTCTTGCATAATGTTGTAGTCACAGCTGAGGCAGATTTTTTTAAGTAGACTTTTGGAAAATGTTTGAAAAGGCCTAGTATTTATACGGACATTGTGACTCAAATTCATAGTAAATACATTGAAGAGACCTTTTACTTTGACAATTTTGTTATATGGGACAAATAAGTCAGGCACCAGGAGCCTATGTACTATATCATCATTACCAGCACAAAAATAAAAGAATTTTTCTCATTTTGTTATTTGGTCATTCATGAGCTATGGAGTCGGCAGGTTGAGGTGGTGGATGGTACCTAGGAGTCACTTTCACAAAACGTTTTCTTTTTCATTTAGTTAAAACTAAAGCAATTTATTTAAATAGAAAAAGACTTGTTTATGTGAACCCCAAAATGCTACAGTAGCAAACATTTAGCTGCATTCATGTGGTTCTTTTTCTGACTTTCAGTGAAAAGTCTAAATATATTCAGTCACAGACATAATTTGACATGGTTTATTTTTTAATTAAAAGTTGAGTAGCTTTTTCTGGTCAATCTTATAATAATATTACATTATGAATTATAATTGAGCTAATAGTTGTTATGCAATTCCCAAAATAATACATCAAATACATCAGCAATGTAAATGATGCCTATGACTTCAAGTCAGGAAACATTTTTTAGCCCAGGTTTACGAGTGCCGTGTAAACACACCAAACGCCAAAGTCTGTTGTTACCATGACAACAGTGATGTAAACTAACTGATTGGTTACACAGCTGTGCATAGCATTTTTACAGCGTAGCAGTTAGCTAAAGAAGAACACAAAATGCTCATGAGTTGTTGGTCGACACGACTTTAATGAAGTTTCCATAGCAACAAAGGGGTTTTGCACAGAATTAGCCTAGCTTACAAAATTTATCAGAAAAAGAAAAACAGCCATTTTTATTTGTAAGACTGCTTTATGTTCCAATTCAAGAAATAGATTTTAGACACTATAATTGTAAAGTTTGCTTCTATATTTGATTTTGAGTGATATCATGTTTCTATGTGTTTGTTTATTTTTTGTGAAATTTGGGAAGGAAGTTATAGTTTACTGAAGTTATAGTGTCTTTTGGCTTTGTTTACAAAATAAAGTACATTAGAATTTTAAGTATTGCTCTCATTCCTAAATTAACTGAATTCACCAGGATGACCTACTACAAATCACACTTTGAGGATTATTTTTCACTATATCCAAAGCCAGCTATCTTCTGACAACACTGTTACATTATTTAAAACATTCTTTCACAAAAGACCACAAACTGTTCAAACACTGTGATAAATGTTCTTGTATCTGGAATGTAGCTACTATGTATTTTGGGGGTTTTCTATGAAACTGTGTTTTTCTGGAAATGTTACCTAGATACATTGTATTATGGAGACTTTCACACACGTGCAGACACACACAGACGTACTAAAATTCCTTGACATTTCCTGGCTACTGTGTTTATCACACCCCTTTGGGACCAGGTGCAACAAGTGGTTTATTTCCCAGACTGGAACAAGTCTGTAATGTAGATTAAAATAAGCTTGCGTTATTTCTCCCATCCAAATGCTTTGCACATTCTAGTTTTTTTTTACATATGCCCATTTCTCTACCCAAGTTTTGCAGTGTGTCCAAAATTTTCTTTTACCCTCACATGTCTTTTTTGTTTCCCCTTCTTTAATTTGGGTTTAAAGGCTATCCCGCGGCTCACGACAATGACACAATGGCTTTTGGGTGGTCTTGTAAAGCCTCGACAGTGCAGTGCAGCGATGAGTAGGATGAGAAGGACTGAAAGCACGAAAAAGGGAGGTGTTGTCTGCTTCTTTTTCAGTCTCATCTCTGTGTGTCAGTAATCCAAGTGTCATTAAGAACACAATCAGTGGCATCTGAGGCTGTAAATGCTCATAGATGAATATTCCAGCAAGTTTTGTGACTGGAAAGTTACTAAACCAGCTTGAGTAAAAAAAACATCAAATGTACAAGCATTTAGAGCCCAACTTGATTGCTCCTAAGAGTCCAAAGAGCAGAGTGGTGAGCAGGGAGGTACTGCAGAGGGGCCAGTGGGACGGGAGGAGGGAGGGAGTCTGTCGAGGGGAGGGAAGTGCCAAACCGGGCTTTTGGATTTCTCATTAATTCACTGTGGCCTTCTCTTTTGAGTTTTGAAAGCCCGCCCCTCTGACCATTATCAGCAGCAGCCTTATATATGCAGTAGTTGTTTGTGAGTACACAGTCCTTTTACAGGGGGGAAACCAGCTCGAACCCACAACCCACACAGAGAGAGAGACACCATGAGAGAGTTCAAGAGCAAGGATTTCTGGAGGGCCGTTTTGGCAGAACTGGTCGGCATGACGCTTTTTATCTTCCTCAGCCTCTTCACGGCCATAGGGAACAAGAACAACGCCAATCCGGACCAGGAGGTGAAGGTGGCGCTGGGTTTTGGACTGGCCATCGCAACTCTAGCGCAGAGTTTGGGCCACATCAGCGGGGCCCACCTGAATCCGGCCGTGACGCTAGGGATGCTCGCCAGCTGCCAGATCAGCGTGTTCAAAGCGGTCATGTACATCGTCGCACAGATGCTGGGTTCGGCTCTGGCCAGTGGCATCGTTTACGGGGCCAGACCGAGTACGAATGATGCGCTGGGGCTTAATTCTGTGAGTATAACTCCTGGGAGAATATGATGCATTGATTTGTGACTTGAGTAAAGTGCAGGTGGCCTTTTTGTGAAATCTTAGCCATTGAGATGTCAGCTTTTGTTCTGCATGTGTAGCTCCGTGGTTAGACTTATATTGAAAAAACTCCTGACTAAGCTCTTTTGATAGATGTGTCATGAGTGGCTGACAACACACATTATCTTTGGCTCCTTTGCAACATGTGATCAGTTTGTAACTTCTTCTCCGTGTTGTTGTTTTGATTCTCTCTCTCTCGCAGCTGAGTGGAGTCACTCCCAGCCAAGGCGTGGGCATCGAACTGCTGGCCACCTTCCAGTTAGTGCTGTGTGTCATTGCGGTGACTGATAAAAGGAGGCGTGATGTCACCGGTTCAGCGCCCTTAGCCATTGGCCTCTCGGTGTGCTTGGGACATCTGGCAACGGTAAGTTTCGGGCCCCTAATGTTTACCTTCAAGGCGCTGATACTGTTTTAGCCACAGAGCGTGAAGCTGACACTATCCTCTCGTGTCGGTTACAGATCAGCTACACAGGCTGTGGCATCAACCCGGCGCGCTCTTTCGGACCCGCTTTGATCCTCAATGATTTTACAAACCACTGGGTAAGTCTGACACTGACACAGGATTAAAAAAATAAATAAATAATAAAAAAGCGCTTATTCACAAACACGCCAGACATTTTTTTCTGTCAAGCTTCTTATATCTTAGCTTAAAAATGAAACAATCCCAATTTTTTTACTTTTATCTCACCGTGGATGATTGATTCTTGCGTTCTGGAGAATGATCCGAGCATCTTGTGTCGCAGGTGTACTGGGTGGGTCCCATGTGCGGAGGCGTGGCGGCCGCTCTCATATATGACTTCCTCCTCTTCCCCAAATTTGACGACTTCCCGGACCGTATGAAAGTCCTGGTCAGCGGTCCGGTGGGGGACTACGACGTGAACGGAGGAAATGACGCGATGACTGTGGAAATGTCCTCCAAGTAACAGACAAAATAAAGCTCTCTACTGCCATATTGTACATATCTATCTTCTTGTAAATTGAATTTAGCGACAAATGTTATTTTATTACAAATGTCAGAGTCTTACCTTGTTTCATGTATGATCTTTGCCCAAGCGTTAAAGGAATTGTGACTTTAACTATTCGCTGCATCAGTATTCTTCATTGAGCCATGTTTTTTTGTATTTTCTGTCTATATATCACTGTTTCTAAAGAGATGTTTTGTGTGTGCACTCCTCCAATGTCTCACTTTTTATAAGTAAATAAAACACATTGTTATATATATATATATCATGTTTTTCTTCATTATTATCCATCAGTTACTGTTCCAATAGTGTCTTAAGCATGTACAGAAAGCTATACGTGGGCTTAAATGCAGGGTCGCTGACACACAAAAAGGTCACGCATGCAAGAAGAATTATCATAAGACGAAAATGTTGGGTGACAGGCACGAGATAAGATAATCTGGCAAAGACAAAGGTGGGAAAAGGAAGGAAAGGAAGGAGTAAAACTGAAACAGGCGACAGGATGGTGTCAAAATAAAGCAGGAAATGAAAACAAACATGAAATATTGACTTCTTCTTGTAGCCTGTAAAGTAAAAGCATGGAAAACGAGAAATAGAAATAGAGAGTAGTTCCAATCATGAAAGTAATTGTAAATGAATTATTTTTAGCCCCTCAAACTCCAATGTGGATTTTACATTTTGCTGTCATTGGAGAGCTCTAATGTTGTTCAAGATGTCTGACTCAGAATGTGGCTCACATGAGAAATTTGCCCCCAGAATAAGCAAAACTTCAAAGGTTGTGTAAAAACGTGCATTAGTGTTTGTCATATCTGGTCTAGTGGTGTATGATTAAATATGGTTGTGTAATCCAAATGACTCTATATTATCTTAAAAGCAACAATAAATCTGGAGGCTTTGCACAAGGACTATAAAATTTGGCAAAGTGGCAAAAGACAGGACAGGAGGAGAGGAAGTAAATGTAAAATAAGAGGCAGTGGGGAAAGTGGGGTAATTTCAAAATAAAAGGTGAAACAAAGTAACCAATGTAGGAAATACATGACGTCTTCATTTGTGAATTTACTTCAAAACTTAAAGGGGCAGTACCGACAAAGAGATTATTGCAGGATTGTGTTGGTCTGACGCTGAACTCAGAGCTAAAAAAACAAACAAAAAAAAACAGTCATGCCCATGCTGGGGTCCTATCAGGTTGTAAAGGTGGAGAAAAGTGATGTGATGAATGCATATGACCCTCATCTTTTAATTTGAAAGTAAATTTGTGAAAGTAATTCCCTGCTCCCCATTGACTTCTATTCCAAACAAATTTTTAAAGAATTGTGATTCTGGCTCTCTATTTTAAAAAAAAAAAAAAGAAGAATGTTTAAAGTAAAGACAAATAGACAAATTAAAAAACAATTAACGTTTACACTGCCAGATTGTAAATTATGATTACAAAACACAGCTGAGGCATAAAAATGTGTCTTTGCAACCTACCGAGTGCTGATAGAGAACTAGCCTGTAACACATAGCAGTATTTTTTAGCAGGATTAAATCAAGCACTTTTCCAAAAGAGAAGATCTACCATTATTAATTAACATTTGAGTTTTGTGATTCACACGCTTCTCTTTCCGTTGCTCGCGCCAGAAATCAATAACATTTCCGATGTAATACGCTGTAGCAAGGTCAGAATAAACAAGACACTTACAGGCCAGAGTTTAGTCTCGGGGTTAATATTTGTTTTTTCCTTGTTTTCCACCATCTGCAGCCTTCTGACCTGTGTCATCCTATACCAGACAACAGATAACACATAGATAACTCATTAAATCTAACAAAAGTGCAAATGCATTCATTGTGGTTGTATCAGACTCATGTGAATATTAGTCCAAGGAAACAAAAGGCGTCCTGAATTATTTGGTATGGTGAAATAAACCTGACCTCTGTGTTAACTCGATATTTAACAATGAATTATGGGATGTAATATTGCATTATATCAGTCATAGCCCACAGTGGTTTGTCAGAAGTGGAGACATTTAATAAAATTGTTGCAACATTCCAAATGGCTGCTGTAATGGAGGTATTCAGAGGTCATCGTGGGACGTTGTAGTTTATAAAATGTACAGTTTCAGAGAAAAACATGGATCTTTGTACCTTTTCTTGAAGCAGGCTGGCTAATTAGGTGCATTTTTTGTCATAAAGTTCATTAGCTGTGACTATTTATGATTGTAGACAAATTTCAAGGACAATTAGAGTTAGCTTAAACATTTTTTTTTTTACAAAAGTTTCTGCAACTTTAACCTGAAGCTTGTTGTAAGTAGAGTTATTAAGCAACCACTTAGTTAGCTTTGTATGTTGCAGTTCAATCCAGTCGCCCTGGCAACCGCCTAAAGGCATGTGTATTCTGGTTTATTATACCACTGATAGACATTTATTGCTAGATTATTAGTAGCAGCACGGCGGCAAAAAATAATCCCATGTAGCCTAGGTTACAGATTTTCAAAAAGATGATAATTTCCAGAAAGAGGACATATTTTACTGTTTATTTGCATTTTTCTTTCACTTTACCTCTTATATTATATATATTCTTATATAGTGTTGCAAATTAGCCTGGGCTATAAACACTATGATACATGCATTGGATTACTTTAAGGAGCTAATCTATGTTTGTTGTATCTGTTCCTATAAAATAAACAATAAATCAAATAAAAATTCTAAAAACACAGTATCACAAATTTGACCCCCTTGACACAGACAAAAAGTCCATTTTATTTGGCCCAAACTTCACAGTGATTTTTTATTTGACTGCTTATTCTAAATTTTCATACTCATAGTGTTTTTAGTTAAAAGTAAAGAACCACAAATTTGAACAAAACACAAAAAAGTTTATTTTATTTGGCCCAATTTTTAAATATTTTACTTTTATTTTTTTCAGATAAACATGTTTAAATCAGCAACAAAGTGAAATAACCCCAAAAGGCAAAAACATTTCTATACATCATTGAGCAGCTCTTATCTAAAATCCACGGCAGCCATGACTCACTCAGGATCAAGCTCTTACAATACGTTCATGGAGTCATTAAACTCTCTCTTTAGTAACATACAACATGACCAGACTTCTAACTGATAAGCTAATGCTATTATATAATAACACACACTCTGGTAATATACAGATGTCCTAACTTCTTACAGCTTTCACATAAACAATAAATGTAGCTAATGTAGCAAATGTATTATGTTTATTTCACTCAAATCCATTCAAAAAGATGGAGCTATGGCTTCATGAACTCTGTGACCAGTGCAGTGTCAAGGTCTATTGATGGCTCTGTTAAATACTAATTGGATTTCAAGGGTTTTTAACCGTTACTAAAGGGAAGGTGAAGTATTCAACCAAATAGGAATATTGTGTGTGAGACAAATTGAAATAGATGTAGTACAATTTGTTTGAAACTGACAGTAGACACTCTTTGTATGTCCCTGAAGAGTTGACCTCGTGACCCAGTGAAGGCGTCCGGTTTAACCATTGATCAAATTTCCATCAGTTGTGTCTTGTGTCTGTAGCTCGACACCCATTTCTGTTCCTGATCAGTGATTTTCTTCATTCACTTTCTCCTTCTCTTCAATCTTAGTTTCTTTGAACCAACACCCATGAAATATTTGACATATTATACTTATTTAGCAATGTTGTTTTGGAGATCTACTAAGATATGATAATGTTTTAATAAAAATATACAATTAATATTCTCTACAGTTACTGATAAGCTTATCCTTTACGCCAAACATCTGTATTATTTTTAAGGCCCTCCCTGCTTACATTTGTTGCATTATCTTCCTTGGTTATAACTGGTCATAGAGAACAATTACCATTTTGGACCTGGATACAGCAACAGCAGTACAGCAACAGATTTCCATGTGACCCTAAATGAATTTTACCTGTAGAACAAAATGTAAAACGTCTGATTATCGGCTATAAGGGCACAACTTCCAAAATTGATGTATATTCTGATTTTTTCTTAACTGCTGTATGGATGACTTTGAGCTCATTGGTCAGAATAAATGATAGGAAATGCCATTAATTGAGAATCCAGCTCTTAAAAGGAACCCTGACTATTAGCACTTTTTGGGCTTAATATGTTCTTATTGTCCTACTAAAATTCATTGTTAGTTGCGCTTGAAAACTCCTAATTACTTTAAAAATCGTGTACGTTTACTACCTTTTCTTACTATGGAAGTCGCCATTTTTTTACCTGCGCAATGCATTCTGGGACTTTGTCGTCATTCGGCTGCAGCTGAGACGAACGTCAAGGTAAAGTTATATTGTTTCAGGCAACGTTTTCAATTGGATAGTCTTCAACGGTGGAAACAATGCCGCACTGCGTTGCTTTTGGTTGCAATTTTCAATCGAAGGGTAACAAGAACAACGACATAAGTCTTCACTGCTTTCCAAGTGATCAAAAGAGGAGGTCTGAATGGGCTAAAGCCTGCAGATGAGTCCACTGAAGTCAACTCCTACCGGATTACTATAAGGGAATGAGATTGCAACGGCCGTTAGACGTCATTACCCAGAATGCATTGCAATAATGTCAACAACAATGGCGGCGTACGATGGAAATTAATTCTTCAAAATGTATAAAAGCCAAACAGTCTAAAGTATTTTTGAGAACACGTTTTTATAGCTGAAGCAAATGTTTATTTCACAAGGTCAATTAGTCCTACAAGTCGGAGATTCCTTTAAAAAATAACAAGGGCTCGTAATAAACCCCAGAATCAAATATGGCTGCAGTTCGTTCTTTAATACACAAAAAAATTCTTCTCAAACAGAAATAATATGGCATTTCTGATTCACTACAATACAAGCAATACAATACAAACACCTCGACAACTTCCTGAAGGCATGTATCTCCTGGCATCTATGAGAATCTTTGTTAAGGAGAGTTCTTTTTTGGTTTCCATTTACAACAAACTGCAAATATTTAAATACGTCCAAAGAGGGTTTTTTGTTTGAGAACGCCACCTTCTGCGTTGCCGTGTAAAATGTAAATATGGCGTCATCAGTGATAGTAACATCCCAGACAGGTCTCAGACAGCTATTGGCCGTTGGCAACACACAGCAAATAGAACAACAAAGACAAAATACTGTTTTTGTGTACTATACTGTGAAAAATGATGTATACTAAGCGACAATCAGTCGACAATATTCTCAATAGCTGTGTGTATCCATGGTAACGTAGTTCATTTCAATTGTGCTACAAGCCAGCATTTGTTGTCCCTGTTTAATGACCTATGACTTGACCTGGCCTGCTCTGGCTAAGCTGTAAGTGACGTCACATTCATTAGAACCTGTTTTTTAAAATTATTCAAACAATAAACTGTAATTGGTTCTTGAGAAAGACTTTTATGGCCATTTTATTTCACTATAATTCAGTAATAAGTCAGAAGTAAAGCAGAAGCCAAAAAATATGGAATATATCTGTCAAAAACAAAACAATTAGCTAAAAAACTGCAGGGTAGAGATTTAGATAATTTAATCAGCTCCCAAAAATCAGACTTTTATTTCATGTTTTTCTAATAACTCTCATTTAATGGGAATGCTTCAGTGGGCAGTTCCAGTCACTCCTTCTATTACAGTGAAATCACCTTTTAGCCCGAGGGTTGATTCGTTTAGATTGATGTTTTCAAGGAACTACTTCATTTCCACGAATTTGAACAGGCATTTTCAAAGAATCTTTAATGTTCTGCAAAAGTTCCACCTCTTTGTAAAAGTATTTAAAATCGTGTACCACTGAAAACACAGCACAAAGATGTTAAAGCAGTTCAGATGATAGCTACTATTGATACGTTGGTATAAATTGCTTCTTTTTTTTTTTTTTTTTTCACAAATTAGACGTTGCTAGATGTTGCTTTAAAATTTTATGGAAGGCAAATTTGATGTCATCCAAGGTAAAGCTGGAAGTGTAACTAATGACGCGGTGGAATACCAAAATCAGGATAAATAAACCGACTTCTGCGCCTCTTGATTACTTTTATACTGCTTTTATGGGCAGCCTGGATGGAAATTCTCAAAGTGGTAAGTGTCTTTTGATTAAATTAAACAAACATGCCTTGATAATGTTTATTTTTGTGCTTGACTGGCGTCCATTTTGGCTCTTTGTGCCACGTTTATCTACTTCCAGCTGACGTCTGTTTGGACAAACCGCTGTAATAATCCCTGTGTGGAGTTGTTGATAACTTGTAAATCATGATGTTTTATATGGTTTGGGGAGGCCAGGTGTTATCAGTGTGGCATTTTCACCTGATATAAAATAAAACAGGTGTTGAGGATTATACGGCGTAGTCTGAGTGGTCCGTCTAAGTTTTTATCAAAGTACAGCTGCTCTTCTAAATCAGGAGTTCAGTGGCACTTCTGATTCACAACAATTCAGAATATGAGATCCAGTTACTGTTAGCGTCACCTTGAGAGAGAGTTATCTCATTCATCATTTTTCTTTCTGTTTGGAAGACTCCCATCTCTATTTCCACTTAGAGGTTGTTTACACCAATCTGTAAAGTTTTTATTTGAGAATCCCAGCTGCTATGTTGGACTTAATTTTTAAAAGAATTTAGAATACATTATGCATTTTATTTTCTCCTTATTTGAGGAAAACGTCTGCTATCCTTTTTCAAGTAAGGGACAGTCCCATTGGCTTTTGGTCTTCAGAGTATGTAAAGATTACATTAATGGGGACAGAAAATCCACCAGGGAAAGTGTCTACTCAAGCATTGGCTATATCTGTGCACACAGTGAAAAAGTACAAAAAACGAATATATTACTCTAATATAATGCTATATACTGCAGGTACAAAAATACATTCATTGTGCATTGTTCTATAGATAACTGTGTGTGTGATCATACCCACTACGTGTGACAAATAAAGCTTATTTCGTGTTACAATTACATTTTCCTAAAATAATAATAATTAAAAAAAATTGGCAATACATAAAAAATTTACAAAATGAATAGACTTTGACAATATGCAAAGTTTATTCACGTCTCAAGAGTTAGTGAAAATATACCAAGAGATATTTTTTCTTTCAAAGTGTTTCTTCAATTCGTGTCATTTTTCAAAAACAACTTGTTTTTTGAGGAAAACATATATTGGGTCCACTTTTCTTTTCAAATAAGAGAAGCTTGGCTTAGGCTATAAACATTAAATCAATGGAAGCGTAAATCCAACTGGAAAAGTGTCTGTTCCATCACTGGCCACATCTGTTTACAACGCAAAAGAGAAATAGAGAACAGGGAAGATAAACAAAATGTCAGAGAATCAATTGTGTATGGTTTAATGTAATGCTGTGGCAAATTGATGTGTTTTACTCTTAATAAAGTAAAAGTAGGTAGGTTGCTGTATTGTTGTGGATGATCGGGGTTGCTTACTGTACTTTTGTCTTTACCATGACCTTTATGGTTGACAACCTTTGTGTACGTGGTTTTACAAGCTTCCAGGAATGAGAAAAACTCTGGAATCCGCTTTACATTTCTTCCTCCTCTGTCCTCCATTGTCAACACTGTACTAAGTGGCGATACTCTTACAACTTGTGACAAGAAGCAGCCTGACCGTTTGACCCTTGTCTTCTGTTTTTCACACAGAGAAGCATTAATGGGGCCGGTTTCTTTTGTTTTGTCGAATTCAAAAGGAGCCGTTTCCTTCGCAGCAGCCCCCGACTGATGTAAACTCTTCTCGTATCCGTCTCAGCGTGACACGCGCAGACTACAATGAGCTGTCCTTCACACAGTGGCCTTCACACGACACTTGTTTAGATGGCACTGAGTCACATTATTTCCACTATTGTTGTGAACTGGTGTTGGTTGCTGCTAAATCATGCACTGTGCTGTGTGGCTAAAAAATACCTTTAAGCTCTTTGTAGTTGCCCATGGTACATTGGCCTCACTTTTCCAAACCAACATTAAACATCAGGATCACAATATGGTTTCCATGACAACCAGTTTAAATTGTTTGGCCTGTTTCTAAATGTGGACCTTATTCATTCTACTTTTATTATTATCATGTAAAAATGTTAATAATTTGTTATTTGTATTTATTTATTTATGTATTATATGTATTTATGAGTTACAGTATTACCAATTACCCAACAAACAACCATCAATGCATAAATAAATAAATAAATAAATAAATAAATAACAATAATTAATGTAATACATGTTGCATACTAAATAAAGCAATAACTCCTCTATTTTATGATATTATTAGGTTAAATGTCTTTTTATTTTCAAGGTGCTTGACATGATGCTTAACTGACAGCTATTTTGACTAACTGTACAGGAACCATTCAGATGACTCCAAGGCTGAAGTTACAATAGGACAATATTTATAACACTTTTTGACTTCGATCAATGTCACATCCTGAAAATGTCATGGATAGCGGTAATATTTTGGATTGAATTGTCTAAAAGCTGTGTCTGTTTCTTTCAGGGCATGTATTTTTAAATCAAACTAGAAAAATCCCCCTTATCTTTTCTCTCATTTTGATTCCACCAGATGCTCTATCAACATCCTGGAGCCCCGCAGCTTTTCTGAAAAAATTTAATCAAATGCCTCCATTCGTCGAACACAGATAAACGTTGTTACCGAGCATGAGTCATTCTGTGATTATTATTTCTCCAGGTGCAATGGGCCGCACAGTTGTGATTTGGCAGCACCTTTGCATAATTATGTTCTAGCAGAGAGATAAAGTAAAAAAATACAAATGACCAACAGTTACAGAGCCAAATTTGGAGGATAAAAGGCCACAGTTTGAGAAGTTTTTTAGTAATTATTGGGATGCAATCTTGTAATCAAGACAGCATCAAATGAGACGAAAGCTAAAGGACAAGACAGAATCAAGATGAACACAAGGGCATCATTTATGATAAGAAAAAATGTGAAAAATTCTATAAATGTACCAATTTCAATACCAATGACAAACTGATGGCTGATTTGTTGGTACTTTGATTAAAAAAAAATACACTGAGCTATGTTCTTGGTTGATAGAAGTTTTCCAGCCAACCACAACAAAATCAATCAGCTGTGTTCTTGGCCTGTATTATTACAAAATCTCAAGCTCTTTATGTCAGAGACTGAGCCAAGATGAATAAAAATGTGAGTCAGAGGAAAAGACCTATAAAAGTAGACTTAATAGTTGTCAAGAGCACACTAACTGAGACCATGTAATGACAGAAAACAACGCAGAATAGAATAACTCATTATCATACAGTGAAATTTTAAAGTACCACCTCTGTTCAGTGCAAAATCTAAAAACTGAAACTCACACATTAAATCAGTAAATACAACATCAAACAAATACTGTGTATAAGAGTAGACTGGGTAAAGGTCGAGATGGATGTTTGAAATATTAGACACTTTTAGGGACCAGTGCATGATACACTGAAAAATAAAGTAATAATATGTAGGAATAGTACACAATAAACTTGAATTTTAAAGCATTAAACATCACAAACCGTACTTTGATGAGCCCATTTTCACTGTCAGTAACTTACAAGGCTTTGAGTGAAACAGGGCTCCTTTCTGTGATATGGGTTTGATTTTCTCCTGTCGATATCCTGTCCCAGTCAGTCTCGTGCCCCATTTATGCTCAGCCAGTGGCACGACAAAAAAGGTGAGCCAAGGCCTTAATTATTGCAAAGCAAAGCAAAGAAAACAACGTGGGAAATGCTGTACATGAAATCAAATGTAAAAAAAACTTGCAAAAGTAAACACAAATGTACTTCAGTCATACACACACATCAGATACTACTATGTACACACCTAATTCATTGATTTTCTGCAACACTGAGCTGCCCCATCACAAATAAAATAAATAAATAAATAAATAAATAAAGATAAAAGGGGGAATTTATTTATTTATTTATTCATTCATTCATTCATAAATCAAAATCCACCAAAACCTTTCAAATCTAGAGGTTGCTTTTGAGTATTGCCAAACTAATGTGCTAGTCAAATGTGTGAAATTTTAAGCAAACACATCTTGCCATGTCAAATTTTCCTCCTTCCTTTTTCACACCATCCTCGTCAGTATAAAAACTCAAAATATTGACTCGTTAGTTTACTCAGAGCAAACATGAGGGAACTAAAGAGCTGGTCGTTTTGGAGAGCCGTGGCTGCAGAGTTTATCGGTATGCTACTGTTTATCACTTTTGGCATTGCCTCGGCCATAGGAAACCCACACAACGGTGCTCAGGAGGTGAAGGTCTCGCTGGCCTTCGGTCTGGCCATCGCGACCCTGGCTCAGAGTCTAGGACACATCAGTGGAGCCCACCTCAACCCAGCGATCAGTGTGGGTCTGCTGGTCAGCTGTCAGATCAGTGCCCTCCGGTTTGTGTGCTACACTCTGGCGCAGATGCTCGGGGCAGTGGCCGCCAGCGCCCTTTTGGATGGATTTAGGCCCAAAGGAGGGCTAGGGGTCAACCAGGTGAGCTTTAGGCAGGTTTAGTCTCAGTTCTGAGTTTCCAACAGTTTGATTTAAAATTAGATGTAAAAAATTAACTAGAAAACAATTTCAGTTCAAAAGGGTTAAATTACAGTGCCATCAGTTTCAAGTTTATATAAGGCTTTTTTATGAACTTTTCTATGATCTTTTTAAGTTGATCTTTTAAGTTAGATTTGTTAAACCTAATGAAATTAATTTTACATTATTTAGATTTTTTTTTCCCTTCATTCTGTTACACTCTGATCTGAATATATGTTAAGATTTTGTGTGTGTGTGTGTGTTGGGGGGGGGGCTCATTATCAGATCATTTTTTCACATAAATTTTTCATACTTTTTTAATGTGAGGAACTAAATTTATAGTAATTTATCTATTTATGATAAATAGTATTCATTGTATAATACATTTTTTCTCAGTGAAGTTTGAACTTTTAAGATTATGCCTTAAAGGTTTTTTATTTTTTAACATTTTGTTAATTATCTAATCTAATTATTAATTAGTAGTAACTGTACATTATTAATGAGGTTTTGGCAAGATAATGGACAGTTTTTAAAATGTTTATTGTGTTTTTAAACAAAATTTAATTGAATTTGTTATTCATTTTTCTTTCTGAATATTACAACACAACAGATTATTTTTTCCAATTAATTTACCCCACCAATGCAAAACTTTAAACTTAAAATTAGAGAAATTTGATTTTTGTCACTTATCTATTTATGACATGTTGTAGTGAGTACAGTTATAAATGCACATATTGCATTTGGTAAATATGAATTACGATTATTTTTTTAAGCTGTTTGTTGCAGTCAGCTATAGGCTTTCAGCTAATGGGGATCAGAATAAATAAAGTAACAAATATGATGTAGTTGTAATGCTAACTCTAATTGCTACCATTGTCTTTTCCAGCTGAATAATGTGTCTTTAAGTCAGGCGTTTACCATTGAGTTCTTCGCCACTCTGCAGCTGGTCCTGTGTGTCATCGCCGTCACCGATAACAGACGAACTGATGTCCGGGGGTCGGCTCCACTGGCCATCGGTCTGTCTGTCACACTGGGACACTTTGTGGCTGTAAGTCACTGGTAACTCTGCAAAAAGTCTGCAAGGACAAATCTGAAAGTGGCAATTATTTTCCCAGTGGGTGATGTGGATGAATGATTTCAAGTCCGTCTCATGAATAAAGAAATAAACAGTTCTAGTAGAATGAGATTACAGAAACATTTATTTTCTTTATGATATGTGCATAAACTGTAATTTGAGAGGTGCTATTAGACACAATTGTTGATAAATTGATTAAAACTGTGCCCTCTAATTTTGTCCCTTATACAACACCAAAACTTAACACATTTGTGACCACATCTTTAAATAGATATTCGTTTTTTAAATGTGAAGTGTGAGTCTGTCTTTTTTTTTTTTAATGCCTTGCTTTATAGCAGCATATAGATTAGTTTCTGTGAAATTGCTCCTGTCTACTTTTCCAAACTGGGAGTGTGCTGACAAGTATATATTACAGAAATAAATTAGCTATCCAATAGTATGATGCATAGTCACACTTAAAAAAATACTGCTATTTGTAATATAGACAGGATTCCCATATACCTTGAAAATTAATATTCTTTTTATTATTTAAAGGCGTTTGTTTTTTTTTTCAGCTGCCAAAAACATTTTATTATGTAATTGACTTTAATATAGCAAAAGATTACAATTTTAAAATAAATAAAAATATCAGCAGTTCTTTCCTCAGATATATGTAGATTTGCTTCTTTGTGTGATTATGTACGGTATATTGTCTGGTGCATTCTCAAAAGTTAGTAGCTTCCAACAGTTTTGATTCAACTTAGAAGATGGCCGACAAACACTGTCTGGACAATAGGAAATAACACTGGGGTACTGAATGGAAAAAACAGTCAATATTCTGCTATTATCAGGCCTTGATACTTTTCACAACGTTTTCTGTCTATCTAAGTCTAAAAAAACAACTTATATTTTTTATTTTCAAAAGTCTACACACGTCATTGGAGGCTCTCGGTGATATTTAGGGCAGACTGTAGATCCCTGACTCCCTGCCAGCCGTTTTCATCTCATGCTTGGCTGCCGTTGTAATGAGCTCACATTAGACTTCATCACCTCTGAAGTGTGTGCTCTGCATCAGCTGACAGCTAATATTCATGTAATTTACTGATATTCTCCCCGACAGATAAGTTACACCGGATGTGGCATCAACCCGGCTCGCTCTTTTGGACCGGCGCTGATACGGAACAAAATGGAGAACCACTGGGTAACTTTAACGTTTAATGTTTATAATGGCCACAAGCACTTTATCTTTACATAGATTTTGCAGTTATAACAATATGTATGTTAAAAATGCATTCTGTACAATCACAACACAGACCCAAGACTTCAGTGGCTTGCAGCTCATAGTGTTTAACTGGTGTAGACTACATCCTTGCAGCTAATTACTGAGTCTTTCACTTATGTTCTCTACACTCTCACTGACAGCACACACACATAGCCATTCAGTTGCTAAACCCTGATTATTTAAAATTTGCATTTTTTGGTGGCTAATGGCTTTGCAAAGTGTCATTAAAAGCAGTTTAATATTTAGGATAAAGTAAAATGTGTGTATACAGCAAGATTAAAATGTCATTTTCATTTGTTAATTTTAATGTCACAACATTTGATGTAAACAGTATTTATCTTTTACTGTAAGTTAGTCATGGAGTCCCCCAAAGGTCTGTGTTTTGACCTTCACTATTCACTCTATAATTGCTTTCCAATGGTATTATATAGAACTGAGGTAATTACACTCAGCCCTAAACATCACAGAAACATATTATGTATGAGAGGGCAGCTGAGATAGGCTCTGAGCCCCTATGAATGAATGAATATTGCAACAGAGTATATTGTTTTCAATGAGCCTTCGCCAAAGTATTGTTTTATTGGGCATTCAATTGAGAAAGGTTGAGAAAATTCTGCATAAACAACATGAGTCTAGCAAATAGCAATATCAATGTCATTTGCTATTTGCCCAGTAAAAACAATAGTTTGGCAAAATGTCTTTAAAAACAATTGTGGGTCAGTGTGAATGGAGGACTCACCATGAACATACTAACCTCTATAGTATTACAACTATCTTCATGTTAATGTTTAATTGCAGGTGTACTGGTTGGGGCCCATGTCTGGAGGCATAGCTGCGTCTTTAATCTACGATCTGATCCTTTATCCTCGATGGCCGGGCCTCAGAGCTCGCAGGGACATTCTGTTACACGGTCAGGATGATGAAACAGAAGGGCCTCTCGTAAGAGAAGGAGGCAGCAGCCCGGGACCCAGCCAGTGGCCAAAACAATGATCCTGCAGTATTTTTGAATTGTCTGTTTGTCACCACTGACCACAAATGCTTCACAAGGGCGCGGTGGCAGTTTTGCAGAGACAGGGTTTTTTGCAGTGTAATCATAAACCTGTCTTGGTGTGCTGTTCTTACTGTATGTAGTCTATATGTAGACATCTGGTTATAGTTTTAAAGCTTAAAAACTATGCCAACTTTTAAATGAGAGTGCTGTCTTACTAACTTGTGCACTTGTGTTTCTTTTATTCTCTGAAAGTCTCTCTAATTTAAAAACTTTTGAAAGAGCTAGAGGGGCATGGCATACTGTGTTAAAACGCCAAAATGCAATTTATCTTGGTAAAAAAACAAGCAAGCTTCTCACTGTTACAGATTAAGTGTTGGTCTTTAGCATTGCCAGCAATACTGACCTCAGTTTTGACATTATCTAAAGGCTACTCAAGCTACAAATAGTAAATTTACATATTGTTGATTAAAACTTGAGTAAAAAGAAATGCCTAGTGTAGCTTTAATAATGTTGACATAGCATCATGATCAAAAAACATGTTTTCTTAACAGCCATGCATCATTTAAAGTTTATTTCATTGCTCCCGTCTGCTTCTCCAAACTGGGGATGTGATGACATCTGTATACTGTTTGTTAAAAAGAAAACGTTTACTACACAAGTATCTCATAGAACCCGTTTTATTAAATATTGGACCATGCCTTTAAACCTGGGGAAGGATTATGTAATTTCAATTTTTCTTTTTCAATTTTTGACTTTATTTTTCTAAAACTCTTTAAAACTTTCAAAATATTAACAGCTATTTAAAGCATTTAACCCCATCATGTATTCTAGCAACTGATGGACTTGCTTGTTGTGCAATAATGATGCACAAAAAAAACAGGAATTCATTGTAAAGGCAATCAGATAAAATAGAGTTAGCATGTAGCAAGAGTGTTCTAGCATAGTCTTAACAAGGTGGAGCATCGTCTTCTGAACGCTAACAATAAACAGCATCAAAATACCATCTTGGACAAATTATTAATACTTATGCAATGCAACAACTGCAAGAAAAAAGCATCAAGGCTAGTGAGGCTACTCTGTTGTCGGACTGGAACTGGACAATCTTAGCAGAGATGATGAACTGACTTCCAGACTGGATCAAAACTTGTAAAAAGGCCATTTTAGTTCCTACTTTGATATGTGCCCAACATACATTGTATCTTGATGGGTCATTTTGGCTCAGAAAGTTAGCTTCCATCAGATTCCTTTTGCAAATACAGGAAGTTGGACTGGACACTGTGACAAAATGTACTTGGCTGCTTCACTGGATGTTACGGGGGGAAAAAATGCAAATAATCATCTCACACCAGGCAAAGTAATGTTACGTGCATCCGTCCACAGAGGCTATCCTGCCACTGATGAGCACTTAAGCTAACAATAGCTCACATCTACCCCGACGACCTGGCTCCGTTTGCCCTTAGACCCTGCAGTTTATGTTGAGAGGTCTGTCCCGGTGAGTTGAAAGTCAATCGAGTGTTATTTAATGATTAACTCGGGGTGTGGGGGCCATCAAATGCCTATCAGCCATTAAACGGGATGTGAGGGGGGCGTGTGTCCAAAAGGGATAAAGGACATTCTTGTGACGGGGCCAAACAGGAAATCTTTGTGATCTCCTCATCTTGTCCAATCGTGCCTTTTCATACGAAGAATTGAAAAGTGTAATTACCTGATCCACATCCTCGTGTTGTTAGGACTGAGGTGGCCTTTATGGCACACTGTTTACATTGTGTGATACATTAGCATTCGGGCCAAGGTCACACACTCGTATACATTGTGTTATTCTTGGAAAAGGATAATATACTATAAATACAGGTATGTAATGGTGACCTCTGAGTGAACTATGGAGGTGAAAAAGAGCTGAATTGAAAAAAACAACACAATTGTAAAGGTTATACAGGTAATGCTATCCTATAATGGCCACAGACAATAAAAGTAAATATAACTAATCAAAATATGTTATTATAAGGTCTCCTTCAGACCTTGCATTGCAGTCAGATCTGGTATGAATCCTTTTGAATCTGACTTAGATCTGTTCTCACTTTCACGTTTGATATTGAAAACAACACTTTGCACAAACTCAGTGCAAGTAAACAAATTTGAATTTTCCTTTCCTTTTTGAGTTTTCCTCTCAGGGTCCCATTATAACTCGAGTTTAAAAAGCATGTAATCAGTCTCAGTTAAAATAATATATTATAATAAAAAAACATGAAGACTTTTTAGAGTTTAGACAGTTAGATTTGTTTTTGTATTTTTTGTCACTTTGCTGGCTAAACTTGTTTGTTGGTTGTTTGGTCTTTCACATAAAACGTTAGCTAGCCTCAACGAGCTAATTATTTGACGTACTTATGTGTCAAGTTATGTGTTTTTTGGACTTTCTGTATGCTCGGAAAGTCGAGGTGTTACCGCTGATATTCGCAAATGACGTAATAATAACACAATGAAGTAACCGATCTGCATTTGACACTACAACTAAGTCAGGTTTAACGTTAGCATCTTTTTTCTTTTTAACACAGGCCGAATTCTATTAAATACAAAGATGAGATGGATGTAGTCTTAGCCTTCCGAAAAGCTTACAAATCAGTGCTACAAATTTCTCTGTAATGTTTATTAAATGTTGAGTGTGGACCCTGATTCTTCATTGACGCAGATTTTAATGCCAGGTCTGAAGGGGGACGAAAACTAACAAAAATAGGGTTCATAAGCTTCAAAAACTCCTTAAAAATCAACTTCAACATAATTTAAAAGATACCTAAGTAGGCTAAACATACCTAGTTTTCAACAGGGAACCTTAACTTAAACTCGTGACATCTCAAATACACCATTTCCAAAACAATCACAATAAAGCATAGTTTATCATGCACTGCTTTCCACGCTTCAGAAGATTTTCTTCTCTTCCAAAACTCTGCCAGTTCGAGTTGTTGCTGTGGAAGATAACTGATAAAACATACAACACGCTCAAGTTTTTTTTTTTTTTGTCTTATGTGACAGCAGACGATCCAAAAATCCCCTTCCTTTGCGTTGACCTCCAAGGTCAAACTATTGTGTCGAGCCTCTTGTTTGGAAGTTTGTCCACAACAACCGCAGACAATGTTCTTTTTGTTGTCGCTCGGCCATTCTGTCTGAGAGCGTCCTTCATCAAATGATTTGGCACTAGTCATCATCCTGATTATTCCATTAGCCTGGGCACTCGGTGGCCCTCTAATTATTCTTATCTAGACCAAACAAACAATTAGGAAGCTCTGTCTAGTTTAAAGTGCTTTGTCAGGGTCAAGTTTAAGCTATAATTAATAATCATGGAAACATTTTCTTAAGTTTCTCAGATAAAATAAAGTCTGCTTTTAACCCCAGCTTTAACCCTCTCTAGCCCTGTTGACCCAGTCTGAATGCTGACTGATGCTGGGGTTCTTATCTCCAGCGCAAGAGTTGCAGCTCACTCCCTTTTTCTGCATTTCATCAGGTTTTGGCAGGGATTCAACAAACAGTGTCAGAAAAGGAGTTAAGGGGTGTTCGGGTGGAGTGCATTTAGATTACTGCAGAGGTGGCTATACTAGTTAGATTTTCTCTGCTGCCTTTTTTTAAAATTGTACATATATAAGTATAGTTTACCTTTTATTTTTAAGTTGAAAATATTTTTTTCATTATTTACTTTATCTTTTTTTCTTAGTTACATCTGACTACAAAGGTGGGTTCCATTCACTCAAATACATTAACTTTGGAGAAATTGTACTACATGTACCTGTAACATTTAACATTTACTGCAGTACATACTACCTTAGCATTACAAATTTCATTGTGGTTAGTATTTGTGAACACATTAATAAAACTGAAAGATATGGAATGTTTTTCATCAAACCAACAGTGCAAACCTACAGTGGAAAACTATTTACCTAATACCATATCGTAAAAAATAATGATCTGTGAGTAACTGCCATTTAAAAGCCTCATCTAGGTTTTATATTATTATAGGTTAAATAATAGACGCCCACATTGGCTGCAGGGGCCACACGGCTTGTCAACACTTAATGTTATGGGATTTTTTTAAGTTTACTGTATCTGACACAGGACATTAAAAGTAATTTACTACTTAAGTTGATTTTTTTATTTCTCTTTCTCACATATTGATTTATTTCTGCTTGAGCTCTACTGAATGGTTTAGCTGCATAAGTACACATGCAAAACACAAAGAAGTAGTAATATGTCAAGAATGTGTTAGATTGATGGGCCAGTTACTGTTGGTTTATGGGTCAGAAATATAGTATGTTGTGTATAGGACACAAGATATACACTGATTTTTAATAAGACCTAAACCAAAGCATAACATCCAACATTCTCCATCTATGCCAAGCCACTGCCACAATTTTTTTTTTCCTTCCATATAAGTTTGTTCAAAGCACATATTTTTATTTGATTTTTGTTTTTTATACTGTCGACTTAATTATCATTTATAGTGGTTAATTGTTTTTTGTTTTTTCTTTCAGTCCAGTGCATTACAACAGGGTAGGCATACTCAGCCACATTTATTTTTGTTTCAAACATGTAATGATAATAATCTTGTGTAATAATTATTATGCATCTATCAATATCTATCTCTTTTATCACCTCGTAGTTCTTTATTTAGTTACTTCCACTCACTTAATCATTCAGATGAGTACTTTAACACCTTCATGAGTTGTTTTTGCTTCAAAAGACCTCTAATTTTACTTGATTTAGTCCACTCTACCCACTTCTGAGCCAGACTCAAGAATACCCACACGTAACACTTCCAGCTTCCCCTTTTTCAATGACCTCTTAAATTTCACTGAAGTGTCCTCTCAGCTCTTTCGACGTGACACTTCTGGCCCACATTTTCACAGATTTACTATGTTTTCCCAGACATCAGCACTGTCGCTTCATGATGGGTTTAACTGTCACTGTGAGGGCCATAAATGTCTTGTCAAAGTCTAAGAGAGAGACGACAGAAACCTGCCAAACAGCTCAGTAAATATTGCAACAGGCAAATAAAGACGCATCGTAAAAGGTGTGTTTATACGGTCGGTGTTTTAAAGTAGGCCTCAGAACATGGCCGTCCACCTTGAATATGTAGTGTTCTATTATAAATTGTTCCTCAGTGTAATGCCCCACTGCCCCTAATGTGCATTCTGACATTGTTGGAACAGGTTGCACCATTAAAAACACCCTGCAGCTCTGTGGTTGTATTTTAATCATATGTCCACATCCCAGAGGCAGTTATGGACATGTAAACACAGTCAATGAAAACGGCCCAGGTGACCTCTCATAATGTTGGAAAAGGAGTTTTGTGACTTTGATACAAGCCTAGTAAAAGTAAGCTCATTAGGCAGAGTAAATGTTGGGAAATGTTATAGCGTATGATCATAGCTGTAGTACCACGCATTGTTTTCTATTTTACTTTGTAGTTAATTTGTCTAGTGTCTGATGAGTTGGTTTTAAAGTTCTGATTTCTTTCAGCTGAGTTGACAGGCACACAGAGGAAGTCAATAAACCTGAGGAAAAGGAAGGAGTCAATGTGTGGGAAATAAAGATTATCTTCGCCAATACTGCAAGATCTTCCCACAGATCTCTAACCTCCACAAGTGGATAGACCAAAGAGTGTTTGAGGATGCTTCTTTTGAAGAGATGTGGGAGCTCTATAAACAGCATCCGTCCCTCAGGTCCAGGTCAGAGCAATTTACTGAGGAGGAAAGGGACAGAATTGTAAAGGCTGACACGTTTCCATTACTATAGGGGGCCTGAAGGGTCCCCAAAAAAGTATACCTCGGCTAGGGGTCCCAAGAGGTTGTGAGTGTCTGTTTTGGAAAAGGTGCAGGTAAACACTGTGGTCAGCTGATTGGACGATAGATAATCCTCACTTGAGTAAAAATGAGAGGTGAAAGTAGAAATATTAAATAAAATACATCTTGTTTCTGTGATAAACGTAATATTTCTAATAAAAACATGTCAATTTTTTTTCCCTTGTCAAATTTTGGGTTTATTTGCAACAGCTGTTTTAAACAGAGACATGTGGCTCTCGCTTCATGAATTTAAAAATGGTGTAATTTGTAACAAACAGAATAATAAGTCCCAAAATTATAGGAAATTGGTGCAGCTATATAAAATGTTGAGAAATCTGAGAATAAAGCTAAACCTCACACTGCTGGACACCAAGAATTACTTTTCTTTATACATAATATTGACAATGCATCTAAGTTACAAAAAGTCTGCTTCAAATATGTTTTATATCTCAAATAGTAAAACAACTTTTCAGGCACTTCGATGTTCATGTAGGGCACCGCTCTTCTGGACCTAGCAGAGTGGAAACACAAGCCTCCTTATGGGTTACCTGTACCAAACCGTCCCGTACTGACCCGACCTGTACCGTACCAGCAGTGGAGCAGAGGCTTCAGTTAGAAGATGGGTGAACACGCCACTGACACTTGTTTCAACAATGACTGTAATAAGTGCAGTGCATGGATTCATGACTAACATGCCTTAAACGCCCCAGGTTCAGTGTTTGTTGGGACATCCTGCCCAGAGCCCCCAGAATCAATAGAATCGCCTGCATAAATGACTCAGGGGGTTCCAGCTGTAAAGTACCCTGGGGGCCCTATACAAACTGAACTTGAGTCACGCAAAAAATTGGAATTATAAGTTTGTGCACATCAATAATTTGACAAATAAGTATATTCAACTGTTTTCCACTATATCAAACAAGCCAATACTAGGAGATTTATTGGCAAACACTAAACTAAACAATTCTTATAAATCATATATTTGGTTTGTTTTAAGTTAATATATATTCTGCAAAAGGTATGAGTCCTCTTTGGGGGTCCTTTTACTCTTGGACTCTTGGGTGTTGTCTGGTTTGACTACTCTCTTGCAACACATCTGGTTCAAGTGTTTCAGGTCATTTGAAAACACCTTTGAAAGACCAAATTTTACAGCGACAGAAACACAGTGGTTTAATATCATATATTAATATTTAACACGTCAGTAGACTTGTTAAGTGTTCACTTGGTTCTGCATTTGCATCCCTCTTAGGGTGCAGCTTATAAGGACCTTATAGTAAAAGAAAGTGTGCACATAAATAAAAAGCACAGTAAGGTGCTTAACAGTGAGCAACACTGCCACCTTCTGGTAACTACTAGATTCTAGATTCAAACTAGATTAGTTTTACACCAAACATAAGCTACTATTGCACTTTACATTCATGTTAATGCCTTTAAAACTCAGTAAAATAAACTAATTTATACCAGAACTTTGTTTATGGGAAGTTTATTTTTTTCTTTCCGTCTTATAGTCAAGTAAAGAATCAAGAAACAAGAATATTCATGCATGGAGTCTTACATATCTAATATGAATAAGACAGCTGTAACAAAAGTACAATTGGATGCAGGCCTATATGTAAACTGCCTACTGATAATTAAAAAACAGAAATCTTATTTGTCCTAGTATACCAGGGTTGATTGTCCCGGGTCTACAGGACTGATAATTCTAAACCTCATCAAATCAATAAATCACTTGTTTTGGTTTGTTCTTTTTGTGAACTTGGCAATAAGCTGGATTTAGAAAATAAAGAAGTCTAATAAGACATAAAAGTAGTCAACAAAATTAACTGAATTGAAAATTATTAACTTTTAAAAACTACTCCAGAACTAATTAAAGAATAATTTCATAAGTAATTAAAAACATGCCCCCATGCTAGTTTAAATGTTTATGCAATTTTGACGTGTTGCTTGAGTAAAAGTATGTACTCCTACAAAGTCTACTCAAAAGTTAAAAGTATATATGTTTTTTCTCTAGTAACTTACTAAAGTAAACTTAGTATATTGTAAATATAACTAGTGACTTAATCTTCGGCTTTTATAATGTAAAGAATGTTAAATTTACCTTAGTTAGTTATCACATAGCGAAAGTTATGTTTTCCCGGAAATTGCGACTCTAACCTGGCAGCCCTGCTCCTCTGCTACAGGGCACTTCCGGTAGTAAAGATGTCGCCGTCCTTGTTCAATTTCGTCGATGCTAAAGATAAATTTGCGGTAAGATTTAACCAGATTTGACACCCCCATAAATTCCACAGTATGAAGTAAATTATATTATACCCGGACAAATCTAAGCCTTATGTTTCATTTAAAGCTAATATAATTTCTCTGCGCTAATTTATTACTGTTAGCATTTAGCATGTGCGAGCTTCAGGCTATCCGTGTTTTCTTTATTTTCCACAGGCGTCTGCCAAACATGCCCTGGTCACTAAAAACAGCAAACACCTACTAAATACTTTCAACCAGATCACCGGGAAGTAAGTCATGCTTTCTTAGGTCCCTCGTTATTAAACATCACGACTACAGTAGCTAAATTCTACAGTAACTCAGCCATTGTTTTTGTGATGTAGTGAAACGGAGAAGAAAAGTACGCTCGACCAGGCCTTGAGATGTGTCCTTGGAGATCAGATTGTGAGTTACACATGATTATTTCTTTGTTTTGTAGCTGATTGTGTTTGGTATTGGGTTGAATTACCTGTTACTTTGTGCAGGATGAGCTGAAGACGATTGTTGATGAATACCTGTCTCTCATTTACCTGAGTATTGACGCAGTGACAGAAGGTAAGACTGATTTGAGAGTTAGTATTGGGGTAAAGGAAGTATTCTACTATGCAAAACCTCTATAATGGGCATTAAACTGACATGTGGCCAGCTCATCATCACAGTTGTCACTTGTTCATGCAGGTATCTGCTCTGCTACGACCCCTTTCCTCCTGCTGGCGGACGTGCTGGACTGCCTTCCTCTCGACCAATGTGACAAAATATTCTCTTTTGTGGAGCACAATGTTTCCACTTGGAAATCGGTAAATATGCTGCATTTATGTGGTCGTCTGACGCTCACAATTTGTTTTTCCTTCTTCGTTGTGTTCACTTTCTTTCTTTGTTGTGTTCCTTTCAACTTATTCAAGAAGTCTGAATATTAATGTTGCTGTTTACAGACTTAATTATTAGCTAACATAATTATGTTTGAGAGCTCAACACAGCCATCAAGTCCCTTTAATGTCTAATCTTTCTTTGCTCAGCTGTGAGTGAGGGTACAGGCTTAATACAACCCACCCCATGGTGCTATTATGGTGCAATGCATCTAATTTGTTTTAGTTGTCTGTTGCAACCAACACTCTAAAACATTGTAACGTTAAAAAAAAAATTGTTAAAAGTAGAAGAGTCTGCTGAAAAATGAAGACTGAGATCATGTGTCATAGCATTGCAGAATTAGCTTTAAGACAGAGAAAATTTAGACTTGGATGTAATAACAGTTGTTTTGGAGTGCAGACATCAGTTTTTTTCTCTAGTGACGTTCTGTAGAAGCTGATAGGTGTGTCTCTTGAGTGCAAACAGGATGCACCTTGAGTGAGTGTTGACTCTGGTGAAGCTGTTGTGGTACAAAGCTGCCTCAGTGACAGACATAAAGCCTTGTGCCTTGGCACCTTCTGTGTGCGCTGTTAGTGTCCACAGGAAAGATGACATCAGAACCTGTTTAATTTAATATCAAGATTTTGTCTGGGTTTTCAATAAAAAGCATTACTTGTGAACAGAGCCGTCAAAGGGCTGTGTGTATTTTGGAAAATACCAAGTGAGGCCCAATAGTTATGTGTGTGCATTGCCCGACTGTTATTTAAATTGGTTAACTGCTGCTGTATAAGACATTTATTAACTGATTAAACAATTCTTCCTGATTGGACTCCTCAAAAGCTCGTTTTGAAGCCAGACATCAGCAGAAAGACTTAAGAGTTGAGTCTGCCATCTCTGGCTTTATCTTTGCGAAGAAATTAAGAACAGCATCGTCAGCATCGTTTCTCTCTTTCATCTTTGTCATTTGGCTGAAACCTTGAATTCTGTAGCTGTTGAATCTTTTGGGACAATCTTGATGAAGCATATAAAATCTGCTCTAAAAAGTTGACCACCAATTTTTTTAATACAGATTTTTCTGACTTGAGCAGGCAATTGTGCTTCACATTTGTCCTTAATGTAAAGTTGTCACAGACTGGTCAGCTCAGCTCCTTCTCTCTATATCAAGGCCAATGCTGCACAGATAACTCGACTCCAATCCTTACCTCAACTAGTAAACATCTTTTCATGTTTTGGCTCCGTACTGACGTATACAAGTCTTTATAATCCTGTTCCTACTGAAGCTTGGTCAGACTCTAATGGTCTGTGTCCATATTGATGGTAAATAAACTTCTCCTGCCTAAGATCATCCAGAGAGTCTCCAGTCTTTCTCATAGGACTCATCTCAGCTCAAATATTTCCCAACAAACATGAATACAGAAATAACCAAACCTTTTTGAATTAATTATCATTATACGCTGCCATTATTTTTTGTTATTTTTGCAGAACACCTTTTACACAGCCGGGAAAAACTACTTGTTAAGAATGTGCAATGGTAAGTTCTCCGTGTCTTGTTGCAAATGTAAAAAACATGTATGTTATTATAAATTCATATTGACGTGTGTTGAATGTGTAGATCTTTTAAGGAGGCTGTCCAAGTCTCAGAACACCGTCTTCTGTGGACGAATCCAGCTGTTTTTGGCTCGTCTCTTCCCTTTGTCCGAAAAATCAGGTGAGAAATATTTCAGCAGTGACTGTTTCACCTTTTTCCGAATCACTTTAAAGCTGAGCTTTGTTTGTGTGTGTTTCAGGTCTGAATCTTCAGAGCCAGTTTAATCTGGACAATGTGACAGTTTTCAACAAAAATGAACAAGAAAGCACCCTCGGCCAGAAGGTAAGAGATAAATACCATAAACAAGGTGGTAGTGTGCTTTCTGCTGGGTTATTCTTACAGAGACAAAGGCCCCTTAGTATGACCCGTCCCATTGAGTTAAGTAAGCAGGGTTAAGCAGAGAATAATACACTTTAATCTGACGAAAAACTGGCCAACAAACTTGGGAAATTCTTAATTAAACAAGATGATTTCGGAAACTGGCAACCGACCAATGTGTGTGCTGTCGGTGAGTGGGCACTTGGAAATGGAAGCAGTGACAAAATAGGAATATTTGAAAGACAACACAGCAGACATACTTGAGTAGAACCTGAATCAGTAAAATGGTGACTTAACAAATGACAAGTTAGGGTTTCTTTTTTTTTTGCTCTTGTGCCTTGATTAATTGATGCAAACTAGCACAGCTTTTGTGGCCAAACTGGATGTGTATTCCTTTGATGAGGTCTCAAAAGCGTCTATATCTTAGAGGCTTAGAGTTATCCTCTGTAAATGGAAAGCCAGCATACACATGAATATAGAGAGTGGATTAAGTCTATGACAGAGAATGCATCTTTTGAGAATTGCACAACCTTAAAGATCAACTGTCTATATAATTAACTGTAAAGAACTTTGTGCTTTACAGAGCTAGCATCAGATGATTTGTTTCATATTATTGTTTAACGCATACATTTTTAATATTTTCACTAAATTGTTTTGATGTTGGTGGGGGAAACCGGAGTATCAGGAGAAAACTCACCCTGTCGAAAGATTCCGCAAATTAAAAAAGAACCTCCAGGAAAAAAAACAAACAAAAAAAAACTACAATGAGACCAAGATGGCAAGTCACAATTTTGTGGTTTGCAATGCTCTTTTTTTTTTTTTAAGTGAGATGGCTTCCCACAGCCTCTAGTCATTTCCAGACAAGCCTCACTGAAATTTAAGTCAACTTTTGCTCTGTTGTTCAAAAGCTGAATGCAGGAGATGGTCCATGTTGTTCAATATAGCATCCATCCTGTTGTGTGTCTGTTGCTCCATTGCTTCAACCAGAGTCTCCAAACTAACTTCCAGTTAAACCAGTCATCTCTATTCATTTTTCATGTCACCTAAGATCTCTTTTCGAATTACAAAAAACAAATGAGCTATTATTGCAGACGTTCATTGTTAACATTAAAAGACCTCGGCCTTTTTAGAAAATATAGCCCACTTTGTAACTAATTCCTCTGTTACCATCTATCTCCACAGCACACAGAAGAAAAGGAGGATGGGATGGAGGTGGAAGAAGGAGAAATGGGAGAGGATGAAGCCCCAGCTCAGTGGTGAGTCGGCACTTTTTGTATATCGCCTGTTAATATTTTAGAGATGTGTCGGTGCTGTCCTCCCTCCGGTTGCTTCCTTCAGTCATGAATAAAATATATTACCTCATATTTCACTTTCAGCTCCATTCCAATCGACTACAACCTGTACAGGAAGTTCTGGACTCTGCAGGACTACTTCAGAAACCCTGTGCAGTGTTACGATAGATTATCCTGGATGACTTTCGTGAAGGTAATACTTCACCGAAAAGAACGAGTACAGCTGACGTCTGTTTTTGGAGTGTAATACGGACAGGTTTTCCTCCTCTGCAGTTCTCGGACGACACTCTGGCGGTTTTTAAAAGCTACAAACTGGACGACATGCAGGCTTCGAAGAGGAAAATGGAGGAGCTGAGGTCGTCGAGCGGAGAACACGTCTACTTCGCCAAGTTTCTGACGAGTGAAAAGGTGGGAGAGTTATTCTTATTCTTAAAACATAGAGAAAAGATCAAAGTTGGATTCAGTTTTTGTTTTTGTGCAGTTGATGGACTTACAGCTCAGCGACAGCAATTTCAGGCGCCACATTTTGCTGCAGTACCTCATCCTCTTCCAGTACCTCAAGGGCCAGGTCAAGTTCAAAAGGTAACTCATCTTTTTTTTTTTTTTTTTGAAATAAAGAGATCAAAACAGAGTCAACTTTTCAAATATTTGGAGTTTATTTGTTATTTTTTCCCGACAGTTCCGGCTGCATGCTCAACGACGACCAGGCGACGTGGATCGAAGAGACGACCAAACTGGTTTACCAGGTCGGTGCCCTGACACGGACCAAAAACATACATGTTCACAGACACAGAACTTTATAACGATACAGAGTTTAAGAATTGTGGACAGATTAATGTAGGCATCATTTAAAGTGGGATGCTGAAATTGCAGAAGCTGTAATAAGAGGTGAGGAGTTTTACTGCACCATACGTTTTACTTTTGAGTAGATTTGTGAAGAGGTAACACTACTCTTACGCCGCTACATTGGGTTACATTCGACCAGTTACTTTATTTTTATTTTTTTTAATCATTTATTCTATGCTTTACTTTCTCATTTGCTAATATACAAAGCATGTAGAGCAAAAGAACGGCTATATAAAACTTTATTATTCGGAAAGACCAGAATTTTCTCATTATTTTCTATTTTCTATTCCATTTTCTAACATTACAATCAAACAGTAACTCAGTACTTGAGTAGACTTTTCACCAAATCCTTTTTTACTCTTAAGTAATTTTTTGGATGACTACTTTTTACATTTACCTGAGTGAAATTATTTTGAAGTAGCGCTACTCTTTCTCGAGTACAGTTTTCGATTGCTCTACCCACTTCTAGCGGTAGAGAGTTTAGGAAGTTCTGAGCATTCCAAGTCACGCTTTCATAGAAATATATTAGAAATTTAGCAAAAAGGTTTTAGATAAAAGTCAAACATATCCGTTTTCTGGTTTTACAGACCAATATTTGAGGGCATGTATTCATACAAGTCAAAGACAAAACAGTTGCTCTGCTGAAGATGAAAAACAGAGAGTAACTTGAATCCTACAAGTTAGCCACAACTCCTAAAAAGCTGGATCTCATTTTTTTTTCTCCACAAAGTTGCAGATATAGGTTTTTCACCTCTTGATTGTTCATTGACGTTTTAAAATTCTGCATCAGATTCACCTTATTTCATAGAAGCACAGTCATGACAGTCTAAAGTTAGTGTTTCCATCTGTCTAAGAAGTTAATTTCACAGGAAACAAGTACAAGGTAACAAAATAAAGTGTAGCATCTAACAAGAAAATTCCGTCATTAGATACTGTGTGTAACGGATATACAGGATATGATCAGTAACAATGGATATAGTAATTACAGATGTATATGTACGGTTCAAAATCAATATTGAAAAAGGATTGTTGACAAACTTCAGGACCAAGATATCGTAAAGATGAAGCTACATTTATTAACAATCCAATAAATAAGAAGCTTTTATGGTTGTTTTTAAAGCTAGGGCCCTTTTTCTTGAAGAACATTACAACATAAGTTTGTTTTCTTGTAGCTGCTGAAGGAGATCCCTCCAGATGGAGACAAATTCGCCACAATGGTGGAGGTAAAGCTCTTTTTCCTCTCTATTTTTCCTTCATCTTCGTTCTTGAGCACTTTTCACCATGTCACATTAAATGAAACTTTAACTGAATCTCGTCACTGTCGACAGCACATCCTCAACACCGAGGAGAACTGGAATTCCTGGAAGAACGAGGGATGTCCGAGCTTTGTCAAAGAAAGGTACAGATGTTTAATGTTACTCTTTTACCTGTGTCACCGAGGCACTCCCAAAAAGAGGAAAATAACACGTCCAAATGTAATGTTTAACAGGACGGTAGATGACAAACCCAAGAGGCCGACCAGAAAGAGACAAGCTCCAGAAGACTTTCTCGGAAAAGGCCCCGACCGAAAGATCTTTATGGGAAAGTACGTCGATCCGTTTTTTTCCGTGAAGTCCCATTTTTCTGAACCAAGTTGACTGTTGTGTTGTGTTTTCAGCGATGAGTTGACACGTTTATGGAATCTAAACCCTGACAACATGGAGGCCTGTAAATCTGAGGCCAGGTAAACGCTTTATCACAGTTAAACGAACATATTCTAAAAGTCAAATGGCTTTTTTTTTTAATAGTGCTGTGTTCGTTTCAGGGAGTTCATGCCTTTACTGGATGAATTCTTCGCCGAGGCCATAGAACAGGCCGACCCCGTCAACATGGTCGAGGAGGAATACAAGTCAGAGCTCATTTGAAATCTAGAATAAATATTTTTTTTGACTTGTATTGAATGGTGACTTATTTCGTTTTGAATCTCTTCAGAGTGGTTCGTAATCCAAACTACGGCTGGCGAGCTCTGCGGCTGCTCTCGAGGATAAGCCCGCATTTCTTCCAGCCGACCAATCAGAAGTTCAAGAGCCTGGCGGACTACCTCGACAGTATGGTCAGCAAAGTGGCCAAAGAGCTACCGGTCAGTGGCCTCATTTGGTTTTTTGTCTTCTCAAGAAATGTCTGAAGAAGTTGACTAAATCATCTGAATTTCTCTTACGCAGAAGGACATTCCCTCTGAAGAAATCAAGACCGGAGAAGAGGACGACGACGACAACGGAGACAACCTTCTCAAAGACAGCAATGACAGTAAGGAAATATCTCATTGTTTTAGGACAGGAAGACTACATTTAAAGCCACACACTAGCCTCTTAATTTAGCTTATTTAGCAGATCAAGATATCGCTCCTTTAGTATACATAGCTTACCGAACTCAATTTATTGCTCACAACTCCATCTAGTGGTGCAAAATATGTGGCAATACTTGAGAGACGGTTCTGTGCAAGTCGTTTATTGATATCTGTAATAAAACACAATGTCTTCAACAAACATTTTTAGTATTGTGTAGAGTTTTCTGATTATAGCGATTTTTCACTCTTACCAGGCTTTATTAAAACTGTGAGTGGATTTCAATAAATAAATACTAAGAATATAGGCTTGTTATACTTAGGAGGCCTACATTAAACTGTGAGCAAAAGCAGACTTTATCACATTGATCATGAAATAGGTGCAAAACCAAAATCCCAGTTTTCTACTCAGTATTCTGAAAAATAACTTTGGTGACTTGGCTCAGACTTGGACAAAAAATGTCCTTTTCAAGTTTTTTTTTTTTTGGGTAACTTAGCGGTGCTTATGCTTTTTGCTGTGATATTTGGTAAAGGTATGTATTTTTTAACTAATTTTGATATTTCAAACACAAATCCACACTGTAACCAAAATTGTTGTTAAAAGACAAACGTTTCCTCTTTGAAAAACACCATAAAGATAGTATATGTCAATATTTATTTCCACAAGTCTTTTAATCATAAATACCAAATATTTGATTATTTTTTTTATAATTTTAACCCATTATATGCCAGTTTATATAAGGGCACCAACATTACTTCAACTCAAGATGACTCAGACAAGACTTGGACTCAAAAACTGGCCACTCAACTGTTTTCAAAAATATGTCCATTTGCCATATTTCTTTTATAACCCTTTTATCTTTAAACGAGGCAGAAGCTAATTACTGTTTGGCCGGCCACGTTGTCAATTTATGGGAAACTCTACCACATTCTACCATTAATAAATAATCTCACAATCTCTCATGTAACCATAAAGTTAGTCCAAACTTAGACGTTCAGTCCTGATTGCCTATGTCTTGTCCAGGTCCCAGTATCCAGAGCAAACTGGTGACAAACCAACAGATGGACGACATCGCGGCTAAACTGGGCGCTCAGTGGAAGACCCTGGCCCCTCAGCTGGAGATGAAGGCAGCGGAGTTGAGGGAGATCGAGTCGGACAGCGAAGACGTGGAGATGCAGGCCAAGCTGCTGCTGGTGGCCTGGCAGGACCGAGAGGGCACCCAGGCCACCGTGGAGAGCCTGGTCACAGCTCTGAACGCGGCAGGATTCTCCCAGATCGCAGAAGGACTCACTGAAGCTTAGGTTCAGGACTCAAATATCAGCTCACTGTTCTTTTCTTACCAAAAAGTCTGTGATTTACATTTTGTATGTAGTTTAAGTTTAAAGCCATGTTTTTCACATTAGGAATATACAATAAATGTGTTTTTTCTAATACTTTTGTGTTAGATCGTTGACTTCTACAAATTCACATTAATAAGGGTTATAGCCATGAGAAACCTGGAAAATCACACCAACTCAAATCTTATTTAATATTATTTTGAAGTAACATAACATGTACTTTTTTAAAAATGGATATGTTTTGCTAATGGTCACAGTAAAATTTATAAATTAGAGCATTTTAAAAAAGATTTGGGTGGTACAGATTGGTTTAATTATAAGTGTAGTAGTTTAAATTGCAAGTGATCTGGCAACCTCTGTGAACTGTGTATTAGCATCTCTTAATCTTACAAATGTTCTGTTACAAACTCTCCCATAATATCACCGCAGTGTATCAATTCAACCCCCAAATCGCCATTATTCATTTGCAGTGTTAGTGTGTTTATATCATCAGCCCTGTATCAAGATTTATTTAAATATTGTGTGGAACTTAACAGAAAATACTTGATATTATTGAATTTATTTCATTTAATGAGACACTAAAGTAAGAATTACACTTAGGTAACCATTTAGTCAGTGGTTCTCAAACTGTGGGATGGGGACCTCTGGTGGGACTCGGGGATTTGTGGAGTGGTCTTAGAAGTTTTGGTTTTCAGATTGAAATTAGACATAATAACAGACATAACAATACAGTTTATCACTAGCTTGTCTTTAAGTGTCTTTAACGAGTCTTTAAGTCATTTAATGATTGGTCACCAGATTAAATTTAACTCATGTCTAAATAAATAAAACTAGAATAGGATTTGCTTTACACACCTATGAAAAATGATCAAAATAACTTCCAAGTGTCGATGGACTTTTCCCAAACGACACCCGACTACTTGTGCATAAAAACAAGCGTCATTCAAAAATCGTGTTTCAATCTTTAAGCTTTATTTTGCGGCACCGTTCTCCACAAAGGCAACCCGCTCTGACTCAGCTCTTCACACGCTTCCCTAAAAACAACATCATCAGTGAAGATTTGGCAGAGGACATCAGACGGCTCCACATTCAACCCAAAACAGGTGCATTAGGGCAGGACCATGTGACGTGAAAATCTCCAGGATACATCTTAGACGAGCCTCCTTGAGAACACACAACTCGTCTAGGCGTTTGTGTACAGGTCGGTAAATGATTTGAGAATATTACTGCTTTATGATATGATCACCTTCATCAAAGGCTTAAAAAATATACAATGTGTATAAAACATTTAATGAAACTGCAGAAGATCGACTTTAAAAACCTCGTCAAAGGCTATAGTCCAGAGATTTCCATAGAACTCTTTTTTTTTTTTCAAAGCCCACAATGGTTTAATACTTAACATTTGACAGAATTGGTTTTACAAGCATCTGTGTTGATTACAAAAAAGAAAACAACAGAAAAACAAAAAAAATTAAGGTCATCAAATTATTAAAGACACCAGTTTTATTGCACATCTATGCAGACAGTGCTCGGAAATGGCATTTTAGTTGGATGTCGACTTTGTCTTAAGAGTTTTCCCCACAGCTACTGCTCCCCTTCCAGTATTTCCAGTCGCCGTGGGCCGTACAGTAGAACGTATGCTATATGCCAGTCTCCGCCGCCCGACAGTCGCAGGATGTCCTCCGGAGAGACCAGACTCACCTTGTCGTCGTCAAACTTCACCCACTCATCTGTAAAATAAGGGAGGAGACGTATGTTTGAGGTATTACATGAGCAATTTCAATACAGTGTCTTTTGAGTCACAGAAAGGGCTAAGAAAATTTGACTTCAGTTGGATTTGGTGTGATTTTAAGCATTATTGAAGGAGTTAAAAGTCAATAACTTGATTTTTTATTGCTGCATTCAGATTTAAAGTTTAACCACCTGAAGCTTATTGTAACAGTATTCATCTGTGAAAAAATGAGACCTTAAGATGTGATCTAGGCTTTATAATTAAGGATTTGAATGAAAATGATCAGCCCACAGCGGGATTTTGGCCAATCACAGCTCGCTTCTAAAAAGGAGCGTTCCCATTAGTCGACACTTATATCAACAACGAAGGATCAAGGAAATGTTGTTCTATTGCCAAATATGTAAATATAATGTACACCAAAATAGCTTAAAAAAGATAAAAAATAGAGAAACGGAGCAAATTAAACATAGATAAATGTTTAATGGAGTGTTTAACGTGGCAGAGATAATTACAGGATCGCTACAATGGTAAACTCCAAGCTAAAAGTCTCAGGTAAGCTAAACTTTGACTGAATGCAATGTATTAGTATTTTGTGGTGTAAAATTGGTCTGGTTTGACCTTTTTTTAAATTTTTTTTATTTTTTTAGGGCTGGTAAAATTAGCGCGTTTTTGCCTACATTTTTTTGGTTCAGACTCCATGATGTTAGGACTAGAGTTACACCATCACGTCAGGAGGACTCTTTGTTCCGTTGAGAGTGGAGTCTGGCCTGGTCCTGTCTGAGATTACATAATCTGGTTTAATTTAAGTTCCTTCTAAGATTTGACGGTCTGGTTTAGTCCAGTTTGGCCTGGTTTTGTCTGGAATTCTCCAAATGTTTGAACAGAACCTGCTCAGATCCTTCAAAAACTGAGACATGCTGTTTTGAGGCAAAGTCACACCAAATATTGATTTGATTTAGCGCTCTTTGCATTTTGTAACCTAATAAAAAACGGCATACTTTATAGTTTATTTTACTATTTATATCCACACCTGAATAAAACTTTTGCACAGTACTGTATATGAACAATGTTGGGAGAGCCATGTCAAAAACAGGGCGAGCTGATGTTTTGCTGTGTGGCTGGTGCTGTTGGCAGAGCGCACAGAGAACCGAAGCTTCATTCCCTCTGCAGCTTGTTTGTAATTTACTTTTCACAATTTAGTTTTATTACTTTTAAACTACCTTCTTTCCTCTTGACCCATCCCACGTAGTGACCGGAGGAGCTTGATCGGCCTTGGTGAGTGAGCACGGCCTGCAGATCGTAGTAGCCGCTATTGTTTGAACCCAGATCTATGAAAAAACAAAAAGAGTTTCTGTCCAAACAGTATGTAAAAAAAGCAAAAAAAAAAAGCCAACGTCTTCCTAAAGTGTCATACCATCAGGGAAACAGAAAGGCTCATATTTCACATCTTTTTTTGCATCTGGCTTCTTCAACACCTGAAGAAATAGTACAAATAATTTGAGTGCTTTTGTTTTTTTGTTTTTTTTTAACGAACACCAAATAAAACTCTGAAGTTACCTTTTGCTGTTGTTTCTCAAGCTTTTTATCCTCCATCTCCTTAAACTTGGACCTGATTGGAAGCATTTTCTCTTGGAGCTCCGAGGTGCACAGCTCGTAAACGTCAAGCATGAGCGGGAACTTCACGTCCTTTAAAACGGGAAAAGGGAATCTTTTAGACAAATGTGCGTTTCATGGGAAATTAACCTTTAAAACTGACAATGACAAACCTTGAGGACTTTGGCATTCACCGACTCCTTCTCTTTGTAGAAAAAGCGAACCATCTGAACCGTCAAGTAGGAAGGAAGTCGGCTAAGTTTAGACTGAGGGACAAAAGGAAAATGTTACAAAAGTTTAAACCTACTAAAAAACAAGTTTGACTTAATGCACGCAATACTTACAGACTTTATGTACAGTGCGTTTCTTTCCAGGGTTGGGGACATTTTTGTGATTTCTTCCTGCAGTCTCTGGAGGAAAAAGAGAAAATATTTACAAGGGAGACAAAGAAAAAGGTCTGTATCATTTGAATTTATTTAAAACACATACCAGTCTGAGTCCTGTTGCAAGGTATTTGACTTCCTGGTTGATGAAGCAGCTGAGCTGGAGCTGGCTTTCCTTGCCTTTGATTGGTTCCTCTTCTTCAGACTCTGTGCATTTCATACTGAACGGGGGCAAAGTTAAGAAAACAAGCCCCTTCTGAAAACTGTTCACAGGGCTCCTACAACTTCTAAAATTATATTGATGACCTTATTCCACCCAAAAAATTACTGACATACTACAATGTAGTCCCTGTGAGCTGCTAGACTGAACATGCTTTCTGGGGTTTGTTGCAGGAAATGTTGTAGAGCTATCCTGGACTTGGTCTTGAGACTGGTTTTAAGGCCTCTATACTATACTGAGATTGATTATTGCAAGAAGTGCTTGAGGTAAGTCATTAGCATATGTTTGTTTACATCATGCAAACCACTGTACCATACCACCGTCATAGGACTCATGATTGCCCTGAATCAAATATTTCTCAAAGGAAAGTTTTGTGAGATTGCTCGTCTTTGATCCCGTCACACTTGTAGGAGAACTGCAGTCCTACAATCACTGATTTAAAGCCACAGCATGTGATTTTGCCACATCTAAATAGTTTTTATAACTGCACGTTATTATTAGCCAAAGTCAGCATGGCAATGGCTGAACTGGACTCAGTTTGTTTGGATTTTACAACAGTTCTGGTCTTGATCTTAACACAGTATTAATACCAGAAAGTCTTGGGCCATGTATTACAAAGCTGGATTAAGAGGTTAACGAGATAAGTTCAGGATTAACCCTGGGTTTTTGGTATCAAGAAGCTGCTTAATTTCTAGTGAGGTAGATCTCTATGGACCTGCTCCAGAGTTCTAGATAGACAACAGAAACACAGCCCAGGGACCAATCAGGGACAAAAAACAAGTTGTCATTGTGGTTGGTTGTTCAGTGCTGACTGTGCCTGATTCACATGAAGCGTTCACAGCTCCACAGAGAAACCCAAGGGTAAACTCAATGGGCAGATAACCCACTTTGTGACACCAGACCAAGATTGTTAGGCTTTGTCTAACTGTAAGAGACACGTATCTGGAGAGGTTCAACTAGATTTCACAAATATACTCCCACGGCTTCAATGAACGACAAGGATACGAAGTTTCAAACTCTACACCAAAATACTGGTCAATAAAATTCTTCTTTGAAGAGGCAGAAACAGCTCCACTTCCAGACTCAATCTAAAAAAATAAATAAAATGAGGGGAAGATGGGATGTTAGTTTAATTTTCAACACAGTCATCTGTATGTTAAATAGAAAACACGTCCTGAGAAGAGTTGCTTTACCTCCATGGGAGTCTCTGGTTCAATGGGCTCGAGCTTTTGCTGAAGGACCCTCATCATCTGCAGCCAGCATTCATTGGCATCCTTAAAGCACAAAGACGTTTACTTTGTGTTTTGGTATGTGGCATAAATTCTGGCTTGGATTCTTAATCTTAATAAAAACGTCTTGATTTCCAGTCGTTCACCTGCTGTAGGTACTGGCCCTGGTCTCCCTTCTCGGCGAACTGTGGGAAGGCCATGTGAAGAAACTGCAACAGAATGATGGGAGGCAGACTGGAGGAGGTCTTGTCCATCGTCTCGTAAAGGTCACGGAGGGCTGCGGCAATAAAAAATAAAAAAAGGCAGATTTGAAACGTGACATTTTACAGCTTGCTCTCTGTTCATCTGAAATGTTTTATTCATTTTGGCCCTTACCTGCTGTGATGTACTCTGATGGAGCGTTGGCCCCTGAAGATCGCAGAGCACCTGCATACCTGGTGTTGAAGACAATAAAGGAAGCGTTACAAGGCATGACAAAGACATGACATTTTTAATAAAACAATTCTCTTAGCAGTAACTCGTACTTTCTAAGTGCAGTTTTGAGCTCAGGCACAGAGCGGAGACACTGCACTGTGGCGTTCATGTAACAGGTGTTGCCCAGGTTTGTGAGTCCACAAGGCAACTCCATCTGAAAATGACAAATCAAACAAACATTCAATTTCACCTTAGTTTTGACATTTATTTGTACAGAATTTGGAAAAAAAACTAAGCATGAGAGTTTGGAATCGACAGCATTTCCACTATTTTTATGACAGGCTACCTAAACTACAAAGGTTTACAAAGGGCATCTGTCTGACTGCATTTTTTAAATTGAAGCCAATTAGATTTCATCAAAATGGACCTTGTTTCCAAATTGGACCTCTGCTAAGTCATTGTGAACATAATGGCTCAAGTCACTCACGGCTGAGGCCAGCTGCTCCTCCGTCATGTCCTCCACAAACATGGGTCGATCTGCAGGCGCTTCAGGCAGAGCTTCAGCTGAGCCCATCATCAGGAGAGTCATCCCCTAAACCACAAAATACAACAGATACTCAGAAAAACGTAAACTGGAGAAAGAAAGAAAAAAACTGCCAATAAAAATCTTAAACTTACATTTTTGATTTTGATGTTGCCCCACTCATCATCCTAGAAATGACATTAGGTACGAGTTAGTCACTTTAAAAACAGTTACATGATCATTTGTCACATTAGATGTTTTATGACTATTTATTTTTTCATCTGTGTTACATATTCACAATTTAGTCACTAGTTCTCATGGATTCCACAACAAAACAGAAATGAAATATCGAGTGCAATTATAAACCAAACAATAAAACAATAATAATAAAACACTTCTCTCTACAACCCATGTTGAGTTTTTAACTATTAATATTGGACTTGTTTATGTCAATGATAAATGAATCAGATGTTTGTGATTTTGGTATATTATATTATCTTGTATGATAAATGTATAATTTAAATATGGTGATTGACGCCCATAATTACGTATATTTCTTTTTGGTACAAAACGTATTAATTTGGAAATGACAGTAGCCTAGTGAAGTAGTGTCTTACTCCACTTTGACTTCCTTTATTTTTTTTAAAGATGGAAATCATTCTTTCCATGTTTTAGTACAGCCACCTCTCAGACTCTCAGTTCTGCTGTATCTGCCTTGTTTACCTTCAGAGTGCCTCCCTTCACCATCACCTTCTGTCTCTCGGGGTGGACTCCTGTCAAAGCAAAGAGCTGAGCCTTGAAAACCACTGGAGGCTCCTCGGTGTTTAGCTCCACTGCGTCAAACTTCTCTTTGCCCCATTTCACATTCACTGAAGGACAACAAAACAGAGCTCTGGGTTAGTCTGTGTCAAAGTTGGCGGTAGGTGGGTGCACCGTAACTTCAAATCTATCACAAGATGCTGTGTCATACACGGACCAAGCTCTGCATCAAAAAATCGACAAGCTACTGGACAGTTCTAGCTAGTGTATGGTCGTTATTTCTTTGGTGAAAAGTAAACACCGTGTTACACAACAATACTTGAGTTTTATTCACACGTTTCCTCTTCAAGAACAACATCTAGCTAACGTTAACTTACCACATTGCTTTATATTGCGACTCTCTATTCCTGATTTGGCTAATGCTAAACTGTTAGCATCCACACCTAGGCTACTGAATAATGGTTTTGTTTACCCACTTGTTACACTCACACAGCCATGGTACATTAAAAGGGCTATAACAAACAAATAATACTGCTGTTGCGAATAGCTTTATAATAACAAGTTAACAGTACATTAAGATTTTCTTGCAATTTTGATGCTAGCTTGGTGACATTTAGCGGCTAGCAGCCATCCTGTTTATGTCAGAGACTTTAAGTTAAAACACGACAGTCACAGGGCTATAATACACCATTAGTTGTTCAAATATTTTTTTCTAAACTAGTGATACAATAACAACAATGACACAAAAAAGCTGGCGTGTATTGACATATTAGCATGCTAACTGCTTCCGAGGCTAACGTTAGCTTAGCTCGATGCTCAGCGTTGTCGCTAAACACTAAGTAAAACACGTGAAAGTCAAAATGCTTTGTCATTCCCTCCAAGCGGAACGAAGGGGCGTAATAAACCATGACCGTACCTGTAAACACCGGCATGTTTGGCAGCCTCTGTCTTTCTAAACTCTTTATTTACTGTTCAGTTTAAGTCCAGTGGAAAAACGGTGAAGAGTTGGCTACAAGTTCATTCAAACAGAATGACGCTGCAACAACAACACGCCGCTGAACTCTTATCGATGCGCTCGGCCTTCTGCTGCACATCCTGCTGCAGACAAAACATCCGCGCATCCGAGCACAGAGAAGTGGCAAGTAATACATATTTGAGATTACACTAACATTCAAATGTGGAGGGGGGAAAAAAAAATCAAGATATATATAGAAATCAGTGTGAAGGATTTTGTGTCTGTAAACATGCAGCTTTCTGCTTTGCTGAAATATATTGGTCGTTTCAGTAAATCAAGCTTACATATTTATCTCTAGAAAAAAACATGACAAACTAAAATAAGAACTGTGTTAACCCTTTTCAATTGCTCAGTTAAGTTTAAAAATGCATAAAAAGCCAAAGCAACAGAATAATTAAAAGTGCACAGTGTAGCCCTCTGGACAGCAATTACACACCTAAGTTCCCCTTTGTAAACACTTACAGTAGCCCTGTAGGGTCATTCTATTCTGTGTGAAGAATACTACTGAATGTGTTGGATAAACTATTCTACAAATATTTACACAATGCACCTTTAATAATGATTTAAACTTTACAATAATTTAAAAAGAAAGAGATTACAGGTACTGAATGATAAAGATATGTTTATTGACATATCCATCAGTGCGGACTCCAATGCAATTAACCATGCAAATTATCCAAGACAAGAGTAGATCATAGTTCCAGTGCTTTTTTTTTAACTGAACAAAAAGTTACAAATAAAAGATTGCGGAGGTATTCCATAATCCTTATGTCTTTCGCATTATATACACTGTGGGGGCTTTGCATTTCCGGGACATTAGCATGTGACAAAACAGCGTGTATGCATGGAATTGTTAACAAAGATGATATCTGACACAGGTAGGCTTGCTTTAGAGTACGCCATCCTGAAATTTGTCATGTGATGCGATATGAATGATGAGGATGTGAACTTTGCCTGGACACACTAAATCTATTGCAATGTGTCGATAAAGAGGTAATCTAATATATATATTTTATATACTCACACCAGAGAAAAGTAAGTTGCGATAAAACCACAAATTAGTGGCGATTTCTTAAAAAATAGTAGATGGAAGAGTTAAGATTTGTCTTGTTTTGGAGAAAAAAAAAAGAGAAAAAAACAGATATGGCAGTAAAATCAATATCCAAACGTTAAGGCACTAGGTGGGCCAAATGCTACACCAGTTTAGTCTTCTACAAATAATTTACAATTCAAACAGTGCAGTTTTACATTTGTTAACTTAATGTTTTCCTTTTGAACCATTTATCTATGAATCAATGTAAGGCAATACATTACAAAAAATAAACAATACAAGAAAAATATTACAATGTACCAAATAAACAGAAACAAAAAAATCATTAAGTTTTAGCACTCCTATTTGCCATTACAATGGAAGCTTCCTTATGGCTTGGAGCAATAAAAATAATTAGAATAAAAATAATGCATAGATTTTTTAAATGATGATGTTGCATGCTCCTCACTCCAAAATTGTGTAATACTCGTGTCCCAAAACCTGATAAGTGACGAGGAAGATTCAAGGCATAACGGCCGAACGGTGAAGATGAACAAAGGCATCAGTCATTTCTTGAAACCAGAAACGGACATGTTTTTGCATTTGGGTGTCAGATGGGAGGAAGCGGTTCTAAAAAAATCATTTTCCACCAATCACTGCACATCTCCGACAGACGGTACCTGTGGACTCAGCAAACCCCCCCATCTACACTGCCATCAGAAATGTGATGTCATGAAAAAACACAATGTCTCCGCTGCATTGTCCATTTTTTTTTTTTTTTTTTTTAAAGTTTTAAACAAGTGTGCCATCTTCTGGTTGAAATGCAGAGCTGCTGGTTTGTGGCGTCAGATGATGGTGTTGTTGCTTGTGTACAGCAGGCCCACGTTGCCTTAATGTTTGATGCAACTGTCTGATGCTGGATATGTACTTATTCTTGTTTTTGTAATGTTTTTTTTTTTTAATGGAAGTTTGTCCAATTTTGAGGGTGAGGAGGGAGAGAAAGTACAGTCCAAAAAGAATCCCAGGGTTCAGACGGTTAGCTGCAAGACAAAACAGAAAGAGGATGTCCAATAAAAGTAGAAAGGAACATCTTTGCTTAGGTTAGTAACACAAGCTACATCCTACGTCCACAAACAACTAAACAGCTACTTTACAGACACTGCGGGCCTGTGCAGACCTTGCATTCATTTGCATTTATTTGTTATTGGATCAAAAGTGGCCAACATTCCTTTTTGTAGTAATTGACTCACGTTACCATCATTACTTAAGACGAGATATTTTACAGACTGAAATGGCACAATTGTTTTAATTATAGGGCTGCACGATATAAAAAAACATGCAATAACTATTTTGAATATTGCAATAACGATATGAGCTGCGATGTTTGACTACTCTTTGATATAGTAAAAATTTTTTATTAAATTTGACGTAGAAAATAGAACGAAATAAAAGGATCCGGACTAAGTTCCACTTGTTACAGCAGAATCTAACTAAATCAACACTAAACAACTGTAAAAATGACTAAATGAAGGTATGAACCAGGCCCATACCAGACTTTTTATTGAGGCAAAAAGTAAATGTCCACCACATAAAAGACCATGTTAATGCGTTACAAGTAGTTCTTAGCGATGCGGATATCTCAATAACAATAATATTGCGATAACGATAAATTAGCGGTATATGTTGTGCAGCCCTAATGAATAATTGCCAATTTAAATAATAACATGGCAGTATGTGACCTGAGGTGAGGCGATGTGGAAGAGTTAAGATTGTGGCTACTTTTGATACTGATTGCGTTTCAATGCCAGGTCTGAACAGCCTTTTCTATGGCACACGGTCATGTCATGGGGAACATAAAAGCCTTAGGTGTGGTCTGTATTTCGAGAAGGGATGGTTAGTTACTGAGCCCAACAATAGAGGGTATGCATGTGACGTCAACAGAAGTCACTACGGTCACACCTACTGAGTGGCAAAAAGCTTCTGGACAGGGATTTATTATTAAATGATATTAGGCCCGTGGAAATTCAAAACACCTAAATAGGGAAGAGTTGTTGTCCATATATTATCTGTATTAAGATCTAAAAAATATAAAGTCTAGAAAGAATGAGAAAAGTGAATTTGTGCCTTGTATGTTAGTCTTACTGTACTCTGACTTGCTAATGTGTCAATCAAATTTTTTCAGCTACTATTTGTTGTTGGAAGCATTTCTAAAAAAAAAAAAAACAACAACTGTCATGATAATAAGCCTATTAAAACTGCTAGGGCTGGACAATAAATTCATTTGACTTTTGAGTGATTCTGAACAATGTTTAAAATAGATATGCCTCAGAATCAAAGTTAAAGCAACACTGTGTAACTTTTGAGGCTGTATACCCACTGGAATACAAAAGGAAACAAATGCTGCAGTAAAACTCACATGGGACTGTTAACTTTTTATAAATATCCTCATGTAATGTAAATTTGCATTGATGTGACACACTGGCTAGATATGTGTTCTCAAGAGATTATTCTGTGTTTCACGCCAAGAAACCATCAAAATGAATTTTAAAACTATTGCTTTAATGATTTTCTGGGTCCATATTATTGGGTAATGGGTTGTATAGTGTTGCTTTAATGCTGTGTTGTACACTGAGTAAAGGCAAGTGCTCTTTTTAGGTCAAATAGCGTGTTCTGATAGAGAAGAACAACCAGCACCAGCTCTTTTTCATAGATTTAAATGTAGTCTGTTATCATTATATAGTTGATAGTTTTTGGTGTGTTTGGAGAATCACTGTCAAGTTTAATTGCCTTTTTTTTTAGCAGATAATCCTATCTTTTAGTCATTTTTGTCCAGTTTCTCTTACAGAAGCCAGCCTTGTTGCCACTCAGTCAAAAGGAGGGTGTTCTCGTCTTTGCATACCCTCTACACAATGAGAAAAAACTAGAATCCCAAAGTGTCAACTGGAAAAGAGCCCAGGGGTTCACCAACAAACAAACCAAACCAAAAACGTGTCTCATGTTAGAAACACCCAGTAACATTTTGTTTTAATAAATAGTTTGAAAGCTGTAGAGGGGAAAAAAAAAGGTAAAAAATAAAAAAAACAAACAACATCAACACTTTCTGGAGAGGCTGTTGTCAACAAGTGCTGGACGTGGTGTTTGCTGCTTGGAGGTTGGACTGCGCTCGGCTACAACAAAGAGGACAAACAGCAGGTCACGTGACTGACTCAACCACATCCCATCCCATTCCACGGGACGAAAAAAAGACTTCTGACTGCTGCACACCCTCACTACACCCTAAAACAACGTTACACAGCCTGATCATGCAATTATGGATAAAAAAAGGAAAAAAAAAACAATTCAAGTGTCAGGTTACCTCAGCTTCCCTGCATTGCTTTTAGGGTTTTTGCGGAAAGACTGGTTGGGTCCGGAGCGAGTGGACATAGACCGAGGCGAGGCTCTCGAGAATGTCGCCGGCGGGGTTTTGGGGATCTTCTTTCCGAGGTGGCCGATCCATTTCTTCTGCTCGTCTTGGGAGAGGGCCAGCAGGAGCATGTCCCGGGCGGAGGTCACGTCGTAGTTTACTGTGAAGCGAGCAGACAAGTGTTAATATTGCACGTTTTGGAGAAGTAACGTAGCGGGTTTTTGAAGTGGGTTGTTTGGGGCAGTGGGAAATGAAGCCTAGCGGTGTTGTTTCACCTTTGCAAGGAGCGATAACGTCCTCCTTTTTGTCGAGGTGGTCTTTGTGGCACTTGACATGGCAGCGGCGACACTCCAGCGCCGGGGGAGGCTTGAAGACGTGCCACAGAGGTTTGGCGCAGGCCTCGCAGTTGGAGGGGAAGTGATATAACGTGGGGATGAACTCGTGGCCTTTGTGCGGAAGACAGTTGGTTTTGTCGCCCTGAGGGACCGTCTCCATGTCCGCCTCCTTCCTGCACTCTCCCTCGTTGGCATACAGGATCTAAAAATGAACGCATCACATTTTCAATACGAGAGAAAAGATCCTGAGCAACATATGACATTAGCGGTCTTTTGAATTTTTCACAACAGGTTTTATTTTAAAGCATATCTTGCATTTTTCTGATGGCTTTTATACTGCAGGTAGATTAGTTATTTGAGCTGTTGGTAATAAAAATAAGTGAATATTTATAAAGGATTGAATAAATGGGGTTATGTTACAAATATGACTGGATGTACTTTAAAACACTTTTTGTGTTGCTGAATTTTTTGGGTGACATAATATCACAACTTGACTGATTAAATATTTTTTTAATTTTCATATACACCAGAGTTTTAGGCTCAAACATTGATACAGACTTTTCAAAAGAAGCAGTTTTAGATTAGAAAAAAAAGGCTGTTCAGAGAAAGTGTTATCCTCTTATATTAAAAGATTGTTGCAATGTAGACTTGGGCTTACAAAAAAGATCCAGAGGCCTCGATGGAGACCCAATAGGTCGAAACACATTGGTTTGTCCCCAGTTGAATAAAGGATTTTTATCACCTAATACAGTCAGAGTGCCTTGGATCTTTTTTGTTAGCCTAGTCTACGCTGCAACATGTTTTTAATACTTTTTTAACCAAATTCTCCACGTGCCTGGATCCTTGAAGAGCACCTGACTGGAGACACGTTTAAATCCTCCTCTTGGACCCACCGATACACAGTTTTGTTCTTTTTGCTAAATAATTGGCTGTATTTGGCCTTGTTGCTTCCTTTATGAAGCATGCACCACATTATGTCAGCTCTTCTCCCTGTCTCCTAAACACTCTCTGCTTGATAAAGACCAAAAAATACATATAATAAACATAATTACAACAAAACTATATTGTTGAAATGTTTCTGCCCATCTGTCTTTCATTTATTACTGAAGAAGAAAAGCAATATCAATTCTCTCCCACGTAGACAATTTTAAATCATTATATAAGTTTTAGCCTAAACTAAACTTTAATTCTAAAACTAAAATTTAGCTCGAGATAAAAGTGCATTAATGTGGATGCTGCCTAAAATTCCAAAGGTAAGATTTTAATTGGATCAATAGGATGTGCAAAGAAACTCCAACCTGGAATATTCTTGGAATCTCATCTGTTTCCGCTCGGTACACATCTCCTTGTGTCACTGGTCTGACGTGGAACAGTTTGCTGCACACAATTCAGAATAAAATTAACACTTACGGATGAAAAAATATTTTCTGACTAAAAAAAAAAAAAAGTATACTTACTCGATATCTAGTACCATAGAGGGATTTGACTGTTCCTTATCCTGCTCGTCGTTGTAGAACAGTATTTTCTTGCTGCTCACCACAACGTACTGCACATTAAAAAAAAAGACAATTAATTACAGAGTTAGACACGCTGTTTTTGTACAGAGGGGAAATCCCATTTTACCAACAACCCACCTGCTTTTTCCATCCGTAACGTTTGATGTTAGCACGATTAGGAATAGACAGCCAACCCTCCAACCTGGATTCTGAAAAGCAGCATGATACAAGTTAGAATGACATATTGTGGGTTTGAGAAACTGAGGGAAATTGGGCCATGCAAATCCAAACTCAACTTTGAAAAAAATAAGAAAAGTCAAGAGACAAAAGGTCACAAAACCATGTGAATGCATTTGGGATCCTGACAGTGGCTTATTGCTACGCTTGGAGTAAGAAAACTTAAGTAAACAACTTCAAGCGCCGCATGAAAAGTGTAACGGCACAAAAAACTTCCCACTCTTTCTCTTGACGATTCAAGTCAGCATTTTTCACTGTCAGTAATATAGTATTATTACACATGACTCATAGTAAAAGCTTTCCTCAATAAATAAAACACAAACATGTTCTCAGTTAGTTATATTTGCAGTTTTGTCAGGTCCTAAAACAAAAATATCCATCTGATGCTAACCTAGCAATCAAATCTGGAGGAGTCGACTGCACATTGGACGGGTTTATAAAATCCACATAACCTTTTATCACGAAAGTTTACAGTCACTATTTTAATATTAAAGGAACTAAATTACATAAATAATTGATTGTTTACTCTTTAAATATCCAGGCATCTACATTTGTTACGTGTTTATCATTTAACCTTTTGCTTATATTATATTCCTGCTATTCAGTTTGGAGTAAAGAATTGTTTTGCTAGCATTCTGCATGTCATGACTTTGACTTAATGGACATTTTAAATTAGGCTATGTATACTTTATATACTTCAAATTACACAAGAATTACTGTAATAAAATGACCGAGTAAAATACTTTCATGATTCTTCAAACAATCATGATTTTAATTCAAACCAAAACAATTATAATTATTATTTTGGCCATAATCAAGCAGCCCTAGTTCATAGTTCATTCATACTGGATCCATCCAGCTAAATCCTATATCCTATTCTGCCATTTCTTTATTTTTCTGGAAGAAGCGTCACTTTTTCTATAAAAGGTTTTCCCTTCAGCTGAGCTCTTTTGATTTACCCCCAAATTAATGAAAAAATGCAGCTGGGACCCTTTTTCTACACTCTTTGCTCTCATCATACTAACTTTAGCAAATTAATGTGTTAACGTATTAAATGTACTAACAATACAGCTTCAAACCAATACCGTTACTCCCCATGCAGGTTAAATATTAGCCAAAAACATAGGTTTTCAGAACTTTTAAGCTGTTATTTGGAATTATTTGCTACAAGACACCGTTATAAGAGCATCTTTTTCAGCTTGATCACTCACTCCCTCCACTGAAACCATGTGCATTGTGCAGATCAAATACATTGGTGTTAAAATGCTCATCTCAAAAAGTGCATGCAACATACGTTTAAGGGGAAAAGTGAAGCAAAAGGGGCGTAACTAAATGTGAGATAAGTCATTGTGTCCATTTGTGCGTTACCTGTGGGTGTTCATGCCACTAAAACAACAGTGTTCGAAGCACAGTGGGTCAAAGTAAAATCTTAAAGGGACACGTTTAAAAAGTCAAATGATTGGGGTAAGGTAGCAAATATAGATGTACTTTGAAAAAAATCAAATAATCTTCCAAGCTTCTTTCAAAAGTGTTGCTGACTTTGCTAGATAATAGAGGGGGCGGTCTCACCTTTCGAGAAACAAATATTCAAGGTAAAAATAAAAAAAAGGCACACTACACACTACAGCTGCAGAACAGAGCAGGCAAAAAGAGGCTGATGTTACTCACAGAGGGAAAGGAATAGGAGTTACAAAGAGAAGGAGAGCAAGGAGAACCGACTGGACATGAGGGAAGATGGAGAAAGATGGATTTAACCACAATGGAGCTTGAAAAGATATGAGTTAGTTGATGTTCTGGAGAAAATATGTCAATACAATATTTGACAGACAAATCCAATACAGAACTCTAATCCCAAGGAATTGACTCATTACAATGTAGTGCAAGAAATGACAATATAAATGATAAAACTTTAGGGTTCAAAGACAATGTATGACGGCTAAACAAAGAATAATTTAATGATAACTGTAATAAGGGTAGTTGTCTGGCAAGAATAAAACAAAAAACGGAAGTGACAAAAACAGAAATCAGGAGAATAATGTTGAAATGCATAAAATACATATCACATGAGCCCAATCTTTTAATAGTTAATTAGTTTAATTAACTGAAGAGATGAAATGACTGTGACACCAGTACAACCGTAACTACTATAGAATATTATTTAATGCCTGATTAAATCCAGGAGAGTTTCTCTATACATTTCGTCGACCCTTTTATTAAGATTGCAGCTCTGGTACCTGCGATATTACTGTCCGTCTCATCTGTCTGCAAACTGGTGACGCTGGAGTTGTCCATTCTCTGCTGCAGGTCGTTGAGTTTCTCTCGGAGCTGCTCGATGTCGCTCTCTTTGCTGTCCAACTGCATCTGCAGCTCGTTGCGGTACGTGCACTCCTCTGCCAATTGCTGCCGGTCACAAACAAAAGACAATCAAGTTTAGAAAAAAAAACTAAATAAGAATAATGACCACAGAAGATTTGCGAGATTTTCCGAACTCACCGCTTGCATCTCGCTCAGTTCCTTCTGATATTTAATGGCCATGTGGTTGAACTTCTCCTTCTCTTGGTTGAGCTCGAGCTGAAGCTTGCGGTTTTCCTTCTCTTTTTTCCGCAGGTCAGCCGTGCTGCCCTTCTTCTTCTGGTCCAGCTTCATGTCCTTGCGGTTCATGATCTCTGCCAGCTTGTTCACCGCCTAAAACATTAAGAGTAAGAAAATTAGCTTAGTATAATCAGATCCTACTTATTGTGTTCTGTTAAGATGACAGTGCACATTACCTGTGTCTTGAGTGTGCGCTCAGTGTTGAGAACTTTCTCATAGTTAGCTTTGATTGTGTTTGCAATCTCTTCCTTCTGAGCTGCATATTCTATGGAGAAAATAAAAGTAAACTTCAGATTCAGCTCCAGTTAGGTTATGTCGGGGAAAAAAGAAATTATAAAATATATATTTTGGCATTTTATAGAGATTGACCTTACTTTCCAGGAATTACTTTCATGAGAATGAATGAACTAACTAAAGCCTTGTTGCCACTGTAGTGGTACAGGTCGGTTCAGTACAGGGCATTTCCATTTTTTAAAAGAGGTCTGAAGCATCTCCAAAAAGTGTACCATACTACAGTTAGGATGCCTCAGCTTGGGGCCGCAAGCAGTGGTCCACTTTAAAGAAGCACGGACAAAACACTGCAGTCAGCTGATTGGACAACAGATAATCATCCAAATTACACCTTTTTTTATGATAAACGTCATATTCCAACACAAAACATCCTACATGTTTTATCAGTGTTGTACGGCTCCCACTTCATGAATTTAAACATTCTATTTATGGCCTGCACAGCATTATACACAAGCAAAACTTGTGACATTAAATTCTGAGTCACTAAATTTTAGGAACTTGGCGCAATGTTCAGAAAGCAAGGGAATCAACCTTAATGCAAAATACAAGCTGTACCTCCAGCCTCTCACTGCTACACACAAGGATTAACTCTCTTCTTTATAATAATTAGTGGCAAATGCAAGTTTTTGAAAGTCTACTTCAAATACAACTGACATCTCAAATAGCAACTGTTTGTTGCACTTGTGTGACATCACGATTTACACAGCAGACACTGCTCTTCAGGACACAGCAGAGCGGACACATGAGGCTTTTAGGAGGATTATTTCTTGTTGGAAAACTTGTATTTTTTCTTTTACTTCTCATTTTTACTCGAGTAAGGATTATCTATCAATTTAACAGACTCACAGAAAGTCCTTCTCTTCACCTTTTAGTAATTGTACCACAATGTTTGAACCAATGGCTTAGCAAAGTGGTGTGCAAACTGACCCATACTGACCCGACCTATTCCATACCTTCAGTGGAAACAGGGTAAACCCATCAAGTACAGTACCTTCCTCTTGAGTCTGCAGCTTCTCGCTTAGCTCCGTCTTCTCTTTACTTAGATTCTCCACATCTTTGGTCAGAGTTTTATTGGACTCCTCAAGCTGCGGAAAACAATTCATATTTCACCGCATCACATTTTAACTCCAAAACATCACCTTTATCTTACTGCAGTTGGATAGTTGTTAGTGGGATATTCTTACCCTGGAGATGGTAGCCTCCTTCTCGCCCATCTCCTGTTTGTGTCTGGTGGCAGCTTTCTTATTCTCCTGGCTGAGCTCGAAGTACTGCTCCTCCTGCAGCGCCCGGGCCAGCTGCTCCGACTCGGCTTTAGTCACAGTCAGGTCCAGCTGAGCCGACAGGGAGTCCCTTTGGGGAGGAACGACAACAATATGTTTGATTAAAAAACAGCAGCAAATTACAACACTTAATCTATAGTTTCATGGATCAAAGGTTCATGAAAGTTAAAACACAAGGTCAAATTCAATCATTTTCAAGGTCCATTATTAAAGTTTTCCCCATCCCGATTGAATTGAATTAAACTGAACGCTTTTACATATCTTAGCTCAACACTGCATTTAAATGTTCAAATATTGGACAATATTTGGGATTAAATTAGGAGAGAGCACAAAGCTGTTAGAATAAACCATGTGTATCTTACCTTTCACTGCACAAGTCCTGCACCTTTTTCTGAGCCTCCTGAACTTGCCGATTCTTTTCGTCAATCTCTTCTTTTAATTCTTTGACCTGAGTTTTGTAAAGCGTCTGAGGAGAAAAAAACAAAATGAATGTAAGTGGCTTTCACACTCAACAAAGTAGGACAAAAGAGTTTAAAATGCATTTACTTACAGAAAAATACTGTTCAGCCTCCAGCTGGTCCTGAAGTTCCCTCATCTGTCCCTCGTTGCCTCTGTATTGTCTGGTAAAAGGGTAAAAAAAACCAAAAACAATATATACATTATTTTCATGTTGAATAAAACATGTCTAACTAACACCACTCCCGATTAAAAGGGAACAAATCTGAACACAGCGTCATCAAAAGTGGAAGCACTGGCTGCAGATGGAGCCAGCAGATTAGCAGTGGGGTTAGTAATAGAGTGGATGGCTGGATTTAAGCTGAGCGCTAATCCGGTGGTGTAAACACTGTCGCAGAACAGCTTTTGGCACAGTCACCCTCTAAGCCGAAATAATAACACTTATTTGAAAATAACAGGCAATTGTAGAGCGATTTAGGCCACGACTCCCAAAGAGCATTACTCACCAAAGCAGCACTCTTGGCTGCGTTTCTAAAATAAATCCACATTTCTTTTTGGATATGATACAACTACAACTGTATGAGTAATACTTTGTTTCCTGGAATACCCCATTTATTATTATAATTTGTTAAAAGTCATATTACCTAGGATTTCTAAGAATTAATTCATAATCTTTTAAAACCACCCTTTCCACAGCTATGGCCCAAATAAATCATTTTTTTAATTTATAATTTATCTGAATAGGGGCTTACAAGAACTAAATGGTGTACAAAGAGCAAGACATTGATAAAAATGAGGAAACATTAGGCCCATATTAAATCAGAAGATGTCACATTGGCACAAAAAAAACAAAAACAACAAAAAACATTCTAAATATGCTTTTAAAAGCATACTACGCAAAACTTGTATCAAACAATTATTAATCATATGCAATGTAAATAGCTTTTTTTCTACACATCTACAACAATGTAGAGGCCAACATTTGTTAAACCCACTGTCTTTTACTTTTGACTGTTTCTCTCTTTTGTTTACATGTGCAGGGACATCACATGTAATGTGATTTCACCAATCACAGCTAACAGGAAGAGATAAAATGCAGCAAATCTATACAAGTGAATCCATAAATGAAGATGTACATTATTCGTAAGGCCAAAGCCGGTAATATTACAAGACTAATGAAAAAGAAACACAACAGGACGGATGCTATACTGAACATAAATCATCCCCTCACTCTGCTTTGGAAAACAGGGGCAGCCAGTGGACGTCTGAGATCAGAATCAGTGAGTGTAGAACGAAATGAATACATGAAAATGATGTCTTCCTTAGTGTAAATTGCCTCAAAATAACACTCCAAGCATTTGTCTATCTTAGAAAAAAAAGAGCCTTTAAAGCTCCATAGCAACCAGTGGAAGTTCAATTACTTCCTGTTTCTACAGCTTCCCACAGAGGACAAACTGAGCACTGCTGGAGGAAAAGCACATTCATGTTTCTAGTTTTGCATGAAGTTTAAGTATATTTATGAAGTAAACTGATTTTTTTCCTATATTTTTTAAATTAAATCACCATCAGACCTGCTGTTTCCATTTGGTTTGTCACCAACATGTCCCTGGAGAGCTACCATAGCACTTCTAATGCTATAAAAAAGGGTTTGAGGTGTGGAATTACATTTTGTGCAAAACACCAATCACACCTTGATTAAAAAAATAAAAAATAAAAAAATACATACAAAACTAGAATGTTACTTTCTACAGAGCACTAAAGGAGAGGACACGCAGTGCAACTAGAATTGCCTTGGAAATCCTGCTTAGTGTGCCATTACCTTGAGTTTCACAAGAGCTTGATCATAATAAAGCTTGCTTAAAAAACGGTTGAGTGCAGTTTTACTTGTTAGTGAGCACCTATATCCAACATAGCGCGCCTTTAAAATAGTCACAGTAAAATTGACGTACTTAGTGAGCTGCGCCAGCTGAAACTCCAGCGACCGTTTGCTCTCTAGTGCTGTGTTGATCTCCTGTTTGAGCTGTTTCTCTGTACACCTCAGGCGGTCCACGTCCTGCATGCGACTCTTCAGGTCGTTCTGGGCCTGCACCCGTTTGCTCGACTCCTGCTCCGCTTGTATCCTCAGACTCTTCACCTAGACGATAACATTACAAAAATGACATTAGCTGTGTGTAACACGTGTGCCCGAGAATACAGCGTTTACGTCAACCAACCTCATCTTCCAGCCTTTCCTTCTGCTTCATGAGTTGCTCCATCTTCTGGACAGACTGCTTTAGGTCAAACTCAAGCATCGAACACTGCTTTTCGACTTCCACAACCCGGCTTTCTGCTCGCATCCTGGCTCCGTTCTCCTCAGACATCTTCTGTTGCACAGCTATGGATAAAAACATGCAAAAATCGATTGTTTACTGATGTTAAAGGACAAAACGTAAAACTAATTTGCATCTGGAAAGTGTATCTTATTGTAGAATGTATTCATGAAGTGTAATAAGGCATGATAGGACTTTGAGTGAGACCGAGTGTGGAAAATCTGTATTTGGGGCGTGCTGGGGCATTGGACTAGCATACCATTCATGGCAGCTGATTTGGCCTCTTCAATAGACTCGTATTTGTCGGTGAGCTGTGCCCGCGTCACCCTGTGTTCCGTCTGCTCCTGCTCCAAACGCTGCTGCAACGTCTTCAGTTTGTAGTTCAGGTCAATCTCCAGGTTGTTCTTCTCCTGTTGGAAGAAAAAACGAGACCAGTGAATAATGTGAACATACCCCTCTGAAAGGAATTAAATTAACCAGGATTGTCTGTTTATAAAGTCATGTCTAGACTCGGCCGTTTTAAAATAATTATAAATGTGGAACGCTACTATTTTTTATTACATCTGGTGAGATAAGCCTTAGATGGAAATAAAATTGTGTTTATCGTTCACCAAAACGAATATATCTCTCAGTTTATGCAGTCAAACTAGTTTAGTTCAGTTCTTCAGTTAAAGTCTTAAGTAATTGCAGTAAACTACATCAATAATAATTATGTTTTCATGCTATTTGAAATGGTAAAGGCAGTTTTATTTTTTCTTTATGTATTGGCTGTTCATTTCTGGTCCTAAAATGTTCTCATATATGATATTGTATGTTACCTGTTTTCTAAAATGAAGACTTAAAACCTGCATATGCTGAGCAGTAGTTTACCTTCTCTAAATTGTTGCTCCTCTCTTGAGCCTGTTTACGTTCCGCTTCCATTTTGGACAAAGTGAGCTTCAAGTTTTTGTTGTCCTCTTGCAACCCAGCCATCCTCGCTGAGAATAAAAACAGCAAGTCAGAACATCACCATTGTAGTCAACACAAATCAGCATTTTGTACACTCTGAGTTTTAATAGAAGTAATAAAGGTGTAATGTTAATAAATGTTTATAAAATCTCTAGCACTAGCATTTAACTACTGGCTTTTTTAAATATGTTGAAGTAAAACAGTAGCACGTGGATATATCTAGTCCAGGGGTCGGAAACCCGCGGCCCCGGAGCCAAATCCAAACTCTGTTGATGAGTCAGTGAGGGCTATCAACATAATGTAACAAAGTGCGCTGTAAAACTTAGTGCTACAGTGCTATAAGCTTTCGTATACATTTATTTTACGATTTATTATTCAGTATTTCTGTCACAAAGGCCAAGAAGCGTCCAGTGTTTTGTGAATCACTGATTGAAACATTAAAGTGTAGCCTTTATGGTCATATCGACATGTTGTATTTGAACAGTTGTTGTTTTGAACAGTGATCATTTATTATGCTGGCGATTATTCATCATCATTCATCAGCATTCATTAATGATCAATAGATTATAATATATAAAAAGGCTCATTTAAACCAAGTTTAGTGTTCAAAATCTAAAGCTCTGAAATGGGTCTATTTCTTGTGGCTCCCAACAGATGTACATTTCGTGTTTTTGGTAAGAAGTGGCTCTTTGGCCCCAAGAGGTTGCCGACGCTTGATCTAGTCTTTTGTAAACTACTTGTCAGCTGTGTGAAAGATCCAGCTGCCTCCTGAACTTGAAATATATTCACTTTAAAATGACCCTGATATAACAAAAAGTAAATTGCTTCTGGTCATAGGATTCAAAAATAGACAACATTACATTAACTGAACAAGACGACTTAGGAGAACATGATAAAACTATACCAAAGCATGGTAAAAATGGTATCGTATTGTACTGTGTAAACAATCTAAGACACAACTCTTCTGGGAGTCCATGAGTCCCCAACTCAAAACTTAAAATTCTGAAGAAGTCAGTGGGGACCAGCAAACTATTTGTGCTTCATGCTGTCACACGCACATGTTGTTTGTCGCCTTCAAAGACAACATCTAGTACCAAGCAAGCCATAGTTTATGAAAAGACAGTGACATTTCGCTTGACATTTGTCATGCTCTAAGGAAGAGACTGATTTTGGTGGTCAGTCTTATTCATATTTTATTTCATTCTAAACTATTCTGTATGCATTTGTATCTCAGTGGTTCTACTATGTACAACAAATTCTAAAGCTTACAATAAATCTGTCTTTACTGAAGTGTTTTACAGTCCAGAAATTGTTGGCTATTATGACTATAAAAGATTTTAACATAAAATGCTTTTTTCTTGGCTTAAAAAAAATCTTAATTTGTAACTACATGTGAAAATGACAGCACAGGAAATCAGAAATAGTTTGCTCCCATTTAATGACTTCCGTTCAATTTTTTTCCTACTTGGTGACCCATGGTGTCTTCTGGAGAGGGGCATGACTTAGCCTCCTATGTGGTAAATTGACATGTTGCAGTTACCTTGCAGTTCCCGGATCTCCTCTGAGCCCTGGCTGTAGTTCCTCCTCTCTGACTCCAGTGTGCTCTGCAGGACCAGCAGCTCTTTCTCCACTTGGGCCTTTTCTCCGTCTGCAGCACGGATCCGCTCCTGGAGCTCGCGATTCAGGCTCTCTAATTGGCTCATGGACTTGCCCATCTCAGTCTGGTTCTTCCTCAAACGCGCCGCTGTGTCAGACTCGGCCCGGAGCAGGTCGTTGGCTTCCCCGAGCTGTGAGAGAGACAAATTCAATGAATGCAGCGACAGCCGACAACAAACTTAATCTCAAGGCTTAAGGATTGTGAAAAGCAATAGACTCTTGTCCAACTCCATACCTGGCTCTGTAGCTGGACTATCTTGTCATTTGAAGCCTGAGAGTTCTGGCTGATTTTCCTCATATCTTCAAGCTGCTCCTTCAAAGTTGAAACTAAGAAAAAAAAACACAAGGCAGAGATTGGATTCGACACTAAAAGCATTATTTTTGTCTGATGCAACAATATTTTCACCTTTTACGGCAATGTCTCAATACAATAGAGCACAGATTACTTATTGTGCATGGCTATTAAGGATTAAGCATTTTAAGAAATATGTATATTTACTGCCAAATAAAGCAGACAGCAAAGGAATATTTACTTTTTTTTTTTTTTTTACCTTAAATATAGCACAGCAGTCCAGGTTTGCCTGTGGCACCTGTTGAAAATAGATCACCATCACTTACCCTCATTCTCCAAATTGCGTCTTTTCTCAGCGTCCTGGTCGGCCTTTCTTTGGTACTCGGTGAAACGGTGCTGCATCATCATCTTGTCCTTCTCCAGCAGAGACATGTTTGCCTCTGCACTTTTCCTGAGGTTCGCCTAAAAAAAAAGAGAAACGGGAGCATTTTTATGAGTTACACGTTGTTTATGGAAAACAAGCAAAGTAAAAAAAGAAAGTTAAACAAGAAAATAGCAAATTTATGTTTGAACCTCTTCATCTAGCTCTTTCATGATCTTCTCTATCTTTGTGTTGGAGGTCCTGTAAAGGGGGAAAAGAAAAATTATTTACATACCTTAACACTTAATATTCTCTTCTCTACTTTGTAAAATAATTTTTGTGTAATAATTGACTAATTATACCCCAAATATTCAGTTTTTACAGTTACACCCAGTGCTGCTATAGTGGACATTTTGTGCAATTCCATTTTATAATAACTAAACAAAATTAAGCAGTAATAAAAGAAGTGCAAAATAACCAAGGAACTGATAAACAATTTACAGATGCTGAAGTATTTTTAATTTTTTTTGTATCTATAACTGAATACATGACTTTATTATTACAGATTAAAACATTTTTAACAATGTTTAGAACATAACAGTGCTTATTAAATGATGAATTAACATATGTTAACTTGTTACAAATACTCAACAAATACCTAATAGTGTGTAGTTATTATAAAGTGTTACCTCCAATTTCCCTTAGAGTCAACACACAATTTGATTCAAAGTTATACTATTAAGCAGTGCATGTTAATGTAGTAAGTGTACCTGTGTAATTGCATCATGTGGCTTTTTTATTTTCACACTTTGTATTTCTATGCTAGTGTGGATGATGCTTTAATGTTATTTTGACAATAAAATCATTAATTGTATGATAAAGAAAGAGATAACATGCAATATTTGTACTTTGAAATGTTAATTTAAATATCAGCAAAATAATTTTATTGTTGAGAAGTACCATATCATCCTGAACTGTTACAAGGTACTGGACAACAGAAATAGCTTATTGAATAAAAGCTACTGTATTGTATGAAGCTTTATTTAGATGTAATTATGTTACAACTAAAACCAAATAGCACCATTTCATTCTAGTCAAAAATGGTGAGAAACGACCTCACTTTTGTCTCATTTTCAGACTATAACCTTTCCACAGAACAAAGACAGCTAACAAAGCCAGTCAATGCTCCCAGTCTTAGCTAAATGCCAACCTATTTGCATCATGTTCTTATTTGAATATACAAGCAGTGTCCCGGGCGGGCTTTGTACCTGCATTTCTGCTCCAACTCATCCTTTAGCTGCATCTCACTGTGCAGCTGCTCCTCCAACTGGTATATCCTTTTTTGGAGGTTTTCAAGCTGTAACATGAAGAGGTGATCAAAGTTGAAGCATGCTAAAGGCCAACAAGCAGTGGATTTAATAATGCAGTAATGAGATAATACTCACATGGCTCTTGTCTTCTTTTGTGGTGCTGCTACGTTTGTCAGCGGTCTTTGTGCTAGAAGGGCCGCGTAGTAGACTGCAAAAAGATTTCAAACAACAATAAATGATACGTGACAATCATAATTCCTACTCTTTTCAAGTTATAATTTTAATGAATTCCAGGACAACATGTTCTCATTCATAGTCATATACTTTTTATCTGGATTTTTTTCTTTTTCTGCTTCCATCAACAAAGTACAGTGGCCTCAGAGGGTCAAACTCAAACTTAAAATTCCAATTGGGTTTACAAAGAGCATACATGTGATGTTGCCAGTAGAGTTTTTAAATGTGCACCGAGGACGACAAAAAAGTAAAAGAAAGCTCTATTAAGATTTTACAGGAAAACTACTGCAGCCTCAGAGGGCCAAAACTCAAACTTAAAAAGTTGTGTTAAAAGTGCGCCCATTTTTATAGAAACCATCTTTAACAGCAATGGGGTGAAATATAATTACATTTTCCAGGACAATTAAAAAATTATTTCCAGGATATTTGTACATTTTAATCAGTTTTCTTTCAATGACTGAAATCTCTTCTCTAAATTGACAGCTTTTCCAGAATTTGTGGGAACCCTCATGATAAAAAAAATACAGACATACAGAAAAACATATCATAGAGTTTCTGTCACATATATAGTTGCATATGGGAACTTGTGGCTGACTTACTGCTGGCTGCTGTAGTAAGTGAAGCCTACAAATGGGAGTTGGTTGCCCACAAAGGCTTTGGGTATGGGAAAGGTCTCCTCCTCTCCTCGATCCTCCTCGATGTCATCGAAGTTACTCGTGTCAATGTCACTGCTCAGTTCGGGCACCACCGGAGCAGCAGCTGCAAAGGACAACAACATAGAGGTTAAGACATCAACAAAACCAAACAACCTGATATTCCAATTCAAACCAATGCTATTTGTGCTATTTTATTTGTTAATCCTCAACTGTAGAGTGTGAGGCATAACTACTTTGTCATTTTTTTACATAAAGTAGTAGGACCTCCGATCAATCAACATCTGAGAAAGTGCAGAGAAGAGTCCTCAAATCACTCAAAGCATAAAATGTGAAATGTGTTGTATGGGACTATTCTGTTTCAAACAAAAAGAGTTAGAACAAAGACCAATGACTGATTTCTGAATAGTCTCCACTAAGTATATTTTGTGAACTTTTAAGTACATACGTTTTCATATGTATTATTCTTCATTAGATTAGAGTAAAAGACTTGTATAAGGCTATTTTAATATCTCGTTATCTGCTTGACTAAATCTCATTTATATATAAGGGAACCCAGCTTCTAACTTCAAGTAAAGTTGGTCTTTATACAACAGAGGAGGCAGACACAGAAGTGCTGACTTCAGCCAACTACAGTATTAAATATAAACCCAACAAAGAGCTCGCTGCAGTTACCGGATTTAGCCCCTTTTTTTCTAATCTCCCCGCAGCAGAGTCAATCCCTTCGCATTAACATTTGAAATGAGCTGCTTCCCCAGTGTTAGCCACAAAAATACCAAATACAACCCAAAGTAATACAGTTTAGTCTCAGGACACTGAATGAACATCAACAAGAATTTCCTGCAACTGTCTGGAGTAGGTCAAATGGAAACGCAATTGCTGGGCAGTAAGGAGACTTTTTAACGAGGACAAGTATACAATTTCAATTTTTTTTACGTTCTCTGGTAATAACCTGATTCTAATAGTAATTTAATAGCATTAAAGAAGCACTTACTCTCTCTTATGTTTTCCCATGTCCACTGGTCATTTTTGAAGAACGGATGCCTCTTGATCTCGTCCACACCGTTTCGACCCAATCGAACTTCCCTAAAGGGTTTACAAAATAGAAATTAGCATTTCTAATTAGGAGAATTAAGTCTTGTCTAAATTTATACATGTTTATTTATGGAGTAGGGCAGCACAATATATTGCAAATGAATCGTTATTGCAAAATTAACGTTATCGTAATATTATCAGTTGCGCAATATTATTGTTATCCTAATACCTGTATCACAAAGAAGGACTAGTATCACAATAGCGTTATGGTCTTTTATGTGATGGACATTAAATTTTTGCGTGAAAATCATTGTCCAAACATTAAATCAAACTATATTGTCCTGCTCTAGACCTGTTTAGTCTTTAATACTGATTTAGCTATTGCTTTAAAACGTGGAAGTTAGTCGAGAGCCTTGTATTTTTTCATATTTTCTAAATTAAATGTAATAATAATGAAGCATTTTTTTTCTCACGTTTTTCTAATCTTGTGCAGCTCTACTATAGGATGGAAAAAACTATTTGAATCTTTCTATTAAGATTCTTTCCATTCCAAGCACTGTTCAAACCAGGAGAGGGTCTTAAGATAAGGCGACTCTACTTGACGAGGTGCTATCGAACCTGTCAGTCAAGAAAGCACAGATGAGATTCTTGGCATCGTTGGAGATGTCGCTGTCGTCGGGAAAAGTCAGGGCATTCTTGTGGTTCATGATTTTGCTGTAGGTCCCAACGAGAGAGTCTGCATAGAACGGAGTGTCGCCTGTCGCAGAAAACAATACCGTCAGACACAATATTTGTAAAGCAAAGAGTGAAATCATTCCTGAATTTTGACTTACCGACTAGCATTTCATAGAGGAAAACTCCCACCGACCACCAGTCACACTCTCTGCCGTAATAACCATCCCCTCCCTGGGATTTCAGTACCTCGGGCGAAATGTAATCTGGAGTTCCCACTGCTGTGTCGCATCGTACCATGCCATCCTAAACAGAGAAATCTATTTTTAGCCAGTGATTTTTTTTCCCCAAACAGTGCTGTTAATGTACAATAATATGATGTTGGTGTAGTACCTTGTTCATTTTCATACAAGTCCCAAAGTCTGCCAGTTTTAAATGACCTGTTTTGTCTAGCAACATGTTATCAGGCTTCACATCTCTGGAGAGGAAAAGGAAAAAGACAAGAAAACAATAGTCTTTACATGAAAACGGTTTACTGTTTTGTGCACTGCAGCAAAATGCCAGATAAAAATGCCTGCCTGTTTGTTTGCCATTGGAAATTCATGTATTCTAAGTCTGACTGCAACCCAAAGCTAGGCTACTATGCCCTTGTCCCATGTGACTGCAATGTGACCAAGAGGCTCACAGTTGCTAAACAATGTTGATGTTACAATCATTTAAAGTTATTTTTGGTTAATAGGGAAACAAACATGAACCAGACAATGTCGTTTTCACATAGGTCACTTTTTTCTGTTCTTTTTTTGTACGTGAGCAAACTGTTTCAGGTCACATTTACATGTCACACAGTCTTTCTCGAAGCTTAGTTAGCGTATCCACAATTACACTGTTGTCTATAAAAATTTTAAACATATAAGTTACACAAAGTCTTTATTCCCACTGTCATAGGCGGTACTTGAGTATTTTAAAATAGACTTTGAGCTTTTACTGTGTCTACAGAGGAAATCCATTTTGGGCCACATTAAATATTTATTACATTATCACAAATAGCCTCTGACTGACTTGGCTGTATACTCTCCAGATCTCATACTACCTCCAAAAGTAGGTGGCTTCCTAAGAGACTGTAACACTGTACCTGTGAATGAAGCCCATGGAGTGGATCCCATCTAGAGCTAACACCACCTCCGCTGTGTAAAAACGAGCCCACTTCTCTGGGACATCGTAGTTGCTCATTAAATTCACCAAATCACCGCCCGGCATATACTCCATCACCATGTAGAGGTAGCGGTCGTCTTGGAAAGCAAAAAACAGCTGCAAGATGGATAAATAATGAAGTCAATGTCGAACAATAAATCAATATAATGAAATGGTAAGTTTATAATACCTGCACGACCCATGAACTATTTGCGAAAGCCATGATGTCTCTCTCCTCCCAAAAGAAAGCAGAATCCGACCTCTTGATCATCTCGAACTTGCTTAGCAGCTTCATGGCATAAACTTTGCATGTGGCTCTGTGTCTGACCTGATTTTAGAGAATATAAAACACAGATATTATTATTAAACATTATTTATACCGTTTTTGTTCAAATAAAACAGCATTCGTACCAACTGCACTTCTCCAAAGGCTCCTCTTCCGATAACTTTGACAACCTCATAGTCCTCCGCTTTCATGCGTAGGTCACGGATTTTACTAATGGTCTCTTTATCTGGGGAAAAAAAAAAAAAGATATTTGCTGTTCATTGGGTGTTTACAAACATTTTCTGACCACAATATATTTTCCATGGACAGAAGGACAACAGCTAACAAAAATTCTTAAAAATGGCAATCGAATGTGTGTGTGCAGTCAGTGAGTAGGTAGAAAGCATGAGCAAATATTAGCTTCAACTGCTTGCACCGGGAGCTATTTTCTGTGTGCCATCTTTATTGCTGTCCCAAAGCTCATAATGCTGCTCCGAGGAGAGAGGAAGTGAGACGGAGGCTTCTAGGACACGTGAGTGAAAATAAAACCACGTCCACACCATGTTATTTTTGTTTATGAGATTTGAGAAGCGGTCCTTATATGCAATGGTAGTAAAGAGAAAAAAATCTAATAAATATGTATTTAAAATGCCACTAATGTGCTCAGAAAACATTTAGATCACATTTAAATTCTAAAGTTCTGAAATGCAAGATTTTGCTGCAGAACCGGCTGTATTAACATCATCATAAATACACGTCACTACAGGTGACACTCATAAGGCGTGGACATCCCATTGAAGTTAACTCATTTATCATTTCTCTCTCCTCTCTGAGCGGGAAAGGAGGGGAGTGGAGGAAGCAAGGATCCAAAATACAGGCTTTGAGACGCACCCAATATTAAGCTGCTCCATTTATACAAACATTTAGGCTACACCAGCCAAAAGCTACAAGACACTGAATGCTTAAGATGATGTTAAACACCAAATAACCGCACACAGAGAACCCAGAGTTAATCAAGGACTGTTTAAGAATCCATGCTTTCTCATCAAAGATTGTTAAACTGAGATCCGTCTAAAGAAATTAGCATGTACAACGTGAAAGCCAAATCCTACATAAAGGTAAAATAAACAGTGGCATTATAGAAGCACATATAAGGTAAAGTAACACACACACACACACACACAACAGGCTGTAACACATTAACAGTCATACTCATACTCAATCAGCTAATACTAAACAACACAGCCAACACATTTAAGTGGAACTAAAGTCCACCACTGACTCTTTTAAACAAAGAAGACACTTTTTGTTGCCTGTAGCGTGTCTAATTTACTAATTTTTACACTTATATTTATGAACAGGAAATAGTGACGCTTTTGTTTCTATGGTGGGTGTGTATCTTTTGATAACGTCATTTATGAAAGGGTCGCACAGTCACACTAATGATCAACTAACAGAGCTTACAGTTCAATAGTTCAAAAGTGCAAAGTGTTTTTTAACCTTTTTTGAGCCCACTTTCTACATATACAAAATCCCACAGTCAAGAATTTTACAAAATTACTTTTTTTCCTTCTGACTGCCTTAAAACTGTAAAATTAATGACAAGTGAGGTCTGAAACAACTAATTTGAAGAGAAAAAGTGTTGTTTTTTATCATTGCTGTCACCAACTCTAATGACATTAAGAATAATGTAGTTATAGTGCTACCTACAAAAGCTATTGATGCGGAAGAGTATTTTTATTATAGGCCAGTCACTGTATTGCATAGGCCAGGGCTGTTCAACTTGAGAGGAATTACTGGAAAAAAAGAACTAATGTGTCTAACTATTTACAACTTTTGTGAATTACTTCCTTGTGTCATTCCCTTCATGTAGTAAAGTAAAAAAAAATTTAATGCTTAAAGTCACTACTATCCTATTCATTCATCTTCTACCACTTGGTCTCTGTGGGAGTTGCAGGTTCAGTTAAACATTATTTATTTGCAGATTAGCCTGCAACATTGTTTCAGACACTGATAATCAATCTAAGATGTTGATAAAGGCGTCTTAAAACTATTTAACACAAAAAACTATGAGAAAACTATTAGGAGCCAAGTTGCTTCATTGCAGCTAAAGTCTGATTTTCATCCTGTAAATTAGTAATAATTAGAGATTGAAAATTCAACCAAATAAAAATCTTGGACTCGTTCAAAAATGTTATATTACAGCCATAAATTAGCAACTGGGCAATGAACAGTGAGTGTATGTTTGTGCAACGAGATGCACTCGGCAATTAGGTAACATTGCACGATTTCCCACAGCACACCTGACAATCTCTCGTGGCACACTTGAAAATAAAGGCACTAGACCATAAAACCTGGTCTATCACTTTAAATTCACTGGGAACTGCCTACATGCTGAAACTGCCTCCCCCAAGGGACATTTTAGTCACTGTTCAGCAAATTTGGTCACTAAGGGGATGATTTTCAATTCCTATGGGTTCCAAGAGTTACACAAATATTAAACAGACATGTGCAAGTTCCATTTAAAAGCACTTCATATATTTAAGGTGTAACTACATATAAAAAATACACAATTCTAGAGCATGTTTCTTGTAGGTTGGAACATACAAGCACTGATATGATCCAGGTGGAAAAAAAAAACAATAGAGAGGAAAAAGCTAAGAGCCCTTGAGGCAGTGCATGCCATTGAGGACTCACAAGACCCGTCCATTAGTCCATATCCGTCAATGCATCTCGAAACACTTGGATGCTATATACAAGAGAACTGTAGCAAAAGTAATTGAAGAGATGCGTAATGGCAGTTTTAGCCACAGGGGTCTGGTAGCTTGTGTTTGAATATTTTTATACCAAATTGCCAGTTTTTTAAGGTCTTAATTCTCTATTATAATACCGATTTAATATAGTCTTTGAGTTATTGCTTAGATAAACACTATTTAGCATGAAGCAAAATGTGAAAAAGGCAAATATTGTAAGAAATAAATAGTAAAGCTTATTCTGAGAGTCTACACAGGAAGAACATTATAACTGTTTGTTAATTTAACTACAAGGTTCCCAAGTTAGTGTGTACTGATAAACAGGGAATCCATCACGATAGGCATCATATGGGTCACCAGGCGTTTATGAAAGCCTCTTTGTTGGGGACACTAAGCAGCAGACACCTATTGTGTCCAAGCGCACATGGAAGCGGTGACCCAAAAACGGACTCCTCTGCTGGGCCTAGGGTTTATTCTCGTATGGAGCAGTAGCCTGCGAGCACAAACGGTTAAAGTAAAAACAGGAAAATGCGACGTGGGTAGTACTTACATCTATTCAAGAAATTGTCAATGCTCTTGTTTTTCCTTAGGGCAGGGAAGTCGAGGTCATACACCAGGGCGTCCAAGCCGTCCTGCAACAGAGAGACGAGAGTTAACCAGGGGTCTTTACTCACATAACAACACGAATGTCATGGAAAGGTTAACAGTGTTTTTTCAGGATGGATGACCAGGAGCGTATTCGTAAAATTTTCATTCATTATATGGAAAGCATTCTGTTCTGCTTTTGTGGTAGGTTTGTGGAGGTTTCATACCATCATCCATAAAGTTTTTAAATTGTGGCAGATAAAATCCCAAATGTCCAATAAGATTCACTGTGCTTAGCACTTCATTTGTGCATTTAATTATTGTTGTTGATTAGCAACTGCTGTTTTTCATCAGTGAGGTATTTCTGACTCTGCTGAGTGAACATTGTGAAATGTGTTAATGTCATAGGCGCTTACCACACAGCCACAGGAGTCATGTCAATATTCACTTTTCCTTAAAATAGAGGCTTTGAAAAGACAACTTTAAAAATAGTGCGAGGTAAGAAACCTATGTTACCGGTAAATTATCTGTTATTAGCTTTAATGTAAAAAACTTTAATAATATAAAAAATACAAGGCTATGCAGTAGCTGCCCCTTGTACTGGTCAATCCAAATGATTCTTTACTAATTAGGCATTGGAACAATGAGATTTAAAACTAAGCGTCTCATGAAAACCCATAACTTTCGTGTGTAACATGCAGTTTTTTCCAGGTGCAATGTATTGTTTCTCTGATTAGTCGTGTATCTATCCACTCGTGAAGCAGTTAAGTCCTGATGTCCAATAGCTGCCTCTGGAGAATGAGAGGTTAACTGTATGTACGTGTAACATTGAGTACAAAACAATTTGTAAAATGTAACTGCTAAAGAAGCTTTAATCTTTACTTTAGAATACAGGCTAAAAGCATATCTGGTTAACTGCTGCCAGCCTAGTGTTATTGATAGTCATGCGAAAGGGGCAACTCTGAAGCCCTTTCTGACATGTGCGTGCAGAGACAAACTGATGCCTAGAAGCCAGAGTCAGGTGCTACACAAAATTACATTAACTACGTTCTGAAAAGTCAAGCCTTGGAGGCACTAAGCATAAGTTTCACAGCTCTCTAGCACTTAACATTTGGATAAACAAGTTACTGGATGTTTATATTCTGAGTTACTACTTAGCTAGCTAGCAGGCCACATAACATTTTCATTTTTCGCTTATCCTTTGAAGGTTGGATGAAAGGTAAGTCTGACATAGATTCAAACACTATTTGACCTGTGGTTCACCAGTATTTGTGTTGTCTTTATAAGGTATATTAATAATCATTGAATGTGTACTAAGCTATTCATAATATAAATGGAAAACACTAAAAATTAGCAATAGATGTAAACTCTTTGTGAAGCAAATCAGTTGCATTAATTGCAAAGTCCATGTTAAATTTAAAAAAAAAACTAACACTGTAAAACTAACCGGATATTATTGTCTCAACTAAGGCAGGAGCACGAGTGCCACTGGCGGGATTTAATCTAATCTTCCATAATCCAGAGTGGCTAAACAAGACTGGCACATAAACACACCATCACAACATGCAGATATTCATTCCCCTGAGCTGCTGTGAGCCAGATGTTGAAACCAAGCATTTCTATCCATCTCACAAATAACCGATTTTATATTTCTATTCTGCACAAGTAAAATATAAGCTATCTGTAAATGATACAAATAAACTACTTCATTCATAATAGATGTACTGAGTGTGAAATAAAGCAAAGAATCCTCTTCGTTCCTGTGCCGTGAATGATCTTGTGCTGAAGCGTGATGGATTTATTTCTGCGTCTCGGAGCAAAACAATGATGACACATGGTGAATCAGCAGCTCAGCCAGAACCAGCAATCCTCTTAAGTAACTTGCGCTCAGCTGCGGAGGTCAACGCCACTGCCCCCTCCACCCAACCACACCAGGAGCGGCGTGAGAGGTGAAACCAAAGAGATAAATAGGCAGGAATAAAAACGGGTAAAGTAGAAGGGCTTTCATAAAGTGATCAAAATCTGAAATGTTTCAATCAGTTTATAAAGCAAATTTAAAGCAAAATTTACAATATTGATAAAAAGAATATAAAGCGCTTACATTAATTGATGGCCAAAGCCAGCTAGTTTTTCTAAAAAGGCTAAGGCTTAATAAACTGATGCAACTGTTTTATCTTGCATTAGTGGCTAATTGTTTTTTAATGCAGCAGTCAGTTCAAAATGCAAATAAAATCTGTTTATGGAAACACAACAAGGGAAAGTTTTAAAAAATGCTGATGGGAAGCACAGAGGCGTTTAAGAGAAGATAATAAGGCAAATAAATTAATGGTTAGGGTTGTGTTTAGCGCAGATGCCAAAGGAGTATCATTATCCCTCACCTCAGCACTGGACTGGCAGCAGAACTTTACAAAACATATGCTGGAAAGAGGGTCTCTGCTGGCCACACAGTCTCCTGGCCGAGCGCTTTAGGACCCTAATCACAAGGCTTGTGCTCAGCAATGCACGTTTGCATAACTTCCTGCCACAGAAAACTCTGGACGGCCGCAGTTACATTCCTCAACAGGACTGTACACGTCAGAGAGCTATTTTAGGTATGTGGCCAAACAAGTTCTCAACAAAAAGTGAAGGGAGGGAAGAAAAAAAAAAATCCCATCCCAGCTACAAGTACAGAGTAAGCACAGAGTCTCAAAGTGCTAGTTTTAGTGCTTAACAACTCTGCATTAAAAAGGAGGAGGGTGAAAAAGCTGCTGTGTTAGGCCAAGTGAGTCCAACAGGAGAACAAATGAAGGAAAAACACAGAGAAACATAGGAAGTCGGCCATGTTTTAAGCACTCTACGTGGGCTGCTAAAGTCAAAAGAAAACAAACCAGGTATGGGAAGTGAACAAACTAGACCTTAAAAGGCTCTCAGTAATGCTAATTTCCCTAATACTACAACAGTTTCAGGTTTGAATGTTTTATAATTTAAACAAAGCTACTAAATATTCTGATTGGTCAGTGGGACTGTCCTGGTACAGTCCAATAGGTTTTCTTATTGGCTGCATTCTTTAAACAAAGACCAATGATTTCTAGGCTTGATTTATTTGTCACAAAATGCTGAAAACCCCAATGCAAGTTTCTGGAAAAACTAACAACAACAAAAAAAAAAATGCTCCACCACATTGTGGGCTTTGATACTTCAAACTTATACCTAGCTAGTAGTAGACCTAGTAGATAGCAGACCTTTTATATTACAACATTTCTGCACAAGATGTATTTTGTGATTGACAAGCAAGACTCCCTAAATCTATTGTTACAATTGGCTGCAAACCTCTTAGCCCTGATTCTGTCCAAACTCTTTCTTTAATGGCCGCATTCAAACAAAGACCAATGATTTCATTCACAAAAATATGCTCCACTAAGCTGCAGCTTTGGGCTTTGTGACTTTGCCGACTTTGAGTATTAGATATAACTTGCTAATAAGTCAAAGGGAATAAGTGAAAAAAATATTAACGTAGTAAACTGAGACAAACAAGGGTCCATATCCCTTTCAATAATGCTTGAAGAATGCTTTGCAGTCAAGAAGTGTATAATTTAGTTTAAAGATGGCGCAGCTGGGTGTATAAATAAATGTAAAACACACTCTGCTGACTGATTTGTGATTAGCTTGAGCTGCTTGTGGGTAAGTAACTCATGAGACTGCTCTTCCAGATGGGCCAAATGGAGCAGGCTGTAGCACCAACTTTGTATTCCCCAAAGTGATGCTATGATGCTAGGCTACAGCATTTTCTCATTCAGAATTTTTCAAGCTAACCTACAGAAAAAGAGTTACACACACAGTTAAATATATCTAAATATCTAGCTGTTTTAGCCACCGAAATATAGCAGATTCAATGTGAAAAGCATGCACACTGTAGGCTAACGCTCTAGTCAATAGCAACACCGGCTCACTGCTCCTAACAGGTTGCTGCAGTGACACTGGAATCCCTACAGGAACAATACAGTGTAACTTAACTTAATATTTGCCTCTGGTACAAAAGGTTGAATATAATTACTGGACAAATAAACCATGACATTAAACATATAAACTTTCAATGGGCCATTGAAGTCACAGAAGTTGGCAGAGTGAGTATGGAAATAAAGTGCTATATTTGGAAAAAGAGCTTGGGAGTTGGGGAAGAGCTAAGCAGAACCATAGCCTTTAGTCAAGTGCCACCACACTCATAAGATATACACACTGTAAAACAAAACATTGCAAAGGATGTGGCTAAACACAGTCATAATATATTAGTTTGTTTCACTCAAATGGCGAAAAAAAGCATTGAAACATCTGTCTTGCCGCTTGTAGAATCTTCCAAACAAATCTGTGTATTCTATATCATACAAGCAATGGTTCGTAGCAGGACATGACTAATGTTTTATTATGTGGCAGACCTGGGAAAAGCTGAGCATTATCCTATTTCTGCTGATGCTGCTTCAGCCAAAAGGCGACACATCTCTGGGATTACTAATAATATGAAAAACCACCTGACTGCACTCGGAATCAAATGTGGCAATTATGCAAGTTGAAAAAATGTGTATGCTTAAACAAAATGCACTGGGCTGGTGGCTAACATTACATATGGCAATTATTTCTTAGACCTTTAGGGGAAGAGAAATCCACGCACACAACACACACAAAAGCTATTTTCCAGACACTTAAGTCTGAGTTAAAATTTCCAGCCACATCATCCCTTTCTGCATGCCAGCACAAGGCATGTGGACTGGCCTAGGTCGAGCCTTACTTCTCACTTCCTTTTCTGCCACCTCTTCAAAGACAATATGCTTTCCACATGTGAGATATGTGCCGGGAGTTCAATGCAATCCACTCCGCTGTGCAAATAAAGGTAGTGCCTGTGTAAACTGCTGGGATCAGACAAATCAATCAAAGAATGAAAATGGGGTACTTTATTGACAAAAGTTATGTTTTCATATAGTAAATATCAATACAAAGCGAACCTGTAAAATGTGGTGGAAAGAAAACTGCTGATGAAATGTGTTTCCAGAAAAAGTAACTCAGCTCTGTTGAGGCTAAAGATTTAGAATACACTATGTACAGCTGAAAAAACCATGGCAGAAAGAAAACTATTTCCAGTGGTTTCACAGCGTCAAAAATACAAAAATATCAATTCAGAGCTGAATGTTTTACATATTTTAGGCAACTTACTCGATTATGTATCTGTGTTTTGCTACGTAAGCCGGCACTGGCAGACCTAGCTATTTTCACAGTATGATTTTCCATTCTATTTCTATTCTAATGTACCATGTTTTGGTCTTAACTTGGCCTCGATATGTCCTGGTCTGGCACATAACTTGGTCTCGGTCATTGTGGTATTAACAACAACACTAGAGCAATCCCCTGAGTATGCCAGCAATAATAAATATCCTCATCAATTAAACAATAATTATTAGAGGTGGGAGGAAAAAATCGATTCATGTATGAATTGCAATTAAATTTTCTAACGATTCAAATCAAATAAAAAATTTTAAAAATCAATATATGTGTGTGTGTTTTTTTTTTTTTTAATAACGTGCTGTCGTCGGAACCCAAGTGTTTTCTCTAATGCATTGTGGGAAACTTTGAGTACACAACAAGTTATTGTTACTGTTGCACACTGTATATTCATTAAGCAACTTATTTTATTTAAATTTGTGCATTCACCACCTTATTTTTGTAAAATTATTTGTATTCCAAAAATTCCAAAAGATTCCCACCCCTAATAATAATAATAATAATAAAAATCCCTTTATTAGAAAGCAGCTATAAAAAACGTACAGGTAGAAATCACATGGCACCACAAAATATGATTTCCAACACACCATCTGTGATAACAATAACATCACGATATAGCGAATCGACAGACATTCACTTACAACAAATTAAAACCTCTGTGAAAATCTAGAAAGATAGCGCTAGACTGACAAAACTTGTATTGTGACCATTCATTTTTTGTATTGTAAAGTCATTTTAATGCAGCTTTTATGAAACAGCCATAAAAATTGCATTAAAATGACTCAAATCTGTTCAAATGTGCTCAGGCTAATATTTACGTATAAACTAGGGCATACAGCCAATCACAATGAGCAATCGACGTTGCGCCCAGTCATTGCCACTGCACCACTCGAGCCAAAAACAACTGGACTGGACCAACTGGACCAGATTCATCACTTGGATAGAAACAAGACTGCCAAGTTTTTGATGACGAACCATGAACCACTTGACGCAAATTCTATCCAAAAGTCATGACAGCTGTTGATGTAAGTTTGACATGAATTACATTTTTGTTCACCTTTTAAGCGTCTTCATTCCCCTTTAAGAGCATATACGTTCTTTCCAAAAATGATGAGCATGAAAAGTTAACATTTCTAGAGATTAAATATTGTAATCTTCTTACCCGCATAAAATCTCTGACAGGAAGTGCCACTTACCTAGAAGGAGTGCATATCTAAGTCGTGTAGCTTAAAATGCAGTGACAGTGAAACCAGGGGTGGCAAAGCAGGGGCATTCCTTCCCTTTACGAGGTCCCAGCCAGCAAGGATCACTGTCACAAATGCTTTCTCGTCAAAATATAATTGAGTTAGTCCAACAGTGGAGAGCGTTCACGTGTTTCGTCTGACCAAGCGAGGGCACAACTCTGCTTTGCCTGGGATTTCTGACCTCACTCCAGTGAATTAACTTCTTATTAAAGATCGGCTCAGTTCATTTTGAGCCTCTGTGCTAGACGTGCCTCCCACAGTGTTGTGTTTATGTAGGCCAGAGGCAGGAGGATTCAGGCACTCAAGAGAGTAGAGAGGGAAAGGAACGTGAGTTGGAAAGTTCAATGGGTGATTTGGAGCAACATAGTAAAAGCTACTATCGCAAAGCTATACTGTTTGCTACTATAACTGTGAAACAGACTGATTTGGAGGGAGCTTACTTCACAGTAACATATTATATGCTGTTTCATCTAAAACAAACTTTCTGTTTTGACTAATTACAACTGCAATCTGATTATATTTTTCTGTACTCTAGGATAGAGGTAATTTACTCCTTCTTCTGACAGTCCAGGACATGTCTGCCCAGATCAAACACTGACTAAAACTTTACCACAAATACATGTTTTTCAACTTGAGGTGATATCAGTCACCATAACCTACAGTTTCACCAAAATAATGATTTGCGTACAGCTTTCATAATTCCAGTCATTTTTTCTAAACCACAGTAATGCTTATTTACATCATCCATTGCTTTTTGACGTATGCCATTAACTTAAAGTGTGTTCACAATTTGCTGGTGGTGTCCTCTGGCCATTTCCAGAAAGTGGCAAAAACAATGATTTAAAAATGTCAACCATGACATTTTTATGTACATAAAATATTGATATACCCATTCTGGGACATATGAAATTATGGACATTTGTATAAACTGAAGGACACGGAGGACAATTATAACAATGATTTAAGTTATAATCTAGGAACACATACAAATACTTTAAAAAGTACTGAAAAGTTGTTAATATTTGGGAAAAAAAACTGTCCAAGAAGAATTTAAATGTTGCATGTAGGTCTGCACTATAGCTAGTTATAACAAGATCAGCAATTGTAATATCACTGCCACAAAGAGCTGTGCAACAATTCCACATTTCCTATGCTAAAGGTGACATTCAAATATCACCAGTCATATTGCAATATTCAACATATGTATTCCATATTGTCACTGCAAGTCATACTGTCAGTTGGAAATACAACAAACACCACAAGACATTCCTAATATTTTCCAGTTCCACTACAAACCAAAATGAGATACAAGCATAATACAAGGGCACACCTAAAGTGACACCAAAAACAACATTGAGTGAAACTACTTTGTGACCTGTTTTTTTATTTACAGCCATAAAAAAGGCCCTTTCATTTATCTCTGTCACAACTGCCCAGCACTGCCCTGAACTGAGTCTGCTGCAGCTTTATCAGCACAGGCCAACACCTCCCAGGTGAGGCGCGCTCATTAGAGCCAAAGGTCGCTGAAACAAGGGCAGCCACTCAAAGTAGACAGTGTGCATGCTGACTGTACACTCTGCTATTCAGGTTAGGTCTTTACCATAGAAGAGCTTACACTGGGTCCGTTTGCGCACCTCGTTGGAAAATATTTTGCTTTTAGTAGACGTTTTAGTCATTTTCGAAAGGTTGCATACAATAAACTCCTGAATGGTGTTGGTTCCTTTAGATATTTCAAGCAGAAGTTCGGTTACATCACAGAAATCACACACAATCATAGGCCCCCTTTAGACCTGGCATTAAAATACAGAGTGAATTGATTCAGGCTTTTTACAAGACTCCAAAACTTGAAAGCTGATCTGTGTTCAAACTAAAGTTGTTGAGATCTCTGTAGTACGACTGCCGGGCCAGTAGGTGTGCTGTGAACCCAACCACTGCTAAACCCACAGTCATTACACCAAAGTAGTAGTACTGGCGGTCAACTCTAAAACAGACACCTTCAAACCTGGTGTGTTCTGTAGCAGAGTTGATTATGATATTATGGAATAGGAATGCTGTCCTCAGTCAGAAGGCAACAGTGGCTTAATTTTTGGTCAAACTTGTTGTAGTATAACAGCCTACTAATGCAACAAAGGCTTCCTGAATGTGTCCTTGATGCATTCTGAGAGATCTAATGATGCATTTGAAGGTGGCCTGCCTCATATGTGTTAGAATTTATGTGGAGGTGTTAATGTTTATGCTTCCTGGCTCGTGTTCAAAACTGGTGTCCTTTTTTTGCATACAAAGCCAGAAAGTGTGACTTGAGCACACCAAGCTTGAAACATTTGTCCTGATAGAGAGAAGGCAGATTAAAATACAAGGTCTGAAGGGGTACATAAAACCTCTGGTGAATAAAGATGAAATGACGCTTGAGTTATGGTGACATGAGTAAGAATATAGCGTTAAAATGGAACAAAAAGATAGACGGTGGCCATTTCACAATCTGTTTTAAGGCAAGGCATCCATTGTAAGCAACAAAATAGATAATACGCAATGTCAGTGAGCCTTAACATCACAGTCCCAGGCATTCTGTCGATCCAAATTGGTCCTTAGAAGGCTGCCCAGAGCACAATGATTGGGGAGGGGGCAGCCCATCCAGATAAGGCACCCTTCTTTCCAAGCAGGATTTATTTAGGGTTGAAGATAAGGACTGGAATACAGAGCTAAATGGCCCAGGCCCAGAGCAGGGCACTAAGGAGCCAGCCAAATCTTACAACCACACAACACGAGCCAGGTTTCAACAGGGTTCACACAGCTATTTCCAGGTCAAATTCAAGCACTTTTAAGGTCATATTTTTAACGTTCTCTGCACCTTACAGCTGCATTAAAAATAATCATGTTAAAATAGGCTTACATAAAGCTTAGGGATTCACCATTATAACTTTTACAGTACAGCTCTGCACCCAATAATCCAATACCATTGTGCGTCAGTGGATTTATGGTGGGGGTCTTGGGGGCTCCAGTTTTGTTTTTTTTTGCAATAATCTGCTTTATTCAACTTTTACGTACCAAAAACAAAAGAGTGATATGTTGTGTTAGTGTTAATTATACCTATTTTATGCATATAAAGATTTTGATTAAAATAAACGTGTGTGTGTGTGTGTGTGTGTGTGCCAGTGCTTTATATTAAACACTAGTTTACTTACTTATCTTGAGTTATATCAGCTAAATGGCTGGCTTGCTGGCTTTTCTGGAAAAAGAGACTTTAGTGTCTTCGCTAATATTTTGCTAATTCCGGAGCCCACTTTTGTTTGGTGATGCTTTATGTTTAACACTAGTTTTTTTTCTTTTCTTGAGAGTCTTTGATAGTGTTGTTTTAATTCTGGAGCTGGCTTGTGTAGTGATGAATGTAAACTTGTGTGCCATGGTGCTTTATGTTTAATAGCAGTTTGCTTTCATATTTTGAGCTGTATGAGCTAAACATTGCTGGCTTTTGTGGACAAAACTTTAGGAACTTTGAATGTTGTACTAATTTGAAGAAAAAGATTATTAACTTTTGCGTGGTGGTGCATTATGTTTGACACACCGGTTTATTATAAAAACACCTTCCATCTTCTTGCTTCTTGCTAATAAGACCTGTATCACTAAACTCTGCCTTTATCAGTACTGAAAATTCTGAAGAAGCAAATAATTCCAAATCTGCACACTATTGCATTGACAATATGGCTTGCAACAATAAAATAAGCATTGAAAATTAAACTACACTAATAATAACAACAGAGTTCTCAAAAAAAATCACTGCAAGCCACAATGCTACATGAGAATAACATTATGAGACGGACATTAAGTCACTAGATTTTATTTAATGAGAAAAACATTTTTTTTTTTTGGCCTGAATATCAAAGGAAACGACCAACACTTAAGAAATTATATACAAAGGCAGAAAACCCGGTCCTTTGCCACTTTTTACCACAGACAGACAGTCTATTGCTAATTAGCCAATTAACAACCACTGTATTCGTGTGATGTGGCCAAAGGACTGAGTCTCACACGTCTTTTTCATGGTGTTAATGACTTTCTGTTTGGGTTCACTCCATCTGATCTGCCAAATAAAGTGAAATGTAAACTGTGAATGCCTGCCATATTGACTACCATATCACAGCAGTCCAAGCTGTGTTGTTGAAAGTGATATGCTGACATATTCCAGAGCCTTTAATCTTCATTTAAGACTATGACTCATTTTATTACTTAAGGTAATAGGTGAACAATACCATCAGACACTACATTCACATTTATATTCATAAATGAAGTAGTAATTCCAACACTTTTGACTATTTCAAGCACCCGTGGGAACCCTGATTCTTTGGGAAAACACAACAGTCCCAAACATCAGTCAGAAAAGCGACACGAAGTTCAAGAGTCAGGTAGGGGAACATGGGCAGTAAAAGGCGTGCATTGTGCATTCTGATGGAAGCGATTACTCATAGCCAAACATGCCGGCCGCTTTGCCAGTTAAATGTCCCGATTCAGAGAGCCTTGAGAAACACGAGTCCTCAGTCCGCATAATTTTGGTTTATGGGGAGAGAGAGTGGAGCCCACACCCAGCTACCTCAGCGCTGCCTCGCCTGGTCCTGGCTCTCTCTCTTTGGGCAGAAAGGGGACACGTAGGGAAGTCTAGGCCGGTCAAAGACAAGAGGTTATTTGATTAGCGCGGAATTTTATTAAGCTGTGGGTGGAGTTCATGGTGGCAGAGAGAGACCCGGCAAAAGGCCTCCATTCATTGATCAGGAGTGATTGCAGAGAAGGGGGGGAAAGGGAGGAACAACACCCTTGTGTGTGTGGCTGCCAGCGGGAGCAGTCCCCGCAGCTTTTTGCCATTAAAAATGCAGAGTGTGAGCACTTTTAGGTGAGTTTAATTACCTCTCTTTCTGCAACAGGATGGGAGAATGAGTTCCCCTGTTATTTTTTTATGTTTTTTTTTTTTTTTTAAATAGCCAACGACAGCAGCCTATAAACAAACACAGCAAAGTTAAGAGTGTGGGTGGAGTTTAGGGACAAACCCCTTCCCAAAACAGACTGCATCACTGATACAACTTTGAAGCAAGACCAAAGAACTTCCTTTGATTCCTGTATTAGGGTGTATAACAGTACATGTATTTATAACACACCTAGTTTATAAGTAGGCTACAAAAGATTTTTGGGAAATGACAGAAAAGAATTATGTATCTGTCTATATATTAAATAAATAAATACAAATTACAAGGATCCAGATCAACTTCCACTGGTCAAACTTGCTTGGCACATTAAGTACACTGACATCACTGCTGTTCTAGCAGTTTTATAATATGAATACTGTCCACAGCTCTAGTATTTATGGGGCTTAACACATCAGTAAAAGCTATGTTTTCATTAATGTGAATATGCTTAAATGTCTAATTTGTAGACATATAATCTTCATGAAGCCCATCTGAAGGTACCATTAGTTTTCTTTCTTCCTGTTAAATACAGAGCAGACAAACTAAGCCCTGATGGAGGAGAAGCACTTTTTTTTAACAATAATGCAAATAGGATTAGGACATTTACGAACAAAACTGATCTTATTTTCAATTGAACTCACCACGAGACCTATTTCCATGGGGTTTGTTCTGTTTGTTGCTCTAAGAGAGGAATGTAGATTTGTATTCTGCAATGTCACCAAAAACAGACAACACCTTTAACTGGCAACCTAGGCAGTCACACAATATTAACTTGACAATTACATGGCTATTGCTAATAAGGAGTCATAATTTGAAGATCTTTTTAAAAAAAAAATCATTATTAGGGTGTTGTTCTGTTAGGCGAGCTCACCATTAGTACAGAGGTGAGCGCCTTCAACTGTCAAGTGGTGACTGGAGATGCCTGACAAAGAGCCAAAACTCCAGCCACAAAGGTGATACAAGCTAGTACCTTTGTGCCGGTCCCAAACCTGGACAAATGGAGAGGGCATCTGACCTAACACCTTACCAAATTAATCATGATTCGCAGTGGTGACCCCAAGGGAGGCAGCCAAAAGAAAATGTTTTGTTGTTCATTCTGTTCAGGAACACCTCAGCTTCTCACTTTTATAACAGAAAATGGGTCAAGATGGTTCAATTATGAATCAAAAATGTCCAAGCTTACAGATGATTTAAAACGAAATTGCATCAGCTCATGTTAACGCTGCAGTGGAAGTATTTCATTTCAAGTATAATTTTTTGATGCCAGTAAATCATTTATAATACATTCAGATAAACAGCAACAAAACAGAGCATATTCAAACATAACTGTTACAATCCTTAGCCTGGCCAGCCAGGCGGCTTTCTCATTGTTTTACATACAGAGAAAGTCAGTCTGGGATTGGCCAATCTGCTCCATATTCTGCTCCGGCTCTTTCTTCTCAGCCAATCGTAGATATTGTTTTGCGTCATATTGAGCACAAGAATTTTTTCAACCAAATCAGTAAGCAGGTTTAGGTACCTCACTACCATCGAAAATAAGCATTGAACTCGATATTACACCCTGTGTCCTCAGATTTTTCTGACAACGACCAGACTGATTTCTGGCTCACCAGGCTATACAATCCTATTATTTCTTCAATAAGATATAGATATTATTAAGTGTCCTAAATAAAGACACTGGAGGACTGGGGGACTGGGGGTGGGCGCCCCTGGCAGCTCAGGTAGATCATATGCCCAGCAGGGCGGGAGACCCAGGTTTGAGCCTTGGTCGGATCATTTGCCAAATGTTATCACCCACTCTCTTTAACCCCATTTCCTGTCCAGCAACTGTTGTACTATCAATTTTAAAAAAGGAAAAAAAGGAGCAGACTAGGAGCACCTGCTGCATAATCAGTGAACCATCACAATAACAGAATGTGTTGTCTGTTCTACAAAGTAGGTTCCAACGTTCAACCATTCAATCTAACAATGACATTTTTAGGTTATCACAGACTTCCTCTGTAAGCTCCACTGTTGGTGTGATTCACCAAGCGCCAAGTCACTGTGAAGAAGATACTCAGCCACTGTCACCAAAGCTGAAATAAACAAACACTCACACACGACAGGAGCTCGTCGCCATGAGTCAGTTCCTGGGATTGCCGATTGTAATGCTAACCCGAGAAGCACGTGGAAGCGCTCACCTGCGTTTTTCCCACACATAAAAAGTCATTAGAGTCGTCAGCAGTCAACAGGAAACAGCCGAGGCCGACTCCAGCCAACAGGTGAACTCGTGCAGGTTACAACAGGCCCCAGTGCATCTACCACGCTTTAAATGGAGCTGAGAGCAGACAAAACAACACACCTGACTGTTCTAAGACGAGTCAATCAAACAAGGACGCTGGGACACGACGTACCATTTTAGGTTGAGAGTAATAATAATCATTTTAGGATGGTTTTGAATAACCAGAACAAAGACAAAGAAAACGAGCTCCTTCAACTATGTTTGTCATGGATATAAATACAAAACAATCACACAAGGCCTAACCCAAGTCCTAAAGTAAATTGCTTCTTTACTAAAAAGACTGCTTATTGACTGTTGTGATATGGAATATACATATTGGACAAAAATGCAATATTGCACTTGATGTCTCTATTATGGCATTACACCTATATGTAAAAAATATAAATACATGGCTGCCATCTGTAGTCGTTTGGATCTGGTTAAATCTGTAGTACACAAAAATAGGTAAATAAGACAATAAATGCTACTAATATTCATCCATTACCCTGTTTCACATCAGAAATGTAAGGCCTAGAGGTCAAACACAACTCTTCCCTAAATTTGAACAACAAGAAACTGTTTAACATTTTTCTCAAGCTACTGTAAAACCAATGCTACAATGACCACTATATTTAAACACTAAACTGTCAAGCTTGAATATACAGTGGATATACATATACAAAGGATGTTACAATCAAACTGTCAATATTTTTTCCACTTTGCTGCTGTTTGACATTGCTAAGTCCAGCTAACATTTTGCAAAAAAACTGAAATTACAGCAGTTTTACCAAAAAATATACTTTAAAGGCATACTATGCAGTTCAGTTTTTGTAAACAAACCTTGCCTTAAGTCCTATCCTCTATTGGTCATCATCTACAAATAAAATACAAATCAAGTTCACACTGACTTCTGAATGAAATCTGGTCTCCTGTCATTATTTTGCTGTATTTTTCTCTTTAGTGAGCTGTGATTGGCTGAAGGACACTCAAAAACATCCCTCTCATGTAAACAAACACCATTAAATGATAAAGTATATGAAGTGCAAAGTTGATTTAACGGCACATTTACATCTATGTTGTTCTAAATTAATGATAACGGATGGACATTTTTTGCATATTACGCATTTAACTTCGGACTATAGATTACATTTGAACATAGGCGTGGATGTAGGTTATTAACTTGTTCACGATGACTGGACCTGTAAATTTGTAGTATTCATCTTTTGGGTAGGTTTTAGACAATGAAAATTCATAAGATATTTGCTATATTCATTAATCAAGACCATATGTTTAAAATGCAGCTTTTAACAGCAAACCTAGCGTTTAGACTAGTCAACCACATAAAAACAGCTCTACTATCAATACATGATTGTTAAAAAGTGGATATTTAGAATCTGAATCGTTGCTAGAGACAATTTCAATTCACACTACTAAAGATTGCTGTGGACATGTCACACTATTTTACAGCCAAGACTCGGAGCAGTAGTCTGACCCCGAATGGCTGCTTCGTTAGCAACTTTAGCCTGTTAGCAACCTCCAAACTTACCAGAAGACAATCCGTATTGATTTCAGACTTTGGGTCCTTCAACATGGCATCGATTTTCTCAAACCGAGCCTCCATACTTTCCGCAGTAGACATTTTTGTTGTTGAACTCAGTCCCGGTGCTCGATTATGAACAAAAACAGCTCTGGCGAGGCTAGCTGACTTAGCAGCCTGCGGAAGCTAGCCAAATGTTCTTTCTCCGTCTCAACTTTACGCCGCGATTCAAAGAAAAGACATTGTTCTCCTCGGGCTTTCACATACATAAAAACGTTTAAGGTTGCGCTGGATGTCCAAAAGCCACATGTTCAGTGTCGAAAGCTATTTTTCCAAGTGTGAGTGACAACTTCTGTGGCAAAAGATAAATGCGGCGACAGATTAGTCCGCAGGATGCCAGAGGATAAGGGCTTAAAATGTAGCAGCATCCAAACAAAAGGCAATTAAAACTTAAATATAATGTCCACTCGGAAAGCGCAGTCGTGGAAAAAAATACAATCCAGGCCCGTTCCCACGGAGGTCCCAAGCTTTTGCAGAAAAAGACAGGCGACTGTGACAGCTCAAAAGTAGAAGTGGTGGAAAAAACTTCTGCTTCTGACAAATTTCGCTCAGTTTAAACACGGCGTCGTTAAAGCGTTAAACTGCAGTCCTTCCGCTGCATCCCGAGCACTGTCATCGCCTTTTAAGCGTTTCCCGGTTCGAAATGCTCTACCTCTTATACCAAACACTTCTAAATAAGATCTGGAAGAGGGTTAGTTTCCGAAAAAGAAACGAGCAGACGGTGCCCGATTTTCTTTTCCCGCAGCCTGCCTGACCAACATGTCCGCCTTCCTGTTCAAACCCCACTTCAAAATGTCAAGCAGTGCGCATGCGCGGCCCCCTCCTTCAGCCGCATTCAAACTGCTCACCAAACTGTTTATGGGCAACATGTTGCTGCCGAAGCGCCACCACCGCGTTGCACTGATGAAATGACTATTACAGGATTACAGGGCTGGGCTCTTCATTTCCCCAGGGGCCACATGAGAACTGACGGCACGGACGGCTACCATCTGATCTTCTGGGTTAAAGCTGCGGTAGGCTAACATGCTAATATTTGAAGCACCGTAAACTAAGGTTAGTGAAGGAGACTGGAGTATGTTGTTACATTGGGTAAGTTGTCACACTGTTGATTTTGTCATAGCCACAGGGTTGAAAGTAAAATATTTGTTCTGTTGTTTTTTTTGTTTTGTTTTGTAACAAATTTACTTTTGTAGTTGACAAGAGGCTAAAGTTTCTTATTTATCTCAGCTGGTTGTTTTAACTCAAGACTTGAAATGTTGCTTAGCACTTTTAAATCTAAGCTAAAGACTTACCCTTTTAACTTATCATATTGTGTAACTATTTTTATGTAATATTTTGGTTTAATAATCATGGACTTATTTATCATCCTATGTCATGCACTATTTATTTTTTATTCTTTTTAAGTGCGTACTTTGCCTAATGTTATACTCATTCTGTTGCTGCTAATTTATAACTGTCTTGTTGAGTTGTCTTTACACATGAAAGGTGCTATATGAATAAAGTTGCACTTGAAAACATATGCTCATATAGTAATAAAAGAAGTCATACTGTAGTAGTGCATATAGAAATGTGGGTGAACTTGTCACTGACATTTTGGGGTAAAATGTCATGATGGTTGCGAGCCATGAAGTCGCCGTGGTCTGTAATTCTATGGATAACTCAAGTTTTTAGACATTAGGATTGCATGCTTTGGTACCCAGCACATTCCGAAAGCCAAAGAAGCAGCATGACTTTGCTGCACATTTCCATCTTATTTGAAAGTCTGTACTGAAGCAAGATATGGAAATGAATGGACAATATACAGCTCAGACTTGTTGTTTCATTTTGGTTTTAAACACTATGATGTATTGATCCCAAGATATTTGCAGCAAAGTGGTTACAATATAAGTTTAGATCAAATTTCACTCGACATACATTAACATACATTCCATACATTTATACATAAGTTAAGAAAATTACAATTGAATGCTTGGATAGCTTTTTACTATATTGTTTCTTCATAAAGTCACTAAAGTCACAGCAAAACCCAAAGTCACAAGGATGTGGCATGCTTTTCTGAGTCACAAACCTCAACTCTGTTATAATGTGCTATTACTAACTACATTTGCTTGATATCATCACTAGCTACATGGCTCTGGCTAAGATAACATAATAAAAGATCTATTTTGTTTAGCTGCAGCAATGGAAATTCAGGCATCAAACTCTCTGCTGCATCAGAATATCTGTCATTAGCCATGTTTGTTTTTTTTGTTTGTTTTTTTTACCTTAGCCTTTTCATTGCTGATTTGTTAACACTAGTCACCACCTTGACTCCTCCTCGTCTCTGGGAAGATGTGTTGCAGAAGACTAAAAAGTGACCTGAGATTTTTTTGTCAATGGCTCAGTATGGAACTGAGCCACTGACAAAAAAAAATTGTTCAGAAAACCACCCATAATGTTCCACACAAATAAGATGGGTATAAAGCTGCCATTGTGAAAGAACTGCACTACACCAACTGTTACTTTAGAGTGAGCTGTGACAACAGAAGAACAGATGCAGCCCAGACACTGCCCATTCCTCTGAGTGGTCTCTGCTCCCATCTGCTGGAAAACCTACAACTTGACTCAACAGTTTCAAGAGTTGCAAAATCACAACTATATTTCACAGCAATGGTTCCAAACTTTAGATTTTTAAATTCACTATTTGATGTTGACTGGGATCAAAACAAAAGGACAAATATGCTTCTTGGGCAAACACAGATAATCAACATTTGGATGTATATGTGTCATTGTGTCCTTTAACCCCTGAACGACTTTATATTTATATTATCCTTACCAGCAGAGAAGAAACTGTGATTTATTTATACAATCTCAGCTTAACCAATGGATTCTTTGCAAAATGGTTTGGAGGTGCACAGCAAGTCAGCAAACAATCAGAAACACAGACACCTGAACAAAAATGATCTTTGTAAAGCAAATAATTTCTCCTGTGGTTACAAATTATGAATATAAATAAATAATGTAACTAAAAATGAACTAAAAACATTATTTACAGTTTAAGGTTTGTGAAATGTTGGCCTGGGACACTTTGAGATTCTGACTGTATGATAAACTTGAGTAAAAACATCACATGATGCCATCATAGTGTTGTGATTCCCACTTTAAATGTTTTTTTTCCCAATAAATGATAATGCTCTACAGTGTCATAAGACTTCCTTAGCTCAACTTTAGTTCAATTTACAAAGAGTTTCTCTAATATTGTAGAAAAGTAAATTATAATTTTGTTTTACATGTTTAATCCATTGAATGATTGGTCTTTTTCTACTAACGCCTCTTGAGTTCCTGTCTCTGAGCTCCCCCTGCTGGCGATGATTGGAAATGTACATAAAAAAATGTAGCCTCGAACTTTTACTTAATTATCCAATCTAAACAGCTAATAGTAAACATAACTATGAAACAACAACTAACCAGATGCATTCGGTTACAACCCATAATAACAGACCAGGCAGATGAACAGATTGAAACAGTATAATAAACTCTCGTAACGCCATATTAGCAGCTCAGTGTCTGCTCCATTTGTTGTGGTTGTGATCCGCGCTGATCCAGAAGCCACCAATCAGATTCCGGCGAGCGCCTAGAACACGCCCTCCACATCAGATCACGAGTGGTTCCGCGTGCGCCCACTACGCCTTTGGACCAATCAGGAGACCCGCTGTGAGCGCGAGGGCGGTGGAGGAGGGAGCCCGAACCCTCTGTGACAGCTCGCGATTCAGTACTGCACCAGAGACGAGGAAAAATGCGAGGTCTCACTCTGAAACCAATGAGAAATAATGATAATATTTTAAATGTTGAATTGCAGCAAAAATTCTTGTCAAGGTCTAAAATTTCCTCTCTTACGCACCTATAATGTATTGCTTATCTGCCTCACTATGAAAGGAAGCAAGGCAGAAGTCCAGCAAGCTTTTTAATGGCACTGGAGCGGTTCAAACAGTATGGTGTTGGTTACAAGGGTGGCAATTGAGAGTTTAAACTTAATATTAGAATCAAAAGAGAGAACAAAAGAGCAAGTTTTTTTCAAGTGGCGCACATCTTGTTCTAGGAACAAAGAGTACTCCAAGAAGACAGAAAGCTAAATGTTTACTAAGTGAATGTTAATCCACAGTTAGCTGTTTCTAGTTTTTGATAAAATTGGCATCCTACAGCTCAGTACATGAACAAAAAGTATTCATTGTATTCATTCAGAGATTTCACATCTTGTTCTTAATGTCTGTTAAAATACTCTAACACAGTGGTGTCAAACTCAAAGTGGTGAGGGGCCACAATAGTTAATAAGAATCCTTTCAGGGGCCGAAGATGGTGACATTTGGAAGCTTTTATAAAAATGTGGATGCGAGATTTCATCTTCATTTAAGTCTTTTAACATTAATTTCCTCCTTTTATAGAAACTGTTTGTAGTTTGCAGGTTTTTGTTGGACTTGAACAGGTTTAAGTCAGATTTGAACTGGTTTGAGATGGATTTGAATTGGTTTTAATTGGATTTGAACAGGTTTTAGTTGAATTTGAACAGGTATTAGTTTAATTTCAACAGGTTTTATTTATCTTTGTAGCAAAAATAAAATCTATTAAAACCTAGTGCCAAAAATATCACTTTGTGACACAAATGTGTTGAAGGGCCACATAAAACACTGCAAAGGGCCGCATTTGGCCCCCGGGCCTTGAGTTTGACATGTGTGCTCTAACGGCTCAAAACAAAAGTTTAATGTTTATGATGCCACCTGCCTTCATGCCTATTGGTCAGAAGAGAATCATGATGGGTAAAATAGGAAGTAAAGAGAAACCTGGAAGCCAAAGAGTTTTGGGGTCTAATAATACATTTATTTGTGGCTCCTAAAATTAAAGATGGGGTGTGTAGTTATGGTGGCATCTAATGGTAACATGATTGCAATTCCATATATCTAAACCATGTCTAGAGCTACTGTAGCCCTGTAAGGACATGCTTTTGTCAATTAACAAATCCACTGGAAATAACTTAGATAATAGTTTGTTTCAAAATCTAGAAACAAACTCAGTTTAATTTATAAATGTATAAGTGTCCATGCAAAATGCTATGTTTTTTTTAAAGGACCATGAATCTGCTTCGCCTCCACCAATGCTCACTTTGTGCACTCTGGGCAGGAGCAGGAGATATCGGTAAAACTTAGTATGGAGCTTAAATGTCTATTTCTCCCAAATAGACAAATGGAAACAGGTTATTTAATGGTGATTTTACACCACTAAACTTCTTAGTAAACTGAAGCATTACTCTGAAACGTGCCATGTGTAAACAAGACTACAGTGAGTACAGAGTGAGTGCTCTTCTCTATAGAGGATCTGCGCGCTGCACTCGAAAGGGAAAGGAAACACTTCTCCATTTCCTAAATCCCCTCCCGCTCTGCCTTTAGCTCTAACCGTCTGTTTGATCGATCTGAAGGCTTCGAGACGCTTTATTCCTCTTATTTCAACCTTTCTTGGTTGATTTTTGGACTTCCCCTTCCCTTTAGACCCCGTTATTCGGCGTTAGCCTCGTTATCTTCTCGTCAAATCCCAGGCGCCAGATTTAGCGAGCCTAAAGTTGACAGGCGAAGCTAACCCTAACTAGCCCGGATTTCACTCACTTCACCGGGGCGTCATCTCGTCTGCTCGCCCCCAGCTGCTTGTGGATATCTTCCCTTAAATCCGAAGAGTATCTGCATTGAGTTTTGTCGCTGGTAAGCCGGTTGTTTCTAGCAGGCGTGCTCGATTTAGCCTGCTAGCTAATACCCTGCGTATTTAGCCTGCAAGCCAATACAAGGCCTCAATCCAGCCCCAAAAGCATCTGCCACTAAGAGTATTCGCATCGCCGTGCAGTGAGAGTTGACAGGTGAGTGACAAACATGCTTGATGTCCATCTGCAAATGTCTTAAGAGTTTCAAACTAATCTGTAACCATTTCTTTTTCCATATTTGGTTAGTTAGCTCCATTGCTAATCACATTTTAGCTTGATTCTAAACGTTGGGGGTTGGGGAATCCGCGAAATCACGCCGGAGGTCGCCATCTTTCATTGGATGCTGCTGCAAAAGGCTGCTCTCAGCTAACTGGACATGGCTGCGACTCGAGTTAACTTTAGGTGTTGTGTTACACTGTGTTTATGGCCTGAACTCGGACTTTTTGGTCTGTTTACCAGCGCCATGAAGGCCATCGTTTTGCTAATATGAGTATCTCTGGTAGAATATATGTTCTCGCGTGCGAAGACTTCACTGTTTTGTTTTTATACGTCAAAGTTATGTGAACTCGTGGCCACATTATATCCAAGGGCCTAAGATGTTAGTAGTTGACTAGCTTTTAAATAAATTATAAATGACATAACTTACGTACGTTGATTTCATTGTTTACAGCTTTGTTTTTTGCTAATGTACAAAATTAAAGGCGAGAAGTAATATAAACTTCATTAATGTTTTATAGAAATGGCGTATTACATACAGTACTGTGCATAGGTCTGGGCACCACTAGACATGGTCTTTTAGCTATAAGACCATAAACTATATCGTACTACTCATGTATGTATTGTGTACATCCAGGAAGTCTGTAGGATGTGCATGCCAAAAATAGTCCTCAAATACCATCATTTTTATTAGGGTTTTGGTCCATCCAGAGCCTTTTAATTCATTCTTAACTGTAAGGGAAAATATATTTAACAAAATTGTAGGTTTGCAAAGACGGGTTGACATGTTGGCTTTGGCCATCTTAAATTGAGACCTGTAAATATCTGGTATCAAACCCATTTGATAAAGGACTGCACTGGCATGAGGTATAACATTGGCTAAAGATATTAATAATTACACATTTCATGCTGGTAGAACATTGGAAAATTTGATTTTAATATTTCATGTAGTCCTGTTGTAGTTGGATCATATCAATTAAGTCTTGTTAAGGCAATTGGTGTAAACAGTTTTTTTCTTTTCTTGTCCAATAGAGCCATCAATGGCCTCCTAATTTGTATTTGTGAATGAATGATGAGTTGTAATGTCATTTGGAATGATGAGAAACCTAAAAGAAACATAAATGCAAGATGCCACATTATAATTGGAAAGAAGAGGAAATAATATTAACATTTAAAGGTAACATTGCTTACTCACCTTAAAATTACCATTATTCATGTCTCAGTGTCAGCTTAATAATATATATATATTAGAATGTATTCTGATTGCCTTTATCAGGCAAGCAGCAAGTTAACAGATAACAGCAGGCAGCTTCTGTTTACACAGAAAAAGGAAGAAGTAGGCTCTGTTTTAAAAGATGTGATCATTTTCATTTCAACATTTTGTATATTTCCACTTTTGGTTTTTTGTGTTTGATTTCATAGCTATTACTTAATTAACATAAGTTGGAGTGCATAGATTTTCAATGGCATATGGTGGCAAAATTTGAGATTGCACTTTCACACCTTACACCCTCCTCTCTACAGCCTGTGAGCACCTACAGTGGCCTTATAGGGTCTTGCTGTTGTCTTTGAACAAACCCAGTTGAAATAAGTTAGTAATGAGTTTATTTTAAAAATGCAAAATGCATGTAATTTACCTCATAATAGTCATTTTGTGCTTAAAATGACACATGAACAAGCATCTCCTCAAGCAGTGCTCTTTTTGTTTTCTCACGGCTCCATTTGTCCTCTCTGGGTAATTGTATAGGAACAGGAAGTGACTAGAACTTCTCTTGGGTTGTATGGGACATTAAATGTCTCCATATATACAAGTGGAAAGAGTGTTATTTTAATACAGTTATACACTATTAAAAACACACATTTTCATTGATCCACTTTTAAAGCCACTGAAACCAAATGAACACACCCAGCCCACTTCCCTAATCCAAAACTGGGACCCTCTAAGGAGCGCATGAATGCAGAGTTACACTGGCATTGGGCAGGAGTGAAAGCTTTTGTTTCTAGCCAGAATAGAGGTAGCACTTCACCCAGTTTCGATATGGGAGGAGTGTCACTGAGCGCGCTCGGCTCTTGGCATGGGCCTGGCATGTGTAGCTGCAGTGTTCTGAGGCCTGTGTCAGCTGCTAAATCCACCTGCACTGCGTCTGGGGATGAACTTTCAGCTATCTCCCGAGTGAAGTCCACCCAATCAAGCTTTTACAACCTGGATTATGATAAAAACATTGCTGCCAGAGAATCCCATTGGAGACTGCCCCTAACCATAAATAACACATGGCTCGCTGTGAGAGGCATATTTTCACTGTGGGACTATTTTGGAGTGGCTTTGGGGTTGTAAATCATTCGAAGTTGTTGTTCAGGCTGATAATATGGATGAGGAGGAGTCTGGTGTGGTATAGGCTCCCGAGATGTTTAATCAATTGTTGAAAACACAGTATACTTTTACTGCAGTAGAAAGTCATTCTCAGCTTTAAAGGTTTTTAAATCTTAGTCAAGTAGACAGTTTAGCAAATGTTCATTACTCCAAACGTATTTAAAAATGTGCAATAGTAAAACATTTTCACCATTTGTCACCATTTAATTTTTCAGTAGTGCTATGTTCCAAGACGCCAAAATAAGCATGCGGTGCACTTTTTTATGCAAAGTGTCACAGTTTTTTGCTTCTACACGAGACATATTAAAAAGGATTGTTAGTACAGCCAATGAAGACCAGTGCTTACTTTTTTAATCATTTTAAGCTTGCAGTTAAACCAATATGGACCAAAAAAGCCCAAAATCTGAAATTGCAATGTCACACCTCACATCCTTCTTTCTACAGCCTGTAAGCACCTACGGTAGCTTTGTAGGGACTCGCTGTTGTCTATGAACAACCCAGCTAAACGAGTTTATATATAAAATATCAAATAGTATCACATATAATTTAGCTCGGTTAAAGTTTAGAATAACTCGACATGTTATTAAACATCTGTGGATTGATTTTCTATTTTTGAAAAGCTTGAGAAACCTTTGTCTTGCACACACTTTTAACATCTTTGTCTTTAGGCCCCTCCCTCTAAACCGACTGTGCTCTGATTGGCTGCTTGGTTTAACTGTTTAAATTATCTATTAAGTGCTGTGGCTAAGTTCTACCTACTACAAACCTACTTTAATTGAGCCTCTGTCACAAAAGGTTGACTTGGCTTAAGCGTCTGGGTTTTTAAGCCCCTCCCTCTAAGCCTAGTCTGCTCCGATTGGCTGTAACCTGTTTTATTGTGCCTCTATGCCACAAAAAGTCGACTTGGCTTAACTTTTTTTCCCCTTAAGTTACCAGAGTTGAGCATGTAAAATCTTGCAATATATCTGAGAGTGAACGTAATTTAAATGGCTTGTCTAAAACGTATAACAGTTCCATTTAGCCCAAAGACTTTGAGTTGGGGACAGATGGGTTATTATTTGAGGAAGCTGCATGCCCAGTGCGCTGACCTAATGTTCGTGTGCATCATATCAGGTCGAAAATCATCTGGAAGCTCGTCAGGCGTCTCGTGACTTCACTCTGCTCCCAGTGTTACGTAACTGTCTGCTTTTTGTTGAGGCGTTAATGATGTGATTGTGAAAGCTGTTGTTGTCATAAACAGCCCACAGTTACAATGTTGTAAACTCTTAATGTGGCCGGAGCCTCGAATCGCAAACAACTGAGATGTGCAATAATTAATGTACAGAGTGAACAGCTACTGTGTCCTCACAAACAAGACTTATGTAGTTAAATGTGGAACCTCTGATCACTCTTCTGTCTCGCTCCTTGTGTCTCTGTGGAGAAGTAAAAGACGAGGCTGCACTGCTTTCTTGGGAAAATGACCCCCTGGTCATTGACATTGTAACATAATTTTTCATTGATTGTATGACTTGGATAGAGATTACGATAGCCCTGACCTATACTAATTATGCTTGTTCCAATGTTGAGATTGCTTTTCCTGGTGGACAATGTCACAAATTGGCAAGATGAGCTTGAAAAATATGTTAAATAGACGTAATATCAATTTTTCATGTATAATGTCTAATAAATAAGCAGCCCTGATTTTTATTGATTTATTTTTTGCTTGCCGTGCCCCTTTGATTGTGTCAGAGTACCCACAAGTCCTGGAAAGTCTGGAAGGACTCTGGAAGTGTTCTGGATAATTCTATTGCATTTAAAATATTTTTACATATTTCTGGCCTTTTGAGGTGGCTGAAGTTTGTGGAGGGGTTTGCATTGATGCACAGAGTATAATTCACATTGGCTGTAACACATGAATGAATGTGATGAAATGCTGGCCTGAAATGTGGGATTCTTGTGACTTCTGCGTTCGCCTTTCTTTACACAAGAACAGGAATCTTTGTTTTTGAAAATGCTAATTTTTGGCAATGGCATTTAGAGTATAGTCGGGGGTTTTTTCTGAAACACCATGTAGACTGTGAAAAGTTTTTTGGTCTCTACTGCTGGCTACTGAGTCTTGATGATTTTCTTTTTAGCTGAATACACATCCATAACAATAATGTGCTTAAATGTGTCTAGTGCAAACCTGCGTTTGCCGTAGTCTACTTTCCTTGTCTACTTTCACAAAGCTAATAAGTGCCTTGCTTACACATTTGTCATTCTGTAAGTGATGAGTTGAATTGATTGAAGTCCTGTCTCCGCCGTGTGCTGGGATGAGTATTGGGATCAAAGGTCAGCAGCTTTGGCCTTTAGCCTTTCTCTTTCTGCTTTGTTTGAAAACACAGAGAAGCTCTGGTCAGGGACAGGCAGACGATTGTTGGCAGATTATCAAAGCCATACAAAAGCCTGTACTCTTGGGGCTGCTCTGATCAATCAGGGTGCAACTTCTTTTAATGCCCCATAAAGTATTTTTTTGCCAAAGACACAGTGTAAAAAGCAAAAACAAACTGCTAACTGGTCAGTTTTTCATGAAATATAACAGTTAACAAATTGATACAAATACGTTGGCTCAAAAACAGTTCCTGGGGGTGCCCCTGGCAGCTCAGGTAGTGCAAATGCCTAGCACGAGGGAGACCCGCTTTTGAATCTTGGTTGGGTCCTTTGCCCAATGTCATTCCCCCCTCTCTTTCACCCTATTTCCTGTCTAGATACTATACACTGTCAATAAAGCCCAAAAAGTTCTTGTTTGCCACTATATCTAGATTTATAAATTTATGTTAATTAAAATTAACTAATTAGATTATAGTTGGCTAAAATCAGTTAATGAACAAAAGTCTGTAAATAAAAACATTGTGTGTATCAAATGATACAGGTGTGTGTGGTTTCCTCTGTTGGCAGCACAAACGCGTGGCATCTGACTTGGTCTGATATCAACGCCAGCCGTGCATCAGTGGTGTCTGCTACTTAGAGCAAGTGTTTCTTCTTATCTGCTGATAATAGTTGGGTTGGTGGTGTGTTGCACTTAAGGATGCACAATTCTCTGAAAGGAATAGTGCAACAAAAACAGAAAAGTATCCTGTGAGTTAAGTGTAAATGAGTCTTTGGTGGAGAGTGGTTATGCAGATGCATTTATTAATGTACAAGCTCTTGTGTGTATTATTAAGATACTAGCAGGGAGAGACTAAATTAACTCAGAATTGAGCGTTTTGATTGGCAGCTGTGGTGACTGAGCAACATACCACTGACTAATGAGTTGATTTTCTTTGACTCCAGCCATGTTGTCTGAAATAGCACACTTTTACTGTTATACTCCATATTGATGCTAATATGCTGCGGAGCCTTTTAGTAATAATCAAACCCTAGAAAATGTTAAAAAGAGAAAAAAAAGTCTGGTCTACTGCTTGATCTTAAGTCATTAATTTGTGCAAATCACCCATTTCAATCTAATCTATTCAAATACAGAACATATTAGGCAGTGCGGTCTTTTATTAGAAGCTGAGATGATAGGACAATGACTCAGGAGTTCTTAAGTCTGCTAAACCTGTTGAACCAAATGAGCAGAGGTGTCTTTGAAATATTCATCTTTTTAAATATTCATCCTTTCATACTTCACACATGTAGCCTACAGATGGAGTTACACGTCCTGTTGGCTGATTTGATTTGGAACCCTGGTTATGCGATGTTTTTTTAGGGTTTTTTTTCTGTTTGGACAAATGCCAAATAAACGTCACGTCTCTTTTGTCTGCTTTCGTAGCTTACCCGGTGACACAGCGACTTCTCCCTGAGGAGCCAAGAAGCAGACGGCTCATGACTTCTGACCAGGACACGAAAGTTGTCGCTGAACCACAGGTGCAGCACGTGCAAGAGGCAAAAGAGAACGCTCATTTGGTGAGTTTGACTTTTTCCTATCGCACAAAACCATTAGTTCTTTATAGGTTCAGCCTGGTTATGACTCTTATCAATTTGAGGCTATTTTTCAGCCATTTGTTGCCATTTCACATTCAAAGCCTGATAATGACAATCTTGAAGTGTTCTGGAAAATCTGGAAATTTTGTTGGCTGTATGGAAATGACTGAATTTGATTAAATTGTCCTGGGAATATAGTTATTATTCTGGAAAAGATACTTTTGAACCTCATGGTTTTTAAGATTGCATCTAGAAATAGCAGTGCACATTTTGTTTTAAACTCAACAGGCTTTAGGCTAAGTGAAGTTTGTTTTTGAAGTTTGAGTTTGGACCCTCTAAAGTTGCCATGGATTTTGCAGAGTAAAGTTTAAACAAAAGCACACAAAGTAATGGTGAGAATAAATTCAGGAGATGTCTACACATGAACGTTGTAAAATAAAACTCAGTCTGTTGTAGGAACTCAGGTTTAAGCATTAATTTTTGTCTCCATATCACTGCTTCTTCTACTGAACATCATATCAGATTGTATTATTAGGCTGACCACACTTGTGCAGGTTTCACTCATTACCTTTACTTAAGCAAGCAGTGAGTAGAAGTTACAGTTGCGTATCAAATTACACAAACAACTATTTGGTTTTGAATAGAATAGATTCTCAGTGTGACATGGGTCATTTTTCCAAACGGGTGCAATTACCATTTGTGGAATGTACATTTTGGGCAAGTTTTTTTTTTTTTACAATTTCACACCATCAAAGATATTGTATTCTGCCCCAACAACAGACACAATATTATTATGCATATTCAATTTTCCTCTGAAAATCATCATCCAAAATCAAACAGTGTTGCAACTAAATACAAACCTCCTAGTTTAGACCTGGTTTATCAAGTCCTATTTTAAACTTTTTTAGTCTTGGTTTAGTCCAGGTTCAATCTTTAATATCTTTAATATATTTAAAATCCAGAGCCTTGAAATTCTGCATTTATTTAAATTCATTTCACCTTTAACTATCCCAGAAGGGGTGTTCAGATTTTGTAAGTCATATCCTTACTTGTAATGTAACTTAATTACTAAGTGGAAGTTTCATGCTAAGTTCGTGGAGCCCTAGCAGAGACAAATACCATGAGTTTTATAGAATGACTAACATAAAATCCCACTTTTTATAAAAAATAAAAATAAAAAAAAAGGTGATATCCAAACTGCATCAACAACTTTTATTTGTAGCAGTGACTTTACAGTAATTCTATGGCAACTGTGAACTGAGTGAACATCTTTGCAGCTGTGCTCCCTTTTGACGCCTGTTGATTTCCCACACTGATTGTGTTTAACCGAGAGAAACGGGAGGCAGAGAAACAGCTTGTAACTGAATAACCATGACCTGTTTTTATTTTTCTCTTTTCATGAGCGAGTCACAGCCCTATTGAGTTTAGGGTCGTTCTTTATGTCACAAATATGTAACCTCTTGATGTGATTGGTCGCCTGGTAGGAGTTTCCACATGCCCTGGATATTAAGAGAGTAGTTTTTAAGTCACAGAACTAATCACCAAATATCTTTAAAAAAAGTACATTGTGGAAAAAGTTTAACAACATTCTGATTTAAGTAAACTAGCCATGTGGTCGGATGGCTTTTAGCAACTTTTAACAAGACTTTGTGTGGTGTAGAAAGTATAGTAGACCTTGTTAGACTCCATTTTTGTTTTGTTCTGGCATTGCAAGATATAATTTCCTAGCCATATTGCACTTGATTGTTGGATGACGGTCTCTCGTCAACTTTAGAATTTGTCAAATAGTCATGTGTTACTGTGGTGTATGGTTCTTCCAGATAGCTCTGCTTTCATTGAACACACCACAGCCCCTGCTCTGAACAGATGTGTCCCTCACAGACTACAGTTATTTGCTGACTTTGATTTCTACTGTCAGTGAAATATAAGTGGCGTTCATCAAATGCAGCAAGCGCTTGAGGTTACATCTGTTGGCAGCTCAAAATCTTCCATCAGTACTACTCTGACTGACCTTAGGAGGCATGAGACTATTACACAAATACAATATACAAATCCACTTAAACAAGAGCTGTGCATCTGTTGCATGACGCATGCGCTGGTGATTTTCTCTGATGCTAGTTTGATGTATGGTGTAAAGTGAGATGATCCACAGAACCCTCAATAATTCAAAGGGATTGGGCCATGAAAGCTTTTAAGAAAAAAAGAATGTGCTCAACATAGTTTTTATTTATGACTGCTGCCCTATTTGATTTCAGTTGAACCTTGTGTTATTATTGTGTGTGTGTCTTGACTCTTAAGTGTCTGCTAATCAGCTGTACTTATGTGTGAGTTAATATTTTGGGTAATACAGAGGCCACACTGCGTCTAGGTGTTGTCAGTTAGAGGTATTTATAGAAAGGCTGTGCCGGGACATGCTCTGTCATCCTTTAAACGCCGCAAACAACGTCATCTGAGGTCATCACACAATACACATGGGCTGCGCATGATAAATGGCTAATGATAGGGTAATAAAATATGGGTCATTGAGTACAAGCAATACTAAGTAATGATCCGTCTTTTGTGAAAACGGTGAACTATGTGAACTATGAAGATAAAAATTGCAAGATTAGAATGTAATGTGCGTGAAGACACTAGTCATTATGTGAACTGTTTATGTATGATAACAATAAATCTTGTTGCCATTCAACTTAATCATGGCATACAATCTAGCTTTTATAGATTTATGGCTAAATAGAAGCTATATAAACATAGAATAGACTAAGCATTAACAGGCCTGTTGGATGTTTAGCCTGGCTTTTAAATTACTGTGTTTGGTGGGGTTAAGACAAACTCTGGTGCGGTTGCTCTGTTAGTGCTGTTCACTTGGATAAGTGTGAATCCTACCATACGAACCTCAGTGCCACCAGACATGTTCCGAGACAAGTTCAAAAGGATCTCAGTTCAGTTCCTACTGACGATGAAAACATTACATATTTTTTTTGCTTTCTACAAGAGCAGTAAAAAACAAACTTCTAAAATTACCAAAAACCGGAAGCACTGAAGAGGTAAAATACTTTATCAGCATTTGGGCTCACAGCACCATCTAGTGTATTTCTTGAGAAAGGCATTGTTTTTTGTTGTTTGGTCATCAGTTTAAAAATACCAGTTGTGAATGTTCGGTGGACTGGGGCTGGGATGGATTGTTTTCTGTTTTGGTACAAACTGAAGCAAACTACAAGTGCCTTAGTAAAATAAGTAACACAGTAGATGGTAGCAGTGTATATCAAATCAGTCATGGTCACTTTTTATTTTTTTTTAGAGCGTGATAAACCTTTTTTTAATAAGCTCAAAGATAGAACAGTCCATTGATATAATAAAGAATAAATTTATGTTAAGACAAATTAACACACAAAAAGTCTATATTAATAATCCACCAACCTTTAGTTTTGGAAGTCTAGGCATTTGGATTACCCAGGTCACAAACTGATACCTAGTCACTGATACCCATTCACCCAGGTCATAGTTTAATGCTTTTACTGGCAAAATTGAACAAAAGGGGGAAAAGAGACAGTTATTTGGTTTATTGGATTAGTTCAAGCCTTAAGAGCAACACAACATGAAACAAGGCAACTCTGAGCATAATAATTCTTGTTTGTAAAGCCTTTGACCATTGACTAATATCTTGAAGCTTTGTTTTAAAAAAAAACAAAAAAAAACTTTAGTAACGTTACATGATTTAAAATGACAAGTTTTGACAGCACTGAAAGACGTAATAATGTAAAAGACCTCTTCTAAGGTCATGATCCGGTTGAGCCACTGGCCATGGATTTTTGGGTTTGGTTTACGGTCCTGCTGCAGGTTTGACTGACTGCAGCACATGTGACTGTAAACACAGCCACGAGGGCGCCGTGTTTTACCCTAACACATGCCAAACATTACCGTCACTTGGGCCTGGCACCTGGCTGTGGTTGTATGTTGGGACTCAGTTCAACTTATGTCACTGTGGTGAGCTCCCCTGCTGTAGCATCCTGTTTCCCATTTCAGTTTTTAATGCAATACATCTATATACAGCATAAAAGGTCTCTTCTTTTTACTTTTTAGGTTACAAGGCCTTGAGGCGTAGATTGAGGAAAGGTCATTTCATCCCGAGAACTCCAAAATTAGAGGCTAGTGTTAATTTTCCAGTCATTTCCACACGCTCCAGATCGGAAGGGAAGATTGGCAGCAACAAGGAAACGGGGAAAATTAAAGCAGTGCAGTGGGCCATGCTTAAGGCTGTAGGTCTCACCGAAGGAAAAATGGCTTGGAAAAAATAACTGTTTTCAGGGTTGAGGGAAACAATTGCAAAAAAGGAAGGAAGGAAATGATTTAGATCTTTTGTAGCATAGATTTGAAAGGCTTCAAAGTGGAAATAATGAAATAAAAAAATCATTACTTGTACTTTTGAATTGTAATGAACCGTGGCGTGTTTATTTTGGCTTTGTCCTGCCGTGCTATAATAATACCAACAACACTGGAGTTTTCCCTCCTCATTTCTTATTCACATATGCGCTTTCAAAAAGATGGACCATATGCCCACCACATATGTGTACAAACCGACCAGAGAACACATGACCCAGTTATAGTTCTGTATGGATCCAATAGGAAAATGAAGAACTTTAAGAGTATTCAGCTCGTTTTGATGAAACGTGTTAATATTGCATCACATATTACTTTTATTACTATTACTACTAATTAGATTGTCCTATAGTTTTAACTTTTGGAAACATTAGTCATCTTTTAATTTGTATCCCAAGTTTAATAGTGTAGGAAACAGGCCAAAATGAATAAGGAGCATTCCCATTGGTCTACACTGATGTCAACAAGGAAGTAACAGCTAGAGATAATACAAAGTGGTTAGCTGGTGCTGGATATGTCTTTTTACAGTGTAACAGAACAGATAAAAAAAAAAGATAAAAAACGAATAGCTAATTGCAGGTTCACAATGGCCTGACAGTGAACACAAAGCTAGAGGTTTAAGGTAAACTCTAAACTTCAGTTTAGTGTAATGTATTAGTTTTTTGCAGTAGAAAATTGGTCAGGTTTTACACTTTATAATGAAGGAAAAGCACATAAGGTCCTTAAGCGGCTGTTGGGGGTGAGTGGTGGGGTCGAGATCATTATGGTAAAAATCAAATCATGTAGTGGAGCTTTAAGCCTATGCATTCCAAAACATTTGATGAACATTTCTCCTGGTGTTTTCTGGTGGTCTGCTGGTCTTTAGTTTGTGTCAGAGACGTCGTGCCTCAGGTTCCAGACTGACGGATTTGTCTGAGTCATGCTTGGAGAAGCCTCCGAACTTTAAAGGACTTATATCCCTTCTTTTAGCTCATTTGTTATTCCGCAATACGAGCTGAAACCAAGACAATTAGGACACTATGAATAATAGACAAATGTACAAAATTGAGGAGGATAACCACCAACTGAAGCCTGAATGTTCTCCTCAAATACTTTTTCTTCTTGCTATTATTGGTATTATCTGCTAATTAGATCAGATATCAGTTTATTGCAGATGTTATTTCTTTTGCAACGCTTCTATATGCTTGTAGATCAAATTATAGCACGCAAAAGAGGAGAGAAAGTATTGATGTCTGTCTACTACAGTGTATTATTGCTTAAACCTTTTTATCAAGTTACTGGCAATAACAAACTATATTGACATATCTTAAGTTAGTATGCATACATATTTGCTTTGTATGCTGTCATTTATTAGAGATCCTATGCAACAAATCCTATAATCATTTAATGTATTTTATTATTCATTTTAACCTTTCATTTTACTTGTCTTATAGTCCAGCAGAAATGCAGAAACGCTTCATAAATCAATAAGTCTAAATCAATGTGACATTCAAGTCCAAGATGTTTTACGGTCTATAAAATATAAAAAAAAGGGGCAATATGGTTAAAAAAAATAATTTTATTTTTTTAAATACTTTTTTTTATGTGGTTGAATTAGATTTTTTTGTATTGAAACGGACCTAAAAAGTTAAATAAAATGTATTTTTAAGACATTTTTTTCTGCTTAATGTCAACACAAAACAACAATAGTGGAAGCAGAGTGCTTTACCCTCACAGGGAAAATAAAGTGCTCTGACCACATGGCTAATTTGCCTTAATCACGCTATATTGTTCTAAACCAAAGCGTCACAAAGGTAATATAATTCCTTTCTGCATCTAACTTTCTGAGTTTTTCTGTTAAATTAGATTTTTTTTTTTTCCTTTGGCTTTTTTGACATGGTCCAAAATTCAAAACTTAGCCAGCCCTTCTTCAGACTGTGTGTTGTCAACACTTTGTTTGTTTTTCCTTCTAAACTCTGCATAACCCCTAATACAGATACAGTTACCAGTCTTTGTGCTGTGGTTATCTGCCAGCACACACAACATATTATGTAGGCTTTTGTAACATCTATTGTGTATCGCTACGGAGAATGCACTTTAGCAACTTTGTTTTTTGAATGGCTTTGCAAATAATTGAGCGTTGTTCTGTTTTCTCCCAGCTTGCTGCTCATGTCATTGCGGGGAGGCAAAAGACAAGACGGTGCTGGTTTCTTGACGGGTTGTAGTTTTTGTGGCAACAAGATTTTCATTTATAGCAGCTCCTTCCTTCTCTTTTTTCCTTTATCCTTCCCTCTTTCCTTCCTCTTGCTGAATCACTTCCTGTCACTGTTTCTAACCTTTCTCTCCGTGGGTGAACAAGAGGAACATTTTAAACATTTTTCAAAGGTCAGGCCACATCCAGAAGGGGCTCTCCCATCTGGTGATGTCACTGGTTTTGGTTTCTAAGGTAACATCCTGGACAGAGGTGGGCGTTTTATGACGGTGCCAGTCTGGGTTATTGGAAATAGCCAGACACATGCTAAACAACCAGTAGGTGAGACTAAAAAAGAACGTACTTGTGGTTTTGGCCATAAAATTATAACTTTGTATCCAAGATTGACATAGACCAATTAAAAATAAGATTATGTCTGAGATGAGACCTTCAAATACTGCGTATTTTAAAATATGACATTCAGAACACCTTGCCAATTGTAGAAACTATGCTTAGATTTAGATCAGATATTAGTCTTAAATTTCTTTTATTTGCATTTAAAAGAAGTGGTATGTTTCCCTAATATCGATCATGTGACGTGCTCAGGAGACACAGGTTAATGCCAGGTCTGAAGAGCTCCGGTGAGTCAAACTAAAGCAGGGATGAGCAGAGAGACAGACAACGGCCAATCAGCTTGTGCCACGTCTCAAGGCTGTGGCTCCATTCATAGAGAACAGCTTGTGTGTGACGGAGCGTATATTTTGTGAGGCTGTATTTCATGGACTTGTATCTTCAAACATACATGTCTGTCTGTGGAAAGACGTTCCTGCTGTTTGTGTCGTCATCATGGATTGGACTGTTTTGCCATCAGCTCCAGGAAGCGTTTGGTCAGCTGTGAATCAGGATTGGAATGAAACATTTGCTCTGACGACAGCGATGGGTTACAGGCTGTTTGCATGTGAGACGTGTGTGTTTCACTGTTGCTTTCAACCTGTGAGTACCAGGCTTTTACTGCCTCAGAATCCGGACTCATTACTGGACAGGAATTCTTTAATTAATTTCTTTAATAATTTCTTTAAAAACCTTTTTGTGCCCTGATTGTTGACTGAACTTGTCAAAGTCTGTATGGCTCTTTTATGACAGGTTGCATTTTCATCATGTTTATGGCAAAGGTCAAATACTGCAACAATATCCACCATTATATATTCGTGAGACTTATGTACTATGAATTATGGAATATGCCAAAAAATTGTTCCACTTTTTCCTTTTAAATATTAATATTATGCCTATACCTGTGTTGTTTGTAGGAATCCGCCAAGGTTTCAGACCTCAACCCCAATGCGAAAGCATGGGCCAACCACATGTTTAGCCTCGACCCCAGTGGCAGCGCAGACAGCACACAGCCATGGAAGGACGGCTGCGAGAGCCCGGCCGACACCGGACCAGAGGGTAAACTCACAGTAAAACACAGTGATGATTATCATTATCTAGATAGTGTAACCTATAAAGATGACCTCAGTACAATGTCAGAAGAAATATCAGTTTTGGTTCACAATTGCTTAAGTCTGTCCACTCTTCACCTTGCTACAATACCACTCATTAGTAGGCATGCAACGGTACATCGATACAATGACCAACTATCAAATTGCATCAATGCAAGTGTACGCATTCATTAATTGTTGTACATATTTGCCTATACACTTCAATGCCTGCTGATGGAATAGCGATAAAGTAATTAACAACAAAATGTCTGTGAAGAAAGATTTCTCTGTTTTTAACGTTTGAAGAAAGATGGCCTGTTGTTAATTAGTTTGCTGTGAGTGAGCTCTGAGCTCCTCTAGAATAAAATATTCAGGAAACTTAAACCTAATGAGAAAAGAGTGATGCAGCAGCAAGGACAAACCAGTATAAGTCAGATGGACGTGACTGCTTCTGCTTTAACTAACTCAAAGCATGTGGGCCTCACAAAACCACTCAGCAAGAGTAAGAGTCAGAGTCAGGGCATTGGAGATCACTAAGGCCCATGTCTGGGGAGGGAATAAGCAGGAGTCAAGACTTAAGTGTTACTGTAAAAAGGAGTAAAGTAAAACCTTATGAATAGATATATAAAGAAATGGGAATACAAGTCTAGTTTATGTGAAAGGTTTTTATTTTATTAGAGGAAATAAATTACTTTCTACCTACTTTTAATATTTGTTTAAAATTGTGATATAACACCAATATATTGATTGTGGGGTTCTAAATTGTATCATTATCATTGAAGGCTTTGTTATCTCAAAACATTGCATCGTTAGTTGACCAAATCAACATAACATTGTATTGTGATGAAACGTGCGACTGACACTACTCATTAGTACTGTCCTCCAGGCTTTATCTGTACGGAGTATATGCTGCTGTTTAACCACTGGTTGGTTGTCATGTATGTCTGAAGATCCTCCGGGAGAGTGCCGGTGGTGGGCGTGTAGTTGACATATTTGTTGGTGGGATTTATGCTGTGTGACTGGTGCTGTAAGTGGAGTGACTCACCATCGGAGAGTGGGAGACTCATACTCTCTGCAGCTTGATTTATTTTTGATGATTGTCAATATCAGTGGTATTGAACTCACACAGGTACTATCTGAATGTATTTTGACATCGCCTAATGCAATATGAAATCTTTTGTACAGCTACTTTACAAAATACAGTTCTTCAGCTACTGCTATAATTGCAAAAATCTTACCCATTTTTACATTTCACATTGTCAGTTTGGGCTAGTCTTCAGTGAGCTCCTTTCATTAGAAAAGGAGGATTGTGTTGATTTATGACTTATGACTTTGACGTTTAAGCATACTCTTTTCCTAATTGTTTTTTATTGTAGTTCACCAAGGAAGTTTTTCATGGAGACCGCTGGTGGACAGTAGTGATATTACAAGTTTTCAAGCACAAAAACACCTTTGTTCAATATTGTTCAAAGATGTAAGGCAGTAAAATTAGAAGTGTATATGTTTAGTACACGATGATAAAACAGTCGAACAATGAGCCTGCTGTCTCTGTTTGTGACACTAAGCTTGTCATTTGAAGACGCCACTTTAATCATTCATAGTCAATTTAATCTGAGATATGAATATTCCCGACACAGTCACCCTTTCTTTTACAATAACGACCGTAATCACTCACTTTAATGTGTTGAGTGCTGAGGGACGTGGTGCCGAAAGAGAAATTATCGATTAGCTTGACTCAGAGTGACGTCTGGTTCATCGCCCACGTGTTAGAGATTTATTACAGGAAACTTGTGTCCCTTTTTAAATCTGCAGCTTTATTTTAAATTAACATAAGTCACCGCGGCTGATTCATCCTTCAAACATAGACGCAGTTCTGCAGTGTTCAAACTTAGTCTAAATTTACAGGATGTATTAAAACAAATTCAGCAATACAAAAGCTAAACTACAGTAGATTTTTGATTCAGAATGAAGCTGCTGTATTGTACAAGTGGGGCATTGACATTTTAAAGTAGTCCTGGCCAACATAAAGCTCACCCTCAGTGAAATGTATGTTGTCCCAAAGTCTCAGTCAGTGAAAGACATTGTCTCACTGAGGTCGCCCTTGGTGCAGCTGACCAATCAGAACAGCCATTAAACTGATTAAATGGGGTTTAGTGGGAAGGTGTTAACGACACAGACACTGAAACAATGTGGGAGTGGAAGAAATGAATAATGTGTTATATGAAAATTTAGCAACTACATTTTTTTAACCCATTAATCATCACTGGGTGTTTGAAATATAATTCTTTTGAAAAAGAAAGGGATCATCTGCCTCCATAGTTAAATTCAAGTTCATGTTTTTGTTGTCAGCCTTTCCTGAAAATACCGTGTACACTTCATTCATTTGAGTCTGTTTTCCAGCTGAAACCACAACAAGTTTTTTTAAATGTTTTTACATATTATATTGGAGTATTAGAAAAAAAAAGTGAAATCTGTCTATAACCATTTTTACTTTGTTCTCGTATTCTAATTATGTGAATTAGTTCAGTATAATAACATGTGAAAAGGTGAATCACCCAACACAAAATAAAATATTTGTGAAACCATGACATAACTACCACTTCAATGGTAAAAATAATTTCAAAACTAATCCTCTTTTTTTAATTATTTTTTAATTGAATCATTTGGAGCAGGTTTTGATTAGGTCTTTAGTTTATCACTGGTTGTTTTGCAAGTTAAAGTACAAAAACACAATTGTTCACCACTATTCAGTGATTTAAGGCTCTAAAATTCATAAATCAGGATCTTTAAAGTTCTTCAAAGACCAAAGGGGATTTGGATGTTCCACTCCATAGTGAAATATATCTATTAAGTACTAATTCTAATGTTCTGATAATTCAATTCTTATTGTTCAAACTTTGTTATTGTTGCAGGGTATGAAGCCACTGAGGACAAGGCCTACAAGGAGCCTTTAGTGACAGAGCCGGATGAGCCTCCTCCGGTGCCAGTAATGCTGGCCGACCCCGCTCCCGTGCCCTGCTCCGAGTCCTACACAGAGTTCACAGACCCCGGACAAACTGTACAGACAGGTAACTCCCCAGACAAACTGTACAGACAGGTTACAGACAAACCCTTGGATATATCTGATTAGATCTGTAAACCAGAAGTTACAATAATCAATGGTCTATTTACAACTGAACTAAGAATTTACAGTCCTAGTCTCTAATTGTCTCTAAATAAAAAGACTATAATCACTATTGATATTTTGAAGCTGCAGACACATTTTAGTGGAGATGTATTACTTTGAGCTTGAGGACATAAGTTAGAGTTATTAAAAGTGCGTATTAATCGACTAAAATACTTTTTGTATTTGAGCAGGCAATGAAACACAGCCAGAGTCTCCTCAAGATGGATTGAGAGAGCATCTGAAGAAGACACTGGAGTTCTGTCTCTCCCGGTGAGTTTACACTGTACAACCATAAAATATCATTCACCTGATAAACATGAACAAGGTGCCCTTTTCTTCACTACATTAGTTTAAAAAGCTAATTCAGTTTTCCACCTAAATAACAGAATAGAATAAGTTAACACACACTTGTGAAATCTGACAGATTGTGACTATTAATAGTGCTGTAAAGTATATGGAAAATATATTAAACCCTGCCAAAACTGCAATAATGTTGCTAAGAATTTCTGTTTTACAATTGTTAGAATAACTGGTCAGTAGTCAGGCATTATGAAGCATGTTGATGAAATCTGAAATGAAATCACTGTCCAGGTAAACAAGAAGTGACCGTAAGCAACAAAAAAGTAAAAAACAAATGACCCAAGTAACACAATTGCTTTCCCAGTCCTTATAAATGTCTTTTTATCAATTCACATCTGCATTCACCTGTCACTTTATCAGTTTGATTGTTGGAGCTCACCTAGTATAGTGCATACCGCATACTAGGGAGACCCCGGCTCAGTTCTGTCTGAGGGCATGTGCCCATTGTCACTCCCCGCTCTCTTACCCAGTTCCTCATCCTCGTTATTTTTTTTTTCACACACACTTCCACTTCCAATTTTTTTTCAAATTTCCACACTATTTTTTTTTAATTAAAACGTCTTTTTTTGCTCAATTTAAACAAAAAACATCAGCAGGATTACCCTCAGAGTTAAAATAACGCAGTTTAGTTTAGATACTTTTTAGTTTGACCCCATCAGTCTCAATAGAGTTGATTTACAAAACACAAAGCCTTGTTAAAAGATGCTAAAAGCACTCCGACCACATGTCTTGCATAAACCAACAAATCATGCTACATTTTTTTGTGTAGCAGAGATGCTACGCTGTTGCTGTTTATCAATTTCCTTTGCTTACTTTAAAACCAGTACATCACAGAGCTAATATAACTCCTTTCTCTGGGGATCTGTCTTAAGTGTCATCAGAGACATTATTTGAATTACTCGTAGCACTAGCAGCAGCATTAGGAACAACACATTGTGCAACTCAGGGTTAGAGAAAACTTGTTTTTTATTTGTTTTTTGTTAAAATCATTCCACATCAAAGTCAAAAACTCAAAATTTTTAACAAATGCAGTCTATACACATTAGTTTGATTACATCCTAGTTTATAAATGACTGTGTTTAAACCTGTCTACCTCTTGTTTTAAAGGGAGAACCTGGCCAGTGACATGTACCTCATCTCACAAATGGACAGTGACCAGTATGTGCCAATTGTGACCGTGGCCAACCTGGACCACGTCAAGAAGCTCAGCACCGACGTCGAACTCATCGTCGACATTTTACGCTGTAATTCTACTTCTAAAACTATCAGACAATAAAACAAAATGGTTTCTAATGCATTGAAAACCATTCCCCAGATACCCCCCTTATTCTGAAAGTGGAAACAGTTGATAATAGATGTTAGAAGTTCACTATGGCAGTTTTTATTTACTAAAACTAAGAACATTATTCTCTAATGAAAAAAGTAAAACCTCTTTAAAGTTGTTGTTGTTTTTGTTTCTAAAGTTAAAGATAATGAAACAAATGCAAAAAAAACTTAAAGCAAAGTTTGTCGTTAACAGAATTAATCTACACACTTCACTGAGTCAAAATGAAAACAGCTTTGAGTGGAAGAGGATTAATTAAAGTTGTAAATTATGTGTTAAACGAAGACAAGCAGGTGAGTCTGTGCCGGAAGTGTTTTAACAACCTCTCGTGGGAAATCAGCCTCGGGCTCACACTGATAAAAAATTGTCTTTGTTTGTCTTCAGCAGCTAAGCAACCTTCAAAAATATATTGCATCCTTAGTTTTGGGTTAATCACCATATATGAAAGAACTATACAAACTGTTTATGGATACAAAAATCGCAAATTGTTCTTCTCAAAGTGATAAGGTTTGGGCAGCACAATATTAAAAAACTTTTTTTAACTATTTTGAATATTGTGATAACAAGATGAGCTGTCATATCTGAATTCTGTCTAAATGTGTAATTATTTAAATTTGATTTAGAAAATATAAGGACTAACTTCTACTCGTCAAAGTTGAGCTAATTCAGTATTAAAGACTAAATCATAACTCAGTCAAGACTACACAGGTCTAAACTAGGGCTTCTTTGTATTAAGATGCACTACAGTTTGAATTAATACTGTTTGGACTATGATTTTGAGGCAAAAAGTAAATGTCCATCACAGAAGACCACGCTTTACGATACGGATATTGCAATAACAATAATATTGTGAAAATGATAAATTTGCAATATATCAAGCAGCTGTAATTGTTGTCATTTTCTCTTAAATACTTGAAGTTTTGTTAGTTTTGCCATTTAGAATGTTTCTAAAATAATCTTTCTCTTTTATCTCTATTAGCATTTTGGCCAAACAGCTAAAACAAAGAAACCAGTAAAACACAAAATAAACATTGCCAACATGAACAGCTGACTTGCTGTTTTTACTTTTAGAAAAAAAAGTTGCTGTGTTGTTTGTTTTGGCCTTCATTGCAATAAAACAACTGTATTATATTTGTGACCTGGAATAGGCAGGGTCACAGACTACTTTGCGAAATTACCATATTTCTTTTTGTCTCTGTGCAGCTTTGCCGTTGGTCCAGGTGGATGAAAAGGGGGAGAAGGTGCGACCCAATCAGAACCGCTGCATCGTCATCCTCAGAGAAGTCCCAGAGAGCACGCCCATAGAGGTACACCTGAGGAGAAAAGAACGCAGATAAAGAGATAAGATTAGAACGCTATTAACTGGGATGTGTTAAAAAGTGCAGTGTGGTTGGAAGTATTGTGTAAGGCATAACTACTAAGAGCAATAATATTTGATATCTGATCATTCATTTAAGGAAATAAAACATGAAAATAAAAGATCATCTTACAGCTCTGTTGAAAAATAAACCTTGCAAAACCATGCTGTGTTTAAATTTAGACTCCTGACGGCTATAGTACTTAAAGGAACATCTGACACTATCATGACAGATACAAAATGAGTAACTGATACAACTTGACAAACACTACCAGAGAAGATGCTGACCACGGCTATGCTTGTTAAAGAAAAAACAAAATAACATTCTCACTGAAGTCGTGTGATATTTAAACGCTGCTGCAAATTTTATTTTTACAAACAATTTCTGCACAACTCTCTTGCGGCCATTTAAAAGTTGTGTTCACAATTGCTTCCACTTTTTATGTCTCTGAATGGTCCAAAAGTGTCTTTGTGTTTTTGTTTTGCAGGAGGTCGAGGCTCTGTTCAAAGGGGAAAACTTACCCAAGTTCATCAACTGTGAATTTGCCTACAATGACAACTGGTTCATTACGTTTGAATCAGAAGCAGATGCACAGCAGGTAAAAGCCTATTATGTTACAGAAGTTATCCAAAGGGCTTTCTGAGTAGACCTCAACAAAATCAGCCCTACAAGTCTTTATGTAATCATTACATGAGTAAAAAGGGGCGCTAACCCTGATGTTATGTTTCTCTTGTTAAAGGCATATCAGTATCTCCGTGAGGAGGTGAAGACCTTCCAGGGAAAGCCTATTAAGGTATGTTTCACACAGATGCACAAAAACATAATAATAAGAGTCTTTGTTATCGGACACCGGACAAGCAAGTTTGTCACTCTTTGATGTTGACCGCCTTTAGTGTTTAGGCATCTTATTAAACTGTTAAAGGGATAAACCTGTTGGCTTGGAACTGAATATGCCATGTCATGTTGCCATTGTCACATTATTTGCAGATAGTCTGACCAGCAGATTATAAAGCTCATTAATGGAAAAAAAAAGTTATATACCTTTTATAACGACATACAATGTGGCAGAGGTTATGTCAAGCTGCATATAAGGTTGTTTTTTGCTGTTTTTACACTTATGTCTTTTATAAAATTAACTGCTACATATTTCTACTTATGCATTTCCCTGTATATGTCAATTCATTCAAAATGTAGTAAAGCTATTTCAGCTATTCATGTCTCATCTCATTGCTTTCATTACAGGCGAGGATAAAGGCGAAGGCAATCGCTATCAACACTTTTATGCCAAAGAGCCGTCCGGTGGAGGTGAACCCGTACGCCCAGCAGCGCTACACGTCCTACTACATCCCCCCGGTCTACAGCCCGCAGCAGCAGTTCCCTCTGTACAGCCTCATCACACCCCAGGCCTGGTCCACGACGCACAGCTTCATCGACCCCACACTGGTGAGACGAGACCTAAAGATAAAAAATGGGACAGGTTGATATCTGTAAGAGTTCTTAATGTAACAGCAAATGTACAACATTTACAAGGAGAAGACAGTGATGCAGCATTGTTAGTGCAGGTATTAGCAAAGTCATACCTGGACTAACAGTGTTGAACTTTTTAAACTTATATTAAAATTCTGCAACTCTTTTGGTGGCATTGTTTTTCTACACCCAGTAAATTAAGAAATCAACAACACAGAATACTACATTTATAACCAACAAGTACCTCTTCTCATTCTTTTTGCTATACTTTGTGTTTTCAGGTTGCACCTTTTCACAACAACCAGTTCATCAACGGCTTCACCACATCGCACAGTTTCAAACCAGCAACGTCTCCGCTCACTGTCAGACACTATTCACCTAGAAACAGGTCTGTGTCTCCATCAAACCACCACAAAACTGTGTAATGACCAATAAACATTTAACCCAAAGCTAGAGTTCATTCTGTAATGTCTTTTTTTTTTTGGCAGGAATCACAGTAAACCTCACCTGCGACCGACGGTGCCCACAGCGGACCGCGCCTCCGGGCTCTTGGACAGTCCCAGTCTCTTTCCCAGTTTCTCTAGTGAGAGGCTCAACGGGGTCCGGAGCAGTCCCCCCACACGGCTCCCCAACGCACAAACCAGGACCCGCCCGCCCTCCACCACCCCGTTCCCCCGCAGAGACACGGTGGGCACGGGCCGCGTCACCGAGCCCAGCAGCAACGACTACGGCATCGGACGGGGAAGGTACGTACGCTCACCGGGGACGTGGGAAATACTCACCAGGGAAATATTATTGCAGCGTTCTGGACATTGATAATGCAAAACTTAAACTACACATTTCTGCCGCGCACTTAGTTCAAAGCTAAGTCAAACTCGGCTAACGTGGGAACTCTTTTTACACGCTTCATTTATCTGTGTTTTCATAACAATTAGCATCATCCTCCTTCCTTTCTTTTTAACTGACAAATGGCTAGCACTGCTTCTGTGGCTACACTACGACTTTGGTGTAGAGAAGGTTATATACACCACAAATATAGTATAATGATAAAAATGAACAACAAACTCCCAAACCAAGAACAAAAAAGGAAGGAACTGCCAAAACCCCAATCTTAATGAATATTAGTATCTACGCTCTGAAAGGCTCCGTCCTTGACAAAATGACAAAATGGATGTTTGTAAATTGAAGTGTTCTCTTTCTTAAAGGAAAAATGTTTCTGCTTCTAGGAAAAAGAGGGACGAGAAGTTTACAGTGAGTATTCCTTCCCACCCTTCTTTAGTTACAGCCAATCTTTCTGGTTTGTCTGAATTATTCTCTCAGCTAATTATCTGAAATCACCTTGAGCTGGGTGATTTAAACCAAGTTGTTTTGTTGCAGAGAGTGACTCCTCAGTCGCCGCCCCCCAAACCCCCGTCTCCGAGTTTTGAGTTGGGGCTGTCCAGTTTCCCCCCTCTGCCCGGAGCGGCCGGTCAGCTCAAAACAGACGACGTGTTTGAAAACCGTCTGGTCAGCAGCGTTGTCATCGGCAATGCTAAGGAACGGGTGAGAAATCAAACAAAGAACAAGCGGTAACCTGCATCATATAAGAATTATGCATTACTATATACCGAAAAAGAAAAATGTCTGATCTTTTTGACTAGTTTTCTTCTAGTTACTAAACTCAAATAGCAGTAACTTAAATGTTAACAAGCCAACAACCATCTTACATGTTAATATTTTGTCATTATTGCACCATTTTGTTCACTTAGTGTACATCCATTCTACACAAACCTGACCGATGATCCGTCTGTTTTCAGAATGTAAACGCAGACTCCAGCTCGGGAGCCGTTTCTCCTTCAGTCCCTAAAGAGTCACAGCCATCGTCCACTTCCCCGAAACCCAGCAGCTTCCAGCCATCAGCGGTCACCACGACAACCACACCGACCCCCATCGCCACGGGAAAGCCACTCAGCCCTGCCCCTGTTACCGTGGCAACGTAAGAACACACCACACCTGTTAATAAGTGCTCGCGATCGCAGTCCGGTTTCTGCTTGCTGAGGATTTTTCCTGATTGTGTTTTGCAGCGAGGTGAAGGTGGCGGAGGTGAAGGAGGTGCAGTTGTCTGTGGAGAGAGTTCCCGGGACGCTGTCGACTGCCAGTAAATCAGTGCAAGTCAATGGAGCCGCTACAGTCAGTACTCAATACGTTCTGTCTCTAATGTCCCCCATTCATCATCACCAGTGTGACTTTGGGAGATGTTTAAAAAAGTAATCCAAATCTGAAATAATCTTACTAAACTTTACAATACAAGTGAAAGTACTTAACAAAATGATTACTTGTTCTTCTGATGGTACGATAACCTTGAGGAAAAATATCAGAGTATGACAGTATCACGGTTGTGTTCTTACAACTGTAAATGCTTTTAATTTCAGGTACATGGAACATTTGCAAGTTTTACTTTTATTTCAGAGTCAAACAAGAAAAAGAATTCCTTAAAATAAATGAAGTGAGTCCCTTAAGTCAGGGATTTTTTATTCTTTGCACCGGTGTTACTGGTCTGTATTCATTTGGAGACATCAGTTGATTGATAATTTAAGAGAAGACTTTGAGCCAAAAGAATTTAAAAAAATTTATTGAACTTTATTGATCCCTAAGTGGAAATTCAACTGTTAGATCTTAACAAATAAATTGATTTGACTTGGACTTCATCTTCCATAGACAGACTGATAAAACCAAGTGCAGGGGATGGTCCATGTTGTTCAGCATAGCATCCGTCCTGTTAATATTTTGCTCTTGTGGTACATGGAAGTAAAAAAATTTTTATGAATAAATCCCTGTAGCCATGGGCAGAGACAAAGGGTGTCTTAAGCTTTTCAAATGATTTAAAGGTGTTTTTTGTAGAGTCATAACTGTATTTTTATGGCTTGTAACTCATGATGTTTTTGCGTTGTTTCAGGAGTTGAGGAAACCATCGTACGCTGAGATCTGTCAGCGAGTCAAAGACGCCTCTTTATCACAGCAGCAGTCGGCTTTAAAGGACCCCAAACCCAGCAGCGAGGACAGGAAGTGCCCAGACGCCCCCCATCCCGCGACAGGAGGGGATTCCGCCACAGCTGTTAACAAACCCCCCAGAGAGACACAACCTTTATCGGGACGAACACCGCGGGACGCTCCTCGCAGACGATGGGCCTCTCCTCCTCCGCACCCAGGGAAAACCAACAGCAAAGACCCCCACCACACGCCGCCCAAGTCGCCCCAATAGAGCGGCACCATTTTCCCCCCTGTGCCCCACCCCCGCCTCGCACCCGAAACACGTCAGGGCTTTCTATCCCAGAATCAGCATCAAAAATTCCATCAGAGGACGCCTTCCTTCTGATCAGGGCTTGCAGACAAAAGCACTTTACTGTGCACGTACAGCACCGTCTCATTCGTTTTAGTCTAATTTATTTGATTTTTTTATTTCCTTTTTCAATTTCGTGTCGAGCCTTGGCACAAAACGACACTGATTGGTTGTTTCTGGCCTCGTGGGATTAAGCAGCGAGGGCATTGTCGGCTCGGCTCTGGGGGCTTGTTTGCATGTCGTGCAGCTTTATGTAGCTCGAATACGGCTTGTTATTATCAGATATTAACATCTCATCTTCAGATTTCGATGTTTACTCCATGATTTTTACAGATTGACCTGTTTTGTTTCCTTATCAGCAGCTTTTTCTTCCATTTTGAGCTAAAGAATCACTAAACGCTGCTGTGGTTTTACTGTTTGCTCACTACTGCTAGCTATGCTGACGAGTCGGGGAAAAAAGGGGCATTCAGATCTGAAACCAAAACTTTAAAGCACCTAAAGTCAGACGAAAGATGATTAGAACTCTTGTAGAATTTAGTTTTCCAGCTCCTGGCTTGGTATTTTGTAGAAACGGTAAGGCATTTAGTGACAATTGCTTTTTAGGGGGAAAAGTTTTGACAGTTTTGTCCCTTATGAATCTGTGGAATAAATTTGCAGGCACATAACTGTCAAAAAAATACCCAGCTTTAAGGTGGACACTTTTAAACAAAGTAAATCCAACACTAGATGCATCATTTAGATTAATAAAGTTTACAGCCGTCCTTTAGTGGCTATATTTCAAAGGGGAAAAGTGGGGTTTTGGAACTTTTGTTCAGAAAGTGGCGTGTTTCTGGTTTGGTGCTTCATATTCCTAAGGTGGATACTAAAACGTACTTGATCTCTATTTGCAAAGCTCGTGTTTGCACTCAGACATCCAGGCAAAATCATAATTATCCACTCTAATGCTAAAAAGGGAAGCACGTTTGTTGCAAATTTTCACAAAAATCAGGAGCCAACGAGCCTTTTGTTGGATGTAAAATCTGCTGTATGTTATGGCTTCAAAGAGATATATTTGACTTGTGGAGGATTTGAAGGATTGAGTACTTCGTGGTTGGGATTTCAGCCACTGATGCTGGATCTTTACGGAGTTTTAACGGAAAGTAATACTAGGAATTGAATAGTTAACGGAAAGGTGTGGGTTTTGTGGAAGTTGAATTGATTGTTTTTTGAAAGAGATTTTGCTTAAGGTTTGTTACATAAGAGCTTGAGTGATTGATGTTGAATGAAGCAAGAGGGAAATGCAAAAAAAAAATAAAAATAAGAAGTGAAATCCACAGATGGGAACTTTTTACACTCTTCCTCGAGTCTGTACCACTATGGAGCTGTTTGCTGTCTACATGCTTCCCTCGTCCTTCTGCTCTAGTTGGTGTTTGCACAGTTTTCCGCATTTAAAAAACTTTTAACAAGCAAAACGGGATCAGATTGACCAAAGCTCACAAAAGGACTTTTCAGTACACCACTCCGGTCGTTTCAAAGCCAAATTGTGAAGCTAAAAAACCTGCTGAAATTGGGCTTAAAATAATGAAATGGTCAAAAATAGTATTTGGAAGATTTTAAAGGGTGTGAAAGCACGGATGGTGGCAGTGGGATAAAGTTAAACTTTGTTTTGGACATCTGTCTGTGGCTGCCACTCTGATAGAAAACCAAACAAGTTATGAACGTTTAACTTTAAAATTGTAAAGGTGTAAAATAGCTTAAAATGACTGAAGTCGGGCAGCTGCTCAGACATAAAAATCTATCTTTTGCTAAAGAAATGGCTAAAATGTCATGTGACTCCAACACAGTGATATCTATACTAAAAGGAGTTCTATAACAGCCAATTAAAAGTAAAGTTTCTAATATTGTCAGTGACTGTTAAAATGTAAGTAAATAACCTTTGTGCTTAGCTATGTTGTACAACTAAATATCAAAATAGGCTTTACTAGATTAAGCTTTGAAGACAAAAAAGATAACGGCTGCTTTATAGATTTTTTTTTTTTTTTGTTAAATTTACATTGCAAATTAACTTGTTGATGGTTATGCTAATTATCAAAACATCTCCAGTCTGACCCTGATTATACATACACTAATATTTCAATAAATACACATAGAACAAATCGCTCATGCCTACTTGATCAACAATAAACAGTATGAGCAAAAACATTTATTACATATTTTGTTACACTCAAGGAAAGGGGCAAAATTGTCCTCAAGTTCAATGGCAGCTTAGATTGGATTGAAAAGGAAAGTCATGTGTTGTTGATGTAACAGAAAACAACCAGTTTGGTTAAAAATGCTGAAAAATAGTCATATAAATGGAACAAAGACACAAAAATATTTCCCCCCAACTGCTTTAAATGTGATGTTTATGTAAAAATTTGGCTGAAAATGCCTACAAGAACCCTCAATATAAAAGCCTTTTGATGCTACTACTCTGATAAAAAGTGGTGTTGGACAAGGCTCCACACAACCTGAAATGATATCACTCTAAAGAAACTGTGCCACAGTTATGCATAAAATACAATAAATAGCGCCTTATTTGGTAGCTATGTGGCAGAACCTCCCAGATATTTATTAAATTGTTGTAATGGGTCATGTTTTTTCAATGTAGACTGAAAATTTGAAAATATTCTTTTGTTAAAGGTTAAAAATGACTGGAATGATTAGGTGTAATGCATTTTTTCCCTTTGCGTGCTTTGGTTGATCTTGTTCCACCTGAGATGCAAAACCCCCTTTTTATCACAAACCACTGTTGTGTTCGGCTGAAAAAAGCCTCGCAGGACCCTGTTCGTCCTGCCATAGTCTTCCTCTGACTACAAACAAAGCATTCTGGGTAATCCCATTAAGAAACACAGAAGCCGATGCACAGAAGGGAAAATAATAAAAAAGCCTCCTGGTCATAGCTTTTGATTTGGACGCTAAATCTTTTCGTTTTGAAGGACTGAGATGCACTTGGGTGGCTTGATTATTATTGGTTTCATTTTTTCCCATTGGTGGAAATGGTGAAAGAGAAGAAAATGCACCATATCCACTTATATTTATAAACCAACGCTGTTTATTCCATGAGAAATATCGTTTTCTTTTGAGAAAAAAAAACATAGAGATGCATCTCTATATATTTACGCTAAATGTAAAGAAAATGTCCATCCAGTGTTTGAAAAACTTGAATTTTATTTAAACTTGAAAAATGACTTTGCCTTAACTTTTTATACAAGACAAGCATAGAGTTTATTTCTTTTGAGAAAAACCCCCAAAACGTGGAAAATACACGAGAGTTCAAATATAGCAGCATTTTCAGTTTTTTTCTTTCCCTTGATTTTGTACAAAAAGGTTGAATTATTTTGTTTTAGTTTATTTTTGGGGGAAGAATATAAAGTTGTAAATGCAAAACTAGTCGATACTGTATTAAATCTGTGCACTTTGAAGTGTGTGCTTTGCTTGTACAGTTGTAAATAATCAGAAAAATATAAGAGGTACCTTAAAATGATATAAAAATATATTGATCTTGTTGAACTATTAATGTTGCTATCGAGCTGGATGTAGGATATAAAAAAATTAATGTTGTGCTTTGGAGATATTTTTCTTTCAAGGGTTTTTGTTCTCTTTTAAGTTTGCGAATGTTTGAATCCTGATTGTATGTTTTCTTCTTTGTCTCTCATTCCATGATTTTGACCTGCCCAGGTGTGGACGGGTGTGACTTAAGCCCCACCCCCTTTGCTGTCTTTAGTTCACGGTTTTAAAAAAGAAAGCCTTTGGTACTGACAAAACATCTCATTCAAGTGTCCACAGATGTCCTCTTTACAACGCAAGACGTCAATTCATTTGAGGAAAAAAATGGAAAAAAAAACGAAAAAAATTTAAAATTAAATTAAATCCAAAATTGTAGAATGCCTCACTCTAGGTTTTTTTTTTTTTTTTTTTCTAACTAATACAACCATCACCAGGGTTAACTACATTAAAGTCTCAAATTCACAAAAATGTCACTATAAAAGTTTCACTAAAACAAACAAACAAACCACTTTAAGATAAAATGAATATTTGGATACTCAAGCAAGTTCTGTAAAATCTTGCCATTTTTCTCAATTCAACAATTTACAATCTAATAATTAAATTCTCTAATCCACAAAATTCCAACAAAATTGTGGGACATTTTTCACAAATACAAATCACTAGAAATTCATATTTGTGTCTTCTTTCAGATTTTGCTATTTTCATGAACCAATTTTTATCTACACTAAGAGAGGCCCTAGAAAAAGTGGAAAATTTAAAATCAAAGATAAGAACTTGACGTTCCAGTAAAGAAAAAGGGATCTATTGCTGGTACATTTTGTCTAAAGCCATAAGTAAGCCAAAAGTGCAAAGCAGACCTGCATAGCCTCTAATTTATATTTACACCTATTCTGTAATTAACCCCTTTTTTGTGACAATTTTCAAACAAGATCAGAACAAATGTCATTCAAATAATGTAAGGTTTATAGTGATGTTTAAATAAAAAACAGTCGTAGCTTTAATACTCTCTGCTCTAACCCAAAACTAGTATTTTATACCACTTTCTCTCAATTGACTAAATGTCGATGCTGAAATTTTCATGATAATTAGTACTTCACTACTAAATAATTCATAAAAAAAAATATCTAGCTAATTTTAAAAGCCTGGACTGTCTCTCCAGCCTCAGGACATTTTATTTACTTCGGGCTACTTCATGTAATTGTCAGCTTTAAACACAGCCCATTGAAACTGGGAAAATTCAGATCACACTTAAAAAAATTATATTCTAAAGCCAATAGGAATAGATTACATCCTGTTGTAAAGAAATGACATCTGATGGACACTGTTGTTTCTGGTGCTTCACAATAATCTGATGTGTTTTCTGTGTTTGATTCATTATGTGACCAAAAGAATGAGCCAGGCCATACTTTAAATGAACACTATCCTTATAGAGAAAGTTCATATCCTACAGAGAAAGCTGGACGGAGCCACAATGTCTCCATTCAGTATCGAGGCGAATTCCTTTACCAAGAATCACAAAGTGTTTGATGTTTGTTTAGCTCCTCTCATAGGAAAAGATAAGCAGGACAGGTCTATATTAGCCAACACTCCAGGGAGAGATAGATATAAAATGACCTCATTATCCATTGTCCATTTTTAAAAAACAATGGGCCCATATTGTGAAGGCTGCCCTGTGCAGCAGTGTTAACAGGTTTAGCTAAACTGACAATGATGCTGTATTAACATGCTCCAGGGTTTTTTTTTTTCAAAATAGGTATATGTTCCTGTCTTGGTTGCTTCCATGTATTTTCTAACTCCAAATGTCAGAATGTTAACGTTGCTGACGCCAACGCAGTTATTAGCAAGTCAGTTATTTATTAGCATTTAACACGGGTCATATTTAGCATTATTTTCTAAAAGCTGAACCTTAAGACATACTCAAATATATCTTTAGCTAACGTATTTGACTGGGCTGGATAATGTTCTAACAGTAATCAATAGGTTTTCCAGCTCATATAAGAGTTGATGTCCAATACTTTTCTGCTGTGTTGATGACGCTAATGATTGAATGTCAAGTTCGATGGTCAAGCAACAAATTTAAACCGATTTTCCAAGTTCTTTTTCTGACTAGAGCCAGGATTCATGTGCACCTTGTCAAATTGGGGGGGGGGGAATTTCCAAGGACCATGCAGCCCTTTCGTTGCCATAGAAACATAGTGGCTCGGTCATAAAGTGAAATATGACTCTTGTTCCTGTGGCAGTAAACTTTTCAATTCAGTTGAGATATTGCTGGCATGCTAAGTTTAAATAAGCTTGATTGGATTCTTGTAAATTCATCTAAAAAGTGACATAGATCCTCGTTGGATTTATATTGGACTGAATATGGAGTTTTGGGGGATTTTTTCAGTAACAAGAAAAACAAAATGTCTCCCTTGTGTTGATTAGTTGCTATTAAGGATATAATTAAACAGAGGCCAATGGATTGTTAAAGTTTTGGTCACACAGTGAATCAAACAAAATCCTGACTAAAGCACATTTATATCACAGAAAACATGTTAGATCTCTTGCACAAAAAACATGATGTGGGAGGTGAATTTTTTGCTCTAATTATCAACATACATTTGGGAATTTTGAAGAATCTGCTGCAAGAGAAACACTTTAAAGTTAGCCAAAAACCATTAGCGCTGTTCATCTCTTCTTCTGATTGTTAAAAGGTCCCCTGTTGATGTTTGTCAGCTTTCATGGGAAATAAATGTAAAAATGTTTATTTTTTGGCTTTTATTTCTGAATATTTTTTGTTGAGAGAAGGGAGAAAAAGGAGCCTGATAGAGAGGCTCCACTGGAGATTTTTTGGCACATAGCGCTAACGTACATAACACAAACGTGACGTCTGGACAAAACACATCAAAGATCTACCAAAAACTGTGCCATTAACACTTGTCATTTCATCTTCTCATTGCAACAGAGGAACTTAAAAGAAGAGACTTGTTGGCCGTTTCAAGCTACTTTTCAAATAAAAAATGAACGTGCTAGACCTCATTTGAAAGACCACAAAGGATAAACTGTGACTGTGCATGGGTGGGATATTTCTGCCACCGTCAGACTATGTCCAATGTGGATCTAGGACTATCACAGGTCTCACGTTTTAGCGCCGAAACGACCGCAGATACTTTGGACTTCCATGGAAGCTTCGGTCTCTACTTCCTATTTTGCCAGTGCCATTTTGAAGTTCCTTGTAAAAAAAAAAAAAAATGGACCGCCTTGTGCTGCTTTCTTTTTTTGTTGTTGTTTGTTTCGTTTTTTAAAGCAAAGATAACTACCGAATGCAACTGACTGGACTTTAATCAACTCACTGTGGTCTAACACTCGCTAACAGCTGTGGACAATCGACAAACTCCGCTTCCAGCGGCGTTTTAACAATGGACGATTTCGCCTAACGACACTCGGAGGTTGCGTTCAAGAGGGCTTCTTCTACTTCTGTTTGTGTTTGGTTACCTTTTTATTTCGGTTTATTCTTGGGTCTATTCTTCCATCGAGACTGGAATCAAGCGTTCATGTCTGCTCTAGATAATTTAAGTTACTCTTGTGTCATGATGTAAAACTGTCTAATTTGGAGAAAAAAAATGTAGCTTACTGAAAAATAAAGATTTAGGCACTGATGAGGAGCAATGTGTCCTGTTGTCTTTGTTCAAAGTCTCTACAATAATCTGTTTTCTATAAGACTTTAATCATCTGTGTTTACTGGCTCAGTCGCCTGTGATAAGAGCTGTCTGAATTCTTACTTCAGGATGTGAGAAAGGAGCTTCAATGCTTCCTTTCATACTTGCGTACTTAAGGTCTGTGTAGACATCCAGTGCTGGAATAGACACTTTCTCTGTATTATTCATAGTCATTACTTCCTTGTTGACATCAGTGTAGACCAATAAAAGCCTCATTATTTGGCAGTGAGCATGTCGTCATAAAAATTCTTCATAATCAATCCCAACCTATATTTTTAAAGGTAATTCTTATTACAATATTTTATAAAAATTTAACTGTACAAGAAAAATAAGCCGGGTACTTTCTATTTAGTATTGTCATCTTGTAGACCCGTACCATTTTGGCGCACAATATATTGCAAAGACTGCTATATCTGTGTTGCAAAGAACTGCTTGTATTACAATAAGGTTAAGATCAACATTTGACATATGCAGTGTGTTCAAATAACTGACCATCCACAGCCATGTGTCATGACTAAATGAAAAAATGTAGTTTGACTTCTGCAGTTGGAAGCTAGAACCAGTCTTATTTAATCCAGTTTGTAAAAGACAACATCCAGTTATCCAATAATCAACAAACACATATATCATGGTGCATGTTTTCTTAATACTGTGCTGCCCTAATAAAAATGTCTGATATCTGCCTTCCTTGGGCTTTTATACCAATACTTAAATACTTTAACGACTAGGATCCATGACTGTATAACAAGAAATTAAAAAAAAAAAATGTCCGTAACATGACAGAAGCCATGTCAAAGGAATGTATAACACGCAGAAGCCAAAGCCAAGAAAAATACTAGGTATTATTTCAAACGTACTGCTAAATATTGAACAGCTTTGTTTTTCTGATTCATCAAACTAAGCAAAGTGTACAGTAAGTAATCAACCACCAGAGGGCAGTGTGACACAGATTTTTGTCAATTGAAGAGAACAACTACAAAGAGGCAAAAAACACTGGAATGTAATTGAAATCGAGGGGTGTTTATTGAATGTGTTATGACTATTGCCTTTATGTGAAGTTTAAAGTAACTGTATATATCTTATCTAATATGAATTCACTGTATTTTATGCTCTCATTCTTCTTTTGGGTTTCTATTGTCCTGTTCAAACATAAATGTGAGATGTTGTCCTAAAGCCATTGCATATGAACTTGAAAAATCCCAGAGTCAGTAAAGACACTCTCAGATAAACAGATCCATTTGTTGTCCATCTGTTTTCAGTGATTATTACCAGTCACTTACAAACTCAGTTGGAAAACAGCAGACAGGAAAAGGAGCCTTCACAATAAAAGCACAAAGTCACGACAATAGCACCTGTTTGAAGTTGAACTAATGTTTTATTTAATTTGGATCTAAATAAATGTAGGTAACCCTTTAGTGCCCATGTTTTTTTGTTTATTTTTGTCACATGTAATACTCCTAACTACCACTTAGTTTTTCAGGTTTAAAAAAACAAAATACACATTGGCTGTATTTTCTGAACACACTCCAAATCCATTTAGAAATATTGGTTTATGGCAGTAATTCCTGGAATTTTTACAATGACTATCATCTGATAGACTATCACCTTCTTCTTCTTCTTCTTCTTCTTCTTCTTCTTTTTTAAAGTTTCACCCACTGTTTTGTTTGATATTACAGGTTGTACGATGAGTATAATATAGTATAGTCCTAGAATACTAAATACTATACTATAATATACAATCATTTAAACAGGGGCCGATTATTTTGTTTAAAAAAAACATTTTTTTGAAACACTATACTTCATTTATATGGCTTTAACTAGGCCTAAACCCAGGGTTAAGATTAGGACTAGGGTCATTCCATGTAAAATAAATTTTCCAGTTGACCAACTTGGATTTTTTCGATGTAACCAATGGCTGTTTGAAATTGGTATCTTTTTTAGTTTGTGAGATATTTAGGTTTAAAAAGGGAGCCTCTCAGACCAATTTCAGGGCTTCTGTGAAAATATCACAACCCATAACCTCTGAACTATTTGCACCAGACAAATGACATTTTCAGATATTGTTACTATATCATGGCCTGTCAAAAACTGTCACTGTAAATAATTCTATATCTTCACAACAAACCACATCCAGTTTTTTAAATTGTGGTATAATAAACTCACATGATAAATACTTTATTAGGAACAAGGCCTCTCTCTAAAATAAATTAATGTTATTGATCTACTTGGCATTAAAATGTTCAAGCTTATGTTGCCAGTGCATGTCACCATTGAGACGAGTGGTAGTAAATAAGAATAGTAAATAAGAATCCTTTCAGGGGGCGCAAACTGTGACGGAGTATTTTATAAAATATTACAGTGTCTGAATATAATTTTAGCCATTTGGCTTACTCTGGCTTTTTTAACTAAAATGTTTAATCTTGTTTTTTATGAAATTGCGTTGTCTTTTTTAAATAAATTTATCTAATCTAAGGCTTCATTTGAGTCTTTATTACATGAGTTTGTTTTGAACATTTTATTTTTTTTTGTCCTTCTATGTCTCATTTTCATGCATCATTACGTGAATTCATTTAAATTTGTGCCACGTTGCCCTCATTTGCAGCTCGCCGTGCGCCGTGCTCTTATTGTGAAAAGCGTGACTTCCGGTGTTGCCGCGAGTTGACGGCGCTGACAGTTGGAGCAGCGCCGCTCCACTCTCCAGTCTGTCTCTGTGGATATTTGGGATTAGCGGAGCCTCGTGGAGTGAAAACCCCCGGAGAAAGAGGCGGAAAACGGCCGCGCAGTCCGGGTTCAGAGGCGGAATGGCGGACCGGGACACGGTGGCTCTCCCTTCGGAGGTCCGGGCCAGACTGGCCGAGCTGGAGCTGGAGTTATCCGAGGGTGAGTGTGCGCTGGGCGGCCGCGTCCCGCCGAGGTTCCGCGGGGTCCGCTTTAAGGCGAAGTTCAGGCTGGGTTTTGGAGCGGGACATGTGGTGGTTTAGCTGCGGTTTTTCTGGTGTTTTTTTGTGTCTGAGGAGACTGACAGTTGTGGAAAATAGTGTAAGGGCTGCATGTTGTGTTTTTTAGAAGTAACGAAGAAGAAGAAGAGGATGGGACTGGAGTGGTTGAATGCAGAGGTGTGTGCTGCTGGAGTGGGTTCAGCTACTTGTGGAATAGTCACGTTTTTTCATAGTTTTGTGACCAAACATGATGCAAACAAAGATTAAACCAGGGCTAAACTGGACAAAAAAGATGATCAAACCCTGAAGTACACAAAAGTTGGTGCACTCTCTGTGACTTTTGCAGGGGTTTTCAGCTGTTTGCCTGCTGTGTGTGTGATGATGCTGACACTGACAGCTTTGGTGAAGACTGTAGCACTGACTCCTCATGTTGTTTTCCGAACTGCCATCTTACTGGTTACAGCTGTGGAGGAGTTTGGAAGCGTTTTTTTGTCTCATGCTTTTGACTTCATGGCACTGACTTTTGGCTGCAGGCTAGTGTTTTTATGTTGTTTTAATGATTTTAATTGTTGAGATTATTTGAGCTTTAACAGTGGGTCTTGTTACACTGAATGCATTGTTACAGTTTTGAAAGTGCATAGTTCAATGTGAGTCATACATTTCAATAAGGATTAACAACAACTACACCAGGACTAAACTGCAACTAAACTTAGAAAAGTGCCATGACCAAACCTAAACCTGGATTAGGGCAGGTCTAAAGCACAACTACACCAACAACAAACCAAAGAATAAACTACAACCAAACCAGGACTACACCCAGAGTCAACTTAAACATAAACAACAACTAAACAAAAAAATTTACTAGGACCAATTGAAATGCAGGATTAAAGGGCTGTTTACGTGACGCCAAAACACTGCCCTGTAGCATAATCAAAATGATCTGTTTTCACATACAGAAGCCTCAGTATGGACTTTTATATCTATTACTAATAATATATTATCAGAACATGAATTTTTGCAGCATAAAAACACTGAATTGTATCATTGTTGTTCTACTTGCTGTTTGTAGCTAGCAGCCAATATCTTTTTGGGATGAACTACGTCAATTTTTTCAACGAGGTCATCAAATAACGGAGCTGGTAACAAATTAAAAACACCTCCTGAGACGGATTTAAAAGTTAGAGTTTTGGCAGAGCTAGAATGCAAGAATCTTTGCATTTTGGGTGAAATTGTTGTGTAAATGGCCTCTAATATGCAAATTTTCAGCAGCAGGGAACACAAATATGTCAGGGGTAGTTTAGCACAAGACCAATCATTGTAAAACACTCTTCAGTTACAAATGCATTTGCAGTTATTTTGCTCTAGAACCAGACCTGACTGGACTGAACTGTTAGATCCATTAAAACTATTTGACATGACTATTAAAGCCACAACTCTAGTTTCTTCTATTTTTCATCACTAAGTTATCTTTTGTGGAAAACCCCATCCAGCAGCAGATGCTCTGATTGGCTGTCCTTAGTCACATGACCCACTACAGAGAGCTCCCCAGCTCCGTAATACTGTGATATGATCTTAAGTCGCTCAAACGTTATTGATTTCCACATTAGCCTTCCTCTCGAGTCTTTGGGTTGTTTTGTCATGTTGTTCTGAGCATGTCCACAGTGCCAGGTTTCAAGTCTTCCCATCTTGTCCTGAAAAACCTGGAATACAGCTCAACAGTTTAACAGCTAGGATTGTTCTTGGCAATGTTGTGGAAATTTATATTCACAGAGTATACACACTGCTGGCAGCTTGCATTTGTTGATCCCAGAGTCCGGTTTCAGGTTTCAGACCCGGACTCGGTGTTTCCCAGTGTTTCTCGGCAGCTCGGCCTTGTATGGCCACAGAGAGTGAGGCAGAGGAAGTGATTTTACCAGCTGACTGCAAACGTACACAGCACATTTGAATGTTTCCACTGCCGCTGGGTTCAAACTGGGTGCAGAGCGAAATACAGCCAGGTTTGTTCATTTACATTCGCAGTGTGTATGGAAATGCACTTAAACACTGAGTCTGACTAAAATCTATTTTATGTCCTGGATGTGCCTTTTTTAATTTTCATGCATAGCGATATATCCTATTAAAGGTGCAGTGTGTAAAGTGTTGTACTTTTTACACCAATCAATAATATTAAGTTTTCAATAGTGTATAATCACCTTATAATAACTATGCATTTGTCCATAGTGAAAAAAATAGAAATATTTAGATGCTGTCCCAAAACTAACACAATGCCCAAGCCTTTTACAAAGTCCCCATCTATTGAAATTGTAAAGAAAAGCATGAGTGAAGACTGAGTATGAAGACAAGAAACAGAAAAAAGAGTAATAGAACCACTTCTTTTGTAGCACATTTGGCCAACATCTGCTGTATTTAAAAGTTAACAGAAGGAGATCAGTTGGAAATTTTGCTCAGAAAGACAAACCATGTATACAACAATGATGCAGTCTATTTAGTTTATTTTTCCATGTAGCTGTTAATATATTTTAATTACTTCCTGTTTCTTTCTCTATAAAAGACCAGAAATGACAAATGACACATACACTTTTTGGGCATGCATTTTTGCTGAAGGTTTAGGACATTTATGAGCATTTCTGTCCATTTTTTTTTTTTTACAAGGAAATCACCATCAGACCTTCTTCATCAGCATTTCTTCATTCTACCAGTTCTCAGCTATGTACCATAGAGTTTCACATGCTGTAAAAAGAGAGTGTGGTGTGAAATTGCATATGATATGAAACAGTTTTCTGTATGGATTCACATCTAAAAGCTGTTTTTCATTGGTATTGTGTTGCCAATCTAACATGAGCCAAATGAATGACAAGCTAACTCAATGCATTTTAGTTGTATTTTCTCATTTTGTTAAACTGATGCCATATTTCAGTAACAAAATGAAGGATTTTTTTTATTTTTATTTTTTTTTCAGAATGTGTCTTTGTGTTATTGTCTGTAATACATCGATTAATGTTGTAGAACTTGAGACAATTAGTCTTGACTGCATTTCATTGCAGCGACTAAACTTAATTGAGGTCAGACTCAGACATAAAAATTCTTGGATGTAGTAGTGTTCATTCATCAACATTCTACTACTGTCTGTATATTTTATTGTATGATTCTTGACGAAGTGGCGACAGAAACGGGGTCACATGCCCCGCTGCATTATTTACATCACTCAAAGAAGTCGCCGACGTGTGCTTCCCCTGCTCACGACCCGCACTCCTGACCTAATTTCATGATTTCCATGCATCAGCATAACCCTCCCCCCTTTACTGTATAAAGAGGGGGGCTTCAAAATACATTTACTGTGTCTTGTAGCCTTTATTGAGTATGTGTTGTTGATGTAAACACATTTTCACCTTCTTTTGGCAAGTGCTAGCAGTGCAATCTTAATAATCCCAATTGTCAATTGGAAATCAAAGTTAAAGTATTTATTTATTTATTTATTGTGTGACATTTATAACCAAACTATGAAAAATTGTAATATTTTTTATTTGGATTTTTTTTTTTTTTCTAAAAAAAAAACTTGAGTGTGCTTCTCCTCCGGCAGTGCTCAGTTTGTCCTCCCTATGCACCTGAAACAGGACATAATAGAACCTCTTCTTAGTTCTATGGGGCTTTACATGTTTATTTTCCAAAGACAGACAAATACAGAGAGAACATAGTATTGACTGTATACCATGCTGATGATACCATTAAACTTTAGAAAATTTCTAATTAAATATTAATCACAATTAATGCTTGGTAAAAAAAGACAAACAATAGGTATGTAATTGCAGGTGGAGTCTTTGTTTCTGTAAACTGAGATGGCCTTCCTCTCGCACTTTAAACACGACAGTCATGTAGTTGTTTTCTTCCTGCAGCTTTACTCCGATGGCTTTGTCCTCGTCTAACCTGGTTCTGTATTAAACCCCTCGCTTCAGACCGTCGGCCCCCTCCCCGCTCAGATTACCTCGTACGAACCCACTGCTTCTGGTCTTCTCTGATGCTTTTACGCTGGCATTTGAACTTTACAGAGGAGTCTTTGGCTTTAACGACACAGATTACATTCCTATACAATCCCAATTCCTTTTTTTTCACAATCATTGATTACATAAACAACTCAATGAACAGGATTTTGTCATTGTTTCTGGAAATGTATGTAACTTATGATGGACAATTCCTTAGCTACCGGAGTAAACTAGAACCAGAACCAAACCGGGACAGATAGAATGGGTTATATGAATTCGATGAACAGTAGTGTTGTCGTCTTCTGATGTGGCCATTTTGACGTTGAAAATGATACAAGGTACATTTGGCAAATTAAAAAGTGTTAAACAGCGCATTTAAAGTTGCTAGTGGTGATTGTAATGCCGTTAAATAATAATGAGAGTCTGTTATTCTCTGTTTAAACCTCAACAGTGACAACACATTCAGCCTGGAACTGTCAGACGTACTTTTCCATTTTAAACCAACCTGGTGTCACATACAGTTTTGAAAAGTGCTGTGTGAAAACTAAATAAACCAACCCATTATCCACGCTGGTCCAGATCCTGTCTAAACTAAATGTATCTGAAAGTGCACTTGACTAAGGACTAAACCAAAACCCAGGACCAAAACCAACTGGATTAACTCTGAGACTATGCCAGGACCAAACCAGTGTCTAAACTCACCTTAAAATGTAATGGACCAAAGCCAGGACTAACCCTTGTCACATGACCTCAGTGGGTGGAGCTTACTCAAACGTCATTTATAGTTTTTAAATCCAGTGTAGTTGTGAATGAAATGTCCAGTAGTGTTTGATCAGAGGCAGTGTGATTACTGATAGGGACAGGTCGCCACGGCAACAAGTCCATCCTGCTGTCGGCATCGCCCAGGGTGTTACTAGTTGCTAGGCGACGGCAAGAGGCGTGGTTCGACCTTTGGACTCAGCAGGTAGCTGTAGTTAAACACTGACAGATGAGTCATGTGGATTTACAGATGCATTATGGGAGATTTTATAATTAGCTATTTGTTTATATCCGCTTTTTACAATCCTAAAGCCACAGTTTCCTCTCTAGGACGGCACGAGGCCCCCAAAACTTGTCACAAAATATTAAAACTGCAACCTACTTTTTAAACATTAACACACTGTGACCAAGCAGAGCAAACCAGTCTTAGTGGGAGGGGCTTAAAGACACAATCAAATCACAGCATTTAGAACTACGGTTATGAGACTGAACGTAATGCTATCCTAAGATTGAATCCCAGCCTTAGTCCCGCCCCTCCACCTGTCACTCATCGTGTGCTGTGCCTTTTGTTGGCTCCACATTAATATTCATGAGTGTCAGTGTCAGACTCGGTGAACAGCTAATGTCATGGAGGTGTCAGCTCCGACAGCGCAGACTGACACAGGTAAACACTGCGCCGACAATAACTCTCACACTGTGACACTCTTTAATTATTGTTCCTTTAACAAGAGCCGCCAATTAACTTCTTCCCAGGGGCTCAGTCAGAACTTGACACTGGTTTGGAAGGTGACCAACAGGATGAACTCAATTTTGTAAAAACAGCAGTGAACTTCATGTTGGAGTGTAGTATGTATTCTTTTATTTAAAGGTAAAATTGTCCTCTGTTTTTTATCAGCTTTTTGCTTATTTTTGTCTTTGATATATATTTCTCTCAGTAACTCGTTATTTTAAATGTGGAAGATGGAAACAAAAGATGTATTACTTTTTATGCTGCGTTCACTCGGTCTGCAGCTAATGTTTTGCTACACTGAAATGAAAACTTCTTGTCCATGTATTTTAAGAATTGGATTTATGAAACCCCCACTAATTCCACCAGTGGACACTCACGGTACTGCAGCAAAGAAAATCCCTTGAGGCTCAGTCCTGATTTTCCCATAGATCATAATGTAAAAAGACATGTCTAATTGCTGTGTTTATCGCCTGTTTTAATATCTTCCTCATTTTCTCAGTTACAAAGCCTCGAAATAACAAAAAAAAAGTGTTGTTTGTTCAAAACGCTCTTCTTCATCAGGACTGACTACAGCGGCAGCGGCAGCCATCTTTATTTACAAGTAGAGATGTTTAATACGGAAGAAAAAGTTTGGAAGAAAAAATGTCCTCTGAAATAGTAATTTTAGTTTATTTTCTACTAATATGACTCTCTTAGGGTTCAATGTATTGGCCTATTTTTTTTATTATATGCTTAGTGGAGCAGAGAGAGTCACTCATGTAATTTCTTGCAATATGACATCGTCCTGGCAGAAGTAAAGTTATAACAAAGGTTTCGGTGTCGGTGAGATAGACATGATTCTACTGATCTCATGTCTAACAGCCATAAAAATGATTTTGACAGTATATATTTTTGGGATAAAAGTTACTTTAATGATTAATTATGTCAACTAATTGTTACAGGCCTTGTTAATGGTAATTGTCTGGTCCAATTTTTAAACATAGGTTCTTTCAGGAAGTGGACTCTAGCACATTGCATGCTGACATAGTATTATTGTGACTGATGTTTGCACTATATTGTCTCTTTTCTCTCTACCCCAACAAAACCAAAGCACTTGTCGCTCACATTCAAAAGAAACTCGATGCCGACTCTCTGTTGTGGTACATATCCAGCTGGTTGTCATTTGAATTCGTCCTGTTAGTAAGACGGACCGCGCTGACGGTGCAACAGATTGTATTGTCCAAACGTCTGCACGAAGCCTGCTGCTTCTCAAAGCGGTGATGTCATTGTTAAAGGAAGGAAGGGGGGGTGAGTGAGTTTCGGGCAGGTTGCATCATTAGACCGAGCTCCGAGTGCTTGTGTCTGAAGCCGAGCAGCAGTGAGGCTCCAAGTGTAAAGCTGGACTTTGTTTGGCTCGATGGTCATTGACTGGAGAAATGTATATACGTCCTAGCTCAATGATATTCAACGTATCACTGCAGAGACTGAGTGATTGGTCAAACAAAGCTTCACTGTAAGAAAACTGGCTTCCCACTTTTGGGAAAGTTGTAACAGCTGCAGACTATAGGACAGTACAAGCATTTTGATTTTGAGTTCAATTTCTAAACGTAACCCTCCTCTTTTCCTTGAATCTTATTCCTTCATGGTTCACTGCAGAAAATCTTTGTTAATAATTTACATATTTATTTTGGCAAAGCTTTTTATGCCCTTCCTGATGCATTTATCTGGGCTTATCTGGGCTTGAGACTGGCACAAAGGTAACTGGCATAGTTTGGAAGACTGGCTTGAATAAGTATTTGATTATTTTCAAGATTGTCTCTTTACCAGCAGCAGAAAATCAACAGGTGTCCATTGTCCTGAATTTAAAAAAGGGAAAAACCCATCCTGACTCTTACCATATGCATGGTATTGTATTTTCCATTTTACAGCCACAGAGCTCATTGTATGTTGGAGCAGGATCATGTGAGTCTTGTCTGCAGGGCTGTTTGTTCACTGCATTAACAGCAGAGCCACACGTCTGAAGCACACCTGCCTCGAACAAACCTGGAGCCGTTTTTCTGTGGAAAAAAACACAGCTGGCTTTGAACAATGACTGACGGGACACGGTGCTGAAAACACAGCTGTCTAGCAGAGGGAAAAGTTCAAACAACAAAATGAACTGGTTTGGTTGGTTCAGATGGGTTTGGAGCAAAGTACCCGAAACAAGAAAGAAAGAAAGACAGATACCACACTGTAAAATATATCCTTTCATTCATTGTCAAAATCTGAGTTAAAGGGCATGGGCCTTAAAATGTTCTGTTAAGTCAAAAAGTCAAGAATTTTTTTCCATTGAATTCCATCTTCCTCTGATCTGGGACCAGGTCACATGGGGCAGCAGTCTTAGCAGAGTTGCACAGATTTCCCTCTCCCCAGACACTTCAGGGGAATACCAAGGCATTTCCAGGCCAGCTGAGAGACATTGTTCCTCTAGCATGTCCTAGGGCCTCCTCCCAGTGGGACATTCCTGGAACACCTCCCCAGGGAGACGTCCAGGAGACATCTGGAACATGTCTGAGTCTGAGCCACCTCAGCTCCACTCTGAGCTGCTCCCAGGTTACCAAGCTCCTCACCTCATCTCTAAGGGAGGCCCATGCTTGTATCCGAAATCTAGTCCTTTCAGTGGTGACCCACAGCTCATGACCAAAGGTGAGAGCAGGAACATAGACTGACTGTGTCTGTATCAGTCTAGCTGACCAGGCTAGTCCCTCTGAGTCATAGTCATGACCAACATTGGCACAGATGTGTTAGAGGCTGTGCTTAAACAGGACTTAAAGATTCAACTGTTTAAACAAAGAGTGTTTAAACAAAGTAATGTGTTTGAAGTTTCATTGTCAAATAGACGAACAAATGTCAAAAAGCCTAAAAAAGACTTTTCAGTCAAAAGACAGCAAGGCAGGAGTGATTGCATTGAAAATGTTCCATAAAAAGAGCAGGCCATGTGTGGCACTGTTCACCTGTGTTATGGTGAGTTCAAATAAACTATGAGCTAGTAGATTTACCCATTCAGAGAACAACCAAAAGGTTAAATATTGATCAGTGTCAAATAACGTCAGTCTAATCTAAATTTAGGATTAAACCCAGTATAGTAACCCACCTTAAATCAATACTAAATGGACTACAAGGCTAAACTGAGGATTGTAAAAAATAAAACATGGTTCAACTATGACTAAAACCAGAACAAAACCAGGTCTAAATTAGAATTATCTCCAACAACAGGACTTAACCTTGACTAAACCAGGGCTAAAACCAGGACAGACGTCAGGAGTTATTTTAGGCTAAAATAGGTCTAAATCCAGGACCAAAGCTGAACTTGTTTGCTGTGTGGTGAGTTCCTGGCTGTGATCCAGGTTGAGCGCAGAAGTCGTTGGTGCAGCTGGTTGGATGGTTTACATATAAACAATATGTAAATAAGACTGGGGTAAATACAGGTTGCTCTGCTTTGAATCCTCAGGAGTTAGATGTGACCTTTTTCATTCACAGACAACAGAAATGATTGGGTGTTGTGTACATGGTTGATGAGAAACAAGTAACGTAAATAGTAAATAGTACAATGCCGAAAGCTACATTAGCCTAGAAATGATTTGGCACAACTACAACTACAGTGTAGATTTTTGTGCTCCTCATTAATAAATACGAGTAAATATTAGTCCACTATATATTAAGCCACTTAAGCATATCTTCTACCCACTCACTAACTGCACACAGATCTGGTAGTCGGTTTCCATCAGCCGAAGCTAACTTTAAGTGCGATTATAATCTTTGATAGATTTTTTTTATTATAATGGTACACCGCGCAACTATGCTTTTTCAGCCTAACATGCAGTTTCAATTAATTTTAGCATGTAGCCTTTAGCGTATGTAGTGCTAATGCTCCCATTAAAAACAGCTACATATTGAGCTGGTCACTAATGTTCTTTAAAATCTGTCTGAACTAAAAATGATGTTGTTTACGAAGGTAGACTATAGTTACAGACTATATTACAGCATGTAAATTGTCAAGAAATGATCTTGCACATTTTATTGTACATTATACAGTGTATATTGTACAGTGGAAGGTTCTTGTTACAACACGTGCAGTTAAGTATATGATAAGATATGATATGAACCAAACCCAGAATAAAACCAGAGTGAAAGCAGGGCCAATGACTGCCAGGACAAAACAACGGGCTCATATCTTTGGAGGGCCATTTAGAACAAATATGACAAGAGCATTATCAGAGTGAAAACCAACAGTAAGAGACAAAGGAAAGACAGTGGGAGTGATTAAGAGCGATTAGCCTCAATCCAAGCGTGGGCTAAGATTTGCTCCACAAACCCAGATAGAGTTTCTGATTGGACGGATTCCCAGCAGATTAATCTCCCGTTATACAACAGCGGCTCGGTCTGATTGGATAAGACTTCAAGGCAAACTGTTCCTGACAAGAGGACTCCAGGTGAAAGTGGGACCTCGCAGAGACAGAACAAGACAAGCCGCAAATGAAACCAGTCTGAAAAGTGCACAAGTGCCTCTATGATAGCCATTGTCAAGAGTAATACAAGAGCCATTAATACTGTTACTCATTTACAGCCTCACTGCTTGATTTGATGAGGCACTAGTTTAACCTAATTACCTTTCACATTACAGCCACTTTATACCAAATTACAATTAAATATTCTGATTAGCTTGCTTAGAATGAATGACATTTTAAGGCTTTAGTATTAAAAAGTTATGCACATAGTCTGTAAATGTCTGGGGGGTGAAGAGGCAGTTGCTGGAGTTTTTGGAGAAGAACATTGTCCCCTTCTTGTCTGATGTAGGATTTGTGGACAGTGGTGGTTTGTAGTGCTGAAATCTGCAAATAAACATAATAGTAATTTTCCAGATGTGTTAGCTGCAAACACCACAGGCACTAATCCAACCCCAAACCATCAGAGACACAGGCTTTCTACCGTGCACTGATAACAAGCTGGATGGTCCCTGTCCTCTGTACTCTGCAGGACACATTGTCCATGCTGTTCTATTGAGTGACTGATCATGAGTTTATGTGATATTTATGTCTTATGTCACTGACTGTTTAAAATGTAGATGGTGACTGGTGGCTTTGAATGCTAATAGAACGGTAAGGTGATTTATTTACATCTTTTTACACCTGAGGGGTCAGAAATCTTGACACTGCATTAAATTTAAAACTGAAAAGCAGTAGATTGAGTAGTTAAATATTGGTTTGGTTACAGAAAGACAAACAGGCTTGAAAACTCACCCTTAAAAACTTGGGGATGACTTTTGTTCAGGTTTTTTTTCTAAGCACAGCGTGTTCGCATTACTTGATATAAATGCGCTTTGACCGTCCTTTCCTACTGATCATTTTGAATATGGTAATCACTTGTCACTCAGTTGTTATCTGCTGAGCCACTGACATGTGTGCAGATGGATCTCTGCTGAATCTGATGGAGCAGGTGTTTTGTTGTGCATTGTGCTGAGGCAGTGTAACACTGACTGGAGCAGGTTAATCCTCTCATCTAAGGACATCTTGGATTTAACACAAAAGCCTCCTGTGTTTGGTTTGGAAAGTCCAGCCTCGAATTCATGTCGCAGTATGTCTCCAATATAGGAATACTTGAGAAATGCATGCAATACGTGACTGAATATTGAGATAATGATATGACCTGCCACATTTTAATTCCCACTGAGGCAGAGTTAACATTTTTCAGTAAGAAATATAATAACCACTTGGCTCTGAACTCACTTCACTTTCACAACTTCACATTCTGATTTGTATTGATGTTTTGTGCAGCCTACTCCACTCCCCTGACAGTGGCATTTTTAAAAGGTTGTAGAAAAATAATTTCTGTCTCTATTTCTAAGTCATATTTTGCACCTATTCTTACAAATGTAGTTATTGGACAATGACAATGAAAGAACAATCAATCAAATTCATATCACAATCAATTGTACGTTTATCTTGATTACAGTTAATGAACACATATTGTGCTGGCTGCATATGATTTACTATTTTGCAAATAAATGTATTTATTTTGTAATGAAGATGCAGTTTTAAATTATTGTAGTATATACAGACCAACACTGTGTATCAGTAGTAGTAGTAGTAGTAGTAGTAGTAGTAGTAGTAGTAGTAGTAGTAGTAGTAGTAGTAGTAGTAGTAGTGTGCAGGATTTTTATTATTTCCTTTTTCTGTATGTTTCATCAACTGCCCAGAGAGGACAAATTCCATGAATTTTTATGAATTCTAAATCAATTTTATCAGACCTATTTCTATTGGGTTTGTTCATAGAAAACAGCGTGTCCCTGCAGGGCTACCGTAGATGCTCTATATACGAGTGTCAGGTATAGAATTACAATTTACACTTTTGTCTCTAGATATCATTAAAACTGCTACACATCCCACCTTTAATTCATGGCTTCAATGTCAAAGAGAGCTTTTAAATGATACTTTTTATTATTTTTTAATGACTCATTTGTACTTAAGTGCCATCGTTATGGGGTTTGTCAGATCTGGCAGTTAGTAAGCTTCATTATTTCAGGATTGAAGAATAAAGAGTTTTGGGCTATTTTTCATATTTAGACCCTCTCATAGACATTTTAATTTTCTAGATTGACTCAAGATAAAAACAGAAGGTGCAAATTCTCTTACATATAGTCACTGTATTCTCTGCAGGTTACTGTATAACACCGAGATGAGCCGTAGAGGTTCTCCTGGCACGACGCTCTGCTCCTCATTAGAGCGAAGTGGGCCACGTTACATAAGTCTCCCTCACGTCTGTTATACGTTTAGCACAGCTCTGTCAGATCACAATGTTGAGCTCACCAGAAGCATGTGGCCAACGCTTTCATCTCCAGGGCCTGAACTGTATCACCAGAACGCTAATGGATCGATTTATGAAGACTTTAACAGAGTAAGAGGTCCCTGGTTTTTGTGAAGAACAAACCGGTGAGGCCTACATGTGTAACGTGAGACTCACCCCTAATGTCGCAGAAAAGTCCGATTGTAGATTGCACAATGAGTGGGAGGGGGTTATTTGATATTTTAAATGTGAGAATTAGGGGCTGTGGTTCCCATTTTGTCTTTAGCCTGAAGGGAAAACATTAGTCAGGTTTCTTCTAATGTATTTCATTTTCATTTTAAAGTATGGAAATAAGAGAATGGGAAATGGAAAGATGATTTGGATTTAGAGTGTTTTTTCAGCATGATTACCATTAAAAATGTCAAATGTAATAGACTCCATAATGAGAAAAGACTCTTTTACTGTTTGAAAACAACAGAAGCTACAAGAACCTTTTGGCAACAGCAGTTAAGCAGACCACACTACATTTTCAGTGGTCATAAGGGTAAAAAAGTATGAGCAAGATGGTTTTGGCAAGTAATAACTGACTAACTACATGTGCATGCTGTCATTGAGTGGGTAGAGAGCATTACCATTGCTCAGTGTTTAGCTTCTTTCATCTATGCAAGAATTTACACAAGCTAAAGGCTACACACAACTCACTGGATGATTAGGACTATGTTATGCTAGACACGGACTCACCGAACACCAAATAAAACAACATGGAAGTCCCAGGGATGGTTTCCAGACCTGTGCTTCCTCATCAAAGACTGTTCAACTGAGATCTCCCTGATGAAATATGTCTCTATTATTGACATAGACGTTATACAGAGGCATATAAGCTAAATTAACTCCCATATATTGTTCAACATACACAAAGGCTATAGCTTCTTAGCATTCTTGCGCTAATATTGACTGTTGAACACACATCTGACAAGTTTTTTAGTCAGCTGTTAAGTGTTTAGCGTTTTAACGTGTGTGCCAACATAAATCAAAGGAAAATACCTTTTGTTCCTGTGATGAGCAAGTACGGTTTTGATGATGTGACATTAAATCTCCAATATCCAGTTTTGTTTTTGTCGTCCCCGTCTCAGCCCCACCGCTCTTCCCCAACAGCAGTGTAGTAACCTTTCCTGCTTCTTTTATTTAAAAGCCAGACTACACTACGATATACTAATGCATTATATTAAATTGAAGGTTAGAGCTCACCTAAAACCTTTAGCTTTTGAGTTTACCATTGTAAACTGAAATTATACTGTAATTATCTCTGCCTCGTTAAACACTGCGTCGAAGCATTGCCAACATGATCTTTTTTGAGCTGTTTCTTTGTAAAATAAGAAATATTTTGCAACAGAATAACCCATTTCCTTGGTTTATTTCCTTGGTCCTTTGTTGTTGACTTCAGCGTCAAACAAGTGATTTGTGCTACGTTTTCAATAGCAAAAGTTAGCGCTCCTATATTCATGTTTTAACCAAATAAGAGATGTTACAAGATTAAGAACCTGCGCCTCATGCCTTGTCTTTTTTGAATACGACACAACTTGCCATGTTCAACTGTCCACACTAAAAGATTGACGAAGTTGATATGCACATGACCTGTTCAGATTAAGTTTCCACATAAAAATCACAATAGTGCAGCTAACGGGCCTAACTACACAGATCCCAAATTAAGCCAAGACTATTTCAGCCTTCTCTGAACATGTGATTCAAGTACAAAGACATTCAGCGGGACATGAATCGCCGGCCTATTGGACCACGACAAGAAACGGATGACTGTACATTTACTTGATACAGTGCAGCCTTTTATCGGAGAGGTGAATATAAAGTGGAGGCCTGGTTGTAGATGCCACGTCTGGCTGTGTTATTGTGTTTGTGTGCTTCCTGGCAACGGCGACACATGCAGTACAGCGGGCTCAGTGGTGACCTAGTTCACAAGCCAAGCCTTATCCCTAAAGGGCAAAGCCTCCCGCGCGAGTCCGGGACAATAAGAGCCTCACAGTCCGCTCCGTGTCTAATGTGACCAGCCGCGCAATGTGTCGCAGCGTGGGACTCACCGTGTATGAAGACCCGATGTGAACAACAGCACTGTGTTCATTTTGAAATGGCAGAACGTAGAATAAAAATCTCAAAACAATGTCTGTCCTCGTTACCGGCTTCTGATAATGAGACTAGAGTCCAATTAAAGTGATTAAGCTAATTGATTGGTTGGAATGACCTGGATTTGAAAGTTCAACAAAACAACGCATTGGTCTTATCGTAGGTGTGTTACTTATTTACTGGAATTACCTGGTTGTCATGGATACAGTATTTTTATTCCTCCAACAACAACCAAGAGAAAACTAGAACTATCATGGTTGTCATATGTCTCTGCTATAGCTTTAGATCCGTAAAGACATGATTAAAGTACATGCCGTGTGCTCATGGCCATGTGAACTTTGCAACAAAAGTTCTGAATTATTGTGGACATTGCATAAGCATCTCACGTTTGTAATCCAAGGCTGTTCCTTCAGTCTGGTCCATCACTACCCACAGAATGGAACTCCAACATCTCTATAATGCGAATGACTGCACTTATGAAAGGCTACAAATGTATTTTTATTGTAGAACGGTATTAAAAAATGAAAAGTATTTTGAAACTATTTCCGCCCTCATTAGTATTCTGTAACCACGGTCCTCAAAAAATCAGAGATTTTTTTTTTTTTTTTCAAGTTTGCAAATGATTATGAACACCTGCTCCAGAATTGTAAACTTGAGGAAGATTTGTGTGTCATCAACATGGAGAAAAGTAGTTGTGTAATTGGTTTACGTAGTGTACAGCCAAACCTACACACAATTTATTATATACTATACAAAATATCACATAATAGTTACCTGGATTTATTACAAAAGCTATTGATTAATGTTGGTATGAAATTTAACGCTTGTTTACTTCAGCTAAAGCTCTCTTTGAGAATTTATTAACATTCAGCTTTTAATTATAAATAATAAGGTAAGGTAATATTGAATCTGGCCTATCAGCAGTGTTAAATGCTGATAAATAGTTTTTCCAATAATTGAATCTGTCTTGGAACATGTTAGTCTTCCATCTTTATGAGTTGAATGCACACCAAAACGGGTTGAAATAAAAGTAGAAAAGGTCAAATAAAGTTGAAAAGTTAACTTTCTAACTTTCTAAACTCGGATCTTATGAACACAGCATAATGCTAGCAATACTGAGAACATGATTTGAAATGAGCTGGTTGTCATGGATACCACTTTTTCTCCCTCCATTAGAGAAAACAACCAGGTAAAGAACTCAGCGAATTTCTCAGCATTATATGACATAACCCATGAGATGTGTGCATGCTACATTAGTAAGTTCATGCTCTAGTGTGAACATTGACATATAAAGATCCCATGACTTTAATTTCCTCACAATTACTTTCTTGAAGAAGTAAATTTACTAGGGTTATTTGTCGGAATTAACTAATTACATCAGGACACATCTCTTGCACAGCAACAATGACACCAAATGTAACCAGTGAAGGAAAACCCTAAGATTGGTTTAGATTTAGTCCGCGAACTTATGTGCTATTTCATAAATGTCCGTACACCTATTTTTACGCTTTAGCTTCTACATGAAATACACTTAGTAAAGACAGGATTTTGAGCCAATTGATAATAGACAAACTTAAATGAATCACAGTACTCATCATGATCCTCTCAGCTGTAATTGACTCTATTGCTTTAGAACATTTACAGTTTCATATCGGCCCGACGTCAGCGTAAATGGGTTTGTAGGTTTCACAGGTGACATATGGTCCGATAGCGACAGGAAGCAGCAGGGGAAGTTCAGATGAATGAACCGACCTCATCCCTCTCAGCGCAGACCATCTGCTCTTCACTGTGTCCAATATACTTTTACTTTTTTTTAATCCACCCTAGGAAAAAAATGTAACTCTGTGTGTTGTTTTATATGGAAAATACATGAGGTCATTGACGTTTAATACATGGAGGTTAGGTTATTGGATGAAGTCATAAGCAGTGTCCATCCAAAAAAACAAGATATTGACACAGGATCATAAAACTGATCATAAAAACGTTGAAATTTTAGCGTCTGTATCACACGTTGACATAGAGGAATTTAAATGAAGCGACAAAACCACAGTCTGCAGCGTCAGGGATGTTAAATATTGAACAAAAAACGTCTGGATTAAGATTAGAAAAGGTTGCGCTGCAGTGTAACCGGAGACTGATGGAGATAAAGACTGTACAAAGTTATACATAATTACAGCTTAAATTAGAGTGGAGAAAGACTCTATCGTGCAGCTTGGGTTGAATTGAAAAGTTTGAAAAGTCACGGCAGGTAAATGAACAAGTGGAGAGTCAGAATGATGTGGAAAAAGAGAATACTGCTCAGAGGACCCCGGAAAGTTGGGGTCAGATGGAAATGAAATAAGATGGCGGCATTTCTTATGAGCCATGTTTCCAGAAAATGGTATGAAAAATTTAAATAACACCTCAGAAACATCTAATTAACAGAAGGACATTTAAAACGTGGGGTTAGTTTGGGCGAAAAGAGTTAGTGGCCTTAATACCTCTTGTTTGGACCTTTGTTGGATGTTATAGGTTTGTTTCCACCAGTGTGCTATAGTTCTGGTCAGTTTGACATACTCTTATAGGAAGTTTTATTATCTAAAAATTCATAAAATCAAGGCACTCTCTGTTAAGGTAAAATGCCTTTATTTTCTAGGGCTTGGTCACAATGAACACCTACAAACAATTTCCTCCAATACCTTTTTTAAATTTAACAGAGAGTGCCTTGGGTCTTTTGGTTGATTTCTGTACTTACTTAGATTTTTAAATTATATAACATTTCCCTTTATGTCTTTAAGCCCCTCCCCCTAAGCCCAGTCTGCTCTGATTGGTCAGCTGGCAGTTGTGATTTGAGACCTTAGCCTTCGTTATTGGTCTTTGTTTCCTCCTTGAGGCCCACTGTGTAACTTATCTACCTCACTGTGTAACAGGAAGTCATTCTGAACACCCAAGAAGCTGTTTCAGAAGCTCAGAGAAAACTGCACCTAATGTTTCAGAGCAAAGTGAATGAACCGCTCCATTTGTCTGACCTCTGACCTCAGTAATCATGGGAAATGGAGTCCCAGTGTGGCTGTAAAGATGCCCAGAGGAGTTGTTAGTGTTTTAAATGAAGTGGGATGTGAGGGAGGGGTTAGTGGCTAGCTGTTAGCTGCAGTGTGACTATCATGAGATGAGTGTGAAACTGGACCTAACCTAACTACTCTTAAGATACTTTTTCCTTCACTCCTTCCTTGTGGACTGATAATTAAAAAAGGAAGCTTTTCGTACATAATGCACAAAGTGACTAGATTATATGTCTTATTGAAGAAGTAGGGTTTGATAAGTTCCTTATTTAGTCTCAAAGTGTCAGCAGTAAGAAAAACATGTACATTTACTTCTTTGTCTCTGGGAATCTAGAAGAATGTAGAAGGTTGAGTGTTTGTAATAATTTTTTTCTTGGTTTTATTGATTTTCATGTTTCTATCTTCTTCTTTCTTCTTGTCCATCGTAACAACGTAAAAAGGCCACCAGACATTGCAGTGTAACACTAAACCTAATGACCCCTGACTAAAAATGCAACCCTGAGAAATTAATAAAAATATCAGGGCTGCTTATGCTTTTTTGCAATATGCTGAGCCAGTGCCCTGCTGCACATAACCAGAATATTTAAGTTAAATCCTTATTATCTACAGATTTACTAGTCTAAGGTTTTATATTTTATAATACACCATTACTCATATGCCATTCTGTAAAATTTGGGGTTTGACCTTCTGAGGATGCCGTAGTTTTTGGAGTTTAACCTGAAGCAGAGAGGATTAGTCAGGATAACTCCAGGTGGTGGCTGTATGTAAACCTTGTGTAATGATTAAAAAAAAGTCATAACACAATGTGTGCCATAAATTACAATGGCATTAAGATGAAAGTGTCAGGACTGTCAAGAAGAAGTCATTATAATGCCCTGTAATTTGTTTTGTTGACATTAGTCGTTAAAAAGTCTCAAATGAGTTTATCCTGTAAAAACTGAAGCATCAGACCAGCTCAGGGCAGAGACAGCTGCGTCCTGTCGATGAAAGGCTATAGTAAAAACAGATGTAACGTCTTGATGGAGGTGTCGTCAGGTCACTTCCTGCTGCCAGTTTAAGGAGGGAAACCGTCTGTGGAGGAAACACAGAAAAACATGGTATAAGTTTGAACAAGTGTAACTTCAAGGACAAATGGCCAGTTTAAAGTAAGTTAACTTTTTTCCTCACTGGCCACTGTTTTCAAAATTTACTAGTCACCAAGCATTTTTTTGTATGTGTTTTTTTTATTATTAAATCTATGACCTTCGCTTAAATGTTTAAATTATCATGACATCACATTCATACCACTATTAGCTGATAGATTTGAGCCCATGCAGTTTTTTTTTAGGACAAATGAATAAATAAAGATTCCTAGTAACCTTTTGCATGTGCTCATTGTAATCCATACAGTGAACAAAAAAAACCAGACAAAAGTGTCTACCTCAAGATAATTTACTATAGGTTTTAAATTATTAGGCAGTTATTACATTTTGAATACCATAGTGTCTGTAGCTTTAAGTGGGGCCGAGCTCACCCAACGGAACAGAAACCGTGCAATGAATGCTTATAGGAAAAAAAGAATGTTACATTGTGAGGTAGATAAGTAACACAATAGGCCTTTAAGGGGAGCATGAGGTTTAAAATAAAAGCAATAGTCTCAATCAGGTAGGCCTTAGTCACAGCTTTTTTAAGTGGGTCATGTGACCAATTGCTGCAAACTGGGCTTGGAGGGAGGTGCTTAAAGACAGACAATAAAACAAAATAATAAAAAAAAATGGACTGTTTATTGGTAGGATAGGTGACCTTTAAACACAAAGTTATTGTTTTTATTTTTAAAAGAAACTTTAACTGCAGTCCTCAGGAGTTATATGTGGTTTTCTGTGAGTTTTCATTCTTCAGTCGTCTGGGATCTGCCCTCATTGTGACTCTAACCAGAGAAAACAAAATGACAGGAATCCAACAGTTGAAGACAAACGCCAAAGAACAAGTCAGCTTTTGGCTCACTTTTGAGGCTGTTTTTAATTTACCCTCGGCTGCACACCCCACAATGCGCTGTGTTTGTGAGAGGGAAAAGGGGAGGGCCAGGGTTCTGTTTTTGGAAACTGAATGTGGATAAAGTATGTGAGTGTGCTTTTACTCACTCTGCATCTGTTTGGTTGAGGTTGGGATTGTGACAGATGCCTTACTTGAGGAACTTTTACGATTTTGTACAAACCACCAGATACGTGGAATGAAAATGCTGGAGGAGTTGTGTAGCTCTGAATGGGAGGCTGGCTGCTGGGATTGTCTCTCTCCGAGCGATGTAACTCTATCTCCGTCCATTGAGGCTCAGTGCTTCTGAATCCAACTGAGCCGTAGTCAAACATGCCTTTATTGTGAAAGAACAGATTGATGCAGGACACAAAATGGGAGCTAAATAGGACGAGACGCTGAATAAGGTTCACGCTTCAGGTTTCACAATAGTACAAGAGTGAATAGATCCACTGGTGCAACATGAAAAGGGTTTGGAAGACTTTTTGTCATCAGTTTGAAAACATGATAGTGCTGTAGGTCCTAAATATCCAGTGTAGTGTAGTTTTTCTTAACGTTGAATCCCTTGATTAATAATCACTTCTGGCACTGAAAAATACTGAAAAAATGTGTGTTCCATTAAGAGTCCATTTAAATGTCTTGAAACTGAAAATGCCATTGAATTTTGAAAAAAAAAAATCTGTTTTGATTCACTCAACTGTTGTAAATGTTGAAGTTTGTATGCCAGGCCACTAGGGGAGCTGTGAACCCCACTGCTGCTAACACTGTAGTGGTTACACTCAAGAAGAAGTAATGTCTGAGGTTTCTCTATTAGTGTCATTAATGGCTACTAATGAATAGAAAGGATGTGGCTTTGGTGGATTATTTGGCCAGACCAGACCAGGACCAGACCAGGACCAGACCAGGACCAGACCAGGACCAGACCAGGACTATGGGTGAATTACTGCTGTTGGAGATGTTGAATACATGCACACTCTGCGCTGTTGTGTTCACTGTTGGCTCTTGTTTCTGATGATGATTTTTAGTGTCATACAGAAGTCTCCTCAAAACAGACCATTACATTTTACTGATGTGCGTAATTTCTCTGAATTGTTCTGTTTGTGATCCTTGTTAAACTCAGCGCTCAGTGGAGAATATGGTGCTTGTTGTAAGTCTGTTTTCGGGATGTGTAGTTTTTATTAAGCCAATGTGCATCAACATAACTTCCCCTTTTTGCTGAGGTTAGAGGAGTCGGATTTATCAAAGCCTCCTAACTTCTTACTGTTGACTTCATTATGTGGTTTACAAAGGTTAAGGAAAAAGAGTAAGGAACAGGAATCATTGTGAGGTATTTAGATTATTATTATTATTATTATTATCATTATTAGACCTGCATCCCGGGTCATTATGGCTGCCGTTGATTTTCATAAAGAGTTGCTCATTGGTTCAAATGGTGTGGCTTCTGGATTCATAGAGCAGGCTTTTGCGAATGCTGTCTCATGTTTTAGCAGCCGTCATGTTCCATAATTTTTACAATTTACAGATTGCCGCTGCTTTGTTTAATAAAGTTTCATTAAATAAATGCACTTGCCAATTGGGGCATTTTTAGGACATGAAAACACAGTTGGGATGTTTGCCTCCTGTATGACTCCTAAAGTTGGAAATAAGCAGTTGTCTGGAAAATGACAGTTGATCAGATTCAATTCACTAGTTGGCTCTAGAAATAAAAAATACACTTTTATAAATGACATATTGTAATGACAGAGAGACATTTGTTGCTTTTGAAGAAACAGAAGAGCAGTGCAGTGTTTTGGTATGGGCTAAATGACGTCACCAACAGTTGGACAGTGTTATGTGTGGGGGTCTGGGGGGCGAGTGGTGGGAGAATAGCTGTCTTTGTGTTTCATCGACAACAGGAGGGGTCTCCATGACGACCATCAACAGACTTTGAAGCTCATCCTGAAGCAGAGGAACAGGCGTCTCCTGTTTGACTCACTGACAGCTTTACTCTCTCAGTCTGATCACAAAACACACTTCCTGTCCTTATATATATATATATATATATATATATATATATATATATATATATATATATATATATATATATATATATATATATATATATATATATATGTGAGGAGCAGACCTGATGCATTCCTTCAGCTTTAGGCTGTGGATGTGTCGCACAAGAAGAAATGCAGTCTCACTGTCAATGTTTATAGAATTGACTGTGCATTTGTTTGGTTTTAATACTGAAGCTAAAAGCACATTACACTGGAGTGTCACAGCACAGGTCGCTTCAGTATTGCACACTTTCAGAGTGTCCCAGATAACTGCACCTTGTGAATTTTAGAATGTTAGATTGAGTCAGTGACTTATGGTTTTTGATTTGTAAAAGCATTGCAATTGCAGTCGACATTTAATTGCACAAGCAGAACTTTTATTATTAAACAGTAAGTTCTTATCAGTGTATACAGCTATAGCTCCAGTGTCTCACACTACTATGTTTTTTACGCCACTCTTTGTGCTGTCTCTACTATTTTCAAGGTTCCCATCAAGTCATTTGTAAATCTCATATAGAAATACACCTAACCCCTAATGCTGTTTTTTTGCACCAAATGCTGTACCAACTGTTCAAGACCATGTACCATTTTTATCTGTTTAGTTCAGACTCTGGTGCAGGTACCACTTTTGGTGCTCTTGTTCTTTGTGGTGATAGATATTTTTATATAACATATATTTACAAAATGTAGGACTGTTCATTTTGCCATAGCTTTTCTACATTATTTTAACTATACCACTAACAGTTTGCACCCTTAAAAAGCTAAGGGATTCATAATGTGATTTCAAAAGTAAGCTAGAACATATATAACATGTAAAAGTCACAATATTCATACATGTAAAACTTTAATAGGCCTATAATTCAGTATTTTATTGGCATAAAGGCAGTACTTGGAGAAACAAATCTTTTTTGAGGTGGTACTTGTTGTGAAAGGTTTGGGAACCGCTGGTTTAGTTAATAGACTGGTTTAAGTCCAGTTAGGTCTGTGTATGCTTCATATGTTTGTAAAGTGCACTGTTATTACAATGCATGGAAAAAAAGATTCCTGCTGCAAAATGAAAATCCACTCAAATATTGTAGTATTACATTACACTTTGCATGTCAACAGATTTGACCAATCCGATTGTAGGGAACTTTGCACTATGCAGCATGTTCAGGAACTGTGCACTACTGACACAGTTTGTAATTATATGCACATCGCCAGCTGCTTGGGCCAGTGTCTGTAGCATATTGAAAAATGAAGTCATTCCTGCACACTTACTCCACAGACTGCATTTTATTGGACATGGATCTTCCTGAGGTCAAGATCTTGATCCATGTAGGACCCAAACATCAATAAAATGCAGTCTTTGGATTTAGTGTGCAGGCATTACTTCATTTTTCTATACACTTCTGACACATTTCACTGACTGGTGTGAGTCCTCCTTTTTAAAAATACATGTTTTTAAGACAAAGGAGATGATCATTGATTTTAGAAAAGACAGCACAGTCTCCTCGCCTGTGGTCATCTCTGGTGAGGATGTGGAGATTGTGAACAAGTATAAATACCTGGGAACAATCCTTGTTCGTCGTTTGAAGCTCAGGTAGACTCGTTGTGCAAAAAGGCTCATCAGCGAATGTATTTTTATCGGAAGCGCCGGGGTTTTAATATGGACTCTAATTTTATGAACATGTTTTATTCTTTTTTATTGAGTCTTTAATCACTTTTAACTTTACCTGCTGGTTTGGTCTTTTAAATATAAGAACAGAAATAAATTATTGAGGATTGTCAAGGAGTGCAGAAAAATTGCAGGCACAGCCCTAAATAACCTCGCTGACCTACACCACCTTAGGTCAGTGAAAAAGGCCAGACTGATCCTGACAGATCCAGTGAACCCATTGCACCATGAGTTCACGTTGCTCTCTTCAGGACGTAGATACCTGCTGCCGAGATGCAGGACAAACAGACTGAGAGACTCATTTGTCCCTGCGGCGATTTGTTTTTTAAATGATCTGCTGTGATTTTATGTGTATTGTCCAAATTACCCTTAGAGGATAATAAAGATCCTCGAACCTTGAACCATACTTTTTGCACTAGGGACACTATACAATACTGATTGATCGCAATGTTTTTTGTGCATTGGTGAGTAGATATATCTATGAATGCGCTGGGACACATCACCAGTTATTTTTCCTGAGGTCATTGAGTGTTTTAGGTCTCACAACATCAGACCCCCACGCTCAGCCGGGGTTGGTCAGCCCCCGACTTGTGTCCCAGCTGCATTTGCACACTTTTCAGACCTTTTAATCCAAATCCACCCAGAGGCCCTCTTCAGTCTCTGTGGTAGTCTGGATGGCTCTCCTCTTTGCATCTCCTGTGATGTTGAGCAGTGTAAGTCTTGCACTGTAGACTCTATTTGCACTACTCTTACTTTTAACTGTATGCCACACTTTACACTGTCCAATGTGAATAGTTTATGTATATAGTCCAACTCTTTATTGCTATAAATTCCTCCCAGAAGATTTATAGTTCAATTTTGGGGAAACTTAAATGCTTTTAAATGAGTATCACTTCTAAAACATTAGACAAACATTACAAGATTTAAATCTGATGGACATCTCAATGACTCCTAGAAGCTATTGTGGTATATTTATGTCCAAGGACTTCTGCTGAACTGCGGAAAGTACTTTATAAAAATAGCTGTGGCCAAATAAACAAAGCTCTCTGCCTATAACCACTTAGTGTGACACAATGAGAGCAGCGGTCACATATTTAGGTTAGAGACTTAGTACAGTATGAAGAGGAGTTAATTCAATATAAACAGGACACAACAGAGCTTTTCACAGCAGTCGGCCTCCAACGAACACATTGAACATAAATCAGTGCACAGAAGTTCAACACTGGCCCAGATGCATTAGAGAAACATAATGGCACCCTGTGAATGGGGTTAGCAGGCGCCACCTTTATCAAAGAAAATGAAAATATCGATATTTTTGCTGCATTTTTGCTGACATGGTGGAGTTTTTGTGGATTTTTTTTAAACATTTGGTTAAGTTTAGAGAAAAGTGTAGGGCTTGGTAATATAAATCAAAACACAATATGCAAAATATATCCTGATAGTTTTCCTTTTCATAAAGTTTTATTTTAAAAAACTTCATACAGGTTCTTGAACAGACAGCAGCTAGATTAAAAAAAAGGTCTAAAAACACAATAAACTGCATTGTATTGTATCCTCAATACAAAAAAAAATAAATAAATACAAAGGAAGTAAAAAAAAATCTACACGTAATAAATGTCACCTCATTGATAACCTTATTAAAGTGGTCTGTAAAAGAGTGTCATTTGCAAAATACATCTCCATTTCCCACATTTAATTTTTTTGCAACATAACCTAACCTATCTTTTTTCTCATATAATATTTAGGTATTTTTTATATGTCAACCCAGTTCTGTAAAGTTGTATGTTAAGGTTCAAATTTTACAGTATTTTTGTATATCAAGCAAAACTTAACCAACTAAACATAACAAACTAAAACATGATGCTCATTTTTGATTATTACAATGTTTTTAACCTTTAATGTGTAAAATTTCACATCAACACCACTAAAGAGCACCTTCAAAGACCTTTACATGTTTTGTGCAATACAGTACAACAGCTACTTAACCATAAAACATTACATACAGTCTAATTAAGACTCAGCTTTAATCCAAACTCCTGTGTTTCCTTTGATAAAGTTCAGCTCCAGGTGAAGTCTGAGGCTGGTATGAACTGTTGTTGGCTGCGGGTCACTGCTGTGAAACTTGAACCTTCTCTTCAGCAGTGCCCCGTGTGTGATCAGCTGTCGGAGCCGGCTGATTCTCACGACCCGCAGACGCTGGATTTAGACCTTCAAACCCCACTGAAGTAAAAATACTCAGACTGGAGCCTCATTTACACGAGAAACCCCGCAATACGCCACTTTAGAGACTCACAGACCAAATGTAAAGAATGTTAGTGTCTCTGAAATGACACCTTTAATCTACCTTGTCTTGTTTTAGCTTGAGTTTAATGAAGACTCTTGGGTATTGATCTCTATTTGACTTGCATTTGACCTCTGACCTAGTACCACAGACAGTTTTTCCACTGAACACATAATGCCAACACACTCCCCTAGGAATAATGACTTTATTTTGTCATTTTGACTGGACGACAGTGACTAATGGAGATCTTTGTTAATTTTGCTCTTGAATCAGCATCAAGAACAGGTCAGTTTTTACACTTAACAGACATGGGCCTGATTTACTAGGTTTGCTTGTACTAAACCACGTGCAAACTGTGTATAGCATGTGCAAAAACACAAAATAATTTACAAAACACAAGCACAGGAAGGTCCAACGACTGCGGGAGCTAAAACTGCGTCAAAATTTTGGAAGTGCAAAAAACGGTGTAATCCATTTGCACAGGTAAGACTGCTGTTGTTTGTGCAAAGAAGATGCATAGAAAATATAAAATCATCTTTCAAAAAGGGTGAAGAAGACTGTCAAGCACGACTCATTTCTACTGGAGTGGTACAGTACAAGTCATCTTAGCATGGCTTAGTTTGAAAATATAGCTATGTAAAGAGTCAAGTCACACAAGTGCCACAATAGTTTCTAAATGAGATTTTTAGACAATTGGATGAAGAATGGAGAAGATCATTGTGTATAGCATAATGAGAGGCTGGAGGTATAGCTTTATCCTGCTGCAGTAAACATTAGTCTGGTTTATTCTCAGCTTCCTGAACATTATATTCATACAGCTGCTTTTCCTACATTTTCAGGCCTCACTTTTTGTGTGTTTAGCACAATGTAGTCAATAAATCAGTGTTTCCCACAGCACTGTTTAGTTACGGTGGCCACCTTGACAATAAGCCCTCACCATCCTGACTTAAGTAGAGACAAAAAGTCTATGTTATATCAGTCTTTGTAATGATTAAACCATTTTATCTTGTATTGTAGCAAGGTTTTTAAGGAATTTGGAGCAAATATATGAAGTGAATGAATGATAGGAATCTGTATGTAAAGAATCTGAACCTTAAATTCATAAAATTAAAAAATGCTTTTCTTTTTACTTTCACTGTTTAGCTCCACCTTTTTGAAAGTCGTCCACACACTTGGGACCAGATGCCAAAGCTATGTAGTGTAATAAGGTACTCTATTTGGCTATTTGGCACTTAATAACCCTTTTGGTAATGGAAACTTACCTGCACTGACCCCTACCACTCCAGGAGGAAACGAATCTGCTGTAAATCTCATGCAGCAGGGCTAGAATAATAATAGTGCAGTGGTCTACTTTTATATAAACTTTGTACCAACCAGTCAGAATCAAACTTTAACAAGACACATCAATTCAAAGCTCTGTGAGGCCAGACAACTTCTGCACAAGTGATAAAGAGACAGGCCGCCCAGTGTTTCTGTGTGTCCTGTGTTTTAGCTGAAGTGTGGAGCTCTTTAACCTCATAATAAGGTTTGTTAGGCCCTGATTGAATTGGAGCATTAGGAGCGATTGTGCAGTCGTTTGGATGAAAGCCAGGTTTGTGTGCAGTTGTTACCAGAATGCCCTCGTTCAGGCTGTTAGTCCGTCTCGCTACAAATCCACTTTCTGAAACCCGGCCAGACTCGGGACGAACAACGCTTTGTGTGAGGCTTGGGGAGGAAGCGGTTTGCAGTTGTTTAACGGTGTACACTGGGGAAAAGAGATTGAGAATCAGAGATTACCATTCAGTTGTTTTGTTTTTGTTCCTTTATGACCATAGATACTACCATAGAATAACGGTGGAATCCTTTAAATAAACTCACAATAGTCTGAAGTTTGAAAAAAATGAATGAGTTCTAGAAACATGGAAAGTCCAAAGTTAGACGTAGCTTGAGGCAATGTAGCTAGTGATGCTAACAACCATTAAAACCGCAGTAAACGTCATAAAGCATCATTGTATGACTTTGACTAACCATAAGCACAATATAGTAATAGTAGAGGCTGGGACTATTTGCATATTTTCTGCGTTTTTAAAGTGAGCTGTTAATCACACTATACAGAGATAAATAGGCAGACATCCAGAAAATGTCTACTCACTTTTAGTTTGTCTTATAATTCTGTGTGGCTCTTTTGAATTACCGAGTGTATGAATTCTGCTATAGAAATGAAATGACTTAGTCTATTTTGATGATTAAAAGTCAGCCTGGCCACACATTTAATTTCAGAGCAAAGTAAAATGGGTCTGGAACTTCTCCCATTCCAATCTATTTCCACAGATATAACTGTATATCTTGAGCTTGGCTTTACACAGTGCTTTGTTTCTCTGATTGTTTGTATGTTTGTGGGTCAGAGGCAGTTTATTCTGTGTACGCTGGTAGCATCCCTGAATGTGTGTCTATCCAATTGCATTCAGAGGTAGTTTAATCTGTGTCTGTTTGTTTCACCTCTTGGAAATCTAACTCAAATCGACAGGGATCATACTAATTTTTGTCTAGAATAGAAAAATAATGACCTAAAAAATGGCGCTAAACACCGGACTCTTGACTGGGCAGTATCAAATCTTTACTCTCATAGTATCCTGTGTGTTTCAAAGGTGCAACTATTTGGGGGGTTTGACCAATCAAACAAACACTCCATTTTTACTGATACACAGCGTCTTCTCTTTTAACTAAAATCTGCTTAACAACATAATGTGGCCTGATTGGTCTTGATTGAATCTGATCATTAGGGGTCATTTTCCAGTCGTCCTGATGAATACTGGGGCAGATTGTCATCTCTAACAACAGCTAATCAAGATGCATTATTACAAAACAGAAATGGAAACAGCTTAACCGGAACCAAAAAAGAACTACAAGTCAGCAGTGAATGAATGAGTCAAGCGGAAACATAGGCTCGGAAGAGTTTATATTGTCTGGAAGTGGACGAGGTCAGAAGTTCATTGTCCAACCCTCTCCATCCTTGAAATCCCAGTGTTATTTCGTAGAGTTCTGCGTAAAAGCAGTGGCAGTTTGCCCAAAAACACTGATATAAATCTGGGCTCCAGAAGAACAATGGGCTTCATTAAAAATTAAAGTGTTATGAATCCTATAATATCTGCTGCCGTCCTTCATGTCGCCAGAAATAATGAATGGGAGTCTGGAGGCTTTTACATTTAGCTTCTCTGCTCATTGGTGTATTAAACATAGTCGTAAAACTGATTGCTCGGTTCATGAGTTATAGGGACGTATTCAGTCAGAAAGAGGTTACAAAGGCATGTAGCGTTTACTTATGACTGGATTTGACAAATAATGAGGTCTAAAGAGCTTTCCAGTGGGGTTTGAGGACGATATGATTAAATTAAGGAAAACATGTCAGGTTGTATAAAGTTGTGTATTTTAAAAATTAGATAACAAAAGCCTATTAGAAGAGAGGACATGTCAAAATGTATTAAAATGCAATGAAATGTGGTATGTCACTGTTTTGAGTCACATGGGACTTTACTACGTATGAGTCTGATGACTTTGCAGTGGTTCAGGATTTCAAACTGAAATATAACATATAAAATACAGTTCATATTTATTCCTTTGTCCATGATGTTGTGTAATGTACGATTGGATGGATTTTTAGAACAGACAATTACATTTGAAAACAGGAAGCACCATTTCCCATCAAGAGATTTCCATAAAAGTTCATTCATTAGTAACTTTGTAAGACGTTCACAATACTATCATCAAATATGGCTCATACTAAGTATCTGTCCCACCAACATGGATGCATTGGAGGCTTATAGTTATTCACACACATAACAAGAGCTGCATGGAATGAGAAAAACATGTGATACCTATTTTAAATGCTCTTTGACATAGTGAAAGGCTCTGGACTAACATCCACTCATTAAAGCAGGGGCCTAACCAAGACTATACCAGAATAAAACAGGTCTAAACTTGGACTAAATGTAGGAATGAAACAGCATAACCAGGACTTTTTAATTTAGATGCACAGCAGTTTGATTTAAGGCTTTGAGGCAAAAAGTTAAATTTGTGATATATTGTGCAGCCCTACATATAACCACACAGAAAAAAATAAATAAATAAATTAGGTTTGGATGAAAATAAGCATTGTCTGTTTACCACTTGCTTATGAAAATCAACAGAATCATAAAAAACAGCAGTGAATATATATATATTACATTGTTATAAATTGAATATTTACCTCTTTTGGTGGCCTGGGGTTGAGAAATGTGCTCCATTCTAGTTAAGTTTCAACTCTTAATTATGCACATTTATTATGCACAACTTCCAAAAATTCCTAATCATGAGTGAGTGTAACATAAGTCCACATGTGAAGACCCACTCAAGTCTAATCTCATTAATAATACGTGTCAACTGTCAAACTGTGGCTATAAATAACCTGTCACGTCTTTGAGCGGGACTTAACCAGTCGATCGGTCCAAGTGAGGCCAGGCCTGGTTCAACACAGGTGATTACACACAGATGTATTTATAGAAGTGTGAGTGTGACACTGGGATATATAAGGCATCCTACTTCTCTATAGCACTTTACATTCAACTCTGTGTCTCTATCTTGGGTTCATATGAAGAGATTTTGACATTAGCTCGTGAGGTGTTTTTCCAAGACGCTCCAGCAAAGATAACACTGGCTGCAGAGTTGAATTCAATTGTACCTTATGCCCACAATAGTTATATATCAGGTGTCATTTTAACATAATTTGTCTAAAATTAAACAGTGTCCATCAATTTTTTGAGTTTTAGCTTGAAGCCCTTGATACACAATATCGCGATAATCTGTCATGAGAAGGAAATCATTCTAAAATTACTTACTGGTGACAAGAAATCAACTAAATGTAAAATTATAAAACATATTAATATCAATTCTTCTTCGAGTTTTTGTGTTTAGAGGGACAGGACACGTTACAATAAATGCTGCAATGTAAAATTAGGACTAGCACGATATTGAAACCCTCTTGAGGCTGGTTGAATAAATGCTTAAATTAGATTTTTTTTTTTTGTGTGTGTCTAAAATAGCCACATTACAAAATTGAATGTAAATACTTTACTTCTTCTGGTGCTAGTGCTGCTGCTAGCGCACAGAGCAGCTTGAATAAATGGTTAATGGTGTTAATTGCAGACGCTAAACATGACTAAAAATCACAAGGGAAAGTAATTTTTCAATCAGCAGTTTGATGCATAATGTTAATTTATGCAAATTAGCCATGTGCTGTGATTCAACTGAGAGCTTTTTTCATCTTTTAACGAGACCTTATGTGTTGTGTATATTACATTTCACTCCATTTTTGCTGAGAGAGCAGACTGAAGCCAGATTACTGTAAATATACAAATAATGGATTCTAGAGTAAAAGGTTTATAACAAACTGCCTCATTTTTACAACAACAGAGTAACACATGGCATGCTATAAGTGTTGACATTGTTTTATTGTGGACATTGAACAAGGGAAAAAAAACATCATTAATGTGTGATATCGCCCAGCTCCAACTTCTCTTATATCACTTGTGATTTTATGGACCCATCACAGGCTGACTCTCACAGCTGGTGCACTCACGGGACAGGCCTTATGACTCTGGGATGGTTCTGTCGTTTCGCTCCTGGCTTTCCTCATGTCGCCGGCTCGGTTTTAAACATGTGACTCATTCTCTCAAAGCCCTGTTCTCCCACAAACCCGGCGGGCAACTCGTTTCGCGGCCAAGATGTGACTCAGTGAGGCTCAAAACACGATAAAACACCGAGCAAAACAAGGCCCCATTCAGCCACAATCCACTTCGGACACAACGTGAGCTAATGGTCTTTGAATAGAAGTGTCTTGTGATGGAAGAGGCATGAGGAGTTTCCCACTGAGGCAGAGTTAGAGCCTTTGTGAGTGGACTGGTCTAAAGTTTAGTTGAGCAGCACTTGAGACTGTTCTTGGATGTCAGTCTAAAGCCAATCTTTTAAAATCTGAGTTTTCGGATTGAAGACATTGTCACTTGGTGGTCTCTGACAATGAGGATCAAAACACACCAAAATGATGTTAGTGAGAACTTACTTAAGGCTTAATGCAACTCAATATTTAAAATAATGGTTGTTTTGTTTGTTTAAGTGATGATTTTTTTTATTAAGGGAAAAAAAACTATCCAAACCCAAGCCCTATGGAAAAAATGTAATTGCCCCCTTTGTTAAATAATGAATTAACTGTGATTAATCACTTTTTTTTTTGGAAAGCTGAGTTCAATTTCACAAGCCACACCCAGGCCTGATTACTGCCAGACCTCACTTAAATCACTTTTTCATGGCACTTTATGTGAAGGCTATAGCCTCCATATGACCAATGTTAAATTGTTGCTTGAGGAAGATGCCCAGGTGGAAGTTTTTAGAGTGGCTAGACTATTTTTTCTCATGGATTCAGAGTCTTGTTGGTCTTGGTTGGCGTGCTCCTGAATACAACACTGCTCCTGTCTCCTCCGTGGCTTCTTTTCAGTTGAGCATTACTTCATTTGGAACACCACAGATTGTCTCCGTTCACGCCTCGTCTCTCAGCGTTGTGCCATGTGTCGCCGCGGAGACCAACAGTTGTCCGCTGGCACCGGGGCAGTATTTGTTTGGCTGTGTTTCCATCAGCTGATTCATAAATATACACACTCGACATACTGCGAGGATTACTGTGAGAAGGGTTGGTACGGAACAGTTTTGTGTTGGGACAATTACCTCTTGTGTTACATTTGAAATAACACAAGAATAAAAAAACAAAGTGTTTTCCTTCAGTGGACACAAAAAGGCAAAAAGAATTAGTGCTACTTGTATTCAGTTTTTTATTAGGGTCTGGTCTTCAAGTAAAAAATTTGCAAAGATGGCGCAACTTGCTAAGAGTGCATTTTGGCAACAAAAGCGGCAATACATTTTTAAGGTACGAGAGGTCGGCACGTGGTAATACATTTTTGTGGCAATTCATTTTTGTGCGGCTTTGGTTGGTATTTCTGCCTAACAGCAAGAAGGGCAGGGCCTTTCTGTGTGGAGTTTGCATTTTCTCCCTCGTGTCTGTGTACGTTTCTTCCGGGTGCCCTAGTTGTCGTTTTCACCAAAGACACTATCCTACTGAGATTTGTAATGTCAGTGGGTCTTTCCTGGATAAGTGAAGGTAAAAATAAATAAATAAATAAAAAAGGGTACTATCAACCAAAAACAGCAAATTTTGCATGAACAAGGTGGCAACTGACTATGTGTGCGTGCTGTCAGTGAGTGGGTAGAGCAAGTTAGCGAGTGACTCCAGCATTTATAACACCAGCTTCAAGTCAGTGGATATCTAGGACATTGTTATACTAAACCTACACAGAACACTTAATTACATCACATGAAAGGCCCAGAATCATACACAGGTTGTTGTAGGACCTATGCGTTCTCCCAAAAAAATAAAAATTTCTCAAAATCTAGATAGTTTAGATGGTTCATGACACACTGACACATAACATTCAGCCGGACCGAGGACACATCGCGAGAGATTAGTGATTGAGGCTTTACCACACTATGTATATAATAAAGAAAATAGGCCAATACACTGGACCTTAACAGAGTCGTATTTGTACTAAATGCACTAAAAATATCCCATCATTTCAGAAGACATGTTCTTTCTTCCAAACTTGCAGTCTTAAATGTCTCTACTTGTAAACAAACATGGCGGACGCAACATCCAAGGGTTGCACAGAGAGGAATCTGCGCCCTCTGCTGGTTAAAAGTTACCCAGGGCTGCTTTAAACTGAGATCTCCATGGCAATATTAGCGTACAGATTGTGCAGCTACAAAACCTACATTACGGTAAATATGCATGACACCATTATGGGCACGGACATTATACAAAAGCACATGAAGTAAAGTATCACACACATTGAGGGCTATAAAGAAATGATTAAAAAAAAGTGAAGTCCACCCGTAGAATATTAACTCCCTTCAATCCAGCAATCAATATCAACTTGTGAACTTTAAGTCAAGTGTGATAATTAAAAAATTGAAATAAATAGAAAAATCTTGGACGAAATTGTTTACATGTTGAGATAAGTCTGGGCTGAGAGGCTTTGAGACACTTTCTGCAAGTTTTTAAGAGAAATATTTTTAAAAATCAGGTAAACCTTTTGTATTAGATCTCGAAACCTGCCTTTGTACTTCTTACTACTGGATACATTTCAGGATGCTGATGTATTGCTGATGTCCACATAGCAAATGCATGCTAACTAATCTCACGCATGTATTTTTAGTAGAAGAATGAGTGCTTGGTCCCAGATGGTTACCAAAGCAAACAGCGCCTTTGATTCTGTGCCATTTTAATCAACATCAATCCCACTGAATCAAAGAAACATTCATTAAACATCTCCACTTCATGTTGTCGGGTAAATAATCACTGCGGCGTGACCGTTGAGCAAATGTGTAGTTAATAGGTGCGTTTGTTGGCTTGTTGGTTATTTAAGATAACATGCACTGCTCCTAACCCCGAAGCTGGTGTTGGTTTTCCTTTTGGCCCGTGGGACGTCCTGGTATCAGTGGATCATAATTAACTGTGGGCTAATCCTCTCCCCGGTGGCCTCTGTTTGCGACCCATAGCACGGATACTTTAGTCCAAAAATTGTGTGTTTAATTAGTGCTACCGAGAGCGAGGCTTGGAGGGAGTTTCGGTTCCAATAAAATCTCATTGGAGAGGGATTATTGTAGCGATACTTCTACAAGGAAAGATTTACATGGGTCTGTTGGTGTGTTTAAGGTTTTCTCTGCTTCAATGACATGCTTGTTGTTCAAATTAAAAGTCGTCAAAGTCCCCAACTTGAGTCAGATGAAGCAGATTTCTCCTTATGATTGTAATCATCTTACGAAATGGCTTTATTGTTGTTCAGTTCATGTTACATTGTGAGGCTGATAAATAATCCACCAGGGCTTTAAGTAGAAGAGAGGCTGAGGTCTCATTAAGGCAGTTAAATATCAGGAAAAATCATTCAGAAATAATTTATTCTACAGGGACAAATCTAGATTAATTATAAGAACTTTTTGACATTAATTGCCAGAGCATCGAGTTGTTCTCTGACAGCAGACAGGGGATGGTCCATGTTAGGTAGTATAGCATCCATTCTCCTATCAGTGGCAATCATACATCACAAAATCTAAATCACATAAAAGTAATTTGATTTTAAATTAAAAGGACTCATCATTCTTACTTTTAGATCTCTCTTTCAAAACATTGTTTTCTTTGAACAAAACAGCACAAGTGCTAACTTACTGATGCCAAATTTAAAATAAAAATATCCTTTATTCAAAAATGTATCCAAGTAAATGTATTCTCTTAATGCTTTAAATATTGGAGCACAAAGATTGACCAATGTAATTTTAGTTTAAATGTATTTGATTGTATTATATTATCTATATTTTATTGAAGGATGGAACGGGAGATTGACAGAAGAATCCATGTACCAGGGAGTTGAGCTGCAAGGTGAAGCTCTTGATTTAACAGTTGATCTATGTTCCTACAATCATCTATGGTTACAAGCAGTGCGTCATGAGTGAAAGGACAAAATGCTGGATACAGGCAGCCAAAATAAGCTTTCTCCACAGGGTGGGTGGGTGCTCCCTTCGATACCAGGTGAGGGGTTCGATCATTGAAAGGAGCCAGGTTATGTGGGTTGGGCATTTGTTTTGGATGTCTTCTGGAATCCTTCCAGGGGAGGTGTTCTAGGCAGGTCCTACCAGGAGGTAGTACACGCTGGAGGGACTCTTGGCTGGTCCCAAAAGACCTCGGTTTCCCCCGGAGGAGCTAGAGGAAGTGTCTGGGTGTCTGTTTAGACTGCTGTCCCGGACCTAGCCCCGGATAAACAGAAGATGGATAGATCAATGGATGAATGAATACTGTATTATCAAAAGCGGTACAAAACATCACAGATAACTGTACTTTAAACCTCTTTGGTGTAGTGCTCAGTTCTGCAGCTCTGTTTATTGGACATGAGAGAATTCTCAATTTAAAATCAATCATCAAAATAAACACACTGTTTCCTATTTAATGAAGCTTGTCTTGTCCTTGAGATGAACAGTATTATTAACAGCTGTTTCCCATTTTATTAGTATCTCATGAGCATTGTTTTGTGAATTAAAAACATTGCATTCACTGAATCATATATTGTAAGTCCCTTAGATTTAGGAAACTTGTATTGTAGCAGTAAAACGTTCCACCAGCCTCTTATGTCAAAAGGACTTAGAGGCCATAGATCTATATTATAAGAGTTTGCTTCACATTCAAATGTCACTGTTTATGTAGCTGACTTTCTCTTGTACACACAGCAGTGGAAGCACAAGTTCCTTTACACAAACCAAACCATGCTGCACTGACTTGACTTTTACGGTACTGCTCAGTGAAAAAGACGTTGATGCTTTCAATCAGAAGAGATTGGGTTTATAGGGAGGGGCTTAAAAAAACGCACAGCTTACAGAAAGCATTTGAGCATCTGAGGCCAGTCTTACAAACAGAGCCCTCGTTCCTCTCTCTGTAATGCTTGCCTGATTTCCCAGAAGTAGATTTAGTGTTTTGTGTGTGTACCGCTGTTGCATAATCCCGCTAACAAAGTGGAACAAACTTGTAATAAAGCTAAGTGGATTCCAGCTGCAGGCGACTGACGCAGTGCCGTGCCGAGCGTACTTCAGTATGTAGGGAATGTTGCCTTTCTGTGTTCAGAGATGGCCATTTTTGGACTGGGGTCAGTTAGTTCAGAGTTGCTGCTCGGAGCCTCAGACACAAACTCACCGAGAGGCAGTGCTGGGAATACACTGAGGCAGGGCAGCAAAATGCATTTTTATCATAGTTGGCTTTCTTCTGGTAGTGCTCAATTTAGTCTAACCTGCTTTTGCCTGTTGAAGAATGTATATGTTATGGTGTAAAACATTACTTGCATGCAAAAATGCCTCCAATTCTAAGCCAATTAAGAGCTAGTTGTATACGCAGTTAACATTATATATTATCTTAAGGTAGCTTTTCCAATACAGGTACCAGAGTACAGGTACTTAAAACTGAGTGGTTTCCATACTACAATACTACTCACAGCCACATATAGCACAATTTCTCAAGCCATTTTTGTGCATTTCCCATGACTATACATATCTTGGTTTTAAAGCATCCCAATAGCAATATACTTTTATATACACATTAGCTCCTGTTTTCTGCATTCAGTTTCTAGGGGGACGTACAAGCTCTTTACAAAATGGGACCAAATAGCCCTGTTTCCACTGGAGCGGCATGGTGCAGGTCGGATCGGTTCTGGGGCCCCAAGAGTGTCCTCAAAAAGCACATCATACTGTACCATTGGGGATGCCATGGCTAGGGGTCCCAAGGCTTTGTGCTCTGCTTTGGAAAAGGTGGCTCTAAACACTGCGATCAGCTGACTGGACGACATCCTAATCCTAACTCAGGCAAAAATGAGAAGTGAAAGGAAAAACATTCAACAGAAATATACAGTTTCATAAAAATAGTTTTTGTGATAAGAATATTATTCCAACAGAAAACATGATGAATGTTGTAGTAGTGTTTATCATCAGCCGTCATCGCCATACAGCTCTTGTTTCTGAAATTTAAACACTGTATTTATCATCTACACTGCAACCTGTGCATGTGCAGCCTGTTCCTTAAATATTTAGTCCCTAAATTATAGGAAATTGTTTACTGCAGCAACATACGGGCTGTAAATCCAGTTTTATGCTGCAACACACCTGGAATAACTCTCTTATTTACAATAAATACTGACAATGCATCCAAGTTTCAAAAAGTATGCTTCAAATACGTTTCATATCTCATTTAGAAACACAACTTTTCTGGCACTTCGATGATGTCAGTGTTTGTGTAGCAGAACTCTAACCCTAACCCTCTTCAGGGGTTACCCATACCAAACCGCACAGACCCGACCAATACTGTACCCCACAGTGGAGATGAGGCCAATTAATAAATGACAAGAAAAGGTGCTATTTAGAATCAAAACGCGTTTCTTGTTTTGGGGCATATACAGCTATGTATATTGCGTATCTCATTTATCTCATTTAACACTGTTCTGTCCCATTTACCCACAAGCTGGTTCTGTCTCCACTCTGTCCTGCCTCTGTTAATACCTCTTGTTGTGGGATACAGATGGGTTAGGGTCAGGGTCATACCACAAAAAGTCAGCATAAAAGAGACTTATCTTACCTTTCTCTTAATGTACAATATGTCGAGGTACTAATCTATCTTTAATTAGAGATATTTAAAACTCCAAATATAAATATTAAGACATCAGAGCCTCTTTAACAGCTCAATAATAGATTTTGAATTATATCAGTCACATGTGTCACATGACCCTCTTTTAACTCTACTAAACAAAACCTTTTGTCCCTTTTGATTCAAATGTTCACTCTCACTTTCAGGTCTGTAAACCGTTTTACAGCATTAATAGGATTTCTCCAACTGTGAGTGACCGCGGCACAGAGAAACTGTTGTTAATCTGGACGGATTAACGTGGCCAAAGCGTGCAGGGCCCCATTCATAATGATACCGCTAAGGTCTCAATGTCAGTTCAGGTAATTACTGCTGAAAGTGAAGCGGGGAGATTGTGTTACCTGCTTTCACGGATGAACGCTGTGCAGTGACACGAAAAGGGGAATTTAATATTTAGAAACTGGCCTCTGCTTGGATTGATGCTTTCTAAGATGTGTCAAGAATTGATTTATTCTGTCTGTTAATTATTCAATTAATGAAACAGCTAATTGAAATTTATTGCAGTACAATTCTTAATAAAATATTTTGCTACTGAAGATGTTATAGGTTATTTAGTCAGTTCAGTTCTATGTCAGAGCCAGAAACTGACCATTTTATTCAAGAATTTCAATAACTAGTTTATTTAAAGGTGCAGTGTGTAGCTTAGTGGCCCTCTGGTAGTGACACAACAGATTACAGTTAAAGTATTCTCCTTTCTACAACACAGTGGGGACATACTGATGTTTATGAAAAAACCCAGCTGAAATAGATTAGCCTTTGTACAAGATTGTGTGTTCAAAAAGAAACGTGGGATGACTTTTTAGCCCTTCCACACCGGCCAGTTTTGGTTCTGCTTCAGTTCTGGAGAACAGGAGAATGGTATGTACAAAATACTGCTCATGTAATACAGTAATAATAATAATTTTACTTTAATAAACATGGTTTACAAAGTGCTTAACAAAAAAAAAAAAAAACATGTACAGAAAAACAGTAAAACAGCAACATAATCAAACAACAATCAGATGGGGGCGAGTTTGTGCAAAATTTGTGACATAAGTTAGAGGAGGCAAAAGCCAAACAAAGCAAGGATACAGATTTATATTGTGGTAAATTGCAAAGGTAAAGGTATACAAATTAGAATAATTGACTTAAACGTTGTGGAATTTTTTAAAAGAAGACATCACTAATAAATAAATATTAGCAGAATAGTAAATAACGTTAGCTAACTACATGTAAACCGTTGAGTCAGTAAATAACTAACACACACATCAAAGCTTGGTAAAAAAAAACAAAAAAAACTTTTCAGATTCAGAACGTTTTCACAGAATTTTTGTGTGAACGGTTCATGATTAGGTCGGTGAACCGGAACCGGCTGGTAGCAGGACTTAGTGTGTCCTCTTGGTGCTCAGTTTGTCCAGTGTAGGCAGTTGGAGGAACAGGAAGTAATGGAGAAAGGTACGCATCCTTGGACACTAATCATCAACTATTGGTCACTGTTTTGAAATGTTCTCGAAGTTGGTGATCTAAAATAATACAATAATACAGAGGTGTAGCCAACTTCTTAAAAAGAAAATAGATCCACACTAAATGCCAAGTGCTTCGATTGGTTTGCAGTGATCCATGCATGTGCCTCCTCTGTGGGCTCATTGTGGCTTAGTTTGATTTTAAATTAGCAGATTAAACCAATCAGCCCAAACTGAGTTGAGTTATCGTAAGTAAATTGCACTTTAGACAGACATTTGATAATGGTGGTCCTTTTTAGCTTTGTGCATTTGTGTGATTTACAGTCTAATTTTCTTCCAGGTTTCATTTTTATCGCTACAAATCATTCCACTGGGTTCTATGAAGTCTTAATGGTCTATTATTCCCAGACAGACAAATGCAAAGAGTGTTATTTTGAACCCATTTCACACTCCTGAAAACACAATATTGATTAATGTGTTCCATTTTGTTTAACGAAATGCTCCAGCATTTCACACAGTGCACCTTTAAAGGGCGCTATCTTTCTTTTTCTTCTTTTTAGCAACCTTAATATGAAAAATGAGTATACGTTACATCTGAGACTTTGTACTTAACCCATATTCACAGCGCTGACCTGTCCCACCGTAGTGAACACCTCGCGGTTTGGTTCTCAGAGGCAGGAACTGTGTATATACTATACCTCACAGCTTCGGGAATAAAATGCTTTATTGTTCAGTGCTTTGTGCTTCGGTCCATTCACAAAAAACTCAGGAGAGAATAGACAAGGTCGGCTCTAAATGGAGGAATTATGTGGAGAACAATGTCCAGGGAGTGGCCAGTTGTATCCGAGGATGTATGGTTTAGGAAGGAAACAGAAAGGAAGGAAGGTGATGGTATTAAATGAGTAAATATTGACTGGAGTTCATTCCTAGTTCATTTCTTCTTGAGATGTAGGATCAGCTGTTGAAGATAGCTGAACAATTATTTGATTGTATTACATACTACATAGAAATGTTAAAAGCGTTTTTCAGAGAATTTTAGAGGATTTTTACGTCTAAAAGTTCAAATCAGATCTTATTGTGTCTCGTTGACAACATTTGTTCTGGTTACATTCACACTGGATGCACAAAATGATATTTCCTGTTCATCTGCATCCTGTTTGTCACATGCATAAACAGTATGAACATTAGAGTTAATGACTGTTAGATTTGCCAATAGTGAGAATGAAAGTCGATGAGGAGCAGCAAACACCAAGAAACGCCAAGAAAGACAATGTTTTTGAAAAGAAACTGACACACTGCTCGATTAAATCACCCTTCCTTTGTTATTTACAACTACTTATTAATGCGAGCGATAAACATTTTTGCAAACAATGGTGGTGAGATTTTACTTTTAATTACTTAAAAGTCTCATCCCCCTGGGTTTCCCACCAAATGGGTTTTTTAAAAATTTCCAGGACCACCAAATTTGGAGTGGGCGGTCCCCCCCCAATTTATCCACTTTTTTTTTTTTTGGCCCCCCCCCTCCCCCTTTGGGGGGTTTTTTTTTTTTTTTTTTTTTTTTTTTTTTTTTTTTTTTTTTTTTTTTTTTTTTTGGGGGGGGGGGGGTTTTTTTTTTTTCCCTTTTTTTTTTCCTTTCCTTTTTTTCCCTTTTTTTTTTCCCCCCCCCCCTTTTTTTTTTGGGGGGGGGCCCCCCCCCTTTTTTCCCCCTTTCTGACCCAAACCCCCCCGGGGGGGGGGGGTTTTTTTCCCTCCCCCCCCCCCTCCCCTTTCCCCCCCCCCCCCCCCCTTTTTTTCTTTCTTTTTTTTTTTTTTTTTTTTTTTTTTCCCCCCCTTTTTTTTTTTTTTTTTTTCCCCCCCCCCCTTTTTTTTCTCCCCCCCCCCCCCCCCCCTCCCCCCCCTCCCCCCCCCCCCCCCCCCCCCCCCCCCCCCCCCCCCCCCCCCCCCCCCCTTTTTTTTTTTTTTTTTTTTTTTTTTTTTTTTTTTTTTTTTTTTTTTTTTTTTTCTCCCCCTTTCTTCCCCCCCCCCCCCCCCCCCCCCCCCCCCCCCCCCCCCCTTCCTCCTCCCCCCCCCCCCCCCCCCCCCCCCCCCCCCCCCCCCCCCCCCCCCCCCCCCCCCCCCCCCCCCCCCCCCCCCCCCCCCCCCCCCCCCCCCCCCCCCCCCGCCCCCCCCCCCCCCCCCCCCCCCCCCCCCTCCCCCCCCCCCCCCCCCCCCCCCCCCCCCCCCCCCCCCCTCCCCCCCCCCCCCCCCCCCCCCCCCCCCCCCCCCCCCCCCCCCCCCCCCCCCCCCCCCCCCCCCCCCCCCCCCCCCCCCCCCCCCCCTTTTTTTTTGGTCGCCTGTATCCTATATCTTGTCCTTTAGATTATGAGCATGAGCATAGTTTAGAGTAGGAAATCGAGAGCTTTGCTTTGCTGCGGTAGAAGTTACACCAATCTTTTGTAAGTCCCTGATGGAGAATTTCAGTCTTCCTTCACTTGTGGCCTAAATCTGACGTTGTCACAGAGTGGTTAAGTCAGCTTTTTCCCATTATGTCAAGGCCAACGCAGCACAGATAACGCAACTCAAGGTCTAGACTCTATGGGGTAAACGTCATTCCTTTGATGGCATCACATATGCACTGACCTATTATTAGGCTTTAAAATCTCAGTCCACAGAAGCATAGACAGACTTGATATTCAATACAACACTGTGTTGAGTGTCCTGTCTCCAGGTCCCGTATTGATGGTCAATAAACTTCTCTTGCCTCAGACATCCAGAAAGTTTCCTTTCTCATGTTACTCATCTCTGCTCCAAGGGCAGCTCAGATATTCCCGAACAGTCCCCTGTATTTGATGTCTAGAAAAAAAAAAACCATTTAAGCAGGTGTTTTGACTCAACCCTGGACACATTCATGTTCACACTATGAACACTGATCTGGATTGTATTTTGGTCTGTATTTTAGTTTGAAATCATAATCTACTTCACCAAAAAAGGTGTTGGTGGAGTTTGTTCATTCATTTGTACTGCTAGTCATTGGGCTGAAGCCTATCCCAGCTACTTTCAGGTGTTAGGTGGGATACACAATGGTCAATCACAGGCTTAACGTCGCCAAGATGCTGTTAACGAAGTTTCGGCTTGGACTATTACTCTCAGGTGTCTGTCAAATATTGCTTTGTCATTGGTTGTTGCCTCAGATCTTTCTTCAGATTTCTGGATTTGAATTACTCATTGCTTTTTGAAATTTAGAGTCCCTCCTTCTGCTACACATGCATGTCTATGATGATGGGAGACAGCCAGACTGCCTTCGATCCTTGTGGAGTTTTTAAAAAAATATTTTCTACATAGTTCTGCCGCACTTCCTTTCTCTCCCCAGCTCACCGTGTCGATATGCAGAGGCCTGATAAAGATTTATGCCCCTTTATCTTGCCCCATGGAGGCAGTTTAAAAGCTCAGCATCACTTCTATCAGCAGCCAGCATCTCATCTCAAAATGAGCTCGTCTTGTGTCGATGTCATCACAAAAAGCGCCAGCCGCACATCAGCGAAAAGCACTCGGACTTTCACCGATCCGGACTGTTCAGCTGTTTTCTAGCAAACGCGCAGCGGAGTGATTGATGGCTGACGGACAAGCAGACAGAGGACTGACGCTGGTATCGACCCACTTCAATAAGCCGTAATGAAGTATCGGTCAGTCGCTCAGCAGTGCTTAGTGAGCAGCAGGTGACGACGGCCCCGAGACACTGCGCTTAATAAAACTGGCTCTTTGTAAGCAGCTCCCAATTCATTTAAAGCCACAAGTGTATTCTGCTTATTGGCCTTTTAACAACTTTGTATATTCCTATCTGACATAAAACAACCATGAGGGAAAAGTAAGGCTAAGGTAAGAAAAGTGTTAATAGAAAGACATTTTTTGAAGAGTGAACATCAGACTAACCTTGTCAGCTGTTTTTAGTTTCACAGACCACTTTCGGGGAACACATTTATACAGACTTATGAGCAGACAAAACTATTTCTCTGCTGGATATGACCCAGAGGTATAAAAGCAATATTTGATGGAAAACACAAACAGAGTCAAGCCAAAAGAAAGAGCGAGTATTCTATGAGGGACGCACAAAACTCCTAAAAGCTATATCTTTGTTTTTCTCAGGTTTCTGCAAAATCTAATAGAGTCTGTAATGTTTCACAAGTTCATTAACGTCTCAACAATAACAAGACACAGACCTACTTTGCAATTTTCTTTTTGCACCGTTTCAAAATCTCACTTTGAATCTCACTTTACTTACATGGACTGACAAAGCGCTTAAAAGACAATACATCCTCGGTCTTTTCCTGCTTGAAGATAGACTAGAATCTCTGTCCTAGGAGGTGTTTGGGAGGCACTTTTTTTTAAATTATTATTATTAAGTGATAGACATTACATAGGACAAAGACAAGTGCAGTGTCAATTACCGGGTATCTCCCGCCTCCATTCTCTAGTCCTCACCTGAACAACCCCCTGACCCGATTGGGAGGAGGTCTGTCCGTGCGAGGGCTAGAAGAATGTCTTGATAATTTGTGGAGAAGCTTTAATTGTGGTGGGGGGGTTAGGGAGGAGCTGAAGAAGTGGATAAGCAGATGTGTTAGAAAGTCAAACTACCAAAAGGGAGGAAGGAAAAAATAGAAAAATAAAGTAAATTAAAAGGATTTAGGGATTTATTTAGGATAATTTAAAATATTTTAAGAAAACATCCCACATGCTGAAATTTAATAGTTAATTGTGTTTGATTGCAGTTGATTGTTCTGTTGGGATGTGATTGTTTGGATTTCCAATTAAGAAAAATCATCTTATTGGCAATAGTCAGAGAAATGAGGATTGGATTCTTGTGTTTTATTAGTATGGTTAATTCGGTGGTGTCGCCTAAGAGAAAAACTGATGGGGATTGTAAGAGGCACATTTGACAGATGCAATTTCAGGTGACCCTCCTCACCCTGTCTAATAGGAAGTTAAACCAAGCCATTTGGGAGAACATAACTAATACAAGTCTAATGCGTTTCTTCAGTTTGTACACTACAGCTGCTTACCTCACTTGCTCCAATTTTGGACACAGTAACAGTTTCATCACAATGATCTACTAAAGCTCTTTGGAAATCATCCAACTTGGTCAGTAGCTCAAGACATTCATGGGAAATATTGTTTTTATCAAGCAAGGAAATATCAATTGCATATTTTTAATTTCACCATCAGTTTTTACATTTTTATATCCTTTTTTTCTGCACGCACAAATTCACTGTGCATCAAAAAGTAAAGCTTATCTTCTGAAACGCATTAGCAGACTGATGTTAATAAGCAGCTAGCCGACAGACCATGCCCATGAATACAGAGCTAATGTTTAACCCAGCCTTAAATGCTAACTGCCCATTATGGTGCCATTGGCTGTCAACGTTCTCAGTGCTTTTAAGCTGTTGTATCTTGTTGCTTTTTTCTAACTTTACTGACCCACTTCCTCCTGGGCTCCTCCTTTATGTGCTTGTGATTTTAATCCATGTCATATCATATGCCATTGCTCTGTCCCGTTCCCAGTAGAAGATGATACTCTCTCTGCTGTAGACTTACTAAACATGTGGAGCAGCAGTCGGACAGAGCGGTCTGGTATATGTTTTATTCCATAAACAGAAGCTCTGAAAGGCTGAATCATCAGGCTGTGAGCTGTCAAGCACAAAAACTACAGGTAGAAGCTATGGCTGTTATAAATGATGGTGCTTCTTTTGAAATAAACAGTAGGGTTGAGATGTAGCACTAAGACAAATGTTGAAGGCAATTGCTGATGAAGGGGAACTGGTTGCTCACATATAGAAAAAGGGTAAAAAGACTAGCCTGGCTTTCCAACTTGTAAAAAATAGTGTCTTTTGTTTATAGTGTTAGCTGGAAGTTAGGTGTTGTGATATTTCACCCATGGTGCCTTTACTATAGACGTGGCGTAAGGTAGTCAAGCGTAATGTAAATGTAATTAGGGAAACTTTCAAAAATAACAATGTGACCTGCAATATTTAATGCCCACGTCGGGTTAGTAAAAGCTAGTCTGTCCAGCTATACCTTTTCACTAGTGGAATCCCATCTGAGTGAGCTCTCACAGAAAGACATTGCAAAAGGCACTTCAGATGAAAACCTGGAGGTTATTGAATGGACCACCTATCACTTTTTTTTTTTTCTTTTTTTTTACTTTAGTAATAGTAAAATGCTGCAAACTGCACTCTTAACATGGACATTAACTGACAGTGCTGCCATGTCATTGGTCCAAACCATCCGCAGTTCGAGAAACTAGTCATACTGTTGATCTAAAATTAGGGTCTTTTTGTCATTCCTCGTTTCTCTGAATGGTGCCATGTCCATTCAGTTGTGTATGCTTTGCTATTTCTGTGTTGGAAATCCAAATTTAATTCATGGAAACCCCAGTAAATGTTTATATTTATGTTGGTAAATGTTGGAATGACATTGAGCGTATGATCCGAACCAGAATTGCACCTAGGTATCTCAAATATTTAGTTTCTACTCGACCAGAATGCTTCTTATTATTATTGGTAATTGTGGTTATGGGTGAAGCCAAATTATTTTTTTCAACATGCTCCATCTAAATCTAAATCAGAGCCACTGACTACATTTGGTTGCACCATAATAAGATTTTAAGGCTCTGCCAAATATTTTGTCATGTAATCTTTACATTTCTGGCAAAACAATACCATAATAGTATTGCAGTTCAAGCATTTCTTGAGTAATCAGTCATGAATTGTCATAATGATGAATCTGCTATTGTGCACCATCAATTTGTTTTATTGTTGTAGCACTGAACACTTTCTTTGTAACCATTTCCACTCTGTAGCTACTTAAAGACCACTTCTTACTGTTTATTTTTTGATATAGGGTTCCCAAGGGTGCATGAAAAATATAATATAAGATTGGCATTGAAAAGTGCTTGAAATTCACCTTGAAAATCCTGTAAACTCATTTATTTTTCTAAAGGGGATTTTCATGTTAAGTGGAGTAGTGTCCTGGCTGTTCCACCTCAAACCCAGGGAGAGTCTGTTCAGGTCTCTTTGAGGGAGCTTTATCTGCACACTGCCCATAAATGGACTCAACTACACCAGGACCCAGAGCGAGGGGCAGAGGAGAACAAGAACAGGAAAGAAAGAGAAGAAAAGATAAAAATAGTCGAGGTAGGAATGTCGAAGCAAAGACATCAGACACTGAGAGGGGAAAAGCCGTCCTAGAGCCAAGCTAAACAAAGGCAACACGTGGAAACATAGCCCCCACGTTATCCTCAAGTGAACCAAGACGGAGGTGTCTTAATTCTGCACTGGTCAGGGTCAGGGGGCAAATGTCGGCCATGTTGTTAGCCTCTTTTTAAAGCAGTGGCCTTTGCTAACAGGTGCTTGACTCATTTAGCCTGCTGGTAATGAGGTCTATTTAGGCTAATGGTTTTTGACAACCTGCTAATGGTCAGAGAATTTCCTGAATATGATCAGTGGTTGTGAGTCAAATACCAAACTTGAATTATTTCACCTCTGCAGAGTTTCTTTTGATATTAGTCTTGTTGGATATTCAAAACACAGAAATATAAAATAAATAAAATAATAAATATTAGTAAATTGAGGAGTCTCCATGTTATAAAATGGAAAGTGGCAATTTTTTTTCAGTGTTGACAGAACAGGCGATTTTCTGTACAAGTGCATCCAAAGTGGTGAATAAAGTGCATCTCCCCTTCCATGCTTTAGTACAGTCTTATGGTGCATTCATGTGGTCCTTGGAAAGTCGGAGTATCCGAATTATGAAGTTGTTCTTCCGACTTCGGTGTGTTCACATGATTTCAGCTCAGAAAGTCTGAACATTCTAAACCATAACAACAAGGAAGATGGATGCAAAGTCAGAAATGTGCTAATGTTATCTGTAAACGAGTTAATACAGTCAAAGTAGCGATTATTAGCCTATAAGAACTGGTTCAAGAAAAGGTAGCCTATTCAAAACATAAGAAGTTAACGTGATTAAAAACTCTTAACAATATAGTGTAAAATGTATGGACAAAAAACTAGTTGTATTGTCAAATTATCAATTATCAATTTCATATCAGTATGAAATATTTTTAAATGACTTATATTACTAAAATATCTTAAATGTTTGCTTTCCTCAGCCATGAAGATGATGAAAATAACGTTGATGTTGTTCTGAGGTGTTCATGTGCATTTTTAAACTCGGAAAAAGGTTTTACGTCAAGTTAAACACAACTGTCTTTTAACTTTTCCCTGTACATTTAGTATAAACATAATATAATAATCTAGAGTCTTACTTAAGCTGTGCGATTTTACAGTGTTTCAAATAGAACCCCAACTCAAACAACAAGGACGCACGTCAAACCTGAAATTTGTCCCGACCCTAAAACTGTCCTATGACAGTTGGGTCAAATTCAGGCCAAAAATTACAGAGTTTATGCCTGGCTTAAAGCAGGAATTGAAATTGGCCAATCAAAACAGAGTTGGCCTATTGACAAATTATAATAGACTGCTGTTAAAGACACAGACAGAATGACTGAGTGGTTTGGGAGTATGATTTTATGTGGCTGTGATCGACACCTCTGGGGACGAGCTAACATTCGGAGAAAACCCACAAATGTCCTGCCTTAAATAATAAATATTTGTCTACTTTATAAAACAAACTCTCATTAAAGATGCAGTGTGTAGCTCTTTGTCGGTATCTGTTCTGTATCTCAACCCTCACATCAAACCCTTATTTCCTACAGCCTGTGAGCACCTATGGGGACATGTTGTTATACATGAAACAGTCGGTCAATGAAAGTCAATGATATAGGTCCATGAATAGGTCAGTTGATGAGTTTTCTTTAAAAATATAGAAGTAAACCAATGCATTACATAAATGTCTGTAAATGTAAATGTTTGTTTTTAATATGAATATAAGTCATATCCTTCTCAAGCAGTGTTTTGGTCTGGGCTCAGTTTATAAAGATATTGAAAGCAATGAAATTTCCACTTAGTTCTATTTGTACTGTATTGAAAGCGTAGTTTGTATTGGTCCAATGGTAAACTAAAGACATTCACACAATGCACCTTGCACAACACTTTCCCTTTTGAAAATATAAAAATAAACCCCCCTCCTGTGACACTCTGAGGACATTTTCATAAGTGTCTGTATCGTTCCTGTTGCCATGAGCTCAGAGTGAGTCCAGCGAATGTGTGTCATGCTTAAATAATGCAGCAGAACCAAACTCTCACCTGAATAATAAAGCTGTTTGTGTCTGGGAGTGATTTCTGAGAGTGTGGACGGACTCGGACCAGACAGAGGTGGAAGACGCTCGGTTCATTTGGAGGTCAACATGAGATACATTGGGTTATTTTCTCTAATCCTACTGAAATGTCGATCCATCGGAACTGGCAGCTACCACAGAGTTCTCTTATACAGCTGCAGATTGTGGGTGAACAGATTCAGTCGAGCAAAGCAGCCTTGTCTGTGAAGTGGCTCGAATGCGACTAAAAGACACTCAGACATGTGCCAGGGGATTTATGTTCAACAGATGGAACATAATAAATGAGTGGTTTAGAGGCTGTCAGGTCATTAGGAGAAATGAGAAGTCACTTTAGGATTGAAGGTTACTGATCACCTGAACTTTTGTCACCGGTTCTCATCATCTGTGAACTTCTGTCATTGTCAAAAATACATAAATAATGTTAATTAAAAAGAAAAAAAAGACACCTTAGTTTTTTTCTTAATATATTATTTTATAGTCCAAATGGTATGACAGAAGTAGCTTCATTGTTCACAAACATCTTGCTCACATCACAGAGGCTGCCCTTTAAGGTAGTAGTAAGGTTTGTTGTGTATAAATCACCAGTACTGTTAAGGTGCACAGTTAGCACTTTTGATATACTGTTGGGTCAACTGTTCTTGTTAAATCTCAAAAGTCCACAGTACAACTTTCTCATCGCTTTCTTTAATTAATGAAGTGGACACCGCTGCTTCACTGGTGTGCTCCTATTAATACATGTCAACATAATTAAGAGCATTAATACAACAACCATGTCTGATGAGGAAATACAAGCTCACGGGTCAAGGAGGTTTCTTAGTGCAAGATAGTGCACCTCCACAGAGACCTGAAGACATCCAGATACAACCCGGGTCACACTTCAGATAAGCTTGCATTTAGATCCAATCGTTTTGTCTAGATTTTAGGACCAAGTCTTAAAGGGGCCTTTTAGCGTATCACAATATATATATTTATTTTTTTATTCAGGCTAAACTCCGCATCCCTCTGTAAATGGGCAGATCTGATTGTCAACTTTCTGGAGCCAAAATTAAGCTAATGGCTAGCTGTAGCTAATGCTAACTTAGAAACACCTTCTCATACATGAGTTAAGTTGCATATGTTCACGATGTATGTACATATAGACCAACAACAAGAAAACGACTACAATCTAATGAATATTCAATATTAACAATAGTGCTAATAGTAACTAATAGTGCAACATAATGACCTTTGACCTGTCTAATCAGAAGCGCTGTCTTGATGTCTTGTCTTACATTTCATAAATAAAAATTTTACGTTTTTTTTTTTGTAGATAATTTTAAACAATAAGCCAAACACAGCCTTTGTTTTTATTTTTTTATTTTTTTATTTTTTTTATTTTTTTTTTTATTTTGTCTTTTTAATGGTCCATGTGTTATCTGCTTGACCAGAGTGCTTTGTCTAGTTATTGTGAATTGTGGTTATGGCTGAGGCAAAACTCTTTTTATTTCAACATGCTCCATCTTAATGAGTGCATAGCTATTAAAAATTAATGCAGACAAATGCTTGCTGTAGCACTTAAAATGTCATACCCGCTGACTCCTTGGAAGTAATTTTAACTAAGTGAGGTTAAGCATTTGTTTTCAGGCTTTAACACTGTTTGGAGTAGGAAATTTAAGATTTAAGCTAGTCGCTACACTTTATTCTGCATGCCCTTTCACAATAAAAGCTGTCACTAGCTCTTCATTAGACACTCACAGCTGTGTTTTCTTTCTCCAACACATTCACACGTCACTGATGAGGCCTATCGTTAAGTGTCTGTTTGACCTCACACCTGATTTCACTCTTAAGCACTTCCTGTTGATACTGAGCTAGCGTGCGGTGGAGTCTGGCGGTGGACTGTCTGGTGTGCGGTCCGATGGGCGTATAGCTGTCATATATCGAGGTCAGACAGACGAGCAGAGGAAAGCCTTTCCTCCAGAGATCGAAGGAAGCACAGTGGAGGTCAGGCTTTTCAGATAGAAGGGGGCGTCCCACGTGAAAAGACGAAACTCTTACCCACAGAAACGAGCCGGCTGGATGTGTGAGTGCATGAAATATTGATGAAATAGAAGCAACCTGGTTTGTAGAAGAGACTGGGTAGAATTGAACTGGACAGATTGAGGTATGTGTCCAATCACTGCACAGTTTGGTGCGTTATATTTTAATGCATGTGGGTTGTTTCTCTGAGGAATTTTTGAATTGAAGGACTCTTAACCTGGATTTACATATTTGTTAAAGCACAAACCTTTGCCTTTAAACTCAACTGAGACATGAGAGATTACAATACATCACAATAACTCCCACTTCTTTTTTTTTTTAGAGCGTTTTTTCAGTTACGGCAGCCCTGCAGGGACATGCTGTTGAGTGTGAGGAAATCCTAGTCAAATGATAAGTTTGCTTTAGAAATGTAGAAAAAAATAAATGTTAATTAATGTTCAAAGCTTTCATGGAAGTGTGCTCAACATGAATGTGCTTCTTCCCCAGCAACGCTCAGTTTGTCCACTAATGTTTATACAGGCTAAAAACTGTTTTTACTTACCTTCTATTTTATAAACTGTTGCATTTTTTTCTGTTTGTTATTTTTTATAGCAACAATATTATTTTTACACTTGTTTTTCGTCAAATGCCATAAAGCTTTCAAATACAGAATGTTAAGTATGCTTGTATCTGGAATGTCAGTTAGACTTTATGGAAGCAGATGTTTCTGAGCAGATGTTTTAGTGCTTTCTGATTTGAGTTTTCCACAAGCTCTTGGCCACTGAGTGCAGTTACATGACACTGGAGGAATACCAATCATTGACTTAGCCAGGCTTAAAAACCCCTTAGTCCAACTGGAATGGCAGAAATGCTCAGTTCTTGTAGTTAAGCTAACGTACGTGGATAATGTGATTCATAGTTTGGCGTTTTCTACATGAAAATGGCTAAGCTTTTGCATATGCTCCTTTGGAATGGCACAGAGCTGCAGACACCAGCACAGAATAAGTAAGCAGATCTGAAAAGACGAAGGCCAGCCATGCAAAGTGCCAGTGTCCTATGTTGCCAGTGATTGTTCACCCATGGTTTGATTATGACTAGCTGAAAAAGACATGTGCTAGTGCTTAGTAATGGCCACACATTTCAAAGTCCATTACCTCATTTTTTTACCGTTGCATTTAGTTTGACAGTTTAATCCTAATGTAACCTAACAGCTTATTGTAATAGGAATCATAACGGGAATGTAAAAAATGAGACCTTAAGACGTGATCTAGGCTTTATAATTAGGATAATTAGGAAAATAATATAGATGAGTGAATTTTAATAGATGAGAATGATCAACCCACAGCAGGATTTTGGCCAATCACAGCTCGCTTCTTGTGAAAAGGTGCACTCCCATTGGTCGACACTGATGTCAACAACAAAGAACTGAGGAAATAAACCAAGAAAATGGGTTATTCCGTTGAAAAATACAAAATTATTTTAGCAAAACAGCTCAGAAAAGATAAAAAATTAAAAAATGAGCAGCATATTAAGCATGGATAAATGCTGACAAAGCTTCGACGCAATGTTTAACGAGTTGGAGATAATTACAGGATCGGTAAACGGTAAACTCCAAAGCTATAAGTTTTAACTGGAACTTTAAGACAATACAAGGCAAAGTATATATATAAATATATCCTACGGCCTAATGGTTAGTTTCTTGTAACATCAAGTTTTAATTTAAAAAAGACATCATCTGTTGTAGCTTTTGCATCTTCTTGTTCTCCTTGGATAGTGAAGTTTCCAAATTAGTATGTTCTCCAACCTGGTTTTGTTAATTTAGTTCCAGCTTGTAAAGTTGGAGTATTGATGTTGCTAATCACAATTGACAACATAGTAGTTTATTAGTGTATAACATATATATATGTATAAACAGCCTAATTTAGCCATGAGTGCATGTAAACAAAGACTGACTCCATGTTTCCTTAAAAAATGAATGAACTGTGACGTAGTTTAAAACTCTGGTTGGAATAAATCAGTAAAAATAACTCCATTATAGCCCTTGTATCATAAATGTTCATTAGTAGAGTCCCATTTACAGTAGGATGTTCTTGCCGAGGACTTGTTGTGTACTGGTTCCCAAACAGAGACTGATCTGGAGTCAGTAACCGCCGCAGCTGTTCCTCGATGTGGACTCTGAGGAGGATTTGAGGCAGCGGACTTGCATTGTCAGCATGCCGGGGCTTCCTGCGTCAATCTGTCACCACATTCCCGCCGAGGACCACCTGCCGAGGGGGAAAACCGCTCGCCGACCCCTCCCCCCGTCTCCCAACAGAGCCGCTTCTGTCACGACAAATATGAAGTCAGGACAATGGCTGTTTTTCAGATGAGCTCAGGCCGACGGCTGACATTTGAAGTGGAACGGTTGGTTTACAGAAGAGCTCAGATATTTTGAGTCCTGTTTGCACAAAGACGTACAGTTAGGTTCGGCTCGGCCTGGCACAGTTTGGAACAGCTGACCCGGATCTGGCTTGTGTTCCCGCTAAAGTGTGGTCAAGTACAGTAATTCATTGAGTCTTGCGAAATACATATTGCAAAAACAGTTTTAATTGCAAATTGAGTATTGTAAATGTTTTCGAAATCAGACACATTCTACGCAAACACTGGTGTATTATCCCAATTTGAAAGTTTAGTGATTGCATATTGCATTATTTTTCCTCTTCTTCTTGCCACATTTCCTGTTGTTTTTGTTCCATTCTTGTTTTTTAGCTCATAAATGACACAGGTCCAAATGGGTAATTTTGGTGCGATTTGTGGTGCACACTAACAAGTTTTTGGCAATGAAAATGCAAATAAGTGAGTAGTGTAGTCAACTGAACTGCATTCTACCACTTTCATTAATTAAGGCAATAAAAATGGTAAAAGTACTGGTGGCTCTGACTTAAAAGTGGCATTTCTAGAAACCAATGTAATTTGCATACTGATGGATTGCAAATTTAGCCCCAAATTTAGCTTTTTTTCCCCTTTGTTTACTCAAGTTAGTGTTGTTGCTGTGCATAAGTGGAAATGAAACTTTTTTTTTAATAATCTTGTATTGAATGCCAAATTTGTGTCTTCAATGAATTCTAGTTTCTAGTTCTGGGAATGCAGAAACATGTCAGATGACAAATAACCAAAACTTCTTCTTTTCTGAATATGACACACAGTAACAATAATAATATAGATTAAAAAGCCAGGAAATGTGCTCCTATATATATCTATGTGCATATCCATTGCTGATTGACATTTTAGGAAAGACACAAGGAAAATGGAACAATAAATTGGTGGGAAAAAAGCTATTTGCCGAAATATAATAGTATGATGAAACTTATAAACTGCTAATATTGCATGTATCTGTAAAAGCGCTTTACAAAAATGACAAGGGATTTGGTGTGTCGCTTTGCTTTTGCACGTTTTGGCGACATCTGCTGGTGAAAGTGAAGATTGCTATTCCACACCTCACACTTCTTATTTTTTGTGCATGTGAACAGCTATGGTAGCCCTGCCTGGACATACTGTTGTCTATGAACAAACACAGTGGAAATCTGATTATTTCACTTTTTTAACATTTTTCTGATGAAATATATTTCGTTTTTAATGCCTCCAACCGTTTATGCAAGAATGTGCTCGGTTTGTCCCGACTGGGCAATTGTACAAACAGGAAGGAGGTTCCACTGGGTTCTATCAAGTTTTAAATGTCTTTTTTAAAGAAAGACAAATGCGATGAGTTCACGTTTCCTTGATTGGAGTCAAGAGACCATAACTTAAAACATGTATCAACAATTTGTCAGAACAGTTTGGACCATACAAGTAGTTTTTATAGAACATTGGCATCAAATCAGAGGCCACTCATGTTTCTATCTCCCAGGGGTATTATGGGAAATGTAGGACTATTGTCAGTGTCGAGGTTTTAAGTTTCCAGTGAGTGAAAGAATGATGTCACTGCTTTTGTGTGTGTGTGTGTGTGTCTTTGTTTTGCTTCCTTTTGCAGTTTGTGCTTTAAACTGTCATCACTGTCACCTGTGTGCTTCCAGCAGGATGTCTGTGTCCTGACTCCGTCGCCTCGTCTTCGGCCTACGTCCTGTTTTTTACTCTGCACAAAGTCACACCTGGGCCTCAGAGTCTCTTAATCTCCTCCACGTCTGACCCAGTTTGAAGTAGAACTTAAATAGAGGGGGGAAAAAAATCATCAAGAGTGGCTCCAAATCTTTGTTTTCTTCTCATCTTTATTCCCTAAAGACCCCAACTTTTCTTGAATACAATCGTGTGAGAGAAAGTTAAGCTTTTCTATTTCTTAGATTCCTCTTAATATTCTTCAAAATTAGGGGCTAGGCAGTGTTGTTAGTTAAGACCACATTAACCTAGTCTACAAAGACCAAGACTTTTAGAGGCTGTTTGCACAACAAACCCAAAGAATCTGTTGTGACTGATGGATTCAGCTGAGGGGGTGTTTTTTTTTTTATTGCTCCATTAGTATGTAAACTGGGGTGTGCAATACGACAATACTAAATTGTTTTAATTTTAACTGTTCTGTCATGCTACAGTTCATTTCTATCTGGTTCAGTTCTATGCTCCCACTCAGACGCAGGCAGTTTGCATTTTCCCACCTACTCACTATTTGTAAGTGTCATGCTCTGACTGAGTGACAGACAGATTTAACCAATCACAGTAAAGTGTGGGAGGGGTTGTTTGTAGTGGCACTTCAATTCAATGCAGTTTTATTTATACAGCCCAGAATCACAACAACAATTGCCTCAAAGGGCAGAGGCCGTTTACATGACAATGCATTTTGCCAAATCTGCAATAATTCTGTTGTGGATTAGCCTCACATTTACATGACACCAGTGTTTTTACACCACAAACATGCAAACTTTTGACTCCAGCTGAGGCGGTGTTTTTGTTTTGTTTCACTCTTGTGTAAACTCTAAAGCTGGGTCCTCTCTGAAAACAGTAACTTCATAGGCACAACATGTATGCACAAGCAGCATCTCTACAGAAGCGTTGGTAGCAGAAGTACGAAAACAAATGTGTGAATGACTATTGTGCCGTAACGTTGTTGTCTGAAGCAGTGTTCAGTCAAGTTTTTGTCAACAACATATTTTTGCGGCTGAAAACAAAACAAAAAACAAAATAAAAAGTAAATTATGAGAACAAAAACTCTAAATTTACCGAAAATTTTATCAATGAATAAAATTGAACAGACAGAAACAAAATCCAATCAAAAGGAGGAGGAGACAGGACGAGTTGAGAAGTGATTCAATCAGAACTCTGACTTTTTATGCACCGCTGAAGTGACGTTAAACTTTTGTTAGTTGTGGGAAGACAACAGGCGATGAAAAGAGAACGGCTTTTAAATATTAAACAATAGTAACCTCAATACCATGCCATAACAGGTTAGTAGTAGTTTCATTTCATTCAGATAGAAATAATTAAAAAAAAAAAAAAAAAACACATTGAAAATAGTGTCAGCCCTGTCCCAGAAAGCTACTGGCTGTAAATACACACATCCAGTAGAACAACAAAGTCGAAAAGTAGTGTCCATGTAGTGTTAGTATTAAATGTATAAATTCGCACAGATGCTTGAGTTTATTAGCACAGCTCCAGAAAACCCCAGGACTAATGCTACAGTGTGGTCAACAGCTGAGCGATGGTTTTGATCACACCAGCGTTTGTGACTTGACTCCTTAGGCATCAAGATAAGAGCAAGAGATTGGAGGAAACAGTGCACTCACACTCCTAACTCATACTTTTTCAAATGCTGAATCTAAAAAACACTGACACTGGTTACCGTTAGAGATGAGATAAGTCCAAACCAGTTGTAAATGGACACGTGGTTTATTTATTTAGCCCACAGTTAGGGCAGGGCGTGTTCAAACCTACCCCACGATATCACTCTCAACAGCCCTCTGAGGCTCAGCATCAGACTGCTCTGACGGCAGATTCTCGCCTGATGTAAAGCAACACAAAGATAACAGCTACCACTATTTACTACAGATAAAAGGGTTCAAGGCCTGGTTTCAACACTGTTTTTGGAAACGGTAGCATTCCAGAAATGTAAAAAGTCTGCTTTTACAGTGGGTTTAGTGTTTTCTCTCAGGGATGAGACTGTATTGATTCTTATATTCAGAACTATTCTGAAGAGTACGGCCATGTTTTGCCAGTAAACTGTAAATGGAAAGGGCTGAGTTCTCAATGTGTTTTCTCTCAGATAAAAAAATATCTTTTTTTATTTTATATATCAAGGTACAGAATCAAATGCTTTGTAAACTCTGTACAGATGCAAACACTTGAAGGCTTCTTTTTGTAAGCATCCTGTATATAAAGATGGACACAGTGCTCATTACCATTCTGTGGATTGAGGCATTTTTTCCACTAGTATTGTAAAAAGAATAGAAAATGCATGGATAGACAAACTTCAACAAAAATCAACTCTTTTGTTCAGTATTTGTTTAAAAAACAAACATATTAAAAGTATAACAACTTCAGAAATGGTTAACAAGCTTCTTTGTTAGCAAATAAGTCCAAGTGGACCAGGAAGTGAACTTACTGTACATCTAATGTACTGCTAATTAATAATAATAATAAAAGTCTTTGCTCTCATACTATAGTATGTGAAGTATTATATTCATATCATGATGCTATATAATTGTAACAACGTAAATATGTTTGCATATAAATGTACATATCAGTTCCCAGTCTTAGAAACCATAATAAGTCAATTTCCTGGTTTTGTTTCCTGGAAAATGAAATAGGACATATGTGTCATGTGACCTCATCCTCATGGACTTCTACACCATACAATGCTATATAATGTATGCACCTCTATGAATGACTTTCTGACCCAAAATTGGCTGGCAACCAATCTCTCTTTTTTTTTTCTCACAAATGCAATCTCCAATTTTTATCTGACAACTTTATGAATTCTATAGCATTGTCTCCTCTGGATCCATGAATGGTTTAACTACACCAAAGCTGAGGGATATTCTATAAAACTCACCCAGAAAAGTGTCATTTCCTTCTGTCAGCTTAAATATATCAATCAGGGCTAAAGTGGCGAGTTAGCTACAGAGAAAAATACACTCTTATCATTATTTCATAAACTTTTTTTTAGATAAATCTTTCATTTCTGGCCATAGTGATTAGTTAATGGATGCAGTGAAACATTAGACCTGATTTGCTCAATGTTTGTGCTACATCCAGCCTCAAACCAAGACTAAGCTACCAATATAAGTTTCATAATGGGTTAGCTTGTTATCTGAAACATGTTATGGTTGAAGGATCTCTTTATTAAACACTGTATTTGTTTTGACTGAAAAACAAAGAGACAAGGTTTAAGATGCAGTGGAGCCCTAGAAAACATTAAAGCGACATGACACTGTCCATCTTTATATATAGGATATGGTTTCATACAAAGCTGCCTTTCTTCAGGTGGAAATAACCTGCAGTGTGTCCTCATCGTTATTCAGTCCAGGACATGTTTTTGAAGTAGATGTCTCTGTATTCTCTCGGTCTGACTCATTCGCATCAATCGATTGTGATTTTTTTTTTTCTCATCTGAGCGTGAAACACAGCAGCAGCAGCTGAGGAGTGTAGTTTAGCTCTGTGTGTGGTTTACTCTGCCTCAGCTCTCGACTGAATTCAATTCATTAGTGTTTATTGATTTGAATGTTACATGAGCCCGGCTGCCGAAACATTGGGAAATTCATCCAAAACAACAGCTATATTAAATCTGCAAGAAACTATAAGCGGGTCATTTTCACCAGGCAAAACGATGTGATGTAAATTGCTTCTAGGGGTTTATTCATGGATGTATTATGGGAAACAGAAAAACTCCCACTTCTGTGTCTCCAACTGCACTAGTGGTCACTTGTGGTACTGCTGCAAAATCACATTTACAACACATAATAAACTTAACCAGACATAACACAAATAAAGACATGGATCTGTTAATTGTGGCTGTTTATCTAGTCGTCTATTGATGTGACTGGCCAAAATAGGATATTTGAAAACTGCTCAGTGTCAGTGTAGAGCAGTGAAGAACCTGCAGGCTGACTGGTCACAGATGTGTGGGTGAAAAGTAATGGCAGCTATCTTTGATCTGATTCTGTTCTAACAATACACACATGCATTTACTTAAGACCCTGTACCTTCCATACACATCTGCCATCATAAAAACATACTTTCAATTGAATGTGGGAGATAGTCTAGAGAGTCTATAGAAAGTTAAAAGTAGAGGGCACTATAATGTGAGCAAATATTGATATGTTTTATTCATGTTAGGGGCCCCACTTAAGAATAATATGAATCATTAATATAACTATAGGCCTTTTTGCTTGCTTTAGTTTCATGACATTATAGGCTGGTCTGCATTACCTTAATCATGTCTTATATGGTCTGTTGTCACCATGGCAACAGTGATTTACACTGTAATAATAGCTAAAGCATTGCTGCATTCATGTGCTCTTTGGAAGGTCCCAATTTTTGGTTTAGGGAAGCCATTTTTTTTTTTTTTTTTCCAATTTTGTTGTGTTCTTGTACTTTTAATTTGATAAGCTGGAGTATTACTTTTATTTTGGAATGTTGTAATTTCTGTTAATTGACCTACAAAATCATTCAAATTCTTTATTTGTGTTACTAATGCTAAACAGTCAGATTAACAGTGACTTTTTAAATTAAAAGCTGAATGCAAAAATAAATAAATAATGCTAATGCTCCTGATTGTTACAGGTTAAATACTGCACAGCAATCAATAGCATTTCTAACAACTACTAGTAATCCCATACTTTTTTTTATATAAACTGTATTTAGACATGTCAATGTGCAAATTTGGAAATTTGATGTCAGAAGTTAGTGAGTTTAACGATTTTTAATGAGCTTCTGTGTTGTTTTTCTGACTTGAGAAGGTATTCATGTGCGCTGTTCAACTTGTAAAACCGTTTCTCCAAGTTTGCAATGACCATGTGAATGCAGCATATGAACAAAATGCTTTTTACAATCCCTGTTTATCTCCATTTTGTCAGTCACCACCACTTAAATGTAGTTTCCACTGTTGGCCTTTTACATTGACCAAATTCAGCTGAAAATAAGAAACATTTTTGGTTCATTTTTCTGATTTAAGCATAAAATGAACACTGAAACCTTTATACCCTGGCCTCCGTCTGCTTGAGTTAAAGGACACATTTTAAGCAGAGTACCTATGAATAGGCTGCATCTGGGAATGTCATCGACTTCTAATTTGTCCTCTTCAAGCAGCACTCATCTTTCAATTTTTCCTTATATAAATACATTATTCTGCTATGATTACATTTCTCTATTTCACTGTTTCCCTATCTATGTCAAATCCCATCTCAGAAACCCGAGTTGCTTCCTCAGAGCTGGAGTTAAGTCGTCGTGCACGTCCGAGCGCACGCTGACTGCAGCAGGAAGGAGCCCGGAGGCATGTTACTAATGTGGAGAATGTAATGAAACCTTAGCCTTGTCACAGAGGCAGAGCTGCACTGGGATCAGTTCTCAGTTGTGATTATCTCGCTCCTACAAGTATATTTACGTCCACGGTGCCCTCCGCTCCTCTACGGCGCAGTCAAACCTCAAAGCTAATACGTTCTAACTCATCTTTACGGCTCTTCAGTTTCCGTTTCTGGTTTATGGCAAGTGTCCAGTTGAGTTTCTGTTTCAATTTAAACGAGGTTTGGAAATTAAAGGCCGGAAATGGTAACTGTAAAGTATAAACAGAATGATCCGGGTCAGAAAATGTAAAGAATGTGGGCCGCTAAGTCAAAGCTAAGTCGTTCATGAAACCCAAAAAAAAAAAGTGGATATAGCGCTCACAGTTGAATGCGCTGGGTTTTGAAGCCTTAAATTTGACACTCTGGTTCACCATTGAGTATTTTCACAGCTGGAAGTGAGTGTTCTTGGGTAAAAATGTTGGATGAGAGATCAGTGAATGCTGACATAGGCCTTGTTACCGAAATAGAGACACGAGATTAGGAGACGTCATCGTGATTGAGATCATGTACACTGAGGCCAATCAAATAGAGCTTGGATTTGTTTTCATAGAAAGACATGTTAAGTTAATGCGCAGATGTCAAGTTTAATATCTGCTTCAAAGAATCATTCAGGGCTAAAATGACATCAGATTAGATTAGACTTTACTGATCCCACAATGGGGAAATTCACATGTGACGGCTGTTCACATATAGTGCAAAACTAGTGTTGGAAACTACATAAAGAAAGCATGCGGTAAAAATATAACTTTAAAAGGTGCAACTACTTCAAGAAAAGTCTGGAAGTTCTCAGTCATCCAGGGACATATTCAAGGAAAGGTTTTGACAAGGCATCTGGACATAGATTTAAAGGTGAAGGCATTTCATCTCTCATCCAAGGACGTTTTCAGTTAGGTTAGATCAAAATAAACAAGCAATATCATAAAAAGAGCACTCTCTGGAAACAACATAAAAAATAAATGCCAAAAAAACGCCAAGAAGGGGAACTGCACTTCACATTTTGTTCTCTCACTTGCTCCAAGACACAAACAGCCTCTGCTTCAACAGATTCAGAGAGAAAAGTGTCTGTAAATGCTTGGTTTTCTATAAACCTCATACCGTATGCCATTTTCATCTGCTGTTTGAAACTAACAATAGCTAGAGAAAAAATAAGCAAAGAAATGTCAATAAGTGTGTACCATTAATTCACGCTGCAACAGTCTGTTTTTCCCTGTAGCCGAGAGGTCAGTGATGCAGCAGTGAAAGATAGCTATGTTATCGCTAGCAAAATAGCATTAGCATTAAAGCCATATTGTGAGGATGACTTTAAGAAAACAAACATGCTGAAGGCTTTGTGCCAAAATAAGCCTTTTTATGTTGCACTTAATGAGAGAACTGTACTTCTGTGCACAAAACAAAAGGATTTTTTTTTTTTTTTTTTATATATATAGGTTATGATGGTTTTATTTGCTAGTCCGGCCCACTTCGTATTACATTGGCCTGCACTAAAATGAGATGGCACCCCTGGCTTCAAGTCCTTTTCTGGATGAGAACAAATTCTTGACATTTAAGGCAGATTGCTTGGTTTAAAGTGAACCTCATACATTTAGGAAACTTTTAGGAAACTTTTTTAAGTGATGGTGTCTGTTTTGTAGTGCAATTAACCTTTCTCTTTATATCATGTAAAGATGAAAATGACTTAATGAATTGCTTTTACATTCAAAGACATTTTCTCTGCTTTCTTTACAAAGTCTGTCTCCGTCCATGTCATTTTTTATTCAGTCCTTTTACCTAAAGTGACAGCGAAGTTGGGGGAGTGGACAGATAACTACAGGTTGTTTTCACTTCTGGTTATTTCCCCGTCTCGCGCCAATCCGAGCGTCTGCAGCTGGACTTCTATTAGTGGTTTTAACTGAGACGAATCAGACGGTTGTGTGGATCCGAGCGGTGGCTTTTTCTGGTTTATGGATCTTAATGGGCTCATCTAAATGTAAATGAGTCCTGAGGCAGACGCGGTGCTGTCTGTCTGCCGCTTTGAGGGACATAATGTTTAGAAAGAGCCAAATCATGTCGTTTACAGAGTTCACTTCAGTTCACACCGCTGCCTTCACTGGTGTTTTAAACGAGATCAGCCAACAGCATTTATTAAAAACACAGCAGCGGACATACAAATATAAACATCAGTCATTCAGAGGCAGAAGTGTATATCTATAATTAAGGATTTTAAAGTGATGGTTTCAGAAGAGCCATTTTAATGAGCAATACTTTACAAGAAGTTTAGTTTCTTAAGTTGAAGAGTATGGAACAAATCAGTCAAATTTATGTTTTTATTAGTGTATAATCAAAATAACACTAGAAATAGACATGTAATGCTGCATAGAACCCATCAGAAAAAGCCATTTTAGTTGATTTACTTCCTGTTCCTACCACAAAAGCAGACAAATTGAGCAAAAATAGACGCAAAGAACATTCACAACCTTGTCTGAGTACACTTGCTTTAAGATTTGTAGTATGTATAACCTAAATACATTAACATTAATAGTTTAAATCACTCCCAGAACCGCGTGTCTCTGTAGGACTACCATAGCTGCTCTAAACGAAGACACGTGACCATAAAAGGTGTATAAAAAAGTGCTCAATCTTGATTGGACTGAAGTTGACCATGTGACACAACCAAAACAATCCCATTACTGAATACATTTGTTAAATTTGTTTTACACATAACAGCATCAGCAGATTTTTTAGTTTTTTTTTATTTTTAAAATGCTGTATAAATAAAGGTTGATTGATTGAATGTAAAGGCAGCACATATCTGCCCCCAACACGACGTTTCAGCCTGTCATTGCTCTTCATTTTGCCTATAACAGACTTTTTTATTTATTTACATAATGGGACAGTGCACATTAATTAACATGTGTTCAATAGTCCAACATGTAAATGCGCCAGAGTTAGCCAAACAGGCTAATTTGCATGTGCAGTCCCATTGGCAGGTGGATGGCAAGGAAAAAGTACATATAACAGGCACATAATAAACAATCACACATGAAACAAAGACAAAAGTCAGTAAAATATCAAAGTAGAAAAAATTAGAACATGCTAAAAACACACAGTACATTGCCGGTTTGATTTCCACCAACGTTTAAGGGTTTTTTACTCAACACTCCTGGGAAGCTATTAATGCACACGAAGGATAGCGTAGCATTCTCTCTGTTTTTGGCGGTTTAGACCCAATCTTGCCGCGCTAACGACCACATACTCTATTTCTAAGCAAACTGACTCAAGTGTATGCTTTCTTTGTGTTGTATTATAATTCGTCATGGCTCTAGATTGAGGTGTGAGAGGCAGAGCTGCCAGTGGAGCTGCAGGTTGCTAATTCAGTTTCGGGTTAAACTCTGATTTTCATTCATAAAGCAGTGATTCCCACAGTGTCCTTTTTAAACGACTATCTCATTTCCGCAGCTGCTCCTATTAGCCGCCTTGCTCCGACACACACATGTGGCCCGAGCAAATGCTGTGAAACCCAATCGGTGCAGTTGGGGCCATGGGGTCAACAGAGGTGTTTTAACGTTAGCTGTGTGTGCTACAGTGAGTGTCTACATAAACCAGCGTGGATCTGGTGTTTTCGGAGGGTTCAGGAGTTCACAGCTGCAGTGGGACGTCCTGATTCAGCTGTTGTTGTCTTACTCAGTGGGAAAAGAAAATAACACAGAAACTTTTTTTGGACTCCAATAAATGCTTCAACTCCCAGAGCAGTTTGGAATATGCCAAGTATTTTAACGATAAAATGGAAAACAGTGAAAACAAGGCAAAGTGCAGCGCCATTTGCAGGAAGTAGGATTTTGTCATTGTTGGAGGCAAACTTTAGACAAATACATGAGTCGCAGGAAGCTGATTTGGGCTTGAGGTGTGGTGCTGCCCTGACAATTGACAGTTAATCAGAGCCAACACTTATATTACGATATTAAGGATAGACAGGATAGTTTCTGCCCTTCCAACAATTGCATTGGGACCTTCAAACAATCAAGTTTGCCCTGACTCTGCCGTGGTGTGAATGATTAAAGCTTAGAAGATGTTGTGTAGATAGAAAGTTTGTGCCACACAGGAGTAAAGCTTGTTACATACTCCGTCAGGAACAAGAGCAAAGTTAGTTCTGCCCAGGACAAGTGCAGAACTCCTCGCTTTACCACATTAACCACTTCAAATTTCTGACCAATCACACAATAAATGTCAGACACCACACGAGAAAAAAGTTCTGCCCATATGATGTGCCAGAATCTCTCTCAGGACCGCTCACTGATCACCTACACATTATATTATGAGCACTGATATGAGTCAGTTATTTTGTTGCCATGGCATTTGTCAGTAGGTTGGCATAAAATAATAAAGTGAACTTTTGGGATGAATGGAGTTTATTTTGAAATATGCCATAATAGTCCAGATGCAAAAAAAATAAAATAAAAAGGCAAGTACAATACGGAATTATTTATCGTCTCACTTTATGACTCAGTGTTAATAAATCCAGTATTAGCACAAATAACAGTATTTTACCGCTCATAAAGTAAACAGTAACATAAATTAAGATGACACAGGAATTTAAATTAGTTTTTTTGCTGCAGAATCAATTGGAAGAGGTTGTGTGGAGTTAGGAAAATTTATGAGAGTCTTTTCAGTGTCATTGAGAGCTTTCAGTTTATGAAGAATGACAAGCTCAAAGTAAAAGTCCTTCTTTTACTTTGAAATGACAACGAACTCTTCCCTCCCCAGACTCATTATAACACACCGAGGAGTGGAAAATCGACTTTTTTATGTAAACCCTGAAAGGTTCAGATGTTTCTTTTGGAGAAGGACACTGTTACGTCTCCACTGCCCAATTATTCAACACAGACATTTTCAAACTCCGACAGCGAGAGGCAGAAAGCGTCCATTGTGACCTTCCTTTGTGATTCTTTATAATGATCTCTGCTCAGCCGGAGCTAAATCAGACAGTCCTTCTTCTCTTTTTTATCGTTGGCAGCCATATTTGATTTGGGCAAAGGTCCGGAGCCTGGAAACAATAGAAAGAAAGCAAGAGAAATGGAGTGTTCGCAGCAGCAGTGTTCATCCCCAAGGAGCTTCGCGCAGCATTTTATGTGAAAATGAGAGTCTTATTGTACTTTTATTAATAGTGCCCCAAAGCATGAATGTCCAGCTGGGAGTTAAAATGTTCAGAGATTTATTGTAGATCCCATTAAATACCCCCTTTCTGCATATTTGTTCAAATACATTAAGTTTTTTTAAAAGAATGTGTTTCACAGTTGAAGTAACTCATACATCTATGTCTTTAAGCCCCTCCCCCTGAGCCCAGTCTGCTCTGATTGGTCAGTTTCACACCTGAACCAAAACAAAAAACAAAACAAAAAAAACATTGTGCAGTAGTGCTAGACCCTTTTTTAGATTGTTACTAAATTTCTTCAAAATCAACAATTTATGGCAGGGATGTTACATTAACTGTTTGGTCTTTTTTTAAAAATTGCGTTAGACAGTGGGATTTCTGTTTTTGCCTAGAATAGGAGCCCTCAAATAAAACTGCAAAACTTGTTGCCAGTCAAAGTCCAGTCCAAGATCTGCATAAGACCTGATTTCATCCTAAATTTAGCACTTGTGTTGTATTTTCTGCCAGATGGAGGCCTTAAGTTAGCTCCAGCATTTGGAGACTCCTGGCCTAGAACATAGAGTTACACACTTGCCAATCTTCAATCAGCAACAATATGATAATGTTTGGCCTCATTCCTGATATATGTTCGGACATACCTAACTAATGTCCTTTTCCATCTGCTGCAGGTAGCTCTGTGAACATCTGCTCGACACGTGACTCCTATACATATGTTTTAAAGACCTCTGTTCGGCTGAGTTTAGTTCTTTCTCTGTTTTCACCCCTGTTTGTTTTGGGCCGAGGCCTTAAGTGGCGAGGGCGCAGAGTTTAGGGGAGTTTCTCTGTTTTTGGAAGCACGTCCAAAGTGTGGGAGTCCATTAACTCCTGTCACGTGAGCGCGACAAAACCAAACTCTGAGCGAAGATGAAGAGCTAAATCAAACAAAAACACTGGAAGGAGGTTTGATCCTGCGCTGAGTAAAGCTCGGAGTGAAGTGCGATGCGGAGGAGTGAGGGAAAGGGAGGTTTTTGAAGGCTCTCAGATTGAAACCACATTGTTTTAGCAGCACACGCTGGTATTTCCTCTCGGCGTTCTTCAGGGTGGAGCAGAGCAGAACGCTGACGAGCGGCTGAGGCCCGAGCGGCTCATGGAAATAACTCCGAGTGTGTCTGGGACGTCCTGGGGTTTACAAAGTACAGAGAAAAGAAGGATGAAAGAGGGATATAGGTCACTTAAAGGTTGTTTAGGCAGCTTTTAATTTGAAAGTGTGGTGGTGTAAGAAAGCAGGTTGGAGGCATGGGACTGTGTGAGATTCTGATGATATGATATCTTTGAGGGAAAATATCACAGTAGGGTGGCATTTGGATATTGGAGTTATTTTAAATGGTTTTAATTTACCTTTAAATGGGACAAAGGCACCTGTTTGGGTTTGTGTAATAGTCAAATACAAGGGACAATAGACTATATTTGTGTGGGACAATGTTGGACAGCATCATGGTAGCTATGCTAAAGCCCCTATCAAACGTAATCAGGGTTACTTCATTTCATGTAAGGGGTATGATGTGTAACTACCATGGCTGCAATCTCAGTTATAACACAAATTTAATGGCATAGACTTTGTTTCATGTCTTAATATCAGTATCAGAATGTATATGTGTCTTTTGTGCTCTATACACTTCGCTTACAGCACCAGTCACATCGTATAAACAACATCAACACACTCCTGACACTCCTCTGGAGGATCTTCAGACAGTGTTCTCTGGAAAATTGAGAAGATTGTGTTCAGAGGATAGTGCATGTGTAAACAGGCTTTAGGAATAGGATTTGAATTTGATTGGATTTGAGTGTGTCTGTGGATAGCGGTATTTGTCAGGTACAGGCTGCTAACGCTACCGCCACTGCCACACACTTTTAGCAAATAAAGCATTAGCGCACTTTGGCTATGACTTCTTTTATACTTGCAGAATAGGAGATTAAATTCAGTTACACAGCATTTACATTATCTGCATTTTCTGTTTATATGGGATCACTGTCTCTGTCAAATTAAGGCTTAGAAGACCAAAAAATTACCTTCAAAAAATCTTCAAAACCCTCATTGACAAAAATCTAAATTCAAATGTTTTTCAAGACTTTCAAGAAGACAAAGGTGTCACGAGGGCGAGAAGGCACAAACTTTAGACTTAGATAACTTCTCTTTTTTAATGCAGCTAGCTTTTTCCTATTACATAAATGTATAAAGGACCTAAGATTGAGTGTTATGGGCTGACATATTGTTGAGGATGATGACATGCTGCAGCACATAAGCGGATCACACCTCTAAATCCAGAGTTGGTAATGCCACACAAAACGACTTCATCCTTTTTGTACGGATGTGTCTTTATTTGACAAATGCACAGTGATAATAAATACTGCTATTTTTAATCATTTCAAATTCACAATTGTATCCTCAGCCATAGGAGGTTTGGGTAAAGTGTCCCTGGATGATTTTTATTATGGATTATGCAATGTCTTTAAATCCACGATGGTGTTAGTCACAGAGCGGTGTCTGGCCTGCAGTGACATTAATCCCATCAGATTATGGATAAAATGCAAAATAATCCAGTGTTGTGTCAAAGCCCTTGACACTGACATCGCTCATGTGGCTGCTTCTCTGCTGCTCATGGGAAATATAGTCTTTAAGGCGACAAACACTGCACTAAAGGCATACAGGGAGATATGATTACATGTTATTATTGTGTCTTATGCATCATATTTATCTTTGCTCAGCCACTTCTTGGGTGTAATTTTCCTCAAAAGGATAGGTTCAACCGGTGCTGTTGCAGGACAGTTCACATGGAGTTTTTGTAGAGTTAAAACTACTGACGCATAAGACACACTGCACTTCTGTTTTTCTTTTTCTTTTTTTTTTGCAAGCAGCAAACTATTTTCTTTTTTTGTTTTTTTGTTTGGTTTCTTTTTTTTTTTTAATTTATGTGTTCATTTTATTGATTTATTTTTTATTCATTTATTTATTTGGGCTTTTTATTTTTGCCTTTATTTAATTGGATAGTAGACAGAAAGCAGTGTTTTGCAGGTTTTTTTGCAGGCAACAAATAGTTTTCTATCAAAAATTTGGGGTATTTTTTCATTTTTATTTTATTTTATTTTTTATTTATTTTTTGTAAAGATTTTTTTTTTTTTGCTTTTTTTTGCCTTTATTTAAGAGGATAGTAGACAGACAGGAAGCAGGGAGAGAGAGGGGGTGAATCAAACCCGGGTCTCCCAGGTATATGGTATGCGCTAGGTGAGCCACTGAGGCGCCCCAGAGATTTGATTTCTGTTTGATCCTGTAATTACATTTGTGTTAAAGGTGCACTGTGTAAACGTTGTCCATCAATAATATGTCGGTGTGTTGCCTCTATACATTCGGCTCCTTTCTGTAGTCCACTCCTGGCTCAGCAGCTGCTCGGATGCTCATGTGTTCCCCTGAGAACACGGCGAGCTGCAGAGAAATCCCACTCCGGTCACTTCCTGTTTCCTGTTGCAGCCGGACCAGAATGATGGATGCCAATGGACAAAGATGGACGCTTCTGTGTTTTGTGAATGGCAGACAGGAAGTAGGATGTGAGACCTGTTGAGCCTGGTGTTTGCCTTGGATGCTGGCTGCAACTTGAGATGCGATAACGCTCGGTGTGTTTCGTATTTGAGATTTGATTTATGCAGGGAATGCGTTTATTCAGTGTATTTATAGATACATTTGTTCAGCAGCTGTGGATCTGCCAAAGCCATCAGAGCAGGAAGCAGGTTTACTGTCTCTCATTTCTTTCATTGCCTTTATCAGAGCTTTTATGAATCATAATATGTTTTATAGTTTTGTCATATTATGTTTCCTCTAATGCCCCTGTGATTTTGTGGCAAGATTATTAGATATCAAACTGTGCTTCTTGACCCAGCTACAGACGTCATTCAAATGTGACGGCAGTATGATACAAGTCATTTTCTGCAACTAGAGACGCCGAGTGTGTCATAGAATATGCCCCAAGACAAAGACAAGAGCTTGACATTGACTCTATGAGACAGATTCAGAACAAAATTAGCTCTTATTTCGTTTAAATCCCAAATGCACAGCACTGCTCTGGTTACACATTCAGATATTTCTATAAACACACTTTTTTCTTTGCATTTGTTCCTCTTGTCCACACGTTACCTTTACACAATTACCTTCCTGAGTGAAGATTTTTAAAAACTCCAGACACAGGAGAGATGTAGATGGACAAAATGCGGAGTTGATAGGATGACTGTTGATGCGTGTACTGAGTATGTGCATATCCATGGTAACGGTGATCATAACCACAGCTGAACTAGACTGTTTTAATTTATCAGTTTCTTGAGCTGCGTGTTTACAAAGTCGTTACAGCTATATTTAAATTATAAAGTTAAAATATTGTAAGTATTAAACAGATCGAGTGAATATAAAATACTGTTTGTCCAAGTGGTGTTGCCGTACAATATGTGGACTGTTCCGTGTGTATGTGCAAAAGGATATGAGCATAAATAAACCGAAGATAAACATAAATCGGAGAATGACAAACCCTGACGGTGATGGACTTTTCCTTTGATTTTGACCAAGAGCAAACTAAAATAAAACAATAAATCAAACTTTTCTAGACGACTGTTTTCCATGTGGTTGTTGAGAAATGAGTGCAATGCAACAGTATAAAAACGGAAGGACACGTAGAAATGTATGACTTAGCAAGATAGCTACTAAAATTAGCTACTTAATTACCCCATCATATAGGTACAATAAGCCGTTTAGACATATCATTAGATTTTTGTGTGTGCCACTGAATACTTACTTACTGTATATATTCTACCCCCTCACTAACAGCACATGCATCTGATTAACCTATTAGGATTCATGATACACTGACAGTATAACATGTGGTTTCAGTTATTTTTAGCATGTAGCCTTTAGCTGATGTATTGAAAAAGTAAATATCAAACCAGTCGCTGCTGTTCTCGCCTGAAGCCCAAGTCTATTGATGAGATTTGCCAAAACCATCTTATTCAAGCTACGCACAATTTACCGATTTTTGTTGGCTAATGCTAATTCTGCCATTGGAAATGTACTGTAGTCAGCTTAATGCGCGCGCAGCTTGTATTTACGAACACTAAAAGCATCCATTAGTACAAATTAGTCACCTGTTTAGCTACAAGTGAACTTTGACCCCCTCATCAACTGTCCACACAAATGCATCACTCTTTACTCCCAGACTCTTTGCTGCTGATACATACATATAGGTGCAGCACTGTCAAAGCAAAACAAACCCACGGCACATGCTCCAACTGCGGTTAAAAGAGTCACAATCACTTCTCTCTTTGCTCGTCAGGAGGTCAGAGGTCAGCCCCAGAGCAGTGAAGTGTTTATTTGTTTCGGTGTCAGTAGATAAACCAGTCGGCTCATAACCGTCAGCTGTCAGAGAGTATGACTGAGGTGTTTGCTTGTAAAAACACAGAGACATTGTTAGTTTAACGTCTCTGCCCCGAAGACAAACAGCATGTGACTGACAGACCTGACCTCCTCAGGTATTAGTCTGTTCTCAAAATAACATACCTTCCATCATTTCTGTACTGCATTATGTCACTACTTGACACTGGAGATTACATTTTGTGTTGTAAAATGTATAATTAACTGCTTAAACATAAATAATAACAAAGCATTGTAATGATTTGCATTAGAAGTATTAGGGTAATAGGTAGTGCTTTTATTTTGAAGAGGAAGTGACATGCTGTTTGTATGCTGCTGATAAACAGAAAGTTCTTGTTGCATTTCTTTGTGTATTTATGTATTATTTTATTTTAATTATTTAAAATTATTGTAATTATTTAAAAATGTATTTTAATTTTATTTATTTTTTTGGCCTGTCAAAAAAAAACATCTTTTATGTTTTCTCTCAGTAAAAGATTATTCATACTGTGGTATTTCTCTATCTAATTTTATTCCAGATATTTAAGTTTTTTTGTTTCATTTTTTACACATTAATTATTTGACGGTAAGATAGTATTTAGACCACGTAATAACTTCAAAATAACACTCACTCTGACTTGCATTTGTCCAAACTAAACAAACAAACAAACTAAGCATTTCTTTTTGCGCACATATTCTTTTTTGAAGGTTATGGACAATCATTCATAAATTAAACTGATGTTTCAAAATGTTTTTTAACTGAACCTGTGTCAGACCAATATTTCCACACAGCATGTCCTTGCAGGGCTACCGTAACGTTAATTGGCATAGAAAAATTTCAATTGTATGTGAGGCATTCACATTTTTAAAGATTTGAGCACGGTTTGTTTTGAAGACCCTTCCATAAATGAATGAATCATTTTCAGTGTCAGTTTTGACCCTCTAAGGCTGCTGTGAAGACAACTGTACTTGAGCTTTCAGCTTCACACCACATCTTTGACTCATTTAGCTATTACAAATCAAATAATGTTAAATGATTTGATCCAAATCATCATTTGAGCAGTAATAGTAGTAAGTGCTGACAATATTGTTGGCGTTTTACTGTACAAATTAGCTTTATCTTAAACTCACTTCTCTGAAAAACACAGAATAACAAATGTCTCTGATTAAAAACAGTACATTCTATATTTACTTTGTATTACGCAGGACTCAGAGTCAAGGAGCTATAGAAAGACATTACAACTTAAAGTGTCATGTGTTTGTGTCCTGGCTCAGAGGGACCTTTAGCGGTGTTCAGTATCAAAGGTTACCGTGGTCTATTTTGAGAAACTTTACTGCAGCTGTATCATTTACACTTCAGATAATCCTGCGTTGTAAACTTTTGCTTTGTTTGAGACATTTCCTACATTTCAATGACTTTTTTCCCTTCAGGCTCTATTACTTGGGCACTTCCAAAATCAAACATTATCAAAAATGTCAGCATAACATTGTCCTAAGCATCTTGTGAGCTGTAGTTTGTAGCCTTTAGTTGGTGAAGCCTAAATGCTGGTGTAAATAGAGCAGCGAAAAAACGAGCCACATTAATGTTTTCTACCCACTCACTGACAGCACACACATAGTCAGTTGGTGAACAGTAAAAACCTATTGTTTGATCATTTTAATGTAAAAAAAAAAAAAAAAAAAGTTTATGTTTTGGAGCCTAAGATAATATAACTCAAATTGTAAAAAAAAAAAAACGTTCTCTCTAAATACTTTAAATCCTAACCAATCTTTATTCTTAACTATCTTTTAATGGCTAAACTTAACCACTTTGCAGAAATATGTAAGCTTTTCTTGTTGTCTCACCACATTTCTAGTGTCTGGGGCTTTGTTCAATAACAGATAACACTGCAGATAGTGGGTTAGAACAATGCCCTCGAATTCCTACTTTGCCATGCTTTATTTTTCAAAGACTCGTGCACATATGAACATAACTGTAACAGACACATGACACCGAGCCATGACCTATTGACCTAGATGTTTGGCCGTGAGTGAGTGGCTCTGATCACAAGACGAGGGAGCAGACGGGACTTTCCTCCAACTGCAGTAGTAGTCATAACTGTTGAAGGATGGGGCCCCGGTGTAAACTTTTCCATCTAATTTTCCATTTATGACCTATTTCTATTTGGTCACAATAATTACTAAAAGGATTCATCATGTCAGAGACCTTTGCAGTCTTTCCATCAGCCTGGAAAACCTGGAATCTGGAGTAGTTTTCTAGTCATGGAAATGAATTTGGGTTCTGGAAAATTTGAATTGCATTTTAGCTTTTCACGTTTTTCAAGATGGAAGCAGTGTGTGTTTAGTTTGAAACTCAAAGACTCCATTGTAACACTTGTGGGAAGTTTCAGTGTGACCCTCTGAGGCTGCCGTTGTTTGTGGAGTCTGCTTTCTTCTCTGAAAAGAAGACAATATTTACATTTGTTTTTTTCAAACTAGCCTTGATGGATTTTCCGTGCTTCATTAAATGACACCAGACTTACTGTATCAAATCCAAATGAGGTAAAGGGTTTTTTTTTTCTCTTGTGGAAATTCTATGTAAGTAATTGGATTAATTTAATTTGGGAAACTGGGTTGTTTTTATACCATGAACACTTTCTTGTTGGTTATTAAATCACAGTATTCATTTGTGCCACAGTGCAGCGACTTCCTGTTGTTAGTGGTCACTATGGTAACTAATAAAGATGGGAGGAGTGTGTCTCTGGAGAGTTATATAAATATAACACACTGTGGCATTTTATATTCAACAGATTTTAACATGTCATTAAGATTTACAATATTTTCTAAGATTTCCTATGAATTAGCTACATGTCTTATACTATGTTATTGTGGACATAAAATAATATTATCCTTGATCAAAAGAACAATACACACAAAAATGAAAAGAAAAAAAGAGTGTTTTAATTGCAAAATCAAATAATGAATGAATGAAAATGACCATAAATAAATTGTTGAAAGTCACCTTTCTTTTCTTTATATAACCTGTGTGTTTATTGCTAGATTCTCTAACAATGTCCAACTAAACAGTATTGAATTTTTGCATTGAAGACAACAGGGACTAAAATGTAATTGTCTTCTTTATAGATTTACATTGTGTGTTGAAGAGCTGAGCAAAATGGCTGAAAAATAACATTTCAAAATCTTTTTTTTAATTCAAGTTTTCAGAAAATGTATGATTTCATGGTGACATTTTTAAATCCTTTTTAAAACATAATAGCAAAGAGTTAGGGTGAACACCTTTTTGTTTTATTCCCTCTGCCTCTGTAGACCTGGTTGAATATCATTTCCACCCCACACAGAGTCTTAGAAGACATTAAAGTTCTCTGAAGCACATGGCCTATTTGCATAAAGTAGCATAGTGTTTGTGTCACTTCAAATCAAGATATGACTCTAAAAATAACAAAACTCTTCTCACTGGTGATTGTTACTGTCTGTAGTATTTGCATATACTCTTTATGGACTTTATTTGAGCTGCTCTGGCAGTAGCAGCGGCATTGGCTACAACAAAGTGTACATTGCAAGGAGAGAAAAAATGTTTTTTTCTTTTTTGTTGTTGTTTTGACCCAAGGTGGCATTGTTGTTGTCTGTATTTGGTTTGCCACAAAACTTCATAACCATATTTCTCCCTTAAAGTAACAAAACAACAGCTTAGTCTCAAATTGAGCAAAAAGAACCATGAAGTCTGTTGGGTCATCATTTAGTTTTAAACATCTTGAAATATGGGTCCTGAAAACCTTGCTACCAGAAGCCACTAAAAACAAACTTCAGTCATCTTTGATTAACTCACTTTTACCTACCTTTTCAAACGTAGAAATAAAATAACAGCGAATTCCTCCGAGACTACCCTCTTTCAAAAATCTGGAAAGTCAACAGTCAAGTCACTCTGTCAAATATCCAGCCAATCCCGCGCTGCCAAGAGGTGACATATCAGGCCTTTGTCTCTGGAGTTAAACGAGTGTGAGCTGCCAAAGGGGAATAAAGCAAACAGTGTTGTACCACAAACGAGGAGAGCGTCCGTCTGAGAGCAGCATGAAGCGCTGTGTGACTGGTGGAGTGTGCTTTTGTTCCCGTTGCCTGTTCGGATTATGTTCGGTGAGTAAAAGGACTGGGCTTGATCTAATGAGGCTAATTGGGAAGTCAACACAAATGGAACTCAGATGTTGGATTTGATTGTGTTGGAGGCTTTTCAGTGACGGATGAAGTAAGGCGTAACTGCTACAAGTGAGAAAGAAGCTGCTGGAATAAGCACAGTAGAAGAAGAAATATCCAAACGTCAAAGAGATGTATAAATCTGCACAACCTGTCTGCTTTTAGAAATCTTCCTTCTTAAGATCATTTTAAACTATAGTGACTTTTAGTTGTCTGTCAGCCCCTTCACAACTGGTGTTAAAATCCAGGCAGAATGATGGTATCTAATGTGGCCAGCCTTAATGCAATTTGTGAATGGGATAAATGCATCCTAAACACAACCTAATGTCCTTGTGTCCCTGAATACGTCCTGAGAGATTGGATTTGAGGACACATGTGGAGGTGCCCTGTGTCACATCTATCTGGATGTACTCTGATCTCTGTTAATGCCATAGATTTTTTTTAGCCAGAGCACAGCATGTAGCAGCAGTAAAGCACTGTGTTATATTTACTTGGAACATGTTAGTCAGCAGTGACCGCTCGTAATATGCAATAGTTGATTTTTACATTAAAAGAGAGTTATCAGAGAGAAAAAATGGTAGCAGTTGACAGATAAAGATAGTAAAGGTACGTCTTGATTGAAAAAAAACAAGCTGGTCACATGTCGAGGTAAAGAGAAGATGGTTTGAAATGCAAGATATAGAGTTTGATTGGATTCTATTGTAGAAGTGTCTTAGCACAGTAGATTAGGTGTGCTGTGTATGGTTAATTTTGATGGACATTTTAACCCCATTTGTTTTGGTAATTTAATGAAAAAAACAACGTATTATTGACTATTAACTCTTGGAGGTCCCTTTATTCTCTGCTCCACCTTGGACACAAAAAAATGCTCTTTTGGACATTGTCATATAGAAATATTATGTGTAAACATATTTTTCCAGAGTGCCATTATTAACTTTACTCCTCATCATACATCATCATATTTCTGAATTTTTAATCCCTTAAATGAATGGCAGTTTGGGTGATTGAGGTCTCTTTCTTTGTGTTATTATTATTCATTTATATATCATATATTAAATGTTGAATTTGAATTTTTTGGAGGGGTTTATTAGCCAAGTCTGGGAATGGTTGCCATGCAAAACATTAAGGGATTTCAACACCAGGAAATAAATAAAAAATAAATAAAAACAGAAATCATATTAAAATGGTAGATTTTTGAAAAGATGCATTTTGAATGGGAGTCGATGGCATAGAAAAATGCCATAAGGACACAGGTGGTACTAATTAGTTTAAAAGGCAGAAAGAAAATCACAAAAAATGAAATTTCACCCCAAAATACACAACCTGGTCACATTTTATGCCATTTGCATCAACACAGACCCAGGAGGGTTTAACAAATCCAGAAACATTATTATTCCATGAATCTAGCATTTGCAGGAATGTAAAATTGCAACACACCTCAAAGATGTATTTGTCATTAAAAAATAAAGAGAAGAAAGATAAAAAATGGATGCCACAGATTCCAGCTTCAGAAATATGTAAAATACATAGCTGCCCCTTTTCTTTCCGGGCAGTTGTGCTGAGTACATATTGTCGTGGTGGTGCATTGGAGAGCTGTAGTTTGATGGTGTTGACAAAGTGAAGTGAACCGTGCCGTTCTCATTACAAGGTCCAGTGCAGTGAGTTGTACAAAGATGAGGTTGTTGTGCAGCTGCGACAAACCAGAGCTAATGACACACACAGAGAGGTGTTCAGGGCACGGCTAACGTTAAAGTGAGGAGCAGGTGTTCACCGTACAACCATGTCATCAGCATTTATACTCATCTGGAGAGACTCTATGTTTTTTCAGACATTTTTAATCTTTCCACATTTCAGGCATTATCAGAACCACCAGACACACGGAGCATTGGGTCCAGCAAGAACAGAAATTGGATACATGCGTTTTTGCCAAACATAAATATAAAATACCTATATATTTTATCACACATTTATCATTGCCATACCAACAATTATAATATCCATAACACCAAGAGTGACCTTAATCACAGATGTTATGCATTACCAACATTCCCAGCTCTTGACATTTCTGTCCAATCAGAGCCTTAAATCAATCTGTAGAAGCCTGGCCAGCCATACCCATCAACTTTGCCAAGTGGCTCCCTTCGTATTAATTTCTGCTTAGAAAATGCAAATGGACTGGGCTTCATGCAGTGCTTTGTTTCTCTGATTGGTTGTTTACCTTTCAAACTGATCTAGAGGCAGTTTATTCTGCGTCCACTGGTTTAGACCCCCTTGAAATTCACAGAAACCACTGTAATTATTTATTTTTAAGTAATAATTATATTTTTGAGATTAGGATGGCTGGCCAGGCTAAAATTGTTGTGCAACCCTAATGTAAAATTTAGTTGCACCTGAGAAACAAATATAAGTTAGTTCTTTCTCATGGTGAAATTAATCAGAAGTCAATAGTTGTTATATATATATTGCATATTTTTCTAATATTGTGCTACCCTTTAACCCATGCTATTAACTAAGCTTTATTGTTGGTGCAGTAGATGTTATTCTTATATTTCCACTGGGGACTTTGGGCAACTATAAAACAGTGCAGTCATCTTTGTATTCAAAGTACTTTGAATAAATGGTACAATTTATGTATAAAATGAATTGTAGTATTAGAAGTAAGTAGTATAATGGGATATAACAACTTATAGCAGGGGCGTCATGTGTGGACAACATGAGGTCAGCGCAGTAGTGAATGTTAGCTACGTTATTGCTCCCAAAATAGCATTAGCATCAAGGGAATATTGTGAGGGTGAGTTTGTGAAAACTGGTCCAGCCCTCTTTAGATCAAATCAAGCTGTATGTGGCAGCTGAACTAAAATGAGTTCGACCCCCCAGACTTATAGTAGGGCCACCTAACCTAATTCTTTTTCTACTGTACACAAAGAATTAATTGGGTTTCTCAGTTATACATCCAACAAATAAAAAAACAGAGAGATGCTTAAAGCTCCCGCCTAGTTTCAAATAAACAGTTGTGATTGATCAGTCGCATTGAATTTGATGGAAGCCCTGGTCAATGGGAGAGTTTTCAGACCCACTTGATTGCCAAGAAAGAGGAAAGGTCTGGCCTGGCTAAACTACTTGTGAATTAATAATAGTATTCCAAATGTCTGATTGTAGAAGTATTAGATATTTTAATTGAAAGAGCATCTATTGGATTGATCGGATGTGTCACTCTGTTGTCGGTCCTTAGCCAGTAAGATCTTGGCTTCATTTACAGGCATCACCTCCTCCCCATCCAGCCCCATTGAATTACTTATCTACTTCAGTAAGTAACAGGAAGCTATCCTGAACATCCAATCTAAGCTAATAATCTTTAGAATGACTGTGGCTTTGGCTTTGTCTCACAACTCCAACATTTCAGCAGGTTTTCTTTGGCTTCTTTGACAAGTTTCCTACAAATCACTCACTAATGGAGCTCTGCTTTACTTTGGCCGAGAGAGAATATGTCGTCCATCTTGAATTACTTCTCTGACGTTTCCTCTCAGATGGATTGGATTAACTCAGCCTGTTCCTTCATGAAGTGATGGTCTTAATGAAGCTGTGGTTGCAGACGCATTCATTTCCTCTTCTCTTTGCATGTGGTTAAATATAAAAACATACTGTACATAAAACCTTTAGTGGATTTTCTATTTAAAAGACCAACCTGAGGTAAATGTGAGTTTAACTATATGTTACTCTATGACAACGCCTTCATTCCTTTGTTCACTGTGTCTCCAGCTGTTTCAGTTTTTGTTAGAAATGTGATGTGTCGGTGCGAGGCCAGATGTGTCCAGATGTCTTTAGAGTTTTAGTGGAAGCACATTTTCCTTCTGCACTTTTCAATAATCCTTCATAACGAAATCATAAATGGGTTGTAATGGGTTAGCAATAGATTGTAAACAGCTTGTACGCCATTAATAAACTCTTGTAATTCTCATAATGGTGACCCTGCTGCTTGCCAAATAGTGATCCTAAACAATAATACTTCTGACCTCAGATTTCTTGTGTGGGCTCGGTATTTGGCAAGTCATTATTTCTCTTTTTCCAATGTGTTATAACAGTGGTTTCCAAACATTGGGTCAGGGCCCAAAAGTGGGTTACAGGACGTTTATACAGAGTCATGAAAAAATCTAGGTAATTCAAAAATCTGCATTTGGAAATTGGTAATGGCACAGAATGATACATTTATGAGAATGATAAGAAGAGCACAAAAAAGGAATAAAACTATGGTCAGAATAGCATTTAAATGAAAGTTAAATTGCACTACAAAAAGAAAACTAGGCTAGTCAACAATTTTTTGGTCTCGAAAATAGTTATGTGTAGTTAAAATAGTAATAGCTTATTAATAACCCAATAATAACCAATTTATAAACTGTTTATAAATGTGTTATAAAGGGCCCTTAGTGTAAAGTGTTCCAGGAAATCCTGTCTCTGGATATTACATCAGTACAGTGGCAGAAAAATGTTGGTTACATTATGTTTTGCAAACCATACACCATGTTAAATAATAATCAAACATAAAAACAAAAACGGGAATTTTGGACATCTCCTTCAAAAAGTATGAAAATGAAACAAGTTTTTTCCCTAAAACTAAACCTACAGCAGGACTAAACTTAACCAGAATAAAATCCCCCAAGTATTATCACACTTTTTCTAATAATAATAATAATAACTTGAATTTATAAAGCAAAGGAAAACTGCCCATTGGAATTAAAACGTTTTTGTATACTTCTACTAACTGTTCAGTCCAGTCCATTACTGTATGTATTTATAGGCTGTTAAAATCATCATGTTTTCTTATGAGCTCGCTTATGGACCAACAGAATAGACATTGATTTCTGGAGAACTTGTTTTTCCAAAGCACATTTCAAATGATTCAAATGCACTCAGTGGTAAATGGATTGAGCTGAGCCGCAGTGATAGTTTGTTTGTGTTTCCCATGCGAGTGAAGTCAGTATTTGCTCCTGAGTCGGTGAAACCTGATCTCCTTTGAGGCTGTGGGACTGTGTTTACCTGCAGCAGGTGAGCCCGGACCTGAGTCAGCAGTCTGTTCAGTATAAACAGTCAGCTGAGGCTCTCGGGGGGAAATCCTGGCCCTTTCCTCTCTGTCTGCTGTGAACACAATCGCCTCTTTGCTGCAGGACTGTTCTTTTAGCTTTTTACTTTTGGCCTTTGTAGCAGTGACTTGGATGTTTTTTTTGTGTGTTTTTCCAAAAGTGAGTTAACCTCTTCCATGTCAGATCTTAGAAACACAATATGTTTGTTTACGCAGATTTTTTTGACAGTATTGTGGTATAGATCCAAACTCTGTACCATGATTATTGTTTAAAAGTGATTACAGTCCTTCCTTCCTCTCCTTCTGCCTCTGGTGTATTCCCACTCTGTTTTCTGCCTGTATAAGGTCATGGAAGCTGTGGGTGTCTCGTGCCGCAGCTGTGAGTCGAAAATGTAAACTATTTGGCCGAAACATGCATCATTCATCCGTCACACTCCTCTCAGTTACACTACATCTACACTTAAGGCACTTACAGAAGACCTCCACAAGTTGCTCAGGTATAAATTGTTTGTAAAAAACAAAAAACAACAACAAAAATCAATCTAGAAATCTATTTACCGCCTAGTTTAGTCAATATGTAGCAATGCGTTTCACAAATTTGCCATTTAAAGGTGCATTGGGTCAAGGGTTGTAGAGCACATCATTAAAGAGCTATTTTATTAAGATTCCTTTTCCTACAGTTGCCCAGAAAGGACAAACTGAGCACTGCAGGACACATTCTTACATAAAGACGAAGGACATTAATCCACAGAATTGATTTTATTTCAAATAAAAAGCCCTGAATTCGCCATCTGACCTATTTCCACTGGGTTTGTTCATAGACAAAGGCATGTCTCTGCAGGGCTACCATAGCTGTTCACATGCTCTACGAAGGAGGAGTGTAAGATATGGAATTGCAATTTGTACATTTGCCACTAGATGTCAGTAAAGGCCAAAAAACAATGCACCTTTATTTTGTTACTTTTCTGTTTTAGTATGCGTACACAAGGATGACGTCACTGTCCAAGGTGAAAGGTCGCAAAATTGTTATCCTAGGCTACAATATTCATATCTCCACTAGGATCGTTGTTGTGTTAATGTACCCAAATATGACAACACCAGAGCACATTCATGAGTAGTCTTTTATTTATTGTACTGAAATTGTATTTGTTGCTTTTATAATGTGTGGTATATGATTTTATGTTTTTTTTTTCCTTTATGTTAAGTTTGTTTTTGTCTTTCAATGTTTGAGGACTACAGATGGAAATGAGCTTCTAGTTAAATCTGGCATATTTACACAAGGTTATGTATTTGTACCAAGTGTTCATTAATGTGCCCTGTCAGCACCAAATAAACAAATAAATAAATAGATTTTTAAAAATGTATACGCCTCTGCATAATGTGGCACTGCTGTTCAAACAATACTCTTGGTATAAATTGCAAACATACCTGTAGCCATATGCTTCTAACTCTTGTGGTGGCTGTGCTGTGATGTTCCTGCATTTTTTGTAGTATTGCTATTGTATTGTCCACTCGGGAATGGACAAGGGCACATGCTTGTCTTTGTCAATTAACAATGACATGTCTATAAAAAATATATAATGGAAAAATGAATAATGGATGTAACATTGGATATAACCAACGTTTAATTACCCATAATTGATAGTCTCACCTGTCAATATTTAAGATGCTGTGGTGTTTTGGGGTTAACTATTCAGATAATCAGATAATCTCAAGTGAAAATGTTGGAATCTTCAGGTTGAGTTGTTAAAGTTTGATGTTTTGTTACATAATACTGTGGTCATTACATCACCTGTTTCTAGGCAGAATGTGGTGGACTCCCCGCTGAGCTGAACTTCAGATCAGCTTTATGTCAGAGACTGGAGTCAAACAGAGAGCAGTCTGCAATATGTATGTTGTGTCAATAATTCATATCAGGCTTCTGGTATAGAGAGTATACTTGTCAAGCACTTCTTCAGTATAGATACAGAGCAACATAGACTGGCTGACATATTTGATTCTAAATGTACCCCGGTCTAGTCTTGTCTAATTTCTCACACTGTTTTCCAACGATGTATTAACTTGACAGCCCTGGTGTATTTTCTTTAAAAACACCTCCATGGCCCGTTTCAGCAGGATTTAATTACACTCTGTGACAGTGTTCATCCCAGTATCTGCGTCCTGATTGGTTGACCGAGTGACTGTCATTGTGAGTGACAGTGAGTCTGACGGCTCCGTGACTGTATCAGCTGTGTGAGTGGCATATTTAATTCAAATCCACTTTGCTCTTAATAAAACTCTGTATTAGAGCCTCAGAATTGAATATAACCCTGCAGTGTTGGCCCCAGCCATTAATGTGTGGAATATCAACGTTTTAAGCTGGATATACCGTTACATCTTTCACATTTTGTGTGTTAAAACTGCACTAGTTTAATCTAATTTTGCCTAAATTAGACCATCTTCAGACTCAGATTTGTCCTGGGGATGTTCCTGGTATAGTCTTGGTTTTGTTCTGGTTTAGTTCAGGAAAATACTTTGGAAGTCATGTTTTAAATGTTGCCGTAGTACTGGTTTTATCTCTGGGTTAAATATTTTTATTCCTGGTTTAGTGTGGTCTAAAATCTGGGTTTAGTTGTTTTATTCCTACATCTAATCCTGGTTTTGTCCAGGATGTAGTTCAGATATTGTTCCTGGATTATCCTTGGTTTTAGTTCTTGTTGAGTGATAATTTAGTCATGTAGTTCTGGGTTTCTTACTGTTAAAATTGCATGTTTTTCAGATGACTTCTGGTGTCAGGGTGGTTTTAGTATCACCATCTTTTTAATCCTGGTCTAGTTTTAGTTTTGTCTTTTTTTTTTTTTTTTTTTGTCTCTAAGAAAAGTATCCTGATACTCAAAGTGTTTATTTCTCTGTCTTCTCCAGGTGACATCACACAGAAGGGCTACGAGAAGAAACGGACCAAACTGATTGGTGCTTATCTCCCTCAGTCACCAGGTAAGACATTTCATCATTCATCATCTTATTATCGACAAACAAAACACTTTTCAGTATTGAGCTCTATGATGTTACACCCCCAAATTGAACCATTTCCTCCACTTTGGTAGGAAAATTTCACATAGATCTGTGCCATTAATAATGATCTGTTAAAAAGCATCGAGCCTCACGTTTTAGCACTAGCATGAGTTATTATAAGTTATTAATTTAGTATAGTGGTAACAGGTAAAGAGAGGGTAATACAGAGGAAAAAGATAATCCATTTAAGATTTTATTAAGCAACCAGTTAGTGCTCAGTGAAAACAAAACCAAAAAGCACATGGCTGATTAGCATAAATCAATACAGCAAACATGGAGTATTACACACTGGGCTAAAGGTTAAACCAGACCAATTTTCCACCACAAAATACTAATACGTGACATTAAATCTAAGTTAAGACCTTACCTGAAACGTTTATCTTTGTAGACTGTAGTGATCTTGTAATTATCTCTGTCTCATTAAACATTATGTCAAAGCAATGACAACATTTATCCATGTTTAATTTGCTGCTCATTTCTATATATTTTTCTTTTTTTTTTTTTTTTACGCTGTAAAATAAAACATATTTTGCAACGGAATTCATTTCCTTAGTTTATTTCCTCAGTCCTTTGTTGTTGACATCAGTGTCGATCAATGGGAGCGCTCCTTTTTACCAGAAGCGACCTGTGACTGTGCCAAAATCCTGCTGTGGGCTGATCATTCTCATTCAAATCCTTAATTATAAAGACTAGATCACGTCTTAAGGTTTCATTTTTTCACAGATGATTCCTGTTACAATAAGCTGTTAGTGATTAAACTGTGAAACTAAATGCAACACTAAATAAATCAGGTAATGGACTTTTAAGTGAAAGATGTTCCCGTCTTTGCCTCCAGTGACTTTGTAAATAGATGTTGTGCTGTGGACTCCAGATCTAGCACGGAAAAAGTAAAAAACACTGTGTTGCAAAATACGTGGATAGAGACAAACTGAAAAGTATGGAGCAGTGGGATCCTACAGTAGCTCTGCTGTAGTCAACACCTGTTTGAAGGTATACAATCCCTCATGGTAATATCTTCTTGTATCATATTTATAGATCTGCAAGACTTAAAAACTCACACTCCTTGCTGCTTTAGTGACTCTGGAGTGTAGTAGCTATATGGCACATATCTCAATAACTGTGAAATTCAGGTGTGTAATGAACTCTTGGCACTATTCATTTTCTACTCACTTTTGCCTGCCAAGATGGCGGACAGAACCCAATGTAAAGTCCAGAGCACCATTTTCTTTCCACTCTGTAATGTTTCTAGGACAAACATTGCTTTCTTACGCCACGATTACACAACACAGAGGGGATTTCTTGCTCGTTTTAGAGACCAATTGACTTGTGTAATTGAATCTGTTGGCAGATCACTAAAAATAATCTCAGTGGCAATACAGGTCCTCTATTGTTCTTTTCCACTGTGTTGAAGCGTGTGGCAAAAGAAATCATGACTAAGTAGCTTTTCTTGTTAAGCCTTATGTCTTTCTTGGATTTTTATTGTATTACATTATTTATATAACCTCACTAACACTTACTTTATTGACTCTTGCATTGGGACTTTCAAGAAAGACAAACGGGGTAACTTTAATTGTTTATGTGGCGGGAAAAGTCAATTGAAATCAAGACCAGATACAGCTCAGTGGTCAAACAATGGTTTCCTTACTTTTATCAGTACTCTCCGCCTTTCCCACTCATTTTTTCATATTGCGGTTTAATGTGGAAGAAGTTGGCATGACATACCAACGTCAATCTATCAATCATCATGTAATAAAAGCTAATGGAGCTGATAGCAGTGTATTGTTGGGACAGTCCGCCTCCTTCACGAACAGTTCTGGCTTTGTCCTCATGAAACCGTGCAGTCCCACCATTCCTTCAGTGTGACGTGGTTCTTCGGCGAGGCCAGTCAGTCCTGTTCTGTTTTACATTAAATCACTGCTGCGGTTTTGATATCTCAAGCCCATGCCCACGCTAATGGGAATGGAATTTGATGGAAGTTACATGTTTATTACAGGCACTGGAGTGGCACGGTATGGATTGGGTCTGTACGGTGTGCTATAACAGTTGTTTCCATTGTCAAAAGGGGTACAAGGCGTCCCAATTGTACCATATATCCCGCGACTTTGGTTACAGCAGAGCTAAACCCTGCTTTCTGTTTATTGGATGAAAATTTGACAAAAAATGTGACAAAAATAGGAATTGAAAGGAAAAACACAAAACAAGGAAAAATTGCTCGAGGTTTTCCAGTTTTAGATAGAGTTGGTATTTTAAAGCCTTTGTGTTGTACATTCTTAACATTGCATTTGCTGTCTACACTGCATTAAACTTAAGCAGAAATTGTGACATTCAATAGAAAGTCAGAAAAATGTAACTGGTGCAGTTGAGTAAGCTGGGAATATACCTGGAATTCTCTTCTTATATTACAGTTCATGGCAGCTCTATTGACCATTCTCATTTGATGTTGTTTGATTGTGTGATAATGTTATTGATTGATATAGTTGATCTAGTTAAACTGAGTCATTCTTCCACTATTTTAGTTGTATTTCTCTCACCTGCTGATACTGCTGTGAGCCATGTCTAAACTAAATTAAGAGTTAATAATCTGAACCACTCTGTAAAACACATAATATTATATTATTATATTTCAGACATATAAACCTAACATGAGATATACATGGTTAAATCTCCTACACTTTAAATAAATGATCCAGGTGATGAGGGAATCTGCACAAACACACCTGAAAGACACTGAGGATTTTTCGACTTATATTTGATCTATTTTTGTCACATACATAAGGAAAAAAAAGAGGGAAAAACACAAAAGAAAACAAAACAAACAAACAAAAATCTAAATAAAATACACAATAAACATCCCATGTAAACCGTAGTTGCCCCCTTTCACTAGCCCACTCCACTGCCCTCTTACCCATGCTATTCTTAACAAAAGAATAGTTAAGTGCGCACTATATTGGAGATAAATGGTGATCAAATCTTATTAAATAGTGGTAATTCATCATTAATAATATATCTTATGTGCTCCATAATAATATAATATAATAATATACATAAGTGTAATGTATTTTTGGAAGCTTCAAATGTATTTTACCCCAGAAAGAGTGCTATTCTGAAGAAAATATTACTGCTTAACTATTACTATTTCTACTGAAAAGATTCACATTCAATACTACAACATTTTACACAATGCATGTTTGAAAACATTTGATATAAATTGTCTCGATGGCAGCTGAAAACACATGCTCAATGAAACAGCCCAATGTGAGTTCCAAACATAAGTTACGTAATCCTTCAAACCTGTAAAATAAGTCTTTACCTGATTTCGCATTCATATCTTAGCCACTCCTTTTTCGGGAATGAGACACAACTTGTGACGCCTCCTCTGCTTTATCAGCTGAGTGGGAACGTTGTCAAGCCATTTGCCTTCGCTCAGTCATCGCAGCACATCTTTTCAGTTCCAACATGGCTCAAGGGATTCAACTGGACCCATCGCGGTTCAGCTGCGTGATCTGCCTGGATCTCCTGAGCAACCCTGTGACTATTCCCTGTGGACACAACTACTGCATGAGCTGCATCAATGACCACTTGGACCAAGAGTACTCTCTGAAGAAGTACAGCTGCCCCCAGTGCAGGCAGAAGTTCCCTCAAAGGCCTGCCCTGGTGAAAAACTCAATGTTAGCTTTTGTTGTGGACGAGCTGAAGAAAACTTCGATCCCACACGTTTCTGACAATCACAGCTACGTCGGACCTGGAGATGTGGCTTGTGATTTGTGCACTGAGAAGAAAACGAAAGCAGTAAAGTCCTGTCTGCAATGCTTGGTGTCTTACTGCAGACAACATCTTCAACCTCATTGCAACATAACGCAGTTTAGGAAACACGAACTGGTCGAGCCGAGTACAAATCTCCAAGAAAACATCTGCGCCAGACACCAGGAAGTTATGAAGATCTTCTGCCGCACTGACCAGCGCTGCATTTGCTACCTCTGCTCTAAAGACGAGCACAAAGGCCACGTCAAAGTTTCAGCTGCTGCGGAAAGAATCGAAAGGCAGAAAGATCTTGATCTGATTCGTCAAAGAAACAAGCAGAGGATACATGACAAACAGAAAGACATCAAGACTCTTCGACAGGAAGAGGAGGCCTTGAATCACTCCGCCGACAAGGCCTTGAGAAACACCGAGCAGATCTTCACCGAGTTGATTCATTTAATCCAAACGAGAGTGTCAGATGCACACGAAAAGATCAAATCCCGTCAAAACGCTGAAGTCCTTCGCTTCCAAAACGTCCAGGAGAAACTGGAACAGGAGATCACCGAGCTAGAGAAGAAAGATGAGGAAATAGAGAAGCTTTCCAAAACTGAGGACCACACTCGATTTCTCCTAAGCTTCCCGAATACTTCACGTTTCAGTGACGACGCGCCGAGCTTCAGAGTCCGCCGTTTGCAGTACTTTGAAAAGGTTACGGTAGCGTTAGTCGAAGCTAAAGAAAAAATCGAGGAAGTTCTAAGCGAGGAGTATGCAAAGATTGCGCTGACTGTAGGTGAAGCTGGCATTCCCTCAACGAATCCAAAAGCAGAACCAAAGACGAGGGGGGAATTTTTACAGTACGCTCGTCAAATCACGCTGGACCCCGACACGGCTAACGGGCATCTGTTGGTGTTTAAGGAAAATCGTAAAGTAGCATTCGTAAAAGAAGAACACAACTACACCTTTCATCCTGAGAGGTTTGCTAACTCCTGGCAAGTCTTGAGTAAAGAGGACATGTCCGGAAGGTGCTACTGGGAAGTGGAGCGGACCGGGAAGGGGGTTTTAATCGCCGTCACCTACAAAGACATCAGCCGACGAGGCAAATTCGACGATTGTGTGTTCGGGCATAATGACAAGTCCTGGGCGCTGGACTGCTTCAAAAACAGCTACATGTTCAGACACAACGGAGTACAAACACACGTTCCCGGGCCGTGGTGTGCCAGAATAGGGGTCTACCTGGACCACCAAGCAGGGCTGCTGGCCTTTTACAGCGTCTCGGACAAAATGACGCTCCTCCACCAAGTTCAGGCTTCCTTCAGTCGGCCGCTGCACGCAGGACTCTGGCTTTCAGACGGAGCCTCTGCCGAAGTCTACAGGCTTAAGTAACACGGAAGATACTTTTAAATTATGTCGTTGCTAGATCTTTTTTCTGTGACTCATTTAAATGAAGAAGATTGCCAGTTTGAATATGTTTTGATGAATGACTAATAGTGCGCTAAAGCTAAAGATGAAAGCTATAGAAGAAGTATGTACAATGGAAAATATTCTGAACATTTTTCTCTGTGTACTGCAGTTGTCCACGCCACGTTAGTCTAAAAATGGAAAATGAGACTAAACAGACTGATATTGGATTACAATGGTGACGCATATGAGAAAGTCATGTATCACCTTTTTAAGTTTCTGAGCAGGTGTTCACTATTCAGCGCTAACATTCTCCATTGTTATTCAACAGCTGAAATGAATCCAACTCCTAACCACACGGGATTCTTGTCATTCAGTTAAAACCACTCAGATTTGTATTGATTAACTCTTACATAACATGAAAACAACTGCTGTAAACAACTGGTGTCACTTTTTGAATTGTTTCATTCATGATTTTGAAGTTTTTCATTTGATTTTTGGTGAAAACATGGACGCACTTTACAAGTTCTGCTTAAAAGTATGATTGGGACATTTTCTATAAAGGCTGTCACTATAATGAATCTTGACACTTACAATATGAGTGTTTCTAACTATATGTTTTGTAATAAGTAATATATTTTTTCTCATTATGATCTTTAAAGATTAAAGTTTTTCCATTGTTTTCTCAGGCCTCGAACTGACACATTTGTTAGATTGTGAAATAATGTATTTTAAGTCTGTTTTACATCATAATAAATGTGCTATTTTATTTATATTACTTTTTTTTTGTTTTGTTTTTTGTTTTTTGTACATATCTGCAGACTTTAACAGAGTATAAAACAATCTAAAAAAAAAAAGAAAGTTGTACTTTAAATGGGGAAATTTTCTTAATGATTCAGATTATTGGCTATGACACTTCCTTGTTATTCTTCCTTTTTGATGTCAGTAAAATGATCAAAACTTCCTTGAAGCTACATATTTTAATGATTACGACTCCATTTACTTCTGGTAAACATTGATGTGGTGTTATTTTAAGAAATATTTTTGGTGTGTGCTTGGCAAATGCAGAAGACAATGCTCCCAAACCTGTTATAAATGATAAATGAGTGCTTCCTTAACATGACATTTCTCCAGAGCAGAGGACATGTAAAGTTAACCTCGGCCAAATCATATCATCTCCTCTCTGTGTCTGCGCTGCGTTTGGGATCTCTCTCGGTTCATATCTAATTCAGAACAAACTGTGTATCAGTGTCGTGTGATTTTCAATAATTCAGTCAGGCTGTTGTTAGCATTTCCTCGTCGGCTTTGAACTCAACATTCATTTAAACACGAGAAAAGCTGGCAGTTGTATCAAAGTGATGCAATGTGTTTTGCAGAGATGGTCAATATTGGAATTTTGAAAAGCATATTACAGTTTAACCAAGGTTTTCTGTTTGCGATTTTGAATCTTTCATCTTTTCCATCTATACTCTGAATTGATATTTGAACAGTATTGATATTACTTTAAAATGCAGTTTACAGGACTTGTACAACTTTATGTAATACGATATACACGTTAAGAAATTTCCTGGTTAAGTTAAGAGCATAGATTCTTAGAAGGAGAGCATGATCAACGGTTTGGAAAAAATGTATTCTTGGGTTTTGATTTGAATATTCAGCATGACAGGCCCGATCCTAGAACAAAGTAAAGGGCACAGCTATTGTGACTGTGTTGTGTCAATCAATATATATTAAATAACTTGTGGTTCTTGTAGCCACTGCAGTTGTATTTATTGAACACAGCCAGACACTGGTTATTTGTGCAGTGACTGGACAGCCAACCTGCATTATAGACTATCAACCTATCCATCATGTGATCAGCACTATGCTATATGGATGTAGATGTATTTACTGTACTTTTTGCACTGTCACAACTACTTACGTAACGTTTACAGCTTTCTTTTGGATTGACAAATAACTATTTCGTGCGTTTTTGCAACACTTTTTTGTTCACTTGACATTGCATCTTACTAACATTACATCCAAATTGACCTGCCAAGGGGTTTGATTTGGCCTGCTAGGGGCTCGTCATGTTTTGTGACTGAAATGGCAGACTGATTGCAACTGTTGCTGTTTTAATCTGCTATGACAGTAGAGCATAGAGTATAAAAACCTGTATAACAAGCTTTATCCCTCAAAACCAGCCTACTACCTTCACTCATGATACTTACATTAACTACGAACAGTCTTACAAAGGGCCTTAAAAAGAAAAACACAGGTGGCTATAAGACCATTCAGGTAGGTTTGTACATGTGTGTAAAACTAGTGCTATTTTAATGGATTTTTTAAACATCTGGGTCAAACAGTAGAAGGAGGAAGAATATTTCTTTTGACTACATGCAGAAGATTTTTGCATTTGGCCCGTGACCCACTAATACATTTCCATATTGGACGTCTACGGGAAAAAGATTGTGACTCTGCTGGAAACCTGAATTGATAAAGTATAATTTAATCTGGAATAATATGTTGTTTTGCCTTTGGTTTAGGGAAGGTATGTCCTACTAAGACTCGGTTTGAATGCTAGACGTTGAATTAAATCTTGTTATCTACTTTTGAATGACAGCATTTCTTACAGGTTATGTTACAGATCCTGAGCTTAAACTGACTGACACAACACCCATGAACTATATTTACCATATATTTACCAACAAGAAAATGCATTTTTCTTTTTTTTAATTGAAACTGCATCCTGAAATTGCAGAAATATGAAATGAGTATAGAACTGGGACTGTGTTGTTAGTTGGCAGCTCATCTTAATGCCATGTAGATAGTGTGACAGGAAAACCAACACTGTGACATTCTTTAGTAATAGTCTGTTTCTTGGCTGTGACTTGAAAGGCTGTCATGTCACTATTATCAGTTTCCCACATTATCTTATCAGAACTCTGAACATTACCTCAGAATAATCGTTTTTTCCTAAATATTGTATTTTTCCAAACGTCTGGAATAAAACATTTGATTCAGCTTGGGTTTATGTTACAGTGAGGTAGAAAAGTGAAGCAATAGGGCTTAAATGAACCTATACAATCCATAAATAAGCAGAAAAAAGGCCTATTTAGATAGATATTTTTCTAAACAAAAAGCAAAAAGTGTTATTTTGTGCATACATTTGATAATAATAATAATTTGGTGAACTATCATAGGTTAACCCAGGTGAACTGAACACATAGCTGCATGTCTGTGGGAACATTATCTACTTCTAAGTCATTGTAAAAGTGCCAGTAATTGTAAAAATGATTGACAGGTCAGGCAGGTTTGAAAGGGTAATTGTGTAATGAGCAGATTGAGTGACATTTTGGTAAATGTGTTTATAAGGAAATGACAGGTCATGATTTATATGCCATTACATCCACCCAAGGGTTTTAAAGATATCAGTTACCAAAAATAAGACCAATTCTGATGGGTGAAAATAAACATTCAGAATCAGAATAATATTTAACATTGTATGGGCCACGTCATGCCTGATTGTGTGCTTCATAAGAGACATAGTTGCATGTCTCCTGCACAGTTTGTCCTCTCTGGGCACCTTTAGGAACAGGAAGTATTCTAATTGAAGTTCCACAGGCTTTTATGGAGTTTTTAATATCAGTTTTTCCAAGATAAACAAATGTGAAAAACAGTTATACACTATAAAATTTTTTGTTTTATTCTAGTGCTTATTACAAGATTTTACACAATGCATCTTTAAATGAAACACAAGGCTCTGCTGTTATGTCATTCTGCGTCTGTCTGATTTAAAGTTTTATTTTGCATTACATTTGTGTGTGTGTCTGTGTTTTTAAAAAAATTGATGATGGCAATTGATGACGGTACATAAACATCCATCAAAAAAAAAAGAAATTTCAGTCTTATATTTCAGTCTCAGTCATCAAAACCTTCACACCTTTCACTTTATGATTGATTTATTAAAATGTGCAGAAATGTGTCCTCTTTTGTTAAATGTGACTGCAGTGATCTGCTGTGAAGAACTTCTTGACTTTCACCTTTTAGATCTTTTAGATCTTTTTTTTTTTAATTTAAGGTAATATTCCTTACACAGCGGTTCATTTGAATGTGTGAAGGGATGACAGACCAAACTGCCACAAAGCTATAAATGTGAGCCTCTCAATGTCGTTGCTATGGTAACTCCATTTAGATTACGTGATGACAACCTGCTGCTTTAAATGAACAATGGCGAAATGTTGAGATGAGCTCAACAGATTGAAGCGACAAGCAATTTTGACATTTTTTATACATTTTAAATTTATGTCATTTTGCAGATGAACTACCATAACGTATGTTGCCATGGTTACAGTATAAAGTAGGTATATGAACATGTATATTATTTTTCATGTGTGTTCGTGACCCTCAGTGAGATCAGCTGGTTCAGATAAAAGGTTTGCGGAGTCCAACGATTTAAACATAGAAATAAATGGACATATTACTGTGAAATTGAAGGTTTGAAGATGGGTGCTTCATGTACTGAATGTAAAAGAAGCATGATGGCGAGAAAAGTGTCTTCTACTGGATTAAAAGAGCTTTTACTTCAAATTTAACCATGCTTCAGTCCATTTTTAGTTTGGTTCTTGGTTTTATAATAGTTTAATATTTTAGGTTTGCCCCGGTTTAGTGCTTGGTCTTGTCCTGGTTTAGCTAGAGTTTCAGACCTGGTTTTATCAATCCAGTCTTAGTTTTTCCCTGAGTTTTATCCTGGTTTATAAACTGAATAATCAAGACATGACAAAACTTTGCAAAAAGAAAACAAGAACACAATATTATTAACTTCTGCCTTTTTTTCTTTGTTTATTTGGATGTTATAGAAAATGTACAAAAACAGATGGATCTATCATGAAATTAAAAATATTTTTCAAAAAGACAACGACGGGTAAAGACACAAACACCTTAGAAAAGACTGTAGACATTACCTATAGGAATGAACCAACGAGAACTAGTTTTCAAATTCTTATCCATCGCCAGTGCCTAAAAAGTGGCAAATAAAAAGAAAGAAACAGAGGGAGAAAGAGGGACTCATCTGGGACAAAGAGAAAATTTTGATTGTGTGCTTCAAAAGAGACATAAATGCGTGTCTCTTGCACAGTTTGTCCTCTCTGGGCAAACTGTGCAAGAGAAAATGTATTTGTCCAAGTAACTACTTCTAAACTCACCAGAAATCAGCATGACATGATTTAAATTGGTCAAGATTACAAAACAGAGAACCTCCCACAGTCAGTGCATGAACAACCTAAAACCGTCTTTTATTTTAGAAGTTTAATCAAGAGGAATACAGAACGTACAGAAAGTGAATCCCACAGAAGGGTTAAGTAAAATAAAAGCGATAAATCCACCCATACTCCTCTGGGGAACCGGTAAAGCTGTGTATTTCCCAGAACGCTCGTATATTCGTTGCGGGTCGGTCGTTACACGCTCAGATAATCCACTTTGAGTTTTCCTCCTGAGCTTCCGAGCCGCTCCGGGCCGACTGGAGCGCTAATGAAGACGGACGACGCCGAGAGTGCCGGGCTCGTAGATGTTTATAACTCAGGAGTATCGCTAGCAGACGGTATTGATCGGTCTGACGGTGACCCACTCTGTCTTCGGGGGTAGGTCTACAGTCTACAGCAGCGTTTGTCTAGCCTGCTTAAGCACTTTTCGAGGACCCTGTTACTCCAAGATTTGCATCAGTAATTACAGTGAACCGTCTATATGTCGTTTGCAAGTGATCCGGCCTGGCTGGCGGCAAACAGTTTGGTTAAATCTGAAATGATGATGAAGTCAAGGCTGTTGTTTTTTGAATTTCTGTCTTTCATGTGTCTCACCTCATTCTGGGGGCCTTAGGGGGGTCTTAAGTGGTCTTTTTCCCAGAAACCGAAGCTGAAAAATGCATATTAGTCAATTCAAACTATAGAAATATTGCATTGTGGGACATTATATCAATACAACTTTCAGAAATGACTACTTCATTTGACACTGCAGCTGTTTTTATGACACAAACTAACCAGACCAACATTATGATTTTAAATAAAGCTCTTATGGACAACCTTTCTGAAGCTCTAATGCTAAATGCGACAGTTAATGCTAATGGGAATTGAATTATAGGATCATAATCTGCTCTTTCTGTCACTTCACCCTCCTCACTGTCTCAGAAGTACATTGTTCCTTGGTACATCTCTGTGTTCTGCCCAGATTCAAGTCCAAGGGCAGAATAAAATCAGCCATAATGGTGTGTAATACAAGGAGGTGGGGCTTAACATCTGTCAATCAGCAAATTAGGAGGATGATTGGTGCTTAGGTCACATTGTCGTCGGGCTGTAAAAAAAAGTCAAATTTTTACTTTTTGTGTTGTTTTTGAAATGTTAGCGGTATCAAAATTACAAACACAGTGTTTTAAGATGTTTCACAAGAAAAACAAAAATATGCATTTAACCATATCTTTTAACAAAACATCATCTTTGAAATCCCTGCTTGAGTATAAATGAAACAGCCTGGTCCTATGGAAAATTGATAACAGTTTGCCTGTAACAAAATGAATTGACTTTTACTTATCTATGCAAATTAGCCATGTGCTTTTTCTTTATTTTTTTTCTGCAACATTTTTTCCTTTCGTCCTGTTGTGTCAAGAGCTTGTGTGCTATCTTCTAGTGGCTGTCACAAAAGAAGCTGGTTGTTTTGTGCCACAAAACACTTAAAAGGAGGCAGTTTTTTGCTGTGTCGCTGGTTGAGCTTAAATGGGGCACAGTGCCGACTGAGACTTGAGAATGGAGGGGGAAATACCACCAATGTCACTGAAAGGGAGCGTAAAAGAGGCTATTATAACTTATATAACACACATTTGCAAAAAGCCATTCCATATCCGTCAAGTTTCACTATGATTGGAAGAATTTATTATGTTTTTGTTTGTTTCAAATATATATTGAAGTGTATTTATAAAACTACTGTACATTAAAAGACAACCCATACAATCACAAAAACTACAATCAAAGGGTAAACCAATACTAGTGATAAATATACATGCTTTATGTTTATGATCGATTAAACATACACTTTTAACTTGCCTTTTTGACTTTGATAAAAATTGGACTACTCCTGATCTAAACCCTGTGTTGTCATGTTTCAGGGACAGAGGCGCCCATGGGACAGGAGCGGAAGACACCGGTCACTCCGTCCTCATCGTCCCGGTACAACCGCAGACGTTTATCAGGCTCCAGAGATGAGCGCTACAGATCAGGTACGAACACTTCTGTCTCAGTGACCTTAATAAAGAAGAAGAAAGACATGAGGGAGGACAAAATGTGTCTCTACTGGTTCTAAAGACAATACAGTGCCTGTTTATTTTTCTGTGCTTTGCTTTATTTGGATTTTGAGTAGAAAATGATTTTTGATTTTTTAAAAACTTCGTATTTCTTGTGTAGTGTAGGAAGTAAATAGGAAGTTTAACAGCTGCCGATAAAGTGTATTTTCAGCGCTGATTATGTCTTTTAACATAGAGAATCACCAAAAAAAAAAGATAAGCATCAACAGAGAAAAGAGAGGCAACATAAAACACAAATAAATACTCAAGAATAAGAAAGAGACTGGGCAAAAATGGCATCCATGGCAGAGTTCCAAGGCAAAAACCACAGAACACAAACACATAGACTTTTGCCAAACAACATCTTGATGATCTCCAAGAGTTTTGGGAAGTTGATCTTTTTGGAAGGTGTATGTCCCATTAGATCTGGAGGAAAAGTAACACAGCATTTTAGAAAAAAGCACATCATACCAACAGTTAAATGTGGTTGTAGTAGTGAGATGGTCTGGGGCTGTTTTGCTGCTTCAAGACCTGGACGACTTGCTGTTATTGATGGAACCGTGAATTCTGCTCTCGACCAAAAAATCCTGAAGAACAATCTGAAACAAGTGCGAGAAATATACAAAAAAATAATGTATATATAACTTATTTAGTTAGGATTCTCTATTGTCTAATCAAAAGACTGTTGGAACCAAAGTTGTAGGGTCTCAAAGTGGAATGGTGCACTTATATGAGACACTTCAAACTCATTTTGACAATAGAAACCCCTTCAAGTGCCCCCTTTACTGGCCTGACCCTTACCATACCACCAAGGATTTTGACCTTCTCTTGTTGATGCTGGGTAAAAATATCCATAATCATTTCATCAATCTTTTCTCCCCTGATTCCAAAAAAATCTCATTTAATTACCGCTTTAATTATCTTCATTAATCACATCATTTATTTTCTTAGATTAAGAAGGAAATGTGGAAGATAAAACTTTCTAATTTTCACCGACGGCTTCCTCTCCAAAATTGATATTGTGATAATAATTCCAGGGTCTCTGCTGCTGAAATTTGCATAACAATAAAGATGCTATCTTTTTAACTGCTTTCATAAAAGAAGCTCAGTGAATCGTGTTTTGTTTGGGGGAGAAAGTTAACCTCGAATCACTTTGAAGCAACTTAAAAGAGACCAAATTTAAACATCTGAATATTCATGATGTGACCTTTAAAACGCTAATGTGGCACTTCAAGGTATTGCGCTGTTAATGTGAAGCGTTTTCTCTCTTTCGGTGTGTTTGGGACAAGATTTGAGCCAAAATGTTATGAGACAGTTTAGTGATGGGGATTAGAGTGGATCAAGAGAATATTTAATTTAGGTAAAGTCCATAACAGTCAGGGTTTATCTGGAGGAAGCTGCCCTGTGACTGTTGATCTAAATTGCTGCAATAGGATCATGTGATCACGTGATTTAAATCTTAAGTTGACATTATTTGTGTCAACACCATCACTCAAGCCCAACAAAAGCATATTTCCCTTTGCAGATTTTACTTTATTTAAAAAAAAAAAGGTAAAACTGAACTATTCTGCATTGTGTAAAAGAAAAAAAACAGTATAACTAATTTCTCTGTTTAATCAGTAGCTGTTACTTCCTTGTTGACATCAGTGTGGACCAATGGGAGTGCTCCTTTTACTAGAAGGAAACACGTGATTGGCTAAACGCCTCATATTCTCGTCCATTAAGATAAACTCTTTTTTTTTTCTCACAATTCGCTATTAGGTGATGAAATTGTTTTACTTAAATGCAAAATTAAAAGTTGAACATTTCAATGGAGTTTCTAAGTCGACCAGGACATATTCAAGAAAAGGTTTCAAAGAAAGCTTCTGGAGATATGTGTAAAAATAAAACATCTTCCTCTTTAAACCTATGTCCAGATGCCTTCTATGAAACCATTTTTAATTTGACACGATTTTAGGCCCATTTTCAACATTCATTTTCTCCTTTCGACAATTACTAAAGACTATGAATAAAGATATAGAGGCTCCTGAAATGTTCTGCTCTCAGGATTTCAGAAACCTGGAGATTTAGACCACGATTTATTCATAGAAGTGACTTAGAAATGTATTATTTGATTTCCTCAGATTTTCCAGGATTTCATCTGTAAACTTTAGTGAACATTTGGTTTGAAACTCATCAGGAAATGCAACATCACCTGTATGCTCTCCTTTAAGCCCAATAGGATTTTCTAAATGTAATCTGGCCTAAAATCTATTTATGAAAAACCTACGAAAACAGCACACCACAAATGTACTGTATAAATGTCTAACAATAATCGCCACATGACTTTTTTTATATTAAACTATACACATACATTTTAATTGGAATAATGGATGAATTGATCCCTAATATCTATATATCAAAGATGAGCTGTGATGTTTGTCTCTTGTTGTCTTTTTCCAGATAAATAGGAGCACAGCCATGTTTCTTTTTCAGCACACATTCATTTATGAAGGTATTAGATGTTTATGAATCATTTTCTTCTTTCTTTTTCCAGATGTGCACACAGAAGCGGTGCAGGCGGCGCTGGCCAAACACAAAGAGAGGAAGATGGCCGTCCCCATGCCTTCAAAACGACGCTCGCTGGTCGTCCAGACGTCTATGGATGCGTATACGCCGCCAGGTAATGAAAAAACTCCAAGCCATTTTTTACAAATCTGGAAAAACTGCTATTTTGACACACAGCTAATAATGGACAACATAGTCTGCTCAAAACTGAAGTATTGTAGACATTACACGAGCATTTCTACTCCATTTCTACTTCTATAAATGCACAAAAAGTTGTTGAGTATAATATGTATTGCTGTTCTATATATATGTAAATCTTGTTTATTAAAAATCCATACCATGTAAGAGACATACCGGTATCACATTATTAACAAGGACAAAATGAAAAAAGTCATGTAGTGTGTGAAACTGTTCACTTTTGAGTCTGTATATCTTGATTGAGAGGTTAAAGACTAGGAAGTGGTTTCTGACACAGCTCTTCTTTCATCTGGCATCATTTTGTCCAGAGCAGTGTCCTCTGGGACGTCCCACAGCGGGTTCGGTCTCTGTAGCGTGAGATGAGGCATGATGACATAGTTTTCATGTCTCTGGCCTTTGTGGAGTGAGTTCTCATTAATGAGTGTGGCTCCAGGCTTCACTCAGATCACACAACACACTGCAGACAGACTTACATGGACACACATTTGCTTTTGAAGATGAGGAAATGGTATTTTGGAAAATGAGTGAAAACAATGTTGTTGTCACAGACACAAATGACTTGCATTAAGGGCGCAGCAGTGCATAACCTTTCCCTTGTGTGTCCCATAAAAATAGTAGCAGCTATATAAACAACAGCACTTTCTATATTTAGTTAATGTGTCCTTATTCACCTCAAGGATCGATCACATTCCACAATTATTGCACCATCTTTTGCTGTAACTTCCAGACATGATGCACTATGAGCCTCGGTTATTTCTGTCCGGTGTTATGAAGGATATGGCGCCCGTGGTGACCACAGAATGCAGCTCACAATGCATTATAATTGTTTTAAATATACTCATCCGACGGCCCGCAGACATTCCTCCAGAAATATCACCCTGCAACACTTTCACATGACGTCTGAGTGTTTATGGCACAAACAAAGACAAACTGAAATACATGCATCGTGAGAGCAGACTTAAAGGTGCAGTATGAAGAATCAAATGTTGTAAATAGGAGCACAGCCATGTTTCTTTTTGAGCACACGTTCATTTATAAATCATTTTCTTCTATCACCACATGAACTTTTTCTTTTTTTGATTGGATAAAGTCTGGATAAGCCTAACACATACACATAATGGGTTTCATTAACATTAAAATTAGTGTATAACATTTTATATGGTGAGGTCCCAGATATATTGCCGGCCCCAGCTTTAACAATCTCAACTTAAAAAAGTATATTAAAGGGGTATTTCAGACTTAAACATTAAAAACACAATATTCACAACAGTTTAAAAACAGTGGTGGCTTTGTTTCACTGTATTTGACTCAGTAACATAGAATAGAGTCAAATAAACTAAAACAAATGTATTAATAAGTGAGATAAAACAAACCATTTATAAAACACTACATAAAAGCCAAAAAAAAAAAAAAGTTTAAATGAAACATAAGCAGCATACACACAACAAAAGTAAAATAAAAAACAGCAAAGGTGATGAGTTACAGTTGTGTTCATAACAATAGCAGTGTGTTATACAGTGAAATATTAGTTCATTGAAATCTAAAAATTAATATCTCTAAAGCATTTTTCCATTTTCAATTTATAAAGTAAATGTTTTCTTCACTTTCTGTAAAAAAAAAGAATGTTTCCAATGCTTTGGTGTGTATGAAAATAAAATCTATTATAAAGATTTTGAGCTTTACTCATTTTTTAAACAAACTGCTATTATTAGAAAACACAACTGTACATGTGATACAGTGAGATGAGTGCAGGGTACACAAGACAGTTTAGTTTTGGAAATGTGAGTCCTATGTACAACTTTAACAACTTCTTCATAGAGAAGATGAGTTAACCAGTTTGCTCCTGCCCTTTTAAGTTTATCCACCAAGGTCTCCTAAAGCTCCTATAATGTAACACACAGCAAACACAGGTAAATGCTGTGAATCTGATACAAAAGGTTTGTTGCCACTGCTCAAAACAACAAAAGCAGCAAATTCTAAACCACAGTGAGTTAACGGTCATTTTTTTTCCCCACTGTACAACAGAACAGAGTATGAATTTTATTGATAACCAAAACTCTAATCAGCTAGCCTGGCCAGCCTGATGGCTTTTTCATTGTATTACATACAGAGAAAGTCAGTCCTGGATCCAATCCGCCCCCGATTTCTGCTTTGGCTCTTTCTTACTGACCAATCGTAGCAAGGGAGGCGGGATTTTGTTTCGCTCAAGCATTTTTTCAACCATACAGTAGCAGGTCTAGGGAGCTTACTACGATCGAAATAAGTAGGGAACTCGATATAACCCCCTGTGTCCTCAGATTTTTCTGACTAAAACAACAGAAGTCATTCACCGTCACCAAAGCATCTTCTTTCTCGAGCCATGCTGCTGTACGCTGTGGTTTGTTGACAACTAGAATCGGTTTCGCTTTCCTTACGTCACATCCGTGGCTTCTCTGATTGGTTCACTCAGCGAGCGTTAGTTTTGCCCATGGTCCCGCCTTGAAATCCTGTTTAAACCCTGCAATCCCAGACTGACTTTCTCTGTATGTAATACAATGAGAAAGCCGTCTGGCTGGCCAGGCTACTAATCAGCTGCTGTTTTGCTCCTTTTTCATGCCAGGCACTGTTGGAAAGTTGAGTTGTGAAAGTAGCTTACCACATCTGTCTTTATTTTTATACTTGGCACATTTGCATTTGTATTTATCTCAACACGGAAGACATTTCCTCCTCAATTTCAGTCACAAGAATTTGTTTACATGTCCAGAGGTGCGCTCATGGCTTTGTGGCTGATTGGTTTATGAACATCACTGCTGCAAATCCCTAGTGCCTTCTATGCACAGAAATAGTCCCCAAAATACAAAAAATAAAATGATGTAAAAGCAACATACAATTGGCCACATATTTAATTTGTTTAAATAAGGTCATAGTCCATGTTTTTTCTATCAAAGACGACATTGTGACTTTTTCGTGGTGCTTCACGACTGACTCGTGTTTTCCAACGCCGCCCCGGCTCCACATGTAAACTCCCATGGGGCTTTGCTGTCACGTTTGAATAACAAATCCACATGTGGCCGACAGCGGGACACAAAACACTAAAATAAGACGCAGCGAGACGACAAACCAACAACAGGAAATACCCCAAGAGCTGCTGCGGGGCCGTACTGCAGCCTGTAAAGAGGGAACATGATGAACGTAGCCAAAGGAATGAAAACAAGCAGCGGAGAATCAGCGAGGAGCTAATCGAGGCTGGTCGTCGTCTGCGAGAGGCGACGACTGCAGCGTCCTCACATGAACCTGCCCCAGACAGACCCAGTTGGAGTGCGGCAGACGCAGGAATAATACATTTAAGACGAGACAGGATTTCAGGGAGCTGGTGCGCTTGGACGTGTTTTTCTGTTTTTCCATTTCTTTCATTGAAATGGAGCTAGAAAACATTTGAGAACAGTTATAAATCACAGAAATCATCTTGAGGCATATTTCCACTGGAGTTGTGTTAGTTCGAGATGCTTTTAGAGGCTTTTTTATTTTTAAAAGGAGTAAGAAGCAACCCATATAAGTGGAAGTGGGACAATAAAACTAAAAATTATTATTGTGATACATTATCCTGATACAGACATTGTTTAAAGGCACTACAATGCGAAGAATTATTGCACCAAAAAATCCACTTTTTCGCAATCTAATCTTTTCAGTATGTTTTCACTCATATCATAATTTGTTGTTAATCCCTGTCTCCCTTGTATCATGATATTATTGTTATCATAGTGGATCAGGAAGGGTATTGTATCATTTAGTGCCATGTGATTCCCAAAACTACCCAACAGTGTGGTGCAATAACCTAAACTCTACTGTCTGATCATAAGGCAGATAATTCTCAGTTGGGCAAAAGGCAGAGTAATGTTTTTTTCAAATGATGCTTGTGAAACGTCATATTTCAAGAAGAAAAATAGATGAATTTTGTAATTTTTACAAAAATAAAGCAAGCATTTGACTGCTGTTTATGGTTTTAAATAGAGTCAAAATCTAGTAAAAAACTTTGCATTCACTGTCTACTGTCGCTGGCAGCACCACCCTAGAAATAAATGAGTCAACAGTCAATCTTTTATAAAGATGTGAGAAACTGGTGCTGCTCTTTGAATTTAAAGTTCAAAAAGTAGAAAAAAGAACGAGAAACAATCTTCTACAACTATTTATTACAGCTGTAGCTACACCTCTTGCATAACTACACAAAAAGATGTACCCGTTTATTCATTCTACTTAATGTCAATGCATCTAATTTTGAATGCATCTAATTTTGAAAAATTCATCAAATCTGATTTATAACTCATAAAGAAACACAAATTTTATAGCACTTTTTATTAATGAGAGGTCATTTTGGCACGAGTCTCTGCAGGTACAACAGCATTTTACCATCAGCCACAGCAGTAATGGAAAACAGTAGCTCATTTATCTCCAAACATTACGTCCAATAAAACCAACTACTAACAAGAACCCTAACCTACTAAGCTATTAAACATCGATATGCCTTTTTTTAGTTAGTTTTCAGCTGCTTGTTTAACCCTGGGTTTAATGTTCCTGCAGTAGAAGTGGGACACTATATCATCAGTGTCATTATGGAATCGTTTTCCTTTTGTGATACATTATGGTGATGCAAATATTCTCCTGGAAAAGGTCTGTAGTTTATTTAAACATGTGGGAGTTGTGTGCAAAAGAGGTAATAAACAAAAAATAAAAGCATTTGATAGATTTTAACATTTCAGACTAAAGATATTCAAACACCACTAGGAAAATGAATGCACAAAATCCACTTTTTGTAAATCTAGGTCAATTCACTACATTTGCTCTGTTTCATGATTATATCACAATCTTGGAAGTGATTGGAAGTGTAATTGTTGCTAACTTTTTTCTCCAAAAGAACAAAAAAACAAACAATGGAAAACAGTAGCTCATTTACCCCAAAATGTACGCCTCAAACCGTGTCCAACCTAAAACATACAGTCCCTTCAACACACATTTCTGTATACTTGTTTCTGATTGGATAAAATGACTTCTCCGTTTGATGCAAAACAAGAGAACTAACTTGCTACTGATATAATACTGATATTTAACATTTTAGGAACAAAAATACCCGTTACTTCTCCTTTAATTGAAGCAGACCAAATGCTGAATTTGTAGGTCAGGTCTCGACTCGCTGGTCACCCGTTCTCCTCCCTGTCGTACCCTGAGCACCTGTGAGAACTGGGTCAGCCTCTGTTGTTATTCATATCTCCACAATCGGCCTCACCAGGCTCGGGGGCATTATGGAAATCCCACGCAAACACCCAGGCTGCGCTTCCCCGCGGCGACTCCAAACAGATGGAGCTAAAGCCGCTAAAGACGTTTCACACAATGGACCGTAGACTGAATGTGTCGTGCACAGAGAGAGTGAGCGGGAGAGGCATAAAAACAGCTCATGACGCCCTCTAGCCTCGGACTGTCTTCTAAACTACATTTGGAAAGGAATAGCTAAACACATAAAGAAGACTGATGGTGTTATGTTTTATATGAGCATCTCTAACTCTGAGGTTGTTGCTGCAGATCTCAAACTTTACTAAATTTACAGTCGCCATCTTTGTTGACTACAAAAAGGACTCACTTGGTCACAGTTATATTTTATCTGAGTGTTCTCTTGCTACAAAGTCTGAGAGCCAAAGCCAAATGAAAGTGTAAGATGTTTTTTAATATGCTTGACAATTTTTAAAGGAAACAAGACCAAATTATTTCAGGAACTCCACATGTATCAGATGTGTATTGTGTATATTCTTTGTGTTTTTTGAAAAATCTGATAAATAATTTGTTATTGGTTCAAAGTTATGTTGGTTTAGGATTCCACACATACAGAATAATCAAAATAATAAAAAGTTAGTTAAATAAAATTTTAAAAAAAGCCAAATTCATCAAGAAACAATATGTAGATCATGCGTCGCTGTGTTTAAAAGAGAAACAAGACTGACTGTGCTTCTCCTTCAGTAGTGCTCAGTTTGTCCACTCTGGGCTGTTGTAGGAACAAGAAGCTGTGGAGTTCATGGAGCTTTAAGTCTGTTTTTTTCAAGACAGACAAAGAGTTATATTTTGAATGCTTCCAAGAGCATCTTTACACTCTACTATTTAAATCATAGCTTATTTACAAAGCAGGAAGTACATTCACAATGTTTGAAAGCTCCAGAAGTATTAATTTGTAATCTTAAGATTTGGTAAATTTGCTTCAACCTTGGAAAAATTTCATGTAAATTAGTTTTGATCAAATGTAAATATGTTTCTTACAATGTCGATGTTTCTTACTTTTAGGGCACCGTATGGAAAAGGCAAAAATAAAGTTTTTTTCTGTCAAAGAAAGTTATCCTTACTCATGTCTCGAAGGCTATTGTATTATGATGATTATTCTGTGACCTTACAAATTTAAAGCATACTTTTGAAAGTCGCAAAAGATCCACTATCCACTACTTCTCTGATATCATTAAAAGGTGATTTATAAGTAAAGATTGTATGTTCACTTCATTTCATCAATTCATTTTCTGCCTGCTCTCGTCTCCAGACACGTCGTCCGGGTCGGAGGGGGAGGCCGACGGCGAGGAGGACGGCCCTGAAGAGGACAGGGGGGGAGGGGGTGGGACGTCCAGTCTGGAGGGCAGCCTGGGCATGGAGAACTGGGTGAGCCGCGCCATCCACCCCACCTCCTCCAGCACCACCACGGCCTCCAGCGCGTCCTCGTCCTCTTCGTCCCGGAGCAGCGCTGGCAGCGGCGCGGTGGGACGCCTGGCCGACGTCCTGCAACAACACGCCCATGTGTCAGCGCACCTCCACCGACAGAGGTTCCACAGGACAGGTGAGCGGACCGGACATAGACATACCGTATTTTTCGGGCTATAAGGCGCACTTAAAATCATTACATTTTCTCAAAAATCCACCTTATAATCCGGTGCGCCTTATGTATTAATTCTGGTTGTGCTTACTGACCACGAACCGATTTTATGTGGTACACGGCGCTCAAAAATCTGTCAAAATGTTTCAGCACGACTTTATTAAGCTACGGAGCCGCACCGCTTGATGGATTAGCGGAGCATTGCGGCTACCGTGGTCAGGAGCCTCGCGGAGTGATACGTACTGTACTTTGACATACCGGTAATATTAAGGTGTGTGTATAAGGACCCCAAAATGGCACCTGTTAAGAGACATGCTCACGAAGCGGATTTCAAACTCAAGGCTATCAGTCACGCATTAGAACATGGGAATAGAGCAGCTGCGAGAGAATTCAACATTAATGAATCGGGAGTTATTGTGAATCGGTTGAGTAAAGTTCGATTTATCTGACACACGTTTTGTTTCACTTAATGCGCCTTATAATCCGGTGCGCTTTATAGCCCGAAAAATACGGTACATGAAGATGCTAATGTTGTCCAGTTACTACAATAAAACAGCTCCCTCATGTCCTGGGCTTATATTCTCACATAACTAGACATATATTTCCAGTAAAACATTCTTGTGACCCACTTTTTTTCCCAGTTGTTTTTTTTAATCAACGCAAAAACATGAAAAGGTGTCAAAAAACTACAAAACACACAGAAACCCATCCCCAGAACCCACAGTTCACTCTATATCCATGAACTCTAGTCTTTCTACATTTCACACTCTTTGATAAGACACAAAGAGGGCATCTACATTCCTTTGAAGTCCTCAAGTTTCCCTTTAATAATATAGGATAACTTTTCCAGAGCCAAGTTACTGGATGTTTCTCTAATCCAGTGGTTTGTGCCGGGTCTTTCCATGTCCTTCCATTTCAAAGCAAAAACACGTTTTGCCTGTCATCAAGAGAAATGGACAAGTTTCCTACATTTCTACACATTAAAAGCTATTAAAAGCCTATTTCTGTACCACATTTAATACAATCATCAGAAATATTATGCAGTTTTCCAGGAGTGATGTAGATTCAAAGCAACCGTTTGTATTATAATTGTGTAATATAATAGTTTGGGCAAATAAACAGAATCCAAGCCACTCTTTGGCTGTGTTTTCCATATTTAAATCATTTCTTGATTCATTTAGGTATGAATGGCAGCTCATCTTTGAGGCTGCCAGTAAAATGCCATAAAATGTAGAGAGTAGGCCCCTGCTCTGATGTTGATTAATGGCTATGTTTTCTATAGTGGATAACTGAGATTCCACAGTAGTTTTGAGTTGAGTGGTTAGAAAACTTTTCAAGGTAAGCTGTATTTGTTCATCAGTTGCTTATAGAGCATTAGCACTCCTTCACTGTCTAAAAATTTAAATAGTGTTTCCTATACTATGACTATATATTATAAAAGACAGGAGCTGCAACTCACTCTTTGGTCACACTTTTAGAAATCCAATCAAAATCAGTGCTTAATTTGAGCGGAATCCTGCTATAACAGAATCCGGGATCTGTCTTATTTTGACACGGTGTCCTCAAGTTACTGTTTGCTTGGATCTGGCAACCCTCAGGGAAATTTGCAGTCTAAACTCTACAGACTGTACATAAACAATGCAACATCACAATATACCCTTCTATAAACGCATTAGCAGGGGTTGTTGTTGTTTGTGGAGTTTAAATCAAAGCAGACAGGAATAGTCAGAATAATTCTAGGTGGGTGCATAAAGCTGTATCATAAATCCTTTTTAATGACAAAATTCTGTCCTGAATTGTCAAAAAGTCTCGGAAATGAACTGGAAGATGATATCTTCGATTGGAAACACTGACAGATATGATATAATACATTGTTATTGTTGGCTCACTGAAAGCACAGAAGCAGGGGAAAGAGCCATACAACACCTCGGAGGATATTGGAAAAGTTGTAGAAAGAAACACAGATGGGAAAATCATGATAAAGGGATAAATGTCATATGGTAAAAATAAAAAAAAAGTCAGTAGAATGCAGTGATTGTGATGCGTGAGCCGTTCGCTGTGAGTTAAAATGCACTGCATGTTGTGGATAAAGGATTAAGTTTGGTTTGGTTGCTTCGCTGAGAAACATCTCTCTTTTTCACCCCATTTTTTTCTCCTCTAGCTTTTTTCTCTGTGTCACAGCTTGAAATTATTTTGATTTAGTTTGAGTAAAGGCTCAGATGAAAGAGGCCTTTGCCATTTCAAAACAAAAGGGTACAAGATAAACAGCTCACTTCCTTAATTCCTCAAACACACATCGTTTAGCTTAGTTCATAATGTGGAATAATGCCCAGGTTTGGTTTGCATCAAAAATAAGTTAAAGTGAACATAACTGGCTGTTCCTTTTTAATCAAGAGTTGTTAAATTTATGCTTTAGAGGTAAAAAGTATCGGAGATAGGAGAAAAGCTCCTTGTTCTCAACCTGTCCTTTGGCTTTTATTTCTTGATACTCTACATGTTTCATTAAATTCAGTTGTACACAGAGTAACCTGATGCACTAGTGTTGCTTTATAACACTGTGGACAAATACATTCATGCTCTGGATTAATATTAAAGCGTGGTTGTTGAGGGATATGCACTCATGAGCCAGTAGTGGTTCCGCTGCCGGTTCTGGAGGGATTTCTGTTGTTGTCTTTGCAGCAGGTTCAGTCACAGTCACACTTTTTAACTCCGCAGAGGTTTGCCGTTATGTGTTTACCTCCTGCTGCTTCCATTTCACAGTGATTTCTTCAGGAGTTCTCCGAGAGGCCAAGGTAAACTTATAAAGATGTTCCGTTTACAGCGTGCTTTCCACCGTTTCTCGACGTCAGCGCGTTTGGATACAGACCGATGATATTTGTGTAACCTGCTCTTGTTCTGTTTGGTGTCGTCTCAGAGAACCACTCGGCCCCTCCAGACGTCACAGGTTACACCAACAACTCGTCCTCCTCCTCGGATGGGACGCAGGCCGACAAAGCCCCCTGTCCCGGGAACGCAGCCCACAAACACACGCCCAAGTATGGCAACGCAGAGCTGATGGAGACGGGAGATGGTGAGAGAACTTCTCAGATAATACCGATTTAAGTTAGACAAGTCTGTGATTTAGCCAGGACGATCTGTAACCTAAAGGGCCACTCCTTTAGATGAGTACCTGGAGGTGATTGGATGAACCACCAGTAACCTCCTATCTCAAAGGTCATTTTAATCCAATCAGAGCTTTGTGATGAATCCTAAAACAAGGCCATAACTGCCCTATTACCACACTGGCCTGAACAACTTTAAATTTGGTAGAAATCAAATAGCTCTGAGAGGTACATAATGGATTTTAGTGAGGTTTTGAAGCCACAAATCTTGCTAGAATCCTTGTACTCTTCAAGGTAAGAGGATGTGTACTAAGTGCTTCTGAGCACAAGGAGCTCTCTTTACCCGGTCTTTAACAATTTGATGCCTGTTGTATGTTAGGCCTTTATTCCCTTCTCCTTTCTCTGTTGGAGCAAATGGATAATCTTCAATCTTTCTGGAGGGTTAAAGGTTTTTGTAGACATCTCTTGGCAAACTTGCAAATTGCACTTCCACACCTCAGACTCCTTCAGAGCGAACTGATTTGCATCTAACCAAGGTCAGGCCTTGGATTTTTTTTTTCCCTTTCAACCAAAATCAGCCAAAACATTTTCTGCTATTTCTGTTGTGTCATTGTCAGTTTTGGATCAACCTTAACGTTATTTCAACATTTTTCACTTCCACATCTGCAAACAGTTATATTATTCTTAAAGGTGCAGTGTATAGCCTTACAGAGCACCTGGTAGAAACATTACACAATGCAAAACCACCTCTCAGATTAACTTCTACAGCCTGTCCGTACCTATGGAAGCCCTGAAGGGACACGCTGTTGTCTATTAACAAATACAGTAGAAATAGGTAATGCACATAAGTTTATTCTCAAAATATAGAAAATGTAAACAAGCTCTTAAGGCTTTGTGAAAGATTGTGCTTCTCCTCCAGCAGTGCTCAGTTTGTCCACTCTGTGACATTGTAAAAACAGGAACAAGTAATTGGGTTCTGTTGTACATAACATATTGAAGTAAAGGTATTATAATATTAAATGGAATGTTTTCATGTGTGTATTTATAATCCAGGAGTTCCTGTCAGCAGCAGAGTTTCAGCTAAAATCCAGCAGCTCGTCAACACTCTGAAGAGACCCAAACGGCCGCCGCTCAGAGAGTTCTTTGTTGATGACTTTGAGGAGCTCCTAGAAGGTCACTACTCCCTCATAGTCAATCAGTTTTGAACATGTTAAAGTATTTTGAACTGCACTGTCGTTAGCTTCCACATCATACTGATATTACTTCAACATTTAAATCAATCAGTGTTTTAAACCTCGTCGTTCTTTTGCGTTTTAGTTCAGCAGCCCGACCCGAACCAGCCCAAAGCGGAGGGGTCTCAGATGGTGCCGTCACAGGGCGAGCAGCTGGGGGTCGTGACCAACTGGCCCCCGTCACTGGAGGCGGCTCTTCAGAGGTGGGGCACCATATCGCCCAAAGCCCCCTGCCTCAGCACCATGGACCCCAACGGCAAACCACTCTACGTCCTCACATACGGTACGACCCCATGTTGCTTTGTTGCGTTTAAAAGTGTCCTATTGGCCCTTAACAGTATGATAGGTCTTCAGTGGGATGCTTGTTGTCACTTGTTAACTAAGGTCAGTCGCCAATTGTTATTTGTAACAGTTAATAATCAGCACAAGTCAAGCACAACTAGTTGCAGCCATAGTTTACTTTATTATAACTTAAAGTATAGACATTTTTTAAGACAGAAAAAGTCTCTTATACAGACTTTAACCTAGAGTCCCACTGTGTCACAAGAGTTTCCCCTCGTCCCACTTCACTAATGTGCTCAGTGCTGTGTCTGGCTGTCATTAGTGGAGTTTTGCTCACACAGCAGGGGTTCATTGTTTGAAGCTTTGGGGAAACCACCGTGTGCAAAGGAAAAGGAATGAGACAAAGGCTGTTATTTTTAAAGTCAAGTTAGGAATACCAAAGGAGTCATATTGTCCCCATTTGTTTGTATAAAGTATATAGAGAATTTTGGGTGAAAATTGAAATGTCAAAAATGTGAATGGATAAGAAGCAAATCAGTGTAAGGTGAGGGATTGTAGGTTTACTGGCTTTCACAGAAGCCTGAGGAAAAAATATGCAGCACACAGACAACTATTGCTGTATTTTTAGTGTCATTCAAATCTTAAACATATATGCTACATATATCATATACAGTATGCAGTATATGAACAATTCCTTCATTATTTATGTGCATGACCTTATGTACAAAAAATGAAAAAATAAGGTTAAAAAATAAGAAGAGAGAGAGACACGTATGAGAGTTTGGAGATTTTGCAAATGTTACTTTTTTCATCATTCATTTTGAATGTGATTTTTTTTTTTTTAAGTAAAAATATATATACATTGTAAGCATAAAAAGTTTAATAATGAAAATAAAATTAACTATTTATGCATTGTATATAATATTATATTTCAAAGAAAAGTATATAGAGTGCTTACATTTCCAAAAATAAATAAATAAATAAAGGAAGGCAACATTAAAATCAGATGACTATATAAAGAAATATTATAAAAAACAACAATTTGTAGCTTAGAAAGTATTTTTTGTTTTTTTTTTTTAGTTCACTATTTTGATTTTTTTGGTTTGTTAACAAGTAATTGTTGGTTGTTGAACTTCCAAGAAACTTTCTGTTTCTTGTTTTTTGATCAAGGTTAACTGCTTTTGAGGTCTAGAATAGTTTTACATTTAAATTTTAACAGAATCTGCCTTTTTTTCTTTTTCATACTTTAGATTAGTTTATAATGAAACCCCATTTCTTCAGCACTTTCGTTATAATATATACCTTTAAGCCCCGCCTTCTAAGCACATCTTTTCCGATTGGTCTGACGTCCCACTCTGCTGTCATTTGTCAGAGCTTGTGTCCCATGCATCATCTTAGCATGGTTTCTGTCATGCCACCTTTAAAGTCTTATTCTGTTACATATCTACCTCACTATGTAACAGGAAGTCAAGCTAACCACCCCGTTAGCTATTTCAAAGGCTTAGACACATACAGTTTTACCTGACTCTGGGTTTGGGCTTTGCAGAGCTTTGAAATAAACTTCATGTGAGCAGACAAACAGTGTAGTACTGTACAGTCGTAATAAATCTATCTGAAACACACCAGGGACACGTTCGCTGAAGCTAAATCACTTTTGCTAACCCTTGGCTCAGTGTCAGGGTCCTTAGCCAAATTACAGCAGGCTCCTTCAGTCGCTGCGTGAAGGCTGTGAGTTATTCATCTCTCAACCGACACTGAAGTAAATGGCTTTGGGTCCGGAGGCCGAGGAGAGAGCCTGCTGCTGCCTGAAAGTCCTCATGAATTTAAAGTCTGACCACCGACGGCACTGAGGAGATGAAATGACACGTAGCAGAAACATACATAGATTACACCGCATGAAGTTGAGAGTTTGTTTTTGGCACAAAGCCTGTAGATTCCTGATGTTTCATAGTGGAAAATACTGTCAAAAAAGGATGTTTCTTTTTTCAATTGGATATAAACTCTACTCTATCTTGGCTTTTCTTGACCCATGTTTAAATAAAGGCATTAAAAGCATTAGAGGAAGTTTAGAGAAGGTACATTTCAAGTTTTTTAAAGGTGCAGTGTGTCGTTTTTGTAATAAAATACCTCAGACCCACTTTTCTAAAGCCTGTGAGCAACTACGGTAGCCCTGCAGGGACACTCTGTGATGTATTAATGGCTTACTTTTTAAATGTCCTAAAGCTTCAGCAATATTGTCTGGTAAACAGAAAACTCTAGCAGTGCTCAGTTTGTCCTCTCTGGGCACCTGTAGCAACAAGAACAGTAAGAATTGTTACTAATTGAGTGTGTAGAGTATATTTAAAAACTCAAACAAACAAAAAAACAAATGGACGTTCCATTACTTCCTGCTTCTACAACTGCCCAGTAAGGACAAACTGAGCACTGTTGGAGGAGAGGCAAGCTCAAGTTTCTTTTTGAGCATGCAGTCCCCAAGTTTAAGACAAGTTTAGTTTGAAAAAGTTTAAAGTGAAATCCTCAGACCTGTTTCCACTGGGTTTGTCCACAGCATGAAGTAAAGGAACACAGTATGGACCTTTAGGGCTTCCATAGCTGTTCACATGCCACAAAAAGAGTGTGAGCTGTAAATATGCAACCTGTTGCCTCCAGATGTCTCCAAAAAGGCCATAAAACTAAACACTTCATCTTTTTGCTTTTGAATATGATTATAATGCATTATAACTGGTCTCATAAAAATAATTAAATTCATTCATTTTCTACATGATACAGAAATAGAGCTTGAAAACAACAGAACATGCTTAACTTGTCTTTAACCTAACCATATCCATTTAACTGACACTTTTAATACCTAAAATACCTCATGTGTGAGTGTTTTTGTGCAAAAAATATGATTATTCCTCACACACCAATGTCTCATAACTATGAAATCCACTGAGATTGGATGAAAAACAAACATTAAGTTCCCCACAGCACAGGTAAAACTCAGTCCACACAGCATTATCACGTAGTTGTACAGTGAGTGTGTTAGTGTTTTGTGTGGAGTGATGCTGACGATACGTGCGCTCACCAGACTGTGAAATGTCTACAGCCAGCGCTCGGGAGTCGCCCGCCGCTCGGTGAGACACGCCGTGAGTTGAATTTCAATCCCTGCCTGCTCCTATCTCTCATTCCTGCTGCGTCCTCGTCCCTTTGAAGTCGGCCGACAAGGACACACTTGTTTTGTTTCTGCCTGTCTCCGCCCCCCTCAGGAACAGGACGGATTCATCAGGCTCGGTTTTTCCCACTGTCCTCAAACTCAACTCTCGGCACGCTGCACTGCAGATAACCCCATACAATTGGGCCATTACAAAAATGTGGTCTTTAAATTCATTCAATATGGATCTGAGAAACAAATATTCACAGTGATATATTTCAGTGCTGCATGCTACTGTTACTTCTCTGTTTGTGGTGATTTATTGCTCTTTTTGTGTGTGTTTTCTTTCGAAATAACACTTCTTTCTAGTCAAGAAAAAGTCCTGGAAATGTCCTAAAAATCCCATTTATAAACCCAGTTTTGGAAAAGTTTCATAAAACCACATTTTTCCTTCAATTCACCATAACATATCAGGTGTTGAAGCATAATGAAAAATAATAGCTCTTTTTGAATTTGATGGCAGCAGCATATCTCAAAAACGTTGTGACAGGGACAATAAACAGCTGGAAAAGTAAATGGTACTAAAAAAAAAAAACAGCTGTATGAGCTTATGGCAACTAATTAGGTTTAAGACTTGGTATGAAAGAAAAAATTTAGAAATACAGTCTCTCAAAAGTAAAGATGGACCAATCGGCAAACAAAATGCAGCTAGAAATTGTTAACATCATCAAAAGATTCAGAGAATCTGGAGATTTCTCTGTGACAAGGCACAAGGTCATAGGTCAGTGTTGGATGCTGGTGTTCTTCAGGCTCCAGCAATGCTTCAATAAAAACAGATTCTGTTCTGAAATCACTGAAGTCACTGTCTGTGATGAAATATTAACCAGTTTTTGTTTCTGAAATAGCCCTTTATTTGAAACCAACCCAACATTTGAAAAAAAAAAACATACTATATAATGAAAAAGTACATTCATAGAGGCTGTGAGCGCCTACAGTAGCCCTGCAGGGACATGCTGCTGTGTATAATGAAATCCTGTAGTAATGGGTCAGATGACTACTTTGCTTTTGAAACACAATCCATTTAGTTCATGCAAAAAAAAAAAAAAAAAAAAAAAAAAGACTTTGCCTTTATGATTGCTCACATTCCATGCAGCTTTAAATGTCTTTGGATGTATTTATATTTTTTTAATAGACAAATGTATCACATGCTGTTTTAACATGATTACATCCTATCAAAAATATAGTCTTCAAGAACATTATGTTATATACTCCAAAATTCAAGACACACACAAAAACTTGGGCCCAGTTGCAGTTTAGACTCATCTGTGATCTTGAGGCTTTCCTGTAGTAAATTCTTTAAACATTCCCAAAATATACGTATATATAGTTTAGATATATATTATAAACTGTGGCACCACTGCAAACCCGTTGGTTAAACAGGGAACTATTTTTAGCAGTTAATAAATAAACAACTTTTAGCTGAAAATGAATAGTGTCCATCTTTGAATGCAAGTCTTCTCCTAACAAAAGCTGTGGTCCCAGTGCCACCAGACGTACTGTTACTCTCCCTGTGGTCTTCTTTTCTTCGATTATATTTGCTTCATTCATTCATTAGCTCTTGACAAACACCATAAAAAACTCATTTAAAACAATGAGGAGTTGAGTCCGGATTGCTCATGCATAATATCCACATCTGTCAGTCTGAATCAAGGGAAAGTGACTCTTTTGTGGAGAGTTTTAATGAACAGAGCCCGACTCCAGCAAATATGATACAGATCTGATCATATTTAATTCGAGCTGGGCCAGTGTTCAGATGGATATTTATGGAAATAGGGAGAGGTTTCATAAGAATTGTTTCCTGAAATTACATGAGGTTAGAAGTACGGGGAAATTAATAACCGCAGCTTTGTAATGACTTCACTCCTGCTTCAGTGTGTGCAGATTGGTTTGACATGGATTCAGTCACATCAGAGTGTTATACAACAGTGTAATGATCCCCATTCCACTTTAATTACTGGGAGAATTCATGTTGCTGTGTGACTTCTTTTCTGTTCCACATTTCACTGTCTATTTTAACCCTTGGCCTTGTACTGCAAAGCCATGTGAACCAACCCTGAATATGTGTTTTCTAACAATCACAGTCTGAATCAGTGGGATCATAAAGATAACAAAACAACATATAGTAATAGTAACATAATACAGAAAATATAGTTAGAGTAATGTGTGGTAAGGGTAATTATCAGTTCTACAGATTCATTTTTATAGATTGTCAAAAACTTAACACGTCTTTATCAAAGTCAGTAAACATTCCTCGTCTGGACTGTTATCTACTTTGACTCATAAAAGTGATAAAGTTAGCACTTACATGTCGTAATTAGAAATGTAAGATGAGACATAAAGCTTGAAGCCTTTATCAAGATTTAAATTTGGATTTCTTGCCGCCAACAGATGCAGTAAGCGTCCAAAACAGAGATTTTTTGTTGGTTTCGATGGAAAATAAATAAGAGCCATTTCAGGTATTTAGCAGTGATTTATTCCCCTCACTCTTCTGCTTAATAGCCTTTAAGCTGTGACCAGGACCGCTCTGTAGTGTCTCGGTTCGCTTCCTCCGAAACACTAATACGGTTCGATCAAAATGTGAACCTCAAACAGACCGCAGACGTCTAAACCAAACCGAACAGGAAGAGCATCATAAATTAGTGTTGAAAGCGCCATCAACAAAACAAAATGAGCAGAAGGCAAATGTGGAGCGCTGAGGAGATGCTTAGATGACAGTTCCATCGAGCTTTCTGTTTCAGTGCAAACTTAATCAAGCAGAGCCAGCCAAAAAAAAAAAAGAGTGTGAGTCTCCTGTGTGGATCTCAAAATAATGCAAACAATTTAGTTTCAAATGTGTATAAACCTATAATCAAATTCATGTCTTGATGAGATATCATTTTACTAAGGTTCTTTCCAGTTTTTATTCTGAAACTTTTTGCCACAATCAGCCGTGTGGACATCCTGGCTTCCTGGTTGACTGTTGCTGATTGGTCAGAAGCTGTGCTACTGTCCTTTATCTGTAATGTAACCTGCTCAGGAGCCAGTTAGCCGTTCAGCGTAAGTGTCTCCTGAGATCCTCCACGATAGAAAGCCTTTGAAAACCCAGAGTTGCGAACACACTAATGCAGCTTTGCAGTACACGGCTCGGATTAGGTTAAAAGAGAAAGTTCCCACAGTAATACGATACATCCCCTTTCAGGAATTAGGCATTTAGACAATCTGTTAAGATCAGATATCTGCTCTGATCTGATGTGTCAATCTTCAGTGTAGCTCCTCCCCCTTATGTCATGTCCAGCCTAAGTAATGCTTTACACCAGTTGTCTTTCGCTTTAGATTAAACCTCTCTGTGAAACTAAAACCTCAGATTTCATTTCTACAAGTTTGCCCTAAACCTGATTCTGGAAACGGAGCCTTTCTCTTCAAAGCTCCTAACTTGATGTTGCTTATGTAATAACCTTTTGACTGTGTGTGCAGGTAAACTGTGGTCCAGAAGTGTGAAGGTGGCCTACAACCTGCTGCACAAGCTGGGATCCAAACAGGAACCACTGGTGCGGCCTGGAGACCGGGTGAGTCACACTATCAACTAATGACCTTTAAAGGTGACACTGGATTTAGATTTAGAGAAGAATAATTGTAAACAAATCTCTTCCACTTTACCCTCTGCTCTAAAACTAAAACTCTAAAGTAAAAGCAAATTGCATGTGAGTTGTTTTACCCACATTTTTTTTTCCTTAGCAAGAGCTTCACACTTAAAAATGTCTCCTCCGTGTAAACAAAGAAGAGAAATGGTAAAATATAGGCAGCACACATTTTTACACCCACATAGTTCTAAAGCGTTGACCATGGATAAAAGAAAAAAATGTCTACAATTTATGTTAAAAGGGACTTTGACTCTGTTCACACTTGTCACATCTTTATGCTTCAATTTGGAATTTGTATCTTTATTGGTAGCATAAACACAAATTTAAAAAAAAAATGTGTTTACTTTATCAGAACCTAGATTCATTTTTATCAATTACGTAATGAGAAGTCCCACAAGACTCCAGGATCAAGATTAGTTCACCTAAAAAACCGATAACATACAACCGCAGTAAATTAAATCTTTGCCTCATTTCCCTGCGGTGTAAACGTGACCTTAGAGTATCAGTGTAAACATGGTCAAAGTAAAAACTCATTTCATTCCAGTCAGTGTGTCTTAAGCAGAAATGAGCCGGAAGGGAGTCAGTTTTAATTACAACTGAGTGAATTACAAACTCCTTTTTTTAAGGCAGCAATGTACGTTCCTACAGAGGAATGTGTGGGTGATTACAGGGAACGCTAATTAGTGCAGGAAATGATACAGGAATAGTTAGAGCGTAAAATACATCAGGGTTCTGTACGTGCTCGAAGCTTTGGGGAAATGAGACTGGTAAGAATGAAATGTGCCTGATGTAAATTGATTTGCAAACAAAGTGAGTGGAGTTTCTGCTGACGGTGTTGTTTTGAAATATTACTGCATTTTTAATCGAGCGCAACCTCCAGCAGCTGCTATTTAACTCTGTTATTATGAAGAGAATAATCATCAAGCTGGGTTCACATTACATTTTGGGGTAATAATGGAGACATAGATTCTTAATATCAAAGCCAGAATACTGTGGATGACATAGGAATATCCTGACAAAATAATAAGTAATGATTAAACTAATTTGAATTCATCCTCCAAGAATTACAAAACCTCAACTAAACTTTTATTCTTAAGCATCATTTTTTGATTTGTTTAATGCAAAAACAAATAGGACAAATAGGGCTAAATTAATTAACTAAACAGTGTGAGCTGCTTATTTTGTATAGTATTAGGGGAGTGTATCTATAATAAAATATATGTCATTTTACATACATTTGTGCAACCCCTTCTCTTAAACTTCTAACTCAGAGTTCAGCGTTAAACCAGTGCAACCCTGTAGTTATCTCCTCCTCATGCCAGTATTTATCTGTAGTTCCTTGCAGCATTTCTTCCTTTTTCTCTTCATGTTTTTCTTTTTCACCCTGTTTAGCTTTTAAAGAGACATATCCAGTGTTGGAATAGATACTTTTCTGTTCTATCAGTAGCCATTACTTCCTTGTTGACATCAGTGTAGACCAGTGAGAGCACTCCTTATTTAGGAGCAGGCGTGTGATTGGCCAAAGCTTCAGGTTTGCACTGTACATTCTCATCTATTAAAATCCTATTAAAGCATACATGATGTTTTAATATCTCGTTTTTTCACAGATGATTCCTATCACAATATACTATTAGGTGACTAAACAGTTTTCCTCTCTTGGAAGAAAAAATACATTCTCTCCATTTGAGACATTTTTTGTCAAAATGTTTTGGAGCGATCCACAATTTTGTGGTCACAAACCGTAGCAAATCAGACAGTACTCCTCATTTAAATAATACTTTTTCCCAGTTTGGTGCTGTTTTTATGAGAACTCCCACAATTACAATCAGACTCATTGCAAAATAATCACCTGTGTACATACATCTCAGAATTGTAGCTCTTTAGCGATTATGGAAAGCACTCATTTTACAAAATTTAGATTAAGTAGATCATAACCATGCATCTTTACCTTTGCTACAGTGGAAACAAGTAAAACAGGCATAAAGTCAAGTTTATTGGAACAAAATGTATACCAACAGTCCACTGAAGCCTATGTCCCGAGATTAAAAAAAATGGCTGCCTGTGTTTAAAATCTGTGTCTAAATAAATCCATATAATATTTCCAGCTATGCTCTCCATTCACAGATAAAGTATATCCTGTACTTTGGCCTCTTCTCTTTTGTAACTGTAGCACGGCCTACAGATGAAACATTAGTGATCCATGAATGTCAACGTTAGTGGTGTTAAAGCCTCATTACTGCGCTCTCAGGTGCTCTCCACATCACACTATAGAGCAGCGTATGGAAGCTATTAGGCAGCACTTTAGCCCATTTCTCTGTTATCATCACGACACGCAACTGGAGCCGACGCCAGATAAAATAGCACCGTGACGTCAGAGGGGCATGTCGAGTCTGGTCTTCATGTGTGTCTCTGACTGTCAGAGATAGACAGGAGATAGACAGGAAGCAAGTATGTTAGAAAAGACAACATACGTCCTAACATGTCTCAACACTGGACTCTGGACTCTGATGCTGTCTTGTTTCTCCTTTGGCTCTATTTCTTATGTGATTCCCATGTGTTTTTGGCAAATGGCAACCAAATGACACCCAAAATTAAGAAGATGGTCATGAAATGTCAGCTTTAGAAAATTACATACTGTACTATAGGTGATGTCAAGTCTTTTGTTCCAGTCAAAATCTATTAATTTTTAGTTTATCACAAAAGTTTAAAAAGCCCACGCTATTTTGCTGCAAAATGCTTAATCTTTGCTCCATTTTTGCCTTGTCCTTTTTGTAGGTGGCGCTGGTGTTTCCCAACAACGACCCTGCTGCATTCATTACAGCGTTTTACGGCTGTCTGCTGGCCGAGGTCGTCCCGGTGCCCATTGAGGTCCCACTCACAAGAAAAGTAAGCTATTATTATCACTTTATTTTGATCCATTGACCTGATCCGTTTAACTGTGGACTTGCAGCTGAGTCGTGCAGCGCTAGTTTAGAGCTCCTGTTTCTTCTTTAGGGGATTCTTCCAAAGCCATGAGTCATCAGAAGTTGTGATGAGTCATGGTTCACAGCTGAGGACAGTGCTGAGTGTAATTAAACCCAAATGTATCCAGGCTGTTGTTATTGTTAGTCAGGCTGTGGCTTGGCTTGATGTAGTTAGCTGTAATGTCCTCTGGGATGAGTCGAGAAGTGTGTGTGTGTAACTTTAGAAAGTGACTTTGGACACATTTCTTATTTATGAATATGAATCTGTCTCCTCAGGACGCAGGAAGTCAGCAGATTGGCTTCCTGTTAGGCAGCTGCGGAGTGACGGTGGCTCTGACCAGCGACGCCTGCTACAAAGGATTACCCAAGAGTCCCACAGGCGAGATCCAACAGCTGAAAGGTAACGCACCAAAATGGAAAAAATACCAGGCTTTTTTGCAAAAAATACCATTCTGTTCTTGGCCAGTGAAGTTATAGTTATGACTGCTAATAAATATAAAGCAGCTCTGGAGTGAAGAAGAGACCAAAACAGACCCAAAATGAATGGTAAAGTGCTTCGAATGAGTTGTTGTGATCTGCTCATGCCCTATCAGTTCAGCTTAAATATAGCTTAAGTTAGACAATAAAACCAATCAAATCATCATCAGTTATAATAGTATTTTAAAAGAACGCTTGGAGTTCGGTTGGTGGTTCACTTTTATTTTTGTGTGTTTTGTTTTGTTGAAACCACTATTATTGTAGTGCAGGCTCATTTTATTCCCGGGTTCAATCGTGTCGCTACAACCATGGATGTATAATTAGAACGGGATACTGTATGAGTAAAAAAAAAAACATGGCCGCCCATTATTTTTGGACGTTGCTCATTGGCACAGCATGCCAAAAAGTTTTTGGCTTCCACGTTATTTCCGCGTTATTTCTTTTACATTGAGGTCTATGGGGAAAATCCTTTTTGGGCCGTTGTGGATTTTTTCAATACATGTTGCAATACCTTGAGTGACCACTAATCAGATTGTTGGCAGGGAAAAGGGGGCAGTGCCTTATCCAGATCTTATTATACATCCATGACTACAACCTGTCAGCTAGCTGCTACCTAGCATTTGGTTACTAAGTGATAAATGGGACTTTTGGTGCTTCTTTTGGTATTTGTATACCAACAGGTGTTGCTGCAGGTATTCTCCGTCTGACTCACTGAATGTCCACATCTTTAGGGACTGATAAAGACAGTTTATGGTCATATTTAAGTTATGACAGACATATACAGATACAAATGCACACAAAGTAATGAAGAACAAAGTAAATTGTGCCAAACTGTTTTTGAAAAACATATTCATCAACAACAAATACAATAGCACTGCTTGGTGGCGTAAATTGTAAATGATTCTGATAGAGTGAGATCACACAAAATCATGTTGCGTTTCGCTTCATTTACGAAAACAGTGGTTTTCTGTTGAATGTTATCCATTAAGTCAACAAACAGCATATGTGAAAATGACTCAACATTTCCAACTTTGGGATCCATAAAGTCTCTTGAAATGGAATTTATTTAGGTTTTCTTTGCAGTGGGTTGGTTTGAATCATTGCTTGGAGACATTTGTTCCATATTATATCCCCTTTTTTCCTGTTTCCTGTCTGGCCTATTGTCTCTGTTAAATCAAAGCAAAATGGCCATCCTCAAATGTTTAGACATAAAACTATCTTTAGTGTGTTAACTTCATGCCAAAACACAGCGCACATTGCATTCCGCGCCTGGTGCTCGAGTCTCGTTGATGGACACTCACAGTGATGGCAGCCGACAGCTGGAAGGACTAATGGACGCAGCATCAGAGGGAGTCAGCGAGGCAGTAATGCAGATCGATAAAACGAACAGAGAGAAAGACGAAGACACAGGAAACAAATGCAGGAAGACGGATGAAGTAGAAGAGGAATGAGAGAAACTAGAGATTGTCTTGGTGATTAATAATGATTGTGTGCTGTAGTGGAAGTATAAATAGCAACACAATCAAGGTTTTTAAGTGTCCTGGAAAACCTGGAGTATTATTGATGATCATGGTTTTCTGGTAAAGATAAACTGCCAAAGAAGTTTTGTTTTGTCCTGGAAAGTTATACCAAACTCATTACATATGGTTTAAAAGGTGGCTAAAGAATATGGTATTGCAAAATAGAACACTTCAGTCAATACAATTTTTTCAGTAGTGTTTAATCACATCAAAAATATTACTCTTTACATGTGTCTGTCTTGGAAAAATCAATCTTAAAAGCTGTAAAAACCCACTGGATTTCATATTACTTCCTGTTCCTGTTTCTATGGTTGCCCTGAGAGGACAAACTGCACACTCATCAGCACTGCATCAAGGTTTAGGACAGTGGTTCTGAACTGATGTCACATTTTTAACAGATATTTTAGTTCCAACCCACAATTTACCAAACCAAGCACAGTTACTTTGTTAAAATAATAACCTTAATGGCATCTGCTCAAATCTGTTTTGATATTCTATCTAAGTAAGTCACCTTTCGTTGAATTTAAATGAAAAAGTTATCAACAAACTACACACATCTGTCTTAGTAAATATCTTTAAGAATATAACAAGACATTTTAACTATATTAAATGTGATATATATTTGTAACGCACTCATCGTAACACGCTTTTGTGTCCTGACCCACCATTTGACAATAACGGGTTTGGGACATTTTGAAGTTAAATGAACATCTGAGTAGCATGTCCCTGCAGGGCTACCGTAGATGCCATCAGGCTTGAGTATGAGGTTGAATTGCAATCTATGCTTTTGCCACTAGATGTCACTGAAAAGGCCAAAAATTACAAAAACACACTTTTAAGTAGTGTTCAAATAAGTCCAGATAACCAAAGTAAGCTATGAGCAAGGTTTTCCCGTGTTCTGGAAATCCTGGGGCAATCCTGGGGTTTTTCTAGTTATGGAAAAGTCATGGAGAATGGTAGAAACATCAAATATTATGGAAGATTTAGTTGTGTCCTGGTAAGTAATTTTACTATGGTGATAGCATTGCAATTTGAAAAGGATACGTTTTTTGGGGGGTATTATGAATGAATGAATATAGCTTCTTGGTTTTAACTCCTTGTTTGTACCCAGCCTATTTATACAGTAGTATATAGTGCTATAATAGTAGTATGTAGTAGTGAAGTTGTAGTAGTATGTCTTGCCAAATGCCTCAATAACATTGTTAAAAGCTTTTGTTTCACAGACTACACTTCACTACATAAAGCTATTGTCAATGTAGTGGTTAAGTGCTGTTGTAACCCCCTTAACTGTGGGACTGACTGTAGTTTAGTTCATTTTCCTATCTTATACATCAACATTGAGTACATCCTGGAATGAAATCTTCATAAAACACTTGGAACCCTGACAGGCCTAGATGCAGCATCCTCTCAGGGCTGTCTGTGTGTTTCATTACTGTAGAGTGCTCTTTTATTGATTGGCAGCCTCCTCTCATTCACAGCTGATTGTTTCTCCGCCGACAGCACTCACTCAGATGTTAACTCCTGAATCTGGTGTAGTTCAGTGGAGTAGTGGTGTGTAGTTAGTAATTCCACATGTTCATACAATGCTCTGTCTTCGCAACCGCACTCGTTTGTCGAAGGCAGGAGGACATTAGTGATTGTGCTGTAATTAAGCCATGATGTAGACAAGAGAGAAGGTGCAGGCTAGCGCGTCTCAAACGTTTACAGTAAGTACTATCGACTTTCTTCATGGCAGTAAAAGAAAAAGTTTAGGCCTATTTAAAACAGCAGGCATTTTAGAGTCCAAACTGTTAGTGTAGGATAGTACAACATAGTGTAGTAAAGTATAACTTAGCTTAGCATAGTATAATATAGCTTTGTATAGCGTAGCCTAGCATATCCTACCTAGCATAAGTAAGTGAAGTGTAGTTTAGCATAGTGTAGCATAGCATATAACAATATATCATAGCATAGTGGAGCATATCATAACTTAGCTGAGGATTGCCTAATATAGCTTAGCATAGAAAAGTATAGCATATCCTGCTTAGCATAAAATAGTGAAGTGTAGTTTAGCATAGTGTAGCATAGTATACAACAATATATCATAGCATAGTGTAGTATATCATAACTTAGCTGAGAATTGCCTAATATAAGAGTCCTAGATAATATTATAGTATATAAATATATATAGCATAGTGGAGTATATCATAACTTAGCTGAGAACTGCCTAATATAGCTTAGCATAGAAAAGTATAGCATATCCTGCTTAGCATAAAATAGTGAAGTGTAGTTTAGCATAGTGTAGCATAGTATATAACAATATTTCATGGCATAGTGGAGCATATCATAACTTAGCTGAGAACTGCCTAAAATAGCTTAGCATAGAAAAGTTTAGCATATCCTGCTTAGCATAAAATAGTGAAGTGTAGTTTAGCATAGTGTAGCATAGTATATAACAATATTTCATGGCATAGTGGAGCATATCATAACTTAGCTGAGAATTGCCTAATATAGCTTAGCATAGAAAAGTATAGCATATCCTGCTTAGCATAAAATAGTGAAGACTAGTTTAGCATAGTGTAGCATAGTATACAACAATATATCATAGCATAGTGGAGCATATCATAACTTAGCTGAGAATTGCCTAATATAGCTTAGCATAGAATAGTATAGCATGTCCTAGCATATCATATCAAAGTGTTGCATTTTTGGCTCAGCATAAGATAGTGTAGTATAATTTAGCATAGCATAGCAAAGTGTGCCACAGTATATCTTAGCATAGCATAATGTAGCTTAGCAGAGTGCGATTCACTGTTTTTTGTTGTTGTTGTTTTGTTTTTAGTAGAGAAGAAGTACTGGCTAAACCAAAGACAGGTTCACATTTAGCTACAGCAGTCAATAAAAGAATGGGCTTTTTTTATTGTCTGTGTCCAGGCTGGCCCAAAGTGCTGTGGTTTGTCACCGAGTCCAAGCACCTTTCCAAACCTCCACGAGACTGGTTCCCACTCATCAAAGATGCCAACCAGGACACGGCCTACATTGAGGTCAGGATGAACTACAAGCATTCTTAAGTGCCCTATCAAAATAAAATGTTAGTTTGACAGTCTTTTTTGTTCTGGCGCAGTACAAGACTTGTAAAGATGGCAGCGTGCTCGGGGTAACAGTAACGAGGATTGCGATGCTAAGTCACTGCCAGGCCTTAACCCAGATATGCTCCTACAGTGAAGGTAAGGTTCTTTGCAGATTTAAATCTATTTTATTATAAAATGTCAAACTCAGGCCTACGATGGATTCCTGTCCTTCAATACTGACTGGACTGAAAAAAAATGATACTGGAGAGTATAAAAACATTTAGACAGTACCCAGTGTTTGAGGACACATATGATATAAAAATGTCTCAAAACAATATTATAGAATACATTGACTGCATTCTGTGTTTTATATGTGTTTTACTATAATCACAATGACATATTTTGTGTTTTCAGCTGAGACCATAGTGAATGTATTGGACTTCAAGAAAGACGTGGGACTGTGGCACGCCGTCCTCACTGTGAGAAATATACTCATGACATTTTACTCTAACATTCTCACTAAATTATAAAAAAAATCCTCTATGGTAGCATACACAGCATCCACAACACTTGAAGTTCTATAACACTAGTAATATATCTCTAGGCCTATATCTATGTAAAGTGTCAGCCATATTTCAAGAATATATGATAGAGCTATACAGAATAATTGTACTAGCTGTATGAAATAGCATGCTTACTTTTGGTCTTGCAACAAATCAAAATGACACTTACCCCTCTGTATTCACCTGGCTGCCCTTCTGTTTATCTTCCAGAGCGTCATGAACATGATGCACGTGATCAGTATCCCTTATGCTCTGATGAAGGTCAACCCTCTGTCCTGGATCCAAAAGGTCTGCCAGTACAAAGGTAACTGCAAAAGACACCAAGAGAAAGCCAATTTAAAGCTACTGATTACTGTTAAATCAGTCCCCAAGTTATTAAATTATCAGTAGTACTATTTATAATTTTAGGTGGTATACACTGAAGTCCATTGACTCATCTTTATTCTGTGTGCAGGTAAAGTGGCATGTGTGAAGTCTCGGGACATGCACTGGGCTCTGGTGGCCCACCGAGACCAGAGGGACGTCAACCTGAGCTCACTGAGGATGCTGCTGGTCGCTGATGGCTCCAACCCCTGTGAGAAGCACTTTGAAATGAATATAATTGAATCTGTGTAACTGGCAATGGTTAATGTAAGATTTTGAAATTGGTAGGAACATAGGCTAACCAGATTTATTTCGTCATTATACTCATAAGGTTGTCTCTTTTATAGCTGGTGTCCAAATACAACAGACTTGAGGCAAAAAATAGCCTCTAATCTCCACATTTAGCCTTTTTCTGCCCAAGCATCTCAGTAATTGCTGCAATTACCCCAAGACAAGATAATTTGTATAGAAGAATTAAATGTCAAGATAAAATTAGCTAATTTAATCCTCGAGGTGTCATTTTTGTTGTGGATGGTTTGAAATATTATTTTGAACCTAAACCTGCTGATTTGACTTTGCCTGTAATGATTAGCGGCCATGTCTTGTATAATTTGCCACATTAACAGCTAACTTTGGGTAGCCTTTTTGAGAATATTTACTTACAGTCTGTTGTGGTTGCCCAGGGTCGATCTCGTCCTGCGATGCCTTCCTAAACGTTTTCCAGACCAAAGGCTTGAAGTCAGAGGTCATCTGCCCCTGCGCCAGTTCACCGGAGGCACTCACTGTCGCCATCAGACGGTAATATATCAGTGTTGTATAGTTTTTACATTTGTGTAACATGGTCTGTGATTTCAGATGGATGGAGATTCATTTAGATAATATCTGTGCTGCATCTAAAAAGGCAGTTTACCCTAATGTATCTTTTCAGTCATACAAATGTATAGTTCAAATACTGTAGTTCTAAACGTACAGTGATTTGTAGCTTGTGGCCTTTAGCTGCTGAAGCCTAATGGCTCATATATAGACTAAAAATTGACCCACTATTCATTTCACCCACTCACTGACAGCACACATGCAGAGTTTGCACTTTTTGGTGGCTAATGCCCTTTTGTTGTGATTACATTGCTGCTACTGAGCTGTAATATTAAGTGCCACCCATATCCTTAAACTAAACAGCCCGTTAGACAACTAAATTTACTTTGGAATAAAATAAAAACTGTAAAAAGAAACGTACATAGAGAAGACAAAGGGCGTGTGATGGAATATTTCCCAGATTGTGCCCAGGTTCACAGAGGTATGTGACCCAATGAAAGCCTTCATCTAACATCCTGCTCTATTAAAGCCACATAAAACTCCTGACTTTACTGCGCTGTGGCTTCTGAGGCACTAAACTTCAACAGTCCCACCTCTTTTCACCCAAACCTGAAATTTACATCCCGTAAATCCACGTTTCTGTAAAAGAAGGGGAGTCTTTATTACGACTCTATAAACAGAAGTTAATAAAGTAAAAAGGGCTGGTAATGAACTCCCTTTAAAATGAGCAGCTTTACTAAAAATCACAAGGCCCACAAAATGCTACCTCATTAACCTAGGTTTAAAAATGTAGTCATTTCTTCTTATCTGACACCCGAGTCCTTGAAAAACATAAAATAAAATGACGTCATTGTAACATGTTGCTGGAAATGTAGCTGGATCTCTGTTGCAAGCTCCAAAAGTGAAGTGAAAACAGAGGAGGTTTTTTTTGCAGCCAGTGCAATGGAGACTCAATTAAAGCAGGTTTCCAAACTTTGTCCCTCCAAAGTTTTAATTTTTGCATAAACTGACTGCATTTCAAAGCATAAAACTCAGACACATAAAGGTAAGAAGTTCCACTTGAGATTTTTGACAGTTTGGAGATACTGTGTTCCCGTTGTGTCTGTGCTGCTTTTTAATTGGGATCATCATCGGCTTGTCTGAAAGAGTTTTTGGAAGTTAATTTGCAGATAGTCTCCAAAATATGTGCATCCTATGATTCTAATTCTCCCACAGGCCTCATTTTAAACAGACCAGGCAGTTGTATCCATACACACACTGTCTGCAGACATGTAGAGTCCTCTGATTGGCTGTCCCCCTGACCCCTTCTCTCCCTCAGGCCGTTGGAGGAGGGTACTACACCTCCGGGTCGAGGTGTGTTGTCTATGTCGGGTCTGAGCCACGGCGTGATCCGGGTCGACTCCGAGGAGAAACTGTCCGTCCTCACTCTGCAGGACGTGGGCTATGTCATGCCCGGAGGTGAGAACCATGCAGACGTTTTATCCAGACATTGTATAGAATAAGTGTAATGGAAAGGAAATGAATGTAGCCCCTCTAAATATACACATATAACATTATTTTCCTCTTGTCTGTCTGCCCCCACAGCGCTCATGTGTGTGGTAAAGCCCGAAGGCGTCCCTCTTTTATGTAAAACGGATGAAATCGGTGAGCTTTGTGTTTGTACTGTGGCCACGGGATCGTCCTACTACGGTCTTTCCGGAATGACCAAGAACACCTTCGAAGTGAGTGCAATACGTCACTGTGTCTAAGTTAGATGCTTGTTGTTCAGATAAAATACTTATGTCTGATTTAAGATTAGGGAGATTAAGTTTGAGACTTTTCATGAAGCTCAATGAGAGAAGTTGAGAGCTCATTAAGAAAAGGCTTAGCTACCACTTTCATCAATCCCAACAGAGCAGGTTACGGAACTAAAAAGAGCAGACAGAGCTTAAAGACAGTGATTTTTTAAACTTTTAAAAGTGAACTCTCAATAATTAAATCTATTTGATTTATAAATAATGCTTTGTCAGGAAATTTTAATTGCTTCATGAGGCTACACTACTTCCTTGAGGACATTGGTTGTCCAAAAATGATGTACAAACTAGATATAGTTGGTGAATGACCAATGACCGCAGATGTGTACATGATTTCACTTTCACAGGTTTCACTTTAAATAATTTTTTTGTTGAGTCAGTCATCCAGGACATTTTCAAGAAAAGGTTTTCTGACAAGGCATCTAGACGTAAGTTTTAGGTGAAGGATGAGGGTTGAAACATCTTCACCTAAAACTTCTGTCCAGATGCCTTGTCAGAAAACCTTTTCTTTAACTCATAATGCATTAACCTTTACATAATTCACTCAAAGACATCCCTGAAGACATTCCTTTGTTGTTTCCCAGGTGTTCCCGTTGTACAGCACTGGTGCTCCCGTCAGTGAAGTCCCCTTCACCAGGACGGGGCTGCTGGGCTTCATCGGACCAGGGGGACTCATCTTTGTGGCTGGGAAGATGGACGGGCTGATGGTGGTCGGGGGACGGAGACACAATGCCGACGACATCGTTGCCACTGCGCTCGCTGTTGAACCGATGAAGTTTGTTTACAGAGGGAGGTGAGTGTTTTCAGTTCACCACATGACCATAACTTGAGTGGACAAAAAGAGACAAAGTATGTAAGATACAATAGTTTTATCAACAAATGTGAGAAAACCTGTTGGAATAAAACATGTATTCATAACAGCTGTGTATTGTCTGGCATTGCTCAGTCCATTATAGTACAAGTCTATATAGTGACTGAGAGGTTAAAGAGATTAGGGGGGGTTCAGACACTGTGCATGTTACTATGATCAGAGATTTAATAAAGCTCGAAGCTGAACAGTGTGTTGTGTTACAGGATAGCGGTGTTCTCCATCACGGTGCTTCACGACGAGAGGATTGTAGTCGTAGCGGAGCAGCGTCCCGACTCCACTGAAGAGGACAGTTTTCAGTGGATGAGCCGCGTTCTGCAGGTAAGTGACTGTTAGCATACTGGAGTGGACGCTGCATTTTTATCATGACATATATCTACATCCAGTCCCGTTCTGTATGCCTAGTGTAAATGCTGATTCGTCAAATGAATCACTTTTTTGTGATAAAGTTTTAATGAGGCGTGTGAGTGCAGGTACAGGTTGACTACTGACAACTGGAGAGGGTTGGGTTTTTACTGCAGTGCCTGATATGAAACAATAATGCCATAGAAGTCCTTCAAACATGGTGATTCTTTATGAAAGTTGAGGTGAACAATTCAAATGTAGGTATGTTGTCTAAATCCTCGAGTCTTAGTGAGGGATTGTGTCCATTTTGTTCCAGGTTTTATAGCCTTCCCGAGAGTTGTACCAGTTGTTCCTTCATTTTAGGAACTTGAGCAAGTTCTGCCAGCTATGTTTTTAAGATGCAAACTCTAGCTATTTCAAAAACACAAAGACTATCTTCTGAGTTTATTCAAAAAAGTACATTGAGCATTTAGCTTTCAAGAAATGCTTCACTTGCAAAAACATAATGTAACAGCAAAATACAATATTTAAGAGAAAGCTGATCCATCTAAATGGGACTTTGAGAATTTTATTTGAACATATTTATATTTTTTATCCCATGAGCTGAAGCCTTACATTTTATTAAAGCCATTTGGTGTCACATCAAAAAAGAATATGCATGTACTGTAAGTCTTTATTGTCAGTACAAAGGAGCAGAACAAAGCTGTCTGCAGATCAGATGTCTATATGCTAAAGTCTCATATAGGAGACCTTGTAACAGAGACTCTGCTGATAAACCTCTGTGAGCCGACGCTGAGACTGCGGTGGAACTATAAAAGCCGTCTGTGTTTTTATGGCTTCAATCAAAACGGATCTCTTTATTCCAGCGTTGGCTGTTTTTTTTTTTTTCTCCTTTTAACGTCTGGATTTAGGTACCGTCAGCATTTCTAATCACTTTGTCAAGGAATGCCACATAAAAGACAAAGACAGCTCTAAGCATCAGGAGACACTTAGATGCTGCTCTTTGTCCAGTAAGATATTACATATATGAATAAAAGATCATAACAGCTCTGTTTTTTATTGAAATGTAATAAACGTGATCATATTCACTCATGATTGGTCATAGATATCAGTTTCATAGAAAGTACTTCCAATTAGGTGACGTGGTTGAATCTGTAGAAGCAGATGAAATCATCACTTTCTCTCTCATCATCCACCTCTGATGAGTTTTTTGTGTCTGTGTTCTCAGGCGATCGACGGGATCCATCAGGTCGGAGTGTACTGTCTGGCCCTGGTCCCGTCCAACACTCTGCCCAAGACCCCTCTGGGTGGGATCCACCTTTCAGAGACTAAACAACTGTTCCTGGAGGGGGCGCTCCACCCTTGTAATGTCCTGATGTGCCCTCACACCTGTGTCACCAACCTGCCCAAACCACGTCAGAAACAGCCAGGTACAGCTCAGACAGAGCCATACAGTCTTAAATAATGTGGGTTTTGTTTTTAACAGTAAGAGTAGAGTAACAGTGACACTGAATACTACAGTATATCCTTGTTTGCTTTGATTTTTTTTTCTCTTTAGCCAGTTTAGCCTATTGTTTGCATTCTGACACTGCCACTGTATGTATAACTTGAACTTGTCCGTAGCTAAACAATGGAGCGCATTTTCCCTGCTTTAAGTACTTGTTATCTGTCTCTGATTTTCTCTCACTGTCTTCTCTTCTTTTCGTGCAGAGATAGGGCCAGCCTCTGTGATGGTGGGGAACCTGGTCTCAGGGAAGCGAATCGCTCAGGCCAGCGGCAGAGACCTGACTCAGATCGAGGACAATGACCAGGCAAGGAAGGTGTGTGTGAGAGAGGGCCGCTGGTTGTCATCTTCACCGTATCATCAACATATTATCATCCACAGCTGGGTTTTCATCATTATATTAACACTATTGCGTTACAAATGTCCTCACTTTAAGGCAGCTGGTAGCTTGCATCCCATTGTCTACACTGAATGGTTGTATATTTATATTGAATTCCATTCACCTGTTTGTTCTCACAAACTTTCATACACATGTGTCAGATACAGTGGAGGCAAGCTGGAGTTTACTGTCTTGCTCAAGGACACTTTGACAATGTTAAATTATAAAACTAGTGAGTTATTAAAAGCTTGAATTCACTGTCAAATAATACAACAACAAGTACATATATGCATACTAGGGCTGCGCGATATATCACAAATTTATTGTTATTGAACTGCTTGTATTGCAAAAACATTATAGTCTTCACGCTGTGTCAGCAATTGTTCAATCAGAGCCGAAAATCAAACTGTGTAAAAAACAAAAAGCCCTGGTTTAGTTCCTGTTTTACTCCTGGTTTAGTCCTGATTCCATCTTTAATTTAGTTTTAGTTCAGTCTTGGTTTAGTTTTTATTTAGTTTTGACAAGTCACTCCAGAGCCTTTTGTTTCTTCATAAATTTAACTATGACAAAAGAGGTATCCAAAAATCACAGTTCATATCTTAACATTTAATAGATTTATTGCATGTGACATGATTTACTTATATTGTCCACTCATATTGTATTATACTTATATTGCATATATACTTCATGGCTGATACTTAAATGAATTCACATTGTGTTTATATTGATTATTAAGGGTATTCATTCATGCTGAAATAGAAAAGGCATATCCTGTTTGAATTTAATTGTAAGGCTGTAATTATGAGTGGTACTAGAAAATTGTTTTATCACATTTCAACAAGGCCATCATAATTTACAACATAAAATATAAAAATAAAACTCTTAAATATTGGTAAGAGCAATAGCCTGGCTTTTTAATTCACTACAAATATTTGCAGCCAACAAAATCCTCACGGTTATAAAACTGTACAGATTCAAAACATAAAATACTGTATGGTTTTTAATAATTCAGTTTTTCCCATGACTTGATGAAGACTAAGATGAATTTACAGCCACAAGCAAGAGGCTAACGATGCTAATACTGGTAAAATGTCCATTCCTTTGTTCATTTCTCTGTTGTTTCATTCATTCATTGAGCCGCTTGTTTTGTCAGTTTGCATTTTTGAATGTATGAAAACCAGGCCCTCAGTGTGAATGAGATGAACCAATGTGCTTCGTGTCATTGTTTACTTTGAATTTTTCCTCTGATACCTTTAAATCCTCTGCATAGACTGTATAAAAATAGACAGAGTGGATGATTCTGACTGATTCATTTCCCAGAAAAATGAATGTCTGAGTCACGATATACCACTCTAGAAGCTAACTAATAGGCTAAAAGGAAGAGTTTTAATTGTAATGCAAAGAGATGAACTTGATGACTAACAAAGCATTGTCCATAACACCATCCTTTTATATTTGACTTAAATTAAAGAAACAAAAGAATTAGGGCTGCTCGATTATGGAAAAAAATCATAATCACACTTTGGAAATATGTTGGATTTATTGAACAAAACAGTGAATTCTCCTTAAAATACATTATTATATTCAAACAAATAGATATAAATAATAAATACATCAATAAATAAGATCAACAATGTAGTGCACTTTCACAAAAAAAAAGTAACAAGAAATAAATCATTGTTTTTTCAAGATTACATAGGTTTTGTGATTGTTAGGAGCCAAAATTGAAATAGAAAATTCAATAACTGCACAGCCTGAAAAAGAATACAAATGATGATCAAACTGGTTTATAGAGAAAACTATCTCTAGGATGCACGCTGCTGCAGCTCAAAGCAGATATTGCTAGTATTAAAATAGCATTGTTTAATGTTCCTTAAAATGAAACAATGCCAGCATGTAAGTGTGATGTAAAAAGTGTAGTAATCATCAAAGAAAGAAAATAATTACCAGTTGGCAGTTATTTTTTTAGATTACAGGCCACACTTTCACTGTTTTTTAATGGATAATGGATTATGCAATAGTGGTGTACTGTGTTTTTCTCCCCAGACGTTCCATGTTTCTGAATGTTTCCGTGCAGTGATGTTGAAATGCCAGAGAGGCCAGCTGCCGCCTGTGTTAGGTTTCAGCGCTCTGATGATATCTGATATCAGAGTGACTGTATTACCATGAGAACACTACGCTGTGATAAACGCCACTGTTCAGAGCTGATCTGTATCTCCGGCAGGAATCTGACACACAGAGGGGCTTTGTCTAAGTCTTTAACATGCCGGGCCTGACCACTCAGATAACACACGCTTTATCTGCAACTGCACTTCAGTTCAGTCTCAGGACGTAACCAGCAGCTCCCATTGCCCGAAACACTAACAAATCTGCTTATTTTCCTCCTAAAAGATGTTTTTTTTTATGGTTAAGTTGAGGCAGAACAGCATGTGCTTTATTTCTTTATGTAACTTTTCAACCAAAACACACAATCTTTTACTAGATCTAGGCAACAGGTCTATGTTGTAAATGTAATGTCTTTCTTTTTCTAAACTTAACCAAATTGCTCTTTATGGCTAAACATAACTTCAGAATGTTAACTCACGACCTATTACAGATTCATATCTGATTAATGTTAAGAAAAGACACACTTCAGAGTCAAAAAGTCAAACTCTAATAAATAACTGAATCCATCAATACTTTTTTAAAATGCCATAATTTCTAAACTTATCCAAACTTTTTTTAAAAGCAACAGATTTCCAAATTTACCAAATGGCAACTAAATATAATGTTTTCAGAACTTGTAGAAATTTTGTTGTACAAGTTTTTGAATTTCAGTGTTGAGGAAATGACACTGTAATTTTGTAAAAGACAACATGTGGTTAGGTTTATACAGAACACATACTGACAACATAGAAGTCTACATCAGAGCTTTCCATACACAAAATATAAAATACATTGCAATAGAAAATTCTCTTAGATTCACTTTTCTATGTTTATGTTAATAAGCTATACATATTTATGTTTGTTTATTTAAATTTAATGTTGATGAAGAGACATGGCTCTATGGCGGAGAACAGATGCAGCACTTGTGATCCATCTGTGATGTTCATGCATCTTAAAAGTGCTTGGGTTTAGAGCTTGTCGTGTGTGTAATGTCATAGTGTCATAAGTGTAGGCTTATGAGGAAAAGACAGACGCAGAAATATTGTCCAAAAATTAAAAGTTAATATAGAGTGTGGTTTTAAAAGTTCACAAAACTTCACATTTTAAAACAATACAAATTGTTGTAGTGTTTTCAAACCTAAGTTCTCTCAATTGCATTCGCCTCAGAAAAAAGTTTTACAGAGATTTCATAATGAAGAGAAACTGAAGACTGAAGTGTAGAGAGTTTCAGTCAGAGAGTGCATCACCAGCTGACAGACAGACTCTCAGACTGATGGAAATTAGAGCCAGAACAAATCAAGGACCATGCTTTTGTTTCTGGCCTCATGAATATTTCAGGATTTCCTCTGGAGCAGAGAATCACAGCAAACGTCACTCAGCCGCTGTTCTGCCACAAGATGCTATCTTTAAACAGATTTTACTGTGTGGTTGTGAGTGATAAATCATATATATATATGTTTTTAACAAAGTCTGGATATTTTTGCATGAGGAAGACATTTCTTTTTCCTCTATGCAAAAGAGAGCATTTTTTTTTTTTATCTTAATTTCGAGGAACACAAACCATTATTTTTATTGGTGTGTGACCTCTTGCTTACTTTTTATTACATGAGAGAAAATGTATAAAAGCAAAACTTCATTTACTTAATTTTTTAAATTCAAGTCTCATTTGTATGAATGTGAAGCTGTGTGTTGAACCTGTCACTGTTGCCGTGGGCGACGGATGAGGATCAAACTGGCCACTGGGTCTGTGTTGGTCACATTTGGGGAGTTGTTCAGCTTGAGTTAGTGATTATGCTAACAGGGCTGTGTTCTGTGAGCTGCAAAAAAAGATCCTGTTTTACATTCACATTTCAAGGACTCCAACCCAAAAATACACAGTGTGGATTTGAAACTGCCATCTACTCACTGTGGACAGTATGTGTATGGGGCAAACTAGACTGAGCCGGGCAGATTTCACAGTATGAGCCGTTTGTCTTAGGCTTTGTGCACACCAGTGCCTTTCTATAATAAAACAGCACACTGGAACGACATTGTTATATTTTTATAAAAGTATGATTAAGTTGGATTTGTTTTCCAAAGCCTTGCTGTAATACCACCAGAACTTCACTTTTAACAGGCCACAGGCAGCCCTCTTTGGAGCTAAGTTAATCTTCAACAATTGCTGTGTCACTCATTAAGCATAAATGTGGTGCAAGTCTGACAGCAGTGGGACATTGGTGAAAGAAATTCCCAACAATCTGAAAATGCGATATTGTCAAAATATTAATATGTGTATCTGTGTATCTCTATTTGATACATTTATTCGTTCGTTTTACAATCTGTCAGCACCATACTCTGTCTTTGTATAACATCCCGAGTCCTTTCCAGTGTTAAACCCATACATTACTTTAGCTTGCTGCCGCTTCATGCATCACAAAGCTCTGGAGGGGTAAAAAAATTTAAGAAGGGTTTCTGTGCGATGAAAACATCACTCTGCTGCTTGTCGTCTCAACTCTGCGATTTCATTAAACTTTCATCCAGGCTCCCTGCTCCCTTCGCTCCGCTTCCTGCCTCGTATTTCAACGCCTAAAACTTCCTCACAGTGGCCAGCGCAGAGCCTCAGAATCCTTGTATGACTTAATTTGGCTAAGGATTTTACTGGCAAATCAGGCACTGGTACTTGAAGAGCTCCTATTTAATCAGAAAAAGTGCCATGGAGCCTTTAAAATTAGTCACGAAAGGCCTCAAGACCTTAATTTGGCAGATAGTTAAATAATAATATTGCTATTCCTATGTTACTAATTGTTGGGAACTTACCTACACATAAGTGAGCTAGTATATGACTGTTGATATGTTATGGTGAGGTGAGTAGTTTAGGTACTTTTGTTGACACCTGGAGCCAAAATTGCAAATCCAAACCTCACACTTCAGCTATGGTAGCCTTGCAGGGACACACTGGAAATAGGTCTGATGGGTTTTTTGATTTAGTTCATCAATGCTCGAAATAAAAAATGCTCAAAAAGTGTCATGTAGGTCCTTCTCCTCCAGCAGTGCTCAGTTTGTCCATTCTGACACATGTTGGAACAGAAAGTAATGGCTGCTTCCACTGGGTTTTCTGTGGAGCTTGTTCCTGAATTTAAGTCAGTTAATCAATTTCCGTCATTCAGCTTAACATTACTTTATTAACTTTATTTTAATCAAATACTTTAATAGAAAAAGTTCCTCTCCATGTTGTATACATCTATTAATTAAAAGCAAACAATGCTAATGCAGCAAAAGATGTCTGTAAAAGTTCTTTAGCAATGTAAATGCCATTAAGGCATAACAACCAAAATAAATTTAAAATGTAAAATATTGTGCTCAGAATAGTGCAAAATAGACCCAGTGAATATCAAATGTTGTTTGTTCAAGTGGTGTTGCCAATGCCAATTTTGACACATATTGTGTACTGAACCAAATTGGGGAGTGACAAAGCTTTACATATTTATTTTTCCAGTGGAGACTATTGTAGAGCCTGTTCTATGTTAAAAACATACGCTCGACTGATACGTTTATGTTTAACTTTTTACTACAATTTTATGAACTTTTAACTACAAACCAAGCCATGATAACTGTTTTTCACAACTACTAAAAAATGCGAGGAGTTAAAGGAGGGTTTTAAATTGGCAGCAGCCTCTTAATTTAGAGGAGTTTGCTGTGTGAATACAAACCACAGTGAGCCAAGCCTGAAGCAGCCTACAGGCCTCACTTCATTAGTGCTGCGCCATGAATACAGAATATATTTGTGTCACTGCAACCCAGTCCAGAAATACTGGAAGATTTGGGTTTACATTTATAATATTTAATAACATGACGGTTGTGTGCTGTGTTGCAGTTCCTGTTCTTGTCCGAGGTGCTGCAGTGGAGAGCCCAAACGACACCAGACCATGTCCTGTACACGCTGCTCAACTCCAGGGTGAGACACTAATGACCATTCTTCACAGCCCCTCTTCAGACATAGTGTTAAAATGTGTTTCATTGCTTCCTAGCTCTGGTTAATATCATGTTTTTCAGCGAAAGCACTGCTCATATGACAAGCATGCTGCCATATCCAAGCGCTAATCACTCTTAAAGTCTTGTTAAAGAGTAAGAACCCTGATTACGATAATGCTGTGCTCATTTGTTTTTACTCGTGTATCCTCGGCGTTGGTTTGCATAATGCAGATATGAAGCAGGGCGTCTCTACATCTGTTCAGCTCCGAGATGCGGCGGTGGAAAATACGGCATGACACTCAGCGCTCCACGCCGCTGATTGGACCTGTCAGTCATCTCTGTGTTCCATCTGTCTGTTTTCAGGGCACCATCGCCAGCTCTCTGACCTGCGTCCAGCTGCACAAGAGAGCGGAGAAGATCGCCGCCATGTTGGGGGAGCGGGGACACCTACAGGACGGAGACCACGTGGCTTTAGTCTACCCTCCAGGTGAGACTTAAGAAAACACTGCAGGGCTTGTCTGATTTTGTCAAATATTGTATATAAAAATGGATAGTGTAACACCCTAAACATTTCATCTGTTACAACTGTTCTCATCTGTTCTTACTGTTCGTCCTTCAGGAGTGGACCTGGTGGTGGCGTTTTATGGCTGTCTCTACGCCGGGTGTGTCCCCATCACAGTGCGTCCTCCTCACCCTCAAAACATCGCCACCACTCTGCCAACTGTCAAGATGATCGTCGAGGTAAGCGCCGCTACTTTAGTCACTTATTTTTACAACAAAAGGTCTTCAAAAATGCAAAAAAATTTTTTTTGTATTAAATTTTTCTTTACGTGCCAGCGAAAACATGTTTCCCTTTGATTGACAATAATAAATTTTAGGCTAAATTATATTAGCAAAAATTATACTTTTACATTAGCAATTGCTCTGGAATCTTAACTTTGACAAACAACTTTGAGCTAGATTATATTTTATATATAATTTGACTCATTTGCATACTGCTCTTCAACACCTTACAGAAGCCCTGTTGAGACATTCTGTTGTCTATTAACAAAACCATTATAAATTACTTTATCTGTGCTTCTTTTTTACTAATGCTTAGTTTGTCCACTCTAGCAACAGGAAGTAATGGGCTCTATGCTGCTTTAAAGCCTATTTTTTGACAGACAGATTGAAAAAGTTATGTTTGGAAGCAATTTTACACAGTTTTGACCGGTGTGTTTTATTTAGTTCGGTTGTATTGTGCTGTCTTGTGCAGGTGAGTCGGTCGGTTTGTGTGATGACCACTCAGGTCATCTCCAAACTGCTGAGGTCAAAGGAGGCCACAGCCACAGTGGACGTCCGAACATGGCCCCCGGTTATAGACACAGGTAACACGCTCACCAAATATTGAGGTCAAACAGTTCAGAGCAATCACTGAGATGGAATTTGAAGGATTTTTATAGTGAACAGGTTCTTTTTTTGCTTTTGCAGACGATTTGCCAAAGAAGAAACCCCCGCTGCTGAATAAACCATCAAACCCTGACACTCTGGCCTATCTGGACTTCAGTGTGTCCACCACTGGGATGCTCGCTGGGGTCAAGGTACACCCTGTTCAGACTCTTAAGACTGAAACTTTTAGAAGAGATAAAACAGAAGAAGCCCCTCTAAAATCCCTTTTTCACTGTAAACGCCACAAACATAAAAGTTAAGTAGATTATCTTTACATTTACAGCATTTTTTTTTCGCTGATATTACTGTATTATGCCAGAGTCACTTGTCGTTATGTATTTCTGCATCTGAAAAGCTGACTTTGTATTTTTCTGTGGTTTGTGGGAATATCACATGGTTTTGATTGGGCCTCATTCTCACAGCTTCCCACTTAGAAAGATTTTTGGCATTCTCCGTTTGATTTGGAAAAATGTCCTCTGTAAAAAGAGAAGAAAGGGAAAAACTGACACCTACTTTTTTATTAAAACTTGATTTTATTATACAGCGGTGTTTTAAAATGGAAAGAATCAGTATGAACTAAGTCTGTGGAATGTTGTTTATAAAGTCCATTTGTCATGTATTTGTCACGTCTGTGTCGAATGCAGATGTCCCACTCAGCCACCAGTGCCTTCTGTCGCTCCATCAAGCTGCAGTGTGAGCTGTACCCGTCCCGAGAGGTGGCCATCTGCCTGGACCCGTACTGCGGCCTGGGCTTCGTCCTCTGGTGCCTTTGCAGGTCAGACACGCTCAAATGACTCGACGTGACTCAGCCATTCAACGTGATGCACATGTGACGCCAATATGAAGGGAACATTTGAACGTACGCGAGGAGTGTTGTTGTCAAGACCACACTAATCAAAGTCATGAATGAGACCAGAGTGTATCGACACTAAGGGTGCGTTCACACTGGTCTGCTTCATTAGTTGACGCCAAAACAGGAAACGATCCATTAGCAAAAAGATCCAGTCCAAACTCAACAAAGATGCCTTTTTAGGGAACACACTAGATGGCGCTGTTAGCCCAAATGCTAATAATGCATTTTACCTCCCTCAGTGTTTTATGTTTGCCCTCTGCCTATGTTGGACAATGCTATTTTGGGTCGTTTTTTCCACTCATTACATGATGTTTTCGTTGCCAATTTATAGTGTTCTTCCTGTTCGGGCTGTATGTGGTCAGCTTGGGGTTCACATTTCAATCAAACAGCACCAGAGTCCACTTGGAAGGAAGGTTCCTATGTAGCATTCATATTTATCCAAGTGAACTGCACTAACAGAGCAACCGCACCAGAGTTCGTTTGAACCACACCAAACACGGCAGGTGTGAACGCACCTTTAGACCAGTCCAAGGCCAAATGATTCATCAGAGTCCAAGGAACAGTTATAAAATCCAAACTGTATTTCCAGTCCTAGAACAAGTTCAAAGTCATGTAGGGGTTAGTTTTTAGTCAAGAGGGATATTATTTTTATTACACTTCGAAAAAACTCAGACCTTTTAAAATTTATGTCATATTGGTCTCAAATATCAAAAGATCACTGTGCCAGATTTGCATTCTAACACATATTTATCTGTAGCATTCATGTGTAAACCAGGATTTTTAACTGGATGTTTTTGTTACAGACATTGAGATGATATTGCAATAACAATAAATTTGCAATATATTGTGCAGCCCTAGTTTCTATCTAATAAAGATTAGCTCAATTGAATTTGGTGTTTGTTTGCAGTGTGTACAGCGGCCACCAGTCGATCCTCATCCCTCCGTCCGAGCTGGAGCTAAACCCCTCTTTGTGGCTGTCCTCCGTCAGTCAGTACAAAGTCCGGGACACCTTCTGCTCCTACAGCGTCATGGAGCTGTGCACCAAAGGCCTGGGCCTGCAGACGGACGCTCTCAAGGTAAACGCACGGCACAGCTACAATTTCTTAGCGAAACCGATGTACTAAAACACAAAATGAAGCTGTAAGTGACCTTGTTCCAGTCCCGAGGCGTGGACCTGTCCCGTGTGCGGACCTGTGTGGTGGTGGCGGAGGAGCGTCCCAGGATAGCGCTCACTCAGTCCTTCTCCAAACTCTTCAAAGACCTGGGCCTCCATCCCCGAGCCGTCAGCACGTCGTTCGGCTGCAGAGTCAACCTGGCCATCTGTCTACAGGTCGGTACCAACACAATACTGCTGTTAGTCTTTTACTGAAAACCCACTCCGAGCTGCTGCTTCTCTGCTCCATGTTGAGACGGAAACTTGAAGTCTTTAGATTTGAGGATTTAAACTGGCAATGTTGCTTTGATTTTCTCCAGTTCTTCCATATTTTGCGCAGCGTCTTTTAATTCATATTCTGCCTCAGCCTCTTTTTCATTTCATGCTTTTGTTTGCAATTATCTCTCAATCTATTTAATAGAAGTAAACGGATGTACATGTTCAGCACACAACAATTTGATAACAACCAAACCATTCTGAACACAATATGACCATGTTCAGCTTTCCTTGACCGATGTTGAAGGAGTGTGTTCCAAGTAAATATAATGGGTTTACACAGTTGTTTACTGTATTTAAATGGAAATACTTACATGAAATAATGATTCTAACTGTGTCCTTTCTATCAAATTAACCAAAAAAATCTTATGCTGCATTCATGTGGTCCTCGAAAACTGGGAGAAGTCTGTAGTTTAATATTGGTGCCCAACTTTCTGACTTTTTTCATATGCATCATCAGCAGAGCAAGATGTTTTATTCATTTTCATATTGCACTTAAACTCTTTACTTAATTACAGTTTATTATTATATGGGATGACCATTAGAGTGCCCTAAATTCATCAGAAAAGCTACTGATTAGGGTTATTTAAGTACGGTATTTAACCCTAAACAGTCAGGTATGTTGGCTAAAGCTATTTTTGAGTATTCAGTAGCAATTAAGTAATAAGAATGATAAATCTGACATTCAAGCCTTGATTAACAATGTAAATGATGTGACCTACCGATATTGAGTCAGTTTGTGAACAGTAACATTAATATTACGATTTCTTCAATTTTAAAGCATATTAACACAATGAAGTTGGAAAGAGAAACTGAGGATTTCATGAATGCAGCATTAATGCCTAATGATGTTTTTAACTCTACATTTTGGCTGTAAAAAACTATAAAAATGTGTCTGTTTCTGATCCAATTCATTCAAAAGCAGCACAGATCGACAATGGAGAGGACAAGGTGCTATATTTTCCGCATATCAGTGGAAAATGTAGCAGAAATGTAATCACGGAGAATCTGTAGATATTCATACCATTAAAAATTGCAAACTTTGGGAAACTAAATGCTTTTCCATAATATATGCCACTTTAACCATAACTAACACAACACTAATGATTGGCTGTCAATAACTCATCTAACATTTGGCTGAAGTCCTGATGCTTATGTTTCATTTCCATTCTTTTCTATCTTCTTCCTGGTTTTGTGCTTAACCCCGCCCACATTCCCCTCACACCTGATTTTGTCTCCGCCTTTTTTCCTTTCTTTCTTTCTTTCTTTCTTTCCTTCTTTTCTGTGTCCGTTCATTCGGTCCATTCGCTGCTGCAGCCTCACAGGTTGGGGAAGCTGGCCGACCAGGTAGGCACCACCACTGCCCCCCAGCGCCGAAACCTCCCCCAAATCTACTGCCCCCTGCATTCAGACCACGATAATATGGTTAACAGGCTAGAGATAGGCCTTGTCCACACTGATATAGTTTCTTTTAAAAGTTTTCCACAATACTTTTACATTCAGTTTAACAGGCTGGTAGCTCTGACTGTATTTAGAGTCTATCTGGTTGCCTTAAAATAGAAACGTACCAGTGTGGACGCAACCAACTAAAACTCTCTGTGGCATTCTGGCTGCTTCTTTAATGTTGGGAATTAGTTTGTTTTTTTCTTCTTCTGATGCTGTGGCTGCTTTTGGAGCAGGCTGTAAATAGTCCTCCTTAGAAGTTATCATTGGTTTCCATTGGGACAGGGTTATTTCCTTATTTGTCATCCTTTTGTCTTGAAGGAGTGTAAGTTTTTAATTTTAAAAAAGTGCCGCTGGACGATTCACACCCAACATTAAGGTTTGGTTACAAGTAAAATGCAAAACACAAGTAAAAATAAAAGTAATGCACTATTCTTCTTTTGGTTCTCAGAAACTCTGAAAGAATGTTTTTCCAAGTTGTAAAATGCCCACTAACATTTGCTCAAGTAAGAAAAAGAATAAGATATTTTTAAAATTAACATTATTACCTAAATAACAGTAAGGTAAACATGTCAGAAAAGCTAATAATTACTGTTAACATGGTATTAGCTAATGGCTAGCTAAAGGTAACGTTAAATCTGCTTTAAATACATTTTTCAGCTTTCTGAGTTGAGTCCACAAAAAAACAATAGTATTTATTTATTTAATTGGTATTATCGCTAGCATTTTCTTAACAATAATATCAAGCTAAACAAATGCAAATCTCAACCAAAGGTTTTTAATTGCCCTATAAACAGCAAAATACTTCAAATGTCAAAATAGAGGAACACATTTGATAGTAGCAATGATTTTATTTTTTTTATTTATTTATTAATTTTTGTAATTAAAGCTAAAACTGACAATTGCTAACATTAGCTGCAGCTTTTATCTTGCATTTCTGTGGTACTTGGATGGTCTTAGTTGCCAAGTGGAGGAGTTGTTTTTAACATTAATGTTATAGACCAAATGAATGATTTTTGGTAAAGAATATAACACAAAAACATGGAATGCTAAATGCTAATAAATGAGAAAACATAGCAGACTGTTGAGGGCTAAATATAATTTTACAATTTGGCAGAGAGTTGATGTACAATACACAAATGAATGAAACAAATACTACTTTTTTTGTAAGTATTTTAGAAATCTGTGATCACTTGAGGTAGTATAACTGCATATGTTGGATACTGGTGTGTGAATATTTTTTACAAGAGACAAATTTTAGCTTCAGATTTGTTTTGCACATGTTGACCTATTATCAGTCTACACACTCATCTACACCGAGGCCTATGTGCAGCTCACCTCGTCTGCTGTTTTGGTTTTTAGAGACAGAAATCTGGGATCGCGTTTCAAAACCTCACTTTAAATTCACTCTGTTTTCTTGAGACATCACTATAGAGGTCTACAATAATCTTTTAGTGTGAACCCCCTTCCACGTTGGGTTATGCTTTGTAAAAATAGCCTCCCTTTATTTTCCTTCACTCTTTCCTTTTAAACATTTGCTGCATGTGTTAAAATGATGCTGATCTCTCCCGGTTCATAAAGAGTTTCCTGATCATCTTGGTTTGGTTTGTGGAGGTAGAGCTTGTGTGTGGGGCTAGTGCACGAGCCATAGATGCACTGCAGCCGGTAGAAAGTCTTAGTTGGTGTTTGGGACTTTTATTTCTGTCCTGTGTGAAATAGTTGTTAATAATGTGGTTTTGTTGTTTATCAGGGAACTTCAGGGCCTGACCCCACAACGGTGTACGTCGACATGAGAGCGCTACGTCACGACAGGTCAGTTTGTGTCAATGTTTGATGTCAGTTACAAATATGTGGAACACTTTTAGGCCATAAAGTTGTAGGATATCAATATTTCACTAGAACCAGAACTAAGAATAAAACAGAATGAAGTAACGAATAAACTAAAATCATGGCTAAACTTAATAAATCAAAAGCTACAGTCAAAACTAAGACCTGGACCAAACCTGGGATTAAACTAAAACATGTGATAACTTTAAACAAGCATTAGTTCTTGTTTTGAACCAGAACTACACCAGCAATGAATCAGTCAGACCTGGGGGCCAAATGCTGCCCTTTGCAATGTTTTATTTGGCCTTCCAATACATTTGGTAAGTGATTTTTTTTAGGGACTTTGCATTAATGTAATTAGAGACAAAAGGCACTAAACTATTACAATACAAAAGTGGCACAAATCCCAGAAATAAACAAAAACCTGAAACTAAACCAAGACTAAACCAGCTTCGAACAAGGCATAAAGTCAGGAATAAACAGACTGAACCTGAATTAAACCCAGGACTACCACGGTTGAGTTAATACAATGGAGTCTACATATTGAACAGACTTCGACTAGATTTCTGCAAAAAAAAAAAAAAAAAAAAAAGTGTGAATTCAATGAAAAGTTCCGTTTCTTTGAGACGACAGTGTGGCAGCCTCAGACACTTGCCATCGATGACTCACTTCCTGTGAGTGAATTCAGGAGCAGACTGTATTCTTTTCAGACAGGTTGAGTTTATGAGTCGGCCAAGTTCAGCAAAGTGTCACTGGTGTCAGCAGTAGTTGGGTTTAGAGCTGGAGCAATGCACAGAGGAATTTACAAAACTGCTTACACTGTTTTTTTACACTTTTTTAGAATGAATCTGCATATTAGGTTTCAGGCAGTAACACAGAGATTAGGTTTTTCTTGAAATTTCAGGGTTTGCATAGTATTTGATTTACCATGTCAAACTAAATTTTATGGTGGGAACAATAATGATTTTCAAAGAGTTATTTTATATAGTGCAATTAAAACCAACCCCAGCTGACCAAAGCACTGTACAATAAATATAACAAACACAATACAATAAATAATAAAAAATATATATAAATGTGCTTAAAGCTAAAAGCCAAAGTTGATGGTATCTCTGTTAAACACAAATGAGTAAAAACAGGTCTTTAACTCTATATACAGTATAAGTTTAAAAGAAAGTTGACAGAAATCTTCAAATCAAATCAAAATCTCTAACAACTCGATCAGTCTGAGCTAAAAGTAGCACATGACTATTTTCCCAAATTAAAAATATATAAAAATGTGTATAATTGATCAAAATGGTTTAGAGGTGCATCATAAAAGTCATCAAAATATTATAAAATATTAGTTTTAAAGTTAGTTTTATGTAACAAAGGAAGAAAAAAACAATACAATACAATCTAAATCCTGTTCTATTGTCAATGTAGTTAATATTTACAGACGATGATCGAAGAAGAAAAAGGGGAAGAAGTTTATATGTGAAAAACAGATATGCAATGATTTAAATCAATTACCAGATTGTTCATAATAATGTATTTTTTCTCTCTGTTCAGGGTCCGTCTGGTTGAACGAGGGTCTCCACACAGTTTACCCCTGATGGAGTCTGGGAAAGTAAGTCTCTTTTATGTCAATTCAGTACATTTTTAATTCGTTAAAGGATTAAATTACTGAAATGCAGATGTATATATATAAACAGATGATCATTTTCCTCTGCTCAGATCCTGCCTGGCGTCCGGATCATCATCGCAAACCCAGAGACAAAGGGACCAATGGGAGAGTCACATCTGGGCGAGGTTGGTCTTCAATAAACCGATAATGAACAAATAAAAACAGGAAGAATATGCCAAAATTGGATGAAGTCTGTGGATAAATATTGATTGAATGTGTTCAGATCTGGGTGCACAGCGGACACAACGCCAGCGGATACTTCACCGTTTACGGCGACGAGGCGCTGCAGTCGGACCACTTCTGCTCCAGACTGAGTTTCGGTGACACTCAGACCGTCTGGGCTCGGACCGGATACTTGGGCTTTTTGAGGAGGACCGAGCTCACCGACGCCAGCGGAGGTAATAAAACATACGCAGTCTATGTCACAAACCAGACAATAGTTATTATTTTAGTTAGGGAAAGAGTTGAATAAAAGTGAGTCTTGTGTTTGTTCTCAGAGCGACATGATGCTCTGTACGTGGTGGGCGCTCTAGAGGAGGCCATGGAGCTGCGGGGAATGCGCTACCATCCCATCGACATCGAGACCTCCGTCATCAGGACACACAAGAGCATCACAGAGTGGTGAGTCACTGCCAGCATTTGAAAACCAGCTCCTTCTGTGCTTTTGCTACACTTTTGTTACATAGTGAGGTAGATAAGTAACATGACGAGCCTTTAAGAAGTGAATGAAAAGGAGTCCGGCACAGATAATATACTACAGATGTTTAATTGAAGTTATATTAGTAGGATTATCTGTCTTAAATTTGTGACATATTCCAACGTATGATCATCCATTTAAAGCCCCACGTAGCTAAGCATTTGACAGTACCTTTGAAAGTGGCTTTAAAAGGACTCCAAGAAGCTGTACCAGTGTTGACCAATCACAACAGAATAGGGTTCCCTAAACCATAGAAAAACAATGATGTGTAAATTAGCAGCAGTAACAAGTTATATAAAAATTACAATTATAGCACAGATTAAAGGCAGGTATCCATCTCCCATTCATTCTTAGTCTATCGGTGAAAAAAGGCCAGCTTTTGAATAAATTGTAGTTATCTTTCTTACAGTTTCTTTAATGTGCTGTTAATGGCTGAGGTCTACAATCACAGAAATGTACAGTTATGAAATGTAGGCAGAGGACAATGTTTTTACAGATCCTTTTTTTTTTTTTTTTTTTTTTGATGGCAATAGATGTGTAGTAAAAGAGTTTTCCATTTATTATTTATATTTTTTTCAAGTAAATCATACATATTGTGCCTTTAAGTGCATTCATTTAAAGGAGGTTGACTTCCTGATTTTCTTTTTTTGTCTCTGTCTCAGATTCTACTCTCCTCCAAAAGCAGCCTAGGGACCTCTCCTGCTTTTCTTTTATTAAATTTTCCCTCCACTAATGCTAATACATGACACCAAAAGTTTACACTTAGTTTAGCTCTAGCGTAGCTGCTACTTCATTGTCAAATGGCAATTATCTCCACCTCGTTAAACATTACGTGTTTGCATTGACAGTATTTATCTGTGTTTACATTGCCTCCCTTCTCTTTATTGATGCTTTTCTTTTTTGAGCTGTTTTACTGTTTTAAAAGACATATTCACCCCTGAAAATACACTTTTTCGGGATCTATTAAACTTCCTGGAACGTCATGCGACAAGCCAGTGTCGACCAATGGAAGCACTACTTTTGTGAGCATGTGATTGGCCCAGGTTTTCTGTTCCTGAATACAGATTCTATTAAAATCCCTTATAATAAACAGTAGATGGCTTTATAAAGTCTGTTTTTTTTCCACAAATGATTGACTTTACATCATTTTCACCAACTAGAAGAAAAAAAAAATCAGGTAGAGTCTGTTTGACAGGCTGTACATACTTTTGGGGGTTTTAACCACTTTCAAATATAGTTAACATCATTATTTTAAGTGAGTAACTAACCAGCATTGCCTCTTAGTGCCTTTATTCAAATATGAAAATACTCTTCCCTTTGTTTCAGTGCGGTGTTTACATGGACCAACCTGCTGGTGGTGGTGGTGGAGCTCGACGGCTCCGAACACGAGGCTCTGGACCTGGTTCCCATGGTAACCAACGTGGTTTTGGAGGAGCACTACCTGATCGTGGGCGTGGTGGTGGTAGTGGACATCGGCGTCATCCCCATTAACTCCAGAGGAGAGAAACAGCGAATGCACCTCCGAGACGGTTTCCTGGCCGACCAGCTCGACCCCATCTACGTCGCCTACAACATGTAGCAGCAATATTCGCCTCAAATGAGGAACGGACGATAAGGAGAGTCAAAGTGTGGCCAGCCGTCATGATTCTTTTGGATTCTATGGAAAGAATAGTCTGGTTTCTGTGGATTCAAGTTGGATTTTCAGGGGGCAGAACCAACGGACGCAGAATAAACTGCCTCTGGACACAATGGAGCAGACAAACAACCAATCAGAGAAACACGTCCATTTTAGAGAAAAAGAAACAATTTGTATGGAGTGGAAACAGCTGTGAAGGGAAGGGATTCCAGATGTGTTTTATGGAGACTTTTTTTTCAAAGTGAATGGGTATCACTGACCTGGCAAAGTCAAGAGTGGGGGCAAAATTTTGTCCTGGGTTTCCTCCCTAAAGCTACCTGTCAAACCAAGAGAGTAAAACTGAAAAGCAAAAACTGAAAGACAAATATCAAGACTTTTAGGAAGTATGAGCGTTTTTTTGTTCTGAATTTCTTTGAAGGAGGATGTCTAAGTTTAAAGCAAAAACTCACACAAATCTGTTTCTGTAAAAATGCAGGTATGGTCCAGTTTTCTCAAAGTACACCTCAAAGGAAAAAAGTCTGGGCGTTGGACAATAGTGATGTGTTCCAGACAAAATATACACAATTTGGTGAATTTTGCCTTAAAATCTACACCAAGAAGACCTATAATACTTTGGTCTAAATTTCTTTCTTTCTTTTTAGAATTTTTGCCTTTAATTGATCAATGAAAACCACACAGACAAAAAAGCATTGACATTTTTTTGTCTTAAATTTGGTCTTTCCAGCTTCCCATTAAAGCAACACTATGTAACTTTTTACGATGAAACACAAAACTTCAAAATCATTCAAAAATAAAAGCTCAAAGTTGTTCTGATCAAAAAATAACTCCTGATTTATAGACACACTCACCCGGCTCAGCAGATAAAATCTCACGAGAACACTCATTTTGCCAAATAAACAACATAAACTTTCTATTCATCCTATGTGTATATATAAGGAACATATTAAAAAAAACAGTCAAATGTGACTTTGTCTTTGTTTTGGGGATTCTGAAAAGTTACATGTTGCTTTAAATGAGGAAAAAGTCAAATGAATGGTAGAATGTTTATGTATTTCTTATATTTTTAACAATTTAAAAAGAAAATAATTTAGTTTATTTTTGAAAATTCATCATAAAAGTGTTTTAGACAACTAACACGTGCAGAGGCAAGAAGAAGTGAATGTATGGCAAAAAAAAAAAAAATTGAAAAAATTCTGTCAAAGCCCTGAATTGTATCAAAACTTGTGAGAAAATGTTTTTTGTTTGGACCCTTGAAAACAAGAAGAAATTGTGGATCTGTGACAAAATTTTAATTTTTCCCCATTCATTTTTTCCAATTTTTGCCCTGAGTTTCGTCTCCCAGGCTTTGAACGCCGACTTCTCAAAACTGCAAGAAACTTTAGTGCGGACTTTCCCAAAAAACTCCAGGATAAAGACTTTTGTACTGACTGAAAAACGCTCGGAGGACAATCGTAGCAGAGATTGTGATTTTAAACCTTGTGTGTCATGTATCTTCATACGTTACGGCTTGTTCTGTTAAAGTTGATGTATTTTTTGAAGTTTTACAGTAGGGGCAAAAAATAAGCATTTTACGTTTTTACAATATCAACTATGTTTGATACGAATGTGGCAAGGTACGACACTTCCGTTTTTCATTTGACTTTTTACATCTGACTAACCGTCCTGTTTCTGAGGAGCAGCGCTGGTGTCACAAACAGCTACAGCCTTTAAACTCTTCATATCATGTAAGTATGTACAAAACAAAACAAAAAAACGGTTTAATTTATTTTGTTTCTCTTGAAGAATTATATGACGAGACGTTCAAGAATGTTTTGCTCTTGAGTATTTGCTAATATAAAGAATCGCATTGTATTTACTCGAGTGGAACAATCGCATTGAGCAAGAGTTTTATTATTAACTAAAGATAAGAAAGGATTTTATCTATATCGGCGTTAAATGTCATTTGAGAGGAGTTTAGTTTGAAATTTCAAGGTGGGATGTGTCGATTTTGGCCTTTTTTTGGTGATGGAATTGCATATTGCTATTTCACACCACACACTCCACTGTTTTAGTGCATGTGAACAGCTATGGTAGCCCTGCAGGGACATGCTGTTGATGAACAAACCCATGAAAATAGGTCTGATGGTAATTTAGATTTTTTTTTAAATTGAAAAAAAAAAAAAGTTAGTTCATGATTATTCTAAAACTTAAAAAGGTGTGTACTTAAAAAGGAAGTGCTCAGTTTGTTTACATTGGGCAGCATCTGAAACAGGAAGTAAAGACATTTCTGCTGGGTTTATGTTAGCTTAAAAATTGTGTTTTTCTAAGCAAATGCAAAGTGTTATTTTTAGGTGATAGTAAACTATACAAAATTTAAAGTACAACTTTTTACTCAATGCACCTTTAAGAAAAAACTGAAAAAGTAACAGCTGTGGGGTTTAGGAAGAGAGAACTGCAGTCAAGAGTGTGATCATTCTGTGACCTCTAGTGGTGACCAGAGAGAATTACACAAGCATACAGAATTCTGGGAAACCTTGAAATTTGTAGAAATGTACTTTACCATAATTGGATTGTATTTTTAGCCTCTTGTAATGCATCAAGCTTTAGGTAAGTGTGAGCACATGTATGCCATTGTAAACACATGGTGAATTTGAAGTGTGACCCCTGGGGCTGTAGGGAAGGTTGAGTGGAATTTAAACTTAAAGTTGAGAAATTCCACATGAGACACTAGGAGGAAAAACTCTAAATTATGTTTATTGTATGTGACTGCAAATGTCCATCTTGGAAAATTAATTCTGAAAATTCTGATTTTCGTGTAAAAAAGCCTTAACAAATCCAGATTGTTGCCATTTCACTGGAATTAAACTCCTCTCGTGACAAAAGCCGACAGACAAAGTGGACAGTTTTAACAACGTCTGGGACAAAGGTGAATTTTCAATAAAAAAGCAGAAACTCTGTAAATATCTAAATATTTCATATTTTTTCATGGAGAGATCAATCAGGGCTTCAGGGCTCACAGTGATGATGTCACAGCAAGAAGAGGAAGTGGACGCCCTTTAAAGAAACTGTGGGGAGGTCTAAGGTCAAGTGACTAGGATCTTTATGAATGGAATGTTTGTGATTATTTTTTTTTTTTTTAAGAAAAAGCACTTTCTTCACTGTTTTTCTCTTTATCTTATCAGCAAATGTCGCCTGTTTTATAAAACGTCTTATTTGAGTTGAGAAAGTTTTGGAAATAAATGTTTGCAAATGTATTCATTTTGTCTTTAAGTGGTGGTTATTTATAAAATACATGCGTGGCATTATCAGTCTATCAGGTTAAATAATTTTACAATTTGGAGAAAACTGAGAAGCATCAGCCTAAATGTACTGAAAAAAATTATATATATAGATAAAATACAATATAAACTTCAAATATTCAAATATGTAAGCTCAAAGTCGTTCTGAACATAAACAACATAAACTTTCTATCCATTGTGTGTTGTGGGGTGTACAGAATCTGAAAAGTTACGGGGTTCAAATGAAAGGTGGAAATTTAGATTTATTTTTCAACCATTTTTTAAAACTTAATTTTGTCTCTTTTTGAAAAATCCTCATTAAAAAGTAACACAAGCAGAGGCCAAAAGAAGGGAATGCTCATTAAAATCAATTTACCATTTCAGAACTTGTCAAAAATGTCCTCCCACTAGAGACTCTGGTTTCTCGGCTCGGCTCCTGTCACAAGCTGTAAATAAAAACTGAGAGTTAATGTATGACCTATGGGATAATAAAAGTATGAAAAGAGTGGTGCCCAGATTTCATAATATTCCTCATAGGGGACTTTTTTGTTTTTAAAGTTCAGGCAGTTTAAGAAAATTCCATTACAAGATACAAAATTCAGCTTTAAAGCAATAATAATTAACTTTGATTTGTTTGTTTTTACTCATAATGTACCTATTTACTATTCGCCAGGAAATTCTTCATATTATACCATTAAGCCCCTCCCCTTTAATCCTAAATCTGGTCTGATTGGTCAAAAGGTTGTTGGGATGCGTCAGGCTTCTTTGAACTGGGTGAGGCCCATTACGTTACTTATCGACCTCACTATGTAACAGGAAGTCAGGCTGAAGATATAGTGAGCAGTTTAGGGAGCGTAGAAAAAAACAATATTTAAAAAAGCAAAAGAAACTTGTTTTTGTTTTTCCTTGTTGATACATTTATTTCCTCCATGTTAGCACATAGAATATATTTATATACATATTGCTAGCTAAAGCATAAAAAAAAATGTCAGGAGCATAGAAAATGTTAAGCCACGATTAATAGTTTACATATGGACAGAACATAAAAGTGACTGACATGTTGAGGACTGAGGGATTTTTACACCAATTTAATCCGAATGGATGGAACACTGGAGCAAAAGTGTCAGAACCATTCTTTAATACGAAATTTATCATCATTGGGGAGGAATTTTGGGAATTAAGAGGGAAAATAAAAAAAAAAAAAAAGGTATCATTGTCATATTGCATTTCTCTGAGGAGTGCAATCAAATCTATTAAACTTTCGAAGGTAAATCAATAAGAATCACACACTTTTCTCATGCAGTTAATCCCAGGAATCACAGCTATAGGTTTTTCGGACACTAACGTTAAAAGCTGGATGGACAAATATAAAAAAAGAGGGGAAAAAATACAGCCTCTGAGTCACATATCACCTTTAACAGAATAATTACACAATGAAAAAAAATCTGCTTCCCATTTCTCATTTTTGTGGCAGATCTGATGACTCCAAACAATCGTATTTGAAAAATTACAGAAAAAGGGTATCGAATGCAGCCGATACACCGTCACATGCTCAGAATTGTCTCCATTACCCCAGTGGACACTTGTGGTATTGCAATCTGAAAGTTCCTGGCATCGTAAAAAGTACAAAAACCACAGACTATTATCAAACTTTGGAAAATTGGCTGTGATTCTTTAGCTTAGTTTATAAAAACAGACAAATAATAATAGGTCCACTTAAGGATTTTTACAATTTTATGACATGAATGCACCACGGTAGATGAAAAAAAAAAAATCATGGATCAAAAAGATAACATGAAATCAACTCAAAGTGTAGAAACAAGAGCCCAAAGTGTTGAAAGTGACTCAGAGGCCACAGCTGAGAATATTTACATGATAAACTTTATACAAAAATGAGAACTAACAGTCATCCAGATCGCAAAATGCAATGTCGGATTTCATTTACAAAATATGAAGAGCGTAATGACAGGAGAGTATTTACACGTAGTGCAACCGTGAGAAGCAGAGAAGACGCTGGGTGTGTCGCTCAAAATGATGTGTGAAAAAAAGCAGTGGAAGAAACTGTACAATGGGTTTTCAAAGCCAGAAAAAATGATGTGGGTTACCGTAAATTCACAAATACTTGCAATGAATGTGTGGATTTAAACTGTTTTTACCCCTTTTTTCTCATTTTGGTGGACTGTATTTTAAACAGAAAATTTAGATGGCATTTATTTAAGCTTATAACTTATTATATTAAGATAAACAAGGAAAATATATTTTTTAAAAAGGTATTTTTTTCCGCTTGATTTTATTATTTTATTTTTTTCTTACCAGAATATTACGGTTGCTGAACTAACTAATGTTAATTAATCGATTAAAAAAGAAAAACAAAAAAGTCCTATCTATCAAATGCTTAGTTGAAGCTTTTTCACTGCAGCTTAACCTGAATTTGAGTTTCGGGATTACACAGTATTTGAGAATTTACGGTAATTCATTTGAACATCTTAATAAACAAAAGGAACAATGCATCTCAACAGAGAAACTGGCGTATTTCCTCAGTTCAGTGAATCTTCATAACGGAGGAAACTAGAAAGTTCACAAAGAAATCCTGGCAATTTGATTGCCTTTAGTTTAGAAAAAGAGAGGTCCATACTTGAATATTTTATCCACTCGACTCCAGCGTGGGAGGGACACCCAATCCATCCGAGCATTTGCATAAAGTTTTATATTGGTCCATCCATCGTTTTCCGCTGCGTCGTTCTTTTTTACCATAATGAACGAAAAAAGACAAACTATTAACATGCATGTAACATGGCGGAGGATGGGAAAGAAAAAGACAGGCACTGACCACCAACTACGGCATAAGCAGTAAGAAAGTCTCATAGCTAGTCACTTTAGAGGAAAACATCACTATAAAAAATGACACGGACGAAAAATATACATCGTTTTTGTTTGTTTTTTTTGCACCATGGGAGAACGGAAGAAAGGGATTGGACGACTGGACAGTAGAAATGAAAGGACCGAGGACCAATGTGAGCCACAAAGGATTACCATGTTTGGGGGGAAAGCACTTTGGGAAGCACAAACATCATGATCACAACTTTAGCTGCAGCCACTGTCATTGTTGCTAGTAACGCTAACCAGCAAATTTATTAAAAATTTGCGGGAAAAGTGCATGGTTAAATAGACGAATAAAGGTTAAAAAAATTTTGGTCATGAAAAGACCAATAAACCAGAAATCTGTAATTCTTACTTTACACAAGCTTCTGCATCAGTCCAAGATCCTTTGGTCCAATCATTTATACTGTCGATGGATTGAACTCATTGGATTCTAAATACAGATTTTTTTGGCAAATCTGGGCTGGAAAAATACATCAAAGAAAAAAAAATCCTCTGAACTTAAGACACATCTCAGTTAAGATTATCTCAAATTACCCCAAATTTAGAAAGAATTAAAATGTTTCTATTAAACGCTAAAAAACCCAAAATGTGCATAACAATTCTTCTTTAGAGCAATAAACATAGAAGATTAGTTTTGTCGGAGTCTTTTAAGGCCGACTTTGTAACCCTGTTCCCAATAAGTGACTTGAGATTTTAGGTAGAAACGATAAAAGGTGCTTTCCACCACAAAATTGTTGGAAAAAAAATGTTAAAAAAAAAATCCGTGAACCACAATATTCACAAATGAATATCATTTTAAATTGACATTTTTTAAGAAACCAGAGCTATTTCAATGCCGTGATAGTGCTTACCTTATTTTTTTAAGATTAATGGTGTTGCATTTACAGTACGAAAAAGTGATTTTTAAAAAACTCACGTAATAAAATGTATTTAGTTAATGCTCATCTGTTACGACACACTTAAATAAACACATTCTCCGACAAACTTTCAGTAAAACAAAGGCATCCTCTGCATTCGCTTTTTCGAGCAAAAATTGAAATCAAAACAATGGTTATATTAAATATGAAAAAAATGAGAAAAAAAAAAAAGGAACCAATTGCTCTTTTCACGCAGAAATTGTCGGGTCCAGACAGTTTTTCTTTTCGAGGAAGCGGAGGGAAGTGTTTGAGGGAGTTGGACTGATTGACGGCGAGAGCAGAGGGAACCAATGGTGTGAGGCGTTCGGGGCAGGGGGCGGGGCTTGTTCATCTCTTCCGGCGGCAGGTGCGTTTGTGGTCGGCGTGCCAGTGCTCCTGCTGACACTTGATGGAGCAGTAGGACGTGTTCCAGCAGCAGTGGTACATGGCCTCCTCCTCGCAGTTATAACACTGAACACAAAGAGGGATATTACTTGATCATATTTCATTGGAAACGACCCAAAAACAAAATAACTCTGGGTGAGCTTCCGTGATGACTGTCAATTAAAAATTATGACTGCGTTTTCTCGTTAAAGGTTACATAATTCACGCAATTTTTTAATTTTTTAGGGATTGTGTGCAACCAACACCTGCAATAATGCTGACTATTCCCTTCTTTGGTTTAAACTACAGCAGCCTCAGAGGGTCAAAACTTGAACGCCTTCACAACCTGCATGACATCAGCACCAAAACTGTTTATTAGGTGTCGAATATGAACCAGTAAAAACAGATAAGCAGCTTTTTTTCAAACTAAAGTCAAACTAAAGCTTTTTTTTTATTAATCATTTGATTTCTTTTTCATTTAAAGCCCTCAACTCTGCCCTTGTTCACAACAGCCTTCTTTTTACACATCACCAGACGCTACAAAGGCACTTCTACTACACTTTATCACTTTAACAGCTACTGCAGCCTACATCAGAAACTAGGAAATCTTCGCTGATGTGTAAAATAGACACTCGAGACGCAGCAAACATAAGGGGCCATCTCTCCAAACTGTAAAAATCCTCAACAAGACAGGCTCCTTAGTCTCTAACACTTTCCCTCGGTGCTAGTGTTAGCGGCTAACGTTAGCCCACTCGCGCCAGTTTAAAGCGTCCTGAATAAACGTGCACTAATTCATTAAAAACATGCACCAATCAAGAGCAACGGATGATTTTCCATCAACTGTGCCTTTAAACAAACCTGTGCAGATACATTACATTATGTGCAGTGCTACTTATATATACTTACATGCTATGAACAAGTGCTTAAATGTTTGTATTCTCCGCATTCACATTTAATTTCTAAAACTCATTATTTTAACATTCTCCGCATCAAATGTTTTTAAATCATAGCTTTAAAGTAGTATTTATCATCTTGTATCCGGATGCTTAGATGGACTCACCCACTGCTTCTTCTTCGTCTGGGAGATGAGCTGTTTGTGTTGAGCCACCAGTTTCTTCACCTCCTCCACCAGCTCCTCTTTGCACTTCTCTTTCACCTGTTTGCACTTCCTGTCCATCTCGGCCTGCGCTCCACTCAAGGCTTTACTGACCGCCTGCCTCTTCTCCTCCTCCATCTCGGCCCGCAGCTTGAATTGGGAGTTTTTGACAGGTTAATTAAGCCACTTTGTGTTTGAAAGAGATGGAAAACTATCTTTAAATACCTTCTCGAGAGCTTCCCTGACGACCCGCTCCGTCTCCCGCTTGTTGTCGGCCTTCATCATCTCCTTGACGTCGTTGAAAACCTTGGTGTACTTCTCGTGGCACATGTTCTGGCAGGCGCCGTCGCTGTTGGTCTGCGTGCCTCGGTGCAGAGTGCGAGGCGAGCCCCCGCTGGCCTTCTTCGTTTGTGTGGAGACGGACAGTTTCTCGGGCTGATGGGGCCCCGACGACACTGGGATCTCCTGACTCGAGCTGACCGCCTCCATCTCTGGCTCTGGGTCCTGGGAGACACAGATTAAGACATACTCGGGGTTACGATACATTTTTTACAGTCAGATGATGCGTGTATTGTATTTATTTCAGCCAACACTTGGTCAAACTTACACTGGCTTCTTCTTTGGGTTCGACCGGTTGAGTTCGGCGACTTTTCTTAGCTTTGGGCTCTTGGCTGCTTTTGAGCTGAAATAGAAAAAGGAACATATCAGAATTGTCTGTTGGGGCCGAGGCTTACAGCTGTTTGACTACATTCATTGCTTGGTGAAGTCAAAGTCGACTGAAATCTCATTGGTTGAATGGAAATTATAACGACTTAGTGAATGCACCACAGCTCCAGCTCTGAACAGTCTCATATCATTAACAGTCCACTACCTAATAGTTTGACAGTTCAATCACTAACAGATTATTGTGACAGGAATCATCTGTGAAAAAATGAGACCTTAAGACGTGATCTAGGCTTTATAATTAAGGATTTGAATGAGAATGATCAGCCCAGAGAGGGATTTCGGCCAATCACAGCTTGTTTCTGGTAAAAAACGCTCCATTTGTTTAAAACTGATGTCAACAATGAAGGAGCAAGGAAAAAAAAACAAGGAAACGGTTATTCTGTTGCAAAATCCGTCTTATTATACAGAGAAACAGCTCAAAAAAGAAAACGGGCAGCAAATAATACATGAATAAATGTTGCCAAAGTGTTTTACGAGACAGAGATAATTACACGATACAGTCTACAACAGTAAACTCCAAAGATACAAGTCTCAGGTAAGCTCTAAACTTCAATTTAATGTAATGTTGTAGTATTTTGTGGTGGAATATTGATCCAGTTTTACCTTATTTTAAATAAAAGACAAAGGAAACTACTCAATGGACCTTACGCTGATTGCTTGCTTATTTTCTCTTGATTTATAAGATAATAAGGCTTACAAAGGTGTCGTTATCAAATGCAATGCAGTTGAGTCCGGTCAAATGAGTCTGCTGTGCATGAGTGTGTTTCTGGGAAAAGCCATAGAGCGTGAAAGCTAAAAAACTTTGCATGTTCTGCCGACACTAGGTGAGGGAGTGTTTAGAGGAGTCATGGAGAGTCATTATTTAGATGTTTTAGACTGTTCTGATTCTAATGAAAAACAAACAAAAAGAACTGAAGAGAATTAAAAGTAGTATAAATAAACACACCCTTAAAAACTTAAAAATCAAATCTTTTGGGTAAGATTTTATCGGCATGGCACAACTTTATCTTGGATTTTTTTTGCCCCATCATCTTCTCAAAATACTCCCCTCTGTTCATCCCACTGATTGTATGTAGTTACTTCCGGAAGTTGCAGTGGAGTACTCACATGCCGAACCTGCTCGTTGCTGGTGGAGGAGATGCTGGACTCGGCGTCGTCCGTTCGAGTGCTGCCCTCGTCCTGTTGTGACCGGCCGCTCTGCTGTTGGCTGCCGCTGCCCTCCTCCATCTTGGTTTTCCAGAAGCGGCCCTCTCTCAGGAAACGCTGGTAAACCTCCAGCTCCTCGCAGGCCTTTTTCCAGCCGTTACTGCGCTTCACCTGCAACTGCTGCACGCTCACTTTAATGTCCTGGATGTTGTCTGAAGGAATCCACGCTCTGGGAAATACAAGGACAACAAGAACAGACAGATAAGAAGAAGAAACCCAATAGTAGTTATAAAACTTTATGTGCATTTTATGAAGTGTTTTGAATAGAAACAACTGAAAACTGGATGTGTAACTCAGGGTTTATAAAAGAGGATTTCATTTTTAACTAAAATATAATTAGACATTTTACAGATCTAAATCATTGTGGTCTGTATCATTGTGTTTTCAGTTTGTCGGGCACAAATTGAAAACAAAGGTTGAAGCGCAAACATTTTCTGCTGCTCTAAGAGTTAAAACGGAGCACAAATATTTTTCATTATCCATTTTACCGACTTCCATAAACTATTTCTAAATAAAGGAACATCTAAGTATTAGTTGCTCAAGAGGGTTTCCAAGAACCAGAAGCATGGCAGTTGGACCTTTTCACTTAAAATGCTGTTTCATAAACTAAATTGCTTTTAAAAATACAAAACTTTTCAATTTCAGCCTATAGCACTGAAATACAATTAAATACTTTAAAGGAGAGTAAAACTGAGTCATATACAGTGGAAAAATATTGAACACATGGGTCAATGATGTTGTCAGTAGTGTATTAATCACTCTCTTTGTCAGTTTTTCAAGCATTAAACATAAGCTTGATCTACCTCTGATGTTGGTGTCCGAAGAAGCGCACGTCCACCTGGTTGTCCTCTCGCTGAAGCACTTTGGCCGGCCAGTAACCAAACCCTTTCATTTTGGCCCAAACCAAGTCGTGACTGGGACTCTGAGCAAGCCAAACAACAACGCATCATCACAACAGACACTGTGGCTACGTAAAACTTGTAATATTTTGGCAATTTCTATCAAATAAAACCCTTTTCTTTTGTTGTACTCACACAGGGGTAGCAGAACCAGTTGTCGGGCCGGGCGTTTGAAAGGTAGAAACAATTTTTACACAACAACAACTCGTTCAACTGGGAAAAAAATATCATACAGACAATTAGAAACAAAGAAAACTGCAAGTATTCCATAGCTAGAAAAGTGAGAAGCTTTACCTCATGGCATGTATCACTGAAGAGCAACCGTGCAATTTCTGCCTGATCACTGTGAACTGCAACGTACAAAAGAAAAGTCGAAAACCAGCCTTCCGACTACGACTTGTACTTTCACGTTTATTTAAAACTTACCTCCATATAAGATGGCAGTGTTGTGGACGATCAGCTGAGCATCTGCTTTGAACTCATCGAAACTTTTATATTTCCCTTCGGACAGGTTCTGACGGAAAAACGAAAGAGAAAGTGACTTCAACACTGTGATGTCTGCTTATGTTCTGCCGTGTCAATGATTCAGTCTCGTGGTTGTCCATTAGAGGGCAGTGTGCTTTTAACTGTGGATGTGTTGATGTGTTGTGGAAGCTTTTCTACTTCATCTCAAAGCCAGAAACTGACTAGAAAGAATCCCTCGGTGCCTTATTAACATTTTCAGGTTAGATGATTGATGATTAGTGTTTGAAACTCAATAATACACATTCAAACAGCTTAACGCGTTTACCTCCTGGATGTTGGTGACGTCCAGCGGAGTGTGGATCAGCCGTCTGTACATGGGATGCTTAGTGTCTTTGCCTTTCTTGTTCAGATCCACTGCCTGGAAATGGGAAAAGGCAGAGGAGTTTAATGGAGCTAAATATAGAGAGCCAAAGAGCATAAAGGGAAATGTGAGTCCACTTTTACAGCTAGAGGTTGAGATGAGAGTTAGGGTTAGAGGGAGAAGCTAAGAGACAGAGAAGCAATAATTAGATTTAACACAGAAGTGATGGTTTGATATGAAGTCTAGATAGCAGTAATAGCATGAGACACCAACAACTGAGGCAAAATCATAGCACTGGACATGTCTAAAAATGTAGGTTCCAGTTTTTACAAAATATTTCCAAGATTTTTTTTTATTTTACGTGTAAATGTTGCCACTTATTGATTCTTTACTTTTAATTCAACAATTCAAAATGACATTCTACAGAAGCCTCAGAGGGACAAAACTCAAGTATCATTCCCTCTGAGTTTACAGGAGGACATGTGTGTGACGTTGCACTGACAATCCAAAGCCAGTTGAAAAAAAAAATATAAAAAATTACACACACATTCTTGAAAAATATAAGGTGGAAAAATATGACTAAAATATTGCCATGAAAATGTACATTATTTTCTGGGGTTTGTGGACATTTTAAAATTCCCACTCTTAAATTTCCAGGGTAGCTAGGAACTGTATTAGGAGTTCTTACCCTCTCCTTCATGCGCTGGACAATAAAACGCAGGTATTTACACATCTCCTGTTTGTTCAGGTTCTTCTTTTTACTCCCCTAAAAGAGAAGTCATTGGTAAAAAAAATTTTGCTATTAAATAAGATGCTATTAATCAATGTAGCTGTTTATAAAGTCATGTCTTACAGGTCCCTCTTTTTTTCCAAAGGCAAAAGCCACTGTGAAATTGAGCGGTTTTCTCATATGATTGCATTACTTAATTCCTTAAAAGGGGTAATTCAGCTTTACTCATTGTTACATATTGAGGTGAAAATTAAACATGAATCTAGTAAGAGCGACACAACTCTACGTCATGTTTTACCAAACCAAAAAAGCATGGTACAAATACTAGTTTGAGGGTAAATTCTATTGAAATGATGTTATGGAAACAACATATCCTTCATATTGCTATTGTAATATGAGCAGACAAAACCTGAAAGTACTGAATTACAGATTGACAAAAATTCAGTATTTACCATAAGCAAGCATTTGTGGTATCAAAATATTGAATCAAATTGTATAGCAGTACTTTACAGTCATCACAAGATCGGTGTCAGCCAATCTTGGAAAAAAAGGGGAAAGGGCAATGTTAGACTCATGTTATGTCCACAAAATGAATCAAGTTTATCTGTGTATAGTTTTCTTCTCTTTTTTTATTTACAACTGTATAACATAGCACAGATCTGGGCAATGAAAGAAAATCATAGGACTGATTTGATAAGAAAAACTGCCTGATTCTAAAAAAAAAAATAAAAAAATGTTAAACCCAAAAAGCATCATTCATAAACATAAACCTCTATGAAGGTGTTTTAATGTCTGAGTGACATTATTCAGCGTTGTAACCACAATACCATGATATTTTCCCTCAGAGTTTAACCGCTCAAATCTCATACCCTCCCACGGCCAGTAAACAGTCACAAAAGCATACCCTGCAGATGGCACACTGCCAGTGGGAGCCCCCGTCCCGTGGCTTGCACTCGTCCGACAGACACTTGAGGTGGTAGACTCTGAAGCAGTTGTCGCAGTTCATGACGTCGCCCGGTAGATGGCACTCGAAGCAGTACCAGTCGTGGCTCTCCGTCTCCCAGTCCTGCCGTGAACACACAACGCACAAAAGTTTGGGTGACCCCCCCCTCGACCCGGGACCAGAGTTCGGGGAGGACAAAATGAAGATCTTCTCTACTTCTACTCAACGTGAACATCCACACACTTACACACGTCAGGCATGCCCTACTGCCCCGCAGACCCAGAGTGCAGTAACTAAAATGGTTAGTATCGTAGTATAAGAGTTGCATACTTACACCCTTTTTTGTACTTCTAACTGTAAAACAGGTGTAGCACATGTATTGAATCTTCCATAGATCGAATCAGTGGATTTAAATGGATTCACACTTATAAGAGCCCATAGAGTTGCCTCAAGCAAGAGGAGGAAGCATTGCATGTCAACAACCAATGGTGCTTTTCAGGGCGCGTTCCAGTTAAAGAAAAGATCTGTTATGAAGATGTGGAGTTATTAGCAGTAGGACTGAGACAATACTACATCCCAAGAGAGTTCCCACACTGCCCGTGATATAATCAGATAAACTGTTTCAAGGTTCCTGACGCAGCATCCTCACGCCCTCTTCATCATATCCGGTATTAGTTTGGAGACTCTGGTTCAGGAATTGGAGCGACAGACACAACAGGACGGTTGCTATACTGAACATGGACCATCCCCTGCATTAAGCCTTTGAACAACAAGAGAGCAGCCAATGAATGTCTGAGATCAATGAGCATTTTTTTTACTTTGAATGCATTTTACTGTTACTTACTGGTGACTTCCTGGACACATTTTCTTTAATAAAAATAAAAGAAGACTATTTTTTTTAATAGGTGTTGTCTCAAACTCAGACATCTTGGGAGTATGAATCAAGACCAGTGAAAAACTTTTCATTTTATCTTAGATTAAAGTAAATAATATTCCTCTTACTCTACCTCCTTCAACAAAGACTAACCCTGCCGTAAATCTGGAGTTGAACTGAGATTGGACTTGTAGTGTAGGGTTTTCAAAACTGTTCCCCTCCAGAGAAATGGAGGTCTTGGTCTTGACTTGGTCCCAGTCCCAAAAAGTCTTAATCTTGTCTTTGTCTCGGTTAAGGCGGTCTTGACAACAACACAAAAACCTCACAGTGACTTATTAAATTTCGACTGTAAATTTGCACTGTTTTTCATAGGACTATAGCCTTTGTTTTCTTATGTGCCTTTAGCTCTATTCTGTCATTGATTAAAATGTCTTGCATTCAATAGAAAAACACAAGATTGAAAAATAAAAACACATGCTTACAAATTCCTGTGAACTGAATGATTCCTAAAATTTAAGATTCCACACAGAGCACCTTTTATGCAAAAAACAAAGAAAACCCTTCCAAAAGGCTTTGACAAGATTTTATAAAGAAACATTTCAAACACTGCTTATATAAACACTCAAATGTAGACAATAAAATAAATTCATAGGTTTGATTTGAGAGGCAAAATTGTGAAATATATCTCTATAACATAAAATGTTATAGAGATATATTCTGCAAAACATTCACCTGAAATTTGAATATTTTATCCAGAAAATTCTTTAAATAGTGAGGCTATCATTTGTGGAAAACTCAATTCAGCCCGACTTGTCCAGGACATTTCCACGCAATTAAGAACAACTGTTACTAATTATTGGTCATGCAATTTATTTCAAACTTAATTGTATTCCCTCATTGTTAGATTAAGTTTCATTGGAAAAATGTACTTTTTGGTATTTCTGTTACTATTATTATAATTTATTTCACTTCACTAACAAAGTACAGGAGCCTCAGAGGGTCAAACTGAATATTCACAATGGATTTTTAAGCATAAAACATATGTTCAGTTCAACTTTTTATTTTATCATGCATTCTTTGTTTTTATAAAAGCTAAATCAGCTTATCTTCTGATGATGTTGCATCCAGCCAGTTGAATTTCAAACTAAATATAAACTAAGTTTATAGCTGCTGTGGTTTATAAGTTATTTAGATTTTTAAGGTATTAGAGCTACCTTATATTTAAAATGGCATAATGTGGGGTTTAGTAACGTATTGTGAGTTTAAATGTCTTTTCATTGATAAAAATACTTTAATCATGGTTTAATCATTTTAAACTTCAATGACAGAAGAGAACAGTGACACGCTTGAAATTTAATTAGTCATGAGTCTAACTGCTCCCACTCGCAGTCTGGACAAGTCACGACCGAATAGTTCAAGAAAAGCTGGCAACACTTCAGGCCAGCTGAAATTAAACAAATCCATTCTCTGTGTTTCATTTAACAGGGGATATCTCTGAACCAACTGTAGATGGGAAACAGTCAAATGGACAATAGGGAACAGCACTGGGTTTTGTTCTGCAGCTCTTAAGTCCTGTCAGAAACACAACAATATCTATGGTCAAAGAACATACCCATAATAATATTTGGGAGGACGACTCTGGGAACACCTTTACACGCAACACATTAAATAGTTTTGTCAATTCTAATTTCAATAAAAGGCCACAATCATGCCAGACAATTTGCTTTTTAAATAAACTTAATAACTTTTAATTTCTTGTCTGTAAATTGGTGGACTGTATATTTCCCTCATTGTCTATTGGTTTAACAATGTCAGACTTTGCATCATAGTAGGTGGTAGCGCTGCAAAATGAAGATTGTTTTCATAATTATTTTCTGCTGTACAAAGTGGCTTTCAATATGACTTATTTGTTAGCTTGTTGGTAATGTTTAAGAATATGGGAGATCAAGAGAGCAGACTAAGTGGCCTGTTGTCTGAGCCTCAGCAATTGTTTTATAAGCCCTGAAGGTGATAGTTGTAGTCTCATGCAAAGGCATTTTTATGTTGGAAGAAAGAAGTTTCTAGGATTTATTTATTTATTACCTCTATTTTTACCTCTTTTTACGCTTTAGATATTAGATACTTTGCCTCTCTGTCTCCTTCAACTTTTCGGTTGAGACTATGGATCCCCTGCATTGGCTGGGAGTTAGTTTTAGTAAGCACACTTGGGTTTGTTTAAATATATCCTATTACTCAAATGATCACATAAACAGACAAATCAGAGAAAAAAAAGTTTTTCCCTTGCCTCCATCCTCCACTTTTTAAAATAAATGTAAAAAAAGAACAGGCATGCCAGACAGAAGTTAAGAACACAGCAGCATACACCCCTCTGAGGAGACTACTACTACCAAAACCCAAATACTACAAACGCACAGATGCTCGCTACAAACCTGCAGCTATGCTAGCATTGCTTTGACTAACGTTAGAAGAATGTTGAATTAGACAGTCACTCTTTATCTTCACTTGATTTATCAGTGAGCTTGGTTTTAAAATGATCAGTTTAAGTGTTCTTTATGTGGTATTTATTCATAGTCAGTCTAAATTGTGGTACCGCCAGTTTGGAGAAGCAAATATGAGTAATGGCACAGAAGCTAAACAAAGACCATGTTGAAACTGTCTGTTGAAGCTCCGCTGATGTACGTCTGCCTTTAAACATTTGAAAGTTTTTAAAAACTGTTACGTACTTAAATAATAAATATAATAAATCTATGAACACATTACTATTTGAAGTGCAGTTGTTTATCTTATGTGCCTGTGTCTGTCAGATCTGCTTTTCCACTTGTAGACAATAAACTGACAATAAAAAGTACCTCATAAAAACACTGCAAATATTCTGATTTGCTCTAAAACACCAAGTAACTGCTAATTAGATAGAATGATTAAGTGTCAATCAAGCAGCAGCATATCTGTAGATTGGTAACGAGCACACAATCATCAAAGATCACTGATCACAAGAAATTTGGCCATGTCAATACAGCGCTGAAATGGACTTTCATGAAGCTTTTCGAGTCATCATCTCATTCAGTAACTACATGTAGTTTCTGGTTGTGTCATAGAGGTCTGCTAAAGCCTAAGAGAAGCTGAGATGGGACTTTTTCACAAGGGAGGGTAGAATATATTGAAGATATAAATAAATCCCAAATAGACCAATTTCAGATGCAAACAAACAATACTAATAACATAAAATAATAATATGTTTAACTTAAATTAAAGCATTTAAAATGCACTTTCTGTCTGGGAAAAAATATATATAGATATATATTGTATAATGAGATATAAACTATATTTTGCCCATAGTAGACCTTCAAAACACAGATAATTCATGGATAAGCCAAACTGGGGGTTTTTTATTGGACAAAATATCAGCTTCATCCTGACAAGTATTGCAAGTCAATATCTTTTCTAAAACTTTTACCAAACCAGAACAGATGCAGTTTTGTGCATAAAAAGATTCACTCAAATCCCAGACTGCACTGCATGTGGCAGACCTGATTTCTCACAGAATGATGTTAGTCAGAAAAGAGAGTTAAAAAAAAAAAATTAAAAAAAAAAGAAAAAAAGAAGAACGCTTGTTTTTGAAGTGAACAATGCATCCTTACCTTGCTTCCTTCTGCTTTCGGGTCCTGTGATTGCAAGTGATTCAAAGAGTAATGTTTAAAAGTCCTGCTGCTAAAACCACTCCGACCTCCGCTGGACAACAGACCCCAAATACATACCCACGCTATTAAACCCCCTGGAAAGGATTTGACATGTCTTTTTTGTGACAAACAAATAATATTATTCTTATATTATTTGTAAAACTAGGTAACATTTCCTTTTGCTTCGAATGGCTGCAAAATATATGGCAAATTTATTATTATCGCAATATTATATGCTTTTCACAATACCCATAACGCAAAAAATGGCATGTATCACAATAACGCTGAGGTCTTCTATGTAATGGGACGTTTACTTTTTTTCCCCCAAAATCATTGTGCAAACAAAGCCTAACTCCAACTGTGGCCAGTCCAAATATAAAAGCCCTGGTTTACACCTCATTGATTTCACATTTAGTCCTAGTTTAGAGCTGTTCTGGTTTAGTCTTTAATATTGATTTAGCCCTTTAACAAGAGGATTTTTTTTTTCATCAAATTTAATTATTTTTTTTTCTTACTATGTCAAGAGCATTGAAATATCGCAACTATTTTCAAAATATTTATTGTATATTGCAGGTTTTTCTAATATTTTGCAGCCCTTCTGCCAACCCTGCATTTATTTCTCAGTCTATTCAGTTACTAGCAGTTCTTCTGTATGCATCTTGCTACACCGATGAGAAAAATGAAAACTCCCTAGGTATTTGTTGTACTAAATTGAGTGCCGTGCTAGCGAGACAACATTAGATCATGCCAACTAACAGGGGAAATAATAGGGGGACATTACATAAAACCAGAGAAATAGGAATAAGACACATGGGATCTGAAAACTGTTCTTCCATTTGCATCTGACATCTAATATGAGTTTTAGTCAGACTTACATCATTACTGTCTTACTACCGCGGACTTGGATTTAAAGTTTTCTTAATTCTGAGCAATCTGACAGATGCCTGAGAGTGGTTATGATAATTCTGAGTCATGAGTCTGGCAGCATGGCAAGAAGTGTCCTACCAATACATGCCATTTTTTTGAAAAGCTGTATACTGTCAAAATTGTGATTCATGATTGTTCATTGTCCTTGATATCCACTGGTTGAATTTAAAGTCACAGACCAGTTTTTAATATAAATGGGCTTCAATGAGCTGTAGATAAATAGTAATTGTTTTCCCTACAGTATATATGTGTCAGTCTGCTAGCAGTTTGGATAAGCAGATGGGAGCAATGACAGCTTTTATGTTATGAATGGCTGCTAATGGAGCTGGTAAAACACACTATACAACACAAATATATTTAAATAATGTTTAGAAGTCCACTTTTTTTTCTTTTTTTTACTGGCCCCATTTAGAGCAGTACATGATTTAGCCATTTTGTTGCTCCTGTCTGCTTTTACTATCTCCAATAGTAAAATATAGTAGCCATGGAACCCCAGTTAGAAAATACTGAACTATTTCTTTAATATTAGATTTTTTTTTCCTTTACTGTTTTCTATTTTAACTGTCTGACCAAAAATTTTGATTGAATTTTCTACTTAACCTGGTTAACCTTACATTATCTACAACCAAATGCCTTTGATTTTGTAATAACTTTTTTGAGCCACAAAGAAGATTTTACATTTCCAGTGTCAATAAAAAATACATATGAAGCCAGCCAGTATTAATAAAGCTGGTTTCCATGGAAAATGTATGACTTTCTTACCATCTCGTCCCCAGGCAGCCAGTATCCCTCTTGTTCAATGCCCGCCTTGGAGCCCTTACAGCCCACAGTGAGGGTCTCCACCACCAGGCCGTCTTTCACTGCCAGACTCAGCTGTCGTGCTGTCTCTTTGGGGTGCATCCCGAAGACACGGCTCAGGTACCTGACAAGGAATAAAGCCAGGTTCATGAATCCATGTTTATTTCTCATATTATAAAGTATCATGTCAGTGCAAATGGGATGTGTTCCGAATTGGCAAAGTTACATAATGTGGTTGATGGAGAGCAGGACTTTGAAGTAAACTTACATTCAGCAGCACATTGATAGTTCTGAAGGATATGCAAATTGTGACATTTTCAAAGAGGAAGTACATGTTTGTAAAAGTGAATGCTTTCAGTAAATTTTCCGGAGAGATATTTCAGATGAGTACACCTCTATCAGACTATGGCTTTGCAACTTTGCAGAGCTAACTAAAAAGCAACCATCTCATTGACTGAATCAGAATTCAAAGAGCAAATACAGGCATTGATGCCTTAAAAACTGGCAACTGACAATAGATATTCCTTCACAATTTTATGGATCAACATCAAAAAGCATAAATAAGGGGGCGGACCTGGCAGCCCATGTATAGCATATGCCCAATGTCATTCCCCACTCTCTCTCCCCATTACCTGTACAGCTACTGCTAACTACCTTATCAATAAAAGGCCAAAAAGCCCCAAAAAATTATCTTAAAAAACAAAAAAAAACAACCTAAATTATTGCTTACTTATTTGCTAGAGCTAAGCACTATATTTTAGGAGGTAAATACTGAAATTCATTAGTGATGTGTTTTTAAAAGCCAACACTTTATTAAAAACTATATCTTAAAAGAAAGTTTACTGTTATTTGGAGAGGAAGTTTGCTACAGAATAGGATTTTGCACAATGCTGATAAAACCCAAATGAAAATTTCTGATACTGAATTGGAAACATAGGGTTATAATGTTTTCACTTGAGATTGCAAGGCTTTGGAGTTACTTCCACTGGTCACTTTGGTGCCGCTCAGCTTTATATTAGGTTCTCTGAAGTTCTTTTTCATATGAATATTGCAGCTGCTCATATTATGTTACATTTTCCGAAAATATCCCCTAACCCTAATGACAATGACAATACACTATCTGAGATCAGATTTCTCTCTCTCTCTCTCTCTCTCTCTCTCTCTCTCTCTCTCTCTTTAAACAAAACTCTATACAAAACTATTTACTCTCTTTTAAAAGTCAGTAACAAGCTTCAAACATCTAAAGGTTACAATGTCAGCCTCTCTAATGTGTCTACATATTACACAGGCATGTTTCCAATAACAGCTCTGTGGTTTTCCTGCTGCTGTGAATCTTACAGAGCGAGGTCATGTTCGAGTGAGCGCTGGCGGACGGCCAGACAACAGACTGAGTCAGTGGGGAACCAGGTGAGAGTCTGTGTTTACACCTGAGTCCGTTACAAAGGGTACAGGGTACAGTCTGTTTGAGGAGCTCCAACCAGAGGGAACAGCCTTTGAGTAAGTGCACTTCATTTATTTTCATATACATCAAGAAAATGGATGCAAGAGAAGAAAAAAGGATACATTTCTGAGAAGGGACTTCTGATCTGAATAGTAGTGTTTCCATAAAATTGAGTCAATCTAAAACAAGATTTTGCATATTAAGTTGGATTTTGAATAAGCATGAGAAAAAAGACCTAGCTTTTCAATAGTATTGTGGGGAAACTGTAGGACACTCACTCTTTCTTTTGGATGGTCTGTCTTTTTAATGTCACTAATGTTAATGCATGCAGAGGGTCATACCATAGGAACAGGACCCACACAATAATGTATGAAATACAAGAGATTTCACAGCCATTTTCATATACCTGTGTGTCGTATTCAGCAGAGGAGTGTGTCTTCTTGTCTCCCTGTACTATTTTGTGCTCCCAGATATTGGTCTAATTTGCCAGTCTAATTGGACAAACAATCTATTTAAAAAAAAATCCATTTAATTTAAGCAATCAGAAAAAAAGTTAAAAAAAAATTATAGGTACATTTCCTGGTAATAATTTCTAAAGCCTAAGACTTTTGCCAATTGCATCTTCAAGTATTTCTCCATAGTGCTTTGTCATTAATAATAATAGCATGTGACCCAATACATTCCAGTTCATCACTACAAAGAGGAACAACTACACTATTTGTTTTTATTGACCTTTTATAAACCTACTGTATTGTACTGTTGCACCTAAAGAAAAAGCAAAGTAGAGCAATGCATTCCCTTTTTCTAAACAAATCTCTCATCTTTTTCAGCAAACAACCACTACAAACACTACTCCTAACTTCTTCACGGCTGACTGAACCTGAATTTTGTGAATGAGTAATGAGCCATATTAATAAGTAACTCCATAGTTTGAAAGGGACCTTGCTTTGAGCAGATATTCACTGTGAGGGAAGCTCCAATGTCAACAGCCTCACATCCACAACAGTCGTTTGGGGAAATTAAGCTGCGGAGGGGACTCTTAGCGTTGCCATGACAACAGCCAGTATTCATTTGGAGCGGCGCCAGCTCCCGAGGTGCTGATGGCTGCTCGTACGGGACATGTTAAGTGTTTCATTTAGCCGTGCCGTGACTGAATGAATGAGTGATCAAATCTGTTTGCAGTGAGTCATTCATCACCAATCTGCCATCAGTTCATTAGAGACAAGGACATTCAAGACATTATGTGCAATTTTAATGAACAAAATAAGACAACCAGGACAAATGCTCGTATTGGGAAACATGTGTGCAACAATTAAACGGCTTGTAGTAAAAGTCTGAACAGAGGGAAAGTAGTTTTGATGTACGGTGTAATTGCCTGGTGATGATCATCATCAGGTATTTATTGTGATTGAAAGACTGTTGCAAAATATTCACAATAAATTATGCAGTGCTAATTTTTAACCCAAACTTTGTTACTTTAAGTCATTTTTTAAAGTCAGAAAATAGCATTGCAAAAAGACCTACATTTGATAAAGAATAAATCCAAAATAAAAAAAATTAAATCAAATTATTATAGCTAATGGAATAATTGGCATTCATTTGAAGCCACACATGCTGACTAACCTCTGTATGTTCAAGTGTTGGCATGTCTGGTTTTGATTTGGATTTTCTGCCCTGAAGTCATCTAAACCTGCTTTGAATGAAATGCCTTTAAATCCAGAGCTTGTGAGGACTTGTGAGCTTTAGTACTATCTCTTTAACTGACTGATATAATTACAAATATGTTCAACAACAAAGTCAATTCAATCAGTTTTTTATACCACTTCAGGCTCTGGTATTGAAAGATGATCTTATAAAACTAGAAGAAAATAGGGATTATTAGAATTAATGCACAACAACTGTTTATCAGGTGTCAAATGAAATTACTGAAACATAAACAACAAAAAGTAGTTTTATTTTAAACTGGAGTCAAACTAAAGCTTTTTGTGCTTATTATTAAGCTGATGCTTACTTTCTTTTCCATTTAACGCCCTTAACTCTGCTCTTGTTCACAACAACCTTGTTTTTACGGGTTGGGTGCTTAGGCTCATCTGGCACTACAAAGGCAGTTCTACTACACTTTATCAGTATTTTGTTGCTTGCCTATAGGTGTTTCTTTTAGTTTAATTACTTAATGGGACTACTTTCTCCTTTTTACGCATCTTCTCATGCTTCAGGGCAGATGTGCCACATTTCCAAACAATTTATCAGCATTTTGTTGCTCCTTAAAGATATTTGTTTTAGTTTAGATCAGCTACACAATAAGCTATAGTAAACTTAGAAACTTTAAAAAATTAATTAAGAACGCACACCAAAAAAGGGCAACTGCTGATTTCCCATCAACTGTGCATTTAAATAAACCTGTGCAGATACATTACTTATGTGCAGCGCTACTCATAACAGTGAGTGTGAGTGATTTTAGTGTATAACCAGAATTTAAGATCGACTTGAATTCAACTAGGATATTGATAAAAAGTTAAAATGTAATTTGTAACTGTAGGAATTAGAAACTTAACTTAAGATAGGATCATTTTAAATGTATTTAAGGGTACTGGTAACACTTGTCTGTGATCAACACTGTTTGACTCTAACTAGGATTTTAGGATAACCAACAAAAAGATGCTCCATCTGGACTAAACTGGAGCAATGTTGTCCTTGAAAGACTGTGCACTTTGATAGCTTTAATGGACTAGATTTTGGTTTTTGAACAAAAATAGAGAGAATGCAAAATAAAAAATGACACAGATCACTCCACACTTTGTAAAGTTAGCAATGGAAAGCTTGAATTATGGCCTCAGTGACTGCAAAAGCCAAAGACAACAAATAATACCCAGAGAAATGTAGATATATTACTTCTTTGGTTATGTGGAGCAGCATGTAGCTTTTGTATGACACCCTGTCTACTTTCTGATTTATAAAAATTAACCATGGGCTTTGTTTTAATGGAGAATTTTTGTATCGTTTAAAAGGACCTTGTATTACAATAACTTCCATCTCTGCAAAAAGTGAGGGCGAATTGATTCCAAACAGGCTTAAGAGAAACCCAAAAGGCATCTTATCACAAGCCATATAGCAAGAAAATATTGCATGTTGCCATTTTGAAAATGCTGCTACTCTGCAATAGAGGATTTGAATACACAGGACTGGAAAACTTAAACTGTAAATGAAATGAAATTTTTGTTTCATTTTTTAGCCTTACTGCCCTTATCTTGTGCAGCATCTTGTCCTGCTTAAAGCAATGTGGTTTTGATCAAGCCATGGCTGATTTGGACCAACGATGTTGCAGTACTAGCTGTTAAGGGCAGGTTTCAGGTTTGACAATGAAGAGACCGCTTTACTGTTACTTACGTAAACAATTTGGCATTGCTCTAATTAGATAAAAACTAATGGATTAATGGCAGTTTATCCAATCACCAACCAGACTGTAATTGAAGATACCTGCCTCATCAATCACCAATCATACTCTGATAGTTTTGTGTAACAGACCATTTAGCTGGTCAGGTTATCACATGAAAATGTTGAAGGCATCTGTTGGTGTTGAACTTACTTGGAGATGCGGTCCATGTTTGCAATTTGTTTCTGGTTGCGGATGACTTCGATGGCGGCCCACACGTACTGGACCACCTTGGGGTCCGCCAGCCTCCTCTTAACCACGCGAGACATGATTTCTTTATTCATCACAACTGCGCCAAGAAAATAAAGAGAAATTATTTCTCAAATTATTATTTTTACATGTAAAAAAGAAATTCCAAATCATCTTTCTATAAACTGCAAAGTAAAAATGAATGTCTGTAAACCTGTTTGTTGACATTTTACAAAAACCTACTTTCCAGCAGTAGTCAAATTCTCTGAACAGTCAAAAAATAAATGGAGGAGATTATAGCTTCAGTGAAGCCACCGAAAATAATGAGAAATACTTCCCGTTTTGCACACATTCCTTCAAATCCTTGGACCTTCTATGAAATACTTGGAATTGTGACACCTCCCACAAATACTAAGAAATTTCCAAATCTGCTAATCAAAATGTAGACCCCCTTGAGGATATAAAAATACAACAATAAAAGCTTATGTCAGTGTTCATCTGACAAGGACAAGTCTGATGTTCAAAGCATAATAATGCTTTTACCTCTCAGACGAAAAGAAAGGAGGCTTCCTTGAATAGCTTAAGACATTTAAATCCAATTTTATGCGGCCTTCTGCAGAACCCTCCGTGAAACTAAGGTTGTCACTTTTATCAATTGTCGCCAAAAGCTAACCATGTTAAAGGCATTTCTATATGAAGGAAGGGGCTCTGATGAAATGCAAAATGGATGGTGACAAATGTCAAAAGGGGATGTTCATTTTTACACTTTAGTGGAGTACGGTGGTTTTGTATAAGGAAAAAAGGCTCTATGGTGTTATTTTTACATAAATACTTAACAAATCATTTAGTTACAACTTCAGTATCACAAACTGGTACAACTGCCTGTGTTCAGAGTTCAAAAAGTTTCATTTTGGGTTAAATAAATATGTTGCAATATATTTAGCTGATATAATCCAACAGTGAGTTTGACCTGCTCTGTCACTGCTCTTGTGTTTACAGTGGTTCCTTTTGTTGACCTAAAAGACGTAATTGGGCCCACAGTTAAAGTATAGGAGAGGTATTTCCTACAAAAATTTCAGTTGTAGTTAAATATTTGAGAATTGTAAACAATTAATACTTGATAATAACAAACTTTAATAAAGCTAGGGTACTGTTTATGTTATTAATGTAACAATAACACTGAACAACTCTTTTTACATTATTAAAGGGCAATATGCGGAACAACTATGTAATAAAGATTTTTCCAGGGATGTAAAATAAAAAAAGCATACTAATTTCCAGTAGTTGTGGCTATCTGTATAAGAATGCCAGGACAGACCTCTCATGGCTGCTCAACTCAATTAGACAAGTGTCAAACCAGTTTGACAAACAAAACAGACACTGACAACAACTGTCACTACATTAATATCCATAATTCACAAATCCACAAATATTCATAATTAGCACTATTTATATTTTATTCCTCTGGTGCACAGCCTATTCTTTTGACTGTAGCAAATTATAAGTTCTAACAAAAATGTACTGACATAGTTTTAGTTAAAAGCAGTGTCTTAGAGGTCCTTATTACTTATAAGCCCTAAATTTGCATTCATTACTTATTTTGCTAAATTAATTGGTCAAATTTGGCGCAAACGGTGAGCATTACTGTCAGACAGTGTTGTCTGGAGGTTGTAGCACAGGTTTGGTTGCTATAAGCATTCAGCTATATCCAGAGCAAAAGACAAAATGCAGGTACATTATTATACTGCAACTTACGATAAGATAAATCATGATATGGAAGTAACATTACATGTCACAGTAAAAATGACAACAAAGAGATATGAGGGCCACGGGATTAGCAGTCTTTTTTGGATTAGCTGCTAGCAGCATTGCTAACGACGGAATGAACACTGACTTGTCACGACAAAAGATTTCAGTTGACTCAAACCGAGCAATTTATAATACAATAAAGGGGAATAATTAAACGACACCATTAAATAATGTGTTAAATATAAAAGTGATTAATTTACTCAAGTCGTTGTGAGTAAGTAAGGGTTTGCAATGCTAGTAAATGGCTGCAACGCGTACATTGGAAGGTTTGTTAGTGAACACAGCCAATTTTTCTGTCAAGCCGCTCAAGTGTTAAACTCAAGACAAGGCGCTGGTACTATTTCTACTTATTAAAAACCTCTATATGTTGTCACAAAAGAGAAAACCACTATTAGCAAGCTGACTACTCGTTTGTTTTGGAAGGCGCCATGTTCACAATCCTCCATCACGGGATAGAGACAAGGCAGCTGGGGCTAGCGGCTAAGCTAAGGATGCTAACTGTCAAGCTAAGCCGCAGCGTTGTCATGGAGCTGGCGCGGTTTTTGCATTTAAAGCGGAATAAAACGCCACTCACCTCTGGCACAGTGTCACCAACACACAGCGCTGCGGAAGGATGGGACGCGGGGCAGCTTACATTAGTCTTCTGAGGGCAGGTCGAGGCTGTAGATGGAGCTGTGTTTCCAGCTGGCCACAGTAGCGCAGCACTGAAGGTAAACACTGCCGAGGAGGGACAACTACAGGGAGAACTCTAGTGGTGGAATCCGCCTCACTGCACCTTTACCCGGGGCTCACCCACCACCAGCACTCCGCCTAGTGTCAAAGGTGGAGAAGACATCCAGAAAGTTTCATTTAGTGGTGCACAAAATCCTGTCCTTACTAAGATATTGGCTTGTCAAACCTGTTTGACTAGAAACCCGTTTTCCACCTCCTTGTTCAATTTCTCAACAAATATCTAGAAAAACCATGAACTCCTATTCTTGAGCATACAAAAATAAAGATGCATTTTGGCATTCCTAGGTCATTGTCCTCAATATTTATAGTTATAATATAATATTTAAAAATTGTGAGTAAACTACAAAGTAACTTAGGTAACTTGAATAAATTGTACTGAAGTTTTCATTTAGCTTTTCTAAAAAAATTGTTTTCTTTTCCCCATTTTTTTTTTCCAATTATAAACCCATGTTTTTAGTTACAATTCACAAAATTTGTTACTTCTAAAATCTGTTTTCTACAAAGTAACTTGCACCCATTCATGAATAATGGCTCAGTGAAGTGAGGACACATATTTAAATGTCAGGCATTTTAATCTGTATAGACATTTTAATCACTATTCATTAAACCTCAGCACTGTTGTTCATCATTGCTAATATGGTACAGCTTGGTGGAGTAATATAGAGGAGATTGCATGGAAACATATTTAGTAGTTGTATAACCATGACTTGGGCAAGCTTTAATAATCAGTAAAATGCATGCCTTATTTTACTGTTAATTTGACTGATTTTTTTTTTTTTTCGAGGCAGTTCACAGGTGTAATTAACTTGCTTTTCCCATCGCTAACAGGATAGGCCTATATTTTAGAGCTTTATTTAAAGGATAACAGTGACAGAGATTCAATATACACTCTTATGACTTGAATGTGGTTAGCACATACATTATAACCACTGCATTTACATTTAGGTAGTCGCTACAGCTAATTTTGGTTCTATAATGCACACATTTTCCCCAAATCTGACCATTTTTCCAAATATGGTCATCACTTCCTCTTCCATTGATCGTTGCCATAGTTTTGAGTGATGTAGAATTCTTAGAACGTGTTAGAATTCCCCACAACTCAGGAGAATTCAAACACTTACAGCTGAGCTCTGAGCAGATAAACATTTTTCAGGACATTTTACTACTTCAGTCGCTGCACTAAAGTATTTGGTTTGTTCAACATGGTCCGTCCAAGGTCTAATCACTCTGGAACATCAGAGGATGACGCAGGTAAATCACCAAAACTCTAACCAAATCACATTTCACTCACATTTCAATCAAGGCTTTATTTAACGGTTACTTGGTATTTTATGAAAATCTAGCTGAAAACAAAACAAAAGTATGCTCACTGATGAAGGAATATGATTTGTAGTGTGTGTTTTCATATATATTAAATGTTCTTTTGTCTCATTTTGGTTTGAAAATATGTTTAGTTTTGTGAACAAGTTTAATTTTAATTACTTTCATGAATGTTTTTCCAATTTAATTTGGATATTCCTTTACTAAATCTGTGTGTTTTTGATTATCAAACCATTTAGTGCATGGTCAGGTTTTGTTGAGGGATTAACACTAGAGGAATTACATGAAACAATGTAAACCCCACTACTATTAGCCTCCAAGTTATCACGATGATTCCCTGACATTACATAGTATTGTTTCAATAGTCAGACAGGAAGACTCATAATTATTCGACTGTGTTTTTTATAACTTTCACAGTATTTCAAATTTGAAGTGTTTAAAATACAAACCCAGGAAGACTTCCTACCTCTCTGTCTACCCCCCCCTACCAATCTATTGAAATACATACAGTAAAACATAACAGACATTTTTTTGTCCTGACAGGACCCAGCAGCAGGGCCAGGGGGCCATGTAAAAGAACCCAGAAGAAGAGGAAGGCTGAAGAGGAGGAAGAGGAGTCCTCAACAAAGCCAGCACCTTCAGGGATTCCCAAAAAGGCCAAGAGAAAGACCAAACACATGAGGAAAACTGACACTGAAGCGGCCACTGACAGCGGTAAAGAGAAAAATAGTGTGTCAGTGAGGTTTTTTTTAAACTAAAAACTGTGGACCTGGCAGTGAATGTATAAAATATTATGGTCGAATGCATCATTAACAGCTCCGGCACTGTTTGTTTATGATTGCAAATATGATTAAAAGACAACTTGGTTAAGTATAGTAGAACAGAAAAAGAAATGTTTAAGTAATTGTATTACCACAAATTAAAAAAAATTAGATTTGGTAAAATGCAATTTATAAATCTCAGTCTATAGTTTATTGCAGTGATTGCAAGACTTCAAGGACAGTTCACACAAGATTTATTTTAAGAGCTTCTTTTTACAGAATAACACTGGAACAAATTCAAAATAAACTCTTATGACATGAATGTAGTTAGCAATTACATTATCACCACTGCATAATGAGGTTTTTTGTAGGTACGTTGTGGCAACTTTATCAAAGTTACAACTCATGTAAATTGTACTAGAGGTTTTTATGACTTTTTTCTTACACATATACTTTAAATTTACAGTATTTTTTTCAAAGTACACTTGACTCACATTAGTTACTTAGCTTTCTTTTGGCACAAAGCAAATTGTCTTAAGTAGCTGAGGTCATACAGAGATCCACATTTTCACTGTTTTATATGTTTTTAATTAGTATTTTGTTGTACATTTATTGGGCAATTTGATCTGGTTATTTTTGTGCTACCTATGAAATAATATAAAATAACTGTTTACCTTAAAATACGACATCAGAAATCACTACGGTTTTTAGCCTCAGTTATTATGATGGTTCCACAGCAGGTAACATAATGTTGCTTTATAAGAAAGTAGACTGATATTGAATTTTATTTTACGTAACTGATTTAACATTATTCCAATGTATTGTTAATCATTTTCAGCAGTGTTTTACATGCAAAGATCTGCAATCTTTGATAAAGAATTTTTTACGTAGATCCTCAAATTTGAATGTAGAACTACCTTGCTCCCTCTAATGGGGATTATATATTTATTTATTTTTAGGTTATTGTTAAATTGAAATTGATATAGCATGTTTTAAAATGGTACAATTCTATTGTCCTGACAGAACCCAGCAGCAGTGCCCAGGACCCGCCTGAGAGCACATCCAGGAAGAGGAAGGCCGATGAAGACCCAGAAGAGTCCGCTGTGTTTGTGGCCCCTAAAAACACAAAAAGAAAGAGAAAAAAGAAGAGAAAAACATCCGACGAGGCAACCACCAGCAGTGGTACGGGAGTATTTTTGAACTGTGTCAAAATGGTATAAACATTGGAATTTGTAATGCAATGTAGTTTACCCATAGTTGAACCTGCATTAATTGAGTGTAAGCAGGATTTTTGAGATTATATTTTTTACCCTTGACTTTCCTACACTTTCTTCTGAGCAGTTAATAATGGTTCATTTGAATCACTATTAACGGCATAGCTCATTATTTTGTACATTTGTCTGACTTTTATTTATTGTCCTGATAGGGCCGAGCACCAGTGTCCAGGAGGCCTCTGAGAGGAATCCCAGAAAGAGGAAGGCCAAGGAGGAAACAGCAGGGCCGTCCAAGAAGCCAAATGTCCTGAATGCTCCCAAAAAGACCAAGAAAAAGAGGAAGAGGAGAAGGAGGAGGGTTGCAGACATGGACTTGAACGAGGAACACATCCTTAGGGACCACCCAGTTCTGGATCAAAAGGGCTACAGCATGAGTAAGAAAAAACGGCAATTCGATTTTGGGCCTGATTATTATTTTATTACTGTGATGAGCCTTTGTTGTTGCATGATGTTGACGTGTAGTTCTTGCAACACTATTTGTCTCATTGTAAATAAGTATTTTCAGTACAGTTGTCTGATAACATTTTTTATTGTGTGTTTTTAGAAGAGTTCAAGGCCAAATACTTAAAGCTGGAAAAGATCGGACAAGGAGGCTTTGGCTCAGTTTTTGCTGGTTTGAGGAAGTCCGACAATCTGCCTGTAAGTTCAGCCATCTTTATTCACTTTAACTAACAAATCTTTTTGCTATTGAGTCTTCAATCATAAGTCAACAAGTGAACATTTTGTATTAACTACAGTCTGTTCTGATTCTTAGGTTGCCATCAAGTACATCCTGAAAAGCACTATGCTGTTCTCAACAGTGGTGAGTCACAACATAATATAATCATAATACTAAAACAGTCATTAGAATTGACTTTTTAACACTTATAGATTTAAGGCATGTTTCTTGTAGGTGGTACAGTAAGGGTCGGGTCAGTTTGGAAAGGTTTAGTAAAGCTACCCTTAAGATGCAATAAATGAGCAAAAAGTGGCGTTAAAAAGACTTTAAAGACTCAGTATTTAATGTCACAAATTTTAGATTCAAAAAACAGCTGTGGCTAACTTTGTTTTTGAAAATAGTACATTTTACTCAAGTAAGGAATTGTTTTACTTCATATGTTAGCAACTGTACCACAGTGCTGCAACTAACAGGCTCTGGTAGGTACCGTATGGTTATTTGGAACATACTCTTTTGACAATGTAAACTGGCCTGTACTGACCCAAACCATACCCAACCGCTTTACTGGAAACAAGGCTATATTGGCACAAAATTACAAGTTATGTGTAATTTCAAACTATTCTGTCTAAACAGCTAGCTTCAAAGGTTAAGACAAGAGAGGAACTTATCAATCTGTCAATAACCACATTCAAAACAAAGCAAACTATATGTGACCTAAGCTTTCATTACTTAACTTAAAGAAGAATTAAGCAACATCTTTCATTTAATGAGTACTCTCTTCTCATTGGACAAAATTCATTCTCTGCTCCAAATCTGAGGGACCGGGAGAGCTGTTTCACTGACGGTGCCCTTCAGCGGTCCATTTAGAGATAAAATTATTATCCTATTTGATACAAAAATGATCATTTACTTCTCTTTTAATTAAAAATGTTGACTCAGTTTGAATGGTTTCTCTCTTTGCTGTAGGTCGGGGTGTCAGGCCGTGAGTACACCGTCCCATCGGAGGTCGTGTTGATGCAGAGGGCAGGAGGGGGCAGGAACCTCATCGGACTAAGTGCAGCTGTGGCCCTCATTGACTGGTATGAACTGAGGAACCAGGTGGTCATCGTCATGGAGAAGCCCGAAGACTACAAAGACCTGAGGGCCTATATCTGCAGTGACGACAGCCCACTCACTGAGGCCAAAGCCAAAGTATATTGCACACATTCTAAACATTTTTTTTTACTTAGATTCTGGTGCTAAGGTTGGGGTTTCTTTTGTCCAGGACCTCACCAGGAAGGTCATCCTTGCAACCATGGAGATGCTCAAGAGAGGTGTTTTCCATCGAGACCTCAAGTGCGACAATATCCTGGTTAAAGAGTGCATTGACGGCTTTCATGTCCGCATTGTGGATTTTGGCTGCAGCTGTGACCTGGAGCCTATGTATGAAGGAATGTACGCAGGTAAGAGATCAATGGTTGCGATATATTTTCAAAACTCTATATCCATATAAGGTGCATCATTCTGCAATCATTTATATTTCAGTGAAATTGTTTACGCTGTTTTTGGTTTTTCTTCAGGAACCATGGACTATGCTCCCCCTGAGTTTTGCACCGAGGGTTGGTACCTTCCAGACCAGACCTGTGTTTGGCAAGTTGGTGCTCTACTCTGGGAGGTTCTGCACAGTCCCAAGGATTTCTCCACCAGTGATATGATAGAGGGGAAGCTCAAGATCAAAAGAGGCCTCTCTAAAGGTAAAGGTCTTCTACAGATTATCTTTTCAGCACACGACCAAAGTGTGCCTCTTATTAGCTGTACAACACTAGCAGTGCACAACAAACATCGTCATCCTACTTTCCCCTCACTATTTCTTCTGTTTGTTTCTCATTTCAGATTGCCGTCATTTCTTGAGGTGTTGCCTGAAGCTGGTGCCAACGGAGAGACTCTCTCTGCGCAAGCTTCTTTGCCATCCCTGGTTTTAAGAGCTACGAGGGATTTTAAAAGCAGGGTTGATTGGAGTGTCTATGAACAGTTTAGCGTAGGTCTAGGGAAACAGGAACATTTCTGCAGAATTACCATGACTGATAACTGGGCCAACAAAAAGACATTAAACTGGCGAGACCATTTTTCAAAAAGAACCGCATTACATCAAAATCTGGCATTGCTGACCCAAGCTCCAAGGCGTTTTACTCATTATCCAAGAAGCTTCTTCAGTTCTGACTGATTGGTGTAAGCTGCAAAAACATATGCCTTGCAAAACTGCCAATGTCTTCCCGGTAGTTGTACTTCAAAATCCAGTCGTGAACTACCAGGCAGACATCACCATTTGGAACAGTTCTGTAAGGCATATGTTCCTGCAAGTCTCTACCGGTCAGTTAGAACTTAAGACACTCCTTGGATGAGAAGCAAAATGTCTAAGCCTCATTTTAGCATCTAGGCATCATTACTTATCAGCAGAAATTGAAGAGACCAAATTTTTCGGTGTTTGAAATGTCTTTTTGATTGGCTCAGTTAGAAACATCACAGTCAGTTCATTCCTGCAAATGTGTTGTACCTGTTTCCCTAAACCTTTGTTTTCTTCCACACCAGCTGTCCATAGGCACCCCAACAACACCACTGCTAGCTCGGTAGGTATGGTCTATTAGCTCGACGTTTTCCAACAATGTTTCGACCATTTCCAACATTAATGCACCATCTGGAGAGCTTAGGAACAGCAGCCTAGCATTTTATGTGTTGGGTAAAAATTTATCTTTTTACACAACACATTTTAAACCCAAGACCCTAATTAGCTTAACCTAGTGTTAAGCTAATTAGGGTCTTGGGTTTAAAGCATTTAAAGCACTAGTTTTAGCACTTGTGCTACAGTGCTACTGTTTAGCTTTACAGAGGCAGCATTTTAAATTATTAAGTCTAGCTAATACACCTACACCTATCTACCAAGGTAAGTATAATTTATTTACTCTATTATTACCTTTCTGCAATAAATAAAAAATAAAGCATTTGTTAAAATTCTTTAATAACAATACTTAGCTTGGTAGCTAGTGCTAACCACACCAAATTCCAAAAAACATAGAAAAACACTCCTTAAAATTAATTAATTCATATTTTTGTCCACTTATTCTCACCTTCAAACCTAAACTCCAACCTAAAAATTAACATTAAATAAAATCTATATTGCTATTACTTGTTTTAGTAAAAACAGACCATTTAAACATTTAAACTGACAGATAGTGTCGACAAATATTAATGCCATTGTGGCATTTAAAAATACTGTAAAATATGCTATAATTTACAATGAGAGGTATGGGGCAGGATGTCATGTTTTTGTATAGTTGACCGCCCTTTATGAGAAATAAATCCGATTTGAAGCTTAGTTTTAAAATGTAGATTTGTAGCTATTAACTAGAATAAAGAAACAACTCTTTTAAGTAGCGATGCACAATAACTGCACTATAACTGTTGAATGTTGCAATAAACTGTAGTAGAAATTAGCAGCTTATTCCAGACTTACTCAACTAATGCATTAGGTTTTTTGACTTTGAAAAAGCAAGTGCCACAAGATGCAGGCTCTATCTTAAACTACCGCTCCAGTGGACATTTGCAATATGGTGGTTCTAGTTTTAACAGCTGCTAATGCAGAATTATACCATGGTCTTTCTTACTAGTTAATCTAAACTTAATTACTCATTTCTGATTGCCTAAAAAGTGCTGCAAAATGTCTGTATGTTGCACTCCATTTAATATTCATATTAGCCTGGCCAGCCAGACGGCTTTCTCATTGTATTACATACAGAGAAAGTCAGTCTGGGTCAGTCTTCTTCCCGGACAATCGTAGGGAGGCAGGATTTTGTTTCATGTTTCATATTGAGCACGAGAATACAATCGAAAATAAGTAGTGAACTCGATATTACACCCTGTGTCCTCAGACACACAAAAACGACACAAGTTATTCACCATCACTGAAGCATCTTCTGTGGTTTGTTGACAACTGGAATTGGACGGTCACTTTCCTTACATCACATCTGTGGTTTCTCTGATTGGTTTACTCAGCCAGCGTTAGTTCCGCCCATGGTCCCGCCCTGAAATCCTGTTCAAACCCGCACTACCAGACTGACTTTTCTGTATGTAATACATGGAGAAAGCCGTCTGGCTGGCCAGGCTATATTAATTAAGTACACAAATAGCTTAAAAAGTATGTGCACAATAAATGTTTTGATATACATTATTTAATAGTTTTGAAACCAGTTTAATCAGTTTCAGAAGTTTGCTGTTTATAGTTTTAATTACACTTCATAGAGAGTTTGTACTGCACTACTCCTTGATGATTAAATCTATGTAATAACATAGCAACTTTGTTAAGTGTTTCAGTGAAGTGAGCTAAGGACCAAAGAGACCAGGATCTGGAGGACATGAAGAGGATGTCAGAAGAGTCATGACTTAGCCCGGTAAATGATGTATTATTTCATATATGCAAACATAAGGCTTTAATAATCAATATAATTGGCTGTATAACTCTATAATTTCTCTTTTATCCTTAAGATGAGATAGACCTACTCCAGCATTTCCAAGGCTTGTCTACTTTCCCATCTACTGCGGTGGAAGACGCCAATTCTGCTGCAGAAAACAACACCTTTACAAAACCCATACTGTGAAGAGATTTAATAAAGATTGAGAATGAGTTATGAACTTACCTCTCATTATTTATTGCCTCTATGTAGAAAATATATACAAGTTTTGCTTTCTATTTATGTGTTTTATAGACATTGGAGATTTGTCTCTCAGTGGTTGCTGTTGATAAATAGGCAGAACTAAACTTAGAAAAGTGACTAATAGATCTTCATTACAACATGGACAAATCAATGCTTCTGAATTCTTCTGCTTCTTTATTTCAACAAGTGACATGGATTATCAGATGTGAAACATTTGGCAGCAAAAAACTAGTATAAAATCTGTACTCTAATCTAATCTGCACTAACAAATGCACAAACTGTATGATGCTATATGATTAAAACTAACCCGTGTCACTTTTTAGCCAGTGGCATCACATAACCTTTAGCCCCAAAATATTCTAATAATATTCTCATAATCATTTAATGATCAGTAGAATCATGTCTATCTCACTGACACAGTACCCTCAGTAACGTTTCAGAAGACCAAGAGCAAACTTTTGTAAAATTATTCAGCGTTTTTAAAAAAAACTTTGTAAGAATCAAGGAGACTGCAAGTCACTAACTGCTGCTATTCTACTAATTACTGTTGTATAGTAAACAAAACTTACTGGTACCTATGCTGCAGAACATGATTCTCTTTCTTTGCTTCTTGGAGCATTGTGGACATATCCCAGGACCTTATCTGCAATTATCTACCTGATGTTAAAGTCCAATAATCACTTCTCGACCAAAAACTAAACAAAATTATCCAAACATCTTTATACTCCACCAAACTGAGAGCAACAAGAAAAATATACAAAAACAGTTAATAGAAAAGTGTATCAATTCAAAATACAAATTGTGGAATCAGTTGAAATGTGAAACTGGTAAAATTACTTCAGAATAAAAACTGAACAATTTATTCACTTTAATCCATTACTTTCCCATAGCTACTACTGTGTAGTAATATTCAAGCCAACATGTTTATAGACACTTTACTGAGGTGCTTATGTTAAAATATCTCATGGTGCAGTGTTCTCGGGGGACGGGGTTATTGTCAGTTCTATCTCTGTTACCTCGGTGACCAGTTCTCTAATGGCAGCCACACTGTCCAATGGGAGCTCAGTGCTATTTTCTGTCTGCGATTCGATTGGTTGCGGACTCTGAGGTTCCTGCGTCTCACTATTTTTATTATTATTGACATCTTCAGCTACTTTTTTCTGCTCTTCTGCATCTTCCTGTGTCTTTTCCTCTGGATCTTTTAGTTTGACAATCACCTCTTCTTCACCTTGTTCATCACCTGGCTCTGTATTTGAAGCTACAGCGCTCTCTGCTGTTGGTGAATGGTCATGTACCATCTTTGCTGCTTCTTTCTGGTTCTCAACTTCCCAGTTGTCCTTAATCCGTCCTGTTAAGTACACGGCTCGATCAGTTGGTTGTTGAGTCGCTCCTTCTTGTATTACACCTTCTGTAGCATCGCAAACTATAGCTTCACTCAATGTTGCAAGGCTGATTTTCATTGGGTTTTCTGTTTGAGGTGTTGGCGGTTGAGAGGGAGGTAAAGGCTCGGCGACAGGGGAATCTTCTTGTAAGTTTTCTGAAGTTGTTAAATCAGGTGTAGCTGGTGTTATGGGGAATTACTTTGGAAACATTCATCAAGAACATCTTCCAAATTTGTCAATGATTCGAGGACTTCTAGAGGATCAGAATCGGAAAGTGCATCACATGTTTCGAGTTGCTCTGAGTCCGACGACTCGTACCCAAGCAGGTCTATCACCGGTTTAACTTTTTCCTCACTGGATGCATCCACCGTTGCACTTTCATCCTTTTGGTGGGTCACCACAATGACCGGAGGAATGTTAGTTTGGGTGATACTGAAGTCAGACGTGATGTTGTTGGTTGCAACAGTTGGATTTTCTTCTAAAGTTGGAGCAGATTCATTCTCCTGAGTCGGCACAGTCAGGGGAAAATTTCGAGGCTGGAGCGCTGGGCTGCTGGGAGCAGACGGGGCAGGGGTCTGTTCCAAAAGGCTGTACTGACTGAGAGCCAAATCGGATGTGTCCAGTAACAAGGTGCTGCTTGTTTTAGAGGCTGCTTCCTGGAGAGCTGCAAAAAGGATCAGAAGTAGAAAGTCTGGTTATTAACGACAGAACACTGAAAAACTTTGGAAAGGTGCAAGGGCTTTACGCACAATAACGAAAACGCAAAAGTAGAAAAGGAGACCCGAAGATAAAGTGCATGAGTTGTTTACATTTATGATGGCTTAAGAAAATAAACTCTTGTTTCAATCTATTTTCTATTGTCAAAAGAGGTGCAAAGCGTTTAAAACTATTATATCATACCACTTTGGAAACCCCTCAGCTTTAGTTCTAACAGTGTGGTACAGTTACTAAAAGGTGGAGCTAAACACTGCAGTTTATTGATTGGATGACAGAGAACCCCAATAATATGGAGCCAAAGAAAAAGTACAAAATGATTTTATTTTTTTTTTAGCAAATAAAGCATGTCTTGTTCTAAAAATACATACTACAACAAAGCAAGTGTTTAGCAACAACTATTTCAAGTTATAGAGCTCTTGCTTCTTGAACTAAGGGCATTGCATTCTCTGTCTACATTGCATTAAACACAAGCAGAACTTCTCAGATAAAACATATATAACTTGTACAGCTGGTTGAGGAAACTATACTTAAGCAATAAAAGAGTACAGAAGTGTTTTGTATGTTCAAAACAGATATCAACAATATCACAATTCACCTTTTTTTATCTCTTTACTGAGGATGTCCCGGAGCACGTCCTCGTACACGTTTTGAACCAGAATGAAGCTGGTGAAGTCTGAGAAGATGTACTGTTCAAACTGCTGGAGCTTCTAAACAAACAGGACACAACACAGTTAAACATTAGGGTGTGCCAAGAGAGAAAGAAGCAAAAGGATTGGGTAGTTGGTTTGTTATCATCTCACAGTTTTCCAGGTGCTGTCCATCCTCTGGGTCAGTGTGGGCAGAGTGATCTGCAGAAGAGCATCCTCGTACAGTCTCTTCTGAACCAGTCTGCTGTCGTAGTCCAACTGCTGCTCAACATAACAACATAATGTTACAAACTCTCTCATCTTTAAACACACAATCTTTCAAAAGATTGTAAATTGTAAATGTTATAATAAATTGATTTTGTGTCTAAATCTTTAAAGTTACTTTATATGATTTTTAATTCCTCCTCTAGCGTCTACAATTAAAAAACATTGTTTGCAAGGTGTCTGATTTTGTATTTGGAGACATGCATATACTTTTACACTGATAAACACAGGCTATTCTGGCTAAGGTCTATTTATTGCATGCTAATTATAGCGTATTAAGAAACTAATAATGTCTGCTTAAAAAGATAAGAAGATGGGATTACTTTTGGTGTAAGACTGAACAAATAACCCTAACCTATAACCCACTTTTATGTTTTTAATGAATGAACATATACATAATGAACATATGAAGATTAATGTGTTTAATTTTGATTGGTCGGACTGTGTGGTTAAAGTACCATACATAGCCTCATAATGATTCAAATATGGAGCCTCATATGAAGGTTGTTTTGATGGTTCTAATGACATGATCCTGAGCGGGGGGGCACATTACCTTCTAGTGAGAACAAATCTTGCCAAATCAGCACAATTTGTGTCTAATATGTACAAAATAAATATTGATACATAACAGTCCTATATGAGTTTTCAGCGGTGCACTTGACTCCTTTACTAGGTGTACATCCTGAGACGTCACGGATTCGCTTTAATAATAACAGCATGTGATTTGATACAGCTTGTTAATCCCACATGTGCTTTGGAAAATCATTTGATTCATGCGACTGTACAGAGTAAAACCCGTCCAAGAATGACACCTGTAGTGTTGTGTTTACCTTCAGAACCCTCTCTTTAGCCCGGTCTGTCTTCACGTTGAACTGAGCCGGCTGCAGTCTGGCTGAGGTCCGCAGGAACAGCTCGAAGGTGTAGACAGCACTGTCCAGCAGCTGCAACACACAACGACTTTACCACATGCTGGACTCGACCTGGGAGCTTTAACTGTTTCCCTTCGGCCCTAAAGCTTTCAACGCTGAACCAAACCTCTCTCAGACGTTACCTTCTCCATGTCCAGATGTGCGCAGTGGACCAGCCGCTCACTGCTGCTCACGCCAAATCGTTCTTTTAGATTTGACAGTTGCTCTTTTAGCTTCTCCACCTGTTGGTAGCAATGTTCCAGACCAGTGCTACTCAGCGAGGAGACCTGGAACAGCAAAAATCACTCGGGGTATGTTCACACTAATTCGTTTTCAATTGTGAGCACTGTACCGTAAAAAACGAATATGAAATGCCCAGAGAAAATTGAATAACATGAAGCAAACAGTCTCTAACATCATTGGGTTTTACAGGTTTTCAAGAATATTGTTTTGCAATCGTCACATGATCAGGAAGATCTGCATTACATTCAAGACACAAAAAAATTATTTGTCCAATTTTCTGTGTGGATGTGTAAATACATATAATAGAACATATCAGTCAAAGTTATGTTAATCAATAGAGTATAATCATATCAAAATAACACTTTTTGCATTCATCTTGGAAAAACGAAGCTGGTTGGATTACTTCCTACAGATGCCTAGAGAGGACAAACTGAGCACTACTGATAATGAAGCTCACTCCTGTTATTTACAACACATTTGTGGATGAAGGTTTAAGATCTTTTTTAACCAAACCTCATTTTCTTTAATTGTTTTCAAGTGAAATCACAATCACACCTACAGTATTTCCACTGAGTTTGTTCGTAGACAACAGTATGTCCTTGCAGGGCTACCGTAGCTGTTTACATGGATTCAATTAATAGGGAGGAGCTATGACCCAAAGAAAAGCTCACAAATCACCAAATTTCCATAACACCAGACAAATCATTATCAATTATTTTAGCTCTGCAGTATTCTGGAATTCATCTTGCAGCCCTGAGTTAGTCAAACCAAATGAAAGTTTCTCCCACCTTCTTCGTCACCTCGCCACCTCCATTTTTCACGGCCAAAGCTGCATCAATGTGCGATTGCAGAGTGTGTCTCATCTCCTGAAATGCCGAGCCAATGTTTTCTGTCAAAGCTTCCAGGATTGAGGACATGTACGGAGATATGGACTCACTGCACACTTTCTCTGCTTCCTCACTCACACAACCTGAAAACAGAAATATATGAAATGTCAATATATGAAAATCAGTAAATAAACATACTTTGTAACTATCTGGAGACATAGTGTAGTGAGTCATCAGTGGTTGTCCTGTACCTTGGATTTTGTTGAGCAGGAAGCTTTGTGAGGATGCGATTTGGTCCAGGTTGGCTCTGATCAGGCCCTGATTGGCTGAAGCTGTCCCGCGGCACTCCTCCTTCAGTGTATCCAGACCTGCCTTTAGCTGCTCCAACACCAGGTTATAGGCCGCACTCACTGTCTGTTCATACACAAGACAAACACAGCAGCCTGTCATCAAAACTACACATATGCACCCAAAAAACTGAAAAAAATCAATGTAGTACAAAAAAAACAAAACAGCAGATTGTGATTGTATTAATGTGTGTGTTTACTTTGGTGTCAGTTCAAGTTTATCACTCCAGACAACCATTCACACTAACATATAATCAGTATGGATGCATGACCTGTTCTAACCACTACCATACACCTACATGATAGAAACGGAATTAAAAGTTACACATGGATCAAGTACGTGTAGAAAAAGCAAGTGAAGTTTGCACCTACGCTATTTTATTTAAGTTAAAGAGAGTAAGTCTTTATAGGACTCCAAGCTAGTGGGTGTGTCTTATTAAAAAGACTCACCAACCTCAGCACAATAAAGGCAAACATAAAAAAATAAAAGCATCTCTCTTTTAATTTTAATTTAATTTGTGAATATCTTGGTATGGACTTCAGTTCATCACATCAGCATATGGCGCACAAATGCTAAGAGAGACAACGGATAGGGCCCCAGTCCCTAATTATCCCCCCTCCCGGAGAAGGAGGTTGATTTTTTTTGAATAGTTTCTTCTCCCAAATTTATTTGGATTCCCAACCTTTTTTTTTTTTTTTTGAACGGGTTTTTTTCGGCTTGGTTCGGTTTTTTTTTGCTCCCATCCATTTTTTGTTTGTTTTAAAATTTTTTTTTTTTTTTTGGTTTTTTTTTTTTTTTTTTTTTTTTTTTTTTGTTTTTTTTAGGGGGTCGGGGGGTTTGGACGGGTTTTTCCCCCTTTTTTGGGTTTTTTGGGGTTTTTCAGGGGGTTTTTTTGGGGGGGGGGGGGTTTTTTTTTTCCAAACCCCCCCCCCCCCCCCCCCCCTTTTTTTTTTCCCCTCCTTTTAAAATTAAGGGCCCAAAAAAACGGGGGGGGGGGGGGGGGGGCCGGGGGGGGGAGCTATGGCCTTATTTTTTGCCCTATTTTATTAGTCCTCAAATCATATGTATAGTATGTCAGTTTGCTGCTTTAGCAATGCACAGTAAGGAGAAAATGAATATAAGAATGAATAAAATGACTGGGTGTACTCCTGTTTATTCTGAGTGACTTATCTCCACATAAATAGGAAACAAGGCCCACATCTATGTTAAAATTTTTGAAAGTACTTTTGAGTGGTACTTTTACCAATAGCTCATGTTATAAGTGTTATCATTGTCACTTACAGCTAACCACACTCGAATCCTATCCATCTTCTTGCCCTTCACTTTGGTCTGTATCTGACTCTGTAACCACGGCAACACCTCCTCCATCAGCTGAGCTGCCAAGACCTGCAAAAACACACCAAAGGTCAACAAACAGAAAAAAAGAGCGAGACTACGCAGTAGCAATATAAGCTTACTTGTTCTTCAGAGCCCAGCAGCATTTCCCAGGATTCATAGCGGCCTTTGTCTCGTTGGTAAAGTCGAAGAGCGTGAACGAAGGCCTGGTTTTCGTATGATGCATCGGTCCATGGATCTGAGAGAGATGGGACAGTCAGTTACTATTATTGCAACAGAATTTTATATGTGCTATTGTCCCTGCAAGGCCAGCATTTATGATTAAAGAAGGAGAAAATTCAGATTGTGAAAATGCAATCTGAACTTTCAACACTAGATGTCGCCAAAAATGACTCCACCTTTAATATCTTTCAGCATTATTGCTAACTGGATAAGAATACAAATAAATGCTGTATGCTAACATTATTGAACTTTTTTTAGACTACTACTTTAACCTAGCTACACAGACAATGCTTTCCAACCTCCAGGTTTAGCATCAGTTGATCACTTTTTAAGCATTTGAAATATTTTAATTATTTTTTTTTTAAATTTTGGTCATTTACGTCATTGTTTTGTGTCATGTTGAAGATTCTACCATAGTGTCATTCTTTTTTACTATAATTTTCTTGCTGCTGACCTTTTTTCATTAAATACTCATGAACCACCACGAAGGTTTTTACTAGTTTTTCCACCAATAGAAAACTTTTGGCGACCCTAATGAAATCTTTGCACAATTAATCTAGAATACATTTTTGGTCAATAATAAGGGTTTATATTGCATTTAGATGTACTGTTCCGCTTGACTCATTCTTGCATTGTCTTTAAACTATTTGAGAAACAGAAAGTGTCACTAGGAATGACAACATTTCCCTTCATGACTCACACAGAAAGCACAAAGCTGATTGTTTCCGGCTAAAAAACATTACTGAATGTTTTTCTGTTCTTACTTGAATCTAACCTTATGCAAGATGTGTGTTTTTAGCACGAAATTGCAAGAAACAAGTTAGAATATTGCTGTAATGTTGTCATTTTACTTGTTATTTATGCATGAATGAGTGGTTAACACATTATGTAGCTTACATCATTCGGATGGTGTTGGTGACGTTACTTCCTTTCCAAGTTGCAAGCATCTTTCACCCATAAATATTCTTAAAAGTAAATGTGGGATGGAAAAGCGTAAAAAGCTACATAAACCTCTTCAGAAAACATGTTTTGCTGAGGTTTTTAAGTTTGGCCAATGCAAGGCAATGAGTTTGTATTAACATAATTAAAAAAGGCCATTTAATGTGTGAATTTATCTAAATTTCTTATTTGGAATGTGTGTATTTTTTGGCCAATATTGGTGATATTTGTTAGCGAATGTGCAGATTACAATTACTGTAACTCCTAGAGCATGAAAGCACCCGAGCATGTTAACAGCTGTAGCCCTGGAGGGACATGCTGTTGTCTATTAATAAACCCAGTGGAAATAGGTCTGATAGAGCTCCCTTTTAAAAACAACATCCTAAACCTTCATGCAAGAATGTGCGCACAAATAAAAACATGTGCTTCTCCATTGGCAGTGTTCAGTTTGTCCTCTCTGGGAATTGTAGAAACAAATAAAGTAACTAAAATGGCTCCTTTCACTGGGTTTTATGCAGCTTTTTCAATTTTTACATGATATACAAATATGAAAAGTGTCATTTTGATGAGATTACATACAGTTTTGAATGAAGTTGATCATTTTCATCAAATATAAACTATGACATTTAACACAATGCACCTTTAACATATAATAAAACAAAAAGAATTTTAGTATCATTGTGGTTCTGTGCTTCCTGTAGGATACTGGTGGCTTTACAGATATGACAGGAGTAATTAGAGAAACAGTTACTTCAACTAGAAGGTACAAGTTTGTTTATGAACACAGCCAGCCACACAGGAAGTTCATATTTTATCTGTCCCCATGACAACTATTACAACAAGGAAACTGAAAATATGACAAGCTACAAACTGCTCAGTGGCACGCTGCAATGGTTTTCACTCCACAGCATAAAGGTTGCATTTTGTTCCCTCTGTGCATGAGTGGTTGATCTCAGTCCACAGACATGCAACACGTTTCCATTAGGAGACCTATGTGCATTGTCTGTCTCTATGTTATAGCCATGCTTTGGTTTTCTTGGGCGTCATTAAGCATTTTTGCAGCATGAGATTATATTGACGATAGTTGTGGAAAGTTTGACCCCATTAATTGAACGTTAGTACTCATGTGTTTTCGTTTGTTTGCGTGTTGTTACCAAGGTTGTGGTGTCGGATGCAGGACTTGAGGGCAGACAGGAAGTGATGCTGTTCGTCCTGGTGTTGAAACAGGAAGCAGTTGTGGCCAATGTGAGGCAGATGTAAGTACGCCGCAAACCCCTCTGAAGGCACCACCCGCGTAGAAGAGTCCTCCTTCACTCCTAAACATACAAAATGGACCATGAAGTTTATATTAAAACATACTCGTAATCAATACAAAACGAAGGCAGCATTTCTAAAAGGTTTAATATAGAACAGGTGAATGGTGGATGTGCTTTAACTTCATTCATTAAAGTGCACTTCTTCAATAATGCTTTAAGGTCATTGCATTGTTTTATTAAGATTTGAATATGATATGTATGGATGTTTGTCAAGAAATCTGGTCCCATGCTTCATTCTTTTTTTCTTTCTTTTTTTTTTTTTTCAAGTCAAATCCAGGTTTACTCTGACTTTTTAAAAAGCTAACTGTCATATAATTTTGATGAATAATTTTGACTGAGAGCTACTGAACATAGACATGTTCATCAGTAGTTGTAGCTACTACATGGAAAATTTAAAAAAAAAAGAATTACATGATATCTAATAAGTAATTTAGATGTCAGTACTGGGTCAGCTGCTGAGAAACTGCATTATGTAAGTAAAAGAGACACAAAGTCTTACTATGCAAAATTATTTAGCCATCTTCTTGTCATATAAGCATTTGATAAGATTACACCATACAAACGCTCAGCTAATCTTGTATCTTGCATGTAATAAATGCTCTCCATTGCAGTAGGCTACTGTTTTACTGTCTACATTCTTTGTATTGTGCCAGTCCACAGATGGTGCATAAAAAGCAACATTAAAGTAGTTTAAATCAGATGTTTTGTTATATCATGTTAATACATGTATTCATTAAACTATTTTAATAAATGTGGTTAACACAGAAAAGTGTGTGAAAAATTATTTTCTTATGTGCAATTATTTTTATGATTAAAAAAAGTAATTAGATGGTAGTCTAAAAAATTAAGGAATATGAGATGCCTTAAACAGGTGACAAAAAGCTTGACGAAAGGAAAAGCGCCGGAGAATGTGTGTGATGTTATGTGAGTACATATATATATGGACCATGAAAGGAAACGAGCAGTGGACATCTGAGATCCATATGCTTTGTATAGATTCTTCCATCTACCACTGGTCTGTGAATTCATTGTAAAAGCTGGTGGGGTTTTTTTTGTGTGTGTGTGTGTTCTTCCTGTCACTGAAACAGTTAGCGTCTTTAAACCAACCATTGAGTATCCCAGCACAGGTTTGCTCCAGCAGAGTTAGGGCATCAACCTCAGAGTTCAGCAAAGTGCCCCCTGCTAGCTGCAGGACCAGTTTGGCAGCAGAACCACGACTAAAGGTCTGCAAAAACAAAACAAGAGGACACTTTTCAACCTGGATATTCATTAAAATGTTCTTATTTCCACTTTTAACTTGTGCCTGTGAATATCACGATTACAGACATGACTGGAGAATGGTTGTGTGTTACCTCCTGACTTTCGTGTATCTCCAGTTTATAGTTTCTCTTCAGGACAACATATTTCTCTTTGCCCTTTTTGCTCTGTTCGTCCCACGTGGAAAACCTGGCACTGCCTTGATACAGGACATCATCAGGATCAAACCGAGGCTATGCATAAAGCAGAGAAGAAATAGTTTGTGCCCGTTTCATTACACAAATACTTAAATGTACATGTAAGTTAATGCGCTTTGTGGGGAGTCATTTGGAAGGGACTTTTGAACTGATAGATAAATTGCTTACCCTTTGAGTGAGTAGCAGGCCCTTTTCCTGTTTCTTAGGCTCCACCTCTTGCTGTAAATGCCCGAAGTACGCTACTAGATACTGCTGTCGGTAAAATGCACTGAAACTCTCAAAGGAACTGTCAATGAGTCCTGCAAAACACATGGCACATTTTATTCACCTCTGGTTATTCATTTAGACCAAGTGTATACACATACACGAAATACTGGGGGAGACATGACAAATGACAACATTAAAGAGGCCGGGCAAATGTCATTATCGGTTGTTTACAGCAATCTGCTAGATCACATACCACTGTGGGTCAGTGCTTAAACACACACAGATCCGATCATATAATAGTTGGAAATGGCAGTAATTACATTCCTACAGATTAAGGACAGGAAGTGGTTCCGCTGATAACGTATAGGAACGCTCATATTCACATTCTACAGCGAAGTTCAGAGTGAATTCGCAGCTTAATTATTGAATTTAACCATTGGCTGTATATAAAAATGGACATATTATAGGAACTTCACTCTATGGCGCCCCCTTGTGAGTGGCTGCAGTAGGCTACATGTCATATTGTCCTTCAAAGGCAAAGTACAGTGTCTGTGTTAACAATGAAAGTGAAAAATTGGCTCATGTTCTCCCACCAAATATGTTACAAGTACACAGTTTTAGTGGATTAATGTATTTTCATGACTTTTGACCTCTGACCCCTGAAAACTGTAGATATGAAACTTGTGTTCTGGGTGATTTTTACAGACGCATGATAACGTACGAGTATAAAATCTGTTTTCATTCAAACTCAGTGGAACTTTCTGATAAGCAGCACAGCAATTTTGTATTTACTCTTGAGGCTTCTCTTAAGCATGACACAACTGAGACATGAAAGTTTTGATGCATATAAAACAGGTAACAAGAACCCTATAAATGATTTTTATGATTTTCTTTTTTGGTAAAAACATTACGGATTTTTTGAGCAGAAATAGTGTAATAAACATTATACATTTTTTTAAACTAAGAAAAAAATTCAAGGTTTGAGTGTGATGGATGCTATATAAAACAACATGGGCCATCCTGTAATAGAGCAACAAAGACCAGTGGAAGTCTGAGCTCCATACATTGCAGGGCTGAGCTGCGCAGAAGCTCAGTTACTATTTACTAGACCTTTATCTATGGCAATGAAGAAGGGAAAATTTTAACAGCATCAGGAATTGGTTAAATTTAAGAGAAGTTTGAATTTTTTGTATTAAACATTGATCAGTTTATGCTATTTTGCCATACTTTTATTTGTAAAATTAAGTACTTTTCCGTAATCTTGACCTATTTGATATTGTTAAAATGGCAATTCTTACAGTCTGTTTTAAAAAACACCGGAAACCTATACAAAATCTCAAAGTTACATTGAATTTGGGAGAGATCATTTGATAACTTTGAACACAAATGCCTCATCTGCTGCCACAAGCTCACCGGTTTGAATGAACCTTCTAAACTTTTTGCTTTAAAAAAAAAAAGAAATCTGTCACTATTACAACAATTTTGATTTTAAATGTTGCTTACGCTAACAATGCCTTCGGTATTTGTACTTAAAATTTGACAAATGTAAAAATTCTGTGTAAAATTGTGTTGAAAAGTGTATTTTTACCTTTGATGTGGCTGATTTTGGCCTCATCCAACAATCCAGATGAAGATGCTCCCATAATGTTCTCCTCAAACTTCTCCGGTAAAGTGTAATACAGCGGTTTGAAAGTGTTTATAAAAATGTGTGCACAGGAAGCTTCAGTAAAACATGACAGCTAAATGAGTGGGTCACATGTGTCAAGAGGTCTGTGCTCAACCCATTTCCTGTGGTTTCTCTGACTCCATGTGTGGTGGGGAGTGAGGCTTTTTTCTTTTTTTCTTTTTTTCTGAGTAAACATCTTTGTAACATCACTCAAGTGTCACAGTCATAGCTATAGAGCCCTCTGCTGGTTAAGAATTGTAAATTCAGTTCTTTTAAGTTGTTTAAACTTGATAAAACTTCTTTTATTTTTTTGGGCGCACACATATATCATGAGTGTAGAAATTTTATTACACATATATTATAACTTGGAGACACCGTAAGAGTGCCTCCTACTGTTCTGTGAAAATAAGGCACTTTTCCCACAGACATTTTCCGGATGCAATATTACTAAAAGCAAGAAACAAGAAGTGTAAAATCACAAAAATGTCACATGACTGCCACCAGCTCTTTTATTGGTTCCCCTTCCCACATTTGATCCTCTTATAGGATTAAATATAAAAATAATAAAAAATAAATGAGGGGTCAAATTCATATTTAAACATATACCAGATATGATATGGTGTCTAAAATGCAATTTATGAATCACATTCACAAGATATAGCACACAGTTTTCAAATCTAGTAGTCTTCTAAATAACTTAAAAAAGAGAGAAAATGTATAAACTATTATGGAATTTTAGGCTCCTGAAAATAGGGAATAATGAAAAGTTTGTTGCAAAATCCAAAATTGTTTGAATACTTACACCTAAACAACTGACAGAAAGATAAAAAAGTAGAAACAATTTGGATAATCTGAGTGAGGTAATGTGATCCTTGTACAGTACAATTAATGGATGCTATATTTAACAATGGACCATCCACTACATTCTGTGAAAGCAGAGGTGTTTCTAGAAAGCAGGAGGTGCACTGGGACCCTCAATAGACATTGAACTTGACACACAGTATGTTAATCATGAATTCATAAACTGATAATTGTTTCATCATTGATGGTAAATTATTTTTAAATACCCTTGGCTATATAAACATTCAATTTGTATTTTTACAATTATCATGCATGTTATCATGGCAAAACATAATTGCTAACATATAATTAAAGATTTTTTAAAAGTTCAGTTTTTTATGTTTTTAATCTGTTCATTTTAGGAATAATCAGGAAAAAAGTTAAAAAAATCTAATTTTGCAAAGAAAACAATAATCAGCCACCATTTGAAGCCCCATTCTTATTAGGGCCCTGAGAAATTGCCCTGTTTGCCCACCCCATAGAAACACCTCTGTGTTATTAAGCAACAAAGAGCAGTTGACCTCTCAGATACAAATATGTCTGCAGGCTGTACGGAGCAACACAGAAGCTCATTTATTAGCATCTGCCACTTTTATTGCTTTGAGAATTTCCCTCATGGGTTAGCTTAATACAGGTTTAATAGAGATTGACATTATGCAGAAGTTCAGGAAATGACTGATTTTCACATTTTATTCTTAAACTGTAACGGTGTTTTTGACCAATCAGAGCTTCCATACCTCACCACGGCCCAGCAGTGATTGAGGGTTCACTGCGGGACTGGGACCTGCCTCAGAGCGCGTTTGGACCGGGGCCACAGCAGAGGTCTGTCTCCTCTCACCGTAGAATCGTCACAGAGAGCGCACTTTCAGCTTTTTCTTAGTTATTACACATCTATTTAAAAAAGCTTAGACGTGTTTTTGAAAACTGGACTTTCTTTATCTTTATCTGTTTTACAAAGAGGAGGCATTGATTAACGGACTAGTTTTTTTGGAGCTCTTTCATAATGAAGCGCGGATCGTTACTGCTTATTTTAGTGTGTGTTTTAAATGGAGTTAACGGACTGGAGTCGAACAAAAGTGTAGAAACTTCACACGAAGACATACAACAGAGCCAAGGAGCACAAACGACAATGGAAAAGCAGCCTGGAAAGGAGCATGCTTTCCCGGTTATCAGCGGGACGGTGGCCGGGGCGAGAGGGCAGACACCTACCGCGGAGCAGCTGGAGGACGAGCTGGACAATCAGGAGAATATCATCAGCCAGGTCTGTCCTATGTGAGCCGCACAACTTTAATAAAAGCACAACTACACTCAAATGCTACATCTGAATTGCATTAATTATCCTTTTAGCCACAATTTAACTAATAAACAGGTAAAATCATTTCTAGTTTTGTGCTTGTTTAGTGCTAACTGAATTTTAATTATGCGTCTACTTCCTCGCCAATTAGCTAGCTAATTTGAAAGGAGCGGGCCTAGCTAAATGCATAATTTAGCTAATTAAACAGTTCTGTTATTACAGTTAAGTGAAAAAATCAAACTCAGGTACACTCAATAAACTCAACTAATGGTTTTAAATATATATTTTTAGGTTGTTACATCAATTTGCAAGTGATAACGCTGGCTATTTTTGTATGCATGCTTCAATTAGCTGTTAGCTAACCTAGCTAATCAGGTAGCAAGAGTAGAACTATATGCACACTTTTTCCCATAACTTTATCAAAAAACATTTACAACAAGCAAACATTAACAAATATACATAATTAACCCATAAATTGCTACAACAGTTGGTAGCTTTGTGGTTATTAACCCTTTAAAGCTAACCAGCGTTAAATTATGATTATTTCCCGCTAATTAACACTAATTGCAAAAGTTTATTTCTGAATGCTTTATTCAGCTTACATATTATAATACTATCAGTTGCCTTTAATGACTTTTCAGTGTTAATGATCTAATTACGCCTTAGGATGAGAAGAGTTCAATCAGGAAAAAAAATACAAGAATGTCTAGTGACTAATAACAGACTATGGTAGAAATATAAAAAATGGTCTTAAAAATTACTCTTGAAAAGGTGTTGAGGTTAATGCACATTTTTGTTGCATTAAACAGAGTCTACACTAGTGTCATTAATGTAACTCAAAGGTTTTCTCTTTTTTGAAGTCCAGTATCTGATGTGGAAGGCCAGCTGATTTATGTGTTAGGTTCACCTCTCAGCTGTTTCAGCTTAACAACTTTCCATGTGCTCAGTGGAACAATCCCCATGAGAATTCAACGAGCCTTTGGACACATCTTTCTTCTTCTATAAACCTCATTTTCCCATCTGGAAATTGAAAATCAGATTCTGTGATTGCCTTAGACTCAGCACTTTCCTCCAAATCGCTGTACTAAAAATACTTTACCGTTTCTTTGAACTGTCTCCAAACCTCTGTGAGTCAGCTGGACAGTGTTGTACTTCAGCCCCAGAGTTAAGTGTTTTATGGTGAGGGCTTGCATCTTTCTGGTGGTTAGTTATGTAATATCCAAACTGTAGGTGCTCCAAACCCAAATGACTGTTGGTAAACGGCTGTAGCTCTCTGCATGTCATCACATTTCATGCAGCTTATGTTTAAATTCAAATTTATTTCATTTAATTTAACCTTTGCCCTGTTGTTTCAGTTGCTGGGAGATTATGACAAAGTGAAGACCATATCGTCAGGCTCGGACTGTGTTTGCCGCTGCGTTGTTCGTCCAATCCGACGCTCAGACTGCAGCCGGATGCTGGACAGTAACTCTGCTGAGTCGCCCCGGGATGCTTACACTGTGGAGACCGTGACTTCAGGCACAGACTGCAAGAGGTGTGAGTGCATGGCTCCACCTTCTGCAGTGAACCCCTGTGAAGGAGAGTACCGCTTTAAGAAACTCCAGGAGGCTGGCAAAGATGACATAAAGGTGAGCAGACCAGGGTTCGAGACTGACGCCATCCCTTTGTCCCTGGACCAGTCAAAGTTGTGTTAGAGACAGTCACAACCAGTGACTCATTTTAGAAGCGAAATGTGAACACTATCACCTCAAAAGAAAAGCTGTTTTCAATAAAAGTCATAAAACCACATATTTTTTTGAGGCTAAGCCGCATCCGCTCAAAAAATAACCTTTAATTGACAGAGAACAGAGAGAATTTGAGCAGTAAAGTGGCTAAACTTCAAACAGAACAATGCTATAATTTGATGTTCATACCATTGTTGTCTGAGCGATGTCTTATTATTTCTGACTAAAAGGACTCCTACTCAATTTGCTGTCCTGGTCTCAACAGCAGCCTATGGAGCTCTGCTTTTCTTTTATTAAAGGGTAAAACTGGACTACATTAGTAATACATCTGATTCCAGTATTGGACAGATGTGATTATCTCCGGCTCCTTAAACATTGTGTAAATTCACAAAATTTTTTGTGCAGTTTTGCCATGTAAATACATATCCAGCTCTAAAAATACACTTTCTCTTTTTTATCGATGGGCAGCAGGCACCTTTACCTATACGTCCTGGTTAGATGTACTGTAACTTATTTTTGACGCTCTCGATGTCATCACTCTACCTCAATATATAACATGAAGCAAAGTTAAACTGGCGCTGTCCTGTATTATAAACTGAGAGAAATACAATCTGGAGGTAAAAATGGCTCCTACTCTCTATGTAACAATACTTAGTTTTGTCATTGACCCATTGTTTTTATCCTTTTAGCTTGCAACCATTATTGATTTGCTGGAGGGCTCTCTGTACGGGATGGACTTGTTAAAGCTGCACTCTGTCACCACCAAACTGCTGACCAGGGTCGACAACATAGAAAAGGTGAACTTATTTCAGATTAGACTAATAAACTGTCAATAGAAGCGTCATTTCCACTGGAGTTGTGCGACAAAGGTCAGCTCAGTACGGCACCCTTTCAAAAGTGTTTCCATTGTCAAACGAGGTACAAAACATCACAAATATTTGTTTTATCAAATGAACACTTATATACCAATATAAAGGAATCGTAAATGTCAAGTAGCTTTCTGCATTTTATTAAAAACAGGAAGATGTTTTGACCGTAAAGAGTGTGCCCCTAAAATGTGCTACTCTTTGAATTTCAAGTTCAGAAAGCATGTACTGACCGGATCCTTTAATACAGCTGAAGCCTGGCTTTACATGTAAAGCAGAAGGTTGTGGTGCCATTATCAGATTGTGTCTGTTTTGCAGGTTTTTGCCCGTAATTTCACAGAAAAATTAAAAGAGAAAGAACGAATAAAGGAAAAGGCCAAAGAAAAGAAAACCCAACAGAAAAAGAAGAAGGTGAATGATTTGGAGCGAACTGGACAGAAAAGTGGGGCTGCTGGTGCTAACAAACAGGTAACAACTGACCCTTTTAACTCAGAGAAAGAAGAGTATGGAGAGGTTAAAACCAAATGTTGAATTGAGGTGACCGTTTGATATCTAATTGATAACGTCTCACTTTTCTGCTGCAGAAAAACTTGGATGAGCAAAATAAAAAGAGCCTAATGCAGGATGCTGTGGAGCCTCAGCAGCCAGACAGAAATAAGACAGAAGCTCAAAACCCTGACAAAACAGAGGCAAAGCAAACAATCAGCAAGGTTGTGAGGGGTGTGACATTTTATAAAGCAGAGGAAGAGAGCTACAGGGAGAAAGACGAGGACGAGAATGCAAAAGATGAAAATAGTAAGTTCTAAGTTGTGGTTTCATGGATTATTTTCATACAGACATGCAACAAACCATATTATTTTCATGTTTTACAGCTGACTTGTTGATCTCAGATGAGCTTCCTCCAACTCCTCTCAGCAAAAGTCCAACACAAGTTCCTCCAGTGAACACAAAACCCCTCTTCAAAGAACTAACACCCACTCCAACACTTCAAACCACAACTACAGCCAAACCAACTCCCACCACTAAAGTTCAGTCCATATTAATTTCCCAAAAACCTACTTTAACTCCTACCAAAGCTCCCCTCCAGAGGACAACGCTACCTTCTCCCACCAGTGCTGGACGGCCCATTGATGCGTCTCCTACACAGGCACAAGAAGTCGCCAAGAGTCGCCTAAGTTGGACGGAGAGCCCTAAGGATCAACCAAAGACCACAAAAAAGCCGGGTATACATGACATCACTTATCAAATGAAACTGAACTATTGTAGTGTTCCTCTTTAATTACTTTCAAGTTCAAGTAGAGTAACCTCCTAACTTAACTTGTAATTGAACAGCACAATTGATTGCAATGGGAGTTTGAAAGGTGTTGCAAATGTTTAAAAAAGAGTAAAAACAAAGATGGAAAGGAGATGCAGTTTTAATTTTGAAAGATGTTCAAAATATCACAATATCAAATTTAACAGAAAGAAAAATGTTTCTTCTAACCCCACACTGTCCACTGTGTTGTCTCTAAAGCTGTGTTGGCCCCAGAGCAGCTCATATAATCTGTGTCAGGAAGTAAAGACACTAATAATTATCAGAGAAAGGAGTCTTATTTCCTCTTTAAAGACTTGGTTTAGCGAAGTGAAACAGGCACAATAGCATCTGTGCAGTGTGCAACATATTTTGTTAATTTATGCAAGTTAGCCAAACAAGCAAACACTCACCTTTTTAAGTCAGTAGTAAAACAAAAAAAAATAATAAAGACAATTCATTGTCTGAAAAATAGGAAAAAAATGGCCAAGGTCTGCAGCAAGAACTTTGGAAACATTTGTTTTTTGTGCATAGCAGTCCATAGCATGGCTGTGAAAAGTGTGTTGTTATTTGTCACTAGAGTAGAGCAACTATTATTAACATAAATTGTCAGCAACAATGTCATTATGTGAATGCTATTTTTAAATCACATCACACAAAAACATTATATAGCTGAGACGTTTTTACATGTATGTATAATGTACCTTTTACATTGATATATTTTTTCACACCTCTTTTCTGTAGGTTTTATCTTAGTTGCCAAATTAATTTAACATTGGAAAAAAAGTAGACCTTGGTCCGGATGGACATTACTAATTTTTCACTGGAGCCACAAGTTTGAGTTGTACCAAACAACATAATCTTATATTACTTACTCGCTTCTCAAACATGACAATCTTATGAATTATTGTTTTTCATGAACAACATAACAGACAATATTAACAAACTGCAATTGAATTATATCCCCAAAAATGCTTTAAAACTGAAATGAGCCATTGTATATCTTTGTTGTTTCCTTTTCTGGTGTTGACATACATTTCTCTGTGTGGTCCATCAGGTTTGTGTAAAGACACCATGGCCAGCATTTCTGAACCCGTCCAACACAACACGTACGGTTCTACAGATGGAGCCTGGATGAGAGACGCTCGAGGCCATGGCAGTGTTATTTACCTGACCGATGGTCACTATGGCAACATACTCCTAGAGTTCAGAGACATGGACGCCTTCAAATCAGGTATTTGATTGGTCCTGAAGGTATCAAAACCCTTTTAACTCCCCATTGGTTTAGTTCCTGAACACATATCTAAAATGGGCCACCTATAAATAGAACATGAAAAGGGTAATGTTTGAAAACTGTCATACCACCAATGTCCACTAGGGGAGGTGTCATTTGATCTGCCTCCCATTGACTTCTCTTCAAAAACATCACAAAACACTAAATATTTAAAACTGTGTCCTGGTGCCTTCTTCCAAACTACTGTAGTTTTTATTTTAGTCAAAATCCAAGCCTCCTGCCACTGCTCTGCTGTCATGTAAATGGAATGTAACACAGGTCAGCAAGGAGGAAGAGCTAACACAGGATACACTTCCTAAAAACATGTCCTCATCAGTCACATCAAGCTCTGTGATTGTATAAAACAACTAGTCAAGCAACTATTTACACTGTTTGACTGTTATAAAAGAAGGATCTTCGGTCAGTGAGACAAAACAGCAGTTAAAACCTGCACACAGTCAGTGAGCTTTCACAGCTGTCCTCGTTAGTATAGTGGTGAGTATCCCCGCCTGTCACGCGGGAGACCGGGGTTCGATTCCCCGACGGGGAGGCAATTCTTTATGCCACACGGAATTTGACACACTATTTTGCTCAATCTGTGACACATTGAGGTCAAAGGTTTGACGTGGGGCAGTAATCTGTTTAGATCCTTGAAAACCACTTAGTAAAAGATTAACAGCTCCTTTTGTTTCTGCCTGTCTCTCCCTGACAGCAGCCATGTGTCCTCTGCTTTTAAACAAACCAAGCAGAAACCTCCAGACTGCTGTATGATATGGTGAAGTAATGTGGCTCCACTGCAGCTATCTAAAGAAAATGCATTCTTTTCCCAGAACACAGATGTTTTAAAGAGTTGGGAAATGAGTAGAGTTGCGCCTGGTCTTCAAACAATAGGAGCTGAGTCATGAATAGGTCCTTTGTTGTGGTTAATGTGGTTTGAAGATAGCCCTTAGGGTGAGTGCCAGTGGTTGTGGCTCTTTTGTGAGTTCTTTTTTAGACTCAAAATGTGGTTCAAGTCTGTCTTTTTGAACAACACCTTGGCAAAGGTCATAAAAAAGTGCTCAATCTTATTGCATCAGCTGCTCCTGTTCTCTCTCACTCTTTTGCTGAAACTTTTGAATACAGTAGTTTTAACATGTATGATCTCTTGTGTTCCTTGTATGCCAGCACAGCCTGTGCAAACTGTGTTCTCCTAAATATTCAGTGACGTTCTGGGGCAGAACAGGCCACATGGCTGCATTTGCTGTTTGAATGCCCTACCCCCACTGAGTCACTCAAGCTTTTTTCACAGCCCCTTTCACACATGCACCATCATCCAGACTTTATTCTGACTTTATCTGGACCTGCATGTACTATCTACTCAAATTTGTCACCCTCAGATTATCAGTCAGAGGAGTGCACTCTCCACAGCTTGTTTGAGCCTTACTGTCTGGTGTGGCATGTTGTGCACTTATTACAAAAACATACACATTGAAAAGCTAGTCCCTTTATGCTCCTTTTATGAATATTGGGGAAATTTTCCTTCCACTAATATCCCATGTCAGTCAGCATTGTGTCCCATTGATGTTAAGTGAGCAAGACAGCAAGCCACTTCCTTTTATAGCCCATCCTGGCAAAAATGTAGACCTGCTTCTAGTGTAATCTACAATGTACTCCACACAATCTTACACAACCAGACAAAAGTAAACAAAGAAAAACAGTGAAATTTGCTAAATAACAATATTTAAATGATTAAAAAATACATAAATACATTCTTTTTTGTCATAAAGCTCAAATGTCCCATCATACTGGAGCTGTCTTGATCCATACTTTATATACAGTCCTCATGAAGCTTCTGCCACTTGAGACAAAATAAAATTGGCAAATATCCACTAGTTTGTTTCCAGTGGAAGATTTTTTGTCTGCGCACATGAATAAACTTTATATAACAGTGTGTCAAATCGCTCCAACCTGGCGTCAGGGACAAGGACTGTGAACTGCTGATGTGATATTTCCTCTGCTGCATATTTTAGCTGATGTTGCTGCAGTTGTTACATAACAGAGTCATAAACACCATGTAATAACCTCACCAGGTGCTTGTGTTTTTTTTTTACAGGACAGACCAGTAACTCATACAAGCTGCCGTACAGTTTCACCGGGACGGGCCACGTCGTGTTCAACGGCGCTTTCTACTACAACCGAGCCTTCAGCAGGGACATCATCCGGTTTGACTTGAGGCTGAGATTTGTAGCCGCTTGGACCACGCTGCACGACGCTCTGCTGGAGGAACAGGCTCACAGGACTCAATCTGAAGTAAGACTCATGGGTTCTCAAAACATGGGGGACTGATTTATGAGAAATGCACATGTGGATAACTTTAAAAGGTCAAGAAACAGGAACAATAACATGAAAGATGAAAGGGAAAGACTGCACAACAGTGGAGAACGTCTTCCCTGTTGAGTGAATTCCATACCGCTTTTCAGAGGGTGGTTGTTGAAATAATCAGGAACTATATTTCTTTTCCACAGTACAACAATGTAAGTTACACCATTAATTCCTCACTCACAATTTACACTTTAGTAACTGTAGATAATAATAAAACAATATAAACTCTTTTTATTTATCTCAATGTTTGAGCCAGGCCATAATATACTTTGCATTTCAGTGGAGGAAAGGGCATTACCCGCCAAAATGATTACAAACTTTGCATAAAAAAAGGATTTTGTGGCTGAGTACATGTATGTGCTGTTAGTGAGTGAAAAGAGAACATTAGTGTGTGTCTTTATATTAAAGCTCCAGTACGTGATTTTGTATTTGCCGTCCTGGTCTCAGCTCCACAATCCATCCTCTTATTTTTTCCACAGATGATTCCTAAAACAATAAGCTGTTAGTGATTAAACTGTCAAACTAAATACAACAGTAAAAAAATATTAGGTAATCGCCTTTTAAGCTGTGCTATATACACAAGCATTTAGGCTTCACAAGGGGAGGCTACATGCTTGAAGTCACTGGATGGTTAAGACTCCAAATAAGCTGTTTGGTTTAGCACCATTGCTTCCTCATCAAAGACTGTTAAACTGTGATCTGTCTGACAAGGTTAGCATATATTAGCATCCCTAAAGATCCAAAACTGACACTATGGTAAAAAGCTCATTAGCTTTATAGGAATAATACAAATACATCAATAAATTTCCATAATGCTTAGCTTTCCTATTTATACTTGAGCCTTTTGACCCGTTGCTCCTCAGCAACAGCTCTGTATCTTCCGTTGCATGCCACACCTTTTTTGATGATGCAAGAAAGGTCAAAATATGAACATATAAGGGGCTTGTTTGGGGGAATATATCATGCCATATACAGTTCTATAAAGTTCTATCTATGGATTTGCCAAAAATCTGTTGTGGAAGTGACATTATTCCTAAACAACCAGCCACACCAGTTTTGAATGTTATAAATGGACTTTGGGTCTCGTTTCAGGTGGAGTTTGCTGTGGACGAGTCGGGCCTGTGGCTGCTGTACCCCGCTCTGGACTCTGAAGGTTTTCATCAGGAGGTGATCCTGCTCACTCAGCTCCGCCATCGAGATCTGCAGCCGATTCAGACCTTCCGCACCGGTCTGCGCCGGGGTCGCTACGGTAACAGCTTCCTGGTGTGTGGGGTGCTCTATGCCGTGGACAGCGTAGAGCGTCGCTATGCCAACGTGACGTACGCATTTGACACGCATACATTTACTCACACAGTGCCGCTCCTGCCGTTCACCAGCGCACACCAGCACACGTCCCAGCTCAGCTACTGCCCACTGGACAAGAAACTGTACGCATGGGACAACGGCCACCAGATGATGTACAACATCATCTTTGCTTATTAGCACAAAGAGCAGAAAAATCAAACAAACACTTCATGAATGTTTTTGACTGTGAATAACTTGAACCAACACAAAGTAAGGTAGAAGTTAAAACCTAACCTTTGTGTGCATTTGCTTTTTTATCATTAACAAAAGTCACAAAATCATCATGTATCTTTACAACCATCAATAATCTATTCATTTAAAAAAAGACATTGCAGATGCCTTGAAAAACTTATGGAGAGAACAGGTTTAATTATAGGTTTGAGTTTGCTTCTTGTTGGAGCATTGGAGCAACAGACACACAACAGGACGGATGCTATACTGAACAACATGGACCATCCTGTGCATTTGGCTTTTGAACAACAAGAGAGCAGCCAGTGGACTTCTGAGATCATTGAGCTGCAGCACAGAATGCCACAAGGACCCCTTCTTCCTGACTGTACAATCAAGTCTATGGAAAAGGAAGACTGAAGCAATTCATTTGCTTTTTAATTTAAGGGAACCCAATGAATAAATGCCCCCCTGGGGATGTTAAAAGAAGAAGAAGAAGAAGAAGAAGAAAAAAAATTGAGCAGTAATAAACATGTCCTGACTAGCTCTGGAATCAGGAGAAGCATCTACAGTTAGACTTTGACGTTGATAAGTGCAATCTTTCACAGATTCCATTCATAAAATATACATTGTAAATCAAATACCAATTGACAAAGATGGTTAAATTTCCAGCCATACACATTTATGGGTAATATGGGTCTGGAGTCCCTTTTTTTTCTCAGCAATTTAGACTTTGTAAAAATCCTGTTGGTTTTGGACACTACAAGACTATATACTCTGTTCACACAGCGCTGGTGAATGAATCCACTGGACTGCTCTGAAACCGCTCTTGCAACTCTGTCTTGTGTGTCAAGTTATTACGTTTCCACAGATGGTCACACTTTTTATTTAAACCTGTTGTATACAGTTCACAGACATGTTGCACTGTTCTCTGCAGGCAACTCAATGCATGATGGGAAACTTCAAGCGCACTATGTTTCAGTCACAAGACATTTGAACACTACAACAAAACGTAATCACTATATAGGAAGCGGATTCAAACTGTTTTCAAATCAAATCGTTTTTTTCTTTTTTTTTGGCTGTAGAGTTTAATGTATTATCCACATTTGCACTGTGAGGAACTGTGTACTTGATGTATCTTAAACTCAATTGACTCATTACCCATAAACACGGACATACCCAATTGGCAAATGAATTTTTAGGAAAGTTAAATCATCTTTGGGTCGCAACAAACATTTTCAAACCAGTATCTTTCTTCAAAACTCTAAACATATGAAGACATTGGATTTTGTACAGTACATTTCTGTTCATTTGCTCAACTAAGTTCTCATTGGGTTTGGAACCAGACTCCCTGGACAATGTTTGTTTAAAACTGCTAACAATTAGATGTTTTTGTAAATCACTGTAATTTAAAATAAACTCTAGCCTTTATAATAGCCGTTGCTGCTCGTCTCTGTCAGTCTTATACTCGGCCAGTTTGCTGTGGACACGTTTCTGGGGCGAATAGTTTTCCTGGAAGCGTCGAAAACCAATGGAAGAATCCCAGTGGAAAGTAACCCTACGGCCAAATGCAGTTCAACACCCAGATGCGACATAAAACACTCTCTGACTGCAGGTTCGAATTAGGAACACTTTCATTTAACCTAATATAACCATTACTTTGTATTGGGTCTTTTCAGATCAGCTTATTTCTGTTTAAACAAAGTAAATGAGATATACCCTTAAGAAGACAGTGAATTACGAGGCAGAGTACAAGGGTCCCAGCAGTGAGGAGTGTAATTCTTCGCTTCATGGACTCGTTTTATTGGCCTTCTGCTGCGGTCTGACATTTTGACATGTGTTTGTTAATGAAGCGGGGAAAGCACTTAACCTCGCGGAGAGAAAACAAGGAAAAGAATGTACTTAAAAACTATCACCAGTTTGGCCTGTTTGATGGGTTGTGACCACCACTTTCGCTTCCTTTTGATCGTTCACAGTAGATTTTAATGCATTCCGAGACATTTTGAGTTGAGTCTGCATGGCACAGTTGTTTAGGTAACCACTAAAGAGACTTGTGTTCTCTCTGTCACAATGCCAACCACACCCATTATCCCCCAACAACATCATAGCAACTAACTTTTATTTTATACACATAAAAAAAAGAAAGAAAACGGAACCAATTTGCCACAACAAAATACTGAGACATTACAGCAAACTGAAAATTAGCACTTACCGAAAACTTCTTGCTCAGCGTTACATTATACCATCCAGACATTTTCTCTGCCTCATTAAACATCACTTGAATGCATTGCCAGTATTAATCTGTGTTTGACTTTGCTTCCCTCTTTTTTGCTTCCCTCTTCATTTCTTTTTTTGCGATGTTGTGCTGTAAAAGCAGTAGTACTGGAATACACATTTTCTCTGTGTTTTTGGCAGCCACTGATAAAATGTTGACAAGCCATCTAAACCAACAGCCAATGGGACCTTCTTTGCAAGCACAAACAAAACTTCTGGTTCAGCTCTCTACATTCTATAATAAAGCCTAGATGTCATTTTAAAAGGGGATGTTGCAGCTTATTGTAATTGTGTAGCTTATTGAAATTATCTGTGAAAAGAAGAGGACCTTAAGACCTGATGTAGTCTTTATAATTAAGGGTTTTAATAGAGATTTTGGCCAATCACAGCTCGCTTCTGGTAAAAAGGAGCACGCCCATTTGTTGACACCGATGTCAGCAATGCAGGACTGAGAAAATAACAGGAAATGGGTCATTCCGTTGCAAAATATGTCCTATTTGAGTGCAAAAAAAAGCTCAAAAAAGATAAAAAATAGAGAAATGGGCAATTTAAACATGGATAAATGTTGGCAATATTTAACGAGGCGGAGATAATTACAGGATTGCTACAGTCTAATGGTAAACTCTAAAGCTAAAAGATTCAGGAAAGCTGAAACTTTGATTTAATGTAACAAATTAGTATTTTGTGGTGAAAAATTAATCTTTCCAGTTGAGATCTCTTATTTGTATGTCTTTTACTACTATTACAGAATAGTATTCACTACATTTTTTTTTAGCAAATGAGTTCATTTAACCCTGGTCCTCACAGTAGTGTTCTATTACTCAAGAGTGGTCTCATGTCTGGGTTAATCTCTCATGTCAGAATTGAAAACATTTCACTCTGCCGTTATGTAACCAGATGTTTATGTAGTCCTGTGTCTGAGGGTGTTCAACTGCAAGGATAAGGTCATTTTTGAATGTTTTTGAGTGTTGATTTGAGTGTTTAGTGAATTATGTAAGGGAAGGGCGCCATGAGAATGCATTATGTCTCTGTGTGTCCTTAGAGATGTGTGTGCCCACCTAGAAGGATGCAGTAGAAAGCCCCTTATTCACTCTACAGTCAGCACACTGCGAATATGAAATGAGAGTTCAGTGAGTGTTTGTTTATGAATCTGAAATTATAAGACCACCCAGAAACACAGAGTCCAGTGTGAGTTTTGCCGCAGCAAATGGTGCAAAAAAAAAAAAGGGAAAAAAAGGAAAAAAGTTTAATTTAGGACTGAGGAAACTTTACATGGCACCTAGCCACTTAGAGTCTGGCAGCTCATATAAATCAAACCTAATCCTTATTCTTTAAATGTGATAAGGTAAATAAAGAGTATATTAACACTCCATAAAATAACATTTATAGTGATGTGTTGAAAGCAGGATATGTACTTTTTGGTGTTTTTGGGGAGGATCTGGTGGTTAAACTGAGCTCTCAATTCTACACTCCTCTTTTGTTGAGCTTTTGTACAGCTACGGTAGCCTTGCAGGGACATGCTGTTGTCTATGAACAAAACAGCATGTAAAGTAGTAGTTTTGATTTAAAAAACATAACTGCTTATATTATATAAATGTCCTCAACCTTGAATGTAAGAATGTGTCACAAATAACACTTAAAGACCAGACACTGCAAGTTTATGAATCGTGATTTCGTTTAATGGTGGTTGCAGAGCATTTATCTTAACCATTCTTTCTCTTTTGATAGAAATGACTAGAAAGCAAAAGTGACAGTAGGAGCAGTGAGTTGAAAGAGGTGGAAAAGAATGGAGAGAGGAAGTGCAGACTGGAGGAGGAGAGGCTAATTTGTCGCCCAGACTCGAGTTCAACATCTGCTCCATCGCTCAGTCTGGACCAGGAACCTCAGCTGGAGACGGCTCAGTGTGACAAGGCAGCGAGGAGACATGTAAATCTGGGATAGGAATATGTGTGGCTTAGCTGGGGTTTTCTATGACTGTGAAGCAAAGTGTTACGTAATGAATTAACAACTGAATTACAGCCATAACATTATGAACAGATGAAATGAATGACCTTGATCATCTCGTTTCCACTGAACCTGTTTCCTTTCGCCCCAAACCAGACCTGAACTGTCAAGACCTGGATTTCACTGGACCAAAGTGTGAATGTGGGATTTGGTTCCAATGTGTTGAAAGTTAAGGTGGAGAGCCCATGCACTGGTCCTGTTGGTCCAGAACAGAACAACTTTTGGTGAGTAATAGAGACACACCTGCACAGGAAGACTGCAACAATGACAGCCAAATACCTCTTCATTTGTGAACTAATATACACCATTTGTGTTACGAAATAATAGCAATAATAGTCAGTTGGCTACATTTGACCTAATTCTTCATAATTTTACCGGAGTAAGCCACTATCCTGGTTTTGAGATGTCCTGTTTCTGACAGGATTTGATTATCCCAAAGATGTATTTATTCACTCATTTAGCTGATACTGATGGTTTTGCTGATATATTGTACATTCTCAGTTTCTTACCACCACAGACCCCAAAATCTTAGTATTTTGTTGTGGAACACACCAAAAAGAGATGCTCACAGAAAGTTTGGCATTTAATCAAGGAGGGAGATTTTTTTTTTTATACCAAAAAAATTTAATCTAATCTTATCTTCAATAATTAACTCAATAATTATGCAAAATAAAATGCCCTCTTGACTGATCTTGATTTGACATAATAATTAAAAAAAAAACCCCTCTATGTCCAAGACCGAGATAAGACAGAATAAAAATGATTATATGTACAAGATTAGACAGACCATAGTTTTAAAACTGGTCTAGAGTCATCCTAGAGTCATGTGGTTAAAATCGTTACTCTGCTCATTTTTCCTGCTTCCATCAGATCAGAAAACACAACATGTTGTTTACAACAACCATGGTAATGTCAAAATGTTAAAATGCAAATGCGACAGGCCAAAGGTTTTGCAGACAGCCCCCATTGTTCTGAATAATGACCGTAAACGACCTTCCTGTGAATCCAATCAGCAGCACGTCTCTTCTGCTGAGCTCAGAGCAAAACCACACACAGTCAGTTTGTCGCTCTTTGGAAATGACTCACATCCTCCATATTCTAACTCCACTCTTTTCTATCTGGTCCCAAGTCCGCAGCAGGTTAATGCAAGTCTGCTGTACATTAGACACACACTATAGAGTGAAAATCAGTGCTCAACACACCGGGTTTATCTCATCTCATTATTTCTGACCCGAACTCTTCCTGTTGGGCCTCCTTTCTCTGGATAAAGACACACAGACTGCTTCACTCATGATTTAGCTGAGAATAAACAGTTATTCCTGCCAAGTGTTGTTGAAAACCACATGTTTCACACAAAAACAATTCTTTCTAAATGTAAGGTACAAATAAATGTTGAGCCAAATTAACCAGCACTGGGTTTTTCCAAGGTCATGCTTTTTCCAGACCAAATAACATTTCTAAAATTATAATTTCTTTGTCATTTTATTGATACCTAGAATATCAGTGTTTCAAAGGCACAAATACACATAGACCCTTTATAATTGACGTCTTAAAAAAACCCCAAAAAAACAGGGCAGCTAATGTGGCAGTATTTCACATTAGTGTTTCAATTAAAAACACACAAAAACTTGCAAAAAGGTTGCAAAAAACTCTCTCTTTTTTATTTATTTATTTTTTTTACGTCAATGTTATTGAACAGTCAATTTTCTACCAATGGACTTCAAGTATGTTGGCTACTATGTTAACATGCTAATCTCATCAGGTTAACAGTCTTTGATAAGGAAGCACAGGTTGGAAAAAATAAAAGGTTGTGGTGTTATTTTGTGCAGAAGTTTATTGCTGTTGTCAGTTAAAATAAATGGATACATATACCACGTTATTTTTCTTGTTAGAAAATAATTATCACAGGTTTAAAAAAATCATATTTCACATTATTAAGTGAATTATTATAGTGTATAGTGAGTGTATCAAATTATTACAAGATACTAATTTACAGTGTTTTACAAGATATTGATTTATGACCTTATTACATGATACTGAGCTTATCTCATTTTAACAAGATCTTTTCTCATTTTTACAAGATAAGGTTTCACCGAGTCGGAAGCATCAAGTGACTTGTAGCTTGTACCAACTGGGGTAGCTAAGTATTAAGCTAACTAAGCCTGCTAATGTTCTTTATCCACTCACAGACAGCACACACCTGTAGTCAGTTGCTTCCGCTTTGCAGAAATCATCATGTTTTTACAGAATTTGTTACTTTATTTTATTTTATGGATGCTATTTCATCCATTAAAAACGTATTGTGTTTTTTTTTCACTTTACACGTAGCATATGTTGTTCACAATAAAAGAGTCGACAGCTTATATAAAGCTAGTGTCAGCATTGACCTGGGCTTACTGCTATTTTGGGTAGAATCCGTGTAAGATTTTATTTGAATGTGTAATTTTAAATCTTGCCAAATGTGCAATGGAAGAACAGGTTGACTTTTAGCGTTAAGCCTTTCTCGGTCATGTGATACACTCCTCAAGCACTACTTCTGCTCTTAACGGATTGTGACTGACAACACCTATGACTTCACATTGAATCACTGCATCTCATTTTACCGCTGTAATATTTTAGTGTGGATTTTACAAGGACCACATTGTTTAAGGGCTTCCAGTGAGGTCTGAACTGAAAGTCTACAACTAAATGACATTTACGGCAAATGAAGTATGAAGTGCATCTTTTAAAAAGCTCTTAAGCATGCTTTTAAAAAAGTCCAGCACTTATTTTTATGGGTGTAGTGGCTCATAAAATGAAATATAACCAAAGCAGGAGACTTTAATGGAATAAAAAAAAATGGAGGTTTCTTTCATAAGCTATGTTATGAATATGGCTAAATGTGGAAACTTATTTTATTTGAACAGTGCTAATCTTATAGTAGCATTTACAGACACTATAACTATCTATGGCAGAGGTGGGCAATTAGTTTTTTTCTCAAGGCCACATTCAAACCTAGTTCTATGTGAGTGATTATAAGGTAAGGAATATATAGTAGCATTTAGGCTACATCATCTAAAGGCTACAAGGTACATACTTGACTGGACTTGTGCAGATCTCAAAACGTCAGTTGATGTTTAATGTGTGAATTGTAGATTATAGTTCAACTACTGTATAATCAACTAGCTGGATCATTAGCAAGCTTCAACCTAGTGTAATGTACTACCTGGGACTGAAAGGTTTTGTATGTACCTCTTTTTGCTACATTGCAGATTACAATTCCACATCTCTTCCCACTCTTTTCTGCAGTCTGTGAGCACCTATGGTAGCCCTACTGGGACATTCTGTTGATATTAAACAAACCCAGTGAAAATTGGTCTAAAGATGAGTTAAAGTTAAAATTTTAGACCAGTTTAGTAGATGATTGCCCTAAGCCTGCAAGCCACAATGTCATTTAAAATAAGAAAAAAAGAATGCACCTCTTTTCCCAGCAGTGCTCTGTTTGTCCACTCCGGGCATTTGTACGGAAACAGGAAGCAATGCATTTTTTTTTGCCAAGATGTTTTTTGGCAAGGAGTACAGTTGAAATCATGGAGTTACTTATGTACCTCACTAAGTAACAGAAATCCAGCTAGCTAGCCGTTTCAGTCGCTCAGAGTAATACAATCTCCAAAAGAAATCTGGACTGCAGACCTTTTATGAACCACAAGCTGATCTGACTAGAAATCACGGACATTGGGAAGGACCAACTGGGAACAGTTAAAGACACATTTTAAATACTTTATTACATTCCTTCAGACCCGAGTTTGGACAGCTAAGTAGAATTAATACAATGATTAGTAATGGTGACTCTTGGACTGCAGTTTTACCATTCCTCCAGGGTCTGAAGATCGAAAACTCCTTCTAATTAGAGCGATTATTGCAGAGATAAAACATACACGTGGTGCTCATAAAAGTGATAGAATATTCAGATGTTTCATAGCGGACTGAGTGAGGCTGGAGGGAAGTGGCCCCTGATTGGTTCTGGATACCACAGCGTCTGAGACAATGGAAAACTCTCTGGTTCCTCTCCGGTTTCTCACACAATTCGACCTCACCTTACATTTCGACCTCATTACATAACTCTGTAAAGCGCTCTTTTCCTTGGCCGTCGCTCGAACCTCGGCGTCTGGTTCCAGGTTTCCACTCGGCGGCTGGACGGGACAGGAGTTACAGTCAAGACAGGAGGAACGGACTCAGGAAAACCACATGGATACAGTCTGCATTCACTGGACTCACATCTGAGAGCCAAGGCAGCCACGGTTTAGACATTAGACGCCGCAACAGAAAACCGACTCTAAGACCTATTCAGGGGAAAAAGAGAACGATTTTGTGTCATTATTGGAAGTTTCTCAAAATTCTCATATAGATTTTTGTTTCTTCATCGTTACATCGGACATGTCTGTGAAGTGTGTGGTCCTGTCTGTGACACCTGAAGGCGACTGTAGAGGCTAGTCTTGCTTAAAGTGATGTAAAGCTAAAAAAGGCTCATTATTATTTTGTATTATACAGTTTATCAGCAATAATATCAGCTAAATTTGTGAATATTTACATCTTTGCGATAATCAAAATCCACACATGTGACAATCAAGCCTAACATTATCATATCCCTGTCTACATGACAAATTATAAAATCCCAGATTCATTCTTACCGATTGGGACAAAAAACACAGCGAACCTAATGATGTTCAGTGTCATTCATTTGTACATTCATGTAGCACGAACACTTTTTTGAATTGGCCAACTGTAATTTATGTAAAGGTGTTGCAAAATACAGGAGAAACAAGGAGAAATACTGTTCACAGCGGCAGAGTTAACAGTAATTATTTTTGTTAGATACAAGAAAATGTATTGTCAAAAGTACAAGTATTTTTGTGTTCCATAAAACGTCTGCACGTCTGCCACCAGTTCATCACATTTCTGCAGAATCATTTTCCTTGCAGCTCTTTCAAAAAGCCCAAAGGTAGAATTGCTGTTTGGCAGTTCAGGTTGGTTTGTATTCTCACCGACAAATGAATCAGACAGAGTGCAATTACTCTGTTAGGAATGTCTGGTTTGTTTGAGAGGCGAATGCAAACTCTGGTGCGGACCAAACATCAGAACTCTGGTCCACTAAAAACATCATCTCAATCCACTTTTGAAGGATGAAATCCAAGCCAGCGTCAGGACCAATATTGATAATACTGTTTTTGTTTAATTTTTATCTATACAGAAGACGTGTGCAACCTTAATCATGTTATTATCAAATGAACTACACTAACAAGTGAACTGGACTTGAGTTGGTTTAATCAGACTATGTTGTGTAAAAGCACCCCCAGTATCTATTTGACCTCCTCTGATAGTACCAAATGAGTGTGGAACAATTTATAATAATGAAAAATCAAATATCCCTCAAATTTTATACTTTTACTTCATTTGGAAGTTTGTCAATTGTGTGATTCAAGTCAGACGAGAAAAAGTTAGGGCTAAACCAGAACTAAATCCAAACTAAAGCAGGAGCAGAATTGTTTTAAACCAGGATTAACTCAAATATAAATCAGAACTACACCCAGGAAAAACTAAAAACCAAGAGTAAGCAAGGCTAAACCAGGACTAAATCTAGGCTGGATAGCATTTAACATTAGACTAAAGGAAAACTAAATAAAGTAAAAAAAAATAGTTTTAAACCAAGACTAATTCAGGATTAAATCAAGGACTAAACTCTGCAGGTTCATGCATACTGAGAGTAAGAGAAAATACATGCCTTTTGATTAACTTAATGGACATAATAAACCACTATTTATCTGATTGCTGATAGTTCTGCCTTTTATAGATACATTTTACAGAGTCACAATGGCTCAAGGAGCAACAAAAGGAGGGAAAATGTTTTCCTGAGTCAGGATTTCCACTGGCCTTGAATGCACCATGCTTTGGCAGGTTTGTATGGAGTCTGTGACACTCAAATGTAACATGACGTAACCCATGTCAGACGTGTTCTGCATCTGTAAAAAGACTGGATATGCATTATTCAGTAAAAAAGCACAAATCCATAATGTGAAAAAAATATGTAACTCGCAAAATGTCTTCATCATTTTCAGCAGAATTTTTAAAGTAATTATTTGCATTTTGTCATCTGGATGAAATTAAGAAGGTCAGCTTTTGTTATAATTTGTCGCCATCTAGAGGAAAACGTATGAACCAGCCTTTTCTTCAGAGGCAGAAATCCATATTTATTCATATTCTTACATATTTCCTGCTCTATCTATTTGATCTTTTTTATATTTATGTGTAACCATGGAAACACCTAATCTTTCCTGAGACAGCAAACCAAATCTACTTTTTAAAAAAAAAATTCTGTTTAACTAAAGGGAAGGAATACCCAAACATTATGATAAAATAGTCAAAATAACAGAAATGAATTTCACCTGATGTTCTGGACTTGTTATACCATTGTAGTTTTACGGCCACTTGCTGGGTATTTAATGTAACTGTAGGCAATAAGCACTACTAGAGTATAATCTGAAAGCTACAGGTGTTTTTGAGCACAGATAATAACTAGAAATAACATTTTTCAGTATGCTAAGGTAGCTTCACATCAAGTCAGTTTTATAGCCTAATGTTACAGCAGCAATTGCTTAAAAAATCTTAAATACTGTACAGAAAAAACCTGGGGTGAGAACAACTGATGGAGTAATCCTCTCCCAGGAAGAACAGAACAGGCCATGGCCAGGGTATTTACATATAGTACACAACAGTATATCATATATGCAAGTAACTGAAGATGACTAAAATTCTAATATCAACAGGAACAGCTCGTCCATGTGTCTGATGCAGAGTGATTTACGCTCCACTAGAGGTCAGCAAATCCCTGCTCTGACTTTAAGAGGTAGACAAACTCTGTGGACAACTGTGGATGTCGCCCATAACTTACTAGATCACAAAAATGTAAAAAGTCCCTGACATTTATGAATGTTTATAGTATTTATTTATACACTTCAGTTATTTAGCAAGCAAGATGTGTTGGTCAAAATATCTGGCCTTTTTGTAAAAAATTTTATTTCACATTTTATTTTTTATTGTTAATTCACATCAATCCTAGTTTTCCCAAACGTCTCCCATCTTTTCCTTCCAGCACTTTTTAGCATGAATCTTGACTTTTTAGAAAACTGCACAGTTCTGCACATATAATATATGATGGGATGTCATTAAAGAGGTGTTTTACATCACAGCGATTTATAATCGAAAATCAAGTGAAATGCTCACTGGGAATCAGAGATCAACAAGAATAAACCAGAACCGATTCAAACAATAAACTGGGACTAAACCAGAAATAAACCAAGGATTAAACTTGAATACATTCTAAAAATGTTGATATTCTATGCATCTTTCATTCTGAAAAACATGGGTGAACAGGTCAGACTTAAAAAAAATTGTTGTGCTATGAATTATACATTTGAAAAAAAACCCAAAAAAAAACAGTTGGCAGCTGTGAGTTTCGGGGTCACGGTCACTGTCACATCTCACATGCCGTTCCCGCCCAGAGCCAGCGTCCTATATTCACTCAGTCTGTGTTACATAAACCTCCAGCGCTGCCATCGCTTATACTGGGGCCGGCTGGCTGCCTGTTGCTAGGCAACAAGCCCCGCAGCCTCGTCAGCGAGTCTCCACCTGAGAGCGCTCAAATGGGTCATCGAGTACAAAGGATGGAGAGGCTCCTGGTGTGGACAGAGACACCAAACAGAACAGGTTTAGTCCAAGCTCTCTGGGTTTTTAGGTTGAAATGGTGGAAGTGATGAGTATGGACATGAGGTGACATACTGTATGAGAAAAAGAAATCCTGATGTGTGGAAATGTAGCACTTTTATCACAAGAACTCACTGGACTCCAACATCTAAATGAATCCAGAGAGGAGGCATGTGCAATAAGAGAAAACACAAAGACAAGACAGAATTATTGCTCAAAAATAGTACCATAGTAACACTGATCAATATGTAGCACCGCCCCCTCTGTCCCGCTGCCAACTCGTCCAGTGGTCACTCATGGACCATCCCCTGCGTTGGGCTTTAGAACAACAGAGAGCAGCCAGTGAATGTCCGAGATCAGTGAGCTGCAGGACGGAAGCCACAAGACTGTACAATGACTCAGTCTATGGAAGATGAAGTTTGAATCAACTAATTAGCATTTTAATTTATTTAAAGAGACCTACCAAATGAATTTCCCTTTCCTTTGCTGCCCTGAAAGGATGTACAACAATAGGCCCCTGCAACTTACAAAATGGTTGGATTTCTTGGATTTTTTTGGGGGGTTAAAAATTATTTTGAGGAACGCATTGGTATTTTGATTTCCTCTCTTTTTATTCCACTTGGCTGGTCGGGCTTCCAAAAAACAAAACAAATGTATTTTTTCTATATGAAACTTGTCTTGTCCTTGTGATAAAAAGTTTCAAGATAAAACATGGTAAAAGTTGGACTTTAAAACAAAAATAAGCTGGTGTTAGTGTTAGGAACAGCTGTGTCATTTAGTTGCCATTGTCCAGCTCTTACTTTGTAAATTAAAACATTGCATTTATCATCTACGTTGCATTAGATGTGAAATTAAGTCAGTCTAGCCAAATTGGGGCATTTTTTTAAATTTAAAGTTAAACCCGAAACAGTCTAATGTTCAGCAGCATACAGCCTCTTGCACTGTTTTTTAATTATAAAGTTCTTATTTACCTGGATCTATTGTGAAAGGCTCCAGCCACCTGTGTACCCCTACAGGATAGGAGATGAATCAATAAAAGATAGCTAAAACGTTTAACTCCAAGTTAAAGAAAATGCACAAATTCTGTTTCCCTAGTCCTAGTACTTGACCAAATTTCATATGGATATTTTTCTCTTCTTCTAGAAAATTCTACTGCGCCACTCCTGAAAAAAAAACCCAACACATTTTTGAGCATATCTTCTTTCGTCACTGAGATGAGAAACAATGAGCCGGTCTGAGCAGCAAAGAACACTTCTAAGCTCTTCTCTGCATTTGTCAGCGCTGAAACTCTCAGTGTCAGAGCTTTACCTGAAACGACTCATCCAGAAAATCCTTCCAAAAATACTGCAGGCTTACAGAGATGGTTCGGTATTTTATAAATGCACTTCCATGAGACACTTCTAAATTGTATATCAGCAAAAATAGATGAGTCTTTGACAAATAGATGCTACGTTCAGTTAAATTTGTGTTGTATACAAGAATCTAGATTAACTTAGTGAAATGGTAATATGAGAAATGTAATATGCCTTGTTGACATATTGATTTATGTTAGTTATGGAGCTTTTGGCTTTAAATTTTGCTTGGTCTACAATACAGTGAACTAATGGCCAGTCGGCTCTTATTCCTGCCACTTGTCGCTAGATAAAAGCTAACATCAAGTTGTCTTTAGTGTCTGATTTCCCTTTTGTTTAAATAAGATGCTTCTACTGAAGAAATGACTAACCAATCAAACCAATTAAGAGTGTATATAAAGTTGCTAGGTTAGGTCAAAAATGTAAGAAGTATTGATAAAAATGCCTTTGCAACCTTAGTTTGACGAGAGGTGCAGACTCAGGTAATGCTTGTGTATGGAGTGATCAATTGGGGGGTGCATAACCACAGTGTTAGGACACTAGGCTACCCCAGTGCTTTAAAAATGTGTTAAGAGCCGAGCAGTAATGCTAGTTTACACAAAGGATGAACAATCAAGATAACAAAAGACTCAACTGGACGTAAACTGAACCTCAGTCATTGTCAAGCTCCTAGAACCCAAACCGCAAACAAAAAAAAATTTTTTTGTTTGTTTTCTTTGTCTTCAAACAGAATACAACCTTTCCTCATACTTGCTTTTAACTTGCCCTTCGTTTAAATTTCTTGCATCATCAGAATCACGTGACCTTACCACAAATCTACAAGAAACTGTCTGAAAACAGGCTCAATGCTTTTGTACAGATCAGATTGAACAGTACCGATCTGTGTGTGACAATTTCCTGCCAACACTTCAGAAACAATTGAATTTGTGGTTGCTTTGGATCTCTATATTTTTACAGTGAACAATGAACATGTATCCATGTATAGGCACTTTTATATTACCATTTGTTCAAAATATGAGCATTCAAAAAGCAAGATAGGGAATATTCTCTGTTTACCAAATGTTTACGTGGAGATGAACTTTAAAAGTGGCTTGCAGAACACCATTTGTGAAATATTGAACTACCCCTGCAAGAGCTCACAAAAGGGCACTTTCTATGAATTTTGCCATTTGCCGTAAACCTCCAAATGGGACTCCAACCAACGCCGTCCCGCGAGAGTCCCTCCGGGGAGCGTTTGTTCATAGGAGAGTCGATGGAGGGGCAATCGGCTGTGAAACCCCGCTTTAAACATCTTTTATTCAGCAGAGTGATGGTGAGGACATGCTGTAAAGCAGGAATTATTCATCACTGCCTGAGTCCGCCGCAGGAGTCTGTCCAAATACAGCTCAGAGGAACATTATATCCCTGTCACCGGAGGATTTACAACTCTCTCAAACCGCTGATATGTGAATACCTATCGCACAAGCCGTGGAAGAAATTGCATTGCAGCGCAAATGTAATTTTTCACTCTGATGGTATGAGACTGGTTAAAATATTCATACAGAGGGAGACAGAGGCCAAGTCCACAAGTGTAAGAATACTTTATCCATTTTTATCAACACTATATGAGGCAAGACTGGGCTGGAGCAATGGGATTTTACAATTTATTGCTTACAGCTGCCATTACCTTGTTACCATAAGAGGCTGTCACAAAGTCATTACATCCACTGTGGCAACTAAAGCAACAGTTTTTCACTTTCATTTTTACAAATCACTTACAAGAAATTAGAGGCAGCAAAAAAACATGTCTCTTTAATATTCTACAAAAGTTGTGCTCAAGTATGTTGTCTGCCGTGTTGTCTACCGTTATCAGATGAAGCAAGAATGCAAAGAAGCTATAACCCCGAATTCAGGACATCAGCAGGAAAGCTACACATTGGAAAGGGCATCTTTAAAATAAAAAATGTGTATGCAAGCTTTGAGCCCATTTCCACAAAGATTCCCGTTGAGCGGAAGCAGAAATACCAGGAGAGCTTCAGCAGAACCCAGCGGTCGAAGGTTGATTGTAGACAAGCATCAGGAGGGAGCAGGCAAAAGTTGAGAAGGTCAATCTTTAGACAAACAGGAACAGAGTCGATACCAGGAAATCGGAATTCAGAAGATTGCTAGAAAGTTTTTCTTGATTGGAAATTTCAAACGAGAGTGTACAGGAGTCTGGAGGGAGGCTGACTGTGAGTGAAAAAATACTGGGGGCAGAACATTTTTTGATAAAAGGCATAGAAAAGACATCAACACAGCCAAAGTTACAAAAATTAAATTCGAAAAACACAAAAAAAAATCTCCAGCGAGCCAGGAGGGTTAGTACAGTGAATACAGCATGTTACGCGTTATTTGTGCTAAACCTAAAGCTGAAGATCCTAAATATTTAAACGTTGCAGAATGCCATTTCCTGTGTTCACATCTCCTTATTTTACATTTATAAACCTACGTGACTCGATTCTTAAAAGTTTTGGTCTTGTCTTAGTCATGCCTAGAACGCAATTTCTTAACTACAACATTAGCCTCAGGGGTTTGAACTCCAGGATTTATTTTGAAGAATGATTATGTGGTCAAAGCCTACACAGTCTGCTTGTTTTACTCAGCACCTCACCGGTTTAACCAGTGCCAAAACTTTTACCAGGGTTTATCCACTGGAGAAATGAAAACCCAAGCTGAGTCAAATCCATGCAGCGGAAAAGTGTGAAATCCAAATCCCAAAAAGCTGTCTTTGTTAAAAAGTGTTAGAGGATTGAGTCATACTGCAGCTTCCGATCACCCGGACTTTAAATCCACTCATACTCCATTGTTTTAGGATGCTCCGGGTCAGATCTGGGGAGCTTTTACGACACTAATCAGGGCCCATTTAGCACGGCATTGATCTTCTGGCCAGGACCGTCTCCCATCTCTGATACGACACGATAAAATGAACAATATCGATTACGGAGGAGAAACAGTGCAGTGCGGCAGATGAGACCAAGTTAATGACTTCAGTAAGAGTAAGACCTCCACAAACAAGACAATAAGAAAGACATTGTAGTACTACACATAACGGGCAGTACAATCACAATGGCCTCAAGAGAAGGAACAAAAATATACAGAAACTATAGTATATACTTTATTTGACTTTAATACAGGTTTTGTGGCTTTATCTAGGTATATTTTAATTTCTTCAGCGTAACATGGTCTGAAGTATTTTATCATGTATCTACATTTGTTCAGCATAAACATAGTGTAAATATCAATGTACTAAGGCGCTATTAAGAAGAGAAAGGTTTGAGATAATCTATTCAAGTGCACACACAAATTATTGGAAAATAATCTTTTAATGATATACAATAGTGCTGAAAATAAGTAGCATTCAATACCTGTATTTTTAACATGTTTAATAACCGGCCTATTTTTATTCCCAGCTGCATTTTACAGAAGCAGATAAAAATATTCCCCTTTTAAAGTTTGAGGGTTGTGTTTTCAAAAGCAGAGGAGGCAGAGCAGATCAAAGATGAATTGTTTTTTAATCAAAACCCACTCAGTCTCTAGTTTCTCTGCTCCGACTCAGAAATACTGCTGCTGTTGCTTAGCAACCACTTCACCGTGAAAATATGAAGAACACAACGCTGTCATCTTCAGCCTCTTCAACAACGACCACTCACAGAAACTGAGACTCACAGGTTCAGGTCTGGACACTGTAGACACAACACGAGCCTGTTTCTGCAAAATATTAAAAACAACAAATACAAAATGTGTCACGTAGTCACACTCAAAGAATATTTTAGTTTTGTTTTGCAGCTGGTTACTCCAGTTCAATTTGAGCAGGTCATAAGTGTGGTTAATTTTCCTGACTTTCATGTCCCTGCTGTTTTAAAACGTTAGTTATTTCACTGTTAGTCATATCTGTTTAAGGCACAAAACCTGAGCAAATTGTCTGCCCTCAGTTCATCATTATTCTACAGAATAATGTACTGCACAGCTCGCTACAGGAGCCCATTTTATTTCACAGTGGTGCTGTTATTTATGCAGAAGGTGTTCTGACCACAAACAGGCTGCACTGTAGTCCATAAGGAAGTGGACCAAGACCCACCTTTTCAAACATACTAACAACAAAGTGAGCAATAAAGTGAACCCCACTTGAGTTCATTTTAATTATAACAATTACGTCAGGTGTGAAAGCAACCTTAAATAAGTAGTATTCACTGTCAACATATTTTATTAATAGCTTATGCCCAGTGTCTGTCATTTCCTCATTATTCTATTAGATGCTTCTTCCTGTCTTTGGTCTGTTCTTGGACCTCTTTGCATCGTCACATCAATCTAACCACACCAGGGTTCACTTGGAAGCCGACCAAGACCAGAGTTGGCTTGTTTGATCCACAACAAAATTCAATTGAACATCCACACCTTGCCAAATAAACTGGACTTAACAAGGGTTGGTGTAAATGCCTCAAATACTGCAAATACTCTTTAAAATCTTGACTAATAAAAACAGATTAACCATGGTTCCAACACATCCTGTACTTTTTAGAATGAGTCTAAGTAGACAGAAATAGCCTAGAAATTGATTGAAAAATGAAAATTGTTCTAGGAGTAATTTTGTCGTATTTCAGTTCATGTTTTTCCAGTTTTGGTCTGAAACTGGTGTGCATTTAGGCTGAAACTTACCTGGCTTTAGATACATGCAACATCATGATTTGCCCTTCAGTAAGTCATATGGGATTTTCATGTTTGAGTTTTGACCCTCTGAGGCTGCTGTAGTTGGACTCGTAAGTGGAGCATAATGACAAAAGTTGTGTCTGTTGTGGATGACATAAATGAATGACTGTTAATGAAAAAAATATTGTACTGGATTGTCAAGAAATAATCCTGGAAATTTCCTGGAAAATAATTTCTAACCTTGTATAAGCGTTATGTATGTCATTTTTATCAGTGTTCAGCAGGCCGATGTGGCTGTTGATATCCCAGGCTGAGATTGACAGTTTTCCACGACGCTCTGGGGAAGGACAAGCCGCTCGTCGAACGGGGGGGGGGTCAGCGAGGACAGGGGGTGCGACAGCGGGACCGTGGCGTTTGGCTCGTCGGGGCTCGTCGCTCATGGAAGGAACTGCCCTCAGACACGAACAGAGCGCTATATCTCCGACAAAGCTAACTCAATGTGACACATCGGCCTCCGAACGCTCACCCGAAGCCCCCAAGACACAGACGGGGCCTTTTCTCACTGTTTGTCTTCTTGAGTGGTGTTTTACCGGAGGCAGGCGGTGATCGACGGTCTATGCCCCGAACCTGGTCCCAGCTGGACTCACTTCCTTTTGGCAGATCCTTCGTCGTCCTTTGAAAAGTCCCAGACATGACACTTATCTGTGAATTTAGTTGGCTTCAAGTGACACTCAGTCAAGGATTATTTTAGGCAACTGTGATAAAAAGTGTTTGCTCATCTGTATATACATTTTTGGTTTGTGAGATCCAATAGAATAGACTCCCTTTTTAATTTGCAGAAACAATATACTGTATACTTTCCTTTGACATCTTTAATCTCTTTCACATTGTCCCGACTCTGATTCCAGAACCTAAGCAACCAACGTGTTGACACCAAATATTATGAACCTAAAAAGTTAGAAGTCGGAGGCAAACACGTTTCTGAAGGATGTGAGGAGAATCATCTGCAAACTTAGTTAGACTTTCTGGAGGATGTAGATGGATTTGTCATTATGTCGAAGAGAGTCTGGTCATTTTACTAATGTTTACTGACGTTTAAATAGTGTCCATTTACAACACCAAGCGAAAAGACAACATTTATGACATTAATATATATCAAATATGTACTTTGGTTTCTATGATAAAACATGGCAAATCTCCTCATAATTTTAGTAATTACTTTATTACAAAATGCCAAGTTCATTGTTTTAATACTAGACAAGCCATGACTCTTCATCTTCCATTAAGCAAAAAATCCCAGGTGCAATTTTCTTTTCGATATCGTGGAGTTAAATTATGGAATAAGTATGGTCACTATATATATTTTAATTATAAAAAATAAAAATAATAATCTGTGGTATTGTATGATCATAGTATGGTAATCAAAATACCAAAGATTATGTACATATAGAAACTTGTGATTTGTTTTATTATTGTAAAAAAAAAAAATTTCATGCGGTGAAATGAATTTCTGTTCATCAAAGTGATTTTCATCAGTTGATCATCTGACCAGAAGTGAAGTTTTTGTTTTCCCACAATTTAAACTAAAAATGTATTTGGTTTTAGGGGTGTGGTCTTAAGTATAAGCCCTTTTGGGTTTCTGTCACACTCCATCACTTTTCTGTCATTTTATTTTCTGTGTGAAAAAAAACAAAAAAACAAAAAACACTGACAGTGATTGATGCCCTTACATTGATGCTGGATGTTTTCGAACATGTGGAGAGTACGAGGCTTAAGCTCCATGCTCTTGGTTCACATCTTCAGACGTCATCAGCTCAATGCGCCTTCCTTGCACCTACAGGGGAGCTCCTAGGTAGGGCGCTCATTGGCAAATCATAACATTATTCTTACAGACAGTCTACAGACAAATAAGTTTCAAGCACAATGCATTGCTTTGGCGTTATGACTGGGAAAAAACTGACATTTGGGACAGGAAGAGGGAAAAATCAGGACATGTTAGTGTTTGTGTAGATATCCTCCTGGACATGGGACAGGGGGTTAAAATCAGGACTGTCCCGGTTAAATCAGGACGTATGGTCACCCCGCCAAACTATCATCTCCAGGTGAGAAAGATCACATAGAAAAACAGATTATTTTACTTTGGTAGTAAATGCTAAAATAGAGTCAAACAGAACAGAACAGATTGGATCCTATTGTAACTCTACTGTAGACCTTCAGACCAGCATTGAAAGTCCTATATCTATGGTGTTAAAGTGCATAGTAAAAAATATAATGCTAATTAGCTCTTGACGTTGGCACATTATGGATCATGGGCAGCTGAAGAAGTACTTTTGAGTCAATGCCTATTACGTAAAACAGTGATCCAACCTAGGATGTAATGCTTGATTCTGCAAATCTACACAAAGCAATTTAGCCTTTAAACTTGTTTTTTATTTACACAGTGCTATAGTGACATTATACAAGCTAACTCTCCAAAAAACAACAATCCAAAATAGGCTGCAAATGGAAACCGTGTTGGATTAATCTGCTATTGTCTTGTGTCCCCTGTTGCTGCCTTGGACCTCACAGTCTGCCAGTTAACTCTCGCTCTAATCCAAACACGCGGCGCTCTCAAGGGCCAGTCGATTGGGCTCTAAGTGGGAAACAAATTGAACCTTGTTGAGGCCAACGAGGCGAAATGAATCCTGTGACCATCCTCTTTCTTGTACAAATGAGATGGCCGTCCTCAGCGAGAACAGCCACTCGACCAGAAACACATAAAGGCCTCTGAAATGTGACTAAAGGATATGAACTGGAACATAACCAAACCAATGTGACAATACACACATCAGTGCAGATGGTCATTTTTGTCTAAAACAGACTTAATTCCCAATATGATTTGAATAATGTTATAAAGACAAGCAAACCATTGTAAACAGTTGCTGTGTGTGTTTGAGAAGAACTGTATTTCAAGAATCAGGTGTTTTGATGGATCAACCTGAAATAATCTGATCATACACAATAGTGTTCACTCATAATAACTTATGGAATTGGCAGTTGTTACACATTTTGGTCAGTGGGATGTATTAACCCTTAGCGGTCCCTTCACTTTGTGCTCCACCTGAGTAAAATTATCTTTTAAAGGTTGCCATAGAAATAAACCTTTTTTTTTTTTTTTTTAATGCCCTTATTAACTTCAGTCCTCACCACACATACCAAATGTTTGAATTTTGAATTTTTAACCCCTTAAATTATATTTTGAAAGGAAAAAAAACACTTTTTTATCATCCAAGTGTGTCAAGAAAACATTCAAAAATGTTCATTTGGTCTTTCACAAAGATTAGCTTTTAATTTCTTGTTGTGTTTTTGACTGTGACAACATGTCAAGATAAAAACACTCGAAAAACATTGGTCTAACTATAAGAAATTTAAAGCTAAGTCAAAAAACATTGATTCTGATGAATTTTAATTTTTTTGTGTAAAGTCACTTGTAAATAAATTGCTCCAAACGGGTCCCTTGGACACACCAAAAATGTCTTTTAAAGGTTTCCATAGAAACATGGGATCTCAACAGGGAATGAAAATAATAATAATAACAATAATGTCAATGGCACAAAACAATGTTGAAGGGACACATGTGGTACTATGTAGTCTAAAAAGCATATTAAACACTTCATGGAAAGTTAACACAAAAACACCAAAATACACAACCTGGACAAATTTTATGCCATTTGCATCAACACAGCCAAAGTTAAAAAATAAAATTCAAAACACACACACAAAAATGTCCATGGACCCAGGGGGGTTAAGTATTGTGATTTTGCCAAATTATATGAGAGTTTAGGCCTCACAGACTTTAAGACGCTGGACACTATAGACTATGGTATGCTGGACTTAATGGCCCTTGTCCATACATTTTACTTACAAACCATATTATCGCTTCTCATCTCATAAATTGTATTTACGTATTTAAATTCACTTTATTTTTTGTTGCTGTATGCCAGACATTGTGTGGAAGTTTTCATCTTAAATGCAATATTCCAGGTCAGTTGTTGATATAAGCTGGAGATATTTGTTCAACCAGAGAGACAGCTTCACTGCAGAAGATTTTTTTAAATGTAGCCGTGCATGTCTTGTTTTTCCTTTTTCATATTGGGCCAGATTCAGTCTGTCATGAGATGCCACAACACGTCCAGGCTGTAAACACTGGCTTTTACATAAAAACCCTCGCAGTACAAGAAGTGTGACTCAGAGCGGCATCTTCTTGGACGGCAGCAAATTGCCAAGTGAGCGGTTGCCATGACGATTGGGAGAAAATGAACCCGGCGACTCCACAGAGACTGGCACAAAAGGCAGGTGGCTGCAGATGGAGGGAGGCTGAGATGTAAATTATAACAATCACATTTGAACAGCGCTGTTCCCACGCACGCCCCCCGTGAGCCAAGACAGTCAGGGGTCTTAAACACAAGTCAGCTTTACTTTAATGTGTTTTACTCTGTTGGACCTGTAAACGCAATATCTGCCCACAAATGTAAATAGACATCATTTAATAATATGATAATGCACAATGATAAGCACTGTGTATTTTATGTGTTTGATTTACGAGTGGTCAAAAGAAGAAGCCAGATAATAATGCACATTGTGTTGGTCACGTGACAGGTAACTACTACCCTTGCTTGGTTTGGTATCTAAAATAAATTGCGAACCATGTGTTTTGGGTCATGGATGGACTACAACATCTTAGTGTACATCCGCCACTTTTCCCTGTCACCAGTTCCACTAATGGGTACTCACATTACAGTGGTCCATCGTTTATCGCGGGGGTTACGTTCTAAAAATAACCCGCAATAGGCGAAATCCGCGAAGTAGTCAGCTTTATTTTTTACAATTATTATATATGTTTTAAGGCTGTAAAACCCCTCACCACACACTTTATACACTTTTCTCAGACAGGCATTAACATTTTCTCACATTTCTCTCTTGTTTAAACACTCTCAAAGTTCAAACCTTAGCATCTTCCTCTGTCTTTTGGGTGCGACCGCAGGTGCCTTTGTCGGTGCAGAACGTTTCGTCGACATTGTGGGTTTTGTCGGGGAGAAAACTTACAAACATGCAGCACTTCAGAGTCACACTGCTAGCGATCGAACATTTATGTAAATTTGGCCGAACGCATTCTGTACTGTACAGGAGACACGGCACGGAGGAGATTGATTGACAATGGTCTACAGTCCCTGAGCCAATCAGGACACAGAACACAATGCACGTTCATACACTGTAAAAAAAAAAAAAGCATGCAAAATTGCACCAAAAATAATCTGCGAAAGGTGAACCGCGTTATAGTGAGGGACAACTGTATAGCATCAAAAAATCGTGCATTTTGCTGACAGACGACAACCGACTGACACCTACAATTTCAAAAATGGTCCTCAAATCGTCAAAAACTTTTTTTAAAAATATTTTTATGAGTTCATTGCTCTGTTATACCATCAAACCCATCGGTCTGATCACACATATTTTTACATCAAGTAAAACACAAGACTCTGCTCTAAGGCCATAGGGCGCTTGACCTATGAGCATGAGTCAGGATTGTTATCTGTAAATACATGCTAAAAACAGTGCATCGGAAAAAGTTCAAACATAGCTTTAACGCTTTCTGATTAGTAGTATTAAACTTTGAGGTGTAACTAGTTTATTGATGTATAAAATGAAAAGAAATAATTCTGTCAGGTAATAAAGTAGTACAGTGAAATGTTATAGAATTAATTTCTATTTCCTGCCTTCATTCAGTTTTGCATTTCTTCCTTTGTTTTTTCCTTTTTACAGTAACATTTTAAAGCCACCCTGCGTCACTTTTACCCCCAAAACATATATTCTCGTAATAATATAATGTTTTTGGGACATGAGATCGGCAGAATTATGCCTATCTCACTGACACAGTACCCTCAGCTGGACACAAACCTCCAATATAATTTAGATATAATCCCTGTCGGCAGGATGCACAGACATTAGGAGAGTGACACTTTACGGCTCAAATAGAGGGAGCAGAAAAAAACGAGTCGTATTTGTACAAAATATACTTAAAACCAACAATTTCAGAAGACATGTTTTTTTTTTTCTTTCAGATTTTCCAGTTCGGATAGCTCCCTTTCAAAAACAAACGACGTCCGTAAAATGACACTGGTAACAACACAGAGAGTCTGTTGAGGGGTCTGCGCCCTCTACTGGAGAAAAGTTACGCAGGGTGGCTTTAAGCAAAATGAAAAGACAGTGCCACTTTTCTCTAACATAATGAGCCATGGAGAAGTAAAAAATACATTAAAAAAATGACATAATTTCACAATAAAATTAAAAGAGAAAACTGTATATTATTATTTCAGTCTTTCATTTAATCAATTGACCTGCTATCACTAATTTCCCCACATACAAAATCACAGATACAGGGGCTCACCTGTTAGAGAGCATGCCATGTACTCAGGAGACCCATGTTCGACTCCAGCTTGGGTCATGCAATAATAAATAAAACAAACAATAAATAAATAAATAAAAATACACAAATAAAGTCGGCATAAGAAGTAAAGAAGTATTGATTTTTGCAATGTTTGTAGAAAAAAAAAAAAACTATGTCAGGCAAGTGTTATTATGTAAAGCAAAGGAAACCTTGACCTTCTTATTGCATACAACTCGGATTTTTCAAAAGACAACATGAACCATTTTTTTTTTTTTTTTTTTTTTGATGGAATAGTTCATGTAAATTTTGATAAAAACCTGAACATTTCTGACATCTCTTATTCTTATCCTGGAAGCTGCTGGTCGATAAAGACATCCAGGCATGATTTACTGTGCACTGTATGTGGAGCTGTGAGTTCATATGCCCCTTATGTTTCTCAGTGTGTTTCTCCCCCTCACCGATCGAAGAAAGGGGGGGCGCGGGGGCTCGTGCCTGTTGCTAGGCGAGAGTGTGCAGCGGTGATGATGCGTTCGGATCCTGAGCCAATGGGGCGGCTCGGTGAGGTGTGGGTTCCTCAGTTCTCAATGGGGTTCTTAAACTGTGTCCGACTTCAAAGCGGGGAGCGCCGGTGTCCACAGTCAGCCCCCCTCGGTCTCTGTTTGTCTCGGGGCAAACGGAGAGGCTTTTTGCCAGGTTTCCACGTCAGCTGCACTGAAAAAAACACATCATGTCCAACTGGACCATTGTAAACATTGTGATAAATAAAAAATATGAAAGATTTTTTTGTTGGAACTAGGGTGAAAATCTGATTTTTATTTGATGACTTTTGTTCAGGTCAAAAAGCAGCCCAACTGTAAATGTTCTCTTATTCAGATGTATTTTCCTTTTTCAGCTGTAAATTTTCTGTGATTTGATAGAACATGCAGCATAGACCCTTTTACGTCAAATTAATCACCACCCAAAGCAAAAAAGCAAGTATTTTCTTTTTATGTTTTAAGACCTCAACTTAAAGACTGAAAAACATGTTGTCTGGAGGATGTTTGGAGAATCGCTCCAGACTTTCTCCTTATTTTCTGTTAATGTTTATTTTTGTGATGAGAAGGGGGTAGGAATTGGATAAGGCTTGGTCTTCATCATACTCCTGTTCTTAATGTGGAATGGCTTACATGTTGCAGTGCATTCCCACTAAAAAGAACAAATAAAATGAAATGAAATGAAAAAATCTTAGTTCATTTTTGTAATAAAAAAAGCCTGCAGCACACCACCGACCAAAAATGTTACAAAATGACATATGGCAGTCTAATACAGTATATATATTGACAATTTATTTATATAAATTTTTATAATTTATTTATTTATTTTTCATTTCGCATGTTTTAGCTTGAAATACGACTGTTTTTCATGAATTGTTTTACTTTCTGTTTGAGGTTTTTCCTTTTGCTCTATGTTTTCACACATGTAAGGATTATCTATATCAGTGGTGTCAAACTCAAAGTGGTGAGGGGCTACGATAGTTGATAAGAATCCTTTCAGGGGCCGAAGATGGTGACATTTGGACGCTTTTATTACATTTTGAATGTGAGATTTCATCTTAATTTGAGTTTTAAAAAAGTTAGCTTTAACATTAATTACCTCCTTTTATAGAAACTGGTTTTAGTTGGATCTCAACCGGTTTTAGATAGATTTTAACAGGTTTTACTTTGATTTGAACAAGTTTTAGTTGGATTTTTAACAGGTTTTAGATGGATTTGAGCAGGTTTTGGATGGATTTTTACAGATTTGATCGCAAAAATCAAACCTATTCAAATCCAATTAAACCCTAGTGCCAGAAATATCACCTGCTAAATGTATTGAAGGGCCACATAAAACAATGCAAAGGGCCGCATTTGGCCCCCGGGCCTTGAGTTTGACATGTGTGGTCTAAAGTCAAATCAACAATGTTTAACTTTACAAATGAAACTCTGATGGAACCAAAGTCCAAAGGGTTCCCAACATTGTTTCTGGGGATGCTTTAACTTACCTTTGCTGATGATATCGAACCGCTTCAGTAGAAACGGTCTTTAAATTAAGCTGTAGGTTTGTAACATGTATGAATGATGTCTGTTGCTCCAGGAAATGGCCTTTTCTTGATCACGTTGGTCATGTTCACGGTACATTGTTGCTGCAAAGGAGTTGAAACCTTCGATCACCAGATTTGTGTTTAAACCATCAATATTTTGTACATACCATCCCAGCAGACATTTATGAAAAAAGCTTCTCAAAATGTATGTTATAACTTAGAAAGCATATTTTTGTAAAACCTTAGCCACCAAAAAGCAAATGTTAAAGACCAAAAAGTCCTGAGATGTTTATAAAAATGCCTGTTGCTCCTTTAATATGCCTCATTTTTATCTTCAAATCCTAAATGCTATCCTGAAGTTCAGTTCTCGCCAACAGATTTATCTTTCCACTGATGACTGCAGTGGGACATTACCATCTGTTCTCATTTACTGCTTTAAAGGACAGCAGCTTACTTCTATTTAAAACAAGAGATTTAAGGTTTATGAGGAGTCACAGCCAAAATGAGCTCATCACATTATGGAAGTGAAATTGGTCATTTCATCGAGGTATTTCTGTGATAAAAGATTGGCCATTAAAATGAAAGATGAACGGCTGTGGGCCAAAATAGACAGTGCTCTAATAATTATGGTCATTTGTAAAATATATGAATTAAGGTATGACTTGTTTAATTATCGGGTTTAGAAAAAAAATTGAGATTAATGTGTTTAATACTTCTTTTAGAAATTTCTATTTGGAGTGAAAAAAAAAGAAAAAAAAATCGCAAAGGCGCTTATTTGATTGGCTTGCCACTTTTAAGTAAAGGGTTTGAATTTATTTCCTGTAACAAAAAGAAAGGCTTCAACTGTCAGCATTGTGCGTGTAATTGCAACATGTCTGCCTCTCGTATAAAGAGAGAATAAAAGGCTTTTATTTCTCGTCATTGTTCTCCAGATGCATTCAGACATCTGTGTTCACTTCTGAGCCTCTGCATGAAGCTGTCACTTGTGTTCTTCGCTAACGGCGGTACGTCTCATGAAAAGGTCCAAACATCTGAGGACTTATATATTTGTCACAGACACAAATAGAACTATTCTGGGGAGAGTTTGAACTAATACAAGAATAGAAAAGAAGTCAGAATAAATGACCCACCTTCCAATTAAAAACGTACCTGGACAACTTTTTCGGGAACATTTCAGAAAGTGGCCTTTAATGTACCCAAAGAGTGTAGACTTATTATTTGGGGTGTATTATTAGACAAGGATCCTGAATAATGAATGGTCACTGTTGATTTTTAGTGTATGTTGCTCTGTGGTGAATATGTAAAAAAAAAAGTTATTGGATTCTTGAATTATTTCTGCTTTATACAACCCTCGAGCACCACTGTTAACTTGTATTTTATTGTTGTGTCTCTTGTGTGTTTTATTTTTGGTTTTTTTGTATTTTTGCCTATTAATTGCGTGTTATTTGATGTTACCTGTCTAGGCACTGCTGACAGAAATGAGCAGTTCTGCTATAGTCAGACCTATTTACTGCTGTGGCATTTGTTATGTTTATTACCACTCCAGGAAATCCTAAGATTTTGGAAGTTTTACATCAGTTTTTTTTTTTTTTTTTTTTCTGTACGTGCAGATTATACATTGCACTTTTTAGGATGAATTTAGAAGCAAGAGAGGTAAGAATATTGCCACAGGCTCGGTTGGCGCCGTTTAGTGATGACATTGTAGAATATGTTTGGTTGCTACGTTGAGCTAAAAAACGTTATCGTCTGTGCGTCACAAGAATGCAGATATTTGGTTAGCATGCAAAACTAGCTTGTTTCTTGAAAATGAAATTGTCTTTGTTTATTCTGTCTTGCATAACCAGTTATTCTTAGGCAAAGACCCTGTTAAATATAATGAGCTGATGTAATCAACAAGTGACTTTAACAACCCGAGCCCATCTGGTACCTCCACTAGGGGTGGCTCAATGTTAATTATTCCTCTTATTGATGCTATTGAGTTCCAGCTGTAAATACAGTCCGAGAACTCACAACTGTCCCTTTTTTCTTTTATCGGCATAAAGAGGAAGAAATGATCTAAAGCTTGGCCTCATTTCACTAAACAAGACAAAAATTTTATACTAGGAGGAGGATTTTGTATGCTTGTGTTTACAGAAGATTTTTTATTTTTTAAATCGTATTTATTATTCAGTTTTCCTTCCCCATTTTACAAGATTAGCTATAGACTAAGTCATTTAACATACTGAAGTGAAAGTGTTTAAACCACTTGCCAAAAAAAGCATATTGGACTACTATCAGGAATCAATAAGAGAATCGATAAAGAATCAAATCGATAAGCAGAATTGTCACTGGCGTTGATATTGATCTTATCAGTTCCCATCCCTAACTTACACCGCAACATAAAGTTAGCATAAAAGGGGCTTATATTGTATGTTTGTAAGTTGTTTTGTGGCATTTATTATAATATAAAGAGTGAATGAATAAAGACGTAGGATAAAGTGTTTGGAGTCAATTGTTGTGGTTTTATTGTTGCACCATTTTTACAAGTACACACAATGTCCAAATGCATCAGTTTATTCATCTTTTGACTGGTTTGTTGACGAGCGCCGTGTCGAATCGTGCGGGACAGGAACATATCCACCGGGATCGTCACGGACACACTCCCACCAATCAGACATTTATTGGATTTGATTTGATTTATTTCCACTGGGACCAAAAAGACAGGACTACAGATTCACCCAACCACAGACATGCAAATTTACCGAGTCACGACGGTGATCCCGGGACACGCTGCGATCGGCTGGCATGGGATTTCTTTTTTTTTTCTTTTTCTTTTTTTGTCTGCTACGAGGGAATTACCTTGAAATCGCCTCGTGTCCCTGGGATCGAACTGAGAAATGTTAGAGGATGAAGGAAGTGGCGGGAAATGGTCACATAGAAGAAGACAAAGAGGCGGATGGCTTTGTACTGGTTTGTTTTGAATGTGCTTTTGAAATTTTTTTTTTGCAATTATTTGGAAAAACAACAATAATCTACATTTGGACTGACTTTTTGACATCGGAACTGCACCCTGTATAAAAATAATGGACAATGTTGTGTATCATTGCCTCTATCGCCCCCCTGAGTGCGGCTCCAGTACATGCCATAAGCCAGGCCTTGTCATTTCTGGTTATTTTCAATCATTTTAGTTTCATTGCTAGCCTTTTTGAAATGTTGATAATTTACATTCAATTTATTCCAAATAATTAGCTAATCTACTACGGTATGATAATATTTCAGTAAAATTTCAGATTATTGATTTTACTGAAATTAAAATCAATTAGGTTAAATTTCTCAAAAAAAATTTCCAAAAAATTTCTCTCATTTGCTTTGAACAAGAACAATAGTGTCCACAGAATTTTTTTGACTAAAGTCTTTACATTGCACAGCCGCCTACTTGTCCAGTACATATGTGATGTTAGTGGGACGAGGGAAGGAAAAATGAAAAATGAATGATTGAATAAGGGGATTCTTTCATGTGTGACGCGTTTCTTTCCAATAAATGGGCCATTGTGATGTGGAATGTGGCTGGACACCACAAAGGCTCAGGATTTTTCTGGGTAGAATGGTTAAAAATAGTCCTTAGCAAATGCAGACTATTTATTTTGTTTTCAAATTTTCATTCAAATCCTGTAAAAATCTTGATTGAGCTGAATTTTAGCGAATTTTCGACTGATTTGAACTAATTGTCAGAAATCTATTTAAAATTCTACTTAAAAAATCTTTCTTTTCTTGTAAAAGACTTAACAGGTTTGCAGATTTAATTACAAATATTAAAAATCTACTTTAATGTTTCATAAAAAAATCTATTTGAAAAATGTCTACGGTAATTTTTAATGGTCTACATTTGGTTCTGCGCCAAAGTGTCTTTCTTGTTTTTAAGGGTCTGTTTGTTTAAAACTAAAAAAAAAAGTTTAGAGGAGCTATCCAAAGATGAATACTGTTGGTAATGTGGTAAATAATTTGAGGTAATTGAACAAAATAAATTCTCCCAATTTGTGAGGAGCGAAAACAAAGTCCTAGTGGAACCTTTAAAAATAATCTGGGATTTCTGTTAAAAAGTAGAACAGAAAAAAACAGAAAAACAAAACAGATTTAAATTTTGAAATATCGCATTTTTATTTAAGGAAAGTTTGGAAAAAACAAAATAGAATTGTGCAAATATATAAGTAATTAATAAACTTTTTTTTCCAGATAAACCCAAGGTGTAAGAAAGACCAAGTATCCTTTTATTTATCAACACAAAACTATGGAAAAGCAATATCTGTTTTTCCTCAGGTTTCTGCCAAATTTAATTACAACCTTGAGTCTCTGATGTCACCCAAATTTGTTCTTTATTGCGACATTTCAAAATTTCGCTTTAAATTCAATGGAAACACGACTATGATTAGCAACAATCAGGTAGGAATTCAGCCTCACTAAGAAGTGTTTTTTTTACTTGAAATTGGGATTTTCAATACTATTTTAGCTTCAAATTTGCTCTTATCGAGTCAGATTTCATTTCCAAAAAAAGCATCCGTCCATTAATTGGCTACTGACCGAGATATGGGGAACAGGGTCATGGATGGAAATGGAGAAAAACAAATGGTCAAAACACAGACTCGTATCAAAGTTCAAATACTACATCAGAAAAATAAGTAAAATCATAACAATAATAATAGCAATAGTCACATCTGTAGCTTGTGGGAGTCGCCTCCAGGTGGTCTCTCTAGTCCAGTTCTCTCAACACGTCCGTAGATTATTATTATTATTGTTATTATCATCAGAATATGCATGGGCTAGTTAATCATTTTCATTTTTTATTTTTTTTTGTTTGACGTTACATTGTTGACTTCATTTCCCAAAAAGAGCTGTCCATTAATCTTGAACTGCTACGGTTTGATCCTTGCTTGGTGCCTCTGTGGCGTTGGCCTCCTTGGCAGGAGGTTCGGCCGCTGGTGTCGAGCTAGCGTTAGCCTCTTTAGCCGGTGCGCTCGCCGGTGCTGCTGCTGCTGCTGCTGCTGCCTCTGTGGGCTTGGGTTCGGCTTTGGGTGCTGGTGCCGCGGGGGCCTCAGTCTTTTTGGCCTCGTCTTTGCTCTCCGCCGCCGCCGGTGCCGCTGCTGCTGCTGCTGCTGGTGGCGGCGCCGCCTTCGCCTCGGGTTCCTTAGCTGCTGGTTTCTCTTCGGCTTTAGCGGCTGGTTTTTCCTCAGTTTTAGCGGGCTCAGCGTTGGCGGCAGGTTTCTCCGGTTCTTTTTTCTCCTCAGTTTTGGCCTCAGCGGAGTCGGCGGCCGGCGCGTCTTTAGCTGCCGTGTCGTTAGCTACTTCTTTAGCGTCGCCGGCGGCTGCAGCTTCGTCCTTGTTCTCTTTCGGCGCTTCGCTCTCCTCGGCGGCTGCGCCCTCAGCTTTGGCGTCCTTGTCTTTGGACTTCTCATCGTTCACATTATAGCCCTTCTTCTTTTTGCTGAGTTTGCCTCCCATTTTGGATTTCTGGCCTCTGAAACAACAACAAAAAGCTATGTCAGAATTAAGGATAAGATAAGATAAAAGAATTACAAAAACTTGTATTAGTCCCACATTGAATTGTGCAACAGCAGAGGAACAGTGAAAGCAGCAAAAGTATCACACAGATCAAAGTGAAAAAGCCAACTGGAACAAAAATTCATTAAAAACTATTCTAAGGCAAGATAAATTTAATGATACTATACATATGTAAATTAAAAACTATGCTAAAACAAATTAAACTAAAATAGACTGTGCATTTGTTCAATATATGGATATGATTAAATTAGTATGAATAAATAGTAAAAAAAAAAAAGAAAAAGTAAATTGCAGATTGTATAATAGTTATTTCACATTAGAGATTTTTTTTTTGCCTTGTAATTTTGAGCTGCAACATCAAGTGCAGTTATTTATTTATTTTTTTTAGTCTTTTGGGGTTATCAACTGTCCTTATGTATGTATGTGTCCTTCCAAACCAACCAAACTCTTCTTTAGTTTGGTTCCAGTTATTTTCTAATAGATATTTCATTCCAGACATTTTTAAATCAATCAAACAAGAATTAACTACAGTTGTGTGAAATGACCGTGAGATAAAACTTTCAAACACTCGTTTTGTTTTTCTGCAGCCATCATCGATGAAGCTGGTTTTGCTCCTTGTTATGAAACACTTAAATTGTTGGACCAAGTATTGAAAGCATTGTTATATAAATCCGAATTAGCAGGAACAGTTTATTAAATGTATAATAGATTATTACAGAATTCATTTCTCTTTTGCTTTAGCTGCTAATTGGTTACACAGGACTTTCTGGGCTTCTACAGAAAGCCTTTGCAAAGGGCAGATACTTTAAGATCAATATCTGGAGGTGACTGGATGCCTTCTGACTTTATCCAATCAGAGCAGAGCTATGGTGTTTACTTTATTAACAATAAAACTGTAGTTTCTTCGCCAAGATCTAAAACATGCAACATTGGTCTGAACCAGCAGCTGTTTGCAAGAATTCTCATCACCTTAAGGAGGATTTTTGTTTGAACTCACAAATCCAGAGAATCCAGCTGCTGTGCAAGTTAATTAAGCGAGTAATTTCTCCTCATTTTCTCAAACTATTTTTCAGCACTGATGATGATGTACTCAAATCAACATTTTTCTTTCTAAAGCGTAGCACTACCACAAAAAGATGCTTCTCCTCGCTTTTAATTACACAATGGAAAAGTGGTTAGCACTGCTGCCTCACATTGTCGCTGTGATTTTTGCATACACAACTGATATATTTCACAGGTGTTAAAAATAGTCTCAATTTTCCCAAAGTATTCTTTAAAAAGAGGGACAAATATGAATAAACTTAAAAAATATTATATAATTTTTATTTTATTTATTTATTTTGATTTTATATAATGTAAATTCCACATAAATCTTGATTTAGTGGCATTTTAGCTTTAGTTAAAAATTAAATTTGATCTAATCTGAGGTTTGTTTTTGTACATTGTGTGGCAGATTTGAGGTATTACTACAAAATGGCCACCTATTATCCTGACAAGAAAAATATTACACCCTTCCATGCAGGAATAATGAAAGTCTGGATAGTCAACATTTCATATATTTTCCAAACAGTCGCGCAACAGTTGCAGTGATGCAGAGAAATGGTGGCTTAAATCATTAGTTGTTTTATGTCGAAGAGATAAAATGAAATATCACATACACAAAAACAAACCCTGCATCAAATGGCACTATTTTTTCATCGAAGGCACCATCTGTTTGCTCTACGGGGATGGAGCCTGCTACGTGGCAACAAACCAGTGACCGAAGAGCAGAAACCCACAGAAACACTGCCTGACTCAAAAATGAGGAGAATGTACAAAAGAATGAACAGCCAATAACAACAGAATTCAGGCTAGAGAGCATAACAAACCAATCGATCAATCAAAGTTATGTTTTGATCTTATTATATCAATATACTCAAGAGAAGGGGTCAAAAAAGATAGGCCTAAAAAGTGTGAGTAAACGTTGCAGTCTGTTGGTTGGACAATAGAGAATTCTCACGCACATTGGTTTTTGTTTTTTTTAAAGAAGCTTGTTTGGTTTTAGTGATAAACAATCATATTCCAACAAGAACAAATGGTAAATGTTACACCCTTTTCAAAATAAATGTTGTAACCAGCTTGCTTTGTGAATGACAAACATTGCATTTAATGTCTACCTTTCATCAAACATGAGTCAAACTTGTAACAATATAGAGCACGCCTGTCAAACTCAAGGCCCATGGGCCAAATGCAGCCCTTTGCAATGTTTTATGTGGCCCTTCAATGTATTTAGTAGGTACATTTTTTGTCACTAAGTTTTATTTGAATTTGAAAAGGTTTTAGATGAATTTAGTTTTTGCTACAAAGATAAATAAAATCTCAAATGTTCAAAATGAATTAAAACCTGTTGAAATCCATCTAAAACGTGTTCAAATGTGACTAAAACCTGTTCAAATTCATCTACAACCTGTTGAAATCCATCTAAAACTTGTTCAAATGTGACTAAAACCTGTTCAAATTTATCTACAACCTGTTGAAATCCATCTAAAACTTGTTCAAATGTGACTAAAACCTTTTTCCAATCCATCTACAACCTGTTCAAACCCATCTAAAACCTGTTTAAATCCCACTAAACCAGTTTCCATAATAGGAGAAAATGAATGTTAAAGATAACTTTTGTAAGACTCAAATAAAGATGAAATCTCACATTCAACATTGAATAAAAGCTTCCAAATGTCACCATCTTTGGCCCCTGAAAGGATTCTTATTAACTATCATGGCCCCTCACCACTTTGAGTTCGACACCACTGATACAGAGTCTCTAAAACTGGCGCAGATTTCAGAAAGCTGGCAAAGAAACCAAAAACAATCTTCGTCTATTGTTTTCTCAAACCGTGCCAAACTGATCCATCCCACACAGCTCACAAAGAGGGCAGTCTATACAACACATTTGTCAGTTTGCATTGTCTGTGTTGTTAATTGGTGTTGTCCTGGACGTCTGGCACACAAGGATTTCACTGCACATTTCACTGTACTGTACATTGTATAATGGTGGATGTGCCAAACAAAGCTTGAACTGTGAGAAAAATGGCTTCAAAGTGTTTATGTTGTCCCTCCAAATCTCTTACAGGTACATTGTTGGTAATTATATAATACATTGTCAAAAAGATAAAAAAAAAAAGTCACCACTCCATTTGACCTTTGACCCCTCAAAATGTAAATTCAGCACTTCACTTTTTGTATATATTTACTAAATAGATAGTCATAGTCATGAATAGGATTACCTCATGTACAGGCAAAGTTTGACGGCTTATTTCTCTAAACTTGGACATAAATAAGATAAAAACATTGCCACAACTTATACAGCGGTTAATCCAAACTGCATTAGCTGAGTTCAGAATCAAGAGATGCAACATTTCTGCAGTTACCTGATCTTTAATTAGTAGTTATTGCATATTTAACACTGATTTTTCCTAAATTGAACATCATTAAGCCATGAAAATGTGTGATTTCTGAATGTCTAAGTCTAAAATGCAGATATACTGCACTTTGCCCTTGGAAACCACCATATCCTCTGGTTAAATATGAGTGGACGATTCCTTTTTACCCAACTTTAATAAAACTTTCTGCTTCCCCATAAAATGTAAAAGTGGAAACAACTTCTCAGTTTTCTTTATAACCACAAATACCCTTGTCAAAATATTAATATTACTAAGTCAACAACAGCACCATTACACTGTGCATTGACAAGGCGGATCTCAACTATTTAGCAATAAAATCGTGAAGAATATTGTCTTGTCTGACTGTTCCTCAAAGCCATTACTCACACAGTCTGGCCCGTGAGCGCACAAAGCCACTGTTGAATCCGGCCCCGATGCTAATCACCCGCTCCGAGCTGAATCACTGTCTTATCGAGGGTCGCCGCTCCTGCCGCAGCGTTACACGGCCCACAGTAGAATCACATTGTTTGAACAATGACCCGCAATCATGGGAGCTCACAAAGGCCGCTTTTAAAGACGGGCCCAAGCTTCCTCATTGCTGGGCGTGCGTTTCCAGCGAGTGAAAAGCTGGGGCAGGATCCTAACAACCTGGAGAACATGTTCCCGATGTAACAAAGGGCTTTATCTGTCCCGGAACACTGCAGGGACAGCAACAAATGCACCGTCTGTTGAAGCAGTGGCTTAAGAAGTTCACATAAATAAATGGAAATACAGTACAACTTAAGCTATAGTAGTTAACAACTTTAAGACACAAGGCAAAGTGTAATATCTTGAACAGGTTTGGACGTTTTTTGTTCAAAATAAGCCGAAAGATGAGATTCTGGCAAGTTTTTGCATTTTTAATCAATTTTCTTGGCTCAATTTTCGTGCCCTTTTCCTGCCTCTAGGGTTAATGCTCAGCCTGAGAAGATATTTGCAACTACCACCTACTGTACTACTATAAAAGTCAGAACAGAAACTACTGCACCTGAGACTGACTGAGATGATGCTGTGTTAAAACAAATAGTTTACGTGCAGACATTCAACATACTCTTACAGATGAAAACAAAACGGAAACTAAAAAGTAATTAATGAGAAGGAAAACTCCGACTGAAGGTATCCATACTTTCGACGAAAACTAAATCCAATCCAAGGGACGAGTCCAGAAGAGATCCAATCAGAACTTTTTGAAATGATGTCAGACACAAACATTTGTTAATCGCGGGAAGACGACAGGCGACGAAAAGAGAACAGCTTGAAATATCAAACTATGTTAACGCTTGGGGTGAAAAGAGACGAAGGACATATGGACACAGACTTCAGTTGAAATGATGATTGATTAAACGTATTATACAGGTCATTTTATGGTATTCAGTTTGTTAGAAAATGTTTTTTATTCAGGGAAAGCAGACATCTCCTTCTCATTTTATTATTATTGAGATTTATTTAAACAATTTTAAATAAAGACACATTTGTTTTTGGAATAACTAGAGTGAAATCTGTGTGTGTTGCACATACCACCCAAAACAAATTAGTAGTAGTTTCATTTGATTCAGGTAGAAATTATTACTTCATTAAAAAAATGTATATATTAGTTTATATTTTAACGACTAAATCTATTGTAGATATAGTCGACTAAATTCTCATGATATTTAGTCGACTGAAACTAATAAGGATTCAACTAAATTAAAATTTGCTGTCAAAATGAACACTGCTGTGATGTTGGGTGAGGTCTAATCCTCGTCGAGCTCAGAGTAAGAGAATCTTTTCTTCTTGGTGAGCCTGATTTATTTCCCTCGACACATCCCCACACCTGTTCTTCTCCTGTGCTGTGTTTCTCCTGTGTTCAGCACTAGTCTTATTTAAGCCACAACTCATGATGGATCACCCAACAACAGCCACGGCGCACAGAACTGAAATCACACTAAGAAAACATTATTACAACAAGTCAGTGGTCTCCAGACGTCAGAGTTGAACATCTCAGACGGGTTTGGACTCAGTATTGACTTCGTGGTCCCAGGAATGTGCTCCCAGACAAGACACAACTGATTTATTTGTCCACATCATTCTTGTGATTGGCAAAACTTTAATCATTTCATCTTATCTTAATTTAAAAATGTCCCATGAGCCTAAATATGTTTGATTTTCACTGTGAAAACTGTTTCACTTTCTATCATCTGAAAAAGTGAGATTTTATTAACACCTAAATGAACAATGTTTCGGCTCCAGCTCTTCATCAGCGAAATAGAGAACTTTGGGTCTCCTTACGTATCCCTGAACACACCAAGGCTGGAGCTGTAGGACCATCGCTAAAACCTCTCATTGTACCATTCTCTTCACTCCTTTGAACTCATCTCTGATCGATGTCACTCCAGCGTGTCCTGATCTACAATAGACATCCTTTAATGGCTAACTTTCTTTGTTATGGCAATCACGTGTATATTGACTCAATACAAGCCTTTGTAACTTTTTCTTTACAGAAGCATAGTCAGACTTGAACGGTCAATACTGTTACACTGTGGTGAGTGTCCAACTGTCTCCTGTGATGGTAAATAAACTTCTGTTACCCTGACTCATCCCAGGACATCCAGAAAAATTCCATTTCAGCTGCAGAGCTCAAGGAAGCCATCTTAAATAGGTTTTAAGATGGTTGCCGAGTCATTCATTAAAACTCCACTTCCTCATTTTCTTTTTTTTTTTTTTTTTATCTTTCTCAGATTCTATTTACCCTCAAAAGCAGCCTAGGGACCTCTCCAGTTTCTCTTCTATTAAAAAAAATAAAATAAACCAGACCAATTTTTCATCCAAACACTAATCCATTTAACCAAACTGAAGTTTAGCATTAGCTTAGCTGCGCTTTCAGCAGCAATTATCTCCACCTCATTAACCATTATGTTATTGAATTGACAGTATTTATCAGTGTTTTACGTTGTGTCCTGTATCTGTTGATGCTTTTTCTTTTTTAAGCTGTTTCGCTGTGCTAAAAGACATTTTTTTAAAGATTTTTTGGGGGCTTTTTGGCCTTTATTGATAGTAAAACAGTAGCTGGAAAGGAAATGGGGTGAAGGAGATTGGGGAATGACTTTGGACAAATGACTTGACCGGGCTCGAACCCGGGTCTCCCACGTGCTAGGCATATGCTCTACCTGAGCTGCCGGGGCGCTCCCTGCTCTCAAAATATACCTTAATGGCAGCTATTAAACTTCCTGTAACGTTAAATGAGAAGCCATTGTCAACAAATAGGAGCGCTCCTTTTTCGAGCATGTGATTGGCCAAGGTTTTCCGTTCCTGAATAGAGGTTCTCATCTATTAAAATCCCAAAATATTAGGTACAGTCTGTTTAGGAATAAGAGTGAAAATATCTTCACAGTCATCCACAATAAACAATGTCATTTCAGCGCACAACACATAAAAGTACTGACATTTTACCACAAGATATGCAAAATTGACATGTATGTCCTCTCATAATATTATGGTATTGGTTTTGAGAGGAGTTTTGCGACTGAAACCATCTAAAGTGGCTGGGTTATTACAGTGTTATGAAGTTAAATTGCTCACTTACAGTACGTCACACAACAGGAAGTAGACCGAACATGAACTAAACACTATAACAAAGGTGTTCTGGATCCTGTTGCAAGTCTGACAGCTTTGCGGGTCAGTGGCACAAATTAACACAGCATATATATCAACTTACATACACACAAACGTATTAATATAACAATATCCTATATTTCTTCTAAAGATATATTAAGGGATCTGTCTTAAAATCTCAAAATAAGTCACAGCCCTAGATCTATGCATACTCCATCTTAAATATAAGCTGAGTATTAGCTGTGGTCAGATGGTGCCCTTCTCCTGAAACAGATGGACGTCTTCAGGAGGTCTGGATCATAATGAGCCTCATCCAAGCTGTTAGAAACGCAAACATAATAACTGCCCACAAATGTAATCAGACACAAACAGAATAAGAATTTGCAGCTTTAAATCCAATAACTCCACTAATAATCTCCTACAAACATCGTAACACTTGCCTGGGACTCATTATTCACTGCACAAACTGTACACATTGACTCTGTCACACTTTACGCCGCTTTAATATCTCAAGTGTGTCCGTGCTGACTGTGAACTCCCAGGATGCTTTGCTCCGGTGTGAAGCAGAGTGTGCAGTGAGTTTTTTATTTGTGTTTGGGCCAGATTTTCTGCTCCATTTTCCTCCTGCTGCGGTGGGACAGAGCAGAGTTTAATGTTAGCTTTGTGTGACATGCCCCAGTAACACATTGGGTTGAGATTTATCAAGGCTATTAGCTGCAAAAGCTGACAGAGATTCCCTCAGTGGACGCTGGGTGATTTTGGTAACATCCACGTGTTTATGGATCTAAACTTGATGGCAGTTTTATGCAAGAACCAAGTATGTTATGGTGTTTACAACTTACTGGCAGATATCCTTTAACAAAAATAAAACAAAATGAATATATTGTAAAAAATAATATCCACCACCAACAACCAGTCTCAAACACCATTGCCGCATTTCTTAGATTTTTTTTTTTTAATTAGGCCCTATGTTCCCACATTTCTAAGTTGTTGTTTTTTTTTCAAAATTAGGCCCTATGTTGCCACAATTCTAATTTTTTTTAAATTTTATTTTATGTTTTTAAATTAAGCCCTATGTTCCCAAAGCCTGATGTTCCCACATTTCTACATTTTGTATTTATTTATTTATTTATTCAAAATTAGGCCCTATGTTCCCACATTTCTATTTTTTTTTATTATATTATTTTATTTTAATAAGGCCCTATGTTCCCAAAGCCTGATGTTGCCACATTTCTAAATTTTAATTTTTTAAAAAATTTTATTTATTTATTTATTTTTTTTCAAAATTAGGCCCTATGTTCCCAAAGCCTGATGTTTCCACATTTCTACATTTTTATTTTTTTTTCTACTGCTCTGATTTGAGGGTTACGGTTAATAAAACATAGAGCTGGGATAGGGGAGGGTCAGGCAGTGTGCACATAATTGCACTTCTTTTTTCACATCCACATTTCACATATTGTTACAGTTTGAATTGGTCTGGTTCACTTTCAAACGGTTGTCTATCAAACAAATTAAACCTACTTATTAACACAGTGACACCCCTCTCCTGTGGGCGGCAACAAAAACAGGGTATAAATTGGGAACAAATGGAAAGAAGAAATCTTGCTTATCTGTTGTTCTAAAGTTATCCCTATTTTATCACACAGCAGCCCTATTAAGAGAGATATCGCCTGAGTCCACTTTTGTCCACTTCCTTCCTTTTGTCCGTCGTTTGCTCTGCTTTGCATTCTCACTTTTCAACTGCTCCAGGGTTCACTCTGAAGCAGACCGAGACTTGTGTGTTTTTGGTTTTTTGGTACACCGTCACAATCAAACCTCCACAAATAACCCAGACAGTGGGAAAAATCAAGAGTAGAGCAGACATAATATATGAGTAACTTGGCTTTGATTCTGGCATGTGCTCTGTGTCCTTTCCCTTTCTCTCACCCTGAATCTGTCAAATTAAGGGTAAAAGTGCCAAGAAATATAATTAATGAGTTATATTAGGGGCCTATTGTGTCACCGATCTACCTTTCTACGCAACAAGAAGCCACACTGAACATCCATCTAGCCGTGCCACAGCCGGCTTAATGAACTACTTTAGGAAGTCGAGCGTGTATCGTTGGGTAAAAATGTATTTCAAATGAAGTTTTTGCTCCTCAGTTTGACTCCACTGCAGTGAGAAACGATGTCTGCGGTGAGTTGGAGGCTGCGCTGTAAGCACAAACTCCAGCTCCCTTGTGTCGACGCCAGCACCAGCTATTTCCGTCTAACAGTAAACAGTTTTCAGTCCGGCTTCCAACTGTTATGGATACACAGAACAATACTTCACGTACCCAGAGCTCAACGCACTAAAGGTTTCGACCTGTTCATCGTGTATTTCTCCAACAAAAATGTCTGTCAGTTTTTGTTGGATTGGAGTCTAAAATCTGGGTTTTTAATCTTACGTCTGATTTGGCAGTCGGTAAACAAATGAGTCAGGGTTTTAATTGGTTCCATGAAGACTAGTTCAGTTGTTCAAACACTGATATAAATAATGAATTTGGAGGCTCTTGTACTCAGATGACCTCTTTCGAGTACTCTACTCCCTGCAGTGTAGTTTTCAGTTGCTGTTTTTCTCTTTTCAGCACAGTTTGGAAATATTCTGCTGTAGGAGGACAAGTGTAAACTGTAAATGATGTTCCTTCAAAGTCAAAAGTGGATTCTTGAAAACAAATCACTGATAAAACATCTGAAAAAACAACACGGCTCTACTTGTGCATATATCTGTACTGGCTATAAGTGAAGGTGTGATAATGTGATATTCGAAGAACCCTTTTATATTGTTTTAAGTGTTCTTGTTTATATTTCATTCAAGTTAAACATACAGTATGTGACTGTTTGATCATGTAATCACCCTATTGTTGAACTAAGGAAAAAAACAAGACCTCATGACGTCATCTAAGCTTTTTTATAAAGTATTTTATTAGATTAGAAAGTTTAGTCCATGATGGCAAACAATTACATGCTCCCATACACTTGTAAACATTGAATCAATAGCGGCAGAGTAATCCTACTGGGAAAGTGTCTATTCCAGCACTGGCTATGTCTGCTTATAGATAGAACCAGCACCAAAAATGGAAAATATAAGTTGTTATGTTGTAGAATGAGGTTTTTTTTTTAGTATTTTTTTGTTTTTGGGTAATGCAGCTTTAATTGCATTAATTTGAGTTTTTAATGTTAAACCGTGCCGAAAATAGTAATATTCATTTTTTTCCAATTTCTAGGCTGTACTCTTTTAAACTATTAATGATCATAATGAATCTGTAGTTGCTAAAGGTGAAAAGTGAAAAGTTCTCAGTTTAGCAAAGTGGCTAAACATAGAACATATACATGAAAATAATAGTGTCTGTGTGATGCACCATGTACTTGTTTATTTATACAAATGAATCATGCACTTTGATTTAACAGAACTTTTTGTGTCTTATATAAAAGACATGTAATGTATACTTCTCGAACAGTGAACAGTGGAATAACTTCCGACACACAAGCAGGAAGTGAACTAAATGAGTCTCCACGTTGTTGTGCGGCGCTCTAATTACCCACAATGCACCCAGGAATCGATTCCCAAATTGACGGAGCTTGACCAAACTCTGCCGTTGTAAATGGTTATTGACCAGCGCCGTGTGTCCACTCAGCGCTGATGAAAGGCGTTTAATACCAAACAGCGCTCGGAGAAAAGCGTCCGCAGACAAAAACACAGCAGACAAATCCAAGTCAGATGCTCCGTCTCTGTGGGTTTGCTGGCATTTGGGTCTGTCAACACCGCTTTCAACAAACACGGCCCCCATCCCAGAAACAACATTCAGTCTGCAGCAAAGTCACCAAATATCATGTAACACGCCACTTACATTCATCTCAAAAAATGGAAAGTGCAGCCTGAAGCCTAAAGCCTCCTTTTTCTGCTCATTCATGGATAAATAACTGTTTTTGTCTGTGGAAATTCTCAGTCATCCTTGTTGTAATAAAACAGTTCAGAAGGCGGCATATGGACATTTCTCTTCTTTCAAAAGCTATGTTTAGATGCCATCTTTTTAAACCGCTTTTAAAACATTTTAGAAGAAAGACCTGTCAAACAAACAAAAAACATCTAAAAATAACAAGAGTGACAAGTACATGTGTGCAAGTACACAGTGGATTAATGAGGTTATATCCTTTCTAAAGTTAGAAAAAAAATTATATTATTTTAATAGTTGTCCAGGAGGATTTAATAAACAATGGCAGCATTTCTAACTCTGTTTGAGTCTTCTAAGTTCTCTGCCACCTTTTTGACCGTTGTAATTAAGTAATTTACTATTTTTATTACATTGTTTTAATAATATGTATTCTATATGAGGTTATATTTCACTTAGGCTTTCTTAAATGTGTTAGAATTGATATTGATATTCTTCTCTTGGTATATATTGCTCTATGCTAAAAACAAAACATGGCTGTATTAGATCTCTGTTACAGGATTTGTGGCCACTGCACCATGATTTCAAATAAACATATGAAACAGAGAAAATACATTACCCCTTTTTTTTAGTAGACTAAATCTATTATATATATGTATTATATGTAGCAGCAGTAACCTTTCCTGCTTTAATTTAGAAAAGGTAAAACTGAACCAATTTTCCTACACAAAATACTAATATGTTCAAATCGGAGTTTAGAGCTTTGTTTGGAGTTTACCAATCTGTAATTGTCTCTGTCTCGTTAAACATTGAGTCAAAGCATTGCCATGTTTAATTTGCTTCCTGTTTCTCTGTTTTATTTCTCTTTTTTGAGCCGTTTTGCTGTAAAATAAGGTGTATTTTCCAACTGAATAACCCATTTCCTTTGTTTATTTCCTTGGTCCTTTTTTGTTGACATCAGTGTCGACCAATGGGAGCACTCCTTTATACCAGAAGCGAGCTGTGATTGGCCAAAATCCCACTGTACGCTGATCATTCTCATCTATTAAAATACTTCAATTTAAAGCCTACATCACATCTTAAGATCTCATTTTGTCACAGATGATTCCTGTTACAATAAGCAATAGGTGATTAAACTAAATACAATAGAAAAAAAAAATAAAAAATCAATTAGGTAATCCTATGTAACTCAAAAATAAAAACCAAAAAAATAAATTCAGTGGTGAGATACAGCACCAGTGTCATTACTTTATATTATAATAACACTTTAAGCTAATTAGGATGTTGCTACTTGAAACACTGCTAACGCTTTGGAGAGTGTTACGTCCCAGTGAACCGTGTGGAGAGGCACGTTAGGACCCGTCCCGCTGCTCCTCTGGGACACCGTTAATAAAGCCTAATCATGGCAACGACTGGAGCTGACGGAGGAGAACACACTGTTACTGTAATGTGTATCTACGGACACTGTTGTCGGTTGTGTTGTTTACCATTAACATTAAGAGCGAGAATACAAAAAAAGTGCCTTAAGGTATGTTTGCATAGCTCTCAGGCTGTATATGTGCCACTTTCCTTATTATGTTTATGTATATGTCTCTCGGTTTAACAGTATTTGATGAGAAACCATTATTTATGTCATGTTATTTGCAGTTTTGTGCAAGTCCTTAGCTTGTATTTATAAAACAGCTGAAAATCAAGCCACTCACTAATGTTGTCTACCCACTCACTGACAGCACACACATGCAGTCAGTTTGTAGCTTGTTACCAGTTGTCAAAATCTTCATCTTCAATCTTCATGTTTCTGCAGAATTTGTAGCTTATGCCTTTTCATCTTTTTAAAATCTATGGCAGTCCACTTAAAAGTCCATTACTTTCTTTTCTTACTGTTGCATGTAGTTTGACAGCTTATTGTAATAGGAATCATAAATATGTAAAAAAAAAAAGAGAGACCTTAAGATGGGATCTAGTCTTTATAATTAAGGATTTTAATAGATGAGAATAATGCAGCAAATAAGTCTTGTAAATGTAGATTATTCATCCGTATGTGGCCAAATCTACGTTGTTTTTGGGCGTTATAGGTTGATTCAAGAGTTAAATAGGTTTTGTTTGTAAAATTAAACAATTGGTGGAAAATTTATCTTCTTTTTCAAACACAAGTATGTCAATAACTGCTTGACTGTATTATGTTTCAGATAAGAACAAAGGGGCAGTTCACAGTCGGCAACAAATGTCTCATTCGAGGCTAATTTAATTTTTAACAATCACAGTACATGTCGCCGCGGCTAATATGCGGATGTTTGACTTTGTGCTTACCGTGTGTGCAATGGTTAGTCCCAATGATCCGTATTGACTCAGGTTTAATGAAGAGATAAGACAGGGCCACTGTAGATGTGGCCATTACTGTCAAATATGTAACTTCCATAGGGGCCGGTCCCGAAGAGCAAACAATCTCTCAACAAATATGAAAAGCACATAGATTAACACACATAGGACTCATCCACCAGGACAAGAGAGATAGGGACTATTAGCAACACAGTATGGCAGAGGTAAAGCATGATCACTGCTGAAATGAACACATCTATTAACATCGACTATTTAGCATCGAGTTGATTTCAATTATTTCTGAACTACTGAAAATCATTACACAAATAAAACTGATGGCTCTCAAAACAAAAAATAAAAAAAAACTGAACCAAACTGAAACATGCTCCTAACGATGAAACCTCAATGCTCCAAGTCAATCACAAAAAACTGAGAAAATATTGTAACCTTTTGTATAAAATGGGCTTTTATGCAGTGCTTTGTCATTTTGAATGGATCCAACTGCAGCCGAAGACAGTTTATTCTTGAATAAACTTGAAGACCACACTGATGAATATAACCTGCTGCCTTTCAACTCATGGATGCAGTACACCTTTGACAATGTACAATGTATAATGAGCCACCTGACACGTAACAACCAATCACAAGTATCCGAGCCTAATGTTCAATCATCAAACCAATCCTTATAGACATTATACACGTAGACGCTGCATAGTTGACCTGAACCCATTGGCGGTACATCAATAACCGACCAACTAAGCTGATTGAGGAAGTAAACAAGCAGTGTTAGGTCAGAGTTGAATTTTGCACTTGATGTCTCTCAAAAAGAAGAGTTTGGGGCTCCTCCGAGTCAAACCAGGTCTCGGGGATTTACCATTTGTTTGTTCTTTTGATTGACTGCTTTAATATTATTTGGTAGCACTGGTAAACGTTATAGTATTTTATCCATAAAAACTGATTGAACAAGAACTCCCTCTCTCCTTATATTTGTCAATGTTTCGGTCCTGCCTGCCTGGTCCAAAATGGCTGCCTCACTGACGTATTGTGTTAATGGACTGAAGCCGCCAATGTAGCATGTACAAATATAATGTTAATGTTTTCTGCCATCAACATTTTAAATTCCATAGAAGTAAGGGGAAGTTCCATTACTTTTTTTTTTTTTTTAACACATACTCTTACATGATACTATTGAACTAAACTGATTTAAAGTGACCTATTTCCATGGATTTTGTTCATAAATGATAGCGTGTCCCTGCAGGGCTACCATAGATGCTCAAAGACAGTAGAAAAGAGTGTGACAATCTGCAGCGTCACCACTACATACAACTAAAAATGTCCAGGATTCATTTTGTTCCAAGAAACACTTAGTCTGGGTCCTGATTTATCTGATTGGACAGAAGTTGAACTAAACCCACAGACACTGCGACCTGTTTGTTCAGGAAGCAGTTTTCTGTGAGGAACTTTACAGCCGTCTGTTCCACTGCTCTGCTCTGATTTAATTTAAGGTAATAATGCGAAGCTGTTTGGCAGGCGGCCATTTCCTGGTGGACGGATCGAAGTGCTGTTTGTCAAGCTGCCAAAACCATAAACACATTAATACACTTTGCAACACCCACTCAAAATGACAGAGTGGATAAGGGCCTCAATAAGTCCATACACAGCTCCGAAGTGAGAGGTTGACACAGCTCGATTCTAGGGTCAGGAAAGTTGAATACTGAACACAAAGAAAGAGACTTGGAGACATGTACATTAACTGAAATTAGAAGAAGCTAAATATATGAAGCTAACAAGTTTTGTTTACAGAAAATTGCCACTTATCACCTGCACATGCGTTGATTATTGGCAAGTAGATGTAGTTATGAAGTTGGAGGTGGCAAATATCAAGACATTCAGGTCTAATTGCACCAACAAGGTTTAAATTATGAATTTGTTTAAATCATAATTTCATGTAAATTTCCATTGCATTCACATTAAAGACTTTTAAACTGAAGTTTTGATTTTTCCTATAAACCAAGATTAAATGTAATAAATATTAGTTTTAAAGTGTGATCTAGGTTTTATTTTAAAATGAAAGGATTGGACTTTTAAATGCCTGTCTTTTAGCAATAAAGTTGTTCATTATATTTCTTTAAAAGTAGTGAATATCTCAGTGATACGTTTAAGAGGATTGTATCAGGGTCCAGACAGGGGACAGAGAAATGCATCTGGAGCTCCACTTGAGGGATCTGCTGTTGCGGTCAATTAAAATGCTACAGACTGGACCATTAAAGCTCCTCCATATTACTTTCACCATTAATTTATTATCTTTCACAATAAGAAAGTTCTCTGTTGAGTGCCCAGTACAAACAGGCTAGTGTATTAACTTGTACACACTGGAGAGCTTTGCTGTAAACAATACAGTTACACATTTCACTAAATTATTTCTAACCAGTACAAAAAAAAAAAGGGAAAAAAAAAAATCTTTGGGCGACAAACCTAAAAAAAAGATTTTGTGTAATTTTCTAAGTGAAGGACTCAGGTAAAAGTTTTAGAACCAGAACATATACCGTGTGTGTTCAGTTTTAGAACCAGATCCAAAAAGATGCACAATTTTTTTTACAGAAGTAACATTATGACAACCTTTGTGTAACTGCATATGAAAAAAACAAACTAAGTACATGTATATAGTAATTAGAAGACAAAAAAACAAGCTTGTTACAACAGTCTTGTTAATACCGTAAGTTGATTATAACAGATACTATTACTACTACTATTTTACTTATACGCCATGTATATTTTCTACAAAGTCGTCCTCGTACACTGTCCCACAAATACATGCAAAGAAGCCAGTCACAAAATCTCCTGTGTCCAAGCCTTTCCTTCTCTAAATAAAAATGGAAAAGGACAGTTTTTGCACCAAAAATTGGTTTTGTGATAGTGCAATGCTTTAGTAGTAGCCCTTTAAGTCTATGGCATTGCTCACTTTTTAAATTGTCAAGTCTACTTTACACTTGCACCATTAAACAACAAATCATTCATAATATAAAGCTGTATTCCTAGCATCTACAGTTATTTTTCCCCTTTCTCCTTTTACTCATTGAAATGCTCTTCTCGCTGTCTCTTTCCCGCTAGGTTGTTGTTTACAAAAGCCCAGCACTTAAGAACAATGTTTATTCTTTCCCGTACGTTCCGATGTAAATGTACACTCAGAGTAAACGCAGACAGATGTGACTCACTGGGCACTGTCTTCATAAAAAGTGAATGGATTTAAAATGGTGAATGAGCCGGCAGCTTTGGGCCGCTCTGAGTCATCGCTGCTTCAAGAGAAAACATTAGGATGCGCTGGACGCTGCGGGGCGGGATTCCTCTTCGATGGACCGATTCATGAATGAAAAGCTCAAGTTAAAACTGACTCATTCCTGTGCCTCTGCTGCTGGTTTGTGGTGCGGCGGCTCAGTTTTTGATACATTGAATTTACTAAGCTTTGACCTTAGACTGTCAAAAAGGTTGGACACAATGTCACTTGAGCTCCATCAGATGTTTTTAATAACGTAAAAAATGGGGTACTTAACTGTTGACACAGCCTAGATACACCTTTATTGTCATTGCACAGGAAACAAGTGCAAGGTGATGAAAATAGTTGCTGGATGTAACTCCAGTTCTATGAGTATGTTCGTGGCCGACAGTCTATTCTCATGGATGGATGGAAAGCAATGACTCCAGTGTTTTTTTCATTCTTTATTTTGTCAGTTCATAGTAATTCATTTCTTACTTTAGTTAGCGTAGTGGTGTCAAACTCAAAGTGGTGAGAGACCGTGATAGGAAATAAGAATCATTTCAGGGACGGAAGACTGCGACATTTTATAAAATTTTGAATAACATTAATTTCCTCCTTTAATGGAAACTTTGAGATTTCGACAGGTTTTAGTTGAATTTGAACAGGTTTTTAGTTGGGGGTTAATTGAAAGGTTTTGTTGTTTGAAAGGTTTAGTGGATATGAACAGTTTTAGTTGGATTTGAACAGGTTTTAGATGGATTTGAACAGGTTTTAGATAAATAACTAAGGTAAGGTAATTGAAGGTTTAGTTTTTGAACAGGTTTCAGATGAATATGAACAGGTTTTATTTGCATTTGAACAGGTTTTAATACCGTTATAGCATAACTGCAACAACTACAAGGACATGTATGTGTATATATATATATATATATATATATATATATATATATATATATATAAAATCAGACTTGGTACAACAGTCTTGTTAATACCTTATGTTAATTATTAAAGATACTTTCTACCACTTATACGTTTACTTATACTAATCTGTTATATTATTTTTTATAATTTTCCTTTGGATTGAAAGCAGACCATCTTTTCCTAAATAATTCAATTTTTTAATTTATATTTTGGGTTATAAATTAAATTATATTTCCATATTTGGTGTACAGTTTCTTTCCATTTTTTCACACTTTCAAGTTATTTCTTTCAGAGCTGTAATCCGTAACATCCAAAATATATACAAATGTTATCATAAATATATATACTATATAATATTTTTGCATATTTTTTGGTTTGAAGATGTTCCTTCTCCAGGCACACTTCTACTTCACAATATTTGCTTAATTGAAAGTATAATAAGTGTCCAGCACTGAATTTTTGTGCATGTAAAAACATAGATGTGTATAGTGAGCATTCCTTTCCCCATGTTCCCCCCAGTTGTACTGTTCCATCCCATCCCCCTCCTAAACTTTACCTCCGTCCATCAAAAAAATACCTGATGACTCAAAAGCCAGAAAATAAATATGAAATATGTTCAAATATTAACCAATCTTGCAATTTATATCATATTTTATAAAATAACGGTTTCACTTTGCGTTTATTAAAAAGTGGAGCAGCACAATTGCTTTTATCTTCCACTTGAGCTCCACTCAACCACTTCACATTTTATGATCACACCTATTCACTTTCACCTTTTAAAAAGCCTCAGAATTAGACCTTAACAGCTGACAATCCACTCTAATGCACCAACCAAACCAAACGAATCCCCCTTATCTTCTCATATGCTTGTCCTTTCACTGCTGAAGTGGAGTTAAACGCTCAACATCGTCCCGTTCTACCTGATAAATGTCACAACGTGGCCTCGACAAATCCACGCCACCTTCAGCGCGGAAAAGCTTTTAGTCGATGCCCTTCAGAACGCGGTTGGTTTGTTTGTATGAGGAGCGTCACGTTGGAAATAAAAAACTCCCGAGTCCTCTGACACGAGTCTGAAAGACACAAAGTCCTTGACAAAACACACCCGATCCAACTTTTACAAAGAAAAAAAAATAACATGTTTCTTTTTCCGAGACGCTGAGAGTGCTCATCGGCAGAATTCAATTGAAATTCTCTGCAGCAGTTTCACAGCTGAGCGGCGGAGAAATCTGTGTAAAGACCGGTGGTTCTGGATGAAACGCTCAAGCCTCTGGGGTTTCAAATGTTCACTCGATTCAAGAGAATAACTTCAAACGAGACGGAGTATTTCCTTTAACTTTGAAGGTGTTTGAGAGCAATCAGAAGGAAAGGCAAATGGATATTGATCATTTTGAGTCGATTTGTCCATAAAGATGAGAATCACTGCTCATCAAAATAATATCACCATAAACCAATTCTGCATTAACTCTGATATATTGTGACTGCAATGACAAAAAAACAAAACAATGATGCATAATTGACTGTACTGTTGTAGTGTAATGTACAACAAATGCATAAAGTTTGGCTGTAGTCCTTTTTTAAACTGTTGCATTTTGTTCACGTCACAAGAGCCATATTTAGAGTATTTATATATGGATATGTACTTGGTCATAAAAGTAGTACATAATAAAGGTAACAGTTTATAATAACTCACACAAAAAATAGTAGATAGGCATTAATAGATGTGTAATTAACAATTAATTAATTAATACTGATACTGAAACTACTGAAACATTTATAACAATGTTTATAATGCAATAGTTAGTATTAATGTTGGATTAAAGCTTTGTAAATGATAAATTAAAGATTAATTAAGTTGTTGTTGTTATTCTAAAGTGTTACCTAAATAAATTCTACCTTCATTTCAGGCCCAGAATTTGAATCAGCATGACGTCCCACGCAATTGTGCCCTTAGAAGTCAGCCATTTTTAGTCACTTTTAGATTTTTTTTTTTTTTTCAGTCAAAATCCTTTTAAGAGGAATGTATGGGAAAAAAACATTAAGTTGCCCGCTGCTGTGTCTTTATTTTTGTGCTCTTTTCAGGTCCATGTTGATACACAAAGATTTAGCAAAACCTGTTTCGTCCTTTAACAAAAAAACCTCTTAGACTCATTATGTTGTTGTGGACATAACTCTCTTTGCTTTTACCTTGTTTGAGAAAAAATAGCCATTTATAACCATTCACATTCTACTTCAGGGAATTATCAGTCCATTACTTCCTGTTCCTGTTCCTACAACAGCCCAGAGTGGACAAACTGGGCACCGCTGGAAGAGAAGCACACTTTTGTTTCTTTGTTGAGCACATCATTGTATAAAACTAGTGCAGTCAATCAGTTTCACAACATGTCCCTGCAGGGCTACCGTAGGTGCTCACAGGCTGTAGAAAGGGAAGGGTGTAAGGAAAATTTCAACACTCATCTCTAGAGTTTTATTCTGATTGGATTATTACTAGCATTAGCTTTTAATACCAGTGTCAGCAAAACATTTGAACGATTTGTTGTTTTCAGTTCATTTTTTTCTTCATGAGGGGAAATGAAATGAGCAGAAATGATTACAACAATTAAATAAAGAAAAACCCTGAATGTTCTGTTTCAGTTTTCCACAGAGATACGCTAAGTTTTCCCAAAAGACCACTCTCCTTTGAGGACGTTTATCTGCTGCTATTTTTAGAGCTCTGGATCTAGAACATGAGTTTAAATTTCAGAACTGGGTAAATAAACACTTCCTTGATGAGGTGTAGTAGATAATAAAGACCAGGTAAGACTGGTTTAGAATCAGGAGGCAACATTAAATGCACATAAGCTACTTCATGTATCTAATTATGCACGAAATACTATCATTACATACATTGATGTAGCTTTTATTAGCACTAGAGTCTAAAATTTGAGTGTTTTTTTTAACGTTAACCCAATAATATGACACAGAGATGAATGGAGTCAATTTGCATCCCAATTACCCACAGTATAAAGTGTTCTCTCACAGTCAAATTGATGAGCAGCACTAAACAGCCTTAAAAAAGCACATTTAACGCCGGTGCTACTACGCTGCTGCTGCTTCATGAATACAGATGGGAGAAAAGTCAGCTGTTATTAAAAGCGTGACGTCTGTGCAGTGCTTTTGTTTTCAGATTGTGCAGTCGATGCGTGGTAAAGACAACAGATCATTTGAAAATCGGGTCAGTTTAAATTGTGCAGTATATCCTATTGGAGCCAAAAGTTTCTCTATAACTGAGCGGCGTCAGTCAGATACAAACAGAGGGAGACAGAGCAGAGCCATTGGGAGCAGTTCCTTTTTTGTTTCACAGTAAAACAGTAACGTCACTGCTGCTTTCACTGGCCTTTGGTTAATGGACACAAGAGGAAGTGCTGGTTCAAATAACATTGAAACAAACACTGATTTATAAGAATCACAACAATGGAGGAATTAAATGTGATATTTGAGCTCCACTGTCAATGTTTGTCTGTTCATGCACACACCACAGAATTGTTTACATCTTCTAAACCATCTTTCTGTTCATGCAGTTTTTTCTTTCGCAAATTTTTGGTTCAAGATATAGTTATTCTGACTTTATTTTCTGACTTATAAGGAGTTAAGTCTTTGACACAAATCCTTCATGATGATATTTTGTTTCCATATAGGTGGTAGGTTGAGGCAGGGGATGGGAAAAAAACCATTGACAAAAGTAGTGAAATCATAAAGTGGTTAAGTTTAGCCACAGAATGTGTTTTTCTGCCAAAACCTTACCATTAAAAGTGGTAGTATTTAGTTAAAAAAAAAGGAACACAACATCAAAATATCTATTTAAAAACGTATAATTGCTTCAAAATAACACTTTGGCAACTGTCTTTGTTAAAATACAAACATACTCATGAAAGTTGTAAGCACTCGTTGTTGCTCAAAAGGTTTAGGACATTTATAAACTCAGTTAATTATATAAACTACAGCAATTACACTTGGTTTATTCATAGACAAAAGCATGATACTCCTGGACTATAGCTGTTTACATGCGCAAAAAAAGGAAGAATGGGAAGTATGGAACACACACATGCAAAAAAAAATCGAAACAAAAAAACAAACAAACAAATAAAACAAACAAACAAAAAAAAAACACAAAAAAAAACACAAAAAACCATGCACCTGAAATCCTGGAATATGGTATGTAGTACTGTCTATGAAACAAGATATTGCATGTTTCCAAGGTTTGCATATTTAAATGTAGATACATGATACAGGCAAGTAGTAGTAGTAGTAGTAGTAGTAGTAAGTCAAATCACTTCTATCATGTTAACTACTATAAGTAAAGTACTATATATTCTCTCGTTCTTTCCTTAAGTCATAAGTGTGTGTGCATTTGTATTTCTTATTTGCCTTTTTATATTGTTTCTGTTTATAATAGTGACATGCATTTTATCTTTGCAGGTTTGGATAAGTCTAGTAAACTCTTCAGGCAGGTTTTAACAGTCTTTAATGAGGAAGCACAGGTCCTAAAAACTAAAAACTCAATGAATGGCGTTATTTGCAGTTCTATACATATCCAGACTCACATAATCATGAGTATCCTCTGACTTGTAGCTTGTAGCCTTTAGCATCATTCAGTTCACTCATTGTCTTCAACACACTCACTGACAGCACACACATCTAGTCAGCTTAAATGTGCACACAGTTGATGTTTTTCACTAACAATAAAGGGTCTACTTTTGTGTCCCAAACCTTATTGATGCTTTGATCAAGAGCTTTCTATTGTTTCCAGGGATTTGTTGGCAAAATGACCACTAAATCTCCCTCAATACAATGTGTATTTCCCCCAAACATCTCAATAAAGTGTGTAGAGATAATTCAGGCTCTCAGCTGCGTCTTTCGCTGCCGGCTGCCAGCTCGGTGGATGTTTCCGTCCTGGCGTCCTGCCTCGACTTCCACTAAATCACACAACGCGCCGCAGTCCGCTCGCTCTGTCAAAGGCTCTGAGTCCTCTCAATTAGCGGAGCTGCCGCCGAGAGAAGCCAAAAGCTCCCCGTGTTTGCATACCACAGACACTGCCAATGCTGTTTATTTATAAGAGCACTTCATAGCACAGTCATCTGGCTCCGAACAAGAACCAAACACAGGCAGAAGAGCTCGGTGTGAAGCGGAGAGTGGAAAGTACGAGAAGAAGTGGCGTTTTATTTACATTTGAAGACAGGTAACATTTTGACAGCCATCTTTTTTTTTTCTTTTTTTTTTCATCGTTGCGCTGTTGTTTTTGGTATTCTTTGTTAAGGAAAAAAAAATAGTAAATTGAAACAAAATGTCAAGCAAGATTGTTTTAAAAATCAAGGTTATGTTCAGTTAAAAAACAAAACAGGCACTTTTACTTGCAATGAAATTTTCAGTTTCATAGTTGCATCAGTCTGCATTCAAGACTGTCCAAACTAGTGCTAACACCAGAAGAAAAACATGCTTTAGGTAACACTTTGCTTAAACTACAGCTATTACATAAATCCCAATGTTTCAAATTGAACTTAGAGTTCATTCATGATTCAAAAACTGTTACAATTCTTTCAGAAAACAGCATTTGAGGTCATTACTCAAATGTGACAGCTATGGATAACGAAAACCAATTATCATTCTGTAAATATGAAACATTTTGACCGCCATTTTCTGGATGTAAGGTCAATACGAGTCAAAAAAGCAATACAACTCTTCTTTGATGCCAGCCCACTTAAAGTCATTGATTCCATTGCTGCAGCACAGTCTATCACTTATAATCAATGAGAACAAACACACACAAATATAAAATGTTTCAGTCTGGACTCAAAAGGAAAAAAAAAAGAGCTGATGTGAATTCTCTGTAGCTACTGTGCGGCCATGACTGACTCGAAACCATCTCTGACACGTTCATGGTTTACAAATGTGTAATAATAATGTCATTGTTACTATTATAATAAAGCTGTGATTTGTTTCCAATCATTTTGCGAAGACAGTTTTCAAGACCCTCCTCAAAGCTCAGCCTGCTCTGATTGGTCATAAGGCCCACTCTGTTGTAATTGTTTGGGGCATTTGTGACGACATAAAGACCCATGTAAACCCACATGCCCCGACAAAACTCAGATAACTGCTAATTAGTCGATTCAAAATGACTTGACCAAGGTTTAAAGCTAACTGGACCATATCTAGACTGCACCATGTGAAAATGATACTTGGTTTAGTTAAGCAGAGTTTAGTGAAAGGCCAATTCAAGCGGTTAAAGTCTCTCACAGAAATAATATAGTGGATGGATTATTTATTATTTATTATTTGGATGGAAAATAATAACTTGTTGCTGTTGGGTTAATTGAGCCAGTAATACGAGCAACAAAGAGGGTTTATTGTCCTACAAAAACAGAGACTGATGGGCCAACAGGAGTTTTAATGGTCCAGTCTGTAGCATTTCTATTGACAGGATACTGGCAATGGTTAGTTGTGGAGTTTGGAACCTGATACAATCTTCCTGGAAAAGACTGGGTCTCAGTCTATAGCAGTGTTGTCAAACTCAAAGTGGTGAGGGGCCACAATAGTAAATAAGAAGCATTTCAGGGGCCGAAGATGGTGACATTTATAAGCTTTTATTTTTGTTTTTGCATGTGAGATTTCATCTTCATTTGAGTCTTAAAAAAGTTTCCTTTAACATAAATTTCCTCTTTTTATGGAAACTGGTTTTAGTCAGATTTCAACAGGTTTTAGTCAGAATATAATAAGTTTTAGATAGATTTCAACAGGTTTTAATTCGATTTGAACAGGTTTTAGTTGGATTTAAACAGGTTTTAGTCAGATTTAAAAAGTTTTTAGTCAGAATTGAATACGTTTTCGATGGATTTGAACAGGTTTTAATTTGATTTGGACAGGTTTTAGTTGGATTTCAACAGGTTTTGGTCAGATTTAAAAAGTTTTTAGTCAGAATTTAATAAGTTTTAGATGGATTTGAACAGGTTTTAATTTGATTTGCACAGGTTTTAGTTTGATTTAAACAGGTTTTAGTCAGAATTTAATAAGTTTTAGATGGATTTGAACAGGTTTTACTTTGATTTGGACAGGTTTTAGTCGGATTTCAACAGGTTTTAGTCAAATTTAAACAGGTTTTAGTCAGAATTTAATATGTTTTAGATGGATTTGAACAGGTTTTACTTCGATTTGGACAGGTTTTAGTTGGATTTGAATAGGTTTTAGATGGATTTGGACAGGTTTTAGTTGGATTTGATTCATCCAATCTAAAACCTGTTCAAATCCAACTAAAACCTAGACCCAAAAATATCACCAACTAAATGTATTTAAGAGCCACATAAAACATTGCAAAGGGCCGCATTTGAGTTTGACATTCAGTAGCATCATAAAACATATTGGTCCAACAGGGCATTTAACTTTGCCCTCTTTATATTGACCTCCTGTTCTCCTTAAAGGCCCACTGTATTATTTAGCCACCTCAGTACATAACTTGAAGCTTAGAGAAATAAAATCTTTAGGTAAAAACTACTCCATCTGACTGTGTTGCCATTAACAGCCTGCGCTTTCAAGGGCACATCAAGCCTTCCCATTAAACTTGAATGCATCATGAGAATGTCCCTGAATAATGAGCAACCATAGCGCGCACAGATTTAAATGAACGGGCTCTGCTGAATACAAATGACGCTGTATTCTTTACCATGAAATATTCAGGCTCCATCCGTATTCTGGGCGCCACACTTCACAATGAAATATTAAAATGAACCTCTAATTGGAGCCAAACTCACCTTGAGAACAGCTTCATCTCGGAGTATGATACGGGACAAATTCAAAATGGCAGCAAACTTTATGAAATAACCTTCATTTGCAGATTTGTAAAAGTTAAATGGAACAAATGAGAGGAAACTGAGCTGTCAAGATGGTATTCCAATGCCTTAAAATGAAAACATGCTCTTCTCTAGCTCTCATCTTTAGCATCAATTATAAAAACAGGGAATATAAACCTGAATCAGATTTAATCCAAGTTTTTGGAGGTTGTGAGCATCTACGGTAGCTCTGCAGGGACATACTGTTGCCTAAGAACAAAGCCAGTGGACAGAGGTGAGATGATGAGTTAGAAACAAAACAGTGGCTAATTTTTTTTTTAAATATAGACCAATGCAAATACAGATCTTAATGCACTTAAACAGCACTGAACACTTTCTTCTGTTTTTGAGCTGTTTTTGTCATTTTTTTGTGCATAGTTAGGTACACCATGTATTTATACTGGAGAAATGGACATTAGTCACCAAAAATCATAAACTGACTACATCTCTATGAATGACTACAGGTGTGTGCTGACAGTGAGTGGGTAGAGAGTATGGCTCATTAATTAGCTGCTCTATTTGTACAAGCATATAGGCTACACCAGCTAAAGGCTACAAGCAACAAGTCACTGGATGCGTACTGAAGTGTTATGCTAGAAACAACAGAACCCACATGGAGGAGCAAAAGTTATGCATGTTTTGTTTTGTATTATGTTTTAGGACCTGTGCTTCCTCATCAAAAACAGTTCAACTGAGACAGCACAACCTACACTAGTGTAAAAACACATTGTCATATGCATATTAGGTAACATGTGTTTAGGGCTATGCAGAAATACACGAAGGCTTGCTGCTAGCCCCAGTGCAGTGCAGAGTGCATGTGGATGGGAAAATAAAGCTGTATTCAGACAAAATATGCAGTATTTTCTCACTTTCTGTAATTCTTTGTCTTCAAAACCTTCCCATTACATTTAAAAGAAGTTTTAATCATGTAAGTGAATAAATTGAGGCATTCACAGCTTTGTTAATCACATCAGATTAAGAGGCAAATGCATGAAAACTGGGAGAAATGGATGGAAATTAATGTTTTTTGCAAGACGGAGCTGAGAGTGGAGTGGAGCTGACGTGGAGCTGCGCTTAAGTTTGTTTGCTGCCTTTAAATAGTGTTAGTGATTTGAATTTGTGTGCACATGAAGATAAATGGTTTGTATTTGTCAAAGGGTGTAAAAAAAATCATAATGTTGACATCAAAGTATGTATTTTTTCACCAAAACTTCTCGGCATTTCAGTTCTTAACCACTTAAACTTAACAACTGCACTTGAAGTCGGCCTAAACTAACCTTTTAAGGCACACTCCTGGGTTGTAAACTGCCTCATACCTCAATCCTGTCTAAAGCCAAGGTATTCCACATAATTAGTTGTTTGGTACTACACGACAACAATGACATTTCCTGAAGAATAGGCTGTCAGTGTTGATATATGGTGTGTTTGATATAATCTAACTAAGACACAATGCTGAGACAAAATGCATCTCCTCTTCTGTACTCAGACTGTAATAAATCACACCTTTAAGCAAAAGCAATCTTTCAAAATAAGTGCGGCGTTGTGATGTTGTTTGCTGCTGTAACAGACGAGCTACAAGGACAAACAGGATGTCAATTAAGAGCTGCACCGAGTCGGAGGAATACGAACGAGTAAACCCATCCATCTCCATGAAACATCTCAGCTTTGGACCACAATTAAACTGAGAATTTTTAGGACGTCTGGTAAAATACACAAAAGACATCAATCTGTTGCAGCCCACTATCACGTTCTGCTGAATTCAACTAAAACTGGATGTACTTTTCTCCCAAGAGTTAATGCTTCTAATAGAAATGACCAGTTTTAGTAAATGGTATACTCACTGATGCAAACTCATACACGATATGCAAGAAATAGGTCATATTCTATTCATTATCTCATGAAATAGTGTTAAAACCAATATATTCAGTCAAATACTGTCAAGTGGCAACAGAAAAAAGCTGTAAAAGCACAAAATAACACATCAACTATCTTATTTCAATAAAACTGTTCAGAACTAGAACTTTTATGGATACATTTACAAAATAAAATACATAATAAACCCTTGAAAATGCAACACTTATGTAAAATTAACAAGAAATAACCTTGATATCACAAATAATTGCTGTATTATCCAGCTACAATAGAAAGAATATGCAAGGACATGACATGTTGTTGTTGAGTCTTAAATAAACACTGTAACATATACATATTGTTCTTTTTTTTTTGGACAGTGTAGTTGGATTGTCTATTTGTTTTATTTATTTATTTTCTGTACGTTTTACTGTGTGTTCTACATTTTTCCCTGATTATTTTCTGTGACCCATTATTGACCAAACCAAACAAGTTTATTTTACAAAAATAAACTTATAAACAATTTCCTAATGCCCTTTATGGCATATATTGAAAATCGGTTTTAATGTTGTGTGTATAATAATTCATAATTAATATTGTATTTATGTTTCAAATGTTGACAACTATAGCGTGAAAAAAACAAAACAAAAAGACACTTTTTTTTTCTTAGAGCCTAATCCAGCGTCTTTGCTAAAGTGATTTGCAAAGTAGGTAACCCTGAAACATCGCCATTTAATCGCAGGTCTAACACACAGAGACACACACTGATATCACGTCTCATTCTTTTCTTGTGAGAAATAACGTAAATAACGACAATATAAATGGTTTGCGAGCCCATCATTTCCCTCCAGCGAACCCCTAAACATCACTAATCTGTCTTAAATATCTCACGGCGGCCATTTTGAGCCTTCTGCAAATATAAAACAAGCTGCAATAAAATCCAAACCACCGAGCCTGGAGTAAAATGGACCCCGAGCGCCGTGAGACGGAGCAGCGCGGATAGATTGGACGTGTCGTTTCAAAGCGTCTCGTACTGGAGCGAATGTGACAGCCGGCTTTATCTCCCGCTCCATCACAGCCTCCTGCCAATAACTCCCCCCGTCCCCCGTCCCGAGCGCACCCTGTTACGACACACGGCTTCAAGTGCTGTCAAGAGCGCTCTCCTTGTCAAACAACAATACATCTCCACTGAGTAGGTTCTGAATTTAGATTTGGGGAAAAAATACACCTGGGATGAAAGTATAGCTACCTGACAATTCTGTGGAAGTGTGTTGGGGCCTTATTCTTACACTGTGCCCTTCTAGAGAGCGTTTGGACTTAAAGACAATTTGTGTTCACTTTGTGCTGCATTGCAGATTTTAGTTTTGATATGATATCCCTTTGTTTCTGATCGGGCCAATTCTCACCAAATCTTTCGTGATAAAATGTGGTTTTAGAGTAAACAAACAAGATGGACTACTTTAATGTTCTGTGTATATAGTGGACAGTGGATTTTCATTTTGATATGAGAAAACTAAATTATGAATACAGTGACCATCAGAAACAAGGAAATAGAAATCTAATCCATTTGTTTGTTTGTTTTAAAAGCAAATGTCTGTATGATTTTGTATAATTATTATTATTTTTGAGACAAGCAGTAACATGGAGGACATTGACCCAAGATCCTTCTGTTTATGTGGTGCATGCTCTACCAGATAAGACACAGAGGGACCTCCATCTGGTAATATAACTGTGGATGTTTGATAATTGCACATTAATGATAGTCTTCAGTAGTGGGAGGCTGTCATAAACTATGTCCCTACAGAGCACTGCGGATTCAGGGGTAGCTGCCGCCATCTGTGCCTCAATAGTCCTGTATCCTAATGTTATATATACAGTATTGTGCCAAAGTTTTAGGCAGGTGTGGATATAAAAAGTAAACTGTAAAGTTTGTTTTGTTTTTTTTTCCTTTACAAAATGCAAAGCGAAAGAACAGAAGATTTTTTTTTTCTAACGCAAATCAATATTTGGTGTGACTTTGCCTCAAGACAGCACCAGTTCTAATAGTTCCTCTGTCTCAGTTTTTGAAGGATCTGAGCAGGTTCAAACATGTGGAGAATTCCAGACAAAACCAGGCCAAACCGGACTAAACCAGACTATAGAAACTCAGAAGGAACTAGGTTAAACCAGACCATGTAATCCCAGACAGGACCAGGCCAGACTCCAAGTTGTTTGACTCCTTCTGGGATCACTCTAAAAATTGAAGATTTTCCACTTTTTCATTTTGTAAATTGATTGAAAAAAACTTACTGCATATCTTGACACCTGACTAAATCTTCCACACAGTACTGTATAAATATCCATATTCATCTGATTCATATCGTTCATTCATATCACCGACAAAAATATCATGTAACATTTCCTAAAAGCCACAAAAACAACAACATCAACTAAACCAAATGAGCAACGCATTGAGGAGGACAAAAAAAAAAGTCTTATTTGTATTTTGGCTCAAGGCACCATCTAGTGTGTTTCATGATGAAAGCCATTGTTTTTTGTTTTTAGTCCACAGTTTAAAATTCCAGTTGTGAATACTGCGTGGACCAGGTCTTTTTTGCAGTGGGCCAAACAAAATTGATCATCGCACCCTTAAAGAACACCTTGACACGCTTTTAACATTGCACCTCTCCTATGAATAAAAACAGATGTGCAAGACAAACTATTCTAAATTAAAAGCCAAATCTTTTTACCTTACTGCTGTGATTGATGAGTTGATGCAAGATTTGTCAAAGACAGATCAGAACTGAAGCCGAAACAAAACAGCAGACGATACAAAGTGGACGATTCTCTCAGAGCCGAGGCGAGAGTCCGTGTCTGTGCAGTATCGCATTACATCGGATTAATAAGAACAATGCCTGCCGTGTGTTCTCAGCTGTGTTTGCACGATATTGATATTAAAACCACCGCTTTGTTAGGTGCGTGATTTGAATACCTTCCCTTTTCTGACAGATTTGAAACACACAAACAGGACAAAGGCATAACTACGAGTCCACAGCAGGTGTTGGGGACATATTGGCACGACTGCACGCGCTCAGGCATTTACCGAGTCACTGATGGAGTATCGACAGCTCAGTTTCTGTCAGTGGAATAGTCTGTAGAGTGGAAAATGTATTCAGCAGGATTGTGAGATTTTAGTTTGGCTGTTGGAAAAGTTAGAAATGACATTGCAAAATTGTGAAAAGTAAAAAATTCTGCAAGAATCCAGGTGCACAAGGTAAGGTTTGAGTCACAAATTTGATGACTTCTGAAAAGAAAATGTAAAAAGACTCAAGACTTTACTTGGACTTGAGCGTCTGACCTGAAAAGACTCCCCCAAAGAAGAATGTTATTTGAAAAGTTTGCTCAAAACAATTCATTTTCTTAAATAGTTACAGACAGATTATACAGAGGAAAGCAACACGGCACTTGCATGACGCTGCCTTCACATGCGCTCTGTAAAGCGCCAAGTCATTGTGACTTGGCCCCACCTCTGGTATTGACTCTTTCTCTGTATTATTGGTAGAGAATTAACTTAAAGTTCAACAGTCAATGGGAATACTACTTAAAACCTAATGGCAAGCTGATCATCTTTTTTTTTTTTCCACAGATGATTTCTATAACAAAACTTTGATCTTTTTAAAGTTGCTCTGCATCTTGTTTTTGGAATTAGAGCTAATGCATTACCTTAATTTCTGTGTGAGCGCTTAGAAACGACTAGTAGTGTCCAGCTTTTATTTATTATTTATTACAGTTGTCCCTCACTATAACGTGGTTTATCTTTCGCGGCCTCGCTGTTTCGCCTTTTTTTTTAGTGCAATTTGCATGCTTTTTTTTTTTTTTTTTTTACAGCATATGAACGCGCATTGTGTTCTGTGTCCTGATTGGTAAGAGACTGTAGACCATTGTCAATTAATCTCCTCCGTGCCGTGTCTCCTGTACAGTACAGAATGCGTTCGGCCAAACTGACATAAATGTTCGATCTAGCAGTGTGACTCTGAAGTTTGCAAGTTTTCTCCCCGACAAAACCCACAATGTCGACGAAACGTTCTGCACCGACAAAGGCACCTGCAGTTGCACCCAAAAGGCAGAGGAAGATGCTAAGGTTTGAACTTTGAGAGTGTTTAAACAAGAGAGAAATGTGAGAAAATGTCTAAAGTGTGTGATGAGGGGTTTTACATCCTTAAAACATATAGAATAATTGTAGAAAATAAAGCTGACTACTTCACGGATTTCGCCTATTGCGGGTTATTTTTAGAACGTAACCCCCGCGATAAACGTGGGACCACTGTATATTTATTTTTCCCCCTGACTCTAAAGCCCACATACTACTTCAAAACCCTACTACCCTACCCTACTTCAAAACTCCTATCTCATGGACAAACATTAATGCCAGATTTAGTGCTCCGAATATCAAACTGACTTCACGACGGAGTGAGATGAGCAATGCTTGGAATTTCCCCTTGAAGACAGACCACCACATTCGGCTCATTTCATTTGGAGATCAAAAGAACAGAGATATTCTTTTTGACAAAGACACATCTCCGTCTGCTGTAATGGACTCAGATACAGCTGCGTGAACACTGCTTATCTGCTGATTCCCTTTGTCCAACTCCAGAGAGACAAATGTGGACATGACACAGGCTGATACAATCCAACCCGCCACAGAGTTTGGCTCAAATCTGCTGAGGATGCTTCTGCAGCATTGTTTCTTCTGCTTAAGTCTTTGTTCTATGACACAGGGCTTTATCTGTGGAGTTAATCCATAGAACTGCAGCTTTGAGACACTACTCGAACAGAACAGAAGTCTCTCATGAGTTACTGCTCCATCTACTGTCCTTATCCATCTTCGTTTCCATCTCTCTTCCCACTTCTCTTCCTACATCAGACAATATCACTACAACACTGAGCCAAGATGTGACTTTTGCATTTTACTAAAAAATCTCAAAAGAAACCAATGAAAGACGCCACTGTACAACATTGTAGGATTACATTTATGACTTGATTCGATTGGGAATGTTTTAAGTTAAATCACCATCGGGACTTTTTCCACAGGGTTTGTTCATAGACGACAGCGTGTCCCTGTAGGGCTACCGTAGCTGATCACATGCTCTGAAAAGGCAGTGATACTTGACAGTGATACTCCAAAGATACTAAGTGTATGCTGCTCACCGAGTTGCATCAATCAGTAAAATGAAATAATTTTCATCATAGTTTTTTGTCAACAATATATTTTTGTGGGCGAAAACTAAGCAAAAACGAAATTAAAAGTAATTAATGAGAATGAAGACTAAATGTATCCGCGCTTTCGTCAATGAGTAAAAGCGAAAATGAACAGAGACAAAATCCAATCAAAAGGAGGAGGAGACAGGACGAGTTGAGAAGAGATCCAATCAGAACTCATGTTTTTGAGCGTCGAGGAAGTGATCAGACGTAAACATTTGTTAAAGCTGCAGGAAGACGACAAGAGATGGAAAAAAAGAACGGCTTTTAAATATCAAACAGTGTTAAAATATCAAAAAAATGTGTTTGAAATAACGTTAAATCTCTGTGTTGCACATTTAGACCTCAATACCAGCCGTAACAGGTTACAACTAGTTATATATATGTTAGCAACTATATCTATTGACTAAATTCTTATGGTATTTAGTCGACTAAAACTAGACTAAAACCACTAAGGATTAGATGACTAAATTACGACTAAAACTAATTGCATTCAAGTCAAAACACTATGACTGAAACTACATTGAAATGAACAGTGGCAATCACACTTGTCTGTTAGCCCTAACAACATGAACTTTCTTTTCATCGCTAGAAATAGTTTAGTTCCTATTTGTGATGTTCCTGCAGCAGCCTTCCAGTTAACACAGCCCCATTTTAGGAAGTTGATCTTAAAAAAGACTGAAAGTGCTGCAATCATCAAGTGAAACATACAACTATTTGTGGTGTACAGTTATGGAATAGATTAAGTTCAGTCTTAAAACAAAGTTCAAGCAGGACTCAGTTTAAAAAGCAGTATAAAAACATGATATTCACAAAGCACTACAAGAATAGGTCATTATTATCATGTTTGTTTGTTATTCTGGTATTATTAATTTTGTTTTTTTTATTCTATATTTGTTTATTTAAGTACAGTTATATTTATTTATTGTTTATTTATTTTATTTTTTAACTCTACATGTTCGAAATAAATAAAGAAATGAAACACATTATTATTATATTAGTCTTCATTCTATGTTTTATTTTACCAGTTTCTTTTGCAGCATAAGCATGTGTTAACAATGACATTACACCTATATTTAAATGATATAAAATAGTTAATAGAGTAAAGAGAGTAAATAGAGTGAATATTAAATCCTTTTTGTCCAAATGGTGTTGCCGTACAATACAAAAAGAGGATCGTGCCATTATTGGGCATTGGAGCAAATGTTTTCTTGTGGGTAGTCTGAAAACAATATACGTGATTTTATGTTGAATTTGTGCAATCAATCATATTCCGATCAGAATTTTTGCAGGTCACAGTTTTCCACACAACACTCCCCGTCAACAGATCATGTGACACATACCCTCCACTCTTTCTAAGCAGGACGAGCCTTTCAGGAACAGACCCAGTCCTGTGTCGGTGATAAACTTGTCCCTTTGGTTCTCCCTGAGCTCACAGATGAGGGTAATAACTCCCGACTGCTTAAGGGGACATTTCTACCAGCTTTATGACGCGCTTTACCGACCAGAGCCTAGAGCCCGGAGCCGGGGAAATATAGAGCGCCTTCACTGCAGTCGACTCTAATACGTCTCCATAAATCTGAAGCAGAAAGAGCGGGAAGACGCGGCCTCAGATGTTTAGAGAATGGGCTCAGAGCAGTGTTGCAGCCCACGCTCTCCTCCATCTTAAAGACTCTTTTACATCCCACCAGCTGCTCGTGGCTTTCAAAGCAACAGCGAATGCACAGAAGAATTTATTTTTTTATTTATTTTTTTAATGAGACATAAGCCTGGTGTTAAATGTGGAATATTTACTTGCAATGTGCCTAAAAATATGAACCTTGTACACATTCAAATACATGCAAAGTTAGCATATGGTGCAGCAAGTACGAGACACTGGAAAAATGTGATTGATTGCCTTGGCTGTAAATGACTTAGTGTGACTAAAAGGGCTGTAAATCAAAATTGTCTTCGTGACATTCAGATTTGACAATGAAAACGCTCCGTCTACCGTCGTAAAAGGGATTTTTTTTCCTTTTCTGGCCGTCATTAGAGCTGAGAGGAGCCAGGGTAGAAGACAGCCTGGAGAAACTCTGGATGTCTTCAGCAGGAGCAGAGTATTTACCATCAATACAGGACTTGGAGACAGTTAAAAACGAAAGTTAAAAGTCTGGCTATGCTTCCGTAGAGAAAAGGTTATATATCCTCGTATTGCGTCAGTACCAAAAAAAAAAAAAAAAAAAAAAGATGATGATCAGAAAAGAACATATTTTCATGAGGACTTATTATTTAGGCCAGAAATTTGAATTGTTTATTAGAAGCAGGTTTAAAGTTAGCTTGAGACAACATGCAGCCTTGGGCATATCACTACAGACTGAAAACACATATAAGGGGTCATCAACTAAATTTGCTCGATGGCTTGTTTCTTCGCAAGTCCTGCAGGGGGCTAGACTTTCAAACTAAAATATATAGTTAAATTAAGAAATACATTCATAACATCTTATTTTTTATTATTTTATTCTATTTCTTCACGGTTAAATATATTTTCTTGTTTTTCTTTCTTGACTGAAAACTGAAAAAAAAGCACAAAACAGCTTGTGAAAAAAATGTGTTTGCTGTTTGAAGATGATTTGTCATGTGAAAAAACAAAACAAAGAAATTCATTTCAATTAAAATAGCTCAATTTCAGTCATTTTAAGTCATTTTAATCACTATATTTATGTTTCAACTGTACATATTTTTCCCCTCCTGTTTTCTGATTTTGATAATGTGCTGGGGGACCGGATGGAAAGCTGTGGGGGGCCTGATGTCATTATGAATTTATCCATTTATCCAACCAAACAACATAAGTGCAATGGATTTTAGTGCTGGTGCTATTGATTGAAATAGATAATGAAAATAAGCCAATACACTGAACCCTAACAAAGTCATATTTGTACAAAACACACTAAAATGACCCTACTGTTCTTTCTTCCTAGCTTGGATAGTCTCTACTTGTAAACAAATATGGCACTGGTGACATTCCTGTTGCACAGAGAGGGACCTGCGCCCTCTACTGGCTAAAAGTTACGCTGGGCTGCTTTTAAAATTCACAGCATTACAATGCATTAAATTGCAAATGTCCAAACTTTCTATTTTGTGAGTCGAATGAAACTTGGAAATCTCTCTGAAGGCCTACATTTTAAGTCCCATCCACTCCCTCATCACTAACAAACTGGCAACTGGCTCCGAACTGACCAGAGCTGTCCCAAAACGGGATATGAATGTTTTAATAAATGGGAGAAATAGGCTTTCAAAGTGTCCAGTAGAGTCTGTAACATTCTGGCTCTAACTCTACGTAAGAAGAGGATTTAGAATGCAGTGCTCTGAACACTATTTGTCTTCCTTTGTCTCTGCTCTGTCCCTCTGAGCCTCACATCTAAATGACCCAGACTCCAGCGAACGCCGTCGGACACAAATGGGCCGTTTAGCGCCGCTGTCCGCCACCCACATATACACACACTCCTCTCTCCCAGACAGAGGAGACGGGACAAAGTCGTCTCTAAACTCTACATAACCCCGAATAGAGCCACGGGGGGCAGACAGTCACAAACCAACACTGGCACAACTGTGGCACAGACTAGACACCACCACACGCACTTTCCCTCGCGGTCCGAGAGAGGCCAGGTCATTTTTATGGTACTTTATGATACTGTGAAAACACAACATGCACATCACGGCCGTGCAGCTCGGAGACAACACACTGCAGTGCTTTGTAAAATCTTTCTTCACCACTACTGAGCATAAAAGCAGAACAATACTAGACAATTTTATTGGCTGTTTAAGACGCCCTAGCTTGTTTTTTACAGACAATTTGGATTTATATTACCCTGGCCAGCCATCCTACTTCTTTTTCTGTTCCGTACAAAGAATTAGTCTGGTCCTCGTCGATCTGAGTTTGATTTGAACAGATCTGACTTAAGCAAAGGGGACAAGTTTGACTTCTTTATGAATCCTCGCACTTCTTTTTAGATAAATGATTATAATTGGTTGATATTGTTGGGCTTGTGTAGAAAACAGGCTCAGTGGTTGTGTCTGGCTGGGCAGTGTTATTGTCCCAATGGAAAATATGACTTGGAAACATGAACAATTAAGTCTAAAACCATACTTTGTTGTGGTCTTTGTGCAAAATCCTTTCTTAGCGAATGGGATTTTATCATAACAGTAACATGATGCAAGGAAATGCTCATGTTTTGACATGTTTTGATGGGTCATACGATCTACTGGGGCAAGAAAATCCATAAATGCATGTGATACTGTGAAAAGTAAAATTTCACAATATTGCATGTTGGGGTGGTCCACAGAAAATTGTCAATAATAATAATAATAATAATAATAATAATAATAATAATAATAATAAAGCTGCTGCTGCTTAAGTTGGAAAAAGAAGTAGAAGAAGAAGACTTTCGATTTAACGTGATATGCATCATCAGTGACTTTATGAACTAATAAATGTTTGTTCAAATCACATGTTACAAGCAAGTCAGAAAAAATGTGTAACTTAGAAACTGGAACCATCTGAGGAGCACATGAATGCAGCATTAGACTCATGAGGTTTTCTCTTTAGGCAATAAGTCAACGATGTCTAGGCAGCCATTCAAACTGAAAATAAAACTTCTCCGTTTTTGCATTTCCACACTGAAGAAAAGAGCAAAAAAACTGAGCAAAATTATTTTATTTTGCAAATAAAACGTGTCTGGCCTGAGCATGTAGATTTTAAACAACATAAAAGTAGTTGCTGAGATGACATGGTTTAGGGACTGAAGTGATAATAAATCATCCTCGTGTTGAGATGAGGAGTGACACTTGTTATCCTCCTGAGCTTTTTCACTGTGAGCGCCATGTGTCACATCGCTGTCACCTCCTCAGGAAATGACAACTCAAACTATATCTGATGTGTATCACTGTAGAGCTGCAATATTAACAGCCTCAGCACAGAACTCCACCAGCGACACAGCTTCCATTCAGTAAAGAAAGACAGAGCCACAACTGATTTATTTCTACCAGAAGAATGACTCATCAGTATCAGTCTCATAGATTTGGTTCTGAAGCACTTCACTGTAGAGATTACAATATCACAGCAAAACAGACCAGAGGCTATAGGGTCAGACCTTTGACAACACAAAGTAAAGACCAGACCAAGTTTAAACTCACAGAGCTTTGAGTGAAGGAGACAGACTAAGAGGGATATTTTAGAAACCTATTCAATCACAAGAATCATGTGGACAGTTGTGGTCTTGGCTGGTCTTGGTTTAAAACACAAATGCCAAACTCAAGGCCCGGGGGCCATATGCGGCCCTTTGCAATGTTTTATGTGGCTCTCCAATGCATTTAGTAGGCACTAGGTTTTAATTGGATTTGAACAGGTTTTAGATGGATTCGAAACAGATAAATTTTATTTGTTCATGAAACCTTAAGTTCATTTAAATCCAGATAAAACCTGTTAAAATCCAAATAAAACATGTTTAAATCCAAATAAAACCTGTTCAAATCCATGTAAAACTGTTCAAATCCATCTTAAACTGTTCAAATCTAACTAAAACCTGTTTAATTCCATGTAAAACTGTTCAAATCCAACTAAAACCTGTTCAAATCCACGTAAAACTGTTCAAAGCCAACTAAAACCTCCACGAATCCTAATAAAACCTGTTCAAATCCATCTAAAACGTGTTCAAATCCAACTAAAACCTGTTCAAATCAATCTGAAACATGTTCAAATTCAACTAAAACCTGTTCAAATCCATCTAAAACTGTTTAAATCCAACTAAAACCACCACAAATCCTAATAAAACCTGTTCAAATGAAAACTTCCATTCAAAATGAAATAAAAGCTTCCTCACCACTTTGAGTTTGAAACAACTGGTTTAAAATGTCAAGACCTCTGTGTCCAAGTCTGAGATAAAACTGAGTAAACATGAGTTTGAGTCTAGGACCAACACATTTAAGAAGTGGTTCTGATCTCTAGTAGTACTACACACCAACCAGGTCAGAGATGTCATTTGAAAGTGAAACATACAGTACGCTGTGACAGACCAAAGCCTGAACAAAACTCAGGACAAACCCACAACCACAAGTGGGTAGTACACTTCCTAAAGGTTTTGTTAACACTTCACACGGTTCTAACCCCTCACGAAGACATCAACTCGGACCACAAAAGAAGAAAAGCGCTGGGGGCAACGCTACCATCACAAGAGAGTGGAAATATGTCTTTGGATGTAAGAAGGGGTCTGAATAATCGATGGACAGACCACAGCCCAATTCTATTTTTAGCCCTTGCGTTAGCCCCACTACTTGACCCCTTGGAAAGAGTAAGCAGTACCAAAAAAAGGAAAGCGCTGTTAATTTACTAGATATTAATAGATATAAATGTAGATATTGGTGTTATGCATTAATTTCAGTCAAGCAGTTAAAGCTCCAATACCTGATTTTCTTTTTGCTCTGTCTGAGGCAAAAAAGAGACATCTCCTGCTTCTCTTTTACTAAAATAATAAAACAGTACCAATTTTTCCTCCACAAAATACTAACACGTCACCAAACTGAAGTTTAGAGTTTACCATTGGCTTAGTTGTGACTTCAGCGTCAGAAACAGGAATTATCTGTGCCTCGTTTAACATCACGTGATTGAACTGACAGTATTTATCTGTGTTTTACGTTGCCTCCCTTTTCTCTGTTGATGCTTTTCTTTTTTGAGCTGTTTTGCTGTCTTCCTGGAACCTCATATGACAAGCTGGTGTCGACCAATGAGAGCGCTCCTTTTTCGAGCATGTGATTGGCCAAGGTTTTCCTGAATACAGGTTCTCATCTATTACAATCCTTCATAATAAACAGTAGATTGCATCATAAAGGCGGTTTTAGAAGAAAAAGTTGTTGTTGTAAGACTGAGGTAAAATGAACATTGACATTAACATCAAAATTAGCAAAGAGCCAGCTTTTTAACATCATAAAATTAACATAATATTAAAGCAGCATAAAACCGTTGTCATTTAAAATATTTATTAAAGCTGAAATTAGTTACATTTATGCATGTCTTTCGCAGCTCTGGTGCCAGTGAATATGCTGCATGATGGGAAATTTCTTCTACTCCTCTGTTTAAAATGTGGCCCATGAAAATCTCCATTTGGAGTAGTTTTTGGGAAACCCCTTTTCATGAGAACAGTAGTTAATACTTAATAAATCGTAAATGATTATTTACCTTAGTTTCATTTGTTTCCTGTATGAGGTCATTAATAAAAATCTTATCTTTATGATGATTTATGTGCCCTTACTCTTAGTGTTTCCTCTTTTAGATTTTGATGAGTCATGCCTTAGAATCAGGGCTAAACCAGAATGACAGTTGGAAATGTAAATATGATGTTTTTTGTTGTTTTTTTTACACCACAAAAATGTTGTGGTGAAGTGAAAGTCAAACGAGGAAGTATGATAACTGAACCTGTTTCTGATCAGATGTTGTTAAATAGTCACTAATACAGAGGTGAACAGTGGCTACAGCAGTCAGGCCCAGGATACCTGACATTCTTCTTCTGTGTTTACTCTCAAACTCTTTGCATTGGTCAGCCATTAACTTGGAGCAGGTCAGAGTTCCTGGTTATAAAATGTTCAGGCAGATGTAAGATGGATAACATAATGCTTCAAGTGCTTTAAAAGCTCTCTAAACTTGGCTTGATTTACAGTACTTTCCCACGACAAACCCATACACCCGAGTCCAGTGAAAAAGAAAACTACAGCTTGGATTAAAACCAACACAAGATAAAGTAGAACGATGCAAAGATTAAAAATGGGATTAACATGAACTAAACTAAGAGATGAAAAATAAACCAAGACTAAAATAGGATTAATTCAGGTGACTTAAATGCATGACTGCTGCTGTAAACGGCCTCTAAGATAGGATTAAGTTTGCATTAACACTAGCCCCGTTTGGTCTGCTTTAATCTAACTCTAGTTCATTTCCTTGAAAGTCGCGGTTGGGGAGGTGTGAATGTGCAATCAAACTGGTGCAGACCGAAAAGTGCACGAAAGTTCAGCCTTAAAACTGAGAACTATGGTGAGGTTTGATTGAGGTGAGAATGCAAAATGAACCAAACAACAAACCATGAATGTATTATTAGACCAGCATCCTGAATAATAGTGCCCGCCATTGATTTTCATTGATGTGTTTAATGGTGCATAAAAAAAGTTTGGGGATTTCATTTCTGGCGGTCTTGTATTTTACGTGACCTGCATGATCGGTTCTGAACAGTGGGCTTGAATGCAGGATTGAATTTTTTTTTTTTTTTATAATTTGATGATTTTTAAAACTCTGTGAGGTCAATAAACCCTACAAAATCTGACCATTTTGAAAGTGTTCTGTCAGCACCAAGTGTGAAAATGACGTGGCGCAAAAAGCTGTTAATATGAAAAAAGGACTACTATCTATCAATCATCTAATCAACAGGAAATGTACACATTCAGCTGATTTCACTCTTCTAAACTAAATACTTCGTAAACGATTTATGAATGTCCGTTATATGATCAAAAAGAATACATGCAGCAAAAGTGGCGGACTTTACAGACGAGTGAGGCTTCTTTTTCTCCTTCTTCGTGCTGTGACTCTTCAGTAATGACTGCAGCAGCGCCCCCACAGGCGAGGAGTGTCACTGCGTTACTCAGAGGCTTTCGTTTGTTTGACAGAGCTCAGTGTGAAAGAGATTTAAAACTGCAACTTTAGTCTCTGGACATTTAGATGTGACCTTAAACTGATAAAAAAAAAACCTCCCTACCAGGACTAAACCCAGGATTAAACCAGGACTAACCCAAAAACAAGCTAATACTCCATTTTCAAAGGCGTTCAAGGACACAGAATGGTTCCATTAGCTTTTAGCATTAGCCCCTGTTAGCTCTTTCCTCATTTGTCGTTTCTACTTCCACATCGCTTCCTTTCCTCACCCACTTCAACATCAACAAACACCAAAATAAACCTGTAGAAAATTCATTACATTCTGCGAGTCACTTCCCCTGACAGGAAGTCGAAAAACCTCACACTTCCTTATTCATGTCAGCGGCGTTTATCAGACTGTACCATGTGACTTTATCAGCTCCGAACACTGACTAATGAGGCCTTAATGGAGACTTTACATTTCTGCCTCACACTTCAGTGAGCCGCCGCTAAAGGACATTAAACATCTGCTGCTACTGATTCTCCAACTCAATACATCGACCGACAGAGCTCCCACGAGTCTGGGAAAAACCTGGAGAGCAGTTTCCACTCGTTGGATTAACCTGGAAAATGATTCAAATTTTCAAATGTCCGGGAAATGATATATATTGTCCTGGAAAATACTGACCCTTGCATTTTTCAAAATTTTGGCTATTTTGTCAAACCCAGACGGGAGTTAGATTAACCATGCAACATTTAGTTTGACCCTTTCAGGTTGCTGTAGTTTGTGGAATGGAGTTTAAAGCAAAGAGGAATAGTCACATACATTAAATATTGAGGAATAATATAATTTATTCAAAACAGTGTGAACCATGAGCTACATTCACAAGTGATTTATATTAATATGTTGGTATATGTTGTCAGTTCATGTTATTGCTGCAGACGAATATTCAGTGACATTTTTTAGTTTTTGTTCACATAAGGTAGACTGTTGAAATGAAATGGAAACTGTTCATTTATAACTATTTAAAATCAAATAATACAGAAATTTTAAGGAATCCTATCAGGCCCTGGCTAGACGTACACTGATATTTTTATAAAACACTGGCTGAAAATCATTCATTAATGGAGCTTTTATTGAAACATTTAACAATTCTACCTTATTGTCCGTCCACACAAATCAATCACTTTTTGCCGATACACTCTCCATTCGTTTTTGGATGCAAAACAGACTCACTTTAAATGTTCCTGGGTCTTAGTTAATGAAATTTCTCTATACGTACACAGATATTTTTTTCTGTCCATTTATAAAAATATCTGACCAGATGAGAGAGTTTTGCAAAATATCTCCGTCCAGACGGCACCAATACAAACGCATAAACAGTTCTCTTCACTACAAGATGGCAGTACACACTCACTGCCAGGATCCGTTACTGAACGATTTCATGCAGTAGGCTAATGAGGGCAGCAGATTGAAGTGATGCAATTGGAGTTTTAAATATCTTTACTTTGGAAGATATTTTTTAAAATCTAAAATTGTGGCGTGAAAACTCTGTTTATGTGTGGACGAGAGTCACAAACGCACAGAAAAGTATGTCTTTTGTTTGCCTGATTTCCTTTTTTTCTGTCTAAAATTGCCAAAAAAAAAAAAAAGAGAAGTATGCTTTTATAAAAATACCCCTGTACATGCAGCCAAGGCCTCAGGCTACTCCAAAACCTGTTGAAAAACTGAAAGTAAAAAACCTAGATATTTGTCTTCCTGTCTGCATAAGTCACCATGGTAACCCCTCATCGTGTTGCTGTCGGTGATGAATGAACTATACTCAGACTGGGATTTATGCGAACCAATCATCAGACAGTTGCCATAGTGATGTATGTGTGATGTATGTGATGTGAAGTGATGGCATTTGAATTAAACATGTTACAAAAATCTTGACGGTCAACATTTGCTCGATAACGCTTTGTACTGAATCAAACGTAATGATAAATATACATTCTGAGACTTGATATCTTTCTGCCTTTACAACACTGACATTCTACATTTGAGCGGTTTGCAGAAATGTCACGGACGCATTTGATTCAGGAGACTGGCCCGTGGAGCGGCAAAGCGTCTGCAGAAAGCCACTGGGTTCATTTCACATCACATTTTTCCTCCTCTAACAACAACAACCCACCGCTGAGCCCCCCGCCGCCGCCCCCCCCTCCCCCCTCTCTCCCCCATTGACAGGCAAGGTGGCGCGTCTCCCCTCCACACCCTGCCCTCACGGCGCATGCGTCCCCCGCCGAACAAAGGACCAGACCAGCTCCGTTCACACCGTCCCACTCTCTGCTGTAACATCGCCACGAACGCCCCCCCGAAGACTGCCAGGACTCTGAGTGAGGATGTGTGGGCTTTTAAATACTACATCCCTGCTTCTATGTCTACTCCAAATCCCATAATCCTCTGCCTTTCTCCTGTATCTGCTCCCCAGGAATATGAGATCAATAATTCATCTGCATCGTGACATAATTTAGTTCCTGAGAGTCTGCAGATTAAGAGTGAGAGTGCATCTGAAACATGTCACTCTAGAGGAAGGGTTCTTGGGTTTGTTTGTTTTTTTGATTAGTCAATGAAGATTTGACACATCCTTTAGAAATAATATATACATAACAGAAGAGACACTGTGCCAGGTTGCAAATGACACTAACATTATTAAAAGAGTTCATAATTTGTCTTTGTTTTTTTCAGAATTAGAACAATCTTCAAATGAATTATGCTTTAAGCTGGTTTGAGGTTAGCCTTGTTTATTTATAATACAATATGTCTATTTCAATAGTTTATTACAGAGAGTGTAGTACTGTTAACCTTTTTCCTGATGAACTTAGAGCTGAATGCGTGCCCCTCACTAATGTTAATGGAGGATGTTTAAGGATTAAATTCAGTATTAACACAAACACAAATATCAAACAACAACATGGTTAAGGCACACATGTCAAACTCAAGGCCCGGAGCCCAAATGTGGCCCTTGGCAATGTTTTATGTGGCCCTTCAATACATTTAGAAGGATATATTTTTGGCACTAGGTTTTATTTATTGAATTTGAGGTAGATAAGTAACTAAAACCTGTTAAAATCTGTCTAAAACCTATTCAAATTCAACTAAAACCTGTTGAAATCCATCTAAAATCTGCTGAAATCCACCTAGAACCTGTTCAAATCTGACTAAAAACTTTTTAAATCCATCTAAAACCTGTTGAAATCGGACTGAAATCTGTTGAAATCCAACTAAAACCTGTTGAAATCTAACTAAAACCAGTTTCCATGAAAGGAGGAAATGACTGTTTGTGTGTAAGACTCAATGAAGATGAAATCTTACATTCAGAATTTAATAAAAGCTTCCAAATGTCATCAACTTTGGCCAATGAAAAGATTCTTATTAACTTTTGCGGACCCTCACCACAATGAGTTTGACACCACTGGGCTAAGGGCATTGACATAACAACGTTACATGATACATGTACACAGAGCTGCCAAAAACAAGCAAAATGATGTAGTACATATGCCAGACCAGTAGAGGGTGGGTTGTCTTTTTACAACTTCTCCTACTCCCTCCCTTCTGTAGCGATGTTGGTTGAAAAAGTTTGCATTTTTTGTAATGGGAATGATGGGCCCGGGACAGAATCACTGCAGTTTTGGCAAAATACGTTTTATTAGACTCTAGTGTGTTACTTTCAAGATGCAAATTTGCATTTCAATTCAAAATTGTTCATGGAAAATTCGCAAAACCCTGCACATTTAGCATTTACAGTGTATTTTTTAAGTACGTGGTGGAAATGAAGTTATTATTTCCTACTTCAGAGACAGGTTTTTGGTGACACATATTTGCGTTGGATGACAAGAACACAAAACTACTCTTCGGTCAGCGCAAGAGTGAAAAGCAAACGTATAAAAGTATTATGCACTCTTGCTTGTTTAAAAAAACCCACTAATCATAATTTATAAATGGTTCTAATCATAATAAAATTATATTTTTTTCTTTTTCTCATTTCTCAGTCTTTAACTCTTTATAAAAAGCCCCTTGTTGAAAAGTGGTGCTTCTACTTTACATCAATCTCAGAAAAAAAATGTGTATTTTAAAATCAAAATGCAATAGTGGAATTTAAATCTTTGAGGAAAGTTCTTTAATGAAAATATATATTATACCAGTATTTTGAATAAACTTGTTACTTACAATGACATTGATATTAATTCCAATAAGTCTGCCGTGAGCTTTCTATCAAAGACTTCTACAAAATGGCTGCCTGTTACAAAGTGATGCAATCCAGTGACATAACAGGACTCTATGGGGGGATTAAACAGCTATAGTGTTAATTTTTTTAAGTTAATTTTGAAAGAGCTCTTGACTAATCACAACCGGCTCAATTTAAAGGATAGGCTTAAAAAAAACAAAGGTTTTAATCCCAGTGAAAATTAAATTAAATATGTCAATGAAGATGATATAATGTGTGAAAACTCTTTGTGGCTGCCTCTAGTGTCTATGAGGTGAACTGCAGCTGAACATCCAGTTTCTGCCAATGGGAACGAGGCCTAGTGTGTTTGGCTAAGTTATCTCAACCTCCTTCTGCAAACATTTGAAAGTGGGACATTTTCGTGGGAAATGTAAGCAGTGGCCTCACAAAACCAGGAAATGTACGTCCCATCTTTAGACACTTTTGAGCTACTTACACATACAGGAAAAAAAACAATATAGCTACTGCCTGCAAAAGATGGACAATTCTACTAACACGTTTACAAGAAGCCCCTGTAAAAGTGTTCTATAACAGGCTGTGAACGTGTTAGTTTCACAAGTCACCTTTCAGAGCCTGTCAAAGTTCCCTTTCAACAGACTGGTTGAGTTGAGTTTTTTAATAAAAGCTTTAAAGGGATGATTGTGTGTTCCATAACCAGTTGTCAATGAGCCCACTTTCACTGTTGACTGTTGACTTCCAAAAATTTTTCAGTCTGTTGTTTCGGATGCTGACCATACAACTCTACTGTAACATTTTTTTTATATAGAGTTATTAATTTGGTTTACAAATTGATTCTATTCTTACCCAGGGCTGGCTGGTATCAGTGGGCTGTATTGTTAAAATATATCTCTTAAAATATATTTAAATTTATACATTTTGGTGGAAGATTTTAGACCACTGTTTATAATTCTGATGGCACTAATATCTGTAAATTGCCACAAAAAGACAAAGTGGCTTATTTTTTACAGTCCAAGTGCCACATGATCTCTGCACCAATAAGCTTCCTGATTTGGTGATTGACAGGTGTGACGTCCCACCTCTTTGTATCACCGACAACTAGGGCTAAATTTATTTAGGCCAGAGGCTTGAATTTGTCCAAAAAGAGCAACAGTACGCTGCACTTTTCTATTCGATATGCAGAGAGAGAAGTTACAGAAAGAGCAGGATATTATTATATAATTCACTTACCATTTGCATTAATTGTTCCATTTAGCATTAGCATGATAGCATCAGAAAGGCCCACCCACCCAATATCTCCACAGATGAATGGTATAGCACGGTTTTCTGCACAGTACACAAAATGTTTCTAAAATGTGGTATAAATGGCTATTAAAGCAAATAACCATTACGTAAGTATAGGTATAGTATAGTGTAGTATAGTATAGTACAGTACAGAACAGTACCGTATCATAAAGTATAGAAAAATGCATCAATAAACAGAGCTGTTCTTGTTTCTCAAAAGCAGCGCCATGTTTTTTTTCACATTTTAGGAACACAATATTTAATGACAAAACTTGTTTAATGCGTGTTTAATGCAATGTAATCCAAACAAGCAGGAGCTGAAAAACAACAGACGTATTATCCATTTAAAAGACGGCTCTGTTTAGCTCCAACTTTTATTTACGAGTCTGGTCCCTGTCGATTCAAGTTGGATTTCCAGGAGGCTGAACAAATGGGCAAAGATTAAACTTCCTCTCAGTGCGAAAAGAGAGGATGTCCGAGGCACTCAGATATAACAGACTGACCAAAAACAGGACAAAATCTCTCTCTGGATGGAGCTTTAGCTGATTTCCAATGAAGGGGAAGATGACGTCTTACAAAAACAGTAACGTGAGGAAATATCTAATAAACTTGACGTAGTGTTGAAATATATGTCTGCCAGAAGTGAGCCAGAAGTGGCCAGGAGTGAAAGAAGTTTTTTTTTTTTTTCCTGTTTGGCTTGGGCTGGTGACGTATCCTAGCCAACGTCACCGGCTGATTTCATATTTCTTGTCATCAGATCATTAAATGGAGACCGCCAAAAGAACCCTGGCCTTGGTTGCCATAGCTACACAGGCAATAAAATCAAATCCACAATGAGCAAGTCTACCTGTTCCAGCACTGCCATCTCAAGAGCGGAAAACAAAAAACTAAAAAAAAAAAACGAAACAAATCCCTTGAAATTTTTACATTTACACCAATGCTCAACTTTCCATTTTAAATAAAGGCAGCCATCTTTGACTCACAAGGCTGTATCCCAATTAAACATAACCATACATTCATTTTTTATCTGCCTTCATCATTTATAACAAGCTTTCCCGCGGAAAACCACAAACCAGATGTAGATATTATATATAACTTGCTGTTGAATGCTCATATTCCACACAAACAACACCGAGCTACATTTTCTCATAAAACCCGCCTCGTTTTCTTTTCTTCTCTCTCCATCCTCTATCCATATCTCCTCAGCGTTGCGTCTAGGGCCTTGTAAAGCTGTCTGTAACTGCACAGATATGGACAGATGAATAGCAGCCCGTGCAGCAGCAGCAGCAGTAGATATGATATAATGATGAGCGTTTCCCTGTGATCAATAATGGATGGAGTGGGAGCATGAGAGGAGCTGCTGAGGCTGCCTCTCAAACGAACACACCCCTTTTTTTGAGGCGCGTGCACGTTTTGTCCCTCAATGAGCTGCCTCCATGGACCAGGTCTACGATAAACCAAGCCAGGATGACCATTTTTTTCACTTTTTGATGCATTTTTTCCATTGCATCCATTGGTTTTACATTAAATTCACTGATTATGTTTTTTTCTTGTATTGAGAAAAGTCATCATTTACATAATTATTGATGCACATACATACAAAGTGGCTTCTAATGTGACTTTTCTGGTTGAGCATCTCACTAAAAGCATCTTCCTTTATTCAAATGTATGGAAATATTGAAGATTGTCTATTTTTCAATCCATCTAATTATCTCCAAATCAAATGTTAGCAACAAAATGGACACTCCAATCACATTTTTTGCTTTTTTATTTCATAGCCACGTGTCCAAATAAGTATAGACACATCCCTTCTACCCGTACTCTATTTCACACCAATGCTTTGTCTGGTTACTGAAGCAAATGAGACAAAAGAGGCGCACGGAGCCAAACAAAAGCGTCCGGTTTTACGCACAAGACGCGCACAGACATGGCTCTTACCGTGTAGCGTGTGGCTCGACGCTGCTTCCTCAGACACTTTCCCCCGGCTTTGTGTGGCTTTTCCTCCGCGGTTAGTGGCTCCGCTGATGCTGCTGATGCGCGTCCGGCTCCGTCTCCAGATCTGCCGCCCCGCACTGCCTGCCTCCGTGCGCGCACACATACGCTGACACTCACTCACTCACACACGGGCACGCACGCACGCTCCCTCGCTCGTGCACACGGAGCGAGCGGCGAAATCGAGAGGAAAATTCAAGTCAAATTATGAATTGGACCGGAATTACTCCTGTATATTCCAGTCACGTGACACTTATATTAACCGTGATCATAAGGGAGGCGTAAATGTCAGTGTTTCTCTAGTGATTTCACCCAAAATGATATAAAATGCATTGACTGCGGTCGAGCTCATGTCATGTGACCTTTAGAGGCTGTGTGAAGTGACATGTTCCTCTTTGTGCCTTGTGTTCATGTATTTTCTCTGTTTGCTTTGTTTTATGGACAGCCATGCTTCTTCCCGCATGTGGCCTTGTGCGTTTGTTGCCCCAGCGCGCCCTCTGCTGTTCACTGCGTCTAAATACACACAAAGAGAAGTCGACAGTTCTCTACTCGAATTTGTGTGGCTTTCAAAAGAGCATTTTTTGCATTCTTTTCAGCCCATAGCATTGTGTTGCGCAAGAGTGAGTACAGTTATCCAAAAATCTACATTGGTAAAGCTACTTCTGGAAAAGATATGCACTTAAAAACGTAAAACTGGATCATAAACATCAAGTCTAAAATGCTCAAACAGACCAAGATCTGTTTCATTTAGTGGATCATGGATCATATTTCTGCAGCATGTCTTGTTAAAAGAGGCACCCCTCATTTTGGTTCAGAAGAATACCTACAAGTGCTTGTGGCTAAAATGTAATACGGATAAATTTATCCACATATATGTGCAGTCAGATTTTATATAGAAAAGAAGGTGCAACTAACGCATATTTTAAACAAATATTTTTTGTCATTATCAAAAGACTTTTCCCATTATCTAACACATATTGTTAAGAAAGGGACAAAATATCTCTATGAAAATGTGTTTTATATAATCCCAATGCAATGAAAATGTATTTATTCTACTTTGACTTTGTCCCTGACAGGGTGGACATATTTTGCGATTTGCTTGAACAAAATCTGCTCATAGTGAATATATAAAGAGGGCTGGAGCTTGACCAGCATGCATTTCTAACAGCCTATGGTCTACTTAATAGAATGAATATAAAGTTAAATGGAAAAATCTTTGCTCTTTTTTTAGAACTAGGAAGTCTCAAAGGCACTTTATAATGATATTGACCCAAATATAACTGACTCACGCCACAATAAAAGTCATGTAATATTGATGACCTCAGTGAAACACACAACTGAACCAACTGTATTTCTGCTAGTGTTGGTGCTAGTTTCTCATCAGTATAGCACCATAACTTTAGAATTGGACAAGTCCCAGAGACTCTTTCAAATGGCTTTTATTTTGACAGAAATCCTAGCCAACGAAATGATGAGTTTTGCAATGAATCCAATCCACTTAGTGAGACCCATACAGAAGAAAAAAACAGGGGGTCCAATACTCAATAATAGGCTATACATTTAAAACATGATTTATGAACAGATTGAGTTTTTTCAAATAGATGGGTTTCTTGGGGCCCTTGGTTTTAACCTTGCATGCTTACCCCATTGCAACACTTGCACTCACTGATTGACTTAATGACCTATCCAAGCTCTATGTTATGTTTTCACTTGAGCCACACTGCTTCAAATAACACCCTCTCATTTTTCAATAAAATCTTGGTTTATTAAAACGTGTATAGTTGGGCCTACTGTAAAATTCTGATACTGTGGCTATACCATTCAGTCTATTTAGAGACTATATGTTCCATATGCATTCTTCATTCTTGATTAGCCACATAAATGTTTTCCATAAATATAATTTCTCACATTTGGCAGAAGAATAATTTTGTCAACTTGTTTTTCTGTAAATATGCAATAGGTTACTACTACTATCTTCTCTCTGAAACAAAACAAGTTAAATCTGACACTACATCACGTCACCATTATTATTTTCTTGCACCATAAAATAGTAATGTTTGTACAGTAGATTATTTTTAACAGTAATGCATTCTAGGAAAATATTGTTTGGGTATAGTAATCACTCTCTGTACTCTACATTTACATTTTCTTGTGTTTGTTGGAAGAGACTCAAAGGGAAGGGCACTGACTATGACAAAAAGGTCATTTAACAAAAGTAGGTATATTAGTTTGGCTATTAATTTGAAATATTTATCATTTTTGAGTCACAGTGAGCAATTAGTAATCTGATTTACTGTAACCTAATCACATTCAGCTGCCAGTAAGATATTGTACAAGCTGAAATCTGTGTACAATTTTCATACAAATTTAAATAAATGATTTTGAAGCCAATTTTTCAGTTTGAATTAAACCTGTTGATGAAATTGTGCCTTGGTCAATATCAGCTAATCCTGTGTGTAGCGCTGTTGCTCTGTCCATATCTTCAAAACACAACCTTCTTCTGTCTTCAGTTTATTTCCAAAACATCAGAAGTGATACTATCCAGTCTCAGAGTAATAACTGGTCTATGAGTCGATTAAAGAGTCCTCTGCGTCATCATTTGTCGTTGCGTGATGGTTCATATTAATGTTTCTGTAATCACAGGCCGGGGCAGACTGTAATTACCCACCACTCTCTGTTTGTGGCCTCGAGCTGCTTCACTGAGGTTTGTACCAGGAGTCTGTTATTAGCCACAGTTCTATTAATGTAGTCAGGGCAGATCTGAGGTGTGGCATAAAAAATTCAACTGGCATAACAGTTTCATCGATATTCAGGTGAGGACGAGCAAGAAAAATCTCCAGTCTAGGGTCTAGAGTGTAGTTCCTGTCTGAAGTGAAGGAGTTTAAGTTTCTTGTGGTCTTGTTCATGGGCGAGGGGAGGATAGAACTGTAGATTGACAGACAGATCGGAGCAGCATCTACACTAATGTGATTTATGTGTTGGTTTGTTGTGGTGAAGAAGAAGCTGGCAAAGCTCTCGATTTCAAAACGACAAGATCTGGTCTAGACCACAAAACTGACAAGTGATCAGCCAGACATGGCAAAACTGTATGTTGTAGCTTTTGGCTTTAAATGTGGTTGTAGGCTGCACTGACAGGATCAAAGACTTCCAATCTGTTTAATTTAGGACAATCATATGCAGGGTGCACAGTAGCAGAGTGATTAGCGCTCCTGCTTCACAGTAAGAAGGTCGTGAGTTCATTGTTGTGGATGACTCAAACATTGGCAGCTATCTCTGGTCTCTCAGTGAGTTTGCATGTCCTCTCCAGGTACCCCAGGTTCCTCCCACCGCCCAAAAGACATGCATGTATAGGTTAATTAACTCTAAAGTATCCCTAGTGAATGAATGTTCGTCTATAAATGTCAGCCCTGTGATGAACTGGCCAGGGTGAACCCCGCCTGAGGCCCAAAGCTGCTGGGATAGGCTCCAGCCACCTGCAATCCCAAAAACAGGACTAATTGGTAGAAAATGAATGAACAATCATATTCTAATAACTTCACCTAAGTGCTTTTTGCAAAAGTGAATACCAGTTCCATCTTTTATTCCAAATTATATTGCTTTTTTGAGCATCCCTCAAGTTCGCTGACATTGCCTGTTTTTGACCAGAGTGGTATCAAAGCCTATAGAATTTGCACAGTGTGAGGCCTCAAGAGTTGGGCTGGCGGCATATAGTAGTGTAACAGGGGCTTTAGAGCTAGGGTGAGGAGTTTAGGGTAAGACCACTGCTCCTCCACATCGAGAGGTGCCAGCTGTTGTGATTCGGGCATCTGTACTGGAGGCCTCTCAAAATGTCCCACAGGGAGGAGGCCTTAGGAGGAGTGGAGGAAGTGTCCTGCCAGAGGTAAGACTGGGCCTATTTGCTTAGACTGCTGCCTAGACCCAGACCTGGATTAGAAAACACTGGACAACAGGTGTTATTCATATCATTCATTTTTTCACGCGTATCCTGTTACAGGCTAGTTGGGGGTTAAGGGGGTGTTGGTACAGCCTTAACGTTCACCAGTTCAAGGCTCTTTACATGATAACACATTCTGCCCAAAACACAAAGAGTGATTTGACCATTGTTTACACAAGAATGGGATTCTCACTCCACAAAAACACAAACTTTTGAATTGGCTTGAATTTTGGCTGAGAAGGTGTTATTTTTATTTTTTTGCTGCAGTACTGGCTCCATTGTTGTGTCAACTGTGAAGAAACAGGCACATCCTAGAAGGCTATTGGCTGCTGGCAACACAGAGCAAGTAGAACAATAATGGCAAAATGCTGTGTTTTCTTGGCAGACATACATCACTGTTCTCACCAGCTGATCGTATGTGTGTGAATGCAGATTGATTTTGACACTAGTGTTTATATTTTGGTGTCACATAAACAGTTGCTTCATCACTTACATTAAGAGACTTGCCATTCACTCTCATCTTCATTCATTATGGCCAATTCAGATTGACCATTTCGCCTATACATGCATGTCTTTGGACATTAAGAGGAAGTTCTTAACTCGGTAGCATGGAGAGGACATGCAGTCTCCATGTTCATTTAGGTTAGAGGAAAACCCTTGTCTTGGGTCAAATATTAATTCACTGAGTTGGATATTTTTATGCAGCGCAGTGTGATGTCGGCAGAGGAAGTCTACTTTGGCCACTGACACTGAAGAAGTATTTCCCGGTGAACTTATCTAACATCTTAGCTTTAAAATGGCCAGAGGAAATGTTTGTCTTCCTCTTCCTGTTTGGAAAAGTGTGGAGATTTTGGCGAATTATCAAACAGCATGAGTAACTAGATACAGCCTCTAACCGGGTATCAGCACTGACTAAAACACACAGTCATTCTTTCACATTGCAAGATAACGCAAAGGCAATGTTTAAATTAAACTCTGGAGGGTTTTCTTTGGCTAAACTACAGTATATTAAGCGGTTTAGATAATGATAATGGTGTAATTGGTCCAGGAGTAATGTGATTGTAGCTGAGCCAGAACTGTGTGTGGATCAATCTACAGAGATTGTTAGTGCAGGTCTTTTAAATCCTAGAGCTTTAGAGGTGGGGCTCTAGTGGGTTACAGTGGCCTTGGCAGACTGAGAGCAGTCCACGGAAACTGCAGATAAAATTTGTCACAACAGAGAAGGAGCAGGTGCTAGAGCTTGTTTAAGTCCAAACAAAACTTCTGGAGTCTGTGTATGTTGTTCATTAAACAACAACAACTCTGCTGTGATTATGACTTCCTGAAGGATGCACTGGTGTATCCTTGCTCGTGTGTCCTCACAGAAGTCTCACTTCTCAGTCTTCAGAGCAGTGTTAAGAGATTTGTGGCAGGGATAAAGATGGCACACAGACAATAATTCCGGGTTCAAATAAGGGTTGGGGGTTGCTCAAACTTTAGCTTTACTTTTTTTGCACCTAGTACACCCTACCCTCAGCTGGGACAATAAATATTTTTCACTTCTTCTCATTTCAGCTAACACACTAGATAGCTATTCTGGCCAGAGCTAAACAGTTTTGTCAGACTGGACCTGGACTAAGTAAAATGATAAAAAGACAAACTAAACTTATATCAAGACATATTTTTGGGCTAAGACACATAGCTCACAGTCTACAGACTACATGTGAAAATAAACTTTAAATTTTATGTGCGACAAAATGTGATCATGATGGCCCATAGTCAGAGGTAGATGCAACCTCAGACAAGAAGATATTTTCTTTTTCCCAAAGTGCTTGACTGTTTGACCTGACTGTTGGCCACTGTAACTGTAACGTCTAGGCCACTGTAACTATAACTCTAGACCACTGTAACTGTACATCATACAATATCCCTAATCTTGAATAAGCAATTTAATGTTGAAGTTTATTCTTTTTCTGTGTACATTGTAAAGTCAATTTGAACACAATTCCTAAATCAGTCTTTTAGCCTGGTCAGTGTTGGAGATATGGCTCTTGGGTCTGAGGAGAACATCCTGGTCTGGCCTCTTATTCTCTCTGTTGTCTCTCAGGTGTTGTTCACCCCTACGACCAGTCAGCTAGGGTTAATTTAGCCTTTGCCCTTGGTGGCTGCATGTCAGGACTCACTAAAGGTGTGGTCCCAGGGGCTGATGGGAAATCACCTGTAGGTGTGGTGTCTGAGTGAGTCTAATCCTGAGCCGAGTGATACTAACCTTCACAAGTCTCAGCCTGTTTACTACCAACCTACTCTGAACAGTAACCTCCTCAAGGGCCTTGTTATATAAAATAGAAATAACAGCAGGAATAGTAATTTAACAGTTGTAAAAGATAATTAACTAACATTAAAAGACTTTGAATTTAGCCTGTACAATAAACAATAACTTGTAAGCCTACCTAATGTCATCAGTACTCTTTTCTATTCCCTCATTGTTTTTCCTGACTCACTTGTGAAAAAGTCTTTGGTAGTATCAAGATATTGCTCCACAGTACTTTATTTCAAATCCAACAACTTCATTTGTATAGTACATTTTACAAATGAGAAAAAGATTACAAGGTGCTGGTGAAACAAGTAGAATGGTGAAAACAGGAAATGAAAACCTATTGGGTAGTATATACATTAAACAAAAAAGTAGAAAGAGAAACAATAAAATGTGGACTGTTATACAGAAATAAAAGGCAAAGTAACAGTGAGTCTTGGACCATTCTTGGACATTGCTCATTTAATTGAAATCTTCTTAATTTCTTGGACTACAAACTGGACCTACTATCTTAAATCAAGATGGCGTGAACTTGTGCCAGCAATAACTCTTGTTCCTGTCCTGTGTCTCCAAAGCTCATGAATAAAATATGAGCTTAAAACCCATATGGTTGGATGTAAGTGAGAAAAATCTCATCTACATTGATATATGATCTTTACACCTCCCTCAGCCCAGTGCTTTGGGTGATTGCAGTGAATGTGGTCCATTTTTACAAGAGTTATAACGCAGAAGAAATGAATATTATTAGTAATATGCCAAATTTCTGCCGATCCAGTGTCCCCAGTACACCGCTCCAATGGAAATAACCTTAAATGTAACATGAAATGTTTTCAAAAGTCTATAACACTCTGTATTTTTAGTGTACATTCAAACAATAAATTGGGATGAACCATTATAACACATGAATAAAACAGTGTATGAATAACCATGTAAAATATTGGTAGTTAATTTAATTATAGTTTAATAAATAATTGAAAGTCAAATATTTGTGGGCATATAAATCAAATACTGTAACAATACTGGAAACTGCCTGGTTCGTCCATAGGTTCGCCTTCCCCATTGGCAAACACCTGTATGTAGCTGCTTTAATCGTCTCTCAAAGTCTTGTTTCTGTGTGGGACGTGGACGCACGCTGACAGCAGGAGGAGCACATGAGATGGCAGCACCAGGGCAAAAGCTGAAGGAGGCGTGGCCTGTAGCCAGGGGGAGTGGCCTGTAATCAGGGGGCGGGGCATGGCTCTACGCCGTGTGTGGCTCCGTGCGCGTGTGAGTGTACGCGCGCCGCTCTGAGTGACTGGGACAGACTGCGCTCGTGCTCCGCCGGCCGCTGCTTCACACTGGCGGCACGTTTCTCCCAAAAACAACACGAAAAGTGCTGGAAAACACACAGACCACAGCTGAACTGACTCCAAGGAGGCAGAGAGGACACGGGAAGGACGTACTGCGCTACGTTTTGGGGTTTACTTTGACGTTTTTTTGCTTTCTGTGGAGGAGAAGCTCATGAAACAAAAGAGTTATAAGTCTGTACTGTATCTGCTCTGACGGACTGCTCGCCGTGCGTCAACTGTACGTCCACTGTGTTATCTACTGTACGAAGTCTTCTATCTTTTGGCGGATTGTCAGTGGCAACACATGAGTGGCTCTGAGTGGACTCTAAATCCCCTGGGATTACAATAACGAGGCGATGGATAATTTCTTCACAGAGGTAAGTGTAAGGCTTCTTTCACACTATGCGTTTGGATCGTATGCTATCGCTTCTGCAACAAAGTCCTAATGCTACTTAATACTACTTTAATGCAGCTTTTTATCGCTGCAGTCATGGGCTCAACTTCTGAAAGACCTATGATGTGATATGAAGTTTACCTTACTACCTTTGCAGTGTTTTATAGGTTGTTAATGTCCTCCAAATTTGTATAGACACTTTCCAATATAAAGAGAAGCTAAGTAAACATGTCAATAAGCTAGCAGCTCCTTCATTGATATACTTTGTAGTTTTGGCTTGTCTGATGGTGATGATTGAGACAAAATCATTTGAAACATGGTATGAATTGACAAAACAGTGCAACTTTTGTGGACTTTCATGCCTCAATGTGTAAATGTAAGCCACACTATTCTTGTCCATTCTCTATTATTTAGCCTAGTGACCTTCTTAAAAGAGTAGTTTAAATTCTAAGCTTGTATTAATGTCTTATGAATAGTTATTGCACACAGCATTGCGGCTATTACATCTAGCAGACAGTGGTCAGTGCACCAGTTTGGAGAAGCAGACAGGAGCGACCCAGACTCTGATAAACTAAGTGTGTTGTGTTAGTTCAGTGTTAATAACAGTAGGCTTTGTCAGCTAACACACAAAAATCATATTAGTGGTTGTAATAAACAGTTATAAAGGGCTGCTCAACATATTGCACACAGATTTTTCTGTTTCCAAATTTTTAAAATGCAATTGCAGTGTTATGGTTATGTCAATGTCCTTGTCGTATAATGTCTTTATATTTCATTTTTACAATCCCGAGGGGCATTGAAATATTGCATGTCATATTGTCATTGTGGTAAATGGCATGTAGCATCTTGACTGTTTTTGTACAACCATGCAACCCATAATAAATTGCATCTGTTAGTCATTTATGTTCCTCTTGTAGGATGCTACAGTGGGAAAGTTTCACCAAACCACATTTTCTGGACATTTAGAATGAATATATTGCTCTAAACAGGCCGCGCTCTGCTTATTCTCACCTGACATTGTGCATTGTAAGCCGCTCTAACAGTGTAACATATGAAAGTAGTGCAAGAGGGTCCCAGTGGATTTCTGGCATTTCCGCACCTCTATTCTGGTTTCCTCCAAAGAAAACACTGCCTTTTTTATCTATTAATAGCAGCGTCTGAATCTGCGTCCCATCAGCGCAGACGCTTGTTGAAACTATTCAGTGATAAAGTTCAGTTCATTCCCCTTCCTGTTGGTCTATTTCTCACTGATCTGAAGTGTGCACTCACTCTGGGCGCTGCAGTGATGATAAATGACAGGATGAGACTCAGATAGTGTATTTTATTCAAGAACTCCTACTTACTGCGTACTGTTTAAGAGTTAATTCATTCTTTTGAGTTGTGTTGAAATAGTTGTTGTAATTGGTTGAGGTTTAATCATTCCACTACACAATACAAATGCACAGTTTAAGGATTTAAGCAAGAGGCTATATATAATGAGCCTGGTTGCAGTACATCTCATACTTCCACAGGCTAACATTCTGTGTAAAAATCTGAGGGTTTATAATGTTAATTCTTCTCTTTAAGTTAGCTTACTATTTTAAGCCAGTGACACACTGATTTTGTCCATCATGGACAAATTATTAATTAGCAAAATGGTACCCGATGGCTGTAACATCATGACCATACATTGCACTGTGTAAAAGCATCAGCAATGACCAGTCACATGTATGACCAGATCATCTATCAGTCTCAGAAATTTAAGGGCAATTATAAAGGGTGCAGCTACCAACTACATTAAGTAATCCTAGTATAATCAGTGTAATATTCTTACAGGTTAGCAAGATGGCTACGTAAACAAATACAAGCTAACCGACTGCTTACCTTAGGTGTTGTTTGCAACACTGGTACTCAGTCAGCGTCTTTTTCCAAACCACAAACTTGTCCATAAACTCTTCCTTTTCTATTTTTTTTACTTTTCTACATCACATGAATGCAAAATGAAGCTACCTGTTGTTGACCACTGTTGGATTGCAGCCTATGACTGACTCTGCTTTGCGTGTATAGCAAGCATCAGACTGATAGTTGTTGCCAATTCAAGTCACACAGTGTGAAGAAATAATCAAAGAATTGCAGAAATCGTCTCAGTGGCTGACAACATTTTTTGGCAGATGGACACAACATATTTGCAAGAAAACGAAAGGTTTTTTTTTTTTAATTCAAAGTGTTGCCAAGAGTGACTGTTGTAAGAGTTAGGTTAAGACTCGTCCAACACTAAAGATCATTTTAGGTCATTTTCTCAAAGCAAGCCGTGGTTCTAGTGAAGCTCCTCCTACTTCAGTCTTCTTCAGTGAAAGTATTGCTGATACAGGGACATGCCTGAGTCTCTCATTATTGGTTCAGTATCTCAGGAGAGACTAAGCAACAACATATGTTGACTGATGAAAGCTGTCCTCCTGACGTTTAAGGTCTAGATTTACAATGGGACTACCTCAAAAGTCCTGGTCTGACTCTGCAGACCTTAAAACACCTTTCTGAAGCAGAGCCCAGTGCTATTGCCAGTGGTTTTCTCTTTGGCTTTTGGCTCGGTGCCATGAGGAAACCTTGTTGTCATCAGGCCACTGACATATCGCTGACAGACTGCAGCTTGAAGCAACATTAAAACAGTTTAAAACCGGTTTCTCCTCTGTAACGGTCACAGCGTTTATTGCTTTCTGTTTGAAAAAGCCTTCCTGCTTCCTCATTGGCTGACTTTAAAATCCAGGAGGCTGTGAGTGGTATGGAAGGTCAAAGTTCACTCAGAGCTTGCCGGTGCTTCAGTGAGCAGTGGAGCTGAAGAAAAAAAAAAAAAAAAAACACACACACTTGAAGGTTTTTTTCTCTCCTGAGCTGGTCTCATGACAACTACATCTGGACGTAGAGAGAGAGAGAGAGAAAATGAGGGAATGGTTTAGCGGCACAATCGTCTCAAATATCAGCGGCTGCCTGACGTTGTATCTGCCAGAGGATCACGGCTCAAACAAAGAGCCCAGTCTTTAAGGAAAAGGCCATTTGATGAGAAATTGAAGCAACGACTTTAGTTTTGGAGCAGAAAGAGGAATGTGAGGAACGAGGGGTTAACCACTGTCTCTAGTTTTCACTTTAAGGACTCAAGACTCAGAAAGACACACATTTTGGAGCATGATGTCTAGTTTATAACAATGTTCTAAATACAACAATCCTATTAGGGCTGTTGATTTGTGTTAATTGTTTGCAAAGTAAATGTAAACTGTGCAACAAAAAAGAAACCTCTTACATTTACAGTATTAGTTGTGGGAATTCTCATGCTATAGATTTGCAATGGAGGGGCACATTTTACAAGTGTACACCTCGTTGGTAAAGTATTTCAAATTGAGACCTGGAGCTAAGAACTTTTTACACTTTTCCTGTGACCTTTGACTATTACGGTTCATTTAAGGAACAAAGCTATTGAGGTGGACAATAAATAAAAACACATTTATGTGTTTTTGTATGTCGACTTTACTGGTATAATCTTCTGACGCCATTGATTCAATGTTGAAAAGCACTGTAGACAAATGGACAAATGTCAACATGTGATTGGCCAAAGCATGCCATCACGGGCTAACAATCTCATCTATTGGAATCATTGAGACAAAAGTAATCAGTTGAAACAAAAAGAGTTGCACACTGCAGGTTTAAGTGCTTAAATTGAATAACTCTAGTTTTTTTTTACAAACCACCAAAACAATAAAAAAGACCAATACTAGACTCACAAAACAAAACAGAACGTTAAATTGCATTTTCATGTATATGTGACCTAAAAAACGCTTGGGAAACACTGCTAGAGGCACTAACCTACAATTGCTTCCTTCTGATTGGCTAAAACAATGCTATTCTAAACATTTACTATACTTTTGACTATAATAATGTGCTCCAGAAGTTACGCCGTAAATGCTTTCTGGAAAAAGATATAATGTAGTTGTTATTACTGCTAAAAAAATGCTAAAACTCTAGACGGTAGACTTTGCACAATCATATTTCATAGTTTATAGAGTTATTATAAGAAGTGGCAGCATAATAAAACACTTTAATAAAGCTACTTGTCATTTGTTTAAGAGGTGGGGAACACAATGGCTGCTGGTTGGTAGATCTTTCACCGCAAGCCAAGAGGCATTTCTGTTGACACTCCTTAGAGATCCAATCACAAGAGTGAGTGATGGTGTAAGTGATAACTCAAGCTTTATTTGTCATCGGGTTAACTCCTGAGCCGTTACCTGCAGCAGACGTCACGAAAACAAAGGTGTGTCGAGTCCGTGTCGTAATAAAAAGTATATTAGTCACAACTTGTGAAAGATTTACACAGGCTCCAGGCTACCAGGGTTATCAGCTGAAAGGGCCCGGATAACATTGATTGTCAAAAGCTCACCTGAAACCTGTTTCACCACATCATGTCAGTAAATACACGCCTGCCAAAATAAACCAAGACATAACGGACGGCTGGAACAAACAGCTGCTTCAGGGACACGAGGTCTTTAATTGATTGCTTTGAATATAGCAGTCAAAAAATGGGTCAGCACATTAAAAATCACAAAATAACTCTTTAACTATCATTATTCTACTGATGTACCTCGGTTTTACTCAAGTATGATGTTTTGTTTAGCATTTGCATGTGTAGCAATGATTCTGAAAAGCTATAGTCCTCACACGGGATAGTCATGTGTAGGCTAACCGTATCAGGCAGATGTCAGTTTACCAGTCTTTGAGGACTTGTTTCTTGTAGCCTTGAGCTAGTGCCACCTAAACGCTTGTATAAACATTGCTGCTAATTACTGAGCCCCTTGCTTGTGTTCTCTACCCACTCACTGACAGTACACATGTGTAGACAGTTGCCAAAATAATGTTCTTCATGCTGAATTTGTGATTTTTGATGGCTAATGCCCATTTATCCATTGAGTATGTAGTCTGTTTAACTGTCCAAAATGAGTAAGCAGTTTTTGTTTTTAGAAACACCTACACACTATTCAGTAACACTCCTATGTCATTTTGTTAATTAACCCATACATGTTTAAGTTTTGTTACTATGGTTGTTGTTTTTTAATGTTTTTACTATCTGTACCTATCTCTGTCTCTCTCATTTATAGACTAATACTGTAGTTTCCAGTGTCTACAGAAATAGGGTTAACATCATTTTGTAACGCTGTCCATGTACCAATAGTTTGAAAAACCCTCCAGTGTCTTCAATGTGTCTTTTAGCCCCTCCCTCTAAGCCCAGTTTGCTCTGATTGGTCAGATGGCTGTGGCGAATGGTGAGGTTCTTACGTCACTTATCTACCTCACTAAGTAACAGAAAGCCAGAACCGTGTTTGTTTGGTGAAAACAAGATGAAGACAGTTGCAGGATGTTTAAGTTAAAACAGAAAAGCTTTTTGTAAAATGGCTGTTGGCGTGCAAACTTTATCTATAACTGACTTTAAAAAAGAATTGAAAGTGGCAGTGACAGATGAGACCAAAGTGGATTGTTTCAAATGGTGAGACAGAGAGGTGTTGACAGTGACACATCCTTTAGCAGAGGGTTCCTGCTCTCTAATTACTGACTGCAGCCAAAACAGTCTGGGCCCGGCGTCCGTCTCCACTAAAAATAGTCAGACGCAACACTCATCGTTTTACTGCAGCCTGCACTGGTTTTCTGTATAGAGACAGCCAGCCTCATAATCTGATGATTCATTAACTAATATAGGCTGAATTTCCTGTCAAAGTTTAGTTCTGTTAGTTTCAGATGAACGTAGTTTGTTTATTTTTTGGTATAAAGTCCCATATTGATGCAAATTCAAAAAAGTCAGTTTTGTCAAAATTAAGTATTTTGAACAGCGTGCTTTCTCTCATCCTCCCGGCTTTGACAGTTTTTGTGCATGAGATGATCTTATTAAACTCACTCTAAAACTTGTATTCAGTCAATTCAAATGTTTCAAGGTTTTAGGGTGCTTCGTGCATTGACTATAGAAGAAGAGAAAGAAGTAGACGAAAAGGCTTTATTTCAAAATGAACCGCCTATACAATATATTTTCTGTGTCAGCTTCCTGTTGATCTCGTTTGTTCAGTTGTTTCTAATAGATCTGAGATGGCGTGTATCGATTTAATCACTTGATGTGTACTGTAACAAACAAGGGAACCTGTATAAATGTATGAAGTCAAACAATAATTTATAGTTTTATTGGAAAACAAAAACATGCTGCAAGAAGATGATGTCTTATTTTGTTAGCATACATCAATCTTGATCTTCAGTAGTGATATTTTTGCATCTTTACATGATGATTCTGTTACTAATGACATTTAGGGGCTTTTGTTTTGATATATGAACACAGGAAGACAGGCCATCATTAAATCAGAGGGTTTACAGTGGCTGCAGCAGTAAAAGAATCCACACAGTTGTTAGGAATCCCTTTCTTACATGTTTTGTTATATTGCTCCCATAATTCTCATGTGCTTCTGAATTTCTCATTACAGCCATTAAAACCCAGCAGCTCAATTAGAGATGTTAATGTGCTCACCCCAACAAATCAAACCCAGTCCTTCCTTCTCTGCTGTGAGCCCTTTTCTTTCTACATTTGGCTGGAAACCTCCGCTGTAACCCGACACCTGTGGAGCAGCCACAAGGAACCAGGAGGAATTTCAACAGCTTGCAGATTGGTCATTTTGTGCTGCTGCTGTCGTCAGAGTCAGTGCAACTGTGCTGCTAGGCTCAAATTCTGCCCGGTTTGTGGCTTTTGTGAGAGGCGGCCAATCAGAGGCAGAGAACCTGGTGCGTCTATATTTGTCGATGACACAAGGCCTAGCTTTAAAAAGAGTGTGTGTTTTGGCTCGTCACGTTCACATGTTCGTCTAAACCGAGCACAAAGGGAGCGTCATTAAATAAAAACTATTGAGTTTGAAAACTTTAAAAAAGAAACCATTTGTAACCTTTTCATTCAAATGCTTCAGCGTATTATCTCAAATCAAACTTATTGTCTCTAAACTTTGTACGCAACAAAATAAATGACCTGTAAGATGTTTAAGAGGAAAAATGCGATGTTGCAGTCAGTGAAAGATACTTGGACTTTGTTCACAATTAAGTCTTTTGAACTCCACATAAATAGTGTTGAAAAAGTATGACAGAGGCCCACTTCAGACTCAATATGACGGTGCAAATTTACATCAGAGAGAGTCACCACAGAGACAAAACTGATTGAAAGTTTACAGTCATGTAACAGTAAGTAAAGGCCTCTCTGTGCATCTGAATACTTCCAAAAGCTTATACACAGAGAAATTAAGTGTTGTTCTCAGTATAAAGTTAGTATAAATACACAGTGTTATGCTACCTCTCTTTTATCTGTTTATTCATTAAAATTGTTCAGTCTCCATGGCCCTGATCCAGCGTCTGCCCAGTCAGAGGTGTTATTATAGCACACACATGCTTGGCTTTTTTTTTAACCAGACATTCATTTAATGACGTCAGAAATAAGACACCGTATACCCAGTGTGTGAGGAATTATTTTTGTTTCAAACTGAATTTGGAACTCCAAACTGAGACAACATCACGGGAGCATAATCACTGTTTGGGCTAAGTCCACAGACGTTGCCTTTATTTGGACAGTTTTGTCTGGACCTTGGCTTGTGGGCTTTTTGACAACGTCATTAATATCAGAGCAGACAAGGACAAAACCAAGGATGAAGTGAAGACAGATTAGCAGAAGACTAAAAGAAACTTGTTGAGAAAAGAAACCGTGCACAAAGAGTCATCAAGATTCCATTGCTATCCATAGTCTTTTTACTATTTGAGACACTATTGACTTGTTTGGTTTTCTAGAAAAAGTCAGAGATCATCTAAAAGCATGTGTTCGGTATGAAAAACTTCCAAGAAGACTAAGAATAAAGAGCTGTGTTTTATAAGCATATGATACAACTGACATTAATAGAGCTGTTGTTGCCATATTTAACGTTAATAATACTGCATTAGTGTAGTTCTAGGCAAAAAAATGTTTTTATCCAGTTGGAAAAGGCCCATTAATGCTTTTTTAAAGTTGCAAAGTGACTGGTGCATGCTAAAATTGGAGTTAAAATTTTACAGTAAGCTCAAAAATTCAGTTTGTTGTATTGTATTAGTATTTTGCAGTAGGAAAACTGGTTTTATTAAAAGAATAGCAAGAGAGGTCCCTTGGCTGTTGTTAGGGGTGAGTGGCATCTGAGACAGGGACGGCAGAGAGAAAATTGGGTAAGGGTGCATTTATTTCATAAGATGAAAGCACATGAACAAAATGAAGTTGGAAAGAGAACTCCCTAGGATCTGAGGACCACAGGAATGCAGCATAAAAAAAGACACTGGTGAGTGTGTTTTTGTGTAAACTACAGTTAGCATTAGCATATGCTAGCACTCAGGCATTATTCTCTCTCCTTTGTTTGGTTTTACTTGCTGTAAGGTGAGAAATGTATGAATTCAGTGTCTTGTTAGCAGGTCACCATATCATGTACAAGCTTTAAGACATTCACTGTTTTTTTTTTTGGAAGAAAACCTCCTTTACCTTGCAGCTCCTGGATAGTGCTGTTGTGTCTAGAGTTTTTTAGTTGCTGTATCAAAATATACTGTATATTATCTTAATTTGGGATTTCTTGGGTGTTCTTCTGTAGACAGGAGTAGGAAATAGACCATAAAACCAGAAACAAAAGTTACTATTGATTGATAAGGTGCTTCAGTTTAGTTAAGAGTATTTTGGTTAAGATTAGAAGAATGGATTTGGCTTTATCATATTTTGCTGTCTTTTTTTAATTATTATTAAATAACACCACAGTAACTTTTACCTTTCTTAACCAGGTGTCCCGCTGCTTCTTTAAAGGTCATATTAGGTTAAAAGATCCAGTTTTTCACAAAGAGTATAGAGTTACAATTGGTTTCGTAGAATGTGTCGGAGAACACAATGTTAGTTCCTCCATGTTGTTTTCATTCTTTAAAGAAATTAGACGCAGCGAACACAACGGCTGAACCTAAAGAGCTTAGAAAGTCTAACCACTGCCGGTAAAGGTTTAATCCTGTAATCCTGACCTAGACCAGAGGCGTGAGCAGTGTAAACATACGCGACCACACCAACAATGAGCCGTAAGTGACAGAGGGGCTGTTTGTGAGCAACAATCTGCAGCTAAAGTTCACATTGACCCGTGAAGCCCAGACACCAAGGAACCTGCAGCATCTAGACACCAAACAACACTAATCATGTCTGCTCAGGAGTCACACTTAATCCAGCGTCATGGAGACCACCGTCACCAGTCATTAGCCACCGGCCAGTGACGACAACCTTTGACCTGAGAACTGGACCCTCGATAGACCGACGACCATTCACATTTACTCACTTTGTGCAATTTAGATTTGACTAAGAACACCGGTTTACTGTAGTCTTGCCACAAGCCGACACACTTCTCAGATCTCTGACATGAAAAAGTAAACTCATGTGACTCACGACGAAAAATAAACTTCTGCGTGAAAACGGATTCTCCTCAGAGTCATTTGAACGTAAACTGGACCTAGAGCTGTCTGTGAAAGACTGACACGAATGGTACATGGATATGTTTAAGCATCTCAAAGTAGTTTATTTTTAGAGCTGCATTTTACTAATGTCCCGCTTATGCTTTGGGAAAATCCTGGAAAATTCTAAAACCCTATTTGTCAGTTTAAGCTCGCCATTTGTGGTACTCGGTGGGCTTTAGCAGGAATTGCATTAGTGTGATGTTTAAAGCCGTCAGTTGTTTCTGAGATCTCTGCACGGTATGGGTCTCACTCTAATCGCTCGAAATTCCTGTCGAGTCATGGTTTCCAGATGATCACACTCTCAATTAAAAGCAACGTATATCTGAAAACAGTCGAGGAATGCTTCTGAGCAGGGACTGAATATTCCACACGTCTTATTCCAAACCCTGTTAACTTGAAATTGTTGCGAATTTGACCTTTCTTCTGAGGAATGAAGGCCTAAATCCACCCTTAAGACTTTTATTTTTGCACAACAATACCACAGTCTCTCCATTTATAGAAGTGCAATGAAATTAAATTCAACTCTAAAATCCTAAAAAGCTCTCAAACCTATCATTTTCCACAGGCTTCAGCAAATTCCAACTAAAAACAGGAGTTGCTGATGCCATTCAAAGTTTGTTGACTCAACGTCAGTAAATGGAAGCATGCCTAATTCACATTTTTTGGAATTTCTTGGAACATATGTGTTTGTTATATGATGGAAAAAGGAATTTGGATGTTATGCAACTCATAAATATTACAGCGGCGTACTACCACCTCACCTGCAGACACATAAATGGACCATAACTGAAAGACACCTGGCTCACAACCAGCAAATATTTTTATGGAGCCACCTGCAGGAAGGAGGCCATTACTGCTTTCTCTTTACCTCGAGGCGAAACAGAAAACATCCACATAAAATCAACAGAAGTATGTGGTAGTTATGTTTTAGGGCCCCAAGAGTTATATCACAATCCTTTTTATTATACTCTGGATGTTCAGCCAGGCTTTAGGTTACTTAATGAGCTAGATAAGTAACACAGTGAAGCCATTTAAGGAAATCTCACTACATATTGATGAGATTGCCAATTACAGCAGCATTAAGTAAGTGTTAAGACAAAGAAGATTGAGTCTAAGATACTGAAGCCTTGGATGAAGAACATTTTTCTTGCTCCACCCCACCATTACCCATTGAAGTCAAACGTCTAAGTTGTTTTTAATTCCAAGTCTAACGTAAAGTTAAAGCTTTTTTGGTGACATCTGGTGGCAAAAGAGAAGATTAAATTCTGCACTTAACAGTTAAGTGCAGTGGAAAAAGGAAGAAAATTCTAAACTAAATGAATTGAGTGCATAAATGTCCTAAAAAAAAAGAAAGAAACATGAGTGTGCTTCTCCTCTGACAGTACTCAGTTTGTGTAATGTAGGCAGATGTAGGAACAGAAAAAGGAAGTAATGGAACTAAAATGGCTCCATTCACCAAGCTCAATGGAGCTTTAAATGTCTATTTCTGAGTTGTGTTCTGTTCAACTATTTATACTAAGGACCTTGGAAAATCTTGAAAAATAAAATAAAAAATTGTCTGACTCAAAGGGAAAAAAGATGTAGGCCTTTAGACATGCATAGATAAAAAATATTGGTTTTAATAATGTTTTTTATAAATACTACTCTGCCACAGTTGTAAGATACTGAAAGATGTTTAAAACCTTCACACGTGCTTGAATTTGACTTTGGATCTTGTAAAATGCCTTTGAAAAATGCTCGTTTGTACTTTATGTGGTCTGTAATTCTCAGTAAAGTCAGTCTTTGTCTCTAAAGAGGTCAGATCAGTCCGAGAGGAACTTTATCTGACGCTCGAGTCTGGACTGAAGCTTCCAGGAAAACCCCTCACAATTAAAACACAACTATAAAACACAAACACAGCAGAAGCACAACCAAACACTCATTTCCACTCATTAGCTGCTCCTCATGCGATGCGCTGGTTATCTCAGTGCACTTTCCTCAGCTCTCATATCGAGCTTTTAAATGTTTTACTCGCATATAAAAACGTTATTGATCTGATTTAACGCAGCAGATTGATTTTCTCAGTGCCACATTGCGATAAAGGTCAATCTGATGCCCATTAACAGACACTGTTACAATCAATACTTGAGCATTTGATTTAACTTGATAGGAAAGTGACACAGTGGTGATGTTAGGAAAGTGACACAGTGGTGATGTTTGTATGAAATTAGCACACATTGCGTAACTTGTTTAACCCCCGTCCTTTCTTTTAAAAAGCTACTCAGAAATGTTATTCCCAGATTTACTTGACATTACTAGACTTCACAAGCAAATCTATTTTTATCATTTTCCTTTTCCTTTTATTTTTTTTGTTTTATCTATTGTCCACTCAACAGACTGCAGTGTTTAGTTGCACAAAGAAACAAAGGTCAACGGGTCACCAAAGCATAGCATGGAGATACTTCATACTCCTTTTAACAATGGAAAATGGCCTGTACTGTACCGCCCAGTTCAGGTGTGTGCCATGTGCAATTTTCTGATTATTAAAAAAAAAAAACTTCTGGGGTTAGGCCTAAATATCGGTTATAACACACAGACACTGTTTTTATTTTATGGAATATTATAGCTGGATGTTAAACAGAAAATCACACATTGCTTATATTTTTTGGCTTTGCGCTTTCAGGCTTGTTTTTTTAATGTTTCTTAATATCCCACAGAATTCACTTGAGAACATTTAAATAAACCTCTCTTCGTGTGTCTGAGACCTTCCCAGAGGATTAATGCTTTTATAAGAGACTGTGAAATGTGCCGAATTAAACCCACTGTGGGCTGGACTCTAATAAAACATAACTATCCTGTTTGTTTATCGAGTCATTTTCTACTTATTCTCTGCTAGTTCTGCTTCAGGCCACTCCAGATATGAGACAGCCCTGTTGAGTTCATTCAGGGACTTGACACATTTCTGAAAAAAACAAGCCATAATTTCATTAAAGGAAGTTTGCCACGCAGAGCTGATCAAACAGAAGAGGAATCTTCAAGGTTATCTTTGCGTTAGGTTGCTTCAAAGACTTCAAGAGTGAAACGTGATAAAGGACTAAAAGCAGGACGTGTGGGTCATTGAGGCCACTTAGACATCAGAGAGATTCTCAACAACTTTAGATCTGGGCCGCAGTAGGGCTTTACAAATTGCTAGAAACTTAAGTGAAACATTAACACGAAGAGGATTTGAAGTGTTGGGCAAAGCAACAGCAGTAAATTTGGCCATTTAGTCCACAGTTGACATTTCAATGAATTATTTGTATGCTATGTAGGGCTGTTCATTTAAAAAAACAAAAAACAAAATCAACATTCAGTACTATAAAAAAGGATTGGTACTGCTGTAAAACAAAATTGACTTATTACTTCTAAGATAAACGTCCAAATTCCGAGATTAAAGTCACAGTTATGATAAAAAAAAGAGGAGAATTTGACATTAAAGTCAGAATTCAAAGGTTTTAAAAAGAAAAGTTATATAGAGCCATTTTATGTTAAATAGGCAAAGACCTCTTGCCTAACCATCTTGGTGTAATCAATGTCTATATACCCGGTAGCACATGTACAACATTTGAGCTTTGTATCTTTTTTTTTAGTTTGTGAGATTTTTGCATTTTCAAATAGGGGTCTTGGCCCATATTAGGGCAGATTGGAAAAGACAATGTTTTACAAGCCATAACTTTTGAATTTTGTATGTCAGATGAATGAAACTTTCAGACATTGTTCTAGACTATGTGAAGTCTTTAACCTGTAAAACACCTGTCCCTCCGGTGTAAATGTCCAAAGTTATGGCCCTGACAAAACACTCCTAATGTAAAAATTATTTCATACCTGAACTTGAATATATTCTTAACTATAAACCCCATTAGGCCTGGGAAATTGAGACATAATACAATTTGACACAATCTCAAATATCATCATGAAATATTGTGGAAAAATCTTTTTTGTGTTGCAGGTGTGGCTGCATTAGACAGACACAAACAAATACAAATTCTGTATTTTTTGTTTATTGTTTACAGGAAAAAATAACAAAACTAAATTCTTGACAGTTTTAATATGTCAGTTCTCAATGTTGTCGGTATCAAAGTTAACAAACTGCTTGCTATAAGGACATTGATTGCACTTAATTTAAAGCAAATCCAAGATGGTAAAAGAATAATATTTCTGAAATCGTTTGGTTTTCCAACTTTGTGCTACCTCAGTGAATTAACTATAGAGATACTGCATTTGCACAGATATGGTTTATTATCATGTTACTATGTTAGCTGACAAATAAGGTGGTTGTTAGAGGTTTGTTGTGCATTGGAGAAGGGCAATTTAAATTTTTCCTTTAAACCTAACCTCTTGAGTGTAATTTCTTCTTAGAAACACTGTAACCATGTTAAATAAAAAGTCAGTCCGGATTATAAATGCCGCACCTTGCCCTTTACCTTTGAGGCTCTGCAGATATTCAAAAGCCACAGTGAGTTACGGCTTTAATTAGCTCGGTTTCTCAGACCAAAACGTGACCTTCTTTTTGAAAACCAGGCGCCTGTAGTTTGTCTCGAAAAGAAAAGCCAGGAGAAAGATGGCTGTATTCAGATTGTGCCCCTTTTTCCCACAGCTGGACAACACATGGCACACCACACACACACATATCCTGTCGGACTAAGGCTTGTAACTCCGCCGCTCTCGCTTTCTCACACTTGTACAAACAATACCTCAAACGTGCGCTCACATTCTCCACCGAAACTAGGTCAGGTGCCTTAAACAAAGACCGCTTCCCTCTTTTGAGGCTCAGAGCAGGATTTCAAGCCCAGGATGTAGTCTAAACCCGGGTAAGACGCCACTGAACCAGTTATACCCATCTAGAGAAACATCAAAAGTCTCTGCAAACAAGCGGTTGTTTCCTCCCAGACCAGAATTCCACTCCTCATGTGAGATCGATTTGGCTTCAAATGCTTTTCACGCTGGAGTCACGGGCAGAAAAAGTAGGGCTCAGAAGAAGCCACAAAAAGCCACAGAAGTTGTGTTGCCATTTAATATGAAGGGAATTTGATGCAAACTGTAGAAAAGGAGCAAATGGGCCAGTTCTCAGAGGCGGGGCAGGAAGAAAACACAGTAGAAGTTGAAATCTCCCCTAGTATAGATTGGTTAATGCTAAAAAAGGTCCTTGTTCCAGACAGAGATGTTTTTAGAGAAAATGGGGGCCCCAGGCAGGAGGTACATAGTGGCCCTTAATACACACTAAACTTGAGGCACAAAAGGAATTTCATATGAATCATCAATCCTGAGTTGTTCATTGTACAAACAAAAATATCTGTGGCCAAGACATCATAATTTGTTCCATGTTCCTTTTTGTTTTCATTTGCCAAAACACATCCTCGCTTTCTTTTGTTTAATTTTGCAGTTAAATGTTTTATGTACACAAATTTTAATTTTCTTCATTGTAGGAAAATCCAATAAGTATTTTTACAGGTTGGGTCTTTTTTTTTTTCTGATTAACTCATGTAACCTCTGGTTCCAGGATTAGTATTACGTTCTTTGGCCCACTGAGCATGCTCACTACAAGCTTTTTAAGTTCTACAGCCTTCATTTGAAGTTTAAAATTCAGTCTTACCGTTAAAGATTTTGGCTGTTGAATGAGTCCATGATCTGAAAAATAGACAATAAATTCCCTTTGCAAAGTTTAATGGGAATCCCTTCTTCTCAGTAATTTTCTAATTAGTAATTTTTCTAAAATGAGGAAGGCTTTGTACGCAGATTTGTTTGTCTGATTGGCAATACATCAGGTGATTCCAGAAACTGTTTATTCTGCAGCTGTAACTGTCACAAAGTTAAGTCTAACTCTTCAAAATGAATAAGGATGCCAGGCCACTAATAACTCTTTGAAAGCGGTCAAACTCCAAGCTGGTTCTGCTTCCGAATCCTGATTGCAGATCAAGCAAAAAGTTGGTTCCCAGTCAGAATCAACCATACTGCCATTCTTTTTTAGCCTCATTTCTCTACCCTCATTACCAGGCCTTGATATAAATGATGCACTATTTACTGACTCGTTTAATGCTGTCAGCTCTGATGCTAAATACACTGATACAGAACTGACCTGTTTCTTAAATGTTGTTGGCATCCATATCCAAATAATTCTTCACATGACATTAGAAGAATCCTCAGAGACACTTTAAACAGCATTCAGTTTAAGAGTGGCATGCTTTTTGGTCTAGCACCCCATTTCTGTCTTTTTGGGATCTAATATGTAATAAGCTCTGTATTAAATGCTTGGCTCTGTTGAGAAATATATTAAACTAACCCCACGATGGAAGCCTATAAAATCCAAACAGACCTGCTTTAATAAAAAGTAAAAACATATTGTACTGACATTGTGCAGGTCATTGCTTCAACTAATACATCTCTGACAGGAAAATAATGTGCCTTTATTTAATCACGGGCTGTATTTCCTGGGATCTGGCTTTGCAAAATGTGGAAAGCAGAAACTCTAGATTATACACTGACTCATATCTTTACGTCCATATAGCATTCTATTTACTTACAGCTGTGTGAAGTCGGTGAAACGTTAGAGCAGTCAGACTACATTGTTGTGACCTTGTGTCTATGATAAATGCCATCTCTCCTGCTGCTTTGACCTCCAATGTCAACCTCTAACAGCCTCCATTAAACCCCCATTACCTCGGTCAGACTTCCAGTGTTTTCAACCACAGCTCTCCGGTTTCTCAAGCCAACTTTTAACTTTTGGTTCTCACTGAAGGCAGTTGATATGTGCTCTAATAAAATTTAATGAAAGGGTAGCATTCAAGAGGCATCAAAACATATCAATTTTAGTTTACCTTTACCCAAAGCCGTACAATAGGAGTTGTATTTATTAGAAAAGGCATTTAAGTACTGTTTAGGCTGTTTATGGTACATGCCAGATCAGTATGGTGCAATTTTCCACAATTTTCCTTACCACTCTTGGCTGTGGTTTGGTACAGATGCTGAAAGTTGGTGGTAAACACTGCAGTCTGTTGATTGGAGGATAGAAAGAGCTTACTTGAGGAAAAAAAGGAATTAACTTTGTTAACATGTTTCCTCAAATGAAGCATGTGATAAATGGTAATATTCAAAGAAGAAAGAATGCTATATGTAGTACTTCTTTAAAAACAAAGCTACTGTTATTAGCAAATGCTGTTTCTGGGCTATGGTACATACATACTGCTTCTGGAGGGAAATTTTTTTTATGATGTGCATGGCTGTTGATTCATTGTGATATCGTAACTTTCTTTGAAGCTAAGTTTGACGTAGTTTCACACAACTTTTTGCACATTTCTCTAGCGCTGTTGGCTAGTGTAAAGAATTATATGTGAAAAGTTGGTGGTTCAGCTTATTATTTTAAGGAGACAGCATTATTTCATTGTTGGACTTGGGTTTTTTCAGGTGCAGTGAATTCTCCTACCATTTTTAAATCAACATTCATTCTCCAAACAGCTCCATGAGAATAGGTATTGGCTCTGATTTGTTTATGCTCCTTTAGGCTGTTCACTAATGATGGTTGGGTTTAATGTGTTACTGCTAACTTTATCTGTATCTATATCCACATCTATATGACCTTTAATGACTGCCTATTTTCTAAGTTTTTGTATTTCAAGTTGTATGTCAAACACTGGTCATTTACAGTTACATTCATTCACTGTGGGAAGTTTAGATTGATCAATAGGACAGTAGTAACCCGTAAAGACTAGGAAGTACAATAAGGAGAACAAAAAAGGGAAGATTTTTTTGATGTAAGTTTAGTTGGAGTTGTAATCCTCCTCAGAATATGAAATGTCGAACGGCTTCATAGTTGTGGCAACAAAACAGTAATTATCTTTAGGCAGCCATCCCAGCTCCACTTATCCTTAAAAAGCCAATCAATCACAAAATAGTGAAAAATCAACCTCAAATGAATGACTCTTTTCAGGCATCAGATGGGCCTCTTTTTTAAAAATGCCAGACTAAAAACTCAGTAGCTTTTTTTTTTGTGAATGTTGCATGTTTTCAGTTGAACAGAGGAAGCTGCTCTGTAAGCAGAATGGAGATTACAGCCTGTGTTTGTGGCATTCACCACTGCTTTGTTCTGTTTAACTGAGACCAGCTTAAAACAATCAGAAAAGAGGAGTTATTTTTACCTTTATAGGCCTGAGCTAAGACCAACTGTGAGTTTGGTCATGTGTTGAACTTTAAATGTCATTTTCTTGACTCCAAAACTGGGGATTGCTGTGGATTTTATATTTGGGTCACTACAAATTTTGTAATTCTATCAATTCACATGAAGGTTTAATGAAATTTTAATGAGAAATAGGAGTTTTAGAAAGAGTAAAAAACAAAAAAAACTCTCATGCATGGGTTCTTGTGTTTTATTTGCCGTCACTTCTGACCAATGGGTGTGAGAGTGGATCCATTCTTCTAATATACAGTATATCCATGAAAGTAACCTTCATATATTTGGACTCCTGTTTTAAAAAGCTTAACTTTGGGCTTTGATAACTCACGTTAAACATATGCTTGAAAATGATTAAGCCAAAAAGTGAAGATGGCTTGAAGTAGGCCTAGCTTAAATTAGCTAAATAAACTCTTACTTATATTCAATATAATCCAACATATTTCTAAATTTGAGATCCATAGCCAATGAGAAATTCAAAGTTGCCCAGGTGGACTTAGCATTTCCATTCCACATGTCTTGTAATCTATTTAAATTAGCAACAATCTGATCTAACCAAATTTAGCACATGCCTTTAGCCTTTAGCTTCTGTAAACCCATGTGTTGCTGAAAATGCTAACATTTGTTTTTAATGCTAGCAACATGTTTAATGGCTAATCACTACCTTGTGTCTTCTGTAAACATCTGTTCACTCCCACTTTACGGAGAGCACCAAGTGACTTGAAATAAAAGCACAATCTGCATACTTAGCATTGGCTTGGACATCAATGTGCAGCCGTTCCCCTTGATCTGCTCGCTCTGATATAAACTGATGGAGATAAAAATACTCCCGTCTGAAAGGCAGGAAGGCCAGACAGGAAAAGCCAGTTTGAATTTCATCTCTTCAAAGTTGTTTGTTTTCAGCGGCTTTCATGATTTTCTCTTTTGTTCATCTCTTTTGCGCAGACAGGATAATGTGTGTTTACCTTCGAGGTTGGGGGTTAAAAGTGACCAAGAGTCTAGCATCTTCTCGATCCTTTGTTGGCTCTGTCTTTAAACAGGAAGTGTCTAATGTCACGGTGCCACCCTCCAGGTCCCACCACTTAATATTCAATCTAAACAAAGTGAAATGAATGGGAAATCTGGTCATTTTGCTTTTAGAATCATAAAAAAATCACAACTTCTACTGAAACAAGGTGACCATTGGCGCCCAATTGACAATGTGTGTGCTGTCAGTGAGTCGGTAGAGAACATTAGTAAGTGGTTCGATCTTCAGCTGTTTATATGAGCATGACCAGCTATGTTATTGTTATGACTACATTATGCTACTTGTACAAACCGCCAAATAGGGAGTATTTAGAGTTCAACACAAATTGTTTCAAGACTTTTGTTTCGTCATCAAAGACTGTTAAACTGAAATCTACCGACGAGATTAGCACTCATTGCCATATAACTACAAGACCTTAATTGAAGCTGTTGTGCATAAACATACATGAGACAGCATTAGTACCTTATTACTCATTCCATACTCAAAATGGTTGCTGCTTTTATTGATATGGTGGGCATGTGGATCTTGCTGTTCATCTTTTTTGTCAGAAATGTACAGTAATTCATCTAAAATAATCCATAATAATAATTAAAAAAAATTGTAACAAATTATAAGTGCATATCAGTCTGAATCAGTTCGATTGTTTTATCAGATAGTATTATTTTAGTTTTTTTTAATGTTTTTCTAAGGCCTTATGTACTCCAAATTCATCTTAAATCCCCAGCCAGACTTGAACCCATGGCGCATTCTTGAGATATTTATCAGTACAAGGGTCATGTGACTCCTGAAGTCACAATAAACAAACGCTCTTATTCATTTATGAGATCTAAACCTGTTACTTCTGCATGTTTGTGAGCTCTTTTGTTCATTGAAGCTCTAACAATGCAGTGTTTTGCAGCTGGTGGAAGGCAGCTCATGTTCCTTAGAAACAGTGAGGTCAAAGCCATAACGCCACACACCTGTTTTCTCCATCAGCCTCCCACCTCCGTCAGACATTTGTTTCAGACTCTGGACACACATTTGGTTTGCCTTAGAGGCCTTTTCATGCCACATTGTTTATTTGAATGTAATGAGGCCGACCGGTTTAGTGACCCGTATTCATCTGTTTACTCACGAGCTTTGTGGTTTGAGTTATAGCCACAGGTCTCGTCACAGTTGGGCAGACTGAAAGTGGCATTTCAGACATATTTTCACATATTGATATTTGAACTGTATTGTTATCTGTTGTTCTGATTTTTACTTATTACTTAGATGTATTTGAGTGATTCATTTGTACATAATATAGCAGTATGCAAATGGTATATTTGGTGGAAGTGTCATGTCTGAAAAGCAGGTACATCCCAATGCAGAAGGCCAACCAAGCGATTGTCTGGGGTTACAGCTAATTGCATGTATATTGAGATTAAAACCCCAGATGTTTCGCCTTAAAGGTCCCATATTATGCTAAATTGAATGGATCAACAGGAACCCTTGCCTCCCAACAAAATGTTGGGGTACCCCCCCCCCCCCCCGCCCCCCCCCCAAACCCCCCCCAAAAAAAAAAATCCACCCCCCCCCACTTTTTCTTTCAGATAATAGGAATGATTATGAATCAGTTTGGACTATCAAGATACATGTGTTGCTACACCGTGACCACTGAGGCTACTTCCAAACTTTTTTAATGTATATTTGCTGCTTGTGTTAAGTGGTTGTTGGAGAAAACAAAACAGTATCCTTGGCAAAACACATTTGTGTGGACATAGCTTTTACATAGTTTACATTAGTTTAGTAGCATCTCTTTTTCTTTTGAGTGATGTTTGTCGAAAGAATCACATTTTGGTACGGAATAAAACAAGAGCCCCTTGTATGCTCACTTTTTGAAGGGTGTGAAATGGTTCTACCTTTATGCAGAAGGAGAGAAGACAGATTGTTTTTAGATATTCTTTTGAGCACTTTTGTTGCTCCTAATTGTATAAAAGGCTTGTGGGTTAAAATATCACCAATACTCTGGAAGGGAGTATAAAAGGGGCATAAGTTTGGTTTGTTGCTAAAACACTTCTGAGGACCAGTTCCTGATTGCTGTTTTTCTCAACATTCATGACTCTATCTCCAACTATGTCCATGAGAAACCACAGACTATTCATAGATACTGAGAAGTTTCATTGTTTTTCTGCAGAAAGTACAGGACACATCATGTGAAAGGCAAAAAAAATAAAAACTGGCCTCTTTGTCCAACACTGAACACGTTGTAAGGTATTTACTGTTGTCAATGTGCTCTTTGTTGAAGCAAACACTGGAAACGGAGTCACAAGCCTTCACTTCATTCCCATCATTATGAATCATTTATCTGAGCTGGAACAGAGCAGGTAGGAGATGGTTCATTAATGAGACTCAATGGCACTAATGGGACAACAGTGATCTGTCGTCAGGAGCTCATTGGACTGGGCTTTGTTTGGGACAAATGACCCAGCTGCATGTTTACTCACTGCATCATTGACGACAAAGTAGACATCAATTAACAACACACAATAAATGATTAATTAAAAAGCCATGTTAGTATTATAATTAATCCTCTGCTGTAAAACCCCCTAGAAACTCTAAAATGGCTGCATTGATCATCCATCTTTTCAGTAAGTTTTTACATATTGCCTTTGGACTATCACAAACTTCTTCCTTAATTTTTCACAAATTTTCAAAGCTTCAAAAATGTATTAAGAGCAAATTAGTTAATATCCACACCATTACCCAATTTGTCAATTTTGTCACTTTTGGTATGAGTAATTTATTGTTAAATAACATAAGAGATATCCTTAGTTTAAATTGACACAATTTAGAATAAAGGAATAAATTTAGGTTTTACATTTAAAACATCAGTATAGGTATAGGTTTTTTTGGCATGTCCAACATTAAATTTGAAGGAGAGGACTTGATGTTTTATACTTACTTAAGCTGATAAATGACAGAGGCCATATGTGTCTTCAGTCATGTCATGGGAAAATATGCTGACTCATCTGAGAAATGTCCTGTAGCTATTGAAGTCCTTATTCAATTCCAATAAATTCAGGAATTGCTGCTGTTTGTAAAACATGTGGAGGCGTAATAATCCAAGTCACCAGTAATGCATTCCACTTTTCAGCTAAAGAGTGAATGACAAATGATCAAGTATGTGCTTTGTCTGCTGTTGTGAAATAATGTGCTTTTGGGTTCTTTCCTTTATACAAGACACATGATTTCTCAGGCATTTTAAAAGTAGACAAAAAAATGATCAGACGTTGAGACTATTTGTCTGTCTCTTGTCTGCACCAGATGAACTTGTAAGAGTGCTGTCTGTGTTGAAAGTCACCTGCTGCAGATGAGAAAGTAAACATTAGAGTTGTGTTAATGACAGAGTACGGAGTGAAAGCTGCTATTAGAGCAGGCTTCACTCCAACAAAGTGTCTCTCGTTCTCTATTCATCTGCCAACACTTACACTTAATGTGCTTTACACTTTTCACATTTATGTACCGTACGTGATTGTGTGTGTGGGTTTAACCTAAAAGAATAACACCTCTGTCTTTTTAGAGTTTTCAGCTGCTAATCATAAAAATTGTCACTTTTAATCAGGTCTAAAATTATGCAACAATTTTTTTTAATGTGTTGCTGTCCTCATCTTCATCTTGGCACGAATGATTCTATGGCAACGCATAAAACAAGGATTTACACAGACATAAAATCAAATCTAATATTTTTTCCACTCTAAAAAGTTTTAACCCTTTTACTATTTGTAAACAACATAAGCTTTGTGCCCATCTTGGCAAATGAAGTTGACAAAAATAGATTTTTGTTGGACAAAAAGGGCATCGGCCACCAATAGTTGAATTAAGAAGTTAAAGCTTTATGCTGTACATGTGTGCTGTCAGTGAGTGGGTAGAGAACATTAGTGTTTGACTTGATTCCCCCTGATCTGTTTCCGCAGCTTTTAGTCTAAACAAAATGTGTACGTAAAAGACAATAATTTGAATGTACACAAAACTAAATATTTTACATAGACTTACTTTATGGGACTCATACAAGCTTTGTATTTGCATTAACAAGCTTGACTTTGGCAAATGGCAAACAGCTCACTGTGTGTTCTGTCAGTGAGTGGGTAGAGAACATTAGCTGCTCAAAATCTTGTTGGTATTTAGTGCAGCTCCCCTGTTCCAATACAGATTTCTCCCATGGGAGACAAATAAAGAAACCTTATTATTATTACTTATTAATATCTAACAGCTCTATTTATGAGCATTTATGCTACACCAAGCTAATAGTCACTGGATTTTTAGGACTTTGTTCTGCTGGACTTGGAGAGGACAAGGAGGACCAAGAGTTATACATGGATAGTATCAGAATCTGTGCTTCCTCATCAGAGACTGTTAAACTAAGATCTGCTTGATGCATTACCCACCCTCAACCCCCACAACGTATATGAAATTCACATCATCGTTAGAGACAGAGGTTATACAAAGGTACTTTAGGTAAAGTAACAAACGTATTTAGCATTTCAAGCTAAGAACAAAATATGTTAAGGCTTTAGCTTCTTTGTATTCTTTCTCTATCCGCTAATGGTAAACAACACAGAGGCCAACACACTGGCATAGAACTGAGGTCCATCTGTAAAATACTCAAATGTACGAGATGAAGTTTTTGCACTAGTGTCTGTTACTTGTGCACTCATTTGATAGGAAATAACCCTGCTTTTGTTTTTGTATTGTTGATGTAGCTTAAGATGGGTTTTTGAAGCTAAAAGATTGGTTTATCAAGCTACAGTTTTCATATAAGCTAATTTATCATGTTTATTTTTGCAAGCCGCAAGACAAATCGACATGTCACTATTGTTTTAAAGTAATTGAAAGTTTGTAGTTCACATCCAAAATTTGATGAAACAATTTGACATGCTTTAACGTTGACGTATCACAATATAAATAACCTCCACGCCCCTGTGTTTTGCAGCACTCTCTGTAGTCTCAGTTCATTTGCTTTTTCAGTGCTGCACCTCTTCCTCCTACTGTCTTTCAAATTCAAGTCTTTCCCCTGACGTTTGATACAGGTCCAACTGAATAAAGTTTTCTAGCAAGTCCCAACTGAGCAGTGAACTCGCAGGACCCGCCCTCCATCTGCTGCACAGATCCACATCCAGATCCAGATCCGTAATTATCCACAAACAGCTGAGGACGAGCTGCGTCTTCCATATCTCTGACTTCTGATGCAGGCAGCGTGGGAAAGAAGCGTCCAACCATTTGTCAAAGGCTTAAAAAATGCTTCCACAAACAGATTCCACTTTGAAGGGGTGAATATTTCGAAGTTATATTTTAAATTGATTGGTGTGACATTGAGACCATTTTTAAGTAGTGTCAAAATAACATAACTACGTGCACCATAGTCCAAACAAAACAACATAAAGGAGGAAATTCCATCATCAGATAAATACTTTGAATTTTATGATTTTAAACTGAGTAACCTTTATAGCTTCTATGTGATTTAAGAGGGTAAATTGTAGCGAGGTGCTGCTAATCACCAGACCATGATTAATTGGTGTCCATAAACCAGATGTTTTGGCCTTTGTTCTAGTCTTCATGTGCGTTAATGTCAAAAGGGGAAGGCAACGCAAAAGCAAAAAGTCAGGACAGGTTTAAATTATTAAAGCTACCTTAAAACTCAGTCACCAACAACAGCAGGGCTACCTTTCACGCTTTTATTTTGTAAAAAACTAACTGAAACAATTGCCAAGATAAAATACCAAGACATTATATCTAACCAAAGTTTAGTGTTTACCTTAAAGATCTAGCTTTGAGTTGCCAAAGGGAACTTCTTCTATCTAAAAAGAATATGGAAGCACAATTGAGGTACAAACATCTGAAAAACAACAAGCCTTCTCAAAAGAGATTATAAGTTGTTGGTTGGAGGTTTACACATGCAATGAGTGAAAACATTCAGAATTCATCAAAACAAAGGCAAATTCAATTATCTTAGTTTATAATGTAATGAGAAACAGCATTGGTGTGTCCAACAAGACACACAGGATACTATGATTTGACTACACAAAGAGTATGACTTGAAACCATTAAAATAAATATCCACAAAGTCATTCTAATAAGTTCCTGACATGAAAAAGGAAGAAAAACTCTATGTAGCTCTGAGTGATTGGGCCTCTTACCATCTCTTGAGAACACTTATCTCACCAAATAAACACTACTTTCTGTACATCCTATATATACAAGATACATATTGAGAAGTGGCAATGCTATTTGAAGTTACTGGAGTGTATTTACAGTCCTTTTGTGGGTGTGAATCCACAATAGTGTTGCTTTAACAAATAAACTTTAAGGTCAAATGTTCGAAAGTTTGGAAACACGTCAGTTGAAAATGCTATTAGCTGCTTTTATCCTATTCATTCGTTGCATTAAAATATTTCCTCTTGCTCAATGAAACCTCACGTCTGATGTTATGATACTCTGATGACTCCCATATGATATAACTGTGCGTCCGTCTCTTTAAGAGCGTCCCGTCTGTCACTCGACTCGTTATTGCTTCCTTTATTTGTTCCTGATCATTCACTACGCCTCAGTAATGTTCTGATGAGCAGCTGTGAATCCTCCACTCGGCCCCTGCTCCCACTCACACCGCTGTGACATCAGAGTGGGCGCTGGGACGTGACCTCTGACCTCCGCGCATTACTTCTTTATCAATAATTCAGAACAAACAGGTGTTTTGTGTTACGTAACCCCAGTCAAACGTTGCATTAGAGTGATTATCTCGAGGTTTTAATGTCGCATAAGGGGCCTCTCTGTCCAGATGGTGATACAGTTTGGAGAAGCAGGAAGGTGACAGAAGTTATATAGTGGGTGTGAGACCACTGACTGTAAATAAGAATGGACCATAGGACTTCATGTTGCCTTATGAAACTTACAACTGTGGAGTAGGGATAAAAATGGCTGGCTTTCTGTTGAAAGTTACTGGAATTGCAGATTGTAATTTGTCAGTACAGCTGCCAAAATTGGACTTATCCAAATATTTTTAGTTTTAGCTCATCACATAAGGCAAAATTAAGGAAGCAGGGCTTTTCATGCATACTTCAGCCATATTGGTTGTTATATATTAAGTCTATCTTTTATATGGATGTCCCAAATCCACGCTGTTTCATGATATGAACTTATAATAGTACTCACCAATACCGAGTAAAGAAAGAAAGTTTTCTCATCTTTCTTGTAAAATATTCCCAAACAATGCTATAAATAGATAAAGGGAAACAGGAAGTTACGTGCAGCATCCGAGGCAAAGGTACAAGAGGATTGTTTACTGTTGTGTACTGTTGTTGGTATAAGGACAACCCAAGTTTTAGGTGTTAAATAAAAAAGTGTTAACAGCCATAACTTTATACTGTTTATGCTTTTAAGCCATAACGTGTTAGGTCATAAAATGTAAATGCTGCAGTAAAGTCTGGTGGCTTTCAATTGCTGCTTATTACACTTTTACTCAAGTCCATTTTTGTAATAATTCTAGCCTTTTGTTAAAAGCAGCATGTCCCCGCCTGAACTGACCATCTAAAGTTTATATTTATCGCAACCACAGCCACTGAACTGAAGACGTCATCTCTAAAGACAGAGCAAACACTTGGTGCTTATTTAAGGACACTGTGGTCAGCTTAGGTCTCAGCGAGTCACGTTTATGGATTTTTACCAGTCCCGTTTTACTCTATAGACAGCTCGGGTTGATTTTAATGACTGAGAAGGCTTTAGGATTTAACCACATATTTGAAGGATCCGTCAACTTGGCCTATCCGAATTTGTGACAGGTCTGTGCTGCACAAAACTCTTTCCAATAAAAACTGTTTGTGTGAAAATATGCAGTTTCTCACCCTATATTTATCTTTTACTTCACATTTCATGAAACTTTCCAATATTTGAACTTAACCCAGTATAATTTGTCTTAACTTGTAGCTCTCAAAATGTATGGAGAGCCTTGGTGGTGAAAGCTGTAACCAAAGCTATTGGCTAAATATTTTCTGTTATTTGGAAAAAGACACTTGGTTCCAATGCTAATGTAGTATTTAAATGTGGGGCTTCCTGCCTCAGTGGCTCAGTTTTCTGCTGCGGTGATGAACAGCAGCTGGACAAATTCATCTCACATAAACCACTTTTTGTGCAACCTCAGCAAGCTCTGGGATCTCATGTCCTTTCTAGGTTTTTTCATGTTCTTCAACTACAATGACTGTTTTGTCTGGCACTTAATAAAAAGCTCTCACACTTGGATCAGTATATTCCATTTAATTTGAGAGATATGAAATTTTACCCCATTTTTAAAGGTTTTGCAAACCTCAGACTACTACAGGTAAAACATTCACATGTTACTGTATGGCACCACATACTTTAATACTGTATATTTCATCTTAAGCTGAGTTCTGCAAAATATATATTGCACATCTCAAAGTAAATTTTTTGTATACTATGCACCCCTATTGTTAATGTATGACATGACATACCATACCATCTACTGCATATCTCTTTTTTTGACAGACACATTTTCTTAAACCGATTAAATTTACAATCAAATGCATACAAAATATTTATAGCAAAGACCTGTGAAAATCCTAAAATACATTTTGCAAAATGTCTCTTGAAAAAATATTTTTTTAATTTTTTTTCCTTTTTATTTTCTAAAAAGAAAAAAAAGATAAGTGTGCAAAACTCATGCTACCAGTTGTTTTTACTGTCAGACTGATATATGTCAACATATTTGTGTGGGTTTTGGAGAAAACAAAATTATGCTAACTCCTAAAAAAATCACAGATTTATCTACATTTCACGGGTAGAAAGCCAAAGGAAAGATCCAATTCATTCCCAACACAAAACTGCTGAAAAGTTTTCCTCAGGCTTCTGCAAAAGTATCTGGTGTCAAGTTTTATTTGTTTCTTATCTGTTATTGGAAATGCACATTTTAATACTTGGCTTATATTACTATTGTATTTTATAAAAAACAGAAATTAGGGTATTTTTTAAACCTCAAGGCAAGAACTTAAGATAAAAAACAAGTAAATAGGAAATATAAAACAATTATTCCAAAAATCAATTTTCTTAACTGCAGAAGACAGGAAAAGTTGTACATGTAGATAAGGGATATGGCTGTTTTGCTTATCTTGCATAGAGTTTCATCCAATCATCCAATGTTTTCCATTATGAGTGTTTTAGTTATGAATAATATGACTGTATTCAGAATATAGAAACCTTTTGGTTAAGTTTAGAAGAGAAGTTTAAGTTTTGGCAAAAAGTTGGTAAAATGTCTCAGTTTGGTTGGATAAGACTTGCTTCATGTTTTGTGTAGAAGATTTAGATGAAGCATATGCCTGTGATTGGGAAATAGAAGTCTTGAGGTTAAGTCTTAAAAGAGTGATTAAGATTAGTCATACAACATGTCCTATGTTTTGGTTTTGGTTGAAAGGGTCACCGTTTGATTGTTTGCAGACTTTTATTCATAACTACGTATTTGTTATGCAGACAGGGTTATTTGAGTTCCTGTTTGACCATGAATTTTACGTAACTTACTCATGTTTTGTGTACACAAGTATTTTCCAAAAAACACTATGCTCAATCCTTTTTCCACGAGGGATTATTTTTGTGGCTGGAACTTTTACCCACCGCTTGTAGTTTGTTCAGCTCAGAGTTCAGAAAACTGATGATGGCATGTACAAGCCCAGATTCCTAAAGGTGGAATAATACTTGTGGTTTAAAAGCACAGAACCATGTCATTAAGAGGCTGTAGGTCTGGAAACTAAATGAGCAGGGGTAAATGTAGGCAGTATTTCCTTTGCCTGTTGAGTTGAGGCACTCAATGACCTTTTTCCAGGTTGTTTTGCATATTTGGACTCTCAAATTGGATGCAAATTAGATCATATTACATAGCAGAGTGCTGAAGAAACAGTCACCAAAATATTAATAATTAGTTGGACAAATTTAAACTGGGAAGAAGGCCTATTTTCAAAGCTCTATGGTTTGATCATTTTGGCACTGAGACTTGTTGGTTGAAGGCCAGTTTGTACTCTTACCTAGACTTTCTCCTTTCTATTGTGTGTCAGTCAAATTCTAATTCAGAGTATTATATCTTTTGCACTTTTTTAAACTAAAAAACTATGAACACCTGCAAAAAAGATTTAACCCGGAAAACCCCTCTGATGGTTAAAAACAAAAACAAAATAAAACTTCACATTAGCCGTCTGTTATTTGAAGAGGAAAACATTTAGACAAATTATACGTTCAGCTGAAAATATGACACTGAAATGAGCAGAGATAATTATTTGGGAGAAAACATCAGACAGCAGGAGTAGCACTTTAATTATGGAACACGCTCTGGTGTGTTTTCTGTCTGCTGGCTTTCTATTGGTTGAATCAGATTCAAAAACACACAAGCATGGCATGCTGGTTTCTTACACTGTAAAAAAATGTACCCACGAGATGCAGGCACTGAAGTCCCAGTGTGTTGGAGTGTGCATGTAAGCTATTGGTAGCTTTTTTTGTTTGTGTCAACTAGTTACACTTGTTCTAACGGCCAAAAAAAAAATCAAAAACAAACAAAAAAACAATTGTCAGAGCATTAAAAACAAATTCAAATTTTAAATTGATTGCCATTTTAATAGTCCATCCACATTAGTTTGTGCATACATTTTTTCAAATCAAATGTAATGGTGAGGTGACTATGATTTTTTTTTTTTTTTAACTGACTTCAGGCAGGCGTCTCTTTTACATTGAAAACAGGTTGTTAGAAATCAATAATATTTTCTTCCTGGTCTAGTTTTAAAAACCAGCTCATTCAAATGTTCACAATGTTCACAAAAATTTAAGCAAAAGTGTGAAATGCTTCAAAAACAAAAATGTGATTCCTTTAACTGTCAGGATGAACCGTACCGTTGTTGGATTGTGCACAAACCTGAACAAAAAGAGATTTAAATTATTATAATGATTAGGTTAGGTTAAAATTTTTGAAGGATATTTTTGCTTTAAGAGGCTGGTTTCTGTTTTGTTTTGGGGTTTTTTGATATTTTTTTTACAGCACGTCTCGTATAAACAGTTCCCTCCAGACTTAATCATTAACTTGTTCACTCTACTTATCTCTCATCTGAAGATTGGTTACAAATCAACTTTGAACGGCTCAGTTTATGTTTTGAACACGATTACACCTGTACGAGTTAACAGCCAGCCAAAGCAGAAGTCGTAAAAGCCACTGCATCTGTTTGGAACACCTGCGACCCAGGGCCCTGCTGCAGCTGTGGTCAAAGAAACAATCATCCAATGTTTACCCACACCGCTCATAAAGTCCTCTGTTAAATGTGTGTTTACATCTCTTTAAAGCGGATGATCACAATAAAACTGGAATGAAGAAAGTAGCCACCTGCAGAAAGGACAAGAATACAGCAGAATTTCTATAGGCTTTAATTAAACGTATAAAAAAACACCTGTCTTTAATCTGAAAGTGAGTCTCACATTCACAGCTCTCCTAAAATGTGATAATCCTTGGTCACACTGTATAAAAAAACACTGCACACCTGTATCTCAACACTTAAGATAAAAAGCCATCTTCAGAAGACGCCCTTTTTTTTCTCAGGCATCAGAGAAACGGAGCGTGTCAAGTCATTTCTGATCCGTCGCTCACCTTTGTCTCGCCCGTTTGATGTCTTTGCGATAACAATACCATCTTTTTTTTCACCGTCTGGGGTTTGGTTGAGAGAAGTGATGAACATGTGGGCCTTGTACAAACAGTCTGTTCCACTCGACTGACGCTGGCTCTGGGAACTCTTATCCACTCGCTGAAAAATAGGAGAGATACCGAATGAAAGGGGAATTTGTTACGTTTAGATTTTACCTCACTGATCCTGTTGGGAACATTGTATGTGTCTATAATGCATCATGGCAAATTATGATCATGCTTGAAATCTAATTTCATTGAAGTTAAAAGTGCTTAGTGCCTCTTATGTTTCAGTTTTAAGTCTACATGTAGATATAAGCCTTTTTAACGTCATGTCTCCACACTATTTTCACAATCATGTTCAAAATTATGTAAGGAACTACAGTTATAATGTAATCTATTATAATGAATGTGTTTAATTTATTATATGCCAACAATTTCTCTATACTTTCATTTTGTAAACTATTCTGTGCCATGATAGGTATCCCATAATAAGCAGCACCATTGTTTAGCAGGGAATAATACATTTTAAATGTAGCATAAGCCACAAATAATCACAAATTCTGCATTAACAATTAAATGGCAACTGACTAACTACTGGTGTGTGCTGTGAGTGAGCTGGTAGAAAACTTTAGTAAGTGACATAATATACATGCATTTAGGCTATACCCAGTTCAAGGCTACAAGCTACAAGCCACTGGATGCTAAGGACTATATTATGCTGGGCTTGTACAGACCAGAACGCTCAATAACACAACATGGACGACCAAGAGTTTTAGAACCTGTGCTTCCACATCAAAGACTGCAAAACTGAGATCTCCCTTAGAGAGATTAGCATATACATTGATAAAGTTGTAAAACCTATATTAAGGTCATAGACATTATACAGATTAATATAAATAAAGTAACAAACACATACGGCTTGAGAGCAATCAAGAAATACAATAATAATGACAGCTATAGAGGCTTAGCATACACAACAGCCAACAAAACTGAGTTAAAGAGTAGAATATTGACTCTCCTAAACACACCGATTGTATCTCTTTCAATAGTTGGGCCAACAAAAGCAGACCTCCTTTGCAATCAAAACTTCCTTTTTCTTTTTCCTTTTTAAAAAAAATATATATTTCAACATAAAAAACAAACAGACAGGCAAAAAAACTGGATGCATAGTTTTTATATTTGCACCAACTGCACAATGATAAAGTAAGACTACGCATGTGAAATCAGTGTTGCTTTCTAGAGCCATCGAGGCAGGGGTCTTTCCTTCCTTCCTTCCTTCCTTCCTTCCTCTCTGACCCCTGCTTTAGTCCCAGTCCCAGGCCTGATGTCCAACTCTCTGGGACCGAACCGAGGCAGTGACCCTTTGTGCTGCTTGTGTTTTCACTGTCAAATGTCGACATGTCGAGGCTAACGCTGCCTCCGCGGGACGTCCTGTGTGGGAGGGGGTTTCGGGGACCCAGCAGCTGTCTCTTAAACAGATTCCACTTCCTCCCAGTAACAAGCGCCGTCTGTGTCCGTCCACAGCTCTCCTCTCGGTCAGCGTCAATGGGAGACACTGCCGGCTTTGAACCGAGCCTGGTATGTGCCTGCCCCGAACAACTGCCGCTCTTTCACGGGGACATTAGCTGATGATATGCGGCATTTAGCTCGACAATTGGTTTGGATTGTCACTGAGATGATGTTTCGAGCCTACTGTTGTGTTCTGTATGAAATGCCAAACTAACAACAACAGGAGATACCATAATTACAAACCTACGGTCCTCTGTCTTTGCTCACTGCCCTTTGTATTGAACTCTGTTTTTCTTCTTTGTTTTTACGTACTTAGCTGTTTTGGGTTTGTAGCTTTTGGCCGACGACAGCTCACAGAATGGAAGACTGCAGAAAAATAGAAATGGCAAGCAAATAGTCACACGCCTTTAAAAAGACGGTTTGTTTGAACGGTAAAACAGTGATTACAGCAACACTACCAAAAGCATTTGGTTGAAACTGTCCAGAAAGAACTAAGAACAAGTAAAGAACCTTCTGGCTTTAGCCTTTTTAGCTTTAAGTCTATCATAAAGGTGAGATCTCACATTTTAATGTCCATCTTCTCCTCTTTAACATATTGGCAGTTGTGCTCATCCTGATTGTAATGGATTGTTCAAACCAGTGTGCACTTGAAATCTTTAATGATGTGACCAAAAAATGACATAGAAAAAGACCAAAAACAGCCAAAAGAAATAAAAAAATTGCAGAAAATGTTGAATAATCTGCAAAAGATGAACTTGACCAGCGAACAGGCCATTATCATTGACACAGTCCATGACTGTGTTTACATGCTCTTGAGTGTCCCAGTTATGAGCCTTATCCTGGTTATGACAATATTCAGAATATGAAGTTGCCCCTCTTGCTATGTTTGTTTTGTTGTGTATCACTCAACTGAATTTGCACATACGCTGGCAGCTGTAGGAAACCACAATATGGCGTATACATGACCGTCACAGTATCACAGTTTCTTTTGGAGATCTAACCTTGTTTTTCAAAACCAGGATTCTGAAATCAGGATCAGGATGTTTACTAAAGACAAAAACGAAAAACTCAAAATAATCCTAACCGCGCATATTAAAACACTCATAGTCTTCCCAATCCATCATATTAAATATTTTGTACAAATTTTGCACTTCCAGATGATATGTGCTGGTTTTAATATCAGGCAGTGAAGTCATACCACTACTGGAGGACTTTTTAGGATTCAACTCATGTTAATCAAATATAGCTTTTAGATCTTATTGACATCTTATGTTTGACAAGGCAATAGATTTAGATAATAGATAATAGACAATAGATCTTGTATTTCTCTGATAGTAGTTCTCTAAGACTCAAGACTGAGTTAGTTAGACTATTATTATTACTATGTTTATTTATGTAATAACTTTATGACTCGTACTTCTAAGTACAAGTGTGTCCACATGGTTTATTGAGGTTTAACTTGCCTGAGCGTCTCAGAGGTTGCTCTGGTGCAACAGCTGGTGGTTGATCCACTTCTCCCAGTTTCCCATTGACTTCCCATTCAGTTCAACCCTGCTCTTGTGTTGACCTTCTCTCTAACTCCCTTTCATCTTCTGATGTTAAAATCTGCTAGGCTTTCCTCAGACGTTTTTGGTTTGATCCCTCGAAGCTGTTTTGAGACTTCTCTGGTTTTTGTGAAGTTTAAACAATAATTTGTGTTAGTGAAAGCTTAATTGATCATGGAAATGAAAAGAAACTATTGCAAACAATGGCCCAACAAATGTTAACTAAAGAGTGTTTAATGTGTGTTAGCGTGTTTATGTGTTAGTGTTAGAGGGGCTTTTGAACCTGTTTTCCTGCCCAGACCTGGACCCAGACCCAGACTGTGGACTTGAGCCTGACATTCCTGAGCTGGCGGGCCACACAGGGAATGGGTCCATAAACAGCATACGCCTGTCTTTGTGAGGGGCACAATGGCACATCTTCCTTTGTTTAGTTCCTTTATGTTGCATCAAAGACCCAGACGTCAAACAAACAGGAGCATGTGTCCACGTCTAAAGGTCTGTTTAAGGCTTCACTCAGGAGTACAGTCATTTTACACATTTTTTTTGGTGAAATTTTCTGTTCACATCCAGGTACTTTTTAACTTTTTTTTTTGTCTCTTAAATGTAACCATAGTTCACTAAAACTACATCTTCAACAGACAATAACTTGAATTGAAGTGACACAAGAACACATTTTAAGTTGGATTTTAATTTGTGGTGCCACTATCATAGCACCCAAGTAGAATACAGCATTTATGAAAACAGCATTACATTTTTCAAAATGTTTTATAAATGCCATTGAGATAATTAAAAATGTATAAAATTGTTATTGACTTCCCTTGTTTCACAGAACTGTCTGTGAGTATTACCAAAGAAAGTGATTAGAATTTTTAGATGAATCCTTGGTGATTGAGTAAACACCCCCTTTAATGAAAAAATACTATAGCAGAATCTGTGCTAATGTTGTTTAGTGTAACTAATGCTTTAGTGTGTATGATATGTTATAAGTGATGATATGACTTGGGATAGGCCTATACATGAATGTCACTTTACCAGAGAAACCATGAAGATATGAATTAAATACCACTGACAACACAACTTTTCACATAAAAAGAGCAAATGTGACTTGGTATAAAAAACAGTGATGCCATCCTTAACTGAAAAGACAGAATAGGAAATATACAGAAATGTCCAGTAGCTATAAAAAGAGAAATGGGTTTGATTTGAAATGCAAACCATTTCCGCTCTCTCTTACTCCCCAATTTCAGCCCATGCTTTTTCAGGGCGACATCTGAAAGTACTTTAACTAAAACATGGGCAAGCAACTGAGAATTTATTGCAAAAAAACATTTTGAAAGATCAGTTGTCTGTTTTATATTTACAAAATTAATTCAAAGCATGAAGGAAGGAAGAGGGGGGATTTGTGTGAGAACTTCCTGTTAGCGTCAGATGGATGTCCTGGTGAGGACTGGGATCATTTGAATCTCCTTTAGACCAGGTTTAGATCAACACTCCGCTCCCTGTGATCCATCTACTGCTGACGCTGCAGACCCCTGGCTTTAGCCCCAGCTTTAACCCCCGCTTTATCCTCTGAGTGCACTTTTCCCGCTGGCCAGGTGCCTCCTCAAAAGCCCCCCTGAGCTAAAACCAAAGTCAGAGTAGCCAAATACGCATTCAGTTGAAAGTAGTTTCTTTACAATCAAAATGAGTACAGTAGAAGTACAAATGGGATGAACAAGAAGCACACACTAAAAATAAATTGCAAATGCAGTTAATGTTCACAGTAAGCTCTCAGTTTAGATATAGATTCGGTTTTATACTGAGATAAGATAAAGATAAAGATAAGGACAACAGAGTTCTAAATCCTAACATTTTTTGAAGTATGACGTGAGAATAAAGCTGCATAAATAAATAAACCCTTTTTTCTCATTTTGCTACACTTCTACAGTCAGTACATGAAGCACCCCTAAATTTGTTTCAGTGCTTGGATAAGGTTTATTATATTTCTGTATTTTAAGCAACACTTTGTTACTTTTTACCTCCAAAGTTTGGAGCCTGAAAATCGCCACAACAATAAAAAAAGGAAACACATTTAGCCGGATATGTCACATCCTTTCATTTTCAAAGGTATATTTGTGATAAGTTCCACAGTTTTATTTATTTATTAGTTTATTTTTTGTGTTTAAGTGCATAAAGTCACTTTAATTACAGACTATTGTTGACATCAAGGTCAGTCAAGTCTGATTGGCTGCTGCACAGACACTATGTAAATGAAAGCTTTTTAACAGGAATTAATGAAACAAAATAAAATGAAAAAATAATCTCTAACAAGTGTTCCAAGTTACAACTCAAAAATACCTATGAAATAAATACACTTAAAACACAACAATTTGTGATAAGTTCCAATGTTTTATTTATTCTCATGTAGTTTACCTTATCTTTTGAAATTGTGGTATAAATCTTACAAAAGATGCTTTGAAGAATGATTTTAAGCTAGAATTGACAAGTGCAAAAATTTAGTCCAGTTTAATGATATGAAATCTTTTAGAATAAAACTGATTCAAAACTAATGTAACAGAGTAAAGCCACGCTAGGTCAAAACTAGGGCTTCAGGGTCAAAGGTCATGTATTTGAAAGAGGAAGCGTTTGTTTTGGACCGCTAGCGTTAGCCTGTCACGCTAATGAACGCCGGCGCATGTGGCTTTGCGATTAGCAGTGAATCCAGTCAGAGGGCCTCACAAATGTTTCAACACTGGCAGCTTTGAAGAGTTCAGCCTGAGGTCCGGGTCTCATGGCCGAACTCCAGAGGACCACCATAAATAATGGATATCAAGAGGAAGACCGGACACTAGGAGAACAAGTCGTTTCACAACAGAAAATGATCCGGACATGCATTTTTCAAATATATTAGCCTTCGTGGTGGATTATTACTGTGTTTAAACCCAGACTATTGGAATCTCATAATCTATCAGGCTATGCCAGTACTATTAAAATGTGTTGTTATTTACACGGGAAAAAAGGGGGATAACTTGCAACAGCTGCTAAAACAGATAACTTAGAAATGTATGGTCCCATAAGAGTAGCTTTTAAAGACCAGACAAAGTGATCTAACTCTGTCTTAATTGAAATGTGCTAAATACATTATGAATGCATCACAAAAGATTAGGTCTGAGGAGGTGGCCTGTATTGCATATACCTGAATGTATACTGATTTCTGTGGAGGTGTAAGTGGGTATGAAGCCTACATTGTGTTTTTTTTTAACCAAAGCACAGTTGAATTTAAGCACTTCATTTTCTTGATTTTTATTATTAGAAGAGCGAGGCAGAGGTGTCTTCTATATAATATATGTGATTATCATTAAAGCATCTTACATCAGAGAGAAAATATTGCAGAGAAACACTAACTGGAAATCACACAACAGGAAGTAGAGAGTTCACTTTGCATCTACCATTGACATGTAGCAAAATTAACTCTGTGTTTAATGTTAAAAATAGTAGAAGTAATCAGTCAGAAGTGTTTTATTTTAAGAAATCAGAGGCTGATGTATTTTTCTTTCAATTTTGTTTCACTGTAACAGGAATATTCTGACATTCATACATATATTTGCGTATTTCATGTTGTTTTTGATTATTACTAAATTTAATATCAATGCGACAATCTTCAAAAAAATATATTGCGGTGAAATGATAAATAGTACCAAACACCAAATACTGGACAGGACCAGCATATTATTAACTTAAACACATATAATCATGAGCAAAAGCCTTAACAACATGTTCCCCTTGTAACATAGCTAGTTATGTTTAGCTGTTAGGATAGCTAGGTATGTTTGCTAATGCCAGTACTGGTCTGCATAACATACGGTGGTATTTCAACCAACATGCTCATAAGCAAAGTTTACTGCTAATGTAGTCTCCATCACATGAAGTGGACATAGCTAATATATATGTATATACTGGTAATTTTCTACAAACAGCAGAGATTTTTATATGTCCAGCTGATTGCCGGAGGGAACTGCTGTAGCAACAGGACACACTCAACAGGTCGACAGGAGGCAAGTGGGTGGTTAAAGAGCATCCATAAACATTCAGCTTTACAGACCCAGAGGGCACCGAAACCCTACACCCCGCTCAGCTTTTGGCAAATAAAAAGGTCAGGGATGTGGTATCTCTATGGTAACCGCATTTACAGGTTTATATAGTGTCATCTAAGAGCCTCTATCACCTACAAAACAGAAAATAGGACCTTAAGGTTGTGTTGTGTATGACAAGCATTCACTCTCACATTTACTCACTGTGCACTGTTTGAAGCCACCAGTTTATGCAGAAAGTGCTGTAGTCTTCTGGACAACAAAACAACAATAGGGGAGAGTGGGGTAAATTGAGCCATTTTTTTGCTCAAGTGGTCCTTTTGCCAAGCCAATAGAATGCAGATGTACAATGAAAATATCTTCTAACATATTTTAGGATGTTTCTTATCCGCTGAAATGAGTAGAAGTATTTTTTTTTTACCTAGGGGTAGAAGTACTGTACATTTTTCATGTGGCTCAACATGCCTCAAGTAAGGGGTAAGTTGAGCATCCAATGAAAACCCCTGAATGTTGCATTTAAAAATGATAAATATCTTTGTTATTAATGAATACATATTTTCAAATTGAAAGGAATTTTTAATAACATACATTTTTATTAAAATTTCAGGACAAGCAATGGTTACTTTTGAGCACTGGCCCACCTTTGTGTTTCAATATTTATTTGCCAAGGAAAATAAGCTTCCTTGATCTAGATCCCTTCTTTTTGCTGAAAAAATATGCAACCATTGAAGTCCACTTTTATACAGCCATTAATCACCTATGATTTAGAACACAGTGGAAAAACACAGAAATTTCCCTGTCCAACTCAGAACACTAAAACTCCTATGTGATAACATGTGATAAACTAAAAAGTGTCATATTATAGAATATATGAAAAACATATGATATGAAAAAAAAAGAAACCCTACTTTGCCCTACAATTTCTTTTTGTTGAATGTGGTCCAGTGTTGAGCCCTTTGATTGAAGTTGGTGTCGGTGCTGATATTACTGTAATGACATTAATAATCTAATATCTTGGTTGTAATCATGCATTTGTCATGTGTTTTCAGGGAGACCGGGTCTGGCTGCGGGAGGATGAGCAGTTCCTGCCCAGCACCGTGTCGTCCTGCTCTGGAGGCGTCGTCGTCTTCGCCACGGATTACAGCCAGGTAGACACCACCTACTGCTACTACTACTACTGACCTGACCATGGCAGTGTTTCAATATAAAACCTCCAAAGCCAGCTTACCTGGAAGTAGTAAATTAAATGTAAATTAACCGTCTGATATTATATAAGTAAAGGTACCAAAATAAGCAGGCATCAGTTTATTGTTGTTTCGTCATGTGACAAGAAATAAATCCTGATTGGAGTGTTTTCACTAAACATAAAAGCTGAATGTTGGTGGGTTTACTGTGGGTTTAAGACCCAAGACTTTAAAAGGTCAACTCATAATATGGGATCAGATTTGGATGCGGAAAATCCTCTGAAGTCCATCTGGTTCTTCATTAGCTCATGATCCGTGTGCGACAAAACAAGAAGTAGATAGTCCTCTGGTTTGTTGTCTACAGTTCTGACATATGTTTTCTACTGCAGTCTGAGTGAATTCAAATAATTCTTCAACTTTTTTGTATTTGTAGGAGATGACAGTCTCTTTCACGCCAACCAGGCTACAAACCTTTAAATATTGTTCCCAGCCCAAACCAAACAATAACTGCTACCTTCTTTTGTGTTGTTTTATAGCCTCCTTAAATCGCTGTTTTTACCAGACTTTGATTTAAATGGCATAATGAGTTTGTTTATGTTTGCATGACCATTAACATTTGGCCACAAGCGGTAATTTTTTCAGACCTTTGCCCTGTTCGATAAACGTTATGGCTGATCTCTTATCATCCGCAATAGTTATTAATATGGAGAAGAAGCACACTCATTTTTGGGGGTTTTTCTTAGTTTTATAGTCTGAAGGTTTAGGGCATTCGTTCAACTACACTCACTTAATTTCAGATTTATGTCCAGATGCCTAACTATAGTTGGAATAAAGTCATGGCCTCTGATAATGCATCAGTGACTTCTTGTTTATTGGCACTTTGTCAGTTTGTCTTCAGTACAGTTTGAGACAATATTGGTCAGCATTTCTATTGTTGAAACGACTTCGAAAACATTGTCTTACGCCCCACCTTTAGAATTGACACTGTCTGAACACATGAAGTGCTGTAGTTGGTGTATTTGGCCCTAAACGTCCTCTCATTACACCGAGGGTCCAGAAGGTGAAGAGATAAGTATGTCTTAATCCAAGTTGTAATCTCCGGACAATGCCTCAGCTCGACTTGACGCTGAGCCCTGAGCGCTCACTCATTCACTCGGGCCACAGGAAGTCTCCGTACGAGCCAACAGAAGTGAAATCCTCACCTCGGTCCACACGAGCCGCTCAAATAAGACATGCTGACAAAAATGTTAAGGTGGAGACTGTTGAATGGTGTATTGTCAGTTGTAGATACACTGAAAATCAACTGTTCCACCTTAAATGTTAACAGGACTTTTACTGTTCCCTTATGAAGTTTTCTGGAACTCCATTGATGCACCAAAAGCATTATTTTTACATATCAGCTTTCAACTGACGAATAATATCTGAAAACTAGTATAACAGACACAACGTTGTTTAGCATCATGAGATTACAAACTGACAGGAACAGGAAGCAGAACCAGGATTATAGTCTTCAGGAGTAATGTATCACCTGCAGTTAATACATTGCTTAAAGTAGGTTGCTAGTCATACTTTAGCTTAAAAGAACTGAAAAGTGTCTTGAAAAGCGGTGTAACCTGCCCACTTCTGGATGATCGAGAACCTCATTAAACGTGATCTTTGAATGACTTTTGTTGTTGCGATAAAAGATTGAGTGCAGGTTTAGGATTAGTCATTCATTAATGCAGTTGTGATAGTGTTCATGTTGGAGTGAGGGGCCGGTGTGTGCCGCAGGTTGCAGGTTTCCCCTTCACAGTGTCCTGTTTCGGTGTTTCGAGCGCCTCAGACTGCAGCACAAAGGGGGCAGATGAATGGGGCTTCACTGAGCAGCTGCCGCCTTTTGATGAAGACGGTGATAAAGAGGTGCACCTTCGGGCGAACAGCGCTTACCTGTTTCACTGCAACGGGCTCGGTTTACATCCTGATGTCACCGACTGGACAGTTTCACGCCTCCAGCCACGAATACTGACAAAAAGTTCTCCAGTCTGTCTGTCTCTGTGTGACATGATTGAGCTGATGTGTCTGTGCTGTAGAGACTAGAATTAGAGACTAGAGTTTTGACACTGGAAGCACTGGCGGGTCACTCAAGGCTGGAGCCAATCTCAGTAGTTTAGAACGGGATACACCCTGCACTCACATTCATTCTCTATGAGCATGTCTCTGGATAATGGAAGGAAGTTGGAGTGCCAAGTAAGAACCCAGGGTCGTATAGGGAGACAATGCTAACTTTTAGACAGAAAGTCAATTACTGGCGGAGATCAATCCAATGACCTTCTTGCTATGAGGCAAGAAAATTTAAGGCAGCCCTACATTAATAGCATTTTTCTACCAAAATTTCAACTGTTCATTTTGACAAAAGCTACTTTTTAACAATTTTTTTGTATTTATTTACCAAAGATTTAACAGGACATCGAATAAGACAATTAAACCTAACTGTAAAGATACACATAAATAATAATAATAATAAAAAATAATGGATTAGATTTTATATAGAGCTTTTCAAGGCACTCAAAGCGCTTCACAGTTCGGTCCATTATATTATTGTGGGTCTATGGGATGTAGTGGCCCACTATCTACTGACTTCAAAACGAGAGAAAAAAAGAAAAAAGTTGCCAAGCCCTGACTTATGGCATATTAAACAATTGGCAAATTCTGCCTAATGCACTTATTCCACGCAATTAAAATTTGCTGAGGAAAAGACAGTGCACTTTGACTTCTTCTTCAGGGCGCAGTCATGAATTCATACAGGTATTGACACTGTGGGTCATAAGCTCACATGACAAGTGTAAAAAAAAAAAAAAAAAGCAAAACAGAAAAAATGAACAACAATACCTCTATTAAAATCAGTATTACACACCAAGTCATATCCTGTTTTTTGCAGAACGTCCCATCGTTTCCTGACTCCTGTTTTTTCTTCATTTTGGACGGTCTTTTACAGATCAAATGCTCAGGGAAACTTTAGATTCTGTGTCTCACCTGGAAGTTTAACCTATAGAGCTTCAGTTTTTCAGACTTTATCCAACTTTTTAAATAAATAAATATAATATAAACAATAGTATCAAATTCTATTTAATATAAGATGATAAAAAATAAATAACATATAGAGATGAAAATAGTAAGTCACATTTACAGTATTTTGATTATAATTGTATTGTATTGGGGAGTGAGGTGTGCAGAGCCACTTGCAGCTGCACAAACACTTATTTTTTTTTACCATAATTCAGCAACAACACTTATATTCATATCCATGTTTTGCTGACAGTGTTTCTTTGCAGCGTTAAGCTCTTCCCAGCATGCCTCAGTGGTCCTGGGCTCTGACCTAATTAGGTTTCTAATTGGTCCAAAGTCTTTGTGGAGATGAGGAGGGTCTATCCTTTTACAAAAAACAAAGCCTTGAGCGCTAAGCCTTTAGCGACAGATGCTAATGGGAGTAAATCTGTGTGGGACAAAGCCATGACACCGCACCGGGACAGTGAAGGGGGGGCGAGGGGGGTGAAGTTTGTTGTTCGTACTTAAAGGGATCACAAAAGTGAATTCACAACATCAGACGGATGTAACTCACCGAGACAGGGCCAGATGGAGACGGTTCCTTTGGGCAGAAAGATTTAAGCCATTACTGTACATCAAAAAGAAGAGTGTAGGGAGGATTTTCACAGCAAAGTCAGTTTTAGTGGCCCCAAATCAAATGTATCTACCATATGCAGAGTTAAAGCCAAACTACTTAAGGTGAAATACATTTTGCCATTTTAGACAAAAAGTTGGCTGAGGCATTTCCAGACAAACTGTTTCTAAACTGGTTAGTATTTTTTTTTATAATGGTTTTGAAATTGGGATCGTGAACAGGACATCCCAAAGACCTCGGTGAATCATTGATGAACTGTGCTCTTCCTTTTTGGGATGTTCCTTGTTATTTTGCCATGAGTTCTGTCTGCAGGCTGTAAACCTCCTGTCGAGTGATGCTAATGTGACAATCTGCTCCGAGTTAACCCTTTGACATTTCCCTGAAGCTACAATGCATCCTACATATCTCTCCTCTCATCCAACTAAAGCCCTGTCCAGTCCTTTTGTTTTTTACCTTTTGCAGACCAAACAATAAAACCCCATTTATTTGCTTTGCTTATTTGCGTATAATCAACATGATTCCCATAAACAATAACATTAATTTTCAAGTGGATATCCCTTGTACTGCAAAGTGGATGTGAATATACCTGTAATCATAGTAAACGTGTGCAGTATTTCATTGTTTTCCACCTTTGTTTACATGGGATAGACATTTTTGTTTGTGTAGCATTTAGCCAACAACAGCTAACGAAGCAAATGAAGAAACATTGCAGAGAGATTGATAAAGTTCATTCAGAAGCCAGCTTATACCAGAATTTGGCCTTTACTTTTGGTGAGAATTAAAGAAGAACAGACCACAGGGAAATTTGTTTACAACTGTTGCCCTGCATAGTGTGCCTTTAAAATGAAGTATATGTCAATAAAATTTACATTTACATTTACAATATCTGCCACATCATAGAAAGCTACTAATGATGACTGTATGTTAAACAGAATAATTCTTGGTACATTTTGTGTTATTTAATTTCTCACATTGTGAATTCTTAAATATGAGTTAAAGGTGCACTGTGTATATAATTATAGTACTGCAAATCAGACAAAAATGTTTTAAATTGTGTAAAATCACCTCAAAAACACTCTTTGCTTTTGACTATGTTGGGAAAATAGACATTTATACCAATAAAGAACCCCAACAGAATGAGGCATTATTTCAATTACTTCCTGGTCTGCTTCTACAACAGCCCAGAGTGAACAAACTGAGCGAGAGAAGCACATGTGTTTTCTTTTTGCATGAAGGCTAAAATAAGAAATTAATTTTGCTTCTAAATGTTTCATTACCTGACCTTTTTCCTCTCGGTTGTTTCATAGACAACAGTGTGTCCCTGCAGAGCTACCGTAGATGCTCACATGCTGTAGAACGAAAGGGTTTGAGATGTGGGATTTCAACCTGAAATGTGACAAAATGTAAAAAAAAAAAAAAAAAGTGAAACAAAAAAGTATTGTATTAAGTATTCTGAAGGTTTCATATGACATCCCGACTGTAATGGAGTGTAAAGTTCAGCTCAGGGGCACCGCTCTTCCACCTGCCATATGACGAAACCTGAGCTCAGAATAGAGTTTGTCACTGGAGCTAATCAGGAAGTGAATAAGATACAAGTACAAGTAGTTAATTGCTGGAGTTTTATTAGGACCAAAACACAACATAATAATGACAGCTCTTCAGAGGAAAAATAACATTTGACAACATATTATCCAAATCTGTTCTCTTGAAGCACGAAAGACAATTATGTTTTTACTAATGAGCTGTATAGGGGCCCTTCAGCATTTAATAAGCTGCATAAATATATGTTTGCATATGTAAGTAATTTATTTTGTATGTTGCAGGTGTACACGTACAAGCAGAACGCGCTGACCCGACAGAAAGTGCAGCCGATGCACGTGAGCAGTGTGCGTTCGGTGGAGGACATGTCGGCGCTGGACGATCTGCACGACGGCGCCATCATGTACAACCTGTTCCTGCGCTATCAGCAACGCCTCATCTACGTGAGTCACAACACCGGCTTACATAGGTTTATCCTGCAAATAGGTAAATAGGTGTTTAGAGTGACAAAAATGGAGTAAGAGACAACAGCAAAGATCAGTGGCTACAGCTTGAAGCTTAGAAAACAAATGCATTTTTTTTCCAAAGATTGTAGCCTTCCTAAGCTGACTTTTGCCACATGTTCCAGTTCTTTAAAAAAAGCACCAAAAGAAAAACTCGTACTGAATCTTGGTTAGTAATTTTGGGTCCATTTGGTAGTGACAAAAATGTAAGATGGCAGTGCACACATGGTAAACCAGCACTTTTTTGGTGAGCACTCCACACAAGCAATTACACTTTTTTTGTTTCAGTAATACACTTTTTATATGTTTCACAGTAACTTTTCTAACTTTTCCACCCATTTTCATCAGTAGGATGGCACATATTTTCCTCATCATGTCGTGAAGAGATTAAAAGAGTCAGGAAAAGTTGTATGGGGCTGTGGGTGAATCCTGTCAGCCTAGGAACTGAATAATAACACGTGATAGTGACTTAAAAAATCAGGGAACAGTTGTAAATTTAAAAAATGTGAAATTGATTTTTTTATACTTTGAAGGAAATAAGAATTATATTGTGTCAGCTACTGGTTAAAGCAAAAAAACAAACAAAAAAACAAAAAATGCTGCACTTCCATTTCATTTTATCTGACAGACCCCATTAAACATTGCTTGTCTTTAAATTTTACTGGCTATACCTTATAACAAGTGTTTTTTTCTCCAGCTGTGGTCTACCTACTGCAGACAACCAAACCAATCATTGTATTTTTCCTCAACACTTTGTGAAAAGTCAAAACAGTTTTTTAAAAATGTACCGCTGTGTTTCCTGTACATACAGTAATCACCTTTGCCCTTTTAGTCATTTTCACAACACTAAACCTGAGAAGCTGCTTCACAGTCGGCTGCTTCTAATAAACGGCAGACACTGAGTGCTTTTGACAGATACCTGCAGGGAGCTTCACTTTAATCACTGCATTCCACTTTCGCTGACAGTGCGGACATAAGGTCTCGTACCGCGGAGGTTCCTAGAAGGACACGACCCTTTTTGGTGCATGTTTTTGGCAGAGACTTGGGCTTAAGATGAGCTTTCTGACTCTCACTTCATCTATCATTCAGTATATATAAACGTTACTGTCCAGCCTAAATTCTTCCTTAAATTGATTCAGAAATTGAAGTTTGAGTTTTAACCCTCTGAGGCTGCCGTAGTTTGTTGGACTTTAAACTGAAGCAGTAAACAATCGCAGACTCAAACTGGTGTCCGTCAACAAAACATTCAGAATGATTTGTTAAAACAAGTGTGAACTCTGTTAAGATAGACTCTTTGCCATTGGTTACAACCTGAAAGCAACTGAACAGAAATAGTCCGAGCCAATCGCAGGAAGCCGTTAGGGTTTGAGTTTGTTTTCTTTGACGCTTGCTTTAGAGGCTGGAGTTTCAGTGGTTGGAATTAATGCAGTCCGGGCTCAGAGCTAACTCAGGAAGTCGTCCAAGGCAGGAGAAAGACAAAAGAGAAACCTGACTGAAAGTGAACATTAACACCAGCCGCTGCACTGCCGAGCCAAAATGCACTAACTCCACTTTTGTCTAGATTTATTTAAGACTCAAATTGACCCAGCGCCAGCCTCAGAGATCTCAATTCAAAAGCTGAGGTGGGTTTTTGTTTTATGCCAAAAGGGCAGGCTTTAATCCCATAGAACTTTAAAGAAACTGCATGTTTATCCTACGTCCGGCCACAAAAACACTATTGTCGTCTTATTGGCAACAATACAGAGGCAAATATGTGTTCTATCACATGTGTGCATTGAATGAAGACAAAAAGTTGCATGATTTAAGGCTATGTGGATTGACAGGAGGTTAGCTTGGCTTGACAGCTCACAGCCTGATGACTCAGACTTTTAGAGCTTCTGTTTATGGAAGGAATTATACTTTTCCACACACTTGTTCACTGACACTCCCTAAGACTGAGAGAAACAGCAAGGCAATGGTGGTTTTGTGTAATGATTTTAACATAAAGGCCCCAAATTAGCATTAGCAATGACAAGAAAGGCTTATTGTTTTAAGAAGACAGCATGCCAAAAGCTTCTCCCACTCCTTGCAAATCAAAATGTCCATCTTTCATTTGTTTTTCAGGATGCCAATCGCAGGCTACATCCACACATATAACAGTATTTTTGAATGAGCTTTTCGATCCACACAACTCATCATGTCAGCTATTTATACAAGAGTTCTCAGACAGAATGTCACAGCTGGGCTACCGTAGATGTTCACAAGCAGGAAGTGGGGGTTAACACACCATCTTTAAATAGTAGATAGCCTGACAAAATCCTGAATAACCCAAGATTTAGATGAACAATATCCTGAGACCAGAGAGCAAGATATTTATTTTTTTTGTATAATGAGGTCTAATTGTTTTTAGCATTGTCTTACAACACATAGTGAAAAAAAATTGTAGCAGCAGAGCTGAAATGACTGAAAGTCTTCACCTTCGAGTGGGTTTTCAAAAGAAAGAAAAAAAATGTCAAGAGGACAAAATTGATCACTTACTTTTTTGTTTAAAAGTATGCTACAACATTTTAAACAGTGCACCATTAACATAAGTTATATCAGGATGCTTTGTGGGAGTTTTGTGGAAAGATTTCACATTGTAAGTTTTTCTCTCTGAACTATTTAAACTTGTTTTTCCGTTTGGCATCTACTCTCTGTTTACACGTTTACAGTCCTTCCACAATGGCCTATCGTGACCTAAAACCTCCGCTAAGTCTCTCTGCCGACGGCTCCTGGCTACAGAAGACGAGGCAGAAAACAGTGGAGTTCAGGCGACTGTGATGAATTGATTGGATAATGCGGACCATACGTGAGCATTCACAAGTGATTAAAGCCGCAGCTCGGTGGCATTCGTCAAAAGGTCTCTGCGGCCGAGGCGTGCAGAAAACACAAGGCTGCCTTTATGCCTTCGGTGCAGGGTTGTTTTGCAGTAGAAAAAGTGCTGGGTCAGGTTTGTTCATTAGTGTATAAGTACAGAAACGAGACTGGAATGTCTGTCCCACATTTGCCTTTGTTTTTTCGCAAGACGGCCGCAGGCTCTGACTGGGGTCAAGGGGGACACAGGGTCTTTGTTTAATAATTAGCCACTGTGTGAAGCAGGGCACAAGAATTAATCACTTTACGTTTTAGCCTTAAACTGTATAGAAATATGCAGCTGGGAATGGGAAGATTCACGTTTGGGTTTATTTGGTTACTTTGGAGTATTTGTTGAGTTTAGATAGTTAGCGTCATGTCAAGTCTGACCTAATATCGTTGTTTGACAGAGAAGTAGTATTTAGGTTTTGTCATGGGCTTCTATATTGTTGGAATGTGCCAACTGGGCTTTTGTGTCGATCAGAATATATTGTTTATATGTTTTTGAATAGATTTATGTGTACTTGAGTTTAAGAAACTATTTGCCACCCTATACTATTGGCCATATACCTTCTTCTGTGTCTTTAAGCTCCTCCCAGTCTCTTCTAATGGGTCACATGGCTCATTTTTTGTGTCTGGTCAGCAATTGCAAAGCCTCATGTTATCTTTAGAGACCCATTGTGTTACTTATGTACCTCACTATGTAACTGGAAGATAGGAGTCTGTTTGATGATGCCATTTGTTGAAGTCCTAAGAAAATGGAGACTGTGCGAAGAATTATGTAAATGCAGAAATGTGAGCAGAAACATGGCTCTAATGCAGTTAGTGGATGTCATAAATACTTTCCCACCACTAAGGCTCACTTCATGTTCATTGTGTTGAAGTTTATTGACCCTGCTGCTGCTAACGCTACAGTCATTCCACAAAAGAAGAAGAAATGGTGGCGTTCCCCTCCAAAATATACCAACTTTTTAAACCTGGTGTAGTCTGGATAAACTCTGAGGCCTCAATGTGGATTGATATAGATCCAATGCTAACAATATATTATGAGAACATGAGTTTTTTGAAAAATAATAAAAACTATTTTGCCTTTGTTGTTCTACTTGCTGTATGTAGCCACCAGCCAATAGCTTTCAGGGATGTACTTTTTTCACAGGGGACGCCATTTTTACAGTTCACACGACAACAGAGCTGCTGCAACAAAATAAATTTGGTCTGATAAAAGTGTGAGAGTATGATACTTGTGTGAACGAATTGTCACGTTTTAGGTTAAATACATTGCTGTGTAATTGGCCTTTGTAATGGAGTCATATCTTCATAAAAAAGTCAGACTTTTAAAACACAACACTTACAGTAAATATGTATGAAACTGTAGTTGACACATTTCTGCCACTGAACTTAGATCCTTTACTATCAGTACTTGCTGTAAAAGCTGTGGATGCATTTAATTCGGAATGCTGGGTTGGTTACATGTAAAGCCTCTAAGAAATGTTACTCGTTTTTAATTAAAGTCAAATCTAAAAAAGAACTAGACATGTATGACCATAAATATAGCCCAGACTATAACTAAACAGACAAAGAAGCCATAAAGTAAATCACAAGTTAAAGGCCCTCAAAGTGACTGTAGATATTGAAGCCCGAGTCTAATTGAACATTTGAACAGAGCCAGAGGCCGGACTGAGCGTCTGTGATTGTAACCAGCTGTTGTGTTGAATGGTGGGCTCACTCCGCGCTCCAAAGATTCCTCTCAAACGCATTCCTCTCGTCATCTCCTTTTACAACTCAAACAATAACACTTCCCCAGACCTGATTCTGCCCCTAATCTGGGTATAAAACATGCTCTGAACTTGTGTTGGTGTAAAAAGTCTGCAGACTGTCTCCAGTATTCTTGTTGATCCCATTTGACCCAAGTCTTTTAGAGGAATGTCACCAACAGAGCATACTTTTGGTCCTCGCAGATTTTGCGAGAATTTAAATGAGGCAGAGACGCTCACTTTGTTTTGATTGTGCAAAGTTTGTTCCGTCTTATTTGCCTGGCAGTGTACAGTGGACTAGACTTCAAAATGGAAATGGCCTGGAAAATGATTATAATGACTTAATCGCCTGGACAAAAAGTATATTGTCCTCAAATTTTTGAACATTTTCAGCCCTTGTTTTTCAAAATTGTGTCTGCAAAGTTTGCCGCACATTATGTTTGAAACTCAACTAGCTTGATATAAACCATGCAACATCTCGTGTATACTTTGTATGTTTTTGCTTTTGACCATGTTAATATACTTCCAAATCTTGTAGTTTTCCATTTAATGCTATAGTCTAACATGCTGGATTTTTTATAGTGCATCCCATGGCAGTAATTCTTGTTCTAGTGTAGCTACAGTTCTATAATATACAGTAAGATAAATATATTTTTGCCTTTCCAATACTAACGTTTTACAGTGACATAGGGTTACTAACATAAAGCCATCTTGAGACCTTCTTGTGAATACATCCAGTTTTATTATAAGAGGTCTGAACATGGTCTTGTAACACTTGCCACGTCCTGCAACAAAACAATTTTGCCATTGTTGACTCTGTACACATCTTTAAAGTCATATTTACATTAAATTTGCTTAAAAGAGAAAACATCTTTAATGAGTGTTTGAGGTTCCAACCCCAATAATAAACTCAACTGAAGTTTTCCGGACCTTTGTTGACCCAGTTTGTTTTTTTGTTGGTTCTTTCTTTAGCCTGCAGACAGTGTTGACAGAAGGACTGCGACAACCAGCCACTGCTCCACTTTCACCGACTCCGCTCCTGAAAGTGAGGGATGAGCGGAGTCTGGGGAACAAGAAGCATGTTGGATGAAAATTAGCTTCAAATGCAATGCAAACGGCGCCGAAAGAGAAGCAAAAGTAAAAATGTTGTGAGCGTCGATGTAGTCGGCGGGGTGGTATTCGGTTGGCTGGTCTGAAACACAAGCCCATTGTGTTAAATGGAGCATGTTTGCACTGATTACTGTCAGATGTGGAGGAAATCCCATCCGGCCAATGCAGCGTCACGCTTCACCAGAACTCATCTTTAGTCTCTGTGTTCAGATAATGCACTTCGCCGATGTCACTTCCTGTATTTGATAAGGACCTCACTATACTACAAACTTTCCATACTGTATTCTACACTCACCAACCTTAACTTTATGACCACCTTAATTGTGTTGGTGAACTTTTTGCCCCAAACCTGCCCTGACCAATCAAAAAATGGACTTTGGAGGTTTTTTTTGGGATCTGGTTTTAAGATTTAAGCAATCATAACCCAAGTTCCAAAAGTTGTGAGATGAATTGGACTTCCAGTTTTGATGCTGTGTGTCAGAGAGAGCTTTCTGTATAATGTTGCCTAGATCTGTATTGAATGTTTGTCAGAAATTGGTTCAAATGAAGTTACAGTGTTACATTTTTTTTCCATCAATTCAGATCATCAACAGTTCGCCGAGGTTGCTGCAATGCTCTGATTTGTTTAAGGCAAAACTAATAGCACTATAGTCACTATTTTGCATGGTGATGATTAGCGGTGTTACTGTTGCTTCTCTTCCTGTAAGCCCCTCGTCTTAAATTATCATTGTCCAGGATGTACCCCACCACAGGGCTAAAGAGCTGGGGTGCACTCCAGCCTCCTGTGCTCCCTAATGGGAATAATCAACTGAAAATAAATAAATTAAGTGTAATCCATTAACATCACAAACATGTAATAACCCCTAAAGAGGCCTGAATTACGAAGCTTTTTTGAGGAAACATGCAGTTGAATGTTTTGCTCCACCTTTTAGTAACCTTACAACACTTTTGGAACTTTTAGAGTTTAGAATTTAGAGAAATCTTCTTAACTCTAGGAGGTAGCTGCTACATTTGACAAGTACCTCACTTATCAATAAATGTAAAAGTTTTTGAAAGAAAATCCACCTTTCCTTTCCATTAATTCATGTGCATTGTATTTCTCAGCACCTTGTATCTGTCAGCACCAATGTACAACATAAACAGTTCAGTTTGTACAATCGTCTAAAGGTTTGTTCTGGAGAAACTCTGCTACATTTCCTGCCGTCAGTCTTTTTCAGGTTTGGCTCCCGGTTTGAGTTTTTTTTTTTTTTTTTACAGCATCTGGTCTTGATTTTGCTGTTGTTCGTTTATCTGCCTCTGTCTCTCTGGGATCTACTGTTACAGCATCCCAGCCTCTGACGCCTCTCTGTAAACAACGTCGGCTTTAAATGCTGGCCTGTATCACAGAAGTGGTTATGCTTTGAGTCAGACTCTCCAGGTACAGTCCAAGCTTCTATCTGCCCCCATCTTAACTAAAAAATATAGCCTCTCTCAATGCATTATGGCAGTTGACATCACCCCCCACAACAGCACAGTGACCTTTCATGATTTTGTTTTTTTTGTTTTTTTTGTTTGTTTGTTTTTTGTTTTTTTTTGGGGTGGGGTGGGGGGGTTAGTTATAACTGGATCAACTTGCCCTCACAAAATACAAAAAGACTTAAGTTTATCTTCATAAAAGGCCAAAAACTACCCACCCCAACTTTAACATATGACAAACTGTCAGTTTGCACACTGAGGTGGGGGATGGGACATTAAACCCAGGACTCTATCACAATACTGGAGATGAGACATGCGAATTCGACATAATTTTTGGTCAATGTAGAAAGTGGTTTGGGACATTTTCTTAGCTTTTCCTCTTGCATCTGGACAAAAAAGTCTGATGTGAGACCTCTACTGGACCTCAATATATATATTATTCCTCAAACCTCTGATAATGTGATAAGTAATATAAATACTGCAAAAACAATATGACCTGTGATATTTGGATACTCTGAAAGTTCAATTTCATTAAGAAATGTGGACTAACTTCCACTGGTCAAAACTAAATGAGGACCAAAGCAGGACTTTTAAACTTTTGGTTTAGTTTGACGTTAGAAGACTCTGGTTGGATTTTTACATTGACATTTATACAGTATGAATTTCTGTATATAACATTATTGCGATGCAAGTAGTTTTTTGCAATACAGCGCTATTTATATTGCGATAACAATAATTTTCCCATATATTGTGCAACGCCTAGTTTTATTTAGAAACTCTGAGATATCATAGTTCACTCATGTTATAATCTAAAAAGTTTACACAGTCCTCTAAAGACGGCAAGACAGAAACACAATCCTCTTGTTCACTTTTGTGTGGTTTACAGAGAAAAGCAAGTTCAAAAACAGCTTAGAGAGAAAAACCAGTACTGAACTGTATTTGATTTGAGAAATTGGATTTAATTTAAAACAGTCATTTAACTCAGACAGCACTCAGACGATTCTTTAGCGCCGCTCATTACGCTGTAATCTCCTGAACGTCCCACTGACTCACTGACCTACATCCAGCTCATGCAAATGCCTTCAACAGGCAGTTGAGCGTATTTACATGACAAATATTGGCTCCTGTCCGTCCTGTTCTGCTTTACACAGGGGTGTTTTATTACAGCGGCTCAGTGTAAAACATGGCTGGTTATCGCTCTCACACAACTCACTGTAAACACTGCCCAACGGTGGAATAAAAACTAAACGTCACGTCTGTCTCTCTCGTATAAACTGTTTACAGTGAGACCAGCTCAGGTGATGAGTTCACGTGTGGCTCGTTCAGGAGATGTTTCGGATTTTCTCTTGAGATCTTGTTTAGAGAGGTAGAACTTTCTTTTATGCTTTGTATCAGCTCAGACTGTGACTTTTTTCAGAAGCTGTGATTGGCCAAAGCTACCGTTAGGGACTCGCAGATGATTCTTATTGCAATATGGTCGTAGGTAATTTAACTTTTTTTTTCCACATGCATAAAAAAATTGCATCGTTCATTTAATTGGCAATAAAACGTCTTATATTAAAAATCTGTTGGGATTAGCGTCACCTTAAACCTGCTCTGGGCCAGGATAAACTTTCTGCACTAGTTTCCATGGCGATTAAGTCTGACTCATGATTGGAACTGAAATCAATTAAATGAGCCACATCTATGAAAACAATCCTAGTTTATCGGATTAGCTGTCTAGTTACTGACTTAGTTCTGGAGACAGCTTTAGATGCAGATTCTGGGTTTGCTCCAAGGCTTAGTCCAGGTTTTAAATGGGCTTTTATACTGATTTAGATATAGTTTAGTCCTGATTTAGACCTGGGTTTAGTCTGACTTTTGTTCTAGGTTTAGATCTAGGTTTGTTTTAGGTTAGTCCTGGTTTCCTGATTGTAATTATGGGTTCAGAGCTTTAGTTTTGGATTAGTCCTGAGTTTTATCACAGTGTTAGTTCTTGTTTGGTCCCTGTTTATTATTTATTCCTGGTTTTGCCCTGGTTACAAAAACTTCAATGACAAAAGCATATTGTACAAAAATTATTGGACCATTGACCCAACCTTTTATGTCCCAGCTCAGGATTCGGTAAAAAGAAGCCAAAAGGTAATATTTATTAATGTACAGTTTTTTTCCCAAACAGTATATCACATGAATAACCATATATCTGCCTTTTAGATGATCTCATGAACATATGAACGTAACCTGAAACGGGCTGAGATGTTTTCACAGTAATGTAAAAATAAACATTAGAAGAAGTGTCTTGCCATAAATGTCTGCGATCTGAGGCCTGACCCTGAGGTGACCTGACGCTGAGATCACGTGACCAGTGAAGTCACCATATCCCAACCAAGTAAAAACACAAGATGATGAATTACACCCATTTGGAATCAATTAAAGTAGGTTAGACGCTAGCCCCGCCCCCATTTCTCTTAGCTGACTTCCGATTAACCTTGAGTCTCAAGAGTAGAACGGTGATGGGCTGGTTTTAGGTTGGAATATTTGTGGTGGCGTTCCTCAGACATAGCTCTGGGCTGACGCAAGAAACCTGAGATGGACATTGAGTTGGTGGTTTGTTCAAAAGCACTAAACCTGCCACCAACTAAATGGGTACAGTTTAGTGAAGAATAGGTCGGCGCTGCCCAAAGCTACATTCCACTATTTAGTCAAAGTAAAGTCACACATTTGCACCCATATGCTTCAATTCACTATGTTAATGAAGCTCACTTTTTGAAACGAATGTCAGGCTGGTGTATATTTAAAAACAGGCTGATATATGTGCTCCTCAGAAGGTCCCAGTTTCATAAAGTGAAAGTCTTTTTTTTCCTTCTAACTTTCTGTTCACAGACAGACTTTTAGGTGTTAAATACAGTAAGTAACAGAAATCAAAAGCATTTATAACAAGTCCAGGACAGCACAAAAACACCACTGTTGCCACTGTTGTTCTACCTGCTCTGTGTAGCCTGCAGCCAATAGCTGTCTGTTAAATGACTGTTTGCTTTCACTGAGGACAGTTTTTTTTTTTTTACACAACAAAAGGGGGCTGGGCCCCCCGGGGGCCCCCCCAAAAAATTTTTTCCCCCCCCTCCCCCCCTTTTTTTTTTTTTTTTTTTTTTTTTTCACCGCCCCCCAGGGGCCCCCCGGGGGGCCCCAAAACACCCTTTTTTTTTTTTTTTTTTTTTTTTTTTGTTTTCCCAATCCATCCATTTTATTTATATAGCATATCTCATGAAAACGTAAAATGTTTAAAATGCTGCACAGAATTAAAACACAAAAGCAACAAATAATACTCTTAGTACTCACTAGCTTTCATTAAAACTATAAAAAAAAGTTAAAACAACTAAATAACAGTAGTAGCTGACATTAAAACAATAAATAAATAAAATAAGAATAATAAAACAAGGACTGTGCTGCCTTCATAATTTCTTTTAACTGTATCAAACACCTTAATGTTCCTGACAGTTCACCACTGGCTTAAACTCAGGTGTACATGTTCAGGATTGGGAAATAATGGGATTTTCAGTGGGTTTTATGGATCCTTACATTTATTTATTTAAAAATTCCAAATTTCTTTCCTGCTCGTGTGTGCATTTGAGTCTTCCTTTAAAGGGACTCGTGTAAAAACAAGAATCCTGTTTACATCTGGTGTCTGCAGCCTCTGATTCACTGATAAACACTCTCCTGGATCTGACTCTGTCTCTAATGTGTCCCTCCTCCTCTGGCCCTAATGTGGTTTGTGATAATGACCGTCACTTTGGCTCGAGTCACACACAGCTCTCATCTTCAGCAGCGTCATCACCACATAGTGTTGTATCTGTCCTGGTTTTATCCTCAGGGAGCGTTTAGGACTAATTTGAGGTTTTGAGTTTCTGGGAAATTCCCCCTTTAATGCTGCAGATAGTTGGACACATCAGAGTTGTTTTAAGCCATAATCAAACGTTATTACATTCTGTCAAAGTCCCATATTCACATTTTGAAGTGTGTATTAGAATTTGTTTATAGTAGCAGAAAAAAGTGGAATAAAGTGTTTCCTCTTCGATGCCCAGTTTTTTGTGAAGGGACTGTGGTGTGGTGATGTGGTTTTACTTTTCAATAGTTCATCTCCATTTGACTGAATATGGAATTGGCAACAGTCTTGGCTCAGCAGCTAAAACTGATCTGAGACTTTACCAAGCTCATGTGTGACCTTTGTGTATGAGCTTTATCACGTTTTATCACTTAAGGAATTGCATTAGGGAAGTGAACAGCATTTTAAATGGTCCCTGCTTGTGTCCTCAGACGTACATCGGCTCGATCCTGGCGGCGGTGAACCCCTACCAGGGTCTGCCCGGTTTGTACGACCGCTCGGCCATGGAGCTGTACAGTCGTCACCATCTGGGAGAGATCGCACCGCACATCTTCGCCGTGGCCAACGAGTGCTACCGGTCACTGTGGAGGAGGCTGCAGAACCAGTGTGTCCTCATCAGGTAACACTACTTCTACCACTTCTGCTCCATGTTTTTACAAGTTTCATATGTCTTTAAGACCCTCGTTGTGAGGCCAGTCTTCTCTGATTGGTTAGATGACTCACTGTGTTGTGATTGGTCAGTCGGACAAAGCCTAGCAAAGTCTTTCCACTTTCTATTATTTGGACATAACAACCCCCAAGGTTATAGCTGATTCAAGTCGCAATGTACACTGTGTACTGTGAAAAATCTCACAGTTAATGTACAGAAAAGAGCAGGCAGCTAGCTTTACCAGTTGTCCGCTATGCAGCATTCCTACTGTAAGATCATTTTAGATGGATGGATGCATGGGAAAAAAAAATCAGTAACACAGCGTTAAAGGATTTTCAAACCAGCTGACTTTACACCATTTAACAGTTAGTTTTACTATATTCTACTTTACTGTATGCTACTGTTGTTTTACAGCTACTACTGTAATTTTCAACAGTTCAGTAGTACAGTATAACAGTATTATGCCGTAAATTTCTACATTACGTTTCTGTTCACATGTTAGCTGTCAGTATTTACAGTATTCAATTGTCTTGAAACAGTAAATTACTGGATTTTTTGGCAATTTGTTACTTAGAACACATTTTTCCCAGCGGGCACCCCTGGCTGTTCAGGTAGAGCATATGCGTAGTACACAGGAGACCCGGGTTCAAGTTTCGGTCGGGTTATTTGCCCATTGTTAGTTCCTATTCTCTCTCACTCTGTTTCTTGTCAAGCAGCTATCAGTAAAGGCCCAAAAGCCCCAAAAATAATTAAAAAAAGAACTAATTTTTCCCGAACAGACAATAAATGTCCATTCATATGTACAGAATAACACAATAAATGTGGAAAGAGTGATTTAGTATGAGGCAGATATGGCATAATTTCACATGACTTTATTTGATACAAGTGTTCCAGTGCTGTCCACTAAAACATAAGGTCTTTTATATGGCAACTTCATTGTTTCATGTTTATTGCCTTATTATGCTGTTGAAACCTGCCTTGGTGGCTTTTTCCAGGACTTTCTTCTCCTGTGGGTTTTTATAGTTCTCTTAAATTAGCGGTAAATCTCATTGGGAGGCGGGCTCTGTTAAAGGCTGTGGTTCGGCGGAGGCAGGTATTCGCTTCAGTGGCGTTGGAGAGCATTAATGAGCAGATGCAGTGTATTAGTGCTAGTTTTTCCCCGCTACAGCTCCCGTTTCATTCTCCTCCCTCACTCTGGATCTGATTACCCACAATCCCTCAATGCGACGGGAAGGCTTCCTGTGTCTCGGAGTGCCGGCGTGCAGATTTATGGCCCTTCTGCGTGGCTTAAAACACGTCCAGTGGTCTGTTCTGTGTGGGATCTGTGTGGGTGGGGACTGCAGGTTTACGAGGGTCCACATCGAGAATGCCTTAAAGTTAAATGGGAGATGAGGGTCTTACTGTGGCAGCTGTAACTCCACCTCCAATAAAACAGGTTTGGATAGCAACAGATTATGTGTACTAGTTATGCTGTAATATTTATGAGGATACAAAAAGTAAATGTATCCCTTTACAATACAGAAATATAATATGTGATCACTACATTACTTATTTCTGGAAGAGTAAATTCTAAGATGCAATTTCTGCCATACTTTTTTTTCTTTTAACTGAAGGAAACAGTTTAATCACACTGTAATAAAGTTGATCTGTGCAAAGCATCAGCCAATCACATGCTTACAATACAAGAGGGATAAGGAATGCTCCAAATGTCTGTTGGTCTACATGGCATGTCAACATTGAACCAACAGCGGCAGAAAATTGTATAGAAAAAGTGTCTCCTTACAGAAAGAAACAGCACAAAAGAAAATCACAGAGAAAAGGGAAGAAAAGTGAAAGCAGTGCATTTATACAATGTTTCAGATCAGATTGGTCTGATGCTTGCCAAAGTTTACGGTAAGCTCTAAACTTTAGTTTGATTTATTAGGTTTTTAGAGAGGTTAATTGGTTCAATTGTACTAAATGAATGTAGAGAGGTCGTCGGGGAGTTATGGGAGTAATGGAAGGAATTTTTGTGGTAATCTATCATTGATTGGACAATAGTGAATACTCACTTGGGTGAATTAAGAATTAAAAGTTAGCATTTATTAGCAACAACTGTTTCTGGTTCGGCGTCTTATGGCTCTCGCTTCTGAATTAAAATCCTGCACATTTCCTATCTATTTTATATGTAGCTGTAAATAAACAAACCATTTTTTGCACTTCAAGCATCTTTCACCACTTTTTTCTGGTTAATGGCAATGCACCTACAAAGTTCATTCACAGAAGACATTCATAGGTCACACCACTCTCCAGCACACATTTCAGAAGAAACATAAGCTTCTTCAGGCGTTACTTGAACAAACCATGCCAAACTGGCCCGTCTCATACCAAGACTAAACATGGTCAGAGACTGAATCCTGGAAAAAAACGTTCAATTCAGTCCAAAGCATATTGTCATGTTGAGTGTCAGAATGTTAGCATTGTGTCTCTCCAACAACTGCGCGACAAGTTTGTGTTTAACGCCAGCGCTCACTCCAGTCGACAACATCCTGAGGGACAAAAGGCTGTTTGTCCGTAACACAATAACCACACAGACCAGAGCGAATGAACATGTGAGAGACGGACTGAGGCTGTTTGCACATTTAACACCTAAACATCCGCCTAAACAGATCTGGCTTCAGTTCAAATTGAGTTTATACACAACCACTACATTAGATTGAAAAGACAAAGTTAACACAGTCTTAGAAAAGACCTTCAGCAGTTTGGTAAATGCTGCTAGGTTCACATGCATTTCCCTAAATTGACTTAAGTACAACCAGATAACTTTGGGAGAAAATGTTCACCATAAAACTAAACATTAGTTTTTTGCACTAATTTTAACAAACATCTGGATTCAGTTTAGAAAAATACATAAGATCAACAATGTACAGCTTTAAGATGGAAGACCACAGACAATATCTTTTAATAACGATTATAATTTACTAAAAGTTGTAAATATTCATGTATTCTCATTGTCAGTGGGGATTAGAATCACAGAGTACCTCTATTCAATGTGATTTGCAATAGACAACATACAAAAATAAAATCCCGATACAACAATTCTGCAATAAACTGGTGAAAAGTTAGTAGTAGCTAGTACCTCTTTTACATAACAACCACATGCAATATCTCAATCTGTATCACAATAATGTATCGAACAGGTGACACGATATAATACGATGACGATATATATGATATAATCCCACCCATTATCTGCTTTAAAATCAATTATTACAGAAAGATTATAAATTGCAGATTACAAATTATCCGTATTTTGTCCAGATTATTTCACTTTGCTATACGTGCTCTTTTGTCCATCAGATGTGCGTGCTGTTTTCAGGCCCTCTTGTTTGTCTCCTGTTCGTTCTTGGTGGAAAATCTCTTCACAATTTCCTGGTTGTTTGCGGTCTCTACAATTACCCGGAAATCTTCCACAAACACCACCGCATGAACAACAGAGAGAAAAGGTCTAGGACTCACTCTCAATGTTAAAGCTTTACAAGTTTCTCCTTCCCACATTTGAAGACAATTAAAAATATCTGAAGTGAAGACTGAGGACATAATTCATGGGGAAGAGTCCAAGAGTTTAATGCAATGTAAAGAATATAAGCCCAAAGTGAGAGCACCAGTACACTTTCTAACTTTAGACCTCTTTTGGCTTTGGAAACTGACCTATTTTGACCAGACCTGCAGTTCTCCAGTGAAAACTAATCTTTCGAGTCATAGTAGCCACATCTCAGCTTCTGTGAATGAATTTTAAGAAGCAGAATTTACATACGTCTAATATTTTTTGTTGCATTCGTGGTATCTTTTCTAAATGTAATATCTAGAAAAAATAAGCTTCGCTAAGTTGGTCTTGTGAAGATAAATTGCTGTTATTCTCAGAGGAATTTCTCAGATAAAGTTTTTAGTTTTGCTGAAAAGTATACTTTTTTACTTTTGTCTTACTGGGATTTTCATTGAATGCTCAATTTCTTTTGAGAAACTCTTGATTAGCCTGTGGTGAGTGTTTTGAGTGAGCCTATCTATGCTATAACTGATCATTATTTGTGTAAACGTGACTGGACAATTAACCCTTTGACCTGAAATTCAGTTTTAGATTGATGCAACCTTTACAATTATTAAACCAGTTTTTCAAGGTTGTTGATTTTTCGTCCTAACCTTTTATTATGTCAACATGTTTCTGTGCTGTTTCTAGTCAAAACACACGATTACGCAAACCTTCAACAGACTTTGGGCCTGAAAAACTCCAGATATAATTATGCTCAGTATCCAAAACAACTAGATTTCGAAGTTGTGCAGTCTTATCCGTCCTGGGACCTTGTGCTTTGTCCCTGACCCTTTGACCCCAGAGCGGTGCGTGGGGTCAAAGCCGGACCCCCTCCCAGCGTTAATTACTCAGGCATGTGGGGTCAAAGCCTGTGAAAACATACCTGAGAGCTTTACTCTTGGGATTTCAACCAGTCTGTGTCCACTGCATTTTTGAACAAAGTCCAAACCGACGAAACGAGCAAATCAGAGGCCACCGCAAAGCATCATGGGAAGGACTCAAAGAGATCTTAGAGTGTTTATTTAAAGTTGAACATTCCTGTCTATCTTAGAGTGCTGCTTAATCGCATCTTTGACCGTGTTTAGACTTGTGTTAACACTATCTCTGTTTTTAGGGATTCATCAAAAAGTGGGACACAGGGCAGAGGTGATTTAGTCTGCAAGATATCTGGGTGTAGTAAATAATATAAAAGATTACACATTCATCTATTCTCAGAACTATTTAGGGACCCTCTTTTTAAGGCCACAGGTTCTGCTTGTGTTTAATGCAGTGTAGCTGATAAATACATTAAAAAAATTAATTAGCTTTGTCGTTAGGAAAAAGAACAACGCTTAGCATATTTTCTGTTTGAATATGACATTTATCTCAAGAGCAAGGTGTAATTTATTTGAAAAACATTTCCATGTAATGTTTTTACTTTGGCTTCTCATTTTTGTTCAAGTGAAGATTAATTATCGTCTTATCAAAAGACTGCAGTGTTTAGCTCCACCTTTTTCAAAGCATACCACACTCAGGTCCGCTTGGTACCCCATGCAGGGGCATCCCCTAAGCCGTAATGGTGTGCTTTTGGGGATGGCCAGACCACTTTTGGCAATTGAAACGCACCAGTAATGACCTGACTCTTAACAACAAATCCAGTGTAAATGAGGCTTTTCTGGTCAGAGCAAAACTCAGGCACAATCAGCTGTCACTAGTCATGCTTCCAGGACAACATTTACCATCATGCACTCAGAGTTTGTAGTCCATACAGGCGGGTGCAGTCAGGGAAGAGCAACTGCAGCCTCCTTGATCTGGGAAGATTACCATTACCAACACTGCATCAAGTCTGGCACAAAACTAACTGCTGGGATAGGCTCCAGCCACCTGCGATCCTCAACAGGACTAAACGGTAGAAAATTAATGAATTGATGAAAAGAAAATGGCTGAATATGTTCCAGTAAGTTGAGCTGTATTTCCTGGGGGCAGAACCAACAGACGGAGAATAATCTGCCTCTGGAAATCATAGAATAAACCTAAAACCAACCAGAGAAAAAAGCATCCCTTAAAGCTTGCCCCAGTTTAGTTAAACAAATTGTGATCTGACTCTGACTGTTGAGGGAAGGAGTTCAAGACCTATTTCTTCATTGACTAAGTAAAGTGAATGGCAATGGCTGGCTAGGATAATACTCTGTAGGTTTGATGACATTTCTTATGCATATATTTAATTATTAATTATTAATAATAATTAATCATTTAATAATCACGCCTTATTCTTAGACCTGAAAATCTTTTCAGACAGCTATTTTGGAGTACCCCAAGGTTCTATCTTTGGCCCCTTCTTTTTACAAAACAAAATGCCTAGAAGTTAATTCTTAAATGTACCCAGATGACACAGTGATGTATGTTCATAATAGCTAATAATTTAAGCAGAAACGTTTCAGTAATTTGTCAAAAATGTAGTTTTTAGTTTTTGACAACACACTAATTTGAAAAAGCACATTTCAACAATACTATTAAATTAATCTCGCACAATGAGGTTTATGTCAACAATCATGAGGACTCCACCACCGTTCTTCCACATTTTTGCCCCTAAAGCAAAGTCTCACATTCCTTTTCCATTTTAACAAGTCATTTAATCTGCTTTACATTGTTTGAAACTCAAATCTGTCCTATGAGATCACACCAATTTCTCCCTTCCTAGAAAAAAAAAACAAAACACTTGATACCAGATTCAATGGCATGCCTCAGCAGATTTTCCTACCGCCGGATCAGGTTTCCTCTCAATTCATTTGGTCTTTAGTCTAGTCCTGAGAGGTACAAAAGCTCTGGTGGGGATCCAGCTCAGCGTTTGGGCGGCAGCGAAGACTGGACGGCCAACGACCAGTACAAAGGCAGGAAAAAAGGGGCAAACAGCCAGTGGTCTTTTAAATGAGTTACATATAACAGGGTTCTTCACAACTGGCTGTCACTGAAGCTTTTTAAAGGACTTACACACTGTGCCCTTTAAAGTTTAAAGTTAAGTTCAGTGCCTTTAACGAAGTCTGACGCTTGATGGACAAAGCCAGGAGTAGAGAGGTTGTCAGTTGCAAGATTAGAAATGTATTGTTATTGCAATATGCAAAATCGCAATAATTTGAATCTCAGTACTTATATTGTACCTATTGTATTTACCCTTTATATGAAAAATATAGTTTCAAAGTCAATTGCACTAGTGTGAGCAGTGGAAGTTATTCTACAGCATTTCTTGACAGATCTGAAAACAGTGTGACTTTTACAATACCAAAGGGACATTCAAATATTGCAAATCAAATTGTCACTTATAAAATCACAGATTGCATGTTTGCATAATATCTTGCAGCTTTCAGTTTCATAGAAGTTTTTCATCCGGGTCACTGTTAAGATTTTGAGAAAAAAAATCAGTTGTGGTATTGAAAATCTAAGGCAACTTCTTTTTTCATGAGCGATCAAGATCTTTAGAAAGAGGTCTCAAGAGTAGTTTGGTGAAATTCAATATAATAATTTACGGCTAACTTTTATCTGAAGCCACAATCTCGACACAGTCTGCTCAAGTTTTAGGCTGGTGTGAAGGAATGCTGGTAAGTAAGAATGCTTTCAAAATAAAATCTGGATACTGTTGAAGGTGGTAGACCGGTCAGTGCTGCTGCCTCACAGAAAAAGGTCACGGGTTCAATCTCAGGACCGACGGGCACACAGCCTCCCATCATCCAAAGCTTAAATCAAAAGTTGCCTAAAATTGCCCTGTCTGTGTATGTCTCTAAGTGTTAGCCCTGCGACCAACTGGCCATTATCCAGGGTGTATAAAGCAGCTGGGATAAGTTCCAGCCACGTGTGACCCCTAGAAAATAAAAGAATGCCATAACACTATTATTGATTTGGAAGATATAAAAATGTAAACAATACAGAACATATAACATGAAAGATATTGTTGGCTCTAAACACTTACCAACCTAAGTATATAGTTTTATTCTTAAAATGGAACATATACAGTATTCAACAACTGGTATATGAAAGATGGTTCTCAAAGTACTAAAGATATGGCTGCCAAATCATATCTTAATGCATGGATGGGGCCATTGACTGTATGTTTCAGATGTTTAAACTTGTGGGACAGTACTGCTTCTACAAGACTGTGGTGCAGTCCTGGAAATGATCTCAACTTGAAATTTTTAACTAAAAGTGAACACAAAGAGTAATCACTCCAAAAATCGATTTAGATTTTTCAAAGCATTCTTACTTCACACCTGCCTTTAACTTGTTCACAGCTCTGTATCCCTCTCTTCCTGTATTTCTTGTGATATTTGTGTTAGTTTTGAACTCTCACACAGTCATCATCAACATCCTTCGGTGGCACCACACTTTGCCCAAATGAACCACAAAAGTCCCCCATTATGTTTACAGCGATGGAATAACCAGCGTTTAAGACACCACTTGCAGGTTTTAAATAAACTAAGATGGCGAAGTAAATGAGGGCAGTAACTCAGTGGTGGATGGTTAGAAAGCTGGTGTTATAGTCTGGATTGGTTTAATTACCTCTGTAACTTCAGGCGCAGGCTGTTGTTTGGTGTTTGTTTATGCTCTTAAAGGGATATGTGTAAGATGAAAAATACATGTCAGATTAATATTGTCTTCCTCATTAGACAGCTCTCGGGGTAGCCCAAGGCTCAATTTAGCCCCTTTTTAGTTTAACGTTCATATAAAACATTATAACTGGACTAATCACATTAACTTGGTCATATAGACAATTTCTTTAAATAGTTTACAGAACATACAAAAAGATTCTTACCCACAACTACAAGTCATTTTGCTTTACTGTAAGAGCTACTAATCCACTACATGTTTTGAACCACATTTTATTCATATTTCAAATAGATGTGGAGAAAAGAAGCCTGCTGTTTTACTGCAGCTGCTCCAGTGTCTGTTTAAAAAAGTGCAGAGCCCCATCTAGTGGTCGAGTCAGGGAATAACTACAATTTATCATTGAAGAGCAACTAAACAAATACCTTACAATTTTAGCAATAAACTGGAGTGAAACAAATTTTTGTTGTCTTTTTGTCAATAATGCAGAACAACTATATTTCTTACACTATTGCCCCAGTGCATGATTTGATATATTATATTTGGACATTTATTGGCAGGGATGTCACAAGGTTTTAAAGACATTTTGAATGAGAATGAGAATTAAAAACATCAAATCCCTTTCTGAATAAGTAATCCAAGTGAGATATATTATTTATTATTAACCATCATAATATATGGCACATTCAACCTGAGTATGAGTATTGTATATATTGTACATTAGAATACCTACCCAACTTTCTCCACTGTAATTGCCCTAATGTTCCATACCTGGTCTAAACCATGTCTGAACATTCTCTAAACCATGTATAGGACTGAAAATAGCAGTAAAAATGTGGAAATAGATTTGCTTTAATAAATGCTAACTTCCATTGAGTATGCTGAATGGATTCGATAATAAAGCCCTAACGGAGTGCTCCATTGCTTTTAACTGGTGAACACACACACACTCACACACACACAGTAGATTTGACTTTTTCTAACCCACATGATTTTGTTTTTGTTTTTTCCGTGACAGTGGTGAGAGCGGAGCGGGCAAAACTGAAAGCACTAAGCTGATCTTGCGCTTCCTGTCGGCCATGAGCCAGCACTCCCAGGAGGTGTCATCCAAAGACAGGACGTCCCACGTGGAGGAGGCACTTCTCGAGAGCAGGTCAGTGTCGGCTCTTTTCAGTTATCTTCATCTATTGTATTTATTGTGGTCCTAAGATGTTTTCTTCTTCTTCATCATTAGTCCTATCATGGAAGCTTTTGGAAACGCCAAAACCGTCTACAACAACAACTCCAGTCGCTTCGGGAAGTTCGTCCAACTGCACTTCAGCCAAAAAGGCAACATCCAGGGAGGACGCATCGTCGACTGTATCCTTCACTTCATTCACTGTTCCCTCAGCTTTATCTTATTTCCTTTAGCAGCTATTTTTCAGTGAATGCATTTGTACTGCAAACTTCATTTTTTTTTAAATTATGGTGTGTAGTTTTATCTTTATTTGGTGATATCTACTGTCAAAGTGCAGATTGCAACCTTCTAGTATTCTTTTTTAAAGTGTAATGTGAACAGCTATGGTAGCCCTGTAGGGACATGTTGTTGTCTATGAACAAAACCAGTGGAAATAGATCTTCATAACTTCATAAGTGCAATAGAGACAAATGATAAATGTGATAAAAATACAATTTAAAAAAGCACTATTAATAATATCATAAAGTTAATTGTTGTAAAGCTGATAGTTAAAGACCTTGACTGCCACTTTTCTGACAACAGACCTCTTAGAAAAAGTAAGTGTCCCTCCCTTTATAATAACTACTCTTGTGTGTATTTTATGTTGATTCTTGACTTAAATGAGCTGTTGTTATAAATTTGTCCAGAACCGAGTTGTGCGTCAGAACCCAGGAGAGAGGAACTACCACATTTTCTACGCGCTGTTGGCAGGAACCAACACACAACAGAAAGGTAAGTTCTCCAACAATCACACAATTAACTTATTCAACATAATAATCATTGAATTATATATACAGTAACATGTATTTAATGTTTGGATGTGTTTTTTGTTGCAGAGGCCTTTGGTTTGTCTTCTCCAGAAAGTTACCACTATCTTCGTCAGTCGGGCTGCATCCACGATAAGACAATCAACGACAAATGCACTTTTAACGACGTTCTGGTATGAGTGTAAACATCTGAATACATTATCATTAATACCTGAAAGTATATAGCCTCAAAATAACTAAAGTTTCAAAGTTGTTTTGATGGTTTCCATATACACATATCACACCAGATGAATACAACAAAAATAAGTCTGAAGAATACTTTCTTAACATAAAATATGCCCCAGAAAACATGAATGTAAACTGCAGAAACACTTTTGGCTTTTGGTCTAGATGTTGATAAGCAAATAACATAAAAAACGATCATGAAATATGTGTCACTGGGCGATTGTCAAAACAGAAAATAACATCTAAAACAAAACATTACTGAACATAATAGCTCAATTTCTGTAAAGTCAATCTATCAATAACGTAATGCCCAGTTTACATTATATGTCATTATATTATTGCTTAAGCTATCACTAAGGTGTAATAGAAAGTATTACCAAAAAAGAGCATCCAAATTGTAGCAATGTTATAGGTTCTGTGTGCCACACTAGGAAATATGTGGTGGTATAGATCATATTTGAATATCAGTTAAACTAGTTAAAATTGAAATATATAGAGAAATACATTCAAATAGACTCACTTCTAATAGTCACCTGGCTTTTGTTCATAAAAAGTCATAAAAAGTATATATTTAGGGGCTACACTAACACTGTTAGTTTGCATAAACAGAGTCCTTCAATGTGTGCAAATCTGGACAAAATTCCATGTTGTTATTTTAGTCCATTCTTGTTTTTCTTTCCCAGAATGCTATGCGTACAATGCAGTTCACTGAGGAGAACATAGCTGAGATTTTACGACTTCTGTCTGGGATCCTCAACGCAGGAAACATTGAGTTTATGACGGCAGGAGGAGCTCAAATAGCATCCAAATCAGGTACAACACTCACCTGTATGATTTTTAGTAAAACCCAGGGAAGTTTGTTTGACATTTAAGATCAAAATAGATTTGGATGATAAAGCTGTTATCTTGGGGCTCATACAGACAGTTTAAAGTTCTTAAGACTTGCCTTCTGAGCTGTTGTCCTGTTTTTTTGTAGCTCTGACCCGGACCGCAGAGCTGCTGGGACTGAACCCGGATCAGCTGGCCGAGGTCCTGACGCACCGCTCCATGATCCTCAGAGGAGAGGAGATCTGCACGCCCCTCACTGTGGAGCAGGTCATAGTGCACATACCATACTCTGCACACACCAGAAAGTACTAAAAAATAATGATGTGATGTTCCAAAAGAAATAGCAAAACACATTCTAAATCTTTTCCCAGTTGAATGTCTGAACCAGGGATTGGGGATTATCAGTATTTTGTTAAACGTTTTACCAGATACATTACATTGGAATAGTTTAATGAACTCTGGGCTTTAACCCTTAGATGTAACCAGCCGGAGTTTTGCAGCTCTAGCCTAGATTTTGAGAAAACACTGATAGCGTTGCCTTTAACTACATTTTTTTTTTATTATAAGGAATTTCAAAAGTTTGTGATTTCTTCTTTAATATTTAGTTGTAGAGAGTTTTCACACCTGAAAGTCTGCACCAAGAACTCACTGTCACATTGTATTTGTTTGGTTCACTAACTTTTGGTTTTACACTACTCTTTTTAAAAGTAAACCAACAGTCATTTCATAAGAACTGATCATAGTTGTGGCAAGTGTATAGTCACTTCAGTTTCTTATTTTACAATTTTAGCAGAAAAAATCATTAAAGAAGCGGTGTGAAGTCAATACAATTTCAATTGCTGGTAAAAACTCAGATTCTTATGAAACTTATTGGGCTGCTCTACTGTCATGAGCTATAACATTACAACAGTCAGTATCCTTTTTTCCTTCTTCTGTTATGTCCTTTATTTGAAAAAAGTATGACTTCTTTCACTTTACAAACGAACATTGGTTCAGTTTGATCCAATCTGAAAACACCGCTTTTTGTGAAAAACAAAGATCAGCTGTTTGGTTTGAACCAGAGTCTGCTAGAGCTTTTACACTTGACAATTTGGTTCGGATAAAACAGGAAAGTCTGAAAGTGAGGACAAAACAGCGTAGTTTAAAAGCAAAGGTAATAATCTTGTAGTGTTTTAAACCAGTCAAGATACACATTGTTTGACTTTCCTCTTGTTCCTCTCCAGGCGGTGGACTCCCGGGACTCGATGGCGATGGCACTTTACTCTCAGTGTTTCAACTGGATCATCCACAAACTAAACACCCGCATCCGAGGCAGAGACGACTTCAAGTCCATCAGCATCCTCGACATCTTCGGCTTTGAGAACTTCGAGGTTTGTGTTCAACCCTACTGACATAATACTTCAGTGAAACATACACTACAGATTATAACGCAACACAGATTTGACCCTTTATTTACAGATAAGTTACAACTGGTATAACTGAATACACCTGGAGTCACCTTTCACAACTGCTGCATAAAGCATAAATGTATTACAATATCGTGTATATGACCAAACCGCTGTTGTCTTTTTTTTTTTTTTCCAGGTGAACCGCTTTGAGCAGTTCAACATTAACTATGCAAACGAGAAGCTGCAGGAATATTTCAACAAACACATCTTCTCCCTGGAGCAACTTGAATACAACAAGTAAGAGTTGTATTCAATGTTATATTTAAAAAGAAAAGTATGTCCTTTGTTTTTAAAAGTTGGCTTTTTAAATGGATCTGGCTTTGTGAATTAAAAACAATGCATTCTTTCTCAAACAAGAGCAAAACCTGTGACAATAAATACTAAGGATAAAACTTACTTTAACTACAATAACTACAAACATGGTACAACACAGTGAAAACAGAACTGTGCTATACCAATCCAATATGCACTTTTATTTCTCAGTGGACATACCTATATATAGTTTGCTATATGCTCATTATAGGACGGTATGATAGAAGAACAAATCTCCATCAGTTGCTTTGAGAAAAAAAAAAATAGGTGGCATTTAAAATCCATCCCTGATTTTCCTAAACTCATCTGTGTTTTTGGGTCAGAAATGAATCAAAAGATGTGCCAAAACATCTCTGAACTCTTTGTACAAACCAAAACGACAAAGACAATAATGCACATAAACCAGCAATTCATTCATGTAAATACCTCCAAAGTCTTACCCTATGAAAATCCCAGCAATGTAGAATTTAATGGAAATGAGAGCCTCTTTAGGGGTTACTGAACCAAACTGTGCTGTTCCTGTAAGTGGAAATGTGCCTCATGAACTAACTGAGGCAGGATTTATGTGCAATACTGCTGCCAGACACTAGAGGGCAGTTGTTTCATGGGTTTAGTCAACTCTTAACACTAAAGTCTTCTCATTTTGTTTCTTTGTTTCCCACAGAGAGGGTCTGGTCTGGGTCGATATTAATTGGATGGACAACGGCGAGTGTCTGGATCTGATTGAGAAGGTACAAAAACATTATGCATGGTTTCATTTGTCAATCACTTGACTGAAATATTATCTGATGTTTTGCATTAAAATCTGTGCCTGTTGATATTATATTAATGCATTTGTTCTCATTCTGATAGAAACTGGGTCTCTTGGCTCTAATGAACGAGGAGAGCCACTTCCCCAAAGCCACTGACGACACACTGCTGGAAAAACTGCACAGTCAGCACTCGGTAAAAAATCACGACTACGCAACTTTGTAATGTTTTATGAGGTATGTTTGTAATATTTTTCTCTCGCTGCAGAAAAACCCTTTCTATGTGAAGCCTCGAGTTGCTGTCCACTACTTCGGAGTCAGACACTACGCCGGCGAGGTAAACAACGTGACTTCTGAAGTGTTTTCAAAGAGACTGAGATGGTTATTGTGTTGGTGAGATGTGGTGTCGCCCCCTTGTGTCGTCTGCAGGTGGTGTACGACGTCAGAGGGATGCTGGAGAAAAACCGAGACACGTTTCGAGACGACATCCTCAACCTGTTGAGAGAGAGCAGGTTGGTGAACAGCGCTCACATATTACACATATTTGAGTAGGACTGCAAGAACACAAAACTGTTTCTATATCAAACATGAGAGGTACATTTAAATATACTCTTTGGCAGTTCATGGAGACACTCGTTCACCATTTTATTTTTAACAATAAAACTTTTCTGTCATGTGAATCATTCTGGGTTCATTTTGGCAACATATTATGTGAGTAAGCAGCTAGAATACTTGGTTAAACCTACGTAAACCAACTTGCCAAAGGAGCTAAACCGTTGAATCCGACCCAGAATACTTTAACATTTGAAACTCTGCTACAATCGCTTTCAGAAAAACTAAAGCTGTCTGTAATGGAGACCTCAATGTTTTTCGAGCAAACAAACATTTTATTTTCTCTAAAACAGTCAAATCAAACATGGCAGGAAAATGAAATGGCCTGACTTGACTTATGTTGGCCTCTATGCCCTGTCCCTCCAAGGTCATGTGACCCACTGTTTGCTGTGTCTTCATTTCAGGCTGGACTTTGTGTACGACCTGTTCGAGCATGTGTCGAGTCGGAACAAACAGGACACGCTCAAGAGCAGCACCAAGCACCGACGGCCGACTGTCAGCTCCCAGTTCAAGGTCTGTCTTTCATATTACTGCCTTTCTGCCTACAATGTGAAATACTTCAGCTTTACATAATGAGGTAGAGAAGAAAAAGTATAAGCCTTTTCTTTTGGCCTCGTGTGCTCATGGCTTAGTCCTGGATTTAGACCTGGGTTTAGTGTTGGCTTCTGACCAATAAGAGCAGAGTGGGCTTGAAAATGCTCCATAAATGAGCAGAATAGAAACTGTATAAATATTTCCTTTTTCTTGTACTGAAGTGTTTTTTTCTTCTTCTTCTTTATCTTATAGGACTCCCTTCACTCTCTGATGGCCACACTCAGCACTTCGAACCCCTACTTTATCAGATGCATTAAACCAAACACACAGAAGGTAAGTTTCCTTCCACATAATAACCCTTTTCCGAAGCTGGTGGCAATGATGTCAGTTAATGCTGAAATGTGTGTATTCAAACATGTGCTGGTGTATGGTTAATGTCTCAACCATACACTCTGACTGACAAAAACTAAGGCCTGAAAAATATAAAAAGGCCACTGACAGACTTGAAAAAACCCTGCCAATGTACAAACAGTGGAAAGTAATTTAAGAATGGGCTACGGTGAGGCTTCAGCACTCCATAAATTCTGATTGTTGCACACTTCAGCAGTTTATACATGACACCAACCTGGAAGTTATACCTAGTCACTAGGAGGATATCCTCTGGGTAAGAAAATACAGTTGATTATGTTCACACAGGCAGCCCTCCAAAGTAATACAGATCTTACTGATTATCAAGCTGACGTCTTCCTTTCTTAGTAAACAAAGATAGCACAAATGGAACACATTGCTGGTGGAATTAAAAGGCAAGTTATTATGTGATAAGTTGGACCTTGTCAAATGTTGAGAAATATAAAAGCACTGCAATAGTAGGCATTTAAAATAAGTTTCTTGAGTAATTGTGAACCTTAATTGCAATTATTATTTTTTCAATTTTTTTGGTAATTTTCAGAATTTGCATGTACGCAGAGAAATTCAAATTATGGCCTTAGACTAGTTATAACTGGCATTTTAACTTACTCTGATTTGGAGGGCAATAATTAGAATTCCACTAATCAAAGTAACACAACTGGATGGTGGGATTGATTGTCTGACTATTGTTGCATGTTTACAGATTAAGGTTGGACAAAGTGCTCTGAGCATGCTGTCTCAATAGACAGGCAATAAACACACATTTTAGGTCACACTGTTGCTGGTCGGTTGTTTTGGTGTGTCATATTGAAAAACTGTAAAAAAGGAAATAAATTAAAAAAAAAAAAAAATCTGCCTTAGTTTTGTGGTGTTCATGTGCTCATCTGGAGGCACAGTTGCACAGTAAATTAGCAAGTTGATTAAACATTAGCTCATTTATTTAATGTTACCTCTTCGATAGCTTCCCTTTTTAGGCAAGGTTGAATGCTATCTCGTACCAAGAGCGCATGAATGCAGCATTAACCATTAACCTGTTGACTCAATAGTGCTCTCCTGTGCCGTACCTCAGACAATGACAGAAGTCTAATTATATGTCCTAATCATGCTATGTCTGAGCATAGTATGACTAAACGCTACATCAAACGTGAGTGTTGAGCTACAACCTTTTAGTGAATACAGCGTTTGTGACTATTTACTGAATGAAGCACACTGACTAAGTCCGGTCTCACAGGTTTGTCGACTGACTCAGTCATTGACCATAAATGCCACACCAATATATCATATCATGTGATCGTAGGGCCTTTAATAACCACACCGTTGCCCCCCGACGAGTCACAGACAGGAATGAGGGGTGTCTGTCTGCACAGCTGACCCCTGACCCCTTGTTACCTAGCAACAGCCAGCAGCACAGGAGAATGCAGGTTAATGTACACAAATGATATACAGCAGAAAGGAGTGGGCTCTATTGTGTGTGTTTCCCAGCATGCACTTCACACACTCCATCATCTAACATAATATTAGGGAGTGATTATGAAGAAAGAATGTAACAGAGGTAATTAATCATTCTGCATGTTTTATATTCAGCTACCAATATCTGATCTGAAGCTATTGACTAGACTGAATATTTTTGCTGTTGCATTTTCACATGGTGTCCACAGTACTCTACAATACTGCAGACATTATTTTAGTACAAAAACTAGGTTGTGTTGAGGGGAAAAAATGATTACAAAGACTATTTAAATAAAGACATGCAAATTACAGTGTTTCCTGTCTTTATGAATTGATTGTCGGAGAGAAAAATATGTTTCCACGACGACCAGTTAATGTCAATTGTATGATTAAGGCTACATGTTTAATTGTGGTGTCATTTCTCCTATTAAGGAACACCAAAATGGACACTTTTACAAACACTATAGACACGTTTTGGGACTCCTTGTAGCATGGACAGACAAAAACAGATACTTGTCGAAACAATAATGTACTCTTAAGCATTCAGTCCATTATCAGTTCATATTAATTAGCGCATACCTTTCCTTCACTGGTCGCACTCTTTTCACATGACAACAACAGATACAACATCCTTGGTAACACTCCTTATTCTCGGGGATAAAAGTAGCCAGTATCATAAACATCAATTCCCAAGGATTATTTTATTTATTGCCATGATACTGATAAATAATACTGTATTTTCAGAGTTTAATAGTGCATTATTTCTACAATTTAAACACTAACACCCACAGGAGGTGACCTGTAAGCTTAATAAGAGTAGTGTGATGGTTTTTAAATGGCTAATGTGGACAGAGATCGTTTCACTATTGCACACAATATTTAAAAGCATTTTTATTTTACAACACGTTTGTTAAAGGTAGGACACTTTCAGATGCACCTTCTATGTTTTGTGCTTCTTGAATTTCTTTGGCCAAAATCAGAATTTCTGGTGAGGTTTTTCTAGGTTTTGAGAACTGCATATAATCTGCAACAACAACACTTAGACAGTTTCCTTATGACATGTGACCAGTATTTAAAACAGCATTTGAAAGTCTGGTAGCAACAGAATATCTAATTGTATTCATTTTTTCTGTTTGAATGAAAGGTTATGTACTGACATTATAAATACTAGACACGCCTCCCGTCGTCATGTCAACAGAACATCAGAATAATTGGTTTTGCTCATTGACAATGTTCCCACATCAGTGTTTTATTGATGTGTAGGGTTCTGGGGCTTGTTACTGACGTGGGTCTAAATGAATCTGATCTGGAAAAAGTTGAGTGATTAAATCAGTCATTGATCCACCAAAGCCAGGCCTCGGAGTCACTGAGCGGGCATTCCCAAAAATAACTCCATTCTAAGAAAAAGGTCTACATGGGACATTGTGGATCAGATACTGTATATATGTTGAATAAAAATAAAACAACATCTATAGCTCCTATACGAGGAGTGTGTAAGATGTCATTGAATAGAGGTCAACAAAATGGAAGACATCAATTAAAAATATTTATGTTGAAAAACAGACAGACACGAGAAATAATAGAGATCAATAGAACGAGGGGAAAGAGTCTTTTTTTTCATTACTTCCTACAACTGCCCAGACTGGACAAACTGAGTGCTGCTAGAGATTAAGTACACTAATTTTTCTTTTTGAGCATTGATATTGAAGATTTAGGGCATTTACAATTTTTTTTTTTTTTTTTTGCTACTTGTTACTAGACCAATTTTCAGTACATTTGTTAATAGACAACAGCGTGTCAATGAAAGGCTTCCGTTGCTGTCCTTATGGAAATGTAAAGTACATTTTCTCCACCAGATGTGGCCACAAAGCTCCAAAAACTGCACACCCCATCTTATCTTAACATGAATCTATTGCCGACACTTAAGACACTGAAGTAGACACTTGATATAAAATATTTCATAACTGCTTCTTGACTGAATGACATCAGTTATAACAAGATGTCTATAACATCTCAGTCTTTGCACTGAGGCATGTAATGATTTGATCTACTAAGAAAATGACTCTTTTACATTATTTGACTGCATTGGAAGATGCTTTGATGCTTTTTGTTGTCAACACGTGAAATACTGCAGTGAATCTCAAGCAAGAGGTCAATGAAAATCGAAGCAGAGCCACGTGCTTCAGGCATCTGCGGTGGTTTTATGAAGCGTCTGGGTCCTGATCGAATGTTAAACAAGGCCAGATGATGGCTTTTCAATGGAGCTTAATGTAGAGGGGTAAACGTCGGGCCCCCGGGGGAAAACGGGGGTCGGGGCCCTAAGAACCCCCCAGAGGCGCCCTGTCATCTGCCCGATCCACTTATGCACAAAGGAAGGAACATGAGAGTCAATATAAAACCTTGATGTGGATTTAAATCATAAATGACACAGTTTTGTTCTGAGAAACCATCTGTCCCATGCATTTGCGAGACACTAATTTAGTTTACATTGTTCAACGCTACAGACAGGACTAAATCTGAGCACAAAGCAATATATAAACCATGTACAATGGATCATGTAACATTATCCACCAAAAATTGCAAATTCGGCATGATTTGGTCAAATGGCAATAGATTGGCTCCATGTGTGTGCTGTCAGTGAGTGGGTAGAGAACATTAGCAACTGACTCAATATTAAGCTGCTCTATTTAGACCAGCTAAATCCAACAAGATACAACTCAATGGATTCTTAAGACTATGTTGTTCTACAAAAGTGGTTTTAGAACCTGTGCTTCCTCATCAAAGACTGATCTGCCGAGTCAGATTAGTATACACTTTGCCAAAGCTGCAAAAGATGGTATTTAAATTCATATAAGGTCAGGTAACACACATTAGGTTTGAGCACTATGCAAAAATATGTAAAGACTTTAGCTTCTGAGGATTCTTTCTAAATCTGCTAATGGTAAACAACATAGCAATCAACATATTGGAGTAGAACTAAAGTCTGTCAGTAGGATGTTGACTGTTAAACACATTTAACACATTTTTCACATGTTCTCTAATGTAATGTCTTTAACTTTCATGCTCATACACTAACACACTTTCATGTGATTTGTTTTGATTGGTTATTGTTTTGTGATATAACAGTTGAGGAGCAGTGGATCATGTGGCTCCTGCAGATGGTCAGTGGAAACATCAATATATTGAACGGAATGGGACAGACGGTTTGGTCTAAGTCACATGTATGAGAGGATAAACAAACTGTACAATAGACATGTTTAGACTAAACCTAGTACATGCTGGAATAAGCCAGAGACTCCAGATACACAGATTTTTTCATTATTTTCAGTCTATTATCTTGATCTATGGATAAGCTTAGGAAAATGTTCTGTTGTGTGAAACCTGGATAAATGTTGGTGAGTCCTCTGCCAGTTGAGAACCCATTCTGTGAAACCGTAGTCCTTAGCATCCAGTCACTTGTAGCCTTTAGCATATGTAGCATGAATTCTCAAATAAATAGAGCTGCTAAATATTGAGCCACTTGCTTTCGTTCTCTACCCACTCACTGACAGCACACAAATAGTCCGTCAGTTTACATTTGACAATATCATCTTGTCTGTGCACCATTAGCTCTCTTTGGTGGCTAATATCCTTTGGTCCATTGAAGATATATGGTGGTTTTCTTAACTTTTTTGACAAAATTTGAACGCAACTCATGTTATTTACACACACTAAAAGGATCAATAAGAAAAAGCATTGTTTGTGAGAATTCTAAAATGGTGGTTGTCTGTCTTTATTTGATTCCGAGGATGTGTTTGATGTAGCTCCAGTTTTAATCTGGTGGAGCCAGTCAGTTTGAATGTAAACAGCCTCCAGTCACAGTGAGCCGCACAAAAAGTGACCAACACAAATTAGCCTCAGCAGGAGATGCATCGCCATGGTAACCCACAGCCCTCCCTCCCTCTTTTTTTTTTTTTTTCTTCCTCCCCTCTCAGACTGAAGCGGACTGAGCCTTTGTCTGAGCGCTCAGTTTGGGGGTGTGTGACGGAAGGGACACTCGCAGCACTCTCTCTGCAGGAACTTTATCTGTGCTTTTACACCAGATTTTTACTAATTGGAGATAAGAAAGAAGGGGAAAGTGAAGGACGGACTGATCGAAGAAGGGAGAGATGTGCGGTGAGAGATTTTTTTTGCACTGTCTGTGGTCTGGTGCATGAGTCTGAATGTAACTACAGTGCAAGTGTCAGCTTGTTGCGTGTAGTGGAGGGTTTTAAATCTGGGGTAAGCACCTTTAAGTGATGCATTTAGAGTGGCACGTGCAAAATGGTACTGATACTTTACAAATATTTATTTTTTATTATTATTCTTGCACATCTATATACAAAAAATGCACAATTTAATGGTTTTGGATGAATGTAAATATTGTTCATCTAGTTTGTAATTAAAATTTGTCTTGTTCAGTTGACCTAAAGGATATTGCTGTACTTCTTAAAGGGGTAGTTATTCTTCACAATATTTTGTAAAGAATGTCCTATTAGATACTTTTGGAGCTAATTTATTCCTTAGTTGACCGCACGCTCCCAGTTTGGAAAAGCCAACAGGAGCCAGAGACTTTATCATGTACTGCTGTATTATAACAACTATTATAACACTTAACATTTAAACTCTGGCTTGAATGTCCATTTAAATTTGTGCATATTTCCACAATATGTTGCAGAGACATAATGACTTGTATTATAATTTTGCATAGTGAATTGTGAAGTGAATTATTGCTTTCTAAATTAATTACTTTTTTATTTACAGTAGGTCATAAAATACTTTAATAAAACAGTATAGGTTTTTATTATGAAAATGTCTAGAAAATTGTTCCAATAAGACATTTTCTGTTAGATCAAGTCTGTGCAATTATCACATCGCAATTATCAAATGTGTCAAAGAAATCTTACCAGAAAACACTTCCAATAGTACATATCATGTTTTTCTTATAGGACTTTGCTAATTTTATTGGAATCTAATTGGTTGAGTGATAAAATTCTGAAGGACTTTTTGACTGGAGACATTGGCTTAAATTTAATGTAGCTTGTAGTGGGCAGCGCTAAATTCTAGGTTTGTATAAACGAGGAACAGCATAAAAAGCTCTCAATGATGCAACAAATGCATTTGTGTTCAAATAAAAATAGTTTGGCCCCAAAAGTGTGTTCTGGCCCCACTGGCAGCCATACATAACAGAAAGCCTGTGTCCTTGCTCCTCTTTGCTACCAGCTGTGTGCTAATAATTACCTGCTGACCTCATTTGACAAATGACTATGTGATGTACTGTCCCTTAAATTGTGACTTGATTAAATTTGAAGTTTTGAGTAATCCGTTCACCATCAATGTGGTTATTTAAACTTCAAATACACTGATTGCGTTTATTAGTGTAATTATAAAGTGTTATTTTCCCATCACTCTCGATTAGACTGCGACATATTCCAGTCCAGGCCGTATTCAGTTATTTTCCACATGAATTTAATGGGACATACAGGGCCATTGGTGTTGCTCATTTTCTATATCTTTCTCATTACTATTCAGTGGAACACCCACTCAGTTTTATACTTGTCTGATGTAAATTGAGGATGAATTTTTCAGTCAGATTTTAAAGATGGGAAGACAGATTGGCATTTGTTAAAGACCCTGGCAGTAATTATTGTAGAATGTAAATCTGTCTAGATGCAAATGATATGGATTAATGACATGTTAATAACTCTAAGTGTAACCTCCGATCAGATGGCATACATACTGTCATATTCAGAGAAAAAAAACATGGTAAATGTATTTCAATCAAAAACAGAGCGTTTATTTGCAATAGTTAATTCCAGTTTATTATAACAGTATCTTATGACTGAATTAAAAGACTGCATGAGCTCTACATTGCATTAAACCTGAACAGAACTTGCCAGATGAAATAGTGAGTTCTCAAAATGTAGAAAAATGGTGCAGTTGACAAGAATCACTCTAAAAATCTGTATTAATTACACATCTGGTTGATGTCATTGTCTAAACTTCACTTTCTACTTCGTTCAGTAATGTTTAACTCGTTTTTAACATCACTAATGGAAATGTAATTGTCTTGTACCAGCTCCACCTCCTCTTTTGTGTTTGCTTCAGAGGAATTCCAACCTGTTTCAGATCTTTCAAACAGGGTCAGTGGAAAACCCAGCCCGGTCAGGGATTTACTCTGGATTTATGTCCGTTTTTGAGCTCTGGCTTTGTTCAGTGGATTCCCCCAAAACTCTGGAGGAGGAGTCCCAAAGAGAGTGGAGCTAATCCTCTCTGGCTTCTCCATTCACTGACTTCAGCCAACAACCTCTACTCAAACTACTGTCCACAGATTTTAAAGGATCGCTATTTGTCTTTTTTCAGTGTGTCTTTGGTCTACAGTGATAGTGAGTCTGCAAAGTCCCGAAACTGTTTTGTCCTATACATTCTAAAAAAAGGCTCATTGGACGTTTAGCCCAGCTTCCTGTCACATAGTGAGGTAGATAAGTAACATTATTTCGTTGCAGGATGTTCTTGTCTTTGCCGCATCTGGTTTCCTTTCCTTAGGTGATCAAATCTCTGTACCGCAAGAGTCAGCGTGTGTTAATTACACAAAGATGTATGCAAGATAACCATGTGCCATGTTAATGAATGTAAATGAGTGTGTGGCTGTGCTTTAGGGCTGCACATTATTAGAATTCAATGCAGTATTCGATAAGTATTTTGAATATTGCAATAACAATATGACATGTGATATTCAAATTTCAATAACTCCACCACCAGTCAGTCATCAGCCTGGAACAGTGATGTTAAATGTTGACTAATACAGAACAATAAAAGAACAAAACTAATAATAAACCCAAACTATAAACCATAGCTAAACCAAGGACTAAACCTGAGATTTTTTTCTACACTCCGCAGTTTGATTTAAGGCTTTTGAACAGTTACAAGGGAAAGAAATGTCTCCAACCTGAAAGCCCATTATCTTAATACCATATAAGTAGGTCTTTTGATAATGTTTTAATAATATTTTGCCCTAAGTATTGATTTGCCGTTGCCAGTTTTGCTGCAGATAAGCAAAAGACAAGACAGACACCACTGACTCTTTGGTTCACTTGATGTTCAGGATGTTGAAATTTGTGTCGTCATAAGCACAGAATTATAATGAAGTACCACCATTTATTAGCCCTGTGACCAGATAACCAATGTGTTTATATCAGAGCCAGTATCAGAAGACAGCATTAAAAATAACTGTGGGTTTCCTGTGTTGCTTGTGAATTACTAATGGATCTCAATGGAATATTGGTTAGAGAAATTTCAACTCACCCTTTCAACCCATATTGGATTTGAATCTTTGGAGTTTGTCAAATAGAGGTGGGATAAAACAGTATATCAAATGTATCGCTATTAGATTGTTTTCCTCTTGTCTTACATAATCGTGATACAGATACAGGTATCATGATATTTGTCTAAAAGGCTCTTTACTAGGGCAAATACTGAAAGCATGTGGTAGACATTGGTTAATTTCAGACAAATTAATTACGACAAAGAATTCATGCGCAAAATTCACTACATTTTATACATGTTATGATTTGTTCTAAATTACTGTCTGCAGAATTGTTGTATCGTGATATCATTATCATGGACAATGTATCGGAAATCATATCATCATGTCAAATACTGCCTTTCGTGACACAAGTTAGCCACAAGTTTGCTGCAGTCGACTAGTCACAAGAGAAACACCATTATTAGTCCATACACGCAGTAAAAATGTTCAGTCAGTTTAAACATCTCACATCCTCATTTTGCGAACGGTTGCGTGGGATTTTGTAAAGACAATTCAGTTCCTTGTTATTGTGTGAACTGTCCGCACTGACTATAGTTTCTGTGTTTGTATTATCCCCCATCGGTGCCCACCCCTTAAATAGTGACACGCCCCCTTTTGTCCCGGTGAATGCTCCCAGCTTCGGGTCTTTCGGAGGAAGTGGTCCTGAGAATGACACTGGGTTTAACCCCGGGTCTATTGTTATTGCCTCTTATACTCCAGAGGCCTGACAGAGTGAGATATGTCTGGGAAGAAGCAGGGCAAACTGAGAAACACAAACTGACCGAGTGCTTAAGCACAGCGTTAGATTATCTTTTGTCATCCAGTATGGAAGCATCTTAATGGGTCATTTTAAAGACACAAGATATAAGATAGCTTTGTTATTTAGAATTCTCAGTAAAAACTGTTCATTTTTTTTTAAGCTTTCCCTCAAGATTGATGTTACAAAAACACTGCATCAAATTGTGGAAAGATACAAAATCGTTTCAGTCCCATCAATTGTAAGTGTAGTGCACATTGACTGAATGTTTCTTCTTTGCTCCAATTTCATACCAAACACTGCAGAAAAACCCACAGTTTCCATTTTCCTGTCCATCACATTGACCCCCTGGCATTAAAATCTGTAAGCTAGGTGTTACTATGCAAAATGCAAGCATGTATCTGAATGTATTTAAATTTTCTACGTCACAGTCTTTCAGCTCAAGCACCATTCGTAAGAGCAGTATTCAAGTATTGACGGAAATGTTTGCTAACGCTGTCTTTTACTTTCTCTCTAAAGGTGGGAATGACATGGTACCACACAATGTGATTTCCGATATTCTGCCCACAAGAACGATAATATCATGAAATGACGATTCTGCAGAATTGACAATATATCATGACATCTGTGAAAATGTAGTGGAAAGTTTGACAAAAATGGATTGTTAATCACATGCTTAAAGTTGTCACAATATCTGTGTCACAATAATGTATCACAAGACAAAAACAATCCTACAACAATATATACAATAAATTGTCCCAAATCTGTTTACTTATCTGTTTTAATCATAGAGAAAATACTAGAGAGAAGGTTGTAATGTAGACTTTAAAGGTTAAACAGTTGATTTATAATGATAAAAATAAGTAAAGCACTGTGCATTTTAAAAGTAGCAGTGGCTTATACAAGGCAACATTATCTGTGTATTTCAATATAATAAGAATATATAATAAGAGTAGAAGAAGTAAGTGGTCAGAGAACCAATTTTGCATATGAAGCAGGAATGGGAAAACTTGTTTTATGCAGCCCTTGACAAAGCCACTCAAATGTTCACACAATGATCACTTGCCATTGATATCTCACCCACTGACTGGTGCATTGGAATGTTAGATAACATAAGTGACACTACTTCTTGGTGCTCAAAGAGATAGCTGGTACATTTATTATTTTTTTTCCTTTTTCTTTACTTCAAAACGAATTCCAGCATGAACTGATACAAATAATCAATCAGTGCTCTATACACTCAGGGGAAAAGCAGTTTTATGGTCAGGCAAAAAGGAAACGATGGAGTGAAAGCCTCAGGCAGAGGGCACTTTGTGACACGGCTCGTCTTTGTGCGAGCATATGCTAATGAAAGATATGCTAATGGAGCCGGTGGCTGCTAAAGGCCACCATTCAGCCACTCTTTGAGCAAATCTGGGCTGTGAATCGGCCTCTCTTCATCCAAGCGGCTCCATCGGCCATCAGCAGAGATAAAGAGGCAGATAAAGAGGGCATTAGGACGGGTGTGAAAGCCATTTCTTATTCAAAACGCCCACTGAGGTTGTGGGGTTAGAGGGGAACTGTCAGAACGACCATCGCTCAAAGCACTTCTGTACGCCGCGATAAGGCTAGCTCAATGCCAAGTGTGTGACTGGGGTGCTGACGTTGTACTAGTTTCTTCGTCTGAATGTTTTGGAATCTGTGGAATGCAGTTAAAGGGGTTCAAGCGAGGAAAGTGACGTGGAGTTTTGGAGCAGACGTCACGGTGCAAACCCAGCCTCTTAAATCAAACGTCTGTGTCGTGCAAACCATAAGCTTGTACGACTTGACCAGTTCTTGTCATAGAGAAAATCATGATAAATATGGATTTGACTAATATTTAAACCAGAATAAAAGAACTTTGCTAAACTAAGTGAACTTGAATTCCCCATATCCTTCATTTTCTTGAAATGCACCCAATTGAACATGTTTTTTTTTTTCTTTTTCCTTGCATTTTCCTTTACATTGCTGTATGTTCTTCCTGTTAATCCTTTTTGTTGGCTTTGTCCTAAAAAAACATTAGAAATGCCCCATCACATACCTCATTAAAACCAGGCCCAAAACATATATCTTTCCTCTTGTCTTTTAAGGATTTTGTAGATCTGCAAACTTGTTTCATGTGAATTTGCTCTTGAGAAGCTCTCTGACTTTTGTTTGAAAAGCGCTTCATAAATATTTCCTCCTCTTCCTTATGATATTGTTGCTAAAAAATCCAAATAGCAAAGATAAACACTGCTCAAGAATGATCCAAAATCCGACCGTTCGCTGCAGTTAATACATGAAACAGCAACACAAATACAGTCACAAGCCAAAATCAATCAAGAGATCACACTTTTGTCAAACGCGGCGGTTGACAACCACGCTGCATTACAGAAAGTCAATACAGTGTGAAAGCTCCATTGATTGCACCGAGAAGCATTTTTGTTCAGCTGACACCAAGGCCAGACTCAAATGAGATTTAACGACACGGGCTCCATATCCTGTTTAGCAGAACCAAAACATTAACTCTTTGTGTTGTCATTTCTTCTGACAGATGCCTGACCATTTCGACCAGACGGTGGTTCTGAACCAGCTCCGATACTCGGGAATGTTGGAGACGGTAAAGATTCGGCGCACTGGCTTCCCCGTTCGCAGACCTTTCCAGGAATTTTGCTCCAGGTTTGTACTTGTTTAACAGCACACCATGGCTATTTGATATGCAAACCATTTGTATTTGCATATAATTATTGTAAGATTTACCTGTGTGGCACTATAGACGCAAACCTCTTCAGCCGTCACCTGTTCCAAACCATGCTATACCAACGTAACCCATTATATACTTAATAGAAGCGTGAAATTATTTGTACAACCCATTCTGTGGAAGCCCTGCGCCAGTGTTTCTTCATTCATTACAAGGACAGAAAGAAAAAGAAAATGTCACATGCATCTTTAAAACATCACTCCACAGTGTAGTGAGCAAAAGTTGAATCTTTACTGCTGTGTTTCATAATGGTGCTTTCTAAATTTACAGGTACAAGGTGCTGCTGCGTGGCTCGGCGATGCCAGATGACCCTAAAGCCTGCTGCGCTCAACTGCTGCACCTTTACGACAGCAGCGGCTCAGAGTGGCAGCTCGGCAAAACCAAGGTAAACAACTCCAAAATCAGGTCATGGACAGTAGACTCAAATACAGCATTCACCACAGAACAGAGACGGTCAAAGTCAGTTGGCAAATATTCAGGCAGAGGGATCTGATTAAGAGGTAAAAAAGAGGAATGCTGGAAGACTAAACACATGGGATTAATGAAAACAGAAGACTTGTTCAAAATGAATTAAATGACACTGATTTGTTCAACATTAAATTAGGTAATCTAAACAAGAGCCATAATTCTTCTCTATTATTTGTTGTTACAAAAATGGAATCACAGATGCCTCCCAATACTTAAAACTTTAAAATAATGGTTCTGAACATAAATTTTATATAGAGTGATGGAAATTATTTGCATAAATTGTCTTTTTCGTGAAAAAAGTCTAAGCACAATGCTACTAAGGTCTTCTATACGTCATGATATTTCTTTTTTTCCAGTTTTAACCAACCATCTGACTGAATTCAAACAATTTCACAATTAAAGATTTTTCAGAAATACATTTGTGAAGATCAATAGTAATTTGAAATGCCTAGGTGTGAATTAACATTTGTGTCAAGCTATTGGCTCTAGCCCCAAAGAAGTCTTCAAAGATTTGTGGTGCACGTTATGTATTTGAAACCACATAATACTATGTTACAAAACACTACAAAACTACGAAACATAGTAGTCAATACACCCTTTTACTGTTAATAACCGACATGAGCTGTGGTAGTGAAGCAAACTGCAATATATTTTCATTGGACAAAAGAGCATTACCACCCAAAATAACAGATTTAACTTAACAAGAAAACAGAGCAACTGTGTGTGCAGTCAGTGAGTGGGTAGGGTACATCTAGGGGACACCAACTGAAAACTACAAAAAGTCTCTGAATACTTGAAAAAAGAAAAAAATACTTCTTCATCCCCAACTATGAAACCATTCAGCTATAGAACTGAATCCCTTTATCTGGAGTTGTTCTCTGAGCGTGATCGGTGTTTGCCCCTTTTGTAGTATTCCTGCTTCCCTCCAGGCCTTCATTTCCCTTCTCTCATATCCACTTCAAGTAGATGTATCACTGAGGGCAGAGCAACGGTTGGAGAGACACTTCATGAATAATTGAACTCCAAATCACCTGAAGCAAAACACTTATTAGATCCGCTGCTTTCAGAGCACATCGATGACAGATGTCCGATACAGCCCCTAACAGCAGCTCGGATCATTCGTGACTGTAGGCGTATGGAGAGGTACTCGTTTATGAGTGGCTTTTTCCAAGGAGCGCGAGACTGTAGTGTTCTGATGATATTGCTTCTACGTGCTGCTATATTTAGTTAATGTACTGTATTCATAGTGTAATTCTTTGTTTTTATTCAGCCTTTCTATCTCATGGAATTAAGCCTTGAAGCCTGAAAGCTACAAAAAGAAAAAATCAGACTATAACAGCTTTGACCTACTGCCGCCTCCATCTCTCTCCAGCTATACTCAGGAAAAACATAAATACCATGCTTATTTATTCCATTCAATTTTTTTAATATAATTCATGTCAAAACACAACATTTCATATAAATAAAAAATAAAGAAAATGCTAATCTTGCTGAAATTGATAGTTATTGAAGTATTACCTTCAATCAGTCAGTATGGCCACAGTCTGGACAATAATCAACTGGCTATAGTCTTATATAGGCTTGAAAACACTGTACAAAATCCTGCCAACAAGAGTGTATAGATGGGTTCAATAACTTAATTAGACCCAAGTGAGGCAGGAAAAAAAAATTGTAACTTTAGCAATGAGTAGGCAGTACCCATAATCTTCTCCATTGCTGGAATAGACACTTTTTTGTATTATTCACAGCTACTGGGAGAACCGCAAACTAATGAAAGTGCCTCCAACTTAAGACCTCTCCCTATTCAATCTTCATAATAAAGCTTAGATGATTTCTTAAGGTCTTGTCTTTTCACTGATTAATCCTATTCAAAATTGAAACGTTTTTCAAAGCTATGCAATGATTAAACATTTTTTACAACAAAAGAAATGGCATACTTTTCTCCTGAACAATCCAGTGAGTAGTAGCTTGTTGCCTTTAGCGGGTGTTGCCTATCATTTGCTTGTCAACATTAGCAGCTTAATATTGAGGTACTCACTAATGTTCTCTACCCACTGACTGACAACACATACATAGCCAGAATTTGTAATTTTAAGACCATTTAAAATGTGTTGTAGTCATTTTAACGTATTTTGCCAAAATGTCTAAGCACCTCATCACTAAAATAGTTACATAACTTATATATAAAGTATATAAAGATATACTTCAGACCAACACTAATCAGTAACACTGACATTTTTATTTAAAACTCTGGTTTGTGATCTGATCTTTTTGACATGCAATAAATTGAATTTTAAGTCATCTCTTGTTGCCATGGTGATTCCCACCACTTGGAAATTTGAATCAATTGAGTTGCAGCTATGAAACAAATGCTTTTCTCAAAATGGTGCATCATATCTGTAAATGTTTTCAGGTATTTGGTGACTTGAGGTGCCACTGAATGTTACTTTATGGCTTCCTTAATAGCTGAGCGGAAAAGATTTTTCTTTTCTTTTACAGACTCTGTATTATGGAACTGTTACTTCCATGTTGTTACTGTACATCTAGCCTTGGGCTTGGAAGCGTTTCAGGTTTTTGTCCACTCCGTGACTCATTCAGGGTTACAGAGCCGTTTCAAATCGATAGCATGTCTCTCTGAGCGGTTGGTCCACTTTGTCTTTCAGACAGATTTACAAGGCGTGGGCCCCCTGTCCTTTCACTCGGCACATGTCCTACCTATTGTCCTTTTACAGCCACAAACTTAATTTTCTGGAAGTGATGTAAATGCACTTTTGGGGCCCAGTGTGTCACACTGAACGGCACGCGGAGACTTTGTTGGATTAATTAGCATAGGAACGATCAATAGGATTAGCCGTGCACGTCTTTGGGACGCTAATGCTTATACATGAGGTGGCGTCTTTATGCGTGAGGCGTGATACATGCTGAGGGCGCTCAATAAAGTGTGGCAAGGTTTTTGTAAGTTGAGTTTGAATCATAATGACTCAGGGGCTGATGTGGATTTTTTTTCCGCTGATTCCCTTTGAGTGCAATTCAGTCCATGGTCAAAAAGTGTTTTCACTTGATGGGTAGCCTATACTTTTGTCTTCATTGAGAAGTAGATTTGGTAATACTTTATTCCTCCACCTGCTCTGAGAAAGGAGCAGTTAATGTCCACACTACGTCCACACTGAGTTTTTATTTTAAAACAGGATTGTAGTAAGAAAATGGTAAGAAATCATGTCAAGACCAAAACTCCCATCTCTCCACCAAGGTTATTTAAAAGAATGTTAATAAAGCAGTGTTTTATTTTTGCCCAATGCGTTTCATCCAAAATAGAAAAGATCTTGTTGCATTTTGGATGTTAGTTTACACAAAGACGGTATTCCACATATACCACATATATCACAAACCCTTTTTCGGTCTTTCCCCCCCAAAACACCCCCTCTCCCCCTTTTTTTATTGTGTTGTATTAATATGTCCAATTTTGACCCGTTCGCCCCTGGATTAATATTTCTTTTGCTGCAGGTTTTTCTGCGTGAGTCACTGGAGCATCGTCTGGAGAATCAGAGGGAGGTGGAGGTTCTCAAAGCTGCAATGATTATCCAGGCTCACATTATGGGCTACATGGCCAGGTAGGCTTCATCTGATTCAAAGCTAGTACAGTTATATTCAGTAAATGGTGACAAATACAATAACAGCCTCTGATCACTTACTGAAGGGTAAATCGAGACATTTAAAGGTGGTAGGTGTTGCCCTTTGGCGGCATCTAGTGGCACAGTTTCAGACTGCACTGCCAAACCTCACATACTTTCTACAGCCTTTCAGCACTCTCAATAACAAGAACATGCCAGAATAGTTAGCCTTACTTCATAAATATCCACTCTGGACAGACACAACTTGTATTACTAAATTATTAGCCACACATCACATTGGAGCTTGACTAACTGTGCTGTGATTGGTCGTTGGTCACAGGAAGCAGTACAGGCGGCTGCTGCAGTGCATCGTGGTTATCCAGAAGAACTACAGAGCCTTTTACTGGAGGAGGCGCTTCCTGCTGCTGCGATGGGCCGCCCTCACGTTCCAGCGGCGGGTGCGGGGTCTGCAGGCCCGGCGAGCGTTCATCCTGCTGCGAGAAGAGAGGAAGAAGAGGCTGGAGGAGGAAGCGCGGCGCAGGAGAGAGGAAGAAGAGCTCGAGAGGTGAGGAGATTCACAAAAAAAGTTTGTGTGCAGTAGTAGTAAAAACATTTTGGTAACTAAACACACTTTTTGTTGTGGGATATTCCGGGTTTGACTGATTCTAAAATACGCAGTGCCGGCAGCATCTGTGTGCTTCCTATTCTTCATCTTTGTTTCAGTCTATCAGCTGATTAGATTGATGAAGGAGTTCCCATTACTGAGTTGATATGAACATGACTGGAACTGTTCCTTGTCTTGATTTGATAAGGCTCTGATACAATTTGTTGTGTTTTTTGTGCAGAGATAGACAGAGGCTGGAGGCTGAGCGCATCGTCAGAGAGGTTCGTTCATTTGATAACACTGAACTTAATAAACTCTGTGGTCCACATTCATCTTCATTCATGTCTCTTCTACTTCTTCCTACACTACTCAAGCTTAGTTTATTACTGTCATTTATATATATGAGTGTCAATAACATCTCCTCTAAATCATTTTGTGTGTAATCACAAAACCTGGAGACTGGATCTTCAGTGCCATTTGCAGACACAAAAATAGCAAATATGTGACATAACATAATGGCTCTTTGAGGATGTAATGATACTGTCAATACCGCAATAGCAAAAGTATTTAATAACTACACAACTACAATATTGTATTTGATAACTTACTGTGCAGTTATTGTGATATTATTAAAGTTTTATTTTGATATTGTTATACTTCGACAATATTGCGATAAATATCATGGTCTGGTGTTATCATGATATTTTTGTATTGTGAGCTTTTAATATTGTTATATTTCTACAGTACTGCAATAAATACCATACTCTGATGCTATTGCGGACTATTTTATTCCTACATTTTCATCGCGATAAATATACTCTAAAGTTGATATTGTAATATTATTGTACCATGCATTTTTGATATTGTTACACTACTTCAATATACATAACTATCATACTCTAGGGCTGTTATTATTATATTATTGTATCATGAGATGTTGGTATTGTTACATTCCTGCATTAAACTGCATTACCATACTCTGATGTTATTGCAATAATATTATATCATACGTTTTTAATATTGTTTAATTCCTACATTTTCACAGTATTACAGTATTATATCTTGGGGATGTAATCGTGTTATGAAAATATTTTGAGATTTTTGATATTGTTACAATCCAAATATATTCCAATAACTATCATGTCAGTCATCTTATTGGGATATTACTGTATGATGTAGTTGTATCATATTGTTCTATCGAAATTTTACTTTATGATTATTGTGTGCAAATAATAATGACTTGTCAAGTGGTGTAAATTTTTGACTTTTTTTTTTTTTTCTTTCATTCTCAGGCTGAAGAAGCTGCTCATTTGGAGGAGCTCCGTCTTTTATCATTGGCTGCATCTCAAACCAAGGCCCATCTCTCAGAGACAGACACTGCAGTAGAATTAAACACCACACAAGAAGAAGAAGAGGTAGAAGAAGAGGAGGAGCGTACCAGCGAGGCTTCTCAGGTGGAGGAGATCCTACGTCTGGAGCGAGAGATCCAGTCTCTACAGCGGCAGAAAGAGCGGCAGGAGCTGTCTCTGACCGAGGCCTCGCTCCAAAGACTGCAGCGCCTCCGGGACCAGGAGCTGCAGAGGCTCGAAGACGAGGCCTGTAAAGCTGCGCAGCACTTCCTGGACTCTCTCAACTTCCACGAGATCGACGAGTGTGTGAGGAACATCGAGAGTTCTCTGGGAGTTGGAGAGTTGGATGAAAAAGACCACCACCAGACAGGGAGAGGTAAACTGGGTATAATATATATATAAGACGGTTAATCCCTAAGTCTGCACCATATTGTTGGTCGGATCGTGAGCTAATGTTATCCCTCTTGAATTCACAGATGAAGAGGAGGTGGATGAAGGATTTGGAGCCGACGATGATGCGTTTAAAGACTCTCCTAACCCCAGTGAACACGGTCACTCCGACGGGCAGAGAACCAGCGGTATCCGCACCAGCGACGATTCTTCAGAGGAGGACCCGTACGCTAACGACGCCGTGCTGCCACCTATCGCCCCCGTCCCGTCGTCCGAAGCCCCGTCCGATGATCTGGTGGAGCTGATCCCGCCCGACGAGGACTCGGACTACGACCAGGACGACTACGACGAGGGCGCCATCGTGTCCAGTGGAAGCGTGGCCCTCTCCAACCCCCGCAGCGGGCAGTGGTCGCCAGACTACCGCGGCTCCATGGGGACGTACAACAGCTCAGGGGCGTATCGATTTGGCTCAGAGGGCGCACAGTCTTCGGTAAGTTCGGGTTTTATTACCATCACAGAGTCCATTCCACAAAATCACCCTGATGCTTTTAAGTCTTGTATGTGCAAATGGCTATTGTTATATATTTTGACCTCCCAAGTTGTAAACAGTCTCTGTCCTTGAACGTATTTTGTATATCCTTTTGGCAATTTTTCACTTTGAACATAAATTGAGGTATTTTATTCTTTGTTTTGTCAGTTTGAAGACAGTGAGGATGACTTCGACAGACTGGACACCGATGATGAGCTGTCGTATCGACGTGACTCAGTTTACAGCTGTGTCACTCTGCCGTATTTCCACAGCTTCCTCTACATCAAGGGTAAGTCTCAATGAAGCCTCTCTTCAATTTTTCTGGTTATCGCCATACCCATTTTGTCATACTATCACAAAGTTATTCTATTCTTATAATGTAACGTATTGTTTTGTCCAGGTGGTCTGATGAACACGTGGAAGCGGCGCTGGTGCGTGCTCAAAGATGAGACTTTCCTGTGGTTTCGGTCCAAACAGGAGGCACTGAAGCAGGGCTGGCTGCACAAAAAGGGGGGCGGCTCGTCCACACTGTCCCGCCGGAACTGGAAACGACGCTGGTTCGTCCTGCGTCACAGTAAACTCATGTACTTCGAGAACGACAGCGAGGAGAAGATGAAGGGCGTCCTGGACATTCACGATGCTAAGTACGAGGCGCTCAAGACAACTTTGTACTAATAAACTCATCTTGGGAATAATTCTTTTAGCTGACACTTATTTTATGTCCGTTTTTTTAATTGTCATGTTCTTAGATTTTTAAGAAGCAGTAAAGTCATATCAGTTGTTCACAATAAACATATACATGCATATATCTTGAAAGTTGAGCTGTTTACTCATTTTTGTGTTTTGCAGAGAGATTATTGACAACACTGGTAAGGAGAATGGCATCAACATTGTGACGAATGAGAGAACGTACCACCTGATCGCTGAGTCTGCTGAAGATGCCAGGTAACACTAATACTTTTTATTTGTGTAATCAGATAATACTGAGTAAGACTAGGTTTTTCAAAAGTAAAGGAAACTTAGCATTGTTTTAAAAATAATAAACCGGTTCTAGCTCAGAAATAAGGCTGTTCTAATACTAGAAAACTACAGAGTTATTTTAATATAATTTTAATATTTCTATAACTTTTGAAACTTGAGCACATCCATTAATTTCTATAATGGGGACTGCATCAATCTCCTGTCAAGTCTGTCAAATCGTTTCATGAATCATATCATATTTAAGCTTGGTACTATAGTTTTGCATTGCTTTTTGTAGAATGACAATTTCTTTCAGATGTTAGCCATTTCCTGCATGGGTGTAGTATTTTTTCTGAAAATAATTTTTGTAATTGTTCCCACAGCCAATGGTTCAGCGTCCTGAGTCAGGTGCACGGCTCCACGGAGCAGGAGATCAGAGAGATGCACGACGAACAGGCCAACCCCCAGAACGCTGTGGTGAGTCAAGCACTCACGTAATGTGGTCATAGTTTTGATTTGGTCAAAGTATTTTGCAATATAAGTTTAATGCTCTGTTTTTGACCGTTGTTCTTTACTCCTTTACTCTGTACAGGGGACATTGGACGTGGGAATGATAGACTCTGTGTGTGCCTCAGACAATCCAGAGAGGTAATAGCTTAATCAAATAATGGTTTTGACTGTATAAGCACAGATAGCGAGTGACCTAAATGCTTTACATGTTAGATAGAAACTTTTATCAATACATCTCCTTACATCTCTATCTGTTTTGCTGTGCTAGGCCCAACTCCTTCGTGATGATCACAGCGAACCGTGTGCTCCACTGTAACGCTGACACTCCTGAGGAGATGCACCACTGGATCACTCTGCTGCAGCGCTCTAAAGGAGACACCAGAGTCCAGGGCCAGGAGTTCATCATCAGAGGTACATGACCATGCAAACTGTCTGCACAAACCAAAACATTACAAAGATATTGAATTTTCACAGCAGTGTAGTGAGGAGTGAGCATTGCTTCTTGAGAAATATAACTGTAGCCATTATCCTACTATAGAAAAATGAGCAGTAGAGAAAAATGATGAGGCCCAAGGTGGCTTTTCTATGTAAACAAAAGCTCCAAATGTTAGGATGTTGTTGATTCAATTCAAACTTTATTTATCCTCCAGAGAAAAGTTTGTTGCTCACTGGCTGCTCTTTCATTTAAAAGCTGAAGGCAGTGGGTGGTCCATATTTTTCAGTATAGCATCCATCCTGTTGTCCTGTGAGTCTTTTACTCCACTGTCAAAGTACAGCTATATTCCAAACCCACATGTTTAGTATTTTAACTTTTGGGAGTCTTAGGACTCTTGGAAAAATGCTCTTTTAAAGATTGTGATAGAAATATTATGTGTTACATATTTTTCCAATTCTTTTATTGAATGCCATTTTCATCTTCAGTCCTCACCATGAATAACAAATATTTATGAAATTTTTGAATTTTCAACTTCTTAGTTGAAATGCCAGTCTCTTTGTTTTTGTTTTTTATTTATTTATTCATTTATTCATTTGTTTTAAAAACACAAAAAGTTGTTTCCCATATATTCAAATTAGAATATTGTGCGGGTTATTATCCTAGTCTGGGAATGTCAAAAAACATTGATTCGGATATATTTTTATTTTTCGCTGGTAAAAAAATTACTCCTGGGTCCCTAGGGCACAAAAAATAATGATTTAAGGGTTGCCATGGAAAGATTAAGGGATTTCAACTCCAGGGAATGCATTTTGAATGGGAGTCAATGGCACACAAAAATACTGGAGGAACACAGGTGGTACTATTTTTTTAAGGCATAGGAAAGAAAAAAAATAAATTATTTAATAAAAATTAAATTCACTCCAAAATACACAACCTAGCCATATTTTATGCCATTTGCATGAAGTTATGCACAAATAAAAAATAAAAATTAAAAAAACCACAAAAAAATGAGGATTAATAAACTTCAAACACACGTTGTTGCAGGCTGGCTACACAAAGAAATGAAAAACAGCAGCAAGGCCTCCCTGAAGCTGAAGAAGCGCTGGTTCCTGCTTACCCATAATTCCCTGGACTACTACAAATCCTCCGAGCGGAATGCCATGAAGCTGGGGACACTGGTGCTGAACAGCCTCTGCTCCGTGGTCCAGCCCGACGAGAAGGTCTTCAAGGAGAACGGTGAGACAGAATACATACAGGATGCTGCTTTGTTTTTTGCTCCAATATTCCCTAAAACTGGAAAAGATGGTTCCATTCTAAAGTTGTTTTTTGTTTTTCTTACTCCATTGTCAGGTTACTGGAACGTGATCGTGTACGGCCGTAAGCACTCGTATCGCCTCTACACGAAGTTGTTGAACGAGGCCACGCGTTGGGCCAACTCCATCCAAAACGTCATCGACTCCAAAGCCCCCATCGACACCCCCACCCAGCAGCTCATCCAGGACATCAAGGTACACACCGGACTTTTGATAACAACTGCAATGTTTTTAAATGTAGTAATAAGTCCATAATCTGATGGTGTTGTGTGCAGGAGAACTGTCTGAACTCGGAGCTGGTGGAGCAGATTTACAAGAGAAACCCCATCCTTCGCTACAGCCACCACCCGCTGCACACGCCTCTGCTGCCTCTGCCCTACGGAGACATACACATCACAGGTAACAAATGTCTGAAAAACATCCAATAAAACACAATCACAATCAGGTTTAATGTGAATATTTGATAATCACGTCCCATACAACTAAAAACATGGGCAGAGGGCAAACATAAAGCACTGATGGAGGTAAAATGTAATGGTAAAATGTCTTATTAGCATTTGGGCTAACAGCACCATCTAGTGTGTTTCTTAAAAAAGGCGTCTTTGTTGTGTTTGGTTTGTATTTTAAAATGCCAGTTGTGAAGTTGTGGATTGTTTCTTGTTTTGGTCTGAGCGAATGAAGCAGATAACAACTTTGAATACCTTCATCTTATACTAAGTTCTATTGAAATTCAAAAGTGGAACTGTTGCTTTGCTTTCTCTGCTCTTATTATGATAGTCTTCTCTTGTATGTGACACTAGATTGGTTCATTTTAAGGCTTGGATCTGACCTCAAAGGGTTGTTCCTTTTGCTACTGATAAACCAAATGTACAAAGACGTTATGTCCTCTTAAGTTCGTATTACATAGTTCTACACTTCACCATCAAATACAGATCTCTCAGAATTTCCAGGTCAAAAGTCCGAAGTTCTCAGTGAAATAAAGTAATAGACCCAGAAATGGTTCAAATTGGTCTCAGCTGTTTATTACTAAAACGCTCCCCATTATCTTCTGTGACACTAATTATTACTTTTGTAAATCTGTGAGTTCATAAACTTACAGAAATCCACCTTGTCCTTTTACATGTTATTCCCAAGACAACAGGGCTAGTGCAGATCAGTAGTGTAGATTTAGCAGCCCCTTTAGAGAGATACTAGCAGCATGTTTTACAACTGTCTATGGACGACAGCAAGGTAAACATCCTGACGCTTAGACTTAACAAAAATGATGAAAGCCTTTGACTTATTCACATACTATACATTCATATCACCATCAAAACCCTGTATTCTTCCATGTCCCAGGATGTCGCAGCGGGACGTACTCCACGCTCCAGGACGAGGCTCTGAAGGTGTTCGCCTCCCTGCAGCACATGGAGGGCGCGTCCGACCCGGTTCCTGTGATCCAGGGAATACTCCGAACGGGACAGGAGCTGAGGCCGCTACGGGACGAGCTCTACTGCCAGCTCGTCAAGCAGACCATCCGCCCTCCGCAGCCCGGGAGCCAGGCACACCTCAGCAGCTGGAAGCTCCTGGCCTGTATGTGCTGCACCTTCGTCCCGTCCAGAAGCATCCTGCGATACCTCAAGTTCCACCTCAAGAGGTAAGCGCTGAACCAAAAATGAAACAACTGTCTTACAAATAAAGCAGCGTTTTAACACAGCGTCCATTTGTATTTGCAGGACCCGAGAGCTGTTCCCCGCCTCAGAGATGGAAAGATACGCAGCGTTCGCCCTGGACGCCCTGAAGAGGACGAGGAGCAGAGAGAACGTCCCGTCGCAGGAGGAGATCCGCAGCATCGTGGCCCGACAGGACATGAGCACCACGGTCCACTGTCACGGAGGAGGCTCCTGCAAAATCACCATTAACTCCCACACCACGGCCGGAGAGGTACTTTTACATCTAGTTCAAGCTTTTGGCATGAAATAAATAAAGGCAGATGGGTGTCATGCAGTTGGGGTACACATTATACTAATTGTTTATGCTAGGGATGGTCCAATAGGATGTTGCTAATATTTGCAGATGTTGATATTACCTTTTTAAAATCTAAAGTCACCGCTTTGAAGAACTAATACGAATAATAAAAAAAATGTATTTGCCATTTTCTTTTTCTGCCCTTAAACTGTATCACATTGTACTGGCATTTAAACTTTTAGCCAGGGAGAAACATTTATCCCTTTATAACAATAGAAATAGATATAAAGAAATACATAAACTCAGCTTATCTTCTGACTTTTTTGATACGACTGTAAACATAACATTTTCATTCTGTATGGGTGTCTGTTTTTCAAGTTTGTTATTAAATTGGGGGTATTGAATGAACAAAACACTGCACATCGGGACAGTTTTACTCATTGGACCGGTGCCAATGAATGACAAAATGACACATATCGGCCGATAACAACATCAGCACCGATATATTGTCCATTCGAGTATATACTATATAAAGTCTGACTGATTACTGTTTTGATGCTGTTTTGTGTCAGGTTGTGGAGAAGCTGCTCCGAGGCCTGGCCATGGAGGAGAGCAGGAACATGTTTGCTCTGTTCGAACACAACGACACCACAGAGAAGGCCATCGAGAGCCGAGCCGTGGTCGCCGACGTCATCGCCAAGTTCGAAAAGTAAGTAATACGACAGTTTTAACGTGTAAAGTGTTCTCTCACTCTTTAAAATAATGACTCATTCCCTCTTTTTTCTGTGTTGTGCAGACTGTCGAGTGCAGAACAAAACAGCTCCGGCTGGAAGTTCTACTTTAAACTCTACTGCTTCTTGGACACAGACAATGTTCCCAAAGACAGCGTTGAGTTCGCCTTCATGTTCGAACAGGTGACAGATGAAAATCAAATCAAAACTTTTATTAGTATTTAGTTTATTTTCAGTTTCTAGTGTTGTATTATTCTTGATTAGCTGCACGTTTGAAATTTTCCTCGACCCATCTTCGCACATTTGAGTCGCATACCTGGGCAAATCTGACTCAACAACACTCCATATTCAGTATTTCCCACAGTTCAGGTGCAAGCTCCTTGTTGCATTAAGTCTGTCTCTGATCTTGGCTCCAACACAAATGCACCTCATCACAAACTAATTTTGACACACTTCCAAATATGGTTTTATGACTCTAAATTAAACAGTCAGGATGGTCTGTCAACTACTGAGTGCTATGGAAAAGAATTATATTGCATGGGCAGTGTATTTTAAATTATTATCTATATATTATTATCTCTAAATATATTATATTTAATTATTTACTATTATTATTTTGGTATTTATTCTACTTACACATAAAAAGTGCCTTTCGCTGCTTGGAAATAGTTTTTTTATTCCAGACATTTTATTTTGTCAGAAATTAGTTTTGAGAACCTCTTCGAAAAAACTTCATATTGTTGTATCCATAGAAAGAAGGGGCACATTTAATACCAGACTATAAACATAAGGGTTAAATGGTGCGTCTTTTATAAACGTGATGTTGGTTCTATCTGTATTCACACACCATTTGTCTCTTTGTTGTTTCTGAAAAATCATGTCCAACATTAACAATTTTGTCAGTAAATGATAAATGTTGACCATTTTACACCTAAACATTGCCTTCCGTGTGTTTCAGGCTCATGAGGCTGTTATCCGAGGCCAGTATCCAGCCCCAGAGGAGACTCTTCAGTTCCTCGCCGCCTTACGCCTTCAGTACCTCCTCAGCGACTTCTCCTCTCAGAGCACCATCCCCGAAATGTCCCAGGTCTTCCCCATGGCCCGGCTCCGCGCCCGGGTCCAGAACTCGGCCAAGACTTTCGCCCCGGGAAGCGCCGGATCGGGAACTTTGGACCGATCGGCGGCGTCGGAGAGGAAGCGCTCGAGTTTCCTGGAGGGGACTCTGAGGAGGAGCTTCAGGAGCGGGTCCATGAGTCGACAGAAACTGGACGAGGAGCACAGTTTGGAGGCGTGGCTCCGGGACGAGGCGGCTACACTCAAAGCTAGCGTCCTGGAGAAGTGGAAGAAACTGCAGGGAATGAACCAGGAGCAGGCCATGCTCAAATACATGTCTGTGGTCAAAGAGTGGCCCGGGTACGGCTCCACGCTCTTCAATGTCGAGGTGAGGACCAGGATTGATGTGTTTGTGTTTGATTCTTTTGGATAAATTGTTCTATTCAAGAGCGGCTACTTTGGAGAAACAGACAAGAGCAACACCACAGAGACTAAGATATGCTGTAAAAATGGCAAATACAAATGTGTTTTTTAAAATTGACATTTAAACTCTATTGTGCTCCATAGAGGATGTTACATATTCATATTTTTGACTGAGAAAGAGCCAAATTTGATTTCAGACGCTACATTGAGGAGTTTGGAATCGGTTGTGTTAAGTTCTGGAGTTGTATAAATAAGTTGCACAATAAGAAACTTGGACTGATAGTACTTCTCAAGGTTTTTCAGAAGTTATAGAAGTGAAAAATAGTGGAGAGAGATGTGGACTTGACATGGACTTAATCAGACTCGAGTCACACGTTTGATGACTTGAGAAAATGTAAAAAGACTCGTTACTTGACTTAGACGTTACTTGGACTTGAGCCTCTGATCTGAAAAGAGTTGTTGCTTCTCCCCCAAAGATTAAAAAAAATGTTATTTGAACAATTGAACAATGAATTTTCTCACATGACGCTGCCTTTAAATGCGCTCTGTAAAGCTCAGCGCTACAGGGCTTTACAACCAAAGACCAAAAAGCAGCCACACATTTTAAATCACTGAAAAAAATCTAATGATAATACTTTTATTCTATAGAAATACAAGCACTTTGCAGTTGTACTTGCTTTATATATATTTTTCAAATAAATACAGATTTAAAAGCTTACATTATTTAATTTTAACATAATATAAGTGTTAAAAAAAGACTTGAAAGCTTGAAGTATAGGACTTTGGACAAAACAATGACTAGGTCCCACCACTGCTGGAGTATCCCTTTAAAAAGATCAAACTATAGCTTATGAATTTTGTCCTTTATATCACAAGAAAAAAATGACTTTAAAGCATCCACTGTATGTTTTATTTCTTTGAATAGTTCAGTTTAATGCTCTTAAACAGCTTTGATTACTGTCTATTATTAGTGCTCTTTATCGTGGCGTCATAAACCAAACAAACAGCATTTTAACTTGATCACAGCCTGAACGAAGGTCCTTTTCTTGTATATTTCGATGCTGATGAGCTGACTGTGAGTCGTGGGTGTGTTCCAGAGCCGTGACGGAGCGTTCCCCTCCGAGCTGTGGCTGGGCGTGAGCAGAGAGGCCATCTCCGTCTACAAACGAGGAGAGCCGTGGCCGCTGCAGGTTTTCCCGTACGAGCAGATCCTGTCGTTCGGAGCGCCGCTGCCCAACGCCTACAAGATCACCGTGGAGGGCCGAGAGCTGCTGTTCGAGACCCAGATGGTTTGTACCAGCTCTTACAGTTTTTCACTATTGATAAAAAACTAAATGTCATTCTCTAAATCGAATGATAATGATTAACCCTCCTCGTCCCTGGACAGTTTTTTTTATTTTATTTTTGCATAACTTTTGGTCAGGTTGTGTATTTTAGGGTGAATTTCAAATTTTCATTGTTTTTATTTACTTCGAGGCTGTCCTGTGCCTTTAAAAAAATAGTCCCTCATACACTGCCTGACCAAAAAAAAAGTCGCCACCTAGATTTAACTGAGCAAATAGGCAAAAGCCTCCCATTGAATAACTGCTTCATGGATGAACATGCCTTTGGACGGGAATAATATCGAATGTCACAACATTTATTCCCATCCAGAGTTGCATGAATTTTTCACCAAGATCTTGTATTTATGATGAGAGTCAACCGCTGTGCTAAGTCTTCTCAAGCACATCCCAAAGATTCTCAGTGAGGTTAAAATTCTCAATGGGGTTAAGGTCTGGACTTTGTTGTGGCCAATCTATGAGTAAAAATGATGTGTCATGCTCCTGAACCACTCTTTCACAATTTGAGTCCAATGAGAGAGATTAACATCTTTTCAACGACCACAGGATGTTTCTTCCGACATAGTTAAAGAAATGAGAAACTACTCTCTGCATCAGCTGGATTTAACTGGCATCAAGTTTGTTTCCAGCTGAAGCATAATCATACATACAGTAATTATTCAATGGGAGGATCTTGCCTATTTGCTCAGTTAAATCTTGGTGGCGACTTGTTTTTTGGTCAGGTAGTGTATATCCCGTCTGCGTTTTTTGTCCCACTGATTCCCATTAAAACATCTATGCTTCATGACTGTCTGGAGAGTTAATAAAACCGTCTCAAAGTGTCTCCTCTGTGTTTGTGCAGGTGATGGACATCGCGAAGCTGATGAAGGCCTACATCAGTATGATCGTGAAGAAGCGCTTCAGCAACTGTCAGTCGGTCAGCAGCCACGGCAGCCAGAGCAGCGCCTGGTGAACCTCAGCGCCTTCAAAAGACTCACGAATGAACGAACTAATGCTGGAGAAAAACCACAAGCTCCTAACGAACCAACACAAACTGCTTCAGAAAGATTCGTGGAGCAATCAACTCTTGTGTCTTAAAACAAATCATTGTACAAACCAAATCTAAAAGAAGAAGAAGACTGCTGACCTCCAAAAGGAATCAGAAAAGACAGCACTTATTACAGAAAACAATCTTCACAAAGTGCTTCACAAGAAAATACTTCAAAAAACACCAACAAAGTGCAACTGTTTCAACTTAAAATACCATTTGTCATAATTTTTCCTTTTTAAAGCGTGACTCAAGCCCTGTTCAGACTAAGCTTTCAACAAACCTTCCTCTTGATTTTCCCCAAGAGCATATAATAACATTTTGTGGTGTTGTTTTTCTCACTATGGACAAATATGTACAACATAAAAAACTAAGATACTGTCATAAAAAACACGCCCTTTTATAAAGACATACTATAGCTTTACAAAATCTGGCACAGTGCTTCTGCAGCTGTCATATTAAAAGCCAAAATCAAATCTGAAACATATTTTTCCATGTTTTCTTTTAATATATATAATAATATAATAATAATTTAATGTACCCTCATAGTAACATTTTAGCAGTTTCTGAATCAAAAACAAATCATGTCCAAAGCGCTTTTTTTGACAAAGATTTTGACATTATTTTAATACACCATCATGGAATATTGTCATTTAGCTTTACAGTTCAAAATCTGACTTAACAATATTTTCACTAAAATCTATAATTCTCTCAAAAATCCAAATTTATCATGTTAAACCATCAATTCCCAGTATGTTAAAGGTGCAGTATGTAATTTTAAGTGAAACCTGGTGGTGAAATTGTACATTACAGTAGCTCACTTGTAACCCCTCCTTTCTAGAGCCTGTGAGCACCTACGGTAGCCTTGCAGGGACAGGCATTGGAGGAAATATGTCCAATTATGATTTCACGTTAGACATTTACAGGCAAAGGCAACATTTTACTTAATATAAAAATTAAAAATTAAAGAACAGATCTATTTTTTTATTTTGTTTGTACAGCTTTTTTTAAGGATACACTTTGCAAAACAGTGCTGCATCACCCAAAAAAATTTCTAGGGGTTTAAACTTAAACTTCAGATTTTGAATAATGTCTTTTGGATGAAAGACTAGCATAAGTGACGCAAATCAGGGAGTGTGTGTTTTTCATTGACAGACAAATGCAAATGTCCAATTACACGACTAAAAACATCATTTTGACTAATATCCAGATCAACACCAAACCTTTTTTTTTTTTCAAATTGGCAACACCACATAATAAAACTAATTCAGTGAGAAATGAATCAAATGAAATGTAACAAATCTCATTTACGCAGATCTGAACAGGGCTAAGTCACCACTTTTCCTCAGACCAAAGAGACCTCTGTTTTCATTTTCTCGTGTGGATTTATTTGGATCTGGTCATTTCATTAGTTTGGAGTTTGTCGGTGAAGCTTGGATTTGATTGTGGGTGTGTTTTTTGAATGTAAAAAAAAAAAGTAGAAGGCAGATAAAATGGAGACTGAAAAACAAACTGGGATGATCTGTCCACTGTAAATACTAGTCCTGAGCATTTCAGCGTTCGTTTTTACCAAGTGCCTGGTTCTACTCAGTCACACCAGGCCTCGTCTCGTTCACAGACTCCAAAGGTGCTCACATTTCCTCTTTTAACTGCGCTGCGTATACCGTCGACTGCACGAGTCTTCAGCCAAAGTCTCAGAACGCTAGAAAAGACAGAAATCAAACAAAAGCCACCGTTACTGGATTAAAAGTCAGGTTACAAATGTGGAGAGGTTAAAAACGAACTGCTAATGAGTCAAATATAATCCTTAAAAGCAGATGAAATAATAAAAAAGACTCGTTTTTGTTTTCGACTTTGCTCTAAACGACTCGTGCAGCCGACGTTCAGCAGCGAGACATTCCCGGGACACTTCGCTGGAACTCCGCTGGCGGCAGATCCATCCAAAGACAGCTTTCCTCCACAGTGCCTTGTCTTGTATATTATGTACACTTATTTTCATGTGTGGTTTCTTGTATTTTTGGTATTATGTGCAATGTTCCATATGATATATATCTATATTCTCTATAATCATCGTGGCTGTACATTTTATACTGTAAGTCTCTGCCCCAGGGTTTTATTTTCTGGATACATGGTTTTAAAGTCCAAAAGCCTGTATTTTTCTCGAAAGAAGCATCAGAGACAGTGGAGCTTTGACACGTGGGACCTTTTTTTATCTGTAGTCACTGTGTTGTTTATGGAAATGATGATTCTAACAATAAATCTTACATAATTGACCTGATTGACCGATCAATTGTCTTTCCGTCTGGAGTTTGCATGTCCTCTCTGTGTTCCAGTGGGTTTCTCCTGGTCCAGCTTCCTCCCAGTGTCCAAAGACATGCATGGAAAGGTGAACTGGTGACTCTACAGTGCCCCTAGTGGATGAATGTGAGAGTGAATGTGACCCCCCACTGTCCCCTGAGAAGGTGAGACATACAAAGGCTGCACACAAGCACAAGGCCTATAGAAAACAGGCATAGCAACAACACAAGCTTTATTGAAGGTAACTTTTCGTGGATCGTCTGAGGTGTTTAATGACCCCGCGGAGGCAGAACGCTATGTTGTTTCACTGGAGGAGATGCCCCACGCCCGTGAGTAACTACTGCTCAGCTAATCGGCGTTTTTTTCTGGACTTCCATCTCTGAGTGAGTATATAAACGGATGCGGACTGTGCCTAACTTGGAGCTTTGAATCTACAATGACTTTAAGTAGGGACATGTATAAGCACAGTCTCCCGGCGTCCCGGACTGGTTTATCTCTTTTCCGTTAGAGTTCCCTTTCACTCAAGCTCCTCCGAGACAGGAGTTTCTAGTTATATTTGTTCATCTTGTGTTCTCCTTGGCCCCATCTTTACAATGATGTCATTTAATCGGTTAATTGAAAAATATAATATTTCAAGAACAGACTTTTACCAATACTTACAGGTGAGGGACTTTGTTAACAGGAATATAACTCATCCAATATTTCAGGATATATCGGACACTGAGAGACAGCTCTTTTTGACCAAGTCAGCCAGTTCTATTAGTAAATTTTACAATATTCTTAAAGGTCATAATGCAATTAATATGTCACATTTGAAAGAACTGTTTTTGGTCCTGTTCAAAAGTACAGCAATTCTGGCATATCATTGGTCAGGAAATGAATAAAATTCTGTCTGCTAACTTAAACAATAATCCTTTGTTCTTACTGCTGGGATTCATTGATCCTGTTATCAGTGACAAATACAATCGAAAACTGTACAGAATGCTTACTTTCAGAGCAAGAAAGTGTCTGGATCTCTGATGTAATTCCCTCTAGGACACAATGGCAGAAGGTTGTTCTGAACTATATCTCCCTTGATTATTGGACCTGTCGGCTGCACCACAAAGATGACATTTTTCATAAAACATGGGAGCCCTTCTTGTTGTAGATATTGCCACGGTTATTAAAAGAGCATTTGTATTTTAATACTGAATGCACTTCACGTACAATACCTATTCCTTTTTTATTTCACGTTATTTTAGCTGTATGGTTTGAATACGATTCCTGCACATGTAATCTGTCTCTGTATCCATGGGCCAAGTGTTTTGTTTTATTTTATTAATGTTCTGTATTAATGTTAAAAAAATAATGTGTGTGTGTGTATATATATATATATATATATATATATATATATATATATATATATATATATATATATATATATATATATATATATACATACATACATACATACAGTCTATATATATACTATACAGTTATATATAGTTACTATATATAGTTATATATAGTGCAAGTTGCTTTGTAGAAAACAGATTTTAGAAGTAACAAATTTTGTGAATTGTAACTAAAAACATGTTTATATAGTTGACATAAAATACTGAGTAAAACGTTTAAGAAAAGCTAAATGAAAAACTTCAGTACAATTTATTCAAGTTACATAAGTTACTTTGATAAAGTTGCCACAGCTTAAACAGCTAAAACAACACCCCTATGGTTTTTTTTTTAAATATTATATTATAACTATAAATATTGAGGACAATGACCTAGGAATGCCAAAATGCATCTTTATTTTTGTATGCTCAAGAATAGGAGTTCATGGTTTTTCTAGATATTTCTTGAGAAATTGAACAGTTTTTTGCTGCCAAATGTTTCACATCTGATAATCCATGTCACTTGTTGAAATAAAGAAGCAGAAGAATTCAGAAGCATTGATTTGTCCATGTTGTAATGAAGATCTATTAGTCACTTTTCTAAGTTTAGTTCTGCCTATTTATCAACAGCAACCACTGAGAGACAAATCTCCAATGTCTATAAAACACATAAATAGAAAGCAAAACTTGTATATATTTTCTACATAGAGGCAATAAATAATGAGAGGTAAGTTCACAACTCATTCTCAATCTTTATTAAATCTCTTCACAGTATGGGTTTTGTAAAGGTGTTGTTTTCTGCAGCAGAATTGGCGTCTTCCACCGCAGTAGATGGGAAAGTAGACAAGCCTTGGAAATGCTGGAGTAGGTCTATCTCATCTTAAGGATAAAAGAGAAATTATAGAGTTATACAGCCAATTATATTGATTATTAAAGCCTTATCTTTACATACATGAAATAATACATCATTTACCGGGCTAAGTCATGACTCTTCTGACATCCTCCTCATGTCCTCCAGATCCTGGTCTCTTTGGTCCTTAGCTCACTTCACTGAAACACTTAACAAAGTTGCTATGTTATTACATGAGATTTAATCATCAAGGAGTAGTGCAGTACAAACTCTGTATGAAGTGTAATTAAAACTATAAACAGCAAACTTCTGAAACTGATTAAACTGGTTTCAAAACTATTAAATAATGTATATCAAAACATTTATTGTGCACATACTTTTTAAGCTATTTGTGTACTTAATTAATATAGCCTGGCCAGCCAGACGGCTTTCTCCATGTATTACATACAGAGAAATCAGTCTGGTAGTGCGGGTTTGAACAGGATTTCAGGGCGAGACCATGGGCAGAACTAACGCTGGCTGAGTAAACCAATCAGAGAAACCACAGATGTGATGTAAGGAAAGTGACCATCCAATTCCAGTTGTCAACAAACCACAGAAGATGCTTCAGTGATGGTGAATAACTTCTGTTGTTTTTGTGTGTCTGAGGACACAGGGTGTAATATCGAGTTCAGTACTTATTTTCGATTGTAGCTACCTAAACCTGTTTGCTGATTGGGTTGAAAAAATTCTCGCACTCAATATGAAACATGAAACAAAATCCTGCCTCCCTACGATTGGCCGGGAAGAAGACTGACCCAGACTGACTTTCTCTGTATGTAATACAATGAGAAAGCCGTCTGGCTGGCCAGGCTAATATGAATATTAAATGGAGTGCAACATACAGACATTTTGCAGCACTTTTTAGGCAATCAGAAACGAGTAATTAAGTTTAGATTAACTAGTAAGAAAGACCATGGTATAATTCTGCATTAGCAGCTGTTAAAACTAGAACCACCATATTACAAATGTCCACTGGAGCGGTAGTTTAAGATAGAGCCTGCATCTTGTGGCACTTGCTTTTTCAAAGTCAAAAAACCTAATGCATTAGTTGAGTAAGTCTGGAATAAGCTGCTAATTTCTACTACAGTTTATTGCAACATTCAACAGTTATAGTGCAGTTATTGTGCATCGCTACTTAAAAGACTTGTTTCTTTATTCTAGTTAATAGCTACAAATCTACATTTTAAAACTAAGCTTCAAATCGGATTTATTTCTCATAAAGGGCGGTCAACTATACAAAAACATGACATCCTGCCCCATACCTCTCATTGTAAATTATAGTATATTTTACAATATTTTTAAATGCCACAATGGCATTAATATTTGTCAACACTATCTTTCAGTTTAAATGTTTAAATGGTCTGTTTTTACTAAAACAAGTAATAGCAATATAGATTTTATTTAATGTTAATTTTTAGGTTAGAGTTTAGGTTTGAAGGTGAGAATAAGTGGAAAAAAATATGAATTAATTCATTTTTAGGAGTGTTTTTCTATGTTTTTTGGAATTTGGTGTGGTTAGCACTAGCTACCAAGCTAAGTACTGTTATTAAAGAATTTTAACAAATGCTTTATTTTTTTATTTATTGCAGAAAGGTAATAATAGGATAAAGAAATTATACTTACCTTGGTAGATAGGTAGGTGTATTAGCTAGACTTAATAATTTAAAATGCTGCCTCTGTAAAGCTAAACAGTAGCACTGTAGCACAAGTGCTAAAACTAGTGCTTTAAGTGCTTTAAACCCAACACCCTAATTAGCTTAACACTAGGTTAAGCTAATTAGGGTCTTGGGTTTAAAATGTGTTGTGTAAAAAGATAAATTTTTACCCAACACATAAAAGGCTAGGCTGCTGTTCCTAAGCTCTCCAGATGGTGCATTGATGTTGGAAATGGTCGAAACATTGTTGGAAAACGTCGAGCTAATAGACCAAACCTACTGAGCTAGCAGTGGTGTTGTTGGGGTGCCTATGGACAGCTGGTGTGGAAGAAAACAAAGGTTTAGGGAAACAGGTACAACACATTTGCAGGAATGAACTGACTGTGATGTTTCTAACTGAGCCAATCAAAAAGACATTTCAAACACCGAAAAATTTGGTCTCTTCAATTTCTGCTGATAAGTAATGATGCCTAGATGCTAAAATGAGGCTTAGACATTTTGCTTCTCATCCAAGGAGTGTCTTAAGTTCTAACTGACCGGTAGAGACTTGCAGGAACATATGCCTTACAGAACTGTTCCAAATGGTGATGTCTGCCTGGTAGTTCACGACTGGATTTTGAAGCACAACTACCGGGAAGACATTGGCAGTTTTGCAAGGCATATGTTTTTGCAGCTTACACCAATCAGTCAGAACTGAAGAAGCTTCTTGGATAATGAGTAAAACGCCTTGGAGCTTGGGTCAGCAATGCCAGATTTTGATGTAATGCGGTTCTTTTTGAAAAATGGTCTCGCCAGTTTAATGTCTTTTTGTTGGCCCAGTTATCAGTCATGGTAATTCTGCAGAAATGTTCCTGTTTCCCTAGACCTACGCTAAACTGTTCATAGACACTCCAATCAACCCTGCTTTTAAAATCCCTCGTAGCTCTTAAAACCAGGGATGGCAAAGAAGCTTGCGCAGAGAGAGTCTCTCCGTTGGCACCAGCTTCAGGCAACACCTCAAGAAATGACGGCAATCTGAAATGAGAAACAAACAGAAGAAATAGTGAGGGGAACGTAGGATGACGATGTTTGTTGTGCACTGCTAGTGTTGTACAGCTAATAAGAGGTACACTTTGGTAGTGTGCTGAAAAGATAATCTGTAGAAGACCTTTACCTTTAGAGAGGCCTCTTTTGAACTTGAGCTTCCCCTCTATCATATTAGTGGTGGTGAAATCCTTGGGTCTGTGCAGAACCTCCCAGAGTAGAGCACCAACTTGCCAAACACAGGTCGGGTCTGGAAGGTACCAACCCTCGGTGCAAAACTCAGGGGGAGCATAGTCCATGGTTCCTGAAGAAAACCCAAAAACAGCGTAAACAATTTCACTGAAACATAAATGATTGCAGAATGATGCAACTTATATGGATATAGAGTTTTGAAAATATATGGCAACCATTGATCTCTTACCTGCGTACATTCCTTCATACATAGGCTCCAGGTCACAGCTGCAGCCAAAATCCACAATGCGGACATGAAAGCCATCAATGCACTCTTTAACCAGGATATTGTCGCACTTGAGGTCTCGATGGAAAACACCTCTCTTGAGCATCTCCATGGTTGCAAGGATGACCTTCCTGGTGAGGTCCTGGACAAAAAAAACCCCAACCTTAGCACCAGAATCTAAGTAAAAAAAAAATGTTTAGAATGTGTGCAATATACTTTGGCTTTGGCCTCAGTGAGTGGGCTGTCGTCACTGCAGATATAGGCCCTCAGGTCTTTGTAGTCTTCGGGCTTCTCCATGACGATGACCACCTGGTTCCTCAGTTCATACCAGTCAATGAGGGCCACAGCTGCACTTAGTCCGATGAGGTTCCTGCCCCCTCCTGCCCTCTGCATCAACACGACCTCCGATGGGACGGTGTACTCACGGCCTGACACCCCGACCTACAGCAAAGAGAGAAACCATTCAAACTGAGTCAACATTTTTAATTAAAAGAGAAGTAAATGATCATTTTTGTATCAAATAGGATAATAATTTGATCTCTAAATGGACCGCTGAAGGGCACCGTCAGTGAAACAGCTCTCCCGGTCCCTCAGATTTGGAGCAGAGAATGAATTTTGTCCAATGAGAAGAGAGTACTCATTAAATGAAAGATGTTGCTTAATTCTTCTTTAAGTTCAGTAATGAAAGCTTATGTCACATATAGTTTGCTTTGTTTTGAATGTGGTTATTGACAGATTGACAAGTTCCTCTCTTGTCTTAACCTTTGAAGCTAGCTGTTTAGACAGAATAGTTTGAAATTACACATAACTTGTAATTTTGTGCCAATATAGCCTTGTTTCCAGTAAAGCGGTTGGGTATGGTTTGGGTCAGTACAGGCCAGTTTACATTGTCAAAAGAGTATGTTCCAAATAACCATACGGTACCTACCAGAGCCTGTTAGTTGCAGCACTGTGGTACAGTTGCTAACATATGAAGTAAAACAATTCCTTACTTGAGTAAAATGTACCATTTTCAAAAACAAAGTTAGCCACAGCTGTTTTTTGAATCTAAAATTTGTGACATTAAATACTGAGTCTTTAAAGTCTTTTTAACGCCACTCTTTGCTCATTTAATGCATCTTAAGAGTAGCTTTACTAAACCTTTCCAAACTGACCCGACCCTTACTGTACCACCTACAAGAAACATGCCTTAAATCTATAAGTGGTAAAAAGTCAATTCTAATGACTGTTTTAGTATTATATTATGTTGTGTGACTCACCACTGTTGAGAACAGCATAGTGCTTTTCAGGATGTACTTGATGGCAACCTAAGAATCAGAACAGACTGTAGTTAATACAAAATGTTCACTTGTTGACTTATGATTGAAGACTCAATAGCAAAAAGATTTGTTAGTTAAAGTGAATAAAGATGGCTGAACTTACAGGCAGATTGTCGGACTTCCTCAAACCAGCAAAAACTGAGCCAAAGCCTCCTTGTCCGATCTTTTCCAGCTTTAAGTATTTGGCCTTGAACTCTTCTAAAAACACACAATAAAAAATGTTATCAGACAACTGTACTGAAAATACTTATTTACAATGAGACAAATAGTGTTGCAAGAACTACACGTCAACATCATGCAACAACAAATGCTCATCACAGTAATTAAATAATAATCAGGCCCAAAATCTAATTGCCGTTTTTTCTTACTCATGCTGTAGCCCTTGTGATCCAGAACTGGGTGGTCCCTAAGGATGTGTTCCTCGTTCAAGTCCATGTCTGCAACCCTCCTCCTTCTCCTCTTCCTCTTTTTCTTGGTCTTTTTGGGAGCATTCAGGACATTTGGCTTCTTGGACGGCCCTGCTGTTTCCTCCTTGGCCTTCCTCTTTCTGGGATTCCTCTCAGAGGCCTCCTGGACACTGGTGCTCGGCCCTATCAGGACAATAAATAAAAGTCAGACAAATGTACAAAATAATGAGCTATGCCGTTAATACTGATTCAAATGAACCATTATTAACTGCTCAGAAAAAAGTGTAGGAAAGTCAAGGGTAAAAAATATCATCTCAAAAATCCTGCTTACACTCAATTAATGCAGGTTCAACTATGGGTAAACTACATTGCATTTCAAATTCCAATGTTTATACCATTTTGACACAGTTCAAAAATACTCCCGTACCACTGCTGGTGGTTGCCTCGTCGGATGTTTTTCTCTTCTTTTTTCTCTTTCTTTTTGTGTTTTTAGGGGCCACAAACACAGCGGACTCTTCTGGGTCTTCCTCGGCCTTCCTCTTCCTGGATGTGCTCTCAGGCGGGTCCTGGGCACTGCTGCTGGGTTCTGTCAGGACAATAGAATTGAACGTTTTTAAAACATGCTATATCAATTTCAATTTAACAATAACCAAAAAATAAATAAATAAATAATCCCCATTAGCGGGAGCAAGGTAGTTCTACATTCAAATTTGAGGATCTACGTAAAAAATTCAAAGATTGCAGATCTTTGCATGTAAAACACTGCTCAAAATGATTAACAATACATTGGAATAATGTTAAATCAGTTACTTAAAATAAAATTGACTCAAGCTGAATAATTATCAGTCTACTTTCTTACTTTTAAAAAGTCTTGCAATCACTGCAATAAACTATCGACTGAGATTTTACCAAATCAAACATTGGCTAATTTGTGGTAATACAATTACTAAAACATTTCTTTTTCTATTCTTTACCGCTGTCAGTGGCCGCTTCAGTGTCAGTTTTCCTCATGTGCTTGGTCTTTCTCTTGGCCTTTTTGGGAATCCCTGAAGGTGCTGGCTTCGTTGAGGACTCCTCTTCCTCCTCTTCAGCCTTCCTCTTCTTTTGGGTTCTTTTACATGGCCCCCTGGCCCTGCTGCTGGGTCCTGTCAGGACAAAAAATTGTTAAAAATAAAGTATATCTGTGTTCATTTATGTTATGTTTTACTGTATGTAATTCAATAGATTGGTAGGGAGAGTCGACAGAGAGGTAGGAAGTCTTCCTGGGTTTTGTATTTTAAACACTTTAAATTTGAAATACTGTGAAAGTTATAAAAAACCCAGTCGAATAATTATGAGTCTTCCTGTCTGACTATTGAAACAATACTATGTAATGTCAGGGAATCATCGTGATAACTTTGAGGCTAATAGTAGTGGGGTTTACATTGTTTCATGTAATTCCTCTAGTGTTAATCCCTCAAGAAAACCTGACCATGCACTAAATGGTTTGATAATCAAAAACACACAGATTTAGTAAAGGAATATCCAAATTAAATTGGAAAAACATTCATGAAAGTAATTAAAATTAAACTTGTTCACAAAACTAAACATATTTTCAAACCAAAATGAGACAAAAGAACATTTAATATATATGAAAACACACACTACAAATCATATTCCTTCATCAGTGAGCATACTTTTGTTTTGTTTTCAGCTAGATTTTCATAAAATACCAAGTAACTGTTAAATAAAGCCTTGATTGAAATGTGAGTGAAATGTGATTTGGTTAGAGTTTTGGTGATTTACCTGCTTCATCCTCTGATGTTCCAGAGTCATTAGACCTTGGACGGACCATGTTGAACAAACCAAATACTTTAGTGCAGCGACTGAAGTAGTAAAATGTCCTGAAAAATGTTTATCTGCTCAGAGCTCAGCTGTAAGTGTTTGAATTCTCCTGAGTTGTGGGGAATTCTAATACATTCTAAGAATTCTACATCACTCAAAACTATGGCAACAATCAATGGAAGAGGAAGTGATGACCATATTTGGAAAAATGGTCAGATTTGGGGAAAATGTGTGCATTATAGAACCAAAATTAGCTGTAGCGACTACCTAAATGTAAGTGCAGTGGTTATAATGTATGTGCTAACCACATTCAAGTCATAAGAGTGTATATTTAATCTCTGTCACTGTTATCCTTTAAATAAAGCTCTAAAATATAGGCCTATCCTGTTAGCGGTGGGAAAGCTAGTCAATTACAACTGTGAACTGAATTAACAGTAAAATAAGGCATTATGCATTTTACTGATTATTAAAGCTTGCCCAACTCATGGTTATTCAACTACTAAATATGTTTCCATGCAATCTCCTCTATATTACTCCACCAATCTGTCCTCAATGAAAGGAACAACCACGGGGAATGATTTGTTCAACAAGGTAAACACATGCATGGACAAGCTTGAACTGAAATGGGACAGACTGGTAGGAGTCACTACTGATGGTTGTCCGAATCTGACAGGGAAAAATGTTGGACTTTTGAAACGGATACAAGATAAAGTGACTGAACTTGACGCAGAGCATAAATTGGTATTTATTCATTGTATTATTCATCAACATGCGTTGTGCAAGTCAGTGTTAAAACTTAACAATGTTGTTGATGTTGTAACTCAGACAGTTAACTTTATCAGGGCACGAGCATTGAATCACAGGCAGTTTGTTGCGCTTTTAGAAGAGCATGATAACGAACATGGTGACATCAGGTACCATACAGCTGTCAGATGGCTCAGCCTGGGCAAAGTGTTAAAAAGATTTTGGGACCTAAAAGCAGAGATTCAAGAGTTTTGTGAGATTAAAGGCAAAAACATCCCTGAGCTCTCAGATGTGGACTGGATTGCAGATTTAGCATTTGCTGTTGATGTGACAGCACTGATGAATGAACTGAACACTAAACTGCAAGGCAAGGGCCTTTTTGTTCATGAAATGCATAACCTGGTCAAGGCTTTCCTGAGAAAGTTGCAGTTTCTTTCAAATCAACTAGAGAACAAAATTCTTACTCACATGCAAACCCTGAAAGAAGTCAAACCATCAGCTAGTCACCTCTACAGGTACTCATCTATGTTAGGAGACCTGCACATTGAGTTTTCAAGACGATTTGAAGATTTTAAAAACATTGAGGATGAAATGCACCTGATTTCCTCTCCCTTTGCATGCAATGTGGATAATGCACCTATTGATGTGCAGCTGGAGCTCAGAGACTTGCAGTCAGATACAGTACTGGCAGAGCACTTTAAGTCAGCATCACTGCTGGAGTTCTGTTCATCTCTCAAGGAGGAGAATTTTCCAAACATGAGGAAACATGCTCAGAAGACGTTGGTTCTTTTTCGATCTACCTATACATGTGAACAAACATTCTCAGTAATGAAGTTTACCAAATCCAGGTACAGATCCTCTCTTACTGATGATCATCTGTCAGATGTGCTTCACATCTCCACCTTAAACATTCAACCTGACTTTGATTCAACTTGTTAAAGCTCAACAGAGGCTAGATTTCTCTCACTGAACAAGAAAAAAACACTGAAACATGTTTACTTTGATTTTTTTCTGCACTGTTTGGCAGTTGGACAAAAATGTTGTGAGTTATGTTACATTATTATTGCCATACAAAGACATTGTGGTATCTTAATAGAAAGTTAAGAAAGTTAAAAACAGAAGGCATTGTGGTGTTAATGTGACTGAAAAAGAGTTGCAAATGTTGCACACTTACCATTGTTTTGCATAATTTCACTGAATAAATTCAGTTTTTTGTAAAACAACCTCACTCTCTCATTATCTAACAATAAAACATACTCTTACCAGCTTCTGTAAACAATGCCATTTACTTATTTCAACGTAGAAATAAAATTAATAACCAAATAACAGTTGTAGCGGTAGCTCAGCCAGAACGAAGCGTGTACTGCTTGTGATTTAGAGGCTACGCCGCGTAGCGCTGACCCGCGGAGCATAGCTTGTCGAGGTCGAACAAGGAGCAGGAGGGACTCGGGGAAGGGCAGGTGCTGCTGGGTATTATATAAATTTTACCTTGAAGGTGAAATAAGATGGTTGAGCATTTACACTGCAGCTGCATTGACACGTATGTGGAGGAAAATAAATAAATTAAAAAAAACGGTTCCTGAGAAGGGCACTCCGTTAGGGCACCACCTGGGCTCTACCTGTGCACGTCCCTGAGTCAGACAAGAGTGGACAATAGATCAGTAAAAGGAGTCCCAGTGTAAAAACTGAAGGACAAAAGCATAAACATCAAACATGTCAAATTTGCATGGTTTATTCTGAAATAAGCAACAGTTATGAGTAAGATATGCTATTTATTATCTAAAAAATAATGATAAAATAATAAACTTTGGGAACCCTGGTCCAAAGCTGCTGGAATAAGCTCCAATGGGACCAAGCAGTAAAAGATGAAAGTCATTTTTATTTTTTATGTTTCATCCTTTGAAAGTAGTAATCACTGACAACATATAGATATTTTTTAAATCACTTTAGACAAAAATGCACACACTCTAATAAAAATCTTCTCTATATACCTTTAGACCTTTAAAATTCACATCATCCAGAATCACCTTGTCTGCACACGCTTTTTTTATGTGTGTTATGACACATTTTCAGCTCTGCCTGGATAAAGGCCACAATATGCTACATGACATGGGTTGGACAAAAAAAATCTAAACTGGCTCATATTGAGTGTATGACCAGATAATATACTGTACTGTCATAATATGTAGTTTGGCTTAGTATTTAAGCCAGTATGATGTATTTTATTCAGACTCAGAGGGGCGTTAAAAACAGATATGCTGATTGTATAATAGCTATTTTTTCTGCTCCAACCATCATAATACACAGATTTGTTATATATACATTTATAATTATATGATGCCACATTATTTCTGCACGTCACACTTTTAACACATTTAACCTGGCTTTAAACCGGATGTTCATACTGTCTTTAATAAAATACCAGAGTATGTTTGAATAACATGGTTTTTATTTGAAATGTTACAGTCTTGTCTTATATTTGACATGAGTTTGACATATTACCATGAGACAAAGTGGCTCAGGAACATGGTCTTCAGTTTACAGCAGAGCAATAAAATCTTTAAAAAATCCAACGTAATATGTAAACAATAACTTAGTATAACTCAATATAAACATGCGATCTAAAGTGTGCAAAAGATGCCTATAAATAATACGAGATGTGGCTAAGTGTCAGTTTGTCTCAGTTTTGTTAAAGACACAAGGTTGAGGTCATGGCACGATACAGTTAGTGCTGAAAAGTCAGAGAATGCCTTTAAACGTGGTAAACATTCACGTCACTGTTACATCCTACAACTCTACATTAGTGATTAGATCAGTTATTGTATGAGCTCATGATCGTTTGGAACATAAACAGTGTTTTTGGAAGAAAAGAAAAAGAAAGTAAGAATGAAATCTGTGCTTTTTGGCCTTTTCGTTTTAAAGGTTCCACTGTTGTGTTACTTATCGACCTCACTACGTAACAGGAGACATTTTTCAGTGAACGCTTACGGAAATACAATCTTGAGGAGAAAGTAGTGTCAATGGGGATCTTAAAACATGTTAAAAAAACGCTAAAAGCAGAGTGATTTGTGGATTTCTTGCCCTCTTTCTCATGATAATAGGAAAGGGCTTGTTTTTATTTCCATTTTTTGTCATATTCTAAATTTTAATGGCCTCTTCTCTCATCACTCACTCCAGACTAATACTGCTGTGGTTTGACAAACGTAACATAAAGTACAGTAACTGAATTTACAAAGAGCTTTTCCTTTAAATTCCTACAGAGAGAAGTTTAGCCAGACTCTTTACTTCATGATTAAACTTTTAGGTCAGATTTGAATGAGTTTAGGGTGATTTTAAAAAGAATGGGGCTTACTATGGCAGACTGTAATCTGTAATTAGAGCTCCTTCAGACTACAACTAGTAAAAGTTCCAGTTTAAGTTTAAGATTCAGAGTTCAGTTTAACTTTGTGGAACTGTTTCTTTTCGAGTTTACATACTTCAGGTTCGGACTAAACCTGCTTCTTGAAATAGGCCCATTATCAGCGCAAATAAGTTACAGTGACAAAGACTTCTTAAAGTTCACATTCACATGTTGAGAACTTGTATTTCAAGAGCTCCCTCTGCTCATGAAGAAACTGTTAGATTAAACTGTCCATTTGACAAACTGTAAACTAAAGCCATTTGTTGACAGAAAAGGACAGAAACCTAGCCACAGAAAAGGTCTTTTTAAGGCCTTAAATAAAAAATAAAAGTCTGTTAACAAGAGATGACATGTTGAGGATGAGGAATGATGCTGAAGCTGATGTCTGTGTCTAAGAGAAGTTGTAAAAAGGCTGCTCGTCGGGTCTGAAGCCGTACGCGGTCACGGGTCGCCCCGGAGACGAGGTGGTCTGGTCGAAGACGTCACTGCCGTCTCTGAAAATCAAACAGAAGAGAGTCCGTTCAGAAATGAGCTTTATGTACCTGCGACTGATGTGAATATTACTCATATACTCTTACATTATTTATTAACGGTGGTACATGCTTTAGTTGGACTCACCCTGTGTGATGCAAGTCTCCATTGGACGGCTGAAAATCTCCAAAGAAATCTGGACTCACAGAACCGTCTCCTGGAGTTATACCATCTGCAGAAAAAGTGGACACGAGGCATTTAGTTTAAAAAATATTTCTTCTAAAAGTGTTTATATAAATATTTCAAAATTTAGCCCAGAGAAGCTTTTTTCTGTTTACAAATGTACTTATTCTGTATTTTTAATCGATCTTTTTTCATTTAAAAGAACTTTTAAATGTAAATTATAATCTAACAACTGCTAACTAAACAGATCTAGATTTCTGCTCTCATGTCTCTTGATCTGGTTTGTACCTGCGCTGTAGAACAGGTCTGTCCGGTCGTTGTCGTACAGATACGGTTCGGGCTCGTCCACCTGCCGGCTCTCCACCATCTCTAACCACTGGTTGTTATGGAAACGGAACTTCTCCGACTGGATCTTGCGGCCCCACTCCTCGTCGTACTCCTGGAAGGTAAAAGTAGGTGATAAACAGCGTCTTTTCCTGCTTTGTGTTTAAGGAGTATTTATCTTTGAAACTCACCGCGATGATGTCCAGAGTGTTGTCGCACACTTTCCTGATTTCAGCGTTCTTGTCGTGCATCAGGTCGATCAGGTACGCAGGGGCCTCTGAGGCAAGAGTTAAGGAACGTCTGCTTGTTTCAAAAAGAAAAGTGCGGGGAACATCACTCAATAGTAACAATATACTGCACTGAGAGGAGGCTTCGTTTGTACTTCGATCAAAGTGGACTGAGCTTTAAATAGAGCCCTTCAGGGAGACCCTTTTAAATGACAGTTAAAAATAATATTTCCCTGCTCTGTTTTGCCTATGTGTGAAGAAGATTAGGGTCCATTACTCAACGGCAAGTGTCTTATTAAAGACAGCAAAATAACGCACGCTTTTGAGGGATCGTGGTCTGTGAACTACACTTGTCGCTTACAGGTTTCAAGGAGTCACTGAAAAATGAACCAGTTTCATCTTGGAACATTTTTACTTCATTACTTTGTGTTCATCAAATGTCTGTGAAATGCATTATGCTAAAGAAAATATAACTAAAACATGAGTCTTTATGTAAACTCTATGACATATGGCAGGTCTAAAGACAATATACAGATGATATCTCATCAGTTGCCTTTACAAATATTTTAATCAGATTTGTTCTATGTACTCTATGTACTCTGCTCTATTAGTGTATTTCAGGTACCCTGTTGATGAAAGAGGGACTGTTAAATGAACCCATTAAAAATGGCTACTCCTCAAATAAAAGCACAATGTGTGTCATGGTTTATTGAAATAAAATGGGATACGTAGACTCAGTGAAACTAGACAACTAAGTATGGAAGAGATCCACCGTCTCTTGTCTCATTTCTTGTGCCTGGCACAAGAAATGTATGTGGACAGGGACAGTGTTGGATAAAGGGAGGAGTGGGCGACCGAGAACATCTGAGGAAACATCGTTCGTCTAAAACAAGCTTTTGATTGTTGTTCTACAAAGTCCATCCGTACTGCTGCCAGACAGTTCCATCTACCTCCTTCAACTGTGCACAGGGTTCTTACACCTTTTCTAAGTCAATATTCCAGCACTTTTCAAGCACTTTCAAGGCGTTTTCACGTTCTTCAAGCACCTTACAACTGCAAAAATTACATGTTGACATGCACATACCATATGTAATTTTTCTCATTTAAATCCATTGTGGTATAAAAAAAGACATTAATATGACATTTCCAACTTAAATTGTTTTAATTGTTGAATACTTTGGAGCACAAACAAGGGACAGTTCACCCAAAAATCAAACTTGTGTGATCAAAAAAATGTTTACTGGATGAAGTGTCCCTTTCTTTTCGAAGATTTGAAGCCATTTAACATAAATGCATCCTGCATGTTGTTATCCCTGATCTGCTTCACCAGAGGGCGCACATCCAAAAACACTGGCAGATTACTCTATAACCACTCCTACAGACATGAACACTGTGGTTTTCTTTACAGCAAAATGCAAAAAACTATTTTTTTTTCTACAAAAAAAATCACTCAGTACGATTGTGAAATATTATTAAAGCTACTTAATCAGAATTTCAAGCACTTTCAAGAACTTTATCCAAAATTCAAGGACTTTCACAACCTTGAAATCACTATATTAAAATGCATTTTCAAGGATTTCAAGCACCCGTATGAACCCTGAGTGCACAAAGTCCTACGCAACTCTTACAGGACTTTTTTATGGGTTCATTTAACAGTACCTCTTTCATCAATACCTGAAATACACAAATGCAATGTGATTAAAAACTTTAACCACTGAGTATGCCTTTGTAATATAGGTTTTAAATTGTAACGAGACTTTATGGACACCCTTTATATAATTACAATGAAACACACTACACCATATCCTTCTCATTCTCTCCAAACTCTCCAAAAGGATACGCGTGTCTTTGATGATGACGTCTCTTGTCGCCTGGTGGAAAACCATCTGATAGAAGACGTAGACAATCTGACAAACAAACTCGTCGTCTTCCTGTTGAGCTGCACAGACAAACGCAAAAACCGTGTTGTTGTGTTGATCATTTTTGAACTCAATAAACCCGAATGAGGGCACGTGTTACCATTCAGTAACTCGATCAGCGCCGGAATAATGCCAGATTTAGCCAACATGGCGGCGCAGGCATCGTCCATCGAAACGGTTCCGATCATGATCACCACCTCCAGGATGAGATCGTCTTCTGCAGAGCCTAAAACGAAAAAGAAAAGATATATTTACTCCATATATTTCTAAAAAAGAGTAGATAAGAATGTTTTAATGGATGATCAGAATATTACCTGGCTTTAGTCTGTCTTTGAGGTACGGGACAAGGTTGTACTCCTTCAGCACCAGTTCCCAGTCCAGGTCTGGGATGGTGAGGTTAGCCAGAGTCCCCAGACACTCCACGACCCACTCCTCGTCTTCCTTTGCTCGGATCTCTGCCGCCAGGTCTCCCACATAGTCCTGAGAAAGACATATACCAAACAATACTCAGGTAAAAAACATCATTTTTGGTACATGGAGTAAATAAGTGGACAACAGATCAAAATTACAATGAAGAGAGCTTTGGTCTGGCCGTCGTGTTGGGAGATGTTTCTGATCATCTTCATCAGGAGGCAGTCCTTCATCTTCAAGGCTCTTTTCATCAGCATCTTCAGTCCATTACCTACAGGAAACAGAAGAGAGATACACCTCCATTTACTGCAGCTCAAAACTAGTTGGAGCATTGACCCATGTGTGATGTTAATGTTTTCTTTCTGTCATTGTTGAGCAGAAATTGCCCTTAGAGCCCATTTATGCTCACTTTTCATTGCAGGATTTTCTTGTCTTTCTTAATAGGTGCTGACATTGGGGAAGTGAAGAGGTCACATGTTTTTCCCACAAACAGCCAGTGCTTCCCACACATTAAGGATACTTTGGTGTCAGCCATAATCTAAACTGCCTCGCCACACTCACAAAATAAATCGAAATCAAGTCTGAAATGGATAATATTGGAGCTTTTTGCAACGGGTGAATTACTCTCTGTTATGTGAGTTTCTGAGTTTCTCAATGCACAGACTCTGTAGTAAAGTGTGGGGAGATTTCTTGCTGACTGAATTTAATTGACATTCAGAGATAGACTAGATCCGTTTATAGAATTTGGAGTAAATGTTACAGTTTTCCGGTTCATTTGCAGAGCATTAGCAAAGTTACTTTAAGCTGATAAATCTCAAGATTAATCTGCTCTTTATTATGAGTTGTGTTTAAGAAAAGGTTTTGACAAAGTATCTGGACGTAGCTTTGAAGGTGAAGACGTTCCAACCCTTATTTAAGCCACTTAGCCATATGCTTTTTGGTTTTGATTTTACATACAGTACTCTGCAAAAGTTTTAGTGTTTTTTGGTGTGAAGATATGCATTAAAGTAAGAAATGTTTTTTTGTTTCTTTGATTGTTTTATATCAATTCACTAAAATGAGACAAAAACCTGGCCTGTCTAGGATTACATGGTCTGGTTTAACCTAAGTTTGTCTAAGATTTTATGGTCCGGTTTAGTCCAGTTTGACCTGGTTTTGTCTGGGATTCTCCAAATGTTTGAACAGAATCTGCCAAGATTTCTTAAAACTGAGACAGTGGAACTATAAGAACTGTAGGCAAAGTGACACCAAATGTTGATTTGATTTAGAAAAAAAATTGCTTTGCATTTTGTAAACTACTATAAAAAATAAACCTACTTTATGGTTTACTTTACTTTTTATATCCACACCTGCCTAAAACTTTTGCACAGTATTGTAGCTCTTTTTTATTAGCATTGTTTGTTACTTTTGTCCCTATCAGAAAACAGAATGGTGGTGTGTTCATAGAAGCAGCTCTTTTTAGGTAATGCTTAGACACAGCATGAAACCCCATATGGCACATAAAAGGCTGATCGAGACAGTTATTATAGGAAAAAAAATCCAATTAATATCACAGAAAGGAGCATAAAAGAAACTATTGATGACAGACCTTCACACATGAGCTGTGCGTTCCTCTTGTTCGCCGCCAGGTTGATGCAGATGGAGATGAGCTCGATCTCAAACTCCTCCTCTCCGTGCTCGTACAGCATCTGCATGAGCTACACACAGAAGTTCACAGAGTTTAAGCGCACTCTAGGGCTAAACGGCCACACTTTGAGTTTGAATACTTGCTGACGTACCTGAGGAATACAGTCTGTGTACACGAACATCCCTTTGAAGCGGTCGTCCATGCTGATGTGGTACAGGATGCGCATGGCGAGCTGACGGTTGTTCTCGTCTCCTGCAGGAAAACAAACACCACGGTCGTGACATTCAGCTCTGTTACTTTGCTTATTCGCTATCTCTGCCAAACTGGAAAGAATGTCTGTGTGGCGTTACCCAGAAGAGCCGTGAGTTTGGGCAACAGTCCCACCTCCACCATCTTGGCTCTGAGGCCGGAGTCGAAGGAGAGGTTGAGCAGCAGTCGCAGAGTGAGATTCAGGAGGTCCTCGTGGTCACAGGGAACCAGACGAGCCAGTCTCTCCACGGTGTCCAGCTCGGCCTGCAAAACATCACATAACATCTACTTATATAGTGGCTTATTTAGATACCCCTATAGGTTTTCAACATTTACAGTTGGACATGTTTTATTCTGGTTCAGCTAAAATCTCCACAAAAGAAGAAACAACTTACTTTTTCATGCTACAGTCTGGATTTTGTAATTAGTTCTTTGAGTAGTGTTTAAATTATGATTAAAAAAAGGTCAAACACTGGTCATAATCTTTCTTTCTCACCATGTCATTCTTGTTCTCCAGGAAGATGGACAGCTTTTTGAGGAAGGACACCACTAACACCAGCAGCTCCTCGTCGTCCCGCTCCAGCACTTTCACCAGAAGACCCACAATGTTTTTATTCCTCATCTTCAGCTCTGTCCTTGTGTCCTCAGCCAGATTCAGCAGCAGGTAAAGAGACACTGGGAGAAAAAAGGACATGGACAAGAAGTATTGACTGACTTATTTACCAAATAGTCCAGTTAGCTCAATTATATATCATTTTTTATCATTTATTTTTACTTAAATTCAGAACTATTTTTATCCTGATCAGTGATTTCCTCTTTGTCTTTCTCTCAGTCTCAGAGAACCTACCTCTGAGCAGCTGCTCTTGTTTGGCCAAAAGGCTCTGGTACTTTCTCATAGCTTTGTCTTGGTCCCTTCGAAGTGAGCCGTTCTCTGGTGCTGACTCACGTGCAATAAAACAGTTAAGAAAAGTTACACAGAGAATATAAAGACATATTGTAAATCACATATGCTATCGACTGCTTTACATCATCTTAAGATACAAGCTCAAACGAAATGTTGTTGCCATGACAGAGAATGTATGATTTTCAGGTTTAGGTTTGATACATGTAATTCCTCTTTTGAACACTAGATGGGTTATGTGCATTTTGTCCATTCAACTCACTATTGATACATCTATAGTTTTACTGTGACAGCCAGTTACTACACTATGATAGAGCAGATATATTAACAGTAATAGTATTTAAAAATATCTCTTTGGCGAGTTTCTTTTGCAACACAAAATTCATCTGTTTCTGGCAATGATGGGTTAGAAAGTATCAAAAAAAGACAATGAGGTGGTGATTGTAGACATCTAATTAGTCCTAACGTTAGTCCTAAAGTTTCCAAGCAAACAATAAATAAAATCTGGTACCATGGTAGTTGACGCCATTACAAAAGATATACCATGGTGTTGGTGTAGATATTAAAAGCTCTGTTTTGTCTGTCTACTTGTGACTGGATAAATCTCTATTTACCTGCAAGCTCGGTTTACGTGTGGATGAGAGGTCCTAACTAAGCATATAAATTGTCTTTATTTATTCAAGGAAGGTTTTCTTTCAATTCACTAAAGAGGTCAACAAAGAAATCAACAGAGTCAAAAGGATATAAGCTTTGTTCTTCTTGCGCAGCTCCTCTCGCCACACATCGTGCCTCTTCAGTTCATGTTCGACGACGCTCATGCACAGCGCGCCGACTTTATAATGACTCACCACTCCATGGAACTGGGAGAAACTAGAAGGAAAAAGAAGACAGTGAGGTGTGACGAGAAGACGTGAAACAAACTTTTAAATAAAAAAAATTGCAAAATAGTTGTGTTTGTCAGTCTGACCTGGAGAAGCAGAAGAAGATGTAGATGATGATTGTAGCCAGTTCCACACTCTGTTTCCAGTCCTCCCTCAGCACTCTGGCCAGAGCTCCCAGCGCTGCCTCTGCACAAAACACACACATTTTTGCATAACTTTATTTTTGTGCCAAGCTAAAACATCCAATAATTCATTTTAGGAAAGGAAATAAATAGCTACTTCAATGGCCTCATTTACAGTAGTTTAGGGTTTAGGGACTGATACCATTGTGCAGCAGCTCCTCCAGGTTGTCAGGGTTACGGGCGAGCTGCAGAATGAGAGCAGCGCCTCTGATTTTCTCCGGGATGCCTTCATAGAGCAGTTCAATGTACTCCTCCACTTTGGTTATACTGGCTTCTTCATTCAACTAAACAGAGAGGAAAACATTTTAGAGGCTAGAAGGAAGACAGGAAACCTCTAAACAAAAATAACAAGCACAGAGACTTTAAAAGGTTATGGAAAAAACAAAGACTGATTTTAGTCATAAAAGTAGTCAGTGTGAGCTTGTCCATCATTATAGAACAATTTGACTAGAGCAGGTATGTTTTCTTACCTCCATTCCTTCAAATGGCGTCAGCTCTCTGGGCTTTGCTGGTCTTTTCTCTTTCTTTTCCACTGGTTACACCAAAACAGAATCAGAAAAAGACTGATTATTATTACTAAATCAAATACCCGTTTAACCAACAACTTCAAAACTAAATTTAACAAAACTGGGTAAATAAAACACTTTTATGCTAACTGTAAATCAAATTAGTTGTGGAAAACCCCATCCACTGTCAAGTTAAGAAACAGTACATTTTGATGTCAGACCTCGGCCGTCCACTGGAGATGTTTTCCTGTTCTGCAGGTAGTACAGGAGCTGCTCCACCTGCGGCAAACGCGAGGCTGGGATCAGTTTACACTCCTCCACCACCTTCTTTGCCAGCGCTCCCACGTCAGTGCTCGGACTGAGGCTCTTCACACGGATTCTGGGGAAAGACAAGACATTGAGGGACAATATATTTTAGTTCATATGTAATATCTGATAGATGTGTGACTTGAGTTGTGTTGTATAGCTACAAACATACATATACAATGGAAGTTACATTGAGTATGAGTTATGAATGAGTTACAGAGGAAAAAATTGTGCCATCAAACAAAATTTGAGCAGTAAAGATTTGAGGTATTGAACCTGGACTAAGAGATGAGTACATAAGTGTAGTGTGTAATGAATTCCATTGTTTATGTAATTGTCTACTGTATAAAGATTTAACAACTCATGTTTTGAACAATTTAGTTAAAAAAAAGGTTTTGACCTGTCATGTACAATGTGGTAATATTTATGCTGGACAGCCATCTCTCTATTGTTTGATTATTTGAAGTCTGGGGTGTCATGGGTACACATTGTTAGTGCATGACTAATAAAATATTCATACATCCCTTATGACAAACAATTACTACAGCTTGTATGCATGTATCTTGTTTCTGTTCTAATCTCTGTAACTGTAAACATATTATGTTGTGACACAAAAGGCCCCTATTACTCCAGAAAGGAAAAAAAAACTTTAATTTCATGTAAACCTGTACTAGATACCTTTTGTCATGTGCAATATACACATGTCAGCATCTAAACCACAAACATAAACAAAGCATCACCCTGTCCGTGCATGTTTTTACAAGGAAATAAGGCAAAACAGACAGTAAGGGAACTGTGGCATGTCCTGTGTAAGGAGAGAATAAGCAGGAGGAACACGACATGAATAAAAAGAATGGCAGGATATACTATATATATACAATAGATGTATTTTCGTGGACTCACATTTTCTGTCCTTCCTTGCGTTCACCCAACACAGGGCCGCCGCCTTCGCCCAGGATGGACGCCTCCACCTCATAGTGCACCACAAGGGCTTTCTCTGTGGGGTGGACATCCAGACTGCCAGCAGTCACTTTGCTGAAAGAGAGAGAGTTTATTCTAAGCTGTGCAATTCGTACAGTATTTTCACAGTAGATCATAAGAGGCTGGTGTAAAACTATACTTAATATGTGTGTATACAGTGTTGTCTGGAAACCACTGTCCAGGATTAGGTTTCATCAAAATCAAAAGCTCATAGGCCTACGTATTATACTAACCATCTTTTAACTATACAAAACATTGTTATATTACACTGTGCTGATAACTTTGAGTAAATGAATGAAACATACAAAAGACAGTTTGATTCAGATAGACACGCCCAGACCGCTGCTTTTAAAGGTCTGCTGCTGTGTTTAAGCTAGCTGCTAGCTGACTATATCTGACGAAGGTGGATAAACAGGTCATAGCATAAACTTCTGCTCAATTCAAAGCACATAACCAGAAAAATACATGACAGACATTGTGTAGTGTATAGTTAAATATGTACAGGCATGTCTACATCCACGCAAAATGCCAACGCCCGAACCCGACTGAAAATTAATCTGCTATTAACACTGTCTTTGGGAGCGTGTCCGGTTTGGCAATCACACGGTGTTATCTTTTATTCTTTTTCAGTTGTTATGTGTTGATGTATGGTTCAAATGTAAACCAAAATAATTGGAAATACTGAATTTCAAAGCGCTTTAGTGTCAAACCGTTTGACGATACCGACCAGAAAATACATAAACATGGCAATGTAGCAATTAGCGCTACACTTGAAAAAAATACAATGAAAATACTAATGCTACCGCTAAAGACACTTTGTATATACCTTCTTACAGCATATTTCAAGCCATTGTATGTGCTTTGTGTGGATGAATTATGAATATTAGATTTACAATACAGCCATTAGTAATGTCGCCTATAGGAGAGGAACAGTAGCCATTTAGCGTTAAAATACACGTTCGGCTAACTTAGCCTTACCGTTTGAGGTACCGTGCGTCATCCTGCATCTTCCCAAAACAAATATCACTCCAGATGTCAGCGTGTTTAATGTGCTCACATGAAATGAATCCTTGAAATCACGACCACAGAAAATCCGTGAGCTGTAACGCCAGAACGCCGACAAACTGGACTACAAACATGGCTGCCACAATTTCTTCTTCTACTACTACTTTCACGGCAAATAACAGTTCCATTTACCGGCGTATAATCACATTCTATGCGCATTACTGGCACCCCGTTGAATGGTTTTGGAAACTAGTGTAGAGCTAGAGAACTAATGTAATAAAAACCATATCATGAAAAGTTGTGTCTGGTAAAAGCTTTTATTGTATAGTTTTAAAACACTTTCAATTTGCATAGATAGTAACATATTTTTGCACGATGTTTTTCACAAGTAAATGGCCTTATATCCACACATTACAGTTTTAATAGCTTTCTAAGCACATGGATGAAAAGTAAGGTCAAATCCATATGATTTATTATGGCCACTGATTCTTTGTTACTGCATATTATTTTAATCGTTGTTAACATTAACAGCTAGTGGCATATCAATGCAAATGTATTATAAGTATGATGATTCACAAATTGTGTTATTATGTAATATCTTGCCATTTTTGTAGTTCTTGTGATTTATATGCATTCAGAGACTAAAACTAACATATTTTGAGAAATTGAAGCCTAGATATAGGAGTTGGCAAATATAATAACAATAACCAACCAGGAAATGTTTCCTATTTCTAGTTAACATTCAGCTACATGGTATGCAATTTGTTGAAAATTGCTTAGTTTGTCCTGAAACATTTCTCCTCTTAAAGGAAAGAAAAGTAACGGCAAGTCTAACAAGTGATGCATTGCTACCAAACATCTCACTTTGCCTCCAGTTACTCGTTTATTCCACCTCTTCTGCCTCGTCTTGGTCCTCTGCACAGGCTGTGAACTCCTTTTCTGGCAACAGACCGTACTCGTTGAGAAATGCCTCCACATCTGTAGCATAAAACTCTTCATTGAAGTATTGAGTGACTGCCAGGAAATTACCCAGCAGCTCCCCAGCCTTGTACACCAACAGGGTCGGGAGCACCTAAAAGGATTTTAAGAATAGAACCAAGCTTAGTTTAGTATCTGAGGGTGAACTTACACGGTTTAGAGGAACATATTACAAAGTACAGTACTTCCTGTCATTTGGTGGATATCGGTTATTTATTTTTTGTCATTTGCTGTGGGCCAACATTTAAAAATTGCTTTAGTGTCCCATTTTTTATAAACTAAAGGAAAGCATGAAAATGGCAATGCAATAATGCTGACCAGAGAGGATAATCCAAATGACATTCAAGGGCCATTGTTTCTTTTTAATCATTTGCAATGGTTGAGTATATTACTATTTTGTTTTAATAACTGTATTTTACACACAAAATGATTTCTTGTAAAATTATAACATATGCAAGACCTCTTTAAACATTGAGTCTCAGTCCACTTTTAGGAACTGCAGAGCAATTCAATCAACGAAACAAGACACATGAACAATATTTTTGAAAATATTGTATGATTTTATCTCAAACTGAAGAAAGCATTTGAAATTTTCTAATCTAATGTTTATATTTTTACAACATTCACATTTCAGGTTTATCATTTACATGGCACGTAAGTTGTGCAATATTGTTTCAGACATTTAATGATTATTTTCAGCACTTCATATGAGAACAAATCTAAAATAAGTCGATCCTCTTACAGTCGTCATCTTTCATTCCTACCTTTGGTTCCTCTTTGTTATTGTTTACTGTAGAACAATTATTATAGTATAGTACAGTTGATGTTTGGAGCTCATAAAGTTCACTGAGTACTGTTCAGACATTTTGGTGTTTTTTTTTTGTTTGTTGTTTTTTTTGTAAAGATAGGCGTAGCACATGCCTCGAGAGACTGGAAAACAACAAAAACATTCTATAAACTGACCTCTGAGGAGAAGCGCTCGGCGGCTCCAGTGGCCACAGCATCAATCCGACAGAACTTGATACTGGGATACTCTGCAGCCAGACAATCCAGACAGGAGTTCATCTGTTCACACCCTGAACAGGACAAAACATACTTATTATCCAAAGTATTTAGACAGATGTGTTTTTTCTTAAAAGCCAAACCTTTGATTCCATGCTGGTAAATGTGAACCACCACTAAAGTCAAGCGGTGCTCCTTCTCTATGACCTCGAGAAAAGCCTCTCCGCTCTCCAGCTCGTGGACCACGTCAAACTTGGGCCCAAAGCTCAGGCGCTCGTGCATTTCCTGCATGCACTGCTTTCGGTAACGTTTCAGGCTGTGCTCGTCCTCATCTTGGATCATCTCATACTCCTGCACACTCATCTGCAAGGAAAATAGGCATGGGTATACTTTTGCATCTCAGTTTGTACTTTTTGTCTTGAATTGTGAGAATGCTTTAATGGTTGATCTAATGTTCACTTGCATCAGTTTAGTCTATACCTTGTTAAGTTGATTTCATATGGTAGATTTTTATTTTATTTATGTTTTAGGGTTGATCAAGCCATTGTCATAACAATCAAATGTATTGATAATTTCCCTATTACACTGTGGTAGTGAGCTTGGGTGTTTTTTCAATACTGTATATATTTTGACTTGGAGCCCCAATACCTGAAGCATCTGAGGCCCACTAATCCTACTTTTACAGACACACTCATCTAAATTATTAAACTAGAAAACATGGCATCTCCTTATGGAAGCAATTTTTGGTTTCCACATGTTGTCTCTGGAGGCCCCTGCTACTTGTTGTGTTTGTTTACCTTTCTGTTGGCTCTGTCGTCATCTCGTGGAGTGGACATCTGTCGGAGCAGCTCCCTCTTCTTCTGAGGGACAGTCTGGTCCACACTGTCCAGCTTAAACCTTCGCCAGTCAGTGATGACACCTTTTGGACCTGCACACAAGAATAAGAATAATAAATAATAAATGGCTGTAGTGGCTAACCTGCCATATGCAGGTTAACACAGTAGGCTGCTAAAGTTCAGATATTTCTGTAAGCGTGTCCTTCAAGAAACAGTCCATATTTGTGTTCCATAATGTGTTTATTCAACCAAACCACTCACAATCAATACACAAACTCAGACTAACATGGATGTTTACCTCAATTAAGCAGCAACTGTTGCTGTTCCCTTTTGCTGTGTATAGTGGCACTAACACTACTGTTTAATAAGCACAGCACCACAATGAATAAACATGAACAAACCCAGTGAAAATGGGTCTACTGACTAATGACTAGTGTTTACTTTAAAAATAATACATTTTGCTCATAAAAGCCTTTCACAGCAGTCCTTAGTGTGTCTGCTCTGGTTAGCTGTAGAAACAGCAACAGGAAGTCATAGACCTAATGTCTAATTCCACTGGGTTCTATGGAGCTTTAATTTGAGTGTTATTTTGAGGCATATAGTAGGCACCTCTCGTGTACAATCTGTAAAGTATTGACCGGCAAATATATCGAAGGAGTCTGTCAATAGCATAAACAATGTTATATATACAATAAAAAATATACTGGACAGTAAGTGGGAGCCTTTCAAAACTTGTTCTTTCTGCTATTTAGACCTATATTCGAATACATCTTGACATATAGATCTTACCAGTGTAATTGGAAGGTAAGTCCTGTTCTTCCTGGGTTGGGGAGGACATCTTGCTTATTACCTGAAAAACAGAGGAATAACAAACTGTAGAGCTTTATCTGGTACTGCGCTGAACAACCTGTAGCATTCAAACGGTCTGCACTACTGTCAGGGTCACTTAGTACAAACCCAGCTGATGAATTATGAGATTATGTTCAGATTAATGCTCAGTAGTCTGACGTACACACCTGCCTGGGACGGATTAGTATGATGTCATTTGTGTTCTTCTTTTGACTAACTTAAAATTAAACCAATAATATTAAATAGCAATGAAACTATTTGAATTTTTATGTATAACACAAAGCAAAAAATATGTGACTATGATTGTATGACTATGTATGGTGTGCCAGTTTAGCATTTTATCTTCATCTCAATCAATGCTAGGACTATTAACATGAAACAAATATTGCACTTTTGATTTAAAATACCCATATGATCATTGTAACATAATGAGCCCTGCATAGACTCCTGTAACAAAATCTAATTTCAACAATCGAAAACCATAAGCATGATTTTGAAACTGACCAAAAGGGCTTACCTTTCAGCCTCTTGTCAGGTTTAATGTGACTATATTTGCTGCTCAGTCTAGAGTCCACTTAATGAGCATTTGCATCTTATGAACAGGCTGCAAAGAAAACACAAGAGAGAAGTAAGTGAAGAAAAAGGCTTAGCTCTGTACATTCACTGTAATGCTTTAAATCCAAGTTTTATAATAGACTTTGTTTACTTTGACTGCCACAATTGGCATTTCAACATAAAAGGAATACCCTAGTAAGGAATGTAAGTCGAGATGTAGAGATATACTATGCTTTTTCTCCACAGTCTACCTATATGATGTATGAAGCAATCACTTCAAGTCCTAATAGCCCAGAGTTTAGACTTACAGGCGGTGTCATTTCCTTGTTAATTGCACAGATTTCATTGTTTGTCAGCAGTTTACAGTGTAAGATACTCTTTTTACAGATACACAACCTTTAAGACCAACACACACATACATGATTGAGGTAAACAACTTGTGTTTGACAAAACTTCAGAGCTATGAGCCAATGCACCAAAACTAATCAAGGGGCTTTGAAACAATCTGAAGACTTCATCACAGGGTCCCATTTTATTTGTAAGTATTGCATTTGTAGTGTATTGCACTACCTACTCAACACCAAAAAGTCAGTGTGGCCAAGTGAAGCTGGTAGATCTGATTGTTGGATGTAAATAGTTCACTACCATACGCACATGCTGATTTGATATCATTTGTATGACATTTTCAAAATTCAGCTTCAGGTGACGGTGGAGAAAAATCTGAGTGAGAGGCCTGTTGTGACACTTGAATGACAGCAGGTGGAGCTGTAACTTAATCAAAGTGGATTTCATTTTCCAGTTCTTTCCTCTGTAAGCTCAGTTTGTCCAACACATTTTCTTTCAAAATGATGATTCAGATAAAGAAACAGGTATCCTATCAGTGACTGACCTAAATTAAATTCACAACTGATGTGCACTGCTTTTGCACCGGTTTTAAGCTTTTAAAGTAAATGAGGCATTTAATAATGGATACTGAAGAAAATTTGGGGAAATTAAATGTTTTGGCAGACTTTTGGAGGAAATGTTAAACTGAGGCAAACACAAAAAACTACTAAAAGTAAAGAATTATAGTCATTTTGATAAAAGCACACCAGTTAAAAGAAACTAAATTAAATCACAGGACAATAAAGTCAAGCTTTAGGTCATTTTATTCACTATTGTACAATAAATGATTATAATAAAACAGGGGAATGGACTTTATGCAATACATTGGCAGTCTGTCATTGTACAGATTTCTGCACTATCCCCTTCATCTTGGACATAAAACGTTGCATAAAGAGGCTGAGTGAACTTTGTATGGATTTTGTGGATCAGAGTCATCCTGTCATCGATTCTGTAGAAGGCCAAAGTGCCTGCATCGTGATCCAAGTAAATTCCAACTCTGGAGATTAGAGGCTCGGCTGCGAAAGTCTTTTCTATATTGTTGTGCCAAAACATATGAAAGACATCTGGATAACAGTCTAAGGCCCAAGAGTTTTCATAATGACCAAAACCACAATCATCAAGAGGACCCTTTCTCGGTATATCCTTGTAGGCAACTCCCACTGACAAGAATTCATCAAAATTCATTTTCACCTCCCAGTAACAGCGACCAGTCAGAGCTTCTTCGCCAAGAACCTGAGGTAAACGATTGAATCTGTCTGGGTGTTTACGATGACTCTGTCTTTTGGATGTATGTCTCACTTTTTGGTTTTCATCAGACAATACCAGAAAACCACTCACTGTATTTGGATCAAATGTTATATCACAAGTGTATTGTAGAAACTCATGTCTGCATTCTAGAACGGGAGGCTGTGGAGCAAATTCATGTGTAAGTGTTGGATCTTGTTTCTCAGTCTCAGAACCATAGAACATTACAAGATGTGTATCAGGCATCACAGACACATTACTTGAGTCTGTTTGGTTTTCAAGGTCTTTTAGTTTGTTTTCGAGGATGCTTTTAAATGTGGTAACCAAATTAATCGAAGGAAATGAGGCTCTGGTAACCCCGGACGAGTCTGAATTTTCAATTAGTTTTTTCAAAGATAGAAAGTGTTGTAAAAACTTGTAGTGGTCCTCTGTCTGCGAAAGTTTCACCAGCTCAGTGTCTTTCCTCTCCAGCTCAATGATCTCCTGTTGCAGTTTGTCCTGAAGGTCTTTGAACCGATGTACATCCATTTCATGTTGAGTTCTCATCTGTTGTTTTAATTCAGTAATTATTTCCTTCACTAGACAGCTCAGATCTTCACAACTTTTATTGTAGAGGTCACCTGCTGCATTAACAGACTGAAAAATGTCGTTCTCCTCTTGATTTAATGCGCTAATATCTTTCTCTTTGTCCTGAATCCTCTGGAGGATTTTTTGTTTAAAGGCCTCTAACTTTCTCTGCCTCTCAGTCCTTTCTGTTGCAGCTGATATGGTATCGTGTCCTTTGTGTTCATCCACGGAGCAGAGGTAACAAATACACTGCTGATCAGTGCGACAGAACATCTTCATAACCTCATTGTGTCGTGAGCAGATGTTGTTTTGGAGATTCTCAGTGGGGTCCATCAGCTTGTGCTTCTTTAACGCAGCAACATCATAATGAGGCTGAATGTGCTCTTTACAATAAGAGACCAGACACTGCAGACAACATTTCACAGCTTTCTTCTTCCTCCCAGAGCACATGTCACAGGCAACATCTTCAGGTTCAGCATAGCAGTGATGATCCGGAGGAACAGGGAGTCTAGTCTTCTTCAGTCCCTCAACTAATACAGCCAGCATGGTATTTTTGACAAGCACAGGCCTCTGAGTGAAGCTCTGTCTGCACTGAGGGCAGCTGTAGCCAGGCTTACTGACCTCTCCATCCCAGTGGGTGTTAACACAGCTCATGCAGTAACTGTGTCCACAAGGAATAGTGACTGGATCCTCCAATAATTCGGAGCAGATTGTACATCTGAATACCTCTTGGTTGATTTGAAATCCACTCTCCGCCATTTTCCTTTCCTTCTGCACATGCGTGTTTCTGACTTAAGATAGTTCCTGTTGTGATTCTATGCTCTCAATGGCTCAGCTTTTATTGGTCAAAATGTCATCACACCCGCCCCCTCAACCATAGCAACCAATCACAGAGATGTAAGACAAGAAAGGATTTGCATAGAATTCAACCCCCCTGTGCTCAAGGGGGAGGGGACATGAAACTGTTGAGGTTTGAATCTGCAGCTAGCTTTAGTGTCTTAAAGGGGCAGAGTCAGTTTTTTGTTTTTTTTTAGTAGAAGAGACAGCAATTTAAAAAAATAAATTGTAAACATTTAGAGTTATTGTTTACATAGGGAATTTTTAAAGGTCCCATATTATGCTAAATTGACTTTTCTGAGCTTTTAACCATGTTCTAACGTTGTTTCTACCTCAAACACATACCCAAAGTTGTGTTTTGTTTCATTCACGCATGTTTAAGTAATTTATTTAGTTTGAGCTACAGTCCTTTCAACGAGCTGTTTCACGCAATTACGTAAATATGTGATTAAACCCCTCCTCTCCAGGAAGTGCTCCTCCACACTCCTCCCAGTCCCTCTGTCTCATCAACTCAGACGCACAGAGACGCATGCTACTACTGTGTTAGCTTACTTACCGTCAGCAACATGCCTGTTTGGAGAAAATGCGTATTCGGCTGTGAGAGTTTTACTGCGTTGTTTTCTCTCCCAACAGAAGAATTAACACGTAAGAAGTGGTTGGAGTTTATTATTGGAAACTCCCAGGGTAAAGTAGCCAAACAGGTTTTTGTCTGTAGCCAACATTTCACTGAAGACTGCTTCGAAAACCTTAAAATAATCCAAACGGGACATGGCAAAAAGTTGCTTTTAAAAAAGGGTGCTACTCCCACTATAAAAGACACCGAAGAGGAGCCCAGAGCAGTAAGTACTACTATATTGCTAATGATAATTTCGAGTAGAGTTTTGTATAGTTTCGAGTTTTGTATAGCTTACGTTTAAAGATAATATCTTTGTTTTCATTCTTTATAAAACGCAAAACTGCTGCTCATGTTGCTAAAGCACATTTTGATAATTAGCGGCTGTTACCTTTTCACTGCAAAAACAAAGAGGTGTGAAAAGTGTGTAGGTTGTAGTCACATTGTCTAGTTGATTAGACCGTCGTCTTACTGTTGTTATGCTAACAGTGTGTGTGAATAGGGTTAGATGTGTTTGACCCTCGTTTCTTATCACGCTCTTAGGTTAGACAATGACAACTGAGTATCTATTGTATGTTCCAGAGCTCTTCTCAACAACATACATTTCACCAACCAGAAGCAGCAGTAAATGTACAGGCAACTCCTGCATTGGTGCAAACTAGATCTGTGGCTACACAGTTAACTGCAAGCAGTCTGAGGTTACACCACTTCAGAAGTAAAGGTATGTTCAAACAATGCAACAAAAACCCAGATCATATGAATTATACAAAAAATGAACAACAACATAAGAGTACACACCAAAATGTAGGTCTTTGGTGTGTTTTAGTCATGCATTTTATCAGGCATCTATAGAGCATTAGAGCTATAAGTACTCAATAATACTTTCTATTTTTTTCTACTATCAGATTAGAAGTATGTTATTTTACAACAATTCAATGAAGAAAGAAATAGCACTGTCTGTTAGATCAGAACAGCTTGTACACAAGATGAATACATGTCCCCAGTACAAAGCCAGTATCCCAGTACCTTTTTTAATTTTTAATATTTCCAAATTACAACAAACATTCAACTCAGGAAATTACAGAGCCTGATATAACCTGATGTGCCTCTACCAGACTTGGTGAAGAGCAGGAGACAGAAATGTTCAATGTTACATACTAATGTATGTTTTTCATGTTGATTTAGCTCACTTAATCATCTTTAAATGTGACACACTGCTGTTGTTCTATCACAGGTGTCCAAGCAACTGTTGCCACTAAAAATAGGAGCACACAGACTACACAGGCCTGGCTAAAGTTTTCATCAACACCAATCGAACCCTCAACATCTGGCATTGGTGACAGACCAAGAAAGAGGCCACGTCTGGAAATGGAGGCTGAAGAGGGTGAGGAGGAAGGGGAAGATGATGATATTTCAGATATTCAAACTTGTGATTCCTTGTATGAGCCTGACTCCCCGGTGACAAGTGTGTCGGAACCAACGTAAGATTGTATTTCTACATGCAAATACTTTTTACAATCATTACATATCAATACTAAATAATTTGTTTCTTACATAGTGAAATGGAGTCAGCACCTGAATTTGAAGACACCAAATACATTGTATTTGAGAGAAGTCTCAAGGAACTTTTTGAAACATGTCCAGTTTGCAAGAATTACTGCAACCTCCAGCAACGCAAGTGTGGGACATTTGTTTCATTCACACAGGACTGTCCACATTGTCTGTATAACCGGAAGTGGCAGAGCCAGCCTCTAATGGGGAGCACACCACTTGGCAACCTTCAAGTCTCTGCAGCTGTGTATTTCTCAGGTGGATCTTTCACAAAAATGGAAAGGGTTAGTACAGAATTACAAAAATATTTGGTGAACACAGTAATATACAGCTATTTGTTTTCATTGTGCAACCACATTAAAATAATTTCAGATTTGTAAGGCAATGAATCTTCAAATTCACCAGTACGACACATTCAGAAGACATTCACGATTATTTCTGGAGCCTGCTATCTACCATAAGTGGAAGGAAGATCAGAAATTATTCTTTGAGGATTTAAAGAAGAAAGGCAAAATTGTAGTGGGTGGTGATATGAGAGCCTATTCACCCGGTAATTATACTATATTGTCAAAATTATATAATATATTTAAAAGACATTACACTTTGTAGCCTGTATCTTATAACTCCCTTCTTTTTCTTAGAGCACAGCGCTAAGTTTGGTAGCTACACACTAATGGACCTTGAAAGTGACCAGGTACTTGACATCCAACTTGTACAGGTATATCTCCCCTTTTCCTTTTAATTTCATATGTATTTTTTGATAAAGCAAAGTACATGTAAATTATTCTGTTTATCATAGAGCAACGAGGTGGATGGGAACATACACATGGAAAAGGAAGGACTGAAAAGAAGTCTAGATCTACTGCAAGACAACAGCATTGAAGTAGACTACATTGTTACTGACCGCCACAACCAGGTTCAAAACTATCTACAAGACAGAAACGTAACACAATACTATGATGTGTGGCATCTAGAAAAGGGTATTTGTATTTTTATATTTTTATCTGAAAATGTACAGTAAATAGATATGGGTTAGTAATATGCATATGTCATTTTTTTCAGACTTATCCAAAAAGTTGGATCTGTTGTCCAAAAACAAAGACTGTCAGGTGGTAAAAAAGTGGTCAGCCGCCATAAAAAATCACATGTACTGGGCAGCCTCTTCCTCAAGGACAGGCCCAGAGAAAGTGGCTAAGTGGACATCTGTCATAAACCACATTCAGAATATCCACACGCATGAGGACCCACTATTTCCGAAATGCGCCCATTCTGACAGAGTTTCAAAAGACCCTAATAAGTGGTTTCAAGCAGGTTTGTAAAAATATTTCACTATTATTCAATAATGTACACTTGAGAACATTCAGGTAAAGTTTATGATTTTTTTATGTATTCCAGGCACCATTGCATTATACAAGGTTGAGAAACTGCTTGCAAACAAGAAAGTCCTCCGTGATGTAGCAAAGCTAAGCTCAGATCATCAAACGTCATCTCTTGAAGCATTTCACAATGTCATTCTTCGTTTCGCACCTAAGAATGTGGTCTTTTCATATGTGGGGTTGATGTGCAGGTATACACCTAATTTCTGACCATTTACACATTTAACTTACATAATTGTAATACCTCTCTTACAAGACGTCATGTTTTTGCTGTCTCTGTTTTTCTAGGCTCTACCTGGCAGGAATGTACTTCAATGAGAATGCGAAACGTGAACAGGCAACTTCAAAAGAACAACCTTTATTCAAAGTCACATATCCAAAGTCCAAAAAAGGCCAACCTACTGCTAATCCTGTTAAAAGTAAACCCACATTTGGTAAGAACATTTATTGCAGTATTTATTTTAATAATTTAACATAAATATTTTGCAAAACAAGACAAACCTAAATAATAAATACAATAATGAAACTAAAGCAATAAATATATTGCATTACAAGACAAAAAACAAATAATATAATAAAAATGACAATCTGACCAAACCTAACAAACTCTGTAAACATTTTAGGTTACGTTGGTGAGCTGATGACACTAGTCTTCACTGAAGTCCTCTCTGAGCCCTCCAAATTTGTCAATGAGCTGAAGACGCACAGTCAGGCCCCCAGTGCACAGTTTGAGGGGCTGCCTGAAGAGGATCTGATTGCTGGAGATGTGTCCGGGTTCAGTCAAGGGGGCTCCGGAACCCAACATAGCGGCCCTCAGGATCTGGAAACTCCCGGCGGATCTGGAGCACCACACACGAGGGAATGACCACTCTGACGCTTGCTCCGAGAAATCCCCTATAAACCTAAAATACTTTGTATTTATGTGGATTTTTTAATAAAAAAAATGTATGCTTAAAATTCCACCAGTGTTTTAAATTAGCACGTACTCTTCTTCTGTTCTTCTTCTAACTGGTCCACAGTCTGCATGATAAATGTTATTTATATTTTGAAGAGTATATATGTTTAAGCAGTTGGCCTCCAGGCCAGGATGTGCTGTAATACACAGAGGAGAAGCAAGAAGCTGATTTATTCACCTTAAAACCTAAAAATGATAAATGTTGATCAGTATTTACAGTAATGTAAAGCTGCATTTACATTTACAAAACTAATTACTTGTAGTTTTCATTTTACTACAAGTGACAGCGCCAAATCAGACCGTTCACTTTGGACTCATGATGAGAGCTCATCCAAACCGCTTGTATAAGATAACAATCTTAATATAGATAAAGAATAAATAAAGAAAAATAATCTCACAGATCACTGGATCCATGAGACACCATTTTGCCAAACACTGAAAACAGAAACACAAATGAAAAACAATGATACTGATAAAATGACAAGGGATTTCTATCATACATCATTTTTTTTTGTTTGTTTTAATTTATATTTATTATTTGTTTATTTATTATCGTGGTTTGTTTCTATCATCTGAGTTTAGATGACGGACCAGTGTTTAAAACGTGCAGAACATGAAAAGAATTTCAACTTGAAAATTTAGTGTTATGTTGCAAGTAGTCCAAATAAGTGAACATGTAATTATTACACCTTATACTTCAGTAACTTTGAATTACAAAGTTGATGATAATTAATCAGGGAATGGTCATACTAATGCTTGAAAATGACCATTAATGACATGACAATGCAGATAGCTCATTGACGACTGGCAAACGACTGAAGGCAAAAGACCAGGTTAAAGACAAAGGTCAATGTTTGAATCACCCCACCTCCACTGAGCACTTCACCAGCCACCCCTCACCCCCTCCAGAAATCTCTCACAACAACAATGACTCTTTAGACTAAAAGAACAACATTCAAAATGGTCACAAGCCAATAACTTTTAGGGCTTGCTCTTATTTTATTGTTGCACCAGATTTTGAAGAATGCACTTAATAGGTTTCAAAACGTGTCTGCTTGTCTAGACTGATCTGATCTGTGCAACTTGTTCACATGGAATTACCACAGGACCACAGACCTCTAAAATGAAAACTGCACCAGTAATCATGCCACATTGACCAGCTTTGTTATCTCAACTCTGTGGATGAACACAAAAGTTCCTAAAAATTAAAAGAAATCAGGAAAAACAGTTACATATTCACTGCTGATATTGCTGTTGTAGAAGCAACTGATTACTTTTCTGTTCTAGTTGCTTCCAAGGATCTTGTGAGAGAAGAACCTTCTCATAAATACATTTGAGATGATTATAATAGCTTTGGTTTTAGATCAAAATTAGATTAGATTATGAAACTCTCAATGAGAAACCTGACTTTTCCCTCTGTGTAAAACTGAGTAGTTAAGGCTTCAGATGAATATATCTTGCACACATTCACTGTCTTTACTTTTGAGTTATGTAGAATTTATTCATTATGTCGCTGTTTTGTGGTTTTATTCTATTCTTTAGATTTTTTTAGCTGTTGCAGTAATCCAGGAAGTAATGCTTCAAGAAAATTATAACATATTCTACACAATGACCCTTCTTAACCAAACGAAATATACTGAAACAATATTTACACTGTGAGCTCTGTGAGAGATTGTCACACATTTTTGTCAGAATGGCATCATGAGAAGGTGGGGCACCGGCCCCTTCTGCCGCTTGGGTTTTCGGCGTCACTAACAATTACCATTACCTGGAGGCCAACGACGAACATGAGCCGTAACATGAGCAGCATTTACCTCACCCACCTCAGAATCCTGCTCTTCATATCCACAACAGAATACTCCATCTAGTTACATTAACTTGCTCTAAAGCTGTAGATCACAGTAAAATTCTGTTATTTAATGGCTCTAAGTGAAAATTCATATTATTATGGTTTTAATTTGAAACTTTTCAAGTCAAATCAAATTGTAATGTGTAATTTGGGGTGAAGATTAAGGCAGTAAAAGGAGTCACCATCACTAATTACAAATGACTCAAATTCAACAAAGAAATCATGCTAATTTTACATTATGTTTTGAAAATGTGTGTATTTGCATTGCAGACTATTAGGCTATTGTATTATTGTAGCTGAGCATGTGAGCAGATACTAAATAAAACCACATAGCAAAAATTCAACCTTTTGGTCTTTTTATTTACTTTTAATCACAGCAGAGAATAACAAAGGTAAAAGGCAATACAATACACATTTAAGTTAATTTAAGTTTACAGATTTCTACACTGTCCCCTTCTTCTTCAAAATAAACCGCTGCATACAGAGGTTGAGTGAACACTGTATGGATTTTGTGGATCAGAGTCATCCTGTCATCGATTGTGTAGAAGGCCAAAATGCCTGCATCGTGATCCAAGTAAAATCCAATTCTGGAGATTATAGTGTCGGTTCTCGCTTTCTTGGAAGTTTTGTTGTGCCAAAAATAATGAACGCAATTTGCCCAACATTCTATGGCCCAAGATTTGTCATTTTTTCCTATAATACATTCATCAAAAGGACCCTTTCTCAGTATATCTTTGTAGGTAACGCCTACTGTCAAAACGTGACGGAATTTCCCTTTCATCTCAAAGTAGCAGCGACCAGTCAGGGGTTCTTTACTTAGCGCCTCAGCAAAGGAACTGAACCTTTCTGGGTTTTTATGATATTTCTGTTGTTGGGTTACATTCCTTGCTTTTTTGTTTTCATTAGATAAGACTATAAAAGAACTCACTGTATTTGGATCGAACGTTATATCGCGAGCATCTTGTAGAAACTCATGTCTGGGTCTGTCTAATTCATGTGTTGGATCATCTGCGAACTGGGCCCCTGATAAACTCACAAGATCTGATGACGTCTTTGTCCTGCCCTGCCGTAACAGGAGCTTGTTGATTTGGTTTTTACTATCTTGTATTTTAGTTTTGATGTCTGTCACGGTGGCTGTGACAAAATCAAAGGACATGGGGGCCTTGTTGATGCTGGGCGAGTCCGAGTCTTCACTGAGTTTGTCCAAAGATAAAAAGCTCTGTAAAAACTCGTAGTGGTCCTCTGTCTGCGAAAGTTTCTCCAGTTCAGCATATTTCATCTTCAGTTCATCGATCTCTTGTTGTTTTTTGTCTTGAAGCTCTTTGATCCGAAGCACTTCAGTGTCCAGTTGTGATTCGATCTTATTGTCCATGTCAGTAATTATATTCTCTATGCAATAAATCAGACATTCTTCGCTCTTTCTACTGCTTTCCACCATTCTTTCAGCAGAGAGATTGATCATTGTTATCTCCGTTTCTAGAATATTTACCTCTCTCTTTTTTTCCTGAATCCTCTGGTGGATTTTCTGTTGAATATCATTGAACTCTCTCTGTCTCTCAGTTCTTTCGGCTGCAACTGAAACTGTTTCATGGCTTTTGTGTTCCTCCACGGAGCAGAGGTAACAGATACACTGCTGATCAGTGCGACAGAACATCTTCATTACCTCATTGTGTCGTGAGCAGATGTTGTCAAGGAGGTTCTCAGTGGGGTCGATCAGCTTGTGCTTCTTTAACGCAGCAACATCATAATGAGGCTGAATGTGCTCTTTACAGTAGGAAACCAAACATTGCAGACAACATTTCACAGCTTTCTTCTTCCTCCCAGAGCACATGTCACAGGCAACATCTTCAGGTTCAGCGTAGCAATGATGATCCGGAGGAACAGGGAGTCTAGTCTTCTTCAGTCCCTCAACTAATACAGCCAGCATGGTATTTTTGACAAGCACAGGCCTCTGAGTGAAGCTCTGTCTGCACTGAGGGCAGCTGTAGCCAGGCTTACTGACCTCTCCATCCCAGTGGGTGTTAACACAGCTCATGCAGTAACTGTGTCCACAAGGAATAGTGACTGGATCCTTCAATAATTCCGAGCAGATTGTACATCTGAATATCTCTTGGTTGATTTGAAGTCCACTCTCCGCCATTTTCCTTTCCTTCTGCACATGCGTGTTTCTGACTTCAGGTAGTTCCTGTTGTGATGCTATGCTCTCAGTGGCTCAGCTTTTATTGGTCAAAATGTCATCACACCCGCCCCCTCAACCATAGCAACCAATCACAGAGATGTAAGACAAGAAAGGATTTGCATAGAATTCAACCCCCCTGTGCTCAAGGGGGAGGGGACATGAAACTGTTGAGGTTTGAATCTGCAGCTAGCTTTAGTGTCTTAAAGGGGCAGAGTCAGTTTTTTTTTTAGAAGAGACAGCAATTTAAGTAGAATTTAAAAACATATTGTAAACATAACTTTTCAGTTATAAATAGATTATTCAACAGAAAAATAATCTTCACAGATCACTGGATCCATGAGACACCATTTTGCCAAATATTGAAAATAGAAACACAAATGAAAAACTATGATACTGATAAAATGACATGGGATTTGTATCATACATCATTTAAATTGTGTTTATTTATTATTGTGGTTTATTTCTATCGTCTGAGTTTAGATGACAGACCAGTGTTTAAAACATGTGCGGAACATGAATAGAAAGAGTACAAGCAATCAGTTCCATTTCAAGTTCCAGCTCAAAGAGGCAGAAGGAGTTTTGTTCTCCAAGTCAATGAATTTTTAAATATATATTGGGGGAGATTATATGTTCAGAGATTTTAGAGATACATACAGATTCTGGTCTAAGAGCAAGTCCCTCTTGCTCTGGCAGAGTGGTCCACAGAGTACAACAACATCACTTGGAATATGGGCCCGATAGCCAAAATGTTCAAGGGTAGATGGTTCAGTGACTAGTATTTACTGCATTGTTCTTTAAGTTATATATTTTTTAAATAAATTGTATTGTATAAATGTATGTGCTGCTGCCTATTTAGGTGAACTGAATAACTCAGACATGAACAGGTCTCAACAAAATAACATCTTTCAAGTAACCTTTTAGTGTCCATTTATTTCAAGTGTTTTCCCAATAGTGACAGTTATTATTTGAAAAGGGTGTGCAAATATTTCTGTCACAAATTTAACACAATCCAACACCTCTAATCATGGAACAAATCAAAATTCCCATAGGCCTCATGCCATAACTGGTCCCCAGGACAAACTTTGGAGTTGTCTGGTTTACAGTAAGTGCATTTTAAAAGTAGAAGTTTTTATTCAACAACTGCATTCAAGTTTCATGATAATTAGTGAGGGAATGAGCTTACTTCTGCTTGAAGAGGACCATTAATGGCAAAACAATGCTGGTCACTGACGATTGGCCAACGACAGTAAGTAAAGGACCAGGCTACAGACAAAGGTCAATATTTAAATCCCCCCACCTCCATTGAGCACTGTTCACCAGTATCCCCCCCATACACATCCCACAACAACAATAGGTCTTTAGATAAAACACAACTCAAATAAATCTCTGAAGTGTCATCTCAAAACTGTTATCAACTAAAACTTATTATCAGTATAATATAGTAACAATATGAAAATACTGTAAATAATAAAGAGACTCTGGCTATTTTTACTAGTTGGGAAATGCATGTCTGTATAATAGGACATATTACAATCTGTATGCAGTTCCAAATGCAGAACTATTTAAACCAATAAAACATTGGACAGCCAACAGAAACAATTTAAGGCTCATCTCTGTTTTTCTCTTGTTTTTATTTATTGTAGGCATGTCCCAACACCACCACACAAAAATGAGTTCAAGTATGAGTACTTGCCTATATTGAGTAGCTATTCATCAAATCAAAATATGATTAAAAAATGATCAAATTTATTATTCCTTGACAGAAAGTGCAGAAAAGGAAATATTAGGCTGTTGGATCTTTTTATTTTTTTTAATCATGTTTATCATTTAGAATGTGTAGTGTTCCCAATCCATTTTTGAATGAATGAAAATAAAAGCTAAAGGATTTACTTCACTTTTTTAAGCACACTGCTATTATTTTGAACATAACTGTAAGTATTTGTTTTACTCTGCCCGCTTGTTAGATGCTTCAGATGTCCGGCTGCTGTTAGACGTCCCAGTGAGTACTGGATGGTAGCTGTGGCCCATCTGTGACCCCCTCCTGACCCCAGTTCCTCTCACTCAGATGTCTCAACTGTTCCTGATATTATCATGGACTATATTCATAGAAATTTTCATTCAATTGTACATATGATGGACTATTCGTCAGTGACTGTCCTGAACACATCTGTTGCATGGCCTATGGTTCTCCCGGCTGTTTTTTTCCTCACCCATGATACAAGGTTATACCAATAAAATATAACTGAATTGAAATTCAGAATTTCAAACTAGAGCAAGTCACTTCCCTACCCTATGATTTAAACACACATTATTAGATTCAATGACTTGTAAAAAATAATTTAGACAAACAATGGCCTAGTTGCATCAAAAATATTTAATTTAATAATTAGCATTTGCACTGAGCAACAACAAGAGTTCATTGCTCTTTCACTGTAACCTACTGGTAAGGTAAGTCATTTACTTACTTGCTACTCTGTTTTAAGTGAGTGTATTGCTTATTTTAGTTGTGCCAGCTTAACAAAGAGGATATATTGCCCCACATATGAACAGCTGTTTGTAATCCTTGGTTGATTAATAATAAATGATACAAATTTTATATGTTTAACCATTTTATTGGTGAATCAGTATTTAAAACTACATCATATCAGAAGTACATAAAATATAATGACGGTTTACTATAAAGATGTCTAATAAACTATGATGAAAAGTTCAATGAGCAACAGCTTTTAAAACGATACAACACACCGTAGTCAAATCATGGAAAGAATTAGAAATCTGGTTGGCAGAATTCAGCAGTGCTGTAGAATTCATGGAGTTGGAACCCAGCAACCAGAGGCCGGGTAAAAGAGGTCTGGATTCTGTGAATTAGAGTGTCAACGGTACCAAGAGCGTAAAAGGCCAAAGTACCAGCACTGTGGTCCAGAAAAACTCCAATTTCACGGGAGAAGAGGCCATTGATTACAGTGCTACAGCCATTGTGCCAAAACACATACTTAGTAGGACCACATTCTAGGGCCCAAGATTTTTTGTTTTTACCAAAACAACATACACTAGAGCGTCCATCTCTTTGTATGTCCTTGTATGCAACTGCAACTGTAAAGACATCTCTACATGCCCCAAGCACTTCCCAATAGCAACGACCAGTCAGACTCTCTTTACTCACAACCTGATAAAAGTCAGTGAATCTGGCTGGGTGAGGGCGATAGGGATGACTGAATGGTGTGAGCTCTACAGTTCTGTTATTATTGGAAAGTTTCATTTGGTTGTTCGTACTCTTAAAATCCAGCGACAAGTACAGTGTGTATGCTCTTACATCCTCTATTCCCTGGCGTTGAACCTCAATTACTCGTGGTGGCGGCATGGTGACAGGTGGTTTCAGCTTCAAATTTGCACGAGTGAGAGCAGGCCATTCCTCTGAGGTGCTTTTCTCTTGTGATGGCATATGAGAAGAGGCAGGGCGCTCCTCTGATATGGTCTGTTGTGGCGCTTGTACCTCAGCAGGTGGATCCAGTGGTTCTTGTAGTTTCCCTCGGACCTCTGAAACAGCTGCTGTAACCACCTCCAAAAAGGACAGTGGGGTCTTGCTGATGTTGGGAGAGTCTGAAGTCTCAGTGACTTTGGACAGAGATGGAAAGTTGTGTAAAAATTGGTAATGGTCATCCGTATGTGAAAGTTTCTCCAGCTCTGCGTATTTTGTCTTAAGTTCTGTGATTTCTTGTTGAAGTTTTTCCTGAACGTCTTTGACCCGACGTTCTTCAGTTTCTTGTTGGGATTTGATCTGCCGCTTCACTTCAGTCATTCTTTTTTCAATGAGACGGATCAGTTCTTTGAAGCTCTTGTCACTGTGCTCCGTCGCTCTGTCAGCAGAGCGACTGATGTTTTTTAGCTCAAGTTGCAGCACCTCCACATCTTTCTCTTTGTCCTTAATCCTGTGAAGGATTTTCTGTTGACATGTATCCAACTCTCCCTGCCTCTCATTCCTCGCTGCTGCAGCTGAAACTATGTCATGGTCTTTGTGTTCATCCACGGAGCAGAGGTAACAGATACACTGCTGATCAGTGCGACAGAACATTTTCATTACCTCATCGTGTCGTGAGCAGATGTTTTCTTGAAGATTTTCTGTGGGGTCCACAAGCTTGTGCTTCCTCAGTGCAGCAACATCATAATGAGGTTGAAGATGCTCTTTACAGTAGGAAACCAAACACTGCAGACACGATTTCATGGCCTTCTTCTTTCTCCCAGAGCACATATCACAAACCACATCATTAGGTTCAGCATAGCAGGGGTGAGCTGGAGCAGGAGGAGGCGCCGTCTTCTTCAGTCCTTCCATTAAAATAGCCAGCATGGTGTTTTTCACCAGCACGGGCCTCTGAGTGAAGCTCTGTCTGCACTGGGGGCAGCTGAAGCTTTGCTTACCGACCTCTCCATCCCAGTGGATTTTAACACAGCTCATACAGTAACTGTGGCCGCAAGGAATAGTGACCGGATCCTTTAGTAAATCCAAACAAATCGAACAGCAGAAAGTATCTTGGTCTATTTCTAGTCCTTTCTCCGCCATTTTGCCCTGTAGCAGTGGAGCATGCGTGTTCCTGACTTCCTTTTACTGGCGTATTTATGGCGCTGTGGCTGGTCTTCCATCCGGTTCAAACGTCACAACCCCCAACATGGCAACCAATAGTAGAGGAGAAACACCAGGAAGTATTTGCATTTATCCCCGCCCCTTTTCTGGAGGGAGGGGGAGGGTAGTCACGCAGTTTACGTTTGAATGTGTTGTCCTAGCAGCAGCGTTCACATACTTAAAGTGGCAGAGTACGTTTTAAAAAGAAAGAAAAGAAAGTTACTAAAAAATCAGTACAAATTCAATTATTATCATTATTATGAATCATTTTTGAACCTAACCTCTTAAAAGAGATACGAGTTTAGTAAAGGATTTATTACACTTACTGATACTGAGTTGTTTAAACTATGTTTTTGTAGTTATTGTTTTTATGCTGTTATCATAAACATTATACTCCAACAAGAGCTACAAACACCCCTTCAATAAGAAGCCTACAGCCACAATTTAACTTAAAAAAGCAAGAACTTTTCAGTCATTTTTTATATCCTTAAAAAAAAAAACAGTGACACAGAACAATGAACTCTTGCTCCCCCTCTGCTGGTAGTTTCTTTGCTCAGCTTAGTTTGTTGTTTTAACTTGCAGTGTGCATTGAGAGAACAAAGGATTAAACAATTTAAATTATAAGTGAGGTACAATGAAAGTAAGGGAGCACAACGATGTGTTTTTACAGTTTAATCAGTGTTACATATTGCATATTTTGCTCATGCTCTAGAAAATTAATTACTGATTTACTTTTTTAATTACTGAGATTTACTTTTATTATAACTAAACTATTAAACGTGTCGCGCGTCCTGCAGCCGCCGTCTCTCTCTGTGACCACTCAGAGACAACAGCAGGGGGCGCTCTCACTCACAGACACGAGCAGAGCAGGGTCAGATGAGTCAGAGAGAGGGAGCAGTAAAAGTGTGATATATCCATCTGCTTTGTTCACAGCTGTTATTAACTAATTGTTCAGATTGCAGCTTCTTGTTAGCAGCGAGCTAAAGGAAAGCTAACTGTTTGTATTTTACTCTTTATCAAAGTTTCACAGCTCCTCTCTCTGAGCGTTATCACAGAGCAAACTTCAATCTCAAATATCACATTAACTACTCACTATGATATACATTAGTGAGGTTTGACGAGAAGTTGCTGTTGTAAGACGAATTTAAAGCTAAAGTCCCTAAAAATCCTTCAGCTGGTTTATTAACTTGTAAACTTGGTTTGATCACAGACTGGATTATAGTAGTCACCACAAGAATCACACACAAAATGAATCATAAATTAAATAAATTACTCCTTACTAAGTTGATATTGTAAGTCTATACAGTGGTAAAAGAGCTGGTACTTACTTTCTTTTTAGTCGATTAATTACAATAAAATGTAATGATAACCCCCCTCTTCTTTATTTATATGATTTTTACTAAAATACCAGATGGATCGGTATCTAATACCTGCAGATACTCAGGTACATGGATCGGGATCTGTAAAAGCAGGATTGCAGCATCCCTACTGTAAACTAAAAACATACTTTCGATAATGATGATGTTAATCTCAATATGTTTACTGTTTATTGTTATTTAAGATATACTTCCATAAATATTTTTGCCTAAAATATGTTATTTTTAATGTATAAAAGGTCAATAAATGTTGCAAAGATTGCCTAGGAGTGTTCTCCCACTTGGCCATGCAAACCATGTTACTACACCACTCCGGTGCAGTTACTAAAAAGTGGAGCTAAATACTGCAGTATGAGCTGAGAATCTGGAAGGTAAACACAAACATTCTCTGAAATAAAATGATTAAGTCCTTGGGTTCAAGTTGTAGTGTACCATAATCCTCCATGGAATTATTCAGATCTGTACTGATTCACACTTAAATAACACACAATAATGCAACAATGACTTGACCTGGCTATTCTTTGTTGATTTAGACTACTTCAGCTACTCTGAATCAGATTTAGAGTAAGGTGAGAATGAGTTTTCATGACAACATGTAGTTGTCTGACAAGGTAAGAAAAGGTGGTAATAAGACAATAAGCATGTACATTCCAAGTACTTCATTAACAAATTGCCCATTCACTGACAGTAAAAGACAAAGAATGTTAATGACATTGTTTGAGTCACACTACCTCCACTGAGTGAGCTCTCTCTACCTCAGAAGTTTTTCCTGATGTCTTTATTTTACATAGTGAAGGAAAAAACACTGTTCTAACTAGAGTAGAGCAGAATGGCAAGAAACACCACATGGGCCCATCAAACACTCTTAAACTGGGATGTGCATTCCAAGATATGTATTAGTATTACCAAAGCTGCAAAACCCACATTAGGTAATAGGCCTATATATGTCATCATTATGGGCATTACACAGATTCATATTAAATAGTAACATGGCTTAGGCTGCAAACAGTGGAGGCTCTATTTTCTTAGCACTGTAAATGTGGTGACTGAGAATGATTATATGCAATGTAGCCAGTGTGCCATTTAGCAGCTTTGTAGACAGTAAACCCTTTTATGGAAATGAAACAGAAATAACAGTACATTCACTTTGCTAACATTTTTACTAAATATCTCCAGATTCACAAAATTAACACCTATTGTACTTCACACACAGGTCCTTCTTAAAATGAAATTATGAACAAAGTACTTTAAATGTTTGGACAACAATACATCAGTGTACTTTGCTTGTTTTATCTGAGCAGGTAAAAATGTGCAGAATTTTGTATCTACGTATTACCAAACAAGTCCTGCATTTAAACAAAAATTGACACGTTGTTAATGAAGAACCTTTGTTTCACATGGACCTATTGTCATACTAATTGTTTTGAAACTACCACAATTGCAGTGAATGACCCTAAAAGTCTGATGAAATCTTCCCAGTTTGTTAGTGGTGTATATGACACAAACACCCCTTCAGTAAGAAGCCTATGACATGCATTTTAGCACAAATGCTTGAAACAGCAAATGAAACTTACATTTTTTTTTCAGTCATTTTTAATGATAACGCAGAACAATGAACTCACTGACCCTCTCTGCTGGTAGTTTCTTTGCTCAGTTCAGTTTGTATTAACTTGCAGTGTACATTGAGAGAACAAAGGGACTATATGATAGACAATATAAAATATAAATGAGGTACAATGAAAGTAAGGGAACACAGCCATGTTTTTACCATTTAATCTTTGATCAGTGTTATATATTGCATAGTGTGTTCATTGCTAGAAAAGTTGCTGTAAAGTAAAAAATACTAAAAGACAGTGGCAACTGATTTGAAGTTCAGTTGAGTTACTGGAAAAAGTCTCAACATGTTATATATAAGTTTTTGGCTAAAATGTATTTTTTTATGTAAAAGGCAAATAAATGTTTGTTTGATCAATCTTCTCAATTCCTTTATTTCCATAAAAGTGATAGTAAATGATCTGTGACAAGTTATGACTGAATTAAATGATTTCCAGAAAATGCAGGTGGGTTTGAACAGTAACATTGAGTTTAAGTTCACATGTGAATACTGTGTATTATCAATATATGTTAATATATTATATATATTATTAGTTACTATTAGAAATTAGTGAAAGAATAAAGCTTAACCATACACTACTTACAACTTACTGTCCAAGACTGTCCCTTTACTGAACTTGAAAATAGATCATAATTTGCTGTCTCAGTTGTATTTCAAATAGCAAATAGTAACATATCTTATATTTATATAACATTACAAATTAATTAAAAAACACAAATTATATTTACATTATATTTCCAGTTCAGTGGACCCTTAGAGCTGTGTGACACCCCACCCCCCTGAGGAAGGTGAACTCAATGAAAATGTCTGTCCTGTTGATCCTTCTCTCTGATTGGCTGTTGATGTGATGGTGGGCGTGGCAAGGTACAGTGGATAAATACAGAGCCCAGATCAACCCAAAGCACTCATTATCTGAGGAAGCAAACTGAGAACTCCTACAAAGAAAATGGCAGAGAGAGGCCTTCACCTAGACCAAGAGACCTTCAGCTGTTCCATCTGCCTGGATTTACTGGAGGATCCAGTCACTATTCCTTGTGGACACAGCTACTGCATGAGCTGTGTTAACACCCACTGGGATGGAGAGATGTGTAAGCAAAGCTACAGCTGCCCTCAGTGCAGACAGAGCTTCACTCAGAGGCCTGTGCTGGTGAAAAACACCATGTTGGCTGCTTTGGTGGAGGAGCTGAATGGACTCCCTCCTGCTCCAGCTCATCACTGCTACGCTGGCCCTGAAGATGTGGCCTGTGATATGTGCTCTGGGAGGAAGCTGAAAGCTGCAAAATCTTGTTTGCAGTGTCTGGTCTCTTATTGTGAAGACCATCTTCAGCCTCATTATGATGTTGCTGCATTAAAGAAGCACAAGCTGATCGACCCCACTGAGAACCTCCTTGACAACATCTGCCCTCGACACAATGAGGTAATGAAGATGTTCTGTCGCACTGATCAGCAGTGTATTTGTTACCTCTGCTCCGTGGAGGAACACAAAGGACACGACACACTGTCAGCTGCAACAGAAAGGATTGAGATGCAAAGAATTTTAGAAGACAGTAGGCTGAAAACCCGACAGCTAATCCAGGACAAACAGAAAGACATAGACTCTTTACAACACGGCTCAGATGGAGTCAGACATTCTGCTGATAGAGTTGTTGAAGAAAGTGAAAGGATTTTTACACAGATAAGTCGTTTGGTCGAGAGGAGGAGGACTGAGGTGAGGAGAAAAATCAGATCTCAACAGGAAACCGAAGAGCGTCGAGTAAAAGAGCTCCAAGACAAACTGCAAATGGACATCACCAGACTGAAGAGGAAATACACTGAGCTGGAGAGACTCTCACAGACAGAGGACCATAACCAGTTTTTACACACATTTCCTTCACTGTTCAAGCTCAGTGAAACTTCAGACTCATCCAGCAGTGAAACAACTCCACTGTCCTTCATAGATGTGCTCACAGCTGCTGTAGCAGAACTCAGGGACAAACTACGAGACACTTCTTTACTGGATGAACCTACTGATGAAACAGAAGAAGACACAGAACCTGCATCAGAAGAGGGTATTTTGCATGCAGAGACTTGGCCTGCCCTTCATCAAGTGGAGATGCACTCACAAGTGGACACAGAAGAGTGGTTAGCTTTACCACGAGTGAACTTTCCAGCGCAACTTGCAAACGGTTTCCATCCAGAGCCTTTGGACACTTTATTAATGCAGCCAGTCACTGTTGTCCAGCCACAAAATGACCCCACATTGAGAGCTGAACTCTTGACACATGCTTCTAATATAACACTGGATCCAAACACACCACACTCACTGCTTTCACTGAGCACAGAGAACAACATTGTAAGATACATGAACCATGACCAGGAGCATTGTGATCACCCGGAACGATTCACTGACTTTGCTCAGGTGCTAAGCAAAGAGACTCTGACCGGTCGCTGTTACCTGGAAGTGAAGGGGAGATTTGAGGATTACTTTTCTGTTGCAGTGGTTTACAAGGACATTAGAAGAGAAGGAGCTTCAGATGAATGCAGTTTTGGGAATAATACAAAATCATGGGCTTTAGATTGCTACAAAGATGGTTATGTGTTTTGGTGCAACAGAGTTAGCACCACTATTACAGCTCCATTTTCCAACAAAATAGGAATCTTTGTGGATTATGAAGCAGGCGTTTTGTCCTTTTACAGTGTGGCCCAAGAAATGACTCTCATCCACAGAGTCCAGACCACATTCACTCAGCCTCTGCTCGCTGGGATTTGGCTCAAAGATGTGGCGGACTGTGCTGAGATCTGCAGTCTAAGATAGAGTATTCATACATATAGTGTAGATATGGCTAAATATTGTGTTGATGATAAACTGTATAAAATAATTGTTGTGCAAAATTTCATTATGAACTTCAATAAACACTTTTAAAAAAGAATGTTTACTATGGTAGTTTTTTTTTCAATGTTCTTAATTGTTTTCAGTTCACTGGTGAACTTTGGAGAATAACTAGTATCAACAGATGACATTTACAGACTGATGACTAGTATTCTTTTATGGATCAACTCATCAAGTTGCCAGTTAGAACATCTTTTATTTGCCAAAGGTTAATTTGATTGTTTTAATATATTGAAAGCCTCACTGGTATTTTTTAAAGATTAGACCTGAAGATGTAATTAGCATCCTCTGTCTATCAGTCGTAATGGTGCTATCCAAATAGATAGTAGCTAATTGTTATGATAATTGCCCTGAAACTACCAACCACCTTCCCTTGTTGCCAGGTATGTTTTGCATAATGAAAAAACTTAAGCAGTCATGGATTTTGTGTTTATAGTATAAATGAACAAGAGTTCAGGGTCTGATCATGTATGAAATATAATATACAGTAAAACCACTAACCAGGACTTTATCTTTTACTTTTGTCCTGTGGATGAACACTCAAAGGAATCTGAAAAATCCACTCAAGAGGGAGTTAGAGGAAAGTCAATACTGTGTACTAATAATATAATTATGATTACAGAGGCATAGTTTTGTTGTTGAATAGATTTGCAAGGACACTTTAGATTATATTAAATAAATAACACATCATTTTGTTCTAGCTCTCTAACAAGAACATAGGCTGTAAACAGGGTTCCTTAAGTATGACTCATTACACATTAGATACACATTATTGTTATGTTAGCTACAAATTCACATAAAATTGTTATGATAGAACTCTAAGAAAAGAAAAGTATTAAATCATAGAAATTACACAACATCTTTCTTTGAAGTAAAATAATTAATCAGACTTATGACGACTTGATACTGTACACTATTTAATTGCGAGCCAGTCTATATTAAATATATTGCAACAACAGTAATAATGTACTTACCTTCTAAATGGTGCTGGAGAAAAAAAAGCTGGATAAGTTTACATGGAAAGCACAATAATCACATTTAAATACAGTTTAATATGGTCTTAGAGCCTATATACTATACCTAGTTTCTGTAAGTTATTCCTCATGACAGAATGTAATAACACTTTATACAGTGTCATTATATATTAGGCTCTCCATTACATACAAAGATTACAATCTTCTACAATTAATCTTCTCAGTTCCTTTATTTCCATAAAAGTGATAGTAAATGATCTGTGATAAGTTATGACTGAATTAAATGATTTCCAGAAAATGCAGGTGGGTTTGAACAGTAACATTGAGTTTAAGTTCACATGTGAATACTGTGTATTATCAATATATATTAACTTATTGTTAGTTACTATTAGAAATGAGTGAAAGAATAAAGCTTAACCATTAATGCTTTACTCTTACAACTTACTGTCCAAGACCCTCCCTTTAATTTACTGAACTTGTTTGTAAAATAGATCATAATTTGCTGTCTCAGTTGTATTTCAAACAGCAAATAGTAACATATCTTATATTTATATAACATTACAAATTAATTAAAAAACACAAATTATATTTCCAGTTCAGTGGACCCTTAGAGCTGTGTGACACCCCACCCCCCTGAGGAAGGTGAACTCAATGAAAATGTCTGTCCTGTTGATCCTTCTCTCTGATTGGCTGTTGATGTGATGGTGGGCGTGGCAAGGTACAGTGGATAAATACAGAGCCCAGATCAACCCAAAGCACTCATTATCTGAGGAAGCAGAACTCTTACAAAGAACATGGCAGACAGAGGCCTTCACCTAGACCAAGAGACCTTCAGCTGTTCCATCTGCCTGGATTTACTGGAGGATCCAGTCACTATTCCTTGTGGACACAGCTACTGCATGAGCTGTGTTAACACCCACTGGGATGGAGAGATGTGTAAGCAAAGCTACAGCTGCCCTCAGTGCAGACAGAGCTTCACTCAGAGGCCTGTGCTGGTGAAAAACACCATGTTGGCTGCTTTGGTGGAGGAGCTGAATGGACTCCCTCCTGCTCCAGCTCATCACTGCTACGCTGGCCCTGAAGATGTGGCCTGTGATATGTGCTCTGGGAGGAAGCTGAAAGCTGCAAAATCTTGTTTGCAGTGTCTGGTCTCTTATTGTGAAGACCATCTTCAGCCTCATTATGATGTTGCTGCATTAAAGAAGCACAAGCTGATCGACCCCACTGAGAACCTCCATGACAACATCTGCTCACGACACAATGAGGTAATGAAGATGTTCTGTCGCACTGATCAGCAGTGTATCTGTTACCTCTGCTCCGTGGAGGAGCACAAAGGACACGACACACTGTCAGCTGCAACAGAAAGGAATGAGATGCAAAGAATTTTAGAAGACAGTAGGCTGAAAACCCGACAGCTAATCCAGGACAAACAGAAAGACATAGACTCTTTACAACACGGCTCAGATGGAGTCAGACATTCTGCTGATAGAGTTGTTGAAGAAAGTGAAAGGATTTTTACACAGATAAGTCGTTTGGTCGAGAGGAGGAGGACTGAGGTGAGGAGAAAAATCAGATCTCAACAGGAAACCGAAGAGCGTCGAGTAAAAGAGCTCCAAGACAAACTGCAAATGGAGATCACCAGACTGAAGAGGAAATACACTGAGCTGGAGAGACTCTCACAGACAGAGGACCATAACCAGTTTTTACACACATTTCCTTCACTGTTCAAGCTCAGTGAAACTTCAGACTCATCCAGCAGTGAAACAACTCCACTGTCCTTCATAGATGTGCTCACAGCTGCTGTAGCAGAACTCAGGGACAAACTACGAGACACTTCTTTACTGGATGAACCTACTGATGAAACAGAAGAAGACACAGAACCTGCATCAGAAGAGGACATTTTGCATGCAGAGACTTGGCCTGCCCTTCATCAGGTGGAGATGCACTCACAAGTGGACACAGAAGAGTGGTTAGCTTTACCACCAGTGAACTTTCCAGTGCAACTTGCAAACGGTTTCCATCCAGAGCCTTTGGACACTTTATTAATGCAGCCAGTCACTGTTGTCCAGCCACAAAATGACCCCACATTGAGAGCTGAACTCTTGACACATGCTTCTAATATAACACTGGATCCAAACACACCACACTCACTGCTTTCACTGAGCACAGAGAACAACATTGTAAGATACATGAACCATGACCAGGAGCATTGTGATCACCCAGAACGATTCACTGACTTTGCTCAGGTGCTAAGCAAAGAGACTCTGACCGGTCGCTGTTACCTGGAAGTGAAGGGGAGATTTGAGGATTACTTTTCTGTTGCAGTGGCTTACAAGGACATTAGAAGAGAAGGAGCTTCAGATGAATGCAGTTTTGGGAATAATACCAAATCATGGGCTTTAGATTGCTACAAAGATGGTTATGTGTTTTGGTGCAACAGAGTTAGCACCACTATTACAGCTCCATTTTCCAACAAAATAGGAATCTTTGTGGATTATGAGGCAGGCGTTTTGTCCTTTTACAGTGTGGCCCAAGAAATGACTCTCATCCACAGAGTCCAGACCACATTCACTCAGCCTCTGCTCGCTGGGATTTGGCTCAAAGATGTTGCAGACTGTGCTGAGATCTGCAGTCTAAGATAGAGTATTCATACATGTAGTGTAGATATGGCTAAATATTGGGTTGATGATAAACAGTATAAAACAATTGTGCAAAATTTCAGTATGAACTTCAATAAACACTTTTAAAAAAGAATGTTTACTATGGTAGTTTTTTTTTTCTTTCAATGTTCTTAATTGTTTTCAGCTCACTAGTGAATTTTGGAGAATAACTAGTATCAACAGATGACATTTACAGACTGATGACTAGTATTCTTTTATGGATCAACTCATTAAGTTGCCAGTTAGAACATCTTTTATTTGCCAAAGGTTAATTTGATTGTTTTAATATATTGAAAGATTAGACCTGAAGATGTAATTAGCATCCTCTGTCTATCAGTCGTAATGGTGCTATCCAAATAGATAGTAGCTAATTGTTATGATAATCGCCCTGAAACTGCCAAGTCAACCCCCGTCCATTGTTGCCAGGCATGTTTTGCATAATGAAAAAACTTAAGCAGTCAGACCATTTCAGGATTTTGTGTTTATAGTCTAAATGAACAAGAGTTCGGGGTCTGATCATGTATGAAATATTACACAACATCTTTCTTTGAAGTCAAATCATTAATCAGACTTGTGACGACTTGATACTCTACACTTACACATTTAATTGCAAGCCAGTCTATTTTAAATATATTGTGACAACAGAAATAATGTACTTACCTTCTAAATGGTGATGGAGGAAAAAATAAGATAAGTGGATAAGTATATATGTAAAGCACAATAATCACATTTAAAATATAGTTTAATATGGTCTTAGAGCATATACACTTCTCCTTGCTTTTAGGCCTAGTTTCTGTAAGTTATTCCTCATAACAGAATGTATTAACACTATACAGTGTCATTATATATTAGGCTCTCCATTACATACAAAGATTACATGACTTTTCATTTGCTATGTAGCTGTCACTTACCTCCCTTAAGATATAAGAAGTATTAACTGTTTCATTTGTTGCCAGTCTATAATTAATATTGCAACAGTAATGATCATGTACCTTCCAAACTTTGCTTGATAAAAAACAAGTTTATATGTGCCCTGAAATGCTGTACAGGCCTACGTATGCACATAAGCACAATAATCACTTTTTAATATGGTCATAGAGCCTAGCCTTTTTGAGCTTATTTACCTGACTACGCACTATATTGGGATTTTCTGTTTCTATCTCCGTCAACTTTTCAGCTATGCTCATTGATAAAGAGTGTTTTTTCTGGTGTGATCTAGTGTCAAATGTCTAAAAAGTTGCTTTACACTACACACAAACTTAATAAATAAGTTAATTTACAAGACCTTTATTATTTGTATTATAGGTATATCTTATCTCTCTTTAGAGAGAGCAAAAATATTTTCTTTTCTTTCTGCAGTAGCATACAGTATACATCTTAGGCACATTGTCTCATTTTGTTTCAAGCAAACATATTGAGTGCTGGTAAAAAACAAAACAAAAACATTAAATTGGCCATACACAGGATTTGAAAAGTGCAAAGATACATTAACAAAGCAAAGATTTGATAATGATGCCCAGGTTATGACATTAACATTGTTTATTGGAAGATTCAAAAGTCCCTCCTCTCCCTGACCACTGAGACACAAACTACTGTCTATCAGTAGTTTAATCAGCAGAGTATCACACACTGCTCCTCTGTACCTGGAGGTCATGTGACCACCTTTTTAATTTGTAACAATAGCCATGAAATAATAAGCGCTTTTTAGATATTTTTACAAACCCATTGAGTGCCTCAGTCTCTGCTTTATCCTACTAAAAAGTAGGATAACTATGTTGAACTAACCTATGTAATAATAATATGACCTGTGATATCTGCATACTTCTTTTGACACTGTAAAACCTCTGAGTGAATCAGGGCTAAACCAGGATATTTTATTCCTTTTTATTTGGTCATAACACAGTTTACTTTAAGGCTCTTATTTTGACAAAGGCACATTATTACGTCAAGCTATTCTTTACAACACATTTACTGCGTTTGCTGATATAGCGATAACTTGGCGATATGTAGTGCAGCCCTGCTTCATGATGCTTGACAGTAGCACTTGAGGATTGATCAGTTTTCTCTGTCCAGCTCACAGAACTCAGCATAGGACCCTTGATATCCCCCAAACCATAGCCCTGCATGCAGTGGCTGAGCGAAGGTGGTCTGCACTTTGTGGAGCAGCGTCATCGTGTCTGAGACGCTGTAAAACGCCAGGACCCCTTCTCTGTGATCCAAGAAGACTCCTATCCGGGACGTCCAGGGCCCCGAGACGTGAGTTTTGACGGCGTTGTGTATGAACTTATAACTGCTGCTGGTGTTGCACTCCAAAGCCCAGGACTTGTCGTTGAATCCGAAGGCGACGCTGGTCATGGAGCCCGTCCTGGCGATGTCCTTGTAGGCCACCGCCACCGTGACCCGTTTCTTCCTCCACTCCACTTCCCAATAACAGCGGCCGCTCAGACTCTCCCTGCTCAGGACCTGCCTCCATCGCACGAACCTGTCCGGATGATTTGGATAGGTCTGCTCTTCTCGCATCAATGTGGCTCTTCGATTATCTTCGGAGAGAGATAGCTGTGTGTTCACGGTGTTGGGATCTAAGTTAATCCGAAATGCGTATTGTAAGAGCTCGTCTCTGCTGATTTGCTCGGTCTGTGAGGGTGATACTTCCATTCGGGTCTGTGTCGTGCTCACATCTTCATACAAAAAATCCTTAATTTTATCTCTAGTTTTGGAGACAGTTGCCGCCACGTTTTCAAAGTAGCAGCGTGGCTGAGTTTTAACCTCTGGCAACTCCTGTGACGATGCGTTGAGTTGTGCCACTGATGGGTAGTCCTCCAAAAACTGGCAGTCATTTTGATAAACAAACAGTTTTCCCAGTTCGGCCTCCTTCCACTTCAAGTCAGTGATTTCTTTTTCAAGTTTATCCAGAAGTTTCGTCACGCGGAGGACTTCTTTTTCCAAGTTGGATTTGATCTCCTGCGTCACTTCAGACCTTCTTTTCTCGACCAGGCGCATCAGCTCTGCAAAGATCTTCTCACTTTCTTTTATAGCTTTGTCTGAAGACTCGAAGGTTTTCTCCAACTCGATCTGAAGCACTTGCAAATCTCTCTGCTTGTCGTAAATTTGCTGGTGGATTTTCTGTTGCCTTGTCTCTATTTCTTTCTGTCTCTCAGTCCTCGCTACAGTAGCTGACACCACAATGTGACATTTATGTTCGTTTTTGGCACAAATTGTGCAGATGCAACACTGATCGTTTTGACAAAACATCTTCATTACCTCATTGTGTCGAGAGCAGACCACTTCCTTGTCTCCAGTCAGCTCTAAGTCTTCCACTAACTCTGCCAACATCGTATTTTTAACCAGGACAGGCCTTGGTCTGAATGTCTGGCCACACTGAGGACAGCTGTAAATCCTGCGCTGATCCTCCTCGTCCCAGAACTTTTTGATGCAGCTCATGCAGTAGTTGTGCTGACAGGGAGTTGTCACGGGATTTGTGAGTAAATTCAAACAAATAGAGCAGTAGAAACGCTCTCTGTTACTTTGAAGTCCTCTATGAGCCATTTTTTTCGTCCTCGTGGAAGCAGAACTTGACAGTTTCACTTCCTCTGAGCGGAAACGCGTTGCTCCGCTCCGACCATAACAGTAGCGGGGTTGTTGCTAACCTACAAACAACCTGGAGGGGCTCGTGTTTATGCTAACACGTACGTTAAGTCAATCCAAACACATGGAGATCAGCGAACGGGAGAGAACCAGGAAATGGCTAGGAAAATGGGTGTGTGTGGTAAAAAGTTAGCTTTGACTTGAAAATTCTCCTTAACGTATTAAAAATAAATAAACAAATAAAAGAAAAGAAGCTTGCTAAATGTGCAAACAAAATAACCAAGAAACAAAATCAAGTGTAATTTGTTCCTTCAAGGGTTAAAAATAATCCTCACTCAGATATTTAATCAACAATTTTTTTGTACATTAAAAAAAAAACGATTTATGTTATGCACTTGTATTTATTAAATTGTCTTTCTTTCAGTCCATTCCACAAATTCACTCCACATTGTTGTTATGTTGAAGTGTCTTACTGTTGTCTCAGCCTTTCACTTTATTTAAAGCGCAGTTTGTCCCTCAAGAATTTAACACTCACCTCAGAATTTAACTGTGTTGGCCTATATCATTGTAAATGTTTCTCAATTTATGAATTGCAATGTTTTTGCGTTTAAATATTGTGAATTTGTATCCAATCTTTAAACCAGCCAAACTGCTCTGAGAAACAATTTTGGAATATAGAATACAAATAAAATTGTTGCTGTTTATTTTTATTGTTTCAGTACTGAATAGAAACAGCAGAAATCTGGGCATTAGTCTCCATCTAGTGGCTGTTAAGAATTGAACATAAAAAATTAAGCAATATTTTGCTACGTGCTATGTAGGTACCACAGGGCCTTTGACTTTAAGTTTGACGCTCTCTAAACTCTCCTAACATTGTCACTTTTGCCTATTTGAGTAACCATCTTGTGCTCAATCCAACGACTTTATGGTTCTGTATAATGTTAAGGACGTCAAGGTTTTAGGGACAAATACTATAAAAAGGGCAAATCAACTGTAATAAATTATTGTTTATGGTCAAGCACAGAGTGATTTACCTATTCTTTTAAAGATTTAAAATGTTGGTTTCAAATAATAGACTGACTCAAATGATGTGACCAGAACATAGCAATGAAGCAATATCTACTGGACTAGATTTTACTGTTACTGTGTGCAGTAAAAGGTAACATACATGCAACTACAATCAGTTGATAATGAGAAAGTCTTTTAACTGTTTATTTGTTTTATTATTTGATATGTGTGTTGAGTCACTTGTTTTGGACACAGTGGATCACCCCATAAGTTTCTACATTTTTAAGTCTGTCCGTTGACCTAATGCCAGCTCTAATTCACTTTAAGTGTAAGACTGTTTCGAAAACTGAGCCTGTGATTGAATAAAACTGTGAAGGTCATCCACAGTAAGAATGTTACACTTTGCTAATCGCCGCAGTGTTCTCGGCGGCCCACAACCTCAGTCCTGCGTGCAGCGGCTCGGTAAACCGGGCCGAGACTTTGTGGAGAATCGTCATTTTATCCATGACGCTGTAAAACAACAAAGCCCCTTCTGCGTGATCCAGGTAGACTCCTACTCTGTTGGAGCGCGGCCCTTTGACTTTGACCTTTATGCCGTTGTACATGAACGAATAATTCTGCCTGGTGCAACACAGAGCCCAGGATTTCTCGTTGGACCCAAACAGGCATTCGTACGAGTTTCCTTGTCGTCGGATGCTCTTGTAGGCGACCGCTACATAAACTCCTGCTCCGCTCCACTCCACTTCCCAATAACAGCGACCGGCGAGGCTTTCTTTGCTCAGCACCTGCGGCCAGTGAGTAAACCGGTTTGGATGGTCTGGATAACTTTGATGCTCGTTCATAAACCTGACTTTTTTGCCCTCTTCACATGACGACAGCATTGTGTGTGCCGTGTCGGGATCTAGCGTGATCTGACATGAATATTGGAGGAATTCCGGCCTGGTCTTTGGCGGTGGTTGGGGTTTGGAGAGTAAAACTTCGGGGACGGTCTGTGAGATGTTCGTCCAGTCTTCGTTCAGAGCCTGTTGGAGTTTTTTGGAGAGAGATGACACTGCTGCGGTGAGGTCTTCGAAGTAACAGAGAGAACAGGTGAAGATCCGAGACGAGGTGAAGGGTTTGTTCATTTTGAGTGATGGAAAGTTGAGGAAAAGCTGGTTTTGGGAAAGTTTGTCCAGCTCGGTGTATTTTGTCTTGAGTTCGACGATCTCCTTTTGGAGTTTGTCTTGAAGGTCTCTGACTCGATGCTCTTCGGTTTCCTGTTGAAATCTGATCTGCCGTTTCGCTTCGGTCGCTCTTTCTTCGATGAGACGGATCAGTTCTTCGAAGCTCCTCGCACTGTCCTCCACCGCTGTATCAGCAGAGCGATGGATGTTATTTAACTCCTGTTCTAGTGCCTCCATATCCTTCTCTCTGTCTTTAATCCTTTGTAAGATTTTCAGTTTAAAGTAAACCTCTTTTAGCATCTTTACTGTTTCGTGGCCGTTGTGTTTGTCGCAAATGTTGTCCTGAAGATCCTCTGTGGGCTCCACCAGCTTGTGCTCCTTTAACGCCGCAACATCATAATGAGGCTGAAGATGGTCTCTACAATAAGAGACCAAACACTGCAGACAGGACTTTACAGCTTTCACTTTCCTTTCACAGCACAGATCACAGGCCACATCTTCAGGTCCGGCGCAGCAAAGATTCTTCTGGTTGTCGCTCGCCTCTGCCATTTCTCTGCCAAAAGTTACAGTTCAGCAGAAGTGAAACTACTTTGAGCTCTCATAGACAGTGCAGTGGGCTGGATCAGTCTGCAGTTTCCCTTCACAACACGTTGGGCCCGCCCACCTGACAGGAAGACCCCGTGACATATATGGACTGGAGCTGAGGGAGGGAACAAGGAGCAGCAGTGTGTTTAATGCTGTAGTATTGTAAAAATAATGGACACATTTGTGAATACTCTTTTCTGTAGTGTATAAGCTCTGTTTATGTTGGAAAAACTTATTAATTACTTCCTGTTTCCATAACTGCAGAGAAGATACACATAATTCTGCTGAAGGAGAAGCACAGGTTTCTTTTTGAGCACACATTCTTACATGAAGGTCAAGGGCATTTATGATCTAAAATGGTTTTATTTTGTTTGTTTAATACCTCATTTTGTTAATTGTTTCAACCATAGACAGGTCTAATAACTATACATTTATACATCCAGCGAATGTTTCTGGCATCAACATAATCCATATCTCAACTATTCTTAAACTGACAGAAAAATGAGTGAAAATGTATCATAGTTGTCTTAATGGTGCACTAAATGGTGCATTGTGTAAAGTGTGTGTGTATTTGTTGGAGATGGAACAACAGACAACAATAGCACTATCTTGGAGAAAATGTAATTTAAAGCTCCATAGAAGAGAGCTTTTTTAGTTCCATTACTTCCTGTTTCTGCCGCCCAGAGGACAAACTGAGCACAGCCGGAGGAGAAGCACATTGTGTTTCTGAGCTGTGTTTTTGAGCACACATTCTGAATTGAATTTGTGTCCATTTTTTTTTAAAGTGGCTTATTTATTTACAGACAGCAGCATGTCCCTACAGGGCGACCACAGCTGTTCACACACTCAGAGTCAGTCTAAGTAGATTGCTCTGTACAAAACCGCAATGTCTTCTGATGTGTTAAAACATCACTTTTCTGACCTGAAGATGTAAAGATGCACAGCACATGCTTCACTCAAATATAAATTGTTAAATGTTAAATACTTTCGTTGAATGACAGTATGATCTGGAACAGTCTAAAGGATTACCCACCTTCAAAATGCAACACAAACACTGGCTAAAGGTGAACCAGTCTTTCAAATCATTGTCAACTTTTAACATCTTTATGTGTTGTACTTTTTTGTGCTGTTCCTGAATGTTTCTACTTATATGTCCTAACTGTTGTGTTTTGTTACATGCCTAGGGACTACGGATGCAAATTAGCATTTTAGCAATAATCCGGGGTAGTGGTTAATCTTCATCTCTTGATTTTTTCTAATTCTTTAACCTCTTCGTATAATGAATGGAAGATAGACTGTTCTACCTGTGGAACAGCAAACAACACAGTCCATCTTTTTATTGAACATGTGTACAACACATCTTCATTTATGGTCAAATTACAGCAGGTCTGTATGACTCCCCCTAGTGTCCAAATATATAAATGAATTTCCATTGTCACTATGTCGTTTGAATTTATAAATCAAATATAAATACATCTGCTCAATACAGATGTTGATTAATGTGCACTGTCCCTATTAAATAAATAAAAAATAAATACAAAGCCATGCAAATCTTACAACCAGTTCTTTGGCTAAAAATCACTGTCATTGCAATTGACGACACACATACCCATAGCCACTGTAGAATTGATCTGTATAAATTTTAATGCCAGGTCTTAAGATGGTCATTGTTAGGCTAACAAAAAAACACTACCACTACTACTACTGCTACTACTACTACTACTACTACTACTTTAACTTCACAGGAGAAACAAACTGTTGAGATTCTTTTTTTTTCTACTCCCACACTGGTTCAGAAATGTCTGGAGACCACTGGCCTTGAGCGTTTTCACATGGACCAAATCTGGAATGTCAAGGCCACACAGAGCTGCTTTCCCAGACTAACACTTGCACACTTAAATAATGTAATCTGTGATACCATAGTTTGTATAATAAGGTAATGGATCAAAGAGTGTTTAGCAGTTCTGATATTAATATCAATGGAAGAACAGCAAGTATTTTTTTTAGCTCTAAACCCTTTGCTGTGCTCATATCTGCAGTAACACTTCCCCATATGAAGAAAAATATAATCCAATACGATAATAAATGAACAGTGCACATCTCATCACTTCCTGGCACGTTCGATTTGTGCAGCTGTGTCGTTCCAGGTAATAAAAACAAGCTGGTTTCTCTGCTCCAGAATCACATGACGGGCTCTTTATTTCCTTTTCCCTGTCAAAGACTTAAATAATATGTAAACCTCATGTAGTGTTTGGGTTTGTCAGTGTTGTCAAGTTTACTAAAAACAAGTTGAAATTTGTCAGTTTCAGCACAGTGGAAAACCTATTTTGACTGTGCTCCATTCTTTAGGGCTTTAGGAGTTGTACCCAGGGGCAGTGTTGTGGGGAAAACTGTAAATAGCTAAATGTGGTCATAGATAGATAAATATGTTTAAAAATGGACATAAATTTGATTTGTTCGAGATGTTTTCCCTCTGCAAGTCCTTCCAAACACACACCATGTTCCTCTGTTCCACCTTAAACAGAAAACTGAGAAATAACTGTTCTACCACACAATAACATATTCTAGTGGTATAGATCTGTGAAAAAGAAACTTTATCAAGACTTGACAAGATCAGAATGTTCAGCTGCATGCTCCTTCCTAACAGCTGCTGATGTGAAGAAAAAAGTGACTATTCCAGCACTGACTTTAACTCATCATCCAACTTCGATTTTAAGCAGTCTCAGAATTTTTAGTGTTTGACCATTTACAGATTGAAACTGCTCATTTCCCCCCAATTTTTCCAACGAATATTTCCCAATATACTTCTTATACATCTGATTCGGATGCATCCTGGACGACCCTCTGGGGAGGTGACCCGGCAGCAGAAGAAGATGAATGTAGTACACACTGGGTCAGAAATATTATATATGAATATGGGGCTTCTATGAAAAAACAACACTAGTGTCCACTGGATTAAATGTATTTACAAGTCTACATAGACCTAAGTGTGTCCTTAATGTGTTTTGCTGAGGGATAAAGTTGAATCTCTGAGTAGAGCCACAGTTTTAGAAAATAATTTGTGCTTATATCTGGACTCCAGTTGTTATATGTTATTATCAATATGGCCATGAAATATTGATTCTTATGGTGCATTCATGTGGTCCTCGGGAACTCTGAAAAATGTTTTGTTCTGAGTTTAAAAATGTACATAAACGCCTGCTCAAGTCAAAACAACAGCTCGAAAACTCGGAGTTGCCCGAGATTTCATGTTGACGTTATTTTCATCATCAACATGGTGGAAGAAAGCAAACGTAAATTTTAGAAATTTTAGTAACATAAGTCATTTAAAAATATTTCATACCAACAGTGTTTCACATTAATGACTTAATAATTTGACAGTACAATTAGTTTTTTGTCAATATAGGCTTATTTAGACAATATATTAGGTTATTTATTCATTCATGTCAGGTTAACTTCTTATGTTTTGAACAGGCTACCTTTTCTTGAACCGCTACCAATAGGCTAATAATTGCTATTTTGACTATATTAACTATTAAAAATAACACTAGCACATTTTTGTCTTCACGTCCATCTTCCTTGTTGTTATGGTTTGGAATGTTCTGACTTTCCGAGCTCAAATCATGTGAACACACTGAAGAACATCTTCCTAACTCGGATACTTAGGACCTCATGAATGCAACATTATTGTCCAACTGCTTTAGACTATATATAAAGATGGACAAAGGGCACTGTGGTTTAGTTCATGTTTATAACTGAATGTCATCCAGTTTCATTCAGTTGCACCTCTTATTTAGACTCCAATTTTGTCATTTACTTTGAAGGAATCCTTCCCGATCAGCAGCGTCTGATTTTTGCTGGAAAACAACTTGAGGATGGACGCACCTTGTCGGACTACAACATCCAGAAGAGTAAAAGCATTGATGTTTCTCTCTATAAACCCCATCTCAGTGGACAACAAATACCGACTGACATTAGCTAGCAAGTAACAAACCAACACAAAGCTTGGACATAGATAAAAAAAATACACATCCAAAAGTCATATTGTTTGTGGTTGCAAATAAAACCTAGCAAATGTTGAATGCTAATTTGCTCATGTCATCCCATTGCCAGAGTCCACCCTGCATCTGGTCCTGCACCTGAGGGGGGCATCATTGAGCCAGCAGCTTCAGCCATGGCTCAATGATGCCCCCCTCAACTGTGAAAAGATGGTCTGCCGCAAGTACATTTTGGAAAGTTTGGTTTTGAAGTTAGTCAAAAAATAGAAGAATAGAAGAGGCACTCAGTTTTAACATTAACTGCTGTCCACACTACACCTTGCTGTAAGGCTTAAAAATATTAAACTATGGTGCACTAAACGCTATTTGTCATAATTAATAGACTTGTATATACAGCGCAACTACCCAATCATCTTTACAATCCCCAACAGCAACATATCTACCAAATCCTTTTGCTTTTATTTTATTAAAAAAGAAAGACTGGACTACAAAATACTAATACATTGCATTAAACTTCTACCTTTAAGTTAGACATCAGACCATAGTTTTCCCAAAATGCAAGAAAAGAATTTAATTTTAAACAGGCATATTTCAAGAAAACTGTTTAATCTCCTAACAGAATATTGCATTGTCATCTATCATTATTAAGGATTTTAATAGACGAGCATGTTCAGCCCATGATGGAAAGCTTTAGCCAATTACATGCTAGTTCCCGAATAAGGGACACTCCAATGTCACACACCAATGTCAACAGGGAAGTAATGACTACACTACTATAATACATTGAGCTGTATGCAATTAGAGGTTTATGCTGTGAAGCTGCAGACAAAGAAACATAAGTAGAAAAAGGGAAGCAAAGAGAAACAAAAAAATATATTAAAAATATTGGCAATTTATGAGATGTTTACTGTTGACTTGAAGGTCACTTTGATTCAAAAACTGGTTCCTTTCAAACTATCTTCTGTCAAGTGAAAGTTTTAAAAGTCACTGAAACTAAACACAAACACTTAAGTTACGTTATGCTAGTCTCCATCCTCGCGCTGTGAACTGCGAGAAGAAGAAGTGTGGACACACCAACAACATCAGGCCCAAGAAGAAACTCCAGTAGACAGTCGAGAACCTGTGATCTCTGTTCAGTAAGTACGAGTCTGGCTTGTTATTCACAGCTCCAACACAAATCTCTGGGCAATGTGACACTTTGAAATAAACTAATTATCTTGTAAACCGTCTTGTATTTCATTGTAGACAATAAGTTACCGTTTAAAGGTTTGCTTTTGTTTCCAAAGTTCCAGTAGAAGCCCGCAAAGACTCTCACAGAAGGGTAGGGTTTTTTAAAAAGGAATAGAGCAGCATTTATGGCAAACAGTTTAGATTTAATAATACTCTATAGTTACAGTACATTAGGCCTACAGTATCAGCCACAGTTAAAGGTAGTGTGTGAAAATGACAGAAGCTGTGTCATTTTTTTCAGTGCTTTGTACAAATGAGCTAAGTCTTATCAGGATAAGTTCAATAAAACAGCTTTTGAAATATAGAGAATAATTACAAACAAATCTTATATAAAGATGGACAGAAGGTGTGCCCCGGAGGCGGCCATGATGGATCCAACTGTCACTAAGCTCCAGCCATCTTTATGTACTGTACAGTCAAAAATCAAACAGTGCTAAACTTATCCAAGGACTTATGCCTTTAATTTCTTATCTATTAACTGTAGCGTTTTATTGGTATAAATTTGAAAGCATTCAGCCTACATCTTATTGCCTAAAGTTTTCTTACAGAATTAAATGCCATACCAATCTTGGCTTCTCAACATGACTCTTCATTTGATCTTTGGTGTCAACATTCACATTGAAAAGGAGTTCAAGTTAACTGTCCATGCTCTAAAACTACAAATATCAGCACACTATCATTTTTTTGTGAGGTTATAGCTGCTAAGTTGTTGGTGCAACTATAAGGCATTACATAACAACGTGGCATTTAAAATCAATGATGGCTGTTCTAAGGTCTGCTATTCTGCTTAATACAAGTCTTTGTACCTTTGTATCGTATCTGACTTAAGTCTTGTTTCCACTGAAAGGGTACAGTTTGGGTCAGTTTCCATTGTCACAGGTGTACTGTACCGTACTGCTTTGATAACCTCTCTAAGTTTGGTTCCAAAAGTGTGGTACTGTTACTAAAAGTAATTTTAAGGAAAGGAGGAGGAGACTGTTCTATCTTTATATGTCTTTGGGAATTTGCATAACTGTATTTGAACATAAAGCATAAGAAGGGACCTAAATCAGTGTGTGACCGACCAGTCATTGGTCTGTATTGCATTTGGCCTTTAAAAAGCAAGGCCTCTTACTGTTGACACTGCATTATGTGATTCTATACAAAAAAATGAAAAACTACAAGCACCCATTTTATATCTAGCATTGTTAAGCACTTACCTCAACATTAAATTGTTGCATTGAATGTTACTCTTAAAGAGATATGAAGATTGATGTTAAATCATACAAGTCCTACCACGTACCTGTACACACTATTCACAAAATGACTTTGATACAAAAAAAAAAAAATCAGTTTGTGAAGAGTTCAGATAGAGCATGCCTCAATATTTATCATATTGTCCCTCTAACATAGTTGGATTCTTAATAAAGATATTTGATTGCATTAAGTATTGCTTAAAGATGCTCTGATGCATCTTGCCATTGCTTTGTGGAGTAAATCTACAGTGATTGTGTTAACCCTAAGCTCAGTGTTCATTACTGTAGTACATGCACTCTAGTTTATACCTCCATAGAACCCAGTGGAAGGAGCCCTAAGTTCCATTGCTTCCTCTTCTTGTATACAGCTGCCCAGAGTGTACAAACTAAAAACGAGAATAGAAGCACACTCCATTTAGCATTTTTGTCATTTATAAAGTGGCTACATGACCTTTTTCCACTGGGTTTGTTCATAGATAACATGTCCCCTTGGGCAGCATAGCTGTTCACATGCCCAAAAAAAGGAGAGTGAAGTGTGGACTTGCAGTCTGCAATTTTGCCACCAGATGTCATCAAAAAGGCCAGAAAACTTTAACTTCCAAGTTCTTTGCCAAATATGACTAATTTTCCTATATTTTTTTGTGTTTTCTGAAATAACATCAAAATGTCTGAACACCTCTTGAATGTTTCCTTTAAAACCCACTCTAATGGTGTCCAGAGACAACATGACAAAAAGGGGATCATGCTCTTAATACTTATTCTCTTTATCATTTCAAAAACAGTTCATATATTTGCTGCTGTTAGGTCCATACTGCTGCATATTTATGTTTTTGAAGCACAGTCACCTCTCAGGCCTTTTCCTACTGCTCTGGTGAGTTTGTGCTCAGAGACCACAGCGACCAGCTCAGTTTCTGTTGGTTTCATTAATGAGCGCTCTAATTTTCTCTGTCCCTCTCAGGGCTCTGTTTTCCCACACTCATCCTATTTGTTAATGAGTTTAAACAGACTCTGCCGCAGGTCATTGAGGTCAAAGATCTTGATGTCTAGTATTTCTATGGCCCTCTGGATCTCACTGTCCATGCGGTCGCGTTCATCTAGAGAGTTATTGAGGTTCTGCTCCGAGTTTTGGACACGGCGCTCCAAGTCAGAGTTACGCATCTCCATCTCCTACAAGACACAGGCAAAATGGAAGTGAGTGGATAAAACTGTACATGTGTGAATTATTGTGAATTATTAAGGATTTCTAAAACAAAAACATGCCATATCTAACTGACGAGCCAATAATGTCACGTAATAAAACTCAACTTCATTCTTTCTCCTGTTTCACAAGCATCACACTTCAGTCACAGTAAACAGTTAACAGTTTGTAAAGCAGTGTAGTTAATGAAGGACACAGGTATGGACCTATTCAGAGCTGGGGCTGAAGTGCATTTACTTATGTACTGTAGTGTAATTATTTGCTAAAAGAAACACACGTGGCTGTTCTAGTACTGAGTTTTTTAATCAAATGTGACCTAATCCACTACCAGAGTATATAGTTTTCAGGACAAATACTATGATTTTTTTTTTACCCGTAGTCTGTGTATGACCTCGTCTCTGTCATGCTCCATCTCATGGTACTCTGCTTTTTTACTTTGCAAAATGTGAATCTCCTGAAATAAAGGAAAGTTCAGTCAGTCAGAAACAACAGCAACAACTACATCCTCAATGTGAAAGAGAATTGAACAGTTACCATTAACCAAATAACTGTATACAGCAATGTTTTTGTTATACAGTAATGACGTGATAAAGTAAATAACTAAAGTACTAACCTCGTCCTTGGCTTTAAGCAGTGCCTCTAGTTCCTCCAGGGACTGGGTCAGCTCGTCCTTCAGAAGATCACTTGGACCATGGCCTCCATGTGCCTCCAACTCTGCCACCTTCAGCATACAATCATTTTAGTAGACATGTATCACGCATTCACAAATCCTACTTTCAAGGTCCTATATTAAAAAATTATTAATAGTACCCCCCACCACCACCAACTAATAATCAGACTGGTTTGTGACCTGTCTATTGCTCTTTTACAGTCCTGCAGATGGAAACATAAAAAACAGCTGCAGTTATGGAGATGATCTGACTTTAACATATGCAAGCTTTTATACTTTGCAGTTCCCTTGCCTTCAATGAATGAACTGCAAAGACAAAATGGTCACTTGCGCCTACATATTCTTTCAACAGAAAGGTGGAATCTAAATAATTAACTATTCTTTTATCATTACCTTAACATGAAGAAAGCAACAGACAATAAGGCAATTAAAAAACAACTGAACAGTGACCAGAACATTAATGCAGGTCAAATACAAATACTACATATAATGTTGTACTGTCTGAGTTATACCCAGGTAGGTATATCTTAGGTTAGTTCTGTCCACTTCCTGTAGCTTGTCAGTCCTTCTTTCAAACCTCAGCTCAGATGCTGTAAAAGCAGTGTTATAAAACACCCATCTCACTGTGACTCACACAACAAGTCAAGACTGGCTCACACTTCAACAACAGCCAGCATTTGTCAACAAGAAATGTGAAAAGCAATGTCTTTATCAAGTAAAAAGCAAATGCATCTGCTCTCTGACTCTGCAGCATTATTGAGATCTGAATAGTCCAAAAAAGGACACCTTTATGAATGTCCCCGTGTCTGAGAGATTATTTTAAATAGATGAGACTAAGAGGAGCGGTACAAAAGAGAAAAAAGGTAGTGGAGATGCCAGCTCCCCTTGGTGATTTTTCATTTTTCTAACTGGGGCGTTGAAAGTAGGATAAGGCTGTCCTACAAACCTCTCTCCGTCTTACACCGCCCCAGAGACGTGAACCATTTTCTGCCACCTGGTCCCCATTTGCATCAAGTGGGACCAATGGATCTGTAGAATTAAAGTCCTCCATAATTAAAAGCAGCTGATCGATAAATGGCCATTATAGATGGGATCAAAGTATTAGGGCTTTTAATCAGAGATGGTTGTACTTCTATGCCAGAGGCCAGGTTTGGTCCCCAAGGAATGATCTAAAGCAGAAATTAGAAATACCTTTTATCGATGAGTGGGGATTGAGAGAAAAGTGGCATCTGCATCCACTGGACCCTGAAAGGTACTTTAAATAATATACCCCTGGGACTGAGGGTTTCTGCACCAGACGCCTATGCACCAATCAGTGTTAATGACCATAACCAGAACCAACCACTGAAATGTCCACCAGCTAAAGTGTTGAAAGACTATTGTGCTTTTCTTTGGTCAGGCTGCAGTCAACCAAAAAAACATCAAAATTGACTAAAATCAATGAATGAACTAGTTTATGAAGCCATGTAATATCACATGATTTCTGTCACAGCAGCTGTCCAGGAAAACACTCTTGTGTCTCTTCCTGTTAATAGTTTCTTAGTAAACCCTTTGAACTGCTCTCCTACAGATTAAGGAAAGCTCTAAATAATCACTTTCGTCTCTTCTTTTTAGATAATTGAGTGTCCTGTAGTGCATTGCCTCACTTTACTCCACAGAACAAACTAACTGCAGCAAATAAACAGAATGAGACTCTCACTTTGAACATCAAAAACTGGTGACACACGTCTTGAGTTTCAAGCAACTTTTGTGTGAAATGCCCATCAGATGCAGTGTTGTAAACAGTGTTTAATGTCAGTGTCTATGTTATAACATTATCAGCTGACTTGATATTTAGCTGATTTTTAAATCAGGGTAATTAGCACTTCACTAACTAAAGGCTACATGCTAAAAGTTGCTGAAATCATACTCTCTGTTACACTGGTTAAGTACAGAAAAAATGTGTACCACAACAATTTGAGATGTAAATGGTCGCTCAGGGTTTATTCAACCATATTCAAAGATGATTAATCCTACTTTAAAAAGTGAACTTTGGCTGATGGAAACCAACAACCAGATGTGTGTGCTGTGAGTGATTGGGTAGAATATATGGGTAAAAGATCGAGTATATCCATATTGTCCCACTCAGTGGACGTTTATAAGGCTAACCTGTTCCCGTAGTCGTTCTGTCTCCTCCTGATAAGCTGCCAGCTGTTTTTTCCACTGCTCCACGTTAGCGTTAGCTTCGTGCAACGCTGCCACCAGCTTTGAGTTGCTGTCCTGCAGAGAGAAAAGCTCAGCCTCCAGGTTTATCTCACAGATTGACCTGGACAAGGAAGAAAAATAAACAAAAAACAAAACATGTAAAAGCAATATTAGTCACATATTTTGCTAATTAGCCATGACAAATTCACATTAAATTCACACAATTTAACCATCTCTGCTGAAAGGTTAATATCAACTGAAATTCACAGATAACTATTGCAAGAACAAAGTCATTTGGTCAAGGTTATTTGTGTTAGCTGCCATCATTTCAAAAGTAGTAATCCATCTTCCCATTCTCCCTCGTGTTCAAACTATTTCCTTGGCAGTTTGTTATGACTTTTTTTGTAGTTGGTCTAAAGTCTGGACCATTTTGTTTCCATTGGAACCAAACTCTGCATCTGTCTGGTCACATCAAAATCAACTAAACCTAAAATACAGATAGGTAAAAAAATGATTGAATAATGTAATGCCTGCAATACCACTGTCCCATCCATTCATTCATTTTCTACCGCTTAGTCCCGTTGAGGGTTACGACTGGAGCCTATCCCAGCAGCTTTGGGCCTTAGGCGGGGTACACCCTGGACAATGGACAGTTGGTCGCAGGGCTGACACTTAGAGACTTAGGACATTGACAGACAACCATTCACTCTCACATTCATTCACTAGGGATACTTTAGAGTTGCCAATTAACTTTTACATATAATAGCAAATAGCAGGGTCTGGGCATTTTCTCTTCGGCAAAAGACAGTGTGACTTCTTCAAGTATTTGTAGGAAATGCCCTAAGAATGGGTATTTCAACAAGACAACAACCCTGAACACACCAGTAAGAGAGCAGCATCTTGGTTCCAGACAAACAAGATTGACGTTGTGTCCAGCACAAAAGCAGTGGTTATAAAATTAAATATTATTTCAGTGATTCACAGGAAAGCTAAATGTAAAGCATTTTTTAGTTTATACAATAAATGTTTAAGTTTGTAAAGAAAAACCCAGACACTGCTATTTTATTTATCAGCCCCATATTCCCTTCTCTTCACTTTCTGTAAAGGAATAAAAAATCTAATCCTCTTTTTTTCATGTTTTGATTTGGAATAGACTGTGCAGTGTTCCCAATGCTTTTGCCTGTATGAAAATAAAGGCTATAAAAAAGATTTTCTGCTTTAGTTCCTTTTTTAAACACACTGCTATTATTTTGAACATAACTGTACATGTTTCTTAAAAAGTAGGAAAGGCTCTTTTTGATGATAGAGGTAAATTTATTTTACAATGAATGGCACCATTTCAACACACTTTTGTAGAATCGCTGGATAAGGCCATTTACGTTCTCTCTTCATTATCAGGCCATTACTTCCATGGTAACAAGTTCCCATGGCAACTGCACAGGGGCTTTTTGTGACAGTCATTTAACAGTGGGATCAAACACACTGTGGGCGGCTTAAAGGACACACTGAGCGATATGTACAGGCTTAAGTTCAAGTTTGATATGAGTCAGCACTTTTACAAAGGCCTTTTCACATCTGGGACACAGATCACATGACGTCACAATGTTACTGAACACAAATATTGTTGTCTGTACCTGAGATCACACATGAAAAAGCTAAAGTGTAGGTTATCCTACGTCTGTTGGGGGGGCAGTCTCAGAAAGAAAAAATAGCAGTCACCATGAAAAACCAACACAGACTAATACAAATTTAGGTTTTAGTTTAGAGACTCTGGTTGAAGCAACAGATACACAAGAGGACAGATGCTATACTGAACAACATCGACCATCCTCTGCCTTGGGCTTTTGAACAACATGAGAGCAGCCAATGGACGTCTGAGATCAGTGAGCTATTTCCCAACTGCCACAACACTGTACAATCCATCAGTCTATGGAAAATGAAGTCAGTTAATATGTTTTTAATTAATTTAAACAGAAATAACAATTTAATTCTCACTTGGTAATTGAATTAAAGGATGAGCTTAAAGTGAACATAAAAAAGAAATATCTACATTGTGTTCGAGTCACCAATAGTCCCCAAAAATTGTAACAAATTGTATCCAAGAGTTCATTCATTTCTACTGCTTCGTAGGAGCCTATCCCAGCAACTTTGGGCCTTGGGTGGGGTACACCCTGGACAGTGGACAGTTCGTTGCAGGGCTGACACTTAGAGACGAACATTGACAGACAATGATGTTTGAATTGGCCAGAACCAACTAAGGATGTTTTGAGTTGGCAGGAGCGCTAACCACTCTGCCACCGTGCACCCCATCCAAGAGTTATTTGTACAAAAATATATGCAAATATAAGGTCAAATGCCCTGACCTATTTATTTGGTGTATTCATAAACCGCTTCTTAAGACAGCTTCTATGAAACTAGGTCTAACAATATGGCTCCCAAAATAACAAAATACAACAATATATACTATATATTCTGCAAATGAATAACCATTCAGTTAGCCTAGATTAACTGAATGGTTATTCATTTAGTCTTTATTTAGAGATAGAGTTAGTAAATACTAATTAATAATAAAGGTTTCTGGTAGTTATATTGTATATATTGTTGTATTTTGTAAGATACAGACATTTCCAATTTTAACTTATTTTTCGCATAATCACTAATTTATGTCTGCATCTCACTAAATCAATTTTAATTTACTGTAACATATTGTTTATATGTAATGTATTGACCTTCTGTAATTCATAAAATCGATGTTTTAACTGATGTCAGCACTTAATAGCTTATCCAATATTAAAGCAGGAATCGAGAAGCTCTGCGTCCATCCATGGCTATCAACAAACAAGTACTTTTTATAAGACCTTCAATATAATGTCCAACCTGCAGTGGTAGTGGCACTTTTTATTCACATGTCCTCTTTCTGAGGCTGATTAATATGCACATGTTGCAGAGACTGGACTATATTCTGTGAGTTTTGTTTATGTTTTGGCTTTTTTTTTTTTTACTATGTCACAAAACAATCTTTTAGTGAGCCATTATGTTTAGTTTCTCTGCTGCACTTTTGGTGTGGTTGTATTCAAAGTGAGCGTGAGTTACCCCTCAGAGAGCATCTTCTTTATGCGTTCTTTCTCGGCGGACAGCGTGATGTCAGCGCTCTGGCTGCGAAACAGCTTGTCCTCAGGTCCATTCACATTCATCATTGGGGGAGACTGCAGTTCATCCGAGAGGTCCTAACAAACACGTGAGTAAATGCACTCTCGAAGGAACAAGTACTGAAAATGACCTACAATTCAGAGTCACTACAAGCTGTCATTTAAGATTACAATATATTTACGCAAGCGGTCAGGCACAAGACATGCATCCATTACACTGATGTGACACACAACAATAATAACATGAAGAAACATGAAAGAACTAGAGACGGTCTTTTCTTGAGTAATGAAAACACATTTTTCTTTTTTCACAGAGCATGTTTTATCAATATTCTGTACTTAATTCAAAGTCTTGCTTTATATTTACTGTTAGATAAACAATGATGGCTATTCTTTTAGCTCATACCTGACGTCATTAACATACATTATGCTCAAGCACAGATGTAATAACAGGGTGATGGCTGGTTGGATACTATTTCACAAACATGACAAGGCGCATGCAAGAGAAAAATGAGAGCTCAATTTTATCAGACTCTCAGTCAATGACACACTGATTGCAACCATGACGATGAAGATCTCAGGTTGTTACAATATATTTTAATGATTTTAGGCCTTTAGCTTTATCTCAGTTATAAGGAGAAGATCTCTCTTCCATCTATCAGTGTTGTATAATCCAACCCAGCAACATCATCAAAGACCACCCTTCATCACAGACTGATTATTGTTAGACATTTGCAACTCATGCATGATCATAACCACCACAATATGCCCTACCAACACCTTAATTCTCACACTCTGAACACTGATTTGTCATAATAGTAGGTGTGCATTTTAGTCTGATAAAAGTGTCTGGCAGACAATGACTTGCTATAGAATACATAACAAAAAAGATGGACTCACCTGTGAGAACTACTCAGAAAGTCAAAAGAGAAATACAAGAAATAAAAATGCAGGCTTATAGCACAACATTTATAATGACCTTCATAAACAATACATTCACTATGTTTCTTGCGGTTAAATTTAAAGCGGCTAATTTTAAAGCCAATAATTCACAGAGATGGCACTCCTTGTTGCAGATGAGTTTGTTAAATTGTTAAACATGTCAGGCAAGATAATAGCTCTTTTTGTGCAGATGAATCAGTTTGTTAATTGCTTTGTATTGATCACAAACGGCCTGGGCTGACTACATTTCCATCCTTTCGGGCTGGAGCCGGAGCTTGTTGCTGGTCGTGAAAATGCAGATGTGTCCATGTGCCTCACTGCTGGGATAATTTTACCTCCGTCCTACTTTCCCTCACTTCCTCTCGCCCTCAGAGACATGTGACCCAGCTCATTTTCTGACAGTTTTCATCTCCTCTTTGATTCGATCACGGCAGCACATTGTCTACAGCTGAAAGAGTCACACTGGTGCATTCATCTGCTCCTGATTAGTTAAAGGTGTTGCCAAAATATCTTTATACACATCTAGAGCAAAACCACAGCTAGTCACATGGCACACAGGAGTCTCACGTTAGTGCCAGGTCTGCCAAAAACAACAAGAACTGAACATTTATGATTAGACCCGCTCTCTAGACCCCTGCTGGGTGATGCTCTACTTTTCTCCTTTGGTCTTTCTATGGCGTCTCACCTGAGGAGCAGCGATGGTCAGTGCAGTGTTCGCCAGCTCTTTGTCCTGCGACTTCTCTCGTGCCAGTCGGGCTGCATCTTTCACCTCCTTAAACTTCTCAGTAAACTTTGAAAAGGAGATAGATCACAACATGGTCATCATCATTTTTTGCTTCTTATACAGCACAACCACAGTAACAGGCATGCTATGTGAACCTGCAGCAGGATGAGGGAGGGTCCTGCTCCTCGTGTAAAACTAGTCAAGGTGAACATTATATTTCTTGGACAAAGCTGTGTCACATCCTGTGGACACGGTAAGCGCTTTTGTGAGGAAATGAAAAGTATAATAAGCTACTGTACATGTTAAATGTGTCTGAGAATCCTGCAAATGTTGTTTTAGTATAGTTAATGAGCTTTCTTCTTCTCTTTCTGTTACAAAGTTCAGCAACAGTAACAAATAACATGCTTTAACAGTGGATATGTTTTTTTTATTATTATTATTAATTTAAAAAGTCTCCTTTTCGAAATCTGACACTTTAACCTAACATTTAACCCACCTATGAGTCAGGAATTGGTCTAAGACTGGCATTTTTTTATAACTGTTCCCTGGTATCTTCCAATGTATCTAGCCTTGGTCTTAACACAGTCTAAATAACTTATGTTCTGGGTCTAGGTCTTGACTACAACTCGAATAACCATTTTCTTCATATACAGCAACTTGTAATTGAAATTTCCAACTGTTCCATCCCCTTTACAAGGCGGAATGAAAGGGGCAACACACCTGCCATGTTGATTTAATTGAACCCAGTTGAGTTTACCTGATGCAGCTGCTGTTCAGTGGCAAACCCCAGGCCGTAGACCGTGTTGGCTCTGGTGTCCGCCCACTGACCGAACTTCTGCGACGTCTTGGTGAACGTCATGCTGGGTGTCACTGTGCAGTTAATAATAGCCTACAGACAGATGAAAAATGAACATTACTTTAGTTGTGCAGAATAGCAAAATGACACTTACAAAACCTATCTATTATTAAGTCTACCGCTAAACGTAGATTGTATACTATTATACGTCAACTGGGCATGATTACCGGTTTCAAGGTATACCACAGTTTCAGAATGTCAGGATGTAAAAACTGTGACAAACTGTTCTACTTAACATAACTCTTGGAACTTTGACGGTTCTTGATATAATTGTGTGACAAGTGACGAGTGAAGTAGGGGAAAAGAGTAAATGGGGATATTGGCAACAAAGGAGGCAAGCACTGCTTTACTGTGTCCTTTCAATCAAATCATTGAAGTGAGTTTAAAGCCCTGCCTTAAGGGACAGCTTTTTTTATCTGTTTGATGTTGTTGTTTTTTTTACTCTAATAACAATCCAAATATGTGTGTATGTACCATTTACCTGGATATTGCAGTTTTTCTCAGTCTTTGGCATTTGACATTTAGTTTGAGAGGGAAAAGCTAGTTTTCTAGCAGTAAGTTTTTCAGAGCTAACAAAAAACAAAAAGGCTATATGAAAAGTTAAATCATTTCATCCCAAAGAAAATCAGTGTAACTCCTTATATTAGGCCACATTTGAAATACTAAGCTCACAAACACAGAGAAATTTTATTAAGTAAATAGCACATTTCATCATTTCTAATGTTTGAACTCCAAAATGTTTTCATTCAGAAGTGTCTGACCCAGTGCCTAATGTTTCTAAACTTTCCACCTCCAGGGGGAGTGAATATAAATAAATCGGAAAAATTTAGAAAACTGAATGAAGCATTTTGCCTTATGTGGCTCAAACAGTACAACAATGGTTAAACATTGTGATAAATTTGATGATGCTACTGAGAATCAGACTTTAGGTTTTGGTCAGTGTAAACATACACAACAGATTTTTCAATGGATTTGTAGAGAACTGCACTTTCACTTTAAAACTTTCACTTGTGCCTGAAAACAATGCACATATTTGAAGCACTTGGGGAAACTGAGGGCCTGTATTCTGTAAACGACATAGGTGCTGTAGATCATATTCAAATTTGTTTACTAGTTTTGTAAATGTGTTGACTTATGTTTTGGACAAAGGTATTTTTTTCTTTCTTAGCAGTGTTGTATGTGGCGTGATGGCTCTTTGTCAATGGGCAGACAATAAACAAAGCTAAACCTTTGCAAAAAAAAAACCATCAGCATGCTCTTTTTTCAACAAGCTAAGTTGCTATTTGCACACACAACAATGATAATGTGTTCAATCTTCTAGTGTCCTTTGTCTTAAAGCCCCTCCCTCTGAGTCCAAACTGCTCTCATTTGTCGACTGCTGCAAGTGTTATTGTTCATTTCAGCCCTATTTAGACCTTGGCTTTTACTGGGCCATATATCTCCCCTACAGACCCACTGTGTTACCCCTCTACCTCACTATGTAACAGAAAGGTAGGTTAAGGGTTGTTTAGGCTGTTTAGGGAGCTGTGGTCATCCAAAAACTAGCAGCAGGACCTCTTCCAGCTCTATCACCTGTTTCACTGCTCCTTCCCCTTGAACACATGATCACAAATATTAGAGCGGGCCTATTTTTAACCCCTTTTTACGTCATCTCCACTGTATAATAATGGTTTCAAATCCCAGAGGCAGCTTAACAGCAAGCCTTTTCCTGCTTTCGCCTCCAACAGTGATTACGTGCCTTCTGTGCGTCTCTCTGTCGCGACATGTTCGGTGTAACGCCGGCGCAGATTAATGTTGGAGCCAGACACCAGTCCTGAGCCCCGAGCCACAGCGCTGGCTTCTGGGGCAAACAAATGTGGGTCAAACCAGAGGTGCTAAGAAGAGATCAGATAGAGACCCCTCCTCCCTTTTGCAATGTGTGGCCTCTTCTTCGCAGTGATCCAAATCCTCCGTCCGTCCGGGGAGAAACTTAGTGTCTGCTTTCTGACACTATCTATGCATCGGTCTATGGATTTTCTTATTGTCACAGCTGCAGTGGTAAAAATATACTGATAATTGTTCCCGCACCATTTCCAAATCATTTTCCAGGACTACCTTATGACAGTTTCCTCAAGTGAACAGTCAAATCAATTGCAACAGATCCAGTTTACTGTCTCATTTAGGAACAGACATCATATTTTCACAATTTCAATCGTGTCTTTTATTAGCTGTGAATTCCGGGTCAGAGATATACAAGGTGATGAATCATAGGGCAAGTGGACAGTGCCAACCTTTAAATAACTATGAAGTACACAGGTTACTTTGCGAGTTACTACTGTTAACAACATGGCGCTACTCTGATTGAATAAAACTGCGGTTACTCACAGATGATATATCATTCACCAACTAGTCATTCCTTTTAAGAACGTGCCCTTTACAAATGCTTTCTATGAAGGCCTCCCAGACTGTGGAACAGACTATCTGGCTTGTCAGGTTAGAATAGCAGCTCAGGTGTCTATCACCAAACTACTGGCAGACAAATGTCCCAAAATAAGCCCTTTGAGGTAGTTATACATTTAACCTTAGTAAGCATAGTATGGCATAGTTGGTTTTATGGTTATACTTATAGTATAGTTCCGTTTTTGGTTGAGTACAGCCATGACAGAGTAGCTAAGGTGACCTTTGGTGCAAAGGCATACTAAAAATGATGTGATTGAGAAGGCTACAGCATAAAAAGGATATTCAGTGTAATGGGAAGTCTATGATGCATTTGGTGTACAGTACTGTGTGAAAGTTTTAGGCAGATACGCAGTAAAGTAAGAATGCTGTCAACAATTTACAATTTTATCTATTTATAAAAAGCAGAGTGAGTGAACAGTCAAAAAAAATTCCAGAGTGATTCCAGAACAAGGAGTCCTCATGACGTGATGGTGTAACTCCCAACAACATGGAATCTGGCCTGGTCCTGTTTGGAATTACATGGTCTGGTTTAACCTAAGTTCCTTCTAACATTTGATGGTCTGGTTTAGTCCAGTTAGGCCTGGTTTTGTCTGGGATTTTCCAAATGTTTAAACAGAACCTCCCCAGTTCCAACAAAAAGACAGTTCAAGCAGTTCCACTAACTTCTCGAACTGTTTTTAGGCAAAGTCAGACCAAATATTGATTTGATTTATAATTGACTGCTCTTCTTTCACTTTGTAAACATATAAAAATCACCTCAGCTTTTTATATTCACACCTGAAGAAAACATGTGCATAGTATTGTACACATAATTATACATGCACAGAACCAAGAATGGTGTGTTTATTATGTTACATCTGTGTTTAATCATGTTAATAATTAATGTGCTGTTCTGTTTTAATTGTACCTAGCCTTAACACGAAAATCTGCCATGTACAGTTGAGTTTATTGTTCTCTCTTTTAATGTCATGTTTTTTTTGTGGAAAACCATACTAAAGATTTTGTAATTCTTTTGGCTCTTAGTATAAAAATCAAACCTTATACCAATAACAACATATAACGTATTTCACAGTATGAAGAACACTGTCTTCATGACTATTTCGATCAACAGAGCAACTCCTTTCGCTGTTTAAGTCGATCTTTAAGTACAGGATTACTTAAATGTAGTACTACAGTCTTATTTTGGAGCTCACCTTAGTCCCGCCCACGCTGATGATGCGGTAGACGTTGCGGTTGGCGTCGTAGAAGAAGGACACGGTGACGGCATGTTTACTGGCGGGGATCCAGTTCCTCTTTGTGGCAGGGTCGATCTGGAAAACATGGGCCCGCGTGCTGAAGATCGGCTGCTCCCTGTCCCAACAAAAACATTCACATAAGACGTCAGGATTCACACATTTGTCTGGACGTAATCTGTCATGACTTGCTCAAAAGTTGTATATTCTAGTGTTATATCTGAAAATACATTAATCTATATCAAAACAGTGAGATCCATTGCAACTAAGTTTTTTGTTGCTGCTTGTGTCCTTTTCATGAAACCGTTGCCAGATCTAGTGAAGTCCAAACCAGGACACGGTTTCTGAGCAGCGCAGTAAATTGCTTTGCTCCCAACAGAACTGTATTCTTTTGGCCAGTCATTGTACGTTTATATCTGACCCCATTAGTGACACACAAATCCAACAATGTTCTCGCCCAGTGTGAGTCTCAGTGAAAGATCACAGAGTAATGAAACGAATGTGAACTTTCTCAGACACTTCAGAGTGATAATAATGACCACCTGCTGCGACGACACTGGGCTGAAGACAGTGAGGAAAGACACCAGATCTGTGCCGCGACTTCACTATGACATAACCTGACTTTGGAGTATTTGGAGAGATGGGTTTGAAAGTTAAGTAACTCTTAACATTATTCTTTACAACTTGTGCTAATCTATCCAGAAATGATCAAAGCAACAAACTGCTTTCCTGTTACAAAGTGAGGTACATAGGTAATGACATCCTTTTAACGCTTACAATGGAAGATAAGGTAACCACATCTTCTATGCACAAAAGTGAGTTAGCCTCTATAAATTCCAATTGCTGCAAAAACAAGATGATTTTGGCAAACAGCAACTGACTGACTATATGTGTGTGTTGTCAGTAAGTGGGTAGAGAACACAGTATGTTCTCATCAAAGACTTTAAAAAATGAGACAGATTAACCAACACATTAAGGCTTCAAGACCTACATTAAGGCCAAATGCATGTGAATATTATAGAAGTTAAACACAAACATACAGTATGTCTTGGGGCTATCATGATGAAAGCATCTTAGATATTGTTACTCCATCTGATAATAGTAAACAGCACAGTAACAAATATACTGAAGGAGAACCAGTAAAGTATTGACTCTGTCGAACACAAATGTGGTCTAAGACTTTAAAATGATTTTTATTTGCATGCTCATATATAGAAATACACAAGAGAATCTTTGTGTCTTGCTGTTGGCATTACGTGTCTGTGTTTACACTTGAAGACAATGCTGTAACCCTCCAGTTGTTTGACCCTTATCCCCAGCAGATGGATGTGGTCGTCTGATTTAAGGGGGGTCTCTGTAAGCATCAACAAGCCTGATCGTGATTGGACAGAGGCTCACGCTGTACCTCAGGATAAACCCACCCCGATCTATAGAAATCATAATCTGCCTTATCGAGTTTAAATCTAAATCCTGAACGCAGCTGTGAGACATTTGAGGTATGGGTTTTAATGCAAGACATTCTTTGTTGTTGCTTTCATAAATCCCTTTGTCCGAGTGGAAATAGAAAAAACAGTTTCAAACATATGGTCATGAAGTAATCCATGGCCAGCAGTGTTAAGTAGCAGTCATCTGCATTTACATCTCTCATATATCCAAAGCAGTAAAAGTAATTTTGTTGTTGGTTAAACTGGTTTGATTTTAAGGTTCTGCTGTTTGTTTTTTCTCTGGACTAGACATGGCTTATTGTTGAAATAAAATGTTTGCAGCTGTAGTCAGATGGAGGTAGTTTTTTCTTAAAAATGTATCTAATCTCTTCAATCAGCTCACTGGAGCCTTTTGTTACAAAGTGATGAAAATAAGAAACATTAAAAGTGTTTTAAAGTTGTTTGCCAGTGGTATGGAACAGGGCTCATTTCCAATGGAGCAGTACAGTCAGTACAGGTAAGTGTTTATTACCTAAAAGGGGTACAAAGAGTGCCAAAAAAATCTGTACTTTGTTAACTCTTTGGCGTTTAGTTCCATCAGAGTGGTCTATTTTCCAAAAGGTGGAGCTAAAAACGGCATTCTGTTTCTTGGACGACAGCTAATCCTTACTCAGAAGAAAATATTCATCATGTTTGAGAGAAAACATTGTCATACTTTTTTCAATGACAAAGTTTTATAACAACAACTGTTTCTGGTTTTAAACAGACTCTTTGTAAATGAAAAGATCCAATTACTGTCTACATTGCTATAAACACAAGCAGAACTTGCAAGAGTTCCTGAAATGCAGTAAATTGGTGTAGCTTTTTTAAATTAAAGTTGAGAAATCTGGGGAAAAATCTGGAAACACTCTCATCTTTATTGTAGCAACATAGCTATATCTCCAGCCTTTTGCACCACCACACACAAGGATTTATTCTCATCTTTGTATTCATTTTTGGCAACACATCAATTTTTTTTCCAATCTTCTATGCATCTTTAAAGTTTCACTAAATAAAGGGACATAAGACATAAATTTTTAAAGACATTTGCCTGTACTACTTGAAGAAGGCTGCATTGTACAAATTATAAAAACATCATGACATTGTCGGAGCTGAAGCAGGACACAAGGATATACTGTATATTCCTCAATGCGTTCTTGCAGACTTGTATATTTAAATGTCGGAATACATCATAGATAGTCCTTACCTTTCTCTGTGGTGAGAAAACATCTTAAAGGAGGACTTCTTTTCTACAGAGAACACAACACACACAGAATAGACATTAATCAAACATCATTCCAGTTCACTGCATCAAGTTACTGATTTCAGTACAAACTATTTCTGACAGTTGTAGAGTCAGAACTACAGTAGATCGCATTCGATTTTGGTTTGAAACAAAATATACATCCACCAATGAGTATGTACTGTACCTCATGTCAAAATACTGCTTAACTGTTTACCAAGTTGTACTGTTGCACCACACAGTTTAATGCAGTTTTATCTTGCTGCTCTGCTCATTCTCAAACTATGCTAAGGTACCATTGGTAGTATGTCTTTCTCCAGTGGTACGTAGGGGTCTCAAGAGATCTTTTGTCATGAGCATTACAACAAAAAATTCAAACACCTCATAAGCCTACTGTTTTTATCACAGCTTTACTATAAGCTCTAATAACTGCTACAATACTCTACTTAATATAGTTTGGACCCTTAAAATGCAGAGGTGCCTTCAAATGTCACTCAAAATTGCAAATATTTCACAAAATAAAGTCACTTAACAGACTAGCCACTAGCCTAAGTACAGTTTATATTAAGTATTCTTTTCAAGCTTTGTTTCTATTAATATTGGAGTAACATTTTCTGTTTTAGTATTTTTTTTATGCTCTAAAGATGCTACTTAGAGAGACAAATATCTGTATTTTTTTTTTTTTTAAATAAACCTTTTATCATTTTCCATACATACATATATAAATGCAATGGACAGAAAAGAGACCAAGACAGAAAAAAAATATTACAAAGACCACCTCTGGACACACACCCCTATCAATAAATAATATAAATAATAAATAACAATAACAATAATAATAATAATAATAATGTGCCACAGCCAATATTGCCAATTTAATCGTTAAAAACAAGCATTGGATTTTGTCTTTTTTTTCTCCTCATCAGCTTTCATGGAGGTGTCTCAACATAGGTTCCCAAGATTTTTAAACATGTTCTGAAGTGGTATTTTGTGTGAAAAGTACCACTGGTTTACTTATTATAAATACGATACGATGACTTACCCCATTTCGTTTTAATACCTCGTTAAACCTTGTGTCTTAGAGTAATCTGCTGGGACTTCAAACTGTGGGGAACCCTTCACTCTCTGAGCTGGGGTTTCCGTCTGTCATAGTCCCGGAGTCTGGTGGTTTCTTCTGCGGGGCTGAGGTCACTGTAAGGCGGAGGGAGACCGTTCGACCGCTCGGTAAACGCTTAGCTTGTATTGTCCGTCCATGCTGCTGCTGCTCTCACTCTCTCCAGCCCGTCCACACGCCGCCGGTCCGCGCGCTGTCCTCGTGCAACTCCTCGTGCGCACTACCACCACCTGCTGGCCACACGCGCTCACAGCCACGCGGTAAACTGTGTCAGTCCGCGTGGACGGCCTCAGCCTATAGGAGCAGCCCGTTTAATCTAATGTTGGCCCCGAGGAGAGGTCACGGCCCAGAAAGACTCCATATTTGATGGATTTAGGATGTAATAAATCTTCCACAGTACAATAAATACATTCTCTTTTTAGTCATTAGGGCTGTAGGGTTTGGTTATATGTTTTACTAGTATTACTATTACCATTTAAAGCTAGAGTTAAAGAGCCACTACCTGATTTTACTTATGCTATCCCTGTCTCTATTCCACTTACCCCCAAAAGCAGCTGGGGGACCTCTCCTGCTTCTATTCTTTTTATTAAAAAAATAAAACTGGAACAATTTTTCCTCTAAATACTAATACAGTTCACAAAACTGAAGTGTGCTAATGTTATTTTTAGATTAGATAATACAGTCAAAGTAGGAATTATTAGGCTATTAGTAGTGTTTCAGGAAAAAGTAGCCTATTCAAAACACAAGTTAACATATGTGGAAACCTCTAAATACCAGACGTAAATAAATAATTTAGTAAATAGTCTAAATAAGCCTATATGGACTAAAAACTAGTTGTACTGTCAAATTATCAAGTCAGTTCTGTGCAACAGATGGTACGAAATTTTTTAAATGACTTATGTTACTAAAATATGTTAAATGTTTGCTTTCCTCTGCCATGTTGATAATGAAAATAACAGCAGGCGTTTATGTGCCTTTTTAAATTCAAAATAACATTTTCCTGAGTTTCTGAACACCACATAAATGTACCACTACCTGCTACTTCAGCATCAGAAGGGCAATTATCTCTGAATCCTTAAACATTGTTCACATCTGTTATAATTCTCTATAATAAAAAGTAGATGGCATCATAAAGCCTGTTTTTTCAAAAATTATTGCTTTTACAATATACTGTTTTGGGCTTTAAACCATTTTCCCAACTAGAAAAATTATCAGGTACAGTCTGTTTAATGCCAAATTAAGTAAATTATAAACCCATTTTATAGAAAGCCTAAGTCACACCTCTTCCTGCAAACCTTATAGATTCCATTGTTGGGAAATTCTGAAGGTAAGTCAATAAAAAGTTGATTAAACGATATGATTTCCCTCTGTCATGTTCTCATTTTACTACAATGTTTGTCAAATTACAAGAATAATTTAATGCAAAAAATATATCTGGGAAAAGAGTGGAAGTCCCCACCACATCTGCCTCAGCAATATATGTCAGAGTATTGTAATATTTAATTATTCAGCAAACACACAGTACTGGGCAAAAGTTTTAGACAGGTGTGAAGATATGCAGTAAAAGTAAGAATAATGCGTATAATAAAAAACAATTTAGATTTTTTTTTTTTCAATCAATTTCATCAATTTACAAAATGGAAAAGTGGCTGAAGAGATGAAAACATTACAGCAACATTATAGTTTACTTTTTTGTCTATTGCAGTTCACAGTGTAATTACACAAAACCAAGGAGTATTCCATTGCTTTTGTATTAAATCTTATCTCTTATGTCGACAAACATAAGAGATAACATAAAATAACAAGAGAAAACATTTTTATCACTTCTCATTATTTATTATATGTTGATTTTGTATCTGCTACAAGAACTGAATAATGCCTCTTCTTTATTCTATTGTTTTCAGTAAAAGTAAAATCCTTGAGTTTGGCAGATGGCCTTTTAAATTCGTTTTTTTCAACAGTAATAAAAGGTTGAGATCACATGACCGGAGAAGAAAGAAACTTTATTTCCCAAGATAGATAGGAGAATTCAGTGACCACAATTTCTAATAATATAACTAAGCTAAACATCTGTAATTGGGTTCAAAAACAACACAAACACACGGTGCAGTCCAGTTGGAAACACTAATTCAAAGCTCAAATAAAGCTAAGAAAAAGAAAAAAGAAGGACAAATACAACTCAAATTCAACTCTTGGGGACATGCACAAACTGTTGGTGGTAGATGAGACAGACTAAACCTAGCTCGTGAATGTGGCTGATGATGCAAAGAAATACAAGTACTTTTACCATAGCTCAAATCATACACTTTGTTCACGAGTGCTACACAGAGAAATAGTTCATGTTGTTGAAGCAGTATTAGGTGGCATTTAAAAGCAGATGAGCGGAAATGGCCAAACCAGACTGAAGTTTACAGCAAAGTTAAAGGTAAAACTAAGTTAATCAAACAGCAATCCAGGTTTACAAGATGCACTAGCTATGCCTACGATTTCAAATGCTCCACACATTACTACAGAAAGATATTTCTATACAAGCAAATCATTTATCTTTACTAATTATAATCTGCATGTTAAATTAGATCTGTCAGTTCTAGATACATCTCACCTCAGCCTCATGGTGAAATGTCCAACAGTCCAGCAGTGAGATATTTAGTTGCCTAAATCTCATTGTCTACCTTTGTATGTCTTTAGGCAGGGGTCTTTGGGGAGTACTGTGCTCTAGTAGGTTCATGAGTAAAAAACTGAGTGGGTGGGGTCTGTTAAGTTATGGTCACCTACTATGGCTTTTTACCTTTACTTAAGTATGTTATATGTCTTTTTAATTACATAAAAGAACAGCTATGTGGAGAAATTTCTCTCTTAAAGATACACACCATAATTTCAAAATAGCTCTGTGTTTCATTTCCAAAAACAACCTGCTTATATGTGGACATAGCATAACAGACCAATTCATATCTGGAAAAGAACACAATAGGTGATCCTTAAGGTTTTCTCAATGTTGTAAGTTCACACAAAGGTACATTTAGAAAACCTAAAACTGGATTGTCCCACTAGCTGCAGGTCTTTGAACCTCCTCAGACAGGACTTATGTTTCTAAAAGCACTAATATCACCAGATTATGTATCTCCAACTACACTAGAGCACATCACTTAAATATTTAAATGAAAACAACTTCTTTTTCAGAGAACTTTCCAACTCAAAGCTCAGAAAGAAAAGCTAACAATGCGTGGCTGCATTATCCTTGTGGATCTCCCAAACCATTTGAGGTCATCACTCGAGCAGCGTTATCGCGGAGGCTTAGTTGTGATCAAATGCAGAGCTTCGATTTAAGCTTTGAGTTTAAAAAAGTTGCCATATCAACTGCTTCAAGAGTTGTGTCCTCTTTAATGTTTCCTCTCTCCAAGTCACAGAAGACGTCCTGTTGAGTTTTCTTGGAGGACATTTGTGTGAGACATCTCTTCTTCTCCTCTTCAGCTTTTGGAGCAAGAATCCCAACCATCCCGCCTGGAGATCCTCTGGGTTTTGGGAGCGTTGTGGTGCGGACCGTCCCCCACTCTCTGCGGCCTGACGAAGGTCCCGCCTCGATGCTGCGTTGTCGCCGTTATCGCCGACCCGCAGGCTGGGCTTCTCGCGTGTCTCCAGTCCGCCGCCTTGCTCGCCCTCCGTCCGGCTCTACTCCCGCCTCACGATCCCTCGCTTGTGATTGGTTGGTTTCTCACGGTCTCTTCTCGCCTGTTACTTTCACACAGTGGTGCTTCGGTTGTAGCAGTGGAAAACGGGTATCCATGTTTGTTCTTTTTTGTTTTTACCCACATTAAAACGCCGTTGAACTAAGCTGAACACAGGCCTAGCTCCTTCCAGTGACCTGCAAAATACAGAAAAACATAGAGGAAAATAAATTAAGGGTTAATTAATTTTAATCCTTATAATTCCTTTCAGATTAGGCATGGTTCACGTTAAGCTATCAATGAGCCATCAGAATATCCCTTTCTGTTTGATTTTACAAACTACATCAGCATTAGTGGATATGAAAACAGTTGAGTTTAAAACTAAATCTGTCTCTACTGTAAGTAAAGAATTATCTGAACTGACACACACAATTATTCCTAGAGTTTATAGAGAAATCTGGGTTGTAACTTACAGTCTAATACTGTGACAGTCCAGTCACACCATGTTGGTAGGCCCGCTCCCCCTGATAGGTGGAGTCCTGGGACAGAGCCACGTCCATCTGGGACTTGAACTCGTCTCCGAGGTAACTGTCCTGTATTGATCAAAAAATGAATATGACACATGGGTATATTGCTTAACAGTGCAAAAATTGATGAGAAAACATGTGCTAGAGCATCATACAGCAATCACAAATCATCACAAACTGTGTTGCCAGAAAAAAAGCTATAAGCCAAAAGAAAAAGAAATGATCACACTTAAGGTTATATCAATTTTTTACAGCAAAATGCCACTGAAACCTAGTCTTTGATGTCACAGAAAGCCTATTTGTACTTTCTTTTTCAAAATCTTGCTTGAAATTTACATTTTAATCACAGAAAAGCATTAGTGTGGGCTTCATTACATTCCTCTGATTCAAAGATGATGAACTCAAGTCTATATTCCCTTTCCATTGTCCACACACTATACAGACCTGTGAGAGCTCTGGCTGTGAGAGGCCCGGCTGGCTCATCTGGGACGGCTGGCTCATGTTCATGTAGCCCTGGGTCAGAGGGCCCTGGGAGAAGGACTGAGAGCCCAGGTCCTGACTGGCCTGGCTGACCATGTGACCCCCACGATCCCCCGCTCCACCCCCGCTGCCCATGTTGTTCCTGTTCCTCTGTCGTCCACCTCGACTCCCGCCGCCTCCTCCGCCTGATGACTTTCCCTTTAGACCACCACGACCTACAGCCGAGCAGAGAGAGCATACTGCAGGTTAGATTTGTTTTTGACCTACTCGTGTAAAATCAGGCTGTGCTTTTATGAACTTTAAAATAGAGACTTTACAGAAGAACGTTGTAAGGTAACCATGTCCTGTCCCACAACATCTAGTGCTCATCAATATAGGTCATACGCAGGTCTACTACTTTTAACTGAGCTCTAAATACCTATCATAAATCATATATACTATTTAGGACATATTTTCCTTTCTTCTGTGAGCTGTGATTGGCCCACATATGACTGCTGTTATTTGTACAAAAAGTGGGCATAGAAAATGTTAAAAAAATAACAATCTGGACATCTATTTTTATTATTATGCCTTATGTTTCCAGGATTCACATTCTCACAAGGGTCTTTTACACTCTAACGTCTTTCCCAAAAGTGTATGACTATTAAAACCATTTCACCAGGGCTTGTGTACTCAGGTGTCTCTCTCACCTGTAGAGGGGCCGTTGACCTGTCCCAGGTATCCAGGAGGAGGGATGGGGGGCATTACCAGGTTAAAGGGGATGGGGATGTTCATAGAGGTCAGAGGATTGGGACCAGAGCCGATCATCCCGATTTGGTCGTGAGTCTGGAAATACAAGTTGGACGAGCGGCCTGAGGAGGAAACAAGAAGGAGGAGGTGTTTACAGGAACATTCATATAAAGAGAGCCAAGATACTTTTTGACAAGCAAATGTGATAACATCCTTCAGAAAATGCATCTAGTTCAGTAAAAAGGTTTGTCTGTTTGCCTTAGGTGTGTAGGGAGTGTTGGAAGTGCATTGAGTAGGGATTCCACCAATTTGCTGCCTTTATTTATCATTTTCGTGTAAGTGGCATCCACAAATTAGATATGTGTCCCTTATTGTTACTACTACAGTTAAATTAACTCATATAACTACTTAAGTTATATGAATTAGTGCCTGAAGCCTGTTTTTAAAAATTACACCAGACCTATGTGTCCTTAAACACAACTCATTTTTTAGTAGTGATGAGTAAAAGGAAGCTACAAAATGTTGTGTCTCAGCCTGGGAGCTACTGTGTTATTTTGGGATGTGTGGAAACAAAGCCAGCTACCCATGTAAATTACTTGTGCCATTAGGGGAGCAATTTACTCATGCTTATTGATTGTATTTTGAATGTTAACATGCATTTTTGTTTGTTAGCACTTTTCTCTGTGCTGAAAATACCATGATTAAATTTAAAGAAACTCTACCATTGCTGCTGCGGTCATAGGCAGAGCCAGGGATGAGGGCCTCCCTGGCGTCGTACATGGCTGTGCTCATGAAGCGACCACCCTGTAAAACCAAGGACATACAACACAACAGTTTTATGACATATGTACCCTGCTCCTTTCCATTTAGTATTCCTTTCAAATTCCCCAAAAGCAGAATAAACATGACCAGCTTCACCAAAGCTTAATCTAAACGGACTTCATGGCAGTCTGGACTCACAGGGTTGATGGTGTTGACCAGTTTGCGGGGTTTGCTGAACTGCATGAGGCTCTCCCGCAGGTTGTTCAGGGGCCCCTCCACCAGCACCTTCTGCTCTTTGTAGTAGTTCAACAGGTGGTTCCACAGGGGCTGCTTGGACAGAGCTTTGGGGTTTCCCACGATGATCACACCATATCTGAGAGAGACGATAAAACATTTAAGGGGCTGTTTATATCTGGAAATGATCACAAGTTGCCAGAATTATTGCCAAGTGTGAAACATCAATTATACTATGAACAATATTTATGTTAGGTTAAAGCATGCTTGCTCTGTTGGCGTGTCCTTTTACCTGGCCCTGGTGAGAGCTACATTGAGGCGTCTGGGATCATTGAGGAAGCCGATGCCCTGGTGCTCATTGGCTCTGACACAGGACAGGATGATGAAGTCCTTCTCTCTGCCTTGGAAAGCGTCTACACTAGCGATCTCAACCTCCTGAAGACAAAAAATTATGTTGTAAAATTACTGCAGAAGGACAGTAAGCCTTTTTATGTTACCTACTAATCACCGATTAAAACTATACATCATTATAGTGACACACTTAACTGCAAAAGAATTGTGACTTTAAAGGGGAGAGAATCACAATATGATTTCCTATACACTGTCCATGATAACGATAATAACACACTATCACAATATACAGTGATTTTGTAGAGATTAATTCACAATCAATCATAATATCTGTGAAACTGTAGTGGGAATATGGTGCTAGATTAACAAAAAGATTTTCTTAAATGAATGAATGGCTCTTAAATGCTTTCAAACTCCCACAGGTCTCACTACAGCCATTTTCCAGTGATTTTTTTTTTTTTTCCTTTGTCTGTTTCTTATTTTTCTATCAAGAAACAATACACAAAGGTAAAGTGCCTTAAAAATCTGTAACATATACCACAAAAAAGGATCTGAACTAGATAAAATTCTAGCAGCTGCACTTTTGTCCATTTTTGGAGGGCTGTAAAACAAGACCAAACAGTGATCTTTTAACATAAAATATTTCTAAATAAAAATGATTTGATCAGGTTGATACAAATTCTGTTTACTGAAGTGGAATAAAATCAGATTACAAAAGTAGATACTGATATACTTGTGTGTACCTGGTAGAGTTTAGTGTGAAGGGAGCCACTGAACTGCATGTACTGGACCAGGTAAGACCTCTGCCCCTCGTAAGGCGTGATAATACCGATCTGATCCGGTTTGGCTCCACCCTTCAGCAGCCTGGTGGTTATCTTCTCCACATTGGCTGCCTCCGTTCTACATAAACACACAACAAAATTAAAAAACTAAATTCCATAAAGCAAAAGTCATTCAAAGACATTAAAACAGTCAACTTTCGAGCTGTGACCTGTTGAGATATGACGTCCCGGAGCTGGCGATTTCCTCTTGTCCTTGTGTGACGTAGAAGAACATGGGTTTGTCGGGCTGCGGCCACTGGAAGTCAAAGCCCTTTTTCATACGATCAGCTTCGAGAAGAGAATTTAGAAAAGAAATTACAACTCACACAATAATTCTGCTTCTTTCCATCAATTACAAAAACTTGGACATCTGTTTTACAGTTTCTTTCTTTTGCAACACCTAGTTTTGGTGTGATATACACATTGATCTACGTCATTTAATTAAAGAAAGGTAGAGTTTTTATACTATTTCCTCTCACCAGCCGTGACTCCGTTCTGCAGAGATCCCTCATAAAAAATGTTGGAGGGAAAGGCGCTGAGAGCCGGGTGCATCCGATACTGCACCTGCAAACGGATGGGACGGATGCCCAAGACGACCAGACGCTCAAACAGAGACTGGGACAGCCCCGCTTTAGCCGCCTTCTTACACATGACCACGGGGCCGAGCTGGCAGTGGTCTCCAACCAGGATCAACTACGACGAGTTCAGTTTAAACATTAGAACCACAACCCAGTGATGAAAATCTGTTGTGTCAATTGAAAGTACTTTCGACTTGTTTACCTGCTTGGCGCCCAGAACAACAGGAACCATGCACTCAGGTTCAGTGGCCTGTGTGCTTTCGTCAATCAAAATGGAGCGAAACTGCATTTTGGCCAAACGAGGATCTCCGGCCCCTACACATGTGCAACAGATCACATCTGCATTCTGGAAACAAGCGAAAGATATTGAAGAAAGAAATTAATATTTAAAGTGTCCATGGGGAAGATATCTCATTGCTGCCCAAGAAGCTTACCTGATACCTTGGAAGAACATTTGATATGACAGTTATTTTTTGGACGCAAATAGCTTTTAAAATTAATCTTATTTTTTTAATAAGTTAACAAAAAATAGCGTCCAAGCATTTGTTCGGTATATTGAGTTTAGCATCCCAGAAGACAATTAGGAGTTCAATTAAATCTTTGTCACTTAGCAAATTACATTCTCCACTAGACTTCAAGTTGATAGTGTTAAATACAGAAGAAATGGAGAAGACAGATCCTGCTGAAGTGGCCTGACTGTGTTCGATTCTCTCACATCTGTACAGCCCTTGTTGACTGTTGTACGTTGCTTCTTGTTGTGATTTGTTTGTATAATAAAATAAAAACTACTAAGTGACGGTCCTGTTTTTTACCATTAACAGTTCCCTCTCAGCAGTGCGCCTCAGAGCCCTGTAGCGCTTCTCGTCTGAAGAGGACAGCTCTCCGGTCTCATCCTTCAGCTGCTGGAGCTTCTGAAGTTCAGGCATGCTGCAGACAAGACAGAACAAACAGGTGCAAGTTCATCTATTGATAATTAAGTGAAATGTAACTACGGGATCCGAAAAGACTAGGTATTGTCAGTGGAGTTACCTGTCCATGTTTCGCGTCTGGTTGTGCAGAGCCAGAAAAGACACGGGTGAGTCGATGGCCTCTCGGCTCTTGGCACACAGTCGGACCACTTTGAGTCCGGTCTGATGGATCTTCTCTGTCAGCTGGTCCACTGCAATGTTACTGGGAGCACAAACCAGCACTGGCCTGGAGAAAGATACATATACGTATATATATGTAAGATCAAATGTATGGGTATTATCCAAATTAATGTTATTGTGATTTTATCAACCTCTTTCCTATTGTCTGAAAATGCAATGGTCCTACTGAAGAGACAAAACGCTGACATACCCGTTGCCCTGTCGAGCGAGGTGGTACACAATGGTGGCAGAGGTCACAGTTTTGCCAGTGCCGGGAGGGCCCTGGATCAGACTGAGGGGCCGCTGCAGCACTGTCTTCACAGCATAAACCTAAAAAACATAAATACATGAGCATGAGGAGCAACATAAAGGGAGAATTGGACATTCATTCTAACGCCAAAGACTTCATGATTATTATATTATTTCCTGTTATTATTTGCAATAATTAAGTAATTAGTCTTTGCCTTTGTGACTGACCTGGGAGTGGTTGAGGTCTGGCAGACCCTGAGCGGTGAAGCGTTTCGGCAGCTGGCACTTGATGACCACGTCCTCCACCTCGTGTCCCAGCAGTTTGTGGTAAATGTAACCAGAAACTGAGGTTTCATCAACAGCAAAGGTCTTCAGGGCACTCTGCATTCTGGAAGAAAAGGACAAAAATCACACATAATCATCTAAATGGAAACATATTAGGGGCTGCAAACGTTTGCTAAGACAGCTCACTTCAAGCATTGCTTATTTGGAAAAAAGAGTTTGAGCTTTAGAGACTGATTAGCACTTTTTTGTGAATATGAGTTTGACCATTCCTGTCAGTACCTGTCAAACGATGTAGACTTCCAGACAAAGTCCACCTGAAAGTTATGTGGGATCTCCACCGGAGCCCCAGCACTGCTCCTCAGCTCGATGGCAATCTCATCTCCGTAATCTGATTCACAAAGTCAGGGAAAGCATTCTGAAAGGTTCCATGGATGGATTATTTCATTCACTTTTTGGCAAACAGCCTGGAGCCTCACATCGCATCTGTTATGTAACCTGAGGAGGGAATCCAAATATAGACGACCACTGGGGACTGTGAATGAAAAACGCTTGATATTGTTGTTGTAATTCCCCAGAACCACCACATATCAGTGCTGTTGCTCCATAGTTTAACCTGAGATGAACTCCAAGGGAACAAAAGAAAGCATTAAATAACACTCCCCTTTCAAAAAATTATGATAGTTAATATTTTTTGCCATGTAAACTATGAAAAAGGATACTGTCTGGGACTTTGATGACATGTCCGATGCCTTTCCATGGAGGAGCCAGGTCTCCTTTGTATCTCAGGCAAATTTCATCTCCCTGCATCAGTCGCATGTCTGCAGGAGAGCCAATAAACAGAGGATATATGTTAAAAACACAGGTCAAAGTAAAACGTATACATGCAAGATTAGAAATACAAAGCTGAAAAGATCAGGACTACATAAATAATCAATATTACATAGAAAAAAAAAACCTGAGTCAGTCTTGGGAAGTGTGAAATAGGCGATCCGCTTTTTATTCAATCCCAAGTCCCATCTGACTGTAATGTTGTCTTGAGTCTGTCAGAGAGAAATTATCAAAAAAGACCAATAGTTCAACAATAAAATGTGGTATAAATGAAACATCCTTCACTGTAACAAAGGGCTTTATGGGGAATGATGCTCAAGTTTTAAGACCTGAGACTCCTTGAGTTTCTTGTCGTAGTCGGCCTCCAGTTTCACCAGAGGGCCGAAGATGTTCTGGTACTGGTAGGCGTCCTCGTAACGGAGCAGGACGTGTTGAGGCTCCTCGTCCACCCCAGGCTTCTCTAGGTCCTCCAGCGTTGCCGTCGGATTTTCCTGATGATATAAAGTTATGGTTTCATACACTAAACCGTTTACGGTGCAATTTAAAAAAAAGAGCAGATTGAAACAGCTTGTGTTTGTTTACGAGAGTGGACGGTAATATCAAAAAGTACAAAAAATAAAGGATTTCTGAATGTGATTTGCAATAACTGCTACCACCTGCTGGATTATTGGCATCTGACCCAACACAGAGAACACATGGCTCTAATTTGAAATGCATCTATTTTTCATTCAAAGCACAATACGATGTGGGGCCAATTGAAGTTTACTTATGGTGCATTCGTGTGTTGGAATAACATATTAAAGCCAGAACTAATCAATGAAATACTACTTTAAAATGTTGCATCAGTCAGTCATCAGTTTTGAAGCAAGTAGAGAGACTATACTATAGGTACAGTACAGTATAGGTATAGTAAAGTACTGCATATGTATATTATAACTAATAGACTTTATGGTAACATTTTTAATAGGATATAGGGTTGTAAAACATTCAGAGAGTCCTGCAAACCACTAGAAAGAGATGATGTACATGTACCTCCATATTGCCGTTTGAGAACCACTGACCTGGTGTAAACTACCCCAACAATACAGTATCAGGTAAGTCCTGAGACTGATGTGACAATACCTTCCACAGTTCCTCCAGCTTGTTGATCTGCTGTGCTGTAATCTGACGAGCCCTGAGCTGCTCCTGCTCCGAGGGGATCTTCACCAGCCAGGACAGGAAGCATCGGTCCTGAATGAGGGGCTGCCACTGAGAGCTATCCCAATTGATGTCTTTCAGGCTGCTCTGACTCGCACATGGCTGCCTGTAGTTCAAACAAAACCACATTTATTTATTTGCCCTCGAGAACAACAACTTTGTGGTTCTGTTTTCATAAGAGCGTACATGACAGCTCATTTACCTGCACAGTAAAACCACTACCGAGTCCGCTTTGGCAGGAATGAAGCCGAGAAGGAAGACATTTCGGCAGCCGCAGTTGTAACACTCCAGGACGGTTTCTCCGAGCGGTCCATCTTTGTGCAGAGTCACCTCCTTGGACTTTGCCCTCACCAGATGGTTCACAATGTGGCTTCAATAAAGAAAAGAACAAGTGCTTTAAATGTATCAACTTGACAAATACCTTCAACAAATGCTGCTATTTTCATTGCAGAAGAATTTCAAACAAACATGACTGTAAGAACGATGTTTTGGCAAAGCCTTTAATTGGTTGTTGCAGAGTCGGAGTCATTACCAGATGTGTTGCTATGTGTTCGTTGCCTTAAGGTACAAAACTGCAGTCTGTTGTGGATTAACAATGAAAGCGTTACGTGGCAAATGCACCACAGTTCACACAGAGGAATCTTCACTGGAATAACATGTAAATAAATGTAAAATAATGAGGACCAGTTGTCTGTATGACTTTAGTTCTCTTGCTAACAAGGTAGCTGAGTATACTTTTAGAAATGATCTTAAAACAAAGTGATGTTAATACATTTGTCTTTGCTAAATGGTGGCCTAACTTATATGTATATTGTGTGTTGGAAGAGGCTTTATAAAAAAAATATTGCTCATAAACTGATTCAGTTTCATTTAAATGAGCTATCGTCTGGCTATAAAATGTCTGATTCTTACCTGCCAGATGTATTTCCGCGACCGTTGCAAAACCACTTTTTGCTGGTGTTGCAGTAAACCACGCAGGCTGGATCATGAATCCCACAGTAACTGAGAAGACACCGAAATCAAAAACAATCCAAGGCGACGATACACGATAGCCGGGTACAATTCAAGAAACTGATATTTATCCTGTCGATAACAATGTCTGCATGAGTTACTTAGTTGTTACCTGCAGGCATGGATAGGTAGGTCTTTGGTGTAGTACGTGTCCTCCTCGTCCTCCTCAAAGTTGAGCTCTGCCAGCAGCTGACTGGCTTTGACCACAGGGTCGTCTCCGTTCTGTAGGATCCCATCAGGACCATTCACCTGTAGAGACATGCAGACAATCAGACATCAGAAATAGATCTTCATATTCAATTAGGGCTGTAGGATAATTAATTTAAATACACAAATAAATTACATAAAAGATGACTTTGCATTTGACAAGCATATTTGACAGTCAGTAAATTACAGAAATGAGCTAACTAGAGCATGACTACCATGGTTTGCCTTTGTTTAGTCTGGTTTAATTAATTAATATACTTTATTAATACTCAAGGGGAAATGCAACTGTTAGGTCTCTATAAATACATTCAAAAGCAAATGAAATGATTCAGATTTTATCTTCCATAGACTGATTGATTGTCTTATGGCAGATGAAGAAGGAGTTCTTGTGGTGTTCGGTCATGCAGCTCACCGATCTCAGACGTCCACTAGCTGCTCTATGTTGTTCAAAAGCACAATGAAGGGGATGGTCCATGTTGTTCAGTATAGCATCCTTCCTACTACTACTACTACTACTACTACTACTACTACTACTTCTTCTACCGGAGTCTTATACCAGTAGTTGAACCAGTCTTCTCTCTATTTCTAAGACTGCCCCCCAAACAGACTGCAGCTTAAAAACAGAGTTAGCCATTACTGTATGATAAAACATTTGCAGCAGATTATTGTTTACATGAGAAGGCCTTAGCCTTCTTTATGTTTAGTAGTTTCACTTCTTTTATACGCTGTAGTTTTAATTCCCTATAATTTGGTCAAATTTTCGATTGATGTGATATGTGAAAATGCAAAACTGAGCTCAAAGTCCATGATCTATTCAGGTGCATTGCATAAAATGGAAAATACCAGTCAATACTATTTTTTTTCAATAGTGTAATAAATAACACAGTATTTGTCTTTCTTGAAAAAATAGACATTTAAAGCTCCATAGAACCCAGTGGAAGTTTTGTTACTTCCTGTTCTGTCCCCAGAGAGGACAAAATAAGTAAAGCTGGAGTAGAAGCACACATTATTGCACAAAGATTTAGGCCATTTGGGAACTACAAAAAAGTCATAAACGGAACACCCTATTTTAATGTTTTGTTGAACAATTGGCATAATTAACTTCACACATAACACAAATAGTTCAAGCTAAACAAAGGCAAACATTAACCTGACCATAACTGGAGCATTGCTTATGTTCACTATTTTATTAGCCTTTAACAGTTGGCTATTTTACCTGCTGGTTCCCATGGCAACAAATGAGTTCTGAGTTAACCGAAGGAGGGGGTGAGTTACTAACACACATAATACGGTTTATAACAGGTTCATAAAATGCCAGGCTTTAATCTTCTGAAGTCGCTGAGTCAAATGTGAATGTCTCTGCGTTGTCAGGTCCCATACTTAGTCGCTCATTTAGCTAAACCCCGACAAATTAGCTGTGTGAGCGTTGTTGACAGCTAACACACTGTAGCCGAGTTAGCCAATTAGCGGGAGAGAGAAGGCGTCACAGTGCTAAACCCGGAGGTAGCTACAGACTGTTAGCTGCCCAGCTGATTTACGTCTTGTCAACACACCACAAGAGACCTTCAACACTTAGCTGCCCCGAATAGCGTCACATACCTGGTTGTCGAGCTGGCTCTGGGTTTGGCCTTGTGTCTGGGTCTGGCTCGGAAGCGTGAAATCCGTGAAGTCGTACTCGGAGCCCTGCGTGTCCGCTCCCAGCAGCTCGGTCTCCTCCGTGTCCAGGAAGGTTAGAGTCTGCGAGCTGGGCCCATACGCCTCCACACTCATTCTTTTGGACGAGAAATTCACAAGGAACTGCCTCTTAAAAATGCAATGTCCTCTAACCTGCTGATAAAGGAGAGGAAAGGAAAAAACACGAAGGCTGTGTTGATGATAAAAATGACACTGGTTCCGAACGAGCACACCGACGGTCCCGACTGCGCATGTGCAGAAGTTGGCCCCGCCCCGCTGTTTCCTCTCCGTTCTCACGCTGCACCTGATACATCTCACCTGCAAAGGGCACGAGGACGGAGGAGGGCTGCAAATATACCGCACATTTATGACAGCATCTTTAAATCAAAATATTGTCCTACAGACGTTATAATTTGTGAAAATAAATAAATAAATAAAAATAACAGTTAAAGTATTTTATTATTTTCATAATGTAGTACATTTGAGTGTTTTTTGATACGTTTATTGTTTTGTTTGTTTGTTTGTTTTGGGTTTTCAGTTTCTTTTTACGACATTTAAGACATTAGGTAAGATAATACTCCTAAAAAGACAAATATGACACATTGGTGTCTTACAAGATTTTCCTATTTCCTATTTTTATAGGAATCTTACTGCAGTCTCTTAGAAAATGCTATAATCCTATACAATTTAACTCCAGGACTAAAACCATACCATGATTTACTCTAACTCTGTCGTCTAATAGGGTTCTATTTGAAAACAGCAATAAAATGATGGTATTCAATGAGACAGACATTTGAGTATTTCTTTCAATATGCCTCTTTCCCACATCTTTTTCTGTCATTCCTCAACAGTAGTCAACTAGGACCATGCATCATAACAGGTATTAGTTTGAAGACTCTGTTTGAAGCAGTGGAGAAACAGACACACAACAAGACAGATGCTAAACTGAACAACAATTCATTTGACGAGAACTAACAACTGAATTTCCCCTTGCGGTTTAATAAAGTTGAATTGTTTTTCTTCACTTTAAAACAGCAAGGCAATTTTTTGTTACATACATATTCAAAATCTGAATAGGTGAGAATATTTAGTGTGCAAAAAATAAGGTAAAATCAATTGACAGTTCAATATGAGGTCAAGACTAAGCCGTAGAATATAAACACACCATTTGAGCCTGTTGTTGTTATAGTGATCACCAGCCTTTTGTTGGTCTCTGTGAGAATTCCATCAGGCTTGGTTTTATAAAAGTAGTTCAAGTCTGATCAGATGTCATGTATTGTTTGTCTGTCCTCATTCGACATGTCAAACAACAAGCTGCTACACCCAGATATACTTTTGACTCACACTGCAGAGGAATGTGAAGCAGCCATTTGATGAAGGTTTATTACACTGACGGTAAATCACAGTAAATGTCAATTGTACCAGATGACATCTCTAGGTGTAATATTGGGTTGCTACATGTCACTTTGCAAGTCCATTGAGTTAAAGCCACTGAGTTGTGTTTATGAGCAGATGTGCCTAAAAGTAGCAAATTAGTGTATAAAAAGGCCAGTGTTATAAATAATACAAAAAGTGCACTCCAAATTTGACTAGTAGCATTTTATTTGTTGCGCTTGAAGCTAACTTTGCCTTAAGAGACGGCAATAAATATAGTGCAGTAATCAAATGGAGAATATTTGGCAATGTATTCCCTGAGATACAATAAAATCATTTTTGAAGAAGTCACATTTGCCAGAGATAAACGCAATGGAAGTGAGTGATATATCAAGTGAAAAATCATTCAAATAATGTTAGAAGCAGATGATAGGAAGGGAAAGTGCATTAAAAGCTACACTGTGAGTTAGAGGAAGTTCACAGTGTGTGTCTGTTAAGGAAGAGATACTCATATAACATAATTTCTTTCACCATTTTATGGAATCCTAAACAACTTTAAAATCAAAAATGTGATCACAATTGTTTGTTTGAATATTTTTCCTTTGTGGATTGTATGTGGTAGTATTTTTTTTATTTGTAGAAGATGACTGGTCAGAGGCTAAATCAAAGTGAAGAAACAAAGTCCTACCTGATTGATTACATAAAAATACATGGTGCTTTCTAATAATCATCTCATCAGCTGTGAAATATTGGAAGTATCTCTAAGGAAGTTATTTAGGTCGTTTTTTCCATATTTAAACGAGCTAGTAAGGTTATACACTGCTGCTCTGCTTCTGCCAGTACTACCACATACAATCACACTTAAAAGTATAGCCTTCCTCACACTTACACTGAAGTCAAGAAAGAATTGAAAACACAAAAGAAATGAGTGCAATGACAAACGTTAAAATGTTTTGATTCATTTTTTCCACCTGTCTATGTCCTTTATACTGTAACCCTAGATCCTCTGATTAGGGCTGTTTCCACAAGAGCGGCACAACACGGGTCAGTTTCCAAAGGCTACTACTCGGTGGAAAAGAAACTATTGATGGTTGTGTTGCTTGTGGTTGCAGTGCTCGCCCAGTGAGTGTTCCTGCTCCGACTGTTGAAGCTCCAGCTGTAAGAGCATCTCCTGAATGACGTCTCGCAGAGCTTGGCCCAGGTCCCTGCTGCTGTAGGGCTTCCCCAGAGGAGGCACGTGGATGAAGGCGGCACGGCCCTTCCCCAGGTACAGAGAGGTGTAGTAGGTGTAGTCACACAGATACCTGACAGGACAACAGAGAGGTAATGTCTGCACATAATGTTGCATACAAAGAAACTGAATGGGACCTTGTGAACAAGAAAAATTACAGGAAACTAAATAAATAATATAATACTCTTCCAATGCCAGTCATAGTAAGTATCACATCTTCTAAACAAGAGGCATTTCATTGAGTAGCATAAAGCTGCAAAATGTAGAAATACTCCAAATTAATTTTAAGGAAAAAAAATGGTGTGTGGTGGCAGTTTTTTTTTGAAAGGTTATATGTGTAATGTTTGGCCTTTTTGGTGACCTCCTGTACTCAAAGTTCGGACTGCAATCCCACCTCTCACACTCTTCCTTTTTACAGCATGTGAATAGCTATGGTAGCCCTGTAGGGACAAACTGAAAGTGATTCTTACAAACTCAAACAAAATTGTTTTAGTTTGTAAATGCCCTAAATCTATGGTTCCCAAGGTCAGTCACAGATTTTAATTGGCTTGGCAAAAAATTGCCAACAGGAAACAGCCAACAGCTCACCTGCCTGCGTTCTTCGATACAGTCACTTCTGCTCCGATGCTGGACTCCCTGACTCGTTTACAAACTATGTCCATGTCCAACACGGAGCTGATACAGTCGGGGCCGTCCTCCATGCAGCACTGCGACTCGGGGCAGAAGTGGCAGTTGTCCAGCCGCTTGTAGCCCTTATTGTGTCCACACTGCTCCAGAGTTACTTTCTTGGCCAAACCAGAGACTCCGACATGGACCACGAACTGCCCACAGCAATAAAAGTCAGTAATTATGGTGTCAATTTTGAATGATGTAGTGATAACAAGAATATGAATGCGTCTCTCAATTACCTGAGGTTGGTGCTCTTTCCACATTGCAGGGAGCAGGTTTTGAACAGCCTGGTATTCTACTGGGACTTCACACACAAAGAGGTCGATATCCTCACCAAGTCCTAATCGCTCGAGCTCCTGAGGGAATAAGAACAGGTCATCAATAAAAATGAAAGCCAAGTTTATTTTGGCTTTTGAATGAACTTATACCTGTCCCTTCCTCTCTCAGAGCTAATGTAAACAGTAAAATGGTGAAACACAGGCACAGACAAGTCACTTTACATTTATCTCCGTATTGTCCGAAAGAAAGTAAAGTAAGTAAAGAAGTAAAATGGATTCTCATTGTGTGAGGATTAGTTAAAATTTTTGCATAAATCCCTGCATCTGAAATTCCCTTCACTTTTATTTTAACTGGATTGTATGTAGCCATAAAATTTGGGTCAAAATGTAGAAGTTTGTGTAATCTATCTGGCAGGGGCGACATTTTCTTTGTCTGAGCGATAATAATATTTATTCTAAACAATAAAATATTTCACCAACAGGGCATATGAAGCTTTGGATTCTATGGGAGATGATATTTCCATTTTGCAAAAACATAAACAACATCTTCTCCTCCATGTGTTTAACTAACTAATTTAACTAATTATTTACTATTTTCTTTTTGTCGTCCCTGTCTCAGATTCCACTCACCCCCAAAAGCAGCCCAGGGACCTCTCCTGCTTCTCTTTTATTAAAAAAATAAAACTGGACCAATTTTCCCTCCAAATACGAATACATTTCACCAAACTGCAGTTTAGAGTTCAGCGTTACCTTAGCTGCGACTTCAGTGTCAGTACCCCAGTTTTCTCCCCCTCGTTAAACATTACGTAATTACATCGACAGTATTTATCTTTGTTTTACATTGCCTCCCGTCACTCTTCCGACTCTTCCGTGTGTTCACATGGTTTAAGCTCGGAAAGTCGAAACCATAACAACAAGGAAGGTGGATGCCAAGTCACAAAAATGTGCCAATGTTATTTTTAAATGACTTAATACAGTCAAAGTAGCAATTATTAGCCTATTATTAGTGGTTTAAGAAAAGGTAGCCTATTCAAAACATAAGAAGTTAACATAACATATGTTGAAACATCTAAATATCGAATTTCCTCCGCCATGTTGATGAGGAATATAACGTCAACATGGAATCTCGGGCAACTCTGACTCACAGTTTCCGAGATATTATTATTTTCAAGAATATGACTTTAAGAGCATGTGATAGGCCAAGGTTTTCCGTTCCTTAATAGAGCTTCTCTTCTATTAAAATCCCTTATAACAGGCATGTCCACACTCAGTCCTGGAGGGCCGGTGTCCTGAATAGTTTAGCTCAAACCCCACTCAAACACACCTGTGCCAGCAAATTAAGGTCTAACTAGGCTTACTAGAAAACTGCAGGCAGGTGTTTTGAGGTGAGTTGGAGATAAACCCTGCAGGACACAGGCCCTCGAGGACCGGGTTTGGACACCCATGCCTTATAATAAACAGTAGATGGCATCATAAAGCCTGTTTTTTCCACAAATTATTGAGGTTAAAATATACTATTTGGGGTTTAAACCATTTTTGCCAACGAGAAGAAAAAAATATCAGGTTTAGTATTTTTTTTCAGTATCTGTAATGTCATTCCCTGTATTATTGTTTAAGGTCATACCAGTGTTATAAGCCCTGCTCCATCTGAACCAGATTATGATTACCTGCACAGCCACCCAGCTGGAGTTCACTGCATGCTCCCCAAAAGGTTCAAAGCCTGCAAAAAGAGAAAGAAAGGCCACTCAAATCAATGTCCCATCATTAAAATATCCCTGACAATTCCAACGAACAACATATACACAAAAACATTGCTTGCTGTGACATAATTTCTAACCTACGTGACTTTTTAACGTGAACTTTGAACCACGAGGACACCGTGGCCATATTCCCATCAAAATATGATCTTCTAGAGCTTCAAAAATGCGAGTATGCAAATCACAAATAAAACACAACTGAGATAAATGGGGTTATCTGTCAAGAGAAAAAAAAAAGATAAGTGCATAAATACGGTTTTATTTCAAAAGTCTAAAGGTAGGTGCTTGGTTAAACATTAGCACTTGGTTAATTGTCAACGCACAGGCTCAACTGTCTAATTAAATTGTCAGTATTTATGCAGAAATTAACCTTACTTTTATTTAAAACACGATTTAAAACTGCACCAATGACTGTTTTAGTAGAGATATTACACACGTAGTAACATTATAGATAACATGTAACAGGGCTGCAGTGATGAGACGAAAGAAGACGTAATTTTACATGAATATATATGATAAAAAATACTCTCACCTGTGACGATGACTTTCTTCTTGTTGGCCATTGTCCTAGAAATTGTCACATAAGTGTCATAGGTTTTAAAATATTATTTAAATCCCACCAAAATACAGAAAAGTGGGGATTGTCAGTCGCTCTACTGCAGCTCTCTTCTTCGGGCTCAGTAAAAGCTGAAATGGAGACGTGCATAAGGAAGAGTGGTTTACACCGCCACCTTCTGGACTGGGAGACTACCTACAATAACAAAACAAGCGCTGATAGATTATGACGTATGACGCCCACTGCTCTGAATACATTTTACAGTTTTAATCAAAGCTTAATATACTGTAGAATCTGGATTGTAGCCACCTTTACTGTGACCTTTGCACTTCATCTGTCTGCCACTGTAAAGATTATGAGTGCACATTTTAACAACTGTTACTGCTTTAGTTGTGGTTTATTTTGTTCATGTGTTGGGTCGGCCACAGATGCTGTTTTTTAAGAGCACACACGCACAGCAGTCTTGAAAGAAGAAATTTCTCAAGGACTGAAGAGTAATCCATTTTAATCCTGTACTTCAGGGCAAATCACAACAACAAAAAAGTGGTTAGCACATCTGCTTCACAGCATGACGTTTCTAGTTTTGGTCCCTGGCCAGAGCAGAGCCTTTATATGTCGAGTTTGTATGTTCTCCACATCATAATCTCAGTAGGACTTATAAAGACTTTTCTTCCAGCTGCTTCAGAGGTCACCTCAGTGAATTATCTAGTGGTTCACATATTCACATATGTTTTTTAAGCCAGATGCTCTTCCTGACACAACCCTGTGCATTTATCCGGGCTTGGGACTGGCACAAAGGTGACCTTTGTGGATTGTGGAGCAATTGAACCCCGGCCTCCTGCGTGAAATGTGGGGTTGGTAACCTCTTTACTAGACTCAGTAAAGGTAAAAAATAAATAAACTGCAAAACTATACTTTACTTTTATGTGATGATATTTTAGTCTTGGATTGGAAGTTGCCTGTGAATTATTGCACAAGCAAATAGAGAAAAATAATCAGATATAATTCTGTCCAAACATGAAATACTTTGTGAACCTTGTTTTTTTTTTTTTTTTAATGCTTAGTTTCAGTTTGCTGCTGAAGCACAGAGCAGGTATCTAAGTTTAGACACACTCTGCTGTGGTTGCTCTGCGAGTGGGGTTCAATTTGGGGTTCGTTTGATCAGAGTGAATATACAAACTTCAGTGTGCACCATTCTGCCAGACCCCATCAAGACACCCCCTCTCAGAGTGCTTCCTACTGAACTCTGGTATGGTTTGATTAAAATGTGAACCTCAAGTAGACTCTATACTGTTTAGCTTTCCTGAGCGTGGAATAATAGAAGAATATTTCCATCAACTAAACAAAATGAGCTTTCTTAAGAAAGGCCATGTTTTTTGTTATTTAGTCCACAGTTTAAAATGATAGGTGTGAACATGGACCTGACCAGGGCTTTTGGTCATGGGGCTGAACAAAATGAAACAAATATAAACACACGTCCAGAAAACTGAGGAGCGTCTGTGCTCAGACTGTCTACATTTGATTTGTTAACACAAGTTCATTTATGTTGTAGAGTCAGCACAAATCTGACAGAGACAGTACTTAAGTCCATGAAATATTTTGTTCCTAAGTGAGAGAGTGACATAAACAGATGTAAAAGTTAGAGTTAAAACTTAATGCATTTTTAGAAACTTACACGTACAAGCTTTCAAAGCAAAGATATTTGAAATGTTACATGATAGACAGAGTTAATGCACCCACCTCTGACTATACCCTTTCACATACTCTTACAAGTATGTCTTCATGTTCAATCAGATATCAGGCAGTTAATGTGAGTGTTTACGGCCATGGGAAGTAATTAAAGCCACATGTATTGAACACATTATGACACTCAGAAAGGGGCCTTTAGGGTTGGGCCCGAAGTGAAGTGACCTCTTTTCTCCTCTAAAAGCCAAAGCTGACTGTTTGACCCCTGCAGCGGTTTGAGTGGGCCGCTCCCAGGTGAATGTGTGGCCTGTGTGAGTTTGGGCTTTTTAGAGGACACAGCTCTGGCCGCAGGAAGGACACATTGTACGTTCCACAAGCCTCAGGACAAAGCCCCTCAGTTGGTTGTTCGCTGTTTCGGCCAGAGCGTCCACACCCCTACGCTCAGAGTGACTCATTGGTTGGACACTGCCTCTTGTGTGGCTCTGACCTGGCAGTGTGCTCTCCTAAGGGTGGGGCCTGCTCAAACCACCTTTCACAAGCAGCTAGCGTTTTGAAAGGTCAAAATATGAAGACATCATATGCAAAAGTTGCCATGCTTCGTTTTATTTGACGTGGACTTCTCTAAAAAAGGTAAAGATGGTACCTGCCAGTGGAGAGGATAATAAGCCCTAACGCCCCTGTCGCACAGTATCATGAGAAAAGCTAAGTGTGTTGTAGGATACAGTTCAAGTATGGTCAAAAAGATGTAGCATTAGCGAGTGTCAACTTGAGGACCATTCAAAAGAGCAATAGTAATCAGATCAACTGGGTTTTACTTAGAAAACAGAGCATGGGGAAAGTTAGTATATATTTGTTTATGTGGTCGTCAAGCTAACATCTGGCCCTGTCTGATACTTGTTTTAGGCAGAGGCACAAAGCGACGGGGCTCATAACAAGATTCAGGATTTGTCGTAGTGTCGTAGATGTGTTTTAGAACATAAGACTTCATGAAGTGCTCAATTTTAATTTCCGGATGAATTATGTTTCCCACTGTACAGTTCATTGTACAATTGTCCAGTTCTAGTCCAACAACAGGTTCTCCCTTCCTGATTAGCTCTATTTGTCTCACCAGCCTTTATGCCACCCCTTTAGTGCACAGTAAAGGACTGTGATTTTGCTCAATTGACCAATATTAGCTCTTGAGTTGCTTGTTCAAATGATTAGCCCCTCCTATGCCTTCTCACATCCTAGGGGATTTCAGATTTCCTGTCAAGCAGGCTTGAGCTATAGAGCTAGCAGTTGTTCCCTTGTATAAACAATGTCGTAATTACGGTACCACATTTCTCCTGATACAGTCTCCATATGTCCTCACTCAGGCAGAGAAACCCCAAAGGCAATATTTTCATTCATTGATTAAGAAGTGTTAAACTTGAAATTGTCTTTACCTTGGTGAAAAATTCAACAATTGAATATTTATTTCTTATGTCCTTTAAAGATGTGTCAAAAGCAGGAAAAACAGACATGTATTGAAACAGAGTTTTGTCTTTTCATCTTTACAGGCCAAAAGTGTGATCTTACTACAGAGCAAAGACCCTAAACCTTCCTCTCAGTTTGTATTAGATATAGTAAAGATTACTATTCATTTCTATTTAGGGATCAGTAAACCATTTTTAAAGTATGGCATATTTTTTGGTAAAATATATATTGCTTATCCTGTTATAAGTTCCAGAGGGCTGGAGCCTTAGATGCCCTTTACACAACGTGTTTTGCCAAATTTGCAAAGATTTTGTTGCAGATTGGCTCTTGTTTATGCCACACCAGTGTTTTCACACCACAAAAATGCAAACTTCTGAATCCAGCCGAGGAGGTGTTTTGGTTTTGTTGCGCCTGCTGCTCCTCTCTCGTGTAAACTGTGAAGCCGGCATCCTCACTGAAAACAATCATGTCATAGGATGTAGGACATGTTTGAATACACACAGTGTTGATAGTACCACATTAACCGCTGTTACTGTGAACAGTCCGTCAGCTTATGCGCTAATTAAGTGTCACACCCCACTCACTCACCTCCTAACATGTATGAAGGCAAATCCTGTTGACAGCCTTCATAATTCTTGTGTATGTGTAAAATGTGCAGGTGAGAAGAATGTCTAGAGGCAATTTTCCAGACAAAATGGACCATATGACAAAAACCCATCTTGACATTTGTTGTGGAGTTTTTGCTCTAGGGCTATCAGCATATCAGGTGAAGGGGATGTTATCATTTGCTGCTAACATCTTGGAGTGGAGTTCATGTCTCAAAGAATCAATAAATCAAAAAGAGGCCTAGATAACTATGACTTAAGGTACACCAAACACATCTCTTCCAAACAGATAAAATGTACCAACAGACGTTTGTCAATTCACGTTACAATTAACCTCCCCTCTTTCTTTTGAGGCTGTGCTCTTTACTGTCTGCCTTTAAAGCTCTGTTTAAAACTGTCATTCTCCATTTAATTTCCACCCTCTGAAGCCTTTGTAACGCTCCCTTTGACTGATTACTGTTATCACCGCGCTTTTAATCCAAAGGTAAACTGTCCGTGTTTCCATCTCCACTGCCACAACCTGCTGCAGTCACGGCTCCTCCCACTCACTAGACCTTTTGTGCGTCACTCTGACGTCCCGTTGCCATGGAAACTAATGATGCCCTCTCCGCCTGGTGGTGCTGATGCTGACGTCCTCGGTGTGTTTGGTTGGAAAAAAACACGGCTTCCTCTTCAGAGCCATCCAAGGATAAAGCCCTCAATGAAAAGAGATCAAGTTATTTTCTGACTAATAGAGAGAAATAGAAATTACTATATTATTATGTTGTACAGAATAAGTGGATTGAACTCAGAGACAGGACTCTATGACGTTGGTTTGTGCAGTACTATAATAATAGTCTATATCCTGATCCTAACTGAAAACACTGGCTAATGTTTATATCTAAAGCAATTATACGGTAACTGGAATAGCAGCATTATAACAAAAATTACAAAATACACCTATGTGTGTGTGTCCAGGTAAAATTGATCGTGTTTGCAGTTATGACATTGTATTTAAAAAGATACAAAATAGTTATTGAAAGGATACAAGTCATGATCTTTTATCGAAAAAGAGATCTGCTAAAAACAATGATTGCTCGTGATGTTCTTCAGTGTAAAAAAAAACACAAAACGATTCTTCACATTAGCAGGTGTTGTATACATGTCCACAACAGCGTTATTACAATACATGTATCTGTGCATTAACGTTCATCGTTTACATAAAGAAGACAAAAATAAACATATGGACATAAGAAATAAAAGGATTACAATGGATTACAAACTCACCTTTTCCCAGGATATGGAACAGGACAGTATTTATTCGATATTTTGGGGACAAATGAAGAAGAAACAAGGCGGAGCTGGAGGACTCAACACAACACACACTACATTGGGACACTTGGAATCTGGATGTCTGGTATGAATGAACAGTAATAGAACCAAATAAACAATTTATGCACATTACAAATTGTGCGTTTAAGCCCCGCCCTCTAAGCCTACCTCGCTCTGATTGGTCAGCTTACAGAGAGACGGACAGGTCAAAAACACCTCGGATATCTTGTAAACTATCTCTACCTTCCCCTTTCTTTTTATTCTTACTTTTCCTTATCTTTTCCTTCCTTCCCATGTGCTACATTCCTTACTCCATTGTTTTGTTTTTTTTGCCTTCCCTTGTACCTTCATCTTTTCCTCATGTCCTTTCCCTCCCTTTGTGGCCTACCATTTTCCCTTGTTTTCACTCTGAGTATCCCTATCATTTACTGTCCTTTCTTTCCTTCCCTTCAATGTTTCCCTACCAACTTCCTACTCTTTCCAGATTATCTTTCCTCTTCCCTCCCGCCTTTCTCCTCCTCCTCTCTACACTTGAATGTTATAACTTGTACCCAGAACTTTTTGAGTGAGTACTAAAAGTTCTAGTCTGACCCGGGTCTGGATTTGGCCTGGTCCTGTTTGTGTAAAGCCCGGTCCTTGAGCCTCGGTCCCCGCCCAGACTTCACTCTCTTCCCGCGATGACATCAAACCACAATGCATTGCACTGTTTGGAGTTTACCTTCCCGTCTCCATGGCAACGGGCCTCGGCTCCTCCCCTTTATGCAAATAGAACCGGAAACGCGCGTCATTTTGGGCCAATCTCCGCGCGCTGCAGTGACATAATGGAAATGTTAGACCCAAACCTCTCACAATCCACTCAGGACCAGGACCGAGCGAGGATCTGTCGCCGGGAAAAACCAGACCAAAACCGACTCAGCTCAGGTACGGAGGCTAGGCTAGTCTTTTTTTCACACTTTACTGACAGATGTGTTTCCAGACAAATACGTGGTGATGCTTAGGCACTGTTTGTTCTATTTTGACTCAGATGTTTAAATAGGAGCGCTACAGCTACATTTATCTGACATGCTAGGCTACATCATAGTTATTAAAGGTGGGCAGAGTGGATAAAAGTTCGTGGATTAAGGTTAGAAACGTTTTCAAAACTATTAGATTAGTCTGATTATCAGATATTGTCGGCTAAAGCTGGACTTGGAGGGTTGACTTTTCCTTCTGGAACAACTGGAAAGAGAGAGAGAAAGAGTTTCGCTTTTGTTAAAGTCGGGTCAAAAAGTGTTTTGTGTGTGAAATGTTTCCAACTGAAGACCTGGGCTGGTCATAAACTCTTAATAATAACATACGCGTGTTTCAAAGCATATTTTCTCACAGACGGTCTCTTTTCCCTTTTTCTTATTGGTCAGTGAATATGACACAGCTCAGATCCATTATCTGTCAGTCCTTTTAGCCTCGCTGTGCCTCAGTTTGTCATGTTGTTGTGAAGTGACACTAAACACATTTCTCTGAACAGTTCCACAGACAGCGCCACAGCCCCGGGTCACATGCCCGGCTCGTGTCTAACGTGAGGCGGACATGGAGCCCCTGTTCCCGGCCCTGCCTCAGCGGCTAGCGACGGTGAAAAAGGACGGCCCCACGGCGCTGGAGCAGGACCAGTCCCCGCTGAAGTCCGGCTCTGACGCCGCGGAGCTGGGTTTGATGAAGCTGTCCTCTCCGGACCTGGAGCGGCTCCTGGTGCAGTCGCACGGGCCCTTCCTGTGCCCCAAACCCGCGGAGGCGGAGCAGGAGTTCGCAGAGGGTTTTGTGAAGGCGCTCGAGGACCTGCACAAACAGAACCAGCTCGAGGCTGTGCACGCGGAGCGGCTCGAGCTGCTCCACGCGGACCTGCCCGTGTACACCACGCTGAACGGCTACGGCCCCGCGCTCAGCTACGCCTCGGACACGGCACCGTTCGCGCCGCCGCCTCACGTGAACGCGCAGCACGTTGCATCTCTGCGTCTCAAGGACGAGCCGCAGACGGTGCCGGACGCACAGAGCTTCGACAGTCCGCCGCTGTCACCCATCGACATGGACAGTCAAGAGCGCATTAAAGCTGAGCGCAAGAAGCTGCGCAACCGTATCGCTGCCTCTAAGTGCCGCAAACGCAAACTGGAGCGCATCTCGCGGCTCGAGGACAAAGTGAAGACGCTCAAGACTCAGAACACGGAGCTGGCGTCTACCGCCAGCGTCCTGCGCGAGCAGGTGGCACAGCTCAAACAGAAGGTCATGAGTCACGTGAGCAGCGGCTGCCAGCTGCTGCCCAATCAGGTCCAGGCTTATTAGAGGCCCCCCCCAGACCCTCAGGACTTACCTGCTAAACCTGGGACTGGACAGTTTCTGTGAGGAGGCTGTATTAGGTGCTTATGGATAGTTTTTGGTGTTTAGTCCTGTATGGTTCCTTTAGTTCTAACTTTAGTTTACATTACACAGTCAAAGGAAAACGAGTGTTCTCAAAAATGGACAAAAATGTGACATTAATGAACCTATAATCAAATTGTTTAATGGCAAGACAAAATTACCGTAAAAGGTGTTGGGCAGCAGAATGCTGACAGTCGGCCCACATCTACACAGCTGCTCCCAGAATGAATATGCTCAGATTTAGGCGTTGGAAAACAATTTGGACATCATGGTTTTGATTTCAATAAGAAATCAACTTTTGGACATCTATTTATAAGTACCTGAAAGACACTCTCTTCATAAACTGGACTGTCTCTTTAAATATCAGAAGGCCTTGGTAAACCCCTGACTATGACCACAGCTGCAGAAGGACATGTCAGACTCTGTAGCGCTGAACTTTAATAAAGCCATAAGCTGAGGCCTCTCTGAACTGACTGTTGAGGAGCAGCTTTTGTTGGACATTCTGAACAGTGCAACCAAACCCACTGTGCCAAACTCAACACAAGGCTTTACTGTTTACAAGCACTTAGCAATGACAAATTTATATTTTTAATGTACTATACTATTGTTATTGATATTTGACATATCTCTTCTCTTCCATTGCATGTCCTACAGCTTTTGTATATATTCCTTTTTCTTTGTATCTTTCTATGGTGACTTTCAGTCATGTTGTGCTACAAGCATCTACTTATTGTTTAGTAAATGTTCCATGTTACTAACGCTTGTGTGGCTTTCTCCTAATTTAATTTTGAATTCTGTTTCACCTTTGTACGTGTGTTTTTGTTGAGTGTAGATCAGAACAGTACAGAGGCTAAACCAAACCATAGATGGTCAAATAATTCAGGCAAGGAAAAAGACATTAATGGGTTCAAGGCGCCCTCTTGTGGCCAAACTAAATATTTTTAGATTTCAGGTCAAAATTTCTGAAGACAAAGATCTGTATTTAAACTCTTCAAAATTATGTTTAGAATATGCAGCTACAGTTGAACAAAAACGAAGGACAAAAAGCATAAGTTTCCAGCTGTTAGTTTTTATTAATTGATTGATCCTTATTTTTTAGCAAATTTTTCAGAATTTTCAGAATTACAGCACAATTCACACAATTCAACTAGTACCCAGCGGGCAGAAAAGTTCTATTTACAACAAAAGGGGACGGAGAGTTTACAGCTGTAGCAAAAAGCAATAAATAAACATAGTTAAATCACAGAAATCAAACACTTTGAAATGAAGTGTTCAGAGTATTTCAAATGCTTTCCATTTTTTTGAAGCTACAACTACAGTTCTTCTTCTTTGGACTCCCTCCTTGCACAGTCTACGCCCAAAACTCGAGCTTACAAACTGAATATCTGGGTGTGGAGGAGGGAGAGGACTGCTATTGCTCTGTAAGAACAGTCAGGCTTGGCTTTAAAAAGTTACATAACTGATATCAAAAGACAAACAAACTTCCCACTCGAGTCATGCAGACACGATCCGGGGCGAGGACGCTGGAATGTAGGATTCTCTGTAAACATACACTTTTCAGTTTTTAAAGCCTTGAATACTACTGAACATCTCTTAAAAAAAAAAAAAAGCTCGGTGAAATGTACAGTGCAATCTAGGAAGAATGCTCCAAAATAAATAGTATAAAATAAATAGCTTGTTTTGAAGAATGTACAAGAGAATCTGGACATAAAATGTAGATTCAACTTTCTTTTGAACATGCTTCGAAACTGACACATGACAGTTGTAGTTGGGTTTCCATAAAAGATCAATGAAAATAAAATACATCAGATATAACTAAAGGTACAGCCATTGCATTCTGGGTTGAAAGTTTAAAGAATCTTATACATTTTGATAATTGGACTTTTTGGGGGCAATCTGCAATTTGTACAGAAAAATATAGTGGCAGTTTAAATCCATAAAGCAAAAGTCAGAGAATGAATTCTTCGAACTTTTTTTTTCTTTTGACCATTACTAAATGCTGCCCAAACCTGAACCTGAGTATAATATACTGTAAATATAATCTTGCATCGAAAGAATGTAAAAATGTCTCGTATATATAGCTTTTATCTTCAAGGACTTCTGAAAAAAACGGACATTTTTAGATCTTACATTGTTGTACCCGTTCATTGACAGAATATTCTATCCTATTTCGTGTCTAAAGTCATCGTTCAACATGTAAACAACATACATTCATGGAAACCCGACTACGCTCACGTGTGCTGACCCACATGCCTTTGGAGTGAGCGCATCTTCCACATTGTCTGGAGTGAAAGAAGCGGGACACGGTGAGAAGAGGCCACAGGCTGAAAGTGAAATCCCCAGCCCATCTTAAAAAAAACGAGCGGGTTTTAAATTCACACGTAACCATTCAATCAAAAGGTTACAAACACCGACATGCACCTCTCACAAAACACAAGTAGTGCTCCTGCAGCGAATTCACTCCTGACATCATATAGACTTCTATAATATATGCATTTTCAATCATTTACATTAAACATTTATACTCTGTTTTTCAAAGACATCCCTTATCCTTTTAGTTTTATCTTAAAAAAAAAACATAACACAAACATAGAAAAAAAATGTTAAAAACTTAAGAGGCTCAGCAGCTCCTAAACAGGTTTGACTCAACCTAAAAACTGAACCATGGTAATGTTGAGGTGCTATTGTTGACGTAAGCACTTAAGACTGTATATAAAAATGGACAAAGGTACAGGTGCGTTATAAAAGGCCATTTTCTCACTATCGCCCTCTTATGTGTGGCTGCAGTGAAAATTATACATTACAACTACTCTGCCTTGAAGTTTATTCTCTGAGGTGTAGATTTATGTGTAGATTGCAATACTGTTGGTCCAATAAGTACCATTGTAAACATAAGAAAATGTGGTTGACAGCTATATTAACTAATCAATGCATAAATGTGTGTCTTACATATCTCAGTTTCTAGCTGTGTCTAAAAACACTGTGTAGCTCCTAACCCCTAACCACTACATAAGGGTTACACTATAGTGGATTCAGTTAGGATTCAGAGAGGTTATTATTATAGGAACTACGCTATTTTTTCTGTCGCTATTAATCATTTCACATTGGGACTGCTGAGAATCGAGTCAGCAGTCTGGACGTAATTTAGCAATAAATTCAAATAAATACACTGTCGTATCTGTCTGTACAGGCTAAGGTAAGCTAACGTTAGCAACTTCACTATACAAAGTTACTTATTATGTGGCACAGAATTGGTTAAATCTGTGCTTTGAACTTGTTCAATGAAACATGATGTGTATAGTTTAAAAGACAAAGTCAATCACAAAATAGCTCACTATTGAGTCATTAGTGTGTGGTTTCAGACACAGCCATAGACTAACATATATGAAATTATCTAAGAAATGTGGCAATGGCTCCATGCGGCATCCATCTTTGATTCTACAAGCTTGTTTTTAACGTCACAATAGCAAAATGGCAGTGGGAAAATTGCCCCTATGACTCTGTCCATCTTCATATGCAGTCACGGCTCAGTCATTCCTAGCTGCATAACTGAATCTGGTTTAATCTAAACACTTGCTGCTGACGATAACGAAATCTAACTTGGACCCAGAATTTGTCACAAAGGGACAGGTGACGTCACATGATCAAAACCACAGCCAACCAGCTTTAAAAGCATATAAAACAACAACTCTATCACAGCAAGAAACGTCGCTCAAATGGGACTAAAAGGAAACAATTTGAATGGGTTGAATGCTTTTACGTTTCAGGACGAATATGGACCTGGGTTTGGACAAGAACGTCTGCTGGGTCTGCCCATTTCCCTTTAGCTTTTCAACGGCCATTTCACATCATGCGGTACGGACTAGTGTTGTGTGGATACAGTCTGCTTTCCTCTGAGAAAAATCAAATTAGAAAACGCTAACTCAGGATAAAGCAGCTCGCGTGTCTCTGTATCATGGCAGTGTTTTACTATGTAAGGTGTCTTTCTGTGTGTGATCGGAATGAAGTTCGGATGCTGCCATAGAGAGAAAAATATATATGATTCAAGGAGGTCTTTGTATAATTATGAAAAACTAAGCACTAGACTCTTCAACATAATGGTGGACGATACTATTTAAGCTGCATTAAAACCAGTGAACATCATTTAAACTGACCTGGTTAGTTAGCATGTTTCTGTTTTTTTTCCTTCAGTGTGTTTATTTTTTATTCTAATCTTTGAAATTATAAGACCGGTTTAAGGTTGCAGTCACTTGATATATTACACATCCAAAGCCTCAATTGTAGTGCAAACAAAGGAGTAAATCATATACATATTTCCCTCTCTGGCCACTTCAGGGCTCCAAACAGAAGAGGAAAACGGATCAAGGTGTGTTGTTTTAAGACTGTTTGTGTAAGTGGTTGTGGGTAACGTTTAACAAGCACAATCTTGGTGGGACCTCTGCGGCTGCTCGTTCAGCTGTGGGCCCTGTTTGGCTCCGGTGATGGCGGGGTCGTTGTTGTCCAGGCTCTCGGCCATCCGCTCGCAGATGATGTCCACCAGGCGCTCGAAGGTCTGCTTCACGTTGATGTTGTCTTTAGCGCTGGCTTCGAAATACTCAAAACCTGCCGCGGACAAAAGAAAGTGTTTTATGAGTGAGACTTATCCACTCCTCTCATGTCGGGACACAAGACAAAACAGTGTTCAACCTGAAATATCCCCCAAAGCATTAAAATAGGACTTTTGTCTCTCTATGTCAACAGTTCATCATTATGTACCACTGCTGCTTTTTTACGTATGAGTAAAAGCGTCCGAAAACATATCAATTATTGCTTGTGTGTCATTTAACTATGGCTAAGGAAGTCGCTGCAGAGTTGCAAACTTTTCTGCACTATTTCCGCCTGATTGATGACTGTCCCTTGCTGCATAATCTCACTTTCACATCACAAACTAGCTTCACGGTGCAAAGAGAAACACACATGCTCCACGCAGCCAACACCACTGATGCATGGCTCAAGTTTGAGTAGACATGACTTCAATACAGTTGCAGGTTGTTTAGGAACCACACATTTGTAGTCCACTTTGCATCTTTGGGCTGTGAATCAAGAGAATAGGAACAAACATTCAGCATGTGACGTGAAACAAGTGTAGTCAGAGAGGGAAACCGATTGTTGTGAGCCTGTTCAGAGCTAAAGCTGTGGTGCATTCACTGTCAATAAAGCTGAAGCTGAGGAGACATTGCAAGATTTTTTGCAAGATTGTAAAAGTCAGCATGGATAGTCGTCATACAAAAATCTGCTGAAACTCATCTTTCAGCATGTACTCCTAGTCTTATCAAAATTTGTAAAGACTGTGAATATTTTGTATTGTGTCCCTAGATGGAACTATTTGACTAATAAAATTTAGTTTAACTTTGTTTCCCACAATACTTCTTACTTTTGGCATAAGATAAGTTTGACTATTGTGTTATGTAGTTGTATAAACATGTGTGAATTAACCATATTACATTATATTTGTGTTGGAGGCCAGATCAGAGCACCACATGAATTTGTAGGTAGAGAATTTGTAGGTCTGACAAGTATATAACTCCACAATTGACAAATTTGCTTTTGATTAGAGGTTGTCAACCCTAATATTGATTCACTTGTATTTACACAGCCATCCTCCATGATAGTAGGTGAAAATGTTGTGTATTTGTGACACCGGAAAAGAGGAGCTCTGTCCTTCAGTGAGGGGATGGGTAGGTAAAAGTCAGACATGACGTTGGTAACAGGACAGCCCGTCTGCAATACTAACAGTGTTTGTCTGGACTCACCCAGCTGATCTGAGAGCTGTCGGCCTCTCTCTGCAGCCACCACCCGCTCGTCCTCCATGTCGCACTTGTTGCCTACCAACAAAACCTGGGCGTTGTCCCACGAATACGTCTTGATCTGAGTCGACCTAAAGGGCAAAAGTTAATCATTTAGAACACACGTCAAAATGTGGACCTTTGCAATGTTTTATGTGGCCCTTCTATGCATTTAATAGGTGATATTTTTGGCACTAGGTTTTAATTGAATTTGGACATGTTTTAGATGGATTTGATTTTTGCAACAAGGATAAATAAAATCTGTAAAAATCTGACTAAAACCTGTCCAAATCCATCTAAAACATGTTCAAATTCAACTAAAACCTGTTCAAATCCATCTAAAACCTGTTGACATCTGACTAAAACCTGTTGAAATCTGACTAAAACCTGTCGAAATCTGACTAAAACCTGTTGAAATCTGACTAAAACCTGTCCAAATCCATCTAAAACATGTTCAAATTCAACTAAAACCTGTTGAAATCCATCTAAAACCTGTTGACATCTGACTAAAACCTGTTGAAATCTGACTAAAACCTGTTGAAATCTGACTAAAACCTGTCGAAATCTGACTAAAACCTGTTGAAATCTGACTAAAACCTGTCCAAATCCATCTAAAACATGTTCAAATTCAACTAAAACCTGTCGAAATCTGACTAAAACCTGTCCAAATCCATCTAGAACATGTTCAAATTCAACTAAAACCTGTTGAAATCCATCTAAAACCAGTTGACATCTGACTAAAACCTGTTGAAATCTGACTAAAACCTGTCCAAATCTGACTAAAACCTGTCCAAATCCATCTAAAACATGTTCAAATTCAACTAAAACCTGTCGAAATCTGACTAAAACCTGTCGAAATCTGACTAAAACCTGTTCAAATACAACTAAAACCTGTTTCCATAAAGGGAGGAAATGACTGTTTGTGTGATAACTTTTGTAAGACTCAAATGAAGATGAAATCTCACATTCAAAATTCAATAAAAGCTTCCAAATGTCACCATCTTCGGCCCCTGAAATGATTCTTATTAACTTTCGCAGCCCCTCACCACTTTGAGCTTGACACCACTGGTTTAGAGGCTTCTTTCATTTTTAAGAACACAGATATTCAGTCAACTCTTCACAAATATGTAATCATTAAAACTATTTTCTGAAGCTATTTAAACTTGCAATTTTCCATTAACAAATAAAACAAAAGTGTGTCTCCTCTGAACTACCTCCACTGATTGTCATTCCACGACGGCTCTTTACACACTCTGAGCTATCACTTTGAGTAAATCTGCTGCGCTCTGACAGATGCAGACAGAGTGGAAGGTTACCAGTCTTGCACAGCGTTGAAGGAGTCTTCGTTGGTGATGTCATACATGAGGATGAAGCCCATGGCCCCTCTGTAATACGCCGTGGTGATTGTCCTGTAGCGCTCCTGGCCCGCGGTGTCCTGTTAAATAGAAACATCCCCGCATAATCACTCTACAGCTTGTACTGGTTTACACAGAGCATAATGTCAAGACCATATGTGCACACTGCCCTCTGCTGGAATAACTCTAATGACACTATGTTCAACTGAAATGCAGAGTAAATGTGTGAGGGAACTAAAATGAAACAAAAAACAGTGAGAGTGCTCCTGGTAGAACTGTTGTCACCCTTCAGGTATCAATATTTTTTTCAGACCTATTTTCACTGGGTTTGTATGAAGACAACAACATGTCCCTGCAGGGCCTCCGTAGCTAACTCTCTAAAAAGGAGAAGTGGTATTGCCAAAAGTTGCTAATAATCAATCAGCTTCTTCTCAGAAAAAAAATTATATTCACTTTGCTCTTTTACTACTTTTCAGTTATCAAAATATTTCACTTTCTAAAGCATTATAGCTTGTTTTCTGATATATTTAATGATCCAAGTTAATCTGCTTTTCCCCCAGAATCACTTTAAATGTTTGTTTTTTTTTATTATTATTTTATTCGAAAAAGGTGACAAACATTACAATCAATAATATTTGTACAATTATTCATTCATTAAATTTTTCATTCATTCATTTATTTTAACCTGTTAACTATATGAATCAAATTTTCAAGTTTTTACATTTTTGGGTTCAATTTTATCTTGTTGATCTTTTGTAGTTTTTATATAATTGATCCTTAATTGATCCCTTTTGAAGCTAATGTACTAAACAGGAAACACAGCAATCACATGCAATTTTTACAGACAATCTAAATTATAATTGGGTCTTTTCTTGAAACATCACAACTGCTCTGCATCAAAAATCTCTGTGCACATGGCTCCTATTAACCAAACTGTGATTAGTATTCCTGTAGAGTTGTTGTAAAGGTGACTGTACCGGGGTCAGACTTTACGGCTCATGTCGAGTGCACTTCAAGGGTATCGCGGTTACTGAGCAGATGATGGTGTGATGCCGAGGACCGAGAGGCTGGTCCAACAGCTGGGGACCATTACAGTCACAGATGTGGACCAGAGGAAAGAACAACATTCTTATTAAATACCTGTGGATTATTTAGCTTTGGTGAAGCTTTAATTACACACTCTGAGGTATGTCATTAAAGGCAGACAAGAAATCTCTGGGGTTAGTGTCATATTAAAAAAAAGTGGTTGATGTGATATCACCCACATTAAATCTGAAACATGGAGCACTGAGTCAGGGCAGCCAGTAAATCAAAAGACATTATTGGTTAGTTATATACTTAATGGAGCCAGACGTTTCCATATTTGGAAATAAAGGCCACAGTTACACTACTATACACAAAAGTTAGGACTTGAACTATAAATCAATCAAATTAATGATTTACCTCAATAAATGTAAAATTAGTAAATATGCTCAAATATTAAAGTTGAGATATTTTTAATGAAAGGTCCACATCAAGTTTGTCAATGAAAATAAAATCAGACTCTCTCTATGTGCAATAATAGGGGAATGCATAATATAAAAGTTTTCTTTCAATTAAAAATGAGTTCATTTTTACCGTTTTGCTGCTGCAGAACCTAGCATGTATTTTTACATTGTTGGCAATACCTGCAGAGTATGAAGAACACCTAGCTAGAAAAGACACAAACAACGACAGCAGCCCTGCGTGAACATGCCATCTATACAAACAAACCCAGTGGAAACAGGGTGATGGTGATTTTACTTCAACAAACTGAAACAAATGTAATTCTCAAATTTCCTAAACATTAATTTTAAAAATTTGTGCTCAGAAAAACAACTCTTTTGTGTTACTAAAACGGTATTCCACTTCTTAGTACACTCTAAGACGTTACTCCAAATACCACCTACTCTTTTGTGTTACCTGACTGATCATAAACAATATGTAGAGAGTAAGATTGAAGTTGAAGCATACCAAACATATACTATAGTTTGAATAGGGTCATTTGTGTGTATATGAATATTAATTTACTGTTCACTTTTATCTACAGGGAAGAACATTACTTAATCAAAACATGCATCAAGTGTACTTTACCTCAGACTGGCTTTAAGCAGTGTACTTCCATGAAAGCTTAAATGTCTACACCCATTTACTTGGTTCATTTTTAAACAGTAAAAACAATAGTCATTTAAACCTTTCAAACACTGCATCTACATCTGCCCTCACCCAGATCTGCAGCTTTATCCTCTTGTCGTTCCTGTAGATGGTCTTCACTTTGAAGTCGATGCCCACTGTGCTGACGAAGGCCGGCGTGAAAGAGTCGTCTGCGTAACGGAAGAGGAAGGAGGTCTTTCCTACGCTGCTGTTGCCGATGATGAGGATTTTAAACATGTAATCGAAGTTCTGGTCCGTGGACTCTTTCTGTCCGTATGTGGCATTTGCCGACGCCATCTGAGCGAGAAAACAAAAGGAGTTAGCTTTGTCGGAGGGAAAAGTGGGGGCTTTTTGCCTTTAATCAATAGTGAGTCAGATAAACAGGCAATAAGGTGAGATAGAGGGGAATGACTGGAATCAATCCCAGGTCTCAAGAGTATTTATGCGCTCTATCAGGTAAGCCACCGAGGACCCCATGAAGTGATGTTGTTTTCATACATTTTATTGTATTACTATATAATAATAAGCAACTTACAATATTAATTTCTGAGACAGACATTTGGTGTTTCCAAACCTTTTTGTCAAGGAACCCTTATTTTTAAGCTGCAGTTTGAGGGGGGGCAGTCTCAGAAAAAGAGATCACATGCACCTTGAAAAACTAAGATAGGGCTGGTTTAACCATAGGTATGAGTTTGGAGAAACTGGTTGAAGCAGTGGAGCAACAGAAACACAACAGGACAGATGCTATACTAAACAACATGGACCATCTGAGGGGCTTTAGAACAACAGAGAGGAGCCAGTGGAGGTCTGAGATCAGTGAGCTGCAGGACACCACAAGAACACCTTCTTCTCGACTGTCATAAGACTGTACTCTCAATTAGTCTATGGAAGATAAAGGAAAAAAGGAATTAATTGGACCTAACAATTGAATTTCCCATTGGTCTGCCCTCATCCAGATCAAAATGTGAAAATTTGTGAACCAACTTCCTTGTTTTTGTAAAAGTTTTGTCTAGTTCTTCCTTCAGAGTGACAATTATGTTCATTTTAATTGCATGTGCTGATGCTTTTCAATGTTTTTGGCATAGTGGCATTCCCTTTTACTGTCATTTAGTTGCATCTGGCAATTATAACACATTTCTAATGGAGCTATTTTCCACTAATTGCCAATGGGTACCACAAACATTTCTTCTGCATTTGTGTAAGCAATTTCGTGTCAACTCACATAATGCATTAATTGTGCTCAACTAGGGATCAATGGTTCCTCTTGAGGGGGTAGTTCTTAAGTGTACTTGTCATTAAAGGGTCGTAGCCATGGCAACAAAGCCCCCCCCAAAGTTAAACAAAGACGATTCACTTCCTTTCTCGTGTCCTTATTACCTTAAGATATTGGAAACCTTGTACTTCTGTAGTATTTTCCAGTAGAGGTTAAAACGTATATCTGCAGTATCTTGGCAGGGTAAAAACTGGTAATAAAGTGGATTTCTCTCATGTCGCCTGATAATACTAAAAAGTAAGTAGTCTTTTAGCCCAAGGGCTTGTGTCAATACAACCAGCCAGTTCTTCATTGTCTCTGTTCATATGTATAAGGAGAGACCCGCACACCTCCGCCCTGCGCCGGATCAGGGGACGGAAGTACCGGGGCTAAGGCGCTTAGCATCAGGTAAACTGTCTATCCTCCTCCAGCAGGGAGCGAGGAGGACCGGACAGCCAATTATCAATGACCATATGGCTGCTCACGAATGGGGCTTGTAGGCCTCAATGAAATAAGACAACATTAAGCATCTGTTTGTGCTTCTTTTTAATACGAAAGTAATGATGTAAACCGACCACTAGCTTCTGCAGCGAATATTCGACTTACATTAGACGGGGGAAAATGTTTTATAAGCTACAGTGTTATACATTTATTATTTTACATCAAATACAGGTCGAGCTAGAGGTAAAAATGTGGACTAAATTATATACATGACTACATAAAACTGCCAATTGATATATTTAGGTTACATTTAATGCTAACACAGCATATTAAAGTCAACAAGAGCTACTAGCTAAGCATCCCAGCTATGTCAAATGAAGGTTACTCTTCTTCATTTACAACCATATTTTCATTCAGAATTATCATCTTAAAGGTGACAAATTACAAACACGCTTTCTGACTTTGCGTACAGCACGTAAAGAGGGAAGATAGCTAGGTTTTTTACCGTGAAATTTGTGTTTTATCCTCAGCGTCGCTAGCCCCGAGCCCAGCTTTGCACCTGCAGTAGCTCCTTCGCGTCTTGATTGACAGCAGCGACGTAGACCATAGGGTAGCGACGTAGTGACGCAGAGCAGGGATGAGTGACAGGAGAGCGGGCCAATCAGAGATCAGTTCGTACTTTTTTACCATTTAAAGGACCGCCTTTCTATTTGAATGCAACACAATGAAGCTTTTGCTATTGCAGTGATAAACAGCTGCAATTAAAGCAACATACGATAAAATATTCTGTATTTGAGCTTAATATACTGTTGGCTTTCTATTTTTTGAGAGCCTAGCCCATCAGTTTATTCAGTTTCAGTTTATTCACAAAACCAAAACCAAAAGTTCCCAGCCATCACATTAGTGTCTCTTACATAAGACTTTTGTGAAATGGGACGCCCTCAGAATCCAATTAAAGCTTATAATGTAAGGGACCAAAACACCAACAAAAATACAAAACAATATGCAAAAACAATAATAAGGTATAAGTGGGATAAGCGGTAGAAGATGAAATGAAAAATGAAATAATAAGGTATGCATAAAAGATTGCTCTTTCAAGTCTTTAGGCCCTTAACCATATAAACAATCATTTGATAAAAGCTACAAGATGATGTTATAGATGATGACGTTACCATGACAATGTTGAAGATAATGATCCTCAGTTGTAGAATAATGAGACAATTGGTTCTTTAAAAGTTCCTTCTAAAACCATGCAAAGATGAAGACATGTTTATGTTATTGTCCAGTTCATTCCAGATCTGTGGTCCTCTACAAGTTACGCTGAAATCAGTACATTTCCATTATTTTTATATACCTTTTACCATTGATTTATTTCAATTGTAATGGGAAAGTGAAGGTAAATAGATTGTAATGAGAAGTTTGTTGTTCAGTTTACATTGCAGGCATTGTAAAGTAGTTGGATAAGTCGGGAATGTGTTACCCCAAATAACTTATTAGATTAAACAGAATTTTAAAGTGAGGTTCAAATAGAGACCAATACAGTGCGCCATGTTGCAAGGCACATTGGTCAGCAAATTTAGCAGTACAAGATTTTTAACAGCCTACATAAAAGGCATGCTGCATCATTACGTTTTTTTGCATTTGTAATCCGCTTCCTACGATAACAAAACACAAACACAACGTAGAGGAGTGAAGAGTTTTTACCTTTATTGGCAAGGCATACAGTCAGAGAGAGGGCAAACACTGTAGTTTAAGATTGTCAAAGGTGCAAGAGTCTTACTGCATGACCCACGTCTATAAAACCTCTGAGAAAATGACATACACTGAGCCACTTCAGTGACTTGAGGCTGTACTGTGACTTCAGAGTTCACTCGATGTAATATGCTTCACAAAACAGAGGTAAACGGGAGAGGAAAGGATGAATGAGTAGAATGGTTTCGCACTTATGTCACTCGCGGACTTTGGGGATGGAACAGAAAAAGCCTCATGTTCGGCTCGCATACACGTCACATGACTAAAACCTCAGACTAAGATGAAATAAATAAATAACTGTACAAGAAGTAGTGTGAGGAGAAAACAACAGAAGCTTGTAGCGCTGGTTAAGTTGGAATCAGTCCTTAGTGTTGAAGGCATCTTTGAGTTTGTGTTGGAGTTTGGTGCTGTTTCACGGCTACCGAAAAGGACTCCGGCATCTCGAACCAGTTTAAAAACAATAAGGCGGCCACAAAACGTTCTTTCTTTCACACAAAACAAGTTACTGTCTCCTGGTAATAACTCCACAGGTTAAAGTATACACCGATCAGCCATAACATTATGAACAGGTTTGATGACTACGATCAGTAAAAAAGATGCATGGAGGTTGTAACTTTGAGTAATAATGAAAATGTATAGCCTGGAAGCATATTCAGATTTCCCCAGGTGAGTTTATAGGCGTATCTGGGGGGAGAAAAGTCTAAATGGAATCCTGACTTAGAAGACTGCTCAGCTGATAAGTCATTAAAGATGTGTCTATGTAAGTTAGTGATCACTTTAGGGCCCTAATTGTCTCCAAAATGTCATCTTCAAGGCCCAGGTGCTCACATAATCAAGGTCTTTATGTGCTAAAGTAGTCCATAAGGAGGCATCTACTTGAATTCTTGATTAACACAATGTCCAGATTTCAATCTACTACTGTATAAAATTGTTACTAAGTTTAAACAATGAATGTATGCATGGAATCATAAACAAAAGCCAAATTCATTAATTCATTACCTACCACTCACAAGAAGCTGGAGCCTATCCCAGCTGCTTTGGAGTGAGTACAATCTTGGTTATGGCCGGTTAATTGCAGGCTTAACACTCAGAGACATAAACAGACAGACAATCATTAACTCTGTATGTGCAATCTAGAATCATCAATTCACTTGTGTATGGAGCGAAGTGAGTAGTTTCTTGTTGTAAGGCTGGAACACTGCGCACCCCAATGATTATTGTGTCATTAAAAAAAAAAAAAAAATGTTTTGTTCTGGCGCAAAAAACCCCCAAAACAAAAGACGTCACTTGGATTGATGCCCTACTTTTCAAGGTGTTAACAGCAATTAACTGAGACACCAAAAAATAGTGTTTTTTTAAGTGGATGGAATTTAGTACACATATATCTTATTTAACACTGAATAAAAAAGTCTTTGAGACCTAGTATGGCCAGCTATCCCAATTCTTCTTCCATTCTATACAAAGAATTAGTCTGGATCAGGGGGGAATACAAATATGTGCAGAATAAACTGCCTCTAGACTGACACAATGTAAAAATCAAACAACTGATGAGAAAAAAAAAGCATCCAAAAATCCCCATTTCAGATAAAAGACTGGTATGGTCTTCTTGACCTGGGACCTATTAGCAATACAAAATTGTGTTGCCATAGCAATGCTTCAAAATGTGGACATATCTAGATGTCTATGTGATGCCATTACTTTGTTACTTTGCTTTGGCATCTTGTGAACGAATGTGATTGTAAATGGTTGTCTGTTAGTGTCTGTCTCTAAGTGTTAGCCCTGCGATTACCCTGCCTCAGGCCCAAATGCAGCTGGAATAGTCTCCAGCCCCTGAGACCCCTAAAAAGCAGTAGTAAATAGATCTCTTTAAAGAAGGTTGGAGTGTTACGGCTGATCCTTGCACTCTTCATATAGTTTGAATCTCGCAGGCAGTGTCATGCATTTTTATCAAATCACAGTTCTGTTTTTTTTTCTACAGTCAATTACATAAAAAAACACTTCAACCCCTATCATTAACAGCCTTTAGGAGCTGCCATGGTCCAGCGTATTCACATCAACCCACAGGCCGCGGCCAAACAGTCACATGTTGTACTGGAAGTGCAGGACAGTAAAAGTACAATAATACAAAGTGCTTTGGTTTGTTTTTTTTCTTCCACGTAACAAATCCTTACATCTCAAAACAAAAAAGAGACTCATTCGCTCACACATAGAAGCACATCACTGTTTTAAGACAATATCAGTTTGCGGGGTCAGATTGGCACACGGACCGCTACAATCAACCAACTTTATCTGATGGAAAGTAGCCAGTGGCAAAATGGAAATTACAGTACGCGTTGTGTCATGCTTTGCTTGGCACTTGTTTTTGACATTGACTATGTCCCTGACTGTGAAGAGTGAAAAATCAATCGTGGAGAGGGAAACCATGTCTAAATTTTGGCACGGATAACTGCCTCTTGGTAACCTCCTGGTGTTTTTTGTTTTTTGTTTTTTTTTACAGTTATTATGACGCTAATGCTTTTCTCTGCAGCTTTTGCGATGAATACCCTGCTTACGGCAGTCTTACTAATACAAAAGTAGCTTAATGCAGTGTTTCGGTGGTTAAATGGAAACACTAAAGCAATTTAACAACTAATTTGACATGACATAGAGGTGTAAAATGAATTTGCTGGTAGCTAAGCAGCCGCCGACGGACCGCCTTTTCAGTCTAAAGCCTCCTTTGTGTCCATGACTTGGCTTGAGCCCTTTGAAAAAAAAAAAACTCCAAAAGGGCTGTCTCTGAACAAAACTAAAGTGCTAAACTCGAAGGCAAACTGATAAAAAGGGTGTCACAACGCTGAAAACACCAAAACATAGTGAGCTTAAATACAAATCAAAACATCAATGATGAATGTGAGCAACAAAATGAAACTGATATTTCAGTCCTACCATTTTGAATGGATTATAGATCTAATCTGTCAACACTAGAGGGCACTGCACTGCTTTGAATGGATATCCTGCTCAGCTTTGTTGCTCATCATCAAATAGTTTGGGATAAAGTATGTGTAAAAAGCCCAAGAATATTATGTACCACCAGTCAGTTCATTAGAAAAAACAGCTTTGTGTTAAGTTAAAGGAGTGTTGTATCAAGAATAATAGTCACTCAATACATGTGCTACATTAAAATCGCCTGCATAGCTCCGTCCATTTGTGTAGTTGTAGTGTGTATGGTCTTAAATAAAAGACAACAAATTAAATAAAGGTCTAGAATGTCCCTGGAAATCGCAGAGTTTGGCAATTTTCTTAAAAAGCCTCCAAGACTTTCTTAACTCAGCACTCCTAAAGAGGAAGACGGCCACGAGTTGGATTGTACAATACCTTAAATCGTCTAAAATGGGGAAGCATTTTCAAACTTCTCAAAAGTTTTGTGAGAACAACAGAAGACAAGGGACCTCTCCAAAGAACTATGGCTCAGTCTTGTCTCTCTTTCCAGTGCAAAGACTGCTGCGGAAAAAAACGGCAGACGTCCTCCATATCCGCTGTCCGCCAAGGCCGAGGCTCGCTGTCCAAAGGTGATCAGTCGCAATGGAACAAAGGACGTGGCACCGAAATCAAGAAAAATCAACTAAAAAAGGCCAAAGGAAGGTTTTCGTCTGGTGCTATGTGCCGATCTTGAAGCGTGCGACCCCTGAAACTCCTTCCTGCTCCGTTTCTTCTGGTTTATCTAAAGAAAACGTCCTGACGTCGCCCGTCCTTTTGGGATGCCGGTGTGTTGTGGGATTAGTTCGGGACAGTTCAGACCCCCTTCTCTCATGGTCCTCGGTCGGACTTTCACTATCAGACTCCCCTTCTTCTTCTAACGTCAGCTCGAATTGAAACTTGTCGGCAGAAGTGGTGCCCCCGCCCCCTGAGCCGATCGCTGAGGCCTCCCCGGACAGAGCAGCCTCCTCTGGGCTCTCCTCTGGGTTCGGTGAAGGGCTGTGGGGAATCATGCTCTGGTACCACTCACGGTTGTCCTCCAGCGTGTCCAGTATCTCCTGGGCATCAGGGTGGACCAGATCCGCCCAGGTCTCCCATAGAGGATGGACGATGTAGTCGATGAAACCCACCTGGAAACAAAAGGAAGAAACATAAGTCTTTTCTGGATGTTGTATCTTATTTTTTGTTTCACAGAAAGGTAAATACGTACTACAATAGACCTCTATAGAGTGTATAAAGCCCAATAAAAGATGCATTGATTACTTTAAGACTTAGCCTCAAGCCAAAGAACATACCACTTTACCTGATCATTTAAAAAGAGAATTATTTTGAAATTAAAACGTGTTGTGAAACAGTTATGTCTAAGTCAAAGTAACATATTTTGTGGATTGAGGTCAGCAATTATGAATGAGACTGTTGGACCTTTCAAAATCTGCTCTGGATCTGGCTTTGGTTCAGTTGTGGAGAATGGAAACCTCACTTGAACCGGCCCATGTTCACACAACCAACATTCTGGCTACATGGCATACTACAGCCCATAATTTTGTACTTTTTTTTATACTAATACAAGCTTTACTTTTGTCAAACAGACAATGACAATGTTAATGCAACAGGCTAATGGTCTGTTAAAATTACCAGTATGAGATACAATGGTCAAATGTTAACACTAGCTACATGTTCAAGTCCATAAAGAACTAAAACATTCATGACACCATTTGTTTCAAAGCTCAGTAAAAACAGCATTTTAATGAGGCTAGAAAACCAATGACTGTTAGACTTTACAACACACATTGACAGAAGCCATGATTAATAATATAATAAAGGGTTTCCAGATACATAGTTCTCTGCTTGTGAAACTACCTGGTCACCTCAAAACTCACCCAAAGACAATATCATACACATAAAAACATTGCTATTGACAAAGGAAGCATAATGTAGTGGAGATGTTTTCAAAGTGACACTGAGCAAATGTAGGTCTCGTACCTGGTTCTTCTCGATGGAGGCGTTGTGTTTGTCACACATAGGACTGATCTCCATGCCCTTGTCCCGCTCTCGGTCGCCCTGAGTGAAGAACTCCACCATGATGCGGTCCGTCCACTGTCTGTACAGCTCCAGAGGCTTGGTGGGGTTGCTCAGATCAGCACAGTGCACCATGTTCTGGAGGACCTGAGACACAAATGTACACTATTTAACATCAGGTTCTCCTCCTCAACATGAACCGCCATCACGTAAGTCTTCACAAACCTGTATCCGGTCGGAGTAGTTGTCCAGCAGCAACACTCCTAGACTGGTGACTTTCTTGGTCTCTACCATGGTTTTCAGGTCGGCGAGAAGGTTCATGTGTTTAGACATGTCTGTGGCCAGCACCTGTAGGAAAAAACAGCTTGTTGATTCAACTATATTCATCAAGTATCATCAAGCTGTCCCATTACTAAGTAACTTATTGGAAAAGACAAGTTATTGACAAGCAATATCTTCAAAACATGGGATTACATTTTATGCCTCTCTTTAGCAATTGTTCAAATCACTTCCCCTTCTCTGACAGAGCATGTGAACAGCTATGGTATCCCAGCAGGGTCATGCAAATCTAGTGGCAAAGGTGTGATCGTGGTTTCACAAAATCACTTTAGTTCATGAAAGCCTGAAAGCTTCATTCAAGCACAGAACCAGAAACATGAGAAAATAATATTTTCCAAAATAGACAAATGCAAACTTTTTGAACTTTAGTCTTGACTGATCTGTTTAGTATAAACTCTACAATGACATTTTACTGATTTCCAAAAATAGTTAGTTTAATTTGTTTAGTTCTCAGCACATGACAGAATCACTTCATAAACATATCAAGTCCTGTGATATCTGCCATGTCTATAAATGTTACAATAATGATGGGAAAGAGGAGTAATATATGACCAAAATGGTTCCCATACAGATACACAGTCAAACTGATATCCGTGCTCACACATTCATAAGTCATGAGTCACTCTCTGTTTGAACTATAACCCTCAGCCAGATGATACAGAACTATAAAAACGTGGTCAAACAGATTAAATTCTTTTTATCCCAGAGTTATTGTTGCCCCAAATGCTGTTAAAACTAAGTTTTATCCATATTTTTTATGTGCAATTTCATTGCGCTGTGCAAATGTGATGAATGTGTGTTGCTTTAATTCTCTGCTTTAAGTCTATTTATTTTTTTTATAGGTTATTATTTTTAATATTGTGTTTTATAGTCTTTTTGATCATTATCCTTGCACCTGAGGATTGCTTAAGTTGTTCTAACCATCGTGTTTATCCATTCTTTTACATGTGGAGATTTAGGGAGTTTCCAGTGTTGCTCTATCTGCCACTTAAATGCCAACCATGATAACAAAAAATTTCCCTCTTGATATGTTAGGTATTTGTCACCTTTTTCTCCACATTTTTTAGACAAAACTATACCACAATCAACACAGTTTTTACCCACTAAGCACTGAACAATTGCAATTGGTTGCTGTTAATAAGTGTGAGTTGGGTGTCTTACCATATCAATGACCATTTTACGAAGTGACTGTCTCTGCTTCTTGCTGAGATTTTGGAAAATGTCACAGTTCTCCTCCTGAATCAGCTTAAAGCCGACTGCCAAGTGATGGTTCTCGAGCACCGACGAGTCGTTGTACATCAGCGCAAGCTCTGAGTCTGAATCAAACAAAAGTTACAGATGAATAAAAGTCCTTTGCAAAAGTACAAAAGGCATTGTAGAAAGTCGGAGCTGAAATCTATTCTAGTCTAGACACGTGTACGCAGGCAACTTATCCGCACTGTTAAATAGACACCCACGCACTTTCACATAATCCCTGAAGAGCTATGCAAACTTACTGGTGTTGATGAGAAACTGGTTAGAGACTCCGGGGTGGTCCACGTCGTGAATGGCGCTGGCGAACAGGGCAGCGAGGATTTCAAGATCGGTAAACACAGCCTGCAAGTAGACACCAAAAGGCTTAATAAATGCACAGTATAATTACATGCAATGCAAATGAAGTAAGAAAAGTCATTGTTATGTGAAGATTCTGTAGTTAATAAGTCATTTTTCAATAGACAGGAGGCAGACTCAGGCATAGGGACATGGGACTTTTCATAGTTTATCATCAAACAAGAGTAACATTTGACTCAGTAAGTGGTTACCTTTTTACATATATTTCAGTTTATGGAAGATTTCTGGTCAAACAATATTCTAACCTTTCAACAAAACACTATCTTATTTTACAGCATATATCTTACTAAATAAAAAAATGTAATAAAAAAAAAGTAAATTGTAGAAATGAAACAATATGTCAATGTTTTCATATGAATGTACCTCTAGTGCAGGTGTAGACAGCAGCACGTGAGTGGACTGGACCACATCAGCTGCATGGATGTTGTTGTGGTAAGCCACGTCTGCATGGTAATGATCTTCTAATGTCATCATGAAGGTAATGAATGTGTCGGCTGGGATCTTGAAGGACTTCAACAAATCCCGTTCCTATAACCCCAGAGAGAGTCACAAGTACGTCATTGTCATCTTTATTGAATGGGTAATTACAAGAAGTGGCTATTGTTTGGGTTCAAAGTGTTTTACCTGGAAAATGGTGTACATGGTGACCGTGAGTGGACGGTTGCCAGAATACTCAGAGACTTTAAAGATGTCTATTCCCCATCTGTTGATGTCCTCCAGCTCCTGTTCAGAGACAAGAATAAAAGAAATGCAATAATCTACTACAGGACAGACCCTTTCACAGGGGGCATTCCCAAAACTGCATTCTGATAAAGATAGTATACTCATACACCATCCATTTTGACAAAGGAGACAACTAAAACCAATAAACAGGATGTTCTTAGGCCACAAAAAAGCTGGTTGTTGTGTGTATGATTGATGAGTAATGAATAAGATGCAACTGTACAAAACTGAAGGATGCATTAGCACGGAAAGTATGATTTAGCAGGTTAGCTTTAACTAAAGTTATTTACTTACTTAATTTTCCTACCATTCAGTGACAATAAGCTATCCAGACATAGATTTGCACTGCTCTTAAATATGTTAAATATAATGCCACTGAATACAGAGCCACTTATACATAACTTCTAGCCACTCACTTACAGCACACAGATCTGTAGTTAGTTTTGGCCATAATTAACTTGTTCTCTACACAGGCACCTTTAGAAAAAACATTAAACACATTTAGTCAACTTGTTTATGCACTTGTAGTAAAAACTAATCGGAATTAGCAATCTTTACTTCAAGAAGCCTCTGTTCCATTGACTCCCATTCAACAATTTACTAAATCAATCTTTATACAGCAAAATTCTAAACTGTCTTTATTTCAGCACTCACTTCTGGAGCTCTTTTTTAGGATCAATGCCCTAACCAATTACAGGCCAATGAGCTATCATGTTACCCCAGTTAACCCATGGGACTGCTTCTAAAACATACCTATTTAGAACAATCTGCTCCTTTGTAACAGTGTTTAAGAGGCCAGACCTTATACAATTTAAGTGCTCATTGGAAGGTACAGCTTTACAAGTCATTTTTCAGACTTTGTTGAGTTCACGTGCTTTCAGCTGTCTGACTCAATAATCATGGAGCAAAGTAAAGAAGAGTTTATTTGTGTTTAACTCTCCAAAACGTCTGTCTTGATTAGATTTCCTTTTCTAATACCGAGACCACATGAGTAAAGCAACGACCTGAGCGGAGCAGTGGGGCTTTAATAATTTCATTCTGCTGTAAATTCCAACAAAGACAGCAGCCCGATTAAACGGCCTAATAAAAAGTAGCTATGAATACAGCTCACCATGCTGTGTGTGTGAATGTAGTGAATGGAGTTTGATGAGTCTTTTAAGTTCTGATGCTGTATGAAGTTCAGCTGTACTTTACTAATCATTAATTTTTTTATAGCTATAGCTACAGCTACAGTTAATGACTGTGGATAATCCAAATGTTATTTAAAGCTAACTCCATAACTTCTCATATCACCTCTGATTTTATATGGCTGGCTTGTGAGTGAACTTAAAGTGGATGAAATTAATTTAGGAATGCATCGAACCTTGGCTAGTAGCCCCTCCTGGCTGGCCGTGACCCCGAACCGAGGGATGGTGGAAGGGGCGAGGCTGGGGCTGTGGGTGGCCTTCTTGACGCCGCTGATCTGGGACATGGGTCGCTTCTTCTTGTCCTTCTCTTTGGTCGGCGGAGACATGATGTCCATGTCATGTTGCTTCTCTGTCAGAGAGACAAAGAGGCAATGTTTACAGCAGCTATTGCAAGTTACGGTGACTGAAATAAATATGTATGGTTGTCAAATATACTATTCCTTTACCTAGGAAGGTGCTGGAGATGAACTCGGACACCTGGTTCCCCGAGCGGCTGGTTTCTGACAGCTGGGTTAGTTCTCGATTCAGCATCCTCTTGAACTGTGGACATACACACATACAACCACATACATTTATCAAATACCGATTTCTGTCAAGATGCAAATTCAGGATACACCCCAAGTAGAGTAATTACCAGTTTATCACTGATTGAAAAGAAACAGACATGTTAAATCAAATACAATGTTAGTTTAGCCAACCATTGCACCAACAATGGTAGCCAGCTGATCCCAAGTCCTCTTAAAAATAATAAACACATATAAACTATTTACATAGTTCCGAACTGATTTTACCTTAAAGAATTGGACATAGAAAGTAACCACAAAAGTCATGACAGTCCTCACTGTTTTCTCAATTTTGACCCACAATTATATTTTATTAAACCTGAGGACAGGCTGCAAAAAGTTGAGCCAGTTCAACAAAATGCATTCAATTTTCTTCAGATCAGCACATTCCCTAATTCCTTTAAACACATTACTAACATCCATCAGACCAACACATAGGAGTACCTCTGATAACACTATTCCACATTATTTCTGGACACCTTTCAGCGGTTTGCAACAGTGCACTTCAAAGACTGGTTACTCCAAAAACAACTCTTGCCTCTGTGTGACTATTTAACGAATGGACACAGACATAATGCATGTCTGATTCTGCTAACAAGCCGTTACGTCTGGGAGAAATTAGATTACCACTGTACAAATTTGATTTAACATGTGTAGATAGCAGCAGATACTCGCACTTTCACTGACAAAAGAAGCAACATGTGAACGAATGGCATGCTTCTCCCCCCTCCTTTTCTACAAAGACCTCACCTGAATGAACATCCACGACACCGAGATGGAATAACTCACTTCTGGCATTGCAGCGCACAGTCGAGCATTGGGAGCAGAGTAAAATACAAAAAGCTAGATGTCTTGGCAAAAAAAAAGCCTGTTGGCTGCTTGCCTGAGATCAATCCAATGCAAGCAGACAATAAAAAGATGCTAAGAAGAGGAAGCGATGAATATAAAAGCAGAGTCCACAGTGGAAGACGAGAGTGGAAGCATCAGTGCGGAGTGGAAGATGCGGAGACGGAGAAGCCGCGGCTGCCCCTGACTCTGCCTCATTCACTCTCGCTGCTGCGCTCTGGTGTGTGTAAACACTGGCAGAACGAGGTACGCTAATCTCCGCCCCCTTCCCCAAAATGTCTAAGAATAGCAGCCAATGGGACGGCCGCTGCAGCACGAGCAGGGGGACACCGCCGCTCCCCGTTGGTCCGGAGCAGCGTGGAGTGGGAGGAGCCTCGTGGCACGGAGGAGGAGGAGGTTGTGAGGCATACCATGTGCACCAAGTTTGAAGACGATGTGAAGGAAATAGTTGAATGGACCGTGGGGTGGGGGGTTTTCATTCATGGAGCCAAAAATAAAAGCAGTACATCATGTACCGCAACTATAAATACATCTACAGTTACTATGAATATGAGACGATGAGGATGACCCCAAATATTGTGAGAAAGGCTGCGTCTGAGAATGAATGATGTTGACATTTGACAACAAGCTGAAAGAAATGAAGACACAGCAAGGGCTTCATATTCTCAACCGACTGGTGTCACTGTACTGTTTTTACTGCTTGGTTTTTATCCATTTTGAATATTCTTCTGCAATAATGTTACTGTATGATTATAATGTCACTGCATTAATACCACAATGGTGTATCTGTTATCACTATATGCAATGCCTAAAGGTGCATTGTGTAAAATATGTGTACACAATCAAAGAAAATATCATTTCGACATTTAAAGCTCTGTGGAATCCATTGGACAACAACAATACAACTGCCCAGAGTGGACAAACCGAGCACTGCAGGACAGGAAGCGTACTCTTGTTTTTTGGTTGTTATTTTTTGAGGACACACAATCGTAATTGCATAAAGATTTAGGACTATTGCAATTTTTTTATGAAATTACCACCAGACCTATTTGGGTTTGTTCGTAGACAATGACATGTCCCTGCAGGGCTACCATAGCTGTTCACACAACAGTAGTGTGAGGTGTGGAATTGCAATCAGATATCACCAGAAGACTACACACCTTGCCTGAAATTTATTTGGTGCAACTAGAACTTCTTTTTCTCATTTATAAATATATGCATTTTGCAGTCTCTTATTGTAATATTTCCTATTGCCCTCTGGTGCTATGACACATGCAACACTTCACAATTGCATTTTCCTGCTAACAAACTGATCATCAGCAGGGTGTTTTTTTTTACTACTAGTACATTTTGTATATTTCCAATATTTGTAATTGAATAGCATGCTTTTGTATATATATGTATAAGCACATATAGATCGGGTAATTAATTGTCTTGTCCTGAATATTTAAAACACGCAATGTTTCTATTATGAGCATTTATAAGGCTGTGCTAAAATACTTATTTGGTTAAGGATGCTATATTAAGTTAAGATAAATATGCTTCATGAAGGACTCCCCTTATAAATTTCATAGACACAATGTTTAAAAAATAAATTTAATTCTATTTTTGGTTGTCTGGTTGATGTTACATTGGCTTTGTCTGTCTTTCACTATTTTTCTTATATGAACCTCATTTATAATCTGTTCAATGAATTAATTTGGGACAAATAAAACATTTGCAAGTCCAAATGAGTAAAAGAATGGTATAAAAAGTGTAGTTGTACTGCTGTTTGTAGAACATGAGCAATGTATACCATGGCATTTTGAGGAAATACCATTTACTAAACCATTCTGCCCATGTAATAATGTAAAAAAATGCTCGAGGTACTTTGACTCTTCTGCACAGACTCCATCCGGATGCTCTTAAATGTAAAGCGTTCAATAAGGCCGTCAGTCATGCAGAAGTAATGGAACTTCTTTGTTCTCAAGTGCCAGGACGGATAACTCTCCCACTGACTGAAGCTGCTCATTGACTAAACTGCAGTGATGGTTGAGGTGGAGAGGGGGGGGGTTGGGGTTGATGGGGGGTTCACCTCCCACAAAACTCTCCCGTCTGCGTCCACGTGAGCGCCGTGTGTATCCAGGCAGGGTCTATACTGTACGCTACGGCAAGAAAGGAAGCAGCATGTAGTGTAGTGTCAGTATCAGCGGCACGTGTGCGCTGCGTGGGCGGGCAAGCGGTGGAATCACACATGAAGGGAGGATGGTCGGGGATGGGGAGTAGCCGTTTTATCTCCGCTCTATCCGCTGGCTCATTCACATTTTCGTGCACATGAGTGGGGGAAGGGCGTGTCTGGTCTTGGCACACATGACGCTATCTCGTTCATTCATGGAGTAAGCCTGTGATGGAAAAAGTCCTGTTCTCATGAATTGAGATGGGTTTCGCTGCTATAATGGGCTTTCGGATCTGTTAAGTAGAGGCTTAATGACTACTATTCTGTGGTGAAATGGAAGATCAGATTTCTTCTGCACTATTTATTTTTGCCAAACATCATTGATTTTAATTATTAGAGCCAAATGAAACATACTCTGGTATACTGATAGGAAAAATAAAATATTGTTAGAGAATCTTTTTGTTAGAGAACACTCTAACTTAGTAATTTAACTTGAATTATGACTTGTACTCTATAAGAGATACAGGGAACAGTGTGTGCCCTCCCTCCTCTGACACCAAGGTTGTCGTGTGGAGTACCAAAACTAAAACATCTTTCCTTGTTATGGCTCTGTATTGGCGGACATTATATAAACCTTACCCTAAGGAAGCATACAGTAGTCAGACTGGTCAATACTATCACACTGTGCTGGGTGTTCAACTTCACTGTTTTCTATTAATGGTAAATGAACTACAGAACTAAGATGTTTATCTTTTACTGTGGCTCCTCTCAGAACTCTAGGGACAGCACAGACTGTTCCAACAAATGTCTTACGCACAACTTACAATTACTGTTTAGATAAAATAATCATGATGTACTTAACCTCAAAATGCCTTTTTTAAAGAATAGATTCAGTTAAATAGATACTTTATTGATACCGAGGGAAATTCTACTTTTATGGAAGTAAACTCTTCACTTAAGAGGATATTGTTGCCATGAATGATCTGGAAAAAGAAATAAGACTGTCAGATCTCATCTAGGCTTTATTATTAAGGATTTTAACGTGCAGCTCATAGCATCAAGCTTTGGCCAGCAACATGCTTTAATGCCTTTTCATTCAAAATGGCTGTTATATGGCCTGTCAACATTGAATCAGTGTCGCCAGAAAGTCCTACTGCGGAAATATCTCTTCAAGTACTGGCTACGCCTGCTTAAGAAAACTTAAAAATGTGATAAGAGAAAAAGGAGGACGAGTGAAATGCGGAAAAATATTGACAGTGCTTTCGTGCAATCTCTAATGAGGCAGAGTGTTTTATTAGACTCTATCACTAATCATTTATTGAGTCCAACCATTGCCGATTCACATTCACACAACATCGTTACACATTGCCTGGGCCTTCACAATAGTATTAAAAGCCCTACAGAGTGTAAAAATAAAAAGTGTTTTATTAAGACAAGCTTGTGTGGGAAGTGTTGAGACAGTTGGAGTTGTTACCTTATTAGATGCCATTTCGCTGACAGAGTGCCGTGTCTTAAGGGTCTCTAGTTGTTCCAGACACCAGTCCAGCTCGTCCAGAGTCTCGATGGCCAGCTGCTGGTGAGGCTCCTCTGTATCAGTGAAAAGACAGACAAGAGAGGTGTTAGGAGAAAACGGCTCCATCTTTGAATATGACACACATTTTAGAAACCAGGAAAACAGTGTTATTAGGTGTTAAAGGTTCCAACCAGGTTTATTTTGAGTAAAATCTTGCTAAACCCAATACTGACCTGCGAGACTGGTCTTGCACATGGACGGTGGGTTGCTCCCTGAGGATCGTGTCCTGTTGACAGCAAAACGCCACAGATTACTGGTGTATCTAGCATCCACTGTTATCATATTATGCATTAGTTTTCTTTTTATCAGTTATCCTTTCTTGACACCTACTTGCTGGCTGTGCGGTCCTGCTGGCCGGTAATGACCGCAAAGTTACTTCGGACTGTCCTGAGGCTGGCGAGGACCTAAGGGATGAAATAATAACATCTAATTATACCTAATTTATATAAGTATACAGAAGTTAGTGTGTATTGCTAGCTGCATTGCAAAAAACTGTTAGTCATTTTCAAATCATATAGTTTTAGATCAAATCTTTCCCCTGAAATCCCCCAAAATATGCAATTTACAAACTAAATAAGAAAATAAGACAAAACATGTATACACAAATTGGCCATAACATTATGACCACATTCATTTTTGTAACAGACAGGCTTTGGGGCTTTCATTATTCTATTTTCAGAGTGACACAGATGCATTTCCCTTTTTCTCTTCCATGTTTGGGTGGCATCCGTGACTCCTCTGTATGTCCTGTCTATCAGACCATCTGGAGCAAACACTGACTCAGCCCACAGTACAGGCCCACAGTGAGTGGAGCCCACAGTTTCCGGTATCCAGGGCTAACCCTGGATTTGGAGTGGAAACCAGTGTGAGCAGCGTTGTGACGCAATGCCCACACAGAAGGCATGTCGCCAGGTCGCCGGGATGCCCAATCTGCTGCCAAGGCATGCTCAAGTGATGGTAATTTATGGACTTCTAGAATGGGTTCTCACATTTACTTCTCACCTTTATTTTGTCTTTAATGTGGAAAAAGCCTGTCCAGATAGGTTCAGAGACTTTTGCTAACACGTGAACATCAAAATTTGGCTAATTTACCCTTTATCCTCCGTTTAGTTATAACAAGACTCACCTGTGCAAATGGAGTTACAATCATGTCTTCGGTATGTCTGCAATAGAAAACAGCACAGAAAGAGAAAAACCTATTAACATATGTTGTAGAACAGTAGTATTGGTTAACAAAACAAAATTGTTTTTTAATGTTTTTTAAGTTTTAACCGAAGGATGCATTACCATGTATGATTTAGCATGCTAGCTGTAACTTAGTTTAAGTACTTAATTACACCACTGCACAGGAGCTATTATTTGCCTGGACAATTTTTTTGCACTCTTTTGCTTTAATATTATGCCACTGCATAATTTGCCTCTTACACATATCTTATACCCACTCACTAACAGCACACAGGTCTGATTGTTGGTTTCCATCAGCCAAAGCTAACTTAAAATTGCAATTTTTGATGGCTAAATCCTGAGCGCACATTGACAAATTATTGTGGTTCTCCATGATTCTGCTTGTCCAGTCAAACATATTAGGTTTTCATTGTTTTTTTTGCATGGAGCCTTTAGTTAATGTAACACTAAATGCTCCCATTTAGAAACAAAAAACAAAAACAACAGCTGAATATATCACTTGCTAATGTTCTCTACTCGTCTATATATAACTATAAGACAATGCTTAAACATATTGTTTATGACAAAATGGCAAACTATTCAGCTAAAAGACTGAATTGAGGCTATCTGTGCAGTCGATTTGCTGGACATTAGACATCACTTTTTGTGGCTTCTTTGTCATGCACTGTGTCCAGTTGTTTTGGTGCAGAAATGGGAGGTGGAAGGATAGGTGATAATAGGGATGAACTCAAGGGAAACAACTACAAACTGGGTTATTACATTGGCTCGTCTTTGATAAGAGTGACATGCAAAGAGTGGGGTGATGTATCTGGGCTCACAGGTGTTTACTGCAGTATTTAGTCACTTTTGTTAGGTACAACCCACTTACTCTGAAGTGTGTAGCTATGTTACATTCTGCAAACAGGAGGATACATGGAATAATGACTTTCAGTCATAAAGTACATGGGATTGCTAGCCTGGCCAAACATTAATAATTAATAATAAAATTAGTGTGGTCCCAATTGATTTGAGTTTGATTTCCAGGAGGTGGAACAAATGGACACATTAAACCAACTGTGAATGCAATTGGATAGACAGTGGAAGTTGGGTTCAGTGAGAGGGGTTCCAGACCCACTTCACTTTGCAGTCAATGGGACTGGCTGGCCAGACCCTGTTTATCATATATGTTATGTTTAGTTTATATTAGGTGTTGCACTCCCGAAGTATTTTACTTTTACATTATTATGACACACACTGACCAATAGGGCTGACTGACTCTGGTTGGTCCTGATGAGCACAGCAGTCTAGTCCAAAAAACACAAGTGGTGCATCACTGGTGTCTGCTGTGTGGCACAAGTGCCAGTGTGTTTCTGTTTGGTCGCTGCTGTTACTTTTGTCTAAAAAGTAAAGTGAGGCAATGCACTATGGCACACTTAGTAATGTGAGTAATAGTGAATAACGGCTTAAAACTCTTGTTGTTGTTATGGGACCAAGTGTGGACTGTCATGGCTGCATTTATTCAACTGTATCAAGGAGCAGTGTTGGGGTGTATTAGTAAACTACTGGCAGAGAGTGACAAAGTGAATTCAGTCTGCTGTGAAACAGTGAATCAACCTAATATTAGTTCAAATGTAGGCAAGATTTTGATTTAACTAAGTTTTAATAAAAGCTAAGTTTTAATAAAAGCCCTACTGGCCAAACACAGAATATATGCAATGTATTTTTTTCCCATATAATACCAAGTATCAGTGCTTTGCAGGAATGCCACATAGATACATTAGGTTTGGGAGAATTGTGGAAGGGGAGTGGGAAGCTGTTTGAAGGGATAAGACAGGACTTTTAGGGACAGAGTCAGTGGGTTTTATCTCCATTCATTTAGTGCTTCTCACCGAGATGACAACCAGTTGACTTCCCAGTGCTTCAAGCTTTCTTCCCTTCAAAAACAGAGAATACAAATACCTGTGACTCCTAATGTTACATTGCATCCTGCAACATTAGGGAAAGGGGACCCCTGCAATTCAATGTGAATCACAAAATCACAGGCAGTGTTGTACTAATACTATACTCCATGTGAACCTATGTGTGGTGCGTGGGATGGACTTACAGGTCGCTAGCCCCGGACGAATTTCGAGACGGGACTTTTGGCGACAGGTCGAAGTCGGAGTCGGAGCGGTAGAGGAAGGACTCGCGACGCTGGCTGTGGGGGAAGTTGGCCTGGATGACCAAACCCGACCCGGGACTGGCCTGGGCATCCAACGGGCTGCGGCCCACAGACAAGCCATTCTCCACATCGAAACTAAAGCAGGGACGGAGGAAAAGAGATAACATTTATTAGGTTAGTCACAGCAAGACATAACTTACAGGCCACAGATAAAAAGAATGAAAATGAGAATTCGGTACAATAATCATCTTACAAGCAAATGGAGAAAAACAATCAGTCTGAACATAGCAGTAACAATGAATGGAAGAAAAAGGACAAGAAACATGGTCTACAATCGCTTAACTTAAAAATATCACAGGTTTTCATCACTTTCATTGTGACGTTGTGTGTTCAGAGGATGTGTAAACTCAACAAACCCACACAGGCGGCATAATGTGAGCTAAAGTCTGACATTACGATTAATGTGAATGCAAACAATGCATACATTGGATAAAATCAGCATTCTGTTCTGTACAACAATATGGATATTAATAGACAACAAAATTAGACTGGAGTGTCAAAATGTTGAGCAACACCTAGGGCGTCCACTATTGGCTGCCAGTGTGATGTTTTAGGTCGGATTATAGATTCTATTGCAGCAAAAGATCAAAAGCAAATAGAACAGCTTTGTATTTCTCTAAGCCCCTGACATGACTTGCTGGATGTTCCTTGTTTAATGCTCGTGAGTCTTGCAGAAGTCCAGCTGAAGTGGGACAGATACATTTTTACATTATCCCATACTATAACAGTTTGTGGTTGATTTGTGATTGGTCCAAATCAGGTCAGGTGTGAAAAGTCAGTCACATCATGGTTCAAACCACTACCTGCTGGAAGCTAATCTTCAGTCAGTACCACACTAGTGCAAAACAAAACTTGAGAAGGGTCAACTTGAGTGGTGCTCCTGTGCAAAAACAAAAGGGAACAGAGTCCGGACATGTTTGTGGTTTGGAAAAGGAAGTCTTTTACACTGAGGATATTTAACGTATCTCATAGAAGCATTCTTTTACAGGCAATATTAAGTCATAGAACAGTGAAATTCCTTGTCCAATCCTGTCACAGTGTGCGATATGCAAAGAACAACACAGATTTACACATTTTACCATGAACAAATATTAACAAGAAGAGTAAGTAATTTTGAATTAATTAGAAATGTAGATAGTGGCTCAAAATAATACCCCTGGTTCAGACTTTCAGATGTGTAATTCTGTAGGTCACATATTCTACCAATCAGAGCAGACTGAGAAACAGCAAAATGGGAAAAAGAAGGTGGCTTTCAAAAATTATTAAATCAAGCTTATTCTTATTGGCCTCAAAAATACAAATTCCACAATTTCTTTTGGCTGCTCCCTTCAGGGATAGCATAGGTTTTTCATGTTGGATGTCCTTACTGACACAACCCTCTCCATTTATCCAGGCTTGGGACTGGCACAAAGGAACACTGGCTTGTGACCCCTTGTGGCTAGTTTTTGGCTACCCATTGAAGAAAACAATCACCCACTTGTTAGGTGGGCTGCTCACCACTATACTGATGAGGCACTCATTGGCCTCAAAAATACTATTGATCTATAACAAAGCAAATTGTCAAAGAAAATTAGGCCTTTACAGTATTCACAATAAAAAGTCTATGAGTGAACATGACACCATTTAAATAAGGAATCTCTGTGTAATATTTAGTGTGAAGAGCGCTGGTTTAAATTTAGCTTCAGAGTATTGACGCAGGGTCGTGTCTAAAAATAGCGCGGCGCACAGGTGAGGATGGGTCGCTATTAATGCTGCTACAGAAGGAAAACCCTGTCATTATCGACTCTGGGCACGTTTCTGCTTCAAACCTCGTTATTTTCTCACGGCCTGGAAGCACGTCTCCTTCTGTGCCGCAGAAGAAAACCAGGCTCTTGACAAACAATCATTAGTAACAAGGAGTTTCAATGCAGATACTGGGCATCATTAAGTGAAACTGAAATAGGTAGCATTTATAAATGTATTTCATCCTTTCACAATAATAGTGTGAGTAAGACTTCTGTGTAGGTTCTCACTCATCCAGGTAGTCATAATGTAGAAAGGGTTGAGAAGAAGGCAACTGGACGTAGTTTAGAAACAAAAGACGGTTCGTAAATCTCACAGACCAGTCTACTTTAGAATAGACAAAGTTCCTTGGATGAAGGATGAAACGTCTTCTGTTTCTAAACTATGTCTAGTTGCCTTCTTCTCAACCCTTTCTACAATAGTGTGAGTACTGTTTTTTTAAGACCAAAGCACACAATGTCCACAACAGTGTCACATGTCCTTCTGACTACAGCATGTCTACATCAGAGTCAGTGGTATATAGGAGGCGGTCTTAATGCTGACCCAACCCACATCCATGTTTGCTATGCCATTTAATTGTACATAAGTATTAAAGTATGCAAACAGAAGTAAATGTAAAGTACACTGAAAAAATCTAAAATATTTACAGTGAAATACTATTTAATGGCAATATGTAAACCCGTAAAAGCCAAAATAGTACACAACTGTAAATATACTGGAATACCTTAAAACAAAATAGTTTAGAGCTTTATTTTTACGTATAGATGATATAGAAAATACATAATATAAGCATTAAAATACAAATTTTAATATGCAACATTAACACATTGTACACGGTATTGCCTTATATAATACCCCAATAATTTTTATGGTGAAAAACTGTCAACTGCAACAGCCAGTGAGTTTGAAGGTTTATTTGACAGTTCATTTTTTGTAGTGTATAATGATGACTTTCACATGAGACTATTTGCAAAATATCTAAAATGTTCCATGTTCACTCTACAAGAACACTTTGTGCAAAAAAGACTTTTGTTTCTTATTTATTAGTATATTATTTACTATATATCTAGGATTCATTCCAAAGGAGAATGTTAAGCATGTTTAGCAAGCTTTGGCCAATCATATGCTCACATAGAAGGGGGTCCTAAATAGAGGATGATTCCATTGGTTGTTCTGTCTCTGTTTTACTTTTTAATGAAATAAAAGCAGGCAGGTTGCTATGTTGTTGTTGATCCAGTGGAGGTTGGGAGCATAAGGAAAGGAGTTTTCGGGTAACGCCGCCTTAAGCCAAGACAGTTCTTGTTTTGAGTAGCCTTCCAGTATATTTATTTATTCTGACAACAAACTGCAGCAGTCTGAGGATCTGTGTGAACCAAATGCAAACATCCCATTCATTCCTCCTTGTGCTCATCTCCCCGCCCGTCCCTCCTTTCTCCGACCGTGTGCAGACATTGGTGGGTTGCTTGCTGTTACGTAACAGGGAGCGCTTCCATTCATGTGACACTTACAGACAGCATTGGAAGATGGGAGGGGGAGTCGGAGCAGGGGGCAGAGCAGTGATGAGGTAAAATAGGGCAAAGATAGTGCAAGGGTGAAAACAAAAGAATTTTTTATTCCAAGGCTTGCATAGGGAAGCTTAAAAGTGTATTATACATAGTGTGTGCTTGTATTTGACTGCAGGTGTCTATTTATGGTCTTTATGGCTAAGCAACAAGCGACACCATGATATTCATGGCTGATCAACGAATTTCCGTAAAATATTTGCTTGTTATTACCATTTACTTCAATTAATTTAAATGAACATCCCACATCTATGAATTGTTTGCCTTTTCTATTCCTGTTCACCATAATGAAGCCCCTGAATGTTTTTGTTAATTTACGGCGGTCACTTCCTTAATTTGAAGGTTCAATGTGTGTTGTCCAGGGTGATCTGTTATATTGTTTTGTACCACTAAATGCAGAGTTCACTCAGTGTTCTTTTTATCTGCCATAATCATTTACATATAGTTTGTAACATGCAGTGTTCAATGTGTTGATTTATGATAATTAGCTATGTGCTTTTTGGTTTCAGTTTCACTAAGTGCTATTTTCATTTATTTTGCCCTGATATAAAGACATTCACCTTTATAAGCATAATATGTCTATAATAAAGCTCACTTCTTGGTTCTTTTTACTGACGCTGGTCGCTAGGTAAAAGGCTAACATATTTTTCTTTGCTCTGGGACAGAAAGCTAGAGTACTGGCAGAACACATTACCACAAATGGAAATTGCAGACTCATGTCCAGGTCCCTTTCCCTTCAGTGGGCTCTATTAGGCCTCACTTCTATGCAACAGTCTGACATACACATTAAATTGCATTGCATTCATTCATCCATATGTTTGGGCTAGATTTGTAGTTTGCCATTACAACCAATTCCATGGTGAAATTAATCAAAATTTAGCGCTTTGGGAAATCAAGGCTGGAATGACTTTATTAAGCTGAAGTCTGGCAGTGGGATTGGCACTAGGGCCGTGACTCGAGGGGACAATGGGAATAGCCTCCCACTTCCAATAAGAGTCTGTTAAACTTATGAAACTTTTAAGAGAGATTTGAAACAGTGGATACAATCAAATCAAATCTGTGACCACTTTTAACTTGTTTTTTATTGCTGTGTCTCCTGTGTTTTTAGTATTTTTGTCTATTAATTGTGTGTTATTTTAGGTTTCCTGCCTGGGGACTGCTAAAAGGAATGAGCAACTCTACTACAATCAGGCACATATTAAACGTCCAATGTTTACCCTTGTTTTTTTCCCAGGGCTTCTAAGTAATCCAACATCACAAAACAAGTATGACATGTTTGCTCTGATTAACTCTGTTTTTAAGATGGATGTCCTAATTCATGTTGATGTTCATAAATCAGTAGTAAAGTCAGTAAAGTGGTCATTTATAATACACATATGAGGGATGTGCAGCAACGTCAGATATTGTTTATATTGTGCAATGGTTCGGGGGAAAATGAGTCGAGATGCTAAACTCCGTCTGTTCGTTTGCGCTCTGACCATAAACTCGTTTCTATTTCTGTCTCCTCACGCCGCGTTCGTGTCTCTGTGCTGCTAAAAATAGCCTTCCCACGGGGGAATGGAGTCGGCGCAGCGGCTAAAAATAGACCGTCAGGTACTAGCTCGCCGCTGCTCTACTCTCCCTGGCTGCAGATTCTCCACTCCATTCATGAATATTTATGGAGACAGCTCTATTTGAGGAAGAAACAGGGCTAAAATTAGAGTGGAGGATCAAAATATCTCCCACGCTTTTCCCTGAGTTTTCTGGTGTTTCTCAGCTTTGAGTTCAGTGCAGGGGAATGAACATGAACTCATAGTGTTGTCTTATTTATGATGGGCTATTTGAGGATCCTTCAACACAGTACAATGCTGCAGTGTTTTTAAGCTTTTACAAAAGACATCTATTGATTCAGTTTAACTATATTTAAAAAAAAAACTGCATTTCCCAAATCATACACTTCTATATTAGCCTTGAAAGATGGTGAAAAACTGGAGGAATCCTCTACCATTCATTAGGACCAAGGCTACTGAGTACTGATCAAGTCTTGGTCTTGAGATCGGTTTTATAACCATTTTGTAAAGGCTTGGGTCTTGTCTCAGTCTCTCTCTCATTTTTACTCAGTCTTGTCTTGATCCCAACAAACTTTTAACTGCTCGTCAACATCTCAAACTGATTTTGACTTGGCCTTGTCTTGGTCTCAGAACATTTTAGAGTCAAATAAAAATCTACTCTGTATGATTTACCTTGGTATCTATTCAGGTTTATCAAACACTCCTTTTGCCCTTCACCCTGACATCATCTTTGTCTTTACTCAGTCTTGGTCTCAGTTTTCTCCCTCAGTCCATGTGGCCTTTACTACAACACTACACCACTCTACATTCTTAAGGCTGTAATAGCAATTTTGTGAACTGTCATTTTGTTTATAACATTGTGAATAAAATAAACAAGTGTAGCTCCGAAGACAAACCAGCAGTAAACAGTTCACTTATTACTGATTCCCAATTTACTCTGTTTATATTAATCTTCTGTTTATTTAAACTTGTTTTAAAGAGTGCTTGGATATATATTGTAATTGCAGCATTTATTTAAGATAGCTGTCTTCATTAATGTTCCTTTTGTGGGGACCTATCTGTAACTGAATCTGCATGTGAGTTCTCAGTGGATAGTGTGGTTTTCCTAGGAATTGGTGAATCTAAATTCCTGCTGGAAAACAAATGTAAAAGTGAATGGTTGTCTGTGATTGCCTATCTTTAAGCATTAGCCTTAAGCCATAACTGACCATCATCCAGAGTGAACCCTGCCTCATGCCCTAGGCAGCTGGGATAGGCTCCAGTCCCCAGCAAAAGCAGTAAAAAATGAATAAACAAAAGGCTTATTAACAAGTGGTAAACAGTCACTATTTTCCTTTAAAAAAGAGAAATCGTGACCAGTTGGTTGCCAAACATTAAGCCGACACTTATCTTTATCTGTTCATTCTTATTTGTTGGAGGCCAATTAGATTTCTAGTGTGGGCAAGTTTTGGCAAGCAAGAGATCATTGTTTCTCTTTTCAAATGTGTTATAAGAGCTTTTTCATTACTTACAAATTGTTTACCACCCATTAATAACCAAGCTGTGAACCTTTGATAACCCTTTTATGGGGGTCCCTAATCGTAAACTGGTACTGGAAACAAAATGTGTGCATGTGGGTTCCACTTCCCGAAATAGCAAGTTTGAGAATCCATAAATAAACATAATGTAACTCATAAAATGTCACTTGTGTCTTCATATTAAGGCAGCCGTTGGGTCTACTTTATCTGTTAAAGGTAATTTGAATTGACACTGTGAACATAAAGCTACATCCTGCTGCCAAATTTTCCATTGCGCGCACTGTTTCGTCTTTCAGCGTGCCATTTAAAAACACTAAATACGTCAACCCATTTTGTGTTTTTTTTGCAGAGGTCAAAGTTCATATTGTCCAGACAGGAAGCTCTCGCAGAAGCATTATTTTCACCAACTCATCCATTGTTCTTTTCACATGCCACCCATCTGTCTGGTTCCCTCTCCTACAGTGACACCCTCCCACGGGCCACAGTTTCTCAGCCACTATCAACAGAAATAACAACAGAATGAAAAAATAAGCCCTCGAAAATAATCCCGATGAGTAGGAGGGGTGTTGTTCCATTCACTAAACAAAGCTAGTTGTTGAGAGACGGCAGAGACTCTGAGGATCGACGACCTCTACTGGGCTTGGGTGGAACTGAAGGTAGACTGTGTTTTATTAAGAGATTGGTTCCTGAATAACCAACCAATTTCAGTGTCACAGTGTAATGCAGAATTTGGTGAGTTTGATGAATATGTAGCAAGTCTTAACTGCACTGTCATGTAACACAATGTAATGCTATGATTTGAAATGACTTTGTCGTTCAATCGTTTTTTACTTTAGTTTTTACAAAAGACATCTATTGAAAGCCCAACAAATCCTGCCGAGAGAAAAGAGATAAAAGAATCAGATCTGTGATTGGACGGACAAAATATGTGGTGGCGTGTTAAGACAGAAAGTAAGGGGGCTTTCAAACTGTTTAGTCCAAACTTTCATGTTTGGTGTGAAAGCTTTTACGTTGGACTGTGGTTTGGACCAAATAGCAGCTCTTTGGTCCAGAAAAAAAAACTTGTGGTGTGTAGGATGAAAAAGCAATGAGTAAATGGAGTAAGAAAAAGAGGGAAACGGATTTAATAGAGGTTTAAAATACATTATATACCCAGATTATGTTGTTTTATGTTTTGTATGGCATGCTAGTCTACATCGCAGCCAGTTGTTTCCTAATGATTGAGTTAAAACATGCTGAACAGTGCATTTGAAGTTTCTGCTGTTTACATTATTTCTGTATTAATAATAACCTATCCCCACGCCAGTCTGATTATTCCATTTCTATGTTTATACTGTAAAATGAGCGCCTGAAGTGACACCACATTAAATGCCGTGTACAAGAGACGCTCCCATTTTCCTGATGACAGTAAACAGTGCGTCAGGAAAATTCAGTTGCTTGGTGCAGATTTAAATATTGCTGTTTGAAACCAAGAACCCGAAAGTTAGCAAACCGCTCTGGTATTTCTAAGTTGGTTTTAGAAAGAAAAATGATGGCTTCTGACGTGAGAACACATAAAGTATGACTTTAAGGTGGGCCGTATAGTTTTATGGGCTTTTTGATGGCTGGTGGTGCACTGCAATTCCACACCTCCAATGCTCCTCCTTTCTAAGCATGTGAACAACTACGGTAGCCTTGTGGGGACACTGTGTTGTCGTTATGAACAAACCCAATTGAAATAGCTCTGATGTTGAAAATCAAAACACACAAAACACAGAAAATCACTTCTTCATAAATGTCCAAAAACCTTCAGCAAGTATATCTGATCTTAAAAAGAAAGAAAGAGTGTGCTTCTTCTTAGCAGTGTTCAGTTTGTCTGATGTGGACACTTGAAAAAACAGGAAACTTATGGAACTGTTTCTAAGATAAATAAATGCAAAGAGCTTCAAGCAAGTCCTTGGAGTAACTTTTTGTGAGCTTTTTTTTTTTTAAGTGCCACAAATTGTTTAAAGACTACGTTAAATATCTAAATGCTGATTTCATTTACATTCTTCTGCTGGAATGTCCATGTATCAGTGCGTGACAGTCAAAGTAGTTGTTAAGAAGTAGAATTACGTGTATGCAGCAATTATAAAGCCTTTGTGCGTCTTGCATGCTTTTTAAATGACAACTTGATGGATGATAACGTATTACCGAGCCCGACGAGAAAGTAAGAGATAAAATTTGCCGAGAGTGTCAATCTAATCTACGTAACTGAGTGGATAACAAGCCAAGCCATTTCATTTAGCTAAAGAGATCAATGTTCATTTGGCTCTGCACGAGGACGCGGGCCAACTTCCCCGGGCATCGCAAAGCCTGTCGCGCACAAGGCGAGGGGTGTGTCGGAGCGGCGTTTTCCAAGTGGATGGCTGCCGAGAGAGAAGCGTGATTGATGGGAAGCTGTCAGTGGCGGTGATACTCGACACCGGGCCTGCGTCACGGCCCGTCGCGGAGACGTCAATCCCGTCTGGGCAGCATTAAAATACAGGAGCCTGAGTGCCCGGGGGACGGGGAGGGGAGAGGCCTCGTAAAGCGGCCGAGCTGTCACCCGAGACTTCATTCATCATTCCCAGGCTTCCACTGTCACACGGCCAGAGGGGGAATTCGTTACCACCAGCGCAGACCTGCACAACCGGCTCCACAGTTACTCCAAACACTTCAGCACACAGCACTTTCCTTTGTCTTGGTTTACATATTTATCTAGATGAATTAATCCAGGAATAATGCTGATGTTTCATTAAAGATTCACATGCGCCTCAGAAGTTTGGAACAAGATTCGAGTCAGTTTCTTTACAGTTATTGCAATGAAATGAATTAATCCAAATATGCTGCTACATCATGGATTAATTAATAAAGCTGAAGCCAGTTCTCCCAATCTAACACATATTTCTGGAAGCTTTTCTCACATTTCCAAAAGGACTGACAGGACACATCAACAGTTGACCATGACAGACTCAACACATTGTTATCCTTAGGTCTAATATAGCAACATATGACCAGCACTTTCTTTGGTGTCTCATGTTGATGGACGGGGATTATTATAGACCCCTATGTTTTTCCATAAGGCAAACTGTAACTGGATGTTTAGTTCTAAAGCAACGGCCTAATGTTAACGCAGCATACACATAGACAGTCGAGTCAGTTGTCGTAAAGCGTCATACTTTAGAATTAAAGAAGCCGAGGACTAGAGTTTGAAGAAAGAGGATTAAAGGTTGCGGAAAGAGTTTGAAATAAGCTGTGAGCATACATTTGTGTACGTATTTACCTAGCTGTACAATACTACGGACAGAGCAGGATTAGTCAATAAACATAAATAATAAATAAATAAATAAATATATGTCATGTACAGTCACCATTTTAAAGATTTTGTTATGATTAATTAATTGCTTAATCGCAAATCAAAAGTCAAGTTTTTTAGAGCAGGAATTTAATGAGGCTAGAAAACAACATGGAGCTAACAGTTTGCAAAAGGGTAACTAACTTTTCAGGTTCCAAACAAATGTATTTTTGCTGTTGCTTCAAAATTAGAGTCTGGAACAAGAACTGGCACAGAGCTTGGTCTGTGTGAAAGACTCATGTTTGGATGCTGATGGTTAGATGATCTGATATGATTTTTATGTAAGGCAGAAAGCATACTGAAGTAGCAGGAAAACTGCCAACAGAGACCAGAGTTATGTTACAGAATGATATTTTCATAAATCACCATGAATTGTTACAACATGTTGCACTTATCTTGCAACCGAGAACTCTATTGGGCATCACACATTTCAAAAGGATTTGAATAATGATAAATAACAGTGTAAGTCTATGGTTCAAGTGCTGGTTATACATCTTCTTGGAAAACCTTCTTTATTATATGACAGTTTAATGAGACCACAAAATTCAGTCCACGCCCTGAAGCTGAAGAGCACACACCCAACAAACGACCGCTTACTGAACCTCTGAGGTGTTAAATCTGGACTTGTTACAATACCAGACATCAGTATTACACCATAGACTGTTTTGTCAACTCCACACTTGGTCTTTACTGTAAACCCAGCTTTAAACTTACAAATAGAGAACGTTTTTCAAGCAATAATACTAGGGGCAGGTCTTTGCAAAACTTGTGGCTGTGTCAGATATCATGTACGGGTCTAAATATACTGGCCCAAAGCTTAGTATGTCCATTGTGCCATAACTATAAGTAGAGGGGCATAGCTGGCTCCTCAGAAATGCAGGAACACTGACCTTTTATTATGACAACACACTCATAATGGGACAAGTGTGGACTATAGAAACACGCTGCATTGTTTCTTCTGTTGACTACAGTCAGGAAGTGTCAGCCTTTGGAGAGGGGAAACTAATGGCTTCCCTGATGGTGATGAAGCAAGAGTTGACAATTGGAAGAAGTTCTTACTGGTTTAAAAAAGATAAAATTATAAAATAAAAGGCTGCTGCTGCTTAGTCTAAGAGGGCATGCTTTTATTGTTGCAAAGTGTCTCATTGTCTTCTCTTTGATGGCGTCTAATCACCTCCAAAGAGACCAGCCCTTTCCTCTGATCTTTCCTCTGGAAAACACCACAAAGCCACAGTGACGTGTGCTCGGTTTGAAGTGTGTTACAGCAGAAAGAGGCCCGTATTGTTACAGCATCAGGGCGGAATCAGCTGCAGAAACACTAGGGCGACGTGCCAAGTTGTTTTCTCTTCATGTTGCATCTCAATATCATTTCTACCCTATCCCCATAAGTCTCCTTAGATATGCATCTGTTTGCACAATTCACTTTAATGTAAAAACTATACAGCTTGTACCAACCAAAAGACTAAATGAGACTAATTCTGCTGAAAAATTACAAGGGACTGTCACAATAGGTGCAGGTCAAACTAAATAAACTGTTAAAAAGGTAAAAAGATTAAGGCTATAAGTTAAAAACACACACATCCATCACAGTCATCTATTTCACGGCTTCCTAAAATTGCACAAGAAAGTAAAAGATATTGCACTTAAAAAGACAAAGCAGCAGGTTAAGGTGATAATAGCTCTTGTTTTTTAATCTTTGTCCTTGTTTTAATTGTCCTGTATCTTCTGCCCGAGGTCATGTGCCTTTTAAATAAAACAGTGCAACCTATGTCCCTTTGGCATTTTTTGTGCCATTGACTCCCAATCAAAATGCATGTTTTTTAATCCACTACCAATGCAAAGTGATTTCTGTTTTTAATTTTTCATTCCCTGGAGTTGAAATCCCTTAATGTTTCCATGACAACCCAGGTGGGGCAATATATTTACAAAAGACTTTGCACAAAAAAATACAGAGAATCAGAAGAATCCGAATTCATGTTTTTTAGACACTCCCAGACTTTGATAATAACCAATGGGAAGGAAAAATAAATCAACTTTGTGTGTGTGTGTTTTTCTCTAAAAACACAAACAAAGAGACTTTAATCACTAACTTAATCACGACTTTAATACAAGGTGTTCAAATTTCAGAAAATTCATAAATATTTGTTATGTATGAAGATGCCTGAAATTAATAATTTATTTAAAAAAATAAAGTTGAAACAATATTTCTATATGGCAAAGTCTAAAAGAGCATTTTTTTGTGTCCAAGGGACTCTACACCAAACTACACCAGACACAGGGCAAAATCAGGACTAGACTAGAACTAAACCCATGACTAAAGTAGCACTTAACCTGGACAAAGACCTGAAATTAAACAGGGATACTCCAGGATTTGATTTAGGACTAAACTAAGACTAAACCAGGACTGTGTCAGCCTTCAACCCAGATTATAGGACTAAACCAGGGCTAAAGACAAACATGGAACAAACCAGGACTAGCTCTAAACTGAAACAGGACTAAACAAAGAGTAAATCAAGAGTAAACTCAGCTTTAAACTAGCACAAGTCCAAGACAAATCCCAGGACTAAAGCAGGAGGAAACCAATACTACTTTCAGATTAAGACCTAATTCAGGACTAAACAACTGGACCTTGCAATAACCCAGGATTTAAGCAGTTCTAAATAGGACTAAACCAAGTCTAAGCTGCCCAGAACTACGTCTAAATCCAGAAAAGAACTACTAACCTCAGGACTAAACGCAAATTTAACCATGGCTAACAATGACCTGGAAAAAAACTGTGCAAAACTCAGAACTAAATCCAAACTAAAGCTAGATTAAACCAAGACAATACAAAGATTAAACCAAAGATTTGCAATTAAATCAGAACAGAGCGAGGGCTAAATCAAGACTGAGATGGACCAGGAGTAATACAGACCAAAAGACCAAAGAAGAACTAAGCTACAATAAGAATAACCTGAAGTCCAAGGTCAGATGTTTTATGACCTGCGACTTATGGCAAGAACTCTCAATTCACTTCCACTTTAGGCCCAGAGTCTGTTAAGTCTGTTAAATTTCTCCAAAGTGCATACTTTTGGCCTTGGGCACTCAATGATACAAGAGGTCTGGAAATACCAAAGCAACAGTTAGGTTTTCTTCTAAAGATTGTATTTCTCTAAGCTTTAAAAACTCGCTAGATGTTCTCGCTGACTTTCTGTTACATAATGAGGTGGATAAGTAACACTATAGGCCTCTAGGGACGACAGGAGGCCCAGTAAGAGTCGATAAAGCAGGACTAATCTTGCCACTGCTGTCATTTCACAACAGAGTGGTCCACTTGATCTAACATAGCATAGTGTGCATAGGGGTTAAAGACATGAGACACGTTCAACCAAAGTTAATCTTTATGGTCGACCTCAAAAACATAATGTGTAAGTGAGCAGAATGGCAGACCTTTCAGTGAACTTGAAGTGAATTATCCTCGTAGCTGGAAGACACATGGTTGAATAATGTAAGAACAGTGCTGACAGTAAGAAGCGCTTACAACTTAAGACAGAGACAATTAATGTATCGTTAGGGGCGACACACACACACTGTTATCCTGAAGGATCGTATGGCGCTGCAAAGCAAACGAAAAGTGTAAGTACGAAAAGAAACGGTGGTGAGAACAGGATATGAGCGAAGGTCTGAAGGTGAGAAGAAACGCAACGACAGGAAATGAAGACATGTCCCGACCGGGGTTCAGACTGTGAAAGTGTTCGTAATGTGATCAGCGTGAGGTAGCAAACGGGAGGAATCCCTATAGAGACAAAACCCACAGGTTAAACACACATCTGACATCATTAGGGAGGTAATGGGGAAGAAGTGGTAGTAACACATTAAACACATTAGGTAATCTAGGGGGAAAGATTTGGCGTTGTGAGAAATTAGCACATTTTTAGTCGCTGAAGAAAGTGATAGATTTGACATTCATTTTTATTCTGTACCTAAATATTTTTAATTGTGTGAGATTAGCATTTGGCTCCTATGAATTCATTAAACATTAACTAACCCATAACAAAAAAATTAAGTATGCATCAACACAGTAACAAGTATCGGTCATGTAAAGAAGATATTTATACCATTCATCAACAGCAGGGGGAGTAAAGAGCACCCCAAAACCCAAGTATAAGCAATCAATCATAAGACCAAAAATGTGAAGCTGCGTATTAAGGGATCATTGTACTTCAAACAAATGGATGGTCTATGATTTTGTCGACAACTGCTCAGTTTTTTCCACCTGTTTTTCTGATTTCCAAAGAAAACAGAAGACACATTTTAACAGCTGGAGAAATGCTATCAAAACCACAAAACCAAACAAGCCAATCATATTCCTCTAATAGTTTTTGCAGAAAGCATCAATGACAATTTTTTGTCGCTCATCCAAAGTCTTCACTAGAGCAAACTTATTCTGGTCCAGAACTGTTTTGAGCTAGCCTTTAATATTCAAAAAACAATGAAATAGCTTTATTTAAAAGTAATTTAGCTTACAGTACCCTGGATGATTTAAAATCTAAAGGTGGACAGGCTGCTGTCATAATTTGACTTAATATTGCAAGCAAATGCTAATGTATTTTTACTACAACCCCTTTTTTTTTTTTTTTTTTTGCTATATTTTTAGTTGGTTTGAGGCAGACTTCAAACTAGAGCAACTCCTGACTCCATCTAGTGGTATGATGAAATATAGCAGGTTGCCTTAGACTGCACTTTACATTACAACTATTCAGTTTCAAATCTAAAATTTGTTAACTAACTTTTTGGCTATGTATAAATATATATACAACAAACTAAGATACATTTTAAACAAAGCTGAGTATTGGAGAACATATATTATGACTATGGCCTTGATGTGAACATTGAGCCTGTTGGTTATTATCTCCAGACATCAAGCCTTGACTGTACTGTCTCTGAGCCAAAAACTTGTTCGACAAATGTTTTACATTGTTGAGCTTGTGTTACATGAAAAAAGATAAAGACAATTAGACATTTTAAAGCCAGTTTTTTGAAGACATAATTTAGACCATGTGTGTATTTTCCGTAACGTCATTTGCGGCTCACCCCGACAATCATCCTCTATTTTTTGTGCACTTGGATCATAAATTACACTGCCACACCAAAAAACAAATACCAGCGTCCAAAACATGTCACAAAAATATATAAATAATCACAATATTCACGTAAAGCAGCTAAATTTTGTTGTGATTTGGCAATTAATATTTTTTCTTTTTCAGACAAGAGCTAAGTTATGACAGTGGATGGAACATGAAACCATGGACTTTGTCAAATGTCTGCCAAAATGATTTAATTTCTGATATATTTCAGATCTGCTTAAATGTTTTGGGGTTGTTGTTTTTTTTTAGATTGTGATGAATAAAATGAATATTGTGGGATGAATTTTTACCTTCCAAATTTCAAAAAGGCTTAACCTAAAACTAATACAGAATATAATGACCTGGATAATAAAGAAAGTAATTTGAACATGGTGCTGCTGTATTTTAGCAAAAAAGAGAGAGTATGAATGAGAGTAAGTATGAATGAAGTATGAATTTTATTTTAAGTGTTTTCTGGTAGGTTTGAGGAATACTAGTAGCTCTTGACTCCATCTAGTGGTAAATATATTTGTGTGAATAATCTGAATAATTCTGCACTATTTAGAACCAAAGTTGTACATGTGATGTTGGACAAGGTTTTAGAAGCATTGTTATTAAAGAATATTTACAATGATGTTATATAGTGGCTTGTAAAATACTTTTTTTTTTTTTTTGCAAATGCCTGATGACCCTGGTCCATCAGTGAAATTCAAAAATACGGCTCTAAAATACATCACAAATGAAGCATAGATACTGTCCTAAAACTGGGACTTGCATTGATGGATTGAATGTATGGATTTAGTCTATATTCAGTCTTTGACCTCTGGGTATTGAGTACCATCCCCTGCCTTAACCTGCCTCTAGTCTGTAGGCAAAAACATGGACCTATCTGAAAATGTTGAAATATACATTATATCCTTTGTGTTTTTGTAGAAACACAAATTAACCATGACATTTCTTTGGAAGCAAGTTTTTGGCAAAAGGCTAACACTTAATGTATTTAGATTAAAACAGTGACAGAATTTGGCCTCAAAGTTGGTCTAATATTCTTTCTTGGTGACTGTGATAAATGGAGCACCTCAAGATTTCGAGCCACCTTTTCTGTTTTTTAAGGCTGAACTGACAGTAGACAGCGTCAGGTTTCTAAGAAATGCACCTTCGAAGTTTTAAGTCAGTTACCTCACACTGGAAGCACCTGCCAAAGCTGTCGTCTGTCTAAGACCCTTAATTCGTATTAAATTACTTCTTGTATAAATCACTCCCTCCCAAACAGCCAACAAGCTTGTATTAGCTGTCAGTGCTTCATTTAGGACTAATCTCTCGGCTCCAGGGTTTTTCCAGCCCTTTCCTGACTGTCATGAGTTGTATAATGCTCATGTCACTGCCACTTCACAGTTTACACTCATCTGTCTGCAAGCTGTGTTGAATTTATGGGCCCTGTTTGGTCTTTTTCAAGCTTTCAAGCAAAATGTTTGTTTTGATAAATGTCTGAAAAGTCCCAGTCAAATGAAGCAAGATTTTATTTTTCTAAAGCCCTGAAAAGGCCGACTGTATGTTCAGCCTTCTGTTATGTACATTGAGGTAGTGAAGTATGGGCCTCTAAGGAGTATGAGGTGAAGAAATGGTTGGGTCTGACTAAGGTGGGATTTTAGCCAAAGGATTTCACTCCTAAATGTCACAGTCAAGATCAGCACCTACAAGTTGTTGTATCATTTTGGTTTGGAGAGTATTAGTTTTACACTACACTTTTATGAAATGCTCAACTTCACAAGAGGCGTTGGCTGTGGCGTAGCTATGAAATACTATCATATAAACCATAAAGCAACAGCCTCATTGACTACTGTATATTTAGACCACACTGATACAGTATACAGTTGAAGATTTACCATGTTTTTCAATTTCTCTTCTTTATTTGTTTCATTGGCTGTGACTTCTTTTCTTTTTACGACCAGATCTTGGTTCAGTTCGGTCAGGAACAAGCTCGCCTCTTTTTGTTTGGTCCAAATTAAGGTCTGTTGGAGCTTTGATATTGACAATTTGTTTTGGACTTAACAGTGCAGTGTGAAAGCCTCCTATATAAAGAACAACCTTGCCACAGCAACCTATCATTCAGTTGATTTATTAATCAAATTTAGTTATAAGTAGTGCACATGCTGTTATTACGCACCTGCCTTGGACAGAAACTCTATTGACCTTTTCACAAGCTTTGACCCACCATTACAACCTTAAGAGACTGAAAGAGGGGCTAAAATTAAGTTAAAATATTTTATTTAACAATATTTTATTTTTATTATAACTCATTATTCAAAACATTATAAATCCATACATAAGCAGACTTTTAATCAACGCATTGTGCTGTAAACTAACATGTTATGTCAGCCATGATACGCATTTTTATCATCAGAAATTTGTCCTGGACAGATGAAGGAATCTACACAAATGGATATAATCCACAACTTTTTGTAATGTTGAAAAAAATTTATTATTTTTTAAAAATTAGCTGGCAATAAAGTTAGAGTCTGGTGTGGATTTCAAGCCCATTAGACTGTAATCAAAGTCAGTTTAACACAAAGCTGCCTCGTCCAAGGAATGTAGAGGCAATTGTCTTATCCTTGATGCATTCAGGCCCAAAGTTTAGTGAAGGAAAGCCCAATCCCTCCGCTGGGCACATCACTGAGATTAAAACTAGCTCCAATATGAGGAGCAGATGTGTTCAGTTCATTGGGAAGCACATGAGTCAAAAGACATTTAAAACCAGCCTGGTCTTGCCTCATATCCATCTAAGGAGAGGGGCTTCTGCTATCGGCACGTTGTCTTCTGCAGCTAACTCGAGATAATTGGGCCTTAAATCACGGTCCAAAGGCACGCTAGGCGCTCTGGGTGCCGTGTCTTATGTCCAAACCACAGATTTACATCCTCCCCCCCTTCAAGTTCGGTCATGCTATCTGATTAAACTCGCAAAGGGAGATACGTCCTTCACATGTGAACGGTAAAAGGTGATTCGAAAGGGCCCTGGTGCATGTTACAAGCCAGAGGAGTATAATTTAGGAAGCCCAAGGGTTGCATTTTATTATGCTAAGTCTAACAGTCGGCTTTGCTTGCAGGTGTTCTTGGTGAGGGAGATTTCTCTGCTGAGCTGGGTTACTTTTGAGAATGGAAATGTTAACTTAGCACTTTAGTTTTTGTTTATTGCTCCAACAAAGCAACAAAATGTGAAAAACTGGCTGGTGTTAGTTAAAATAAAAGCTATTATCATGAAAGCTTATTTTATTATAAACATTACATATGTGATAACTTTTTCAAATTTTTGCAATACCATTATGGCATGCATTATTAGAATGTCCCTATTGTTTAGTAAAAGGTGCTGCATTCAGTTGCACTAAGGCTCTGTTTGGCCAGTTATTTTAACATGTGAAGAGACAATGTGTCTAGACAATTCTACACATAAATTATAGTACATTATTTTGAAAAGTTATTTGCAATATTGAATATCGCAATTATTGATATCACAATAACAATATATTAGCAAAATAAGTTTATTTAGATTTAAGGAACTAAGACAAGGAATAATTACAGCTTATCCATAATGGCCGTCTTGGGTCTTGACATTCAGACTTCTAACTATGGCCTGAACTGTAAGGATGTATGAAATGTCCAGAAAACTAAACTCACTGTCGTTTGAAACGGTCATGTGTCTTTGCATGGCACATGTAAAATGGCAACTCGCTGACGTCAGAAACTAATCAAGTGTCACATACAGGGACTCTCCACTCATATAACTGGCAAACCCATAATACACTTGCAATGGCACAACTGCAGCATAAACTCAAAGCTTTTTATGCTCTTTCCATAATATTGGTGAGAATTTGCTATTTATATGCTTCATAGATCTTTCAATAATTATGTCACAGGCACAGCTCAGTCTATGAATATGCTCATAGCTTGATTAGGCCGTCTAACTGGACTTCTGTCTTTGTCTGAGGAGAGTCTTGGAGAGAATCAACCTTCAGCCTTGTTAAAAAGAGAAAAGAAGAGAAGTTTAAACCGGATTTTTTTGTAGGGTTAAATGCTAGTAACCGCGGCTAATTTACTCCGTAATCATTGATTCAACAATAACACTCCGACCTCACAAGATGAAAGCGCATAAACAAACCGAAGCCGGGAAAAAGCATTCCTTATGCAACAACAGCTGCGGTATAATTTTTTTAAGTGTTGTGTGAGTGACAAAAACAAATGACAAACAAGTTTAGCCAGCAGCAGAATGACCCAAAATATGACATTTCCAATTCCAGTCATACCTGGACTAGGGCTATAATTCAAAATTCATGTAACTGCACTAGCAAAAAGTATGAATATGATCACAGTTTTTGTCTTTTACCATACTATTACCATCTTGTGATATAATAGACTTAAAAAATTGTACATAGTATTCCTTAAGACCCAACCTAAATAAGACCCTTATTGTGATTAACAGACCACAATCCATTCATCCATTTCTAATATGTTTCAAATGAGCATGTGACTGCAAGCCTGTCAGATATAGCTTATGATTTAAACACTCTCTCTAAATTCCTAAAGCATGTATCCTTCTGGAACAAATTTCATGTTAACGTAAAATAAAAAACTGCCCATATAGTTGACAAATACTACAAGTCACCACCTTCTCAAACTTCTCTGGATTTTAGTAAAGTATAAGCTATTTAGTTCAAAATTGAATAAAAATACGTGATTGAACAACATGCTGAATTGCTAAACCAATTTAAATCCACCATCTATCCACTTAAACTCTTCTAAATCATTCAAAGTCTGTCATTTTAATGCAGCTCAACATGTTGACTGGAACTGTGCCCAATGCAACAAAAGGAAATGCGATAAGACATATTTTAGTTCATGCAGATATGAAATAAAAACAGCTGATAAGGGCCAAAGAATGTTTCTGTAAATATTGCAGCTAATAAAAATAGATTTGTTGGGTCACAGACTTCGATATGTGTGGTTATAAAACAGACATAGTGCAGCAGACTGTGGCGGGAGGGTATCGCTGCAGTGTTTAGTAACAGCTCAGTCTGCTGCAACACATGGAAAAGATACAGTAAGGTTCAAGAAGTCTTTGAAGCATGAAGCAGTTTGGATTATGTTGGCTCAAAATGGCACTATACTGCATTTGAAACCGTGTAATCAATCCGTGTAATGTCGTTTTTCAGCTTGAATTTTAAGGGTTTTCATCATTGAATGTTAAAATAATGGACCAAGAGACCAGGGAATGGTGGGAAGATGAAGGTTGGCTCCGACTGACTTAAAACAGAAAGAAACTGAAAAAAACTGTGTGGCCAGTAACATAGTTGTAAAAGAGGAGGTCTCGAAAAAAGGGACACTCCTATTGGTCTACACCGGTTGTCAACATGAAAGTAATATATGCCAACAATATAGAGAATGTGTCTATTCCAGCGCTGGCAATGAGAGAAACAAAAAAAAAAAAAAGACAAAAGGGGAGCAAAAGTAAAACACAGGCAATGTTTAACGAGATGACAATAATTGCAGTAAGTAATGCCTCAGTATTTTTCATAGGTGACTTGGTCCAGTTTTACAAAGTACATTTTTAAGAAACAAAAGCAGGAAAGGTTGCTATGCTGTTTATGGCGGGAGGTGGGTGAGTTTGGCACCGTGATGGAAAAAAAATGAGGTACTGCAGCTTTAAGGGAGTTTAATTTATTAGCTGGGCCTGCCATCCTAACTCTTGGAAAAATAGACACAGAAGAAACCATGAACAACCAAAAACAACCTATGAACAACCAATCAGAGAAATGAAGCATTGCATAAAGTCCGAGGATTTCTACAGTTGGAAATGTTGTTAGTCAGACACTGTATTTTACAGTTGTTGCTTTAGTCGCTATGTGTCGCCAGCAGCTAATTGCTGTTGGGAAAGGCTGGGACGTCATTGCATTCACTAAAAATGTGTTTTTCACACTCTATATTGACACACAGGTGACACTTCTCAAACAAAAAGCTCCCAGAGGCCACATTCAACTCTTATCTTCATCAAGTTATGAATAGCAAAGTCAATATTTTTCACAGATATTATTATTATATCCCTGGTTTATGTAATACTGCTACTGTGGTTAGAGTCTTCCCCAAAGCCTGAACAACAACTTTATAAGGGTTCCCACTTTTTTAAACATCATTTTTCATAGCATTATCACGATTCAACCTCAACAAAGCTTTACTTTTTCGCAATAATCGCAATATTTTAAACAGTTTTATTCATCCATTTTTAATTCAGCACTGTTCATCTATAGCCATCATCTAGAATTATCCTGACTTCACTGCTTGTGCTGTTATTAGGACTCCACTCCACCACACACTACAGCAGCCTCAAGGGGTCAAAACTCACACTTTAAATTCCCAATGGCTCTATGAAGAGCATACACACATGGTGCATTGTTTCTGGAAACCCAGTTGAGAGCCCCATTTTTATACAAAATGTCCACCAAAGTTTATAGAGCACAATAAAATGTGAGACGTACATTTTCCAGTACAATGTATGTTATTTAAGACAAATGTAATGTAGTAATTTCCAAAAAAAACTACTCTCTAAATTTTCAGCTTTTCAACCTTTTTCAACAAGTAGTATTACCTACAGAAGAAAGTTGCCAGTGATGCCTGGGTTTGGAGAAACAGATAGGAGTAAAGTTCATTGCTCAGACCGGAAGACCTTCTGTAACAAAAAATAACTGTTTCTTATCAAGTTATATCAGTATAAATATCCACAATGAGTTGCACTTATTTTAGTCAAAGGGAAAATTGGTCGGCATGTATCTATTATGCAGTTATTAAACAATTACAATCATTTAAAGTGTCTGTCATGCAGTAATGGTCCACATACACTACGCATCTTTCAGATCAACCATTTTGATTCGGCGTCTGCCAGATTCAAATATGAAATATGAATTTTGCAGTCACTGTCACGCATCGTTGTATATTGGGAAATAGTGCACTGTGTCTTATTGAATCATACAAATAAAAATATCACAAAAAATAAACAATAAAAGAAAGTTTGGTGTCCTAACTGCCCATATACAGAACAATTTTTCAATCTTTTGGGTGTTTGCCGTGCATTTTTATCTGAAGTTTGTGCTCATAAAATAGTGTCTTCCCTCTTCTCTGCCTCTCCAAACCTTACTGTTCTGCACAGTCTCGACAACATGCAGGCACATTTAAAGACATGCATTAAACTAAGTGTGACAGTTGGCATGCAGTTTGTGACAGGACAGGAGAGACAAAAGACTTGAATACTCTTAATTACCGCCTGCGTTTCTGAATGATGTCAATTGGCCGGTTGACAGCGCACGGCGATCCCCATTTGTTCGCGCTCCTCTGCACTGTCATACTGCGCTCCGCCGTGTGACAGAAGCCACAGTTGCTCGGCACGCTCATGTTTTATCCTTATCCTACAGCGGTTTTTTTTTCCACTCTTTTTTTTTTTTTTTTTTTTTTTTGGCTTTCTACTAGTCCTCACCCTCCGCCTGTTTTGCGTCTCCTCAGCTCGGGACCATCTCTGGGCAGTGCACCACCACCGGCCCGCTTCCTTGGATGTCTCGCTCTGTCAGTCCTCCCAGGAGTGGTCATTACTCCCTCGGACAGCAGGGATTCTCTTTAAAAGCTTCCAAAATCCAGCCTCAAGCTCCCACTGCAATCCATGCTCTAGAAAATATTCTCTCTTCTTGAATTTGGTTGGATTTGATTCCTTTCCAAGCACCAATTTCCCACTATGAGCCAATATTCAGGAGAGAAGGTTTTGCATCACCATTTAAATGTCCCGTCTAAATGTGAGGCGACATTGCTGCCCTTTTCCTTGTCTGTCAGTCTAGCTGCTTCCTCCTCTCACCCCCCCGGCTTGCACTACCTTTAATCACAGAGCAAACAGAAACCTCTCCTTTCCCCGGACAAACTTGCTTTGCCTTGCGCTGCGTGTGACGAACCGAGCTTGTGCGTCACTGTAGGCATGTGATCCGGCAAGTGTCTGTCCCGCTGAATGTGAGTGTGTTTAGGGGTGAGGGGGGGTAGTGGAGGTGGTGGCGGAGGGGGTCGTACACAGGGGGGGAAGAAGTTTGAGAGTGAGGTCAGAGCTGAGAAAAAGGGGCGGGATTGCAGCCTGCTCTTTCACAAATGGTTTTGCAGTTTTAACCCCTTCCTCGTCTGTTGCCCACTGAGGTGTCCAAATGGTTCAGATTCCAGTCATTTACTGTCCCATGCACATTAGAAGATAAGGTCCCTTGTGCGATGAAATGACAGACTGTTCCCTAATGTGCTTTCGAAGAGCTGTGGTTTCCTCAATACAAAAGATTCACTCAGAGCTGAATGAAAAAGATCCTATGATAATGCAAATTCTCATCTCAATAATTTGAATGTCAAATTTTGGCCAAAGTATGGCCAGGTGGATGTCAATATTGTAGTTAAGTTATAATTCTGACATATAAATCAGTCAAGTAGAGGACATCTGGCTGGTTTGACTCACAGCTTGTTACACAAAAGGTGAAAAGATTCTCTTGTCTTTTGTTCGTTTACACAAGGGCAGAGTATGTTCACTTTCAGGTCATGACATAACTTCCAACGTTTTTGTGTAAACTGCAAACACGGCATCCTTTAGTGACATTCCAGCTGGGTCTGAGAGCGCTATTGGCTGCTGGTTACTAACAGCAAGTGGAATAACAACAATTGCAAATTATAATGCTTTTGTTTCTTCATTAACCCCTGATAGTATATTATTAGTATTAGATAGATCAATACTTAACACAAATGCTCCTGAAAACGGGTAAATGAAAGCAGCCCCTCAGACTGAAGTTGGTCCCAATACAGCCCAAAAGACTGACTTTAATCAAAAAGTAATTAAGTAATATAGTAGAGCAGAAAGAAAGAAGACACACCAGCCACCACTCTCCTGAATGTCACATTAGCATTATTAGCTACATAGGCTAACTTTGCAACCAACATGCTTTAAAGCAGTCACTTTTGGTTGCATAAACTCAGTCTGCCAACTTCTGTGACTGCACACTTCAACACTGTAAGTTTAAATACAAGACATTCACTTTATTGGTCCATTGACATTTTTGGACTACGGCCAACTTAGAGCAAAGACAAATTTTCTGGTTTTCACCATGTTGCCATACACAACCATATAGTTAGAGATGCACAGACAGAATACACTAAATACATTAGAGCACCCATTAAATTCTGGTTTCAAGTTTTGAGCCAGAATGTCTTCCTACACATTTCGCTTTAACAATATCCTGGTGCTGCGTTGCATGTTCCCTCTCCCTTTTGGACTCCCACATGCAGATGGACCATTAGCTTTGTTTGTGTTGTGTAAAGAGATTGATGACACCAGGAGTATGATCGGGTATTAACAGTAAGTGGATCAGACACGTGCCCGTCCCCTATACAGAATGTACTCACGCAGAGGCTTAGGCAGCAACATATACAAGGTCACACATGGCCGGGGGCAGTGTATTTTTGAAGACTCGAAATGCAAAAAGTAAACATGAAACCCTAGAAGACGGACCAACTCCAATGTGTGTGTGCATATGAACATTTAAACAGGAAATATTTGGCTGTGAAATGAAATGGGAGGGAAGAGTTTATGAGCAGTGTTCCCAGTGACAAAGGATGGAAGGCTTGTTAGATTTGTTCGGTTAAATGGCTTTCCACACTGTACTGTCACCTAAAATTGACTTTAACCAATCTTGTCTTCTTAAGCAAGAGGCAAGAGAAGAACTTACAGACTATTGTTTAAAAAAACAGTTTGCATTTCCACAAACTGAAAGCTAAAAGGGCCTCATCAACTCTTTTCTGTATTTCCAGCATTTGTAGGTGAGTTTATGCTCATGCTAAAAGTTTCATGCTAATGTAAGCATTGGTTAATAGTGTAGACAGGACCATACAAACAAATCAAAGGTTTTTTGGAGAACAAGTCAAAACAATCCAATAAAAAAAGAACGGGAACACCACACGGGAACACCATGCGTTTAGTCTTAAAACATACTTTTAACTTAAAGTGACCAGACATCCCATTTTAGACAGGGATATTTAAAGAATCATTTTGAAAAAGCCCGAGTGTCATTGTAATACCAAAGCAGTGTACCATGCTTGGAATACTATTGTCTGTTATACCTGTCAATCACACAGTTGCCATGAGAACTAGACTTAAATGAAAAAACATGCTGTCTTTAATTCATTCAGTAATACAGACTAGTTTCTTTATCTGGCACTATATATAGCATAAGGCTATTAATAAGCTGGGCCATCTGACTGTTCACAGCTTCAATGTGTCCCATTTTGGGTGACTGAAAACTGAAAGTATTGATGTATGTATATGACTCCTGGTGCATTTTGATTGGGGGCATAACTTTTAGCCAGCAGAGGGCGCAGATCCCTCTCAGTCAGCAGCCTTCATGTTTGTTTACCAGTAGAGACGTGTAAGACAGCAATTTTGGAAGAAAGAACATGTATTCTGAAATTGTAGGGTCATTTTTGTGTATTTTGTACAAATATGACTCTGTTAGGGTCCAGTGCATTGGCTCTTTTTTCTTCTTTATTATATGCATAGTGTGGTAGAGTGCGTCATTCACTAATCTCTTGCGTCATGTCTCTGTCCTGGTGCCAGAAAATTTATATTGGAGGGTTCTGTCCTACTGAGGGTACGGTGTCAGTGAGATAGGCATGATTATACCGATCCCATGTTCTAATAAATATCAAAATGATTTTAAGAATATATATTTTCAGGCCAAAAGTTCAACAGTCGTACTTTAAAAGCATGAGACCTGTATGCCTGTGTCTGACGCAAGACAAGTGTTAAAATAAGGTTTAAAAATTAGGCAATGGCTCTCACCAGCACCAGCCTCAGGAAAAAGAGGAAATAGATATAGTTAATTTGGGAGACTTTGTTGCAGTCTTAAATCTCTATTATAAAGTCAACATGTGGTGCTCATTCACAAAAACATTACCATAAATGGATTTGCAGTTCCACCCTATATGGCAATTTCACTTAGTTCAATTAAACTGGTGAATCAATCAATGGCTCTGTCTCATTGCTTTGGAATCACCAAAGTGAGACGGGACGAAAAAGAAAAACAACTTTATGAAGCATTAAAATTGAACCAGACTTGTTTTAAATGTCTTACAATGTGACTGAGGCATAACTCATACATGCAGCCCTACTACCTGTCTATCATTGTAATTCTTCAGTAATACATGGGTCTTGAGACACACCATTTAAGGAAATCTGAATGTGGACACAAAGAATATAACAAGAAACTGAACAGACCTAAACTAAAGGGCTCTATATATGTTCCAGCTTCCTGCGGTGAAGTGGCCTAGAGCCAATAAAAACAGCCTCTTTCCGCTCTGACATGACGACTGCGAGCTACATATCTTACATCAGGATCACAGTCGGACTCATTCTGATCTGATAAAGAGCTCCTACAAGTCAAAACATATGTAAGAGTTGATCGAGAACCCTCCACTTATCTTTGTGCATACATACTGTGTCAATATTATTAGGCTGTACGACTGAAAGCCTGTCAAATAGGAAGAAACTAAGGGATGGTTTCCTGACGCAAGACCCATATGCTACAAATATAGAGGTTTATAATTGCATTTGAGGTTTAGGAGGTTCAGCATGTTTCAAAATGTCTGCCTTAAACATCCTGTTCCTCTGTTCCTCAGTTGAGCCTGCTAACTGGGGCATATTTGAGTTACTGAAACAGCTGTCATCATGCCCTTATTGGCCAGTATTTAAACAACAAAATTCAAACTTGCCACAGTGAGACTCTGGGTTCTCTTACTTTGCCTTACGTCTTCCTTAAAAAACTATTAGCCCCTTTTATGCTCATTTCCGTGATATTGCTGGGAATTTCCCATTTCTGTTAGGTTTGTGTCCCAATTATGCTCCATGAGCAACACAGCAACAAAAAGGCAAGCCACTGCGCCATTCCAACACAACCTCCTGTCATTTCAAATAAAAGTTGTTTGGCTTCTTGTGTGAAGTATTACACAGGTTCTTTTCACAATGGCGTTTAAGTAATAAATCGGGCAGAAAAAGAGCTAAGTGTCAAATCATGGCTGTGTTATTATTAGACCAAGATGCTGAATAAATCATGGCTGCTGCTGATTTCCAGTTTTCAAAAGTTGCTCATCGGCAAAAAAACAAAAATGTTTGGCTTCCAGGTTATTTCTATGCAATCCATAAAGCAAGCACATGACGGCCCTCCCAACTGTGGTCTTGTGTTTTACCTGCCGTCACGTTCTGTTTGATCAATGGGCTCAAAGTTGAGACAGAGCAATGACCTCATCAAAAAATAAAAGTTAGTTTTTTGCATATCTGAGGATTTTTAACAGAAAAAAGTTCATGATATGAACATAGACAATAAACACAAATAACACTAAAAGTAGCACTATTTTCTCAGTTGTGGGCTGTACACGAGGTGTCTCTTTTTTCAATGATCTGTGCCACATATTTTTGCTGCAGTACTGTGAGTCTCCACAGGTGGAATTGTCAGCAGTGCCGAGGGTGGGTTCCCTATCCATATATCATAATACATCCATGGCTGAAATCAAAACCAAAAAGTAAATGGTTAATTTCCAAAAAAGTATCTATGTGAGTAAAAGAAGCCCAACTTGGAAAAAACACTGGAAAAGACCAACAAGAGGACCTTGGACAAACAACCTCATGTCGTTCAAAGAAATAAAGCCCTTCATAAAAGATGGATGTTCACAGACATGCAGACACTCGTTAGCTGGAAGTTTACCAATGTTTCTTCAATGTATCTGCGTCACTGAGGTGGAAGTAAGCGAAGGTTTGAAGGAAAACAGACGTGAAATGTTTGGTCCTGCTTATTGTATCTGGCTCCAGAGACAGCTTCACTCTCACACGATGTACCAAGGTGAAAGCATCATAAACCCCTGCGAGCCCTTTGGTTATGGCTGTAATGGAGCCTTATTGGCAAAGGGGGCCTGCTGACCTCATGTTCTGGATGCTCAGCGGCATGGACAGCATTCCTGTGTAACGAGCTTGTGAAGTCGATGCAGTGTGACGGAGCGCTTTGCAGAAAAGCTGACTCCAATTAATCTGCGCCGCCATAGCATCTGCCAAAATGATGCATCAAACGATATGAGCGCTTTTCATTTTAAAACACGAGGCTTATTTCTATGAGCTGATAATAATACAGATGATTACTGCACAGTCAGCCTTGGTAATATTTGTATCACTGTTTTAATATTCTGGACATATCTTCTATCAAAAGTGCAAAGTGGCTAGTCAGGCTGTGGCGAGAGTCTAAATTTAAATCTGTGATGTCGGCTATCATGTTTCAGCTCAGTCAGTAATAGTAATGGTGCCTCAGTGAGACACATTGTGATTCACTACTGCTACCGGCTAAGGGCTATTTCAAAGTTAGGGACTGAGTAGACAACATACTTCTAAAGAAATACAATCTAGAGAGGCCTGGGCACATGGCAGACTGATAAAAGGGTGACACTTGAAGGCTTGAGACAACAGCGCATGCAGGAGGTGGTTTTTAATACAGCACACTGCACAAACACACTTTTATAACAACAGGCAATGCTTCCAAAACTACTAAATGTCATATGTTGGAGTCTTGCGGAAATATTTTCTATGGGTAGCACATTTAAATGGTTTCCTCTAACCCCTGGCTACACACTGTGTGAAGCTAATGCTACACCTAGCATCAGAACAGATTCAGATAATGGCCATAATGATAATGAGGGTAATGCAAACTTCATACTTCTACAATTGTTGTTTTTATTTGGAGTTGAGCATAAAAAGAATTTTTTTTTTTTTGATGGTGGCGACTGATGGAGATGAGAGAAAATCATTATGAAGTGGCTTAAAAACTTAGAAAAAGATAATTTCTTTATTGATTCAAAGCATCAGAAGATTTAGTCTATGTGCCATTGCAAGTGTGCTGACAACTATCCAAAAATATATAAGTGAACCACAAAATAATAGACTATCCCTTTAAAAACATACACACATTAGTATGGTATGGAAAAAAAAGCTTTTTCATTAATTGTAAGTTACTAAGTAAACTATAATTTTAAATGTCAAAAACTATCTAGGCCAAAATTGGTATTATATGCACTTTGAGATTACTTAAAAAAGTGTGGCTTCTTATAATAACTAATTTAAATACAAAAACATAATATAGGTCAGTGCTGTGTGTCTATACAAAAAGAACACTATTAAACTTGAACTTTAAACATGATTTCCTCCTGAAAAAAATACCAGTAAATTCTGTTGAAGAGACAATACCTTCTCAGGGCCTTTTAAATTCAGTTGGTGCGCCCCAACAGCATCTGCCTGAGCATTAGCTTGGAGAGTTTTGCCCTCTAGTGGCGACAGGACGCACTTACGTCCAAACTGTTTCTATAGTCTAATCAAAACATTGGACTTAATAGTTTTAATAAATGCATAAGTTTAAATTTATTTGATTCTGTGGTAAATCTGAAAAGCAAAGATTTTCACTGACGCCTTGACTTCCTTTTTAAGATATAAGATATATAAATGCAAACTTATTGAACTGTCCTGTCTCTTTGCAGCTGTCTTTATTACCTCACATCTTTCAAAGCCTCATCAATTTCTGACAAAAGCTAGTTCATATTCAGCAGTGTCATCAGTGAATCCAGTCTGTTTGGCGTCTGGATTTGGCCGGTGTTAGCCCTGTCCCGGCTTCGCCGATCGATGAGGCTGTGGAGGCGATTGGGGAAATCAGTCATGCTGAAAATATGGAGTACAGCAGTGACGCACGGAGCAGCCACACAGGCCCTATTGACTAATCTGGCTGGGCCCACTGCTGAGGGGGGTGGGGGGCTGCCGGCTATATTGGGACCTCTGACATTGACACTTTTTGCCCTTTTGGTTTGGTGGACTCACTTGACATTTTTTGTGTTTCTGTAGTCTTTCAGATTTAGATTTCAGATGTTGATAAGAGTTTGACAGCAGTGTGATTACAAGACCATTTTGACCTGGGCACACAACTCCTTGATGCTGCTATAGATCTAGTTTTATCCACGTTAGAGCTGCACAGTTTTAGGAACACATAATGATGCTATAACTTGTGTATATTTTTTGAGCTCAAGTTTTTTGTGTTAATTCCATCTAATTAGACTCTAATTAGATTAGATAGCAGAGAGAAATAAAGCCTCTCCAATATTTTCTTTTTCTGCATTATGAGAATAAGTTATGAAAAGAGGTGAGGATGTATTAACTTGTTATTTATTATACAGTACACTAGAGGTGGGATAATATGTGGTATTTATCGTTATCAACTTGTTTCCTCTTGTGATACATATTTCTTAAACATTTTCAACTGGAAAAGGGCTGGACACTGACTTGGTAGTTATGATTAAACAAGGGACTATGCAAAGACTGTAAGCATGTGAAAGACACTGGTTAGTTTCAGAGAAACTAACTAAAAACTACAATGCAAACAAGATCCACTTGGCAAACTTTCCACAACATGTTCACATATAAAAATAGATAGATATTAATAGATATTGTCTGCAGAACAGCTGTATTGTGTAATTATGATTATCAGGGACACTGTATTGAAAATTGTATTCAATCATGTGGTACCAAGTGAGGAACACTGAGGAAATCCACTTACAAGTAACTCCAGTTTTTCATTGTTAAACTAAAACACTAAAAGATAAAATCATAGAGCACAACTAGACACTGCTTAAATCCTTTTAAAACACGGTTTAGTTGTGGCACAAGGTGAATCGAGGACAGAAGGCAACAAGAGCGGGACAAGAATCTTCTTTGTTACATAAGTCATTTTATTTTTCGATGCAATTGTAAAAAGTCTCAAAATAAATGACCACTATGTGTTTTAAACATTTTCAAGAACTAATATGGCTGATTGATTATCAACTATTGTTTAAGTGAATGCACAAAATCTCAAACACCAGTCAAAAACTATTAGCTATTAGCTGCCTGCCCAGGTTCCAGGGTAGACATTTTGTGTTCACAAGCAGTTTACGTGAGCTGGGCGCATGGGCTTGTCCTGTTACATTTTAGGGAACCAACAATATGACTTTAAGGCTACATTTTAATGATTTTGGGGCTTTATATATAATGACATCAGTTACGTGGTGTAGCTTTAAGACAACATTCAGACTAAATCTAAAATTCAGACCTATCAAAAAAATTAATAAAAATAGATATAGATATAGCTTTTGTGTTTTGTTGTCTGCTCACACTGTCGTCATGAGTTGAGCCCCATTATCAGAGCGCTCAAAGCAGCACTATCTTCACCTGCCTACGCCCTCCACTCACTTTGTTTCATTTATCTCCTGTTAGCAGTCAGACCCACTCTCTCACAGATGAACAGTCAGCGGTGTCTGTCCCCAACTGTCCCTCAACTTTTCTCAAAACAGGCTCAACCATTTCTCTTAAACCAAATCAGTCTGCATGGATAGAAGTCTTTCAGAGGCAACAATATGTGTTAAATGAACCTTATTAAACAAGCTGATAAAATACTTGGAATAGTAAATAAATGTCCACTGAAGAAGTTGTAGTTTTGATAATATTTGACCAAAAATGTGTATGTGTGTTAATTTCAGTCTGAGGGTGAGATGAATGGTGCCCTGGTACCATTTAATGTGATTCAGGACTGAGTTGTCTATTGTGAGGGACACATCTGCGTCACAACAGACTGCTTTGTTTTATTTACACAAGACTGTAACGGTTTCCACTAAAAGCACTGGGGACAGGAGAAACATATTTTTTTAATCCAATTTAAACTAAACACACCATAAAAGTTCCATTCTAATGTATAAAACCTCTATGCCCAGAAGTAATCAAAAATGAAAGATCAATTTTCACAGTTGAAATATGTATGTATGTAAAAAAAAAAGAAAAAGAAAAAGTATGGCTTTGTCGCCACAGAAAACCAGGGAACATCTTATCTGAAATCATGCTGTGTAGTTCTACAGCTTGATCTCTTCCCCATAAAGATGCACTGCTGTGTGCAATGCTATCACACTGTTGCATGTGTGATGTTCCCTTTTTTTTGCAATAGAACAGGATTACTACTACTATAATTGTCCTGTCCCACACTTTACTACACAACATTCAGTACATAATACCACACCACATTACACTATACTAAACTACTTTATACTAAACCACACTGTGCTATACTTGACTACATCACATTATACTAGCCTATTCTATACCCTACACACTATACACTGTACCAAACGCCACTACTCTATTTTATGCTACACACCACTACACTATGCTATACCACTAGTATACTATACTATTCTATACTATACTACTCTACACTCTTCTATGCTACACTATACTCCTTCACGCATCACACAATACCAAACCCCACTACGTTAGTCTATTCTATACTACACTATACCACACTGACTCCACTGCACTATACTACACTACTCTGGTGTAGTACAGCGTATAATATAGGAGCATAGAGTATATTGCAATATAGAGTATAAAGAGTATACTACACCCCACTCCACTACTCTACTATGCTCCACTCTACTATAGTGCACTATACCACACCACACCACACTACACTACACAACACCACAATATACTATACAATACAATACAAGATAGATAGATATATAGATATAGATATATATAGATAGATATAGATATATAGATATATAGATAGATAGATAGATAGATAGATAGATAGATAGATAGATAGATAGATATAGATATATTACTGTAGAGACTGTACAGTTGATCAAAAAGAGGTATAGAAGCTATGGACAGATATATTTAGGGAACTAAAGCATGTGAAATATGCAATAGGTTGCTACATTCAACTAATATTGTTTTATTATATAGAAGATCCATTCAAACAAGAGTTCTGTCTATGTTTTTCTATCCAATAAATGAACCATTGTATTGACTGGTGATACAAATAAGAATTAACCTGGCTTTGATCCTAAATGTGGCTCAGTCTGTGTTTTGGAGCCACAGAGCAACATGTACAAATCAGGTAAAAGGGAGAATAGAGGCTTGTTGTGTTTCCTTCTGGAGGCCTATATTTCTGGCTGTGGTCGAAAATCTCCTGCTTTGATCTCCTCATATGATCCAAACAGGCTCACGGCTGGAGGAGTTCGGAGGACACTTGCAAAGCACATGCCTTATGCCCAGAGTTCAGAAAATTTCACCACACCTCCCACTGCACTGAAAAATCACAAGGAGCAAAGGGCCAGATTTACAAAAATACTGCCGTTTACAATGTAAGACCAGAAAAAAAAAATCTAATTTAAGTTAACTGTCAGTAATCTAAACTAATTAAAGCCCTCTCCCAGTACACACACAAGGCCCTATGGTCTTTCTCAAAGATTGTTGCATACAGTAAGTGTTCCTTTCTGTACCAGCTATCCTTAATGTTGTTCTTTTATTTACACAAAATTATTTAGATGCTCTTTGTTGTTCAGAACAAACCTTTGCTTTGTGTGATTGCGGGTAATATCCTTCAGTAAAGTCAGGTCTGATGCACAATTGCAGGAGTGGCACATAAAAATGCACTTAATGCACTCAATGATTAGTTTGTGTCTGACACCTCAATCAAGCCAAAAAGAAATGTCTTTTTATGCAATCCCAAATGCTCATAAAAACTTAGAAAAATAAGAGGCGTAGCAACAGGCAGTGCAACCAGGGCAAATGCACTGGGGCCAAAGAGACGGAGGGGCCCCAGAATTAGTTCATGTCTATGGTTCTGTGGCTATTATAAAAGATGTTGGTGCAATTATGGTATAATATAATAATATGTGCACTGAATTCTTGATGTTTCTCGAGGAGTAACAATTAAAAAATGGTTATCAATCAATCTAAGTGGACAACTAATTGAAAAAACGTATTTTAAAACTTACTTAGCATTAAGTAGTATTAAGTAAGAAAAAAGTGCATTTACTTTGTTGTCATGTCAAAGTCAAGTCTGTTTACATGTATTTCTTAGACACGAACAGGCATTGACATGCATTTTCCAACACATTCATATATTTATTTGCTACTACTTATCTGGGACAATTTGTCTCTGGGAAACAGCAACCTGGAAGTCCACCAGTTAATCCAACATTTGGAGACATATACTCGCAGACCAACCCATCACTCTCACAATGGGCATCACCTACATCTCTTTGGGCAGAGGGAGAAGGCCGTAGTACCTGAAGTGAACCAACAGAAGCACACCTTCTACCTTCTTACTTGTGAGGAAAGAGTGCTAACCACTCTGCCACTTTCTTATGTATCCAACACCATATGAATACAGCCCTGGTACAGAGGTGGCCTACCACAAAAATCTTCATAGAACCAACCCATACTGACAAACCCCCAAAAAGTCATGATTCTTAGTACATCTGTGCTCAAAAATGTCTAGGTTAGTGGAAGTTTCATCCTTATAAGATCACGCTCCTGTGTGTATGTACTGAACGGCTGTTTTTAGTCTGGTAATGTTACATAACAATGTGTCCTGAAGGGATCTCATGACAGCTGTAGTAGATTTTGTTGCTGAAGCTAGTTATATCATGTTACAGCTGCATTGAAGCCAATTAGAGTGTGACGTGCACTGACCAGGCGCTAAGATTTACCTCCAGAGTTCATTTATTAATATTTTATTCCTGTTTGTTTGGTTTCCTACAGGGATGAGAGTTATAATAGGGTGATTAAATCTGTTCACACTGCAGACCTCTAAGGCATTTTTCCACAGTGCACTGATGCTTCTATAGTCCTGTTATGAAACCGAAAAAGTTGTGAACCACATGACGAGTCATATTGTGCCAAACGCAGGCGCTTCGTCTTGGCCCCTGTCCAATGCTCGCTGAGAAGAAGGGTCGTCATTGGATACAGAAGTCTGCTGTGCCGCAAACAAACAACACATATTCAAAAGCTTTACACCAGCGTAAATTGGAATTTCACGATTATCAAATTGTCAGATTGTGAGGCTGCTGTTTGTGTTTCCATTCAACACAGAAAACTTCAACACAATGAAATTTGAAAATGTTACAAAAACAAAAATGTTAGTTAAGTACATTTCAGATGATTCTCTCTAATGAGTGACGTTTGATGTCAGAATTTAAAATAGAAAAATTGAGTAGCAAACATTTATGTCAGTTTTGAAAGTTTTTACAAATAAGCAAAGCACTCATGCAAGTCAATACTTTTGGCCCTGTCTAATTTGGCAGAAAGTAGAAATATAATACAAATTGAAAGCAAAATTTCAAAAAGAAAAACTGCGGTGATAGGTACATTTCCATTAGCTGCCAAGATGTGATGTTACAGGTTGAAGGCAATTTAAGGTAAACTGTATGCATTGGTGGAATAAGAGTAGATGCTTGTTTACTCAAAGTCAAAACCTAAAATTGAAAAACTTTTACGAGTAGGCAACCCTACTAATTATGTCACATATCACAATTTTAGTCATTTGATGCTAATGATGTTTCTGTAAAATATAAAGCAAATTCCAAGGAAACAGAAGTGTCCAGAAGTGACTACTCTTTATGTAGTAATGTCAGAGGCACTACATTGCAAACTGTGTGCATTGGTTGTCAGTGGAAGTGTTGGTGCTAGCTGGTTAGGTTTTCACAAAAAATATGGTGCAACTGTAAAGCTAAACTTTAAAATGTGATTTATGTGTGTTTCCAATGAATGGTGAGAATCAAAGAAACTATTCTCAGAGTCAAGGTTTTAAATGGGTTCTTCAGAAGCTTGTGATAACATTTTGGGGAGTTTTTGCTGTTTCTGTTTCCGTTAATGTTTTCCTATCTTTATTTATTTCAATTTTTGCCACTAATTTTTTTTTTAAGCTCACAACACAGCTGCGATATTGTTAAAAAGATTTTTGGTAATCTGATGAAAACTGAAACAAACCACTGAAAACCTCAAGTTTCACACAGGAATGAATTAAAATTTCATGATTATCTAAATGGCTGGCGGGCATCTTCAAAGAGCAGCCCTGTTAGTTAAAGTGATGAGACTAGAGATATTCACAAACAGATTCAAATTTTCAGAGTTTTTGGTCACAGTCAAAAGGCATCCCAATTCATATACACTAGATCAGTGGATTAATCAACAAAGCAACTGGAATGAAGCAAATTCTAGGATACGAGTTGCTCCAAGAAAAATGCATGCAACACTATGTGAATATATTTATCATACGTAAGATATACTGGTTTACTGGTGCTGTTAAGTCCTTACATTTTTGAAGATTTTATACTTGGCTTATAGGACTTGTAAACTATGTACAATGACACAAAGTCCACTAAAGCAACACTATGCAACTTTCTACCCCAAAATACTGAGCCTGAAAATTATATATAAATTATATATAACTATTCATTTTGATGGATTCTTGACAAAAAACAAGGAGGCTAAACCCTCTCTTAAAGACAATCAGAGCCTGGGCAGATTCCCCACTATGTAACTGTGAATTAGGGCACACAAATATCCTCTCATGAGATCAAATATCTAAAGTTAAATAGTGCTATTTACTCAATTAACACTGGGTTTTTGGCGAGTTGTATGTATCTCCAGTTAAAGTAAAGCAATTCCAAACACTATATTTCTCTTTAGAACGGCATTATCACCTCCATACAGAGTTAAATTTATGGACACCGCTATTGACATCAAATTCCTCTCCAGCCAAGCTCCAAAAAGATCAGTATTTGCCCAAATACATATTCGTAAGTGTGATAAAACACAGATTTCACATTAAACAGCTATGCACCTTCTTCAGATGTCCGGTCATATAAATCACACAAAACAGAGCAGCAATAGTCGATAACTCAGAGGCTATCTGTCAAACACAGGATGATGATACTTTAAACGGACCCAAACTTGAGTTAAATTGAAAAAATCTGATAGATCAGTGTTTATTTAAATACTTGCCCGATGCATGAGTGCCTACGAGTGGAGAAGTTCCCGGCCGTCTTCCTCGAGAACCTTGAGTCCTTGTTCATCATGTTGTGGTCAGGTTTGAGAAGAGTTTAGCTTGAGTTTAGAGAAGCATCAGAAGTGCATCTCTGTAAGGCGCAGGGTACGGAAAAGAGTGGACGACTGTGGCCTGACCGAATCCGCCATGCTATCAGTAAAAAGCCACGAGCCAGTTTGATTCCCTTAAAATGTGTCCATGTGCCGCAGAGTTGACTGACAGGTCCCTTTGATGGGCGATGCAAAGCAGAATGCAAATGCAAAACAGGGAGAAAACAAAGATGGCATCAGCTGCACCTGAAAGAAGCAGTAGTGACGTGAATGCTAAACTTAAAAAAAAACGTTTGTCGGCTTGTCAATCCTTGTGTTTACATTTAATAAAAGCTTGTATGAAACTCTCCCAACTCCGTGCAAAATCAACAACAAAGATCAAAGTAGGAATTTCATTTGCAGTGGAGCTTCTTGTCCCGGTGTTGAGGATATGTCCATTTATTTTTGGAGAAATGCAGGAGCCTTAAAAGGCAATGTGTAAGTTAGTGTATTATCTCTCGGACATTGAGGAAATTAATCAAGAAACTGAAGATGGTGTCAGCTGTCAGTTCAAATCTGGACTAAATCCTCACTGCAAAGCAGCCCAAAATCCTAGAGCTGGATTCTTCCAAATGAAGCAAAGCAAAACTCTCCAAGGTATTTTCAGTCTGAGCCTAAGCGAAGGCCACTGAGGAAAGATAAAAAGAAAAGACTAGTGTTTTAACAATCCCGTGCGATGCTCCCCGGAGTGGGACGTCCCAGGCAGTCAAGTCCTGTCCTCTCCTTTCTTCTGTCAGCGGGCCATAACAAGCTTGTGTGCGCTCCCTCGTGTTGTCTCCTGAGAGTGGTGGGACCAGGCTTAAAACAACAAACAAGAGCGCTATCTCCCCCGGGACCGAGAGAGAGAGAAGGGGTGGGGGCGCAGGGGGCAACGAGGCAGCGTTTGGGCGGGACATTTATAGACTTACAGAGACGAGATAGGACAGAGGAGCGGCAGACATGACAAAGTGCACCGCTTCTAGCTCAAGAGGCAGAAAAACAGATAATAAATTAGACAAAACTCAAAAGTGATATAGCAACTATCACTACCAGATTTGTGTCAGTTATGCTAGGCAGTTAGCTAAACAACATTAACTTTTTTGCAGTTTAACATTTTTCTGTCTATGTGGACATTACAAACAGTGGTAAAAAGAAATCTAACTAAATTGAGCAAAGTTTCTTAATTTTTTTCCTCAAAATCAAAATCTTTAAAAGAAACAATTAAAGGCATCAAGTTAGTTACATTCATTTTATCTGTGTCTTCTATTAGTTGGTCAGTTTCTTTAACAATGTAATCATATGTTTTCAAAGACAATAAGTCTTATAGTGAAAGTATTATAGAGAAAATACAGCAGATTTTAGCAGTGTTGCCGTAATAAAAAGGCGAACTGAGCTGTAAGCGTGAGGACTGTAGTGGCAAGATTGAACCCGTAATAAAAGTTGGAACAATGATATAGCCAACCTTTTTGTCTGGCATAAATATTTTTGAAGTCCCTTTGACCTAAAAGCACACAAATATTATAAAAAGTAAAACAGAGCCACAATAAATGGTAAGCTGTGAGCTGTGCATGTGCTCAGATGGGCTCAAGTTAGCAAATAAAACCCATCATTACTAATATTAAATAGTAGTATTTTTAAGAACATTCAGGCCTCAGTTAGCGGTGGACCTCTTTAGTTGTGCGTTTTGTGTTGTTTATACCACTGTTATTGAGTAGGGTCTAATTTTCTTTTGGGGGTTCTGTTATTCTGCTAAAGGTAAAATCTGTTGCAAATGAAAACTAGACACTTACAGGTTTCCCAAGTGTTCTTCCAGGTACTGATCAAACTGAAACACTGTGCATAACAACTTCTCAGATTTGAATACTGATGCAGATCAGGAAGCGACAGCCCTTCCCAAAGCCACTGAAATTTTACTAATACTAATCTTGAGTTTTTCTTGAAAATGCAGTGTTTGGAAGAAATGGCTACACAAGCTAACTTGCACACAGTGAGCAGAAGTTAATTAGCATAATATATGAAGTTGTACCTAAATTTATTATCACATTAGAATACATAAAGATTTACCATAACTCTTTTTCTAAAAATAGGAAAATGAATAATATTGGTGGGGTATGAGTATGAGTGTTTTGACTCTTTTTTTAGTTTTTAGGTTTACTCTGAATAAATTACAGTTAACAACTGACCAGTATCATGTCCAACTTATCTTATTTTAAAACTAGAACCAGAAAAAGGGAGTTATGATCAATTTTCTGCAAAAATCAGCCTCCCATCTCCAATTTTGAACTGCCACTAGTGCCTTATGCATCATTATATTATTAAAGTATTATTAAAAATGAGTTATCCACTTTCCTGCATATGTAAATGTCATGGTGCAAAGCGTCGGGTAAAACTTCCGTGTCAACAGCCACAGCCCTGTCCCGCTCAGTCAATAATTCAATATGGCATGCTTTTCAAAATAAGGTGATTCAATTTTCCTTTTTATACTGACGTCTGTGCCTCAGCATCGGTTTACTTTTCAGTGACAGATCCTACGAGAACGGGACTGTAAGAATACAGAGAATGGAAACATGTCATTTTTCACAATGAGACATCTCAGAGGGCTACTGATATAAAGCAGGATTTAAAGCACAGTATATGCATAAGCCTCCGAGGAGGGACACATGAACATTTCCACAAGTAAAACTGTCTGACCTTTGACCCCATGGTTATTTCAGCAAAAGTTATAGAAGAAGCTACAAAGTACATTTATAGAAAATGGCCTGATTCAGGAATGTTTAGGGGCACACAGTTCAAAGCCAAAGGGCAATCTGTTTTCAACTTGATGATGCTTGACATGTTTCACAATAATACACCCTCTAGTGGACGAAAATAGTTACTGCACAATTATTTTCAACACAACCTGTAGGATTGTATTAGTATTATAATACACAATAATACACAAAATGATGTAAAATAACAAGTTTAGTATGTATGTAGTCTGACAAGCAACTGATTTGTAAATAGGGAGACTTTAAATATCACAGCTTCATTTATGAGCCTGCAGAAGCTATTATTTGTTTTTTCTGAGTGCCTTGCCTGTAACAGCAAACATGTATTCAATTGGCTTTGGTCATTTGCTAAATTCATCTTGTTTATGCAAAATTTTGAATTTTTGGCAACTAATGTGTTGTCTACTTCAGATGTATTTCAACAGGTGATATTAAAGTTAAGTAGATTTTGAAATGCATTTCAGCTCATTTTTGATGGATTTGGACAGGAATGCTTCATGTTGTGGATGAATCTGCGTAGTTTTTAATACATTTCAGCAAATTTTAAATGGGTTTGAGCAGTTATACGTATTTGACCAGAAACAGGTTTTAAGTTAAATTTTGCGAATTTTAGGATTAGGATTTATATTGGTAAAATCTGTATATTACACTTACAATGCTTCCTGTTGAAACATACAAGTAACAGTGAAAGAGAGCCAGGACTCATGGAAGACAAACCATTTTGTAATTCACTTCCTGTAACACGTTTTTCAATATTTTTTTAGCTATTATGCTAAAAAGTGTATTAATTATATGCCCCAAAAAGCATTCCTGCTACAGAAATTTGGCAGAGCTATGCAGTGTTACAAATAAATAACACATTAGTATTGTAATCTTACATACTAGTACATACACATACTATAGTGTATTATGTTTATTTATCAACACAGTCCACAGTATGTCTTTAAGCTTGAACCTTAGACCTTAATACTATGCATTTCAAAAATAAAACATTGTAGTGTGGACATAGCCCCAGTTACAAAGGTTTCAGACCCACTGCAATAAAATCCACTGGACAAGTTATGTTTATGGAGCAAGTCTAATCTGTATGTGTGTGTGTGTTTATTTATTTCAAAACCATTTACAAGATAAGATATGATTGAATGTCAGATACAGTGCATTTTTGTCTTGGAATGAATGACCTCATGGAAGAAAAAGTGCCGGTCACATGGGAAATAGCGCTCAAAAACACTTCTTTCCACTAAAAACGTCAGAGGCTTCATTAAACCTGAGCACCAAAAGTTAAAATAACTTGGTGTGTGTGTTCTATATTTGCACTCCTTGAGACATTTATTTTCCACTGGACCCTGGATTTGTTTAATTCCCGCTGGCTGCTATAGCCATCCTGCAGTAACTCATCCCTAGCCATTTATTTCTGCTGTGACATTATGGGACGCTGTGCATACCCTACACTGGGGGAACTTCCAGTGACCCCTGACTGGTTAACATTACAGTCCTGACATGTTGTTGAAGATCTGCAAATGCTTCACTTTGCAAAACGAGCTTCGAAAAAACCTCCTGTATTTAGATTTTTAACAGACACTTCGATAGGATTAGAGTAAACTTTGGGAGAAATATGTCCAGCCTCTAGTCTAACCCCTCGCCCAAATGAATGTTTGGAGGTGAATGAACTTGTGAGCACATAACTTTCACTTTTCTGACTCTAATCTCCAAGAATGTTTGTCCAAAATGCGTGGAACAATTTTAGAAAACTAAGTTTGATGTAGACATTTTAAAATGCCTCATTTTTTTATTCATAAAGACTAGACCTTTCCACACGTGACATCAACAGAGGTATTTCACATTCATTGATTTGAGTGCACAAGTTTAAACCAACAGACTACTCAAGCATATTGGCTGCTGTGTTGTTTACCATTAGCAGATGTAGCAGGAATGCTCAACAGCCTTAGCCTTTACTTATTTATGCAACATCTACAAGCCGTTTATGTCTGTTACTTTACCTAATATGCATTTGTACAAATGATACAGATCTCATTTTTAACTTCTTTGGGTTAACTTGGGACCATCCAGTGACTTGTAGCTTGTAGCTTTTAGCTGATGAAGTCTACATTTTTTGTCTATAATACACCAGCTAAATGTCAAGCCACATGCATAAGTTATCTAACCACTCACTGACAGCACACACATATAATCATTCATTTGCCATTTAGGCAGAATTAGATTTTTAGTGGCAAATGGCCTTTCCTCCGTTAGAAACGTATTATGGTCTGCCTGACTTCCATGACCAAAATGTACACAGCTCATTGTTTTTAGAAACACTAAAAAGGTCTAATGGAAGGAAGTGAATTGTGGGACTGAAATGTGTTTGTTGGTGTTTTTTCATTTCTAGATTTTAACTAGATTTTAACCTCAACAGTTGACCAATTATAATCACTTATCTAAAACGGGCCGGGTTTAATGCAATGACGCATAAAGAAGAATATTAGTCTTGTTGTCGCACTCCTTACATCAGATTGTTTGTTCCTGATTGGTTTAATCTACATCCAGTTGTACTGCCCCCTGGAAAACTCAGATCGACAAGGACCAGACTAATTCTTTGGACGGAACACAAAAAGAATCAGGATGGCTGGTCAGGTTAGTAGATGTTAGATGGATATGAAAAGGTATATTTATTTGAATATGTGTTTGATGAATTTAAAAGATTTTGGCCTTAGACTAGAGACTTCTGCATTACACAGGTACATTTTCACCTATCTTTCCCAAATGTATCAAATAAGCATCTGTGTAGATATTATTAGTGTTTCCTGTGAAATTGTGACAACAGACTGATCTGTGAAACCAGACTGATAGTTTACACTGCAGTTTATAAAAGTCAACACAGCTCCTTTTATTTTTATGTGACCAAGGTGGACGTGAGTTGTAGACACTTTGTAAAAGCCAGGACCTACTTTGCAGTTCAGTTTAAGTGTGTATGCCGAGGAGTGCTGGGTAAATATTGACATAGAGATAGTAGGTCCCCGACAACAAGCCTCTTTTAAAAGAGACATCGGATTGGCAAATCCAAACAGGAAGGACACAGTGTCCTCCAATCACCAAAGGACAAATAGGCAACGTGTCCAGACCAGGTAATATTCTCTTTAAGGTCAAGTATGGATTAGGTGATCAGGACTCTTGGTTTGACGCAGTTCACAGAGTAAATGTTTAATTTTCATTGTGGGCCAAATGGACTAAAAGCTTGCAAAAGTAAAGCCTTGATAAAACACTAGAGTAATGCTAGAAAGGACAAGTAAAGGGTAAAGTTAGAACCTTAATAGTACAGTTAAGATGAAGCAGATTCAGATTCATTCCTGCACTATTTTATTATGTTGTCTGTATGAATGAAATATACTTTTGGCTTTGTGCAGGTTAAGTCATTCATTTCAGTGCACTTGAAACTGACTGCTATGTATAGAATATCAGGGATTGCTATTTTATTATTTATTTTCTATAAACGTTTTATGGTGCCCCTCTACAAAATGACTTACCATTGTGAGTTTAACATATACAGTCATGTGCAGTCTTTTCTTTCACCTCAATGCACTTCCCACAATATTCTTTCTTGGCCAATGGACTAACAGGTGCACATGATATTACAATTTTTTTTTTTTTTTCCTATAACGCCTCAGTACCTCAAGTGATCATGGGTGAAAGAGCTGACATGGCAGACTGAACAGTGCCTAATCATTTTGTTTATAACAATTCTAGGCTATTTTTGTTATGTAGACTGTAACTCTGCAACAGCTTCACATACAGACGAATGGATGAATGTGTCACATGATGGTTTTGTATAAAGATGACCATGACACAATAAAAAGCAATAACTAATAGTGGCTTCTGGCTAGGTCTTATAACGGCCCAATGGCTTTTACTTATTCTATTATTTAATTTTATATTCCATAAATTTATGCTGCTGAAAAGTGGAGTTGACCACAGAACTGCTGACACACGTATTTATTTACTTTCTGCTAACAAGATGTATATGACTGTTTTGTTACGCATATATTTCATTGCTATACTTCAATAGAATTTAATGGGCTCAAACAGATGGGCCTTTTTAATGTTCAAACGAGGCTCCATAAAGTAGACAAATAACGGGACAGTTGAAGCGCTGACAGGTTAAAGTATTCTCTTGACAAGGATGTGGAACAACAAACGACTCTTGCACCAAGGACAGCCACGTCCCTGACATTGTGTTTACTGACATCATTATAGTCCGCATGCAGAGAAACAAAAGGATTGGAAAAGCACACACACCTGTAGGAAATGAAGCAGTAAAAGTGCCATAAGGTTGAATTAGTTTCCTAAGAATTGTATCTCCGCTCAAATACACTGAAGGTAACGAGCTACAGATCAGCTGGTCTATAAAAATGAAACAACAGTTTCAAATTGCACTTAACAAGAATCTAACTTAGCAGAATTTCTCGTAAACAAAGGCTGATTTTGTTCAAGTGGAGGGCAGTGTCTTTAAATGAACTGCAGCCACAGATGAGCATCTTGTGGTTCAGGCAGGATTTCATAACATTAGCTCTAGGGCGAGCTATTGTGTGCAAGTGTGAAAGGCTGCAACTGGCGCTAAAATAAACCCAGCATATGTGCAGCTGTGACCCTTGGCAAGAAACCTCTCCAACTTCGGGCAAAAAGAAAGACAGTCCTTTTCTAGAAACAAGAAGCTTCATGCCCACACCAGTTTTCAAGAAATTTAGCTGCTATTGAACGATAACAATAAGATATTTCGGTCACAAAAAACTATGCAAGATTTTCCGAGAGTTGCATATAACAATCAAGAAAGAGTTCATGACCCAACACTCACCCACAATATTTACTCATTTCTGTTGGAAATATGAATTTACAGAGTTGGTTATAGTTTGCTAGATCTTGTGTGTGATTTTTAACAATTCGTGCTAGGTTAAAAATTCCACAGATCTGTATTTTCAACTGTTACATGGTTAAATATGATTTGAGAGCCTGGTTTGTGATTGCCTGACACTTCATCTTTGCTGTGTACCTGGGAGTATGGGCCAACGTGAACCGTCGTCTGTGCTGGTTGATGCTCCGGTTCATCAGCAGTTTCCTGAAGAGCAGCGGCGAGTTTCTAGGAGATCCTCTTGGTGAGTCCCGGGGCGAGATCTTCGGAGAGCCAGCCGGGGAGCCACTTTTGGACCTGGGCCTGAGGTGAATGATGGGCAGTCGCTGCACCTTCGGCTCCTGGCCCTTCTCCTCAACGTCGGACTGGTCTTCGTCTGAGCTCATTTCACTCATGGTTAACGGCTAAAGGGAAAGGTTCAGGCGACTTCAGTGAAAAGATTTCCGATGTGTTGTTTGAGTTCTCACATTCTTTATGCGGTCTTTTTCATCATAACTTGCCTCCTTTGCTTCCTTTGCTTTTGGTCAGTCAGATAAGACTTGAGATGACTGCAGTCCACTGAAACGTCTCTAAGTTTGTTGTGAGTTCTTGAAGGTCAAACCAACTTGATCCGTAGCTTTCGGTCGAGTGGACTTTGGTCTGTCTTTTATCAAACCCAAGCTCAGTCGAGAGCTCGTAGTAGTTTAGTCCAAGGAAGATCTCTACACAATGTCTTTTGTCACGACTTGCATTGGTCCTTAGATCTTAGTGGAACATCTCAATTCAAATCCAAGGTCGGCAGATATAATATCCAACTGATACTCCTAGGATTTTCTTAACCGCTTTGATAAATTTACTGCCATAGCTTAGTCCTTTCATGGGACAAGTGCTGGTCTAGTGCATTTGGCCAGGTTCTTGGTTCAATAAATATAAAATAAACCCAGGCCTGGCCACTCAAAAACTCTTAGAAGTGAAAAAGATCAACGCAGAAACTTATCCCAGTCAAAAGCCTACATCTGAAGTGACATTTGAATGCTGGTTTTTGCTTGTTTTTCTACCGAAAGAGCATGCAGCAGCGAGTCAAATGTTGATGCCGTTGATGTTGATGTACTCTCGCTGCCGTCTGCACTCCCTCCCTCCCTCTCTCCTTCTCCCAGGCTTTGTTTACATTACTGCTAGACCTACCCTCTTTCCAACTAAATATGGACGTCTCATTTACAGGGAAGGAGAAGCATGACTGATCACAGTCTCCTGGCTTTTTCTGATCCCTGAAGCAGATTTCCTTCAAAAATGTCAACACTAAAAAAACACCAAACTAACTGAAATTAATCATGACAAAGTAGAATGTTATTACTTTGACGAAAACTGACGAAAAGTTGCACAACACTATGTTAGGTTTTCCAGGTTTTGTGGGAATGTTCTATCACCTCTGTTGCCTGGCTTGACCCTCCAGCCCTAGTCTCTAACTTTGCAGACTCAGGCATTTTCCTGCTCCATCCATCCCTGGGGAGCCTCTTGTTGTGAAGTTGCGTATTGCCGTTCACATGCTCCGGGAAGTGTCACATGAAGCGCCTCTGACTAAAAAAAGCAGAGGTAGATAAAAGCTATAGAGAGGCATGAGGTGCTGTCACGATGCCGCTGTCTATCTTTGACCGCAGGCCCCCGTCTTCAGCCCACCTGATCACTTTGTGTACTAGCCACCGCAGTGAGAAAAAGGTCCTGCTCGCTGCTAAACCCCAGCAAGGTCTGGCCTGACGCTCACATAACCTAGGGAGCTGGAGCATCTGACACCGGGCTGAACCCTATGACCAACAGCTGGTAGGCACCGCGCTGAAGAAAGACCCTTTGGTTGTAACAGTGTTTTTTATGGATTTACGTATTTAGCTGATTCACTGGATGCAATGTTGAGGCATAATAGACTAGTTGTTATGATGTATGGAAAAGTGCAACAAGTAAATGCTAATGTTATGGCAACATGGGGCTTAAATGGAAGGGTTGTTCAAAGGATTGTATACTATTTGCCATATTCACTACTACAGTATGTAAGGCAGGGAAATCAAGGAAGTAGATAAATAAAATGTGGATATGAGAGCATCTGTAAAGAAACTATCTAACCACTTTACTTCTTTGTTTACATGGAATGAAACTTAAGGGCAGTTTCTCCTGGAGTGGTAAGTTATGGGTCAGGTTGGTATGGTTTAGTTTAAATTTCCAAAATGGGTCCAAAGCATCCCCAAAAAGCTTAAGGTATTATTTAACTTTTGGCTTTTGGTTCCGTCAGAGTGGCCTGCTTTCCAAAAGGTGGAGCTAAACACTGCAGTCCGTTGATTGGACGATAGATAGTCCTTAATGAAGAAAAGAAATGTGTTTTTCAAATTGTAGCAATTCTTGTTCCTGTCATATTTCAAGAGAAAACTAGAAGTTAGATGCTAGATGTTAAACTAAAAAAACAACAACAAAAAAACAAGGCTAATCTTTGATAGCAACAGCTGTTTCCTGTATTAGAGTCAGAGTCACACATCTCTTGCTTTTCATTCATCCAACTCATTTTCTTCTGCTTATATCCATTAGTGGTTGAGGGAGGCTGGGGACTATTTGGGCTTTGCGCTTTAGGCAGGGTAAACTTTGGACAATGGCCAGTTGATCTAGGGATAACACTTGACACAGACACTGAAAGAAAACCATTCACTCTCACATTCATTCTACCTCATTGACCTCTACATTTTTGTCTTTGGACCGTACCCAGCTTCCTCCCACAGATCGCACTGGTTAGCACTCCTGCCTCACATTAAGAAGCTCTCTTAAATTAATGTTCATAAAGCTGGGAATAAACTGGAAGCAGTCTATTGTTGACTCTAGCATCTCACTGCTACACACTACAATATACTCTCTTCTTTATGCTAATGATGTTCAACTGTTGAAAGTTTATTTACATCTCAATCAACAAAATCTCAACAAAAAGATCAAAAGTGGGAGTCATCATGTGGGTCAAAGAGGTGAATAAAAAACTCAAGGCACATAGAAAAATCAAGTGAAAACATCAATAAATATCCCGAAACTATATTAATGTAGCCTGAAGGGAGAAAATACGAGGCGTTGAAAGAGGTCCTTTACTAAACAAGGGTCATTCCAATGTGTTTTGACGTTTTGTTCTGACCTAATTTTTTATCAGGGTATGTTTATGCCCCCATAATTTATATCTCATATAGAAACACCACTTTCGTTGCAGTTGTGTGACATCATTATTGTTGTAACAGATGCAGCTTTTTTGGACGCAGCGCAGTGTTTTCAGGGGTTTCCCATAGCAACATATTATGTCTAGAAACAAGCAAATTTATATGGGCAGGGTGATTAAATGTTGATGTAATATATTGCCTGATCAAAGCACCACTACGTTACTTTTCAAGATGTATAACCACTAATAAACTAAGGGGCCAAATGTACTATTCTGATATACCCATTATGTCTGTGATTCTTTTCCCTTTTTTCTTCCACTGTTTTTAACTGCTACATAACAGCTTGTGTAATTTTCACTGTAAGTCAGTTCCATGCAGAACATTGCTATTTTAATATGTTATGAACCCCAAATGAGATTTTTAAAAATAATAACAACAACTCTAAACCTAATCTAAGGCCAAAATCTAAACCTAGAAGCTCTCTAGAGTCATGTGGGTGATATTTTGAGGGAAGGGCCAAATCTGCAGTGGATTCAGCGAAGTGGGGACAGTATGAGTGTACGTATGTTCCTTTTACAGTTCAGCAGAAAAAAAAATCCTCAAGGGCAATTCAGTCTCCCAGTTTACTGTTCTTCCAAAAAAAAGGGGAGAAATTATATAAAGATCTACCCTTTGACTGCATCAGATTGACAAACAACAATCATTGCTTAAGACTGAATACTTGAAAGTTCCAAGAAATCCCTGAGGTTCATGGAAGTAACATTAGTTTCCACGTGTGACAGTCATTTATGTTTTTGTTCCTTGTCACGAAGTGCGTCAGTGGCATTGGTCATCAGTGACATATAAACAGGGAGTGTGTGAACTGTGTAACCTACTTAGACGTCACAGGCTTGGAAAGTCTTTTGATACATTTTAAAAACTTTATTTTGACTGTGAATGAGCTAAAACAAAGGGCCATAAACACTAAACAGCACTGCGCACATTTTAGAATTGCAGTTATCGACGGTATGACATGATTACGAGAGAGAGAAAGGGATTCCCGACCGATTTTGCTTGTGAGGTGAATGGGTACGTCCGGCCAAGCTAGAGTTTTATTTAAAGCTGCATTACCCAAAAACGCTATCTGTCACCGTCCCAACCCCCTCAACATCATAGCAATGAAACAGAGCTTACCTTAAACTTCCTGTTATGAGAAAAGCTTGAATAATTAGCTCTGCCTCCTAATTCATGTTTCAGTAACACTTTAGAATAACTCACACTATTAAGCATTAGTTGAGTATTTGTAACAACTTAATTAATCCTTAATTCATCAAAGCATTAATCCAACATTAATAATCACTATTACATTATATACAATGTTATAAAAGTTTTTGTCTTATAATAAACCCATGTATAATTATACATGTAAATGATATTTTAGTGTTTATAAATAGTTTACTAATTACTTAGTTGTTAATTACACATTTATTAATGCTTACCTACTGTTCTATTGTGTGAGTTACCATAAAGTATTACCCATGTTTCACGTTGTCTCCCCTTTCTGTATTTGTGCTTTTCATGAACAGTTTTTCTGTGTAAGAAGCACAGGTACAGACACTTTCCCAGTTGGATTTTCGAAGCGTTTGACACAAGGTTTTTGTTAAATGTCAATAGACAGTAGAGGAAAGACAGGTAAAAGGAGACATGCATGTAACTTATTGTAGTACACCTCAAAGATATAATCATTTAATAAAAGAGCAAAGTACTGGGCCTTAAATCCAATTGCTAATTTCAACTTTAACCAAAAAAACCCTAACCTAAAGGTAGTGAGCTTCAATTTCATATAGCCACCTCATGATGAATTGTAATATTTTATCTAAATGATTTGTAGGCAGATGACATCAGAAAATCAGATTGTGTTTCCCATCTATGGCTGTTTCTGATCAACTCTGTCCCAAACTGCGCTCATCAGGTAATGCAGCAGGTCTGGTGGCATTTCTCACAGACAAGAAAAAACAAAGGTCAAGGAGAGACAAAAAGTATAGCAGCTGGTTGAATGTTGTTATGGAAAAAATCAGGAGCGCATTGTTGATCTAATCCACTCTGATGATGGTTGTTTATACCAAAATTTAGGTCACAAGCCAATTTGCTGTCAGGTATTTGAACATAAGAAACACTTTAGAACAGGAGGATACTGTTTAATCATATAGTAGCATATTGTTTTTGTTGTTAAATGATATGTGAAAAAATGGTGAGGAGAGAGCAAGGGCATTTTTCAACGAGTGCAGCTTGAGTATGAGTTAAAAATGCACATGAACAGCTGCAAGTTGGGAAGAAAAACTCAGAAACTCGAGTTAAAATTTGTTCCCGGAGATAGTCAATTGCACATAATTTTTATGCTTAAACACCATTTATAACATGAAATTGTTAGATTCTACTATGAATTGTCGCTGGCATTACCTGGACTCATTAGACATTGTATTATTATCATTGGTATGTCTATTAACCAATGGCTGAGGGATTATTTGAGAAAAAAAGCATATAATAAAGAACATTTTTAAGTCCTGTGATGTGCTCAAAAATACCATTCTTAAATAATGAAGCATTAATATATACTAAATACATTAGCATTATAACTAAGCATATATAGAAACTCACATTACAGAGTGATTTTGGAACTGAGCTACTTACAAGATCTTGGAAAAGCAGCTGGTCAGCGTGCCGAGGCTCCTGGAGTGTTTCATCTGGGGCGAGCCAATAAACACGGCCAGCTCTGGGGGTTCATCTCGTTCTGGGGGGCTGTCTCGGGCTGCCTCGGGTTTGTCCTGCCCCTGGGGTTCATCCTGGTTGGGGGATGTGTCATGGGCTGAGCGTCTGCAGGAGAGTCTGGGCAGGTGGAGCTTCCCGGACACCAGCCTCTTCACCGCACAAGCGATGCCCGGGTGTTGGTAATGCTCAATGTAGAGGGCCTGTTCTGCCCACTGCCTCTGAGAGATGGACGAGTGGGCACAGAAAAAACATGAAACTCAAAAGTAAGAACCATACATTAGAACAAGAGGTAAATAATGTGTTTAACTGAGGGCTGTTAAAAACAACACATTAATATAACATTGCAAAAAAAATAATAATAATGAAAATACAAAGCCATTGCAAGGTGGACTTTGAAAGCTTTCAACAGAAACATTTTTAGGGTAAAAATATTTGTGGTTTAGTTTCGTTTAGTTTCGTTTTAGTCATTCTGTTACATCAGATGCTGTCAATCTGGACACATTTCTGTTACAACTATAGTAACCCCAAAAGGACACAACATGGCGATGGCAATGGCTCTGTGTTTGGGGTCATTTTGTTAAGTAATTTTTTTTTTTTTTTTAATTAACATTTTTTTATCTATTTTTTTAGAGCATTTATTTACATGTGGTTAAAACATTTATATGATTGTACTGTTTACCTACAAGTAAAACCTCTTATTTATTTTTTTTTTGTAAAATTACCAACAGTATGCTGTGCAAATGTGCTATAGTTCTAAAGTTCTGATAGAATTGACCTGCTTTAAAGTAAATGCCAAATACGATAAACAGTTTAAAACATAAAAATATACAAAGTATGCTTCTCTGTCGACACTAAGCACTAAAAACTGAGAAACACTAAACTTATACGTATCAGGGCTTATACTTGTGTCCCTCTATCATTATTTTTTGAATTGCAGATACTTATAACTAAAATGGTCAAACTTATGAATCACAAGAGGTGGATCTAAAAAGGTTGAATATTATTTAACTTCTTAAAGAGTCACCAAGTAGACAACACACTGTCTGAGGTAAACAATGTTTCCCAAAATGCCTTGCGAATCCCACTCAGGCTTTATTTTGGGAGGTTTTTTATCAGATAGCAGGTCCTGAGACTCACACATTATCACCTTGGACACAATAGAGGGTTGTCACAGTCAGACGGTGTTTGGAGTCAACGCTCAGGGCACATCTCTCTCAGCGTCAGAGTCGAGGAGGAGCAGATAAGGCCATGCCTGTTTTCTATTGCTGCAACCCGTGACCTTATCTCTCTATCTCTCAGAAGTGCCACCTTTCCATTAACAATTGTCCACACAGCGGCTCTAATGTATTGTTGACCGCTGTAGGGAGGCCAACAAGTCCACAAGGTCAAGTTAGTCCAAATGCGTGTTTTTACTACAATAGTTTAAAGAGACATTGGAAATATCACCAAGCACTGCAGACTTTTAGTAATTCATATTTGTGTCAGTTTGTCCCAAACAAAGAAGAAAGTGTTATATTTTTCTGCTCCTTTCATTCACTGAAAATCACGAATTTTTCCCACTTACATTTTCCAGTCATGATCAATCTTGCACCCGACAAAAAGCTTTTAGTCAGGGAAGCATAGTTGATTTAGACATTTAGACATTTGGCAGTGCACCACTGTGGACAAGACTGCTGTTTTTTGTGCAAACAGGAGGCATAGAAAATATAAGATAACACTGCTGGCATCGGTATGTTGTTTTACTGGAAAGAATGGGCTAATTTATATTCTATTGTTCTATTGTTAAGTTGTACGTTGCATATCAGTTTAATATCTTGTTTGAGTTGAGAAAAAAATTGGCAAAAGCAGATCAGATCCAGTCATTCAGCCATTTTGAGCCATGTCCCACCTTTTTACGCTGTGCAGCAGCCTTTGGACATGTCCGAAAATCAAATGCATGTTATTCCAGTCGCATTATGCTATAAATTATGAAAATCTGTCCACATATCTTTCAAAGCCTTAACAAAAATAAGTGGGCATCTGGCCCTTTTCCTATGCCAGAAGAATAAACTATCAGTCAAATGATGTGTATAACCTGTTTATAAACAATAGACATTTTGAGATAAATGGCACCCAGACCTGACTGGTCAAATGTTCTGTTATACATCTAAACAATCTTGGAGGGCTTCCACAAAAAGCATCTGCAAAGGGCAGGTACTTTAAACATATAACTGCTTGATGATTGGATGAACCACATGTCAGTAACCTTAATTCATCCAATCACAATTTCAGGTTGTTTAGATTTGTAATGATAAAAAACGGTTGCTTCGTCGTCACATCTAAAACCACCACTGGTCCGAACATACAACAGGTCAAAAGAAATCCCATTGCCTGGAGCAGTACAAGTAAACTCAGAACTCAGCTTCTGATTAAGGAAATGCGAGGATACCATTGAAGTTTTAGCCAGTTTCATAGGATAAAAGTGCAGGACAGGCCAGTTGGGTGCATCTGTGAGAACAAAGATCATATTTCAGACCTAATGCAATATCATTGCCTACTGATGAAAAAAAGTCTACGGCCCTGATCTGTCAGGCCCTCCTAAAGTGTGGTGGGATCAGCACCAAAACTTTAGACACAACTCTGGACGTTGTAAAACGGGAACATCATAGATGAGTATCAATCTCTTCTTATTGTTATGGCTCATCTCATGTACAATGTAATGCATTATAAGTTATTTCAAACCAAGGTAACACCAGTTGTAACAATATTAAAGAATAGAAGCCATCAAGTAAACAAATCAGCATTAGGTTCTCTGAGGAACGCTAGCTTGGACTTATAATGCTATTTTAATTAACAACTGCTCATAGAAATAAATCCCCTCTGATACAACTGCTGTTGCTACTTTTGTAAAAGTCTACTGAAATGGCCTTACCTCTGTGTTGGTGAAAATTTTGGATGAGTTATTTCTCCTCATATTTTAAGTCGCTACTGTGTCAACAAGACAACAACAGAGGAAATGCCACAGAGCAAGACACAGGAACCAGGTTTGAGATCAGATATGGAGCACTGTCACACAGTCAAGACTTTCCACGCCTCTTCAGACCACTGTGCTGTCATTAGGCTTTTGCATCTTTCTGGACTGAGACAAACACACTGGAGTGTAAAACATTCTATTTAGTAAAATGAGCCAAAACTGTGGCATAATGTAGTGAATTCTACTAAACTAAACATGAGGTGTAGAGAAAAAGAGAAGAGACCCTTATAACTAGTCCTGAGGCCAAACTTAAGGGAAGATAAAGAGGAAATATTAAACAGGATATGGCTTAATCCTTAGCTGCCAGACAATCAACTAAAAACTAAACATGAACTGTTAGCCTTTTTGTCAGTTGTATGATAAATAACATTTCTGTAACAACAATACATCTTAACAGCTTAGTTTTGTTCAACCACTCTCACACAGAGTTTTATGGACTAGTAGCTGTGGCCTAAAATTAAGGCTAGTGTAGAGGTGAAACCAGTCCTTGTTGACAGGTTTTTATTCATGAGTTTATCAGAGTTTGTAATCAGACCCCTCAGAACTAGACCTTCTGGTTAGTCCAGGCTCTGATTTTAATGAGGCACCATTTAAAGTTACTAAATAAACAGCGCTATGGCAGAAACCAGCGTGATTTGAGGCAATGTACAACAAAAGGTTGCTTCTAAAGGAGATCCTCTGGACTTATTGGACCAAATGGTACACTTTGAGATCAGCCAAGATATTATCTCCTTGCTTTAATGTCCTGTGAATACGGAGTAGTAAACAGTTAGTTTTACAACCGTTTTAACCCCTAGTGTTCTAAGAGGTATTTAGTTCTAAAGGAAAAAATGAACTAATATGGGCAGACTATTTGAGGCTTTGTATGGATGTTCAGAAAAAGCGTGTATGAGCAGGAAAAATATCATTTTAAAGAAAAAATAAAGAAAAAAAAATCAATTTTAGGGGCTGTGTTGGAAATCACACATTAGTTCCTTAAAGTTTGTAATTTTACACTGTGATACCAAATATGACGTAAGTTGTGTTTCATTCAAAAATGTTGAGTACAGTATAATAACAAGCCACAATCGTGAAGCATTCTGGTCTTTTTTTCTGTCTTAAGACCATAACCGTTCACTACACATTGTGGGAAACTTTAAATCCTCTACTTTTCAGTCACTAGACATCTGGACACAACTAACAATGGCATTATCACTATATAGTGTACTACATAGTGACTAGGGAGTGGTTTTGGACACAGCCAGGGATATTCATTTATTGTAAGAAAGCAGTTAATTTGTGTCATATTTACCTCTTTATCTTCCAGACTCAAACAATACTATGTCAAATACTCAATATTACTGCAAGTGTAGTAAAACTGTGCAATTCATTTTACACAATCAACATGTAATGCAACTTCCCCTGATCCCTGTGCACTATTTCCACTTCCAGCAGAGGCTCAAAATACAGTTATGGCTCCACCTAGAGGCCTCTCCACACACTGCTTTTCAGGTGATGTATTTTGGTAAAGTTATCTGTCCTAAAGGCACCTGTTGCACTTTCAGTCTGTCCTTTGGTCTGTTCTCTCTGGCTTTCCCTTGAGGTTCCAAATCTTTCCCTGGATTTAGGACCATTTTCCCGAAGGTTTTGGAGGCTCTAAGAATAAAAGATATTGTTTATTACACACATTATAAAGAGACATGAGGTAATTTGGCGATTTAGGATCTAAGAAATACAAGAGAGACATTTTGAGAGAGCAAAACATTTAGTTTTTGTTGAAAAATTTTATACATTTAAAATGATATAAAGTGACAAAGAAAATAAAACATTTACTCATTTCGAAAATAGATTTCAAAACCGTTTCCCTCAGTCACACCTGGATAGACCAGCGTTAATGTTTTGCAGAGCTACTCCTCAGTCTTATGGCAGTAGCTTCTGTAGTGTCTCTGGTTTCCTCCACAGACCTCTGGCTTCGGACCCTAAAAGACAAGAAAACGTTAAAAACTCGTTAAATGTGGACTTTCGATGCAGTGTGAACAAGAAGACGACCATGTGAGGTTTTAAAGTGTAGCACAGCTTAATTAAAAAGCACCAGAGCAGAGTTAATGTGTGACTCAGATTTAATTGAGTCTAACCTTGTACATGTCACACACGAGAGAGAAAAGTGTTGACATGGCTTTGTTCTGGAGATCCTCTGTGTGAACCTGGAAGATAAGGAGGAAGGATTTAGGCCCAAAAAGAAAGCACTGTCAAGACATCACTCTCTTCTCAAGGGAGCGATGAAGAATTTCAATATACAAAATTTTATAAAGGAAAGTATATTCTTATTAAGGATGTTAAATTGATAAAAAAAAAAAAAAAAAAAAACAACAACGAATGAATCGCAAATTTGGCTGTGATTAATCATGATAAATCACAGAATTTGTCAACTTTAAATAAACACTTGGAATCTTCAATTTAACAGAAATTACGTAACTTTATTATGAATTGTTTAACGTTGCCATACTTTTGTATAGCATGTAAATTGTAATAAGTTTTATATAGAAAAGAATACATTAGTTTGTTCAGACTTTAAAACCGAGTCACTGTGACAACCCAGTCTATGAATGCAAAATGATTTATTAAATACAGTAACTTAAAGTGCATTACCAATACATTCACATTGTGGTTCAGAATTTTGACTTTTTGAAATTTGTGTGAACTACTATAATTAAATTCACCTTTGCAAATCATGTGTATTACTTTCCTCTTTTATCGGGGGCATTACATCAAATTAACAATTGCGTTCTTTTTTTTTTTTTTTTAACGCACTGAACCGAAAAACTTAGTTAACGTGCAAATTTTACCAGCCCTAATTCTTATAGCTCGGGCTTGAACATGAGCCGTTTTCAACTTCAGAAATCTCCTCTAACCTCCTCAAAATGATTCTATAAAGTGTTAATGTGACGTACTTGATGATGATCAGTGTTGGTGTCAGTGTTGCTTTTTAGGTCCTTGTCGAATTAATGAAATATAACCAAGTATGTGCTGAAGTCTCTTACTCCATTGATGGTGATCCAGGGCACATATGAATGAGGAGGGTTCAGGGCGTTGGTCTTCAAGGCGTTCTGATGCATGAGCTGGTTTCCCAGGTCTCCGTTTACACAACTCATAACTTTTTCCCAACTGAGCTCAGACGCATACAGCTCCACACACTGCACACAACAACAGACGCAAACACTGTTAATATAGATACACAGGTCACTTTACAGACATGTTTCATGCACGTACAATTCTAGCATGTCCAAGCACTTTCTAGGTCTATTTAAAAGCACCTTAGAGCTCTGGTAACCTATATCTTATTAAAATGCATACAGATATAAAGGGATTGGGCTCTGTTGTATAGATTGCCATTGTATTGTACTGTATTGAGATGTTTCAACATTTTTTAAGGCAGGATGAAAAAAAAACCTTTTCAAACATCAAAAAATGAATGCATTTTTTCAAAGCATGAAAACAACATTAAAATTCTAGCATTTTTGAGGATTTCCAGTTGAAGACCTGTGGAGAAAGTCTCTTACCGACTTGGCTCCCTTAACCACATCATTAGAAGCCTCCATGCAGTAGATGATGAGAAAGGCCTCAGTCTCCGTCAGGTTCAGCAAACAAGCCTAAGAGAAGAAAGCAAATATGAAAATGAATAGCACCATTTAATGATTTGTGTACAGAGGTTAAGTAGCAACTAAATCAATATTTTGTCATTTCGGATTAAAGAAAGGAAAAACTCTTTGTCTGTTAATAATACTACAGTAATATGGTCGAAAAACAAATCTTACCTCGATCGTGTTGCCGAGACACTCCTGCTCTCCATGCTGGCATTGGAATATATACTTCTTTCCATTAAACGATTCCTGGGAGAATACAAATATAGAGTATAAAGAATTAAAATCCAAATATAGAGAGAATTAACTTAACAGATAAACTTAAATGCACTTTTGAGCAGGGCACTGTACAACAAAAGGCAGTGGTTTGGTACAGGTCGAGTCAGTATGGCACAGATTGGTAACTCTGAGGAGGCTAGTGCAGGAGAGAGATGAAACAATCACATCATACAAGTGCTACATAAGTTGTTTTTATATGAGCTATAAACTGTCTTTGAAGCAAATTTTCAAAACTTGAGATTTGTTGCCATAAATAGAGAAAAAACACTGGAGATATAGCTGTACTTTGGTGCAAGAAACGGAAGCTGAGGAAGTTTATTCCAGTGCCCTACATTTCAGGAAGACACTATTAAATTACATAAGTTCTGTTGTGTTTAATGCAATGTAGACAAAATTAAAAGTTTTATATTCGTGACACAAGATCTGTACATTGCTGACAGTACAACATAGAGTATCCTTTCTTCTAAATTGTGACTGTTTATCACAAAAAACAAGGCATAGTTCACTTCTCATGATTACCTGAGTAAGGATTTTCTACGGTCCAATGAACCAATCAAATGACTGTACTCTTTGGAACGAAGGCCACGTTGATGTAAATAAAAGCTGAGGGGTTAACAAAATAGCAAAGTATGCTATGAGTATGGTATGAGAAGAAGCTGGAGAGATAACTTCAACATTATGTCTGGGCTTTCAGTGTCACAAAGACATTTCAATACATTACAAGGGTGACTATGTTTATTCAGATTTCACTTGAGGACTACAAATCTTGCTCTGTGCATTTTATCGGTCTTTCATTTCTTTTGTAATTTTATTAGAGCCCAATAAACCCCACACACGCAGAATTAATCCTCCCGCACCGAAAATAGTGACTTTGTTAGGTTTACTCAACATGGCTAGTAAAAGACCAGCAGATTGTTGTGCTCACAGCTGACCTGAGCGTTCCCATAAGGCACCAGAGTCACATCCATGATTTCATCGAGCAGAACCGAGGTGGGATACAGCATTGATGTGAGGAAGTTTCTACAGCCGGGACACAGGCTTTCATAGTACAGCTCTATCTTGACAGGGTCTGCCGTCTGCCGTGACCTCGTGAAGTTAGTCTCGAGGCACTGCTTCAACACCTGCACAAAAGAAAAGGGAAGAAATGAGTCATGGAAAATTCATTTGTATCTGATAAAAAGAATAATAGAACATAGACATGAGCCACTGCTAGAGGCAAAGAAGAGACCAAGAGCCTAATATTAAGTATAGAGCTATAAAAAAACTTTTAAATGTATATTTATTTGTTTAGCAAATACATAGACACATATTCGTATATTTCGGAGGAGAAAAGCTGAGGAGTTTAGTCCTAGTTTTTTAAGCTTAAGTGAATTTACAAAAACTAGCATGGCGACTTATTTCAGATGTCCAAAGTTGGTTTACAGAAATATTCACCTCTGTTAGTTGTACATCAGTTGGCATTAGTGTGGAATAATAATGATTTTCTTTGTGGGAGGATTATTCAAATAAATAAATTAGAAATACTTTAGCTTTAGCTCAGATTTTAAAAAATGTAAGAACTTTTAAGTCAATGAATAGAACGTAAAATAAGGGAAAGCCCTGCGCGGAGTGATATAGTAAATTGTTATGCGGTTGTTGTTGTTGTGCGGAGGCGTTAATTACTTACGCCAAGCGTCAACTAAACATCAAAGAACGCAAAACTTTTATGCATTTCAAAGTACAACTTAACATTTACGTGAAAAAATAAATAAATAAATAAATAAATATGAGGCTGATACATCGCAGCGTATCCTCTTACCCCACACTCGATGGCTGACTCCAGGGAAGAGCACCAAGTTGATGGAGAATGGGAGCAAGAGTAAGAAGCCGTACCGGTGCTGCCCTGAAAGTTGACCCAAACTGCTAACACGAACAGCAGGAGAACCTTCATCTTGTATTTAGGCTCAGGTCAGAGGTTTAGTATAAATAAAGCGTGAATTAGCAGCGACAATTATTTCATTAGTATAAAAGCAAAGTAAAGTCTCCCAACTTTTAATACTGCGCCGGTGCTTCCTTGTAAACGTTTTCTTGTTTTCTGATTGGCTGTGGGTCACGTGCTCAAAGTGCGTCACGTAAAACTAGGAGAAGATCGCCATAAAATCGCATAAAATGCTGAAAGAAATAATGACTCAACTTGTCACAAGATTTGTTTTTGAAAAGTTTTTAACGCCTTTACATTTAGTTTAGTTACAGGTTCAAAAAATAGAATAATACAGACAAATCCAGGCCTGATTCTAGTATGATTTAACAGAATGAAAATGTATTTAAAATATTACTATAATTAAATAATACGTTCAGATTGATTTGTTTTTAACATGATACATTTTTAAAATATGAGTATAATAAAATTTACTAATATAAATATGGGTTAACAAATAAGTTATAGTATTTAAATAAAGGATAATAGGCCAGCATATTTATAAATTGTGTTTTAGGCATCGTGTAATATATTGCACTAAAAATGTCAAAACATATCAGGTTGCAGTGTGATTAAAAAGTCAAGGATTTTTATTGTGATTAAACAAAATGGAGTGTTCCCTTGTATAGGTTTGACTCCAGGGACAAAAAGTTGATCTGTCCCAGATGATTTCAGCAACTCATAACGCAGAAGTCTTAGTACTGTGGTTACAAATACAACAGATTTGGTCGTAAGAAAAGTCAAGAATTGCAGTAGTCTCACTCACTCACTTCCTCAATCTCTTTTGAAGTAACAACACATGTCTAGTAAAAAAAAAAAATTGTTCTGCTTTTAATGTCATTTCAGTTAAAGAAATATGAATAACAAAGAAATATGAAAGGAGTTTATTACATGGTTATGAAAATTGCATGTCTCAGCTCAGCTGATTTTATAGGTCATGCCTTTGAGTCAAAACAGTTCATGATTACTAGTTCACCTGGTGACTCTCACATGACCCTTCTCCCTTTGAACCAGAAGAGCAACATCAGCAGCAAGGCCATGATTCACTCTGCCTCCTTGCTACTTGTCTGCGTTTACATTTGCTTTACAGCTGGTTTTACAGCAGTCCTCTTGAGTCAAACTAAGACATATGGCATGTACATTCTGACAAACTCTTACAGTGGTAGTTTCGAAGAGACAAGAAAGCAAATGGACACCGAACATCATTTTATATATCTTTTATTGTCTTGTAAAATCATTGCATCAGCCTAAAGAACCGTACAGATGAGAGAAGTACCTGTCTGAAAAAACAACTCTGAAGCAAGCAGTTTGTGATATATGGTGAGATATAGATATAAAGAACCTGGATTAGAACGGACCGGAGCAAACAGCGGACGATTACACATGAAGAGGAAGAGGTGTGTTTTCAGGACCGGACACACCTGACTAGATCAGATTCTACCAGTTAGAACAGTGCTCCCTCTCAGTTCAGTGGTGCTTTGGTGTACAGTAGTTTTTGTGACACTTTCCTTTTCATTTAAAGTTTCATGAACAGTCAAAAGAAGTAATGGCCATTTGAACCATTCAATTATATGGTACCATGTAATGTGTAAAAGTGACTTGCAATGGCCTAAATGTTGATTGAATTGTTTCAAAGTAAAACTACTGTACACCAGAAATGCTTTGTGGTGATTTCGAACTTGGTCACTTTCAGAAAAAAGAACCTCCATTATTTATTCTCAATATGCACTTCTGAACATAAAGCTCAACTGAATTTAGGAACCTCTGAAGAAACCAACTTTACAACAGTCAAATCACAATCAATCAAAAAGTAGGGAATGGCATTGCATCAGATTGCAAAACCACAAAACCATTATGACTTCTTTTTCCAATTAGTGCAATATAAGTTGTAGATTCATATTTATTTAAACACATACAAGGTCTTTACCGAGTGATAAAACAGTCCTTAATATTTTGTATGAGTGTATAAACCGAATAAATGAGTTTTCTGTTCACACAAGATTTAGTATAACGTTGGATTGATAAATAAAAAACATTTGAAATTGACATTTGAAATCAAGGGAGCACTGTTCACAATAAAAACAGAGTGAGAGATAAGGAAAGAAGAAGCAGTTGTAACGTGTTCAAGTTTAAAATGACAAAGAAATAAAAGAAATATAAATCGATCCATCAGAGCCACTTTGAGGACACTGACAGATTCTCAAACGCATATTTACTATTTGGTTAATTACATATTGTAAACATTTGTATTTTTTCTGTACGAGGGAGAAAATTCAAGCTAGCTTATTTTTTCTTTATAGGCTCTGTAAGGTTATCATGAACAGATATAAACAAACAAACAAAAATACCTGGACAGACAATTATCAGCTTTTTAAAAAAGCCAAATAAAACAAATATAGTCAGGCACCATAAAAGAACACTTTCTAGAACTTATTTTTCATGTACAAAGATTTGCTAAAGGAGTGATCTCAAAGCTGTAAATGGCTGTACCTTTTTATGGCAATTTTACAGGAAGTCCATCTTAACTGCCTGAACAATTCAGGTCAGGCCAAAGAAAACCGTTCTGAAGTGTCCACAGAGATCAACCGCAGTGATATCAAAAGGTCTAACGAAGCCGACTTCTACTAACGACTCCCAAACTAATCTGAATAAAAACAATGTACCTTTTGCTCACATAAGTAGGGAGTAGTTAGGAGGCGCTTCTTAAAACTAGCCTTAATTGTTATGTAGACAATGTGACCCAAGAAAAGGGTATGATTTTTTTTTCGACAGACCACCATTTTAATAAATGCTAGAAAAATATGTTTATTGTCAGTTGTTATACTGTAGACTTTGTTGAAAAATTTCTAAAAGTTAAAAAGGGTATTCTGTCTGCTAGCATTTGAAAGCAATTAAAAACGTCTTCCTATGTAGCTAGTGATGCTAACAACTAATGAAGCTTTAGTGATTTTCAGAATGTGTTAGTGTAATGTTATAAAAGGCCAGGCTCCAGGAAAACCTTACCTTACCTGATCTCTTTGTTCATTTTTATATACAGTCAATCATTATAACAGCAGTCTGTAGTTGCAAAAGCAAAACTGAGGCTACTGTTCGTCGCCCAGAAGCTGCTTTGCTTTGTTTTAAAGTCTGAAGTGGATCTCTGTGGCCGCTTCCTCCTACAGTTTATTCACTCCAAGTGTCTTTTTTGTGGTGCAAATTTTAACACTGCCTCTATTCACAACCAAAAAAATAATAATTCAAATAAGAAACAAACAAAAAAAAAGAAACAACTCCTCTCTACGATTTTATAAATGCAATCGCTCTGTAGTTATTAACACCTGTACATGAGCTTGCTTCATCCTGAAAAATCATGCGTAAAAGATTAACGTCGATCAACTGGAAGTCTGACAAACAGCTGATTAGTAAAAACGCTGCAGCAAGTCTGTACACAACGTTCACGTCAACGCCTCTTTCTGATTTGTTTTTCAAGCACGGTCCAAATCAGAATCACATAATCCAAAAATATAGATATCTAAGAATATATCTCAAAATATTCTCTCATTCTTCAAACCTTTAATAGACACCAAATATATACGTCTGTCAGCGAGACTGTAGTGTGCTTTGTGAGTGTAGCCATTTCAAGAAACGTCATTTACAGTGTACCAAAGCTGATGAAAAAATATCAGGATTACTCGTGTAGAAAATCGTTTCTTTGACAAGCTCAGACCCGAATGCATATCCGACAACAGCAGATGAGCCCGGCGGAAAGCTTTGAGCTGCATCTACCGATAAAAGCAGAACCAAAAGTCTCAGCTCTGAGTCATTTCACTGTAAAATCTTCTCTGAGAATCATTGCTACTGACGTTGCATTGCTGGCATTACATCTATGGTATATATATGGCAAATGAAGGAACAATGTTCATCTTAACAAGTGATACACACAAGTTTCTCAGCTTTTTTTTTTTTTTTTTTGGATGAAATTACATGCATGAATTGCTTGAGCTGTTTGAAAATGGTTCGTAACAAATATTAAAGGTCCCCTATTCTGTTTCATTGAGTAATTAAAAGCTACAAAATGCCTATTGCGGTGTTTTAACGCTTGTCTCTTAAAGTCCCTCCCATTAAGCCTGCACTGCTCTGATTGGTCAGATCACAGTACAGTATGGGTCGGGTCAGTACAGGTCAGTTTCCATTTTACAAAAGGGGTCCAAAGTGTCCCAAATAAGCACATTGTACTAATTGGTAACCCCTCAGCTTTGGGTTCTACAGTGTGTAACGGTTACTAAAAGGTGGAGCCAAACACTGCAGTCTGATTGGAGGATAGAGAAGTCTCACAATCTAAATGAGAAGTGAAAAACAGAACAAAGAATGCCAAAGGTAGCACTGACTGGCAATAGCTGTTTCCTTGTTTTAAACCTTAAGGCTCTCGTTTGTAAAGTAAAATCACTGCTTTTACTGACTCTGCATTAAACATGACAGCCTTAAATGTATAAAACTGGTGCAGATTTCAAATTCTGAAATCAAGAATGCTGTGAATAAACCAAAAACAATTCTGTATTTACTCATTTGAAAGTGTGGCTTTAAGACTTTGCTATCTGCTTTCTAAAACTACCAGAAGTCTCTCACACACACAAAATAAGAATAGGGGACCTATAAAATGAGTCCATCCCTGATTTTCTTCATTTCCTGAAACCATCTGTATTTTTGGGTCAGAATTATTTAAAAGACGTGCCATTTTGCTGCTCCTGAGTTACGCAACACTGAGAACAGACAGTCGATAAAACATCTCTGAACTCAAATCAAAGAAACAATACCTGGATAAGTTAACAAAGCAATTCATTCATGTAAATGCCTCCAAAGTCTTACACTGCGAAAATCCCAGCAGTAACCAACATTAACGCTCTACATTAAAAGTTTGAATATTTTCTCATGATTTGACTGTGCATCTTCTTGTTAAGTTGGACAGTTTTTTTTCTGACTGGACAAAAATTGCATAACAAGCCAGCGGCGCTCTAGCTAACATTGCTTTGAATAATGATGAATAGACACTGCCCATAGACTAGTTCTATGAATGAAAAAAAACAACATTGCAATCACACATTTGACCGCGGACAAAGGATATAAACTGTACACTGTTCATTCCGCTATCTAATAAAATCACCCCTGATACACTTCTATGGAAAAACTGTCAACTACTACACTATCTTTCAGTTAGTTTGGGTTGTTGGGTTTTAGACACACAGGCTGAGTGTGTGAGACACGACGAAAAAGTGCAGTCACTAAAGTGTTGGTCCAACAAACTGGATAAACAATGCTTCGGCAAATGAACCCATACTGATACAAAAAAAAAAAAAAAACACTGAGAGATGCTGCATGCATTCACTCCTAGAGCTTATTATCAATGAATTTCAAACAACTGGACTGGGCCAACGATTTGTACGCTTCACATTTGTAGCTTAACTGTGTTGAGAATAAAAAAAGGCAAATAAAACAAGCACCAAAGCTTCTGTACAGCCTCCACCACAAAAACGAAGGAATATGTAACAACTACAGAAGTATTAACAAATAAGCGAAACCTGTCAAACTCCATTCGTATCATGCTCACTATAGATTTACAAACATACACAATAGAAAGGCCAAGTCCTGCCCCTCCCACTGAGCCGAGGGACTTTGCTTCAGAAAGTGAAGAGACTAACCTTTATCCTGTTTGAATGGCCTTTGTGAATGATTCTCCTCAGTTTTGTGTAAATCTGCTCACTGAAATTTTATTCCCACCAATTACCCAAAAATAAGGGAAAAAAATAGGCTAAAACAATAATCAGTTTAAAGGTGGGCAGACTGCAATTACACACCTCATGCCCCTCCTTCCAGTTTATGAACAGCTACGGTAGCCTGGCAGGGACAAAATGTGCTGTGTACACTGCATTTAACTTGAGCAGAACACAAGGCATATAATAATGAGCCCCTAAAATGTAGGTAACGTTCAGCTTCAAAATTCAAAGATAAGAAATACGGTAATAAACAGTAAATAATCATGTCTCAGCTGATGGCGATGTCCTATTAAAAATCTGGAGCAAAATCAATTTAGGTAATGAAATTCTAAACTTTCATGCAAGATTTGGGGTTAAAAATCATGACTATAGTTCTTCATATTCAGTGCTCAGTTTGTCCACACTGGGCAAGAAGTAATGGAACTTCCATAGGGTTTTAAAGAGCTTTAAAAGATCTTTTTTCCAAGTTAAACAAATGCAAAGTGTTTTAATTTGATGTGAGTATGCACTATTGGACACATTTTGACTTGTGTTCCATTTATTTAACTATATACTCTAACATTTTGCTTATTTTACATTTAAGTGTGACTGTAGCAGGCAGTTTTTAGATGGAAAGTCAGGGCATCAAGTGTGAAATATGGGGTTTAGTTTTTGAAATGATCCTGTGTTATACAATTCAATACAATTGTTACACAAAATCTTGTAAATCAATAATTCAAACAGGATTAAGCATAGTCTCTCCACTGTTCATATTTTAGGTTCCACAGCGACCACTGGAAGAACCAGGACTTAGCCACTCAAATAAAATCTACACTCATTTAACCAGATAGGTTTGAATACATGGCTGACGTGTGATTCATGCGGCGCAGTGTGACGTGGTGGCACCATCTACTGGAGCCACACTCCAATGACAGGCTCATCTTAATGACAAAAGGCACTTCCATTCTTCCTCAAAGATTTTTTTTTGTATTTTTTATTTTTTATAGCCCTCGAAGTAGAAGCACGGCCGCTGTCACTTCTAGTTTAATTCTTGGGATTCTTTATCTGCCAAGAACTGTGCAAAGTACAGTACAGTTGATTAATCCTGACTGAAAAATCCATTCACCTTTTCGTTAAAAAAAGGGAACGTCTGCTTTGAAAACTATACATTTGAAAATATGCAAATGTTTCGATTGTTGGTAGAGAACGTCCTTAAATAAAAAAAAGCTACTTCTAACACCATTGCGGATTTCTAGCTGTAATTTTTCATTTGAAGAATAAAGTGTCAATGCCGAATGCACTTTTTACAGACGGTGCACATTTTAGAAGTCTTCTTGTAGCCAATTATTTAAAGTTCATTGGAGAGAAATTCCTGCTTTTTGGCCATCGGTGAAAACACAAGAAATCTGACGTAATCACCATCTCAAGACTATCACAGCTATCTATCATCTTTCTGAAAATACAATATTCTCGAGCACAAAAATGAACAATCCTGTGATTCAAAATTGAGATAAAGAAAGAGATAATGTTAGCCTCGAGCTAAGCGAATACAAGGGAAATGGGAAGAAATAACAAACGGAGAAAAAAACTGCTTGAAGAAAATCTGATACCAGTTTGCATCCACTTCCTGGATATATGTGTTACCAAAAAAAAAGCACATGGCGGCAAATAAAAAAAAACAACACACAAACAAGCGACCTAAACGAAGGACTCCATGCATACTGTATTAGATAATCTCTCCACGCTGAATGGCAAAAGGACTTGCTACATGAAAAGACATCCTTCATTTGGCTCACATTAGCTGGATCCTAAAAGCAAAGTCAGGCAGAAAAAAAAAAATCTAAACAATCAACGAAATAAACAGCTATATTCGACTACGTAAAGTCACATACACCGACTGCATGTGTGTCTGAAATATACTGTACACGAGTTATATTACTGCGAGTGATTTTCTTTTCTGCGAGTGAAGGAAAAAAAACAGTCAAGCGCAAAAAAAAAAAAGAAAAAGTCGAGGGGAAGTACCGCGAGTTAAATCTGCATGAAAACCACAATAAACATCTGTAAAAAGAAGACGTAGTACCTCTAAACAAAACAAAAAAAAAACAGTCTAAGAAGCAAAAATACAGTACCGAAGATACGATAATCACGTCGAGTCGATCGATCGATGCTCTGCAAATGTCTCGAGCGGGTATAGGGTCGAGACAGATACGAGGAGCACTAACAGTTAAGTCGATGGCTACGGGTGCTACAGTATTAAAGACCGTGAAAGAAGAAGGAAGAAGGCTGGAACAAAACAGACGCAGGGAAACCTGAAACTGCATCGAGCAATGTACCTCTCCATCTCAGACCGGTTTCACATAGATATTTTGACAAGATAAATTTGAGTTAGACTGCTTCACAAATACAAAATAAGCCTTACTCACAAGTTAGATCTACCGCAGTAACAATTAGCGTCACCAACTTATTCGTGGAATCCTACAGCGGGTGAGAAGTAGGAATCTGGACATACTTTTAAAGCTTGTCAATTCATCTAGCGTCCATAAATTGCATCTATTCTCCGACTCCTTATTTTGTTAAAAGACTTCCACACTATTGTATTAATGTTTTATACTGTGGCATCTAAAATTTTAAAAAAGTCTTTCTGGGAGAAACGTCATGTTGCCCTCTGGTACCCCAAGTTTCTCCGTACAACTTCTAAAATAGCTGCATTCAGTCCAGGGGAAGTCTGTTAAGATTCTTGGGAGCGTTTTCACGACAACGCAACTGGCAGCCATCTTTTCAGTCTCCATTTAGAGTCTAACTTAAATCCGAGGTTCGGAATCGCCTCGGTTTATCTTTGTGAAACCCCTTTCGTGTTGTGTGTATAAAGCGTATTCTATGTTTACAATATACCAAAGACATGATGTACCATGCAGTGTTTTCTGTAATGTACATTGTACCTCGTCCAAAAAGAGAGGCCTGCTGAGAGAGAGCGACAAGCCAAAGCAGCTAAAAATAAACATCTCATAAAAATATAGACTTGTATGTAGGTGATTTAAAGCTGTCGACGGCCATTTCCCCTTCTTCCTTCTCTTCGTTTCGGTGACCTCTCGTTCTACTGACACAGGCTTGTGGTCATTCAAAGCTATGACAATGGCACTTGAGCATGCTTTTTCAAAAAGATCCAAACCGCCTCTCAGACTCCAGTGACGACACCCCCTGGTCCATGTTGTTTTGATTTTTTCGTTTTTTTTGTTTTTTTTCTTTCACAGCCGCCTTTAAGGTGTGAAGCCAAGCCAGTCCTTTTTAAGCGAATGACGGGCTTTTGTCTACAGAGAGAGTGCAGGCAGTCCAGGGATGACAGATGGGCCTTTGTCATGTGTTCAAGGCAAAAAAGCACCTCTTGTTCCTCTCTCCATCCTTAATTATGTGTGCTTCTTTTGTCGTCCTTAAACACAATTTGTTTTTTTGTTTTTTAAATGGCACTGTACAGTCATGGCTGGCTAAGGCAACACTCACTGCGTCAGCCAGAGTAACTGTACAGTGTTCGGTAAATGTTAAAGTGTGCTTTTGAAGCCATGCTGCTGTCGCCAAGTTGTGCTAGAAGTGATCTCACAAATCATCAAACTCCTGCCAAAAAAAGTCTGCTTTACCCACCACTGAAATGTAACCAGAGTTTGTTGTAGGTTTTGAATTCATCCCAAAAGAGTGAAACGCAGCGTCCCCAGCCCTTGACGTTGACAGGGGGTGCTGGTTCATCTGGGGTGCTGGTTCTGGGAGCGGGCCAGGACTGGATAGGCCAGGTTAACATTCAGGTGGTTGTTGTGTTGGACCAGAGACACGTTTTTGTAGTGGAGCACCAGGTCTTTGAGCGATGAGTAGAGGTTGTATGGCTCAGCGAATCCGTAACCTGTGGCTGTCTTGTAGACGACGCAGTGCTTGGGGACGCCATCCGCACTGGAACAGAAAGAAGTTCATAACATCAGTACAGTACAGGCTTTTACTACGGTAGCTTTAATTTAGTCGAGTTAAAATCAGAAATTGACCTGGATTGCTTCAGACAAGTTAGAAAGTTTTAAAGTAGTAGTTTTAAAATGTAGTAACAAAATATAAATCACAATTGTAATGTCTATCTTATGTCTTAAGTCATGACATTATATTTGCTGTGTACCTTGGTTTTCAGCTGGTCTCTTTTTTCCATAATCACCAAGAAAAGTTGTGACGTATTTTGAAGTCTATTCAATGCAACTAAATGTATAGCCTATACAATATATTTACACCTCATAATCTTGTCAACAACATAAATCTAACCTGTAATAAAAAGCCATTACTATGGCATTAGCAAACTTGTAATAATAGTCTCCAATAATAAAGTTTAGCTATATTTTCACATTTTTTCCCTACACTAAAACAACCAATGAGGGCAGGCCAGCAACCTATATTTAGACTTAGATCAATACTTCTCATCAAAAGGGTTGTACTAGCACTTCAGAGTATTCAGAGTCTATTGTGCTCGTACTCATTTGGCTTCCTCCAATACTGACATACAACCACATTACTCCTTACAATGCAATTTTATGTTCTGCTTTTTCTCTGTTTCAAGATATTAAACTGTAAATGAAGATGTCAAGAAGCACAAACTTTAAAACAAGCCACTTCTGACATTAGCTCAGAAATCTGTGTATGGCTCATAAATATTCTGTACTCAGTATTGGTGAGTACTCCCATTTAAGTACTCAGTTCCTGAGAAACATTTCAAGGGAACATCCCTCATATTTATTCTATGTTTAATTTTTCCAACACTTATCTCAAAGCAAAATGGCAAGTTTTTAAATGATTCGTTTCTGTTATTTTGCTAAACTTTTAATTTCTCTAAATGCATTCAAGAATCCACAAGGATGAAAATATCAGGTAAGTAAGTATAAGAGCTAATAAATATGCCCAGTACATTTATCTTTTGCATTGAAACCATGATAAAACCCAGGAAGATGAAGTTGTTTTTTTCATCTCATTCATCTTTTTTTTGTATCCAAGAGTATCCCCATCGTGATTTAATCTCCAAACTAATAAGTTACCACTTGTACAAACATGAGAAGTGCTGCACATTCTGTAATCTCAGCCCAAAACTCACACAACAGAGCAGGCGTAGGAGCCCTTCTGCGACTGGCTCTCCCGAATAAGGAAAGTGCCATCACATTTGCCTCTCAGCAGCTCCTCGGCGTGGGTGCGTGTGATGTCCCCCACGTACCAGGTGCACTCATCGTGATGCGGGGAAGCTTCGTCCTCTTCCAGCGAATAGGAGCTGACACGAGAACGAGAGCACGGAGAATTTAAATGTTTATAGACTTTGGGTTGGTGTATCCTAAAATAGTTTTATTTATGGGAGGCTTACTCATCAGCGTCATTCTTGATGCCCAGCCATTCATTGATCTTCTTCTGCCTCGTTCCCTTCTGTGTCAGCCATCTGTGACCAAACAAAGCAGTGTGGGTTTAATATTCCCAAATACCACAGTGCACTTCATCGAGACAGAAATTAAGAACTTAGAAAAAAATACAAGGCAGCAGTGGTGGAAGACAATAATGGAGCAATATGTTCTCTCTCATTAACTGCGTGTAATTGTGTAAAATAGTACTTAACTACTTTTCTGTTTTCTCACAGAAGGTTTTATTAGTAAGCAGTGACTAAAAGTGGCTCTGAATTCTAAACATCCATGATATTTTTGTGCAGCCATACTATCCTACTGCGTATATTTTGTTTCCATTCCAATACTTTCTTGCTTCAGTCAAAAAAAGATAAATGAAGTGTTTGTGAACGTACATCAAGTACTGGTCTCTGATCTTGCGGAGCTGCATGAGATCAGGCTTGAGGCTGTTCATCTTCTTGTCGATCTCTCGGTTGTCGGACACCTGCTGCCTCAGGTCCTGCTCCAGCTTGCACTTACTGTCGTGGATCTCCTTCACTCGGGACTTCAGACGCTCCGAGTTGCTCTGGATCCTGTTTTGGCGCAAAGAATATGACGTTAATTTTAATAGAATAGTTAAGAAAATGTTTTTCGGTGTCACCACAGACATATGACATACTTCTGAATCTCCTTTTCGTTGCCCTCGCGTTGAAAGCGCTCCAAAGACTCTCTGCTGTAGCGCTCCTGAGTCTCAAACTGCTCCTCAAAGATCTTTATGGTCTCGTTAAAGGCTTCGATGGCGGTGCGCTTCATCTGCAGCTCCTGGTGGGAAAAAACGGGGATTTATAATTGTCTGTCCACCTTACAGAACAATTGTTATTGCCGTCTTACTCTGATTCACTTGATGGTCTACCTGCCTTTATTTTTTCAATTGATTTAACAATAAACAGTGACATAATATGAACTCAATTTAAAGCAAATTCAAACGATATTACAAGAAAAATGCAATTTAAGTCCGTAGATGACTGGCTTAAAAAATAAACTGTAATGTCAGAAGTTAGAGGAGAATAAAATCATTTTGGTCAAAACAAATTGATAAAAGTCTTGTATCTGTTCACTAAACTCATTTTTGCTTTAATGTAGTCAGTAAAAATGCAATGCTTTGGAAACAGTGAAACCAGGAATGATGTGCTTTAGAAAATTCCATTCCATATTTGCTTTTTCTTTCACTATATCCAGTAAATATTTTGTAGGCACATTTGCATGAGGAGATACCTGTGAGGTGCGGGTGTACTCCTCATACAGACAGTCATACTCGCGGCTCTTCTCTTGGTACTGATCATGATACACCTTAAGCTGCTCCCCCACCTCCTCGATGCTGTTCTCCTTCACCACCTGCGAATAAAGCCACACATTTCATTCGATAATGTAAACCATTGATATCCACTGTCGAGTGTCATTTATTTTTTTTCACAAGACTTAAAAGCTGGCATGAATGAAGAACAGTGATTACAACCAAAACCATTGCCTTAAAACATAATATGCAGGCATTTCAGGTGAATAGTTTTACTGTATTTTACTTTCTTCTGTGGGTTGTTATTGGCTGAGGGCTGCATACTAACAAACAGGTGTTTCTATTATATTTCTTAAGCTTTCAAAAATGGGCAAAGATAAATAGTTCAAGCATGGGAATTCATTAAAGAATATGAATCAATGATCTAAATAAAAAAGAAAGAATTTTAGTTTTTTTCCCCACTAACATTTCTTAAACTGCCTAAAAGCATCGCAAAAGTCATCTAGGTAATCGAAAAGGATTCAGTGAATTCAGCTTAGTTTCCAAAACCTCCCAACAGTGACTGACCTGCTGGTATTTGGAGACCGGGTACAGCAGCTTGGTGTCCAGCTTGGCGTTATACTGGGCCAGAGACTCGTGGCGATAGTGATTGATGAGCTCCACCACAGACCTGAAGGTGAGAGGCTCAGAAAAACCATAGTTCCCATCTCTGTGGTAGATCTTAATCAGCTTGTTGTTCCCTCCTTTCCTGCAGGGACAGAAAAGGATTGACGAGATGAAGACAGGAAAAAAAAGAGTACATTTAAAGTAAAACTAAGTGATATATTTTTGATTAAATACTGGTTAAAAAGGTCTATTTTCAAACAGAAGTCACTGTTTTAAAGTGTTGGTTTAGTGACATGGCTGTCCCAATCCTTCTGCTTTACAACAAACAGAGAGGGCATTGTTTGGTATCCTGTCCCCTTTTATCCAATCAGAAGAGAGATCCACTTAAATAGTGTTTTCAAAGAGTTCATTTGACTCTACGGTAGACAAATAGATGAATGTTAACTAAGTAGGTTAGGTTTGTTGTTAGTGACTGAGTTCATTAGACATACGTGAACAATGATTACTGGTTAATGGCTAAATGCATTGACTAATAGTGACAAATGCTTAGCCACAATAACAGTGTCACGTACTTCTTCTTTAATGAGATTGATCACATGGTTTTGAAGTTAAAATGTAAAATACCTGAGCGTTAGTGTGTACTCGCCCTCCAGTTTGCTGGAGGCGTCTCTGACCAGGAAAGTGCCATCTGGAGTGTCACGCATCTTCTCATTCACCTCCTCTCTGCAAACGATCCAATAACATTCGGTTCATTAACAATAAATAGAATTGTCATAAATGGAGTTTCCTAATAAATTTGTTCATGTTTTTGTGTTTCTTACCTGGAGACTTCTCCCCAGTACCACTCTGCGTCATTCAACATGCTGCTGATGTCAGTCATAGTGGATGGTGTCATCTTGCATGTGGCTGGTTTTGCTGGGAGAACTGCAATAACAAACACAGAAACACACAAGGAAGATTTAATTTAATAGTATATAATTAGTCAGAAAATAAAGTTATAAACATTTCAATATAACAATGTGGCATTAAAATGTGAAAACATTCATAGGTATTAATAAATACTGTAAGAAGCGATGGTGACATAGGTTACCTGGAGGGGGCAGTTCTTGCAGTGAAGTTCTCTCTATGAGGAGCTGCTCCAAAACCAGGGCAGGAAACTGCTCATCCATTGGTGACCTTTCAGTCAAAATGAGAATAAAGGTTTAAATTCAAACGCCACTCAAAAACGTTTTTAATTGACAAATGAGCAGAATAGATGACACAGTGTGCTGCTACTTACCAGTTGGATGAAGGGCCGGTCCGGATGAGCAGCGGTCCAAAGATCTGTCCGAGGGTGTGGGTGTCCAGGCCGTTGCTGGCTTGGGCCTGGCTGACTCGGGCCAGGTGAGTGAGCAGGAACTGCAGCGTGAGTCTGTGGTGGAGCGGCACGGAGGTGGAGCTCTCGAGCACCAGGCTGACCTCTCTGTCATGGCTACCAGCGACCGCACCATCTGGAGGAGGGTTTCAAATGACCACCAGAGATTTAGTGGAGGCCATATTGTGTGCAGTTTCAGAATAATATTATACGAAGCCATCTATTTTGCAGGTTTGGTCTGAGCTTAGAAAATCTGCTCAACAGCTACAAATGAATGGATTTGTACCACTGCACCAAAACTCTCCCAAAAATCTCCCAGTGTTGTGGTGAAACCTATGGAGTTGGCTACTTAGCATATGTATGGAAAGAACAAAAAAATAGCTTTACTGTTATTAATCCACTGTTATACCTATAAGTCCACAGGGGTTGTTTCTCTGTCCTACTCTACACACCAAAATCTATGATGCTGAGAGACATGTGGGCTGATAATTACTGCTTTTAAGCATTTCAATGCAAGCCCAATACAAAAAAAGTGAATAAAAATAGACTGCAATGATGTTCAAATCTCATAAAACCATATTTAATTCACAAAAAAGAAGATACGCGTTAAAACATTTTAGCATTTCATGAAAAATTAATAGCTCTTTTTGAATTTGATGATAGCAACACTTCTCAACAAAGATACAGGTTTTTGCTGAATGAACCTCTGAGAGACTCCGTCTTTCTAAAATATTTCTTTTAAACCCAGTCTGTTGCTGACTTTTTGCCAATGAATATAATTACTTTCTAAATGCTTTTTTGGTGCCAATTTACTTTTCCAGTTTCCCTTTGTTGCCCCTGTCCAACTTTGTTGAGATGTGTTGCTGCCATCAAATTCAAAAAGAGCTATTATTTTTCATGAAATGGTGAAATGTCTCAGTTTCAGTGTCTGATATTTTGTTCATGTTTTATTGTCAGATTTGCAAGGGTTTTTATTTACATTTTACACAATGTCCAGATTTTTTGGGAATTGGAATTACTTCAACAAAGGAAGGCCAACTGCAAATGTATTTGGTAAGCATTTTTATGGTTTTATGTGCAGTTCATGGTGTTCTGATCCCTGAGGTCTCATGTACAGGTCTGTTGAAAACCTGAACCGGAACATCTTGTTCAGTTTTATTCTGCCTCTTAAATGAACTTCAGCCATCTGCGATAAAGTTCTGCTGTATTTTCTTCTGTGAGTTGTGGTTGGCAAAGAGCCACACACAAAAAGGTCCTTGCAATGTTAAAAACATTGGTAAAATATAGACAGGGCCATCAATTTGATCTATTTCATTCAGACCTAAGTAAAATTGCTTTCTAAGGACTTTATAAATTGCAGAGTCACTGAGCTCACTGCCTATTTGTGTAAAAGGCCCTGTCGTTTCATTTAAATTGATTTAGAGTCTTTTGTATGTCTAAAGAGAAATCAGCTGAAGCATTTCTAGCATGCCTCAGTGAGCTCATCTCAATCAGCAGCGTGAGGCTCCATTTAGGCTTTATTCCAAACCCCATCACTTTCCTTGTGGGCTCAAGATGCCCAGTGAAGCTATAAGCTTCTTTTTTTTTCCAGGCCCACCTGGGCAAACAGAATATATGTGTTCTGCATAAAAAAGTTTAATTTGTTTTTCAAAGTCTTTGAAAACAGAAACAACAGAATGAATGTTCTGGGTTAAATTAAGTGGAAAAATATGCACCGTTTTTCTGAAAAATTATATTCCAAAGAGAACAAAGAAATTGTTTGTGATTAGTCAACAACAAAGAAATGTCTTGTGTTTCTGGGAAATGTAGTTGGAGCTGCTAACATGAGCTAACTTCAATTATGGCTCAGCACAATACGACACTGATAAAATCTCAAACACATTAGTCATCCATTTACGCTCCAAATGTCCTAAAAATTACATAGCTTTATGCTTAAAAAAGCTTCACACTGATCTGCAAATTCATCAAATCGCTTTAACACTATATACTACATACTGTTCTGCTTTGAAAAGACCGTCTGTGGTGAAATGACTGGATTTATTAGAAGTCACACATTTGCCAATGAGCACACAAGAGGGTCTTTACACCTAGCATCTTGTGATTTGTGACTTGGTTTCATCGTTTTGGGTAGGAAGCTTCTACAAGGCAAAGGCAAGGAAAAGGCAAGGAAAAGACAGGAAGTGATGGGATGCTTCTGTGAGGAAATCAAAGACTTGGTACAGTTAATTGATACTTTATGATTGACATCTTTTTCTGTCGCCAGCAACAGCATCAGGAACCGAGGGCTAAACACACAGATTGGCAGCAGTATATAAAAAAAAAAAAAAACTACTAACAGTAGTCATCATTACTTTCAATAATATTTTGAAACTTATTTAAGGCTCCATTCTGCTTAATGATGAATACATGTTTAGATGACGTTTAGAATAGAAGATATTTAGATTTTTTTTTTTACTTTTCAACAAACAAAGCCTCTTTTTAGTCCAATAAAAACTCATAAAGGGTAAGGGTCCAATGATCATAGGACAAGATATACTTTTACGGTTATCTCCTTAGAGATGCTGTAGAATACAGTATGTAAAGGTTTTATCATTAATATGACTTAACACACCTGTAGTCTGCTGTAGATTCTGCTGCTGCTTTGTGAGAGCAGCTTGGAGGTGCGGGTAGATGCAGACCGGGATCACGGGCGACGGCAGGTCTCTGAGATAGTTCAGGACGCACTCCGACAGGAAACCCACGTCTCTGTGGCCGGAGTCAGTCTCTGCAACACAGCAATCACAGGGACATTTAGGATGTATAAAGAAACAAAGGGTCTCAAATAATACACAACATTTTAAAGTGCATAATTTAGACATTTTTATCTTCCTAAAACTCACCACTGCTGATGTTTGGCACTGGGCTTTCTGAAACAGTTGTCCTGTACAGGGTCTTACTCTCCAAACCTGACAAAGAAAAAGTTTCAAATCTTAATTTTATAGATTTATTTACAGTAAGAAGGAGAAGGAAATTACTTTTAAACATACTAACAAACAAGTTAGCTTTCTAGTCTTGGCAAAAAAAAACCCCTTAAACTTAAAAGTATTATTAAGACCACTGATTTCTCTAATTCACCACAGCATAAGAGTTTGAAGACAATGTCTATTGACGATAAAATTTTTGGAATCACTTCTCTCTTGCACCCCCTTGAGACAGACTCTGGGAATATATATCCTTTTTGTCTAAAGGCACCTAATTTTTGTAGTGTTTTCAGATCTCAGACACTTGACACTGTAATGAGAGATGTCTGTTAACTGTAGCCAATGAATTTGATGTAACTTAAGTGGATTTATGTGCTTACTATAAAGAATAAAAGTAACAACAACAAAAATATCAATATCAGAATAGCATTTAGACAAGTTTGTGGTAAAGAAAAAGAGGAAAACTTTGGGCCATGTAAAATATGCCATCTTTACCATATGTTTTTACACACAGCTATCAAGCCGATGTGAAGAATGTACTATAGATACTGTATTGTCTGTACAACCATCACTGCACTTTTAGGTGTTTGCAGCAGGCAGTTATTTGTACTCTTTAATCATGTCTCACTGTGCGACACATAACCACCAATTTAAAGCTGTCATAAGTGATTTTGATACAAGTGATTTATCTTTTTTGGTAACAGCACGTTTTGCATATAGCACAATTAAATACTACGTGTTTTGCTCATTGGAAGAATTTCGAAATTAATGTGAGTGAAAATCCCCTTATTGGTTTGGAAACAGGTTTACATTTTTATTTGAGTTTTATTGAGTTGATGTTAAAGAAATCAAGGTAGAGACTGAGCAGTTTACTTCTCGACATCTTTAAGATTGAGTTTTATATGTTATTCTTTCCTAAAGGCCATTAGCAAATACATTTCACAGACAGAAAATGACAGTTGTGTTAAGGGAGCTTTAGAGACAGCTTTTTCCAGTTGAAGCTGTATGTTTTGTCTAGTTTTTATTCACAATTTGACAGGAAAGACAGAGGTCAGGTGTGATGTTTGGCAGCTCTACTGTGCTTTTATGGCTAAATCAATCTTCACAGAATGAGTAGAGCCGTGAAGCATTGGGAAAACTATGTTGAAAGTATGAATGAAATTTCGGTTCAAAGGTAAGGTGAAAACAGGCCTAAAGCAAACATCGTCTCTTTTCTCCAAGGCGTTCGGAGAGCCTTGAGACTAGACAGACACTCACCAAAGAGGCAACTCAAACCAGTCTCTCAGGTAGATGAGAAAACCGCACTGTGCAGTCAGTGTGTGTGCGACTCTGAGAAGTAATTCAATATTATTGCGACATTATGTTATTTACATTGAGAGACAGACCTCCTGCCGCCTCATTCAGGTTTATCTGTACGGAAATCTTAACAACTGAGGCACAGTCTTACAGGAGCTTTCTATGAGGCCTCTGTTGGTTAATTTGTATATTATATGTTTTTGCTTTTGGCGTAGGAGCCAAACTCATGAACTACTTGAATGCTATAAAATGTCTTCCATTCTGTGTGAATGCGAAGTTGAAGGAGAGGAGATGAGAAAATGAAGCCATAAAAGCTGTGAATGGAGCCTTGCTGAGAGCTATTTGTTAATGACATGGTGTGAATGACAAACCTACTGTGCAGGAGTGTCGCTGATGCAAAATGCAACAAGAACCACTCAGACGTAAGCAGACTGTGGTTTACTTTCATGCAAAAAAGTAATATGAACGCTTTTCTCAAAATCAGATTGAAAAAAAGAACTGAAAATCTATATTAAACTACTTACAAAGTCTGGACAAGAGGAGCAATGATCGTAAATTCAATGTCTGCAATAGGACCTCAGTGCGTCTGGCTGCTATATAATATCACAGCATGTCTATACGTCTACATTTGCATGAAAGCTGGCCGGAAAGTACAAGCAGATGGCCCAGTGACACATCGACAGAGGCTGGATTAAAAACAACCCACTGCAAAGTCCTGAGTCCTGTTGAACAGAGACAGTTCTGACCTAAAAAAAAATACTTGAGTTTTCTGGTTCAAGACATCGGTTTGGTTTTGAGCAGGTTTTATTCTGGTTTAGAAACAACAAAACCCAAACTGGACCAATCTGCTGTGAGCAAAGCCACATCACAACTAAACCTTTTGCCTCACTTTTCTTTTGGTTACAGAGGATACTTTTTATTACACCGTGGACAAGGACTTTTTGCTGTCCCTGTCTCAGACACCACTCACCCCCAACAGTAGCGTAAGGACCTCTCCTGCTTTTCTTTCATTAAAAAAACACTTTGAATAATTTCATTTTATTTGTCATCAGAATATTTTTGAATTAGGGTTGCACCAAAGTATTATAAAGAATGTGTCAAATCTTTTTGATTGATATTTAAGTAATTTTGAGTGTTTAATGATGATTTTTATGTGCACATGCTTGCTCGGGGTGGAAGAGAAACCAGCTTGGGTTGAAAGAAAAAACTGAGCAGTTGCATGAAACAAATGAACAAATAGTAACCCAATTTTGATTTGGACTCTTTCTCTTACTTTGAAACATACTACGCAACTCTTTGTCCAACTTACTTAAGAGGTGGCTTACACTGCATGGTTTTAAAAGAAAATGTGAAGAATCTTTTGTGTTTTGTTTGTTTACACGAGGAACAATCACATTTGCTGTTCCCGACTGATCCTTCGAGAGGTCCAAAAGTGCCATGCCTATATGCATACAAATTACGGACTATAAAATATGTTGTTACGAAACCAGACAGTGAGATCTGGTCTTTATCCAAAACTGCCTACTTCCCACACAATCATTAGGATAAAATCAATGTACATTAGCCCAAATGAGAATGCCAGTTGGTTTCCAAAAGGGACCTGGTGAAAGACAGACAGATGGCAGTACCTCTCTTCTCGATGGCCTGGATGAGGCTGACGAGCGCTGGGGGGGCCGTCTCTGGCGGTGTGAACTGCTCGCTCAGGTCCGGCACCGAAACAGCTGAAACAACAACACAAATCACTGTTACTCTTCTGGCACGAAGCCACTGTCGGGGCAAAGGGGCTGCAGAGACTAGGGCACAGTGAACAAAGAGAAGTTACAGTGGTAGAAAGCCTGGGAGAAAGTGGGTAATGTGAAAGTATTCTGCACAAATATTATTGCAATATCGGTAAAGATTGCAAAAACGACAATAATTTTAATAAGGTGTCATATTTGTTTGATACAATACAGTCTCATATTTGTTTGATACAATTGATATCAATTAAGTCATATCATCACTATTCAACGGGCATATTAGGGCTGCATGATATTAGAAAAACGTATGATATGAACTATTTTGAATATTGCGATATCGATATGAGCCGCGATATCTGAACATGCTTTAACATAAAAAATGTTTAGTTATTACATTTAATTTACAATATATAAAGAAATACAAGGCTCAATATGAGACATTTTTTATTTTGGACGCACCACAGTTCGATTTAGTGCGGTTTGGACAATGATTTTGAGGTGAAAAGTAATTGTCCATCACATAGAGTCCCATTGTGATAATGCTAATATTGCGATAACGATACATTTGTGTTATATTGTGCTGGCTATTGTATCTCCTGCATATTGTATCAAAACTTGCAGCCATTACTCCACAAGCTTTTAAGAAATGTCACAAAAGTTGCACATCAAGATAATAAATATGCCTATAAGGAATGTAGATATGCTCCACAGTTACTCTAATAAAATAAAGCTATTCTATGTATCAGTGAACTTGCAGACGTCAAATAACTGCTTGTGATTCAGAGGGCTGAGTTGACTGTTTGATGAATGTGTGTGTGTGTGTTATACAATCTGCTGATAAATGTGATGACATGGATTTTAGAGCATTATTCACAAAAGATTTTGAATTTTTTCCACACACTGAAGCAGAAGAAAATGTGCAGAATGCAATAAAACAAAACAGGCCCTATTCAGCTGAGGGAAAATAAAAAGGACAGAGAGAAAGAAAATGGTACAGGCAAAAAAAAAAAAAAAAACTTTATCTGCTTTACAACTCCCCAAAGACTAAATCAAACATCTTTTCAGTTTGAGAGAAAGCAGGAGATCCCATTTCGCTCCCCCCGGCCCGTTTTCTCTGCTTCCCTCCGCTGCGTTGTGCTCGCTGGTTCACCTTAGTGCTTTGCGTGAGTGGAGCACAATAAAGGATTTAATCAAAACTCCTGAACAAGCAAAAGCCCCGTGGCAGTGTGCCAGATCGGGCTGAGCCAGGCCCAGCAGCACATTCGGCCTGTTTTACAAAGACTCACTCCGACTGAGCCTTACATTTCACCAGTATCACACTTCAGGAAAAGTAGAAAGGTTTTTAGGTTAAAAGCAGTGTTTCTAAATAGTGGGTACAGACTCAAATGTGGATGGGCATAGATTTTATTTAGGTCGTTACAACTTTTTAAATTAGGGCTGCGTGATAGTGAAATATTGAAAAAAAGTTAAGGTAGAACTGACAAACCTGACAAAACTTCCCTGTGTTACTGTGGGTTCTCTCCATGGCCATTACACATGTATTTTGTATGGTTTTCACATCCATTTAATCCTGTTTTGTCAACTGTCAGACTGAGAGTTAAACATCTGAGGGCTTTCAGAGTTATTTAACAAAGTTTGTGAGAAGATTGTGACAAAACTGCTGAAACTGCTGAAGTATTTAACAACAACAGGATTCATAAGGGAATCAACACAGTGAGGTAAACTTGAAGCTAACTCAAGTGACGCTGTGATTGTGTGCACAGAGCCCTTCACTTGGTTAAATGTATCTGTCAGTCAGAAAGCGCATGACACACACAAATAAAATGAAAGGGAGGGAAAAAGCTAACTTCAGTTATATCTGTGACAGATCAACAATTTAAATGGTAACACGGTCTATAACTGTTCTTTCACACACCCAGAGTAAGACTGTAATTCAAATTTATTTCTCCTTATGTAATCGCACTAAAGCCACGTTTCCACTACGGGTAAGGTACGGGTCAGGTCAGTAGGGGACGGTTTGGGTAACCCCTTCAAGAGGCACACATTTCCACTCTGCTGGGTCCTGAAAAGCGGCACCTATTACATAAGCAATGACGTCATCTTAGTGCCACAAAAGTCGTGTCTCATTTGAGATCCAAAAAGTATTCTAAAGCAGACTTTTTGAAACTTGGATGCTTTGCTACATAATTAATATAAAGAAAGAACTCATCCTTGTGTGTAGCAGCAAGAGGCCACAGTTTCAGCTTGTGTTTAATGCATTTTCGACAATAAATACAACGTTTAAATTCATTAAGCGAGAACTGTACTTCACTGACTTTTAAAACTGGAAACTGCTGTTGCTAATGCTTGCTTTGTCGCTGGGAAAAAGTACAACATTTAGCATGTTTTCTGTTATGTTGTTCACAAAAACGAGTTGTAATCCATAAAAAAAACCAAAAACCTTTCCTTTTAATGTTTTTATTTTCGCTTATTGTTTTTGCCCGAGTGAGGATTGTCCAATCAGCTGACTTCAGTGTTGAAGTAAGCTCCTCCCAAAGCATACCACAAAGCCCTACCCGCTTTTGACCACTTTTGGTAATGGAAACGCACCTGAATTGTCCCGAGCCGCACCGTACTGTTCCAGCAGAAACACAGATTAAGTGTTTTTAATGCAGGATTTGGGATTGGCAGTTGTGGGATTGAAGAGTACTCCACCTTTGTTAAAGAGTTTAAAAATCATGGGTCTTTGATCTAAAAGTGTGTGAGTATTGCTCATAACACAGGTCTTTTTGCATTTCTAATTTCTTTACATGTGTTAAATACTGTGTACTGTGCTGGAGTATGACTCTACACTTTGTCGGTTCAGTAGAGCATGCAAAGCGCACATAAAAAAAATGCTAAAAAAAAATCACCAGTGTGTTTTCTGTGTGTGGCCCTTTTACAGAACACCTTATACAGATGACTACTTTGAATTAAACAAGCTGATTGAATCTTAACTGTAAGCTATACTTTTGAAGAGTTAAAAAGTTCTATTTAAAAATAGCCAACTCACAAATATAAGTTTCATTAAAAGCTCAGTTTGGAATTTTGCAGAGACTATCAACAAGTAAACCATCCAATTCCACAGTAAATTCCCCAACTTTCAATTTTGTGGCTGCTTAATTTCAGCAATTTTCAAATCCCTTAAGACTTTAGTGAGTGATGGATTGAGAGAACATGCAAAATGAACGTGTTAGAACCATTGCAGCGGGAAAAAAAGGCCGAGGGGTGATTTCAGGTAAACTATTCACGAGGACCGAGAAACGCCAGATGTCTGTGAAGAAACTGCCAAGTAAAGCTTCCATGTTTGAGCGGCAGGCATGGAAACGCGGAGCAAAAAAAAGAAGGGGGGAAAACTCAATGAAATAAAAAGCAAACGATGGGAGAGGCCAGAGGAGGGAGACGTTTGGAGACTCGGGCTGGAGAGAGACCGAGCGGGGAACGGTATGTGCTGATGCTGCGTTTCTTGTGCGAACTCCCCAAATTAATAATGAGCGGCGTTTTTCAGCCAAGCCGTGCCTCCTGCCAAGCCCCGGCCCCCGGCTTTACCCCCTGCCCCACCGACCTACAAGCAAACTATGTGCTAGATTAGACTGTGTTAGATAAATATGCAGTCACGTTTCTGCAACCTTGAGAAACGGGAGCTTAAACTGCTCTGTAAATTATACGTTTTCAAAGATGTGTGGGCGTCCTGTAGAATTCATTAAACTAAAACTTAAAGAATATATTAATTTTGGAAACACAACACATACTGTGCACAAAGACATGCATACACAGACCTCACTGTAAACCCAAACTCATAAAACTAAAGAAAGTGCAGCTGATACTGACCTTTTTGTAGTGATTTTGTTGAGATTTTAATTGTAATAGTTTTTGTGATTGTTTCAATAGTTGGAAGCTTATATTACTGACTAAACAATGGAATAGCAATACGAACCATATTAAAAACTTCCAGTAAAAACTTTGAGATACGCAACTCATCTGTAGAGTAGCAACTGGTGCAGTGAATCAGAAGAAAAATTTAGGTTCAACAGCTAAGAGAATTCGCAATAAGAAAATAAAACAGTCCAGTTAAACATTAGCATTTGTAGTTAGCAATGTTGGGCTATGTCTTGATGGACATGAAGGGCACTCTATTTGTATTGTTGTTGCTGCTGGTCAGTCAGTACATTTACTTGCAAGTAGAGCAATTAAAATAACTGCTTTAGTCCGATTATAACCAGAGTTTTTTCACTGCAAGTAAACACCTTACTCTCACTTCATTTGAATTGATCTAAATTGGAGTAACACAACTGGATAATGCGATTCATTGTTGGACTACTGCTGTATGAATACGGCTAACTCGGTCGGACCCAGCTCCAGATCTGTACAGCGACACTGAGTAACACAAATTTATGAAAAAAACTGTTTTTAAAGCAATACTCCCTCATTTTAGACACATATTTTGGGTCATGCTGACTCTGGCTCCTGTTTGCTGTTGTTTTGCCCTAACATGTCATAAAATGGCTTAAAAGAAAAAGTCCACTGTAGCTTATGAGATGTCCACGGGTTGTCTGAGGGGGCAGTTGCCGAGTAAGGAATGCGCTTTTCTTAATTTTCTGTTTTTTACAAAGTCTTGATGCTGTTAAATACCAGACCACCTGAACGAAGGGGAGCGCTGGGGACACAGTAGTTCGATTCTCTCTCGTGCAGCTTAGACAAAGTGAGAGCTCCAGCTGAGAGGGCTTAATAAAGCTATGGGCATAGTCTGGCTAAGCTCTGCATGTAAACGTCCTGACTGCTGGGTGCACCTCACTGGAGAGAGGTTTTACATTCCTGGGATCATGTAGCTAGAATCCTGGCCCTAATGTGGTGGGCACATCTTTGCCTCGTTGTGCCAACCACATCAGATATAAACATGGCTGAATGTGAATGTAAATCAAAGTAAATGTGAATAAAGTGTCCTCAGTTCTGCAGCCAAAAACTAAGATGTCTCCAGTCCATTTGGAAGTGTGCCTTCTTCATCTGCAGCCCTGTACACATTTGTGGAATTCAGAAGTAAAGAAGAGGAAAAATAACATCAACTCATGACTCAATTTAAGCCGCTTCCTTTGGCAGAACACACTTTGGGACCTGACATGACCTGTACCCGAGCCAACCTCAGGAGAGGCATCGAGGGCAAAGTGACTGACATTGGTTTTACACTCATAAACAAGATCCTAAAACAAGCACAGGAGCGTGAGCCGTGTGGTTGGATAGTACATTTCTGTGGGCTTTCCAATCCTCTTTAAGCTAACATGAACCACTTCACCTTTAAGACTTTTAGGGTCATCTTCTAAACAGGGGCGGGACCACTGAGTTCAGTGTTGTTTTTTAGAATGTGACTGTTAGGAACAATCGTGTCCATAACAGATGTACTGCTAAAAGCTCATTTATTTATTCCATTACGTACGGAATTGGATCCATCTGTTAAAAATGTTACTTTAATCTCTGCTTTTAGACTTTACCAAGCATCATCTACCTTAACTTCAGTGTTATGTTAAACAACTTCCATGTGGCAACAGATGCAGCCAAAGATTTAAGCAAATCAGAAGAACAACAACAAACATGGCAACACTGGAGGAGGTTTTTATAATGAGCATCTAAAGACAGAGGGAAAACGACAGTCTGAGCTGAGTTAAATGCATCTCATTGTTATAATGATGTGAGAAACTGACAAAGAACGCAATTTTCAACACTTTTGAAAGTCTGTGCAGAGTTAGACAACATGCTGCCAGTGAGGTGATGTTGTTAAGATCTTTATCATTTCTGACCAACTCACACAGTTCATCAAAGCTCATTAAAAAGTTCTGCCATTGTCTCCAACTTCAACTCTTGTCTCCGTTGGTTCGTCTCCATAAAAGAAAAATTACGGACCAAATCAACGCAGAGTTCGGACACAAGGCTCCATTCCGTATCCAAATGCATATCGAAACCTACAGTGCTTTAGTGCTTCATAAAAATGCTTTAGTTTAGGGTTTTCTGTTACATATTGAACACATCCGCATCCAAGAGGGGCTTGAGATCCACAAAGTTAAGCCACTGTCTGATTAAAGTGGAACTTGGCAACAAAAAGGGAGGGGCTTAAAGACAGATTTTTTTTTTTTTTTTTAATGGACAGCAGAGGAACAAAAAATATTTTTGAAGCTAAAATGAAACATGTAGACATAATATTGGCTTCAAAATGTAAAATCTTGATTATTGACGTTCATAGAATTGAAGCATTTATTATTTAAGACCTGGAGAAGGTCCTAAAGCATAGTTGTTTTATCATTCAGAGATGGGCTCAGAAAGACAATGAAGTGAAAGAGTGTGGAGCTAAATATTTGCAGTGTATCTTCCCACTGCTGGTGTTATGTAAGGCTGCAGCAGTCTCCATTGTCAGAGCTCAGGCTGGTCTAACAGCAGAAATTCGCTTTTTGTCATTCTACAAGATAAATGAGATGCATTTCTACCACTAAGGCAATTGGTTTTTAATTATGGTAAAGAAAATGTCTCATCTATGTGACAAAAATATGATTGCGTGGTTGAGATTGTGAAAACATTGCTTTTGCGTTTTGAACCCAAGAGAGTTGATGAGCTGGCGCTGAAATTTATTAAGGAAGGTTTTTGATCAAGTTTTCTCATTTCAAAACAAAAATCCACAGACCACTAGTTACACACAGGCCCGCATATCTGGCTGGTGTCAGTAACTTGGGGCATGTGTTTTTCAAGTCGCTGACAAGCCCAGTTGGTCATCTGGAGGTGTGTTTTTGAGCAGCTACTGGTCAGATTTCACTGGCCTACCTCTGCCTCCAGCTGCACACAGGCCATGCATCATGAAACTGTCCGCTCCTCTGCCCAAACCTGCCTCGCAGTGCCACATGTTTGAGACAGACTGACCTCAGGTGATCTCACAGTGCTGTGTTAATCCTAAAGCCACTACCGAGAATCGACGCAGGGAAAAAATGTCTGATAAAACCTACAATTTCAGGTCAATTGAGATGTTTGTCAGTTTAGTTTGGCTCGTGTCTTGCTACTAAATTCTTGTGGCAATGCCTTCTAGTAATCTGCTGCAGTTTATAGTTTTAAATGGTACAAAAGTTCCTAATAAAGCAAAATGGCAAACTCTTTGTTGGCTAGGCATTAGCCCCATCAAGCATAAATGGGGCAGCTCAACGTCACGTTATATTAGATGTGCACTTATAAATAAATGCACAAAAGCAAGAAAAGCATGTTGTGTTTAATAGGCTCTATATGTTGAATTTATGCAAATTAGCCATGTGCATCTCGGTTTCAATTTCCCTTTGTGCTTTTTCTGTGTCAGTTAATACTTTTGCCCTGGTGTGTACTTATTCTGACGCAATTGAAACTGGGCAACATTTTACCACAGTGCCAGAATGCATAAACTTAGACAGTGAGACAGAATATCAGAAAAAGTACATAAAAGCATCTGGTGTATTGTTAAAGCAAAATGCCTTAACGCCTTTTAATTTGGACAACAAAAGTAAAACAGTTTGAAACTAAAATATTTGGCAATTTCTAACCCTAGCTTAACACTGCATGCGTCTCACACAGTTGATTTGCACTAGGCCCTGCAGTGGCATGTTTAAGCAGTGTCACAGAAGCAGTTTGGTAAGCCCCGCCACAAAGATAGTCACACAAGTCAAGAAATAAAAAAAGTCTGTGATATGAGCTCAATATTAGATCTCTTGTTGTTTCTAACTGGGGCCGGAGGATAAAGCTGTAATAAACTATAATAAAACGATTTTCTCACTCGCTGTTTTTCTACAGTTACAAACACTTTTAAAGCCTTTCTATTCACTTACATTTTTGAAGAATTGTCTGTTTTAGTGGTTTCGGTGTTTAAAAACCATTTAATTTTATTTGCATTTACGGTGTAATAAATCACATCCGATTTTTTTTTCGGAAACAAAATGCACAAAAACTGCAGAAGTCGGGCAGTTGGACAGACTGCTCCAACGACACCTCCATTGGAAAATGAGGATTTTGACTGAGATGCAGTGTTGACATTACGCACTACTAGTACGTTCAGAGTAAAGCCAGGTAACATTAAAGCTAAATGTAGCTTCCATAAAAACAGACTAGCAACCTACCATTCTGCGTAGAACATGCTTTTCACAGAACTCAACACTGATTACAACACCAGGTGACAATAAAAACAAACAGTATCACTTTTAACTAACTCTTTAAAACTTTTAATCCCATAATGCAATGGAACTTTTTATTGGACTATTCCACTAAAACACATACTATTATTAGAACAGAAATCATTTGGGCCATTTCTGTAGAGACAAATGCTGCTTAGACTTCTTTTCCTGCTATTGGATACAGTCTGTACAAAATGTTCTGGGTGTTCCTGTTTTGCTAAAGCCATTAATCTTTCAGTATAACAACTTCACGCTTAAATGGATTGGGGTTTTGCTGCAGAAAACAACATTTTCTATAGCTCTGCACTGAGTGTGAAGCCAGGCCATGAGAATAGCCCATGAGTTGAAACCAAATACAGCTGGTTCCTATCTTTGCAGTTGAATGGGTGGCCTTGGCTCTCTCCCACCCCCCTCTTTTTCAGCCATATCTTTCCAATCCTCTGTCTCCACTGTCCAAGCCTCGGACGTTCTTTGAAAGTCCGTTCCTGGTAGGACGTTCTGAGAATAGGCCCCGCTAACATGGTTTATAGCTGCCCAGAGACGGTATCGGACGTGTATGGGAGTCAAAGGAGGGAGGTAGGGAGGCGAGGAGAAAACGGGGGCAGGGAGGGAGCGTGCAACAAGGGAGGAGTTTGTAAAAAATGCCAAGCCACGGTTCACTTGAGCAGGCAGTTAAAGTGAGGCCAGGGAGAGGAGAGAAAGAGGGAAAAAAACACACCCTGGGCTTGTGCTTGAGCAAGTTTGAACTCTGTTTCGAAGAAATCTAACATTTTATTCACAATTTTACGCAACACCTTGATTCGACTATGCAAACTGTCCAGAAACAAGCTGTACCATAAACAAAGCTGAAGAGGACTTGTTTTAAGTCTAATGGAATTAAAAACTTAAGAAGTGACTAGTATGAACAAGACCCTTTGGAACAGAACAAGAAATGAAAGCCTATACACAACTAGAATCCTGATTCAACTCAGCAATTTGAGCAAAAACATAAACTAAGTAGGGCTGCAACCACTAATCAAGTGAATCAAGTATAATGGATTACTTAAAAACCTTTTCATAACATACACTCATTGATTGCATGTTAGTAATTCCAAAGTGTAGCTAAAGATGCAGAAGCTGGCCAATAATTTGCTGTGATTTGAAAGAGGGAAATAAAACCCAGAAATTTTTTTTTTAGTAGGGCTGCACAATATATTGCAAATTTATCGTTAACGCAATATTACTGTTGTTCCGATATCAGTATCACTAAGAATGACTTGTATCGGACATTTAATTTTTGCCTCAAAATCATCGCCCAAACACAGCATTAAATCAAACTGTGGAGCGTCTAAATAAAAAAAGTCCTGGTTCAGACCTGATTCAATCCTACATTAGTTTTAGTTTAGACCTGTTTGGTCTTCATAATGTTAATTTACGTCCTGTTTTGACGAGTGGAAGTTCGTCCAGAGCCTTGTATTTTCTTATATTTTTTAAGAGCATTCAAATATGGCAGCTGATTGGTGCATATCTCATGTTTTTATAATAATGTTCAGCTGTTAATTTTCAAAGAGTGGAATTGTACCACAATCTCCCACAAAAAAAACAAACAAAAAAAACAAAACACAAAAAACCAACAGCTTTATTAGCAAATATTGTTTACTATTCCGTGTTTTAGACTTTGATGCAACATACTGTCGCTTTGAAATGTAAAAGTGAAAGAAAGTACTTAAACTGGAGGAAGTTTCACTGAAATAGTACCTGTAAATCTGAAACAATTCAACTTTTGCTCACAGGTCACTGTCACCACAATACAATATTTAATAGTTTGAAATGAAATTGTGGTGCAGCCAAATAAACAGTGCAACCAGTGACTAGTGGATGATAGTCCCGAGTTTATTTCTTCATTCTTATCTTCTTTTATTGTTTTATTCTCATTCTTATCTTAATCTTAAGTGATCATACGGAACTAGAGCTTTTCCCAGCAGCTGTGGGCCTCATTAAGGATACAACATGGGTAATGGCCAGGCTAACACAGCCATTAACTCTCACATTTAAATTCAACCCAATCGTTTTTACATATTGCATGTTTTCCTAACAATGTATTGTATTTGCGTAAATCTCCTACTTCTTGAAATGCTGAATCTTGCGAACAAAAAGTCTGATTCAACTTATCTTACTGGAAGAAACTTTTTCCTCCTGACCATTTCTAATCTACAGTCTTCTTCTCTGCCAAAGTATTGCCCCGATTCCCTCGAGGCCCAAGCCACCCACCCCCCCGGTCTACTTTTCCCTGGGTCGTTCTGTCCCCGTCTCTTTCCAAATCTCAGCCACAAGCCACTGCTGCCCAACTGGTTTGTCTCAGTGTCTGTCAAAGAACAAGGAAACTCTTCTCCCTCTCACCTGCCTCACCAAAGAAATGCCTTTCACTAACAAGCCTTTTGTGTTTTTTATTGTATGTAAATAAAAAGTGAAAAAGCTTATTTAAACGTGCAACAAAAAAAACGTATAAAGATTTGCTGATGTGTAGGATTCGAGTACAAATCTCCCCTCGAAGCCTTCAAACTAATGAATTCGAATGGTGTTCAATTGTAACGCCGAGTGAATAGCCAACTGGCTCAAGCAGAGGTAACGCAGAGTTCACAGCCTACGGTACGTGCCCGGAGTGGTACTTAGTCCATCTGTCATAAAAAAAAAAAGCACAGCGAATCACAGAGAATAAGCCTTTCAAACTAGGGAGGAGTGTACCATTTCATGAGCAGTAACTAATTTTTTCTTTTGTACTCAATGTGCTCTGGCAAACCCGAGCAAGGAAGCAATAAATTAACTGACGAGGGAGTGCAAATGAGGAGAAAATCCAGTGTGTGGAGGGGACCTTTGATAAGAAATCATGGTTTTTGTTTGAAGTAGTTTAGGTATAGCAGTCTGTGCCAAGTGCATGTTTAATTTGGATGCTCCGGCTGCTACAGAGAAGAAAAGACAGAAGAAAAAATATATACAGAATGTGAAATGTGAGTTTAAAACTACACCAATAAATAATCTCAATAAAAGTTTGTTTGTACAGAGTCTCAAAATAGAGCTTGGTTAAAATTTGAATAAACATTAACGTTTAAACTTATAGTTCTGTAATTTGATTTCTGAAATTACTATATTAATCACATATAAATGCACTAGTTTTTTGCTGTAGCTTTAGCTAGGCTTGTGACAGTTTTGCACACTGTTACAGGTCTAGTTTACATGTTACTACAGTTATATGGGTCATAACAGCCAATATGTCCACTATAGGTTCACCAGGTAATGCTGTACTAAGCATTGTTTCCCATCCACTAAACACAAGACACCTTGGTAAACCGCCATAGTCAGATCAAATTTGCTCTGCCATAGTCACAATTTGAACCATAAGCAGTGAAATGCAATAGTTCATTATGTTCATATATTACAATAAGTTGAACTGAAATAAATCACTGTCTGTCACATGATGTGCTTCACTGCTTTGAGTTTTGACAGGAACCCTGTGATACATTCGTTGTAACTTCCAGGAAGCAGGTAAATTTGTTTGTAGAATTAGTCTGAATGCTACTTCTCCACAGCACCATGTAAAACAAACAAGGACAGCAGATCCAAGGAGCAAAACAGTTAGCTAAGTAGACTAGGTAAATAAAACCAAAGTTGCTAAAGTCTTGCTAAACCACTTTTATCAAGTAAAGCTCCTGATAAAGATTTGTAATAAAAGTTAAATTCATGACTCCCTTCTGATTAACAAATACAGGCCAAATGCCAAGATCTATTTCATAATCATAAAGAGGGAATGAGGAGTGTCATATCGTTACACCGAAGAGTCTGGTCAGCTAAGCTTTTGATGTTCCTTAGATAAAATGTGAAGGTCAATCTGAAGTCACTGCTAAAAATGAGCACGTATGAAAACTCCTGCAGAGCTTGCCAAGAACATTGACGCTACACCTCACTGAAAATCAAGGGCTTTTAAGTACTGAAAAAACAAGACTATTTTGATGAACTGTACACTGCAACGAGAACTAACAAACTGTTTTATGTTGCAATAAGTAATGTTTTAGGTCGGCAACAGGCTTAGGACACTATTTCCAGTAAAATACTTCCAGTGAAATGCATTTGCACTGCGTTTGCACCAGGCTCATAGTTATTCATTAGTATCTGCATTATTTTGAGTGTAGTTGCATAACATTTATTTTGGTCTTGCTTATATATTGTTTTAATACAAGTGAACAAGTTTCCATTTCTCTTTATGAGCACTGACTCACAGAAAAACCCCAAGCATAAAACTGAAAATTTTTACAGTTTCAATAAACACTGTTTGAACATTCTCCAAGCTTTTTAAATGCAATCCATCATATTAAAAATGTAAATTGTTTATAAAAAATGAAACTAATAACATCTGACTATTGTTGACCTTTAATCTTTTATGGCCACTTTTTCATTACTTGACTTTTTACTTGGCTAATTTAAGACTCTTAATGACATTCATAAACTATTAAGATGTAAATACCCGTGCAGCCACAGCAAGGATTCAACCCAGATGTTTGTTAGGAATTGTTAAGAAAGAAAGTAGTAGTACCAGCTTGTTAACTTTCCATTTACCTTTTGTGGAGTCTGTTTTGGGAGCTGCAGGGAGGGGCCGCTGGGACCTGGGCTGGTTGGAAGGGACCGACATCTTCACAGGACCGACGTATTCGACGTAGGTCCCGGGGAAGTCCCCTCGCTGCTTGGACCTCTCATTGTAGCCCAGTAGCCAGCCCAGGTTCTCGGGACGCTCCTCGCAGCCCTCCTGGTAGCTCTCTGAGGACAGCAGGGATGCCTTACTGACCGTGAGCAGGTCTCCGGGGACGAGATCCAAGTCCTCCTCCTGGTCTTTAGTGAACGGGTACAGGGCGCGGTACTGGAAACCTTCGGCTGCCATTTTGTGAGAGAAGAGAATCGATCAAAATGGCCCAGACTTGAAGATTAAAGATGACGTTGCGGGGATCTCTCTTGGAATCTCTCAGTCCTAGTTTGAGATGGCAGCTCACCCAGCTCTTAGAAGCATGTCTGATTGAAAAGGCTATTATTGTGTCCCGTGCGGTGGCAGTTTTAGACCACAACGTTGCCTCTTGACGCCATTTTGTGACAGATTACAAATCAAAATGGCCACCAGTAGAGGATCTCTCACTTTGAATTGAGTCTCTGGTTTGGCGTCCTTGTAGTCAGGACTCACCTGAAGCTTAGGAGCATTTCTAAAAGTGGATAAAATAGCAGGTTTTGCTGTGGCAGTTGTTTTAAACCTGTCCGGTGTTGGCGGATTGGACTACTTTCCTCAGTTTAATGCCCCGGTTGAGCCAGATAATGGAGCAGAGTGAGTGTGTTGGCAACATGCTCTTTTCACACAGTGGAAACCTGCTCAGCGTCCGTGGAGCAGACCAGGAAGATTTCAGGGGGTAAGCGTTAGATGTTGTTAGTCGTCCACCGTCAAATTAATGGCAGAGCTTTCCTCATGATCAAGACTGCGACCCACCTGCAAGACATAAACAATGACAACAACTGTTTAGTCAAAAATATATGATTAAAATGTTTGTTTGTTTTTTTTAAACCATACACTATCCTCACTATTACTGTGGTTAATAAACACACCAAGAGACATAAAAACATAAGATAAGTCTTGGAAGAATGAAAGGAATGCAGGGAGGACTGTCTGACATCACAAAGTCCAAAAATAACGTGCTCAAAGTTTACTGTACTTTTTTATCAGGAAAGTTCAAATCTAAGCTACTGGATAGAATGTAATTGAGATTCTATTCAAAACAGCTATCTAATTTGACAACCCAATTTAAAAAAAACAAGTCAAATGTTTGTTACAACTTCAGAACCCTGTGCAGCACAAACATTCAATAACAAATCCACTATGCCAAGTCCACAAATGAACAGATAATTTTATTCATACATATTTTTTCCCTAACAGTATTTCTGTCGATACAACATAAACTTTTGTGGTCAAAAAGGCTTTACCAAAATTGGCTGTTGCAGCCTAGCCTGGCCAGCCAACAGCACTAAGTGAAATGGCTCTGGAATCCCTTTCTTTAAAAGATTTCCACTCAGTAGGAATCCTATTGGCCTAATCATAACCATATATGTGGTGGGCTTATGTGGTGGGCTTTATGCAATGCCTCATTTCTGATTGGTTGCAAGTCTAGCCAATTGCATTCAGAGGCATTTCATTTTCCTTCAGTTTAGTCCCGCCCCCTCAAAATACAACTTAAATCTACAGAGCCCAGACTAATTCTTTGTGTTGTCCAAAATGGAAGCCGAAACATAGTGAAATAAAAATATGAGATGGGTTTTATCCAATATACAGTATATCCAAATATTCAAATTCTTCTTCTTTGTTTAAAGCCACATCTCTGCTGCAATAACCGTGGCATTGACGAAGCAATTAAAAATGTTGTTCCTCACTTTTATCATTATTCAAATTACAGGCCAAAAAAGTCAGACAATTACATAATATAAGATAAAAAACGGGACACAACAAGACGCAAACAAAAAATCCAATAATAAGCGTCCAAAATGGTACATCGTCGTGTGCGTCATAGCACAACGGTAATGGCGGTGGAGGTTGAAAGGAAAAAAAGATTAAAATTCTATTTAAAGGCACATCAAAACACAAAAAAACTGAAATATTCCCACTGCAATGGCAATATATATAAATCAGTTCTCGCAACGCAACTACATAAGTTCTATTTCTAAATGTAAAATTGTTTTACACGTTGTGATTCATGTCTTGGAAGCGCTATGGCGAACGAGAAAATGGTGGCCAAAAAGACGAGGAAAGCATTATTTCCGTTTGTTGAGTAAAGTAAAAATTAGCAAAGAAGACTTCACAAACGAATGTAAAACGAATCTCGAAGCGGCGCAGGAAAATGGCGGAAACTGCGGCGGCTTGGTTGCAGGTTTCTCTCAGGACAGAGCTATGTCCTACGTTGCTGCTGATCTGCTGCGTCATACTCAACACAGACCGGGTCCCTGGACAGGAGCCTCCATTCGCTCCACATTCACAGCCTCTCAGCTTCAAAACGACACTCGACGCCATCACACTTTCCACAGGAACAACAAGTTTCAAACAAATAAAACCGTCCGATTCATGACGTTTGATGAGCCACTTGTAAAATAGTCATGAGGCGGTGATGCGGCTTTCGAGCGTCACAAATGTTGCATGAATCTTGGAGCACTTCGAAATTTGGAAGAATGTATATAAATGTCAAATAGAAATTTTGTGGAGAAAATCATGCATTGGACCAAATGAGGTAGAAAGGCAACCGAACTCCTGTCTCACCTTAAAAATAATTCACTTCAAATAAAAAGCTGTTTTCTGGATGAACCCAATTATTAGGCCCACGAAATGCAGGATCTACTTAATAAAGGTTAATCTTTCAACAATCCTTGCCAGGACATGAGCAAATGATGAATATGTTTGAAAATACTGGCCCTAAAAACTCATTTAATAAACCAGTATGAATTACAAAATTATAATTTGAATTGATATTATAGTATAGATTGAAATTTGCAAGACCCAATTCAGACCATAGAAAGGTTGGGCTTTATATTATATTTATGCACATTACTCATTGCGTACCACATTGATGAAATATTCACCAGTGAAAATGTTGTGCAATCGGAGCATAAGCAACATAATGCTGCAAAGTTATGCTTCAAAAAGGCGAATATTCTGGAAAAGATGTAACGGAAAGTTGGAAAATACAGGATTATACACTTAAATTATGATCTCGATTCAAAAAATGTGGGTTTGTTGACATAAAAAGACATGTTTTGGAATGGGAGATGGCTCAAATTAATGCTTAGATGCAGGTAGAAAGAGACGAGATGTGATACAAGCAAAAAGGTGCAAGTTTAGGTCGGTAAAAACGCTAAAGAAGAAATATCTGGGGCAATTTCCCCCAAATCCGAATCGACCAAAGGCCTGGTTTGCAAGGCCTGGTGTTGTGCAATCACTCCATGCACGAATCTGACGAAAAAATGTGTGAAACTAAGTGCTATATTATCATATCAAAGCGTAAAATTGCACCTAAATGTCCGATTTGGTGACTTTAAAAGCTTAGTGCATGCTTCGAAATCTTAAGTCTCGATTATCCTTTTCCACTACGACATTCGAAAAACCCAAAAGTCTAACACTACGCTTCTAAATTCACGCATTTAGGGAGCCGTTTTGGTGTCAGGATGCGGCAGAGAGCGTAGAACTCACCCCACTTTAGGATCGGATCGAAGCCGGACAAGCCTGGAGAAGCCCAGACTCTCGGTCCTTACATCCTCTGAGCCGAAGAGATGCCAAGCGAGACACGTGGCACTGGCATACCCAACCACAGCCCGCAATGCTCACACCACTATAACCCACCCCCCCCCCAAGCCCAAAAACTCTCAGCCCTGCCCCCCGAAAACACAGAAGTCCCCCCTCCTCCTCCTCCTCCTCTTCTTCTTCTTCGCAGGAAAAAAGTCTCGCACTAGTCCGGGTTTGTTTACAGCCATATCTTTAAAACAGCTCTGACGACGTACAGCAAAAGCACACGTCTGGGTCATCCTTTTTCATTATTTACATCTGAAAAAGTCAAGCGAGGTGAAAGTACAGTCCTCCCAGTCTTGGTGCGTTCTTGTTGGAGCTGACGATTCAAGATGACAGTCGCAACACAAGTCTCCAAATCCATCCTTTTTTAGAGTTCTGAATGAGTCCGAGAGAAAAGGCAGAGATAAGCACTGACAGGAGCAACGGTGCAGTTTGGTATCAGCCGAGTCTCGCTGCTGAAAGGGAAAGCGCTGGAAAATAATTAATGAATTCAGCAGCAAGTAACTCACTGTTGCTAGAGCGAGGGAAAGCCTGTCCTGCGCTCTGATTGGCTGCTGGAGAGCCCATGTGCTCTCCACTCACAGAGAAGCCGGGCAAATCAAGGAAACGTTCTAATATTAGAAAATGTATCTAGGCAGTCATCAAACATCACACCTAAACAAATAGTACTTTTCACAAGATGGGGCTATGCTCTGTGATGTTCTTGGATCAAATCGAGTCAAATGAGGGGTTTTGTAAAGGGAAAATGCCACAAGATGAGGATAGAAGAATAGAATGGGACCAAAAATTGTGGTTGTTTGTGATTGGAGAGGAGTCAGTGAGTCAGGGTTGAGTTGTGCAATGGGATCCAGGGAGAGGAATTTGGGCTTTTAAGTGAAGTCAGGGAGATTTTTACTGATGTCCTTTGCAATAATTATTAAACTAAAGACCTGACAGAGCGTAGGAAATAGGATAGTCTATTAAATATGTGAACAAAGTCCAAGGAAAGAGCCTTGGTAAATGTAATATTCATCCGCTAAGCAGTAGCATTAATCAAGAGTGAATTGTCAATGCTTGTTTATTCAAATTAAATGTACTGATGGCAAAGGAGTGTGAAAATAATTGGGCTAAATGTTCTTGTCATTGGTCTGAGCTCACTTAAACAAATCCTTAATCATGGGTTCTTCAAATAAGTCGAACCTGGTTGACCTCAAAAAGCAAATGATTGTTGCAATAGTGAGCAGAATGTGTCTATTGTCCCTAAACACATTTTACACAGTTTAAAAATTAAAAGTACAAAACATATTAGGAAAAAAAGCAGCTTTGTGATAAGGGTTATGCATCTTTATGGGAGACTAAAAGTTGCCAATACCATTCTTAGTGCATTATACAATCGACTCAGTAGATCTAATCAATCAGAAAGCATTGCATAAAGCCAGTCCCATTCTAGATAATGAGTTGTCTGACAAGATTCCTACTCAACATTGCTGTGAAGGGGAAGAATCCCAGAACCATTTCACAATATTGCAAAGACAATACTTACAACTAGCTAAGCAAAAGCTATAGAATACAATTTATTCTCTATCTTTATATACTTTCCTGTTAGAGACCAGGAAAACTGTTACATTACTGTTAAACTCCAAAGCTCTTTAAAATGACGAGAAATAGGTGTTTTATGTACCCATTTATATGTCAAGACACTAGCAGTAATGTATGAAAACATAACGCTATTTGTTTTTTACTGCTCAGTGCAAGTCGGTTAGATGTCTCTCATGATGTGTGTAGTCAGCCTAGCCGCTCTGACCTGTTCATTATACACCAGTATGCATAATTGAAAATGGCAAATAAGCTATTCAGAGCATCACTAACACTTTCCAGTTACAGAGAGCTGCCACTGCCTCAAGAGAGAGAGCGAGAGGGAGAGAGAGACGCACCATGTACCTAACGTCGTAATGCATTCACTTATACAGGAGTGAATGCACTGGTGTTTTGGTTGACACAAAGGAAACAAGCTTGTATTCTACTGAAATGGAAAATGCCTTACATACTAGCTTCATCTTGTCACACTAACGGTATTGTTAGCTCGAATTGTCAAAATAAGATCAAACTAAGGCGGGGTGATAAATCAAGTTAATTTACTTGTTTTGAGTTTGTCATTTTGAAAGATGTCAACATAGAGATATTACCGAATCCAATTTAACCACCAACAAAGACCAACAAAGAGGTAGTCATATTACCTCTGTAACGTCTGTGTCTCTGTAATGCACTATACACTTGTTGATGAATGCAAATTAGCCATGTGCTTTGAACTAACATATCACATTTGGCTCTTTTAACAAGACTGTTTTATACTAGACTAGACTCATATTAGACCTGGTCCAACAGAACAGAGAAGACTAAAACTAAAAGGCTTCCAACCTAAACTGCTTTAATTTGATGGCTGCTATAACTTTTATTGTGTTGTGTGGGATTGCGCAGTTAAAGCAAGTATGTATTTTTAATAAAGAACCAAACTATATTTGCCTTTTCAGGTAATATAACAAAAGATTGATATAATTCAAAAAGGTTTTTTTTAGTCATATCACCCATTGCTTTCCAAAAAGAATATTAAAAGTGCATTGTGTACAATGTTGTAGAATATAAGTAAACAAACCCTCAAAATAACACATTTGTCTATTAAAAACAGATGTTTAAAGCTCCACAGAACCCAGTGGTAACCTATGTTAGTTCAATTACCTACAACTGCCCAGAGTGGACAAACTGAGCACTGCTGGAGGAGAAGCACACTTGTGTTTCTTTTTGAGCATACATCAATGAACTAAGTTTTAGGGCATTTATGAACTAAACTGATTTTGTTCTATATTTTTTCAAGCAAAGTCTACTACTGAAATACAATTTTTGCACCAATACATCCCTATTGTATAACATGGCTAAACATTCCAGAAACTCTTCTTTAAACTGGTGAAAGCAATCAAAGTTGACATTTAATCATCATTTGGCCTGCTTTCCTGCCTTTTTACAGCATTGTAGATACTTACAAAATACTCCAAACTCCTGTTATCTCTCAGCATGGATTACGGCATACTGTATCAGACTTTTAAAACCTGTCATTTCAGAGCTGTACACTCATTAAAGTTAACTTTGCTTTGCAGCTTTTCAACTTAACTAAAGCCATTCAGGAGAAAAAGACAGTTCTCAAGACCCAAGACTGGATTTTAGTCTCAGAAAGTGTTGCTTTATCGTCGGCCCGTCCCTGCAGCCTGTGGCGCAGTAGATTTTCTCTTCCATGTGGACACATGGCTCTGAGCCAGGCTGCATGCGTGGTGCTCTGTGCTTGTCTTCTTGCAGCCGTAAAAGGCCCAGAGCACAGAAAACAATGTCTGGGTTCACCTAAATGTCACTGAATTCCTTCATATGAAACAGATTTAAGATTTTAATGGCAGCTCAAAAAAACATGTGATGTGACTTTTAGATATTTTGAGAACATTATACCATATATTATGGCTGCACAACACATCACAAATTTATCGCTATCTCAATATTATCAATCGCAATATGTGTATCGCAAAGAATTACTTTTTTGCAGTAATGTTATGGTCTCCTCAAAATCAAACTGTGGTGTGTGTAAATAAAAAAGTCCTGTTTGGTTCCTGGTAAGTTTAGACCTGTTTAGTCTTGATTTAGTTCTAGTTCAGTCATTAATATGGATTAAGGCCCTGTTTTGAAGTTAGTCCAGAACCTTGTACTCTGGTCTTTAAGTCCCTCCCTCTAAGCTTGGTCTGCTCTGAGTGTGGCTAACAATTTGATTTGGTTTGTCTTATTGGGACTGGTGCCCCCCCACCTTAAAAGGGCCTATGTGTTACTTAAGTACCTCACTATGTAACAGAAAACCAGTCAAAACATCATCAACAGTGAGCAGTTTTAGGAATTTCAAGTCTTACAATGTAGATATAGTTTGTCTGAACAACAACTTTTCAAAACGAGGGAAGAAACAGGAAAATATATGAGACTTTAAGCGAACATCAGGTAGTTTTGCATAGCTAAAACAGTGCAGCATAGACACAAATTAAGAAACATAAAAGTTGCACTGTAGGGTTCAATCTCTGAATAAAAATATAAATCCATGAGTTCAAAAAGTCAATCTCATTTTTAGCGACATAGATGCAAAAGAAAAGACACTATTATGAGCCGCTTTCTCCCAGTTGCATATTCAATGTTAAAATGGGGCCATTTGAGTTTAACTGGGTCTCGATTTGAAGGACATTGCACCAAAATAACTCAAGAGCGTCTGGTGGAAAAGTTGCATCTCTTTGAGGCCTTTGAGCACAAACGACACATGGCATTTTTTTAATAGAACAGACCCTGCGAGTTATCCACAGCATTTTCGAGACATTTAGAGGAAGACAATGGGAGCTTTGCCACGAGTCATGCTTCGTGTCAATAAAGCGGCATAATGGACGATTGACATCGGGTTGCATAACGCTGGAGCCGCAGTAATTACATGGGAGAGGGTCTCTGTGCAAATTAATGGGTTGTCGAATTACGCAAGTGGCACAATTGGCTTCACGTCTGTGATATGTGCCAAATCCTTAAAGGCATAGTTCGGTTTTAATGAGTTTTTAGGGTGTTATTATGAATGGTTTGTTTAATACCTACAGTAGAGAGCTGTCAGACAACATTTGAAAGGCATCACAGGGGGTAAATGGTCCGCTGCAGTAAAAAGAGGTAAAGAAAAATTGGATTGGTCTTAGCAATGAAAACAGCTTAAACCAAACTACTTAAATCCATGTATAGCCAGTTAAGTTTGTAATCAATTGTGGACTTAAACAATTTTTGAGTGGTTTACACTTTACTGGTTGGTGGGTTTTATATTAATATGACTTTTGCTGCTGCTTGCTTGAAGGGCAAATAGGTCCCATATATCAACCTCTCAATCTGAAGTTCTCCTTTATCTTTGGTTTGGTACAGGTTTAGTTTTAGGGTGTGTTCACACTTTATTTAGTTTGCACCAAAACAGAAAATGATCCATTTAGTTTGGTCCACTGCAAAAAGCCTTGGTCCGGCATTTTAAAGAGTGACCCAACAACAAGGCCTTTCTCAAGAAACACGCTAGATGGTGCTGTTAGGCCAAATTCTAATAAGGCATTTTATCTTCTCAGTTTTCTTTTGTTTTGGTTTGTTTTTTTGTGTTCTCGGGAAAGCTAAAAGGTACATGCTGTTTTAATCACCAGGTTATCATCGTGTTTGGGCCTCGTTTAGACGCCTGTGTTCCACTTCACACTTTAATCAAACTGAGTCCAGTAGGGTCTTGGCGCACGTTTGGTGTGCACGGATGTATGTATGGCAGCATTTACACTTATCCAAGCAAACTGCACCAAACATGGCAAGTTGAAAACATTATGTTACGATTTATATCCTTTATCAGGCTAGTGAGACTTCTTGTCTAGGCCTTAATTTAGTCTTGGCTTTAGTGTTAACAAAAAAACTGACCTATCAGTAAACCAAATAATAATTGGACATACATCAGGGGATTATAAAAATAAGTACAGAGTTAAATATAGAGAGAGGCAGAATTTTTTGACTGCTGTTCAGACCTGAGTAACATACAGTGTTTCATCCCCACTGAAAACATACAACTGTTGTGTGCTTAAAAATGGAACTGTTGTAGAATAGTTATAGCATATTTACTTTTTTAAATAAAGCTGGAGTATGTAATATCACATGCCAAAGTACAAGAAAGATGAAGAAAGATGACTCATAGTTACTGTTTGTTTGAAAATGTGAAGCCAAAATACAAAAGATTTAAAGTGACCTAGAGGTAGACGCCATGGTAACTGGATAAAATAGATGTTGGAAACCCACATCTGTTATTTTCTACCAAGATTCAATGTTCTGGTGGAGTTAACGATAACATCAGATTTTGCCTACTCTATCTTTAAATGTAATGGGCGAGAAGGTTAATGTGGCTCTGACCATCAAGACACAAGATTTATAGATATCTTCTTCAGAACAGATAAGTAATGCACTTTATCTGAACCCATTCCCAGCAATTACATACGTTAGCCTTTGCTTGCTTCCTCCTGTCTGCTTCTCCACACCGTCTCTGACAACCATCCACAGTGGGTCCATCTGTGCGTCCCTACCACACACTGTCCCACGCACATGCACGCTCCATGTCAGGCCTCGGGCTACATTAGGCCTTAGTGCATGGCCTCTGCATTTATAGTCTCTGTATACACTGTAACGCACAGCACTGGTCCTATTTACAATAACAACACTGCAAACTGTGGAGTGCTTTTATCAGGAATTTGCATAAAACACTTCTACAACTCCACATAACCACCAAAACCAAAGTAAGCCTATTAACTCTAAACTTTTAACTTTTTATAACATCATCATAAAGACTTTTTTTTTATGTTTTGGAACTTTAAAGTTAGCTAAATTCAAACCTAGCTTATTTGTTTTATTACAGTAGAAAGGGGAACAAATCGCAAACGTGCAGCCTTTAACAGTAGCGGACTTTAGCCGTCGAGCAATATGCAGCAAAACAGTAGTTTTTCTTGGAGTTGTCAGTTTTAAAACATAGCTAAACACAGCTAAAATGTCATTAAAAGTGTTAAAAGTACGGCGTTAGCAAATACCACGCTTGCAGCGCTTCCACCATTTTCCACTACAGTGGCTGCCCTGCTGTACTCAAAATGTGCAATAACTTGGAAAAAAAACTCACCCGCGGATATTTTTCTTGACGCGTTTCACTTTGGATCGAGGCGGTTTAAAGTCTCCAAAGTGGCGCAAGTAGAAGGGGGTCCGTGTAAAGTCCTTCTTCTGAGTTCGTAGTGTGACTTTTCGCTGTGCATAAAAACTTGCGGCAGTCCCTTCGTCCGTCTGTAGCGCTTTCTTCTCCCGTTCATAACTCCCTGCTCTCCCCCTACACAGCCATTTTCCAGCTCAGCAGCACGCAGGGAAAGGACAGTGCGTGGGAACTAATATGAAGAGAGCCGAAAGTTGCCGAAGTTTACCGGAAACTCCCGAACGGCGACGGAAGGGGGGGGGTCGCCGGAGAAACACGAAGGGAGCCGAACAAACCGAGTTTCTTAAAGAGACACGACGCTGCGTTTCATTCCTGAAAAAAAAATGCTTCCTTCGCCCAAAATGTTATCATTAGTTATGCTTACATCTGTAATTACACACTTATATCCTTAATAAAATAAATAATATCAAAAGTATATATTACCCTGTTGGTATAGTAGCTAGTGAAACTGATTTATCCTATTAAGCTAGCATATTCAACTCCAAATACAGCTCATAAAATTACAGTGTAAAATAAATAAATAAAATAAATACACTACTAAATAAATAATCCTTCCAATTCGCATTTAATTTAATTATAATCCATCAAGTAGGAAAAAATGCTGATGTTCTTGTACTTAGGCTTTAGAGGGCAGTGTAGAGTCACTTTGGAGATATAGAAATTACAAAAAACAGAGCTGAAATATATAAAAATATTACTTTACATTGCAATATTTGAATATGTTTACTTACCCCAATATACATGCAGAAATACCCTCTTTTATGTTGATATTTCTGTCATATAACACACTCACACCATACATAAACACTAAGCTAATTTGTTTTTATAAGTAGTATTCAACTTACTGTTACCATCCTTACAAGTAAAAATGATTTCTGGGAATTAGATAATTTTACATTGAAATGAATTTGCCTATTCACAAACTTTATTAAATGCAGTTGCCATTTGTCCAGAAACAAAGGCAACAAACTAATAAAACTATGTGAATAAATAAATAAATCATATAGGTGAGAGACAAAATAGAACAGCCAGCATTTTTGAGTCATGGACACTAGAGTCCATTGTAGCAGTGTATTTATTCAAGCACTGTTAAGACAATATAAAAACATACATCATCGGTCTGCACCAGATATCCACGCGGCAGGGCGCTCACAAAGGCCATTTGTCAATACATTTCAGGGGAAGAGCAGACAACAGCAAATATGAGTGAAAATGATGTACTGCAAGTATCAATAGGTAAGGACTTATATCTAAGACCTGCCCTATGAGTTTGATATATTTGTAAAAAATGAGGGGAATTATGTTCGTATGTATGTATGATTTGAAGAATATGAAGTGTACACAGTCATGGGGAAGTTCAAACTATCCTGGCTACGAGGTCCATTTCACAAACACCATCGACGGCCGCCACAAGGTCCACTGCTGTTTGAAAAATATACATCAACAGCTTAAGGTTATTAGTATTGCAACAAGACACTTTCAATATCAAAATATACAAAAACTGAGATCACCACCAACTCCATTCCTCATCCACTCAAGGCTTCTGGTTAGATTCCCCATTCTGTGTCATCCTCTTTTTTTTTTTTTTTTCCAATAATAATTTAACAAAAAAATGACAAATCACACACTCAAACACTCTAAATGTAAACAATTGTTCGTTTAACAGCCGAGGGAGCCGGTTAGTTGCATCCACTGTACAAGTTTTGGAGTTTCCACAGAGAGAAAGGGATCGTCCTGAAAGAGAACAGTTACACGCCACTACGACGACGACTGGAGCTAGACTAAGGATAAGGGAGTCGGACGGATGCTTGATTTGACGACACGCAGGAGAGAGACTTGGTTTCTGAGGGTAGTCACGAAGCACAGTCTACAAAGGGGCTGTATGGGGAACTTGAAGATAGAGATGTGTTGGGAGAAAGACTAGTTTTCAACCGAAATTGAAAAGGTGGAGCGCCTATGTAGCAATTAAGACTTTTTTCTTATTTAAATGTAGTCTTTCATAGAGAAAACATAATTTTTTCCCACTACATATACTGTCTTTAACAGACCTCTAGATTATAAAAGAACACGTTACCTTTTATTCCTTTTTTGCAACATTTGAAAAGCTAACTTGATTTCTTTCCAAGCCAAACAAGTTAAAAGGTGGGAAAACTGTGTATGTTAAATTCTACTAACTTGATGAGGCTCTTACTGAACATAATACACTATCTTTTAATTCCCCATTCAAGCTCCAAACTTTGAAGTACTTTTTTGACAGAAATTGTGGCGTTGTAGAGGCCAAACATGCACAAAGCTTCTTATGTACATCGACAATACCTCTTTAAAATCTTTTTACACTTTGGCACCACAGCAAGTCTTCGGTTCATAATATTCTCCTCCCTAAATACATGTATCTAAACGTTCACCACTACAGTTTGACAGTGTAAACTCTTACTAATACATTATATGTTGCAGTTCGTTCCAAAGACCTACTTGAATACGACATTTAAGTCCAGACAGGCAATGTGGTAGAAAAAAATTATTGTGTCTGCTGCTTCCAGTTTGTGCAACTTCCGAAATAAGATCAGCAAAGCATCCAAGGCATTGTCAGCAACCGATAAACAATGGGCATAAAAAGGCATAAATAAGTTTCTTCATTAAAAACAAAACTATTTACAAAATTCATCACGTGCCACAGTGATTTCTGAACCAAGTGAGAACAAGCAGAAGGGAAGTAAACAGACTGTAGGTTGGCAGTCAGTGTTTTGACAGTGTTGCTGAATGAATGTATTACAGTGAAAACCAACAGCTTCTTGATGCTTGTAATGATTTGAAACTTGGTCACAGTTTTTTGGGCACATGCAAGGCCTTCATTTGTTAAAAAAGAAAAAAACAAAAACAGTATCAGGTCACTGGCGACTCCTCCATTTTGTGTCTTTTTAAGGGGTGATTATTTCTTTATTTCTGAAATGAAGCACCTTCTTTTTCTTTCGACTTGGCTTTCTGCGGCGTCATACCCTGCGGTGCTCTTCCTTCCGGCTTCGCACTTGAGGCCGACTGAGGAGGAGCTGGAGTGGACTGACGAGGAGGAGAAGGAGTTGACTGAGGAGGCGAAGGAGTTGACTGACGAGGAGGAGAAGGAGTTGACTGAGGAGGAGCAGGAGTGGACTGACGAGGAGGAGAAGGAGTTGACTGAGGAGGAGAAGGAGTTGACTGAGGAGGAGCAGGAGTGGACTGAGCGTTGATCCAGGATGCTTTGAACCCTTTTGTTGGTGTGGCGGGCAGCGTGGGGCTAGGCGTCGTCTCTTCTAAATCGTCAAAGCTTACTTCTTGCACTGCTTCCTGCTTCTTAAACGAGTCCCTTCTCTCGGACAAGGCTAGTTTCCGCATCACCACGACTTCTTTGGAGTGGCTGCGGTGCTGCGGCGAGTCCTGGTGAGCTCCCGTCCGCTGAGCTCCGATGCACAACCCTTGACGTCCGTGTTCGCCGACGCAAACGAACCCGGTGGCGGTGTCGCTCTCCAAGTCCTCCAAACCTTCCCCTTCAGAGAGAGGCACCTCCATCGTGTGGCGTCTGGTGCTGTAGGCCTTTCTCTCAGCGTGGTAACCCGAACTTTTGTCACCGGTCAGTTTTTCGGCAGACTGGACCCTCTTGAGAAGCGGCGATCGAGGCGGCTCGGCGCTTCGCGGTCGAACGGAGTGGCGGGCGATGGTCGGAGGGGACAGAGTCTTGCCGTGGAAACCCTGGAGGGATTTGGGGTGAGCGGGGAGGCAGGACGGGGAGCACTGAGGGGAAAGGGGCTGGGGAGGTGGGATACAGGCCAGAGGAGATGGAGGGATGCTGCTGGTGGATTTGCAGCGGCCGGCTTTGGTGTAACGACCCAAAACGTGAAGGGAGCTGGGGCGGGCCTGAGGGACGGGGGAGTTGGGAGAACTTGAGCACGGAGAGGAGCTGGAGTCTGTAAAAGAAGAATGAAAAATGTTAGTGTGTGAGTCAAAGAAAGTGATTTTGTTAATAATTAGGGATGTGTCTTGGTCTTGAGACTGTTAAGAATAGTTTTTAAAGGTTATAGGTCTTGTTTGACTGTGAAAGTTTTTGTCCGCTGCCGCTGCCAACTTGACATCTTGTTTATCCTATTGTACGTAAAGCTCTATACCGTCTCCTTGTGCATGTTATAGCATTTTAAAGTATGTACTTTTGTAATGTTCTATAATTGTGTAATTTTGAGCCTGTTTTTTAGGGTAACTTTTTAACAATAGTTTCCAGGTTTGCTCTAGACATGTTTACAGAAGTGTCCATTAAAATGCACTGTCCCTGAAAATGAATAAATCAAATTAAACTTCTTAATTCCCAAACCATTGCACCAAAACTATACAAGACCCACCTCCAGAGTGATCAGGGGCAGGGGAGCGGCAGGGAGTGGACGGCCCCGGGGAGAGACTCTGAGTGGGGGAGCCAGACAGACTATCACTGGACGACTGGTGGAAACCTGATGAGAAACTGCGGCTGCCGTGCATCGGAGCAGGAGGAGTGTGCTTGGACAGCTTCTTCAAGATGCTCCGCCGCCTGCTGCTTGGAAAAAAAAAAACTTCAGTGATGTTTTTCCATAGAGATTTCTATAATGTTTTAATAATAAATGAATTGCTGCTCTATTTTTATGACGGTCATAACTGGAGATAAGTAAAGGCTAAATTGATTACCTGTCCTGTCCATCCTTCCTCTTGCTCTTCTTGCTGCGCCGTGCCATCTTGGCCTTGTAGCTGGCCTTTCGGGCTGGGCCCACTTTGATAGAAGTGTTCTCCAGGGCAGTGGTCTGAAGAGTCACCCTGTTTCCACTCTGTTGGGAGGATTCAGTTTAGTTTGTTTTAGAAAAACACACAAAAAAAGACCACAGAAATCTATTAAATCTCTTTTCATTTAACCAATGCCTACTCAAGAAAGAATATGTAAACATATCAGGTAAGTCACAGTTTTGGCCTGTATCCAGAGAGAGCTAGCTAGATAAATGAAAGTACATTTCTTGTACATATAGTGTAATTTTCACCTTGAGGAGCAGCTCCACGACCTCAGTGTGGACCAGTCCCTGCACAGACTCTCCGTTGACATGAGTGATAAGGTCACCTGCCCTGAGCCCAGCCTCGTGCGCCGGGCTGCCCTCCTCAACACACTATTGACAGAATGACAGGAATTATACAAATTATAGATCCAACTAATGACAGTGATTCGCTGCTGCAGTAATAATAAGAATTAGGAATGATGTAATGCCACAGAGAGGGGCACCTGAACATTAACATTACAACAGTAGCTATGCAAAGGTTCAAAAGACTTTTTAATTTTAGATGGGTTCATGAAATCGGGCATTGGCTGGTTAGCATCTAAGCAGATTTAGGAAAAACACCTTCACTTTTAGCAATACTGTATGTCTGGGCCTACCTAACTAATATTGATGTTTTGTTGAGACACGTACCCAAACCATGTGGTGCACAGTGTAAACGTCACTGTCTCCCATGTAGACTCTGATGGCGCGCAGAGCGAAGCCGAACCTTTTGCCCGAGCTGTGGATAACCACTGGCGGTCTGAGGCAGCTGACGCTCACAGAGAGATCCCGACTCGGGGAGGAGTCTCTGGACGAGGGGTTGGACGACAAGGACAGAGACGACTTGGGACTGCTGGGAGGGCCGGCTGCGTCATCTGAAGTGGTGTGAGAAGAGATGATATCTTTAAGTAAAAAAAAAAATGTCACAGTGTTATATGTATAAATTCTGACAATTAAAAAGTACAGGTTTTCTACATCACTCAGATTTTGAAGAGCCTGGAGCCTGTGTTTTAAAATGGAAAATTTATGGCCGCAGCAAATTCATTATTTGAATTAATGAAGCTCACAGGCAGAAGATTAATTTTTACACAGTAAGTGGCACTGGGTGAACATGTCATTATTCATTAAAAGTGTGTGATTTCTTGCTTAAATTAAAAATTTGTGGAAGTTGTTAAATGTGCTTTGTGGAAGTTGTTAAATGTATAGATTAAGACATTGTTCTTTGTTCAGCCATTAGATTAGTCTTTATGTTTAAATTGTGAGATGTGGTCTGTAGAGGGCACTGTAAATGCACTAATGAAAGGATTAAAAGAAGCTTGAATGTTATTTATTTCACAGTATTTCTTGTCGAGCCCAGAAAATGTCGTGTTTTGTGCATCTTATAGGGTCTTTACCTGGAGTGATGATGAGTGACAGCCCAGAGACGGAGGCAGACTTGGGGACTTTTCCAGCTGCAGGTTTGGCTTTCTCGGGGGTCTCCAGCTGGTGGGCGATTTTTCGTGAAGCCCCTCTCCTAAACGACGGCCGCGTGCCTGTGCTGTTGCTCCGCAGACGAATGCGCCGCAGGTTTGAGACCATCCCATCTAAAAGCGGGAACTATGATTAAGTACAGAGTAATGGGAGCTACAGTAAAATACAGAGGTTTGGAAGTCTTACCTTCTTCTTCGGCTGAAATGGCAAATCGAGGCATGATATCCAAGCTTTGGGTGCTGTTCATCACCAGGGGGCTGGCACTACGCTCCGACTGGGACGAGCTGGATGACGCGCGAGGACGCAGACTGAGGAAAAAAACCCACAAGACATGACCTAATATTAATATCATAGATGAAAATCTTAACTTAAGCTGTTGTCTTTTTCTGTATTCAGTCTTTCTATTCACCAGGGCACCAGTCCAAAATAAGTTGCCATAGTGAATAGAAGTCTTCCTTACTTCCAATCTCATCCTATAAAGTGCCCTGTCAGCATGGGAGGTTTAATGTTGTCCGTTTTATTACACAATAGGAGGTAGTAATGGAGGCATCACAAACCACTCAAACCGTCTTGAGATCAGTTGAAGCGGCTCAAGTATAAATCAATGTCATTTTATGTGTACAGGTAGCAATAAATACAATAAACAAAAATAGCATGTGTTAAATACACATTTGTTTATGAAGATGCTCTGTTGTTTAATACTTTTGCTCCTGTGAGGTGTGTACATAAGATATCACAGAAGAAGCAGGGTGTCTTTTTTTTTTACAGAACCCATGACGCAGCAGAATAAGGAATAGTTCCTTGTCTTTTTGGAGTGTTGCTTTTTGCTGCAAATAAATGGGACTCAAGACTGGCCAAGGCAGGATTTTGGTGGAGGAAATTCTCGCCAGTATCACGGGATGAAGCATAAAAGAAGCTATAAAGTTTGATATGTCGCAAATGAACTGTATCTGCCTCACAACCGAAAATGTTTTGGTCCCTGTGTAGCACTGGGAACTAAAGTAATAATGCACAAACAAATAGCTAGCTAGCTAAAGATAAAGTTAAAGTTGAAGCTGTAAAGATGTATGAAAGCACCTAAGTGACCTAATTTGTTGAGTTGTCCTGCGTGCGGTACTTGTGGTTATTAAGTCTATTAGGTAAGAGTTTCCAGACTTTATACTGCACCACCAAAGTTGTGCTGCTCGGAAGCGTATGACAATAATGTAGATCATTAAAAGCTGCGTAGTCTGAATATAAATGATTCCTGAAGACGGCTGACATTTCTCTGAACACTAGAACTAGCACGGCGAGAATGTGCTGTGCAGTTTGTCCTTCCTGATAACAACGATATCAGTGTCAGTTCTTTAAGCAGGCTCTCACCTCCCTCTGGGGCCATCTGCCTTGCGCTCTCCAGCCGAGTGTTTGTGACATTCGCCGGGAGAGAGCACGCCCCGTCCCTCCCAGCGCTCCTCCTTCTCCTCGCTGTGGCTCCGCTCCGACGACGACAGGCTCTGATTGGACGGCGTGGACGTGGACAGGTGCTCCGTGCTGCTGTAAACCTACAGATACCAAAAAAAAAAAAAAAGATGATGGATTATTAGACAAGATCATGTTAAGTAATATGTGTGAAGATTTAATTACTGCCTGTCAACATAATAAGACTTTCTAAATGTCACCTAATTCTGCTTCTTCTTTGCTGATTACATTATCTAGGTAGAACAGGGGGCTTTAAAATGACACTGCGGGGCTGTGTGAGTTGATTGACATTTACCTTGCTAAATCGATGAGCCACGGAGGAGAACTGCCGCAGCTCGAGAGACGATTCATCATCATTGGTTTCATCATCGTCATCCGAGCCGAGGTGACAGTAGCGATCCAATCGGGCTGTGTGGAAAAACAGAGGCATTAGATAAGCAGCGTGTTCTCCTGAATTACAATGAGCGTACGAGACTTACGTCCAGCTCTGTGCATGTGTTAATTAACTTACAAAATCTGATTACAAAAAGCATGTCTATTGACTGTCTACTCACTGTCAAAGTAACTGGTATCCTCCTCTGTCTCCAGTTGGGGAATAAATTCAGCTTTCTGCCTCAGGAGGCCGTTCCAGTCCAAACCCATGAAGAACATATGCATCTTCACCTCCGCAGTTCCACCTGATTAGGAAATGCAAATGTCAATATGAGATGGAACCTATAAGCATGTCTGATAAAAAGTGAAAGTTGGTAGATTTGCAAACTTGACTGGAACAAAACGAAGGAAAAGTATTTGAAACGCTAAAGTTATACTAAAGACACCAGTAATAGCACAACCAATACACAGGAAGTTAAAATAAATGCACAAAAATCCACAACTTTACTCACAGTTTATTAAGCTTTTTTTTTGAGAATAGAAAAGATAAATAAGTCTGTCACATTGCTGCACACCACACAATAAACAGCCAATTATATAATTTAGTGCCTCCGAGGTCTTTGAGAATCAGTTAGGAATAGGCTTTAAAAAGTTATATGTGTGTATCATATCAGGGAAAACGTTGGGTTACATAAGAGGTATAACTGTCTTGGGATAGCGAATGCTGAGCAATGCTTAGTCACCGACCTGTTCCGAGTCGCTCCAGTGGGCTCTGCCTCAGCAGTCTGGTGATCAGGTCCTGGGCGTCTGCCGGCAGAGCGTCTTCCCCATCAGGCCAAATAATCTCATCTGAAAGAAGAAAAGGAAAAAACTAAACTGTCAAAGTAGAAGGTATAACGTGATAATCAACGAAGCATTTTACGGGAAGGATTCAAGAAGAGATAGGAAACTAGAATGGGGAGTAAAGCTCATGTTGCAGACCTTAAAATGGGGTCCTACCCTTTTTAAATGATTTTCCAAGACTTTTTCAGCAATTACTCTATTTATTTAGAACAGACCCAGTTGTATTCCTCCATTTCCACATCTGTGTAGGCATCATCTGGAACTATAATTACTAGCAGGTCCCCTAGCGTCTTTTTTGTTAATCATAAACAGCCTTAACAAACTGTTCTGACTCTCTGTTACACATTGAGCTACTGCTTCTGAGCTACTACTCTTAAAAGAACAATAATTATTTTTTTACAGTTATATTATTCAAGCGGTTTTTTTTTTTTCTTTTCAAATTCATTTTTTTTCCAAGACACATGTAAACGATCTATGTGGCTCAGTGAATCAAGATCAACTCATTCTTGCAATAAAATAAGCACAGAAACTATATTGTGGAGCTGGTTCCGAGCCATGTGGCATTTTAGCATATCGACAGAAACTGGCAGACAGAGAATTAATTAATTTAATAAGCAAATGGAGCATATGAAATTACCATTGACTACTTGACCAAAGAGCTCTTCTGGAGTGTCTCCAAAGAAAGGCACGCAGCCAACGAGGAACTCATAAAGTATGACGCCCATGGCCCACCAGTCGACCGGTTTCCCGTAGCCCTGCCTCAGGATCACCTCTGGGGCGATGTACTCCGGAGTCCCACAAACCTGAGTATAAACGAACCAGTGTTACGCAATATTATACAACGAGGACATGGAAAATTGAGATTATACTGACCTGTTTATCAATGAACTCCCTTGTGTCCTTCTCTATGTGTCCTTCATACAAGTTGGTGGTCATGTTCATCAACCCCATCTTTGACAGCCCGAAGTCGGTCAGCTTTATGTGTCCCATGGAGGTAATTAACAGACTAGAAAAAATAAAAGAGACGTGATTAATGTTACATCAAATGCCGACCCCAAAACACAAATCTAAAAAAAAAAAAGGAGCAGATTCAAAGGCTGGAAGATTTTAATGCTACAGATCAAATGTATTCACAGTCTTTTGATGATGAAGACAAGTTGAGAAATGATGAAAGCGTGAATGTGAAAGCGAGCTACTGAAAATGTGCAATGTGAGTGGGGGTGTTCTCTTTCGAGGACTCACTTGTCAGGTTTGAGGTCCCTGTGCACGATGCCGTAGTTGTGAAGGTACTCTAAAGCTAAAACGGTCTCTGCGAAATACATCCGGGCCATGTCCACAGGCAGAGGGCCGATGTTCTTCAAGAGGTTGGCACAATCCCCGCCTTTAGGAAGAAAAAAGTAAACTTGATCAGATACTGAGACAAGCCCTCTTCAGACATGGTAACATCTAAGAATAATACTAAATACACTCCTGATATAAGGCAGGTTTAATCAATGTTTCTACTCTTCCATACCACACAAAAGCACTCAGGTAAGCACCTTATTTTGAAATTAAAAACTGGCTGATTAAATGTTACTGTTTTCAGTGTGTCTAATGTGACTCATCAAATTTTAAAGGTATAATAATAAGCAGAGGATACATGTCAACTAAAAGAAGCCATCTTTGTAAGTCTCAATTAAGTTTATTCTGACTTTGAACAAATTGCTCCTGCCATGTGTTTTCTTTTTTTCGCTGAGCTGTGATTGGCTGAGAGCTCTTCCTCTTGCGTAAACACTTGGAAAATGGTGAAATACAGGAAGTTTTAGTGGGTCTTGTTGTTTTTCAAATTAAAAAAATAAAATTTGATCCCAAAAACCCACTGTCTGTTGAAAGACAGAGAAGTGGTATTCTGTTGTGTGTTAGAAAAAGGTGGATTTTTAGTGCTAAATGCTGTATTTTAAGTTCACAAACAACTGAAGTGAAAGTGACAACATGACATCAAGAGAATCAACGAATCCAGGTCACTTTTTTCCGTCTTGGCATTTTTAAGTGGAAGTCAATGGGAAGCTGTGAACTACTTTTTGGTTCCTTTTGCGTCATGCTGTCATTTTCACATATGCTGTTTGTCAAAATAAAAGACACATTCTACGGCCGAAAAAAACTGAAGAAAAACTATTAGAACAGACAAAGTATTCCGCGTGTAAGGAAACTGTGGCTTTCTTTGTATTGAATGTGATATTTTAAGTCCAAGAAAACATATGTGAGAATGACAGCATGGCATTAAAAATAGTTTAATGCCGCCCCATTAACTTCCCATTTAGTTCTTCCTTGGGAACTCATGGATTTTACCAAAAGGGCATAACCTTGGCTCTCTTTTTAGCAGCTGTACCTTCGACATACTCCATGACCATGCAGAGGTGCCTCCGCGTCTCGAACGAGCAGAACATCGAAACAACAAAAGGGTTTTCGGCAAAGGTCAGGATGTCTCGCTCCACAAAAATCTGCTGGATCTGGTTCCTTAGGATCAGATTCTGTCGGTTAATCTTTTTCATGGCGAATCGTTGACGAGTCTCTTTGTGGCGCACCAAAAACACAGCCCTGAAGTAAAGACGCACAGAAAGAAAGAGAGATGGATTCATATTCCACAATAATGAAAACGTTCCCTAAATGGCCAAGACAAGGGCAAACATCAAAATGTGACAGCAACAATCTTGTTTTAGTTTCTCTTGTTTTTATGCTTCACAAAGGGACTGACTAAGACAAACGCAAACAAAGGCGCCTGTCTTACTCACCCATAGGCGCCGTTGCTAATGAGCTTGATAGTCTCGAAGTCACTCTCGAGTGGTTTCCTCCGAGGGGGGGTACAGGCTGCCCGGCTCTGAATAACACACGTCCAAAAAAGAAGCACCGAGAAAAACAGGAAGTCGTGGTTAATAGGGTTACGATTGGAAAACATAAATCCTGACTTTGATCCAAGAACAAGAGTCATGACTTTCTTCCCACTGAAGCACTTAAATTTGGCAGCCCATCCACATCCCTCTATTATTTAAAACATCTTTCGTAAGCAATTGTTTGTCAGTGTCCCATCTTTCTACAGACTTCATGAATTTGCAATTAGCACAAGGAAAAGATCAACAATTGACACCTAAGACAAATTTGAGCTGTTACCTGTAAGGGTGATGTCTCTCCAATGTCATCTGAGTCTTTGCTGGACGCTCTGTGACATGGACTGGTCTGCTCCAACTGGACCATTTCTGTAACGTGAGCCGCCAACCAAAATTTAATTAAGCAGACCACAATAAGCAAAACGAGAGCTTTTTTATTTGTTTTGTAAGCCTGCAGTTATATAGAAATAGAAGGTACTAGTTGCTGCACTGGCAGAAAAGACTTGAAAGCTTAGTTGTTGGATAAAATAAACGGATTCAGTACCTTCCAGTGGGTCCCTGGTGAGGCCAAGCTGACTGACGATATATTTGGGGATGTCCGTCTTGATCCCTTGGCCCACTTTAGCCTGACCCTCGGCAGCCTCTAACCGCTGGTAAAACTCCTCTGGATCAAACTCCTGCAGAGGAAGACAAAGAATAGTGAAACAATGCTTTAAAGTAATTGATAGCAGTAATAAAACATAAAATAAATGTATTATAATTTGAAAGGAAGCTATTAAAGTGACAAAGATACTACATTTTCAAAACTTAAGTGCCTTGCTATTATTATAACAAATAAGAGAGTAAATCATTCCTTGTAAAGGTGAAAGAGGTTTGAGATATTAAAATGCATACACTCCAAGTCCCATCTCTAATAGAGGTTAGTGTTTGGTGAAATATACCATTTGTTGTCTTGGTTGGTCTTGAGTAAAAGTGAGTTTGAGACCATGACACCAAGACCTTTAAAAAAAAGACTGGTCTCGAGTTCTACATCACTAGTACAGCTGTATACTAAAAAGTAAAAGAAGATTGTTTTTTGGTTTTTATCCTAGCTTTCAGAACTTTAAAATCAAAAGGTTTCCAGCAACTATTGTAGACAGTCAATGCCACATTTTTAATTCATGAAGCAAGATCCACAAGACACCAGCCTTTTAAAAGAAAATGTTGCTCATGAACACTAGCTTTATTTTTTTTAAAAGTACAATATTTAGCTTTTCTTCTTGGTATATGACTGTTTACAAGACAAGCTTCATTTGAGAAACAAAATTGCTGGATTGTTTTCTCTTTTGATGCTAATTTTCACCTGAGCAAGGACTCTCTATTTTCTAATCAATAGACTGCCATGTTTAGCATGACCTTTTAGCAACTGTTCCGCACAGTTGGACGCTGAGGACTTAATTGGAACACTTCGTACCCCTTTCTGCAATTGAAACTGACCTGTACTGTCCGATCACATAATGTTCTGCTCCTGTGACTTTGAGCTGACAGTGTATTATTAATGCTGCATCATCTGTGGCCTTACAAGTGTCACTTTATGATGATTGTACAGTGTGCACGTCTTACCAGACACTCCAGGAGCCTGGCCGGTCTGGAGATGACAATGAGGATCTTCTTGACCAGTTTAGTGATGATGGTCACCTCTTCACTCTCTGAACGCTCGTACGCCTGGAGAGGACAACAAAATGGATTACTACAGCGGGTTAATGCAATTGACACACACACCGGGGACCTGCTCGGCTCATCTGTGGCTGTTGGAGCCGAGTGGATATATTTAGCCCCCGTTTCATGTTATTACATTAACAGATGGGGATAGTGGCTGGTGTTACATCAAAGGCAGCAAAGCAGTTTTCTAATTTATCTCCTCAATCCAGCCCTTGCAATTTCGCATTTCCTTTCTTATCTAACTGGCTGTTAGGTAATGTTTTTGGCATTGACGCTACTAAAAATGCTCTGGAGATGTGTAGATTTTAAAATCTGTTAGCTGTCTTAACTATCTACTTGTTTACTTGACTTCAAATGTTCACTTTATGCACATAATGTTACCCAGGGATGTCCTGATCTAACTTTTTCAGTAAAGAAACAGATAAAACATGTAACCTTTGTTTAAAACTTTGAGGAGTATGTTATTGTGTTGAAAAATAATAATAAGGCACATCTTTACAGCATAAGAGAGTGGACAGCATTGACAGCCAACTGTAGACCCATTATTAATGAACTCACTTATTTGTTATCTAACTATTAAGGAGAGAAGATAAAGGAATCTATGTTTGCTGGCTGGCTTTGCTCCAGTGAAAACATGTTCCTTCAGAGGTTGTGTAATAAATAATTATGCAATCCAACACTTGATCACAGCACTGATCCGTTTAGCAGAAAATGACAGCTCCGTTATTACCCAACGATAAAAATGGATCAGTCTACAATAGCAACCAATCACACGGGCAATTCAAATGAGTCTAAAGGGCTGTTCAAAGGGCATCACAGACACTAACAATAACAAGACACTGCCTTAAAAAGAAACAACAGTTCGTTAAAGGCTGAGAGATCAACAAAAGCAATGAATATATCTGTATCCATGTTTTTATATTAAAGGTAGATAGTGAGGTAGATAAGTAATGGGCCAGAGCGATGTAATTTAAATAATTCAGTTGTGGACCTTCTTATTAAACCTAATAATGTTTAAATGAACAAAATATGGGTCATTTAATGTGAAAAACCCTGACCTCATGCAGCAGCTTTTCCAGTTTCTCCTGCAGTTCCAGAAAGTAACGGGAGGTGACCAGGCCGTTCTGGGACTTGTCCAGACAGTCCCGGGCCAACTCCAGCAGCTGGTGTTGAATGAAGCCCAGGACCCCATCGGCCAGAGGCAGAGCGCTGCCGGGGGAGCACTCCTCGATGATGTCCAGCAGACGCCCCTCCATCTGCGCCGTGGCCTGGAAACAAAACAGGAAGATTTCATTTAACTTCCAATCACATTTTAACTCAAAGCATATGATTAAAAGATGTCTTTATTTCTTTTGTGAATGTATTAAAGAAAATTGTTCTGCAGGAGCGCACGGTGAAAAAAGAGGTCAAGTGGCTATTTGCCGGACCTTGGGAAAACGTTCTCTGTAGACGTGATTCATCATGACAATCTCATTGTCGAATGACCCACATGTTCGCCCAGGGCTGGAAAAAGACAAGAAAAAGGAGTGTTAGAGGAAAGGAATAACATATGCAGTCTAGACTATGTAGAATATTGCAATAATGACATGATCTGTGATATTTGCATGTCCCCTTTTTAAAGTAACTGTTCTTCCATATACAGTGTCAGGACTAACTTTCCATAGGTTCCACTGGTTCTATTAAGTTTAACCTTGAGATAAAAAAAAACAAAAAACAAAATCACAGTATCATAGGATCACTGTGGTGCTTATTTTTATGGCTTTTTCCAAACTTAATTTTGTTGCCCTTCAGTAACTGGGCGAGTCATTTGGACACACCGACATGAGATCTGAAATAAAAGACTCTGACTGAGACCCTTGCCATCTTGATAACGCTGCACTTCGAAATTTCAACAGCGCGAAGTGGTTTTGTAATTGTGTCACTGCTTTCTGGTCTCGTGTCACCAGCTCATATTAAAAGAACAGTATGAAAAGTATGTCACAGTATTCGTACTTTGACATTTAAAATCATGACCTTGGAACAGGTAATTGGCCTACACACAATTGAGCAGTTCTTTGCTATATGAACAAAACGATAGGGCTGCTACTTAAGTGCTTATTAGGAAAACCCCTAGCCATTCAAGAAGCTATCACACAATATGGTGAGCTATAAAATATGATTTACAAGAAAGACCTACATTAACCCAGTGGCACGGTTCAAACTTTATCGTTATAGCTCTGTTCAAAGCTCTTAAATTCCTATGTGTTGATCATAAACTTTAAAAATAACATGTTCCAGATCGGCTTCTCGTGCGCCGTATCCGTGACCGCATCTGTTACGAGCGCAGAGATTTGATTACAAGAGGGCATCTTTAAAACGGCTCCTGCACATCACAAATCAACATCCTGTCGTCGGCTGTTTAAAATAGCAGCCTCGAGTGTATCTTTACATGTCATACTACACATAACAATATCAGCATGTGACAGGCTTTACTATTTAAAAACAGACACAACACATGCATGGACGGGGAAAACTATTTACGTCTCATGGGAAATGTTTAGCCTTCAGGAACTATTCGAGGCCAGTTCCAGATCTTTTACACACCCTAAGAAGATACTCTAGAGTAACAGTAATACTCGCCAGTTGCCTGCTGCGATGTATATGCACTTGTTTATAGATGTTTAGTTTACTTATTCGGCTTGAAAAAGTAATTTTAACGTGCTAAAGTGATGTTGACAGATGCTACTCGAACAACATGGACCATCCCCTGCATTGGGCTTCAATCAATCCATCAATCAGTCTATGGAAGATGAAAATAAGCCCTGAAAACTTTGCATTCTAGTCTGAAACTGAAAACAGCTATTGCTAATAAACACTAGCTTCTTAGTGAAGTGAGGTGGGTCAAAGCAATATCCAACAAGATCACTCTTACCTAAAATGGGGCGGGCTTTATGCAATGCTTTGTCTCTCTGATTGTGTCGGTCCAGAGGCAGTTTATTCTGCGTATGTTGCATATGAATTATTATAAGTTGTATGTCTATCTTATTGCATTTAGGGGTAGTTTAATCTGTATCTATTTGCTCCAAAACCTGGAAATCAAACTTGAATCAAGAGAGAGAAGACTAATGTTAAGAGTAAGAGAGAAAATAACTAGGATGGCCGACCCGGCTAAATTTAATATGACTATGTATGACATAGAACAAGACAAGTTTTGTTTGCGAAACATTGCAGTTTTGCACCACCTTTTGTAACTTTACCATCATGTTGGAAACCAGAGCTGAGGGCTTACCAAAGTATATGATTATGTCGAATACACTGTACCCCTTTTGAAAATGGAGATCTTTCTAAAGCATGCCATACAAACCCAACCTGTACCATTCCAATCGAAATGTGCCATTAATAAGCCTTGTATCCTACTTTAAAGACCCAATGTAACTGATCTAACTAGAACTGGACCTTCCAAATTACATTCACAACAGATACGTTACAAACTTACTAAACTATGAAGACTTATATAGAAAAAGGCCAACAATACCGATTATTATGACTTCTCTCTTTATGAGTCTGTTTACATGGAAAAATATGACCTTTAGGCACCAAATTTTAATGTTCGTAAGTCCATAAAAGAAATTGAGTTAAGAGAAAAAGCCATACTATTTTGCACTTTAAGAGTCTCTTTGAGTTTAAACCCTTCTATGAACTGCTGCCATATGCATAAAACATATTGTTTCTGTACACACTGAAAATATTTTGGAATGTTTTTCATTATGTGGCACAAAAACAGAAATGAAACAAACCACATTAATATGCTGCCAACACCCTCCGCAGATTGTCATAAACTCCACTAGCCTCCAATTCTGCACGGCTACAGCTATTACATGGTTGGGTTAGTGTTTTAATGAGAACTGCAATGCTCAATGATGAGGAAATGCTCTATTCTAATCCAGGGATCACTCGTAACCAGCTCAAAGGCCTCTTTCTACAGCCACATACAATAATCATACTGCCATCCTCCCAGGCCGCATTATGCAATTTAAAATGATAAATGAAAGACTATTTAGACCAAGAGAAACAAGAACAGAACAAAATATCCACAAGGGACAGATGGAATTGTTCTTGGCAAGAATAAACAGTGCAGATAGCAGTTGCATCCTTTTTCATTTGCTCACAGTGATGTAAGACATTTCAAAAACATGTCTTGTTTCTTCTGTGAAGCAGCTTTTTCATTTCCGTCATAAACAAATTACATGTTTCCAGCGAGCTGTACTGTGCAGGTCAGGCTGATACGGGTAACCCTGAAAAGGTTTGTGTTTTCACTGTGCTATGTGCATGAGAGTGGTGTCTGCTTTGTAAACAGTGATGTCATACAAGTGCCACACAAGTTGCAGATGAGATATCAGTCGCATTTGAAACAAACTTTCAAAATGTAGATGCAATGCCTAAACAAGAGAAAAAGATGAGAGAAAATCCTCCTTTATGGTGTAGTGTTGTATGTGTATAGTGTTTTCTACATTTTAGGGCCTCATTAAGTGTCAAGTAGGCATGAGATTTTGACATCAATGCAGTTTCAACAATATGTTTTTAATTTTTAGATAAACAGACAATATGATTAGTCCCATTCAGTTTTCTCCCAAACTTCACCCAAACCTAATGTGCAATTTAATTCAGTTTTAGTTATATAGAGAATCTGTTTTGTAAATGTGTTGTTTTTTAATTCTTTAAGAGTTCAAGTTTTTAATATCGTGTGATGTTCTGAAACCCTTGTTTACCTTGAAAGCCATGCCTTATCGTCTCATGCCTAGTCAAAAATTATACTCATGTTAAATGCAAAGTAGGCAGCAAGTGGTTTTATTTTATAAAACAAGAACCGTAGGATTCAGTCTAAGTCTGGACACAGATGTTGCTAAACTCAACAAACTGCAGTGTTGAGGTCCACCATTTATAAAGCAGACCACTCTAATGAAATCAGAGGCCAAAGACTCTCTCAAAGCAGTCCACTTACGACACTTTGTCCTCTTTTGACAATGAAAACTGATCCGTAGTCTTCCACTACAGTTGAAATGTAGCTTAAGACTTAAAATTGACAATTCATGGTGCATTTCTTCTAAAGCAAATATAAAACACCCTTCCTTCTCTTCAAATGTGTGCTCTTTGGTTTATAATAATGTTTTTAATGACTCATATTTAATATTTTATCAACAAGTATTTGTTTTACCTGTAGTAAGACATTAATGTTTCAACTCATTTTACTCTTAACTCTTAAACCTACAGTCTGTCAGTGGGATATACCTGAGGCTTCGAGAGCGGACTCGGACGGGAGGCGAGGGATGGGATGCATCCTCGTCAGCCACACTCTCTGTGCTGCGAAAATGTTTGAACAGGAAGTGCAGGTCATCTTGCGTGGGCTGGAAGGGCAACTGGTGCAGCAGCTCCTGGGAAGAAGATGACTAAATACAGACAAGGACAGAGAGAGGGAGACAGGGAAAAGATAGGATTTACTTTCTTTGTTATGACATCTCCCTAATGCTATTCTCTTTCTCATAAAGTGGACTGACTTTCTGGCTATCCTTTTTATGTAATACAATGTCTTTACAGCTTGTTGCATCACTTCAATGAGGACAGTGTTTAGCTAGCACTTTCTGATTTGTAGCTCATTGTCTTGTCAGGTTTTTGTCTTCATTATATCCTGTTTGTGGGATACACTTATTATCCTGTTGAAATCAAGTCCACTCAACAAGGACATGCTGTGATAAAATAAAACAAAATTAATCCCTTTTCCTGAATTGGTAGCTTCAGTGTTGTTTTCTCACAAGCCGGTTTTTTAGTCTTGCTGCAGCTTGCCCAGAGGCAGTCAATGCGGCTGTTCTGCTCGCCATCCATGAAACGGTTCAGTCTGGGAGCCAAAATGTAAGACACGCAACCTGGAATTTATGAGAACAGCCATCTGCCTGGGAAAGGGTGTTAGGCTAAGGAAGACTTCAAGGACGAGAGGCTCAGACCAGTTTCAGTAAAGTAATCTAGATTTATTAATGTTGCATTTACGTGCTACTCACATTGTCCCAGTTTTCAGGTGAGGAAGTCTGCAACTTTTTCTTTTAATATAACAAGCAAATGATTATTTAACCTAAAAAGTGTATTGTTACTAGTATAACAGGACAAAAACAAGACAAGACCAAATTCATGGAGGTATATGCTTTGGTGAAGGAGGCAGAGATAAATACACAAGCTGCAATAAATTGATTAATAGAATGACGTTTTCATCTAATGACAACAATCATGTAGTTTTGGAAGGTCGTGATTTAAAACCGTGAGGACAAAACTGAAGTCCGAGACTAGACCTTTTAAACAGTGGCCTTAAGACTGGTCTTGACAACATCAAATGAATGCAGAATTAGTCAGATCTGGCCAAATTCAACAATAGAAACACCTTTGTGAAAACTGGCTCAAGAAGAGACAAAAACTGACGGGAAACGGAGAATAACATGGGAGGGCTACTGAACAAAGACACTGAAGAAGAAACTGGAGACTTGACTGAGACGAGGACATCAGCATAAAGGCCCCACTGACAGAAAGCCTGAAAGGCCCATTGTGCGGTAAGGCTGACCTCACCATCTCAAAGTCGTACGGTCGGGCCTCGCGTTTACAACCGTGACATGGGGCGCATGTTCAGTTTTAAATTTCACTAATGGCCTTCGAGATAATCGCCAAAGAATCAATCAACACGTAGCCGACCTGTGGAGCTACACAACTTGACCTGCTCACATTTTACAGAAAGAACAAGAGGAAACGTCAGTGCAGCCTGGACCTGTTTAATGATGTCATTCAGGAAAAAGAAACAGGACATTTTAACAAGACTGTGTTATTTTAATGATTAGCTTGATAACTCCTGTACTTTCCCCACAGTTCACAATAATGATGTCATCTATTCAACAAAAAGGTTTATTTTCACATTTTATCAAGTCTCAAATAAATGTGAACTCCAACTCCTTTACAATGGATTAAGTCGGACTTGTGTATGTATATGTAATGTATTTGGACTAACACATTTAAGGGGGTTCATGAAAATATGCTTGGTATTTACAGTTTAGAAATTACAGCCAATTTAAACAGAGATGCTTAATTTTTATGGGCTTATTTGTAGGACAGACGCTTCACAGTTTTATGGCCACATGAGATCTGTACATATAAAAATAATACCATGTCTACACCCATTAGGCCATGTATCTACAGTGAATTGGTGAATCTAATATTCCCATTGTGAATGAATGTGAGAGTTAAGTGTTAGCCCAGCAAATAACTGGCCATTGTTCAAAGTGTAAGTCCCCTCAAGCTCTGCTGCTGAGATAGGGCCGTGAACAAAACATGTAAAAAAAAAAAATGAGACAATAATTAATGTGAAGTGCTGTTTCTCTATGTCAGCCAATGTATTCAGTGCTCGACCATTACTTCCCTATAGATCAATCTCCAACTAAAGACCTCACAACATGGGAGCGTGGGATTGGCCAAAGCTTCTGATTTGTGCTGAACATTCAATCCATGAAAATAAAGCCTAGATGACATCTTAACGTCTTGTTTTTTCACAGATGGTTCCTATTACAATATGATATTCTTAGAAGATTAAACTGTTTTTTTCTGAATTACAAGAAAAAAACTTTTCTGTTGAAGACATGATCCCCCAAAAAATACTTCCTGCCCAGTCCTTTATAAAGTTCTAAATCTATGAAAATTAGGCTAACTGTGCTTAATACAGGTGAATGAGGGTATCACAAGGCCAGGTAAAATTATTCTATGTAACTTCACTTCAAGCTGATTATATAACTAACCGCCAACTCAATAAATGACTTCAATTACATCTCAAGGAAACGTCTTCAGAGATTCATTTCCTGTGATGTGATAAAAGTATGGCTCATCAGTGGAAATAGGTCTGAGTTAGATCTGAGTCATCACATGGAAAAAAACATCCATCTCCTTTTTCTGTTCAAAGTGTGTCTGACCTAAATGTCATTAACAGTTTTGGAGATGGTGTCGAAAAGGAGGGGAATGGCATGGAGCAAACAGACCCAAGCCGGAATCGAACCCACTTTTGTGGTTCAGAGAAGATGAGACACCAGCGGCCATGTGTAAAATTTAAATAGTGGAGGCTAACATTTAATGAAAGTGGACTTTGTAATGTTTTTTTTATTTAAAATTAACATTGTCATCATGTTCAACCTTTTTTCACTTTCTGTTTTAAAGGTGATGAAAAGTAATTGTTGACCATCAAACTTTCAGACAACCACTTGTAAATACTAAAACTTGCATTTGCTGCATTTACACTTCAAGAAATGAAAAAAGTAAATAGAATTATAATGCCCAAACAAACAAAGTCTACATTTTTGTTAAAACCAGTACAATAACAGGGGCTAATGGCAATTTTAATTACTGTATGTTAACAGGATTTTTCAATATTTCAGGTTCAGGCTTTGAGGGATACTTGAATGAGGTAATTGTTGGTAAAGAACCCGATATGGAGAAACAGACAGAGGCAATGACACAGGCTTGAAGTTATGTATGGCTGTAATAGAGCCCTTGAAAATTACCCCTTTTTTCCCTTTCACAACAACTTACAACACTTGATTACAATTGTGTGGTAGATAGAAAGTATTTACATGGAGTTCTTTTACGTGTCTTTTATATCTTTATGAGTCCAGGACTTACCATTTCCAGTATTTGGACAATCTCTCTGCAACATATATTTAATTGTGTAAATATCTTCAATGAGCCATTGGTGTAGCTCATTTAAGTGTAAAAATCCAATTTTCAGCAGCCTCCTTTTACCATAGTACATGTTTTGGTTTCTGTGTTCGCTCCTATTTGTTTATTTTTCCAAACTGGGAGTGTGCTGGCAATTGTCTACTGCAGGTAATACATTAACTCTCCAAACTAACCCTTTAAACTTTCAGTTTAATGGCAATTTGCATCTTGTCATTTACAGATTATAAAAGACAGTTCAAAAGTTTGTTTGTTCACCCTAGAAGGCCTCTGAAACTTGATGGTGTGGTATGTCTTAACTTGATGTACCCATGATGTAATAAAGGCTTTTTAATTTTATTGTATCCAACCCAGATTGCCTTGGAGATTCTTGTCTGCCCTTACATGCACACTTACCTTCATTTCACCTTCAAGTATGTGTTATAAAATTTAAAACGTCACCCTGTTTTCTATCTTCTTACCTTCACATCAGATTTTTATGTGCAATTAAAATTTCCCAGTTCACATAAACCAGAGTGATACTTTATGGAAATTAACTGGGCTTGACTGTACTTACTATGTTTCCATCATTCCCCCAGTATGGTCCACTTGAAGACTTTACAGAATAACCTTCACTGACCAAAGTGAATAAATCAATCATTTTCAGACAGGTTTATATCCTTGTAACACAGTGCCCACGAGTGAATTTACTGGTTTAGTCAGTCAGCAGCATGTGTTTACAAGACACCGAAGACTCGTCAACTGATTAAAACACTGACTATGAGTAACAGGAAGAGGAATGCTCCCATGGCACCAACTAAGTCAAAGGAAGTGGATGTAAAAGAAGAAACGATGAAGTCAGCTTACTGAGACAGATGAACTGGGAGCGTTGGTGCAGTATCCAGACGAGGGAACGGACGCCACGGACCACCTCCTGCCGTCCGGTCTGGAGGAACCACAAGAGTAATGCAGTATTTAATGTCAGATCCGCAAAATATATTAAAAGTATTAGAACACCAATGCAGAAATGTATGTGCAATATGGTTGCAGAGAGGTTAGCACTTAAATCAACGACAAACATTCACACTTTGCAAGTTTCTTCTGAGCAGTACTCGGCAGACCAGTACCGTACCAGTTCAGTGGAATTTAGGCTATATCATAGTATTCAGCATAGTTAATGCATATGGCATGGTTTCCTAATATCATGCAGCCCTAACATTGTATTGGTAAGTCAGAATTTTATCGAAATTTCTTCATCACCTTAAATACAGAAACTCTCTATTGAGGAGTGCAATATTTTGTTTGTTATGTTCAGTTCAAGTTCAAGGTTAAGTGAAAGGAGCAGGAGTCTCTCAGTTTTATATGTTGTTTTATAGGAAAATGTTGTTTTATAGGAAAACAAATAATACAATAAGATTTTATAAAACCTTTAGTCTTTATGTTTCATTGGTAAAATAAATACACTTTTATGCCCTAATTAAATAGCACAGGATTGCATTGTCTTGTTTTTTCTCCTCAGTATAAACCTGCTCTTATTCTAGGTTAATACTTCATTTCCATGTGCTGACAAATAAGCAATACCTGTGTTTCATTTCCTTACCTTTCGTTGCGGGCCAGCTGGCTGCATGGATTCAGACGAAGGGGAGTGACGCAGGAACAAAGACAGATGAAGAGAGAGGGATGGCAGACAGAGGGTGAGAAAGCAAATAAGCCGTTGTTAATGATGGGGACGGAGTGGCTCTGGCTGTCAGACTACAGTGATGTTTGTCAGCGACAGCTCGGTCTAAAGCTCCTGAACAGCTGCCAAAGCGCCTCAGTCTCAGCGTGACTCATTATTATAGACAAACAGAGCACCCACAATAACCATCCAGCACCACCCACGCCACCTTCTTCACTGAAAACATGGTACACTACTAATTTTAACACGTCCATTACAATGCCCTGGGCCATGTTGACACTAATAACATTTAATTTCTTGCAGATTTTCACAAAGCAACCACATTACTTTCACTTTCAAAGATATTGTGCAAAACGCTGTGGTGTAAAGTTGATTAAAATAGAACACATCGGTCAAAGCTATGTTTTAATAACTGTTTAATCTAGGGCAGGGTAATATGGTTAAAAATTCAAAGATTACAATCAATTTTTCCTATTGCTATCTGACCTAAAAAGGCAACTCAAGTAACTGTCTTTTTATTGCCCAATTCAAAACAAAAAACAACATTAACAGCAGTAGACAATTGTCCTCATAGTGAAAGTAAAGAGCTTTAGGTTGGATCCCATTTAGTTTTATCTTTGTCTGTCTTACTAGATTCACCATAAATCATTTGCCAAGTACACAAGTCTTATTAAAAGATGCAAAAATGCAGTTTAATCATAGCACACAGGCTAATTGGCATAAATTGACAAGTCAACAGCCTGTCACACAGACTGCTTGTGCCAATTTCCTGCCACTTCACAAACAAAGGCATTAGCTTTCAGTCCCTTTTCTTTCTTGAAGCCGTCTTTAGTATCTTCACAATGGCTATTGTTTAAGCTGCGTGGATGCAGGTAATAGCATTAGCCTTTTAACAGTGAAAAGGACAGGGGAAGATTAACCTACTACTTCCATTAATTTTGCAATATAGTTTTTTGGCATTGTTCAAAAATAAAACACTGCAGTTCAAAATGATACATTCATCATTCAGAAGCAAAACAATATTTCCATCCATATTTTTCTCCAGACTTGTGATGAATGTTAATCCTCTGGTGCAACACTCTGTCATGAGCTTGTCTTGTCCATAGTTACCTCTTATTGGTCTAGTGTTTTTGTTACAATAACAAAATCCCTAAAGAGTCCACTGAAGGCAGAGCCCTTATTAATCATCCTTAGTACATCTGAAAGCATCATTTTTTATGTCCTACTGCCTTCAAAAAATACTATTTTGTGTGTATTGGAAAGATAGACATTTAGCTCCATAGAACCTGTGGAAGTTTCATTACTTACACTTCCTGTTACTACAACTGCCCAGAGAGGAAACTAAGCACTGCTGGAGAAGAAATCATGTTTCTTTTTGAGCAAATTCTCACACAACACTGTGGCACTTGAGAACAATGTGACTGTGAAAACCAACTGCCCTCAGACTCAGTTTCACAATGTGCCTCCTTTGCCTTACTTTGTTTTGTTAATTTCTCAAGTCTCAGCATTCTCAGCTCACACATTGAGCTGAATGATTGTTTATTGTTTTGATTAAACAGTGTGGCCATTTTAAATTAAAATGAAGGCTAGATCTCAAGATTCAGTCCCAGGTTTTGATTCAGTCTGACCATAATAATGAAATATTTTCTTCCAGAAACCATTTCTCTAGGGGCACGCAGAGACAAAATGTCATAGGACTGCCTCTGCTTTCAGGATTAAGGAGATACAGACATGTCTCTTCCTCATCTTATTGTATTAACATGAGGTTGTTGAGTGTAGCTCAGAGGCAGGGAGATTGAAAAGGTTTTTAAATCAGTCTTTAATTCAGCGCCTACGGAAGGGCAAGGAAAAGCTGATGTCAACCACAGTGATGGGGGCACTTTCCACCTCAAGGTTAAAAAAGCATTTTAATTTGAAAAGACAGGGCAGGCTCTAATCACTTCGCTCTTATCACTCAGCTCCTTCATTTGCATAATGTTATGGCCCATATAACAGCACAGAGGCTACTGTTGTTTCATGACTGGCTCTGTGGTAACATGATGACACAGTAAACCCTCAGTAAAAAGCACATTTAAAGCCTGCATGAATTATAAACACACCCAGTGGAGCTCCCCAAAGTGCAGTCGCAGCATCTGGCTCACGCTGGCAGCAAGAAAACTCTCTGTTAAAATGCGATGAGTCATGCTGGCTCCCTTCTATCAGCAGACGTCCCCTTCGTGAGCCCATGGTGCAATATGCCAAAAGGCGCTGCATCACCACTGGGACACTAAAGATACAAAGGGAACTACTGAACTAGATATGTGTCAATACATTTATGAATATGCAAGTCTATAGCCTGTTTTGAGAATACAGAGGATTCAGTTTCGCACATTTTAATAAAAAGGGAAGCGTCAAAATCCAGTTTTCACATTACATGCTTAACGCCGTCTTTGGCTTAATCCAATGCTGTTATTTTCTGTTAAAGGACGTTGTGTTCTCCAAACCTGCTGCTCTCGACACACTTGCTGGAAGCGCAGTGAAAGGGCAAGAGTAGTTATTCCCATAATCACAGCAGTCCTGAGTAATAACTGTGTGCACTGGCTCTCCGTCTTAATTGGCTTCACAAATGCCAAGAGTCCAGCCAGTAGCCCTGAGGCCTTTCAGCTGCACAGGATTTTTACTGGTTATTTCAAGCAAATGGGTAAACGGTGGCAAGTCAGGGCACAGACATTGTACTCTACATGCTACACTTTTTTCATTTGAGTTTATTTGATTGTACTGTGTCCAGGTACAATTGCATAAAAAGTACAATGAACTGAATTTGAAAGAAACTATTTGTTTTCTATGACACACAGTGATGCTGATGCTAGAGGAGCTTGAATTACAGCCACGGTGACTCTGAAGATACAAAATAATAAAACTAATCACCAGAGAAGGTAGTCATGTTACAGGGATGGCTTGTTTTTATAAAGTGGCCATACTTTCACTGACATACTAATATGGTGTCTGTATACTGCACTGTTTATTTGTTGGTTTGTGCACATTAGCATAAACCAACATGGCTGTGCAAATTAGGCATGCTTTGATTGTTGTGTTGGTGAAGGTTCTTTGTGAAACCCAGTGGCATAAATGCACATTGCAATTGACCATGTGAACAGCTATGGAAGCCCTGCAGGGACACGTTTTTGTCTACAAACAATCAAACAAAAAAGAGGAGATTTATCTGATGGCATTTTCACTTTTGAAAATCTGAAACAAAATGAGCTTATCTGTTACATATCCTTAAACAAAATGCAAGAAATGTGTGCTTGAAAGGAAATGACAGTGTGCTTCTCCTCCAACAATGCTCAGTTTGTCTGGTCTGGGCAGTTATAGGAAGAGGAAGAGAAAGTAACTGCCCCTTCACTGGGTTCTATGTAGCTTTAAATGTCTATTTTTACGACTTAAACTAATTCAAAGAGTGCTACTCTGGACCTTTTTGTCACATTATATAAAATGAGCAAGTTTCATGAGTAAAACTTTTAAAACCCAAGGAAAAATCTATCTAACTGTCTGAAAAAAAATCCTGTGCCATTTTCAAAGTAGTTTTTTCACTGCAGATGAAATGACTTTACAAATCATTGAATTTTGTAATTTAGCTGCCAAATTTAACATGCATTATTATGTGACAATGATTTTAAAAGTAAACTATTCTGCTAATATGATGATAACGGTTTACACACATATTATTTTCCTCTATATCTCCTACTAATCCTTACTTTTTCTTTCAGGGTTTTATTGCTCATAATGGGCCCAAGCTTAACAACCAGTGTGCCGTTTCCAAAGCTTAGACAAATACAAATTTGAAGAGAAAATTGTTCCATCTGGACTTTGAGGGCTTTTGGGTCGAACAACAAGTCCATTCACTTACGCCCAAAAACACAGTGGAAAAACACAATAGGGACCATTAAGCATCTTATCATAATGAGTTGAGATAAACCATACCTGCGAGCAAATTGGAAGTTGGCAGATGTGCTGGCAGAGACATTCCTGGGGCTTTCTGAAGGACTGCTTCCAGCTAAAAAGACAGAAACTCATGATTAAAAGCTACAAGAAACACTGCGCTTCTTTCTCTCTACACTTTATCAATTTCTGGATTTAAACTTGGAATGAATAAATGATGTAGCTAGTCTCCGAAAAGGAAAAAAAAGCACATAAGCATCTGTTATTAGCTCCAGTCAACAGCTGAAGCTTGTTGATCACTGCATTTCTCTTCAGGGGGTCACCAGAGGGATTGGGTGGCAGCCCCAAAGGGCATCCGCTGCCACAACCTGAGTTAGAATCAAAGACTCTTTATAAATCAAATCAGCCTTTAATAATCAGCACAAAAACATCTTTATAAAGCAATTTGGGGAAGGGCTTCTGGTTGGATCTCATAAGCGCTATACTATGGGTACATTATAATCCAGCAGCAATTAGACAGGCAATAAATCCAAACGGAAAGTGGTGCTAGTCTTATGACATACAGCTACATATCAATAAGGCTCGAGGCACAAAAGGCATAAGCAGTGGTCTCCTGTTATCGTTCTTGTCACGCACTCATCTGAGTTGTGTACGACTCTAGGTGCACTAAAGAAGAGAGGCGCCACATTAAAGAGCAGCTTCACTTCACACCAGTACCTGTCGAGAGTGGGAGAGGTGAGAGCGGGCGTGAGAGCGTGGGAGACGGGGTTGCAGCCGCCAGACTCCTTCTCTTGTTGTTGCGTGAACTGTGAAGACAGAAAACCGTTTGTTTAGAGCACTTACAAACACTCAGCAGAGAGCCCTGCCCGAGGAGTTTATCCCCTCTTTATCAGGACCAATACAGCTGAACTATGAACTCATAACAGCCAAACTAAGATAACAGTAAGGTGTCTGTTCACATGTAAACAAACAGGGCAACAAACAGCTGAATAAAGTGAAAGAATATTTTTTAATAACCAAACGCTGCACGAGTTCTCGTCAAGTGCAAAAAGTGACTGATAAAAATAAACAGTAAAATGGAGCAAGTTTAACAGCGGAATGATGTAAACCAATCTTGTTCTATTGCCCTTCCTTTCTTTAAGAGCTCATAAGTGTTTAAAGGCACAACCCGTGCTTTTGAACCACAATCAGCTATATCCATTTAGATTTACTGATCTGTTTCTTTGAGGCAATGATTGGCTAAAGGCCACACAATCAGAAACCTCTTGCTCTTGCTAAGACATCTTCTACTGTGTAAAACATCAAAAAATAAAAAATCTAATCCATTAAAACACATACTCAGAATTTAAAATAACCCATTTGAAACAGTCTCATGAAGATTTCAAAATCTCTGCTGTTTTGCATAAGTCGTGTTTGCCAAACAACATTAATTTGCATTAATCAAAAGAAACAATGTCTGTGGAGATTCTCAGTCATCTAGGCCATATTCAGTAAAAGTTTTTTTTAACCTTTTTATAAGAAACAACTAAAAATGGTTTGCTTAATGTATTAGCCACTAGTACAGCTTGATTTTTCTAAATAATCCAATTCCTTTTTTTCTTTGAATAAGCATTTATTAAATATGTATAGATTTGTTTAAAAGTGTAAAATAGCTTGTGCAGAAATCAAATACTATAAGTGGTGCTGCCCAGTATGATAGACCATACAGTGCATATGTGCAAATGGACTGAGCATGTGCAAAACACAAATTATGGGGAGTGACTTTACGCTCTTTGTAAAGTCATTATCGTCTATTAGCCTAAATTAAAAAGTGTCGAACTCAATACCTGAGGGCTGCCATTAAAACCAAACCTCTATGAACCTGTATGTCAACAAATGTGGCCGAGCTAAATATAGAAGGAAAACACCTCAATTAAATGTACAAACCTGTGCTGGTGTAACATAATTTCCTGTTTGTGAGGTTCTGTAGCTGAGGAATTTAAGGTCATATAGAAACGAGTTTGTTATGGTTTCGGATTTAAAGTGACATCCCATCATATTCTGCTTTTTCCCCCATTGACCATGCAGTCTTTCTGTCTCTCTGCAATGACCTATAACAATTGAGTGGCTGAGATGACAACACCGTATGACGTTTCTGGGTCGGTGTTGTGGCAGATTCACCACTGTATATCCCCCCAACCCGAAAAGAAAAGGGAGACCCACTACAGTCTTTAAAATCCTAATGCTGCTACACAAGGTCTGTATTCTCATCTCTCTTTGGGCGACAAATAAAATAAACGCATCGCTGAGTCACACCAAGCTCTCGTGCAAGTTTTATCAACAGCTGCAGTGATAAAAGTCATATTTCCGATCGGGGTCTGCATGAAGCCTGTAGCATGATGAATATGGGTCAGTGAAGGGCAGGCGTGTCTGCTGACAGAGAGCTCACGGGTTGCATTTAATCAAGCTGCCCTATCTCCAGACACACTATGTTAAGAGGGTAACATGACTAATGGTGTGCCAAAAGGAATAAGGTCATAGTTTTTTAAGCCAAGGTAACATCATTAGCAGATGATTGCACGCTCATATTTATTTATTTTTTTTGCATCTTTTTTAGATCCAATACATACATTAAACGTACGCTCATATTTTGTATTTTGCCTTTATATTTATACATATCGGGTTGTGTAATTACTTTTATCACTGAGAAAAAATAAGGCAGACAGACGCAAGGTAATGCATATTCCATTCAACACACTGAACTAAACTGAAAGCTTTCTGGTAGGTTTGTCCTTTCTTACAGCATTTACAAGTTTAGCCAACATCCCATTCCCCCTGTCTGCTTCTGCATACCAGGACAAAGTTTCTCTAAGAATAGTTTTGGGAGATTTTTTTGGACATTTGAAAAAAAATTCTCAGAAACCTTCTAATTGAGAGAACAATATTAATACTAAACATTTAAAAAAACATATAATTAACTATATTTTTGGCATTGGTGATCTCCTGTCTTTTTCGATGTGTCTTTGAGGAATATAATTAAATATTGACATACTTCTAAGAACACAGGAAGCTTCTTGAACAGTCGCCAGAAAACTAGGACAATTGACATCTCTTAGATCATGGCCTTGTGTCTTCCTTCTGAACTTCATACATTTAAAGTAGGGTTGTAACAATAAAAGCAGTCACAGCCCCAACAGCTTATCATCCCTTCGTTATGCTATGTGGAGATAACTGAGTCATAAAGTCGCTATGATGAGATCACCAGTACTTAGAGAGTCATCACAGGACATGAAGGGCATGCTACATCAAGTGCAGTGATTAAATTTTAGCCTATCCGACAGATCATGAACCTGTTCTTTTATGTTTACATTTTTTTGTGGGTTGTCCTATTTGAATGTATGTAGAGCAACAAAATACAATATATTTCATATGTTGGAAGCTTTTACGTAGCAGTTCATTTTAAACTGATGTTAAAGTAAAAGCTAATCCAGGAAAGAGCTAACAAGTCATGCTAAATGTAACTTCCTATAGTCCTAGAGTGAAAGTGGCCCCAGTGATGCCTAATTTCATATATATTTTAGATGATTCGATTTTAATTAAGTTTTAATGTTATTTTTCTGACTGAAAGTTGAATAATTATGGATATGTATAGTTTTGTGTCAAATGTACCTTAAGCTCAGTAAGTGTGGGTGCCTCCATATACCTTCTACCTAGGGCCCCGATATCACTAGAATCACCTCTGTAAATTTATAATCTGCAGGTTAACTTGCAATAATCTCTTTCCATTGCATATAACCCACGCATCCGTAAGTGGCACACTTTTTCTTTTTTTTTAAAAAGGGTAGTTGCAACACAAACTCAGCAGACGCAATCAATAACTCATTTGGAGACAAGCTACTTTTTGTCCAAAGCCAAAACATGCTAACTGCATTGAAGTGATTAAATCTGACAGACTAGCATTTCCTCCAACAGCATCGGTGTATCGATCAGTGATGCGATTATAGAGTCGTTTATATGCGACAGCTGGTGGCAGACAATGCGGTCTACCCACACTCATAACAGTCTACAATGGCCACGTTTCTCCGTCGGAAACAAAAACTAGGGCGGATGTGAGCGACATATACAGTAGGGCTATGACCGACACACAGACACAGGCTTTGTGAATGAGAGCTGGACGCAGATTATGGCACAAAACAACAGGGGTTATGTTTTCCAGATTGAATACCTCAAAGTATAAGTTCAACAAATTGCTGTTTTCGTATGGCATTGCTCAGCAGGGAGCTAATGACAACTACAGACAGACAGGACAGACAGGGCAAGCAACGGGGAATCACTCAGCAGCACTGCGACGCTTTTGTCCCTAGCACAGCCTTATTTTAGGCTAAAGACGACGTCTTTTACTTTACCTTTTCGAGCGTTTCATCATGGCCCCAGTCACAAAGCTAGTTTTGTAGCTGGGCAATACAGTCCAGTAGTAATTTTGGTCAGACATGATGGCTGCTGATACGTCCAATGCAGAATCTATCCTCTAAAGCATAATGCTAAAGTTCTGTATATTGGTCACTGGAGGACATTAGGAAAGAGCGAGACCAAGAGCCGATAGAACGCAGTGTCCGACGGGCAAAACTCCATTCAGCTCCGGGGCAAACTGAGCCCAGACCCACGGCAGGACAGCTCGGTGGTAGAAAAAAGCCGCTGAAACACCCATGTCCGGGTTGCGAGAAGGGTCAGAAAGGCAAAATAAATGTTCGAAACAGCGTGTCCTCCGCGGTTGATTACATTATCGTGGTTCTTCGCCAATATGAGAAGAGTGAGCCAAACTTTCCAGCAGCAACATCAGCGCCAGTGAGCCGCAACGCGCCTGCGCATCACTGAGCTACAGGAGATGAGGGCGTGGCGATGCGATGCGTTCAGGTAAAGGGGGAAATAAGTAAACTGGCTAGATCTTTCATCGCCCTGTCCCTTTTTTGTTGGCGTCGTGACTTAGATTTTTTTTAAATTAAGAGTTGGAGTGGGGTATATTTTCATCTAAATCTGTTATTTTATCAAAGTTTAAATGTTTCATTGAGTTAAAAAAGTTTGAGGCAACCATCAAACTTTTTTTTGACTTTTTTATTGTGTAGTTTACTGTTTAACAAACTAAAAAAGAAAGATTTGTGGCATGGAAGCAGTCAGGATACAATACTAACATAAACAACACAGCCACTTAGTATTAGCTATAAACGTCCTACAAAGGATCATCTTCAGTTTTACGACAGCCCCTAAATGTCCCATATGTTACCAGGGGATGCCAAGGTCCTCATGGTTTTTTCATCAACTTGGAGAATTGGAAATGGTCCCATGTGTCCAAGTTTATTTTCAACACTAATTTGCCACTAAATAAATCAAAATGAGCTAATACAAAAATACTAGTTCTAGTCTTCTAGTATCTCATTTACAAGGATAGGTCACTGTAATTGAAAAATTAATGTTTTTCTCAGACCATAGCCCTTTTGAACTGTGCTGGTGTTAAGGTTTTCTACTGTACTCTACTAGAGCCAATAATAAAAGCACATTACATGCAGGAAGTGAGAAGTATGTTGGTAAGTATGTAAACAAAAGATTACAAAAGATGGTACAGAAGCTCTCAACACAAGTGCTTTTATTCAGACAAATATATCATATAAATAAATGTGCCACTTGTTTAACCCTGTTACCATGAATTTGTTTTTTATTTTGGCCCTGACTTAATCTAATGTATTTTGGCCCTGACTCATCATCAATCAATGTCAGTAACCTGTGATGGTTTAAGACATGGGAAAGTCCCTCAACAGGTTGGATTTGGTTTAGAGACATGAAAACCTGCAGTGTCTCGTCATTTAGCAGTAAGTCATAAAAATAATTTCATGTTACTTGTGTGTGTCATCTTTCTTACAATGAACCCTGATGTTGACTTTTATTCCATTGAATCACCGGGAAGTACGCTCTGAAACTACAGCAGGAAAACATCTAAATTAAAAAATGTATAATTACAAAGTTATCTGTGTAAACACTACTGCTCAGTTCAGATATGTGAAATATGCTATGTCACATGTTATATAACACTCAAGGAATGTGTAGTCTAAATGTAGTTTTTTTTTGCAGTTTGCAGCCTTTTATGGAGGTGTTTTTACTTTACAAAGGCCTCAAAGTTTGAGAGTAAAGGCTTCAGCTGATCTACCTTCATTTGACAGTAAAGGAATGCAGAAATCCCTAACAACAATGCCAGATCATTTTGGTCAGATTGTTCATGAAGCGCCATAGGCAACTAATTTTGTCCTACCATTTCATATCATATCAGTTTACATAGAAAGATCATTCCTGTTTTTTAACCAATAAGTGTCCCTTTAGTAAGGCAGGTAAACATAGGCTCTTCAGATTTGACTACGGACACCTACTGGCAGTGAGGCAACAGTGCCACCAAGCAATAATAGTTTCAGTTTCATTTCATTTTAGAAACATTAGTGTTTACAAACCACTGTTTAGACTTTAGATTGATATGGAACAAACCAGAATAAAAAAATAAGAATTTAATAAGTGAGATAATATATATGTTAACTTGAAGCTCTGTGTTTTTTGGTGCATTAAACTCTCATGTTCATAAGTAACACATGACAAAAATAATAAATATGGGTAGTTATTACATATTCACAGTTAAGGGAAGTACTAAGACTTCTTTTTTTTAGCATGAAACCAGTCTGAGTGGTCTAACGAATTTGAATTGCACACGGTTGCAGCAGGTTCAGGTGTGTATTTATATACAGTATTTTCTGGAGAGTTCATGGTTACATCTCACAAAGACTGACAACTGACAGACACCTGGCTAGTCTGGTTTGAAAGAAAAACAAGTCAAGATGCTACTTACACATTCCCTCGGCGTGGAAGACTCAGTTCTTTCTACAATGAAAGACAAAGGCAAAATCAAGAATTGCTGTTTGAGAATACTGAGGCATTAAAGAAGAAGTAAATTGTAGTTTGATGTAGGACTAAACAGTATTTTGCAAATGTATTTTTATTACAACATCAACATGTGCAATATCTATACAGTAGTGAGAGGTTTAACTGCAGTTATGTTTATGCTACGTATTTACACTTTGTGCATGAAAATACATTTGCCAGTTAGAGAATTAAAGAAAATGAAGTATTTTTCTTGATTTTCTTTCTTACTACATTTTACAGCTTTTCAACAGTGTAACTCTTCATAGCTTTTATTTCACTTTAAATAGAAATCCTAAGTTACATCCCTTATGGAAGAAAGCATGGGACATTTTTAAATAGAAATAACTAAGGAGCAGCAAACTATTATTACTATTCACTTGTCAAATTAAAATATACAGTTTGTTGCCTAGAAGTATCTATTTTCTTTACAGTGATTGATAAGGACAGAATGTGGTATTACGTAAGTTACATATAGATACAAATACACAAAAAGTAATGAAGAAAGATGAATGTACCAAATCAACCATCACTTTTCTGAAAGCAAATTTGTTTATCACACGCCTGATGGAGCAGACTAATGATGACATAAACTGTAAGGATGATTGCCGTTCCCAGAGCGCAACTAGTGTCATTTTGTTATTACAAAAACAATGACTTTCTTGGTAATGAATATGACCTTTCATGTCAACAAACAACAAATTTGCAAATAACAACATGACATTAAATAAAGAAGTAGTTTGTCCCCATTGACTTCCATTCCATTTTGTTTTTCCAATGTGGGAACTTCAAGACGAGGCATGACTTACTTTCTCGATTTTTAACTCAGACATCCCAAGACATACTATTATAAGAATGTTCACACATTTCATGCTTATGTTCTTAAAACTGTGCTGTCCTTCTTTGCTTTTGATTAAATTCATTTGCTTCACCAGATTTTTGCATTCCTGTATGTTTTATATTAAAGCAACAAATATCCGTCTATTCTCCTTTAAATACCGTCACGCTCCCTCATATTTTCCTAAAGCACTGAGCAAATGTCATTAGTTGTGGTGTGGCCTAGTTCCTTGCATGACAAGTGGCTTTTCTGGTCACTTATAAATCCCAGCTTCCCTGTGGCTACAGCAATGTTTAAGTAACGAAGAATGGCGGCATGTTAATGATCATGGAGCTACTTGTACTGCTTTTGATCCCTGTCTGTTAATAATGCGCTTGTACTCAAATCAATTCAAGGACACCTGAGAAAATGAGTCTACCACTGAGCTAACTATATGGATTGTAATCATTGTAATGATAACATTCAAATATAGGAGGACATTTATAAGCATACACATTGTGCTGTTGATAAGAGGCCTGTTTTTTACATTCAAATGGCATATAAAAAAAGACCTAATTATTGTTACTGCAGCTGCACTGTACATTTTGTCATCATCTTCATATCAACAAGCACAACACAGCATCCGCTTGAAACATGAAATATCTCTATAGGAAAGGTCAATTATCACAGTTATATTATAACTACTCTAAATGGAAATCCCATCTTTAGACCAGTTTAGGGTGTTATATATTTTTAGCTTTGTTAAAATCCTTCAAATACAGAGGTGTTTCTATACATTTTGGGACCCAGGTCAGCAGAAGCACATTAAATCTGAGGCCTGTCAGGTAAATTACAAAAAGAACAACACAAGAAAATAGCTGGTGATGTGAGTACAACTACTTAATCACTGCCTTCAATAGAAATATTAATGATGAATCCATAATACTGAACATTTAACAGATACGTTTTTAATATTACACAATAAAAATAACACATAAAAATCTTAGTAACTGTTATTAGGAATCAAATTACATTGGATTAAATGTAGTTTTATGTTTTTTATGAACATTTCATTTAGTTTTGTTGGAATAAAAAAGCCAGAAAATGTTCCCTCTCATGTTTTATCTGTGACTTAATATTACTGTGTTTACCAATGGTTGCCAAATATGCCAATTTGACTGTGTTATTAATCAAACTGGAACTGTTAGTTTTCAACATTGATTTAGCTTTGATTTAGCTAAAAGCAGTGTTGGGGTTTAAATGTGCTTGTTTAGTCATCCAGTTTTGTGGAAATGTTAAATTATTGAATTCAACGTTATGTAATACTCTTCTTAAGTGGGCAGCAGTCGGATATTCTAAATTTCAAGCTTCCCCGCCTCTCTCTCACATACTACCTGTGGCTACTGAAGTGCAAAAATCCTATGCAGCCCTAAAGGATTTTCTCCATAAACCTCAATGTAAAAACAAACATCTGTTGTACCACTGACAGGCCACCTACAACTTCCAAAAAGGACAGCTTTGTAGTGCTTATTTCCTATTTCCATATCATAGACTAAAATGCAGCGGCTATTCTAATAATTATATTATATAATATTCTAATAACAAATCTATGGTATCTTCTGTGGTTTTTAGTTAATACTGACAATGTCCAAAAGCTACGCTCTAGAGATGAGTAATTAATGTTTCAGGTTTACAAGTAGCTAACAGTTAAATGAGAGAAGTGAGAAAAAGACTGTGAAAAGAGTGTACATACAGAAACATAAAAGCACTGATGATCATGATATAAAACAATGTAAAACATAATTAATCGTCAAATATTATTGCAAATGCATTTCTTTTTATTCATTAAAACATGTTTATTTTATTTCTGTATCCTGTATCAAAAATAGGTACATGCAATAAATAAAGCTTTTATGAAATACTGCCCTAATAGGAGCCCTACGGAATTGCATAGTAATGACAAAAACAAAAATTAATTAATTTAATTACAAGATATACTGCCATAATTATAAAATTACAAATGACTGAGAAATCTTATGCATGTTATTATTGTACGGAGATGTAAGATCACAGTTTAAAGCTTGGGAGCCTTTTGAATATTTCATGCTGCATTATGTCAAGTGTAAACATTTCACACTAACCATATATAGTAAGATGGCCTCTATATGTTTTGTTGTTATACTAAATTGCATATGAATGACAAAGGTTTCTGCACCAGTTATTGTGCCTCAATGGTAAACACCCTCTTTATATCTCTGAGTTAGTTATATCTTCCATTTGAGCTGTTCCAAATATGCTGTGCTGATTGCAAAAAATGCCACAGCTAATATAGCCATGAATGAACCAGTCAAGAAAAATGCATGCCTTGTTATTTACCCATTCTGGAGATGCCTGGCTAAACATGGCACCCAGAGCAGGCAGATTAAAAGGCTCTTTCTGCCAATCACTTGGGAAGCCTTGGATTTCATGCCACTATCACCAAGGCAACCAGACAGCCAATACAGTAAGGACATGTTTTTGATATCAATATTACCAATTACAGCAACAAAACAACATTAGACGTTAACAACAAGTTATCCTCTTTAAATAACACGTTTAAATTCATTTAGCTCTTGTGACATTTTCGTTACGGTGACTGAAATAAAAGCAAAAACCTCGTCGCTAAGTCACCGTACTAAGCTAACATTTCATGCTAATTACCTGTAGTCCACGGCGTCTCAAAATATTCGGCTCGTCCATCTTTGAAGACCACAATAAAGCCTGATAGTAATAAAAGAGTGTACTCCGAGCAGTCAGCCCATAGCCTAGCCTCTGTCTATCTTCGCTCTGTGTGTCCAGCCCGGGAGCGTGGATGTGGACAGACAGAGCTCTACTACGCGTGGCTAATCGTGTCCAACGCCAACACCAGCAACTCTTCCTTCCCCCGCGCTTCCCCCGGGGCTGAAGCTGAAGCCGGTCTCTACAGCGGATCACCTGATCTAAAGGGAGGGGGGTCAGTAGGGTGCTCTGACACCACCCTTGTAATCAGAGTGGGTTATTTTTACACCCGAACCAGGCTCTTTACAAGCCCACTGTATTTCATTTGGAGTAAAAATAAACCCATACTTAGAGGATACGTTTGAAGCTGCAAGCAGAGATGACTGGGCAATGTTTGTTTACATTAGCATGTAGGCTGAATTAGCCGAAAAGAACATCTTGGATGATCCAGGTGACCCTAAAAAACTGCATAATCCCTAAAATATGCTCTGCCTTTGCACAATCAGCCTTTTCATTCAAATTCATCAAATAATGGAACCAGCTTCCAGACAGTCTGAAGCTGTCCATAGATCTGTAACTTCTTTCTCAAAACTTATATATTCTATAAAATATATTCTCAAAAATCAACATGATGTGCCCACATCAGTCAAACTAACACAGTGTTTACGTGTATTGATCATTATTCACAGTTGATGCAGTTGACAATTTGTATACATATTTTGATTAATGATGAATTTAGGCTAAAATGCAACTTCAACTATGTTCATTTTGTACTTTTTCTGTATTTTGCAGTGTTTTATTGATGTGCTCACCTGCCCGGGGGCTGCAGATGAAAAGTACTTGTACTTGTAGCTAAATCTGGTAAAAAGCGTCTCATTTCTACATTTTCACTATTTCTACATGGTCCCTGACAAATAAAGAATAAACAAACAGGGGCGCCTTGGTAGCTCAACTGGTAGAGCACATACCATATACCTGAGAGACCCAGGTTTGATTCCTGCTCGGGCCATTTCCCCAATTTCATTTTCTCTCGCCCTGTTTCCTGTCTGTCTACTATCCTATCAAATAAAAGCAATAAAAAAGGCACAAAAAATCTTAAAAAAAAAAAAAAAAAGAATAAACAAACAAGAAGCTAACATACAAAATGATAATAAAATGTGTGTCACTGGGCTAATCTAATCTTTACAGCTGCTTCAAGCCAAGTCAAAAAGACTTTACCTGATTTTTATTTTCTTCTAGTCGGGGAAATTGTTTAAACCCCAAATACTATACTGTAAAAGCAAGAATTTGTGAAAAAACAGCCTTTATGATGCCATCTACTGTTTATTATAAGGGATTGTAAAAAATGAGAACCTCTATTCAGCAACAGAAAACCTTTGCCAATCACATGCTCAGACTCAGTGACGTGCGGTGAGGTTCATGGCTGGTGAGGCACTGACTTCATCACAATCAGATTTAAAAACATATGAACTCTACAGAGTAGCTTATCCACCATTTGATTGGCAGATTGTTGCGTGCTGTCACTTATTCTGCAGTCGCGCCGGGCTGCCGCGGAGTAGCAAGAAGAATCGCTAGGATCACAAGTGCCCCCTACCATTAGGCAAGAGAACTGTGTGCATCACCTAGTGCCTCTTCGGAGCCGTTCAGCACAAGAAACACGTTACACATATACAGTTGTTGACAAAAAAACACTGTACATCATAGACATCAGCTAAACTATGTAAATTTAGTTCATATAGGAAACGTGTTTGAACATTTTAATAGCGACATACAAGGAGACAGCAATAGAGTCTCACTGCATAGCATGCCAGCACAGTTAGCCGAGTCATTGCACAACCCATGTTGAGGCTCAATTGGCTGCTGCCTCACAGCACATCTCTTCTCAGTATTTGAACGGTAAATGTGAAAAGTCAGCGATTTTGAATAAAAATAATCTAAAACTGGCAAAATTACATGGAATATAACTTTATAGCACAAATCACTGGATCAATATAACCATTTAATTTATTTTTTCATTTTGCATTTTTTTTCTTGCCATGATGACAGGTGAGGCCTCCCCTGACTGCACGTTACTGCTCGGACTCACATGCTTGAAAAGGGAGAGCTCCCATTGGTCAACATCAGCTTGTCATATGATGTTCCAGGAAGTATAAGAGCTGCCAAGAAAGGGGTATTTTCAGTGCTGAATATGTCTTTTAACACAGCAACACAGCTCAAAAAGGAAAAGTATCAACAGAGAAAAGGGACGTAACCATAATGTAAAACATCACTTCAATCACATAATGTTTAACGAGGTGGAGATAATTGCCATTCTGAAGCTGAAGTCGCAGCTAAGCCTACGCTAAGCCTACGCTAAGCTCTAAACTTCAGTTTGGTGAACTGCATTAGTATTTGATGGAGGAAAAATTGGTCCAGTTTTTTTTTTTTTTGAATAAAAGACAAGATGGAGAGGTTCCTGGACTGCTTTTGGGGGTGAGACATGGACAAATAAATAAAATCAGATAGTGGAGCTTTGCAGTGGGGGGCACTGGCAGCTCAGGTAGAGCATATGCCTAGCATGCAGGAGACCCAGGCACAAGCCTCAGTCAGGTCACTAGCCCAGTGTCATTCCCCACTCTTTCACCCTGGTTCCTGTCCAGCCACCCTCCACTATCAATAAAGGTTCAAAAAGCTCAAAAATAATCTTCAAAAAAAAAAAAAAAAAGAATATAAGTACACAGTTTTTGCATACATAATATATCATTGTAAGTTGTACCAGAAAGTGTTTCCAAAATATAATATCTACATTTGTGCAGGGTTGCAATATTAGATATTGATGATATCTTGGCTGAATATAGTAATGATAATATGACTTTTAGATCATAATTGAATTAACTTTGAGCAGAGTAAAGGTTTTTGATTGAGTTTACAGAAATGTAAGACTACAGGGTATATTATTGTACATACAGCAAAAAAACTCGTAAGAAGAAGGTGATCTCCACATGTCCACTTATTTACAGTCATTTTGGTCTAGTCTTTGTTTGACCGCCTTTTCTGCTTCTTTGGGAAAACCAGCTCACTGCCTGGTGCTGGCTTTGAAGACTCAGCAATAAGAGGTTGACACACTACTTCTTTATCTAATGAAGCATAAGATTATTGTAATGACAGACTCCCCAAATGCGACTACAGTTAAGGTCTTTCCTGAACCACTCTTCTCCTGTAATGTTTTAAGTTCAGCTGTACTCACCATTAGCATCACTTGCTACACTTGCTAGTTCTGGGTCCATAAACACAGTCTTCTAACAACACACATAACTTGTGAAAATCAAGGCCTGCTCTTACCTCACACAATGTTGCATCACTCATCAGCTTGACTTGTTCATGCTCAAACTGAAATTGCAGACGATAGTAAAATAATAACTGAATGATTCGTGTAACTTGTTTGCAGCCAGGTCAGTAAATACAGAAATTATCCCCATTGATTTCCTGACCTCTGCCAATAGATGGAAATAATCTGGGGTGTGTTTAAAAGAACTAATGCATGTGACTGGCTTTCTCTGTATTGATATATTGACATGAATCATTAGCGTCTTCTTGGAGTAAGTCAATGATAAATAGACAGCTGTCTGCTCTTGACACATGTAGCATAAGAATGAATTAATGAAAAAACAGAGACATTGACAGCCATACTAATTGGCTCAAAAAATACGCCTTTATTCACTGGATGCTGGTTCAAAGACAATACTGTACATGCACAAACCTAAAGAAAATAATTCTCATTATGTTTTTTCACTCCAGTCTCTCTTTTACTTAAAATTAATCAAAATACATTAAATAACTGCTGTGTGATCATGTTGATTTCCCACTAATTTTACCAAAAATGCATTTTAATGGTCATGATATATATTTAATCAAGTTCTTAACTGTTTTTTAAGTAATTTAACTGCATTCATTACAGTCATAAACTATTTTGACTTATATTTACTTTTGCCATGTGACAGTATTTCACCAAAAATATTTCTCTTTTTACAGATTGTTCATTTTATTGTTGTTATTGCAAACTTGGCATTTCCTCAATGCTTCATAAACCGGGTCAAAGTCAAATGAGAACCAGTTCTTCCTTACCATGATGACCTGGCCAAAAGGCGACATTAAAAACAGAAAAGAGCAGAATAAAGTACAACTAAAATAGATGCGTCTACAACAAGTTCATACAGTTTCATATCAATGATGCACCATGCGATAACATAACATTACAAGTACATTATATGACAGTGACTTGGTTTGTATTATAAAGATATAATCTGTTAGTTTTGTAGCTTGTCTGATTTTTTTATCATGACATGATGGCATCACATTAGCCAAAAAATAAAAATATCATTAGCCAATTAATAAAAATATCATGTTAACTCTTTTTAACATGCCAAAAAATAAAATAACACCCTAATAAATATTTTGCATAATATTAAATAAAATGTTATGCTATAGGTACATCAGTTTTAATCTCTAGTATCCCTATTATGGAATGCAGTCTGTCTTCCATATTGTGTAAAAAACAATAGTGCTTTGAAGTCAGCGTTCAAAGCCAGAGACTGATTTGTGCCTGTCAGCTACTGGTACTGTGATGGTGATTTTTTTTCTTCCTGTGCTCAACAAAGGCCAGTGTCTTGGCCCGAGATGTCACATGGTCTTTATGTAAGCCTCAGGGAGCTGCATCATTCCTTGTTCTTTCTCAAACATCCGTGTTTATTGGAAACGGCTTAAAAGCAAAAAGCCCCCGAGCGTCTGACATCAGTGTCTGAAATGCAGATAACCCGGGAGTATTTGGCATGTTTACCAGCAAGTCAAACAACTCATGTATTATTAATAATAATTGGTGCATCTTATCTTCTTTAGTGAGCGAGATGGTTGTTCAAAGTCTGCAAAAGTCAAATAAAGACAAAGAAGTTTTTACTTAAACTACTTAAATATTTTATTTATTTGTCTATGCACAGATATATCTTGCTGGATCCTTGTTACATAAGCCTTGTTTCCACTGGAGCGGCACGGTACAGGTCGGGTCAGTACGGGTCAGTTTGTGTTACAAAGTGTCACAAATAAGTCCAGTGGCTTTTGGCTCAAGCAGTGAGGTACAGAAATATAGAAATACAGATAAGAGAATAAGAAACAACAGGAAAGATTTTTCTCAAATAAAGCTTGTCTTGTTCTTATGATTAACATTCATGTTCCAAAGAAAATCTAAAACAAAGTTAGTATTTATTAGCAACAGCTGTTTCTGATTTTAGACAGTCACCATCTGACAACTGTTGCTTTGTGTATTAAACCGTTGCATTCTATTTGTACATTAACACATTAATGAAACTGTAAAAACCTTAAATAATATCCTTTTTCCAATGGTTAATCGAGCGTTATACACCTATACTTCCAGCCTCAAGCCCAATCTAAAAAGCATTTACTCTTTGCTTTATTCAAAATTATGGCAATGCGCTATGTTTTGAAAATTTGGTTAAAATCTGAGTTATATTTCATACAGAAACAGAACTTGTGTAAGACTTAAAGTGCCATGAAAAAGTGTTACACTTAAATGTTTCAGATCAACAAATAAATTAAAATTAGACAAAGATAACTCAAGCATACAGAGAAAATCATCACTTAAAAAACAAACCTACCTAGCCCTATGTGAAAAAGTAATTGCCACCTAAACCTAATAATTGGTTGTGCCACCCTCAGCAGCAATAACTGCAGTCAAATGTTTGTGATATCATACAATGTGTCTTTCACATCGATGTGGAGGAATTCTTCTACAGAATTGTTTCAAAGGCATGAACTGCCTTTTTGAGGTCGTGCCACATCATCTTAATCAGATTCAAGTCCTGACTGTGACTAGGCCGCTCCAAAACCTTTATTTTGTTTTTTTTAAGCCATTCAGAGGTGGACTTGTTGGTGTGTTTTGGATCACTGTCCTGCTGCAAAACTCAAGTGCTCTTCAGCTTGAGGTCATAAACTGATGGACAGACATTCTCCTTCAGCATTTTTGGTAAAAAGTAGAATTCATGGTTCCATTAATCACAGCAAGTCGTCCAGGTCTTGAAGCATCAAAGCAGCCCCAGACCATTTCTCTACCTTCCCCATATTTTAGTAGTGGTTTTTGCCTTGGAACGCTGAGGCATGAACTCTGACCTTAACTGAGGCAAGTGAGGCCTGCAGTTCTTTAGATGTTGTTGTAGGCTCTTTGTGACCTCTTGGATGAGCCGTCTGCGCTCTTGAGGTAATTTTGGTAGGCCGGCCACTACTGGGTAGGTTCACCATTTGAAAGCTTTAGAAATGGCTCTGTAACCCTTTCCAGACTGACAGATGTCAATTGCTTTGTTTTTCATCTGTTCCTGAATTTCTTTGGAAGATGAGAACAGATGGAAGGATAAGATCCTTTGGCCTACTTGAGTTTGTCAGACAGGTTCTATTTAAATGATTTCTTGATTTAACAGTTCTAGCAGTAATCAGGTCTGGTGATGGCCCAGTGAAATCTCAGTTTAAAAAAAAAAAAAAAAGATTAATCACAGTTAATTCACAATTTCACAAAAAGGGGAAAGAACCTTTTCACATAGGGCTAGTTAGGTTTGTATAGTTTTTTTCCCTTAATAAATAAAATCATCACTTAAAAACTGCATTTTGTGTTTACTTGAATTGTCTTTGTCTAATATTTAAATTTATTTACCACTCCAGAGTCACAAAAGCAGCAAGATGTGCATGTTTTAAGGCTGTATGTCTATAACTGTAAATTAAAAAGATTTCAACACATGTATTCTGTGATTTTAATTGCTCTGAAGTGGTCACTACAGTTGAGTTAGTTTGGGTCCCATTACATTTTCTTTGGTTTGTCTCTATCCAAGCTTTTAGCAACGCAATTCAAATAGTCTATTTTTCACTCTAAAGCCCCTTTTCCATCGCAGGAAAATGTTTCATTTACCTGGGATTTTGAAAAACCTAAGCATGTTTCCACCATCATTACCCGGGTAAAATCTTTCCCTCAATCCCAAACTTTCCGTGAAAAAAGTACCTAGTAAGGGGGTAGGACTTCCCCAGGATGTGTGCTGTGTGTTGTTGTATATAAATTGCTGGGTCCTTAGCCTGCCATTGTCTGTGAAGGGTTTCAGCAGCCATCTTTTTAACGGATTGGTGGAAATGCAAACAACACAGATTACCAAGAATTCTTTCAGCCAGATAAGTAAATTCCTTGCAATACAAGTTCTTGGAAATGTTGGTGGTTGAAGATGTTTAAAGTTTAACAGGCCATATTTGCTGTGTTGATTTATGCTAATTAACCATGTGTTTGTTGGTTGGTGTAAAGACCTTGTGTGGTGGAAATCATTTTCAAACCATAGAAGTTTATCTTTGTTAATATGTCTAAAATACATATGGCTTGTATTGCTGATGCTGATCACTATAGAAAAGCTAACATTATATGCTCTGTATTTGCATCTGTATAAACAGGACACAGATAGACCAGATAGAGGGGGTATATGTGCGATATTTACATCAAATCTACTGGAATTTTGTGGATATATGTACATATGTAGCAGAGGTGTGGACTTGAGACACATGACTTGAACTCAAGTTAGACTTGAGTCCCACATTTGATGACTTCTGTCTTCACTTGAGAAAATGTAAAAAGTCTTCTAACTCGACTTGGATTTTAGTTATTTGGACTTGAGCTGGACCTCTGACCTGAAAAAACTTGTTGCTTCTTCTCAAAGATTAAAAGTGTGCAAGAAACAATTCATTTTCACTGTAAAGCTCAGCACTACAGGGCTTTACAACCTACTTTTACATCATTTTGGCACAAATTCTAACAAAAAATACAAGAACTTGTCAATTGAACTTTATAATTTTATTGGTAAATAAATACAGATTTAAAAGCTTACACTAGCTGTTTAATTTTAGCATAATAGCCTTGGCTTGGTATTTGCAGATCTTGACTTGGGAATTGACTCGAGACTTGAGGACAAAGACTTGAGACTTACTTGTGACTTGCAAAACAATGACTTGGTCCCAACTCTGTTGTAGAACCTTCCTACCAACAGCCAATTCAGGTTTGCATAAGTTCTATAACAACACCAGACCCTATAATGTTTGGTTAAAAAAATGTTTCCAAAGTCCTACAGTATTAGCATTAACCACTAGTTTTGACAAAAGTTGTTGACCAATGAGAATATCAGGGTCATGTGACCAATCAGAGCAGACTGACCTTAAAGGGAGGGACTTAGTACACAGACACAACAACAAAGCATGTGAGACATTAAAAGAGCACAACAGAAGACCAGCATTGTGTTTTTTTTGAATTATTAAAACATGTAAACACAATCACCATAAAATACCTAAAGTAAGTAACTCTCAATCGTTTATATCGTTTTCTCTGGAAAAAATGTTTCATTGGATCCCTTATCTGATCAGAAAACAAGATCAACACAATACAGTCATCAGCTTATGCTTCACTGTACAGATCACAAATAGATAAAGCACAACAAGGAAGCTCTTCGATGGCACTATTCCCATGAGTCATTTTTTTTGTTTGACAGGAATGTTTGACAAAAGAAAACAAGAATATTTTCAAAGACAGGGCTTCACCAATCACATGCAATGACTCCATTACGACACATTTCTTTTTGTCACAGTCTCCATGTCCAGTGGAAATGTCTGTATATGTTATTACTCCATTCCTGTTTTAATCATCATGGCCTTACTTGGATTTCTGTCCAGTCAAAGCAATGTGGAAAAAAAAATCACACATGGAGTCAGCTAAAACCATGGTTTACATTGAGAACAAGAAAAAAACACATCTGTCACTTTTGTCTTTATCCAATCAAAAGTGTGCTGTGGCTTTGGACCCAGCAGAGGGCCTCATTGAGTTACTCCTTTTCTAAAACATGACTCCCAGGATACACACGTGCAATACAATGTATTAGTCAGTCCAGATGGATCACTGGTGTAGAGACTGATGCAATAGGGTCACTGCTTTGGTTAAGAATGACAGTGATTGTAAACTAGAAACATAGACCAAATATGTGTGGCTGAAAGTCCTTAAAACAAAACAGTGCAGATAAGAAAACATATTACATGCATGACTATGTACCTTTTTACCTTAAAATGTAAAGCCTGAAAATCATGACAACAATTCCATCAAATTCATGTTGATGGTTGACTGATGGTTTGACAGTTACCTCATTTCAGTTGTAATATATGTAAGGATAGGTCAAGTCATGTTGTCTCATGTCACTTTACAAATAGAGCAGGTCTAGACCATACTTTTAAGTTTAGTTATAAAAGAGACCCAACAATCCTTGCTCCTTAATTGAACCAAAAGTTTTTCTCCTTGCACCATCTTTACTGAGACATAAAGAGACATAACAAAACATCTGAGACATAAACAAAATCTAGATTTGGGAAGTCTTTTTCCAATAGAGTCTTTTAGCTGGTCTGGGAATGTGTGTGAAGAGTTAGGGGAAGTGTCTGGGGAGAGGTAAGCACGAGCATCTGTGTTTTGAATGCTTCCCCCGTGACCTGGCCTCAGATAAATGGAAGAAGAGTGGAAATGCTTGACTACTTTAAGTGCAAGATTTTTCATTGCGATGAGAACCTTACAGGGGAGACAGCTGAAACAATGCAAAGAGGTGTCCATATAACTGGTTGACTTATGCTTTGTGGATTTTAATTTACTGTTTATATAGTATGGATGATGAATGATCTGATGGCATCTGAAGATAATAAAAACAGCTTGTAACATTTACAAGCATACATCTCTAGCCTAAGCTATACAGGACAAACACAACATACTGTTAGCATACATGCTCTCAACAGCCAACATATATACATGGCACAAAGTTATATAATACAAATACATCACAATACTCATCTGGGTAAACCACAATATATATTAAAAAATCATTTATGGTGGCTAGAAATCAGCTGCAATAAAATTCAGCACCACAATCAAAGAGATGTGCTTGGCTAAAGACAGTAACAAAGGGCAGGACAACTTGCTGCACAGAATTGTATTTAATGTACAAATCTCTAAGCATTATTTTAAGACTGTTTTTCAGGAAGTTTTTGAAAAGGCTTGTTGGATGTTCTACCAGGCCTCCTGTTACAAACTGGGGTAGATAAGTAACACAGTGAGGCTCTAAGGGGAACATAGGGCATGAAGGGTCAAGGTCTCTTTGAGGCCGGACAAACACAAAATGTTAACCAGCTGACATCAGCCAAACAGTCTGTGATGGGTTCATTCTGCTTTAGCCTTCAGTATGATAAAACCTACAAATGTAACTGCAGATTTTGTGTTTGTTCATTTATTTCTCCTTCTCGTTTTCTAGTGTGACCCGAACACACTGTTTTGAAAATAGAAAATGCATTATAAAAGTAAGTGTATATCAGCACATTGACTTCCTTTGCACTTTCACACGCAATGTGCAGACTGATATGTAATGCAGCTGAGGATTTAATATGATGTGAACTTAGAACATAGAAGAACAACATGGAAGAGTAAATGAGAATATGTCAGATGATAAACCCATCTCTAACTTGATAAATTTACTAACATACAACTGTAGAATCTCCTAAAAGAGTGTCTGGTGGTTTTTCAGAGGGTCTCTCAAACCCTCTTTTCTACAGTTTGTGAGCACTTATTAACAGTAGGGACATGTTTGTCTGCCCGGTGCTCAGTCTGACCTCCCTGGCCTCACTATGTGGATTCTAGGGCCCGTTTGTCCACTCTGGCCTCTGGACCCCTGGACACACTTTGACTGCTCTGGTCTATATTTGGTGATTCTGGCCTCAGGTTGTTGACTCAGATCTCAATGTGTCTGCTCTGGTCTCAGTTTTTCCACTCAGAACCAGTTTTTTCCAGTTTCAACTCAATTAGTCTGCTCTGGGCTCAGTTTGTTCACTCTGAGCTTAATATGTCAGCTCTGGAGTCAGTTTGTCCATTCTGAGCTCAGTTTGTTCCCTCTGGACTCAGTTTTTTCTCTCCTGGCTTAGTGAGTCTTCTCTGGGATAAATTTATTCTCTCTGGGCTTAATTTGTCTGCTCTGCTTCATTTATCCTCTCTGGGCTTAGTTTATTCTCTCTAGGCTTAGTTTGTCCTCTCTGAGCACAGTTTGTCTCTTAGCTCAGTCTGTCCTCTCTGGGCTCAGTTTGTCTGTTAATTCAGTCTGTCAGTCAGTCTGTGTCAGCATGGCTAGAGAGAAGATGCTTCGGTGATGGTGAATGACTTTGGTTGTTTTTGTCAGAAAGGACACAGGGTGTAATATCGAGTCAGTGCTTGTTTTTGATTGTAAGCTACCTAAACCTGCGTACTTTTTTGGTTGAAAAAATTCTCGCACACCAACATCCCGCCTCCCTCGCTACGATTGGCCAGTAAGAAAGAGCCGGAGCAGAATACGGAGCATATTGGACAATCCCAGACTGACTTTCTCTGTATGTAATACAATGAGAAATCCGTCTGGCTGGCCAGGCTATCAGTTTGTCTCTTAACTCAGTTTTTCCTCTCTGTGCTCAGTTTGTCTCTTAGCTCAGTTTGTCCTCTCTGGGCTCAGTTTGTCCTCTCTCCTGCTCAGTTTGTCTCTTAGCTCAGTTTGTATTCTCTGTTCTCAGTTTGTCCTCGCTGGGCTCAGTTTGTCTCTTAGCTCAGTTTGTCCTCTCTGTTCTCAGTTTGTCCTCTCTGGGCTCAGTTTGTCTCTTAGCTCAGTTTGTCCTCTCTGTTCTCAGTTTGTCCTCTCTGGGCTCAGTTTGTCTCTTAGCTCAGTTTGTCCTCTCTGGGCTCAGTTTGTCCTCTCTATGCTCAGTTTGTCCTCGCTGGGCTCAGTTTGTCCTCTCTGGGCTCAGTTTGTCCTCTCTATGCTCAGTTTGTCCTCGCTGGGCTCAGTTTGTCTCTTAGCTCAGTTTGTCCTCTCTGGGCTCAGTTTGTCCATTCTGGACTGTAGAGGAACAGGAAGTAATGGATGTTCCACTGATTTCTGTGGCGTTTTCCATTTTTATCTAATTTTAAACACACAAATGTAAAGTGTGTTACTTTGACACAGTGTGACACAAAGTACATTTAAAGGGAGTACAAATGTTCACAGCTGAAGTAGTTTTCTGTAGATGTAGGCACATGGGCAAACCCCTGCTATTTCACTTCTCAGATAAAGGATTGCATCAGTCCTGAGTCTGATGAAATCTGCACAATAATTTTAGCATGTTTTGTAATTTGTTGACAGATCATTTCTCTAACGCCTAAATTCCTGATAGAAATGTAGAAGGATGTGCAATGTTTTATGTACAGTGTAAGCTAGGTCAACTGAATATCTGGTTGACTCTTTTGCTTGTTGTTAATTAAAAACAGTACGCAGATTCTCCATTGTAATAATTTCCGCCATGATGTTTCAGTGTGACCTGAAGAGACTGTTTAGTAAAAGGACAAATCATCATCAAAAAGAGAGTGAGAGTTCATGCGTTCATGACTCCCTTGACACCTTTCACACACTTCGGACTCGTACAGTGGGTTTGACAGCGCAGCACATGATCCTTTCATCAGAAGTGACTCACGGCTCAGAAATTCACACTTCAGCATGTGTTTGCGCTCAAGCTTTGGACATAACCTTTCACCACATAGGCCAGTAGCAGCAATAAATACTTCACAGGGTCTTACCATACTCATATCAGTCAAACTGCAGAAAAAAATTAGATATCAAACATCATATTTATTGGTCACAAAGGAAGATTCTTTGATCTGATTATTTACACTATTAATGTTCAGGTGATATGATTAATTACCACATGAATCTTTAAAGTCATCTAATCAAAATTAGCTACATCTTAGATTTGTATATCACTGGATTGATCCATCTAGACCAAAATGTTGTCACTTTCCTCTTGTTCTTTAATGGGCCTTTTATATAACTCCTAGACCCAAATGTGGGTAGTGTAAACAGTTTCAACAAAATAAAATATATAAACTTTAATCCTGGGGTTTTCTGCAGTATTTCTAATAAGCCCTAAAGCATAAGTATGGATTGCTAACAGTATATTCTCAGAACATGAGTTATTGAAACACAAAGCCCAACAAAAATTAAAAGATTTTTGCCATCGTTGTTCTCTTTGCTGTGTGTAGCCAGCAGTCAATAGCTTTCTGGGATGATGCTGCTACATGTTTTTTTTTTTGTTTTTGTTTTTTTTTACTGTGGATGCAGTCGTCATAGTTTGCACAACAAAAATAGCTTCTCAGCCTGATTCTAAGGTTTGGATTTTTGTGGAGTTAGAATGCCTCTGTGTGAGCTTTAGTTTGGAAACCTAAAGTCATTACTTTCTCTAATGTAATGTGAGCTACCTGTAGGTATAATGCTAAAAGTTGACACAATACACTTGCTGCACAGGAGAACAAACAATAGGCTTCAGTGCTATGTGGGACCAGGGTTCATGCATTTCAGGTAGTCTTTAACATGTGGGAGCAGGTAACGATGTGTAACTTCTGTGGTCAGAATCTCTAGACACAACACTCGCAGGAGGTTAAGATAAAAAATGTCAAGGATTTTGTTTCCAAAAAAAGTCAGGATAGAGTCCAGAGGATGTATGAAAAGGCCATTAGTGGACTTTGTAGGGCTGATAAAATTAGAGCGTTAACTGTTTCTGTTATTTTTTTCAGTTCAGTGCGTTAAAAAAAAAACCCGCAGAGAAATTTCCTGTGGCTAACGCTGCTGCACACTTGAGCTAGTCATGAAAAAAACAATAAAGACATGCTGCTAAATGTACAATTATGCTTTTAGAGATTACTGAATGGTTCCCTAGAAAAGAGTTTGTATGATTATCTTTAATAAATCAATTTTGCATTCATAGACTGGGCTGTCATAGTGACTAAGTTTTGAAGTCTGAACAATCCAATTAATACTTTTCTATGTAAAACTTATTATTATTAATTACAGCCATATTTGCGATTAATTAATTAATTTGTTTTTGATCTATTCACATCCCTAGTACTTTGTGAATCTACATGGTTCCTCAACCAGTTCTGAAGTGGTATTTATACTGGCACAAAACTTAACTTAGTGTTTGTTTTAAATTCAAAACAAAACAAAACAAAAAACAATTTCATATCATTAAATTTTAACTTTAAACAAGCTCTTTTGAAACTGCTTTGTTTCTTGGAATCCTGATGTCATCTCTGGGGCTGCCCTCAGATAAAAGAAGCGGTTTATTGACACAGACAAATATGTACAGTAAATGGTTGGGAAATGACCACACATCAAACACAGCCAGACCAGCTTGTATAAGTCCATACGTGCAGCTGATAAAGTGAGGATATCCACAGGAGCACTGGCCGATAAACACCTGGCAACAGCAGCAGACGCAGTAGCACTTGGGCTCATTAGTTGCCTCAGTCGGCGCTGATAGAGCAGGAGTTGTTATCTCGGCAGAAGGCTTCAAATCAGATGAGTTAAAAATAGTGCACCTTTGGAAAGCTCTGTAACAATGGCAAAGGCAAATGACATAATGTTCCCAGGTGTGTTACCGACACTATCACTATCTTTAGTTTTAACCTTGACACATCTCAAGGCTGGGTCGGACATTTTCAGAGCACATACATTCGGTAAAGTATTCATGGAACTTTACTTGGTTTTGGACTTTGAAACTTTTTTAAAAGCTGTTTTAAAACTAATGACATAATGCTGTTTCAATCGTCTATCAAAGTAGTATATCTACAGGAAGTAGTTTAACTGGGACCTATATGATGAAAGACATTCTTGCCATTAGGGGGGATTCTGATGCATGAGCAAACATTTTAACTGCTAAACCACCTTTAGCACTGATTATACTTTATAAGTGAATTCATGTTTGCCAGAAAAAAAAAAAAAAAATTTATTACACAGCACCATAAAAGCAGGGACACACTGCTGTTCATGAAAGAAAGTGTGCTATGGCACGCAAGGTAAATGCAAAGAGTGTTATTTTAAAACTTAGATTTGACTGATGAGTGCCATTTTGTGGATGGATATCTAAATCATACATTATGTAGACCATTATGATTGATTAACCATTTTATATACAGTAGAATGGATTAATTTAACACTAGAACTGGCAGGGAGTCATTTTCACCCTCTTTGCATTTTTTAATGAATGTGACTTGTTCAAAATAAAACCCTAAAATTTTCCACTTCATGACTCGGTTTTGTTTCTTTTTAGCTTAATAGAATGCACTTGTTACGTAGCATTTTTAAATTTCATTGTTCATGTTACATGTTACAATGACAATAAAGATTCTATTCTATTCTATTCTATTCTATTCTATTCTATTCTATTCTATTCTATTCTATTCTATTCTATTCTATTCTATTCTATTCTATTCTATTCTATTCTATTCTATTGATAGGCCACTACATTCTGTCTCTTATGACTTGCCATCAAAATGCCATTTTATTGTATGTATGTATGTATGTAGCAGGGTATTCCTTGCCAAATTCAAAAACAAACAGATTCTTTTGGTTAGTTCTACATTTAAGCTTCATTTCTTCTATAGACTCCCACTATAAAGTCCCTAAATTGAACAAAAAAATCTGATAATAAACATGAATGTACAAACTGAGAGAAAGTTGCTAATTGTTTAGCTCACTTTTGGCATTTTGAGAGCAGACTATCAGTTCTGCTCCGATCTGACCATGACCCTGAACTGCTAAATGTAGGCTATGAACTCACTACATAAGAGCCTGTCACAGTGACGTAGCAAAAGTCACAGAGACCAAACCAGACCACATCACGTAATGTATTTGTATTGCCAAGTCTTTTCCTGTAAACCCAGTTTAAGCTTAACAGTTTCCCAGCTTTCCCTTCTTCCCGAGCTAATAAGATTACAAAAACTTCCCAAGTGGCGGCCTGTATTTACTTGTCTGAGTGATATATGGTCAGACAACAATGGTGGCAGGGTTGCTTCATAGTTCAGATGGCCCTATACTTAGCTCTGCCTCACCTGACTGACTAAGGGTGTGGCAGCAGAGGCTCTCTATAAATAAAAGCACGTGAAGAATTTCATTCATAACATAGCTCACAAAGTGCCTGGGAAACTCACAATGCTGAGAACACAAACTGTCCCAACCTATGCCCTAGTACTGGTTTGCCTCTGCAGTTTGGGGCATGGCCGTCTGGATGTGGCCCAAAGAGAGGCAACTGAAGTGGATACAGAAAGAGGACTGGTCCTGGAGGCGCTGAAGACTGGGATTCTTAGTTCTTTGGGGATGGAAAAGCCACCGATCCTTAAGCAGAAGGCCTCGCAGCGAGAGCTAATAAAAATGCACCAACTTTATGAGAAGAAAGTCCGTGAAATGAGCGGGAATGTGAGCCAGATCATGAAGGAAAACTGGCTTTCCACTCTGCTTCAACCAGACAGAGGTAAGATGTTGTTTTCAATGATGAAACTTTGAGGCAGCTCTAAGGAAATAGCTGTCGTCTTGGTTGGCATATTTACTTGGCTTTTAGTTTGATGGTTAAGTCAAGTCTTGATTTCCATTTTGAGTCAAAGATTAACAAAATATACATCAAAAACACTTACTTAGCTATATATGTATAAGCTTTAGTTTTTACATCTGGGCTGAAATTAGTTGTTGTTTGGAACTTAATAGTGATTATTAAATGTGTGCAACTTTTTTTTTATTATTGACGAAAAATGATTAACCCCCAATAGCACATTGTTATAAAAATAATTTGTTAAAAACGCCATCTAGGCTTTACTGTGAAGATCTTCTTGCATACATTGGGGTCTGCTTGTGGTCTAAAGAGCCTCTAAACATTGAATCAGTGGTGGTGGAAAAACCTACTGGGAAAGTGTCTATTCCAGCACTGTCTATGTCTGCTCATACAGAGAAACAGCACAAAATAGAAAAAAAAACAGAAATGGAGAAAAGTGAATGGGCAATGTATTTATTAATGTGATGAGATAATTGTGGGATAGAATAAACCAACGCTGAACCCCAGAGCTAAAAGTTTACAATACTAAAAGTTTAAAGTACGCTATTAATAGTTTTTATCTTTACAGTCCATATAAAGATGATTGACTTCTTGGTATTTGTTTTTGGACAACTTTGGAAATAAAAGCAGAAACCTTCAAAGAGTTTGTGACGAAAGCACAAACACATTCCTGGCAGCTTTTATTAGAGGTGAGCGTGACGCCACTCCCTGGAGTCAATCTGTTTTTATGTAACCAATGAGATGCCTCATATTGTGCTAAATATCAAGATAAGATCTACATAACTTGCACACCAACCACTACCCATAATTCAACAGTGCTATTCCTCACAGATGGAAAAAGAAGAAAACTGTAATACTTAAACTATGGTCTGGCAGAATGCTCTTTTCTAATTGGCCGGCAGCTTTAATTTCAAAATCTGAAAAATGTATGTGGGCATTTTAAGAAATATTGATGTTTAAATTATGTCACTAAATGAACATTCTTATCGGACAGGACATCTTTAACCTTTACTGTTCAAAAATGTGCAGTGTTTGACCATTTTGGGCAAATGTCACTATGCTATTCTAAGAAATTTAAGGCCCCCAGAAATAATTTGTTGCAATATTTCAGCACTTCTCTGTTAGGTATCTGCAATGAAGACAATGACTACATGTTTGTCTTCCATCGAGAATGTTTAAAAGTCACTATTTAAAAAATCTCCTAAAAACTACATGTCATCAGGCCCTTATTTTTTTAAATGGGACAGCGGGTCTACTTTTTACTGGTGCTTGTGGACCATAATTAAGGCACAATACTGACTGAGACTGGAAATTGGTGAAAACAATGATGGCTCTGATCTTAAGTTTGCTATATGTAGTTCTAACTATTGTTTATCCTTGTCTTTCAGTACGAGAAATTAGGACCGGTTGGAGAGCAGACTTTGTGGGTCGACGCTTTCAATGGAACAGAGTAGTTTTCCACACGAAGCCCAGTATTCAGAACGAGCTGACTCTAGTGCGGGCTGAACTCCGGATCTCCAGGCAGGTTTTGGAGATGCCCACATCGGTTCCAAGCAGAGAAGTCAAAGTTCGAGTGAGGGGGACGAAAGAGACGAGACACGCCGCTTGGACGGACATCACATCGCCAGAAAATGCCTCACAAAGTATCGTGTTGGACGTTAGCGGTGAGATTGAGAAGTGGATCAAAGATAACGGACGATCGCTGGTGGTGGACATCGGACAAAAAGGCGATCATTCCAAACTAAATATTTCTTTGGAGGTGACCCAGCGACAAAAAACAAGGAGGACTCGCTCGAATAAAGAAGACGATTGCGATGAGCGAGGCTTGTGCTGCCGGCAGTCGGTCACGGTGTCGTTCAAAGACATCGAATGGACAGACTGGGTGGTGGCCCCCATCGAATACACCATGCACTTCTGCCAAGGGAGCTGTCCACACAACTACAAACCGGCCAGCATGCACACCCAGGTGAAGTCCAGGCTGCACCAGATCTCCAAAGGGGGCATGCCTCGGCCCTGCTGTGTCCCGGCGGCGTACGAGCCCATGGTGCTCATGCACTACGACAGTCGGGGCAAACTCAAGCTCACGCCATTTGAGGACCTCATTGTTAGTAAATGTCACTGTGCTTAATGTCTATGTTTGTACATTCAGAGTTTTAGTTAAGTAGTCACATTTCCATCAACTATAGCGGTTTTGTTTGTTGACTCTTGCCTTTTAATTATTTATTTAAACTTTATTTATGGTTGTATTATATTTCGTTTAATGTTACATAGCTTTGTACTATTTAATTCTCTTGCCATTTTTTATTGTACGCATTGTATTTTTGACAACTGTGGTTTACATTTGACATTTCTCCAACAAGTTTTTTGTTGTTGTTGTTTTTACTGAATGGAATACTCTCTAAGTGTGGACATTTCATAATAATAATAATAAAAATACTCTAATAAAATGTTTAGCGTCATAATGTTTCACTGAAATATTCTTTAGGCTTTTATTGGGAGAGGTTTGGTGAGTCACAGTCGAACAGAAAGATAAGATATCTCCTATCATCTATCTTTTATCCTTGAAGTTATGTTGTGGCCTTGACATATATCTGGAAAGCCAAGGATGAAACCGAGAAAAAGCTTTCAATCAAACAAACTATTAAATAAAAAAGACTCTATGGCATTCCACAAAAATATAGGATTTTACTATCTGTATAATACATAATCATAAAAGAGCAGTTGTTACCATAATAAATGGAAAACTACTTCCCATATTAAGTGATTGTGTGGGTCTGACAGAGAGGGGTACATTTTACTTTATTATTTTGTATTTATTTAAATGTATTTATGCCGACTTTATGTCTTAAATTTATAGAACATTTGAAGGTTTGTGCTTGGTATTGTGGCTAGCCAACAAGTTAAAAATTCATAACAAAAACCTGCATGCAACAAGTGCTGCTAGCATACATGTGCTAATTGTGCTAATGCTAATGCTAGTTCTGTCGTCAGCCCAGAGACACACAGAAACACAGTGGATAGACAAGTGCAATGAACTGTTACTGTATGTTAATAAAGTAAACAATGACAGCAATTGCTCTTTTATAGTCAAATATCATGCACAAGTCTGATTCTATACCTTTTCTGGGTAAGTCTCGTAGATTTTTATGGTTTTGAATGGCTTTGTCCTCCTTTTGACTGAGTTTTAGGGATTGAATGAGGGTACTTTGTCTGTTGGCAGTTGACCATAGCAAGCACAAGATTTTGTTTCAATAAAACCCTCCAAAAAACTGACAGAAATCTGCAGTGTAACTCCTGCTTGTTTATAACATACATCAACTCTGATTCTGTAATCTCATTTTATTACAGCAATCACAGTTGTCTTAGTTCAATTTGCTTAGGGCTCATAAGATAAAGTAGTTAAAGATCAAACAAAATAGTGAGATATGTTTGATAAAACTGAATGGGCTGTACTGTATATCTTGGAGAATAAACAGAAGTTCAGTGATATATCAGGTGACATGTAGAGACATGTTTTCTACATATTAGTATTGGTCCAAAAATTAAAGCAGCAGCAAAGATTTTTGTGCATTTTTTTTTTTTTTTGCTTCAAACACAACTGCAATGCCAAAATGTTCCTTGCTGTTATAATATAACCATATGACCTGCCCTAGTCATTATGTTGAGGTGGTCAGGTCTATGTGCATAATTCTGGTGTGAGTCTTTTCTCACATAAAAGCTCATCTCGGCTGCACTGTCTGATCTATTGCTTATTCTGTTCAGGGTTAAGGTCCAATAGCTTTCCGTTCTCTTTAATTACTGAGATGTGACACCATTGCCCCTAAGGAATTTATGGCTTTTATCTTTGACTAAAGGCAATTTAAATATCTTCTTGGAATATTAAAAAAGCAGCTTTAGTAAAGACTAAGCACATAGTTTATTGTCGGTTCAATTAATTCCTATGCGTAAGAAAGTGCATGTAGTTTCTAGTAATGACGTCTTCCAAATTTATAATAAATAAATGTGGTAAGTCTTAAAAATGTGTTGGGCATTTACGAAATCTAGACATCCAATGACCATAGTATTATAATCTACTTGGATTAGTGGTCATGACAAGATTTAGAGGTCGTTTACACAAGAAGGTAGTTTGCTAAGATTCTGTTGCAGTTTGGCCACAAGTATAAATGAGCTGTTTTCATTTCAGAGATTGTTTAATAGTTGCGTAAAATGTGAAGATGACGTCCTCCGTGAAACCAATACACATAACAGCAATGTCCAAGAAAGTTATTGGCTGCTGGCCACACACAGCAAGTAGAACAGCAATGGTAAAATGTGTGTTTTTGTCCTCTTGTGCTCTGATAATATAATGTTAGTATTAGATGTATAAATCCAGTGATCCAGAAAACAGAATTATTCAGAATAATAAAATTGCATATTTGGTAACAAAGAGCCCAAACAGACAAAAAACAATCCTGTTCATGTGTCATTTCAAAGCCATTCCTTATGACATAGACTTTCTAATCTCTAATCAATTCTCAGAATGGCTCCATAAAATATCATTAAATTTTCAGTAATCTTGCACTTTGGCCCACCAAAGATAAAGACAAACCTGGAATCAATTGTCACACCATGTATCCTGGTTTGGGAGGTTTGCAGCAAAACTAAAAAACATAATGTCTGTGTGAGACAAAAAACAAATGCATCTCGGATTTGAGAGACAGCTTCCACACTCAAATCAACATCACTTGGGTTTGTTTTAAACATACGAAACACTTAATTTGTGAAAGCATCCTTAGCGTATGTGCTAAACACCAACTTTTAGAACATTATTCAAAAATGATACCAATGTTCTAAATATGGAACACAGTGATCTACATGTCTGAGAAACAGAAGTTGACTGTCTTTGGCAAAACGTTAGACCACAGAAGCTGAGAGTGGCAGTTTTGCAAGACTTTGTGGTTCATTTATTCCAAAGCATTTTTTTACCACACTGTAAAAACAACTTCTCCAAATCTAAATTAGGTTCTTATACTCAGTGAAGTCATTATAATAATACTATTTTTTATGAAGGCAGCATTGTGATATCCTTCCCACAACCAGCTGTATTTTTCGCCGGTCATCAGTTTGAGAAGATGTTATTACTGCTGTAACCAGTGAGAGATGGTCCTCTTTTTAATAAATGCATGCAGTAAAAAAGTACTGGACGTAAACTGTCAAGGTTTCATTATTTTTTAATACGTTTTCAAAAGTATAACATTTATTCTAAATTTTTTAAACTTTGTATAAATATGTGTCTATTTACTGCTTGTTACAAAACAACAGGAAGCATTTATTCACGCACAATTATTTTACCTTTTACTATACACTATTTAAATGCTTGAGTTCTCTAAATGCTCAGTGCTCTAAATGTAAATAAACTTTTTTTGATCGGCTGTAGATAATTTAAGAAAGACATTGCCATTGCCGAGCTGCCAATCAATCAGCTTTATTCATGTGGAGTGTGCAGTTTGATTGACAGCTCTGACAACAGCTCCGCCCACCATGCAAAGACATGAACGAGAAAACTGAATTTCCCTTTCTTTGAACAAAACACAGATAACACAGCTCAAAAAAGAAATGCTGCTAAAATAAGGGTTGGAAAAAAGACTATTCATGGGTAAGGCCAGTCAGTTGTCAGTTAGTTGTCTTATAACACAGCTCAATACGGTGTCCTGCATTTTCGTACTTTGTCTGCATAAACTGGCCTGTTGTCCCACATTTGGTTTGTAATGATCTGGTCACCCTAAGTACATGTGGTAAAATTTGGGTTTGCAGTTCATTGATGCAGGAATACCACTAGTCAATGCCTCCAGCGCTTTGGTCTTTTGGCCCAAAAAGACTCAAGCCTCAAACTATTTCCTAAAATACAACAAATATAATTTTACTCTGATAAAATTGCTTGTTGTAGCATGCAAGTAGATGCATATTTGTTTCTTTGTTGTTAAGATTTTGTCCACGGCCCTTCTCTAAAACAGGTTACAGTTAGTATCTCCTTCTGTGTTGGTCAGTTCTTTGGGTATGTATAGAAATAATGAATTATATGTTAGGTTTAAAAGGTTAATCAATCTGGCACTATGTATATGTCATCCTCCTGGTCGGCATGGATGGACGGGTTACACGCCGGATCATTGCTGTATATTCCATCACACTGCAAATACACCTCCTCTTCAGCCTCACACGAAGACCTGTCAACAGACAGCACATGCTGAAAAAACCCACTATGGCGCAATGCAAACGGAGCAATATGTGGCAATATGACGTGAATTTCCTTTTCTTTTTTGGCCATGGGGTTGTTATTAAACTGAAAACTCCAGGCAGTGAGTCAGCAGTTTGGATTTGTTCAGCTGAAACCAAGGGGCAAGCTCCAGGATTTCAAACTAGGTGCCATTATTTCAACATAGAGAAAAGGCAAAATGGGGAAAATTCTAACGACTGACTAAGCATTACAAGCAGTTTTCTCTTGAACTGCCAAATGCAAAAAACATGAATGTTGTGCCAATTAAATGTAAATTATATGTGTAAGGTAGGATTTTCTCAACTGGTATCATCTTGGGACCCACATTTTTATCTGATCATTTAGTTGCAACCCACTATTATTAAATTTGGCTAAGTTATGACCTTGACTTAATGACCTATATAGCTTAAATTTTTATAAAACTGAACTTGATACACACTTGGTTTGTCTGGTCTTTACTACAACACTAATATATAAACTGAAAAAATATTGATAAGCTCTCAAAACACTACAGCTCATTAATCTCTCACAACCTCTTTACTGCCTGTTACCAACCACTTAACAATGTTATGAAAGTGGTGTAGTGTTTGTATTTGTGAAAGTTTTAAATAAAACATCATTGTAGTTTTACTGCATCCCATATTTACATCAAGTTAAACAAGCAATGAAATGCAAAAAAAGATATCTTTAACTTTCACACATAAAAGCATTTAGACTTTAGACTTTAAAGGCATTTAGGCTTTAGATAAAAAGTTTTAACAAATTCAATATCACACATTTTATAAAATTGGCTTTGTTCAGCCTAGTGTCGGATATGTTTAATGTTTTTGTAAATCCTAAAATAGTATGCATGTACGTGCATGCATATAAGTGCATTTTAGGAGGGACTGGCAGCAGAACACCTGCTATTTCTTTTTTATTTCTTTTCTATTTTCTTTTCTCTATTTGAAATTTAGGATTTAATAAAAGGATTGGATTTATTGAGCCTAACCAGGGCCCTGTTTAAACCTGGCATTAAAATATGGACAGAGTGATTGGATTGAATGTATCCAACCTTAATGCAAGGTGTGAATGTGTCCTGAATCATTCTAAGATATAAAATCTGAGGAGGTTTCAAGAGGTGTCCTGGATGCCTAGACTAATTCAGGTATTGAATAGGTAAATAAATAGGTTTTGGCTCATTGAGCTCTCCTTGCCTTTCTGTTATAACTCTTTATTGTGCTATTATCTATCAAAAGTGGCATATCTCTTAAGTTGAGTGCTCTCCTTCCTGTGGTTTTCCCATTATAACCTAACTGTTAAACCTTAAAAGTCCACAGTAAAAAACATGCCACTGAGTTAACTGTCTCTAAATATGATCATGTTAGTATAATGAAAGAAAAATAAGTGCTATTTAACCGGTGTTGACAAAAAAGAACCAATTGATTGCGGCACATTATGTTGACAGATTGAAATACAGGGTCTAAAGGGGGCCCAATTCAAAAATATTTTTTAGCCTCAGCATTTAACATCTTGGCAGGTTTATTAGCCAAATGAAAAGTGGTTTAAGATAAACAAATATATGCATTTACATTAACGTTTACCTGATCTGGGTATTGGATATCTCGTATCCCGATGCCACCCGAGTCACGTTCTCATAAATGGGAACCTGCGGAGACGTATGCGGTCTGCTCATATGCTCGTGGCACTCTTTGACAGGTCGTGGCGTTTCCACAAACAAGTCGTCTTCTTTCTCGAGACTTCCTCTGGTTCTAAAAGGCACCATGCTCCTCAGCCGACCGCGCATTTTAAAGGCAATAACACCTACTCCGATTATAAGCAGCAACAACACAAAGAAGACAGTCAAACCCACAGTCAGACCCGTTTTAGAGCTCTGTGGCGAACAGAGAGAGGTGGAATTTCCTACACAAGTGCTGTTGAAAGTCATCTGCAAAAAAGAAAACCAGAAAAAAGTGTCAATCATTGAATGTTATTTGCGAGACTTAGTTTGAGGTTTCTATATATCTTAATGCTATACAATTTTCTGGGTCTATGGTCTTACCATGCAAGGCTCTTGTGGTTTGAGATGTGAGAAACTGAACGTCTCTGACACTGTGTTTCAAGTAACAGCAAAGTTCCTTTTTTTAAACAATGGAAGTGAGCCTCAAAACCGTAACATTTCCTGTAAAAGACGTCCTCCAAAATAGAAAGTGCTGAGCAAAAATCAATTAATTCTGATTATTATTCACACACACACACACACACACACACACACACACACACACACACACACACACACACACACATATATATATATATATATATATATATAGATGGAAAATACAGCTGTTTTTGTCCTGCAGTGGTCATGTGTACATCTTTATATTGGCCTAAATAACTACAAACCCTTCTGTGCAAATGGCATTTTAAAGAAAAACAACGTTTAAGAACACAAAACATGACACATTCATATATATCTTATTCCTTATACACTTCAGTTCACCAATTTCAATTTGAGTCGGTAGAGTCATGGTGATGTGTGGACAAAGTTTATGATTAGCATTTACTGTGGGTAACTGTGAGAGACTAGACTATCTTTGCAATAACACTAACTCGAACACAATGTGAGTCTGTCAGAACACTACAGAGACTCACAGCAGGAGGAATTCAAGTATGTCACCCCCTGCTGTCAGCTTTTCCACATTTATTTCCCTGCAATAACACAATACTTAAGAAAAACAGAAATAGTTCTGTTATTTTAAGATTGTTTGGAAACTGAATCCCTTGGAGTTAAGTTTAGGGAAGGCAATACACTATGTATTTAATGGTAAAAAGTCATAGTGTTGCTTTAATTAGTGGTGACGCATCAACATTTCACAAGTTCAAATGGTTTAAGGTCAGAAAGAAAAACACAGCATAAAATAAGAGAACAAAAATATACAGTTTGCAGCTCCCCTTTGACTTTGATTCAAAATATTTCGGACTTAAGTTTTCTGACATAAGGAACTTTTCTTGCGTGGAGCAAAAGAATATTACCTTGCATGAAACAAAACCAGACAAAAAGTGGAAGGTGCTTATCAGTGGGATCAGAAACACATTTGACACTTGCAGGCTTTTTTTCAGTTCTGTTCACACTCGGCGAGAGGTAGTGCCACAATAGCTTCTTTCACTGTTTAGCAATTGCTCATAGACGGAACGGACAATACAATTTTTCCTTTAAAAAGTTAATTTATTGCACTCTAAAGAAAGATAGAGATCTGGTCTTTCTGTGTACAATTTACATGTTCTGTGTTACTTTGGTTCCCTCTACTAAGACACATACAATAGGTCTTGGGGCTGGGACGATGCTGCAAAAGAGATTTGAAATCTCAGTGGGACTTTCCTGGTGAAATAATAACAAAAAAATGAACTTGTCAGAGAACATTTCCCGAAGTACAGTTCTAACTTATTTTACAAAAAATGACAAAAAATTATAACATTTAACGAAAATAAAATGCTTTTTCTGCTGATATGTTTTCACTGTAAGCACCACACAGGTTGTCTTACTTCTGACTTGTCTACACATTAATGGTTAACATATTTATACATTTTCTTCTTGTGCAGTAAATCATAAGCAGTTCGGGACGTGAGTAGCTTTCACTCTTAATAATTTTGATTTCTTTTTTGATTTGATTACTTTTACAGATTTTTACCTTTGCTGCCCCCTTCTGCTGAGAGGTCTGAAGTGTTATGTCACTGCACAATGAAAAAAGTCTGTAATTATTTGGCAAAAGGGTACACCAACTCTTGTAATATATGCTGCAAGTTATGGTTGTTATATTGAACACTACACACATTAATACATTACATTAGTATTTGTAATACGAACATGATTTTTTCAACAACTTGACTATGTTATCTTGACTTAATTTTCTGCATTGTAAATTACTTTATTTTGTATCTAAATAAAACATTCATTTTCACATAATATTTTGTCTACTTTGTTTGACAAGCTTAAGTTTATTTCAACCTGGTGCCAAGAAGAGGAAATCCAAACGTGACCGGTGGACTTGGGTGGGCTTTACTTTACTGTTGGAGTAGTATTGACAGCACAGACCAGGACTTCATTCAGAGCAGAGACAGTCTTCATGTAGTGATCTGATGAAAAGAAGCATAAATTCAGCTTGTTAAACTGTTGTAGCATCTAGTTAATTACAATAAAGTGTTACAAAGACAATACGACAGCACAATAAATACACTTGTCTGGATATAAAGTACAATACATTGAGGAAGCTGTCTGGCTGGCCAGGCTACAATAAAATAAGTGCACACGTTAAGTACAAGTAAAGACTGAAATGAGAAGTTGTGGCTGATTGGAGAACAGACATGATGATAAAGTTTGACTGCTCTCATTCTTGTGAAGTGACCTGCTGAAGAGGAAATAAAAGGGTAAAAATACATTAAGTGAAGCGAAAGTTTCATTTTCAGTGTGCGTCGTTGGCATTTGTGTTTTCAAGTTGAGGTAAGTGTCCCATCAAAGGTCAATGTAAAAAGTGCATTCTCTGATATAAACAATGCCTTTTTATCCGCTGCAGTTTTACTCTGCTTTAACTTCAAGTACAAGCCTGAGATATCTTCCCACCTGAATTGAGTTACTGTACGTTGCCGTGGTTACCTCACAGCCAGATTACACTCTGGCGAGGAGCACATTACTTTCCGTGAGTCTCTGATTCAGAGCAATTACAGCGAGAGCAGGAAATTCTCGGAAGTCCATTGTCGGGTTATACAAGATGTGTATATGGGTTATTCTCTCACTAGAGTGTCATTTCCATCATGCTCCATAAAATGTGAAAATATAACATCTTATGTTTTTGAACCATTTTACAAACCAATCACACACAGTTGTAATTATGATTAGAATTAATTTGAAGTGAATTAAAAATAATTGACCTATACATGCATGTCTTTTACCCGGAGAGAACCCACAGTGACACGGGGAGGACATGATGGAGGTAACATATGTGATGCAAAGTTTGTGATAGAAATAACATGCAGCCCAGTGCTTCCCTGGATAATGGGTCTGCTATGGTCAAGGACACAAACTCTAATATAGCTCTTTTGGCTCTATGAAAAAAATACATAAAATATCCAAATATTTTAGAAAACAATATATGTCTGACATTCTTTCATCAACACTTTTGTATAGGGGACATTCAATTTTAGTGGCAAGATTAGTATTCTCTATTAAAGTTATACAGGTTTGAATGTCCAGGGACGAGCAAGATCTGTCCAAAATGACATGGAAAAGCAGAACTTTTTATAGACATGTTAAAAAAAAATACAATGACTTATGAACCATTATATTTTCAAAAGTTTTTCTTCTTTGCGTCCGCCACCTTTTATTTTTTGTTTTATTTATCCTTGGCCACATCTTTTTTCCTTCTTGGTTTTAAGTTGAGTAGGCATCAAAGCATTACCTTTGTTACTAATTCATAGGTTCTAAGAAAATATAGATAATTTGGGTTAAATATAGTTAAATTGGATTTCAGTATATATATTCAGCTTTATCCACTGTTAGCCACTGAATATTCATTGTCCACATAATTGTTTGTACTTTAATGTCGTTTTTTGTCACTAAACTAAGTCATTCTTAAACTCTTCACATCAAGTACCACCCTGGGATATATTTGTCTTTCCTAGTACCACCTTTATGCCGATATAGATTTATGCCGTTTTAAGTTTTATAAGAACACATACCTATCTACCTATATGAATGGTATGAAATTAATTTTGTTTGCTGTGCTGCTTCTTTGGAATCACACTTTGAATCCCACAATTCAAGAGTCCAAACATTTAGTTGTATATTAAAGTATATCATAGAAAAGAAATTAATAGTACATTTTGTAGTTATTAGTACCACCACAGAGAGCCAGAGTACCACCAGTAGTCCCTGTCCCACAGTTTGAGAACCAGTGACTTAGCTGTCAGCTAATTGCTTGCTGCTGTAGCGTATATGCTAACAACGCGTTATCCTTCAAAGTGCTAACTTGTGCATATTGAAGCTGACTATGGATGTATCTATTGGCAAGACACTTTATAGCTTTTTATCATATAATTCTCTACCTTAAAACATTAACAAGTCAATTTAACGGTGCCTTGACATAGAACAGTCAAACTACAATTTACAGTTTGACTAAGTTTGACATTGACAAAAAAAAAAAAAAAAAAGTAATAAATCCGTATCTTAAAAATCTGTGTAGCAGGTTATTACAGTTTCCTGATGGGCAGCAGCGGAGTGTGGGATACAGTTTGATGAGCTCCGAACACGGCTGTTTGCGGTCCAGATGTGCGCCTCCACCTCACGCCCGCGCAGCGTCGTGAACACGCACAGCTTTAGGGCAAGCAGCTGGAAGACACACCGGAAACACCTGTCTCTTCTTTCAAAATAAGATAGGAGGTTTGGAACATGCAGCGACGAGGAAGAGATAACGCTTAGGCAATGTGTACAGCTGATTAAGACCACAAGTGCATATAGTAATCAGTAATAAAACACAGTAAAACTTGCTCTAAAACCCATGAAATGTGAACATATAAAAAGATAAATTTTACATGTTTTTCTTTGTCTTTTTTTTTTTTTTTTTGAAAACAACCAATAAGGTACAAGTCAGTAATGAAGTGTGCATGATTCAAGAACTTACAATGAAAAAAACAACTAATAATAATAACTAAAAGAAAGTATGTAAACAGGGAAACATAAAAGGCAATACAAAAGAGCACAATTAAATTGAGTATGTACAGAAAGAAAACAAGCTCAATTGCTTCAATAAAAAAGATCTAATGATTTGCAAAATGTTGTAAATCATTCCTCACTGATAAAGACACCAAATCTGATCTCTCCTACAGTAAGAGGAGGAGGCAGCTGAATCCCCTTGGATTAAAGCCAGTCCTGAAAGTTAAGCCAAAATCTCTGGACTATGTCACAAGTGAAGAACAAATGTTCTAAATCTTTCATTTTGTGTTGCAGACAATGCACACTGACTGACAAACAACTGACATCCAATTTAAATCTCAGTTTTAGGAATTAATTTGTTGGATAAATCTTATTTGTAATTTGAAACTGAACTTCCTTCACCTTATGAGGGATTGGGTATGAAAGCTATTTTTTGTAAAGGAAATGTTTTCAGACCTAATCTTCAGTATCTTTATTATTTCCATGAGGAAAAACAGCTTATTTATTCAGTAGTGGAAATCAGGACAATATCTGTCTAGCTTTTCTACAGTAGCTATTTAGTTCAGAGCTCAATTACAGACAATCAGGTCATTTAGAAACCTCTAAATAAATGACACAAATTAATAAAACTCAATAAAATATGTTTGTTGTCCTACAAAACATTAATAAGATAAAGACGGACTATGAGAGATATTTCTATGTAGAAGTACCATTCAACAGTAATAATAATTATAATGATACTATATATATATATATATATATATATATATATATATATATATATATATATATATATATATATATATATATATATATATATATATATATGTATGTATTTGTGTTTAATGCTTCCGAACACTTGGGCTACATTTTAAGAAAAATCTAAGTAGAAGTATGTTTCCCTGCCACGACGAACCATTGAGCTGAAGTTTGCTCTAACCGGAAGTGAAGCGTGCGTAGTGCGTGCGCCTTGACAGCGTCCACTGAAGCAAAACCGAGGAGAGCGGCGAAACATGGCGACTTCGAACAATCCGCGGAAATTCAGCGAGAAAATTGCCCTGCACAACCAGAAGCAGGCGGAGGAGACGGCCGCGTTCGAGGAGGTCATGAAGGACTTGAGCATCACCCGCCAGGCCCGGGTAAGTATCGCGATACGGACACCACTTAGCTTTAGCCTTGTGCAGGTTTCTCCCGCGACATGACAGCCTTAGAGCCGAGGAGGAGGAGGTAAACAATAACAAACGACGCTTCCTGCCAGCTGGAGGTAGCCTTCTGTCCGCCGCTCACTGACAGCTAACGGAGGCACAACCGAGGCAAATACACGACAGTCACACACCGCTCCACGAAGTTAACACGTTTGGGTCCCGACGTCAAAATGTGGATAAAAGGGGCGTGCGTGGATTTGACAGCGCGCTTTCACTGCTTCCTTTCACGGAGGTGTAGTTTGGATTTGGACATAGGCTAGTCCTCTTTACGCTGTTATAATCCAGCAGGGCCCTAGTCAAGAGGAGAACTCAGTGTGATGGTCTAGTCCTGGAATTAGTCCTGTTCCAGTTGTACTTTTGTCTTGGTTTACTGTTAATTTTGCCCTAATGTAGTCCCTTTCAGCCCTCAAATCCTGGGATCATTCTTTTTTTTTTGTCAGTCAGTCCTAGTTTACATGTTTTATTACTAAATTTAGTCTTGGTTTCGTCCTGGTTTTGTTTTTGTATAATAACAGAAATAGTTCAGGTTTAGACTTTGGTTTTGTCCCTATGTCCTGGTTCAATCAAGTTTTACTTTCAAAAATAACCCCTTTGCTTATACTGTGGTAACAATTAATTTAAAATATGTTTTGCAGCTAAAGTTTATATGTTATATATGGGGGTTTTTTTAGGGGAAAATTAAAGTAATGTTGAACATATGTAAGCCCATGTTACATAGTTGCTACCTTTGTGTCTAGTGCAGGTAGAAACTTGTCGGACAGGTCTCTAGTACACTGGCCTCTCCTTTGACTGACATCTGAAGGCCACAGATGAAGGCCGCCAGATTATATGGCGTGTAAGCCACATTTAGACATGTCTCGCCAAAATAAATCCCACTGCGGTACAGCATCAGAGGTCAACGATCTGTGTAAATCCAGCTGACCTGGGATTTAAGATGTGCTAGTACTGGACTAGAACCAGGTTTAAATGAGCAGAGTTATGAAGTTGGTCATTCGCCCACTGTGATGTAATATTTTTTCCCTTGAACTGAAGTTAACTGGAATTCTATTTTTACAACAATAAATCTGAACTGATATTGTTCCTACCACTAAATCATAATGCTGGATTTGTCATTTTGTCCCATGCATGTGATTATATGTTATTGAAAATAGAAAATAAACCTGGAGAATGTTATTTAAGTAATTTACCTCGGAAGACCATACGAACCACATTAAAGAGATTATGTGATTATATGATATTTAACTTTAAATTATTTTGAAATGTCCAAAATATATTGATAATAGGGCCACTTGTGTTAAATTAGAGTTCAACTAAATTCAGTTCAGACTTTTATTAATGTCATGTCAGAAAACATTTTGCTGTACCAGGATGTACTGTACCAGATAATAGTTATGCTGCTAATTTCCATCTGTGATTCAGAGAGCTGCACTAGTTTCTTACATTTTAGGGTCCTACTGTTTTCTGTCACAGATTCTGCTCGTGTTTAATGCAATAAAGTCAGCAAATGGAATGTTTTGGATTAAGACACCAGCTCTATCTAAATGTGTAAACAGCTGTAAACAGTATTTGAAGCAAACTTTTAAAAACTCAGATGTGCGGCTAATAATTCATAGAAAGAGAAGAGTAAATCTTGGTGTGTAGCAGTGTAAGAGGCTGGAGGTACAGCCATGTGCTGCTGCAGTAAGCATGAAACTATTTCCGGTTTATTTCCAGCTTTCTGAACATTAAACTCATTGAACTGTGCCAATTTCCTACATTTTGGCGACTCATTTAATACAAAATGCTCTTCTTGTGTAGACTGTAACTGCAATCTTTTAATTCAGGAAGCCAGAGCTGTGCAAAGCCGATTCTGTGTCAAACTGGAAACAGCTGCTGCTAATAAATGCTTGCTTTGTTTTTGGGGAAAAAGTACAACATTTAGTATGTTTTATTCCACTGATTATTTCCACCAAGTGGCCCACACTTGGGACCAGGTGTCAAAGTGTCCACTAAGTAGTAGCTACTGTCTTCCTTTTGGAGACTCTTCAGATCCTTTTTGGTAACAGAAAATTAACCATACTGACCTAAACTATACCAATCTAGAGGACATGAGGCTAAAATAGTATGGTACTGTACTTTTACACATATGGGATGGCTTCTACTTATTTGGATATATCTCTAAGTATGCGTATCGTCTCAGCAGGCCTGTTATATGCTTCTACTTGTAATTGATTGTTCTGTAGTTTATTCTTTTTATTTTGGACAAGACAAAATTAAACGGCACATTTCTCTACTTTTTACCCCTAGATGGAGTCATGAGTTCCTAAACTATTTCCTTACAAAACACCATATTATTCTGCATTAATTCCTTAAAGGTCCTATATTATACTATTTTGAACATTATACAGTGTATTTTGGATACATTTAGGTTAACATATCACGTTTTGCAACATGAAACACACAATAATGATCTTATACAAGTGGTTTGGATGAGCTCTCATCATGAGTCCAAAGTGAACGGTCTGATTTGGCGCTGTCACTTTAAGGCTCAGCTCTCCCGTGTTGGCTCCGCCCACTCATGACGTCACGCTACAGCTGCATGAGCTCAGCTGGAAACAGACTGAAGTAAACATGGTACATTGTAGTAATAACTTTTTCAGCAATGGCTTTGAGAGTAACTGAGCCGTATATCTTCGACCCAGAGTCTGACTCTGAGTTCGAAAAACATGAGCAAACACAAAAACCTCAAAAGGCTTCTACAAGACGTTTCTGCTTGGTAAATGAGAAACTATTTATTGTGTATGTTTCTATGGTGTAGCCCGTAGCATAGCGCGTGTTAACTGCTTCTGTTTATAGGAGCACATGTGGAAATGACCGTACAATGCCTACTGAAGTTGAGAATGTATGCTGCCTGGAGACTCCTAAGGTAGCTGCTGTGCAGTGTATTGAAAGAACTATAATAAAGTAGCCATATGCAGAGCTATGCAGTAATACATGTGTGCATGTTGCTGACAGTAAGTAAGCTAACACAGTAGCAGCGATGCTTCTCTGTGTCTGAGCTGCAGAGCATGACACTTGTTGACAGTTCAGGAGAGAGGGGCAGGAGGAGTGTGGAGGAGCACTTCCTGGAGAGGAGTGGTTTATTTCACATATTGACGTCATTGCGTGAAACAGCTCATTGAAAGGACTGTAGCTCAAAATAAATTACTCAAACATGCGCGAATGAAACAAAACACAACTTTGGGTATGTGTTTGAGGTAGAAACCACGTTAGAACATGGTTAAAAGCTCAGAAAAGTCGATTTAGCATAATATGCGACCTTTAAGCTGCCTTCCTGCATTTCAGAAAAATCCTCACTTAGAAACATTTGCTTTTCTTGCTTAAATGAATCTTAATTGCTACCCTAAGCACCGACAGACGGTTAAAGAGCGCCTTTGTTGCGTTGTGTAAGTGAGCTGTGTGGGAATCAAGCTTCAGGTTTAGAGTTTCCCAGTTTCAAGCCGTTCCTTCCTGCTCCTCTGTTTGTCTCTCTTGTTATTTGTTAAACCTTAAAGCTGTGGATAAAAAAGACTTAGAGCGCGGTCCAGACATGTAATCTTTGGTCAACACAATAGGTATAGATGTATTTAAATAGATAAAGAGCGGGACGGAAGGCGGGTCCCACACACCACTGCGGCAGGCCCAGTTGGTAATTGCTGTGATGATTAGATTTTCTGCTCGGCCTCAGAGGTTAGCATGAGAAAATCTAATTGACCGGTTATGGCTTCTGTAAATTGGAAATGGGACTTGAGACCATTTTGAAAAATAAACACTGTCATAAAAGCCTGAAGGAGTTTGTTTGTTGAAATTGAACCACAAACTGTTCAGAATATGTTGAAATTCCTTTTTTATTCCTATCACACAGTTTCTTTCCACAAAATACAATATTCCAAAGCATGCCTCAGAGGGTCAAACTCAAAACTTTCACTGGATTTAAAGAGCAGCAAACACGTTTAAATGTATTTTTTAAGGCCATGTGAAATGTGCATCAACAACACAAAGATGAAAAAGCTTTTTAGATTTTCCAGAATGTTTTGATATATGAATCAATTGGATATAAACCTTGAAAGCATCAATGAAAGGGTAAAATGACTACAATAGTTCTACTCTATATAGCTTTTTTCGTTATTTGCAGTAATGTGTCCCAAAATACCCTCTTTCTGTCTGCCATTGTCCCAGTTTGGCCGAGGGGAAGGAGACTGCAAAAACCTTCACAACTGTGGTGTTTTATATAAATTCAGTAAGAGTCCTACTGGCATCAGAACACAGTTCGAAAAGAATAAAGGAAGCAAGAAAAATCTTAGTATAATTGTGTTTTTGTTATTCTTAATCATCTTTATTGAGGTTTCACTGGTCTGTTTTGTTTTTCAATAGCCTTCTCAATATTAACCCATCAATCACTATATGGGTTTGCACTATACAATGAAATGTATGTTGTCAGTGGTTTCAGACACCATATCTTTACAACTTTTTCTTTTCCTGTTGCTGTTAATCACACTACAATTCATACAAAATGGTCAAAGGTTGCATTTATATAACTCAAAGCTGTACATCAGTGGTTCTCAAAATGCTGTAATTTCTTGGGTGGGAATCAGGAGGTCTCTGGGCTTTATTTTTAACCCCAAATTGTAAAAAAGAAAAGAAAAAAGTTCTTAAAGTGAAGGTTTTGTCCAGGAGGAACCCTGGACATAATCTTAGTTTAGACCTTGCAGTTTAAATGCAGAACATTTGGGAACACAAACATTGAACAAAATCGTATTTATAGTTTAATTGTCGATTGTACAAGCCGTATTGCTCTCTTTTATATACTGTATGTCTTTGTGTCTGATTGTGCCCTTCTTTGTCATTGCAGTTACAGAAGGCTCAGTATTTGCAGCTGGGGCCGAACCGCGGGCCGTACTATGGAGGGTCCCTGCCAAACGTCAACCAGATTGGAAAAAACGCCGTCGATATGCCTTTTCAGGTGAGGCTTATGTTTTATCTCATCCTTTTGCTGCATACTCAATTAAAAGTTTATTTGAATAGTGTTAAAAAAGACCTTGACCATTGTATTAAGATCAAAATGTAAAATTGAAACGCAACAAGTCCAGTCTTAGACCAAGTCCAAACTCATTGAGAGGTTTAGCATTTGGAGAAAGGGTGTTACAAGACAACTCCAACACCAACTAAATGACTGGGTGCCACAGAACATAAACTACAAGGCCTTTCCTTTTGAAAATGACTCTGTTATGTGGTTCGGGAGAGTGTTCTGACTGGCTTTTGGGTGGAGCAGGGGCGGCTAAAGAACAACGGCGAATTTGTTTTAATGGTTAAACAATGGTTACCCTCCAAAGTAAACAGCACAGTTTAATCGGGCCAGGCTTGAGGGGAGTAGGATCAGCCCTAAATAAATATTCCTGTTGAACATAAGCTTCCACAGCTGTTACATGTAAACAGTTGCACCGCATTTTGTGTGTGGCTGGGCTCAGATAATTTCCTGCAGGCTGTGGCCACTCTATAAAAATGTATTTGACTTTTAAATAATATATGTGTCTAATGCCAGATGCTCTGATAAACAGGAAGAGGCCACAACCATGAAGAAAAAATAATCAGACTGCAGTGACTGAAACTTTTTCCTAGTTTGAGCTAGTCTGGGGAAAAAAATGTTGGGGCTTTGTTGCTGAAAATATTTGAAAAATATCGTTATAATGTGTTGTATTTCCATTCTCAGACATCAGGGCTGGACAGTAACAGAGCAACGCGCCATCACGGATTGGTGGACAGAGTTTACCGAGACAGGAACCGCATCACGTCGCCACATCGCAAGCCTCTGTCTGTGGACAAACACGGACGACAAATATCCTTTAACTGGTACTACTTCTGCTGTTGAAATTGGGTATGGCACGTATGCTCAATACCCTTCATTCATTTTTTCCTGCGTATGCTAACTCGTAAGGAGTTGCAGGGGGCTTGTGCATATCCCAGCTACTTTGAGACTAACAAACAACCATTCACATTAAAATTTACCAGCTCGGCTTTTTGGATTTTGCAGTTGCATACTTTTTTGTGCATTTAGTGCAAAAGAAGCTAATTCATGGAGTATAGCTGCTATGCTAACACAACCTACTTCTGACAGCCTCTCTCTCTTCTGTGGAGTGTGTTTTTAGTAAACAAAGCATTTGCAGTTGGTTTCAATTTGTTTTTGAGCAACTAGGGCCTACAGTTCAGATGTTTCTTTTTGAATCCACTTGTTGCACATGCATTTTGTGTGTTGATATGCCGGGAATCTGTAAATGACTTTTTCAAAATCAAATAGATGCATGAACAACCAGGAATTGCCTTGAGTCGTAATGCTCTGCTTTTGATCACATCAGCTTTTATCATACATAGCCAATATTTAAGTCACAACTGAGACCAGATAGCCTAGCTAGCCTTACTAATTCTTTATAAAGAATTATTCCGGTCTGTGTAGATTTGAGTTAGCCCAGTGGTGGGCAAACTAAGGCCCGGGGGCCACATGCGGCCCGTTGAGCTGTGTAATGCGGCCCACCAAGTATATATTTGCCTTGAACTTTTGCTAAAGCTACCATCATATTTACATACATACATACAGAAAATATCCAAGTTTTGGAGTGGACAGAGATATTTTTTAACTGACGTCCAGTCAGTAGCCTTATGTATTATTTGCCAAGAAACTGTTGCAGTTTTCAAAGAACATAATATCAGCCACCACTTTTCCTCTAAACATTATACTAACTAACTTTACAGGTTTTCTCGTGTAATTTGTATTAGTTTATAGTTTACTGGTCCGGCCCGTCTTCAGTTTTTAAAACCCAGTGTGGCCCTTGAGCCAAAAAGTTTGCCCACCCCTGAACTAGCCTCTGGAACCAGTTAGATGATATAATTAGATATATATACAACCATTCACAGAAGTGCATAAAGCCCGCCTCATTTAACATAAACAGTTAGGATTGGCCTGACACAATTACGACTAACTGGAAATGCTAACACTCCATGTTGGTGCTAGGTGTTGGTAAAAGAGGTCGATTATTTTTTACATTAAGGTAAAACATAAGAATGATATGGACAAATAGACCAGTTTTGGCCATCTATGTCTGAAAGATGAAAGATGAGACCGAGACTTTTAAGAGTGCTCTCAACACATTACATGCTTCTAGATCCAAACTCCTGTCAGCACTGTACGTTTTATTTTAGTGTCTTAAAAGAACACAGAGTGTGATAAATCTTTGCCAAGCAGCTCGAGTCCCAGCTGTATTTCCTTAACCTGCGCACCACATTGACAGCTGTCCATATGGTGCGGTATATCTGTCACCGCCACCCGACACCAGCTGGAGGAGGTAAGGAACAACACTGCACGGCTTTATATCTCACTCTGCAATTACCATCATAAATCCTGCCCAGAACATGCTGTAACTTACACCGTGTTTGCTATCATGTCGCTGCAGCGAGGTTAGTAACACAGTCCAAACATTACAAGTGAGTAAATGTACTGGTGTCCTGTTCCATGTTATAAAAAGAAAAGTATTCCCACATTTTGAGCATTTGTTTCCTTTTGATTTCCAAAAAGAAACTGCTTGCACTTTGGATTACATTAATTAGTTGACTTTTTCTGTCTGGCCTTGATTAGTTTCAAACAGCAGATTGAACTCTTTTTTTGTCAGGTTTGTGCTGTGAAATAAAAATTGCTTCACCTAGACAGCGATATACAAACCTGCCGTTTTCACACAACCGACCACTCACTGCCGCTGTGTCTTTGCTGCATAAGGTTTGTAGTAAACAAATTGGTTTGAATGTATGTTTGGCCATAATATGAACAGAATTTAGATTTATTGAGAGAGCGTTGATGCTGTTATCGAAACAGTTTTATCAGAAGTTGAGAGTATTTCTTCTTTGAAAGAAGTGCAAAGAGTGGCACTTCATATCGTTGCTGTGATTGGCTAAAGAAACCTCTTGGTAGGTGGATACTAGTCGGTGCTTCATCCAATCAACACCAAGTTTTTGACAGAAGGCGTCTCCCTTTTGCAAACACTTTCAACGGGAGCCTTCCCAGATGGTACTGGGAATTAGACTATGTTCTGTGGAGCAGTTCTATCTGGCAGAGTCAGGTTACATTGACTGTGCATATCCACAAATGTGTTTTGATCCATACACAAACATTAAGCAATTTGCACACTCTCAAAACTATTTTCAAAAACACATTGCAAATTGTACAAATGTACAGTCAGATTTTGAATTTAATATCGACAAACAGATTTTGCTCTCAAAAATCTAAGAAATCTGGTGTAATAATCAATAGATATTACTGTTTGTTGACACATGCGTTCTGAACCATGAAGGCCATTCTGAATGTATGTTTATAATACAGGTACTGAAGTATCACGGCTAAAACCACACTTAACTCAAATTGTCTGCGTTATTCTTGGGCTATTGCTCTGAGTGTCACTGCTGCCTATTTCAAAATGTAATGTAAACAGAACTGAGTGTCTTCAGTGCATTTGTGCTTAGCTCTCACACAGTGCATTAAATCATTGTGTTTTAGGGTGAACTCTGACTCAGCACTTCACCAGAGCACACTGACTCCGGCCCAGCAGGCATCTTTCACTGGAGGATCACAAGAGCTGCAGCCAAAACGAGGTACAAATCTTATCTCTTGTTGGATGACATGCTGGGGGTGGGGAGTTTCTAGTCTGCCATGTTTTAGTTCTGGGTTTTGTTTAAGCAACTGTTTCTTTTCTAATAATCAGTAACGAAACCTTGAGAAGTCTTGTTGTGTGATATAATATTTCCCTTCCCTGCCCAGTGTAAATTTATTCTAACCATCTATAAACCATCCAACCACACTTCCATGAGGGTGTGATACACACTCATAGCTCACAAATTAGCTTCCACTTAACATGTCGGTGCATGTGATGCTGAAAGCCAGTTTATTTAGCAGCAGCACGTTGCTTTGTCTTGGCAATTCTGTTAAGAGCTCTCTTTTTTGTTTGATGAAAGGCTCTAGAACAAGCTTCAAAGGTTGAGGAGTAAAACGGCATGAGAGAGCATTAAAGAGCATTCACTGAAACTCATTTAGTTTTGCAATGCTCGAGAACACTTTGGAATGAATAAATCACATTGTAGATATATTGAGATTCCAACTGTTTAATCCTAGCATTACTTTCAGATATGACTGTAGTCACTTGAAATTTTAGGGATAATGACAGCGCAGATTTTTCAAAATGTTATTTCTTTTTAACAAATCCAAGCAGAGAAAAAAAACTTTGTGACAAAAAAATGTGTCTTTGGCTGTCTATTTATTCTGATAATGTAGTTTTTATTTGGTAATTCAAGCAGTAATATTTTTCATGCAGAACACAAAATTAGAAACTGTAGTAAAGTTTAACAGGGTCAAAATTTTACTAATGGAAAAACCAAAGGCTTATATTTCTGCATAGCCCTCAAGTTGTGTGCGTTACCTCACATAATATGCATTTGTACAATGTTTGTGTCTGTAATAACACATCAGTAAGCTACAACGTTAACAGACTTGATGAGGAAACAGGTGCCACAGTATTTGTGTATAACTCCTCCGTGTGGTGTTAGGTGACAGTCCTAGGAAGCACACACACAGTCTGTCTTGTTGCTTTGAGAATTAGCAATTTTTGTTGCGTAATGCCCTTTTGTCCATTGAAAACATCATTTGGCAAACTGCACATGCAGACCATGTTGTCTACAAGCACTAAAAGAGCTATACTTGCTTCAAAAAATCTAGAGTTCTCAGATAAAGTCATCAAATTACATTATAATGCATTTCAGGTGATAATTTTTGCAAGACCAGTGGCATTACATTTATTACAGTCCATCTAGATCTACACTGATTTCCTTTAACTTTTCTTCTTGATATAATTTTAGTGCCATCTTTATTCTAAATTAAATACATTGTATTATTATTATTATTATTATTATTAAATTATGAAGTGTCTGATAATGTGTTAACCCTATTTCCCTAGTTCTCCTTCTGACTGTACCAGGCTCAGAAGGATTTAAACAAGAACCTGAAGAAGATGCACAAACCCAGAACTGGGACTGTAAAAAGGTGACTCTTTCTATTTCAAATGAATGTTTGTTATATCTTATGTTGTGTTTTATATCATAGTAGTGGTCATTTTTCTTTCCTGCAGAATGTTTCGAGGTCAAAAGTTCCTGGAATACAGTAAGTATATTATTTAAAGACAAGTTATCTAATGGTGAAGCAAGTGTAAAATGTCAGATAAAGCATCATTAGTGTTCACTTTGGTCTGTGCCAACCTTATTGTCATTTTAAGTTCAGAAATCCAAACAAGAAACCAACTCTTTGCTTTGCATTTACATAAGCCAGGTGATTACTTAAGGCTTATCTTCACTGTTTTAATTTGCTTCCCACAGCATATTCCCATCTCCGGATCAGCAGTTGGCCCATTCGCTCAAACCAGCAGCCCACAACACCGGCGGCTCACTGCCCGACCTCACCAACCTCCAATTTCCTCCTCCACTGCCCACTCCGCTGGACTCTGAGGACACAGCTGCCGCCTCGTTTGGCAGCTTACATTCACTTAACACACAAGGTAAAAAAAAAAATCTGCTTTTACCGTGGCTTTCTTTGCTTTAGACACAGATAAGAGGTCTTCTTACAAATGCATCTCTCCATTGACAAACCTATTCATTTGACCAGAGTGCTGCCTTTCAGTCTTTGTTTCTTGTTAAACTTGCCGTCGATTCAAGGCGATATGTGCTTTTAAAAGTCTCTTTCCTTGTGCCTCGTGTGTTGTGTTTTGGGTAGGAGTGAACGCCTCTCAGCCCGCAGTTACCATGGAAACGCAGAGTGGGCAGGACAACATGGTTCCTCTGATGCTGAACGCAGGAGACTCCCAGCACCAGCAGCTGTCCCCCACGTCTCCACCTTTAACACTGTCCCAGGTACAGCCTCTGGCCTTTTCTTATCTCCCAGATTGTTTTTTGCATAAGTTACTCCTACCTCCATCTGTCAATCCATACATCACACTATTAACTAGGCTCTATTGTGCTCAGGAGGATACAGACTGTCTGAGTGAGGTATGAGTGCAGCCTAAGTATTGATTACTCTATCAATGCCACTACTAAGCAGACTGACACGGCCTGTTTGATTGAATAGCTATTCATTAACTGTCTTGATGACCCTTTTCTCTTAGGCTGCCATCAACGCCATGCACCTGGAGCAGCAGCTGTCCCAGTACGCCTTCTTCAGCCAGCAGCAAACAGCACAGACGCACCACAGTCAGCCAGTATGTCTCATTTAGCTTAACTGATTTTAGTGTGACAAAATGTACAGCATAAGCTTAAAAATACATTATAGACCAGGAAAAAAACGAATTGTGATGTGACTAGAGATAAATATTTTGTGCATTTTCATTAATAGTCGAACACCTTAATAATGAATAATCAGTTAATCGTTAACCAACTGCATGACATCTGCTGATTTTTACGTTTTATTAAAATTAATGTACAAAAACTGTTTAGTAGGTGTCAAATATGAATCATTAACAACAAAAACTGAGCTTTTTTTCAAAGTGGAGTCGAACTAAAGCCTTTTTTATTCATGCTGCCCTTGTTCACAAAGATGCAACAGCCTTCTTTTTGCACATCTTGCTTGCTTTTAGGTGTTTCTTTTAGTTTAATTCATTTTATCAGCTACATTGCCGCCTATATTATAAACCAAAAAAATGTAGCTGTTTCTGATGAGTAAAATAGCCGCTCGTTATGCAGTGGAGATAAGGGGCACACTCCGCCTTTATTCAGCAAATGGCACTTTCTGCTTTTTACGTGTCTCCTCCCATCTTCTCCTCCCTTTACATGTGTGTTTTAGTTTAGATCAGCTACACAATATAGTAAACTTAGAAACTGCGTCTCATCGTTGATGGGAAGTAGACGCTGATGCAACCGAACAATTGGATGAAAGCTATTCAATTTTAGACGGACAACTTCTTAATGACAATTAATTAACATGAACAACCCTAGATGTGACTGAACTGCAGTCAAAGAGGTCATTTCACGTTGATGACTTTCTATTTCTGTGTTGTCTTGTGCAGCAGACAGGCCTGGTCCAGATGACATCTATGAACTCGACACCAGACAACCAGAGCTCCTCCCAAAGCAACATGACCATTGATATGAACGCGGTGAGCAGTGAATGCATTCTGTCTGTTCCTCTTCAGTCTACTTACTGCATTAGAGCCCTCACATAGGCTTATTTCAATTGAAAAACTGTGCTAATTTGATTCCTCTGTGGTCAAATTGACTTCTAAATAGACCAAGGAGACAGGTATATTTTACAGCTCTAGTTTCTCAATCCTTGGCCTTGCAACATAAAACCCATCCAAATAGAAAATGAAAGCAGCGCATCAAAGAGTCTTAAAGATGTTTTCCAAGGCACTGTGTGTCCTTCAGATCTTGGCTCTGGCTGTTCTGATGTTGCTCTGGGAAAATCTTTAGATTACAACTGAAGTGGCCTATATTTTCAAACCCTGCATGAAAGATGTTTCTGCAAATTACTGATACATGAAATATACAATGGTTTTATTTCACGTGTACAGATAAACATTATACTTATGCTACCAAAAAACATGGGGATGGCACCAAGAGCGTTTACATACTGTCATCCTCTCCCTCAGAGACAAACAGTGTCAGTGTGATTGACATCTTTCAGTCAACTCTCAAAGTGGGCACAGTAAACTGATCAGCTGATCATCTTCACAACAGGTCCTGACTCTTGGAGCATCATACCACTTTCTTATTCAGTTGTTGGTTAACATGTTATTGGCTGTAGGTGACTTTTGCTTTAAGTAGTGCAAAGAAAAATGGCTCTGATTGGCCCAAGCTTTTTTTTTTTTTTTTGGCCCAAGCTGCAGGCCTGTCTCAGATTTTATGTTTAACTTGAGAGTAAGTGGTGTATAGCGCTAACAGACATTAAGTCACAATAAACCAAGCAAACGCAACATGACAGTTTGCAAAGTATCATGAACATCCACCTTAGTTCTAATTAAATAAGCATAAATCTGCATCTGTACATTAAATGTATATATAAATGTATATATTTTTCACTGCCTATATCTAAGATAACTTTAAGAATTACTATGATTCAGTGTATCCAGGGATTTGCAAAAACATCTAAAACGTAACAATATTTCTCTATTGTTGGATTGTAGAAAACGTGTTGGTATAATACATGATCCTTTATGTGTTTTAGAAACAAAGACCAGCTTTTGTGATTTACTGATACAGCTAACACTGGTATCAAACATGAATAAAAATTAACCAACTATTGATGTGCTATTGAGTGAAACAGACATTTAATTTCTTTTTTTCCCCCTGAATTTTATTAGATTTTCACTTGAATGTATCTTTGTATTTCTGGGACGGTCTGGGTGCTGCCAGCTTCTTGACATGAAATTACAGAGAGATTGAGCTAAGGTTATACAATATTCAGTCTTTGCGGTCTGAGTATCATAACAAGCTCCACAAAACATTAATTATACATTCATACAACAAGTACTGAACCCCTTCAAATAAATGTGTTTTAAATGGATCTCAGCAGTAGATGTGGATATGGGGTGAATATATAAGGAGCACCCTGCAGGATTTTTACACTAGATTCACAGCAAGTAACAAGTTGTAACAGTATCAGAAATGGAGGAAGGAAATAGACAGGATAATAATATAATAGTAAGTATACAGCAAAAACCAAGTCATTCAGCAAAAACTCATCCATTCTATTCATATTTTGATTTCCAGAAGGCAACCTGGCAGGAAGGAAGGAAAAATGGATGGAAAGATGGAATTATAGAATTAAACATGAAAGAAGTGGAAAGAAATGAAGAAAGGAAGGCAAGGTGAATGGAAGGAAGGAAAAATGGGGGGAAGGAAAGAAGGCAACATGGTAGGAAAGAGGGAAGGAGATGTGGGAGGGAGCAAGGAATAAAGAAAGGAAGGAGACATGGGAGGAAGGAAGCAAGGAAGGAAAGATGGATGAAAAGATGTAAACATAGAAGGAAGGAAAGAAGGAAGGCAGGAAGGAGGGAGAAAGAATTGTAGGAACATAGTAGGAACTAAGTAAACATGGAAGAAAGGGAAGAAGGCCACATAGGAGGCAGGATGGAATGAGACACGGGAGGAAAGATGGAAAGAAGGCAAAATGGATGGAAAAAGTAAACAGAGAAGTAAACATGAAAAAAGGAAGGAACGAAGGAAAGAAACATGGAACAAACGAAGCAGGGAAGGCAAGGTGAATGGAAGGAAGGAAGGAAAGAAGGTAATTTGGAAGGAAGGATGAAGATGAGAAGAAGGAAGCAAGATTTATGGAACGAAGGAAAGTGGGTAGGGAGGAAACATGGAAGGAGGGGAAGAAGGCAACATAGTAGGAAGGAAGGTGACATGGAAGAAGGAACAAAGGTGACAAGAAAGAAGAAGGGAAAGACATAAAAGAAGGAAAGAAGGAGAAATGGGCAAAAGTAAAGAAACACGGTAGGAAGGAAGCAAGGCCGACAAAGTGAATGGCGGGAATGAAAAATGGAAGGAACTATGTAAGGAAAATACTGAAAAATGATTTTTTTTAACAAATAACAAGGAGAAGGAAGGATGTAATAAAACACAGTGGAACATTTATATGAAATGAAAGTAGAAGGGCAGGTATTGAACAGATGTGTCTTGTGTCAGGCCTCGTCCCAGTACCGCAGCAGGGTGGGATCCTCGGCCAATCAGTCGCCCACATCCCCCGTCTCCAACCAAGGCTTTTCCCCCGGCGGCTCGCCCCAAGTAAGGCCCAGGACCCCAGACGAAATGTACCAGCACAAACCGGTTTGAACTGGTTCAGACAGTATTGACGTGCTCAGACCGGTCCTAACCAGTTTAAACCGGGTAAACCTGCTGTCCCTGTATCGTGGCTCTGTGGATCTTGTTGAGTTGAACTTTGTGGCTTCCCTTTAGCGACTTTGGTGTGGTGTTATTAGCAGATCTGGGCAAGAAGTGCACGGATAATAAAGTGGAGTTCTTAACACTTATTTCTGTTATAAATACAGTTTTAGCATATGCAAAGTTATAATGCACATATTTTTAATGATTCTGTTGCTGGTTAAAGATTTAATGTTCTCCTCAGTTTTAGCTTAATATTTGTAATTCCAAATGTAAACACTTCTCAGCTTTACCACATTTCCCAAGGCAGAAAACTACGGTGGCCAAGGAAGCTCAATAATGCACTACAGTTAAGAAAATGCTTACAAATAGATACAACAACAGCAAAATCAGTTTCATAAAAAAAAAAAAAAAAAAATCATAAAAAATGTATTAGGTATATTAGGTATTTTGCATTTAAACTAAATTAATATAAATGTATGTAGAGATGATTTGCATTTAAGTGCCATATATAGACTGTTGGTTAATATACAAGATAAATTGTTATTTAAAATGTTGGTATTAATTCAGTAATTCAGTAAGTATTGTGAGTTTGTAGAGCATTTTATTCCTGTGCAGTGATCTTTCTGGGCCACCATACGAAACACACAAAGTACTCAGACCTGTATTTTGAGGTTTAGTCTTCCTGTCAGTTGATGTCTGCTTAAATTAACATGTGGTGCCTCAAATTTCCCCCAAAGGAAACCATAAACAAGAATTTCTATTCTGCAATAAATATATATGCTGTCCCTGTCTCTCAATATCAAAGAGTACTGTCATAGTCCTGTCACAGTGGATTAATATCCTCTTGAGTAGCACTAATAGTTGCCATGTCAGAGTATGGCAGGCGCTGCTAATCACACAAATGAGCTTTTTAGTACAGCCCAAGTGAGACTACATACACAATGCGGAATATAAATATAGAATATAAATACTTTTTACTACATCTGAGTATATCTGAGTAGAGGTGTGCTCTTTGCCCAAATCTGAGCCAAGTCCATTGACACTGAAGTTATTGGTGTGCTATTAGCGTGTCGTGACATAGTCCCTGACCCTTTTCTTGCTGCTGCTTTGTGGTTTGTGCTTCCGGCTACAGTCCACTGACTTTTGTGTTTGTCCTGACAAAGTCGTTTATGTTTTTTCTTGTTATACCGTTGGAGTCTGAGCTGAGCATAGAGATGTATTGAAGAGAAAGGAAAAAGCAACAAAATTTCTCTTCGAAGGAGAGGGGACAAATGTAAAGCTATTGCTCATTTGCGTTGTTTTGTGTTGAAATCTGTAAAACCCTTGCTCCTTTTTCGTCTGGTAAATCCACAAACCATAGATTCTGGTCACAAGACACTGTTTAATGTGATGGTTTAAATATAAAGTAATTGGGATGCTGTTACCATAAGCACTGTTTATCAAATGTTTTGAAGTCTTTCCATATATGATAATCAATCAGTCAATCAATGACAGTTAGTCCTTCCCTAGTTTGGAGAAGCAGACAAGAGGCTAAATCAGGTCCTATCTAAACTATTAGCCTCAGTAAAGTTTTATAATAGATTTCTTACCTGTAGTAACATTGTCAGTTGTCAGGAACATACATTTTGGTGACAGTTACATAAAACCAACACAATTTTATGTTATCTATTTATTATTTTGTCTTACACTAAATCTATTGAGCATGTGTGTCAAGTTACCATTTAAAGAAGCTATTTTGAAGCTTGCAATTAGCACGAAGAGGAAAAGAAAACCAGTTTGATAACTTTCAGGCTACATAGTTAAAATGTGTGAATTACACACGCAATCAGTTATTTTAGATTTAATATTATTTAGGCCTGCACAGTATATCCACATTTATCGTTACCACAGTATCAACAACCCTAAAATATATGTCGCTTTTAATTACAGTAATTAGAGTAATTGCTGATATTGTGCAGCCTTAATATTATATTCATTGGTGATTGCACTTTTTTTTTTTTGGTTAAAGAAATTAGTGGAATTGTCTTCTAATATATGTTAATATGTTTTCTTGACCTGACATATAGGTGCCATAGCCATAGCACAGGTCAGAAATAGTTTTTTTTTTTAAATGCATTTTTGCTATCCCTGGACCTGTGCGATATTTAGCTGGATACCACTCTTGACTGCTTCTCCAAACCAGTGTCATATACTGAAGGTAATACGCGCAAGTATCCTATTTCAACCACAATTCAGAGGTCATAAAAGCTCACTGTAAGGACTCAGAAAGGCGTGTCGGTGCGTCTCATGTCTGTGTGAGCTTACACAAAGGCCAAACCACACTGACAGGCCGCGCTGCATTGTGCCGCTGTGCCCTGTGGGGACATCCGCAGTGCACTCACTTTCATAATTCAGTTTTGATCTCAGAGCAGCATGGACTGAGAATATGATCCAATTACTTATACATTACAAAGGCCACAATTAAATCAGCCATACTTCTGTTTCTGCTTCAATGACAATGTCCAAATGAGAAACTTCAAGAGAATTAGCCTCAGTACGATGACTTTGTGAAGAGAGAATTAGGATATAACCGGGATTACAGTTTCAGTGATTTGGCTTATTCTGTTTGATTTGATTTGGTTCGTATTAATTAAAACATCAAGGTCAGAGGAGACTTGGGAGAAGAGCAGTAAACCGACTAGGATGAAGTCCTTTGTGCCCTTAAAATGAACTCCGATTTCAGTTTTTGACAAGACGTGACATATCAGTCTCTTTGTTGTTTATGAGCTGCTTTCCTTTGTTGAGGCTTTCCCAGTCGCAGAATCCTTTACATTTATATGAAAAGTTCCCTATGCTACTCATTTGTGGGCCGATAATTTTTATAAGGTATGTTCAAATTAATATATTATAATATGTTTTAATCTTAAGATAAATGTTTATTTTAGTGCTTTGATTAGTGTATGTATTTTTAAATCCCTGTCAAAGAGTGTGTTCACATTTGTAGCTCATTTCTTATCATATTCTTATATATATAATATCCTTCTAAAATGATTTGCTACATAGTCCTGTTTCAATTTGTGTTTATGATGTCGTTCTTGACCAAACAACATAAAAAAGAGACAGAGTAGATCCCACTTTAATGGGTAGTCTGTCGTTGAGCCTCAACTTAATTGGATATAATAATGTTTATCTTGTGATGGGGGCAGGGCTGAATGTTTTTATCCATGTAGACTCAACATATGCCTGCTCCATATTTGTCCATTCTCAAAAAATATAAACTCACCGACAATTAGCAATTTTATTATTTTCAATCTATTGCAACGACTATGGTTCATGTGGAGTTCACAATTAACAAACCAGAGTTTACTTCTAGATTTGTGTATTGCCAAAAGTATTGGGTCACCCCTTTTTAATGAAAAGTTTTCACTACTCATTTCTGACAAGACCTCTTAACGTTTAAGCTTATATATATTTTCAAGGCAGTTGTGTGCTTTTAATGTCATAGCAACAGTTTGGACAGGACCCTTTTCTATTCTAACATGACAATACATCTGTGTACAAGGCAAGGTTCAAAAAGAAATGATTGATTCAGTCAGTGTGGAAGAAGTTGATTGGTCTGCAGAAGCCAAGCTCTATTCCCAGCTGCACACCTCTGGTGTAACTTTAAATGCAGACCTTGAGCCAAAACTCATCACCAAACACCAGTGAACTGTGGCAACAGAGATGGAAATACAATTTTCAAATATATGAATCATGTTTCCATCTTTGTTGCCACAGTTTTGGAAGTGCCTTTTTCTGTTCTAAAGTAGGGGATGTGCCAATACTTTTGTATGTATGGTGTATGCACAAGTCACTGGTGTTTGGTGACGAGTTTTGGCTCAAGGTCTGCATTTAAAGTTACACCAGAGGTGTGCAGCTAGGAATAGGGCTTGGCATCTGCAGACCAATCAACTTCTTCCACTCTGACTGAATCATTTATTTCTTTTTGAACCTTGCCTTGTACCCGGATGCATTGTCATGTTAGAATAGAAAAGGGTCCTGTCCAAACTGTTGCTATGACATTAAAAGCACACAATTGTTTTGAATATCATTATAAACTTAAATAAATTATTAATTCATGATATCATTATAAGATTAAATGACTTAAGTAGTTAAAACTTTTTATTACAAAGAGGTGACCGAATACTTTTGGCAATATAGTGTATGTGAGTGGACCACACTACCAGAACAACTGCCACAGAGTTTATTGTAGCATACGTGGCAAATGTGAACACAACCCTTAGTTTAATCAGGATGCCCCACCATGATTGTGATTGGCTAGTTTTGGCAAAGCCTGTAAGGGTAGATTCACATCAAAAGTAAAAAGAGTGACTATGCTAAGATTTGACAAATTCCTGATAGGGAATCTGCTGCGAATCTACCCTTAATCTTTTTTCCCTTAGACTTCATGGCCTCCTTAAAGTGCAGTTCTGTGCCTTATCTACCTCACTATGTAACATTAAGTCTGAACATTATGTGAGCTGTTTCTGAAGCTTAGTGAAATACAGTTTTAAAGAGAAAACTGTTCTATGGCTTTGAAACTTTGCAGACCTGTATCTTAACATCAAGCATCTGATTTATAGACAACTTAAAGCACAGTAAGGAACCTATAACAGTGAGGCTTTTTCAAACGTTAGCTCACTTTGCTTCTGTTACTAAAAGCGCAGAGATTGTGTTTGTTGCCAGCCATTGTGAATGTCTGATATTGTACTACCTTTTGTGATTGGAGAAGTCTTATAGCTGTGTGTACCCTTGCTGTGTGTTTGTAGAAATCCTCATGTGCCGAGCTGTCAGATTCTTGCTGAGAGGGATGTTTCAATTTTTAATGTTGAGTTGATGTTTCAAAAGAGGGTTGCAGCAGGAAACATTATCACTCTGCAGTTTTATCTGTTGAAAAAGGAGAAAGATTAAGCTAATGTATTATGAAATATGAGTTGAATTAAACCAGAACTACAATGGCACATGGCATACCAACACCTTTGTAGCTTTCACTTAAAATTTGCTTATACATTAAAGATACATGAACATTAATATTAAATGGATTTTCATAGTACATATCAGCCTCAAAACAATTCATAATACATCACAATAACATCTGTAGATAGTTTTAAAGACACAAGCTGCAACCCTGTTTTTGATTATCATAAGATGAGTATATAGCCTCGGGAGTGTGAATAAACTCTTGTTGTAACCCACTCTAAGTTTAACCTGATCTAAACCCACTGGGCCTCTGTGTTGTTGTCTCGCAGCATAACTCGATACTGGGCAGTGTGTTTTCAGACTTCTATGACCAGCAGCTCCCGGCCATTCAGACCAGTGCTCTGTCACAACAGGTACAGACCCATCACACATCTCACACAAGCCTCACGGCCCTCTGTCAATGTTTTGTGTAAAAGCGTAACAACAATAATTGGATATTTTGGGTGTCTTAGTATTAGTGGAAGTGTATGCAAACATCTTTTTTCACACTGCCATTTTATATGTAAGAAAAATGAAGCCAAAATGAGCAAAACAGAGCATCCCTTAAAGTTTTCTTTGGATTAAGAGGTGCTTCTATCACCAGACCCTGACTGACTATTCAAGGACAACAAATATTTCACATGAATGTACTATAACTTGTACCTGTAACTTGCAACGGTGACATTTATTTGCAAATCAAACAGATTATATTTTGGCACGCTCTTTCCTCAGGCAAAAGGAAGGAGGTTTATTTCATGAAAGTTGCAAAGAAAAGTGTGTCTTACAACCCAAATTCTAGCTTGTGCTGTGCTAACTCCACTCAGGCTTGATGAGCTGTGATAACGATACGCTTTGCCAACTCAGGCAATGAAGCGTCAATGAAAACGTATGCCCAGTAAACGCCTGCATCCACTAGGGCTGCAACTGCAACACTAGGCTGTCAGCTAATTTAGTAATTGTTAATCGCTATCTGGGGTATATAAAGACTCTAAAACATGCCATGTGCTGAGAGAAGAGGGTTTACTACCAAGACAGAGCAGTAAATCTACAGGAACAGTAAAAGAGATGTGAATGATTTTGTGTTTTTCATAAAAATACATCTTTATGTGTATATGCCCTATCGTCCATCTTGTGGCGTACTTGTAGTAGTAGTGTTTTTGTTTTTTTGTTGTATTATCATTAGTTTTAAACAGGAACAATAAAACGCCAAGTTTTTGACCACTTGTCTTTGTTAGTCCACCAGGTTCCCACACATTTACACACGCTTCACTATCTGATTATAAATTGAAAAAAAATATCGCCAGATTAATGGATTAATATGTTAACACATGGGGTGGTTGTAAAATTAGTGCTTTACCTTAGTGCTTTTTGTTTCATTTGTAATAAAAAAGTTAGGGCTAGGCCTGACCTTAAACCTACCAGAAATACCAGAAAATGTTAATATAACAAAATATGGTTAACACATTTTATTTCATTTATTTATTTCAAGCTAATTGTACTAATAATTTTTCCATGGTAGGGCTGTAGATAAAAATTTTTATGACTTTGGGTTTTCCACAATTATGAAAAAATTAAACTAAAGTAATTACAGACCTGTTTTTAGGTAAGCGGCTATTTTAATCAGACAAAAATAAAAAACTTACTTAATTTCACTATTAACTTGCTGCGGTTGTACTGAAAACACTGTCTACACCACTGAATACATTTTGTGTGATAAGCCTCCTTTTTTGACTGGCAAATAAAAAAGCAACAATCCTGCGTGTATCGAGCTGTATGTCCAAGTCATGTGTCATCTTTTGTACACTTGAGTAAACTTCAGTTTTGTCGCAGCGTGGGTGCTACTCACTTCATCTTGCCTGCAGCAGTGCCAGTATGAAGTAGGTGGTTTTGAACGCCGCGTGTCTTCCTGTGATACATTCTCTGTGCTTGTCAGCTGGAGCAGTTCAACATGTTCGAGACGCCCATCAGCTCCGAAAGCCTGTCGTACCAGAACCAGACATCCACGCTCAACTACTCCCAGGCGCTCATGATGGGTCTGACCGGCGGACACCTCCAGGACCCGCAGCAGCTGGGCTTCAGTAACCATGGCAACATCCCCAACATCATCCTCACAGGTGCAGCATGAGTCCAGCTTTTATCAAACGGTCATGTCTAAAGTGGGACAGGACAATGTTGTAGTCATTTTAGGGTAAAAATGTATGTTTTAATAAAAAAACATGGCAACTATTTATTATAAATCAGTATGCAGTTTTCCCATGAGGCTGTAAGACAGATACTTACAGATAACCATTTACATTCACATTTATTCACTGTAGGGCATTTAGAGTTATCACTTCACCTTTACATGCATGTCTTTATTCGGTGGAAGGAAATACCAAAAAATACATGAAGACTCCACACAAAATGACCTTCCCTCCTACTACCTTCTTGCTGTGAGGCAGAAGTGCTAATCACTAGGCCTGACAGACTCTGGTCTACAACTAATTAGTCAACTAGTCATTTTTAGTTTTTACAGCTAAACAAAACAAAGTAACTGAACACAACACAGCCCCAGCTCTAAATAGACACTGTGCCTCTCGCTGACGGCTCCTGTATCCTGATGGTTTACTGTTTACTGTGACTGAGGTGTGACATAAAACAGCTCGAGTCAACAACAGGCTGTGGATGAATAAAAGTGACTTGCATCAAAGACACAAAAGGTTTTGTGTTGTAACATTTCGTACGGCATAGAGACAGGGATCATAAAGGACTACACTTATTAGCAAAAGTAATAGTAAAAATAATATCTAAAGTGTAAGGTGACTGACGTAAAGCACATAAAATCATGGGGTGTGTCCAAAGACTGGTCCACAGCTTAACACAGCTGGACAAAAAGAACAAACCTACAAATGACAGGTCGGATCTGGTTGTGCCAGAAATTAAACATAGAGGAGGTACAGTATCTGCTCATTACAGCTTATAAACTGTGAACACTAAAAGCATGTATTAAGCTTCAATGTAACCGCACCCTGAATAGATTATAAATGAGTTAGATACATCCAGGAAGTTAAAAGGAGCACTATGACCCCCAGAATGAAATGATCATCTGAAGACACTGTTTATCAGACTTTATATGAATGCTTACAACACGCATGCTCAAAGTTTGTAAAGGATGACACTGTTTTTTTTGGTAAACTATAGTGAGCGTAAAATACTTGTGTAAAGGCAGCCCATTCATTCTACTAAGGATTAGTGTATTCATTGCTGTGAATCTGTTTTTGTAAAAAAAAAAAAAGTAATTTATTGTTTAGATAACATGCAGAGTGAGCCTTGAATAGCTGCTTGGCATCTAAAGCTTATTTTGCAGGAATTTAAATTGATTAAATGATATGTAATGAGCACATGTTAATTAATAGACAATGGATACATCAAGTCATGTGAGGACAAACCAGTTTTGTCAGTTTCATAAATAGGCTGTCAGTGCTAAGTGGCTCTTTCCTGAAGTGTATGATTAACATGTCAAGATGTCAAGTTCAAATTATAACCCAGATAATTCGAGCCGCTTCCTCCTTTGTTTCTTTGGTTCCTGTCTCGCATAAAGGTTTTAAAGTGGAAATTTAAATATTGGTTTTGACACTTAAATATTGATGTAGTTTGCACAACCAAATCAGAGAGCAGTAGTCAATAGTAAAATGGTTCATGGGTACAAGTGAACCCCACGTAGTGAAAGAATTATGGAATAAAACTGGATCTGTTGTTGTTATATGGATGCTCATGAGAAAATGCTCTATAAGTCCCAAAAATGGCCTGGAAAAGTGTTGAAGGTAAGGGATAAGGATTTGGTAATTGGTAACATCTAATCATCTATACTTCCCAATTTAAAGAACCCAACACCAAAACCTCCCATTTCATATAAAGACGCTTCATTTACGGAGATCTCAAAAACACAATACATAAATAAACAGTATGATAAAGCATGAGTGTATCAAGATCAACTCAGGGTGTTATAGAATTATAGAAGTGAACATAATGATATACTATAATCACAAAAATTGTCAAAGAATTATGAAATTTGGTAGGAACCAGGAACAAGAACATAACTAAATAGTGTTATTGGGCTTGATGTATGTCTTTTAAAAAAAAAAAATACTGAAAAAATACACCCCCAAAAAATGGCCATGCCACTGACAAATTCTCAATTACAGGAATAATTCAAGATCCTGAGACGTCTTTGTCAGAGTCCAAGACGAGGCAGAGTAAAGCTGAATTTGAGAAGAGACTCTTTCAGACTTTAAGTACTACATCCCCAGAATAGATCATGTAAAAGTGAATCATTCTGTGTATTTCTCCTCAGTGAGTGGCGAGTCCCCTCCGAGTCTGAACAAGGACCTGGGCTCCCTGTCCACAGACAGCTTCGACATTGACTCCCAGTTTCCGCTCGATGACCTGAAAATCGACCCTCTGACTCTGGACGGGCTGCACATGCTCAACGACCCCGACATGGTTCTCGCCGACCCGGCCACAGAGGACGCATTCCGGCTCGACCGGCTGTAACCCTGGCAGCTACTGTATGTAACAACACTATATCTGAGGTTGGAATCTGAGAGGACTGACCATCTCAATCACACCCTTGAATTTTACAAAATACAAGTAGGCAAATGCAGCCAAACTAATATCCTCGTAATGGTATAAATCCTGTTTATCGTTTGCTTTTAGAGCCCAGTCTCTCAAAAGAAATGCTGTGTGATGCTTCTACAGACCATTAATACATTGAATATAAAGGTATTCTAGACCAGCAAACTCCATTTTACTCAGGTCCCCACTGGTTAATTATGTAAATATCAAAAAGCCAATATAATTAAAGGTGTAGCTGTAGTGGGCCATTGGCAGCATCTGGTGGCGTCATTGCAGATTGCATTTGCACAACTCAAGGCAGTTGGAGGGACAGAAACTAACTGAACATCCTTTGGTTTTGAGGGAGCTTTAAATATTTATTTTTTTAAGATATGCAAATGCAAAGAGTACTCATTTGACAAGATTGTGAAATAGTGAAAATGTAGTTTTGAGTGCTATGTTCAATTTTGACAAAATCTTGCAAAATGCACCTTTTATCTGAAAACCTGTTGTTATGAGGCCGTATCACATAAAGTTCCAGAAATAAAAGTCACAAAATATGACATTCAGTATCCAAATGCCAAATGTATTTAATGTATTCTGGAATTAGCCTGAACATCACATAGCAACATTTCTCTGAGATTGGGTTATCTCTCTACAATGTTTTATTTGCTTGGTTTTTATGAAATTGAAAGCTTGAAAAATGTGACTGAATGAACTTTCTGAGGAAACTCTTGCCTGCTACTGTACAAAGAAAACTGGCCAAGATGGCTGTCCTCTGTTCCACACTTAGTTGGATATGAATTCATGTGAATGCCAATAGAGTTTAGCAGAATTTAACAATCAGAACTTTTTTTTTTTTTTTCCTGAAATCTTTTCTAAAATGAATTTTTTAGGTTATTTTAGGAACTTGTTTCCAATAGTAAATAGCAGTCATCAGTTATGCATGAAATCACTAATCACTGTGCATACTTGTTTTGCCTTAATTATTATTACTATTATTTTGGTTGCAAAAATAACTAATATATACATTTAAAATATATTATAGTTATATATGTTGAGTATTTTTAATGTTTAAACATGGTTTGGCTGAATTCACAGTTCCATTCCTATTGTTGTGCTGAACTTTATTCCAAAAAACACTAATTTTCCATAAATTTAAAATGATCAGAATAAATTATACAATAATATAACAAAATGCATCAAATTTATAGATCTTTTTATAGTACACAAAGATGTGTATTTGTATATATATGAATATATATGGTGCCCCTTTTTAATTGACCATTTGACACAAAGTACTTAAAGTACGTTTACATGCACAGTTAAGTCATGTTACTGCTAAAGCTCGAGTTGCCATTTGTTACAGTCCAGACAAAGACAGATAACGTAGAGGGAAGTGGTCAGGTATGCTCTTTTCTGTGTTTACTTTTAAGGTCTCAGACTAAAATGACAGACAAAAAAGTTAGCTAGCTGTATAGTTGCATAAACTAGAAATATGTGGGTCACAGTTGAGGTGCACACATGCAGCAGAAGCTACGTTATGGTGTGTTAGCTCAATTAGACAGATTCATTGTGTTCTAAAAAATCTGGATTTACTTGGATTAAGAGTAAATGAATTATCTCTACTGTCATGTAAACGTACTAAAATTAAATTGAAATCCACACAAGCTTTAGTTTTAGCTGAACTCACTCAAAGGGGTGCTAGAGTTAAAAAATGACCTCACATCTGAACCTCTATCCATCTTTATATACAGTCTATGGTCAAACCTAAAAGATTTATCTGCAAGGAGATGTATGTTTACAAGCTTTTCGTTTTATATTTTACCTGTACAGAATGTGATTGCATTTTGTGTGACAGTATCTATGCAAAAATACAATTTATGTAGAACAGAAAAGGAACCCTAAGCTAAATTCTATGTTGACCACACTACGAAGGTGCCATGTTTTAATTCTTTTGATACTTTTGAAAAATGAGGATCGTTGAGTGTGGCTTTAAAATAGCAGCTCCCTTTTTTCCCAAAGATGTGACCTCAGTGTAGATGAGATATGTATATTTTTCCAGACAATTGAACTGCCTCTTTAGTCGAACAGCATTGTCAATGCAACAAGAATGTATTTAGGTCACATCTGTACAGTTTCATGTTGTGTCCTCCTCGTTGCCTCTCATCTGTTTATTTATCATCTACCAATTATGTCAAGCAAATTATCCTTAATTTTTAACCTGTAGGAAACACATTTGAGGTGAAAGTTCAGGTTTTTGAAGGAGGTTTTTGTATGGGACTTAGGTGGACAGACAGTGTGTTAGCTCTAGATGATGACTTGGCCACAGTTTGGAGAAAAACCAGTAAACAAAAACAGTACCAAATGCAAGGCTTCAAAGGCACAGTAAAAAGTAAAAAAAAAAAAATCCTACTGACTTTTGTACCAAATCATAATCTGTTTGAATGGAAACGTCAAAGACAGAATGCCTTATGGAGTATAGTTTTACAAGTTTCTATTTAAATCACCCAGATTCAGACACTTTAAACTGAACCAGAAAGTCAGCTCAGTTCCTTTTAGAGTTAATCTGAAACAGGACTTACTCCACTTCAGCTCTTGTGGGGGCTTAGTCCGTCCTTTTTTGTACATCAAGTTCCTCTCAAACCCCAACTGCAAACAGTTCTGGGTAAATAATGTGAATTTCTGTTCTATTGGCTGTATCATCTCTATGAACTTTACATCAAAATGTCCATATCCATGAAATCATTCTCATGTGACACCAAATTGATCAAGTTATTTTACCACAAAGACCAAATTATTTCTGGTCTTTGTGGTTAGTAAAGTTTATTAAAGCAACCCTGTGTAATTTTTAGCCAGCAGAGGGCGCAGATCCCTTTCTGTGCAACTGCACCGGCAGCCATCTTTATTTACAAGTAGAGACGTTTAATATGGCAAGTTTGGAAGAAAGAACATGTCTTCTGAAACAGTTGGGTCATTTGATCTTATTTTGTAGAAATATGACTCTGCTAGGGTCCAATGTTTTGGCCTATTTTCTTTATTATATGCGTATATTACTCATGTAACCTCTTGCCATAGGCCACTGTCCCAGCTGCAGGAAAGTTATAACGGAGGTTTCTGTCAGTTCTACTGATCTCATGACTAAGAACCATCAAAATGATTTTTAGAATATGTATTTTTTGGCTTAAGTTATGCGGTGCTAATTTAATATGAGAAAACATTAGAGGGGTGATTGTAAAATCAGTGTTTCCCACCTTTTATAATAAAAGAGTGTTATTCACTAAATTAGCCTGAAACCAAGCAAGCCTAAGCCCAACTGAATGAAAATCACTACAGAATCTATGAGACATATCAAAATAAATGAAGCTTATTGGTTAGCTCACTTCAGAATACCCCTCTGGTACTTGTAACCAGTACAGACAGAATACAAAATATGGCAGAATTTAGTGAAATAGTGAACATGAGTTGCCCAAAGGAAATGAATATGAGAGTAAATGGGTGTACTCCAACAACATGCAGCTCTATTCTCTGCACTGAAACATACAGTGTTAATGCATTAATTATAGCTACTTTTTGATTCAACAGTGAGTAGTAGCGCCTAAGACTCGAAACTGTGGCTGCCTTTGTCACCTAGAAGTAAACCACAGTGAAGTCCGTAAGTCCTCTTGACAGACAAACTTCAAAAACCTGAACTGCGTGTCTTCTTTGTGCTTTTATGGTCCGCGTACAGTTCTTGTGCTGTTTCCTGTTGTGCACTATTGTTGCTTTGAGTGCGCTCTCTGCCGGCCTGCCCCATTTCCACTTTACTCATCGAGCACTTTAGGCAATGCTTTATGAGAACCAAACCCTTGTGACTGTTACTGCACGTGCACTGGACCTTTTTGCCCCGTCTTTGACTAAACCTGCCTTTATGAAAAAATAAATGAATAAATAAATTAGATTATAGTTATTTTTTAAAAAGTCATATACAAATAGTCTATTTAAAAGAGTTTCCAATCAATGAATATTTTGTTATCTGTCTGGTGCTTTTCCTAAATTTTGTAAATCTGTTACCAGCTAAAATATTAAATGGGGTATGAATTATTTTCTTAGACGTAATAGAACTATGCTTTATCAAAATTCCATATTTAAAGGACCCCTATTGTGCTCCCCTATGTGTTAATACTACTATTTTAGTGATTGAAATGCTTGTTGTGCAGGTAAAATGTCCCAAAAAGTCCCAAACCATGATTTGTGAGGGGTTTTCTGTGGAAGACTGTGGGTGTTTTCCAATTGCCATGATCCTTTCTTAGTGTTAGTTACGTTTAAGCAGTGTGTCAGTATCTGGACGAAGCATGTTGAAATGTTTGACTCTTGCATCTCAACTGTCAACTATTGCTTAAATGCGTGCAAAGTGTTTTTCAAACGACATAAAAAGATTTATTGTTTCAGTTGCAAGGTTTTAACAAGGTAAATATCAGGCAAAACCGGTTCAAAACCATCTGCCCTGATCACACACATTCATTCATTCATGATAGGGTGCCCAAAAAAATGTTTTTTTTTTATCTAATGAAAAGTCCCCCCAAAAATTTCCCCAAATTTTTTTGTCCTTTTTTCATTCCTCTCTCTCATACCCTGTTTTCTTTCTATCTACACTGATTAAATTAAATTAAATTAAATTAAATTAAATTAAATTAAATTAAATTAAATTAAATTAAATTAAATTAAATTAAATTAAATTAAATTAAATTAAATTAAATTAAATTAGAAATATTTAGAAAAAAAAATTTCAAAATTGAGGCGCAACTTTTATAATCCAACTCTGCTACTTGTTTGATTGTTTTAAAAAGACACTGATGTGGCATTAGCAGGACCCTAGCTTTGGCTTCAGTCTCAACTTTTGAGAGAGGATCCTGGCCAATGAGAAACACCCTGTATTTATCAAAGTTCCTAAAACTGCTCACCCCGGCTTCCTGTTACATAGTGATGTAGATAAGTGACAAAGATAAGTCAGTTTCCTAGAAGTTGCAGAAGAAGGACATTGCCAAAAACATTGTCAATGATTGTCTTCCCTTTAGTTAAAAAAGATAAGTATTGACTCGAACTATAACCTTTGACTATTACTTGAAACTTTGAAATTCCGAGACTGGGCTCAGACATACACTCTATTCAAATGTAGATAGTAGGAGAAAAATAATGTACACCTCAAAAATGAAATCATTTTGAGCATAATAGGGGTGCTTAAATTGTATGAAAAAGAAGTTCATTTCACCAGTCAGTCCAGTTATTATAGTTACAAAAATGAATGCCTATAAAAATGTTAGCTCTGTGACTATGTCTTTGCTGTTATTTCTCACATTTCTCCTCAGACAGTGAGACTTCTACGTTTAAAGTACGTTGAATGTTGAATAACTATTTTTATGATGGCATGAATTTCAGCTTTTCTGTTGAGCTACGTTATTGTTCTTCATTTTGCTGTCTGTGTCTTATCTTCTGTTGTGTCTCTGTAAGTGCAATGTGAAGCCGAAAACAGAATCAGCTTCTTTTTTTAATGCACATGTAAAAGCTGTTGTTTGGTATATTCCCTTTTAACTGCAATATATTGTATGTGCTTTCTTTCTGTGCAATACCTATTTTTGTTTTGTCAAGGATAATCTCGAGCTTTGTATATCGCTTTACCAGTCTCTAAATGAAATGATCAGTGACGTTTCTGCAAATCACTGGAATGTTGAATATGAACTCTTCAACAGCCAAAATGAAGCATATCTGAATTTGAATATATATGGAGGTGTTAATAATATGGATTCTGTTTATTTGGCAGATGGTAGTGTGCCCTGTCACTAACTTTTACACTTCTTTAACTAAATTTTTCAGTTTTTCATTTCCGCTTCTGACTTGTGAAGTGTCCTTGTTCCACTTTTTCTGGAGATTTGCAGAAAAACGTCCAGCTTTATGTAAACTGATGTCAACGTAAGTAAACGCACAGAGAAATCTCGTGCTACAGAATGTGGCTCTACTTTCTCAGCAGGGCCTCAGATTTTATAGCGACGTCTTGTAGGTCCATCTGTTTTTCCGTTCTATATATCTATTCTTTCTGTAGATAGCTCTGGTGTGACGCTACTCTTGGTGCATTCAGGCTTCATTGGTACTGCACCAATGTTACGGAGTTTACAAGAGGCAAAGACGTTAGAAATACGACACATAATCAGCAGGTTATGAATGGTTGAATTTTCACAAACACAAGGTTCAATGTCCAAGTATAATGACATTTTCTATTTTACATGATTTGTTACCCTAAATATGAATATACTGTTCTTCTCTTTGTTTTAGAGGTTTTAAAGTAATATTTTAAAATGAACCAAAAGCCAAAGTTGAAACGAGCCATAATTGATACAAAAAAAAAATTGTCACAATTCATGGTTTTTATTTTGTTAAAATATGTTGTTTTTATGTTTTAAAGGTATATTGTGTAAATTGCAATTGTATAAGGTTGAACACATAAGTAAATGCTATGTTTTTAATAGTGCATATTTAGATCAAAATACCACTTTTTGGATTTGTTGACATTTAAAGCTTCATAGAAACCAGTGGAAGGAGCCATATTAGTTCCATTACTTCCTGTTTTTACAACTAGCCAGAGTTTACTAACAGAAGCGCACTTGTGTTTCTTGTGGTGCACACATTGTTAAATGAAAGTTCAGGACATTGTTGGAATAAATTGAGAAGTCAGTGAAGTTATTTTAATGTCAAAACAAAAGGTATGACATTAACGGTTAAAAAAAAGTTTGCTTTTTCTTATGAAACTTTCCTAAAAACATTTGTTCAAAGGACAAGTTTTTAGCACCCTCTGGTGACATCCAGTAGCAAAGGTGCAGACTGCAATTCCACATCTCACACTCCTTTATTAGAGCTTGTGAACAGCTATGGGAGCCCTGCAGGGACATGCTGTTGCTCTTATGGTGAAAAACATAAAATAATCATGCAGTTCATTAGTGTTCTGAGTGTGTGCTCAAAAGGTAGCAAGAGAGTGCTTCTAGACCAGTTTGTCCTCTTCAAGCAGCTGTAGAAACAGAAACAGGAAGTAGTAGAACTAACATGGCTCCTCTCACTAGATTCTGTGGAGCATTACATGTCTAATTTTCCATCATATACAAAAGCGAAGAGTATTATCATACACAGATGAAAATATAGATTTGACTGATGTGCTCCATTTTGTTCTATAAGCCACAAAATTTTACACAATGCACCTTTAAAAATGTTTACACAACACGAGTGCTTTACTTCACTTGAACACACAACAGTTAGTCATGTCATTACGATCAGTTATTGATTGATGTTCTGACTGATTCTTGTTGCAGCATAGACAGAGACATATATCTGTTACAGTAAAGCCTACTATGTCACTAAATTTCAACCAATTTAAAGATATAACTTTTCAGATACATTCAAATATTATACAATATTCTATTATAAAAAGGGAATGGACCAATAGCTGAGTATGGTCTGTGACTTTTTGTGCATTTTTGAGGACGATGGGACAAACCTCATTCAGTGGCAGCTAAATTCTTCTGTATTTTCTTTCTTAGTCAGTGATACTATACTTCAAACACTGCGTTTTAGGATTTTCATCATGTTCCTACAGTGCATAAGGAACGCAGCAGCAGGAACTATATGCTCAAAAGAATATGCAAATTTTAGTGTTCAGGCGCTTAGCTAGACAAGACTTAACCCTTTAAAACAACCGGGTCAGAGATTTTTGTTCTTCAAAATGTATGTGTGATTTATTTCGCTGTCAAATCGGACCAAAAGAATCAAAGCTGGCTGTAAAATGTGCGCTTCTTTAAGAGGAAACATGCTTATGTTTGAACCGTACCTGGTGTATTTTCTTGTGTGAAGGCTTCTGTCTTTGTATCTTTGCATTATTTGTAAATGACATTAAAATGAGTATATCTGAAGAAGCAGCCACATTTGTCTTTGGCTTTGATTGATAAGGGAGAATTTACCCTGGCTTTAAAAATTCATTCACTTTTCCATGTAGTGCAGCCAAAAGAACTGGACTTGATTAAACGTTCTTACCGACTCCAAAGATTGACACACCAACACAAGTCAAAACATGACGCTGAACATTTTGCATGTAGAAGGAAAAATTCTGGGACTAATGGCAGGCTTTCTCTTCAAAGACAAATGCTTATGTAAGTTTTTGAAGCTAGAAAAACACTTGTAATAAATACATGTGAATAAATATAAACAATCTGTAATTTATTTTTCATAAATCAACATAGAATACAATGACCTGGGCTAATGAACACATACCTAAACTAGTACAAAAGCTGCACAAAGGGGAAAAAAGAAAGCTGGTTCCTAATAAGATTTTTTTTTTTTTGCTTTTATTTGATTTAAAACCACAAAGTAGCCAGACATCAAAAAGAAAAATTATTAAGGTAACGACATCCCATGACTCGAACTCGCGTCCCACTAGTTAGCTCCATCACTTGCGCCCCTCAAAGCTTCTGTTTCTAAAGCTGTTTGGTTCCATCTGCTGGTCAAAAGCTGCCAATTTCCAATTGGGTCTTTTATTATAACTGTAAAAAGTAAATATGTTTACATTTTTATATTTCATTTATTACCTTACAGAGTCATAGTGCTTCATTTTAGTATGAAATACAAACCATATTGACAAAACATCTGAATATCACAGGCTTATGTAGGATTTACAGGATAAATGTCAAGTCTCCCTCATAGTAGTTATTTGTTTCGGGTAGTTTTGTCGAAATAGTAATAATAGCCCATGGGAAAATGTGTATGTGGTCGAAAAATGTCATGGGAATCGAAGATGGACAGACTGTCGATGTTTACTTGGCTACGTGCTGACGTCAACGCTTGTACGTGATTTCCCGTCATGCAGCGGGAGGCCGTCGCCTGATCCCGCAGCTGAAGTGAGTTTGTACAGCGCCGAGCAGGCAGCAGCCCACGGTCGGCCCCGCGCACACTGCTCCCACTCCATGTGAGATAAACCGAGCCGTCTAGCTTTTAGGCGACTAAAAATATGCTGTTCGGACGTCTGATGTGTCACCTCAGCGGCTTTTGAGTCACCATTGTCTCCGGGTTAGATTTTGGGGGATTCCTCCCTCCATCCTCCGGACCGCACCGAACAGGCAATGACCACGGTCTCAGCAACCCCGCAGCAGATGAGGGACCGGCTGCTGCAGGCCATCGACAGTCAGAGCAATGTGAGTTCAGCTAGCGGCTAACAAGCGACATAACATTATTGGATATTTCTTTATTATTGCACGTCCTTATTACTGCATGTACGTATTTCGTTGTCGTACTTACCATCTAACCTATCTGTAATGGTCCTCGCTTTAACAACGCAAATTCTCCCATTGTGGGGGAAATAAAGGTTTAAATTATTGTATCTCTAAGATTATTTTAGGATATACTTTGATTATCTAATCAACTTACTCGATCACTCAAGTCTCTATGAGGACTTTTAACCGTCTAAAACTAGTATTTCGCCTTTTGGGAAAGCGCCGACATGTTGAAGTCTCTGGAGTTGACAGCTTGGGGCTAACTTAGCAACAGCGTTGAGCCAGAAATGCTTTTTCAGGGGGAGATGGCAAGCTTGAAAAGAGGCGATGGCTAAAACAGCGTTAGCCTGGGTCACATGACTAACTGTGAACCAATGGCATCAGTTACCTAGCGGCCTTCATTCTACGTTACTGGAGCAGCGCTAACTGTCAAAATATGTGTGTATCAAAGCGGAGTGCATATAAACAGTTTTTCCGAACAACATTGAAAAGGTTCGACCCTGGGCCCAGATGACCAAGTGTTTTGAGTCTTAGTAACACTAGATTCGACCAGTGACATCTGACAAAGACTGATGGTATGGGTCCAAGTAGTAGTTAAATAGAGTTTATGAAAATACTGAATTGAATATGAAACGGCTGAAAAAAGCCATTTTAAGTTTAATTTAAGACTAATTTTGGCAATTCTCTGTTTCGCCATACTTTAGAGTGGTAGGTTAGTTATATATTTGTGAAACTGACCCCACAGTCTCATGGTATTTGTGTCATACGTTTGGACTCTCCCCACAGTGTAGAATATCTGGTCAAGCTAACGTTTACTGTAATCTACCGTTAGCATGCTAACAGTAGCCTAGCTCGAACACACAAGCAAGTGAAAGTATTTGGCTTCTTTTGGAGTTGTCGTGTAAAAATCTTTATATACGAATTCACATGATGGTAAATCTCCTACTCATCGAGTTTTATCTAAACATAATTCAATAAATTAGTTTCATTTGATCGACGCATTTTGAAGCTATAGAGCTAACTTTAGCGTCAGTGGCTACGGTAGAGGCATTAGTCGGACCCTTACTTCTCAAGTTAGATCAGCAGCTAGCAGTGGTCAAATTAGCTAACACAGGAAAGTCTGTTGACATTGATTCGTTTTTTCCCTTTCTTAACAATATAAAATACTCATTCGGATAAATATTTGTCATTTGAGCTTTGGATTTTTGCGTCAAATGCCACGTTTGTCCGTTTGTCAATGTTGGCGTTTGTCACATTCACATTTCTACTTTCAACCCTCACCTAGAATGTTAAACAGACTACCACCAAGTATTTCTCTTCGCTGATCGTGACCTTAACAAGCTTTTTATTAAAATGTTAAGCAATTTTCCTATGCACATGTATTTCTCAAAATTGCACCCACTTGACAGAAAACAAATTCTGTCTGTGTAATTAGTCTTAAAACACACAATATGTATCAGACAGTACGTTTAAATAGACAGACCACTAATTCAACTGTCCAAACCAGGACATTTCTTTAGCTTTATAAGCTTTAAGGCTATTTATAATTTTGGTTGTCAAAAATTAACCTGTAATCACCAAAAGGTAATCACGGATAAGATGCAATAAGAATGGCCCACAAAATATTAACTTTTTTGGTTTAACTTGGTATCTCACCCTTAATCTAAAAGTGAAAGCCCTTGTACAGATTGATTTAAAAATATATCCACAGTACATTTCAGCTTTTGTATTGTATGTCTTTGAAAGTATGTGCAGAGTATGAAAAATGCAGTGTGATCATTATAAGTTACTTTTCTGAAGAAGTTGTATTGTTGCTGGACTTTAGAAAGTAACTTTACTTTAGGTCTCAAACTGTAAATGCTTGGAACCGCTAGATTAGCAATTACCTTGTGATTAAGTGCTGTTTAAATTGGCCAGTCAGTGAGGAGCATTGTTGATGTTTGTCGGTCAATTAAAATTAATTGACTGTCTACAATTTGCTGTTTAGTATTACAGTACTCGGGACAGGGACTGTTCAATAGGGGACATATTAGAGTTGTACTTGATTATCCACCAAAGACAATAGATAGTCATGTACAGACATTACACAAATGATGCCTATACATTTGGAAACTACATTGACAGCTTAAATAGTTGGAACAGCAGTTCGAACAAAATTTACACATTTGAGCACCAAGACTAAAAAGAAACATCCAAAAAATGTATAAAAGTTGCCAATTGTGAGTCTGCGATCCTCCATCCAAAATAACAATAAAACCCATACTATTTGATACACACTAATCACAAATAGTATTCATACATCTTGGAGCGTCATGTCACAGTGTTGAATTTTGTCAGTGCATTCATAATTCTTCACAGAAAGGTCAAGAAGGGAAAAGCATTTTCACTCAAGGCAAAACCTGAAGCATTTAAATAACTTTGATGTTGACTGCGCCATCTATTTCCGCAGTGATTTTTGAAAATTTTAAGACTGCTCCGCTTTAGCCTCGAGACCCAAAAATGAACTTTTCACAAAATGTTTTCTCTTTCAGATATGCAATATGGTGGTTGTACTAGAGGTCATTACCAGTCTTGAAAAGTATCCCATCACCAAAGAAGCACTAGAGGTAAGTTTCTTACTGTTTATGTAGTGTCGTGTTTTCACCAAGGAGTACTGTTCAATAGGCTTAACATACTTTAAAGAGTGACATTATAGTAGAGACGAGTTTCACTGTGAGATTTAAAGTAAGTCTTAAATGTGAATGCGTTGCCGTTAGGAAAATATAGCAGCAAATAACTTCATTGGTATAGTGACTTAATGAGGTGGAAGTATGCTGTATTTTCTGCAATAAACAATAGAAGGAGAAAGTTTGTGGTTTGTTCTCAGTTTTGTAAACAAAATTGTAAAGCTGCAAGAATAGCACAATTAAGGGACTCTTTAATACAAGTTTTGGTCTATTGAAAGCAACATATTGGGGGTTTCATACAAGAGATATTGACACTTGCCACATTAAACACATTAATAAAAGTACAGCATTTTGGGTTTCCCTTTGGCATGTGGCTGTGTATCACAGGAACTTGATAGCATTTGCTTGAAAAAGTTTTGCATCTTCCATTTTGATTCTCATTTTCATTCAAGTGCGAGTTCTCTATCAAAAAATGACTCTATCATCTACAAGCTGTATTGAACCAAACCAGCCTGCTTGGTGGGATCTGGGATTTTGTGTCACTCTTTTCTTTCAATTTCTAACTTAACATCTTGTTTTGGTAGGAAACTCGATTAGGAAAGCTGATCAATGACGTGAGGAAGAAGACCAAGGATGAAGACCTTGCCAAACGAGCGAAGAAACTCCTGAGGAACTGGCAGAAGCTGATCGAACCGGGGCCTGCTGTAGCTCCTAGCGCCGCCCCTGGCTCGACCAATGGCAGCTCCCACCCCTGCAGGACGGACGCCTCTCCTCAGGACGTGTCAGTCACGGGGAAGGGCGTCCCGGACGTCAAACTTAGAAACGACGTTCACAACACTTACTCACCAAAAGCTGAGAAATCGAGCAGCCGCAAACGTCGAGCGGAGAACAGAGACAGTGGGGTACACTTACCGGAAAAAATCTCCAAAATGTCCCCTTATGACAACTCGTCTTCGCCACCACCAAGCAACGGCATTGCAGGAAGTCCGGACGTGCCACCGGAGCAGGAAGTCATCCCGTCTCCGGATAGACTGCGGCTAGAGCACCTTGATAACGATAAACTAGGCCGAATTCCTGTCAACGCTGTCAAGCCTCGCCCCAGTTCCCCAGGAGTGGCCAAACTACCTAGCACTTCCTCCTTGATCAAAGCCGCGGTTATCCAAAAGGCCCGACTGGACGACACCGGAGGGGGTTACTATCAAGCCAGAAGCCCGCGTGGCCTCACGACCAGCCCTCGGAGCGTTAGGCAAGACGCAAAATGCTCCGGGTCTTATGCACTGAAAGGTTCCCCAGACTCACCCCTGTCCCAGTCGGTGCCCTCTCCAGCACAGCCATCCTTTGCCGAAAAGCTGCCGCAGTCCTCGCAAAGGTCTTCAACGCCGCACTGGTCTTCAGAAGGACCCCAACAAGACGCAACTCTGGAGTCCCCTTCTGTGTCGCCGTCACCCTCCCACCCCTCGCACAACTCCGACCAACTCAGACCGACAGTTTCTGAGGAGACGGACAGTGCCGCCCTCCCCAACTCGGAGCATAAACGGAGAAAATACAGATCTAGAGACTACTCGGTCAACTTAGACGGCCAGAAACTAGAAGACACGACTAAACCGGTGCGGTTAAAAGAGCGGAGACTCACTTTCGACCCAGTAACCGGTCAGATTAAACCTTTAGCGCATAAAGAACACTCTCACTCCGAGGAAACCCCCATTTCGGACCCAGCCGAACCCCGGCAGAGAACTGAAAGCACTGCCCAACCGCCCCCTGCCACAGGCCCCAATCCTTTCCACCAGACGAACTGGAAAGAGCTCTCGAGGAATGAAATAATCCAATCGTACTTAAACCTCCAGAGCAACGTTCTCACTTCGTCGGGAGTCCAAGCCCCCGGCGCGCACTTTTTCATGTCCGAGTATCTAAAAAGGGAAGAGAAGGATGTCAAAGAGGCAAGGGAGACGCATGTTTTGCAGGTGGGCGGCCCGGCCGAGGAGTTACCTGGCGTGACTCGGGACGTAACGGACACGGACATGGACAGGATACACACGCAGCAGTGGCAGGGCGTGAACGGTTGCTACGACACCAATGGGAGGTGGTACGATTGGACAGAGTGCATATCATTGGACCCTCACGGGGACCAAAACAGACTGAACATCCTGCCATACGTTTGCCTAGACTGAAGAATAACTTAGCGATTTTGTTTGTCCACTGTGAGTTTGGTTTAAAAAAAGAAAAAGCCAGGAATGCTAAACTCCTCCGGCCCCCCTCGACCCAACGCCCGGCCGCCTCTTCTTCTTCTCAAATGTTTTGGTAAAAATATATCTAAGGAAAAAAAAATTAAAAAAGTGATAGTTGAGTTTGTAATCTCAAGGGCTGTTTCTGTTTTACTTTTCAAAATAAAAGCCACAAGAAAGATCAGGCCATCGTTGCAGAAATGCTGCCACTACAACAAAAGGCAAAAAAGGGGGACATGGTTATTCAAGACAAGCCAGAGGAGGTTTTTGGAACTACTAACAGAACCCTAAACTTGCTGATCCTCATTCAGTTTCATTCTTTGGTTGATAGGATTTCATAAAGGCCATCTCTGTAGTTTATCTGCAGAACATAATACACAGTACTGTATTCTCTACCATAGAAAATACTATATATACTATACTGGCAATATCAGGTTGAATGGTAGAAAAATGGAGGAATTTTGCGTATATACAATTGGGTTACTATTAAACATGAAAACAATTTAGAAAAGAAAAGGTAAAGCAAAAAAAGAATATAAGAAATGAAACTAAATTTACATTTATTGCTAGCTACTCAATAATCCATCTACATTAATCCAGTGAGGCTCACATTATTGTAACTTAAATGCACTATATCTAATGGAAAACTGAACTTCTGCCATTAAACTTGAATACATTTTCAGTGGTTGCACAGAAGAGAGGGTTACTTAGAACCAACAAACAGTAGCATTCGCATGTTAGCTGTTTAGCACCTTGCTATTAGCTAACAGGATAATTCAGTAATTCGTGCACTAGCCCTTAATGGACGGAGAAAAAAAAATACTTGTGGAAGACTGAAAATCGTCACTTCCATTCGTCAACTGAATTGCGTAAAACGAGCAAAGTGCCTTTATACTTAACCCAAAACGGAACTGAAAGCTCAATACAATCTACAACTCCATCAGCCTATACTATCCAAATAGTGTCTTACTTACAACATATTAGTCCCAGTTTGGAGAAGGAGAACCATAATTTATGTACGACCATTCGCTTTTCATAGTTCCTTCCATAGCCTCATTAAAAATACTCTTTAAGGCCGTCTCGAATGCCTTTGTCCTCTTTTTGTTGCCTACTGCTGTTTCAAATGAGAAATTCCACGTGAGCTTAATTCGAGGGAAGGCTGGGGGTTTAGCTGACCTGTCCTGACGCCACGTCGCTGCCCTAAACCGGTGTTCCCCATCTGGCACAGGTCGAGCCGAACAGAGTATGAAAGAAGACTGCTGTCTAACGGGAGCTAACGAGGCAGTTACAAGAAGCTTTATGTGACATATAAAGAGTAAATTATAAAATGTCTTATCATGTATTACATCTATTTATTTTTGAACCAGTTCATTTATGGGATGTTCCGTCAACGCAGATTAACTTTTTTTTCTTTCTTTCCTTCCTGTTTGCATTACAATGTTGTCAACCTGACTTACAGTGTACAAGGGGCATAACTATGTGTTTTTGTTTTGTTTTTTTTCTTTCTCCGCATTCAGTCGATCACAAAGAGCGGCCGATGCATTTGGGCAAAACATTCCATACCTCACTTTTAGCTTCAACAACAGGAATAATTATTCTCAACTGTTCTCGTCAAATATTCAGTGACACGGTGCGAGGTGGTTCATAAAAATCTCAGCTTTGTTCAAGTCATAGTCGGACGTCAAGTGTGGTTGTATGGGAGGGGCTTTTGGACAGACGGTGTATTACCTTCAGGTTGGAGAAGCAGATAGGTGCAGACTGACTATGAATCAAATGCATTTCAAACACCAAAGAATGTCTTACCTGAAATCTAAAGCATTCATGTCAAAAATAGTATTGATGCTGCAGTGTTAAACCATAAAGCAGGAATTAATTGCTTTAATTGCTTCAGCTGTACATGTGCTAAGAAATAAGACATGCTAAAACTGAAAGCAATTAACAGTTATCGACAAAAATGCACTAAGGCTTGGGTTATACCTTTTACCACTTTTGCCACTCAGGTATACAAGTTTGGTATAAATATTCATTACAGCCTATTCATTCTTAAGCATCGGAAATAATCAAGTTTAAGAGAAAATCTTTAGAGCAGCCATAAAGACATCCTAAAAAGTCGGTCTCCACAATATGAGGAAAAACAAAAAACAAGTCAAACATGATATTCAAATGCCCCCTTTGTTTCAGTAAAAGTTTCATTGAATTCAAATTTAAAAGAGCCCTGGACTAATGTTAAATTTGCTTATTTACTGATGAAATAGGACATTGTGAAATCAAGCAAATTTACAGTCAGTGATACAATGCATTTTCAGCCATAAAACAACAGAGAAATCAAAGTTAAAGCTCAGTCTTATTGCACAATATTAGGACGTTACAACATCTGAATGTGCCCCTTGGCGTTTGATTGAATTCAAAGTTAATGTCGTTTAAGGCTGTGGACTAACTTGAACTGGTTAAACTGCTTTGACTACAACTATTATATTGCACCACAATTTGATTTAGATCTGATTATGTCTATCACATGAGATACTATAGAAATATTGCAATACAAGCACATCTTTTGGCTATGGATATTGCAGTTACTAGTAGCGTACAGCCAGTTTTGCAAAGGGCTTCCTGCCTGATACAACCATTGACACCAACTTACAAAAAGACTAGAGTTGTATCTGCTGTATTTTTTCCCCACATAATATATAGAGATATCAAATACAGAAACTGTTCCCATTTTTATGCAATGACAATGCTGCTTCAGAATATCTTAAAACCAGCAAAGTTGATCAGCAGAGTCATAGAACTGTGAAAATATAGTTTCTGAAACACCAGCTTCCTTACAATAACATGAAATAATCCAAACAGGTACTCACTGATGCACAATTAAACACATTCAGTTTGGGTTAGTTTTTTACCAGGACCAGTTAGCCAAGTTGTGTTTTTGGGCCGACTTTTGCCCGTTTTAAGTAACAACACATACAAAAGACACAGTAATCCAAATTTGTCTTTTACTAAGGTTCTACATAGTTACTTCAATTGCAGTATTTGGCTATTTCAGGTCATAAAGCGGGTCGAAAAACGGTTCATTTTCACTCGATGGATTCAGTTAGCTCTGGTAAGGCCGTTGATATATGCCACTATCAAAACTTGCCAAATATAAGGTGGTTAAAATGAATCAGCTTGGGAGCAGAACTCTGAATTACGCCATCTGAACGGTATACACCATAGACACTGTCCAAAAGTGCCTTGTATAATCCCTTCACACTAACGTTTGCTCTCTAGCTTGAACGTCAAAGTAACGTGGGGCTTGTTGCAGGTTGGGACAAAACCTTTTCAGTGCTATAGATACGTTTTTTTTCTTTTCCTATAGCTCTTATTTGCCTTTGAAAATCTCTTCTGTTCAGTAGAGCCTTAGTGAATGTACAGGGTCAAGACCTCCGATGCACTTACGTTGACGAATTGTAGGCCATCTCTTCATAAACATGACGTTCACTCAAGTTTCATGTGAAGTTCTTCCAGTTCGAAATGATTTAGAGAAGCTGTTTAAGTAGCATTTAATTTGCCGTGCGCATCTGATCTTTCCATAAATCATTTTCAGTTGAATTCGTACCACTTGACTTCTGCCTCTTTAGCTCTTCAGTTTGTTCCATTCATCCCTACCAATGTGCCTTGGTAAAACGGTAAAAGCTAGTTTTGCTTTCAAACACGCCTGCCTGCCTGTCTGTCTGTCCTCAGAGCTGGATTTTCTTCTTTTTTTTTTTTTTTTTTTCCTTTAGTGCGAGATTTCTTAATCAATACAACGCTGGTATATGCACAGTTAGTTTCGTTCCTGCGCAGATCTCCAGTGAAGAGTGAAAATGCAGACAAAGGAAAAAGAAAAACTGCACAACGATGACGACAAAGCTGGCAATAAAAGGAAGTGCTAGAAACTGGTTGAGAAGAATCTGTTTCTGGAGTTTTGGACTTTTCGGGCATCTTTATTTGTTCAGTGTTTAACATCTCTCAATTGTTTGGAAAATAAAAATGATCTGAATCTTCAACTCGGTCTATGATGATTGAATTTCAGGGTTTTGGCAGATTCTTACAGATGGAGAAGATGGAAGATTTGATGTCAAGAAAACTATCAAATCTAAATATCTTGTACTGTATTTTATCATGTGTTTTTAAAATATTTTTTTACCCCTTTAAATAATTTAAGATTTAGTAACTAAACTTCAGCATTTCTGTTCAAAAGGTTGGATAAAAACATAACATCAGACTTATTCCCTTCCGTAAACCTTTTGAGGCCACCGTAATATGTTTGCATATGTTGATTCCATGAACAAAAACACAGACTGATGTCTTTTAAGCATTTCAAGTAAAATGCACTGGTAAAAATAACCATGACCATTTACTGACTGCGACGATTATGGGGGATTTTGTAATTTATGTGATTGTTCATGGCAAAATTCTTTCCTAATTTTTGTCTGTCATGAAGTCACAGAAAGTTTTGGCCAGAATTTGAAACCACAAGTTCCAAACACATAGTTTAAGTCTAGCCAGGATCTATTCCGTTACAATACAGCCTCATGTTGCACCAGTCATATTAGGATCCTACAAATAATTTCATTATATTTATGGATTTATAATGTACTACAGTTGAAGGTAAATTCTTCAAACCTTGGAAGTCTGCAAAGTTTTCTGTGTACTACATTCTTCTTTAATTTGACAATTTTTTTTTTTTTTTTAACTTATTAAGATTAACTTTTATTTAAAATGCTTTTTAGGTATCTAATCCATTATTATTATTATAGGGGGTCATTGATTAATAGCTGATTATTCCTGAAGTAAGTGAGGTTACAACATTTGATCCAATTCCCAACCCTTTTGTTTGATATAGTGTATATTTTTTTTGTTATTTGAATGAAGGGTAACATAAAAGATTCCTATTTTGTCCATTTGGGAGTTATTATGGTTTTATAGCACTCGGCCCATACTGCCACAAGGGGGTGCACTGCTTCTATTTGTGCTCTGTCTGAAAAGTAATGCTTAGTAATAATGACATAGTAATTTGAGCAAGTGGGTCAGATTGTGTCTAGAGTCACCTTCTCTGATTTCAGGAGTTATGCTGGACTTTTAGGAGTTTCGTATTTTGAAATAAAATCAAAGTCTACTTTATTGTCAATGCTGCCACATGTTCAGCACACACACAGAACTGAAATTACATCTCTCCCTTCCCTTGGTGCATACAATATAATACGTAGAAACTAGTGCTCAAACCAGGCCTCAAAAATATCCAAAGACCTCTGACCTCTAGGTAACTCCGACATGTCCTCATCTGGGATGTATTGTGTTGATGTCATCGCCGTGACACACTGATGATGCCGTGACAGACGTGACCACAGACGTGACACCCCCCCCCCGTCCACTCCTGCAGCTGTGTGTCTCCTCAGACGATGACTCAGGCCTGTGCACACCTGTACCGTTTACCTGCCGTCTGTGCTGTGCTGTAAACTCATTTATGACTGAACGTGACCTCACTCCTGGATGTTACACTCCCCACTTGCCCCCGTCACGCCAGATGAGGAGCTGTTTATCATTCATCATCATTACTGACAGTTAGGATGTGCAACGCATCAATGTCTTTATAATTACTGATAAAGAAGAAAAGTGTTGTAACCACAGTGGACACTCTTGCTTAGGAGAGTGGTGACGTACGGATGATGTGAAAGAGTTTGGTCATAGGTGACTCTTTGTTTGTTCAGCTACACATTTTACACAATCCATTGCTGAGCTGCCATTTCTCTGTTTTTAAAAAGCTTTATACATGTTTATTTAGTGTTTAATGAAAAGATATTAGCCTACTGCCACTGACAAAATAGTATTGCATTAGATTAAAAGGCATTGAATTGTAATGTAATTAAATGATACAGTCTGGGTTACATGTACTGCATTAAATTATATTGTATTGGATTGAGAGTATTATGGGTGATAGTATAACAATAAAAATAAAAGGAAGCAGGATAAAGTTTCACTTCTTCCTGCTTTTTTCAGGAATGTGCAATGAAGTTTATGTGGATTGAATGATTTTTTTTAACAAACAAAATATACATAAGTAATTAGCCCACTGACCTATATTTTGCCATTGATTAGCTGTGATTTTTTTTATTTAATTGCAGCAATGTTTATGTTTAATTTTAGAATGCAAATTTTTTTTTTTTAATTTGTTATGCAGGCTTTTCACGGTCTGCTGATAGACTCTTTCTGTGGGCTGCAAAGTGCTCCCACACAATAATTCCTGTGAGAAAGAAACTGTTATACCACAATGTATCTGACAACGTCAAAACACATTTTCCATCCCTGTGACCACAAACAAACCCCTCTGTATTTCCTTTTCCTGTGTTCAACCAACGTGTTAAGACCGTTAAAGTGATTAGTGTTGATGACTTCACCTGAACCCTGGATTTTACGCACAGCCCCGCAGCTAAAGCCCCCAACCTCGACATTACGTCAGCCCAGTAGCCCTTTGCGCTTACTTCAGTTCCTCCAAAGTTTTTTTTTTTGTGAGTCAAGAAGAAAAAGCCGGACAAAGTGTCTGCCCGTCTGGTATGCTGGGTGGGACCACGATAGCACCGGGGCCTGGAGCACACTCCCACCTCCAGGAATTTGGGACGTTTCCTTCCATATAAGGACTTTTTGATATCAATCGCGACCCGGAGAAGAGCAGGGGGAGAAAGGTGGAGCTTGGGATCGATGAACGAAGAGCGGCAGTGCGGAGTGGGAGGAGCGACGAGAGGAATAGTGTCCGGGTACTTCCGCATTGGTTCAACTCTCAGCGTGGTAAGTGGACTGATTGATCTGAAAACAAATCAGAACTCTGAAGTTGGCATAACCACTTCTATCTATGCAGGGGTCAATTCCACTCATCACCAAGTGGAATGGAAATGTAGTCATCTAGGAAAAGGACAAACTAAGCCTAGATAACAAGTCAGCAAACTACAGAGACTTGATGACTTGAGAAAATGTAAAAAGACTCAAGAAACTCAACTTAGACGTTACTTGGACTTGAGCCTCTGATCTGAAAAGACTTGTTGCTTCTCCCCCAAAGATTATTATTTAAAAAGTGTGCAAGAAACAATTCATTTTCTCTAAAGCTTGGCGCTACAGGGCTTTACAACCTACTTTTAAATAATTTTGGCACAAAGCCCAAAAAGCAAGCCACACATTGTTAATCATTGATCACCAAAGCTTACAAAAAATCATTATTACAATACTTTCTAGACTTAACATTCTATAGAAATACAAGCACTTTTATACGCACGTTATAATTTTTTTGTTAAATAAATACAGAAGCTTACACCAGCTGGTTAATTTTACCATAATATTACTGTTGGTGAAAAGACTCAAAAGCAGAACCTTGAAGTATAGTACTTTGGACTTGTTGGAATTGTGAGCCTTGATTTGAGAACAAAGATTTCAGACTTACTTACAGATAATGACTTGGTCCCACCTCTGGTAACCTATTTAATCACCCATATGTAATATAAAACCTTTATTGGTGTAGACGGTGTGATATGAGTGATAAAGAAACTGAAAAATGATTGGTCTGGTATTTGTATCAAAAGTTAGTTCCACAAATTGATGCCAAAAAAGAGAAAAGTGTTCAAATAAACAAAGCAAGACTTGAAAGACACAGAAAAAAAAATACAAATGTAGTATTTTATGACAGTTTTTAGCTCTCTTTTTATTGTTTTTTTCAGGTTTCAAAACATACATAAACAGACAAAAGTGATAACACAAATCTTGTCATACATGCTGAATACCAAAGAGAATATAATTATCATAAAAGCAACCCAAAATAATAATAATTAGAAAAATAACACAGGATAAAGGAAGGGAGAGGAAACTTTATGACAATTTTTAATGGCACGGAATGAGCGTGTTTATATGATCTATAGTAACCTATCTATAGTTTTTTTGTCTGTATAGAATATGGCTTCCTGCAGTGGCTGTTTAATGTCACCATTGTTAGAAATCTGTGAGACCAACAGAGAAAATAACCAGCTGTGTTGACTTATGAAAGTGGGCGTTTTTACTAAAGATCCCTTTAGTTTCCAAAGCATGTTATAGCTTTTTGTCGCTGTAAGAAAGTTCCCGCTCGAGCCGTGTTTCTTTTGCTGTGAGTCTCTCAACTAATTTCGCCGGTAGCTGTCAGAAACCAGAATACAATGTGTAGATGCCACAGTATTCCGGTTTCTTTCTGAGTTCTCCCGGTTGTATATCTGGGAAAACTGGGATACTGGCTCATCCTGGTTTCTGAAATCAGGACAAAAAGAGGATAATTCAAACAAACTCACTTAAAACACTCAATAGAAGACTTATTAGGACCAACTCAAACTTTGGCACATTTAATCTAGATCAAACCCTTTGCTTTAAATTCCTCTTGGAATGTCATTTGTTCCATGGGTAAACATCTGGCCTCCAACACTAGCATGGCCCCCAAATGCCCTGACCTGGTTCCAGGGTGGGGTCCCAGTAATCCCAAACTGTGTGGCATAATGGACCATTTAAGGAGCTCTGACCCTCTCTTGGTCCTTTCTATCTCTACCAGGGGCATTCAGCCATTCTAGTATCATTCAGACACTCATACCCCTCCTCCATAATAAGCTGGCACTCCCTTGAAGAACTCTATCACCCTGGATGAGCTCAGAGTCAAGTCACTACTCCTCTAAATCAAGAGGAGTCCACTAAGGTCACTCGGACATGCCTCTGGACACTTCCCCGGGGGATGTCCCAGGCATGTCCCACTGGAAGGAGGTCCTGGAGATGAGGCAGGGCTCACTGGAGGGAATAGGTCTCTCGCTTGTCTCGGGGACGCCGCGGTATTCCCCCTGAAGAGAAGAAATGAGCCAAAACTCTGAAACATTACAATGGAGTACAAAAACAAACTGGACAAACTGCTTAAGAAGGCAGGCTCTGTGCTTGGTCCGAACTTGGACTCACTAGGCCTAAACTAAACCCATCTAAATGAATGCTTACTACAGAATACAGACACAATACAGTTGAATACAAACAGCTTCAGTGAATGTAAGTGTGTACTGACTTCTCTTGACAACACAGCGTCTCTTAAAATGCACCTGCAACAACTTTTAAAAGCCTTCTGGGTGATTTTCTCCCTCTCTGTCCCCCTACAGCGTTACATAACCAGCTGCAGGTGGTAACTAGGAAGTAGGCAGCCACTCTTAGCATATTAACATCCCCTTTTGAATATTCATGAGGCGCCTTTAAAGCCCTGCAGCCTCCTCTCGCTCTTTTATTCCTCCTCTGCTACACCTACGTCCTGGCAGCGCGGCACTATCTTGACTCCTGTCTGCTCTAAACCTCTTTGGGTATTAAAAAAAACCGTGGGAGCCCTGTAATTGGCGGCTGTAAAAAGGAGAGAAGGAAGTTATTTAGCCAGTCCAAGTACTTTCGCACAGCTCCATCCTTCAGTGTTGTTTTTTTTCATTGTGCGTAAAGACGAGACGTTATCGCCACCATGTCTGGGTTTAACAAGGGACCTGCTTACGGATTATCCGCGGAAGTCAAGAACAAGGTGAGGAAAAATGTCTTTCTTTTTGTCTTTAACTTTTTTTGGGAGTTGAAATGAGTTGGCACCTGGTCTCCATCTTGAGGTGAGCGCGTAAGTCGAAACTTTTTGAATGAAATCAGACTCCAGGACGCGTTTTACCGCCGTCTGCTGCTTTGAAACTTCTTCTTGGCTGAAATAAAAGTACGCAATGTAGTTTGAAGTCGTGTTTATTCGTAGATAAGCCGTTAAGAAATGAGGTTATTGACTTTCCCACGGAGTAGGCTATTTAAACAAACTATGGGCGTTGTCCCTTTTGCCAAAAGTCGTTGTGGCAACCTTTTAAAAACTTAAAGTTGATGCGTTTTCTCTTCTTCGTGTAGCACACATTCCACATTTTAACACAACTGACCAATTCTCAGTTAATGTCATGCTCTTCTTTGCTTCGTGGACGTTCCCTCTCCAGTTTTAAAACCCCTCCCTTCTTTTTTTCGTGCAGAAGGTAAACCCCTCTGACAAATAACCTCCTGCGTGACCTCTCCTCGCTGATTTTTCGTCCTTGTGTGCAGCACCTCGAACAGAAATGAAAGGGTGCATTTGAAACACGTTGCAGCACATCCGGGTCCACTTAAAATACCAGCCAGATGCAGATACCTTTAGGGCACTTTTGTAATGAGTCTGTAAAGAGGCTGCAGAGTAGTGTTGAACAGTGTATCTTGTGTTTATTGCAGGTGAAAAAGGAACTGTGGAATCTTAACTTTCTATTAAATTGAAATGAAAACAGGAAATACGCACAGACTGTATTATAAATGACAAGGATTATATTTTAGTTAAGTTTCTATATGAGTAACAATTTGTGATTTATATAAGTAAGCAAAGGAATCATAATTCAAGAAAAACATGAACGATATAAAGACATTAGTCTGAAGAGTGTGTTAGAAAAGAATATGGGTTTTGTCGATACATACTGTATATACTCGTAAACATCAACCTACAAAGTTTACAGCTTAAACTATATTACTTTCAGACTCGTTAAACATTGCATTGACAACTTTTTTGATTTATTGTGGAACAAGACAAATCCAGTGCTGGAACAGACACATTTTCCCTGTAGGATTTTGCAGTGCCATTGATTCAGTGTTTACAGTGTAGACCAAAAGCCAATGAGAGTTATCCAAATGGAAACAGACACCCTTGTATGTGAGCATATGATGATGCTGATCATTCCCATCCATGAAAAATCCATGACTTAATGGTGTAGATGACATCTTATGGTCATCTTATAATTAACTGTTTTATTTCATGTTAATTGGACTCTATGGAAAAAGCTGTAAAGTTAACCCATTGAATCCCAGATTAACATGTCATCATTTTGCTTTAGTTCAGCTTTAACAAATGTTCATTCACTGACTCTTTATCACAGTAACCAATGGATAAGCACATGAATACTCTAGAGGACATAGTTTGGGTCTTTTGTTTTTCATGGATGAGAAAAAAATCTTTAAAGTGGGAACAAACCAGAGTTGTTTTCTGTCTAAACATTAGGTTACTTTCTATTTTATTACTTATTGTCCTTATTAGCTTTTACCTAATACATTTTTCCACTGTTGTGACTAGTGAAATCAAATGAGTATTGTTACACTAGGGATATTACTATGACAGTTCTATATTCCCATCTCTGTTTACATTACATGACTTTATGATCTTTGCATGTCAACTGATGTGACTCTTCCCTCTGTGGGTGTTTGGCTGCTATAGCCACCGATGTCACTCATTGATAGACAGAGGCTGGATCTGTTGTTGACTCGTTGAACCTAATGGCGCATAAGGAACTGCTCTGGATAATATGTTAACATATGTCAACATTCCTAAAGCTTTTTCTCCAAAACACTGCAAGTTGCAATCCTCAGGCTTTCCTATGGTTTGTATACTGTAGCTCACAGTCAAGTGAAGGAGGCCTTTTCATTTGAATAACATACCCTTTATATTACCTTTAATCTAATATATTCATAATGTGAGGTACATTTACATTTCACTTGTTACAATATTTAAAACACAATTCAATTTTATTGGAAAACAGTATTTCAACCTAATGTTCTTGGCTATGTCCATTGTTACTCTTTTTTTCCAGTTCCTTCACAAAGCAGCATTTGAACAAGATTATAATTGCAATATATTAACATAAAGAAAAATTAATATGTCTGCATTTCCTCCAGTTACTTTAAAATTAAAGCAATATACGCTCATTAGAACATAAATAAAATCCACTGCTAATACTCATTAATAATTAAAGGTGGAGTGTTTTCTGAAGGGGGGGTCTAGGAGGCAATTATGGATAGTTAACCTTCTACCAGTGGGAGATATTTGGAGAAGCAGACAGGAGCAACAATGCAGGCTTTGTGTTATGTATCACTGCTAATAGGCACAGCAAAAACTCACATTAATAACAACTACCAAAGCGTAAGTACTTTCTTGAATTCTTTTATAATCTAACTTTTGTATGGAATAAATAAGCCTCCCAGTAATATATAATTTAGCCATATGAGCTAAATAAGAGAGACAAAATGACCCCCCCAAAAAACTATAAAAAATAAATTAATTACATTTTAAAGGAGGCTGTCTGAATAAATCAATATTAAATGTGCAATGTTACATTTTTGGCAGCCTCCTGTCACTTTTAATGCTTTAAATATGATTTTTCCAAGACCGTCAATTGCAAAGAAGTTATACATTGCTGAAAATGTATATTTGACTGATGTGTTCCATTTTTTTCCTCTCTATTTAACAATATTTGACATTGTGCACCTTTAACATAATAATAAACATATGGTTCTTGGGCATTTATTTGAAGAAGCCAAACTAACACCAAGCATTTGTTTTTCTATTATTTACAATACAACCATTACTGGGGCATGTTAATCGTGCTATTCACTTGAGGTCATAAAGGTCAACCCAGCCATAGTCATGTCCTATGTTTATTCTGGCTCGTGCTTCGTCACTCAACCGCATTTCTCACCTTCACTGTTTTTGGAGTGCATTCCTTCACTCGTGCCCTTGTATGGCAGAGGTAGTCCTGTCTCCTCCCCAGAACGGTGAAGCAAAACAGTCTGTGAGTGATGAAGTCCTTGAAGACAAAGAGGGGGGCACAGTGGGGGCTATAGAGATGCTGTGGTATTTCCTGCCACTGGTGACGTCGCCTCTCCGGGGAAATGAAAGGCATCTGAGGATTCACATTGACATTCCTCATTGTTTTATAAAAAGAAACTAGGTTTAGTTGTGGAGTATGCAACTTTTGAGCAGGGATTGAACTAGGCCTGGAAAATATATCACAATAGTATCATTATTGCAAAGAATGACTTGTATCGCAAATAACATTATGGTCTTCTATGTGATGGACATTTACTTTTGCCTAAACATCCTGGTTCATTCCTACATTTAGTCCAAGGTTGTTGTTTAGTCTTATTTTAGTTGTGGTTCAGTCTTTAAAAATTTAAAGAAATACAAGGCAATGGACTAACTTCAATCAATATTAGACCAAATTTGGGCATTGGGGAAGAGTTTTTCATTCTTATAGCCTCTGGGAAGAAGCTGCATTAATACCTACTTTGAGGCTGTGTTACCTTCCACCTGAGGGGAGGGGTTTGAACAGTTCTAGTTGGATGGAAGGAGAAAAAAAGGCTCCAAGAGTGTAAGTACTGAGCCCTCTTCTGCCTCCTCAGAAAGTACAGGCGCTGATGGGCCTTTTTAATCACTGTGTTAGTCGTTGATGTGGGGAGATTTTAAGAGATATAATTTAAATGGAATTACTTGAAAAATATTATCACTTACTGAATGTAAATTTAGAAAGAAACACACAATAGGGCACAATATTTAATAAATGAAATTTTTTATAGGTTTTATGCTTTCATTTCACAAACATTGTCATTCTTCCTCTTAGTCATCTTGTGCTATTTACTATTCATAATGTTTTGCAATTTATGTTCAGATAGAATTGTATCTACTTTGTATTTGTTTTTAAAAAGCTATGGAAATTTACACTTTGGGGTTAAACTTCCTTTTGAAATATAAAATTAAGCTTAGGCATCACTTCTGTAGTTTTATGTAGAAGTTTCCCTTCCTCCACCAGTTCCTCATACCACTAGAAGGAAACATTATTAATAGTTGTAGATTAACAGAAATAAAATATCGATACTGAAAGTGTCTTTATCTCAAATGGTGTGAACAAAACCTAAGATAAATAATGGATCAGTAGACCAGTTGATGATAAGTGAGGGCTGGCTCCAGTTATTATGAGCACACATTTTTGCATTTACAAGCTAACTGGATTTTTCTTTGAATTACTTTTAAGTGAACTCATCATCTGACCTACTTAGACTAAGCTTTTACACAGACAAACACAATCTCCCTACAAAGCTTTCATAAAAAAGAAGGGTTTTTTTTTGCACTTTTAAATGCACACATTTTCCCTTTTGCAAATGTGTATTGTAAATCACCTCTTTTTTCAACTTTGACCTTTTACTAAATATGGTCATCTGTTTGGCTTCACAAATCCAGTCTGATCTATAAACCTGGTCTATGTGTTCATTCATTTTTACTGTCGAGGGGAAATACGCAAATCAGAGTACACCGTGCAAGTAGCTGCTATTATTTACAACCTCTTTGTCAGGATCCTTAACTGCATTTCCCCTCAACGCAACGTGGGGGAAATTCCTCACATTCCCTTTGTCTTTTAAAATAACATGAGCTGGATTCTGCGGGCAATTAAACTGGGCCGTGTTGTTTTTAATATGAGGATAACCCAATGAAGGAAATGTAATTAGAAGACAGACGCAGTTTTAAGAGCACTTCCAGCTGCGAGTCTGAGTCCAGCCAGCTCCTCTTTTTAAAAACAGGCTGCTCTGCGGTCGACTTTCCATTGCCCTCGGGACAGGCAGGGATTGTTAGGCGGTCACGCTGCGGTTTGGAGTTTGCACGGAGTTGCCTCGACACCTTATCTTTTACTGGAGGAGAAAAAGAGATGTGTTACAGCGTGGGGTTTTTCTGCTCTGGGGCTTGTCACTGAACAGAGACGAAAGTCAAGTACAAGTCAGTCACCTACTCATTTTGGCTTTTGGTTTCTGTCCGTTTTCCCAGTGATCGTTGTATTTTAAAGTTAACCAGAGAAGTAATGGAGTCAAATATAGCAGAGCTGCTAACTCCACATGACATTTTGAAAACAGAAATGGGAGATTTATTCGCTATGTCCGCTACTTTGATTGAAAAAACTGACAGAAGACCACAAAATGCATCCTCTGTTGGTAGTAAAACAAAAGATTGAGGCCATGTAGCCATGTTGTGGATCTTTGCTCAATCTTTTAACAAGGATGTCTGTTTTAATATAAAGCTTTGCTAAAACATGACAATTACTACTTTAAAATGAAATCATTCTAATAATAGCATGGAGATTATTGGCAATAATTATTAGTAAGGCAACCAATAGACAGACTGTACATGATTGTTTTCTTCTAGTTAGGGAAATTGTTTAAACCCCAAATAGCATATTGTAAAAAAAAATAAAAAATAGAAGAAACAGACTTTATGATGCCCTCTACTGTTTATTGGTTGACACCAGCTTGTCATATGACGTTCCAGGAAGTTTAATAGCTGCCGATAAGTGAATTTTCAGCTGAAAATGTTTTAACACAGAGAAAAAGCTCAAAAAGAAAAGCATCAACAGATAAAAGGGAGACAACATGTAATTCCGATAAATATTGTCATTCAGTCACGTAAGTCGGAGATAATTGCCGTTCTGGTGCTGAAGTTGCAGCTAAGCTAACGCTCTAAAAACTAGCTAAAGCTAAAACTCTTAACTTCAGTTTGGTGAAATGTATTAGTATTTTGTGCAGAAAAAATTGGTCTGGTTTTATTTTTTTAGTAAAAGAGAAGCAGGAGAGGTCCCTAGGCTGCTTTTGGGGGAGAGTGGAGTCTGAGGCAGGGACAAAAAAAGAAAATCAGGTAATGGAGGTTTAGGCTGTAGAATATAATGTATTACAATAACATCAATTGAGAAAAATGGTCACCAGCTGACTACATCTGTGCTGTCAGTGAGTGGGAAGAGGACATTAGTGAGTGAGTTAATAATTAGCTGCTTATGCTACTTATGCAAGCATTTAGGCTACACCAGCTAAAGGCTACGAGCTACGATTCTTACGGATGCTTATATTATTCTGGACTAGACGCCATACACTACATGGAGGAACCAGAGTTCTGAATGGATGGTTTTGGACCTGTGCTTCCTCTTTAAAGACTGTTAAACCGACTCAAAGCCTTGATGAGATTAAATAGATGAGGTGTAACTTTTTGAATGTCATTTGTAGGGCTTTTGTTTTATATAATTGCATTGACGCCAAGTTATTTGTTTATCTAAGTTTTATTTCTAAGCTTTTTAGACATAAACTGTGTCAACAAATCTGATGTCTCATGACAAAAAACTAACAGAAAGTGAACAATAAGGGTAGAAAAAAACAAGGAATAAAAACAAAAAGGATTGCTTGGAAAATCTTCTGTCTGTAAAAGTAGGGCAACAAAAAATATTATTAATCTGTAGTTGTAATACACACAAAAATATCTACATGGAAAAAAATGTGATAAACTGCAATCATATTATGTTATAGCCATTGTAGACACTTAAAAATGGTTGAAAATTGACCAATCAGGAGGAGCCTTTTTTTTACAGCCATTTTTACAGATTTTAATGAGTTTTTTATAAGAGGGCGTTGGCACAAATGTGTCATATTTACGTCAGTTTTATATCCAATATATTGCAAACCTCATGAATGACAACTACTGTTACTAGTTCCCACACAACAGACTTTTGCTTATCTCAACGTTTCTCTGAATAACCCTTTTCACAGCCGGCGTCACTAACCTTTTCACACTTATGTCAAGCTTAAAAAAAATACAAATCAAAGTCACACCTCCCAAAGGTTTGACAATCACGTTTATTTTTGCAACGCGGTAAGTCCCTTCAAACCTCCCCTCCCCTTTTCAATAATCGCCTTCCTGAGAGTTTACCAAACAGGATATCCTTGTGTTTTTGCCTGCGTTGGGTCATGTCACAGTCACCTTTATTTAAGAGCAGACAAGCGGCGCTCTGTAGACGTGCTGCTGTGAAAAAGGCTCACATTCAGAGGTGACCATGAAAATGTGATAAAACCTCAGCCATAACACTCTTTAAAAACACTGGGTTTGGAGCTATAGGGCTGTTTAGTTATCATTCTGGTGGAACCAAATATAAATGGTGTATTTTCAAGGTTAAATCATTTAGTTTCTCAGCTCCTCTTTTCATTTTATAATGCATTTTTCTGTCTAGTGCTTGAAAAAGTATTTAAGCCTCTTCCTCCAAGCCAAGTCTGCTCTGATTGGTTGGATTTATTGGTGTCTTTCTTTATGGATTGTATGCATTAAGCCCACATACTCTTTTTTTTAATTTAGGTAATATTAATTTTAGTTTTGATATGTCTGTAATTATATTTAAATGTATTGTAAATGCAATATCAACATGACTGGTTGAACTGCAATATAAATTATGAGTCATTATGAATATACAAAATAATGTGAAAAGACAGTTATGTAAAAGTAGGTATATGAAATACTTAGGGGTAGATAACTTTTTACCTACATAGGGCCAGTATAACATCTTAAAAGTGTGTTAGGTAAAAGATATTGTTTTATCATCCGGACTCTTCTGTTCCTTATTTATTCAACCTTCCTTATTCATCTTTGAGCAACATATACTGTGGGAATATCCTTTGTGGACGACATATTTACCATCAGAAAAGAATGAATTTGTCTAAGGAAAAAATATTCTTGTATTATTAATAACTAACTACAAACTTTTGAATGGGAGGGGTATTTAGCTGTGCCCACATGTTTTTTTCATTTTCCATTCAGTTCAGTTAAATAATGAATGCAAAATGAAATAAAGGCAATTTCTTTGGTTGATCTGGGGTTGTAACTTTTTGATATTACTGCATTTGCTGCCCAGAGGCCCATTGTGTTAAATACCTCAGCATTTACAAAGAAACCACTCAATTTGATTGTTGGCTTTATTTAACAATCTCAAAAGTGGGCCTTTTAAAAAACTAAGTCTGGTTTGTGTTTACTGGTCGCTCTAACCTCTCATTCGACCTCTGACCTCTCGCCCCGAACAGATTGCGCAGAAATACGACCCCCAGGCCGAAGAGGAGCTGAGGCTGTGGATCGAAGACCTGACGGGCTGCCCCATCGGCTCCGACTTCCAGAAAGGCCTGAAGAATGGAGTTATTCTCTGCAAGTAAGACCTTCTAAACAACGCACTCGTGTTTTACTAAATCACATGCAGCTTTTTATTGTTTAGGAGAGTCAGGTGGGTTCAATTAAAACGGGTTCTGGTCTTTCCCCTAGACTTATCAACATACTGCAACCAAACTCTGTGAAGAAGGTCAACGAGTCAGAGCTCAACTGGTATCAGGTGAGTTCGTAATAAAACGCTTAGTTTAAAAGTGCAATTCTGATGACAAAGATTATACTGTTATTATTCAATCTATTCATTTAGATTCATCTAATTCAGTCATTTGATGTAATTGACTCTATGCAACTTTTAGCTAGTTCCCTATTCTTGTATTCTTCATGTGAATTTTGGATAAAGTACAACACAAAAACTGGTGTAACTCAATATATTCGGATTCCTTCATTCAAAAAATCCCCCAAAATGTGGAAATAGCAGAAGTTTTCCAGTCCCAGAAATGACTTGGAAATGAATCTCTCTGTTAAATAATCTGCATTGTCCTGGAAAATTGAATAGTGCTGGTTGATTGAATTAATCTCCTTGCTGTCAACATTGCTCTGTAAACTTTGGGGCACATTGAGTCTGAAACATAAAACCCAGTGGGATAAATGACGCAACATTATGCAAGTCTTTTACACATTAGGGATTTAAATTTGTGTTTTGACCCTATGTGGCTTCTATAGTTAGTCAGTGGAGTGGAGTTTAGCAGAGTGGAGAATAATTACAGGTAGGAATCATTATTATATATGATCGCTAATGAGAAAATGGTGTCCTGAATCGTCTAGAAACTGCTACTGTAGCTATGATTACAATAAGGATCAGAGAATGTATAAACAGTTTTGTGAGTTAACTTTTCTCAAAGGTTTCTAATAAACAGAGCAGTGTTATTTGAATATTGCACCTTTGACATGTGTCAACCCCTAACTTCCTGCAGTCTTTCTCAGAAGAGTCATGTGATGTTTCTGTGACCTGTCTTGTCAGCTGGTTTATACAGGTTTTGTCATTCTGCTTTTGGCAGAATGACAAAACCTGTATAAACCAGCTAAAATACTCAAAGAGAGAAGTTTATTTTCAGGACTATTTTTGTGAGGGAAGCTACCAAATATTGTTAAAACTTTCTACATTCCCAAGTCCCATACATCATTGTGATAGTACACCGTCTTTGCAGCTTATAAAGTGTGGCAAGGTGTGTGATGTCACTTCTTCATCTTGGTTTCCTTCATTTTTAAAGAATGACTTGAAATGTTTTTTTACAGTCTAAGCTTGCATTATGAGCCACTTCTCCTTCCCTGTTCATGGGTTAGCTGTTGACGTACACTGCAAGATTAAAGATTTAGATAAGACACTGGGTCTGTGCAAAAATAGTTATTAGACTATTTTAAATGGCAAAAATCATATTTAAAATGACTTAAATTGAGTGAAAAAACAGTGTACATCCCCATAGACTAACCTCTATATTAATGTACATATAAATCCATAAATCTTTCAATTTTGCTCTTTCCATTGGTGTTAGTGTACAGTACAATATCTATTTATGTATATTATAGGCTCTACTGCTTACTCTCCTTTGTTGATGGATGGTATCATTTAATGCACGCTCATTTTGGATTTGCAGTGTGCTCCAACAATAACTCTCCATTGCCATAGTATAGTAGCTTTCTTCATTTTAAAAGTCTAATCAAATTCATTTTAAACATACTAATATCACCTCAATCACAATAATCAAGGAACACAACTTAGTCTGTCTATTCTAACTATTTAAACAATTTCTCTCTTCAAAATCTGCTATAATACTTGTACTATATCCTCCTATGAGTTTGTTTTTTTTCTGCATTTTTGTACAATATATGACTTATGAGTAAAGGCACTTTAAATTTGGCTTTGTGCCTTTACTGCACTCTTAAAATAAAACTCCCTTGCCCTGCCTTTACAAATGGAGGGCGCGGCTGTAATAGTAACTGGTGACCTTACACTTATATTATTGTAACGTACTCCTCTCTGCTCCTTACAATGGCGTCCTGCAGCTGCATTGTGTGTGAAATGAGACGTTTAAAGGGCGCCTGAATCAGGCTTAACCTCACTCTTGCAGCAGCACCGTGTCTCGTTTTTTTTGAGTCACTTCCTAAACAATAGGCCCTTAGAAACAGACTCTGACAGGTCTGATCTCTTGATAAGCTCGCAGTTTCTATCTGCGCGGGGTTTTGCGCCGGCTCCTTTTTTGTTAATGATTACGTTGCTTCGTTTGCAGCTGGAGAATTTGAACAACTTCACCAAAGCCATCAGAGCGTACGGCCTGAAGCCCCATGATACCTTCGAGGCCAACGACCTTTTCGAGAACTGCAACATGACGCAAGTCCAGACGGCGCTGCTGGCACTGGCAAGCATGGTGCGTTTGGGAACGTCACACACTGCTAAACCATCTAATTTCATGTGATTCATCCATTCAATTGTTGGATTTTTTTCTGCTCCTCAGGCCAAGACCAAGGGCTGCCAGTCCAGAGTGGACATCGGAGTGAAATACGCCAACAAACAGGAGAGGATGTTTGACGAGGAGAAGATGAAGGCTGGGCAGTGTGTTATTGGATTGCAGGTAAAGAACAGTTATAAAATAAACAGTCAATATCAGAACATAGGACAGTAAAAAGAGTAAATATTGAGTCGAAAGATTGAAATAGACAATGCTGTGGTTTATGTGAGCCAGATTAGCGCTGAGATAAAGGCGGTGATGCCCTGATTCTGAGCCAAAGCAAAGAACTGGCCTGTGTAAACATGGCACTGGATAAAGAAAGAGACATTAAAGGTGCATTTAAATGTCAGTCATAACAAACTTACTTATCGTTCAACTCCTTTTCCCAGGGCATTAGAACAAACATGACAAGATGACAAGAAAAGTTTGCTCACATAGGGATTACTATTTATGTCTAATATTTTTAAATAGGTTTAAAATACATTCTTTAGCCTTTTTTGCTGTCCATGTCCAAAGCTTCATTCAAGCCTCTGTGTATTGAAGGAATAAATAGAGCCCAACTAAATGATCATTTCTGCCAATATGTGCAAATGAGGACTTTCCGGTTTGGAGGCTGTGGGTGGGAGCCATCTTTGTATTGTGTTGTTTTCTCTGTCGCTAATTAGTATGAAGCTCATTAGTAAGTTAATTTTTTTTTTTATTATTCCCTCCTTAGGAATTGAAACAGAAATCAGCAATGCCCTGTTGCCCAGTAATACTTTATTGCTCTCACCTACATTTATAATTGTTATAAAAAGTAGTCACAGGCTCATCCATTCCAAAGTTATATTATAAGTTTGATCATTAAGTGTGTTCATCATGTGACAAATGCAAAACAGAAGAAAGCACTCTGCTGTGTTTACTTTGCATTTAGATTAGAGATGTAACTTTGGGGTTAACACTCATTTTTTTTGGTATCGCCATGCTTATTCGCTTTCTATTGAGTGACTGTAGAAAGCCAAGTTCCAGATAGATGATAGAAATAAGACCCACTGACCAATTAGTAATGAGAAGCCGGCTAGTGTCATGGAGAAAAAAATGTCTCCGCTGAGAGGATAAAAAAAAGAGTCTAGAAAAGTGAATATGGCGAAACGAAAGAAAGGCTTATTATTATTATATTATTAGGACTTTTGTAAGTGACCAAAAGCCTTTTATTGTCTTTATTATATTGAAATTGACTGATGAATAGCCTCTGTAATAACTTCAAACAATAGACTCCATACTTCTGTCTGGTTGTTCATCTTTATGTGCATATATGCTGTTAGTTTAGGTGCTGTGTTCAGGTTTAAGTGAATGTGTTAGTCTGGATCAGTGGTAGCACAAAGCAGGTGACCATGATTGTTCATATTTTTACCAGTTAGAATAGATATATCGAGGGAAGGCTCAAGTGGACCCTTATTGAACAGAGCCCTAGACCTTTTTAGCTGTTTAGAAAACTCTCAAAATCTTCCTTTTAATACCTATTTTGGATAAGGGCAGCCATTGAAATGATCTGGAATCTCCTTGGTTACATATAATCAATCAAGGTATATGTTTATCTAGTTTTCTTACATGTGACACCAGACATTGCAATGTATTGTGTTATTATGTCTAGGACTAAAGGCAGAACTGAACCTAGGTCAGTTGGGGTAAGCCCTAGAGTGACATTGGCTTCTCAAGTCCTTCTTACAGTCCCACAGTGTTACCTATCTACCTCAGCTGAGTGAAAGATCAGATTTTAACAATATGATAATCAAGTCAGTTTAGTTTAACTTTATTAATCCCCCAGGGGCAAATTCAGTTGTTAGGTCTCTTCAAATGAATTGATTCAGATTTAAATCAGATTAGAATCAGATTAAACACAGATTGTACAGATTTATGGCAGTCACGGGGATGGTCCATGTTGTTCAGTATAGCATCCGTCCTATTTTCTGTCTGTTGCTCCACTGCTTCAACCAGAGTCCGAACTAATACTTGTATTTGAACCAATCTTTACCAGCTTTCAAAAAATATATCGGGAAACTTTTTTCTGAACAAACATCTTAAAATAAAAAAACACAAAAGCCAACAGTTGTACTTAACATATGTCAAGAACGTTTTAGCAAGAACTCAGCTGGAATAAAGCCAAATATTTCCTTCCTTGTTTACTTCTGCTGACATTTCTTAAGTTAGTAACTAGTGTTACATCCTCATTTGACAGGCCACTGAAATTTGATTTACTAAGATCTTATTTGGCGCAAGTGTAAAAGAGCCTCTCAAAACGTAAACAGCTTATTTAAAGGTCCAGAGGCGTGGCTCTTCACATGCCTGGAAAGCTCACGAGGACGAAGGCGTGTGGTGAAACTCTGGCGAAACCGGGTCTTGTCATGATCTCATCTCCAATCCACTTGAGCAGAAGAGCCACTCATTGTCTTCACGCTCCTCCGTGTTGTTTTGGTTTCCGTACAGTGACGAAAGAGCTGCCTAAACAGTGACAGTACACCTCACTGTTTTCGGCCGGCTTTAGAAAAAAAAATGTAGCCGAGGGTGACAGCTGACTGAAACTAATGTTGACTTAGAGGAAGTTTATGAGTGACTTGTTTTATTTACGATTACCATGCTGTCCTGGACAACTGCATCAGGGAAGAAGTTCAGCCAAAGTGCTCTGAAGACGTTTGTAAAGGGCAGGTACTTTAAATGAATAATTAAAATAAAATTGCAGTTGCTGTCCTGGTCAAACTGCAATTTTCAAAACCATTCATACGCCACGCCATGAGTCATAAAGAGGTTTTTTCGTAAAGATATTCTTCTAAAACTGGCCCATCCCCTGCATTCAGTTTCCTTATGTCTTTAAAGGTCTCCATTTTCCCTCTTTGAATAAAAATATAAAAAAATGCAGTCATTAATTTAGGTAAAATTCAATTAAGCTCCTTTGAGTGAAAAAGACTCATCTAAATGATTGTTTCCTTGTGTTTCTTTATTCAGATGGGGACCAACAAGTGTGCCAGTCAGTCGGGAATGAACGCGTACGGCACCAGGAGGCACCTATACGACCCCAAGGCCCCGGTGCAGGCCCCTATGGACAACACCACCATCAGTCTGCAGATGGGGACCAACAAAGGAGCCAGCCAGGTAATGATCACAAAACATCCTCTCATTTCTCTGTCTGGATTATACAGCTGGAGGTAACCTCAAGGCTTTTGTGACCGTTTATTGTCTGAGGCTATAAAACTGTGGCATGTTTAGTCCTGCAGAAAAGGTAGACAGTTTTTGGTCTGTCTCCCGGAAGAGTTTTGCTGAGGAATGTTCATGAAATTGCGAAGTACAGCAGTTTTTACAAATCCGTCTAATTATCTTCTGTTTATCAGGAAATGGCTCTAGTAGTGGTTTAAAACAAAGCTACAGTGCAACACTAACACATTCCACTGTTTTCTTCCTGCTTTCACTTTCCCTTTAAGAATCCAGTGTGCAGTTCTTGGTTCCATTTAGCTATGACCTGTACCTTTCTAATATGAAGATTTTTATTTTCATCCAATTAGAGCTACGATCAAACACTAATAAAGCACTAGAGTAAAAACTGCCTCTAGATGGTTGAAGTCTACTCTTCACTGCTACCATTGTTGCATACAATTGCTTGGCTGTACATTTCAACATTGTAACTGTACTCATCACAAACCAAGTGCTTGTAAATACCATGCATTACAGCCACGATCAATGATGCAGGATAAACCAAAAGTGGCAATATATTCATATACTTATGATCATGAGACAAGACAAATAATTATATCAGATTGATATAGAAACTTGTTAATGTGCACAAAGACATCATTGTATTCTCTATAGTTATGGTGTAAGTGTTGTTTGATGTTTATTTTTGGTACTTGAAGGAATTAATGACTGTCATGTTGGTTTAATTACTGTTTTACTGTATTCAGGCATGGATTCTGCTTGCTCTAGAATGCATTTCCTTAAACAAAAAACTGTAAGAGCAAATGTAAGTAAAAACCAAAAGAGACGTTTTGGATGAAATTGAGTTCTCTATATCAAATGAAAGCTCTTTTTACTGCTTTTAAAATCCCAAGAAATCTAAACTAAACTGTTTAGAGTTATTGATCAACAACAGAAGCTAATGTCTGAACAGAGGAGTCAGTGCCAAATGGGTGTCAGTGCATTAAGTTGCAGTATTATTTATTATTTTGGAAATATTTTGCTCCTCCTGTAAATTTGGTAAAATGTCATTTACACTGTTTGGTTGCAGCTCCTCGAAACATTCAGGACCTCACAAATGTCCAAACCCTGGCTTTGACACAAATTTTTAGCCTAATGCAATTAGGATTTCAGCTTCAAATGCTTACGCAACAAGAAGAACAATGGTGATTGTGTAGTGGTTGTACTTTTCCAGCAAATTCTAAATGTGCATCAGCACGTTAGAGGAAGGCATTTCTTACAGCCACGTGATATTTGACTACACTGACTCTGGTGCATTCTGAAACTCTTTCATATCTGTGTTAATGAGGAGGGGTTTTTTCCTGTTAACTTGTCGTATGAGTGCAAATTCTTTTTAGAACAACAGAGTGCCCAAAAGTGCCTTTCAGAGTGCTCAACAATGTTTTACAATATAAATACAGGAAACAAAACCCAGAACATTACAAAGGTTGTATATAGAGCTCAATAAACAAACATGTAACGAAATTAAATGGCTATTTGTTATGTTGTGTCATTTACGTAGGCTTGAAACTTTAAATACAAATGAGACGGATCAATAACCGTCCACTTCTTCTTTTCCCACAGTCTGGTATGACTGCTCCTGGTACGAGGCGCGCCATTTACGACCAGAAGCTGGGCACGGACCGCTGCGACAACACCACGATGTCGCTGCAAATGGGCTACAGCGCGGGAGCCAACCAGAGTGGGCAGAACTTCGGTCTGGGACGCCAGATCTACGACGCCAAGTACTGCCCCAAAGCCCAGGAGGAGTTGGAAGAGCACAACGGAGCGGGAGGCATCCCCGGCTACATCCCCGACTACCAGGACGAGGGCTACCAGGGCTATCAGGAGGAAGACCAGGTGTACCAAGATGACGGCACAGATTATTAAAAAAAAATGGAGTTGAGGAAGGGAAAGATTGTTGTTTTTAGAAGGAAATGCTTTGCCAAATCAACCTCATGGCAAGTGTTTTATTTTTATATCTAGAGCATGATGCACCAGCTGTTTGATGAAGCCCTGAAAGTCCTGAAAAATAGTTTTATCTTGTGCAAACAGAAAAAAGATGAATACATTATGCAAATAACATGTCTATTTAGTGTTCTGAATTAATAGGGAAGAGTTAATCAGGTAGAAGGGAGGCATTACAGAATCTAATTGCAAAATGTAGAGGCAAACAACCTTTATTAAGCGATATTAGCCTAAAATTGTGCAACACATTCATTCAAAGAAGCTTGCTTATGCCATAGTTATTTGCCAAAAATATAATATAAATATATTTGAACATGTGTTGGGTACCTTCAAGGCCAGTGGTTCCTCAACAGTGGATCAAGACCCAAAGGTAACCCACTGTAGATTTATTTGGGTACCTACAAATTTTCAATTTTGGTGTAACTTGATTAATCCCCTGGAAGAAATTTAGTTTGTTAGGTATCTTCAAATGAATTGCCTCAGACTTCATCTTCCATAGACTGATTGATTGTACAGTATAGCTCACTGATCTCAGACGTCCACTGGCTGTGCTCTGTTCAAAAGCACAAGGCAGGGGGTGGTCCATGTTGTTCAGTATAGCATCCGTCCTGTTGTGTGTCAAATATGTCCTGTGATTTGCATCATGTCAAAACTCCAGAAGCATGTTTGTGACGGTTCATGTGAATGGATGAAAAATAGCTGCTTTTAAAGTGGGTCGAAAAAGTTAAAGGCAACAAAATGGCAGTAAAGACAAGGAAGCATCTAAACTACGGTACAAAGAACCAAAAATACAACATGGAGTTAGGTCACCAAACAATTTCTAACAGATATTTTGGGTAACAATTGATTTGGCATTTTGAAATATTGGTTCTCACAAAGAGTTAGTCGGAAACAAAGTGGGTTGCAGGCATGTTCTTGGGGATGAAATGTGTGGTTGGGGAAAAAAAAAGAAGAAAAAATTTGTCAGTTGTATACTTTTGCATTATAAAAGTGCTTGTAAAACACAATTGGCAGGCTGTTGCTATAACTACAATAAACTGAAAAATGGGGTTAAGTTGTCAACAAAAGGTGAAGCATAAATATATTAAGTATTGATTTACCTATTGAGTTTTAAAATTGATTTGAAAAATTATGAATTTGTTTATTTCTGAAAATTTACTCAGTTTTGTTGTGGGTCACAGGAAAATGTTCAGTCAAAATATGGATCCCAAGATGAGACCAGTTGAGAGCCACAGTTCCAGTCCATATTTGTTTTGACAATCAATAACTCTAGTCAGTGCAGTCGCCATGTGGCTAGTTTACTATTCATCGCTTACGCATGAAGGTTTCACCGGCTGCTGTTGTTGCTATGGTTACATGACCATTGCATGAAGTAATGTAAAACCAAGTCTAACGATTTTGTGCTTTGATTCTTTGTGAAATCATCAAACACACAACCATAACTTTGATCAATCCAGTTCAGCAAACTTACCACAGAGAGCTGACTATAATATAGGCATATTGTAAAGGTAATAACATCCTATTTGGACATTATAATAATCCTTTTTTTTCCTCAAAATATTAAATGTTGTCACAAGATAAACTTTTCTCTCTTTTTTTGGGACTTTTGGGCCTCCATACCTGTTGGCTCATGTAATATTTTAGTATTTTATCAATTGTTTCTTACCCCTTTTGTGGAAAAACCATGTTACACATATCATAATAAACTGTATTTCTGTGATTTTTGTATTTAAAGTGACCACAGTAGCCAGTCTTTGGCTTAGCCCATGTATGTCCAGGGATGTCTATGTGCCAAATCCTCAGTGTTTTTTTTCCTGCCAATTCTTTAGTTAATACAAGGGAGATTTCTGGTTTTTTTTGTTTTTTTAGGGCAACGTGAAATCAAAAGTGAAAATATACCTGTTTTTATAAAATATTTCCACATTTCTGTCGCCTGTAGTGATGTATCCTCTTTTTTTTTTAAACATTCCACTTGTTACTATTCCAGTGAATGTACCTTTTGTGTAGTGTTACTTATGCATCTCTTCAGTATTGGAGTTTTATTTGGTCAGACATAAGGGAACAAAATGCAAGAACAAACTTTTTTTTTTTCTCTTCTCAGCTTGTCTCTCACTCATTTCATTTTTTAATAGCGGAAAAAGTTGCTTTGTTTGCTTAAGAAGGCTGGCCAGAGTTAGGATTGTGTTTTCTTTGGATGTAAAGACGGATAAGAAGTAAAAGTGAAGTGAAGTTTCAACATTCCTTGTAAAGAATAAGATACTAGATCCTTTTTTTTGTGAATGAATAATTTTAAGGAAAATCATTATTGAATCGTGTTTCATATGCAACCATTCCTCAAACTGTTTTTGATTTAGATGATTATTTAAGCGTATTTGTGATTTGAATTGAGCTTTATACTTTCGAAGATTTGGTATTGGACCAAGCTGTTTCCTCTGGACTCATCTTTGTACTAATAGAATAATGAGTTAAGAATATGTTTCTGTGACAATTGTATAATAAAAGTTATTCAAAAGTTGCATTCATTGTCTTTTGTTGTAAGCATTGTTGGCCAAAGTGAGCAGCAGGAAGGTTGCACAAATACTAAATGATTTTCTCTGCTGTAGACCATATATGAGGCCATTAAAAAAAAAGATCGCTTATGTCTTGTTGCGGTTTTGTAACTGGTTATATAATACGCTAGATCTTTGAGATATGACAAATAGAACAGATGAGAACATGAGACGCAGCATGTTTTTAATAATAATACTGCTCAAGGCCATTCATAAGAACAGTGGAGATAGTACAGTAGTATATTATTTTATGTGTATAGTCTAAAGTAACAATAAACCCCTTAAGAAATAGAATTAACAGCAATATTTTGAGAAAGACTAGACTTATCACAAAATTTAAATATATAATCTAGAGGAGTGGTTTTTATTTTTAAATATAGGACTTTATGGTGAGGTAATATAGTAATAAATAAATTAGAAAAAACTAAAAAAAAAATCTCTAAAATAATCATTTTATTTTGAAATCAGAGATGTTTTTTATCATGGTGCATTTTTATAATACACTAAGAATGATATGGTGTGATTTATTAAGCATTCCAGAAATATGCTCTTTCTAATATGTAACGCTAAAATAAAGGACTAGTTTTAACAGCCTGAACTATAGGTATTTTGTCGTGTTGGAAACGGCGTGGGTTTAAAACTAAAAAAAAATATTGTGTAACAGCGCCTCCCGCTGTTCAAAAAGAAAAACATAGATAAAGGAAGTGGACACCGGAAGCCTACTCCAAATCGCGCGATATTACCATCAACGTGACGTCGACCCGTTCTTTTCCTCCGGAACATCAGGCAAGATGGTAGGTGCCCAATTCACTGTGAAGCCTGAATTTATGTAATCTGCAAGCATCTGGCATCATTAGTCATTGTTTCAATCATCTCCCTTTATTATCTGCCAGTTATAGATATTGGTCTTAAGCACAATTATAAATTTATCGTCCGTAGGGTGGATGTCGTATATTTATGGCTGTTAGCATGTCGGTGCTTAGTGGCTAAGCTAACCGGCTGGCCTGTCTGTTTTCCAGCGCTATGAGTTTTCTTCAACTCGTTTATTGTTTGTCTGCTTTTCACACTAGTGCGTAATAGGGAAAATTGCAGTAACGCAGGGGCAAGTTATTCGACATTCAGATGTTATTACCAGTACAATAACAGAAACGATCTCGTCTTTCAGGCGGATACCGAGATCAAGAAGAAGCGTACCTTCAGGAAGTTCACCTACAGAGGTGTGGACCTGGACCAGCTCCTGGACATGTCCTAGTAAGTCCCTCAGTCATGGTGGTCCACTGACACATCATGGTGGAACTGAGTTGGAATCAGCAGCGAAACTTGCTTTGCTGTGCATGCTTCATAAATTTCTTGAAAGCTTTTCAAATAAGAGCATGTGCTTATAACTGTCATTAGACATTGTATAGTAAATGTTGAACTGTTTCCCTCAGTAGTTTCTGCTGTTAAAACCACTGTTATCATATAAGAGACATACCACATACCAGTGACAAGAAAGATTGAGATTGTCAAATTTAGAAACTTTGATTTTGAAAGATTGCACCAACCAAGAATGTTTTATTCTGTTTGATCTGGTACAATATGCTGTACCTGTACACAATCCTTGTTTTGTTACGTGAGCACACCAAATTTATTAAACCCACCGAATTTTTGCTTTCATAAAATTATGGAATTACACAAGCCTTTAGACATCAGATGATGATGTGTTCTGTTATGCTTCTGGCACTTGCCTGATGTCACTGTTCCCTCTGCAGTGAGCAGCTGATGCAGTTGTACTGCGCTCGTCAGAGGAGGAGGCTGAACCGTGGTCTTCGCCGTAAGCAGCAGTCCCTACTTAAGCGCCTGCGTAAGGCCAAGAAGGAGGCCCCACCCATGGAGAAGCCAGAGGTGGTCAAGACCCACCTGAGGGACATGATCATTTTGCCTGAGATGGTCGGGTCCATGGTTGGAGTTTACAACGGAAAGACATTCAACCAGGTTGAGATCAAGGTGAGCCTGCTGCACTTGGCCAGACAGAACATGGACAGATGGAATAGGGTTGCTGGATAAAGTGCATGTTTGTCTGGACCCGATAACAAAAATATTGCCAAATGCTCAATGTATTTACTTCACCAATTCATTTACACTTAATCTCCGTGGGGTAATTCACTTTAAATGAATTAAAAAGCAAATATATAGCTTCAGACTTCCATCTTCCATAGACTGATTGATTGTACAGTCTTATGCAGTTGGGAAGGAGGAGTTCTTGTGGGGTTCCATTCTGCAGCTTACTCATCTCAGCTTACTGGCTGCTCTGCTACAAAGCCAATACAGGAGATGGTCCATATTGTTCTGTATAGCACTGGTATATTATTTTACCTTTGCGTAATGTTCCTGACAATAAGCCACATAGTACACTGTTTTCTTTATCTGTAGCTGTCAAGTTTACACTATCTTGTGCATGGTCCATGCTCAGTGCACCTGTTTCTTGTAATTGTTATATTGTGAAGTCATACCTGATACCTGACAACCCCAAGCAATAGCAGCTCTTGTCACATAAATTGATCAGTGATATTAGACATAGTATTTTACCATTCCCTCTCTGGGGGTTTGAACTGAGCTGCCTGCCAAAAACTTTATGGAGAATCTTTAGTGACAGAATACTGCTATTGAGCAACTGGTTGTGTCTCAGCAACAGGCTCAACTTGTAGACCTTTTTGGGGAAACTCAAAATAATTAATTTTACAACAGGTATCAATAATGAATAAATATATAGTTTTTTAATCAGTCATTAGTATCCTTTCCACTTTTTTTGTGAAATTCAAAACATGTTGAGTATTCTTTTTGAAATAAGAGACTTTTGGGTTCAGACTGCCCAAAGACTTTTACATCAGACACATATTTTATTTATAGTCGTAGTAATAAAAATAACTGACTTTTTGAGGCTTTGGGGTAAAGGCCTAAAACAAAAGCAATACAAACTTTGTATACTTGGTCTTTCAGATTGAGTCCAGTTCCCCTCTGCAGTTGAATTGGCACAAACATTAATCTTTTCTTTTTTCTTCTCGCAGCCTGAGATGTGTGGACACTACCTGGGCGAGTTCTCCATCACCTACAAACCAGTGAAGCACGGTCGTCCCGGTATCGGTGCCACACACTCTTCTCGATTCATCCCTCTGAAGTAGAATGGCTGTGTTGTTTGTATAATAAAATGGGTGCTTCACAAAATGTCTTGACCAATTCTTTCAATATTGAGCCATTTAGTTTTGTTTTTGGCAACTTTCTTACAGTACACATTCAGAGTTATGATTCACAGCAGTCTTTTGGAAATTTGAGAAGCCATGCATATGTGCATCAATGAGGTTATATGTTTGAACCGCTAGTGTAAATTAAAAAGATCAGCCCCTTAGGCATGCTAATCTATTTTTAAAATATACAATGTAGTCCTTGGTGGTTTGTGAACAGTAGATGCCACTTCAATCAATGGGCAAAACACACTACCTAGCATAGAACTTTGATCCACTGACGAATGTATGCTTACTGCTTAATGAGTACACCATGTTCACAGGTGGCTAATATTGACATAATGACCTAGTCCAAGGTGTGTTAACTTTTTAACTTTAATATAACACTGTATATAGAGCTTGCAGGACCTTGCCTTACCAAAGACTGACAACTGCTATTCCGTGCCATACTCAAAATAATCTTTGTTAGGTTAACTATTCGAACTGGTAATACATTGTTATTGTTACAATAAATTGAAGCTATCTTTCCTTGTGGTTGTAAAGTGAGGCAAGAAACAAACTTTTTATGTCCGAGGAATTATTTATAATTCACATTTACAACTGTACATAATTGCACTAAAAAGTAATGATACCAAGCAAATAGCATTTATTTAAAATTTACCTATAGTATAAATATAGTAATATAGTATAATAATAAAGTATAATAAAATAAAAGACACTGTTTACCACTAATACCAGATTATTTGTTTGTTTGTTTACTTGGTCATTTAAAACAGCTACTGAAATGTTTTGAGAACAAATCGATAAGGCCAGCTCTATGACCAGCTATCGTTGAATTGGTGCCGCACCAAAGCATTCCGGAGTGTATCCCCCGATCACAAGGTTCCTCCTGTTTCCTCCTGTATCCGCGGCTAACTGCATTCTCAAAGTGGCCGTTGCGGGCCATGGATACAACCTTTAGCACTCGCAAATTCTGCTCACTGACAACGAGTTAATTAACTCCTAGCTTTAATTAAAGAACAAGTGGTAGCGTCGGTAAGTGGTTTTCCAATTTTTATCTTTGCGAAAGGAACAAATGTATACGGATCTGTTTTTGTGATTAGGGATTCAAAAAACCGCTAGCTAGCTTCCGGCTAACATTTTTGCGCTATCAGTGGCTACTAGGGAGTTAGCTTGAGCGAAAATAACAGAAACCAGCTGTCCTGTCAAAACGAAGCCGAGCAGGAATTTTACAATGACGCCGATTTACACTTACACAACGTACTATTATGCCATTTACTCACGAACCTAGCTAATATTAGCTGTTTGTTTTTAGGTGTTTTTCACTTAAATCAATTTGCCGGGTTCTTGACAATGTGAGTTGAAACCAGAGAACAAAGATATGGGGCTAGCTTGTTAATGCTACTTATTCAATACTAATTCATCCCCACCCTTTACTGTTAGCTACAGGCTAAGCTGCGCACTGGAATATGGCCTTTCAATGTGTTGAGAAGTTGTTGTGTAAATCTCCAATGTCAGCATTATTACACAACCCTACAGCCATGGTGTTTAACTTTAGGGACGTTAATAATCAATAAGAAGCGTGTCAAGAATGAGTGACATAAATATTTGTACATCTCATTCATAAAGTCTTCTACTGATTTAGTAAGTTACAGAGTGGATCCATGTGTACTGACATATGACAGATTCTGTCTGCAGTATTATATAAAACAGTGTTTCCCGCAGCACTAAATGGTTAAGGTGGCCACCTTGGCAACAAGTACAGACCACCTTGACTGACGTTCAATATTGGCTATATAAAAACATATATAGCACACAAAAAATCAATTTGGTAAATTAACCTAATCATTCTGGTGCTTTTTTGTTTAAAAGGTCTTGAGGGTTTTGTTATTGGGGCATTGAGGGGTTATAAGTGGAGTGTATTTATGACAAATCTGTGCAACAGTCGATAAATTGCTTACTACCTCAACTGACAATTTTCAGTGGGAAACACTGATTAAAACACATTTATGATTAAAACACTGATTAAAAACACATTTATTTATCATTTAACATATTTTGAATTATTGCATTAAAAATACAAATTTTCCCATAAACTGTATTTTTTTAGTATACTATAGTAGTAGCTACCTTCTTTACATATTCAAACACAAAACACTGGATTTTCATTTAGATATATGGGAAAAAATGGCTATTATTGTCCATTTGAGATGAAAAAACAATAATATGTGATGAAAGGTACGACTGCATAATTGCAATTTTGGATATTAAAGTTTCACTGATATAGAAAAAGTAATACAAGGCTTTGGACTTCACTTTCACTCGTCAAAGCAGGAAAAAAGGAAATATTGATCACCTGGAGACCATAACATTATTGTAAAACAACATTGCGATAACAATAATTTGCGATATGTTGTGAAGCCCCTATGAAAGGGATAAAATAACAAATAAATGAAAACAATTTAAAAAAATTTTTTTCCCCAAATGAAATTCACAATTTACTAAGGCTTACACTGTCATTTAGCCATTGCTACAAATCGCAAAGCACTGTGTTTTAATTTTTATCTGAAGTAAGATAAAGATTGTCACACAGATAGACACAGATTGTCTAAACTTTTGCTATTTGATAAGCAAACAGCTGTCTCTAATCCGTGGTTCCCATGTATTTAACAGATGAATGAAAAGTAAAACTCAACCTCAATCATTATTTTTTAACATAAAAATGTTGATAAAGATTTTTGTGTTCACAGATTGGGAGTGAGGAGTGTGGACCAGTGAATGCATAGAGTCAAGAAGGTCAAACTTTGTGATAAATCAGAGGGCATTTGGAAAAGGTACCGTATGGCATTTATGCTGTTTGATACGAGGGTTGGAACTAACAACAAAAATAATATGAGAAAACTTGATGTGGTAAAAGTGCATGTGAATTAAAAAACATAGCTTAAAATAAATTTAAATTGATAAACTGACAAATATTATGTATACTGATTAAAAACCCCCCCAAAAAAACCATTTGAAATAGTGACACTTGTGATTTGATAAACTGATTTTTGCATCCACCTTGAATTTTTGTTACTTTCGGTCAGCATCCATGAGTTTACCGCAACCCTAAATGTACTTAAGCTTTAGATAAAGTACCTAAAAAAAAAAAGTGCAGCTACTTAGATTTATTTAATAAAATATTTAACAAAATAATTTAAGACAATGTGTCCCCGAAGCTTGTATCAAAGCAGTGAGCTTCACACTGCCTTTAGGTTCAGTTCTCTAAAGCAGAAGAAGCAATTACAGTGTGTTAATTGCATTTACACTGACTGGAAGTGACAGAAATTCACTGCTGTTGCAAATTGATTTTTTTTTTTAAATCAATTTACATCATCTCTCATTTATCAGGTTTTAATTCACATGCACCCTTACCACATCCACTTTTAATTATTTTACTTTCACTGTTCATATTTTGGAGCATTTTAAACTCCGTTAGTTAGTATTGATGTAAATATATAACTTTGTATCTCTGCTGTGTTCTTGTCCCAGCTGCGTGACTGTAAGCATGACCACCGTGGACGGCCTGTCGGACAGCACCGAGGTGGTGGAAATGGAGGACGTCCCGTCTCAGTTCTTTGTGGAGAAGCACTCGTGGGACGGTCTCCGAGACATCATCCACTGTAGCAGGAAGTACTCAGGGATGATTGCCAACAAGGCACCCCATGACTTCCAGTTTGTGCAAAAGAAGGATGAGAACGGACCCCACTCTCACCGGTTGTACTACCTCGGTAGGATAGGAGACTTTTGTATGAGTCCTACTAAATGAATTTGTTAAGTGGTTCAAACTTAAATGTCACTTGGAATAAAAAGGTAATCAAGAGATAATTGGAAATAGCACTACTGACCATTCTCAGTGATGTGCCTTTTTTGTTGTTGTTACCTTGTTGATGATTAGCCTTTATGGTTGGCAAAAAGCTGGTTGCGCAGTGTAAGATCACAAAGAATATCACTTTTATTTTGCTGAGACTCTTACAATTGAAGCTTTCACATAATGAGCTGTTATTACCATGTGGTTACTTGATTATTGAGCTCATATTAAAACAGTTACTAATTCTTCACACAGTCTACCCTGTAATTATGTAATAGATGCTATCACTAAGTGCAGTCCTCAAGCTCTTGGATGAATTGCCTTGTGACTTTGAAAACAACCATTGTGTTAATTATTTATAGTAAACAGGAGTCTGTGTTTTTGTTGTTGTTAACAAATGTCTGTGTTACTTTGACTCAGGAATGCCTTATGGAAGCAGAGAGAACTCGTTACTCTACTCAGAAATCCCCAAGAAAGTTCGGAAAGAGGCCCTTTTAGTTTTATCCTGGAAACAGATGCTGGACCACTTCCAGGTGAGCGGCTCTCTCACACTGTCACAAAACGGGGTCACACAGCTCGGAGGGCATCACTTTAAATATTTACTTTGAGATAAGTTTTAAATGTGTGGCAGTAATGCTTCAATACAGGCAATGAAGTCAGCAGAGGTTTGAACAATGAGAGGAATTAATCCACCTTTCTCTAAAACATCATGAATATTGACTGAATGAGTTTAGGTCATACCATTGATATGATAAATAAGACACCAGATATGGTCTTTACTTCTGTCTCAATTCTCCGAAGATTATAAATGTTATAAAATAAATATGGTGTCTGATTGGCACAGTGGTTAGTTGTTCTTTTTGGCTTCCTTTTGTGCTGACTCTATATAGCTCTGAGGTATAATTGTGAACATAAACTGTTGTCTGTCTTGAATTACTAGTAAAGACCATGCATTAAGACACATTTTTTGTCATCTGATAACAACGGTCCAGGTCAGGTCAATCTGACACTAACAGTCATCCTCCAGTGACATTTTACTGCTCTCAAAACCTAAAACCGAATCCGTTTGCTCAATAGCTTTTACTAAGTAAGCAACTTTCCCTTATATCACAGCAGTTTTTTAAATTTGCTTGTTATTGTACCTAAGCCATGAAAATGCTTTTTAATAATCACATAAAGAACACTGACAACTTTAACAATTTAATGAGGCTAGCAAACAACACAACGCCACGTAACCCACAAAGAACCGGCTTCTTTTAGTTTTGATTAGGAACCGACTTTTCAGGTTTGCTAGGCTCATGTTTTGTGACGTGTGAACATGTCACAACGAGGTCCCAGAACTTGATCCAGCACGAAGTCTGGCTTGTATTAAAATGGGTAACATTTTATACACTGTATATGGATGCTATACTGAACAACATGGACCAGCCCCTGCATTGGGCATTTGAACAACAGAGAGCAGCAGTATGGAAAGCCACAAGAACTCCTTCTTCCAAACTGCAATAAGACTATACAATCAATTAGTCTTTGGAAGATGAAGACTGAATGCATTAAAGACCAACTGTATTTGCTCTTGGAAATTAATACATTTTAATTGAATTGATAGAATTGTCAGCGTATATGTCGAGCTCTACTCTGTTCATTCTCAATAAGTGGATCTTAGAAATCTAGGAGGACACTTTTTAATCCCTGGTTTGAATAGCGCCTCACTGCAAAATTTAAAATGCCAGAAGTTAGCTGTGATAAGCTCTAGCCCCAAGTTGATTTAGCAAGAGTATTTGATTTTCTTATCAATCAATGGTAATAAACCTACAGACAGAATAAGATAATAAAAAGCCAGTTATATTTATAGACACGTATTCCTTAATCTTGCTAAATGAGTTGGTTCATGCTTTTATAAATGGTGACCTCAATTTTTTTTTTAGGCCACACCACACCAAGGAGCTTACTCTCGAGAAGAGGAGCTGCTGAGGGAGCGTAAACGCTTAGGAGCTTTTGGGATCACATCCTACGACTACCACCCCCAGACGGGCCTGTTCCTCTTCCAGGCCAGCAACAGCCTCTTTTACTGCCAGGACGGCGGCAACAACGGTTTCATCGTGAGTACTGGCCGTCATTTTTTTCATGGCTGAATAAATTGTATTAGGCATGTTTTACTTTAAACAGAAGTCTTGCATCTAACACTTAAGCTCAATGTTTTAGCAGTCTGCCCCTGTAAAGCCTGTGGAGATCAAAACTCAATGCTCCGGGACTCGCATGGACCCGAAAATCTGCCCAGGAAACCAAAACTTCATCGCCTTCATCAACAACAATGACCTGTGGGTAGCAAACATTAAAACTGGGGAAGAGAGGAGGCTAACGTTCTGCCACAAAGGTTTGCTCCGTCTGACTTTACTTGTTGAGCATTGCAGGATATAGACACTTGATTCACTTGTGGCTAAATGTTTTTTTTGTCAGGTTTAGATAATGTCAAAGAAGACCCCAAGTCAGCAGGCGTAGCAACCTTTGTCATTCAGGAGGAGTTTGACCGTTTCACTGGATATTGGTGGAGCCCTGCAGCAGTAGAAGGTCAGGGGGCGTTTGAATACTGTTTATTTGAATTTGTATAAGAAAATGTGGAAATAAATAGGGCTATATGTTATCCAAGAAAAGGTTGGACCACAGTGCTGACGTCCAGTTTATTCTCCCTTGCAGTCTTCATCCAGAATCAGGGTCTTAAGCCCTGATCGCACAGTATTACTATTACCTGGGGGACCTCTTTTAATTTGTTATAACTGAAGAGTTCGTCAGTGATTTTAATAATTTGTAAAGTAAAAATTCCCTTGTTAATTACCCACTGTATTTCGCCAAACGCAGGGGTTCTGTGATAATACTAATCCAGTGTGAATCCCCCTCTTGGTGATTCAGTTTTTTTTCCTGCCACCTGTTTCCTAATGAACGTGATAGCGATTCAAAATATCTTAAAAATGTGGATTTTATACCATAAAAAACTATAGTAATAATTATGTCTCTTGTTGCAGACCTTGGTGTGAATATACCATCAACAAATAATTCTTCCCGTGTTTAGTGCTGCTTCTTCTTCTTCTTTGCCGTCATTGTGATTATCGCTCTGGTAGCAGATGTTATGCTGTTTGTGATGTCATATCTGGAGATTGAGTCAGTAAAATCAAGGACATCACAGACATAGCTTATCCCGTGGGCATGTGCCACTAAAAACACAGTCTTCGTGGGGTCATTTCGGAATTACAGAGTTCCAGGGGTAATAATAATCCTGTGTGAATTGGGCTAACTCTATAGGCGCTGTCTGCCTTTTACCAGGTCTGCTATTTTTTTGGCCTTTTAGTCAGGGCAACAGCTGATTCCCCAGGCTATCGAGGGATTGGTTAATATTATATTTGGTTGCATTGGTAACATTGATTAATACAAAAATATGACATTAAATCCAATAAACAAAATAAGAAATAGAAGTTACTGGATGTTCTATGAGTGATTATATGTGTGTAACCCTCTACAAACGGCATCTTTTGTTTGAGAATTTACTAAAACAGTGTGGCAGTGTCCAGTTCAGACATATCCTATTGTATTTTTATTTTACTTCACTTTACCTTTTCCCTAAAGATATGTTGTATCTGCTCTTCTTTTAGACAGTAATGGTGGTAAAACAGTGCACCTTTTGTATGAAGAGGTGGACGAGACAGACGTAGAGATTATTCATGTTCCCTCTCCGGCGCTGGAGGAGCGTAAAGCAGACGCCTACAGATATCCACGCACAGGTCAGTCCCTCTCTGTCCACACATTAACCAAAACCTGTTACTGGCAAGTTCTAATATTTCTTTGTACATTTGTATCTTTCCACAGGAAGCAAAAATCCACAGGCAACACTTAAACTAGCTGAGATTAAGACAGACCATCAAGGAAGGGTAAGGGATTAACTTTGTTGGCTTTGTTTACTCTCCAATGGGATATGATAGTTTTAAAATAAATGTCTGAATAACTTTCTGCCTACAGATTATCAGCACGCAAGATAAAGAGCTAGTCGTTCCATTCAACTCTTTGTTTCCGGGGACAGAATACATTGCCAGGGTGGGATGGACGAGTGACGGCAAATAGTAAGTGGGATTTAGGGTGCCTGACACGTTAAAATTCAGTTTGCCTGTTAGTAGTTTGTTTGAGCTTGTGTAAATGATATCTGTCAAACTCTGGTGCAGACTGAAAAGGCGGGTCTCTGTTCACTTTTAAGCAGACTCCAGTGTGGTTCATTTGTTGTGAAAACACAAACTGGCTCAAGCTTGATCTAGTTTAACTGCATAAATAACAGCCTCTTTGTGGATTAAACAGGCTTCTGTATTGTGCTGTGAAATATAATGTACTGAGGGCATACAGCTCGAGGAAGTTTTCTGCCTCACAAGTATGATAATGGTTTTGGCAATATGTTTTTATACTTTTTATAACACTACTTAAAGTCATGGTGAGCAGTAGTGTTCTTCTGTGGCCATTGATTTTGGGACATTGATTCTGTTTCCATATCTTGAGGTGCATTTGGCCAACACTTTGCTTTTAAAAAAACAATCAGGAGGACACAACTAGTATAAGTGATGACAGCATGATTCATAGTGTGGGAAAAGTCATTTGTTAAAAAGTGTGAAAACAAACCAAACTGACCCTGCGTTATTAAAAACAAACTTGTCATTGACCTTGATCTAGTACAATGTTTCAGAAACCTCTTTCCTGGAAACCAAATGTCAAAACACGAAATGACTCATTACCTGATTCCAGCAGTCGTTTTTCCAGTGAGTGGTAAAGTACAGGTCAAGTCAGTATAGGTTCATACAGGTAACCCCTGAAGAGGCCTGTGTTTTGTTGCAGGATAGATAGGATAGTTAGCTATGTCAACAACGTTATGCAAGTGCACATATGAGATATAAGTCCTATTTGAAGCAACTTTTTTAAAATGTAAGTGCAAGACTATTAACAATGAAGTAAGTAAACCCTGGTGTCTAGCTCTGACACTGGAGGTATAGCTGTATACTGCAACAATAAACAGTACAGTATGTTGTCTCCAGCTTATTCCCAGCTTTTGAAACTTTATATTCATAGAGGTGCACCATTTTTCTATGATTTAGAGATTTACTGTTTCATGACCTGTCAAGACATGTCAAGTGTTTTCTTTTTTTTTTACATAGTAAGAGCTATTAGACACAAACTCCAACTAAAACTGGAAACAGCTGTTGTCAATTGCATTTAGCATTGTCTTTTCTCAAAATATCACTATTTATCACAAGAACAAAACAAGCTTCCTTCATGAAAAAAATTGTTTCATTTTGATTCATTTTTGCCCAGGGATTCTCTACTTTTTATAGTGTCACTTGAGTCTGTTTAGTGGCCTTCTGTGTATTTAAATCTCATCTGTCTCCCTCTAGTGGCTGGGCAGTGCTGTTGGATCGCAGTCAAAGGAAAATGCAGCTCGTCCTGCTTCCTCCAGCCCTCTTCGTCTCTGTCACAGACGACCCGGCGCGGAGGCAGGAGAGTCTAGAGGCCGTGCCCATCAACACACAACCATACATCATCTATGAAGAAACTACAGATGTCTGGATTAATGTAGGTTCTTCACATTCATAATTAATACACCAACTGTGCAAATATACTGACTCTGCCTCTTTTCTTTGTCAGGTTCATGATATATTTTATCCTTTTATTCAAACAACGGACGATGAGTTTACCTTTATTTGGGTGAATGAATCTAAAACAGGCTTTAGCCATTTGTATAAAATCACATCCCTGTTACAACCACGCTGTTACAGGTGGACAGACGGGTACCAACATGCAAAAGGTAAAGCATCAACTTTTATCTATATAATGAGTGTTTTTATGTCAAAGAGCATGTTGACTGACAGTGCTATCTGTTGACTCCAGGAGACTTTAAATGTGCAATCAAGGAGGAGGTTACATTGACCAGTGGAGAATGGGAAGTTCTGGCGAGACATGGCTCCAAGGTTAGAGAAATGCTAGCTGTTTGCTTCAAACTAATGATGCAGGGCAATTTAATCTCAAGTATCAAGCAGACCAAAAAAATCAATGAAAATGAATCAATTACTGACCAAAATTAACTAATAATATTCATGTTTATTTTACTAGCACAAGTAATTTTTTTCTTTTACATTTTTATAATTACACAGTTATGAAAGTTATGAAATCCATTTTAACAACACAGAATTGGGTTTTAGAACAAATTATAGCATATACAGTTTAAAGCTGATACTTTTGACCACAGTGTGTTGTAAGACAATGCTCTTAGACATCATTTTCTATATAACTTAAACAAGTTTTTTGTTACAGAGTGTCTTGTTTATTGTCATTTAGTAGCCTAGAGAATTGTAAGAGCGTTTAGAGTCTCGTTTGAAGGTATATATGTGGCAAAACAGTCTCAGGAAAAAGTTTTTCAAAAAGCCTTTGTATGTGTTGACATCTTCTCAATCACGTACATAGGCCACATAGGTTCATATTTTTCCTTCCATTTAGGAAAATTGTGCTGCTTAGTGTAACATGTTCAGTGCTGCTTCTAATTCACGCGTGGCATCTCTTTACTGTGTTTTTTCCATTTCTTAGATCTGGGTGAATGAGGCAACCAAGGTGGTGTATTTCCAGGGAACTAAAGACACGCCTCTGGAGCATCACTTGTATGTAGTCAGCTACGACTCTCCGGGGGAAGTGGTCAGATTAACCAAACCAGGCTTCTCCCATAGCTGCTCTATTAGTCAGGTAGGCCCTGTCACCTGAAATATATATTGTTTAGGTCAAATGTTTTCAGTTTGATTGAGTTTATTGTTACTGCATTACATAAAAGCAAACATTTCCACTACATCTGTTTTTTAGATCCAACTCTTTACTGTTTTCTCTCTCTTTTCTGCAGAACTTTGACTTTTTCATTAGCCACTACAGTAACGTGAGCACGCCGCCTTGTGTTCACGTTTATAAACTAAACAGCTCCGAAGACGACCCTCTGAGCCTGGTACCAGAGTTCTGGGCCAGCATGATGGAGTCACCAGGTAAACAGCACTTTCATTTTAATCAAAGACATTGACCCCAGCGTGTATTGAGGTTTTATTGGGGGCAGTTTGAGCAAAAGTGAAGGTTGTCCATCTAGTATCTGTGACGTTATTTTGGTCACAATCAATAGCGGTGAGTCTGTAGGGCACAGTTTAGGGTCTGGCGTTGATTAAATCAAGGACGGTCAGTTTGATCTAAACGGCGTCCTCCAGACAATCCTGACAGGAGCCGATAACGTAGAGATCGGCCTTATTCAGCATCACAAACATCTCGTGATGAGAAAGTCGAGGTAATCTTGACTTGACAAAAATTCAGAAAAACATCTAATAAAAACACTGCAGCGATATTAGCCTTCAGAGTGTAATCCAGGCTCACCTGTACGTTTCTAGTCTGAAAACAGAATTAATTGAGCTCTGGGTAAAATGTTTTTTTGTTTGTTACTCAATTATTCAGTTCTGGCACATTAACCAATGCACTGCTTTGTTTTTCATCCCAAAATTTCTGTCAATACCAATTCTTCACTACAAAAATGTAAATTACAAAGTAGAATGTATAGACAGTTGAAAAAAAAATGCTACCTTCAACTTTGCAGCGTGATTTTTAAATACAGCTTTTTACACTTAGTAGTACTATGGCACAATTTGGGCTGGAGTCAACCAAGGAAATTTGTAATCGACTAAAATCTCCTCCACATCAATTATATGATGTCATATTTATCACATAACTACTCTGTCACTGCATCCATCTTTCAAAATGCTCTCTTCTTGGATTCTTGTCTCTCCTTTTATATTTTATTGACACACCACTAAGCTGCTCCTCGACTTATCAATCAAAATACCCTAGAAACGTCCAAGTAATCGATCTCCACCAAACAGGGACAATTAATGTGACCTCATGAAAGCAGAAAACTCTACTTATTGAGCGTGCAGTGTGTCACGGGAGACACAGAGATAGATTATTGTTGAGTCCATTCAGATCATGGAAATTAGTCGTCAGTCCTAAGAAGTTTATACTCTAGCTGTTGTAAGGTACTGTAGAAATAAATTATTACTTAAAAACAGCAGGGAGACTTTGGTGTGACAAGTCTGTTTTATGCAACATGCCAGCCATTGAATTTCCTACTGAACTGATTGGTACTGATTAGTCCTTGCTGTCTCCTGCAGGTTGCCCAGGAGATTACAACCCACCAGAGATTTTTGACTTTCCAGCAAAGTCAGGCTTCCAGCTTTATGGGATGGTGTACAAGCCTCACAACCTCCAGCCGGGCAGAAAACACCCCACTGTCCTCTTTGTCTACGGAGGCCCACAGGTTTGGGTTCAGTCTTTCTAGATGTTCAAAAGCAAAGAATTTTAAAACTAAAAAATCCACGTCTGCCTTTAGGTGCAGTTAGTCAACAACACCTTTAAGGGGATGAAGTACCTGCGGCTGAACACGCTGGCCTCTCTTGGCTACGCTGTGGTGGTCATTGACGGGAGGGGGTCCTGTCAGAGAGGCCTGGAGTTCGAAGGAGCGTTAAAAAACAAAATGGTAATCATCCACTGTTCAGAAAGTGTTTTGTTAAAAGTGAAACCCTCGTGTAGCCTTGTGTGGAGCTTTTATGGATAATTGATGTTCTTCTGCTTCTTCAGGGTCAGGTGGAGATCGAGGACCAGGTGGAGGGTCTGCAGTACGTGGCGGAGAAGTTCAACTTTGTGGACCTGAGTAGAGTTGCTATTCACGGCTGGTCGTACGGTGGCTTCCTGTCGCTCATGGGCCTCATCCAGCGACCTAATGTCTTCAAGGTGAGAACAACTGCCTCTCAGCCCCTCTCTTCCATTCATTTGTGTAAAATTATTTTGATTTCATATTACTTTGTGTTGTGAGCACTATCAGTATTAATTTGACAAGCATTTCTCCATGTTTTTCTTTATTTTAAATCAGATAAGACATTTTTTATTTTCAGGCTTGGTCTTGATGCAGGCCACACATGTCAATCTCAAGGCCTAGGAGTCAAATGCGGCCCTTCGCAATGTTTTATGTGGCTCTTCAATACATTTAGTAGGTGGTATTTCTGGCACTGGGTTTTAATTGGATTTGAACAGGTTTTAGATGGATTCAAACAGGTTTTAGATGATTTTTTGCTACAAAGGTAAATCAAATCTGTTCAAATCCAACTAAAACCTGTTCAAATCCATCTAAAGCCTGTTAAAATCCAACTAAAACCTGTTCAAATCCATCTAAAACCTGTTCAAATCCAATTAAAACCAGTTCCAAGCCAACTAAAACCTGTTAAATTCCATCTAAAACCTGTTCAAATCCATCTAAAGCCTGTTCAAATCCAACTAAAGCCTGTTCAAATCCAACTAAAGCCTGTTAAAATCCATCTAAAATCTGTTTAAATCCAACTAAAACCTGTTAAAATCCATCTATAACCTGTTTCCATAAAAGGAGGAAAATTAATATTAAAGATAACTTTAGTAAGACTCAAATGAAGATGAAATTTCACATTCAATTTTTAATGCGACCTTCCAAATGTCACTATCTTGGGCCCCTGAAAGGATTCTTAACTGTCACCACTTTGAGTGTGACACCACTGACGTAAGCTAAGCTCTAAATGTAGTTACATCTTTCAGCCACACAGTGTCAGTGTTGGGCAATGCTTGTTTGTTAGATGAGCCTGAAGTGGGCCCTTTTCCAACAAGTCATAGTAATAACAACTCCCAAGGATGCTCATTGAACTTTACATAGTTATTGAATGACGCAATAATCACGTCTTGTCTGCATCAATCATTAAAGTGTCTTAAATGTACTCACCTGTCCTTCTGTCTGGTTCTCAGTTGGCCATCGCAGGAGCTCCGGTGACAGTGTGGATGGCCTACGACACCGGTTACACCGAGCGTTACATGGACGTGCCTGAGAACAATCAGCAGGGCTACGAGGAGGGCTCCGTGGCGCTGCATGTGGACAAGCTGCCCAGCGAGTCAGTACACACCCTTTACACACCTTTGGGTTTATACTGTGATGTCATTGTTTAGGTTGATTAAGTAGGGTTAATTACAGTTTAATGACAAGATACAATTGAGAATCAAATGGTAGTAATGTAATAGTGCTGAGTGTTCGGGAGAGGAGAGATGAGATGCCACGTACATATTTGCACTGTGACACCCTGGAGGCCTGACAAATGGCATGTCGGAGCACTGTTCACAGAATATCTGTAGCTGCAGGTTTTCAATTCCTACTTCTGCTTGGTTTCACAGTTGAGCAATCTCACTCGGTCGTGTAGTTCAAGTCAAGTTCAAGGAATAACCCCACCATGTATTTTTCTAATTGTTAACTCTATGTGATTCCAGGCCGAACCGTTTGCTGATTCTCCATGGATTTCTAGATGAGAATGTGCACTTTTTCCACACCAATTTCCTTGTGTCACAGATAATCCGGGCGGGGAAACCCTATCAGCTTCAGGTTGGTTTTGTTAATTGTTACCTAAAAGTTACCTAAAAGTAGATAGTTGGTTCTCGAATTCACACACACAGTAAAATCAAGCAGTGTCTCTAATGTGTGCAAACAAATACAATACATTTTACTTTTTATTAGTGGCCTTTAGCACATTTTAAACAAAACATCTTTCCTGGACAAATCAATAACTGCTCAGAAATCGACTATGTACATTTTTTTTTTTAGTACATTATTATTTTCCTTGATTCTGCTGTTTTGGGTACTATAGTGTTTTCCATGGCAGTATTCTTCTGCAGCACCTTGTGGTTTGCGTTTTTAGTGGGGCATACAGTACTGTGCAAAAGTTTTAGGCAGGTGTGGACATACAAAGTAAACTATATAGTATGTTTACTTTTATTAGTTTACAAAAGTGAAAAAACAGAAGACAAATCAATATGTGGTTTGACTTTGCCTCAAAACACCAACAGTTCTTGTAGTTCCACTGTCTCAGGATCAGGGCAGGTTCTGTTCAAACATTTGGAGAATCTCAGACAAATCCAGGCCAAACTGGACTAATCCAGACCATCAAATCTCAGAAAGTTAAACCAGGCCATGTAATCCCAGACAGGACTTGCATATTGTTGACAGCATTCTTACTTTACCGTATATCTTCATACCTGTCTAAAACTTTTGCACAGTACTGTATGTTTTTTGTGCCAGGTGCCCTTCTTGATGCAGCCCTCTCTATTTATCAGGGCTTAGGATCGGCACAGAGGTAAAATGGCTTGTGACCCCTTGTGGCTGGAGTATTGGCTCCCCATCAGGGAATCGAACCCTGGTCCCCCGCCATACAAACAAAAAGCCTGCTATTCTGGAGAGAATATTATTTGATTAAAATGCGTAGACTGCTTGTATTCAGCTGCTTCTCTGAGCCTTGTTGGTTCTGGCCATTTCTCCAAACTGCTTGCACACACAAATATAGATGATACAGATAATAAACCTACTACAAACAAATTCCACATACAACTCTACTTCAAAAGTCCCAGAAGATCGCTTTAAAACAGAGAAGATCCCAATGAAATGTGTTTTCTCTGTTTCCAGGTGTATCCCAACGAGCGACACAGTATCCGCTGCCCTGAGTCTGGAGAGCACTATGAGATAATGCTGCTGCACTTTCTACAACAATACCTCTGAGTCCTGACAAACGGGGGGGGGGGGCAGTGAAGTCTAACCCCCCCCCCCTCCCTCCTCCCTCTCTGTCGTCCCCTTTCCTCTCCAGCTCCACCACATATCTCTCCTCTCCTTTTTAAACCCCACGTACCGCCCGTCTGTCACGAGCCCGAGAGAGCGTCGGACACAGACTCATCTCACTTCTCCAGTGTACGCTCTGATCTGTCTTATGTTCTGTAATCTGCCCTTTTACGCTCAGTGTACAGCCCGGAGGTAGGTTTGTGGACACAGGGATTTTTACTGAGAACGAGGACACACGATGGACTTATGGAGAAATGCACCCATCAGCCATAACTTCGAGAATTGGGAAAAATTTTGAATTCTGTGTCTTTGAAAGATCAGGGAGAGGAACCTACACTAAAAAGAAGAAGTTATGGCTGATCGATGTACTTTCAGGCTGACCGCTCACCCTGCCACCTCCTTTTGCCGCCTCTCTCATGGTTTTTTGCCAAACGTTACCGTGTCGTTTCACTGCGCCCCCATCCGTTTTATCGATGTGAGTCTGTGGTAGGGAATAGTCACAGTCAAAGACATTTGCAGACCTGAGTTCACACATGACACATAACATGCACTCGCAGGTCACATGATCAGGGACACCTTTTTCAACTGATTGTGAATGTGCACATCTTATCTTCCACGCATGCATTAGGCTGTTAACTTGGTCCAGACACTTGCTGAAGTTTAAACCAAACAACAGAAGGGTAAAGATTTGTGGTTCCTTGGGCAAAGTAACATGGCTACAAGTAAAATCTCTATATTTTTCCAAGACATATCAAATATAGTTTTATTTACTAATAAAAAACTTACTTTATTATCTTCATTTTGGCAGTGTGACCTGTGCTACAACTCGCACTCTTTAATCCTTTTCTTGCATTTTAACATAATTCTAGTATTCTTGCAAAGACAGAGTGAGTGTAACATAAACAGCTCAATCTCAACTATACCAATAGTGACTTTAAACCAGCATTACACAATTTTCTGTAGGATATAAAAAAGCAAATAGCCAACCTTTAAAACACATTGCCATGAATTAAATTGTTAGCTGTTGCATGGGTTTGGTCTAAATAGAGTCAAAGCACAAACAGCAGTTGATGTGAGATGTGTTTATTGTTAAAAAGTGCATCGTTTTATTTTATGTTATGATCAGTGACAAGTGGCTTTTTTATCACAAGAACAAGACAAGCTTTGTTTTAGAAAATGCAATAGTTCTCTTTAGCTTTACATTTAATACGTTTGTCTCCAATGTTAACTCACCTTTTTTTTTAACCCTCCTGTTGCTTGTTTTAAACCTCAGCAGGTCTGGACCGGCCTAAATGTTGCTGTCTTTTGATTGGATGATTAGAAATGAGCATTAATAAGCAGCTGAACAGGTGTCTCTTATAAAGTGCCCGGTGAGTGTTGCACTGCGAGATTGATGTAAAAGATGGAAGAAAACCCAGGCTTGTTTTCTGTCCTCTTGTTTTAGGTGTGTTTAAAATAAAATATTTTTATGACTTTTTATTCTTTTTTTTTTTTTTTTTTTTAAATGAGTGCTGAGAAGCGGCTCATTGAGGTTTACCCCCCCTCACATCTGCATTGCGCGAGACGTCCGCTTGCCTTCTTATCACATAATTTATATTTGCCAAAGTACCTCTTGACTCTTTGATCATGCCGGTATTTCCTTTTTTTACTGCAATAAAGACAAAAACAGGAGGGTGAGCACCGGAGTCTTACAACAGCTTTGTACCACCGGAAAACAGTTTGTACATGATAATGAATAAATGTATGAATCAATCACACGCCTGGGTTTTCTGTTCAATTTTAAACAAAGAAATTGCATAGAGGGGTGGAAATTATTTCAAATGCCCAAAATTTCTTGAATTAAATTATAGAATCATATTGTCCTGAAAGCCTTGTAGATTTTTCAGCATTGTGTTCGTAAAATTTGATCCAGAATTAGCTGGAAACTGCCTTTTTGTAAATCCATTGGGTATTTTAGGTTTTAGTCATGAACCTCTACGGCAGAAGTGTCCAAACTTTTTGCAAAGAGAGCCACATTTGATGAGAGGAAATTTTCTAAGGGCCGCCACTCTCTTCCGATTTTATTCCTTTTCTACAAGTACATGTTTTATTTGGATTTGTAGATGAAATTTAATCAGTTTTAAAGGAATTTGAACTGGATATAGTTGAATTTGAACAGATTGTCATTGGATTTTAACAGGTTTTAGTTTGATTTGAACAGATTTTGGATGGATTTTGACAGGTGTTAACTGGATTTGAACAGATTGTATTATGAACCTGTTTATGTAAGGCTGATGTTGGGGCCATAAACAATATATTTTATCACAGAAGCTTAGGGCCATATAAAATTTCACCTTGTCTTGAATTGTCAAAAAAAAAAGACATTAAATTGGTTTACTAATAATAGCTGGACTCTGGAATAGACTTTCAGGTCCTCTGTCCAATTAGAAAAGGCAAGGCTTTGAGGGAGTTACTTAAAGATGCCAAAGAGATGACAAAAGAAGATGACAAAGCCTCTTTATGATCGCTGAAACGAACAGCAAAGTTGTATTGCACTTGGGATGATTTGACAGCACTGCAGCCAATTGCAGTCTCAGAAAATGCAAACATTTGTGAACCAGCACAACCATACCATATATTTCAATGGATATGTTTCCAAAAAATGTATGTGACATGAATATCACTCTACCTTGTAACTACTTCTTGTTAAAATAAAATAAAAATAAAAAATCTTGCATTAGATGCTCTGGTGCACATAAGATAAAATTCTCATTTTTGGGGGGACTTTAGAGGCTCTGTAGGAAAATGAACATTTACACAAAAAACTGGGCTAAAGGTGCCAAAAATAAAGCTGAGTCTTAAAATGAGTTTTATATATTTCAACAGTAGGAGTAAGAGCTGTCTGTGGCACTGCACACTAAAGCTAGACCTCATCACTGGCTGGGTAATTTCTTGCATAATATTAACACTTGCTTTCTTTAATGCACGGGACACGAGAAACAACTAAACTGGTTTGGTCTGGCTTGATAGACAATATACAAAAAAACAGCATTTAGAGATCTGAGAACACCACTGTTATCATATGACAGAATACATCTAGAATACTGAGACATCTTTTTGGTTTTAGGGCCTACAACAAAGCCTTTGAGGCAGTTACAAAAATATTAAATCCATAAATAAGCATAACTCTTCACCTTTAAACATTTCTTTTCATTGAAATGCTAATAAGAAGTGTGCCCTCTTATCCACGTACAGAACACATCAAACGTGTTTCACTGCTGCATGTGCTTTGAGGCTCTTCAAACCGTGAAGCGACAGATGCTTGTGGTTACCCTGCCCTTTTTCCACTGGTAAGAGCCCAGTTGCCATGGAAACTTCATGATAATGTTTCAGGTGAGTGATGCTTCACCTCCATCTGATAACGACTTGTGTTTCACCGTAGAACAGGAACCAGATTACAACCAAAAGCTCAACAGAATTTTGAATCTTTGGACTTGATTTTGACCTTGGATAGATTAATGGGTTCTGTCATTCAGAATGTGTCTCCAACTCTAGGTCACATCTGTCTGATTTAAACCTGTAATGTTGCTTACTGATTAACTTTCACTTGAACCGATTCTCAGTACTCAAAGGTCAATTGAAAGCGGCTGGTTATCTGCTGTGGAAGCTGATCCTAGACCAGTATTTACAGGCTCTGTTCAGGTTGAGCGCCTTAGCCCTAAGCCCAGCCAGCGGTAAGTTAGAGTGGCAGATGAAAAATTCGAGCTGACACCTGGAGTACGCTCCCAGGTAAAATGAGAAAAGCCGCTCAAGCCTTTTAGAACGCAAATAGTCTGATCAGATTCCGACACGTGAGGTGGCAAAAGCATTATCAAATACATTAGAGCATTTGTAGCTATTGTAATTAATGCAGTAGGTTCAAATCCATGGAAAAGACCATTGGTTATCAGATAAAAGACAAAGACATTTCACTATCTAAGGTGTTTAATTAGAAGAAAGTCATCATTTAAAGCTTGTTTTTCCTTTGGCAGATGTAACTTGACAAAACCGTTTGACTTCATCAGTCTCTTTCATTGTTGAGAACCATTCGTCTGCACAACATTGCTTTATACATTATACATTAATTTGTTTGCAGCTCTCTTAAGATCCTTCAGCATTTTGAATTCAGGTCTGGACTTATAGGCCATTCCAGAACTTGGTTGTTTCATTTTTAAGTCGGTCATTCTGATGAGATGTTGCCTAGGTTCTATGGCACCAAAATGAGCCAAAATAAGCATCCTTCCATTGATTGGTGGAAATAAAATTAAATAAATGTTTCCCATAAAAAAAAGGTAAAAGGTTATGCATATTTAAGGTCTGAATATATTATATACATTAATTCTTCTACACACTTAGTTATTTAAAATGAAATAGCCTGGTCTTGAACGCTTTAGTGGTGCTTTACTAAATTCTTTCACTAAAAGTGGCAAAAAACACAAAAGGCAACGCCATCTTAGTTTCAATCAATTTTATTGGCTCATTTTAGCCAAATGGTTATATTCTCTTAAAAAAACATCTGTAAAACACAATGTAGACAATATAAATTACAAGCAGACAGCACCAGAAATATATAAAGTGATTTACAGTCTTTAAATAAGAAAAGGTAACATTTTCTACAATAATAAACTCTCACAAAGTCACAGGAACATTCATATCACATGTACAAAACTGGCATTGCTAAACAAAGTCAATATGACTTAACAACATTCAACTCTCCACAAAAACTTTCAGTCAGTGAAGGCCGATTCTGATTCAAAGAGACAGGAAATAAAAAGGCTGAAGTGACTTTCTGCATCGTGATTTTTTTTTTTTTTTCAACTTTACAGTCGTTTACATCTGTACACAACTGACTGTTAAGTTACCGTTTGGTCCACCTTCACGCTTCAACAGGATCACTTAATGCTACATACATTATACATCGAAACAACATGAACTTGTGCAGACGTCTTTTAAGAAAACAGTCTACACTCTCCTGGTGATGAGACTTGACTTGTTGGAAATGCTTTGTGGCTTAAAGCACACTGGGCAAGTCCGGCCTTGTTTAGCGACTGGGGCCTCTGCAACTTGTCGATACAAGGAATGGGGCCAAAGGTAAGAGTACTTTTTCCGCCACGTTGGATTTAAGAGGTGCTGCTTCACCTTTGGCCGCTAAAGCAAGAGGGATTTTACTCATCTTTTGGAGCGTTTCAATGCCTCTGAAAATAGCTGTACCGCTTAAATCGAGCACCAATCTTCTCTGCTTTTCTCAGTCTCTACGATATCACAGTCCTCTTCATCTCGCTCACGACTTGCTCTCTTGTATCGCAGCCGGGGCGATCATCATCTTGCTCGATTGGAGAGGATAGTAGCGGCCGCGCCAGGTTTTCCAAAATATGCCCTGCTTTCTCTGGTGTCGCTGTTTTGGGGGTGGGCTCTGGAAATATCGGCCGTTCAGGTTGGAGTGACCGCAGCTGCTAAACCACCATCCACCTGGAAAAAGAGTAAAAAAATGGACTTAGATCACCCATGCAATATAAAGCACGCCTGCTATTACATCATGGTTGTACGATTAAAACTCAAGCAGACTTTTTAACTTACCAGACAGATGCTTGGCGCAATTGGTGTCGCTTTTGCGGTCATTGTCCTGGTCGTGAGTCGAGAAGGGGAGACCAGTCATGGCGTCGGTTCCCAGGGCACTCTCCAGAGGGCTGAAAGTACCGTCCTCCTTGACATGGAGGGAGTATTTGGTGTCCGATCCGCCGAGACGAATCGGGAGGCGAACGTTTGCCGAGTCGCCGTTCCAGTCGGACATCTGGATGTTCAGAATGTAGCCGCCGTCTTTAGCAATGGAGTGCATCTTCTCCAAACCCAACCAGAACTCACCTGAAGAAGAGAAAGGAGGAAACTTGATTTAGATTTATAGACTGTATATAAAAACGGACAAAAGGTCAAATATGAAGTATCTTAACTTTGTCAACATTTTGCCATGAGTAAGTGTATTTGAAGTGTATGACTCACTTATAAAAATAAATGTAAGGTTTTAAATGACCAAATAGTTAGTATTTGTTTCATTCTTTTCTTATTCAATTTCAAAATCAAATCAGAAACAGTACACTTTTAGGCCAGTCTGTTATGTGCGGTGCCATGTATGTACTTATTATAAATTGAAGTTTTAATAGTTAAGTAAAGTTACTGGAACTCACACTGTTAAGAGTTCACAGATCCGGTTAAATTTAAGCCTTGACTTGGACTAAAAAGTGCAGTCTCAAGTCTTAAACTCTTAAACCGTCTATATTCATCTTTATGAACAGTGCGGGACACTGACTTCAGTCTAATGGGGTGTTGCTTGTGTGACCTTGTTTGGATCCGCGGCACAGGGCTAATCTGTGGTCTAGCTAGCACCTGTTGAGCCCAGTTAGTGAGCGTGAGATCAAGGTCCAAAGAGTATTTACCGTTCAGGCTGCCAAAGCCTTGCTCGTAGGCCTCCCATGACTGATCAAAATCGACAGAGCCGTCCTGTCGCCTTTGGATCACGGTCCATCCTCCACCTGGACAAAACATACCAGTAGAAATAAGTCTCTCAGCCAAACAGTCTTTTACTGCAATTAATATTTCCTGCAAAGGATTATCTCATCTTTACAAAGAGTTGAGTGCTCACCAGTTGTCATTTCGCAGAAGACTTTAAAAGGTTCAGAGTTGATTGGTTGAATAGTGTAGACTCCGCTGATGGTTTCTCCTCTTAAGAACAGCTCGTGACAATCGGAGGCAGTTTCTGTAACAACAAACAGGACAAAGGACCATTAATGCTTGTTCAATCACTTTTACTCTTCAATCAGTGTTTCCAGTTTGTAACTGTACATAACAAACAGAATGTACAGTGGATAATACGGCTGGCCGAGTTTAAAGGCTTGCTCCAATAGATTCTTTTTTTTGGCAAGAGACGTTTACATTGTTTGCTTTTGTTGTGTGTCCTTAATCCACTTGTTTTGTAGCAATATTTTGGCATGAATCAAACTAAGGGGAATTGGGTTTTCCTCTTCACGCCTCTCCCCATGAAGTAGCCCATTCCAATTCAGGCGAAAGGTCACTGTGAACCTCGACAGCTGTGTGTTTGCAAATAACACTTATCATTTCAAGTCAAGTCTACAGATACGAGCGTGTGCCTTGATAGTGTCATAGTCTTAACAACCAAGTGAGAGTTTGTGTCCCGGATAAAAATATGACCTTTGTCCCAGTTCCCAAGCATGGCTTTCCCTTCGCTCTTTTTTTGCAGCTTCCAGGCGATTGAATTACAAACTACTACCCTTTGCATTCCTCAGAGGCCTGTTACACCCCCCTACCCCCTATTCTTTAAGTGGGCTGCCACACACCCCTCACGTGCAAAGCAGGCTGACAGTGACGTATGAGTGCATGGACGCTGCATGGACGCTGCATGGCTGGAGAGTGCTCACAGTGAGGGCAGAGCATTTGTATGGTGACATCTGAGAAGAGCTCGTTTGTAGCGTCTTGTGACAAATGAGGGACCAATAATGGCACTAATAGAAAGGCCTTGTTACCATTTAAAAGACACCACACTTCTAATAAGACACTATTTTAGTGGCAGCTGACCAACAAAGTTCAACCATATGTGAGAGTTAAATAAATTATACTGAAATTAGGGCCTTTGCAAATTATCTTGAAAAAATAATTTTGCCCTAAAAATTGCAATATTCCTAAATGAAAAGGTAGCACTGTACTAAGAAATGCATACCATTAAATATTACTTTTATTGAGTTAATAAGGCTTTATAAATCTACTAGTTTGTGATAATCCTGTTTTAGGCATTTATTTTTATTTTTTTTTGCCAATCCAATAAGGCTCTACCTCTTTTGTTGTATTAAAGAAACACTTTAGCCTAGTCTTTTGTTTTTGTCCCTATGCCTCAAGACTAATATTAAACTCGATTGTAAGTTATTTATTGTGTAATATGTATATTGCATGTACAAAGTATTAGTGTCAGTTTCACCTTAAGTAATGGCTCTGAAATACTTTAAATTCTACTTCAACTTTAACTTGAACTATTATTAAAATGAATGTCCCTAGTAGTTCTACCTTGAGTCGAGGGCTCTCCTGAACTTTGGCACACTTCTTCCTCATGACAATGGGAGAAAGGGGGTTTGTAGTGAAAAGGGGAAGGGGGTGTGTGTCTGCGTGAACCACTGACAGACACCAAACTGGGGCAAAGGTGGCTCACTCACAAGGGATGTCCAAATAATGTTTGTTTTACAGCAAAGAGGGGAGGAATCGCTCCAACAGCCCCAGATATCTGTACAAGGGTCGCGGATAAATATAGACTGCTTTCCCTTCATTTTCGACCCCATTTTTTTGCCCTCAAAGCTGGAATCTGAGGAACATTGCGAGATTTGTTCAAAGCCGGCCCCCCTTCCCTTTTGAGTGTAATCCCCTGGAGCTTTGTGACCCTTTGCTAGACCACTGAACTTTTACCTAGTTGAGACTTGGCCAGTGACATTTGAGGATTTTTTCTCTTGTTCCTTCCTTGTTCCTCAAATCCTACTGATGTCAGAGCAGCGAAGGGTTGCCGTGATTTGTAAATGGTCGACTGAACCCAGACATATTCACCTTTCACCCACTTCTCCTGTGAGGCAATTCCAGTTGAAAGTGAATATACGTCTGTTTGCTTTTTACATTGGCTAATTTGTTACATGGGGCAATTTAATGACTCTCAGACACTTTAAGATTTACATTTTGTTGTAACAGTGTTAACATTCAACAATAGCATCTAAATTTAATTTAACTAAGGTTGTGTGTCTCAATGAATGGGATTTACGCTACTGTATGTTGGCTTTTATGGTAAACAATGAACTGGAAAGTCACTAATTAATGTTTAAATCCTTTTGTAGTAACTTCAAAATGTTACATTTCATTTAAGAGGTATAAGTGGACTATTTTAGCTACGGTTTGTCCCATTTGAGTAACTTTAACATTGCTTTTTTTGCTTTTGTTTTCATTATGTCCATTCAATTTATTATTAGCCTATTAGCTTAACCGGTCAACTATGACCAACCAGTAGCTATTGCAGGCTAATAATAATTACAAAGGCCCATAATTTGCTTTTTTTTATTTCCAGAAACAGTAGGGACCCTCAATAAATACTGAACTTCAGGTACATTTGGCATATTAATCATAAAACCATGCATATTTATGATTGTATGAAGGAATGTTTTAGCGACATTTAGCTGCTAATTTACTTCCAAATTAATAATTTCATAATTCGCGAAATAGACTACTTTTTTATTCTCAAAGTATGTTGTGTTCTTTTCTGGATACACATATAAAACATAATTAACAATAAGTTTTGTAATGTTTTATGTCTTTAATCATACTATGACTTGACAGTGGGAACGTCACAAAAATGGCGGCTCAGAACTTTATTTTAGCGCCATCGCATGCTAACCTTCATTAATACCATAGTCCCTTCTAATCAAGACCATGTGTGGCTTCACGCAGAGCCTCCCAAGTCGATTCCCCCTGAGTTTAATTGCTGCTGATTTAAATCTTCTCCCGTGTCTTTACACTTAACAGATAGCCTGCCACCTTTTGCATAGGTTTTGACTTAAGCCATTATGGAGTTGGTTCAGAAGGAGGAGGTAGGAGGACTTAGGGACTCACCGGCTGCTGGAGAGTCACGCTGCTCCACGACCACTTCAGGGTTCGAGCTTCGTGGGGCCTCCACTCTCTGCCTCGACTGCTGTATCTAAACGGGACGACAAATGAACCATTAGAACCAGAAAAAGTGGATAAAAGAGGTTGAATTTGAGTGAGTAGAGTCGTGTACCTGGCTTTGCAGAGTCCTAATGCGCACGTTTTGTTTGTCCAGCTTCTCTTGTTGAAGTCTGATTCGCTCCATCAAGTCATCGATGCGTTTGTTTTGGGCCTCTAGCATCATCTGTCAAGAAAATAGCACATAAAGATAATTATTTTACGTTTAAAATTGCTGATGAATGTCCCTGAACGCACCACCCACTGCGCATTCAAACCCGCTGTGTTTTGGTTATGTAACTAGCTCCCAGCGCGGGATTTTCCATTGCTGTACAAAGACTCTGAGGCACGCGCAGTGTTTCCAGCTCGTGTAAGACCCCTATCTTTTTATATTCACGGTACCATGACTCTTGCACAGCCAAATGCGCAGTCAGAGTTTGAGTTACACTGTGTTTTGACAGCTGTTGTGTCCCTTTGTGGCGCGCCCAGCCTGTGGCGTTTGACTTGCTGCACGTACACCACGCTCTCCGGCTTCATTAATCCACCCCAGCCCCCACTCCAGTGACCTCTGTGCATTTCAATGTGTCACTGAAAGGGCCCCCATGAAGACACTTACGGTGCACAGTGCAGTCTTCTGTAGTTTTACCATGCTTAAAACCCACCAGGTGAAAGTCAAACAGAAATTCAAAGAGTTTTCTCATGCTTGAAAGAATGCTTTGTATATGATAAGAGCATATTTGAAGCCTTATTGTGCAACACTTTTAAGGTCACAACACTTGACTTTGCAGGCCCATAGCATGTAAATGAAAGCCAGTGAAGTCTCTTTTTAAACAAGATGCATTCTCTTTTCCCGAAAGAGAAGACAAATACAACAATTTAAAATATATACACCTATACATAACCCTGTCCGCTTGTAAGATTGCAGTTTACAGCAGACTATAACTGATGGATCCTTTACAGTTACACTTGTTGCATGTTCACAGATGTTTTAGGGAAGCCTGTATTAGATTGAACTATTACTACACTATAGAAACAAATGCACACTGAATTGTCACCCTACTTATTGTACACTCCTTTTTGTTAAACTATAGCTAGACAATGCTCATGCACACCAAAAAACATACTACACCATGCATTTAAGGTCACTATACTGCACTTTTGGAATGTTGATTAACTGTTTTTACAAGCCAATTTAAAGTGATATTACTATGAGTACATGCTGAAAATAGTCTTACTAGACTTCAATGCATCAATGATCAATGCATTTAAGGACACTTGACACATGGCCATTAGAAAAACCTTACATACTATGCATTTGAGCTTCCATACTTCACTTTAGTCTTCTTTTTATTTGTCAACCAGTCAGTAAATAAAAAAAGTAGTAGTTGTAAAAGTGTAGTTGCAACATAATGTTTAGCACACTGTCAATTCTGCTCAATGCAAAAGCTCATAGTCTTTCTAAACACTAAGCCACATGTTCATAGACAGTATATTAAAGCTTCTACTCAAAGATGATACACACAACCCACTTGTCAAAGACCAAAGTCAAGATCTCATACTTTCTGAACTTTCTCATTACAGGGCACTTGCTTCAGTGTCTGTTCTTACCTGGATGTTGCGAGCATCAGTCCCGTTCCTCTCTCCCTGCACCAGGCCGTCCACCTTCTCCTCCAATCGTCCGATCCTCTCCACCAGCGTCTTCCTGTCTTGCTGGATCTCCTCAGTCTTGTCCCGGAGCTCGGCCGTCACGTTGAGAAGTCTTCCCTCTGAGTCCTCCAGTCCCCGGGCCCTGGCCTTGAGCGCCTCTCCCTCCTGGTGCAGCTTCTGGCTCTCCTTCCCGAATTCGGTCACAGTGCGGTTGAAGATCTTCAGTTTAGAGGTAATGTCCCGCATTTGGAGTTTGGTTTTGTCCACGTGCTCTTTCAGCCCCTGTCCCAGTTGGAGGAGACCGTGGGCGATGACATTGACATCGTCCCACGCCGCGTACTGGACACGTTTCTCCTTGGCGCCGCCTGATGCCGTGGAACCCCCTTTTCTTTCAAAGGGGAATCCCGTTGCCATTAGGGATGCAAGGCAAAGAGTCAGGACTGCGAGGCTGGTCTTCATTTCTGCAGGTCTTGAGAGTTGTCTGAAGTCGGTTGGATGTGGATTTGTGCAGAGCTCTGGCTCCTCACAACAGCTCAAACAGCTCCTTGTATTATATACCTCCACAGCAGGCGAAAGGCGGCGTCTCATTGGTCGCTTCTGCAGAAGGGAGGGGTGTGTGCCCAGCTCTCGAGTTACAGCCCCTCTTTTAACTATTCATGTCACAGGAGGAGGCAGTACGTGATATAACAAAAAGGCCGGCTTTTATCCTGGCACAATGAGGTTTTATCAGCTGTGGGGAGCCCAGCCGTGAGCTCTGGCCTCAATGGGCCGGTAAATGACTTCCTCTGAAAGATTAACTGAAGATAAATGCTCAAAGAGTACAGCTTTATGGAGAGTTTATTAAACAGTCTGAGTCAGTGAAAATAAAACTGAGCTCTGACCTCGAATCATGGTGAAATTGTATTTTTTTTAGTTTGTTTTTGGACTTCATTGTTCATTGATGAAGCGTGCACTAATGAAAGATCCTGTCTTGATGAATCTTGTCTTGTCATTTGTGTGTCCCAATAAGTAGCATGTTGTAGTAAGTATCTATTGTGGTGTCCAGAGAATATTCATTCTTGTTCGAAAAATTTATTAACATCGACTTTGGTTTGGCTCTGGTTTAATCCTGGGCTTAGTCCTACTTTAAAGTCCTCCTATTTTGTCGCATTGGAGTTGATAATACTGTCACTTAATAGGTGTTTCAATCACATGGGCCTTATTTAGACTACTGTAAATATGTAGTATACTAGGGCTACGCTTCTCTTGTACATCTATGCTAATGTTATGAAGAATGGACTTAAGTGTTTGACTGTCAAAGCTTCCCACAAGGCTTCATGAAAGGTTGCTCACCAGACGGACAAGGTCGACCAATTCTTTGTGCAATCTGGGAAAACATCCAAGTCTATCAAGTTAATCAATAGGTCATTTTAGTACTATGACAGTGCACCATTTATTTAAAGTGAAGTTTAAAATGAAATAACCAGTAGGCTAATGTAAATTTAGCAGGAAATAGTAAAAAGTATCATAAAGTTTGTACTAAATTTGCAATATGTTTTTTTTTTTACTACCAGAAAAAAAACCTGACTGGACAATGGACTTAAGCTACTATACTTTACTTTAACGCAGTTTTCCTTTCATTTACTGATCAGTCATCATACACTGTCTATTGGTAGTTGCAAAAAACCCAACCAAAGAAACCTAAATAAAACATTTTGTATTATTACTTATGTGTGTTAAGTGGCTTGAATGAATACCATTTAAAAAAGGCTAAGAATGATTTTACAATTTTATCAGAAATGTCATCTCTTACATCTTTTTACCCATAATTATTGAATAGCCTACTTTGGCTTCACTTGAACTATTTTGCAGGTATACTAGAGACAGAAACATATGAATGTCTTGCTGAATCAAGGTAAAATGTTAAATTATCATCATATTAATCTGAGGTCATATTATCCAGCCATACTGTCTTAATGTTTTGTGTTTCGGCATTCAAGACAATGAGTTAAATACATATACACATGACACAGAGCTTTAATGGAACCTCTACATGTAAAGATTCTCCATTGTCAACAAAGCATAAAAAGCTAATTATACTGTATGTTGTTATGTCTCCCGAGGACAGCGTATGAATGAATGGAGTCAGTTGTTCACGTCAGAGGAGCGCTTTTGGCTCGAGGTGCTTCTTCTCTCCGTGATTCAAGACTGTGAGAATTAGGCTAAAGTTCGCAGCCCACAGAACGGCCCACACATCGCTGCCTGCAGGTCTTTCCACACTGAGGTGCTGTCATTGTCGAGCCGGTACAGACCACCGCCGTCAGGCCGTTAACCCTCTCCTGCCCGGGACGGCGGCCTATCTGGGTGAAAGGTGAAAGAGTGCTGACGCTGCTCGGAGGGGGGAAACGCAGTGCACAGGAATCACACAGCTCACTTATGTGTCTGGTATGTGACAAATGGCTATTATTTGGCCTCAGAGCTTTTGGCACAGAGGGTTTTCCACTGAGATGGCTGCGTTCCAGAGCATAACAGGCTTTTCTTAGTCAGTTTGAAGTAAGCCCTTTGTCTGGTATCAAAGCAGAAAGATTAGCCACTGTTTATCAGAGTTGTCAGACTTTATATTATAAAGTATTAAAGTATTAGAGTATTGCTTTAATCATCAACACTCAAAAAGACTGTTATTTCCTGAAATCTTTTTGTGGCAAAGACCGACCCTCATCATAATAGGCTGTGCACAAGTGATTGAATTGTAAAGACAAACAATGGGGTTTAGCTGTTAGCCTCTTCTTACAACAAAAATTATGCAAACTTTAGGTCATAAGTTATGCATTTGTAATGTGTCCTAAGCTCCCCTCCGCAGCTGACTTTATTTGTTTATGCTGTTACCATGGGTATGCACATACTCAATACTCATCATTTTTGACCTTATATAAAAATGGATGTAGCAATTTGAGACACCATAAATAAATCTCTGGCTCCTCCATGCTGTGTTATTGGATGTTTTGTCAAAATCCATCATAACATAGTTCCAAGCATCCAGACACTTGAAGCCTTTGCTGGTGTAGCATAAATATATACAGAGCAGCATATTGCTTACACAGAATGAATTTGTTTTTTCAGTGAAATATTTCTGCACTTCCGGTTACCATTGCTAAAATATACTCACGTTGGGTCTATATTTCATTCAAAGGTCTTTCAAAGGCTCCTTGAAAATGCCCATCAAGTTTTATACTATATTCCAATTCAAGTGTAGGCTCAAAAATGGAAAAAAAAATTCTACAAGTAACAACTAAAAAGTAAGCTCCAAAAATGTATGAAGTTATTATACATATTTAAGGAACACTTTATAATAACTACATAAGAACTGCAATACTAGAGCATCAATAATAAGTAATAATGATTTATAGAAGCTGAATAATCATTTGCTTTGTAACTGATGAATTGTAATGCTTAATAGTTATAGCTGTGTTGTCTTTTTTTTTTTCTTTATTGATAGTATACAGTAGCTGGACAGGAAATGTTAAATATGCAATTTTGTGAACCCTTTTATATTGTATTTGCAATTTAACATCTCTATAGACCTATGACATGTTACCTTCACTGACTGAAGATACTCAAAGTCAAATGAGGGTCTGAATAATGGCGCAAGTCAAGTCGAGAGAAAAAAAACCCCCCAACACATTCAACTGTAAAAGTGGCACTGTTATGAAATAAAAGCATTAAGAGACGAGGGCGTGGCAACTTTGATTTGTGGCAGTACGTGAAGCTCGTGCACGCCGTGTCATTTCCAAGCCACATGTTTCCGATAAGTGGCCACAGCTGCTGATTCAGTTCCACAAAATGGCCGCTCCCAGGGTTTGCCGGCATGTCGACCTTTTACCCACATTCCAAAACGCGGAACATCTGTAAATCTCTTGACTCGAGTCATGAACGAGGGGCCGAGCGGCTGCGCTGCGTTCCCATGAACCCCTTCATTTGGGGAGCGTTTTATGGGGTTTTACATGTTCACTGTTTTCCACAACATCTGCCAGAAAGACATATCTGAATGTGAATGTGTGAGATCAAATAGAAGGAAACAGATGGAAAAGGGATTCTGATCTAAAATTGGGTAACGACTGTGTGGACATGTCCTCATTTGACAGATGTTTGAGTGATGTTAACTGTTAAATTTTATCAACAATGTCAACTAGCTATGCATATTCTAAAGCATAATCCTGTTTAGTTGGGAGCCCATTTACTCCTGATGCCAAAAGTGCCCTTTAGTGTCATATTAGTTTACTCACCTGTACCAATGTTTTGAAACAGACCCAAAGACAGTGGAATATATGAGCTTAGAAACAAGTAATAGAAGATCAATATTTTGCGTAAGTGACTGACTTTAAAAACTGCTTAAACACCTAATAGCATACTGATAATCTCATCAAGTTTTATTTTGAAGGATTTTAATAGTTAAGCATGGTCTGTGTGTACAGGAGAGCTTGGGCCAAAGGGTCGAGGGTCTTGATTAAGGAACGCTCGTATTAGCTGTTGATCTGTACGGCTTGCCAACATTGTATAAATGGCGCAAGAAATTCTACTGGGAAAGTGGCTGTTCAGGCAGTGGCTAGGTCTGCTTAAACAGAGAAACTGTGCAAAAAGTATCCATGTAGAGGTAAACAATACATTTTTATTATTATTATATTATTTTTTAGGATTTTTGCCTTTGACAGTAAGTGTAGACAGACAGGAAACAGGGTGAGAGAGAAGAGAATTGGGCATATGATTCAAGCTGGATTCGAACCCGGGTCTCTCATGCATTTGATATGTGCTGAACCAGGTGAGCCACTGAGGCACCCCAGGAACAGCAACTTTGAAACAAAACTTAAAAAAAGAGTGGGTCCGTAGTGGCACAGTGGTAAGCATGCCTCACAGCAAGAAGGTCACGGGTTCAATTCCCCTTATCCCCAGGTGGGCCGCTATCAATCTTTCATGCATGTAGTCATGTCCTCCTTTGACTCCCTTCTCTCCCTTCCCATTGGAATAAGTGTGAAAATGAATGAATGATATTTTTGTAAGGGCCACTGTTGTGACCAGTGGGGTCCGATGGGAATGCAAAAGTTTTGGTGGCAGCTACAGAGAATGAACAATCACCCCAATGTTTATGATACAGCTTTAAAATCCCATTAAAACCTATAGTTCTTCAGGTCAGATCCATTTTGCTGTATCTATATCATGAGGCGTATTACATAATTGTTTTGTTCTGTGTGTCACCTGCTCTGTGTTCTTCATGTTTGATATCATGAGCTCTCCAGACAAGCTTAGACCTTTTCAGTCCATTACACCGCCACTCGGACTCTGCTTTACTTTAGTAAGGGGCTCATGATGATCTTGTGATTCAATGTCAGTCAGGTTAAACTGCAGAGGATAAGAGTAAGAATTAGGGTTGAGACGAGTTAAAGCATTTCACAAAACCGGGTTTAGACCTAATGGATGAGGAGAGAATAAAATGTACAGCTTTAAATTCCTGGCTGCTATGTCTGTTTATCGGAACGTACACAGAGTCACATGCAAGAGGGCGTCATGAAGGAAAATTACAGGTGCAGCTACTGACAGTGAGTCAGGGCGCGCCAGACACTCACAACATCTGAGTTATGACGTGTAAATGTCTAATTTAATTGCACCATATTGTGTTGTTCTATTGTCTTTCTTTCGTGAGTGACTGCGTTCAAACAAATGCTTGCAAAATTCAAGTTCAGATCGGTAGCAGTTTTCTACAGAAATCGTATTTACTTCTAAAATGGCTTGCTGGATGCTCACTATGTTGTCTGGTGACGTAGTGAGGTAGATAAGTAACACAAGGAGGACAGACAGAGCTAGTGTACAACATATTCATACAAGGTTGGCCTGATAGTCAATAAATATAAAGCTACGGTCAAACTGCAATTTCTACAACAAAAATTTATAAGTGTAGATCGCACAGGATTCTTCTGAGCTGTATTAAATAATTGTGTCCTTTCATAGTTATGATTCCTCTTTTGTTTTGTCTGTTTTCTAATCTGAAACTCCACTCAAACTGCCACAGACAGTTGTTTACCACCGCTGAATCATTGCCTCTGATGCACTTGGCGTGTCTAATTGCACAATGAGACATGTGATAATATTATGTGGTTGAACAAATCACACATTGTGGCAGGAGACTGATAAAAAACATGTTTGTATTCAACTTCTTTGTGTATCTCAGTGAACTTTAATGACTTGAAACATCACCTACTGACATTTGATCAAGGGACACTTTCGCACACTTTTTAAAAGGCTTCTTAAACTTCTTCTAAAAACTCATAGGACCATTGTCACTTTCAGACATCTATACCTATTCTAGATAAGTATAGGACATCAGACAGAATCTTAAACCACACTACTGCCCCCTAGTGGTGCATACCGAGAGCATACTGTTTGCATTAGTTCAGCTTAGACACCTGCCACTTTTCGACTGAGGCCCACTTTAGTCACCGCTCTAGTGTTTCACCTCAGGAAGTGCAGTCAGGTCGAGACGCTAATGAAAACCTGTCAGAGCTGAAGACCAGGCAGACTTCCTGACCTTGATCTTAGGGCTCTCTTGATTGAAGATGGATCAGTGAATTGTTTTTTTTCATCAGACTATATCAAAACATTGGGCTATGGTCTGCATGGTCTAAAACATTTGATGCAATAAATCAAAAACTTTAGAGATCCTCTTAATCTGACCTCAAAAAATGGCTAAAATTTACACAACACAGCTTAATGCAGCGTTGTTCCACTGACCATGTACCTAGGGTCTATAGAGCTCCGAGAGAAGAAACCAAATTTAGGCAGTTAGCATGGAAGATCCACACATGCACATTGAACTATAGTAAAAAATAATGTGTAGAAAAGCTCTGTGCACATTTCCAAGCAGTTTTCAGTAGATTTTTGACTATATTTCCCACTATTACCCCTCAGTATGTGCCTCTTTTGAAACAAATCAAAAACAGAGCAAAAAGACTATCAACATTAGCTTTTTATTTGCGACCTGTGCCAGCGAGAGTCAACTGGGAATTAGTGAACTGTTAAAACGACATATACACAAGTTCTGTAAAATATATAATAAAAACAGTGCTTTGTGATATTGAAACCAAAAGGCACATGGCTAATTAGCATATTATAAAGCCTATAAAGCAAAGAGTCTAATGTCTTTGTCTGTTGTAACATTGTAAATAGTTGTTGTGTAGTGGGACTGAGTGGTACTAAATTTAGGAACTTGTGTGAAAAGTGAAAAACAAACTGTCTTAGCAAAAAGGATATAAACTAAATAAGAAAAAACGGAGTGATTGGATCTTTCCGTAACTGTAGTAACCACTTCAGATCAGACAACATTTTAGAATACATCTCCTTTTGTTCATATCTCTTGTAGATCTGTATGCCTTGAAAAGTTTTCTCTGTTTCTATAGCTCAATATCTGGAAATACAGACTAAATTTTCAAATATTTCATAAATGCTTTTATACTCTGTTTTTTTTTCTCTTTAAAGGTGCAGTATGTAGTTTTAGTGTTCACTTTGAGACTGTTTTTTTAAGGTGATTCAGCCTATTGGAAACAGAGAACTGACCAGTGATCGACCAGTTTTGTTCAACTGCGTACTACAGCATTTTACACAATACAAATCCAAGCGTCCTGTGAACAGATGTTGAGCATTAGCATCTGTGCTGAAAAATGCAAATAATTCATCTGGTTTGTCCAATGTACTTCATCCTTAACAAATGAAAACTAATAAAAATGTCAAAAGGAGTTATTTTTCATAAAGATTTCCAAAGTTTGCCGGTGGTTGGCTAGTTGATTCACATTGCAGAGCATCAAGGAAGGTCAGGGAAGCACAATTATCCACAAGAGAATAATTTGGTCCAAAGCTATTCGCCTTCTTCCTCTTTTCGAATGTTTTGACCTCGTATAAACTTTGGTTCGACAATAACAAGGATCAAATCTTTGCCAGTGTTCAACCCACGCCAGCCTCAGTTCTTTTCCAAACGCTGTGATACAAGACGAGTTATGTAACGTGTAAAGAATGCACCATTTTCACTACTACTCTAGTGCCCTGTTTGTACAGCTGACCAGTACCTTTCACCGCCACAAACCTACACTTTATTCTGGTCTTTCTATGCCTCAGTGCACTCAAATACACACCAGGTCATGTTCATTGCACTGAGCTAGACCTGTTCAAACATCAGCTACAACTTGACTTATTGCTAGTCACCGCCTCTGTGTTTGTCTGAGATCCTTAGCCCTGTGAGGCAATGTAAAGGCCCCCACTGACAAATGACCTCCAAAACGAGCGTCCCATCTGGCAGGAAATCGAAAAGTACAGAGTGTCCCATTTTAGAGAATGTAAATAAAGCTATAGACTGTAGTGGACCTGGGCAGCTGTAGATGCCGTTAGGGCTTTATGGAGCTCACAAGTCTCCAGTGAGTTCCAGAATGCAGAGGTGCACTGTACGTTGGACAGGCTTCCTATGTTTTATGTAAAACCTAAACCTGGGATCACCTCACTCCCATCCCACACATCCTCCAAAACATTTCTTGATTTATGCAGGATGTAATCTATATCTTAGCTATCTTTCTGTGCAGTTACAGGAGAAACAGAGTTTCATACAAATATTTAAACTCTAAAGCCAGATGGCTGCCATATGGAAAACCACCCTATTTCTAATGGCGGACTCATTGGACCCACACTATTTGCAAGAAGCGTGCCCTTCCGGACCCAGTAAAGTCTCAACTTGAGGGGTCTTTGCTTGGGGCCTGTACAGGGGGTTCTAGATAGAGGGCATATGACTGCCAATTTACTGGTTTACTACTTTCGCTTGGTGGTAATACCATTTCTTCATTAATTCCTCATGGTCAGAGGTCAGTCATCTTATTTTATTCATTGTTATCCTTTTATTTATCATTTGTTTTGTATTGTATTGTATTTGTACTGTAATATTGTCTATTGGCTTAATTGTTGGCAATGCCAACAGTTTGTCCTGGTAAACTTGTGGAGATGATGAGGGCATTAGCATCAGACATTAGCAATATTAGCTGACTTGTTGGTCAGTGCTACCAACTCATCCATTGAGGCACTGATTTTGACAACAGTGTTGTGATGACCTTGACTTTTACATCTGACTCGTTGGACGAGACCTGTTCTATTGGAGATTGTTATATAAATGTGAGACCCTGCTGCTGTAAGTTGGATGACTTAATGGTAGATTATGAGAACAGTAAATGAGTGTTGAGCGGTAGGTTAGATTGCTAACCACAGATGCTTAAGTCTTAGTTGGCTATTCCTCCTGATGAGGCAGATGTGGGTTCTCTGATTTACACTTATTGTATTATTTTCTGTGTGTAAGCATGTATTATCGATTCAGATCTTTGTCATTATTACTGAACAAACAGTACAATAAAAATCTGTTTTTGTTTTTGACTTGTTGAACTAGAGGAACACAATAAGCGGTCTCATTTATCTAAGTGTATTTGTATCAAAACTCAAACTTATGTTCCTTTAACCCAGTTGAATACTCCTTTATTTAGAAGTGTTATGTGAAATACAAGTGCTTCTACACATTCTGAAGCTGTTTAATCCATTTAAATTCCTAATCGACATTTCCAGGGCTGAGAATGAGTCCCATGTTAAAGATGGTTGCTGTAAATAACTCTCATACATATTTCCTCGGTCGAGGGAGTGTGCCCTGAGCATCAAGTCAACGACTTTTCCAGAATCTATTTGTTCCATTTCAGGAGCATGATATCTCAGACGGGACAGTAGTAACTTTCCCTGGAGTTTACGAAGACTGTGGTTTTGTCCCAGAAGTGAGCCTCTTGATGTGTGCCCCTTGTTAATTAAACCTGCTTCCCATGAACTAATTGGGCTCCTGTGGTACATTCAAAGAGGCAGAGTGTTCCCTAAAGAGTAGCTGAGCATAGAGGGCCATCAGTGTCAATTACAGGCCTCAATGATATCAATTCACAGTTTCATTAATAGTGGGAGAATGAGGAGCCAGTTTTTGTGAAGATGTGCCTTGGGAAAGCGGTGGGAAATTGGTTTAGAAGCTCTCATACTTTAAGCTCGTGGTTTTGGATGAGAATAAAGCCCAAAGACTGCTTCAATTAAGTGTTCTTCCAGATCAGCAGGGGTCTGGCCTCTCCATGCTCCACAATGTCTCCACTTCTTCTCAGAGCTTATGATTCACTGGTGACTGCTTCCAAAGAGGATAAAACGCTGTGCAGCTGTTTGAAAACCACCCACTGCTGACCGGGTTCGGACGGAAACATTGTCCAAGGCAGGAAATACATGTTAAAACCAAGTCAGTAACTGCTTCACACACTGATTATATAATTGTACAAAAGGAATGTATGAAAAGATGTCAGTTCTATGTTGTGTGTTTTGGATCACTGTCCTGCTGCAGAACTCAAGTGCTCTTCAGGTTGAGGTCATGAACTGATGGACAGACATTCTCCTTCAGGATTTTTTGGTCAAGAGCAGAATGCATGGTTCCATCAATGACAGCAAGTCGTTGAGGTCTTGAAGCATCAAAGCAGCCCCAGACCATCACTACCTTCACCATATTTGACTCTTGGTATGATGTTCTGTGTTACTTTTACTCCAGATCTAATGGTACACACACCTTCCAAAAAGTTCAACTTTTGTCTCCTCAGTCCACACAATATTTTCCTCAAAGTCTTGAGGATCATCAAGATGTTTTTTGGCAAAAGGTAAAATGAGACTTTATGTTCTTTTTGGTCATGAACTCTGATCTTAACTGAGGCCTGCAGTTCTAGTAGATATTGTTGTGGGCTCTTGTTGACCTCTTATGTAAGTCGTTGCTGTGTTCTTGGGGTAATTTTGGTTGGCCGGCCACTCCTGGGAAGGTTCCCCATTTTCTCCATTTGTAGATAATAGCTTTCACCATGGTTGGATGGAGTCCCAAAGCTTTAAAATTGGCTCTATAACCCTTTCAGTGTGACAAACATGCAAAAGAAAAAAAGAAATCAGGAAGGGGGCAAACATTTTTTCACACCACTGTAGCTCTTGAATGTTGTGATAATCAGTTGACCCAAGGCTGGTCTCTAATTGGTTTCCTCAAATTACGCCCCAGGGCACAAATAGCTGCGCCCCTGGCCAGTCAAAAAATTTGATCCGATCATTAAATTGTTTATGATTGATTACACTGTAATGTCAGTGAAAGTCACAGCCTACCCATCAACCACATGAAGAGACAAAGAGCACCATAGATCTTGGGCAGGCCAGCACCCAGCAGAAGACAGGAGACTGAGGCAGCAGTGTGAGAAGTGAAGTGATGATATGATGCAGAGAGGCGTCTGACACTCAGCCCCAGAGGAGAGAGAAAGGATTGCAGAAGTAGCTAGTCTATCATTAAAGCTCAGCCAGTGTTTAACAGGAATGTAGTAAGTAAGCAGTCCCTTGAAACCAGTGGCGGGCCGTGCATTTCACGCTTAGGCCTTCAGTGACGTACCGTTCATAGTTGCTTGTCTGGAAATGACAGACAAAACCTTTTCCTTGCTGGGACAGGCTAGCTAGCACAGCACAGACCTCTTCTCACAATATCCAGCTTTTCGGGAAAGGCACGTCTTGAAAATGGTGTGGAAAGTATATCTTATATGGGTTAAAAATACAGCAATAGCTGTTGGATCTCCGGGTTTAGTTCGATATTCTGCAAATTGCCGCCTTTCAGGCTCTAGCAAGTGCATATCCAATCACAGGACGCGTACATGTCCAGTTTAACGTAAGACCTTCTAGCTGGCCTTGGTCTGCAGAATCGAGATCTGATTGGCTATTGTAACTGACTGTGTCTGTTTACTTACAGTGCACAGGGGCCTGCTCTGTTGAGTCTGAAGGTTCACACAAATGAAATTTGCCTGACAACACAAGCTAGCTGAAATATATTTGGATAAAAATTCTACCATAATAAACAACATTGGAAGCCACTCAACTAAGTGGATTTAATATGACATAAAGAGAACAGAGAATAGAGGATAATTTTGTTTTTACGTATTTATGAAAATAAAATAACATAAATGTACTTTTCTGAGCATGTTTAGGCCAGCAGAGAAGGCCTTGCTGGCCCTGACGGCCCACCACTGCTTGAAACATATCTAATGCTTAATAGAAGCATACTTAAGATTGAGCCTGGTCTCAAATACTCACATTACTCAGAAAGTAATTGAAAACAATGCAGAGCAGAGCCAAGAACATTTTACATTACAATACATTATGTTTATTTATTTATTTATTTTAAGTGAATCGAAGAGAATATTGTGGGGATTTATCTTCCTCCAAGATTGGAACTTGAGGGTTCTGCTCAGTGTCTTAGCTTACAGGGTCTGTTGGAACCAGTCTCCCAGTTTGTAGGTCACCCCCCGCCCCAGAGTCAGATGGAGACCACTCTTGCCTTCACCTTCCACATCTTCTGTAGCACCTCTGCAGCCATTAATATTCTTGAGCTTCTCTTGTGTTCTTTTCCTAATGATGCCGTCACTGGGGATTGCCACATCTGTCACTATGATGTCTTTCCTCTGCTTGTCCACCACTAAAGTCCAGGTGGTTGGCCATCACCTATTTGTCTGTCTGTATCTGAAAGTCCTACAGGATCTTGGCTTGATCATTCTTCACCACTTTCAAAGATGTGGCCCATTTTGATTGTGGTACGTCCAGTCTATTCTCTGTGCAGGTTTGTCTGTATACATGGCTCTGCCGTACTACGTCTGCTGTTATGTACTTGATTGTGTCATGGGCCTCTTTGTCAGTCTGCATCTTGGTTCCTGTTTGCCTCTAGTGCTGTTGTACTTAGGGCTTACCCTGATTAGGGCCTTTGTGCAAGCCATGTTTTTTGCTACTTTTGTCAACAATGGCTCTGTGGTTTTCAGAAACAAAGTGAACATTTCATTGTGGCCTTGTTAATTTCTTTAATTTTGATGAGCTTTCTGTCTGGTCAAAGATTAACATAAGCATCACACTGAGTCTGTCACCTCTCGCCGTCTGCCAAGGAGCCCCACTCTCTAATGACAATCCTGATTTATGTTAATCTCACATCCAGACTGCTAATGGAAATTGGGCCTTGAAAGTATTAAGAATTACAATAATTACTGTGAAACTGGTCTTTTACACCTTAATTGTTAAATCCCTGTGGGGTTATTTAGTAGTATAGTAGTATAGTTGTTATCAAGGCCTTGGGATTCTCATGCACTTGTGTCGAGAGAAGACCCCCAAGACTTTGAGATGTCATCTTTTGTTTATTGTTGTGGTGTGGCAATTAGCTTTTTTTTACACCAGCGTAATAGTGCTGCAAGATATGGAGCCTAATGTTTTCTGAGCAGGGAACCTTGCTCTATTTAATGTGACATCACCAGTTTATCAGTTGTTGTTGTGACACAAATTGTCCTGTCCTTTTGCCAAAAGAACAGACCTAAACATGTAGTAGACAAGTGATATCAACACAACCTTTCACCCAGATATGGCCTTTTCCCTGTGGAAAGTTGAGGGATCAGTCAATTGCCCCATTTCGTGTGTGTCATTTACAGTTAATGTGTGCCTCACCACCTCTACAACACACTTATCTCATTGTGTCATTGCGTATGGATAGAATTTATCATTGTGTGCATTTAGTGTAGATACAGATGTTTCCCAATTCTGCTACGCATTTCTTTCTCTTGTGCAATAAATGGCTGTTGTAATACATCTGCGACATGTTTCATCATCATTTGCAGTTGTACACACATTTCGTTTCAGAGCTACACAGAGTCATGTTGGCAACATGCTACTTTCTGTTGGTGAACCACTCATATGTTTATACTTACTATGCTCCTAATGCAAATGCAAAAATGGTTTGTTTTGGTTCAGAACAGTAATCTCTGTCTTATTTTATACCTACGAGCACTTTCACATAAATTTGCTTTGGCCTGGACTTCAGACAATGTTTTATTCAGAATTATTCTTATTGAAAGATTTTTAATTTGTAAAATGAAATTGCTGATTTAAAAGAAAAATGCAAAATAACTACATTCCCAACATTTTTAGCAACATATACACTGAGAACAATATGGATACCACAGCAAGTTGGTCCCTGCTGTTTTTTTTTTTTTCTCATTTTATCCCTTTCACTTTCACATACATTTTATTTTGCCTGGACTTTTTTATTCAGAATCATTTTATATAAAGTTTTTCAGATAGTTTTTTGTTTTTTTTTTGTTTTTTTTTACAAAATTAGAAAAAAAAACCCAAATATACTAAAAAAACAACAACAAAAAACAAAGAAATACTCTGTCAACCCCTAACCTTGTCAATGTTAGACCTGTGATCTCCTTCACCACTCCTACAAACTCTAGCGAGCCGGAAATGCCTGTATACGATGCCCCCATACGCTCTCAAATGCCCCAGGAGGGTGCGTCTCCAGTTTTAGGTTGGACATAATGTCCTGCAGCCACTGCTTGTCTTTCCACCTGAGCAGGACCACCTGACATGCTAGAACGCAATAGAGGCTTGCTCACAGTTGCTGCTCATGTGGGTTTGTCCCTCCAGGACCCCAAACAAGGCCGCAAGGGGGGTCTGGCTCAAGCCCCACGCCAAACACCTGGGACATAGTATTGAAGACCTACCTCCAGCAGCCAAGTGAGGTCAGGAACAGAACATATGGGCAAGAGAGGCACCAAGAAAGGCAAGCGGGGACCAAAAAGACAATCTTACAGCCAACAAAAAAAAAGGGATTTGGTGATATTTTTCTTTTAGTTTAAAAACTTTAAAAAGTTCATTTAAGAGGCTTAACGCAAGGAAAGGTTGCTATGCTGTTGTTTTGGTTGGCTCTGTGACTGAAGAATATTTCTGTTAAAGCATCTCTCAAGACTGAGTTCACACTGCATTGTTTCCACTGTTGACTAAACTCTCCAGCCTCTGGTGTTATCCATCAACAGAGGTTTGACTATCAGCAGAGAGCCCTGACCCAGCTCGGAGCCGGTCACTGCTCGCTTTTTGGTCGGTGTTTTTTGTCTGTTCGTGCACCTGCTGTTTGTGTCGTGGACTTTGTGGCGCAGGGGATTGTGGGTAAGGTATTTTATGCTTCGCAGGGTACAGAGCCTTCAAAAAATAAATGAGTGACTTGTTGTTGTGACCTTCGCAGAGTGAAGTCGATCCCCTTTATGCCCTTGGCCTTACATGAAAGTACATTAAAAAAGACAGTATCCAAGCTGTGTTTGTGTTTCTGTATCACGTGACATACAGGCCTTTTCTACATGTTTTTATTGTATAGTACATACAGACTCCAGGAATAAATATTTTGCATGGCTCTGTCATGGAGTGGGACCACAATAAAAGACCACGATGGAGTTTGTTTTCTGTTGTTTCTTTGTGTGAACACAGATGCAAATACTGTAATTTTAAGTTAATGAAACATAATTTGTACTTCTGAGGCGAAGTGTTCCTTTTTAATCATTGCAAACCAAAAATAGCTTCTGTGCAACATATCTCACAAAACAAAACAGATCCCATGAATGCATTTTTCTTTCTGAAGATTTTTATTCTTATTAACGTTTTGAAATGACTCAATAACGTTGCACATAAATAATTATGTTTTTGTGTGATAAATACTCCAGCCAATAAGAAAAGACCTTGGGGGTGGACCAGGACCAGAGGCTCTTCAGTGGGCCTATGGGTGAACAGAGATGTCCAACTGACCAATCACTAGAAATGTAACTAATACGACAATATACACAGAATAATTTTAATATGGAATTGCAGCAGAAAAACAACATTAAATGATCTTGCTCCTCATTACCCTCAAACCATCACAGTACTTTGTGAAAAAGCTGATGTTCAACTGTAGCATTTGGAAAGAACTGTTTGTCAAGGACACTGTGTTGTTTTTTGTTTTTTTTGACAACCATTGGAAGAAGATGAACAAGCTGTAAATGACACTTTCTGTCACGATCCACTTACTTTAGCATGTGTCACTGATGTTTTCAGACTACAATGAAGTCTACAGCATTTTACATCAGTGTCTATTATGTGTTGTTTAACGCTGGAGTGGTGTAACCTCGCCTGCAGCTGGATTCTTGCACACTTTACAAACTCGTGAAAATCCATCTTGAACAGCTCCCAGCAATGTACTTACAGTCAGAACCCTGGCCAAACTTGGACGGTGTATCCAATGTGGCAGTACTGACAGGTATGGGCACGTTTTAGGTTTAAAGATGTAGTGACTGTTTTACTATTACAACGTAAACAACATGACATTTCTCAGATTGGACAAAACTGCAAATCCAATCACAGACCAGTTATGCTTTGAAAGTACCTGCCCTTTTGCAAACTCTTTCAACAGGAGTCCTCTCAGATGGTACCGTGGAGCAGTTTCACTTGACAGAGTCAGGTTAGGAGTAGTGTGGACACTACATGGAAAACAATATAGTTATGCATGGCTCAGAAGTAATGTTAATGACTGCTCTGTCTCTGTTAGTGTTGTCTGTTAATACTGTAGTTTGTTTTGTGTCAACAAAGATACACGCTCCTCTGCAGCACCAGCAGCAGCAGTAGTGGTATCAGCAAGTTCAAATCACTAAATCAGAGACTTGTCATTTCATGTGTGTTTAACAGAACCAATACTCTACTGACAAACTGCAGTTCTACTCAAGTGTGTTGTTTACCATCAGTGGATGGAGCAAGGATGTGTGCCAAAGTGCCAAAACAATAACTCTGCCTCCTCTTTGTGATGGTATTTTTGTGCTGTTTAATATCAGAATAACCTTAACCCACTTAGTATCCAGTGATTGCCCTTTACCTGGTGTAGCTGAAGTGCTCATAAAAATAATAGCATTAGAAAAACAGCTAAATATTAAACAGCTCTGGTTGCCCATTGATAAAATCATCTTTACTATGCAGAATTTATTTTTGGTGGCTGTAGTATGTTAGAGAAGCAGGTCAGCAGTCCAAAGTAGTGCCCAAAAAGTGAATTTATTAACACAAAAAAATAACTTCAAGATAACAAAAACATCCTAGCATTAAATTAAACAAACATAGCCACAAACTAGCCTCCAGGGAAAAGATGAAGGTGAAATCAGCCCCTAAACAATGTCAATCAAATTAACTAATACATAAACAATTCCAAACTCTAGATAACTTTTAAAGCAATGTAAAAAAACACCTTTACAAAGACAATCCTAAATAAAACAACAAACTAACACCAATCCTCTCCGGAAGAAAAGTAAACAAAAAAAACGCAGCTCATAGTCTTTAAAATAAGTATTGACCACTGTGTTTCCAAATAAGTACCTGTTATATGTGGTTTTAAGTACAAAGTCAAGAGCTGCACTACAGTTCACATGGGTCCTTTCAGGCTTTGGGCCAATGAGCTGACCCAAAAGGGGAATGACTCGTAGTTACCTCTGGGGCGAAACTCTTCTCGGCATCCACTCTGTCTCCTCTGGGCCCCTCTGGAAATGTGCCGACCGTGACCCGTGTGGCTGCTGGGTTCAGAGCGTGTAAATCACAGGCCTCACTGCCCCCTGGAGGTTACCCTGACCCCACCGGCTGTACATCCTGTTACCCCCAGCCTCCTGCCAAGTCCCGGAGGCAGCGTGGGGTCCGCTGTGAACATGTGCGCCGCTGAGCTGGTCACCGGGTCGCCATCACGAGGGGAAAGCAAAAATAGACGAGGCTCAATCCCACACACTTCATACTTGGTGTACTCGTTACGCTATACACCTTTGCCATGTATTTTATTGCTCTGTGGTCTGTTGATTTATGGATGTTGTTGCACAACCTCAGATGCCTGTCAACACTCCGGCTGTTGCAATATACAACCTTTTGTAGGACGTGTATAAATCACTTTTTCATTACCAGTATGTGGATAGACCTTATGTGACTTTCTCCACTGTCTGCAGCACATGAAACCATTTCTAGGCTATTTGTGAGAGTATTTTCTTTTTTAGATTAGTCACAGAAGTCTATTACAAACCAAACCAATGTGTCTTTACGCATCGGATACTCAGCTGTCGGCTTGGCCAGTCTCTCTCAGATACTCTGTCAACACCGCAGCCGCAAAGAAAACAGTGGTTATGAACAAGAGGAAGCAATGGTGGAGGTCTAAAATAGAAAACACTGACAAAGTACGGGCTAGGACTGGCTGGGAGGTCATCGTTTTCATTGAGAGTTGTGATTTTCAAACAAAAACGTATTCATCATATTAAAAATAAAACATTTTCGCAAAGCAGGAATGGTCCTCCTTTGGAAAGAGTTTTTTATGCACCGGTTTACATCCAAACAGGTCTAAAAAACTGAATCTAACCTTGGTTTGAACTGTTAGGAGTGACATGCATTTTTCACATCTTCTCTTATTAGGCTTCATGTCCTTCTTAAAGGCCAAATGTGGAACTTATCTCTGTCACAGAAAGCCAGCATAAACAGCAGGCAGGCTAAACTGTTTAAGCTGCACATTTCTATTGAGTTAGTAAGGAAAGGGTGGGTCAGAATGGCACAACACACAAATTCGTTAGAAGTGGTACAAAAGCATTCCAAATAATGGAATGTACCACTTTGGTCACACGTTGAGTTTGGTTCCAAAAGTGTGGTATGTTCTTAAGAGGTGGATCTAAGCACAGTATTCTGGGAGAAAATATACTTGGTCAAAATCTGAATAGAAATGCAAACATGAAACTAAAATAAGAAACAGTGAGGACGTTTACATGCAAAGCTTACTCAGATTATGCACCTAGCTCGATTAAACCTTCTCAGCTGGAGTACAGTGTCCCCAGCATTCGTCTCAGACTAGTGCTGCATTCATGTGTCCGTTGTATTTGACAGCATTTTTAAAAGAGAAAAGAAGCTACTGTTAAACCTGACTCAGTAGTAGCATTAAAAGCTAATATAACCCGCTGATTTGCTCAGTAAATACATATCAACGGTAACACACCGACTTCAGGAGATTAAAAACCTAAACACAAATCAAGAACAACACATTCCTTACTCGGCAACTGCGCCGTCCGAAAGCAATTGAACACATCATAAGCTTTGCTAGACTAGCTTGTTCTTCTCAACTTTTTACAGCATGACAGAGAAACAACAAACAGTATATCCAGTAGCAGCAAGACCCTATATAAGTATCTTCACTGATGTAAAATTAATGAGTCCTCATGTTTTTTTCTGTTTATGTGTGTTTAGCGCTGCAGCTAACAATTATTTCTATAATCGATGAATCTGATGATTATTTTTCGATTAATTGGTTGATAATTGATTGTGAAGTGCGTGTAAATGCGTGACCTGATGGACGAACAAAGACAAGTGGTCAAAAACTTGTCAAACTGCGGATTACACAAAAAAAATCACACAATTTTTTACAGAAACTGACACAGATGAAGTAACAGTACGCCACAGGACTAACACATACACATAAAGATGCATTTTTTTTAATCAAAAACACAAAATGTACATCTTTTTTACCGTTTCTGTGGATTTACTGTTCTTCTCTCAGCACATGGCATGTTTCAGAGTCCATACAGTGATTAGTCAATTATTAAATTAGTTGACGATTATTTTTATAATCAATTATAATCAATTTATCTGATTAGTTGCTGCAGTCTTACGTGTGTTTCTCTGTGCTGCTCTGTGACTCTGTAGCATGCTCATTATCCAGATGTCTTACTCCAATTTCAAGAAATGCAAATGACTGTGTGTGAGGTGTTTACATGCATTTGAAAACTCAATTATAATCTCACCAAGGCAATAATTTGAATTTCTCTACCTTTTTCTTTCAGCTTTAACTTGTTTTACAGGCTTGAATTGTTGAATAAGACAACGATTTATTTCTATTTTGTAGTAATTGGTGTGACACTTGTATGACGTCGCTGTACCAAACTGTGCTGTACAAATCCAATCTGTATCTTATCGTTTAGGATTCAGACACTTGTAATCTTTGGGTTAAAACTGCTGCTATGGCTTTGGGACTTTGCAAACCTTTTAACTGAACACCAGAGACAAAACTTCATAGGGGACCTTTAATATCCAAAGACAATGTACAGCTATTTCCTAACATGTATTGTGTCTATTTCAGTATTTCCTCCTGCAGTGCCTTAAGTGTCTCGGTCTGTGTCCTTGTTGTTGGTGATGTTTTGCATGCCGCCCATAAAGCACAACATAACAGAGCAGAGCGAGACATGTCCGACACTGGTATTTTCCCTCAGCCGCTCAGACCTTGGTGGCAGCAGACAAACAGGGAGCGGCCTTGGGGCTGATCCATTTCTGAACTGGTGTTTTTGACTCAAGGAAAAGGAGGGGGAGCAGCCGGGAGACGGTAAAATGATAAAAACATGCCATAAGCCGGTCTGTATGGGAGGCATAAACAAGGAGAGATAATGTCTATAAGAGACAGAGAATACTGGAGCTTCAGTTGTTCAGTTGTTTACGCAAAATACACTAAAATAAGAATTTGGTTTTGATACAATTTGAATAATGACAACCAACCAGAGAAACAAAGCAGACTTTTTCTTGTGTTGTGGCATTTGAGGCTCCAGATTTTAAAACAAGACACATCATGAACTTTATTAACATGTCTCTGTGCAGGTCCCAAGCCCGGGTAAATGGAAGGAAGGGCATCCAGCATGAAAAACATTGCCAGGCTACTCATGAGGATTACTCCACTGTAGCATCACTCCCACCAGAGGGGGGAGTGATATTGTGATTGGACAGAAAACGTTTGAATTTTTAAGGTATAGTTTCTGCACACTTGTAACAGGAGACAGGTGCGTGGGAGGAGTGGTTCTTTACAGAAAAATCCAAAAACTCTTGCACACTCTCTCACTGTTTTTTCCACAAAACAGGAGAAGTGTGTTCCAAATGGTTCCAAACCCCTGCATCCTCAATTTGGCCAAGTTCCATCACTTTGAAGCCTGTTCCAAGAGATGCTCATGGAGTTACCCAGGACTCTAGCCTTGGAGCCGACTCTGGAGGAAGGATCCTGGAAATTGGCAAAGGTTTCAGTTCACCTAACCTTCTTCAGGGCTGTGAAAATGATCCTGATTCCATCATTTGCTCGTGGAGTTATGGCGTCAGGATGATTATTCACAGTAATCGCATGGTGTATATTGGAGAAAGCACCTGTGTGTATGGGCTGGAACCTGATGAAGGTCAGATGGACTGAAACATTGCTGAATAAATCAGGAGTGAGAGGATGATTGGGAAATTTTATAATTTTTCATATCTTAAATTTTGATATTACTATATGCATACAGTATATTACAGTTGTCCCTGCCCACATTTATATAGTGCAAGTGTTGTTCTTGGTCTGGACTGTTTGAATTTATAACCGGTAGCTTATTAGCCGGTGTACTAACAGATTATTGCTTTGATTTGAAAAATTGTAAAACAAGACATTTCTTGATATCCAATCAATAGTATTGGCTATTATTCTATTCTATTCTATTCTATTCTATTCTGTTCTGTTCTGTTCTGTTCTGTTCTGTTCTGTTCTATTATTCATTGCTTTAAAAAGTAACATTGTTAAAAAAGAAGACAAATTGTCATCTGATTTTATATTATAATAACAAATGAAAAACTCGAAAAATAAAATACAACCCTATATAAAAACCTGGAAAGCAAAGCAGGGTGCAGTATATATTTAGCTTTTCTCACAGCAACAAACTCCTCTGATCATATCACTGCATTATGTCCAATTTTATTTTACCAACTGCTGCTGAAATCAAATTCCTTCTATGTGCTACTTACTTGGCCAGTAGAGCTGATTCTGATTTTCCATGAATCATGCTCTGCTCCTGGTCTGTAACCTTGCTTTGCCAGATTGTCTGTGTCTGTTCCACAGAACCATGCGGGCTGCCATAGAAAGCATTTGCAAAGGGCAGGTACTTTAAATGAATATTATGAGGGCCTGATTAGCCACAATTTTACCCAAACAGAGCAGCGCCATGTGGTTTAGGTTAGTAATGGTAAAACAGTGGCTACATCTTGAGCCCAAAACCGTCAGTACTGCAACATAATTGGCCTGTTGCACTGACGGTCAGGACACAGATAATTTGCCTGGAGCACTTCATGGATTTTTGTCAGTTTGTGAACTCTGGACTCTGGACTCAGAGTCTGAAAGTCTTGGTCTTACACTGTGGTCTTATTCATGACTTGGCCTCAGTTCGTGTGGTTTGGACTACAACCCACATTTTCATCGGCTCCATATGCATCACGTGTAGCACTCTGTTACGCAAATTCTGCCTGCATCATTATATAAGTGTCTTTTTTTTCTGCACTTGTCTTTGCTTCAAGTAGCAACAGGCTTCTTTTAGTCTTGCATGTCTTCAACCTAATGAATAGCTGCCAAGGATTAATTAGCGGTTCGGCGTCAGTTTGTGGTTTTGCACATTTAAACTCCTGGTGCAAGCCGCAGTATGTTTACGAACCTCCAGAAATACAGCTCGGGAACTTAATGCACCCTGCACTGTTGGGGAAATATAAGGCTTACACTGTCATTTTGCTTGCTCTCGTGTTGTTTTCTATTGCATTGCATTTAAACTGGATCAATTTGCAAGAAAGTTTACTTATGGGAAGAAATTTAACTGATCAAAACCCAAATATGACTTCCTATTGTTATTTCGAATCCTCTGGAAGTCCTTAAACATGCAGTGGATTAGTTTTGAGTTATGTGGTGTATTTCTGTGTCTGGTCAAAGGTTAAACCTGGGAGAAAAAAAGGGCAGTAACTCTTCAGGGTGTCATTCAGCAGTGATTTAAAGTGTCTGTGGCACAGCACCAGGCGAAAAAACATGTTTACAACCCGCCACAAGAAACAGTCCGAGTTATCTTCGATGACAACTGGATTTGGGTGTGTGCATTGTTTGCTTTGAGGAGTTGAAAAAGCCAAATGTTCAGTTTTACAGGCTGGAAGGATTGTGCTCTTGTGACGCAGACTTTAAAGGTTTATTTATTCATGTGTTTCATAGAGATGCATGTTGGCTGTTCTCTCCGGGTTCTGCTTGTAAAATGAATGCATGTAAAAAGAATTTGTTAATCGAATCCTAGTGGTCCTTTTTTTTTTTTTTTAGAATATTGAAAATGGTAACAGACAACAGACAATGTGTTCTATTGTTTGAAAGTTTTAAAGAAAATATTAGACTGCAATGAACGTTCCTGTTAATTGTCCTGCCACCACAGTTTTTTTATTTTATATTTTTATGTTTAAGTTTTATTTCACAACATCAGATTTTAAATCATACAGAACCTTATGCAAGACGGTGCAAGACATAAACCTACTCCATTACAAGAAAATGTGCTCTTTGTTTGATCAATAATTAGTCAATTACCACTTGTTTACAATGGTCTAAAGAGGTTGTATGCATGTTTCTTGTTCATTTTTATAAATTCTCTATCTAAACAAAGCCTTACCTTGCCTCACTTTGACTGTGGAGACCATCATAATTGAGAAATAAAGAAAATCACAGTCACATTGTGCATCTGGCATACGGCTAGATAGGACAGTATGAGATACTGACGGAATGAAAACCATGAGGAAAAAATACCATTTTATGACGGTATTTCAGTATTAATAAATGATGATAGCGTTTTTAAATCGTGCCGTTCCATTCCTACTAATGGCAATATATTTTCAATAAACACAAACAAATAAAAATGGAAAACTCTGCGTAAACAAGATGGTTTTGGCAAAGCAACTGACTGAACGTGTGTGTGCTGTCAGTGAGTCAATAGAGAATATTAACCATTGCATTTCAGTTGAACATACCAATACTTCCCAATACGTCAATATTCACAAAGACCTTCAAAAGCAAAAGGGCTGTGTTCCATTGACATTTTATTAAAGTGAATATATATATTGGATTCTACACAGCTAATATAGTTTATATATAAGAAAACCGGTTGGTCTGGATGTCATGGCATTTGTATCAATTGCGTTTCCATAACTTCATCATCAGGGTCATCAGGAGAATGACTGATAAAAACCTGCCCTAATTTGATGTTTTTAACTGGTCCACTTACTGAAATCAATGGAAAACTCTGCTACCTTTGTGGAAGTGGTGTATCCTTGTCATGTTGTTGTTTGTGGAAGGGTCTATTGCTCAATTCTCGCTGTGAAGGTCTTTTTTCAAACTAGGTCAGGTTATGTTAAACATGGCATTACCAGGTGAGTTAGTGCATATGGAGTGGTCTCAAAAACAACACTAGTGACCTGCTTTCCTGTTCAAACAGCGCCAGGATCCCAGATGCTCCTCAGCCTGGAATCCAGCCAAATACCTCCAACGCAAAACAACTTTATCTCAAACGTACAACAAATACAGATGTGCAAGTGGCATTTAACTAGGACTTTCTATACTTAGCCACTGTGTTGCAAATTAATTCTTATATTTCAACACATTTTACATAACAGTACAAGGATCTATTTGAAGGAAATAGGCTTACATCAAAGCAACGCTAATCTAGGATCATAAAAAGTCTTAAAGTCTGAAAATAGATTGACCTCATATAACGCAACAGCAGGAATGGTAAGGGTAGACTCTGGAAAACAAAACTATGAACATAAATCAAAACATCATTATCTTAACCAGACATCTGCACAACATTGAGTTGCTATATATAGTTTTGAAAAAGTCCTTGTATTCTATTCTATAACATTTGTGGACTTATCAATAATTTGACCAATAGTAACGACTTAATGGTTTCTTGGTTTTAAATTATATTTTTGGTCAGCGGGAATATTTGAATCGTCTTAAATGTTAAATTTGAAATGTCTTGCTTCTCTTTTAAAGGGCCCAGACTGTGGAACTCTTCCCACTGACCTTAAACTGCAGACGAAGAGTTGTTCACACGAGAACTTGAATATTTGAAATTGTCAATTTTAATGCTTATAGACGTATTGTTCACACTAACCTTTTTCTTAAAAAGCCTCCAATGGACAGGTGTTGAGAATTAACATGTGTGCTATAACATCAATGAATCTGGTTTTGTCCAATGTATGTGTTGTCATTATTAAAGAAATGAATAAATAAATTGTATGCCTACCTCAAAAAATTGCATTAGAAGGACATATATTTTTGGATCAATGGTGTGGAAGCTGAAGACATTGACAATTGTATGGTCACAGTGTAATGGCTAGACATCTTAAGAACTGACATTGTTTGTGGACTTGAGCAGACCATTAAAGAAGATAGGTATTAGCTTAACAGGCAATGGGATCAAATTAAATATCAAGAATACTTTCTGTGGCTTTTCCTAGAAGCTTGAGTGCTGCTGCCCTCTGGTGGACACAATGTAGGATGGTTAAATGACTTTATGTGACCAGGGTCCAAACTAAAATCAAAGCTTCAGTTGGTGTACAAAAATTGTACTTTCTTTACATTTTGGGATATTATTTTTTGATGGAAACCTGTTGCATATGATAATTTTGCTTATTGGAACATGAACTTTCAACCTCAATATTGCACTGGCCTGAAAGCAATTCTAACTGGTGATGTGCCTAAAATAAATCCATCTCTGGTTTCACTGGGCAATATTACAGCACAAACAGGCCATGATGCACTCTGGGAAATTGTAAACACTGAGAGCTTAAAATAACTGTAGTGCTTATGGTGTATGTTTACTTACACCTAATATGCACTAAGATGTTTATTTATCAAAGCTCAGTACACTACCCATGACCAATATTTACTAGAAATGTCCTTCTATGTGACAAACATTTGGCTTTATCCAGTTATAAAATCACCATCTTGTACTAACTTGGTAACAAGATGGTGTACACAGGTAAAATAACCACAGGGTTTCATTTAGCTTAACATCCAAATTTATTTCCAAAAAAATGAACACATGAGATGTAAGCCACTGCAACTGAAGACATCTGCTGCTTCATGGCACTGGACTGGCACCTCACAGCTTTAGGAAAACTGCAGAGAAAAAAAAAAAACATGTTTAGGATCAAGTGGAAAATCCAATCTGACCGTTTTAGGCAAATAACTGCACATTTCTAAAAGGAAACTGCACAGGGAAGTATATGGAAGTAGTGTAGAAAATAAAAGCGCAGACTCAGAGATTTTTTTGAAATATCAACTTCTCTTGACCTTATATATCTGCTATTTGCAGCAATATTTTTTATGCTAGTCATAGTTGTGCTTATAAAGCTGGATACAACAACTTTGATAGTGTAAAATGCACTATATTAGAGTATGTGTAGACTTATCTTCCTCTAAACTTGTCAGTGCCCAACAGTGCCTAATTTCAAACCCTGCAGTGGTCTGTGGCCCGTGCCTTACCTATCGCAGCCTCCTGGCCTCTCTCTCAGACTCCAGCAGAGTGAGCACGTCTCCCTCTCTGACGGGGCCCTTCACGTTTCTGATGATGGTCCTGTTGCTGTCGTCCATGAACTCAACACGGACCTGAGAGAAGACAATTAAATATTAACATTATAATACTGGCTGGTTGTTCAGTACATCACTCTGAATCGGCTTCCCACTGGTTTTGACAGACGACAACACATCACCCCGGTTTTAGCCTCGCTACACTGGCTCCCTGTGCGTTTTAGAATCGATTTTAAGATTTTACTGATCACTTTTAAAGCTCGTTTAGGTCTGGCCCCGTGCTACATCACGGAGCTTTTGACTTCCTACGAGCCTCCCCGCAGCCTTAGATCCCCAGGCAGGTCCCTGTTAGTTGTTCCAGGGTCGAGATTCAAAACCAAAGGTGACCGAGCTTTTTCGGTCCGAGCCCCTCGTCTCTGGAACGGCCTGCCTGAGGAGATAAGGCTGGCACCTTCAGTATCATCTTTTAAGTCACTTCTTAAAACCCATTTTTTTCGTCTTGTCTTTTTATAATTGTTTTTATCTCTATTTATTCTGTTGTTCATGTATTGTTTTTTTGTAATCCTTTTGTTGTTAAGCACTTTGTAAACCTTGTTTTTAAAAGTGCTATATAAATAAAGATTATTATTATTATTATTATAACTTACTGCAAATGCTAATTGTAGCATTCACGGAAGAGATAAGGGTGCTTAAATGGTTTATCAATATTCTGACATGCAAGTCCTTTAAAGTGAATATAAAGAGTTAGGGTAACTCCAGGAGTTTCATGGTAAAAACTGACTTTTAAAAATGAAATGTAATGCAATGTATAGTCTACCCCCCTACTTAGCAAAAAAATTACTGCTAGCCTAGTGTCAACAGCAAAACTCACTTGTATTTCTTCCCAAATGTTACCTGGTTGGCAATTAATGTTAAAAGTTGGCATATGCATTTACACTCAATGCTGTCAGGAAACATAAATCACTGCTGTTGACAGCAATTGCACTGAATTATATTAATCCAATAAAAATAAAATAGGCTAAAATTGCGTTTTGGACTATCAAATATTTTCAACACACTGTAGATATTGTGGAAATTTAAATACAATTAGGGCAGCTCAACATCACTGAATAACATTCCCGGTCTATTTGTATTTAAAGAAGATAATGAAGAAACTTTTGATAATGTAAAGGTTTAAATCCTCTTCTACATGTGGGTGCATTATAACATCACGTTAGCTTTGTTAGCCACGTTAGCTTACCTGAGTACACTGTCCCTGGGAACCGGTTCTGCCCAGAACCCGGGTCACCTGCAACACAAACAGGCAATAAAGTCAACAAAAATGACTTTACGTCTTTGGTTAACGTCCTGTATTATATAGCACAAAACCCTCAAATGGTCTGTAGTGACTTCGATAAACGTGAAGCGTGTACCGACGGCCTCCATGATGAAGACCAACAGCGATCACAGAACTTCTATTTTTTTGAACTAAAACCTGTTTATGCGCGTCGGTTTTGGTCGGAAAGCAAACACAAACTAATACTACACGTCTATGGGCAGAAATGTTTGACTTATATCGCGAAATAACCCATTTTCTTACTCTGGCAAGCTTGATGGGCTGCACGCGGCTGGCGTCCATGTTGTAGCGTAGACCGGAAAGGAAGTCACGTGGTTCGCGACCGGAATATATAGAGAATTCTTCAAAATAAAAAAGTTGTTCTTAAAGTTTAATTCATATAGAGTTAAGCGTGAATTATTTTAACATATGATTAAAATGCTAATTAATGATTACTTAAGATAAAAAAATGTCAGAAATCAAACGCTGATTCTCGTAAAATATAACAGACCATTCAGGTTCTGTTAGGCTATGTATGTTGCACCTTACATACAGGAATTAATAATTACTAGAAAGGACCAAAAAATAACCATGCAATTAAGTGATATGTTTTTTTTGTTTTTTTTTAAATCTCTTTTTAAATATAGTGGTTCTCAAACTGTGGTGCAGGCAAATCATTTTGAGATGAAAAAGCCATCTATAATAAAGAACTGAAATGTATTTGTTATAGCCTAATTGTTTGGGCCTTAATCTTAATTTAGTGGTTTGTGGAAGAAAGAAAAAAATATTCACAAATGTCTTATTTTCAGAAGCCAGTGATTATTCACCACAAAGAGAGCTCACAAAGCCCTCACAAAGCCACTCATGCTGAAGACTGCTAACTATGAAGTGTTTGTTTACTGAATAATTACGTAATATTAATATTATAATAAAACTGCTTCCTGTGTAAATGCTGTATCCAATGTTAAAATCACACTTCTGTATTATACTACCAGTCATAACAATGGTAAAGTTTGAGAGCCTCTGCTGTAGATCCCTGCTTTAAAGCTTTACATACTTAAAAAAAAAAAAAAAAAAAGCAAGACAATCCCGCACAGAAGGGAAAGTCACATTATTTTTCTCTTTAGACCTCATTCATAAGGCCCATTGGTTTTTACAGGTACAGCCCTAACCCAGGCTAACATTAGGATTACTGTCCCATACAAAGCTTAAGCGAGCCTCGTTAGCAGCACAACGCCATCACACCACTCTCTCCTCCCTCAGAACTCAAAGCCTTAAATCACAACGCTAATCCCTGTGAACAGTATTTTTAACTTGCGTTTGGACAGAAAGAACAGCAATAGGATTAGAGAATCAGCGAGGAGACTCATGCGCTTGATCTTCTTGCACGCTGACAGACAAGCGCTCCAGATATTTTTTTCCTCACTTCGTTTTATCTCCAACTAAGGCTTTCATTTTATCTGGGCACGATGTTGAGCTGAGATAGGATTTAAGAAGAAATATATCGGACTGATTATTAGTTGATTTATTACTAAATTGGGTTGGAAGAACAAAACGTCACAATGGCGACCACAATGAGGCCCAAGATGAAGGTGCTCAAGAAGCGACGTTCCAGTCTTTTTGCTTCGATAAAACGGGAATTTAGTTTTACGTCAAGTACTGAGGAACAGGCGCAAGAGTTCCCCTTCTCCCAGGACAGCTCCGTGAAACCATGGACCTCTATGGACAACCTGGACAAAGCGGACAATGAATGCTACGACAAACCCAACCCGAGGAAGTCCAACATTGTCAACCTCAACGTCGGTGGGAAAGTCTTTCACATCCCCAAGCATTTGGTTCTGAAACACCCCAAAACCAGGATTGGAGTCCTTGCCCTTTGTGAGGATCCGGTGAAGCGGCTGACGCTCTGTGACGACTACAACGTTCAGAACAACGAGTTCTTCTTTGACCGGGACCCAATGTTTTTCCATTACATTTTCCACTTCTACTGCAGTAATGTGCTGTGGGTGATGGATGGCCTCTGCCCGGTCAACTTTGAGGAGGAGATGTCGTTCTGGGGACTGCGGCTGAAGGACACTCCAAGGTGGGCCACAGACAGTAGATATAACTCTTCAGCCTATTCAGGAACACTTCCTAGAAAACTATTTTATCTTATCTAGCTGTTTGTTGCTTTTTGTGAATAAAACTTACTGGCAAAAGTGTTGGATGTACAAAATTTAGCTAAGTTTAGACACACACTTAAGTAGGGTTTAGGCCGTGGAAATTTAAGGACACTTCAGTAGAATGAGTTACCTCCTGAACCCATAGGTTTTATGTTATGATTGTTATGTCAATGGAACCAATGTAAATATGGGTTTATAACAATTAACCAAGCACCTTCAAGAATAAAAGCCTTATTGGTTCAGCTTTGTTTTCCTCATCATGTTTATCCTCACACATCACACAGAAATGACTATTCCTACCTGCAAGCACTTCTACATAGTCATGGGCAATTTATGGGTAATTGCACAGCAAGATACCATGTGAAAATATAGTCTATGTATCATACATTTAAATAGACGTCTGTTTATGTCCATGTTTTGATGCAAAGTGTAAAATCCATTTTACAGTGGTTAGGAAATTCCACTGTAGATAATAAATAAAATAAATGCTTGGGCTTAGGAAATTAAATAAATACATCTGAAAAATTGGTAGATAAATGTTTTTCTTTTTTGGGGGGAAAATGCAATATATAAAAATAGTAATATATACAAAATACAATTATGCAAATTAAAGAAAACTGAATAAATATGAATATGATAATAATAACACATAAAACATATAATTATATAAAATGTAAATAAATAAATAAAATTCACTGTCACACTAAATAAATCAGTTAACAAATAAAAAAATAATAAATAAATGTTGAAAGTAAACCTGTGTCAAATATATAGAGGTTATTTCAATTTTTGTTTCTTGAAATTTCACAGAATTTTCGTGTGCTCTTAGGAAAAAGAAAATGGGTTACAATGGCAAAAAATTAAGTTTAACATTAATCTGATAAATAAAAATATGCACATTACACATGTTTAGTGGCTAAACATCCTAAAGTCAAATAAATTGTCATTTTGAACAATTCAAAAACAATTTAAAGGAAACCTGTATTGTCTAAATCTAATAACCATCTGAGTAAATGTAATACTACTAATTGGTGCTTGGACCAACTTTTTGACCCGCCAATTACCATTAAAACCTTTCTTTTGTAGGTGTTGCCGCATTTTGTTTGAGGAGAAAGTGGACGACATCAGAGAGCAGCTGAAAGTCAACCAGGAACTGCTGGACGAGATCAAACCGCACCAAGACGACTACGGCTACAAGAACATGTTTCTTGGTGACTTCCGAAAGATTCTTTGGGACTTGATGGAGAACCCGTACTCCTCACTGGCCGCCAAGGCGTTTGCCGTCTTCTCCAGCCTTTTTGTGCTCATCTCTATTGTTGCCATGACTTTAAACACAGTGAAAGAGCTCAGAGACTACACACTCGGTGGGAAAACGTACATGGAGTGGGTTGAGGTGGCCTCCATCCTTTTCTTCACCTTGGAGTACTTCCTGCGTTTGCTGACCACGTCCAACATCAAACACTTTGTAAAGAGCGCGCTGAACTTCGTCGATCTGGTGGCCGTGATGCCGTACTTCTTACAGTTAGTTTTCGAGGCGTTTTTCATTGATTCGGAAGACTTTAGTGCACAAGAAGATTTGAAAACAATGTCACGGGTCAGTAAAGTCAGCAAAGTGCTCAAGGTGGTCAAGCTGATGCGTATCTTCCGTATCCTGAAGCTGGCACGACACTCGACAGGCATGAGAGCTTTTGGGTTCACCATCCGTCAATGTTCTGAGCAGGTATGAGAGACTAATATGCACTTTGTCTTTTTACTTAGTGTGTTCAATAGTTCCTGTACTGTAGTACTCCAAGCTCCAGAAACACCATGCATATTGCTTTCTTTTACACAATGAGCTAGAGATATATATAACTGGCCTCTATGTAGGTCATGAAGCTCAACAGAGAGGTGCACATTTAGGCACTGGCCATTAAAGGAAGGAAAACGAACCACTGCTTTACAAGTGACTTTAAAAAGGGAAACATTTAAGAATTTGATTTATTGAACAAGGACCATGTACAGGAGCTAATTTCCATCTGCAGTCCCTCAGACACTCCAACATACATTACATATAGAACAGTACAGAAAAATGACAGAACATACATACAGGTACAAGAAAGCTAAAATAGCAGCAGTAAAGTAAACAGTAATAGTAAACGGTAAAATACAATGCACTCATATTAGTCGTAAAAACAAGTTTGACATTAGTCATGCAGCATTTTTCTCCTCAAGGAAAAATAATGTCTATAAGGTTGTGCTTAATATGGCGACAAAAAATACACTAAAATGACACTGTTTCAGAAGACATGTTCTTTCTTCTAAACTTTCTGCATTAAAAGTCTCTACTTGTAAATAAAGATGGCTGACGCCGCCCTCTGCTGCTGGTGCAGTTGCACAGAAAGGGCTCAGCGCCCTCTGCTGGCTAAAAGTTACACAGGGTTGCTTTAAGTGAACTTTTCAAGTGGGGTCATAAATGTGACTGAGGGACTGTTTACATGACAAGATGACTAGATGTAAAACCTATAAATCTGGTCAAGGAGGTGTTTTTGTTTTGTGTAAACTGTACGTACTACATTGTTTTCAGTGGCTCAATGTGAATGCAGATTCTTTCGTAAACTTGTTGTGTCAATGCAAATCCCTGAATTATAAGTTGCATGGTGGCGGAGTGGTAAGCACCTCTGCCTCACATCAAGGTCAAATAAAAAATAAATACAATTGCTTGAATGAATTTTGTACCAAATTGCAGCCAAGAAACAATTCTAAATGGTTACTGAGATACAATTTGCAGCACAACCAAAAAAAAAAAAAAAGTTTTGGTTTAGTAGGGCATCAAAAGGAAAACAAAGATCCATGTGCAACCAATATTTTACATTAAAGTATATGTTTGTTGTAATGATAATAGATGCACAATATATCACACATTTAGTGGCACCAAAGTAATTTGTGGAAGTTGGTCCAGACCCTTAAATAAGTAAAAAAAACTGTTTTTATTGTACTAAAGGGTGCATCCAATCAAATAATATTGTAGAATGTTGTTTTTTTAACTATTATAGCATGAATAAACTTTATTAGATCAGTAAATACATTTACTTATCTGCAAACCACTCTGTAACGTTTTTAAAAATAACATTGTGTGCTCGACTGAATGACAGCCGGAGACTTCCAGTAATCTCAGTTGGTTACCTGGAAAGGCCTCAGTGACCTTGGTCAGGCACAGGTCCACTTTAGATAATCAGTCTGACCTGCTCCATGTTGGACAGAGACGGCCTTTCACACGGAACAGAATGCACAACTTTTGTTTGATTTTTTGTAGTGTTTTGGTACTGTTTGTCTACATCATTTAGCATTTTGATCTTTTATTTATTCCTTTCCATGTTTGGCTTTGGTTTAAGACTGGACAAAGTTAGACGGAATAATGACATATTTTCCTTGAGGTCACTTCCATTGTATCATACACCAGTCATGACATGGCCTCGACTACAACACTAATACTTGTTTTTACATATCTACAGTGTGATCTAACCAAATGAATTGCACAAACTGATATAGTTCAAGTTGTAACTATATACTCTCCTCTCCTTCAGGTCTGCTGTCTTTTCCTGTTTATTGCCATGGGTATCTTCACGTTTTCTGCCCTGATGCACTCTGTGGAGGTGGACCAACCCGGGACACCGTTCAGCAGCATTCCCGACGCCTGGTGGTGGGCTGCGGTGAGTCTGCAACATCATTAATGTCAACCAGTGTTCCATTGTCCTGGTGTTTTGCTTAATTCAACCAATTCATCTATATTGAGACATTTATTTTATGATTCATGATACCCTTGTTGCTGCAATAAATGATGTACAATTGAAAGTGTCAGTAAGAATAAACACTGCAGAATAAGGTTAGATATAGATAGGTTAGATTATATTGCCTTTCAAATATTACTGATTAAATGTCAGTGGTTTACAGAAATCTTACAAAAAATACAAAGTTATAGCTGTGAATTAGGTGTTGTTGGTTGTATAGTGTGAAAGATTTTTCTTGACAAATATCTGACAAAATTTAGGATAAAAAAAAGAGAATACTGCTACAACCTTCAATAAAACAGCATATCCTTTCATAGCATTTAGATCGATGTTTACATATGTACACAAACCTATGTTAATGACTTATCTTAAGCAGTTTTTGTATCTTAACTTTGTCTACAATCAATTACCCTTATGTTTATTCTGTTTTCTAAGCTCATAAACACTGCTTAAGCTGATGCAACACATGTGGAAAACTGGGTTGATTTGGTTACTTGAAACTAATATTACGGCACTACTTTTATGGGAAAAACAAACCGCTAACTCTAACTTAACCCTCCATGAGTTTGGACTGGGTGTAAAACTGGACTTTCCTGTAACTCTTTCACTCAAACTGAAGTTATTGGTCTTGTTCAGTTTACATTTTGGTCTTGATCTAAGCTCTTTTGGTCAACAAAAGTACTTGAATTTAAGAACTACTTAGCTGTTGCACAAGTCTTTGGTTTTGCTTCTTTAAGATCAATTACACAGTTTCAAACTCGTCTAAGCTCTTCCTCTCGCGCTCAGCGGGGGGTGTGACAGGGTGATCAAGCAGCACAGTACATGCGGGTGTCAGGGATTAGACCTTACGGATTTGTCCTGCAGAGTCAGAGCAAAGCTTAACAAGGCAGAGTCAGGTTCTGTGCTATTTTAGAGAAAGCTCTTTTGGTGAATGAACAGGTAACTAAAACTTTAAGGACATAGATATCGTATTATTTTATCATAGTCCACCATCACAACCAAAAAAAAAAAAAAAAAGAAAAAAAAGATTTGGTTTAGTTGGCTTTGTAGGGCATCAAAAGGGACACAAAGATCCATGTGCAAGCAATATTTTACATTAATGGATATGTTGACAAAAATAAAAAAATATGAAAGTAAGAAAACAGATTTGAGGTCAGTATTTGTATTGGTATGATTATTACTAATTCCATTCATCAAATTTTTTAAAACTGCATTAATGGGCTCCCTTGATGCTCTATTTATTATCGTGACAGTGTTTTTTTTTTGGCAAGTGTTGTCACTTCATCAACAACATCAACACACCGGCAGTGAGCCACTATAGACCTGTTATTATGAATGAACAAACAGCAGCAACTCTCTGCACATTCACTGATTAAACCTTAAAAAAACAGTCAGTGGCACAGGAGGCGTTTATCATGGTGTAGGTGAAAAACACTGTCTTATCATAAAACAACACAGTCTGTATGTCTATTGTGCTTTTAAACCACATTGATATCTGCATGTTTATTATGTACAAAAGTCAAAAATAGTGTCCAACTGACTTTTATCTTGTAAATGGACCAGATCTTGAGTCAGTCACCTTTTTTCTCAGACCAAAGACCTGCTGAATCACAATCCAAGCTTTCCCACCTGTTCATTTGGTTTAAATCAAACATTAAACTTGTTGCTGTTGTGATGTCACACACAGAAACATCACTAATGCTGCAATTTGCACGTTATCGACCGAGATTTCAATCGTAAAATAAGTCCTACTCATAAATGTTTGGGAGCGGAAAGAGGAAGAGATAACCATCAAATAAAGGCAAAAGGCGTCCATCTTTATATAAAGGATGTACTCCAGAGCATCATTATTCTGGTAGAGTTTTAAGTGTAATCTTCTGCTTTTTATTATCTATGGCCATCCATGTTTTTAAAAAAAGCAAACTGAGAAAGTACCAGCCAATCCTTTTACTGTGAGACACCTAGCACAGAAAAAGCTTCATCATCACAGACTCAGTATTTGAAAGTGTTCCGTGCGTGTCTCTGTCTGTCTCATTAAAGACACTGGTTTAATTCTTCTGGTGGCAGCTGTGAACTCACATGTGTCTAATCCGCTTTAATGCTGTGTAATGCGTTTCATTTCAGCTACAATTGTATTTTTCTGATTTTTTTTTTTCAAAGCACAGAATGGCATTATTTGATATCAATAATATCAATATAAATCAGAAAAATACAATTGTAGTTTTAATTACATGATTACAAAGATTCATAGTTTAGCTGACCTCACCCACAGAGGCATGGAGGAATTAAATGTGGTAAAAAGAGCTGCAAATGACAAATAATAGCTCTGAAAAGTAATATCATGTTATTTTAAATTTACTTTACACCCACATTCAGATAAATGCCAGTGTTTGAATGGAAATTGGTGTCCTCTGGTGTGACTGAAAGATGGAAATTTATTTTAGAGTGATATTGACATCTGACAAATTTAAGAATCGTAATCTTAAAGACATTTTAAGATAATCTTGTTTTCTGTTTATAGGTGAGCATCTCCACGGTGGGCTACGGCGACGTGGTGCCCATCTCGTACCTGGGCCGCTGCGTCGCATTCGGCTGCATCTCTTTCGGCATCATCCTGAACGGCATGCCCATCTCCATTTTGTTCAACAAGTTTTCCGACTACTACGCCAAGCTGAAGGAGCAGGAGTACACCTTCTCCAACACGGTGCGCACTTTCCAGCTGCAGAAACGGCTCAAGAGGAGGTTCCAGAGCTGCATGGAAGCGCCGCCGGAGGATTCGGACGACGACATGCACTACAGGCCCAATGTGAGGCAAACGGTTCACGTGGCCAAGGACTGAAGCGCTGACAGTAAACAACAGGAGTGGACTAGTTAAAAGTGATGGCACCAGATGCAATAAGAAAGCGTTGGGAAGTTGTGGTAGCTGGATTTTTGCAGCCATGTTGAGTTTATGCATCTAGAAGTGATTGGAAAAAAGTCGTGGAAGAGAGATGTTATTGATGATGATATTTATTCATCTAAATTTTTTTGAAACTGAGCACTCATCTGCCATAGAGCCTTTAGGAAAGTGAAAGATAGAGAGAACAGAATTAAAATCTGTGCATTTTCTCTGGAGCAGTGCAATATAGGTCGGGACAGTACGGGTAAAGGAGTGATACAGTTTAAGCAGTATGGATGCTAAGAGCTAAAGAGCTAAAAACTGCTGTCCGCGCATTGAACAATATAGAAGACTTACTTGGGGCAAAAATAACAGCTTGTTTTATTTTTTCTCGTGAAGAAGAAAGAATGCTTTTTCAAAAACAGAGACAGCTTTTGTTTGTGCCACGATTGACCTCCGTAATTGAGGACAAAAGAGGACAAAAACAAACAAAAAAAAACAAACAAAAGAAACACTGCAGCTGATTTTTTTCATTTGACGTTCCAGGAAGTTTAATAGCTGCCGATAAAGTGTATTTTCAGTGGTGAATATGGCTTTTAACAGAGAAACAGCTCAAAAAAGAAAAGCATCAACAGAGAAAACAGAGGCAATGTGAAACGCCAATAAATACTGTCAATTCAATCACGTAATGTTTAATGAGGTGAAGGTTATTGTCGCAGCTACTCTAAACTTCAGTTTGGTGAAATGTATTAGTATTTTGTGGAGAAAAATTGGTCTGGTTTTATTTTATTTTTTTAATAAAAGAGAAGCAGGAGAGGCAGGGACAAAAAAGAAAATCAGGTAGTGGCGCTTTAAGTTAGCACTAGCATCTGATGATACAGACTGCTTCTCGCATTAGCAAACTGGCTAATGTGTGCTAAAAAGAGTGGGTCACGGTAGTAGCATGCGTTTTAATCTTTAACATAGCCGCTGATATTAACACAACAGTAGACCTCTTCCATTAGCGCTAAGCTGTAACTTCATCAGATAAAAGGCTGACTCTGTGCAGATCTGGGATAAACATAGCAACAAATTGCACAGGGAAACAAAAGTATATGGGCTCAAAATTCAAAAATATTTTTTTCTTTAAGATTTTTCTAATTCTGTAGTGCACCAATACAAATTATAAACTATTTACAACCTGGCACAATATCTACAAGCTTTAGAATAAGTTATTTTTGAAGTGCATTATGCAAAATAAAAAAAAAACTTCACAAAAATTCACAGTGCCGTATCACTCAGTGTAAATGTGACCTATCCAGAGCCTACGAGAGCCACCACACAACTCTTTACAACCTTCCAAGCCTCTGATAACTCTGTATGCTCCTCTTTACTGTCAGTGATTGACCAGAGTAACCCTGAATGGCCTTATCACCCGTGGGTCTGGGACATGTAAGACCCCATCTGCCTCTGCTCCGAGCCTGTGAGAGGCCTCATAAACACTCGCGACGGGGGTAAACGGAGGCAGCATTACGTCGAGATAAGCCGTAAGCCTCAGCTTCTCCGGAGGTGCTATTAGCATGCTAAGTGTGAAGACTCCTTTGTCAAACGTCTCCTAAAAATAGCCCCAGATTGCAACAGACGGAGACTGAAACAACAGAGGTCAAAGGAAGCCATCAGTGTGGGCTTTTAAAAAACTGCTGTTATTGTAAGTGCTATTAAGACAACCCATAGTCTCTTTAATCTCATTTATGTATGTTTCTGCAAATCACAGAGATGTGGAATATTAATGTTCCAAAAAACAAGGAATATCAAGGAAAACATCTGGAGAAAGGTACAGAAAGGTAATGGTGTATATTCCATATTTGGAAAATATTCCATGAATCTGGGAGTTGCATAACGGACTAAACTTTTAGTTTCTCAGAGACTGGGTTGATTAAGAAACTTGCACAAGTGTAAATATGTATTTTTCATCATCTTCTGCATCAAACTGTATGTACTTTGTTCAGTATAAACTGTGAACAGTTTTATCCAAAAACTGCCTCACAAATTGTTCAATAAACTAACTAAACTCAATAAAAGTATTTATCTAAGCAGTTTCAAGTGTTCCATATACTGCAGGATCAAGTTACTGTAGCGGATTACTGGGATTTGTCCCTCTGAGTCCTTCCAGGTCAGACAAGGGCAAAAGGCAATTATGCACCGAGCTAATACAGTCAGATCTAGTTTTTAAGGAACATTCAAGCAACAATATTAGATCTTATGTTTATTATTTTTGTTAAATTTGTGTCTGATAACATTATATAACAGATATTCAAGTCTTAAAATTAGATCATTGACAACATTATGGAGCACACATGTAAATATACAGAGGACACAAATAGGGAAAGCTTGGCTAGCTTCCAATTAATTACAAAAATAGAATTCACAGAATGAAACAAAAAAGATACTAAGATAAGTGTGTCAGGAAAGAGGGTCTGGAACATTTTTTCAAATTGAAGTGTTTGAAATTATAGGCCCTATGTAATTTCAATGGCACTTGAAGTTATACTGAGTATATTGTAACAAAATGTTATTATCGGTGCCACTCTTGGAACTTCAGATAGAGAATCCAAATCATTTACCTGTTGCAGGTGTTCATGACTTCTACCTGGAAATGCTACTTTACCTCAGAGCTACAAACACAGCATGGAGACAAGCAAAAAGTAAATGATCCTTGTTGAGTTGTATTGCATGGCTTTCACTTGTTGTGTAGTGTAGAAGGATGTCTGGAGTATAAGACAATGACTGACATCTTCTGCCTTGATTGCAGGCGAGTATTTTAACTCATTTGAAAATGTGTCACCTGTCTGTAACACAAAACTGTCTGGGAGGGCTTCCACAGACAGTGACAGGTACTTTAAATGAATAACTGATTGGTGATTGTATTAATCGATCCAGTCAGTAACCACTTGTTATGATCCAATCAAAGCATTGCATAACAGTACTGCCACATCATCGGTTCGAACCATCGGTTTGCTTCAGTCAGTCTGATTGATGAGACTGATTTTGATCAGTTTGTGAACTCACAAATCTTACAATAATCCAGCTGCTGTGCAAGGTAAGAAAATTTGCTCTTCTTCACCAAACATCAAATAAATTTGGTAATTGTCTGTTTGTATCTTTCTCTTGAATCAGTGTCTCAGATGGCGCAATCCAGGTTCTCCTTTATCTCTGACACATTGGCAATTTACTTTCTTTATGTGATTTTCTTGTACCATCAGAATTACGGGACTACAAACTGGCTTTTATCAAGACAATAAACACAAAAGGTCTTAACAGTGACTTAAAGGTGTGGGTAAAATGATGCATTGTTGGAAAATGTGTTCTTCAAAACTACGAATCCATCTTGTTTTAAATCCAAAAATGAGCATTAATTTAACATTTGTCCAGTTTCTCTTTTACATTTCTTAAAGAAGCATTTTATATTTCGATTTTGAGACCTGTTTTATATTCTATTTTGATTCTCATACATATTTACATTGAAAACCCAACCGAATGTCAGCGATAAGAGCTTATTACAGCACTGTGTTCATGAATGGTGTCCAGGACTGTTGCTCTCCTTCAGGTTAAGGCCTCTTGTATAACTGACTTAGAGGATAATGAGTGGGACAGATGCCATTGCTGTTACTGCACTGTCATCCCCAATTAAAGCTCAGGCCTGAGGCACGTTCAGACGCTCACTAGTGACTCACACCAGACTGAAATAACTCTGTACAATCAGCCAGTAATCCTGCAACCACAATAGGTTCAGCCAAAGGAGGTTGTATTAGATCATTTAACGCTCTATGCCTTAATTTCACACTTTACCTCCTTCTCTGACAAATGGGATTAGGACGTATAATGGCGGCTTTCTAACTTAACTAGCTCAATTAAGTAGCTATTGTAAAAATGAGTGTTGTCGTATGTGCTTTAAGGCCAGTGTGTGATATGACAATCAAAACAGAGCCAAATCCTTGACACTGTGAGACTTGCACTCTGTTCTAATTGGCTCAATAATGCTCAAGGCACGTTAAGAGAAGGACCATGACCCACAGTCAGGGAGAAGGGTCTGCATCATCCTAAAATTATGAAGTTAGGTTTCATCATGGAGAATACACGCGTATTTATGACTCAAATACAAACAAATGAGGTCTAAGAAAACATGATGTAGCAAAACGTATTTTCTTTCAAAGTGTGCCAGTGACACCATCAGGTAAATGGAGCAAAATCACTTGGTTTTGGCCCTGGAGAGACATATCACACCTGTATTTTCACTGGCACTTGTTGCTTTGGGTTATTTAGTTATGATTTTAATGCACAATCCCTCAGCTTAAGGCCAGGCTCAATGTGGGGAAAACCACTGTGCTGCTCTCCTTTGACATGATACTGGGATATGACATTTTTTATTAGTTTGGCCTTCTGGAAAAACATATATATACTGTATATGTGATAAGTGTAATGAACTGCCAACAAGACAAAACATATACAACTACATTTTATTCACAAAACTTGTATTTAGACTTATTACTTGCAGCCTGTAAAGTTGTGCAGCAAAAAACTGATTGAATGAGACTCTCTGCATGATACATGACAAGAGAATTGTTTGGTAAATGGTAAATGACATCCATGTATGTAAATAGGGGAACTTGTTTTCCACCAGTGTTTGATTTGTATAAATCAGTGTGTAGATAAGTTTTTAATGAACTGGATAAATTGTGTCAATGTTGAAAACTTTGTGGCCACATATTTTAAAAATGCCAAAGTGATGTGTTTTCTTGTAAAAAGTTACATCGTGTACTTTTTGTGTTTTTCCAGGTGGGACAATTCATTTTGCTTTCACATTTTTAAAGATATCAAGTACGCTTTGTCAGGTTCCAAGTCACCAGACCAGTATCGGCTCTTCAAGCTTCCATGACCAAGAACAATAACTTAAATGCCTTTGCATGGGCCACACATAGGCCACAATGTTTTGATGCTCTAAATCATGATTTCACGTTTCTTTTAATCTAAATGAGCGCTTCATCCTTGACGGGACACTCTCTGAGCACTGGGTCAGGACAAACTTTTCCTTCACCAAGGCTGAGTGCATCATTTGAAGAATCTGTCGCCTCAGCATCTTTAAAACACCCACCGGATCCACCCATTTGATATAAAAACCCACTCTAGATCCCACAGTCCTCCACGGCCATCCTTCCGACAGCGTCTCCAGAGTCCGTCCGCTCACTGCTAACAATGTCTGGTGCTAAGTTTGTGCTGTGCCTGGGTTTGTTGGGCCTGGTGGCTGCAGTTTGTGTGGTTCAGGCCCAGGATAGCATCAAGATGTGTGGGAGAGACCTGATCCGTCATGCCGTGTCTTACTGTGGGAACTCCAGACTGAAGAGGAACCTCCAAAACCTACAGCCACAACACCTGCACGCATCGAAATGTAAGTTTTAATGAGGGTATTTAGTCATATTCTGAAATACTTTGATCAATCAATTTTCGTATTGAATAGTAAGGCGACCTTGAGTGCCCAGAAAGGCGCCTAATAAATAAAATGTATTATTATTATTAATGGCGTCAAACTTGTACAACAGTATCATATCAATATTATATTACCAACTTCAATTTGACAATATTTATGTAAAGTTTAATGTTATATGTCATTTTAAAGACTACAAATAAAGTTTCTGTTACAAATCGAAAGTGAGCTTTGGAAACAAATTAAAGATGGGCCTTACCCTTTTTATTTTTTTTCTCTCTTCTCTTGCATTTTAGGAAAACCATTTAATCACCTACGCTCATTTTGTAATATGAAAAAAACAAGACATTAGGACATCATATAGGCTTTATAATTATGGATTTTAATAGATAAAAATGTTAAGCAAAAACCAGGTCTTTGGCTAATCACATTCTCGCTCTTAAATAAGGACTGCTCCCATTGGTCCACACTCCTTGCCAACAAGGAAGTAACAGCTTTGATTAAACAGGAAAAGTAGTTATTCAAGTGCTCGATATGTGTTTTTACACAGAAACACAGTGTAAAAAACAGAAAAGCATAAAGAAACAAAGGGAAGCAAAGTGAAATGAGGAAAAAAACTGGCAGTTGATTGGAGATACACAACACATAACACCACTGGTCAATGCACAATGTAGATATCATCAACTTGCTAATATTTTTCCTTGTTTTCCTTTGCTTTCCTTTTCTTTATTTATGTTTTCTGTTTTTGCACTGTTTCATTGTTTAAAAAGATGTGTCCAGCACCAGAATAAAAACGTTCCATTTTATCGGTAGCTGTTACTTCCTTGTTGGCAAGACCTGGTATTTACTTAACATTCTAATCCATTAGAACATGCCCACTTCTGGTGCTACTCCAGAAGATCCGTGGACATTGTTCGTACATGACGCCCACCTGGAGTTTCTACAAGGCTGTTAAAAGAAAATCCTCTGGGAGAAATGAAAATGACTGGATTGTGGTTATACATTTATATTCTCCAGAGTTCAATCTTGAGGATAGTCCATGTATGAAAGGGCCTTTTGTGTTTGTAATAAAATATCTAACAATTTTCAGAAACTCTAGTAATCACCCAAAACCACAAAGTCATCAGAAAAAAGTTTAGAGGAAAAGGCCTCAAAACAGTCAACTCTAGCTTATAAAACTGTACAGTATGTAAATAAATAAATAAATAAAACACAAAAACTCAATTATTATCAATACGGAACTGGATGATTTTGAAACTGAATCTCGACAAATATATTTACGTCTATTTTTTTTCTTCTTTCTCAGCGGACCAAAACTCGTCGAGCAGGCCGAATGTTTCCACAGAGCTGCCCAGTGTGTCGTCAGAGTCTGAGGACAAGAGCGACATGGAGTCTCAGGCCTCTCACTGGCTCCCCCTGTCTGCACGGATGAGACGCACTGCTTTAAAAATATCAGACATCTGCTGCGAGAAAGGCTGCAGCAAGAAGGAGCTGATCCAGTTCTGTTAAAAGTGACGTGGTTAAAGCGGCTCGATCCTTAGATACTGTCGTGTAGTCGTAGGGTTTCAAATAAATTATTGTTCATTGCTATTGTTAAAACGTCTTTTTGTACACTTTGGAAAATGATGTAGTCCTACTCTGATTCACTGATAAACTGTGATTAACTACAACATTAAGACCTCTGAGGTACAGTTCTATTTATTTTTCTAATGTATAATGAAGTTGTAATCACATGAGTAAATTTAGGAAATTCTTGTGACCAAATTGCAATAAAGATTTGAATGAACTAAACACTAAACCGTTTTTTTAATACTTGCTGTGACTAATCTGACCATGGTTTTAATTGAGCTTGAGCTTGTGCCACGATATCAATAAACCCTACTGCAACAAAACATTTAGGCTACACCAGCCTTTAGCAAATGTAGCCTAAATGCTTGTATAAATAGAAACTAAATACTGTGCCATTCACTAATCCTCTCTACCCACTCACTGACAGCATGCACATGTCAGTCATTTATGCAAAACTTTGAATTTTTGAACATGTTTTGTGGTGAAATGGTCTCGTTATGCGTTAAGATCCAAATTTACAGCATAAAAACACATGTAAAAATTTGATGTCATGACTGCCAATGAGTCTTTCACACTGTGGAGGAATTTAGGCCCACTCTTCTTTGAAGAATTGTTTTAATTCAGCCACATTGGAGGGTTTTTGAGGATGAACCTTTTTTTTTAAGGTCAGGCTTAATCAGATTCAAGTCCTGACTGTGACTAGGCCACTCCAAAACCTTTATTTTGTTTATTTTAAGCCATTCAGAGCTGGACTTGTTGGTGTTTTTTGGATCACTGTCCTGAACTCAAGTGCTCTTCAATTTGAGGTCACAAACTAATGGACGGACATTCTCCTTCAGGATTTTTTGTTCGAGAGCAGAATTCATGGTTCAATCAATCACAACAAGTCGTCCCGGTCTTGAAGCATCAAAGCAGCCCCAGACCATCACTACCTTCACCATATTTGACTCTTGGTATGATGTTCTTTTTCTAAAATGCTGTCTTACTTTTACTCCAGATCTAACGGTACACACACCTTCCAAACAGTTCCATTTTTGTCTTGTCAGTCCACAGAATATTCTCCCAAAAGTCTTGGGGATCATCAAGATGTTTTTTTGTCTTTACGTTCTTTTTACACCCTCTAAAACCATGTTTCTGCTGAGTGGTACAGTACAGTTCAGGTTAATATGGCTCTGTGTAGTTCAGGTAACCACTAAAGAGAGTGCAGGAGAGCGACATCTACTACAGAAACAATGGCGTCATACAAGTGCCTACAAGTTATGTTTCTTAATGAGATAGAAATCTTATTTAAAGTGAGCTGCGTACGGATGTTGCCAATTTTTAGACTGAAGAGAAGAATATATCCTCATTTTAAGCAGTGACCTACAATGTGTATCATTTTTCTTGGAATATGAAAGTTTTTTGAAGAAGAAAAAGACAAGTTTCATTTGAGAGAAGATCCCCGTTTTGTGTTTATTTTTCCATTCTTATTTTTGCTCAAGTAAGTACCACTCCACTGACATTAACATTATCTGGAGGTTAGATTTGCCAAAAGGTTGCAGAATTATGAAAATTACATTCTCACAGACACTTTCTAACATAATTACTAATAAAATGATTTTACATCACATTGTAAACTAATATGAACGTGTTTATTTGCACACATGCTTCTCACCATAAACCCTCACCACTTGCAGTGCCTCATTTAAGCCACCAGAGCGCGACAGAGATCTAATTTCCACTTTAGTGCACGGCTGACCAGTTCCAGTGACCCTTCAGCATCTCTTTTGGCTGATTCAGCAAACTCACTGCCACTGCTTCACCAGTACGTTCCTCCATTTTTTCCCTTCTTCTTCCAGGCGTCCTGCTGCTCTCTCCGTCTCTCCAGGCTCATTATGTAAAAAACGCCACCATCAGCAAAGTCAGCGTCAGTGATCCTTTATCTCCATTTGACAGAGAACGAAATGTGATCAGAACCTACTTGAGCTCATCATTAGCGAGCACAGACCCGAGACGACAAGCCGGGCCTCTTTGATGGCTTATGTTCACAGCCGTTTTATCAAATCCCACAACAATCTGCGCCTTCCATCTTTTTGTTGATGTTGTATTTCTGTGTCGAGTTTGAAAAGCCGCAGAAAGAGCACTCCCACAAATGCACAGCAGGCAGTAGACAGCGCTGGACTAGGTGGGTGTCAATTTGCATGGAAATGAAATGGCTCTGGGCGCTCTGGTTTCCAACAGGACGAGCGCCGAAGGCCGAAGATGCTATATTTGGTGATGGGTTTGTCTTTGGAGATACAGTAATGGGCGATAGCATTATGAAGAGTATAATTTGGTAATAACACTCATTATGTGGTGATCATGGCAGCTGTCAGTGGGAGGGATGGCCTATACTAAGAGCAAGTGAACACTGACATTAAACACTGTTGTGATCCATGCATCCTGAAGAACACTGGATAGTTTTCAATTAATGGAAAATAGGAAAAAGATATGGTTTAATTGGATAGTGGAGTTTCATCCTTTAAAACTTTGCTCTGGATTTTAATGGAAAGTGTGCAAAAAGAAAAAAAAAAACACATAAAGATTTAAATAGGCTTCATTATCGAGGATTTTATCAGATGCTAATGTTCAGCATGTTCTATTCTACTATTTTTAGAGACAATTAGCCCGTTAGCAAATAGCTTGTAGCTTTACATTCTGTCACGGTCAAATAAACGATTGATTAAATATAAATTATTAATATAAATTGTTACTATTGTTATCTCTTCCAACTGTGGCAAAGTCCAAGAAGCCCACCATGCCTGAGTACAACTGTGAGCACTCACACTAGTCAAATGTGCAGTGCTTTAAAGTGTGCTCGAGCATGCTAACGATTGCCATACTTTGTTGATAACACCCCTTGCCTTTTTAGAGCATGTGAATAGCTATGGTAGCCCTGCAGGGACATGCTGTTGTCTATGAACAAACCCAGTAAACGGCAGAGCAAGGTAGGCAAATGTAAATAGTGAAATTTAAACATAATTTTGATGATTGTGTTACTTTACACAATGCACTTTTCAGACCAAATGACCTAAATCAATAGTTTTTTCTGCAAAGTTTCTGGCTCTAGAGTCTTCATACATGTCTTTATTGTGCTACCTGGAGGAGCACAATCTGATCCAGCTCTGTGTCCAGGCTCTGAGTGAATGGGAGCTGATGAACTACTGCAGGCGGCCAGTAGAGAGCAGTGTGGCAGCAGCAGAGCCAGACTTTCAGGTCCTTCTTCTGCGTGGCTCCACTCCACCAGGCTCCCATAATATGAACTCAGTGCCACATCTGATAGCTGCAACAGTCGGTGAAGCATCTCTGAAATTTAATGAAGAACTGATGACTAGTGTTGGCTTAAACGATGGAAACTGTCTTTTGTTTTATGTGCTCACTATGAGTAAGTAAATAATTAGCAATAAGATCCTATTGCATGTCTGGATGACCTGAGAAGTATCGTTCCAAATGGAAATGATTCTGATACACCTTTTTTTTTTTTTTTTACACTACAATGGAGTTTAATGAATATGCTAGATTCAGCTGTTATGTGAGAGTTTAAATTTGCCATCTATAGATCTTATAAATATATTTGGTCTTGTGGTGCATTCATGTGGTCAACGGAAACTTGGAATGTTTGAGTTTGGAAGTCATTCTTTTTAATCTTGACATCAAGAAAGATGGACGTTATGACAAAAGTGTTATTTATAAATGAGCTAAAACAGTCAAAGTAGCAATTATTATTAGCAGCAGTTCAAAAAAAGATATTTAATAAATAAGGAGAAGAATAAAAAGATGGACTATATAGTCTAAGTAAGCCTATATGGACAAAAAACTAGTTGTACTGTCATATTATATAAGATATTTATGTGCAAACCAGTTAGTATGAAATATTTTTTAAATGATTTACTGTATTTTATTAAAATATCCTAAACGTTGCTTTCCTTCACCGTGTTGATGATGTTAACACAAATCTCAGACAACTCTGACTCACCTGAATTTCTGCAGGCGTTCAAGTGCAGCTCAGAAAAACGTTTTGCTACAAGTTTATGAGAAACCACAAGAATACTTCATTAAATATTGAGGATGCAAGAGACGATGGTTTTGATGGTCCAGTTGTTTGTCATTTGTCCAACTGATTGAGTGGAGTATATGAGCATATGTGAGCTACAGATGTGATTTCAATTGTTGCCTGGGAGTCCCCTTATCTAATCACTGCACTATGCCATTTCAGCAATCATTCTGAGTAGCCATTAATTTGTGATCAAACAGGAAATGTGTGACAAAAGAGCTCAAAGAATTAATTGATCAGCGATACCATTATAATCAATGTATTGTAATTGAATAAAACATGGCAAAAACTGCCACTGGACATGTTTTTTTTGTGTGTGTTTTTCTGGTCTATTTACAAGAGACAAAACTGAATGATTTAGTTGAAAAAGTTCATCATAATTTTCAGCTATTTTTGTGGACATCTCTAAAACTGATTTTTATTTATTGATTTTTGTGGTTACATTTAAATAACTATTATAGAGGTTGTTCTCAAAATGAAGGCATATCAAACTAAATCCTAAGAGATGAGATTTTTTTATTTGAAAGAAAAACAAAACAACTTCACAGTTAAACCAGAGTCTCAATTCAGAAAAAAGGCAGTGAGGGGGCACCTCCTGAAGACAGCCGAGGATTACACTGATGTGAAAAAGGAGTGAGTTCTGCTGATTCATTCATTTATGTAAACAGTCTGTTTCCGTATGAGCACAAGGCACAGAGCAAATATTTGTTCAAACACAAGCACTTTGCACACTCAGGTCTTCTTTGTGACGGGAGATCCCTCCACTGCGGCTCGTGGAAACAAAAAGGGAAACATCTGCTCTCAGTCTGGAGCTTTAAAATGAAATTCAGGTCAGGACAGACAGAAAGAGATTAGTACGAGATTCCATTGTTTAGATCTGCTATTACCAATATCTTATTTCTTATTTTCAGAGATGAACAAATTTAGACTTTTTTTTGCAACTTAAAGCCGACTTTGGTGTGGTCATTGTTGAGAAAAACAAGATATTGTAAAATAAAGATGGTTTTAGAATTGTATACTCATCTCTTATCTCTTTATCAAAGTAATGGCAAAACCTAAGTTAGCATTTTGAGTAACTATAAGAGCGCTTTATGTTCCTTTCCATAACAATGGTGGAAAATGCTTCAAATAATTTCCTGCCTCTGTCAACCTTGTGTCCCATTTATGCTCCCCTTAAACTGTATGCTGCGCTCAAGGATTCAAAAAAAAAAAAAAAAAAGCTTTTTGTGAAGTAATATGTACAGCAACACAAGATCTTTACACAACAAAGCAACAATTTAAAAAAAGTTAAACAGTTACTGGGTAAAATCAAAACTAAAAAGCAGATAGCTAATTTGCGGAACTAAACGTTAGCATTAAACGTGCAATTTTTCATTATATGGAGAAAAGTTCTTAAAAAAAACAATTTTCTTGTCATTATGTGGTACAATTTGAAAAGAATTTGCTGATAAACACCAACATAGGTTTATTCCATATATAGTAAAATGGACCAGTGGCTAAAAGTGAGGATTAGCTCCAACTAGCCTGGCTCCAAATTAGTTAGCCAATATTTAAATGTTATAACCATTCTAAATTTTTACATTTGTGCCCATCTGTAGATTTTAGCTCAGTTTTTATGAGATCAATAAGAAGTAATTGAACTTTCACACCAGAACAGTGTGATTTACACTAGCTTTAAAAACAAACTTGAATTTGAAAATGGAGTAAAAAACAAAAAAGCTAAATAGATTTGTTGTGTTGGAGATTTTATGTTTTAGTTTTTAGCTTTGTTGGTAACTATTACGATATTTTCAGTCTTTTTTAATGTGACATTGGGTGCTGGTTTTATTTTTATTTATATATAAGCTCTCCTTTTCACGGTGTTAGGCGTTACTGTAGTTAAATTACTAAAGTGTTTATAGTCCATGGGTGGGACGCGTGCTGCTGACTGCTGGTGCGTGTGTGCGTGACATTGGGCAGGTACAGTGTACAATGAGACAGGAGACAGCTTCATAAGAAATGGAAACACTAGCTGTGTGTCACTTCCCGTAAGTGGAGCCATTAACTGTACAGAAGGCTAATGGTCGGGGTTTGGCCCCCTCAGAGGTCAATGTCTCATTACGGAGGCTGCACCTGAAGGTGGCAGGTATCAAAGATAGACCAGATAAGCAACAAACACAGGCCAGAAGCTATTGGTACAGACAGGAAAGATCATTTGAGTCTCTGAGAATCTTTTTACACATGCCTTTGGTTACGGTGAAAATGTATGAGACTGCAGAGTAGTATCTTCTGTTACGTTTTATTATGTAATGAAATAGAAAAATGGCTGTGTTATAGCTTTTATGATTTGATTAGAAATGTTAAATTGTGAATTGGTGGCAGACATTATAAGTTTATACTTCTTTCTGCTCCTTTTCATTCATAATATTTAATTTGAATGTTAAACTGTTATAATTGTTTTTAATGAATGAAATAAACAATAAAATAAAAAAAATGAAAAACCCAGTACACTCAGCATATAACAACAATAACAACATATACATAGAAACTTTTGAAATTTTTTCCTTCATATGAAGATGTGATTAAATTTAAATTAAAGTCAATTTACAATGTTAAAACAGCAGTTCAGACCATATAATTTATTAAATTAATTAATGCATGGTGGTGATCTTGCATCATTATTGGTCTATTGACTGTTGACTATTCAAGGGCTGTTGAATCTTGAGACACATTTTAAGACCCCCTTTCAAAGGTCTCAGTCTGATCTAATCTCAGGATTTATTTTTTTATTTAGTTGGCAAATGTCCAGATTGCAATTTGACACCTCACACTCATTATTAGCGCAGGCGAACAGCTATGGTATGGTGGAACAAACACAGTAGAAAGAGTCCTGATGGTGATTTCATTCATAAATGCCCTAAAACTGTGTGTCCTCAAAGTAAATTACAAACATGTTTCTCCTTCAGCAGCGCTTTGGAAACAGGAAACAGGAAGTTATCTTGATCAGTGTGTTCTGTTTTTTCTGTTATATACTATGATATTTTACACAATGCACCTTTAATCCTAATTGTGAGTCGAGGAATCCTAATTTTTATATTTAATAACTATAACTATCCCCTGTTAACATTTGTTTTTTGTCTTGTTACTAGTTTACTGCTGCACATACTTACGTTTCTATTGCTTTATTGAGTCACTCTGGTAAGGCCCACCTGTGTCCCATGTCTTCTCCCCACAGTTCCCTCTGGGCCGTCTCGTTAAGTGATAAATCACACCTCTGCAGCGCCTCGTTCTGTGAGTGGTTTGTGGTTTCAGTTTGCGCTGTCATTCTATCCAATCGCGCTCATCAATACGCAATGTCCCGTCTCCATCAGAGTGTTCCTCTCTCGGCGCCAGCCCGGGTGATGTTTGGGATCGGACCACGTTAATGCGCGAGTTAATGAGCGCTACAGTATCAGACTTCCCTCTTTCTTTCAAATGGATGTCTTTTTTATTTATTCAAAACACTGGGTCGAATTCTGGGTTTGGTTACCATGTGCCATTTGTCCTTACAACACCATTCATTTAGTAACAGCATGTTTACAAGACTCTAGAGAATATGGATTTACTGTCTTAGTCCTATCTTAGGCCTAACTATATCCTAATTCATTTTTATCCTTTCTATTACCTAATGGCCTACGTGGTATCTTTAGGCTTGTGTAATCTTATAAATCAATGAAATATAAAAAGCAGCACAGTCAGACTTTAGGTGATCAATACTATCATTCTATGTTCAGTGATTGCTCTAATGAAGGTAATAAATAAACTTCTAATAAACTTCTCCTGCCAAAAAAAAATCTAAAAATCGCCATCCTATCATCAAGTCTGAGCTCTGAGAAAGCAGAATATCGACTTTATTTCGACAAAGTAGTATGGTTAAACCTGTTTGTGAGATATAAATCATATTTGAAGCAGACTTTCAAAACTTTGATGCATTACCAATAATTAATATAAAAAAGGGAGTGAATCCTTGCATGTAGACATATGGGGCTTCATTTGGAGAAAAAAAACAAAAAACGTTGACTAATTAAACTATACAACATGGACCACAGGTAAAGCAATGTAAATTCAACAATATTACAGCTTTTCCATTGAGGATTCTGGGCTTGACTGTCTTGTTTGCAATAAAACATCTCAGTGACTGCCGGTTACCGTGACGATGGTTAAGAGCCTGAGTAAACACAGAGAGGCTGATTACCACATGTTCCCTTGTTTTGTAAAATAAGGAAAGCTGATCTGGGGGCACACAATGGCGGCTACAGAGTGTGTATTTTTAGCATGTGTATTTGAGTTTGTGTGAATGGTCACCTTGGTTACTAATGCTTAACTTCCTCCGCTTCAATGGCTGTGTGCGACCCACCAGACCCCTGTTTAACTCTAATTTTACATAACATCAAGCGGTGATTGCTGCATGAATAAACAAAATGGACAAGGGGACGGTGACATCAGTCGCTAATTTGGATGGACAGTACATATTTGTTATGTTGGGTTTGGAGCCAGAAGTAAATTGTATTAAAGTGTTATTGGTGTAACTTTGCCAGTGAGCTTTACGGCCTAGATTTATCACATTGGCAAATGCATTTATTTTGAATCCAAACATCAATATTGGCTAATACACCAAGAAAAATAAAATGCCTCACATAAGGCTTATTCTGAGGATTTTTTTCCCAAACAAATTGATGTAAGTAAAAACTACATTCATAATCAAATGATAAGATCAATATGCAAACATCTTGTAGATAATCACTTGGCAAAAATGGTGACTTTTTTGTTGTACCACGTCCCCAGAGAAACAGAGATTTGGCTCAGGGGGCAGAGACCCATTCCTTCTAAATACCATGTGCATGTCCATTACTTACAGTTATATCTTATGATGATTTTGTTACAAAACAAAACACAACGCAATAACATAATATATTCCAGTAAACAATGAGTAAGTAATTCTCCAATGTCCACATTGTGCTTTCTGTTCAAGGGTTATAAAGGAAAATGTGATAGACTTAATAATTTATCAATTAGTCATAATCACAATTTAACAACCAAAATTGCTCAAGAAATAAGGAGTAAGACACAAAATATATATATATTTTTGGCATTGCAAACAGTCCAAGGCCACATTGTGATCCCTCAAGGCCCTTAGCACTAGAACAAAGCCTGGGAGTTATTGTAACTTTATCCAAAACCCTGACATCTCATTTGTTTTTATTTATTGTAAAATGTCTTTTTTTCTTTGTGTCACTCTGTCTTTTCCAGTATTATGTTTGTCATGTTAACAGAAGGCAGAGGATTTTGAATATACACCACTCTTTCCCACATCCACAACATCAACAGAGGATATGTCATTTTGTAGTAAGAAAAACGCTTTAATCACATAATAACCCATTGTAATAGGTCTATGAAAAAAACAAGAGTTTAAGACTTCATCTTCATCTCCTCATTTATTATGGATTAATAAAGGAGAATGTTCAGTCCGCACTTTGGTCTGTAGCTTTGCATAATCACGTTTGCTTGTCTGCTGCCGCATTCCCGTTAAGGAACGCTAATTACTTTGTAGAATGATTGTAGACACTGCAACCTATTCCAGCACTGATCAGCATACACAGAGAAACAGCACATAAAGAACACCATAAATAGACCAAAGGGAGGGAAAATGAAAAGCGGATAAATATTGGCAATTCATTCACAAGCCGTTTGACGAGATAACTGGGATTGCATCAGTCTGGCGTCAAACTCAGAGCTCGAGCTAAAGGTCGCTGTTATACTTTTAGAGGCTGTGGTGGCACCGTGGAGGATGGAATTTTGGGGTCATGCAGCTTTAACAGATAATAAACACAGATTACAATTACGTATAAAGTAAAAAATATCTAAAGAGACCACCATTTTTCTGAAGAAAGACAAAGGATAAATTTAGCACAGGCGTAAACATTCATCTACTTGTGGATTCGTAGCACAGTCGCACACAATTTGGGTTTCCTGACCTTTTATCTGAACAATAACATGCACGACTTTCATTTTTGCAATGAACAGATTTCAATACAGCCCCACCTACAATGTAAATATGTACTAACAATGTAAACACAAGCTCTAAAAGGCGTTACAGTGCAGTGTCTTGTATAACACACACGTCCTGACCAGTCTGCCTGTGAGGGTTGCATTAAAACACGCTAGCATCATTTTTCTAATAGATATGTACATGTAAGAGACATGAAAACGTAAACAAATCAAAGTTTAACTGTGGATTGATGAATAATACACCAAGGATTCATCTTATCCATGTTTTGCTTGCCCTTACCACATATTCAAATCTCCTGCAAGACCTTTTTTCCCCAGACTAAAAAAAACACTGACATGATGTAATGGGAACATGGTCAAAACAAGTCATTCAGAAATCTCATTCAGCATTTTTCATGCTTGGGTAGATTGAGAAACGGCCACATACATCATTGAATGAATCTATATCGATAAACAGGTTTGGAAATGAACTAGGGCTAAGGTTTTACAAATATTTTTCACATGATTTGAAGCGTGTAATTACAAATGCACAGCGGAGTAAGCCTTGGTAATAAAACGCCTCAGTCAATATGTGATGAATAGCTTTCAGTCGCCTGTTTACATTTTGGGTCATTAAATGTGAAAGCCAAGGAATGGGGACAGATTTCTACAGACTTAGGTTTGCAGCTGTTTACAACTTCATGGAATGACATGCATGCAATTATATACTGCATAGATACACCTACAGGGATCGTGTTTGAAATCAAAGGATATGTAGCCCAATGTTTTTTTTACATTTCTGCATGTGGTTCTATTGGTTCCTTGGATATCTGACACTCAGTAAAGATTGGAGAACAGTGGCGGAACCGCAGCCTCAACTAACGTCAGGTATTTGCAGAAAAGTTTGTTTCTATTATACTATGATACTATTGTTTAAATACTGAATTGAAAAGGTAAGAAGTACAAACTGCATATAAAGCAGATTATTCAAAAAATAACACCGGACCAGTTTTTCCTCCACAAAATACCTCCACTAATACATTTCACCAAACTGAAGTTTAGAGTTTACCTTTAGCTTAGCTGCGACTTTAGCGTCACAACAGTAATAATCTCCTCCTCGTTAAACATTACGTGATTGAATTAACAATATTTGTCCGTGTTTCACAATGTCTCCCTTTTCTCTGTTAATGCTTTTCTTTTTTGAGCGGTTTTGCTGTGTTCAAAGACATATTCACCGCTGAAAATACACTTTATCGGCAGCTATTAAACCTCCTGGAATGTCTTATGACAAGCAGGTGTCGACCAACGGGAGTGCTTATCTATTAAAATCCTTTATAATAAACAGTAGATGGCATCATGAAGCCTGTTTTTTCATTAATTATTGCTTTTACAAAATACTATTTGCGATTTAAACCATTTTCCCAACTAAAGGAAAAAAATGTCAGGTAAAATCTCTTTAAATATGTTTATATTGAAAATTAGCTTACAATTTGAGCCATGACGCCATGATTGTTTTCTGTGTTTTAATTTTTTTTTTCCCACAATATGAGAATGAGAAATGTATGTTTTTGTTCTTTATTGTACTTACTGTTAAATCCATCATATTTTTTATCCTATTTTTTAAAAAGTTTGTTTCAAATACTTCTGAAGCTAACATGCAAGTGGTGGGAAACATGATTTTGTCCATTGTTATATATAGGATGTGGCAGGGGTTAGCATAAAAAAAATGCTCTTACATGCCGCATACAACCAAAGCCTACTTATTTTTATATATTTTATATATTTGATATTGTCTTCCTTTTTGAAGCTCTACAAAAAGCAGCCTAAAGGAGACAGAATACTATCCATTCCTCATTCACCCACAGAACAAAAATCACCACTATCTCTTTTAATATTTTCACAAGTAGTTTTCACATTCCCTTTTCTCTTAAAAATCACGTAAACTCGACCCATTGCGACGCTGCGGGTGCGGGACATTTCCCTTTGCAGCCGGCGTTGGTCTCAGTGGGCACCGTTCCACCGCTGAGTGTGCGCCGCGCTCGTCCCGGTGGGGGGAGGCCTCCTCTGCCGGGATATTATCCGATCCCATCTAATATTCATCAGCCGCTGGGAGATTCGTGACGACAAGTCAATTTGATAGGATAACAATGCACCGAGGTGGTCGCCGCCGTTGTGTGCGCACGCAGGTAAGTGAGACCACATTAAAGAAGCATAAACGGCTCACACATTGGACGACATGTGCGAGGAGCAAGGCAGGGGACGCCACAGTGTAATCAGGTACAAACAACGGCGCTATTATGTAAGGAAACAAATGTGTGCATGTGTTTGTGCTAGTGTTACGTGTGGTAATGGGTCACAAACTACGTGCCCGTTGTTTTGTCCTTGAATTTTATGTAATAGAAGCATTAAAAACTGCACAAAAATGTAATTGCACATTGTAATGACTGTGTGTGAGCATCTTGTGGGTTGTTTCCAAAATTGTAAATGTATTCTAAATTGGAGATTTTTGTTTTAACTCTGGAGACAGGCAAATGAGCTTTACCTAAACGTCTCAGCTCAGTACACAGATGCTGATAGTTCTGTATAATGAGCCTACTTTAGAACCACATCTAACCTTCCTTTCCTCTCTAAAATCCTTAAAAAGTAGTTGCAAATCAGGTATGGGACTTTTACTTTAATGATAATCTAACAGGAGTTTTAGAGTCCACTACAGCGCAGAGATGGCTCCGGTCTTGCGTGACTTAAGAGACTTCTCATCGTGACTGCTGCTGCATTCGATACCACTGACCACATGTTAACACACAGATTAGAATGCTTATTAGACATTAAAGGAACTGCAATAACATGGTTTCAGTCTCATTTATCAGATCAATAGCCCGACACACACATTAAAGTTGGTTCTGGAGTTCCCCAAGGTTCTGTGATTGGACCATTACTGTTCACAGAGCACATTCTTACTCAGGGGGATGGTTGGGTTTCTCTTTGAACTTAAAATGACATGTGTTGGTGTAGACTTGACAACTTTGCTGTGATTTGGTGCTATATACCCATCCTTCCATCAGTCCACCATCTTCTTCCTCCAATCTGGGGTCGAGTTGCGGGGACAGCAGCCTGAGCAGGTGTTCCTAGTCCTGTTGAGAGACATTGTCCCTCCAGCGTGTTCTAGGTCTTCCCTGGGGCCTCCTCCTTGTGGCACATTGGGAACCAAGGGAGATATATCACAAGGGACAAGGGACATAGCCTTAGACTTACATTGTGTAACCAAAAAAAAAAGAGCAGTATTATGGACTTTTCCTTTGACATTGTGTTTGACAAGGAAATTCTGTACTGGTATTGGTATGCTGTACCAGAAATGTCCAATAGGTGAATTTACAGAAATAGGACGTAATTTGCACTTTTGAACCATTAATATACAGTTTTATATAAAATATTTTTACTTGAAAGACATCAGACAACAAAGATCTCAATACAATGCAATTTGGTTGTGTAATAAATAAAATGAATGAAATGCAGTGTCAATCTAACGAGATACACAGTATAAAATAAATATATAACTTAATTTTCATTGTGAGGTGAATGAATGTAATCCATTAACATGCTATAGAGGCTACATGTGCTAATATAGCTGTGTCTCAGTCCTAGTTAGTGTCGAGTGAGGCGTCTTCCACATTCTACAGTGTTTTCTGAATAGGGTTAAAATGACCCTTCAGTGGCTTATGATATAAATGATCATAACTATCCCATTCTTTTTTTTTCATACAGTTTACATTTGACTGAATGGATAAAAATGGTTCTATTGTTAAAAACGACAAATGGCTAAAACTACAACTGTACATGTGTATATTTTCCATTATTTTCTGAACCTACTGTACCAAGAGAAAGCAGTCAGCTCACACACACCGAGTAACCCCTCCTTTTCTCCGCTCTCCTCCTTTTTGGCATCCATCACTGTCCGCGCCAATGGACTGCGAAACAAATTTCTATCACTATACATTACAGGTTAAGAGTGGGAGCTGGGAATGTTATATATGCCTGCTTCGATTTTTATGTAGCGTCTACGGCCTCGTCCATCACCGCTCCGATACGTACCCTTGTGCGGCGGGCCCCTGACGACGCGTTGTCTTGGCACCGTCATCCATCAGGCCGTGCACGGAGGGTACGGGGCGTGCACGTGGGGCGTGAGCGGACGCAGCGGGACCTCCTCCTTCTGTTCCTCTGTCCCAGTTTGACCTCGGAGGGAAGACCATCACTGATGCATCCGTAATACATGGATAACGCATTTGCTGTTTGTTGTTGTCATTTTTATCCTACAACATTTTCTTAAACGGTCATACTGTGAGTCATTTATAAAGCAACAATATACTGGCTTCATTTAGTAAGTATTAATCATGTTATTCTATTCTGTTGTATTTTGAAAAGGATAAAATTCCCATTAAAGTGCTGATTGTGTTTTCTTCCGTCCAAGTCCCACCTCCACCAGCAACACCATAGTGACCTTTACTGCTTTTTTTTATTAAAAAAAGCAAAACAGGACCCACCTGCCTCCACAAAATACTAAGACATTACATCAGAATGAAGTTTCGAGATTACCTTCTTATTCTCAGCGTCAGACTGAAGCAATCCTGCAGTGAATGCATTGCCAATAGTTATTCTCGTTTCATTTTCCCTCTTTTTGGACAAATTTGAAGATTGTGCATCATTCAATATTTTTAATTTATGAAGTGACAATGTGCTGGAGTCTAACGGACAAGTTTCACAAACCAATCAGATGACGACAGTGTGTATGATGTGTGGAAAGTCCTTGTGCTGACCTAATTAGAGTAGTATTAAGCCAAAAAATAGCAAGAAAGGAATACTGTAGAATGTAACATTTTGAGAGTTCTTAGTGCAGACCTTGGTGCTGACTTTTAAACTGTGAAAAGGGCTTTAGGGTCACACCAGGCCTCTCCTCCCGCTAAGCTGCACCAACACATGCAATAATTAGCGTCATCGGGTCGTTTGTTTATGAGAAGTAAGGAAACACTCAATGGACAGTCGCAATGGAGCATGTAAACCGAGCAATATTCATTTTGAGTCTGATGTGGAGTCGCATTAGGTCCATCAGACCACCGTAAACCTGGAGGCGTTCCTTTCTCAAGCACGGATCCAAAAGAACCAGACTTTACAGAACGGTTTGTCTGGTGTGAGTACGACCTTAGTGTTTAAAATATTTACGTTGATAATTTCAAAATGGATTATGTAAATGACATACAAGCCCATTTCTCCATCCTTTGTCAACCTGGAGTGTGGTACAAGTAGACTCAGTAAGGCACAGATTAACCCCAAAGAGGCTTGCATTTCCACTGTGCACATGTTACATATATTTAAAGCTGACTTTCAAAAACTTGGATGCATTGCCAGTAATTAATATAAAAATGAGAGTAAATCCTTGTGTGTGAAGCCAGAGGTACAGTGCTGTGAAAAAGTATTTACACTCTTTTAGATTTCTTATTCTTTTGCACATTCGTCACACTTAACTATTTCAGAAACTTTTTCACATACGGTTTTCACGTAAAAACTGCATTTTGTGTTTACTTGAGTTGTCTTTGTCTAATATTTAAATTTGTTTGATGGTCTGTAACAGTTAAGTTTGACAAATATAGAAAAAAAAGGAATCAGGAAGGAGGCAGATACTTTTTACCATCTGCTGCTGAAGTAAACGTTAGACTGTTTATGGTTTATTTACAGTTTACCTCATACTTGGGACCAGGGGCCTAAGCCTTCCCAAAATAGTCTGGTATGGTATTGTTGGGGATGTTTTGGACCCCATTTGAAAACGTACCCGTACTGACCTGATCCATACTGTACTGCTCCAGGGTGTATAAGGGTTTTGTATTCATTCTAATTGATCATTTTTCTTCATTTGTCCAAACAAATCCACGTAAAAAGCCTAAATCAATAACTTTCAGTAACCTTTTAACGTCTGGTTTTATGTTACTTCCCATTTCCCCTGTGGAGCTGGCTCATAATGTATTTCTTGTACCTTTCCAACAGAGATGGCAGTCTACAATTGTTCCATTTGGAGATCCTCATAACCCTAGAGATATTTGAATTAACTGTTTTTATAGCTTTTTCAGTACATACACAAAAGGCCTTCATGTGAACTATTGCAAAGCTCTATTACACATGTCAAACTCAAGGCCCAGGGGCCAAATGTAGCCCTTTGCAATGTTTTACGTGGTCCTTCAATACATTTAAGGTGATATTTCTGGTACTAGAGTTTATGCATTGAATTTGAACATGTTTTAGATTAATTTGATTTTGCTACAACGATTACACTGTTCAAATCCAACTACAACCTGTTCAAATCTGACTAAAACATGTCCAAATCCATCTAAAACCTGTTCAAATTTAGGTAAAACCTGTTGAAATCCATCTTAAATCACTTAAAATCCAAATAAAACCTGTTCAAATCTGACTAAAACCTGTCCAAAACCATCTAAAACCTGTTCAAATTTAGGTTAAAACCTGTTGAAATCCAAATAAAACCTGTTCAAATCTGACTAAAACCTGTTCTATTCTGACTAAAATCTCTTCAAATCCAACCACAACCTGTTCAAATCTGACTAAAACCTGTCCAAATTCATCTAAAACCTGTTCAAATTCAAATAAAACATGTTGAAATCCATCTTAAATCAGTTGAAATCCAAATAAAACCTGTTCAAATCTGACTAAAACCTGTCCTAATCCATCTAAAACCTGTTCAAATTTAGGTAAAACCTGTGGAAATTCAAATAAAGGCTGTTCAAATCTGACTAAAAACTGTTCCATTCCGACTAAAACCTCTTCAAATCCAAATAAAACATGTTAAAATCCATCTTACATCAGTTGAAATCCAAATAAAACCTGTTCTATTCCGACTAAAACCTCTTCAAATCCATCTAACACCTGTTGAAACCTGACTAAAACCTGTTCAAATCTGACAAACCCCAGTTCAAATCCAACTAAAACCAGTTTCCACGAAAGAAGGAAATGACTGTTTGTTTGATAACTTTTGTAAGACTCAAACAAAGATAAAATCTCACATTCAAAATTGAATCAAATCTTCCAAATGCCACCATCTTCGGCCCCTGAAATGATTCTTATTAACTTTCGCGGCCCCTCACCACTTTGAGTTCGACACCACTCCTCTATTACATAAATAGCCTGGTCGTGTGGCTCCCTTGTGCATTGAAACATGTGAGCCATCAAGAAATGCCTTCATATAAAATATATTTAACTGTACGGAGCCCGGGTGAATCACTCTGAGAACGTGCCAGCTTGCATTAAACCAAATTGAGTCGGAAATGGATTGATGTAGTGCGGTGCTTTGATATGTGGCGTTATTGTCAGCTTTAACTGCAGTGAACGCGTCCCACCCGGACTCCCCAGTAATAATGTTTTCCACTCGGGTGCCTTAATGTGGCCGTTTATTCTCCGCGCTTCTTCACGACTGACGTACAGGGTTAACTGCACTCCGGATATTGAAGCGACTGCCTGGCTGCCCTGCCCAATGCTCCGCTAATATGTTTTCTCCCCAAGTCAGGAGAATTATGATTTGAGGAGCTCCTCTATGCCCTTCATATGACGGTGAATGTCAAAGCGTCTTTTATGGTGTTTTTCTTCGTTGACGGATATTTCCCATCTTCATCTAAAAAAAAAGGGAGCGTTCTGACGTGGGGGGCGTGATGTTATTCCAACTTCATCTCACAAAGAGAGCTGGTAGCAGAGGCTTGACAGTATGGGATGGAACATGTTTTGAATGGAGCTGCTGTCATCTTTCTGCTTTCGCTTGGACTCAAGGACGGACGTCGAGATGCTGTTTGATATAGATGCAGTCACCGGTTTTTTTTATCTTAAGATATGACTACTTCTTGGAGAGAGTGGGGAAAGGCTGACTATCAGTGACTTCTTTGTCGGTCGGTTAAATAGATTTTAGAAAGGGTAAAATAATGAACTTTGCTCCTTCGAAGTTAACTGTTTTCTGTATTTGAAATTGTGCTAATATACCGTATTTTTCGGATTATAAGGCGCACTTAAAATCATTAAATTTTCTCAAAAATCGACAGTGCGCTTTATGTATTAATTCTGGTTGTGCTTACTGACCCCGAACCGATTTTATGTGGTACACGGCGCTCAAAAATCTGTCCAAATGTTTTAGCACGACTTTGGTAAGCTACGGAGCCGCACCGCTTGATGGATTAGCGGAGCATTGCGGCTACCGTAGTCAGGACCCTCGCGGAGTGATACGTACTGTACTAAAACATACCGGTAATATTAAGGTGTGTGTATAAGGACCCCAAAATGGCACCTGTTAAGAGACATGCTTACGATGCTTAGATGAAGAATTTGATGGATTTGTGGAAGAGTTTGTATTTCATGTGTTACAACTGTCACTGTCGGGAGTTATTGTGAATCGGTTGAGTAAAGTTCCATTTATCTGACACACGTTTTGTTTCACTTAATGCGCCTTATGTATGAAAATAGACATGTTCATTGATAATAATCGACGGTGCGCTTTACAGCATGAAAAATACGGTATATAAAAAAATCATCCTTTCCCACTTGAGGCTTCTGTGCAGTATCTTGGCTGTTCCTAGGACTGTGCTCTTCTGGACTGAGATGTCTAATGTTTTTCCTGGGATCTGCTGTAGCCACTCCTCCAGTTTGGCCTTGGTATTTCTCTAGTTTCTCAGTGTTCCTTTTAGAATTTCGGTTTTCTGCATAAAATGTGATCTGATCTTCATCTAAGTGACAACAAAAGACAACAGTAGATAACACAACATGTAAACATTCACAGTGCAGGGTGGAAAAAGGATGCAAACTCTCCTCTGACCCTCCTTCGGCAGCATTAACCTCAACCAAACGTTTTCTGTACTTGCAGATCAGACCTGGAGGAATTTTGGACCATTCTTCTTTCCTAAATAGTTTCAGTTCAGCAATATTCTTGGGATGTCTGGTGTTAATCTCTTTCTTAATATGTTTGAGGTCAGGACTCTGACTGGGCCACTCTAGAAGGTGTGTTTTCTTCTGTTGAAGCCATTCTGTAGTTGATTTACAGTACTTCTGTGCTTTTGCATCACCCACCCTCTGTTGAGCTTCAATTGACGGACAGATGGTCTTAAGTTCTCCTGCAAAATGTCTTGATAAAATTAGGAATGAATTTGATGACAGCATCCGTCCAGGCCCTGAGGCAGCAAAACAGGCCTAAACCATGATGCCCCCTTCACCGTACTTCAGTTGGGACGAGATGTTGATGTTGGTGAGCTGTGCCTTTTTGTTCTTCACATAGCGTTGTGTGTTCCTTCCAAACAACTCAACTTTGGTTTCATCTGTCCACAGAATATTTTGCCAGTGGAACATTCAGGTGCTCTTATGCAAACTTCAAACCTGCAGCAATGTTTTGTTTTTGTTTTTTTTACAGCTTCCATGAACTCCATTCTTGTTTAATGTTTTACTTATCGTAGCTTTGTCAACAGAGCCAGAGATTTGGAGATTTAGCTGACACTCCAGGATTCTTCTCCTCCTCATTGAGCATTCTGCGCTGTGCTCTGGCAGTCGTCTTTACAGGACATCCACTCCTGCTGAACTTTCTCCATTTATAGACAATCTGTCTTACGCTGGACCCATGAACATTAAGGCCTTAGTAAGTTAATAGCCAAATTGTTTACAGTGTGGAAGTTTTTTTGGACCTAATACAGAATGACAATTAGCAGGCACAGAAGAGAAAATGAAGTAAAGAAAAGGGGAAACAGATATTGTAGTTGTAAAATACATTTATATGATGGTATTTTATGTTTTGTATGAGGCTCTTTTATAGTTTTGCCAAAGCAGATGCCTTTCTCTGCAGCCAAATGTTTCCTTTAATATATAATAGTATATTTAGTGCATTTGAATTGGCTTATTTTTGTTGTAATGCTAGATTAATAATAACAACAACTAGGCCTGTAGTGGCTCTATGCAAATATCTTTATTTTCTTAAGGTAAAACTTGAAAAATAATTAACCAATGCATATTCATTATTCCACAAAGACATTTTCAAACTTCCTGTTTATTTGGGGCCAAGTAAAATGAATCACAGTTCATTCATAAAGTTTATTCACAATAAACAGATCATCATCCTTTTACAATGTCTTCATTCTTGCATACACTTTTTAAACAATAATGGAATTGATTATTTTCTTCTGCTAATACATTTTTGTATTTTAAATAGCCCCCAATTGGATGCAACCTTTTTTTTAACGATGGCCATCTTCTATTCAACTGTAATATTCTTCTTTTACATGAACCTGAAAATACTGGCGTACAGGGTTGTTGGATGAGTGCTCCTTGCCCTTCAATGACCAGTCAAAGTCACAGACCTTTCGGGGGTGTGGGGCCTGATTAGTCCAGATCACTGCCCCCAACCAGCACCGGCACCACCACTATTCCCCTTAGATCCCATCCACTTAATGTGGTGTGAAATCATATCCTGTTCCCCAGAGAAGAGACATCATTTACAGAGAGGCGTTCCACACGGAGACGCTCTGTTAGTGACAAACAGAGGATGAGGTGGGCTGGTAAATAGTGCATCGGCCGTCACTGGGCTAAACATATAACAGTATGTATGTAAACTATGATTTTGTGTTGCAATACATTTAGGATGAGCGACTGTTTTATTAGACACACAATTTATAACCCATAGAATCATTTTATCAATAGAGTAAAATACATCTTTGTTGTTTTTTTTAACTGATATCACATCCTTATAGCCTAAAACTGGAAGGAAATATCACATGACTTCTAACTTCTACCTCTGTGGCTGACGTGATCAAGATTTAATTCCCAGCTTGAACTTTTTTTCTAATTCTGTCTCTTTCCAGTGTTAATTGTCTCTCTAAAAATCAAAGGATGCTGAGATTAGAGCTGCCAGGGAGGAGGTCGAGAGGAAGACCAAAGAGGAGGCTTATGGGTGTAGTGAAGGAGGACATGAAGGTAGAAGAGGTAGGGTGCAGGGGATAGGGCTCGATGGAGGCTGATGATTCGCTGTAGTGACCTCTGAAGGGAAAAGCAGGTTGACTCTCTGAAACAAAATGACTTAAAAAAAAAGAAAAAGTCTTAAATCAAAAGAGAACAATTCAACATGAAATGTGCTGATCACAAAGCAGTTAAGCAGGGCTCCATATAAGTGGTTCGCTGGTGTTGGCATGCAAAATATGAAGCAGAAAAGTTAGCACCAACTCACATTTTTTCACTCAATCAATTCACTGATACAGTTTTGTTTTCGAAACCCACGTAAACGCAGTAAGGACATGCCAATTCTTGTTGTGGGGGCCTGAACACTAGCCAAAAAAATGTAATTACTGGAAGGGGAGTCGTCTAGACACCTCCACATATTCACTTAAAGGTGGTTCTGTTTAAAAGCTCCTGTCATTAGCCCAATGTCATTCCCCTCTATCTACACTGACTGTCAAATAAAGCCAAAAAAGTCGCACAAAAATATCTAGAAAAAAGAAATCCATTAACCACAGACAAAATGTCAAATCCTGAATCTGAAAGCCAATATTCAAAAGTTACTGTTTGTACTAATTAACATAACATAACATTAACATAAATCATTCCAGGTCTGCTACACACTGCATTTGAATCACAGAATCAGCTTCTCCAGCAGTTTGTCCCATCTGGGCTACTGTAGAAACACCAACTGGGTTCTATTGAGCTTTAACCACAAGTCTACAAACTAATACTCATTGTTAGTTTGAAAAAAGCATTGTTTTGATGTGTTAATACACTGTGAATACAACATTATACTTGCACCTTCAAGAATGGCCCTTTATGCAGATAACATGGGCTTTATATGACGACTGCTCTTTAATATTATCGCACTATATCATAAAAAACTTTAAATAAAACTCTTTTCTCCCTAGAACGATGTATCTTTAGCCTTTTATTTAAAAAAGGAGACAGAAAGGGCAAAATGAAGACCAATACGAACCAGAAACCAAGGACATGAGTACCTGTGCTGACAGAACATCACACACTGTGACCACACTACTCCTTTAAATGTGCTTGCGTCAACATTTTATCACTGAAAATGGAGAAAAGATGCTTACAGTCAATCCTCAGGGCTATTGTCTGTCAGCTCCGGTTCTGTGGAAAAACCAATCGAGGACAATTTAAGATGTCACGGTGACCCTGGAAGGTTAAAACAATGTCGCCAGTGTTTTGGGTCTATTTAAAGGTAGAATATATGACGTCTGCTGCATCTCGAAGTGCGGCTAATTCAAGGTAATTCTCAGGTGGACCTTGTTACAAATTAAACCAAAGCTGCTTTAATTTCTTAATTAGGACTGAGTCTGTGTCATTGTTCTTAGTTTTCCCAGTGCGGCATTTAAAATGAGTTACCTGAATTAACATAGTCCCAATGTAAAGTGGTGCGGATGAAACATGAATACTGTGTCCTATTAAAAGTCATGTAGTAGTGTGAGCTTTTTATGGGACAGCGTTGCATCATTCACCAAATACCTGAATTATTAGTGAAATTACTTATCGTCAGAGGAATTTAGCATTTTCATGTGTTTTCTCAGGATCCGATCAGTGACCAATTCCAACTGTTTAGGGTTAAATGACACAAAAAGACATTATGTGTACCGTAATAGTGCTGACGGCTTTACAAATCCATGTTAAAATATTTATTCTGATATTTCAACACAGCAAAACCACTTAAGTCTCTGTTGTTTTCAGTTTTCATTAAAAATTATCAGAATAATGTCACTTTAAAACTGGAACATCCATGTCTCTTTCATTATAATAAATGAAAAAACAAGCGGATCCATCCATCCATGGAGAGTGAGGTGCATGCTGAGGTCAAGGGTTTCTTAAACTTTTGTCTCATATAAAACATGTACTAAAAGTAAAATAGTATAAGTAAAAGTAAAGGTAGTGTTTGGGACAGGATTTTATTTTTCTTCCACCTGCATAATAACTAACCTATGTGCAGTATGTACTGAAAAGGCCAAAAGTTTTGTGTTTTATTAATAAATCTCTTTGGGGATTGGGCTTTCATAGAGGTTGTATTTTTTTACCCTAACATCGCAAAATAATGAGTGTATTGTTCGACCAGAGTCTTAAGTAAATCATTTCCACTTATGATTTTCAAGGAAAAGACCAGGACTTGTGTTTTACCCACCATCAGGTTCTGCAAGACCATTTCTGAGCAGTTAAAAGTTTGACAGCGTGGGGGTGGCATTAAAAAGTTATATTTAAGCTGATTTGAGGATCTTATTATATAATGAAATAGTTCATGATATGAAAATAGGCAATTAACGTTACAAAATCTGTCCATTTTATTAGTTGTAGGTGTCCTGCCAGGTGTACACCAGATGTTGTTTTTTACATATTTGTCTTTGAGAAAAATGTTTTTTTTTCTCTCCACTGCAAAAACCAGACCAGTGATGAGTTGCCATTTTTGTCATCCTCTCCCAAATGTAATGGATGCTGAGAATGTGAGGACAATGGTATTTGTACTTCTCTCGACTCTGGTCTACAGCAGCTGAAACAAAACTGACATTCTATATGCTATATGCTATTTCAATTTTGCTGTAACGAATACAGTGGTCCCTTGTTGATCGCGGGGGTTACGTTCTAAAAATAACCCGCAATAGGCGAAATCCGCGAAGTAGTCAGCTTTATTTTTTACAATTATTCTATATGTTTTAAGGCTGTAGAACCCCTCACCACACACTTTATACACTTTTCTCAGACAGGCATTAACATTTTCTCACATTTCTCTCTTGTTTAAACACTCTCAAAGTTCAAACCTTAGCATCTTCTTCTGCCTTTTGGGTGCAACCGCAGGTGCCTTTGTCGGTGCAGAACGTTTCATCGACATTGTGGGTTTTGTCGGGGAGAAAACTTGCAAACATACAGCACTTCAGAGTCACACTGCTAGCGATCGAACATTTATGTAAATTTGGCCGAACGCATTCTGTACTGTACAGGAGACACGGCACGGAGGAGACCAAGTTTAAACCAGGACTACACAGGTTAGAACTAGCACTGAATATAGGAATGAACCAGGTCTAAACCAAGGTTTTTTATTCTAGTCACACCACACTTTTCCATTTGGACAATATTTTCAACAGGCAAAACATAAATGACTCACACAATGGAAGACTACAACATTTTTGTGATATAAGTAGTCCTTTACGATACAGACATTGCAATAAATTACTTTGCGATAACAATAATAGTTCTGCTTTAGTCTTTGTTTGGCTTGACATTGTCCACAGTTTTTACCTTTAGAAATGAGTCTAATTCCATGTATTTCTTCATCAATTTTAACCTAATTGAACGTACTCTGTCAAAGGGGTGTCTGTATATCACTGGGCATATATCATTATCACAATATTCCACGTCGTTATCATATATCATGGTTTTCTAATACCATTCAACCCTATTAAATTTGATCTTTGCTGTAGTTGGACGGACCGACAGGCAGCTGGGGACTGACCTGACACTCTCCACACTTGGAGGACACTTAGCGCTAAAAGGCCCAAGCTCAAGCTAATCCCCTGCTGTGTGCATTAGGGCCCTTCAGGAGGAGAAAGAGAAGAGAAAATCCAGACAGTCCTGAGTTTTGTGCAGCCAGATAACATCAGGGTTTTTTCATTTGGACACAAGCAGCATTATCGCTCCACAACATCGTCCACTGAGCGCTGCCTCTATCACTGCTCTCCAATCATTTCTAATGCACTCTGCCTCTGCTCTGTCTCAATCAGACAAACACTGTTTATCCCTGTTCTCCTCCCAGTCCACCATTTTGATGCTCTCTGCAACGCTGGCTTTTGACTAGCACCGCTGTGACGCTCAACTTAACTGGAGATGTGCGTCTAACCATTTCCATTTTAGGGATGGATCTCTCATTTTACGAAGAGAAAAAGTATAAGAAAAAAATGTTGAGGGGACATAAAATATGCCAAAAATTTATGTTGTTCTTAGATGAAAACCACTTATACACTAGATATTGATTAGCAAATAACTAATAATGAAAGAAGACTGGAATATTGTGACAAAAGAATGTTTAGTAGCCTATTAATATAACAGTCATCAGAGAAAAAAACATAACCTTAAGATCTAACATAACCTTAACATCTAGGTTTGATTGTGATGTATTTTGATAAATGAGTGTGTTCAGTGAACATCAGGGGGCTTTGGCCAATCACATGGTCACATGTTGCAAGGTCTTGAGTTGAGGACCATAGTTCTGCACTGATGTTGTGTTGATGACAGGACAAGGGCTGAATCCAAATACTTTCAAAAGACACTTAATGATTCCTGTTTCTTAACTATTGTAAGCATGAGGTCAACAGTAAGTTTGTAGGTTCCCTGTTGATTAAGGAAAGGAGCCACCGCAGCGTTTGGATATCCATTACAGAAAGAATCTGAGTGACTCTACTTGTACTTGATTAAAAAGCTCTGAATGACATTAAAAATTCTGATGCAATACAAAATATTGTCAGAAAAAAGAAGTTGTGGTTGTGCAGCAGCAGCCTCTCATTAGAATTCATTCGATTTTTTTTTGTCACTAAAAATGTAATGTAATGTAAGCAGTTTTAAAATTGATATGAAGCAGTTTAGTCTGATGTTTACTACTGATTAAGAACTGGTTTAGAACTGGTTTAGTCTGGCCTTATTTTTCCAATGGCTCTTACAGAAAATGGACTACTTCTATACAAAGTATTTTAAAATATGACATTTCAGAAAATGTCTCCATACTATAATAATAATAATAATAATAATAATAATAATAATAATAATAGTAATAGTAATAGTAATAATAGTAATAATAATAATAATAATAATAATAATAATAATAATAATAATAATAAAAGCTTCTCGTTATTTATTTATTTATTTATTTATTTATTTAGTTAGTTAGTTTTTCCATAAAATGTACCTGCTAAAATCAAGTGCAACATGTTTCCATGTCTTGAAAAAATATGATTTTTTTTTTTTTTTTTAAATACCATCTACAAGTTACTACAAGTACTACTAGTTTTGATGTGGAAATGATAAAATACATTAATCTGGAATTAATTAGTTTTTTCATCTTTAGTCATTTATTGCATTGTTCTTCATTTTATTTATTTATTTATTTATTTAAACTCCACAAAACTTTTTTCCATGAGAAAATCAAAATTTGAAAACTTTGTGTTTTATTTCTACCGGGTTACAGTAGGATATAAAAGTTACAGAAAGAAAACTTAGGAAACTTTGAAAAATCCTTTTCCCTCATGAGTCTAGGCTGTGGTCTGAAATTTAGGTGTTGCACATAATCTGGCATCAGGAATCCATCTCATAATCTATTATGTTCCAGGTAACAAAGATAAAGCCACTCTCTGACATCTGAATCCACATTAACGAAGGCTTGTGTTGCTGACTGCTGCAGACCTAATGTGCTGCATCCTCCACTGCAGCGGATCGTAAAGCTGCACATGCCACATGCCACGTGCCCAACGCTGTCAATGAACGAGGCGCTGAATGAAGCAAACCTCCAGAGAACACACACGCGGCGGATATAGAGTGTGGTTAATGCAGCACGACGCATTGAGAAGACTTAAGGACTGAAGACGTGAATGTGCACTACAGAGCGGTAAAGAACAGCATAGATTTAAAACACTCTTCACTTTGATCTATACAGCGGTGTCACTGTTTGAAATAAGTACATTGTAAAGTTAGGACAAGCTCCTTAATATTGGACTGGGTTGAATTAAATAAAGATAAGACACACACCACAAAAAGAGCAAGTATTGGATGAGTTACCTTCAAAAAACTCTACATCTCTGAAAAATCCTACAAAAACCAAAAGTCTTTGACCTCTATATTTTCCATATTTCTTTTTGCAGCAATTCAAAATTTTGCTTCAAATTGAAATGTGTGAAATTTTGTTTTGCTGTTCACTTCAGGTACAAAAATACAATTCACTTTGTTTTCCTACAATATATAACTATGAATGTAACAAATAAAGCTATCTAATATTGTATAAATCTGATCATATTTTGATATTTTGCCTCAAATCTATGATGTAGTCTTGATTTTGCTTTGATCACATGCTTGATTTCAAAGAGTTATTGAATAAGGGCTATTGGTTTACTTGGCTTGTCAACACTGAATCAATGGCAACAGAAAACCCTATTATAAAGTATTTATTGCAGCTCTTGATGCTTCTTCTTGCAGTGCAAAGAAGAAAATAAAACTTCCAATTTTTTCATTTACGAATGAGAAATGGGAAGCAAAGTTAAACTTGGATAACTTTGGCAATACATTCATGCAGTGTTTGTAGTTGCAGGATTGTGACGGTCTAACTAAAGTTTGATTTCATATGTTTTAGTGAAATGGTTCTCAAGCTGTGGGTAGCACTTTCACTTTCTTGACTGATACTCGGGCAGTCTCAGAAGTTTTCTTTTTTTTTCAGCCTGAAATTAAAAACAATATAATCACTTTTTTTTTTTTTTTTCCTGGACCAGTATTTTAAACAATAATGATATTGAAATAAAGTCCCAGTTTAAACTACAGTAGATTTAGTACTACACATCTCTTACACTTCTGTTTATTTTTCTATCACACACATTACTGCGTAAGACCTGCAATCTGATAGAAAAGGGGAGGTGGTACTTGGAGAGACAAATATTTTCTGAGATGATATTGAGAAAAAGGTTGAGAATCACTGTCTTAATCTCAAAATAGAGACCTATGTTGTTGTGGGAGTTGAGAGGTGACAGAAGGAGTTAATGGTAGGTAATGCAGCTTTAAATAAACCAGTTACTATCAGTTGAAATTCTTGCAAATTCTTGCAACTTATAGACCCTTTAATTGTTAGTAAACATTGGAACCTTTTTTCGGTGGGCGGGGCTTAGCTTGATTAGTTACTTGAAGAAACTAATGGAGCAAACTGGCTGGATTTGACCGGACTGCACAAGGTGTAGTGGACAGACATTTACACCTACCAGAAACGGCAAGTGTGTACACTCAAGAGAAACTGAAGGCATATAAATCCTTATTTCGTATATCTACGTTTTAAGGGCCACGTACAGGAGTTACAATTTTACAATTTACATCGTAACCTTTGTGTCATGGTCTGAAGTTTTGTCCATTCAACAGATATAAAAGAAAACCTCCATGTACCAGACATGGGCCTTTGTAAATAGAGAAAACAACAACATACTGACAACAAACTGCACTTGTGTGGCTCGGTAAGTAAGCTAACACTTGAAGAAAGTTGTTGTTGTTAGGTATGTTGTTATGTTCAATGTCAGTGTTATTTATATAGCACATTTAAAACAACCATTGCTGCCTAAAGTGCTTTACAGGCTCAGGGAAGTGCACTAAAATTGGAAGGTAGAACAAACCGAAAAAGACATAAAAACAATAACAAGAATAAAATAGATCAAAATAAATGCAGGTTATAAGAATGAATTAGGAAGTCAAGATTCATGATTCATTTGATCACATCTCAGGACATGTTCTTACAATTTAAGTCGTAACCTGTGACAATATGGCGGCTTGTTTTGTTTTCCATCTTATTATCTCTTCATATGTAATTGATATAATTGTCGTTTTGAGAACAAACCAGTTACCACCAGCTGAAACGGCATCTCTTTAAGATTCTTTACATGACGGATGCATTTCTCTGTCTCATCTGCGTATATTACCATTACTGTGATATCCTCTAATTGCAATCTGCTTTGGTGCACATCTGTGGAACAAAATGGCCGTCCGTCTGCTCCACCTGCTCTGAACGCCGCTCACATGGCCTGCCTGTGCACCGGAGCGTCTCTCTGCGGCACTTTGCCTGCGTGTCGCCGTCGGTAATTACACTCCTCTGATGATGAATCCTCGTTTCTCTTCTCTCCTCCTGCCGTTCGCCTGGGTGTCCCCCGCCGCGTGACCCCCAGGCGCCGGGGGAAACCTGCCCATCATCGTGCCCGGAAACCCCTGACGCCTACACGACAGCGCCGGCTAAAAATAGCCCTGCGGTGATAAATAATAAAAGCTCTCCCCATATGCGCCGCGTCGACTTCGGGCTGGTGCGCTCTCGGTGCAGGCTGTGAATGCAGAGGCCAGAGTGGCTCGGTTTCTTTCATTGTTTGGGTTTAAATGTTTGAATTTGGTTGCGTTATAGGTTTGACTTTGGTTCAATCTTGGTTTAGTTGTGATTCACTCTAATCTCAGACTGTTTTATTGTATTCTTAATCCTGATCAGTCTGGCGTTAAGTACTAGTTATGAATTATAATAGGACCCACATTTAAAAAAAACAAACTAATGATTTGACGTTTTTACATGTTTTGCGACTTTATTTTGAGTCCTTGTCTTGTTTTCATCCTCTTTCCCGTTGTTTTGTTGCTTGTGATCATTCAACCCATTTACAAAGCAGCTATTTTTCATTATTTCACATGGATTGTCACAAACATTTCTGTGGTTTGAAAATAATTGCAAATCTGGTGGCAAATCCAATCAAATCTGTAAAAAAATGTCTTCCTTTAGACTAGGCTTTATTAGGATTAGTTCAGGTTTAGTTCCAATAGAAGCTTTATTTGTTTATTGCTGATTTGCCAAGTGTTTAGTCCTGGTTTCATCCTGGTTGACGTCAATATCATTTTGTATTTGCAGTATTCCATTGCAGCAGTAAATGAATGAAACGAGTCCAGCTTTAGACCTGGTCATCACAGCCATGCAGTTATGTTCTTTTATTTGTAGAAGAAGAACAACAACAAGATATACCAAGACATACCAGAAGCTGTAGCCAATCACATGCTCACATAAAAGGGGATTTCCAGTTAGGGACGTTCCCATTGGCTCTTGGTCTACAGCCATTTATCAACATTAAATTATTGATTACGGATAAAATAGAGAAAGAGTCTATTCCAGCCCTGGCTACGTTTGTGAACCGCGCAGATAATGCATTCAGACAATGTTTAAGATAAACTTCGGTTTGATTGAGTATTTTGTGTTGGCAAATTGGTACAGTTTTACATTTTTATAAAGTCAAAGCATGAGATGATATTCTATGATATCCTCTGAAAATTAGGGGAAGGAATTTGTCAGTTATTGCAGCTTTAAGTTTTGGTTTGGTTAGTTGAAGCCATGTTTTAGTCTTGTGTTAGTTGTGCATTGCTTAATCCTGATTTGTCATATTGTAAGTCTGGTTTTATGAATGCATTTTGTCTCTTTGTGATTTAAATGGATGAAATCAGTCTTGTTTTGTTTCCGTCTTGGTGTAGTCCTCATTTAATCCCGGTTGAGACCTTTTTTTAGTTGCTCTCTGGAGTCGTGAGCTGTCTTGTTTTTAATCCTGATTTGATCTTGTTTGACATCAGTGTCATTTGGGCTTTTTAATAATTTATCATATGTTTCAAATTGTATAAATAATGGTCTAATCTTAGCGTTAGATGAGGGTTTATCTTCTTTTAGTCTTGTCCTGGTCTAATTTAGGGTTAGTCTTGGTTTCATCCTGATTGATGTCAATTTTATCATCTTCATAATTCATCACTGCTGTATGTATTTCTGTTCTCCTAAAAATCTGGCTATTTGTTTTACTCACACATGATTAGTTATGGCAGATATTTCATGAAAACATCACAAGACAAAATCAAAATGAATTTGACTTAGAAAAACAGAAGCTAGAGTGAATGTCGACACGACGCAGGACTGAGTGGGAGGGAGTCGCCTCGTCCTCGCTGCCACCAGACTGTAACCCGTCTCGAGGAGGATGACAATGACGTCTGTAGAGCTTTTAACATGAAACACCTAATACAAACCCCTCTGTTCACACTGTAATTAAAGAGCCAGTGTTTGAGACATTTATGCTATGATGTTAACAGTTGATTTTTTGGCTCTAAAATCAGAACAATACACAATAACACTATAGCTACACCTTATTTCAAAACACTGATCTTTTATCTACTCCCACATAGTACAGTATCTGAGATGTCATATGTTCAAGGTTTTTGTTTCTTTCTGAATTCATAAAAAACTGTAGAAACGGCTAGGATTTCTGCATAACATCCATTTCTTCATTTCAAATCTAAGTTTAGATTTTGCATTTGGAATCTGACACACAGAGACTTATATTTTACAGATTTTGTCATACAGCAGCTGAAATTTCTGCAAACAAACTTGTAAATGTTAAAGAGAGATGACATCTGCATGTTTTAGTTCTCATATACAAAAGTCAATTGATTTTTCTCCAAAACCTTACTTTCAGAGTAACTATTTGTTACACAGCAGCAAAAATTCCATCAAAAACATTTTATTTGCAAAAGGACATTACAGTTTTTTTTATTTATTCTCGCACATTAGGCATTAGAGAAATTAAAATTTAGAAGAGAAAACATTGGTTGTACAGCAGTCCAGCTAAAAATTCCATACCGCATCTTAACAAAATTGTGCTAAACAAGACAGAAACCATTTCAGTTGTTACCGGGCAATTACAAAACACCTTTCTATTCTTACAAATGTTGAACAGATTAGATGTCTCAAATGTTAGTCCTCCAAAAAAAAATAAATAAAAAATACCATGTCATATCTTAACAAAGTTGTAAATAAATAAGAATTCATTTTGTCATAGATCAGCCTGACACTTTCTTCCAAACATACACTGCATCATTTGTAAAAGACCACACCCCATCCTTGCACATAGTGCCATTCTGGATTAAATCAATCCATTGTTCTGAAATGCTGAAATGTTGTCATACAGCACTGCAGCTCAAAGCACCATGTCGTATCTTAACAAACAAACAAATGTCTACATTAAATAGAGAGGACTCTGCATATTTTACTTCTCAAATAGTGAACATCTGAGATCAATAAGACAATTGGTTTTACTTCTAACCCTAACATTTCAGAGTAACCACTTTTTAAAAATCCATCTTGTCCTAACAGTGTGATAGTTTTTCCCAAACACACATTGCATCATGTATGCAGCAAATGTTTGGAAGAACAAAAATTCTATCCTCGAACATAATGTAATTCTGTTAAATCAATCCATTGCTTTGAAATATTGTCGAATAATGTTTGTCATACAGTTAAACTAACAGCTAAAAAAACTCTGCATGTCGCATCTTAACAAATAAATTGTGCTAAAGAAGTAAGAAACCACTAAATTTGCTAAAGTCCATTACAAAACTGGACCAAAATGTCGAACATGTTGAATGTTTGTCACACAGAAGTCTTGCTTAAAAACCTTACCGCATCGCAACAAAATTATGCTAAACAAGTCAGAATCCATAACATTTGTTAAAAACCAATCCAAAAATGTTTATCCTTTTGGGATCTGAAACCTTGATACTATTCTGTTAAATTGCTCGAAAAAGAAAAAAACATGTTCAGTGTTTGTCATAAAGCAGTCCAGCTCAAATTACCATGTCGTATCTTAACAAATTTGTTGTAAATGAGTAAGAATCCATTTTGTCATACATCAGCCTGACAGTTTCTTCCAAACACACTCTGTATCATTTGTAAAAGACTAGTACAAAACCACACCCCTCTATCCTTTCACATTGTCATTCTGTTAAATCACGCCACGGCTCTAAAAATGTCCAACATGCAGCAGTCCAGCTACAAACACTATACCTTCTCAAACTGTGCTAAACAAGTGCAGTATTTTTGCTCCTGAATCTCACATTTGGAAACCATCTTGTCAAACAGCATTAATTTCTCCCAACAACATTTATTAAAACTACACCTTTCTATTCTCACACACAAAGCATGATCAAATCAGTCCATTCCTCCAAAAATGAAGTCCAGCTCAAAATGTTTTACCTGAGCAAAATGTTGCACCACACTCTTTCAAATGTAAACAATTGCAGACAGCATACTGTACAGCATTATGAACATCTTTGTAGGAGAAAGATAAAGTCAGTGATCAACACATACACATTGTTTTTTTTTAGCTCTATTTATTTGTGACATAAATCTTTGAGAAAATAAAACAAAATACCGTCCTCTTCTTCTTGTGGAGTCGATGAGGAATGACACGTCGCTTCTTTTTTTTCCCTTCTCTCCTGTTCCTGTTGGTTTGTCTGGTCACGATTCAAAGCCTTCCCTCACAACAGCTTTATGGGAACCCCCCTTTTTTTTCCCCCAACCCACCACCACCACCACCATCCAGCATCCATCCATCCACCCATCCTTCCCTCCCTTCTGCATCCTTCTCTCGCTCTCCTCCGCCCACGCTGTTCTCTCCAACCGGCACCGGAGCTAAAAATAGCAACCAGGAATCCCCGCATCAATTCAGCCAAAGGGAGGGGGGCTCGGCAGCGCACACAAGGTCACAAAACCCCTTCAAGATAAGCCAAACGGATTCTTTTTTTTATCATCTTTTATGTTAGTTCTTGATGACTTTCAACATTTTTTTATTTCATTTTGGGGCACCGGTTCAAAATGTCCGCAAATTCTCAAGCACCCACTTTTGTGCAAACCTTTCCCAACTGCATTATATCACCCTTAAATCCGACTATATCAAGATTACATGCTGTTTTTGGGAGAAAGACTTACATATCTGTCCGTGCCCACTATGGCAGTACCAAGCAGCCAATAGCAGCGAGCTCAGAGGAGAGAGGGTAAAAAAAACAAAAAAAAAAAACAGAAGAAGCAGTGTGAGTGTGTGTATTCCCAGTTATTCCACGCCACGAGCGACAAGAGACGCTGCAATGACGGGGACTGCCCCTATTCTCGGCTGGAGACTATTGATTCCCGTGCTGTGATTTACAGTCGTCGTGAATGTGCACGGAAAGGAGGGAAAAGAAGCGTGCGCGTGCAGCCAGCCAACGTCTCGTCATGAAAGGTACGAGCCAGCTTTTAGTCTTTTTTTTTTTTTGAAATCCTTTCCCGGGGTTTGTTTCTTTGGGAATGTTTGTGGCAAGTGTCAGGAGGAGGATTGTAATTGAATGTAAATCTATAATAAGGGTTAGGACAAAGGCGACTCACTGGCAAATTTTGCACCGAGCAGATGGGAACTTTCTCCGATTTAGAAGCAATTCTGGCCACAATGAAAAAAGTCATGTAGTGCCATGAAAATACATTTAAAATACGAATATGGTGCTTTTCCAAATCATGGTGCAATACTGTAAAGTGGAAATCCTAACTGCACCTTTAAATAATAACTGATATATTACGGTAGAGCAACATAGGCTGAGTTAAAATAAGTAAGAAAATGAATAACACTTTGGAAGAAAACTCAGAGTAAATTGTCAAACCAAAAAAAAAAAAAAACATTTTATAGAATAAAGTGGAATTATATGAATGGAATAAGAAAAATGAAGAAAAATCCATTCAATTTTTTTAGATATAAAGTAATTAAAATGTGTAAATGATATTAAACCAAGCCTGTGTTATTAATTGAACACAGCCATTTTGTTTTGTCTCCATCTTCAGCAAATCTACAGAGACATTACGTGGCACATTTGGTCACGTTTTTTCTTATACACTTCGCAGCAGCTCTGTCGTCATGTCAAACTTTTTCATAAACATGGGGTTTAGTGTCAGTTTGTTTTAACTATCTCTACATTGTTTTTGTCATCTTTCTTTTCCTTTTTAGTTCATAAAAGCTCTTCTGGAATTGTAAATTAGCTACAGACAATATATAATGCTTGTGTGTGACTGCTGTTTTCAGTTTGTGTGGTATCTGTCCTTTAAACACAAACAAATTAAATACAGCATAATGAAGAAATAAGAGGTCATTGGTCAGGCAGGGGAAAATAATTGACTGTAATTGTGAATGGGTAAAAAGGAAGTATATAATCCAACCAAAAACAGCATTTATTTGTGGGATGCTTTACCTGAAAATGTAATATCAATGTTGTAAAGAGGATGGTATACAAGTTATAAACACAATGCAAAGTGATTGGTGATTTTGAGTTTGGTTCCACATAGAAGAGAGCCTACCAATCAGTGATGAGAAACAAGACGGTTTCAGAATTCAATAAAAAAGATAAAAAGACAGTAAGAAAACTGCACAAGTGGTGTAGCCAATAGGGACAAAGGATAGCAGCTTTGACTTGACCTTTATACTGAATTACATTTTTGCACAGAATGGCTGTAATTGTCTACATAATATAGAAATCTACTGTTGAATAGCCTCTTTGAGAGTGAGTTTAACCATTAATGATTTAAACTTAATTATAGACTCCATACTTGTGTCTGGTTGTAGGTGTGTACAGTATGTGCAGTTCATTCAGTGTTTGCTGCTGTCCGTTTTGCATGAGTTTAGTGTAGTATTGTCTTCACATGAACATCTCTGACCTGTTGTAATGATTGGCCATTTGTGTCATGAAGGAAAGTCCACTGACAACGTCAAGGTTACCTGAACGAATCTGCTTCATTATATACTTTGTGATGCCATTGATCCAGACCACAACTGGTAGAAGCTAACCTGGTAGAAGAGATTTATTAGATGGGGTTGGTTCAACAGACATCTTAGTTGAGGTTAAGGTCAGAGGCATAGAAAAAGTCATAATTATCTAATTTTATAGTAATATTCAAACCACACACAACTGTCATATTGCTCTAAATAAACAGCTTATCGTAACAGGACTCATCTGTGACAAAATGAGACCTTAAGACATGATCTAGGTTTTATAATTAAGGATTGTAATAGATGATTTTGACCAATCACAGCTTGCTTCCGGGAATAAAGAGCACTCCCATTGGTTGACACTGAGGACCAAGGAAATAAACAAAGGAAATGGGTTATTCTGTTGCAAAATACTCATTGTTTTACGGCAAAACAGCTCAAAAATGATAAAAATAGAGAAACGGGCAGCATATTAAACATGGATAAATGTTGGCAATGTTTAACAAGGTGGAGGTAACTACAGGAGCGCTACAGAGTACAATGGTAAACTCCAAAGATAAACGTTTTAGGTAAGTTGTAGTATTTTGTGGCGACAATTGGTCCGGTTTTTATCTTTTTTTAAATAAAAGAAGCAGAAAAGGTTAGAAAGTCAAGTAGTGCAGTTTTCAATGTTAAATGTAAAATTTCCACTCCCAAGTTGTATTTGTCATTAAGCATCACATGGTTGGGTTTTCTCCTGTTTTGGACCTTTTCATTTTGATCAAGTCGATCACCACTGACGATGTTCCCTGAAAATACTCTTTAGAAAACAGTGGTCATTGTCAAAAAGCTCCTTCAGTTTCTTTTTATAGCAGAGAGGTGTACAGTGAGCGGATGGTGCTGGTGGTGCAGCGGTGGTGGTGTGGAGGGGGTCATCTGGTCACGTCCTTTGTGTTGGAAGGCCGCTCTGATGATGAGACGGGGCCCGAGACTTTGAACCTCTGCATGAACGATGAGCTCCGTTCTGTCTTTATCTCTCATCACCATATTTTACAACCGGGCCGAACGGAGCCGGGGTTTAGTCGAAGGCTGGTACAATCCGCCCACAGCACGGCTCTCGCATGTACACGTGCAGCGATACACACCCCCAGGCTCCAGTGATCAACGTGCTGTACTTAGACCAAACAAGAGCTCAGACATGTTGCCGCTGCTGCTGCTGCTGCTGCTGCTGGATGACGTTCATGCCAGGGGTGGATCTATCATTTCAGGGTTTGGGGGGACAATAGACAGAAACTCAATTCCTTTGTATTTGTTTTTGGGTTTTTTTGCAAATTACATGAAAGTTCTAATCTGATAAAAGACTTCAAAAATAACAAAGTAAAGAACACAGCAACTTAAAGGTATAACATGCACATTTATTTTTACAATGAAGAATACAGTGAATCTTTACACAATTCAATGAGGGGGTCAATGTATCAGAACCAACTGCCATCTGAGGGTATTTTACAATTTTCATATTTGTTAACATGGGGCACATAGTTCTCTTAATGCTCTTCATGCCTAAACTTAACCATTCAATGTCAAATGTAATCTTTCCCATGTGAAAGGATTACTTGAAGCATTCATTTAACATTACATGGTTGGACCATTTTATTTGGACAAAAAAAAAAAAAAAAAAGCAAAGTAAAATGACAGCAATTTCTCCAATAGTTTAATCTAACTGTTTTAAGTCCCAGGGCCAGTTTTAATACCGTTTTTTGGTTCATTAAAAAATAAATAGAACTGAAAGTTGCATGGGCCAGATTTGAAAAGACTGTACATCATTTATTTTTCTTCTAGTTGGGAAAATGGTTTAAACTTTAAATAGTATATTCAATCATTTGTGAAAAAAACTTTAGGCTTTATTATTAGGGATTTTAATAAATAAGAACCTCCTTGGCCAATCACATGCTCAAAAAAAGGAGTGCTCCCATTGGTCGACACTGGCTTGTCATTTAACGATCCAGGAAGTTGAATAGCTGCTGTAAATAGCTGAATGGTATTCTCAGCACTGTCTTTTAACACAGAGAAACAGCTAAAAAAAATAAAAGCATCAACAGAGAAAAAGGAGGCAACATAAACTGCCGGTAAATACTTTCAATTGAATCAAGTGATGTTTAACGAGGAGGAGATAATTGTTGCTCTGACGCTGAAGTCATAGCTAAGCTAACGGTAAGCTAACGCCAAACTCTAAACTTCAGTTTGGTGAAATGCATTAGTATGTGGATGAAAAAATTGGTTCAGCTTGATTTTTGAATAAAAGAAAAGCAGGAGAGGTCCCTAGGCTGCTTTTGAGGGGAAAGTGGAATCTGAGACAGGGACAAAAAAAGAAAATCAGGAAGTGGAGGTTTAAGATGATAGTTTAACAATGACAATAGCATGAAGGTGCGATTTGAACCTACCCCAGTCCATCTGTACTACTAAATTAAAAATGACAGGCATGTGCACAGAAGCAATGTGGTTGGTGATTCTGCCTAACAACAAGAAGGTCATGGGTTCGATCCCTGGGCCAGGGTTTATATGTTCATGAAAAACCTAGAGATGTAACCTTTTCTAGGCAATATTTTAAAATGTAAATAAAATTAGTTTATCAATGTGAGATGATTTGCTGGCACATTACTTGATATTACTTTATACTAACAATGTAAGCAGTTATTGTGGAGTATGGTATGGACTGCATAATTATAAGAGCAACATGTTAAATTGAATTAAATTAAATATGGGATATTTATGTGTAGTAAGTAAAATCTGTGAAAAGCATTGCGCCCAGCCATTTTCTTTGTTAAAGTGTTGCCTGTACACATATTACTGGAGTATACTGCACTATAAATGGCCCAGCTGTGTTTTCCCCTTTTGTCCTCTTCACTTCCACTCATCTGCTTCTTTAATGCACTGACACCATTGTGAAAGTGCCGTGATGGTCTGGTGCTTTTACCCAGGCCTCGCCATAGAAAACAGGCCATGCGTTGGTTTGTTTGTTTGTTGACGTGGATCTCAAAGACATTACAGAAAAAAAAAAAAAAACAAAAAAAAACCCCCAGCTGCAGACTCCGAGCTGCAGACACTCGAGCCGCTGCAGCATCGACAGCTCCGGCAGCCGTAGGGAGGAGTGTGATGTCAAACATTTGAAAGCATGTGAGATCATGTCTGACCGAGATGGAAGAGTTATAAGTGGAAGTTTGAGGCGCAAATGAAAGCATTATTTGGAGTATCCTGATAAAAACAGAGAAGCAGAGGACTTTGATTTTATTTGAGGATGTTTGCGGTTTAAATCAACTTTGAAAGCGGCAGCTCTGACTGGTCTTGACATTGAGCCAGGTGAGACATTTACTGATATATTTTGTTCTGGAAAATTCAGTCATTTTCATTATTTTTTTTTTTAAAGATTGCAATAAACTTGATTTAGTTTGAGACTCCACAGACTTTAGACAAATATTGCTATTTCACTTGCTATTTTCAAAATCATTGTGAATTTAGGGTTTGCATTTTGACCCTCAGAGGCTGCTGTAGATTGAGCTGTAACCAAAGCAGACGGATATAGTTGGTTCAATTCCAAGTGGAGGGATAAAAATGTGAAAGTTGATGAGGAAATGTCCTCCTGAATTACTAAGACTTTGTGAAGACCTTGTAAAGTCCTAGAAAAGCAATGTGTTTAAAACCTTTTTCTACTTTAGAGGTGACGTTAGAAGGTGTTTTTTCATTGATCATTACGGTATGACTCACAACACAAAAAGTGAAGTGCGTAAGTTAAAAAAAAAAGATAAAAAAAGATGTGGTCAGTTTATAAATTGAAATCATTCTCCCAAAAGTGAATTGGCAAATAGTCAAAATGATGAACTATACTTTATGGTCTATTAAGTATTTCTAATTAACTTTAGTGTAGTATTAGTTTCGGTCTTGAGGCAGATCTTAAAACCTCTTTAAAAGGACTGGGTGTAGTTTTGGACTCAATTTTACTCAATGGAGACTTGGTCTTGAACATAGAGGTCTCAGGATTTTTGATTTATTTGCCCATATTATTCTTGTGACTGGATGAAAACATCAATCTGATCTAATTCTGAAAATATCCCTTCAACTCTGCCTCCTTCACCAAACACTTACCTTTTATAGAGTTCAGATGTATCCTACACTGGTCTTAGTTGACTTGCCTCTATCCTTAAAGTCTGGATCTTGTTGTGGTATTGATAATCCGGTCTTGACTACTCATTAACTGCAACACTTTTAGTTCCACAAAGTAACTGTGCATGAAGGGTACCAAATATTGCAAGGTACCAATCCATTCAATCCCATACAACTTTATAAATCTCTTAATTGTCAGGTTTCTTCATACAAATAATAATAAAAAAGCACATTCTTTGTTTTTCAATACAGGGAATGGACCATGTTGTTCAGTATAGCATCCGTCCTGTTGTGTGTTGTGTTTTTTTTGAATGCATGAAACAAACCAAGTTTTAACCGCACTGTTTGGTGGGAACCAGGCAATAGTCAAGTTTACCGCATTGACCAAGATCAAGTCATGCCCGAAACCATGACATAACCAGGATTTTCTGCCATCAACACCGAGTCAAGACCAAGATTATGTCAGAACAAGAACAGGTCAAGACCAAATATAGACCAGAACCACTGTAATAGAAACATGGGAACAATTCAAAAGAAACTAAACAGTCCAAATCCAGTCTTAGACCAATTCCAGACTCATGGGGGTTAGTTTTTGGTGAAGGAGACAGACTTAGAATAAGATGTTTAATTGAACATAAAATGAACAAGGTTTTCATTCAATTCCAAGAACAGACTTCATCCACTTTATTTTTGGCCTTGGTTGGTCTCGACGTCTGAGACTGAGACAAAACCGAGTAAAAATGAATTTAAAACCATGACAAAATCAAGACTTTTAGTGATTGAGACCATGACAAGACCGTGTAAGCCAACTTGTCGTTTAGAAGAAATAATCTGACTCTTCTTTTCATTTCGTTAAGTAATACGAATGTTGTATAATTCACTATAATAAATACTCCACCATATGTCAGGCTTCTTCTCCAGCAGTGCTCAGTTTGTAGGGACAGGAAGTGCTACATCTCCTGGCTTCTCTTGAGCTTTAGAGTCTAATAGAGTCAAATAAATGTTATTTTGACCTGACTAATTTGTTTTAAGTGTTCCTTTGTTTCAACTCTGTGGTGCCAAATTTTACATATTGCACCTTTAACATACCAACCAAACAGTTTTAGCGACAGTCTTTTGACAATTATGAGGCAAATTAAATGCTTGTTATGAAATACTATGTTTTCATTTCATTTATTGCCTGCAGATTGCAATTTTTAAGTAACTAAAATAAACATTACTTCAAAATAAGCTTGTTTCCTTTACAAACCAATGTCTTTCAGTTGATGAATGCACCATACATTCAATCTGCGTGCACCTAAACACAACTAGATCTTCCATTGAAAGGTTAATATCCCAGATATCCGTAATATGCACATTAGAACCTCTCATTTGCGTCGGACTATCACGCTGCCTCCTCCCAGATTTTCCCGTCAATCTCATGGAAACAATTACCAACGACAATAGGATTCCTCTGGTATTGTTGGAAGTAATCTCTTAATTAAAACCAAGGCAAATCTAATAATTCGGTGAAGTAATGGAGCCGTACAGCGATAGGCAGAGTGAATAAGCAGAACATGTCCGTCTCTTGTTTTAGACGTGGAAACCTAATTGCCCTCTTGTCCGTCCTGTGACGTGCTAAGGGCCCTCTCTCGGTGTGCTTCTGCCCGTGTGAGGGGATTACCCATGATGCCGCTTGAGTAGATCCCTTTATTCCTTCAATGGGATCTTGTACGCAATTCCTGGGTTTGGCTCACAGCGAGGAAAAGGGTCCATCGTATTTGTTTGGCCTTTGGCTGGGGTTTACGCTCGCTCGTTTGTTGTTGGTATTTAGAGTGCAACGACGGATAACAGGAAGACACATAGACAGCAGTGAGATGCACATATTAAAAAAACAGACCTTTTTTCATTTTTTTGACAAAATTTGCAGATATTTGACTTTTGGCTTCATATTTTGTGGATTCTTTTCTATTTTTAGTCGTTTTTTGTGGCTCAGGAACCAACTGTAAATGCGTTTTTTGATTTAAAACATTCTGCAGCAGAGACAGAGAGGATGTCAACAAGTTGCGTTTGCAGCAGATAAACTTCGGACTTCTGCTGCTTCAAACTAGTCATTGCTCAAGAGAAAAAGGCAACAAATAAATGTCAAAAAAGAGCTGTTCCGCTGACCTCTTGTAGCAGTTGATCTGTATTTGATTCTTGCTGGTGGTAAACGGGAAAATATCCATAGTATTGTTTGTAATGACTGCACAAATGAACGGTACAGCTGTTGTGAAAGTGTGCGGATCTTTCTAAAAAACGAATTTCAGTGTATTGTATTTTGTAGCGACCGTTTTCCATAGACAGTCGAGTGCAGCAGCATCATTAAAACATCCTCTCGCTGTAAAATCATGAGTTAAAGCTGCACCTGTCTGTTTGTGAATGACGCCAGAGCAGCTTAGTCACTCGAGTGCTTGAAGAACATCAGAATAATGATCCCAGTGCGTGGAATAAGTCCCGGTGTCAGGCGGCGGCGGTTGGCAGCCTGTATTTCTGCCGAGCGTCGTCTGGAGCCTGATCTCACCAGCATCTCGCTCGGGCTTCCAAGGAGCTCCGCGAGGCCGGCGTTGAGTCATTGCCCCGCTCATATCGCTGCCATCACAGGTTGTTTATCATGAGAGGAGCATATCAGCGTTTATTCAGGCCGGCTGCATCAGTCCAGATGAATAGACGTCATATTAATCACAGCTCGTAACAGTCGGGAGTCAGGACGTGCACAGCTAAGACCAACTATAGCGGTAGTTTGTCTCAGTCTGCGAGCTTCAAGTCAAGTGAGGAGTAACTGCAGAAGGTTACTGTCCGCACACTGGCAGTTTGGAGAAGCTGCTAAAGAGGCTAAAAGTTTAGAAGTATTGCATGCTTCAATTTTTTTTTTTTTATCATGACTGCTTTTTATTCTTTTCCTCATGTACTCCACCCTAGAGTTTTGCTCTCAGTACACGCAAAAAAGTGTCCATATGAATAAAAATGTGGACTATTTCTCAGTACAGTGGTCCCTCGTTGATCGCGGGGGTTAAGTTCCAAAAATAACCCGCAATAGGCAAAATCCGTGAAGTAGTCAGCTTTATTTTTTACAATTATTATATATGTTTTAAGGCTGTAAAACCCCTCACCACACACTTTATACACTTTTCTCAGACAGGCATTAATTATTATTTTCTCACATTTCTCTCTTGTTTAAACACTCTCAAAGTTCAAACCTTAGCATCTTCTTCTGCCTTTTGGGTGCGACCGCAGGTGCCTTTGTCGGTGCAGAACGTTTCGTCGACATTGTGGGTTTTGGAGAAAACGTACAAACATACAGCACTTCAGAGTCACACTGCTCGCAATCGAACATTTATGTAAATTTGGCCGAACGCATTCTGTACTGTACAGGAGACACGGCACGGAGTAGATTGATTGACAATGGTCTACAGTCCCTTAGCCAATCAGGACGCAGAACACAATGCACGTTCATACACTGTAAAAAAAAAAAGCATGCAAAATTGTACTAAAAAAAAAATCCGCGAAACAGCGAGGCCGCGAAAGGTGAACCACGTAATAGCGAGGGACCACTGTAATTTATATTTTGGAAATGTCTTCTATGGGACATACATTTTACCAAAAAGTATGCAATTTTTTTTCTTCCTATATTAATAATATAATAGCATATTGTAATAGTAACAAGAATCATCTGTAAAAAAAAATATACAGGTCATACAGGCTTTATTTACAAGGATTTTAATAGAATGTGGAGCACATACCAGAAGCTTTGGCCAATCACCTGCTCACATGTGTCAGTTCCAGTACTGGCTATGTCTGTATGTATGTTCTGCAGAGAAACAGTGGAAAAAGAAAAACAGAAATAGAGAAAAGGGAAGCAAAGTGAAACCTGGATAAATTTTAGCAATGCATTAACAAGATTTTTAACAAGAAGATAACTACACAACTGCATTGGTCTGAGGCTAAACTCAAAGCTGGAAGTTTAAGGTCTCTAAACTTCACTTTGATGGAATGTCTAAATATTTTGCAGAGGTCAACTGGTCTAGACTCAGACAGTATTGGCAGATGCTAATGTTGCCTATGCTAATGTAGCTAATGTACTATACTGGGGTTGCCTCAACTGACTGACGAAAGGTGAACTAATCTAGGCAATACGCACTGTTATCAAAATAAAAATAGTGATATTGGTCTCGATTGCAAAGAGCGCCACAAAAAATCTTTTTCGGGTAAAATGTTGAGTATTTATTGACTTTGATTTGTGGTGTTGCTCCTGTCTGCTTCTTCAGAGTGTGCTGCCAACAATACACTCAGAGAAGGGGTCAAGTGACTTTCAATTCAAGACTGGCTTGTATCACAGTAACTAATCATAAACTCTTCCTCCTTCACCGAACACTAACCCCTCATGAGTTTATGCTTGTACTAAGACTGGACTTGTAGTGTTCTTGATCTTGACCCTTAAAAGTTTAGCCTCATTTATAAAGCTTGGACATACATGTACAAAACAAAAACTCAAGAGACGGTGAAACAAAGCATGTTTGACATACCATTTCATTTCGCCCTTTAGCAACAACAACATGTGTGCCAATAGAGTAAATCCCTGGCAAATGTTGAACTTTCATTTGAAGGTAATTGAGTATAATGACTTTTTCACAATGTCACATAAACATACTGATTCAAAGCCCTCCCGGAGCCAAGCCTCACACCAGTTAGTCATCGCGGAGTGAGATGACATGTGCCGAGGTGACAGACCACTTCAAGATGGCTACCTTCCTCTGCGCTGATGTCCCACCAGGCGACAAGAGGCTCCTCATTTGTTCCGAGCCGCTACAGGACGCATTAACAACAAAGTCAGCGGCCATCAGACTATTGTGTCAGTCTTTTGTCGAATAGAGTCCTTGACATCTTAAATTTAGTTTTGCCACTAGATGACCGCTCATATATCTGCATTGCATGTCATTTTTAAAATATCACGTTGATACATTACTGCATTTAACAGGTTTCATTTTTTGAAGCTGGTTGTAGTAAAACTGTCTTTTAAAACTGAGGCACTTTTATTCTATACAATATCTTCTACAATAAATGACCATATTCCCCTTCAGTAATCTAGTAATGGAAGCATATTCTCTATATCTTTGTCAGCATTATTTATGAGGAAATGTCTATATTTAACCTGGATATATATACTGATGGTGGTTGTGGACAGTTAGTGGTTATTTTTAGGCAGAACAACTATCACATGTAGACACATTAAGGGACATACAATTGTGTTCATAATAATAGCAGTGAGTAAAGCTCAAAATCTTTATAAAAGCTTTTATTTTCATATACAAAAGCATGGGGAACACTGCATACATACTAATCTAAAAGAAAACATTAACAAGAAAATGATCAAATGTGTTATTCCTTGTCAGAAAGTGAAGAAAAAGGGAATATCAGCCTGTTCAAAAAAAAAGAAAAAAGGATTGTCTGTATTTTTCTTCACTAACTCAAACATTTACTGTATAAACTGAAACATGCTGTAGATTTAGCTTTCCTGTCAATCACTGAACTAATATTTAATTTTATTTTGAGAAGCTGACTCGTCTTTGCTTTTATTTTGATGTCACCCACAAGGTTTCTACTGGATTAAGGTCTGGGGATTGTGCTGGACACTCCATAACGTCAATCTTGTTGCTCTGGAACAAAGATGCTGCGTCTTTATTGGTGTGTTTGGGCTCGCTGTCTTGTTGAAACACCAATTTCAAGGGCATTTCCTCTTCAGCATGGGGCAACGTGTTTTGATGTATTCAAACTGTTCCATGAATGCAAAGAGGAAATGTTTTCTTCACTTTCTGTAAAAGAATAACAAATTTGACCATTTTTTGTCAATGATTTGATTTGGATTAAAATGTGCAGTGTTCCCATTGCTTTTGCGTGGATGAAAATAAATGCTTTTATTATCAACACAACTGTATGCCAAGACTTTGTAATGAATTGATGTGCAAAGTAAACCTATAGCATTAAAATGAAATGTATTTCAATCAATTTATTAAAATATACAGGTATCAAGGATAACTGTCAGCTGAATATGCAATATTAGCAGCAAACATGCAACAGAGCCAGAGGACATTTTCACACCAAACCAAGTCAGGGACGTAAGTTGCACCACTGTTTTAATTTTAAAATTACATTTGCATTTACACTGCACTCTTTCAAACGAACCAAATCTATTGAATAAAGCAGTGACACTCCTCGCCTCTGGGGGCACTGCATCACTATTTACTGAACAGAGAGAGAGCAGAGAACACAGTAGAAGAAGAAGAGTAAAGTCCGACCCTTCAGCTGCGTTTATCCTACATTAAAATTGAACAAAGTAGTTTAGAAGTGCAATATTCAGTCTAATCTAGTTGTGGCTGTGTTCTGCAGATTTGTTCAAATTTTTTTAGCAGTGACGGCAAACAACTGAAACATCCGTACAACACATTTTCAACATATCTGATTGACAGCTGAGCCTCTGAGCTCTATGTCCTGTCATTTTTTGACATTTTTGCATTAGACACATTTCCACCAGAAAGCGAAACCAGACCAAGGGTTCCAGGATTTGCTTTTTTTTTTTTGTTGCTCACCAGAGTTCATGCCTCACCAGACAAACCAGACATTCTGAGGTAATGATATAGAGTCTGATTGAAGCGAACCAAACAGGAGCAGTGTGAATGCACCCTGTGTCAGGCCTCTTCTACGAGACACAATAGTGGTCAGTTTGAGACATTTTGGTTGATATTATATACTCAGCAAAACCTCCACAGTTAAAATACTCTGTGGGTGTTAAAAACTGAAATCATATATATATACTCTGGACACACTGTCATGAACTGGAACTGTACTGTATAACTCCAACAGGTCATGACAGTGTCTCAAGAATGGACTACGAGCCTCAAGTAAAAATCACTGAAACAGGCTGTTTTCTAACACTTTCATAGTGTTGAAATTTAACTGTATGTATTTATACTATGTGTGTCTGTTGTATAAATCAAATATAGTGAAATAATAGTTGCTTTTGTGGATGTATGTATGTAATTTTACACGCTTTCAACAAATGATGGCTTCTGGCATTTAGCTGTATCTTTTAATTTGACAAACACCAAATGTGACAATTATAGCATCATTATACAGCCCATTGTAATACCAAACAAAAGTTGGTATTTGGAAATGTTATGTAACTTTGGGGTAGTTTTTAACGCACGGGTCACTTTTGCCCTTTCACACACCCTGCTTGGTGTTTTCCTTACACTCTTATCTACTTCCTGTTACGTGTTTGATCCTGGCCTGGCCTCCTCTGCTTTCCCTCTCTACCCAATGATGACGAAGCCTCACTGTTAGCTTTATCGACAACTCCATGGGACAATTTGATAAAGCACTAAATTCAGGTGGTATTTTTTTTTTTTTTTTTTTTTGCTGGAAAGTGGTGAATTTAAGTAAAATGTGCTTTTATTGTAAGAACAACAGGGAGAAAATATGGACCTTGGCTCGGCTCGTGAAGTCGGTTGAGCGTTTGCGCGTCCAGGACTTGTAAAGTTAAATTTAATTATTCATGCGGAAGCAGTAACATCGCTTCCCAAACTAGCAAATGAAACTCCATCTTGCCAAAGAGCTCGCACAGGTCACAGCGACCAATTACTTAATGAAAATGATCAGGTTTCTTATGTGGCCCTGGGCACGGCTCGGCTCCGACGCAGTAGCAGTGATAAAACACATTGTTGCCTCAGCTTTTCCAGCGGTTCGGCAAAGTGTGCAACCGCTGCAGTCTTCGGGGCCATCAAAACTCCAAAGCGCTGAGCCAGCTTCGAGAAAAGCATGATTACTTATTAAGAGGGGCTAATGTATGATGTAAAAGTTGGCTGCCTCTGCCTGGCACCAGAACCGCTCTTCTCTTGGGCCAAAGTGGTCTTTTTGCATTGCTACATTTTCTCAAACTAAACAGCTCGTAAGACACTTGCAGATCTAACTTTTAACAAATGACTCTAGTGCTGCTCAAAAGCAAGACTGCCTCTTGTTCAGTACAAACTTTATAGCAGCAAATATATAGCATCCAGTTGGTTTTGTTGGTCCCGAAGTGAACAAATAAACTATTTGTGAACAAATCCCACTTTTATAGATCTTGCAGCTCCCTCATTAGACTGTCTATGTAACTCTGACAGGGCACATTATGACATTATGAGAAAACTTCTCACCTGCTCAGCGCAATCATAGATAGATATAATTTATTTAAATATATTTGCAGTGATAATAGTCCCATGTAGGCTTGCAGCAGAGCAGCTGCTGACAGAATCCTGAATGGAGTCCAAATTTTAAAAGTTTGTGTTGTATTGCTTCAGGTTACATTTTGTGCGTCCTTTCAAAACCCTAATGCAGGGACTCTCATGAACTTGCTATTGCACATTAGGAGAGCATAATAAGTAAGTTTGTTCCCAATGTTTGTGGCATTGGGGCAATGTTGGAATGTTTTTTAATGTGGGCACGTGGGACATAGACATCCACGCTAGCTCCACAGAAAGGCCCCCCTCTGACTGGGGATCAAACTTAGCTGTTAGTATGCTATGTATGTTATGTTTACATGCACAAGAAAGAACCAAAGTACTGTGTCTGCTCAGACTAATGCTGCATTTACTGTATATGCCCTTAATATTAGACAGCAGTAAGCCTTTCTTAAAAAAAAAGGGGGGGGGGTGGGGGGGGAGAAAGCTAAAACTGACTTGTTCGTAGAGTTGAATGCTAAGATAATAAGCAAATTAGCTCTGTACTCATCAAATTATTAATAAATATCAATGGTAACACACAGAGTTTGCAAGTGATAAAAGCACATTTTACATGGATTTGAACAGGTTTTAGATGGTTTTGATTTTTGCTACAAAGATTAACCTACCACTACCTACTACAGCCTGTTGAAATTCAACTAAATCCTGTTCAAATCCAACTAAAACCTGTTCAAATCCAACTGAAAGCTGTTCAAATCTGACTAAAACCTGTTTAAATCCAACTAAAATCTCTTCAAATCATCTAAAATCTGTTCCAATCCAAATAAGACCTGTTCAAATCTGAGTAAAACCTGTTCACAAATGAAGATGAAATCTCACATTCAAAATTGTATCTCCTACTATCGCGGCCCCTCACCACCTTGAGTTTGACATCACTGAACTAAGGAAATAATAATTATCAGAGAGCAGTACTCTGGCCTAACTTTTTCACTGAGTGGATATCCTTCTGGACACCTAGCATAACTACTGGGTGGTTTTCATTTATGGCTGAAGGTAGGAGATGGTGTGTTGTTGAGGTTCATGTTGGGGACATTTATATTGTGTGACTGGTGCTGAAAGTGGAGTGCACGGATCACGGGCGCCTCGTACTTTTCGCAGCTTGTCTGTAAATGACTTCAGGGATATGCTATGTTACACATATTGTTGATATTGTGGCATTAACAGCATTTCAAGAGTAATTGTCTGTCTTGTATACAGTATAGAGACAGGTTTCTCTGTATAACGAAATTCTACATTTGCAGTCCTCATGAATGCCAAGCAATGAAAAAAATTAAAATTGAAAAATAAAATAAAATCTTGAGTATAAAATAGCTAAACAGGAGTAAATACAAGATATAAAATAAAATTAGAATAGAGTAGGTCAATTAAAAGGCAGCATTTGAGAGAAATACTTGACACACACTATGTTCCTGAATAAAATGAATGAATACTTTTTTCGGACAAGAACACAAAGAAATGTGCTCATCCTCCAAAAAAAAATTGGTGCTTGTAATTGTACAGGAGAAAGTCTGGAGGTGATTTTCCAGACATCCTCCACATCCTCCACAGGACACGTGGGAATGGGCTATTCTCTGGAAACTGTCCAGGACCGCCTCCATTGTTAAGCATTCTAACAAGTCGCCCTCCATTAGGTAAGCGTATTAATTATAAAGTGATAAACCAATTTGATTTTTCTGTTTTGTGAATGCAACATTGCAACAAAAATAATTATACGGCCAGTGCTTTTTTTAAAATTTGTTTTTATTTAAATATAGTCCAGATTTAAAGGCTGTTCTCCTGTATTGTTCCTTGTGTGTTGGATTAAAAACAGTGCATTTAATCCTGACCAACACCAGTGACATAAAAGACCAGCACATATAACTCCTGAGTGACCAAAGTTGCCAATTTTTCCATCACAGCCGGTCCTATTCTGGTCCCTGCCTCCTCACATCCCACCGAGCGCTCTCTATTCTCAGAGTCCGTCCTGGGGGTCAGATATTTTAGAGATGTGTCCTGCACGTCCTGCAGCAACAACCTCCTTCTCCATCTTTAGCTCCTCTTAAAGTCACAGACAACTATAGCCCCTCTTCTCCATCTGGACATGTGTGGCCACTAACATATGCAAAACTACACTGGCTTTTGACCGGTCAAAACTCGAACTTGAACTTACTTCATGTCATAGATCAGTACCTGGTGTGTGTTTTTAATCTAGAATTTGAGTTTCAATTTAAATGGTAAAGGTCATAACTGTCATTTCAGAGCTGAGTGGCTGAGGGATGTTGTGTGAAAATGTGTGACCTGTTTCTTATACATTTAGAAGCTTTTCACTAAAATGAAAGTGATATTTTTTACTTTAATAATTTTTTTAGTGCACACTTTGAGAACAGAGATGAATGACATACCCTACAGTGTAAATGTTTTCATACAGCCTATAGGCCTTTCATTCCTGAATGAAAGGCCTATAGGCTGTATAAGCTTGTAGCCTATTTACTGCTGTAGTTGAATTCATATTTTTAAAGAAATGAAGAAGTGGCCTATTTTAGCCCAAACCTGTTCAGTTCTTGTCTCTAGAACCACTAACTGCTGTAGAAGCTGGCTTGTTTTGGTTTAGCTTTGGGCTTTTTCACGGGATGTGAGGAGAGATGTTTTCTCCACTGTTGCCATAGTTACCGCTGTGTCTCTGTGGCAGTGGGCTACAGTTTGGATGAGGTCATGTTTGGACCAACAACAAGTGTTTTATTCCGAACTCCAGCAGATGTTGGTTATCGGTGAGTTACTGTTAAAGCGACGCTGGCTGCTGCTGGTGACGTAGCCCCGGACTGAGCCGCGTTTACGGCGCATTGATAAAGTATCGCTTCATGATGGAGTCCAGAGGCTGACATCGATCCGCTGCAACCTGTGTGCGCGCGCAGAGGAAAGGAAGCCGCTGCTTTTTCGTTCTTTCTTTTTTTTGGCTCGGTGACGTTTTAAGGCAGGTCCGGGTCTGAGCGCCAATGATACGAGCCGGTCCTATTCAGCGGGGAGCAGCGCGATGAGCGGCGGTGGCAGCGGAGCACCGCGAAGGAGCAGCCAGCGCGCGACGAGGAGGCGACACCCCGAAGAGAGGCGACCGAGAGGGGCATGCGGCATCGCGACCACAGCCCCCCCGCCCAGCAGCTCTTCAGCCTGCCGCCCCCGCCCTCTTCTCAGCACCGCCACAGCCTCCACGAGCTGCCGCGCGTGAGCCAGCCCCCCCGCGGCGACCCCCAGCCTCTTCCCGGCGTCAACACCGCCCAGCACCGACCCCCGTCCGGCGGCCGGCCCCAGCAGGACCCCTGGGCTCCGCCGCAGCCCGATACTCCGAGCTGCCACTGCGGTGCGCCTCCGCAGCCCCCCCCGCCTCTGCCGCGTCCCCTCCCGCCGCCGCCGCAGAGCTCCGCGGCGCGAGGGGCTCGTGTCCGGACCCCGCAGCAGCAGCAACAGCGGCAGCAGCGGCAGGCGGCGGCGGACAGCCGCAGGGGGCGAGGCGCGGACCCCTCCCCTGCTTTCGATGAGTGCGCGCGGACCCAGGACCCGCAGCAGACCCCGCAGCTCCGCGCGCAGCAGCAGCTCCTGGTGGGGAGCAGCCTACCCATCAGCCACTGCGCCAGCGGCTCGGGGGAGCGATGTAGGAGCCCGCAGGTCGGCCCCCCGCGCGCCCCGCAGCACTGTGACCGGCAGCGGAGCTCTCCGCACCGCGTAGCCGCCCCTCCCGCGCGGAGCAGCAGCCGAGGCTCGAGCCATCACCTGTGGCCCGAGAGCCGCAGCGACCTCCGTCAGGTACGCACTCTGCACGTGCACGAGCAGCCTTACCGCTGCCCGTGCGCGGCCACGCCTGTGTCTGTGTTTGTGAATGAGACAGAGGTAGATAAAGGCAGCGGTGTTGAGCGGAGCGCCTCGGTGCTCCGTTAAACACAGCGACAGCCTGTTGTTGTACTGGATGTGGTGGCACGCGCACGGCTCGGTGGCACGCGCACACACCTGTTCCGTGTTGCAGCGGCGTCTCCTCGGGGCTCAGCGGACTCGGAGCGCTTTAGGACGGGCTTGTTCTCGCTCTGTCCTCGGGCTGTGAGCTGTAGTGAGCGCTGTGTCGCGGAGGAGGAGGACATATCTCTGCAGACGGTCAGACTCCACTCGACGCTTAGCTTAATTTGATTACGGACAACCTGTTAGCATGTTAGCTCACAACGGAGTCCCGCGTCTCCTGTTGAAGCTCTGTCAGTCATAGGCTTCTAGATCCATCTACAGGTAGGCAACATGTACACTGGTTTTTTTTTCGCACTGAAATTTAGGCTGTGCATCGGCTTTTATGGCACTCGTTTGAGAATAAGACTGGAGACAAGTGCTGCAGTGCTGAGGCAGTTTCATAAAACAGCTGTCTGAGTGGTCTTTATTACGTTCAACAGAAGGAACGACGGGTGGAAATCATCCCCACGACGTTCGGATTAAAAACTAGCTCATAAATCACGGATACAACCCTGTGAGTCTAATGTTAGCTAATTACAGACATTGATCTTTTATTATCAGGATGAAGTTTAAACGGAGCAAATGTCTACGTTTAGTGGAATATTGTGTTTTTAGAGATAGACTTGTCATCTGTTGCAGACTTCTGTGTTATAAAAAAATCACAGGCCAAATAATAGACGTAGGAGTTTATCGTTCATTTCAGTGTTCAAGTTTGTTGACAAAAGCCTTTTGGTTTAGTTTAGTTAAAAGTTGTGTGTCTTTGTTTCAAGCTATTAATGACTGAATCTGACATTAGTTGTAGTTTATAGACCTAAGTATTTGTGCTCAGCCTTCACCTGCATCAGGATTAATCATTGACAGTGAATCAGCTTTGTTATCAACAGATAAAAGGACAACTAGAAGCTGGAGTGTGCTATTTTTAAAGCAGACAAAGGCTAACATTACATTAATATGTCAAGATTGGGTTTAGCTAACACATAGTTAGTAAGTGATACGATACACTTATTTCTTTTAGCAGATCGTGTATTTTTATTCATTGTATTCCACCTTATTTTTAGTCTTTAGTAAAATTGCATTCATTCTTTTACAACTAAAGTCTGTGAGTACAGCATCGGTACAGTTTCCTCGTTTAATTCAAGAGTTTCTATTATAAGACAGGCCAAGAGCTCGAGGTATCCACAAGGCCAAAGCATCCCAATCAGATATTGCTATTTGAAATGCTGTGGTTGTTTGCAGTGGGCACCGTCGTGGCAAAAAGTGCTCCACTGAACCACCTCGACTCAACTGTGCATCAGCAAAAGCCTTAAATGACTCTAAATGACAATGAAAGAAGTTTACTTTATGAGAGGACAAAGACAGCGAGGATCAGTTTTGGGGAATGTGCTTTCACCTCTTTTTCAGGTGAGTTTTGACAAGCTGATCCTTAAAATCCCCCCAAAAAACGAGAAGAGAAAAAGTGGATGAAGGCTGACGAGACAATAGGAATCTACAGTGTGCTCCATATTCTTCAAGGCATTAATAAAGCAAGTTCTTGTTGTTAGCTTTAATCAATTCACAGTGTGACCTCGAGCAGGTGTAAACTACTGTTAGCAATAACGCATTACATAACATATTTGTTAACATCCAGAGGCATATTTCAATCTCTTTGGCGGAGTTTTACTTCCCCTAAGCTTCTGAAAATGAATTATTTTGCTTTCTCGGCAGGTTCCTATACCGAACACAAGCGTTTACATGTTATCTGCCTTTTTTAAGAAGAGAAAAAATAACACAAAACCTAAATTCACACTGTTTGTATTGCATCCACGAACAACGCTTTTTGTCTTTGGTAAAACTATTGGGTGAGCAATAACAAAGGGTTCTCTCAGCATATTCAAATGGATGTATTTGTATGTATTTGTATATTAGACAGAAAGTTCAGACAGTCAAATATGCCTAGTAAATGCTGTCAGTGGTTTGAGTGTTGGGCCCATACTGTTTTAGTGGTATGTTGATGACCACATTAGCAGATAGAGCAGGAATCTACAGCCTTGTGGTATTTTTGCATAGCCCTGAAGCCGGATGTGCGTGTTACCAAATACACATTCAAATAATGTCTGTCTATAACTATGATCTACCTAAATGTAGGTTTGGCAGCTTTAGCGATGTGTACGCTAATCTTATCAGGCAGATCTGTCTTTAATGGGGAAGCACAGGACCTGAAATAATCCATGTCCAGCATGACACAAGTATCAAGTGACTTGTAGCATGTAGCATTTAGCTGGTGTGGTCTAAATGCTTTTGTAAAGTTCAGCCAAATATTGAGCCACTCGCTAATGTTCTCTACCCACTCAGTAACAGCATATGACTTTTGGTGGCTAATGCCTATTCGTCTTTTAGAAATGTATTGCAGTTCACTTCTCATCCTGTTTATTGTTTTTATATTGATAAATTGACGCATTTAACGTCTAGAGTTGTAGGTTTGACATGATTTAAAAAATACACAATATTTCTAGTCACATCGGAGACACTAAAGAAACCTTTTTCCTAAAGTGTGCTCTGATTGGTCAAAAGCTTGTGGCGAGGTACCGTCTTTTGTGAGTTTAAACACAAAAAGCACAATAGAATCGTAAGTGAAAACCGGTCCTTACTGTGGCTTTGAGACATTGCAGATCTTTTAATCAAAACAACCAATGGAAACGGCACATTTTAGAACTCAAAGATGACCATATTCTGTGCATTACACTACTATTGCATAATCCAATTTGTATCTTGAAACCACAAATCTGCACCAAAACAACATTTAAAGCCCCCCAGGACACACTCTTAAGTATCAAACCTTTTCCACTGGCTCGGATCAGACTAAGTATTCCGATACGGCCAGACACGCTTATCTATTCACGGATATTTGGCGGGATCGCAGTTACATCTTATTGACGGACCCTTAATGAGACAGGCTCTGGCCACGCTCCTATTTTTTTCTTCTTTTCTTTTGAAATGCTTTAAACAAAACACTTGTGACAGAACAAGCCTGATCAAGTATACGATTACAGCGCAGCCCCGAAACCCAATAGCGAGGCCGGTGACCGTATCGTGTCCCGCCTCGATCATTGTGCTTTGAAAGGCGCGTCGCCGCTCCTATTGTGACGGCCTATGTAAGTACTCTAATGCCTGCCACTTACTGCTATGCTGATCCACCCTGCAGGGACACGGTCTACATCGACACTAATGGGTTTGTGCTGGTTTAACATGGCAGATTTTCGCTCCGACATGAGAGTGATTAATCGTTTTAAGCGTATGTCAGATTTTGTCGCAGCCCAGGTCACAATAGGCTTCTTTGGCGGCGTTATATCACATCTGCAAACTTTCAAATGGTTTAGTGTTTTGTAAATGGGTTACTATTGGAAACTTATTCCCTTCTGACGATACACTTTCAGTTTGGAGAAGCAGACAGGAGAAAAATCACTTGTTGTTGAGACTTGTACCACTGTAAATGTGGGCAGTAAAAAAATGGATTCTTCAATGGCCATTTAAAGGTGGGGTTCCACAATGGCCTACTAAAAGTTGAATAGATTATAATAATATATTCAAGGCTCTACACTTGTTTCCACTTGCTTCCACTAACTGCTTTGTACTATTTTACTCATGCCACAGTGTGATTTTCAAAGTGACAATGGGTCACTTGTTCTGAAAAAGTGCTTCATTTCTATTACATGAAATGCCATAACATTGTTAGGATACAAGCAGTTCTTTGTGATATATTGTGAAGCCCTTGTTTTTATATTGGTTTAAGAAAAAGTTTATTTTTTTGTTTTGTTTGCCAACCTGAATGAAAACGCTCCATCTTTTTGTCGGTCTTCTTTAAACCATCGTCTATCTAGATGCCTAACTACAATAGTGAACCTTAACATGAATGGAGGACAGACATTTTTACATCGCTATGTGTCTAAATGTCTCTCTGCTTGGTACTATTTCCATGAAACATCAATATTAACTTTAGCAGCAGTTTGCAGTAACATAAACTTTTGATTTTGGAGTCTTTTTGTCTTTCTTGATTGTCTTACAGCTCTCTTTGTGTGGACTTTTTTCCATTCATTTTGGCTGTTCCCCTCTGCATCCATTGTGTGTTTGTCTTTACTATTCTTTTCTTCTAAATTCAGCCAAATGCTGAGGTAATAGGGCTGCCGTCTCGCTCCTTTAAGAAAACAGTCCATCTTCCTCAAGTTGTGTGTTTGTTCTGTAATAACTGTGAGGTTTGAACGTCTAGGCTTGGAACAATTGATGGCGACAGATCTGCTTACAGCCGTATGATTTAATAGCGGGCTTATGCCAGGAGAAACATTATGTTGATTTAACTTTCTCTATCAGTCATCTCGTTGCTGTTGTTACAGGACGGACGTTTGTTTTTCTCTCATTAGGCGGCCATGTTTTTCCCTGGCTTTTGGCACTTGGGAGGTCAGCCCGCACCTTCATTTCACTTTCTTTGACTGTTTTGTTGACGTTACCATGACAATGTAGTCAGTTTTGAATTAGCTGGTGTTTCTGAGTTTTTAGTGAATTTTACTTTTTTACAATTTTGTTGTGCGTAACACCCCAAAAGTTGACATTTCAACATTGCTGTTCACTCACTACCTTGAAACTGCATTAGCTAGCTTAGGCAAAAAGTTGATTGCAACTTTTTTTTCCCTAAGTTCTTGACTTAAGCAAGGGTTCATGAGCAAATTTTGGGGGCCTTCCAGACTACAGCACTAGGCTGTAGTTGCTCCATAGCCTTATTTAATTCTCATTTCAAAATACTGAATTTAAAGTTAAAAGTTGCAAAAACGTTCTTTTTCTATTGTAAAAAACAGTCTTTAAGCCCCTTTCCTACTCTGCATGAGGATTCGATAACCATTATTATACTTAATAAATAAATTGTCATTTATTTGTATCTTTCCAAATTGAAGGGAACTCTTGAAACAAGGCTCCTATAATTTCAATAAAATAGTCGATGAAACTTGTTTTTGCCATAAAAAACACAGATATTTTATTGACTTATTGAAACACCGTGTTCATTTAAACTTTCTCCATCAGTCACCTTTCTGCTGTCGTTACTGTGCGGCCGTCTTGTTTTTCTCTCATTAAGCGGCCATTTTCCACTGCCTTTTTTTTTGTCTTCTATTCGCTCGTGAGGCCTGCCCACACCTTCAAAAGCACACTCAACCCTGGCGAAAACAATTAAATGTCAGACAAGGGGCAGATCCGAGTCCACATCCTCTCAGTGTGACGAAGGAGTGGCACTGCTGTAGATCTGTGATAAGGTCTAACAATGAGCCGTGAGCCGAGCAGGGGACAGCCTCTTAGTTTCGACCGCAGCTGGCAGCGCAGACAGTAAGTATGAACATGAGGCGCTTTTAATAATTGATCGTTGTTTTCCCTAGTTTTTATCTGCTGTGTTAAAGTGCCTTTGCGCCGCGCTGAAATAGATTTGTGAGTCTTCCCTGTGTTGCCATGGAGAGATCAGCCTGGTATTGTGCAGCCGTCGGACTCGGGGGTATAGGATTTGGGCACGCAACTACAGAATGTTTTGGATTTCTCTCACACTTGCAGGAACTGTAATGCAGGTCCTCAAAAGCAATACAAATGTCACTGTAATGTTACTGTATGTCGTGTTAAACAAGCTGCTTTTGTTTTTCTTGTTGCTTGTTAATGTTGTGAGACAAACTGATTTCTTGCCTTAAGTTAGGAGATCAGAAACTTTGCAAAACCCAAAAAGGTTTTAGTCAACTTTGCGTGTTAAGCCTACAAAATTAAGTCAGCTATATTACAGACTTTTATGTAAACAGTGTCTTGTCAATCAGATGTATTTGTCTTTTGAGGCTTTGGAAAATTGAATTGAATTAATTTCTTGTAATCTGGAGTAGTGGATTCTATGTGAAATGTGAAAAGTTTAATGTTTGAAATAGCTTGATTTCCATTAATTGTTAGCTTCAAGTAAGATACAAAATTGCATTGTTGTATACAGTTGTTTAGTTCTTTAACTATGTGTGCTAAATATCAGGATTTTCAAAATAGGGCTACTTAAATAGTAATGATATCTATTCACGTCATTCTGTTTACCTCCATCATGTCTGATATCTAGAAGAACTCGACCGTTAAGGAAATTTTAATTATACTCTTAAGACTGCAAAAACACAATGCAACTCTACGGAAAAAAAAACAACCCTTACTACACTGTTAACAGGAACTGTGGCTAAACCATTGCGCTTATTTGTTGTCATTCAGTCAATCACTGTGATGTGTGGGCGGGGCTCTGTGCACTGGACCTCAGTCACAAGTCGAGTCACGAGTCACCGCTGTTCACTACAATTTAAACTCACGCTACCTTGGTTTATTAGGTTTATGAACTGTTAAAAGCAAGCAACAACAACACATTACAAGAAGCATCACAGCTCTGTTAATTCACACATTAATGGTGATGTCGCTAACTATTTCAGTCACTCATAATGTTCTGTTGTTGTAATTGACGCTCCTGAAGTGATCACTATACAACTCGTAACTGTCCTTAAAAAACACTGAGCTCACTCTGAGGACACAGATCTGTCTAACATCCTACAAACCAGGACTAAATTTGTAAGAAACATCTGTGACTTGGTGGTGAATTTTGAACTGAACTGACATGTGCACAATGGCATGTTAATACACACACATATATATATATACAACATACAATAAATTAATTGGATTTGTTGCATTGTGCAAGACTTTGCCCTTAATAAATGTGTTTTGTTAGTAAAAATTACACTTTATTCATGACATATTTTCTTTAAACAATATATCATTTATATGTTTGTTATTGGGAGTAACTTAAAATAATAGTAGCAGTATATTACTGTATTTGTTTTAGAGAAGCAGTAGAACATATGAATTGTGATCATGTCAAAATTGTGATCTTGGTCTAAGAAAACAATTGTGATTTTTGCCTTATCGCCCACTCGCCCTTGTTTGGTCTAAACTTAACCGTATTTAATCAACTACAGTATTGCTGTTAAAAAAAATTATTATAAAAAGACTCATCCATCGATTTATTAGTGTTTTGTGCAGATATAGCACAAAGAATCGAATGCAGACCTAGATTATGTTTACATTTCTTTCACATTTGATGTTTACATCCATTCGGGCCTGTACTGTACAGTTTGTCCTGGTGCATCGTTGGCCAGCGCACACAAACTCTAATATTACTGTAAGTGGTGTTCAAACAGCGCTTGACTCCATCCAGTTCGTTCCTCGTGTGTTTCGTTTGAGTGAGCCCGCACAAGGAGAGGTGTATTGAATTACTTGCAGTCCAGTTGAGCACAAAGGCTGAAAAGAAAGCGTGTTGGGGGTTTCCTCAGTTGCTCCGAGCCTTAATGCTCACCGCTGACTACACCGATGCACCCGCAGCTCGGCCCGCGTTTTCAATGCAATTTGTAACTTGACTGGTCGACCTCACATGATGTTACTCTTCTCTAATGTGTGCAGCAACTTACAATATCTTTTTTTTTTTTTCCACTCTCCCCGTGTAGCATGCCAAGCCCTTAACCACGGCTCTTAGCTTAATAAATGACCGCAGTTCATTTATATGGTAATTCCTGCGAGATCTTAGCCAAGAGATGCCAGGCATATAATGTATCACCGCAATGCATATGCTTTATGGCTAATTAGGTTATTGATCTGAGGCTGTTCAGCGTCGGGGCACGATCACAACACAAACGCAGTATGAGTAATGCGGCTGTAAGCAGATATTTGTTGTTCATTACACTGTTAAGAGGCCACTGTTATTCAAATGTACAGTGATGGCTTTATATGTGTGAAGTGGGTTTTTGAATATCTCGATGTTGTTTACGTGTGTGCATTGGTTGTGTTTACATGAAGTAAGAAGTGATTTTGAAGCAATATTTGGAGAAAAAAAAAGATTAAAGTAAATTTCTTGTGTACATATTATATTATATGGAAATGTGATGCTAAATTAAACAGTAAAAGAAGTATTGTTGAGTTGTTTCTGATACTTTCTGGTTGTATCCAGCACATTCTGTTTCTTTGTGGTAATTTCTGGTTGTTTCCAGTACTTTTTCAGTTGTTTCTGGGACTTTCTAGTTGTTTCTGGTTCTTTCTGGTTCATTTCCAGCTTTCTAAACTCCAATCAGAAAATTCAAGAGAGTTTCACAAGTTTCGCAAATTTCAGACACTTCATTCTTTCATGTCCCTACTGTTGGCATTTTTCTACCTAAAATGATGCCTACACTCCAAAAAATCTTTAACAAGTGGACTTTCACTACAAAAAAACAGCAATTGATGTGAATTCGCTGTTAGAGTTTTTTAAACCTTCATTATGTGCATTAACTCTTTTTTGAAAAAGACGGGAAATGTTTGGCTTAATTTGTGAAAAAAAATGATTTTTTTTCTTTTGACAGTTGACAGTGAACATTTTCTATTGAGACATACTTTGCCAAACCATAACAATTGAGGCTAGTGCGTCAGTATTGGAGACTTAAAAATGCTGTAGACTTCAAACCTCTTGCGTCCATATGTATACAGGTATTTTCAAAAAACATGTTTCCCCAAGAGGGTTTTACAAATATTGTTAATCACACAACACAACTATTCAATGCTCTAACAGCAATACCCCAGCACCAGAAAACAATATTTTGGCTTATGAAGACTCTCTACCTGTAAACTTACATCCAGAGGCCTTATTTGAAACCTTTAATTGAATATGTCCTGGATGACAGAGAACCTCCACAGACATGTACTTATTTATGTTGAAAATTTGTAGGTTATAAATTCCAATGTCGTTCTGAGAGTGTACTGTAATGATTTGCAAAAAATATAGATAGAGGAAGAGGTGCCACAATTTATCATATTTATCGTTTTCCTCTTCTAGTACATGTTAGTGACACAGATATCGAGATCGAGAGAGTTATGTGTGCCAAGATGGAGGGACTAAACAAATGATGTGATATGTGATGGACAATGGCTAATTTCAGAGAATTTACATTAAAATTACTCTCAATTGCAAACAATTTATGCACAAAATCCACTTTTTGTCAATCTAGGGCTGTCTTTCTGCTACCATTTCACCAGAATCACTTTATCATGATATTGTTGTTATGAACAATGTATCTTAAACCATATTGTACCATGTGATATCCACCTCTAGTTAGAGGTCATTATAATAATCTTTTAATTCTGCCGTTAGTTAATTATTATGTAAAATGACTGTCTAAAATGAAACATGGAGGTCTGAGTCATTCCAAAATGGCCTGTTGTACTTGACACAGGGATTGGTGGAAGTCCCAAGGGCAGCAGTGAGACGTGAGACATGTTGGTTTCATCATAGTTTGCTCACACAATCCTCTGACGCTCACTGTTTGTCCTTGAAAAATCCTGTTTGGAGAGCCTTCCTCTTATTGTAAAACTCCAGGCGTTGGCAGAAACATGTGAGCCCATATGTGGCGCGCTGTATGTTCACTCTATGTTCCCTTATCATGTGCGCTCCCGTTGGCTTTTTGAAAAAACATATAATATCCCCTCCACTTCATTGGGTCTGTAGCCTCAGGACAGAGGCTGAGTGCTGTTCCCCTGAGCTCTCTTTACAGCTCACGTTATGCAGCCATTCCAGGTTTAATGCACCAGTTTCCTCTGGCTATGGATAAATATTCAAGTAAAAGTCTGAGCTAATTTCTCTGCAGCTGTTTAGAACATATTGTGCCAGCAATTAGTTTTAGCTTGTGACAGAAAGGTTGGAGAGCCAAAGTTATAATCAATTGTCTTAATGTGTCGATACATTCAAACTGATTACATTAAAGCAAGAAACAATGCACTCACTCCCGTCAGGGTGACAGTCCTAAATAATATGTGAGTCTAATGAGTCTTGAGGGCAGATGTTCTATTTTGCACTAGTCACAATGACACAGAGGCCTGTGTATTGTTGGAAAGTTGAAACACTAACTTCAGGGACTTAGATCTGAGTGCTTTTGTAATATCTTGACAAGGATAAAGTGGGGTGAAATTGCCTCTTTTCTTAGCGTCCTACTATGACTGCACAATAAAGACAGTGCACATTTAGGCTATGCACAATCTAACAATCTAGGTAGAGCAGGGGAACCAGTCGTTGCTGTATTTTCTATATATAGGCTTTGTATGAAGGTGATGATTTCTGCTTGTCAAGTGAACATCTTGAAGGTTATGCTTGGTATAGTGACCTGCTAACAAGAAAAGGAACACCCCTAGACCAAATCTAAAAGCTAAACCAATGAGATCAAATGCCTTGGGGTACTAGCATGCTAACAGTTTAGGTAGTAACAGGGACTGTCCTGCTTTCACACGCCTTGTCCCAACAAATATCTGTAAAAACAAATATGTCCCAGTTTTGAACAGACCATGTCCATATTGACCCCATTTTAACAAAATCACTGATGCAAAGTTTCCCCTTTTCAGCTTTTGTTTTTTTTTTTTAGCTTTTTTTTAATGTTCAAATACACAATTGCAGCTCTGGTTCTGTTAATATTATACACTGGAATAAACCATTGTTTTAAACTGACAACACATTTTCTGAAACATTATTTTTCATCTGCCACTGTGTTTGTAAAAGAAAGTGTCCCAGTTTGGAGGTCTGGAAATATGGTCAGCCTACATTTGTCCTCAGTTCTGAGACACTTTCAGGTGTTCCCATAATATATCTGGGAGACTAACATGAAGAACAGATGCCAACTCCCAGAACAGATTCGATGCAGAGTGGCGTTCAGTTACGACAAAATATTGTGCACTGATTGTACATAAAGAATATAACAATATGGCTGAAAATAAGACTTACAACATTTTCAGAAGCTTCAATAAGGAAGTAATGGCTGGCAATACAAGTGGAAGTGTATATTCAGGGCTGGATAAGTCTTTTTACAGAGAAACGGCGCAACAAAGAAAAACTGACAAAAGGTAGGCAACGTGAAATGGGATACATATTGGCAATTCAATCACGCAATGTGTAACGAGGCAGAGATAACTGCAGTTCTGACGCTGAAGTCGGAGCTAAAAGGAGATGGTAAGCTCTAAACTGCAGTTTGGCGTAATGTATTAGTTTGTCCAGGAAAAATGTATCTGCTTTTACTTTTTAATTAAAATAAAAGCAGGGGGTGCTTTTGGGGGTGAGTGGTGGTCTGAGACAGAGACGGCAAAAAGACGTGCCACTTCAACCCCCGGTCACACTATGCATTTTTCACTTTCCATAAGATTACTAGATGTTACTAGATGCATCTTGAGGGTCACACCATTTGATCAGAGAAGCTGAGTGCGCCGTAGAATAGTATGGTCAACTACAGGCGGAATCAGAGCGTGTCGACTTGTTCAAAGAAAAAAACGAGTTGACAGTTGACAGGAAAATGATGACAGTTGGGTTTCAGTGTTTCAAAAGGAGCTTGGAGATGTCGTTAGCATACTGTTACATAGCCATCGAACTAAACTATCCTATACTTTGGTTGTCGCAGGGTTTGCTGCAATTGTCACACATTTTTAACAGTGTCGGATAGTTGTCCTAGACTGTCTTTGGTCTAAACACTGTGAGATGGCTCCATTCACACAATGCGATCTGATTTTAAACCACAACATACAATTTTGCCGTGATTAATATATCGCTTATTTGCAGTGACTAATGTGACAGGGACTTAAGAAAGGAACAGGAACAAAGTATGGCAAGCAAATGTTCAGACAGTCTTCAAAGTGAAACAAATGCAGAAGTATGGCTACATAGCAAGATTTGTTGCTTTCATCATAGGTTTTATCCTATTGTCAAGTAAGTAATGTAGTAAGTAATGTGGATTAACTTAAAGTAAAAATGGTAAATATAAGGACCAGCTGTTTACATCTCGTACTTTTTTCACATGAGAGAAATCATTTAAACATTTAACAATTTTTCTCTCGCCAGAGCCACTAACTAAGCTCCTGATTGGTCAATTCTATTTCCATGTTAAGAGTGAATGGTTGGATTGTGGTAGTTAAAGCTGTTTATTCAATCCTGTTGCATGTGATGTGCCGTTATTTGTACTTGCGATATCACATCTTAAAACAACGTTGGAGTAATATCAGTCTCACATAGTTACGTGGAATCACCTGGAAGCAGAATACAGCTAACAGCCTTTCAACAAAGACCAAAAACGGTGCTTTTTTGGGGTCATGTTTTTGTGCATGTTCTGCTGCATGTGTGAAACAATGGGAGCGAAGCCGAGAGTGAGTGAGTGGGAGGATAGTTTGAGCGTATCATTATCATGCATATGCCACAGCACTGTGTTAAAATAGTAAAAGGTTAGGTTAACTCTTTCCCGACCTCTGCTCACGAGAAAAGCCCTTATCATGTCACTTCACTGTTGTCCATCTCCGCTCTCACATGTCCTGGCCTAAATTATGCATCTTCAGCCATGTCTAAACAAGACGGGCTGCAGAGTGTTGCATGACAAAGTGTTTCCCCGAGAAATCTATGGATAAAACAGGATTCCCACTGGTTTTAGAGGTATTTTGTGGAAATGTTGTGGGACCCCTTGCTATGGTGAGCTTTTTAGCCTCTTTTATGCTCACTTTAACTAAGCTAAGTATTCCTGTCTCATTCTAAAAGGTACAATGCTGGCAGGTCTTGAGTAGTCCTGTCTGTATCTCGCAAATTAGACATTGATTATTAAGCTATTATTGTTCTGTTACTTTGGTTGAAATTGATATTTCCTAGGGCTGCGTGATATAGGAAAAAACATGCAATATCTACTGTATTTTGAATATTGCAATATTGATATGAGCTGGGATACTTGAATGCAATTTGACATAGTTAAACATGTTTAATTCATTAAATTTGATTTAGAAACTACAAGGCTCTGAACGGACTTTGTCAGAGCAGGACTCAAATCAATATTAAAGACGGAGCCAGAACTAAATTAAGACTAAACAGGCCTAAACTATGATTAAATGTAGAAATGAACCAGGTCTAAACCAGGACATATTATTTTGCCTCATAACTGTGTGATTTAATGCTCTGTTTAGATGATGATTTTGAGGCAAAAGTAAATGTCTATCACAAAAAGACCATAATAGTATTTTGTTACAAGTCATTCTTTGCGTTATTGTGATCGATAATATCCCGGTAAAAATACATTTGCGATGTACCGTGCAGCCCTACACTGGATCTTCAATAAATTGAAGCTAAATATATGTGCCTGCTGGCTAAATGATTTTGTGAATGAAGTATTGCAATATTATGTATTACATTGTCATCAGATTGAATTGTATCACGCAGCATTGCATTAAGTTATGTAATGTATCGTGATGTCCAGCCCTGGTTCTGTAATATTTTTTTCTAAAGCAGCCCTCCCAGCAATGTTGAACACTGTTGAACAACATTCCAGTTTTTCCAGGCTGCGTGGAAACCCTCAGAAGAGTACTGTTATTCACACGGCTGTCGCACGAGGAGGAGGAGTGTCTTGTGTGTTCCCGTCGCGCTCGCTGCTTCTCTGTCGGTGGTTTCTATGGTGTTGAGCCCATACAGCTGCTCCAACCTCCATTATCAGCCTCTCTCCCACTGTTAACCCTTTTATCACCAAGTGGTCCGCACTCTTACCCCCATTTCAAAGTGCCATTTTCTCTTTTAACCCTCTCACCCACAAAGCCGCCGTCCGCCTTTTCTTTGGGAGTACTTTTCCGATCGCCTCTGTTCCCCAGCCATCTTTATCAGCCTGAAAAAATAAGTTTTAAATAGAATCAATTTACACTAAAGAGCCCAAGGGGAATTAGGGAACAGCAGCACTTAATTTGATAACTGAAAAAAGCATGGAGCTCCAGGCTGGTAGCACATATCTCAAGATTTGTATCATACTATATGAGACTACTACAAAAGACTGTCACTTGGCGGAGGCCCACACATTTCCTGGATAACACTGTGTAGAGTTAAACAATGTTCTGGTTTGTTGTACACATAACAACATAACATCAAAATCTCAAGATGGGATATTAGCAAATAGTATTTATGTGTGATGCTGCATGAAGGTAACAATAGAGTGATGAATGCATACTATGGGTAATAATAACACTGGGTGAAGTTTTAAGGTTTTTAGGCTTTGGCATTTTGGCTATTTTAGGTTATTTGCCAACAAACACAGAATTAATATAAAAGCACATACTTTCTCAATGTGGCTCAAATTTGACATGTTTTATCAGTCTCCAGCCTTGAAAGCCTTGCCGTGTGTATGAAAAAGTGAGGATTAACGCGATAGACACAGAAAAGGGGCTCTATCGGGAAAATTGAATTTGTCTTCGCACACTTTTTGTCTGTGATGCTAAGATCAAAAGTGACAGTACAAAATCCTATCATTATAATACATAATAACATAATAATACATAAATACTGTCATTAAAAAACACAATACATTTTCAGATATGTTTTCAATTTTGGCACCAGGACTGGGTAACAATGGTTGGACTATTTTACAATGCTATAAGCTTTTAAATTGCTAGAGGCTGAACTTACATCTGCTGTGAATGTAATATATCATTGAAATGCAGAATCATCCCTTCTGCCTGTCAACATCACACCAAGTATTGAGGATAAGGCACTCCACTGCAGCTCTGAAGGATCTCCACAATTTAAAAGAAAGATTTCTAGTAAATGGCTTCATAGGTACAATGGGTCCATGGAGATGGTCACATTGTCCTGTTTATTTTAGATTTTTGTGTCAAGGCTTTCGCATCCTGCAAATATTATTTTAACTGCTAAAAAATATCTTTTCAGCAACTTAACTCTTATCTTAACTGCAAGACCAATCCAGAAAGGGCCATGCTTTTGTGTTTGCACCGCCAATCAACAACTTTAATTGTTAATCAATGCTGGCCATGATTCATTCAACATCCAGATCTTACATCAAAGTGGATCACCTATTATTGTCTTTGACTGTGAGCTGTAAGGGAATTTTCACAGAGATACATTTGATCTGGGATACTCTGTTGCGGAGAATACCAATATGCTGCTTTTTCCAACTGGCCTCTCTTTCAGCTGAGCCCAGAGAAGGACTTTGGTGCCAGATAAGGATATTCAATTAGCGTTAGCTTACGGGCAACGCTGCACCAGTTGGAGCAGGCAGGCCAGCTGACATATGGCTCTCACACTGGAGCTGCTAGGAAACCTGATATCGGCTACGTTCATCTCGTCACTGTTTCAGTCATTTTCCTGTTGGAATGGCAAACACATGCAGTCTATTCCAGCAGATACTGTGACGGTTTACTGGATTGCTTTTAAAGAAACCTCATCTTGGAAATAAATAACATAGAATTCCAAAAAGAGGAAATGGCAGAATGTGTAAATACCACCTCTCTTTGGTACCACTCTTATCATTATTAGGCAGGATTATAATATTGAATTGGTAAAAAAAAAAAGTACTGTTCTGATCTTGTGACACAGATATTAAGCAAATTGTGTTTTTTGTTTTTTTTCTCATTGAAAGGTCTTAACCTGACCTAACAATGTGACCTATGCTTTGATGATTGCTCTGCTTGATGGGAATAGTTTTACAGCCTATTGTTTGGTTGCTGTTACCCGGTGTTCCCCAAGCTCTATTTATATTTGTTTATGTCTGAAACAGCTGACTCAAAAATGTCCATATAAGGGAATGCATGTTGGACACCTGAACCCTTGGGAACCTTTAAAAGGTCAGGCAGTTGTGTTCTACTGTATCGTTTGTCAATGCATCTTGGCAGAGGATCCAGAGCTCTGAAATGTTGTGGCCTCCGTTTTTGTATTTTAAATCCACTACCATCGAGTCCTGACTATGAATACATTTTCTTAATTAACTGTCTACAGTGCAGTAAATTCAATGTAGTGTATCATTTGCCGCTTGCAAAATTCTCTACCCACTCGCTGACAGCACAGATTCAGTCAGTTCCCATTTGAGTCCACAAAAAGTATTTGCAAAGGGCAGGGATGAATACCTGGTTGGTGATTGGCAAAACTTTCTGTCACTACCCAATCAGAGCAAGGCCATGTTGTACTAATTACTAACGGCAAAACATTGCTTCATTGTGAAAAAGCATGCCCATACCTTCCTGTACAACCACTCCATTGGTCTGAACCAATAGCAGGTCGCAAGCAAACCCATTGCACTGACAATACAGATGCTGAGCTTTAGGTTAAGGTTAATGTGTTAAAAATGTATTGCCATTCACTCAACTTCCATTGTCAAAATGCACATAGATTGTCATACCGCATGCCTCACATGACTTTTTATTTTATTGCTTTTAAAGAAGTACTTATAACTAGCAATACACAAAAACTATTGTTGCAATTGCTAATACAAGGCAAATGCAATGCCAATCACCAATAATTATGTTTGAAATATCTCAAAAGTCATTGAGTGAAAGTCATCCAAAAGGACAGTAAACTTCTCTTGCAAGTGCAATTTATTCTAAAGTTTGAGTAATTGTAAATCCACCTCTAAATTTGACATTTATGAAGATAAAAATGTCTAAAAAACTTCCTCCCCAGTGCTCTCTTTCCTCTCGTCCTCTGAGCACTCGCCGTCGGGCTCGTCGTCCTCGTCCCGTTATAAATCTCAGGCTGGGACGTTTCCAGGCAACTCTCCAGTCAATCTTTACTGAGTTTGTTGTGCCATCGATCCGTCCCACGCTATACGTTGTCCTGCCTTCTCTCTCCAATATTGATGGTTTTTTCCTCAGGGAAAAGAATGAAACTGTCTCGGCTTGAATTTACCCCGGCAGCTTGTTTTCAAATGACTTGCAATCAGGTCACAATGAAAATAAAAGTTGACAGCTAGCGTTGTGTTTGTTGTGAAAACCTGGAAAATAGTTGAGCTGTTTCATAATCATGGGAAAGTCATTGTGTTGGTGCACTTAGGGGTGATAATCTTTCAGAAGGATATATGGCCGCTGTGGTGCTGTTGGGAAGTCAATTGGCCGCCTCAGGAACTGTCACCTAATGAAGATGAGTTGGCCATTTGTGTCTGTTTCATGCTTTTGTGGTTTGGCTGATAAATGCATCGAACAAACATTGGGCATAATTGAAGGCAGTAATGTTTGATCTCACTGATTATTTTAAAATACACTTTTCACATTTGTATATTATATCAATTAGTTGTATATGTTCTGTAACAATGCTTTGTACTATAAAAGATTCTCAAGCTGGAAAAAAACCCGGGTTGCTTAAGGTTATCCACCTAATTTTTACTAATTTTCACTGTCAAGATACAAAGACATTCTGAGAGCTATGCTTAAGCTATGCTCTGCTCATTTTGATGTAAACATTTGCCATTTGACACATTTTTCACCACTTTGCTCTTGAAAGCTTGAGATCTCTTAGTGTCTTTAAGCCCCTACTTCTCAGTGCAGTCTGCTCCAATTGGTCAGAAAGCTCACACTGTGATTGGTCAAACAGGAGAAACTAATAAACAATATGCAAAAGTTTGAATGAAGAAAAGAGTGTTAGCCACCAAAAATAGCTAATTTTTAATTTAAGTGCTGTCGGTGAGTGGGTAGAGAACATTAATGAGTGGCATAGCTGCTCTATTTCTGTGAGAATTTAGGCTACACCAGGTAAAAGCTTCAAGCTACAAGTCACATAATGCTTAGGACTGCTCAGGTGCTTTTTTTTTTTTTTTTTTTTTTTTTTTGTGAATTTGTGGATTTTTAACAGAGAAAAAGTCTATGGTTCTTAAATGGATAATAAACATTACAAAATCTGACCATATTGTAGGTGGCCTGTCAGCTGAATACAAGCCGTTTCTTTTTTCCATTGTGGTCTAGGTGGAAAATCCTTTTAGGACTGCATAGGATTTTTTTTTTGCAATATGTCAACTGGCAGGGGAAAGGGGGCTGTGTCTCATCCAAATTATACTATACATCCATAATACAAATACATATTGGGTGTAGTAAGTAACGCACACATATTGATAGCGATAGTTACTTAACATTTTTACGTTATCTGCTCATGGAAAACAACACAGCAGCCAACATACTGGCGTAGAACTAACATCCACAGCCACTTAATCTTTTAAATAAGTAATGGTCGAGTAGTCTATTGTATTTATAATGTTTGGGGTTGAATAACTTTACGTATTTACATTATTCTACGTTTGAAATGCTTAAACTTTGAGCCTGGTCTGCTCTGATTGGACAAAAGGCTCACTTCAAGACAAGAACCTTTCGGAGTTTCGTAAATGGGTCAGAAATTTGCCGCAAATAAAGGCCCTTAGCCGCTGAGTGATAACGGAGAAAAGAGTGATCGGAAAAGGGGACAGTCTCCATGGGGAAAGAGGACACGGGAATATGCCTGTGGGAATGTGTCATTGTTAGGACTAATAATGCAGGTGTTCAGAAAGAGCTCCTAATTACCACACAACAAGGTTACAGCGTGTAGAATATATGAGACTTCGAAATGAGGTCCTGAGGAGATTGGGGTTAAAACTGATGGGGGTACTTTCCCTATGGGACCCCCCGCTGCCTCATTTAGGAAAAATTAATTTCACCAAATTAGAAGGCGGGTTGGTACAGGCCTAATTTGTGGATCAGGGCTAAAGGATGGTTTCTGATTGGAATGAAACTGTAAATGACTGTAACACATTATACACAGCTTAAAATAGAACAGGGTTTCTAGAAGAATTGGTCAGGGCCAGATGTACATCTTACTTCGCTTGTAAAGGAATTTTCTGTTCTTGTTCATGTTTGTAGGTTGAAATGATAAAGAGCAACAAAATAAAAAGCTAAAAGGGACACAAATGTGACATGATGATGACATAAAGTTGGGTCTCAATGGGTTTGGAATGGACGACAAAATTGTTGATTTGACTGATTTGCCTCTGACTAAGTGGCCATCGTCCAGGGTGTACCCCATCTCAGGCCCAAAGCTACTGGGATATGGTCCTGCCCCCAGCGACCCCTAATGGCAAAGCAGAAGAACATGAATGAATGAATAATTTGGTGTTTTAAAATATAGGTAAATGTAAAAGGTTTTAGAAACATTAAATCTGACCTCTGACAATTAAGAGATAAAACTGGTAACCTATAAATGAGCAGAAAAGGTAGCAACTTTTTGGAGATATGCCCTCTAAAGCCCTCTGAGCATAACTGTACAATTGCAAACATACGCGGGACAAACACTTGAATATGATGTGGGCATAAAGAAAATAATTTCTAACGCTGTATAATTAAATTACTAAGCTTTGTACTGTAAGAGAGGTGTAAGTATCTGTTTGACTTCAGTTAAGCTTGAAAATTTTGAGATATTTAAAAAAAGTTCTCAAATTGTCACTGAAGCTAAACTGCAAAAAAACCCGAAAAAACCAAACTGTGCTCTCACTCCATTGACTGATTATTTTCACTATTATTTTCACTTTAGCCCCTCCTCAGATCCTTGGGGATTTTAGGTTTCTTGTAAAGCAGGCTTATGATCTGGAAAGCTAGCATAAACAATTCAGTAACCATAGCAACAGATTTCTCTTTACGTAGTCTCCCTTATATCCAAGCGACAAAAACATAAAACCTAGAGGACATATATACTCAAGGCAAGTTTTCATTGAAGCTGTGTGGTGCTGCTTATAAAGGCCCTTCCATCAGTAAAAGGGGTACAAAAATGTCCAAAAACCTCCCCATTGTCCTGACTAGACCAAAATGAATGCTCTGTACAAGTTTGAAATGATTCATAGCGGGAGTAACCGTGATCTTTAGTAGATGTCAACCCCCTAAACGAAACAGTGAGGAGTTTTCACTGCTCTGCCATATTTTAAGTCTAGTTCTTCGCTTCAGTAAAGGTTATAGCTTCCCTGAGGCTACTGCGCTCAACTCCACTAGATTTTTAAAGCGTTGTCGCAATTTATTGTGTGCAGCTTTTATGATGCTGTTGCATGAGCCCCGCTGCTGTTCGGGGCTTTCCTCTGGGGGAATCCAACCGGGCCAGTGGCGGGAGGACCCAAGTTCAGTCACACTCACAGAGCATACATTTGACTTTAGAATGGGCTGTGATTTAGCACAATAGTTTTTTTTTTTTCCCCCACCAGTGTGTCATCTGGTTTGGCACCGCAGTACAGTAAGTCATTATAAAAGAAGGTGACCCATCTTAAGGTTTGTTTGAGAGGAAAAAAGAAGACACTGTTCTTTTGCTTTTTGGATATGACATTGTTATAGCACTACACTCACATAGCACAGCACTAGGGTTTTAAAAAATATAGCAAATTAACCACTATCATGCCATCAACATGCAATAATGTAATGGAATTCAGTCTACCAGGAATTCACGCATAAATAAAAGTCTAACAAATGCAATACTTATTGGCAACATTGACTTGGGGAGATTTGCTTAAATGGAAATCTAAATATTGAAATACTGCTAAAAGAAAGAGAAGATGAGATGGAAGATAGCATACAGTAAAATAAACTTTATCCCCAAGGAGGAAATTCCTGTGTCAAAGCAGGACATAAGACTTATATAGCTGCCAAAACAAAATACTTCCTGAATTGCTACATCATTTTTAATTAAATAAGCTTCCTGTTGATTTTGGCACCTCCCTCCCACCTCCTCCTGCACCTCCTCAGATCCTTGGGGATTCAAGATTGCTTGCCCAGCAGGCTTGAGTGCTAGCCTTCATAAGTCTTTGCTTTGAGAAATTAATAAATCATAGAAAGAAACAAACAAACAAACAAAATATAACACACATAAAACAAAACTCCCCAAACCTGTCCTAAAACCTGTATGCTGACTAGAGATCCACCAATGTCAAAAGAGTGAGCTATTGACCAATCAGAGCAGACTGGGCTTTAAAAATTAACATGCAAACCTATTCTAGTAGACCTACAAATAAATTATTAATCCACAAAAGCACAGATTATGAAACCTTGCCTGCAATGTAATGGGCAATGTGATTTCTGGTAGTACTACTTTCCTTTTTTTCCAGAATGACGGGCAACAGTGTGACCGTATTCATATTGCCATATTGTATTGTATGTTAAATTCAAGCTGTTGTGGGGTGTAGCAGTGACAGAAGAATGCAGGCTGCGAGATGCCGTTGAAGATGTCAAGTCATCACTTTGGAGCGTGGGCGTATCGTATGCACACTCACACATTAGCAGATGTAGGGCCAGAATTGTTTGAATAAATTCATGAGATGTAAAATCACAGCGCTGTACTCAACAGAGCCCAGTCTTGTCCCGTTACAGATTTGATGGGCTCTCTTTAGCACTTCAAACGCTTTTTCGGTTTGACAAGGTCCTGTGAGTGTTGTAGATTTTCAAACCCCTGGAAAAAAAACCTACGCAAAGCAAACAGCCATTGTTCTCTGATGCATCGTATAGTTTTGTCGCATTAAGATTAGGTTGAAAATGTGTCCAGAATCATGTATTTCTTTCTACAAATTTGAAATGACTGAAACCTTTGCCACTCCAAAGGGGGCATTCAAGTTGGAGCATGCAGAAGGATGGCCCTCAGCGGGGTCTGAGCCAGCCCTGGGTTTGATTGAGAATCGCAGGCTTCCCTTTTAGTCCGTCTCTGGCTGAGACACTGTCAGGTTTCTGTGACAGGCCAGCGGGCACCCGGACTCATCTGTCCATTCCTGAGCAGCGCCAACCATTACTAAGCTCTGCTAAAGACAACAGGAAAACCGCGCCATATGTTCATCAAGACAAATGTCCGCTGCAGCTCTCTGAGTGCCGCCGCAATGGGAACAAATACATATTTCATGCTGAATCTTGTTAGAAAATCGAACATGTCAAAGCTGAACATTTAGGATTTAGATGTAATATAAAGAAGTGTAATGAGAGTGCTTTTACCGCGTATACTTAAGTGAGATGTATGTTGCTCGTCAAAACACGCAGTTTTCCCCAAAACACTGTGCTTCTCAAAGCTTCTGAAACAGCTCAATGTATGTTCACTCTGACAAATCTTGAGCCACAATAATATAGACAGAGTGGACTTCAGAGGTTTAGGGCGTTGCTACCCGCTAGGTAGCTTTAGCATGTGCCCGATGCAAATGACTGAATGTACAGTCCAGTCAATATAAACAAATGGATAAACCTTGTTCATTTATCTGAGTAAGCCTGGATTTTACCTGCTACAAGCTCTAAAGAAGATGAGAATAGATTTCTTTTCCTGGAGTATGGACTCAGTTATTACAGGAATAACCTTATTTATGCTGCAGAGCAATGTGTCAGTTGGGTTAGGAATACACACCATCAAAAATGCAATTTTCTGGGTCTTTTTTTCATAGTCAGCTTTCAGTGTAGATGGCCATAACGGCCGATGTCCACGCAGCGCAAACAACAGTTGGCGCCAAACGTGACTCAAAGATTGTGTCCTTTCACAAGTAAATGAAGTGGTACAGACTTAGAGTTGTGCTGTTTGTAGTTCGTATTAAAACTTTGCAGTCAGCCACAGATTCTGTCAAACATATGAACTTTGGAGCAGCTATAGCAGTGCTTGACCATGAGGAGTTGATGTGGGGGTGGAGTTTGTTGTTTATCTACTAACATAGACACCAAAAGCTGTCCCAATAATGCACAGTTAAAGATCCATCGATCCAATTTGCACTTGTGCTGTGAAAATGACATTTCTAATAACTTAGGTACGAATAATAATCATTTTTTGAAGGGGGCACCATACGGGTCATGACTCCCTGCATTTATGCCTATGTCAGACGTTTTACTCTGTACACTCTTATCTGAACTTGACTGAGACTTGGTGTGGGTAGTTTTGAAGGGCGTTTTAGCTTTTTTTTTTTTTTTTTTACAGTCGTCTCAATCATTTGTAGCATCAAAATGTCTTATTCCTTGTGACAATGCAGTGAGGCAGTAACGAGTGGAGCCTCACCTCAGATTGTTCCTCGCTAACTGGACTGAGCTCATTCAAATTCTGTGTGCCTGTTACTGTTCTGTTCTGTTCGGCACTGTTCTGTTCTGCTGGCCAAAAAAAAAGTGTATTTCTTGCTCAGATGAAAAGACTTTCAAACTAAACCAAAAAGATTTGCATACTTCATTTACAATGGTAACCAAGGTCAGTTCTAAAGACGGTATAGTGTGTTTTACTTGGTAGCTGCCATAGACGAGTGCCCTGTGAATACATAGGAGCTGAGTTTGTGCCAGGCTTAAACTCATTACTCTTTGTCATTCCGACACTGAGGAAATGTCCTTGGCCAAATCTTGACTATAATATGAGATATGAACCAAAACCAAATGTGCAGGCTGCCAAGTTAAAGAAGAGTTTTGGCTACGCTTTTGGATTCACATAACTGTAAATCTTATTCAAAGTCTGTGCCAGTTGTCATTTTTATTTACTACGTTGTGTGATTACTAAACCTTTTGTCTATTCCTTCTATTTCCATGCTGCTCCTTTCATGTCCCATACTATTGAGTATCGGTCCACTGTTTGCAGACTTCGCTCCCATGGATCTCCTCAAACTAATCTCCTCCGCTTGTTTCACACTGTCTGCAACAATATCCGACTTAATCCAACGCCCGGCTGACGCTCAGCTTGTTCAACAAATATATCCATATGCTCACTTCCACAAAAAGAGACGGACAGCAGACCGGCAGCAGGCACGCTCCAAGTCCCAAGCTCACAGCATTCCGGACGGTTAATTTTATAAAGCACAGTTTTAGGGTATATAAGCACTCCAAACTACAGAGGTATAAAGTAGGAGGATTTTCTATTAGATTGGAGCCGCGGAGAGACAGACAGCGGCGGTAGAGCCAGAGACTTGCCTTCATTGAAACTGTTCTGCACTGAGGCTTTTCAATTTGATTACCAGGCTCCATTTCATAGAGGCTGAGACGCCACGTGCCGTTCTGGAGGGAGATTGAGCCGTCGGTCGTAGACAGGCTGCCTCCTTTATGTCCACCGCGGGGCATCTGAGGACATCCAAGCGTAGCTACAGACCTGCACCACCCCCTTGACTCCGGTGTCAGGCGAGGGGATGGTCAGGGGTCGGCCGAGGGAACAGAGAGGGTGGATGAAGTTGGAATTGATTGAGCACTTTCTTAAAGGGATGTGAGATCTCCGGGTTGAAGTCAGGCAAAGGTGTTTTCGTTAGACAAATGGAAAGACTTTTTTTTCAGTCAGTATTGGAATTGTGTTGAAGTCAATAACAATTATGTGCTTTGACTAATATCGATTGGTGAGCTAAAGATTTTTGTTTACATTTGCACTTGAACTCTAGTTTCTTGTAAAGCTTTAGCATATTAGGAACACATGCAACATGCTAATTCAGAGGTCTCGAATTGGCAGACTTTTGACAAATTCAGCCTGCTAGAAGCATCCATTTTAATCACAATGCATTTTTCCATTACACTTAGAAGTGTGGCACTTTGATGATCGTTATAAAAAAGAAATATTAAAGCTATATTCTACATTTAAATTGCCTTTTTTTCTGTGAGACAGCAAGAGGGAAAAAAGCATTACAATCGATAATTGGATTAAAAAAAAAAAATCACAGAGCCGTAATCTAAAGCAGGTTTGTAGCAACTTGTTAATACATTTGAGAACAATGACTTTAAGAAAAATATTGATGCAGGTTTTTGTGGTTGACACACTGTATACTTACATCTATTGACCATCGAAATATCCATTTATAACTGCAATGTGCTACAGGAAGTTGTGAGGGCTTTGGCGCCTCTATGTCTGCGATGAACAGTGTTTGTGTTTGAATTGTGACAGAACAGAGCAGATTCTGTAAAGCTGCACCAAGGAGTCACTCTATTTACTGTGCACTGAGTAAGGTTAGTGTAATAGCACCCAGTGATAATGATGCTTTAGCAAATGGGCTAATGTTAAGTTAAAGCTGGCCGGGGTAACTTTTAGCCCAAAATAGCTAGAACCTTAAGCCAGATCGTAACATATATAGTCTTTTCAAGTCATTTTGATGGTTCTTAGACCTGAGATCAGAAGAATCATGTCTGTCTCACTGACATAGTACCCTCAGCTGGAAATAAACCCTCAAAATAAATTCCCTGTCCCCAGGATGAGGACTTATGGCAAGAGATTATGTGAGTGACGTGTGTTATGGCACATAATTAGAGGGAACAGAAAAAGGCCATTACACTGGACCCTAGCAGAGTCATGTATGTATAAAATATTCTAAACTAAACCTGCTGTTTCAGAAGACATGTTCTTTCTTCTAAACTTGGATAGTCTCTGCTTGTAATCAAATATAGTGCTGATGACAGTCCAGTTGCAAAGAGGAGGGATCTGCACCTTCTACTGGCTAAAAGTTACGCAGGGCTGCTTTAATGTTACTTTGCTGTCGGTAAAGGGGGTCTCACGATGACACTTACTTAAATGAGCGTTATGTCAATTCTTAAAACACACAGAGGTCAAATGAAACACGCAGAAAAAAAAAAAAGTTTCATTGTTGATATTTCTTAACCCTTGTCTGTTGAGGTTATGGATGGTGATGTGGACCTGAGATCTCCTCAAAGCAGGATGGGAAACCTTCTAGACATGCTAACACACTGTATTTTCTTTATTACCATATCGTAATAGATAGACTTTATCTGAAAATTCATTAAACTTTACAATGAAGCCTCTGGAATGCCAAGAGACACAGTGTATCTCATAAAAATGGCAAGTCTATGTTACACTTTTTGGATGATATAACATGAAGGAGTGCTGTTCTTGACATTATGTATGAGATGTGAACTATTTTTAAAAGCAGAATCTTTACAGACACCTCAGATTTTGAATGTTTGAAGCTTGTGGTCTTGTCGCTTGATCGCAGTGTGTTTTAGTCTGCAGTGTCAAGACCATTGTAAAACTTTTATTCTGTGGCCAGAGAACCACTTTACTGGGACACTTCAGAAGTGCAACTGTATCCACCTGTACTTTTTCTAAACTGACCGCTATCCCCACTGTAGGGTGAGCCTGACCTGGTTCAGTGATGAATGGTCATTGGTGGCAGGTAACCCAAGTCGCGGCTGTAACAGCTACTCTGCCCTGCTATCCTGGTGTCCATCGTGCGTCCAGTTCATTTACATTATTGGAACAAGTCAGGAAGTTCTCCTTTTACGTCTATCTGGGCCCTGGACTGTCACAACACGGCCATATTACGTTGATCAATCATGTTGTAATTGGTCACTGGAAACCGGATTGCGTCGTACAGAGCCGGTTAGTGTCATATTGCGGGGATCCTCGTCACAAATTATGGAATGTTTTAAGGCAGAATTACGGTAATTAGATAATTTACAGCTTTGACCTTTGCTGTAATTGGCGTATATGTCCCAGTTCCACTCTGTTCACAGAAAGAGTACGAGAAACTAGACTGGTGCACTTGACAAAACTGTGTACAAGTTTTTAAAGCCATAATGTAAAGGATTTCTATCACAAGTTTGAATGTAGTATAATACAGCAAATATAAGTGTCTAAAGTTAATGCAAAAATAAAGAGTAACCTGTAATTTTGCTTGTACCTTTAAGAGAGCATTAAAGGTATATTACATAAAATGTGCCAATGAACAGATGAAAAAATACACAAAATTACACTTTAATTGCACAACACTCAATTCATTTGTCAATTCAATTTTATAGATGAGAGAACTAACTGTGAGCCATTATCTTCTTCATCTACATTCATGTTGATTGAAAATTCTAAAGCGAATTTTATAATTTAAACTGTTTCCTCTGGGTTTATTCATAGACTACAGCATGTCCCTGCAGGGCTACCGTAGGCGCTCACAGGCTGTAGAAAGGAAGTGGTGTGAAGTGCGGAGTTGGAATCAGTGATTTTACCATCAGATGCTGTCAAAAGCTCAATACTGTTACTTTAAATGGAATGGACCATGCATTAGCAACAAAAAGTCCTCATTTCTGCATAAACAAGGAGATTTGGGCAACATGGAGACTGACTGACTATATGTGTGCGATGTGAGTAATTGGGTACAGAACATTACAGGATACCTTGCTCTAGTCTTTATATAGGAATATTATGGCTACACGGGCTAAAGGCTACAAGTTACAAGTCACTAATGCTTTATACTTAGTTACAAGTTGTTGTACAGAACACCAAATGCCTAGAATGATACAAAGATACTTTTAGAACCTTTGCTTCCTCATTAAAGACTGTTAAACTGTGATTTGCCTTAGGTTAGCATACATTGCTAAAACAGCAAAACCTACATTAAGGTAAAATGCATGTTGCCATACAAAAACAGACATTACTCAAATGCATATTAGGTCAGGTAACACATACTTATGGCTTAAAGGGTTTACAAAAATGAAAAAAGAGTGCTTTAAACCTATTGAAACCTTACATACATTTAAAGTTACTGTTATTTTATTTTGTCTATTGTAATAACCCCATTCAGAGGTAGTTCCTTACGCTCGACGGCTCTTAGTCCAAGAGTAAAAATAGACCTGTTCTATAAATGTTCAAACATCTCCCGCACGTACAGGCTGTCGTCTCCACTCTTAGAGAGTGCAGTGACTATATTTACATATGAAACATGTCAAAACCACAATAAAATCATTTGACAGATGCTAAAAATACTCACCGCAGGACTTCAGACATAGTTACTATCTAACACAATCCAAGACTGTTTAGCTTCATGAGGAAACTTTAAAGTTAACAGATGTATTTGTCTGTTTAAACAGACTGTTCCTTCATTTCTCAAATGTTTTCCGAGTGGACAGTGGACAAATGATGTTCACTATTACCATTAAAAATATGAGCCATATTAGAGCAAGACTTCATAAAATTGTTTGTGATTGACTTTTCCTGATAATATAAGACTTTTATGGTTTAAGGAAAATATTACTATAGCCCCCTGTCCCATTATTCTGGTTGTAACTTGAAATGTTTTTGGTAAATTCAACTTGCAGCTAAAGTTTCAGTTTCAGTTTTCAGTTTCAGACAAAACCTACATTCATGTTGATTGAAAATTCTAAAGCAAATTTTATCATTTGAACTGTTTCAACTGGGTTTATACACATACATTTCTTCCAAATAAATTGATGTAGTCTCCTAATGCAGGGCTGTACCCTTAGCTTTTATAGTTATGAGCTATGATTGATTAACACAGATTCACTGTAATGTACAACAAAATAAAATGATTTGAAATAGCGCTTGGAGTTACCATATTAGTCATTTTCATACTGTGATATTTGAAACCATGTTGTACCTTGAAACTCCACTTGCCTATTCCTGGCTCATCTATTTCTATATTACTGCAGACATATTCTTGACCGCTATTAGACCAGAAATTATTTCCCCTATTTCTATCCTCGAGTTCCCTCACTGTAGAGTCTTCAAATGTGTAGAAAGGTCTTAATGGCACAGATTAAAAAGCAATTTAATACAGAAAAGGGGATTAGCAACACTATGGCCTGCACTAATCCTTAACCTTTAGTCTTGTTCTCATGGAGCCACTGTATGCACAAAACGATAGCATCACAAGACCGCCGTTAGTAAATTTCCATTAGGGCCAACCTTCTTTATTCCCACCAGCACATTTAAAAGCATTAGGCATGCTTTGTCGAGGCTAATAAAAAGGGCCGGCAGTGATATCGCACATCCCTGACTTGTTTCGGAAAAAGCACTGTTCCATGTGAAGTTTTCATAAGCCATTATGATAATCTGCTGGAGTCTCTGAAGGGCAGGCACAGACAGGCAGATAGATGCTGATAGATGCTCCAGGCCGACTGCTCCACACCATTTGTTCCTGGGGAGAGCACTTTCTGTCTCTTTAGCCTCGATGGAAACACACTGACTCCTGTCTCAACATTATCGGTCAGTTTTTACTGAGTAGGATGTCACTCAGTTTGCCACAGGTAACCACTGAAGAGGCTTGTGTTTCTACTGTGCTATGTCCAGTTACAAGTTCCACATCTTTTTCTAAATGAGAACTTGAATTTAAAGCAATACCTTCAAAACTTAGATACAGTGCCATTAATGAGAGTAAGAATACGTTCGTCTTTTCAAAAAGGGTTTGAGAGGCTGGAGGTTTAACTCCACAGACTAAAAGCTCCATAGAGTCATGGGTATATTAGAAGACTATTTAGAAAACTGATTTAAAATCACATAGCTGTTGATTTTCATCGTAAATTCCTCATTTGTGCGAACCAACTGACTATATGCATGAGAACATTAGCTCCATTGCACTATATATATGTGCATTTAGGCTACACCAGCTAAAGGCTACAAGCTACAAGTCACTGGATACTGAGGACTATGCTATGCTCGAAGGATTTGAGTCATCAAACAGCAGTCTGCCAAATGACATTAGCCTCCATGTATGTATGTATGTATTTATTTATTTATTTCAGAAAGTGCATGCTTATCGACAATATGTGCTGGTACATGCCATAGTACTATGGTACTATATAGTACTATAGTACTATAGCTTGACATCTATTTCAATATACAGTTATTTAACCTTTATTTCATTAAATATATGTATTAATTTCCATTTGATTGCAGTCCTATAAAAATTCAGCCCCTGAAAGTGAAAAATATAACACTGGAGTAATTATTCAAAATGAACAAATTGACAAGAACAACATTAAAAGGAGACCAACTTATAAAACAAACCAACACTATAGTGACTCTAACTGTATGTAAAAAAAATCAAAAAACATTCACAAACCAACACTAAAAATGGAACAAACAACAATAACACATAACACTAAATCCCAGTCCAGCTGGTTCAGCAATGTTATTATGCCTATGGTTTGCAGCAAAAAAGGCTGGTATACAAGTAGATATACATTACAAAAATGTATTTTAGCCAGAGAAACATACACAGCTTTTACAGGAAAAAGAAGTTGTTCCATGTTTTTTCCACTCTATGCAGCCCATAGAAGGTGTGCTACAACCTACATGCATGTCTTGTGTTTTAGTCAATGTGACGTTCCATTTGATCTAATACTGACCAACTGACTCGAAGGTGACATGGGGCAGTGTTTGTCTTAGCAGCATGTTTAGCAGCAATCTCCAGGGTTTGGTCTTTTGGTTTATCGTGACTGGTCTGTAAAAATCAAGTCAGCCGAGGCCAAAATGTCACAATCAAGGTTCAAGCATCAGCAACTAAAGGGGCATTCACTCTAACAGCCCATGTACAGAAGAATCACTTTTCTCCTGCGTTTTCCCAGTGTGTTCAAACACATGATTAAAATTTTACTACCTCTCTTTTCTTTTGCCACACATTTTAAAAGTGTCTTGTCCCTCTTTTGCCCTTTTCCTCAAAAGATGGGCATGACAGCCTACGGTGTGCTTTATAGACCGTCTCTTCTTGTGTTTTGAAGGAAGGTGAACTTACATTTGGTCTCTTTGGGCTCGATTCGCCTGGTCGGAGAAATCCCAGTCTTTCCCCTTTTTTGGGTGTGTGCTGCTCATCTGAGCGGTTAGAGTGCTTCTCTAACAGGAAACAGGGTCATCCCGGGCATTAATCTTTCATATCTAAATTTGTGCACCACAAAGATTCAATTTTCTGCACTTTGTGGGGTACATATTGGTCATATAGTTTTATTTATACATCAGGGTGCATTTATTATTTAGTTGTTTGGGAGCCATACAGTTTTTTATTTCTTCAATGCAAGCTCAAAAAGGAGACAGTATACTGGGCACTCTGTCACCCACAAATGTATTTTTGTTGAGATGGTGTTTCTTCAAAGGTTTCAGAAGAAAACAATACCATCAAACATTATCAATGGATGAATAAAAGAGCTTTAGCCACCAAAAAACGCTAATTTTGCTCAAAAAACATGGTTTTGGCTAATAACAGTCAAAGTTGCACTGTTAGAGAGTGGGTTGAGAACATTAGTGAGTGGCTTAGTGGATACTTAAGGCTATGTTATGCTTATTTATACATACTATGGTTATGCTGGACAGATTTCATTCAGATGATATTAAGCTACTAAACATGAAGGTAAAATTAAAGTTGCCAAGAAACACAGAGATATAACAGAAATACATATTATCAAAAGAAACATACATACACCTTGGGCTTATGCATAAATATGTGAAGTCAGTTTTTTGGTGATTTAGTGACTTGTGCACTAAATGAATAGGAAATACCACTGCTTTTGTTGCCAGCTGCTCATATTCAGTATCTTTTTGATGATGTGGATTATGGACGAGCCTCTTGATAGATGATATTGGTGGACATAATGTTTTTGTGGATCAGCTACTCAGTGACAACACGTGTATTTCTAGAAAATAACAAATAACTGTAAAAAAAAATCGCCTTGTTTTTTTTCTAACAATCAGTGATAGTAAAACAAGATCCCATGGCTTCATTGAATCTGGAAGTGCATCTTGTGAATTATTTTGAACCCAAAAGGCGTGTCCATTCCCCTAACCTTACCAAAGTGCTTACATTTATATTTAATGAGTCCTTTCCTTTTAACTGAAAAAGACTTACCTGAATTATATTTCTCAGATTTAAAATTGTGAATGTTTTTTGGTCTGTGAGCCAGCACGAACCCATTGCCTCTTGAAACCAAGCCAAAAACCTATTTCTGATTCTTACTGTACTTTCAGATACTTGCTTTTTTAAAACAAAATGTTGTGCTGGATCGTTCCTTCACTTTGCCCTCTTCAGCGCCGCGGAGTGCTGTAACTCCCACAAAGCTCTAAATAAAGTATAAAACTAGTATTTTTCTAACGACTTTGCTTCCTGTTGTTTCTGTTTTTTCTTTCTGCAGGCCACCTCTGAGCAGAAGAAGCTGAGCCATGCTGGATCCAAGCCCTCCCTCTCCGAGAGCAGCGGACTCCCTCAGATAGCCATGAACACCTGCAAGTACAATGGCGGAGTGGTCCGACCACTAGTGGGCAGCCTGGCGTCATCGTCCCGCCGTAACCTCGCGGACCTCGACTCGGAGACCCAGCCCTTACAGACGCTGCACAGCTCCGGTCTGGAGGTGGTGGTGTCCAAGGGCAACGGCGAGGACCCCAGCAAGGCGTCCAACGAGAGCCTGGTCCGGGAGGGAGGCGGCCGCGGAGGGGGCAGGGCGCCGCAGAAGAAGAACAAGGACATCGGATACAAGCTCGGCCACCGGAGGGCGCTGTTCGAGAAGCGGAAAAGGCTCAGCGACTACGCGCTTATCTTCGGGATGTTTGGGATTGTTGTCATGGTGACGGAAACGGAACTGTCCTGGGGGGTTTACACTAAGGTGGGCTGGGTTTTTGGATCATGCTGGTTATATAAACAAATGTTGTGAGGAGTAAATGGATTTAAAGGAATATTCAGGATTTTTTTAAGTAGTATTGTAAAGGTTACTTGTGAAAAGATTGTTCATGACCAGTGTTAGACTCTAGTTTTAGAAATTAAGTTCAACTGGAGCTTCAGGCTGCATATCTTGGTCATGTTTGCTTTGACTACATTTTGGATTTCTTTGATTCAGGCTTTTCTGAATAATATAATTAATCAACTTGATTAGCAACAAAAACATGATAAAAATCACAAGCAGTTTGTTCTTAGAGTAAACTCAACAGATTAAGGAAGTAACGGGTACAGCTCTAAAGTGAAAATACAGGTTTCAAGGTCACAGTGACCCAGTGGCCAGCCCCTGACCTGTCTTCATCCTTTCCATCGCCCCGGTTTGTGCAGCGTCAGGGATTTCAACAAAACATCGTTCACTCTGAGCTCTCCGTCTCCGCTCAGATCTCTTGTTTACTCAGCAGCTGACATTGCAGTGCACTGCAGTAAACCGGAGGTCACAGAACAGGTGTCTTTCATCTTCAGAAAGGGCTCCAAACTTTAGGCAGGGCTGCCAATAAATCGAAGCGGCATGATTTAGATTTGGTCCCGCTGATGTGGCACTAAATACAAGGGAGAATTTTTTGCATATAGATCCACTGTGTAAGATGGGAAAGAAAGTTCATTGCAATATAGGCCTCTCAATAATACGGGGGGAACTTCTCACAACAAAATACTCTCAGTGAGCCTCCTTTATTCTTCTCGACAACTCAACAAAAACACCAGCCACTGTCAACTTTTACGCTGCATTCAGACAGCCTTCTATTATGACATATTATAGACACAACACTGAAGATCTTTTTACAATGGAACAGGAAAATAAGTCACAGGAAATAAGCCATATTCTTAGTTGCATTTGACAGAAGGGAATTTCTCTTTACATTACGTTAAATAAAGCAGATTGGTAAATTGGTAAATAAAAAGTCTTTCAAGACAAGGAAAACATGTTTGATTCTAAGACTGAAACCTTTAAAAATGGTTTTAAAACCAGGATTTAAAACTAGTAAGACCATTCTTACTACAACACTACTGTTAGTGTATTATATAAACTCAGAAATATCATGTGTATTTTTTATTTAAATTTAGACCACTCAAATAGACAAAGCCTTATTTTTCTGCTGAGCATTTGAATTTTTATATGTGCTTCTGATTACACAGGGATAAGTCTATGTCGGAGCGAGTCTCAGCAGTATATTAAGCCCATGTGGTAATCTATAGGATGATGTATGAGGTTTTAAGGAAGTCGATAGGTTTGTCTGAGACTGTTAGCGAGCGCGGTTGAGTCCATTCATCACGCTGACCTCAGCTCAAATGGAAATGACCTCGGGTGTGAGTGGCACCGCATTGTTGAAGAGCTGAGAAATGAAGATGACACCAGAGAAAATCTAATTATTGTCTAAGTCGGCCTTTTCAAATACAAATTAGTCCAACTGAAATTGTGCAACTACTAAATTCTCCAAGTTAACGGTGCGAGGAGATAATTGGAAGAGCTGCTGCTATACGTGTCCCCACAGAAGGTGAATAGATGTATATAAATGAATTCAGGTTGAAAAATCTGAACTCCTTGTGGACATTTGGGATGTAATAGCCAATCTGAGATCCTCCAAAATTATGAATAGATAGATGGATGTAAATTACTGAAGAGGTCGTATTATTTGTTTTGTTTTAAATCAATTTTTCTGATTTGCAGTGTAGCAGTGGCAGACACAATGCAGCTTTTCTTGCCTATTCTGGATCATTTTGACTTGACAACTTGGACTTTCCAATATGGTGAAAATCTGCTGAACCCTAGTTTAGCATGTAAAGCAAGTAAACACAAACAGTTACTGCAAATTTAATGATAATTATTGCAAAAGACTGCGTAAACTGCGATAAAGTCCCAGTATTTGCGTTTAAACTTTGTATGTCAAAATTGCTGTATCAGTTTGACCTGTGGAAGTTAGTCCAGAGCCCTATCTTTTTTATAAAAGACTTTTACCATGCCCAATTATCAACTTAAATATTGCAAGTCTTATACGTTTTTACTGAAAGAGTTATCTTAGAGTCTTATCGTAAGTTTTTTCTTGAAATTGTGCCACCCTGCCTGCAAATACTTGAAAATAAGAAATCCATTTTCTTAACTTAAGTGGTGCGCTATTAATTATTTACATTTAGTTCATTTTCTATTTTTACAGACTCCGTACATCTGTTTTTACCACATGTAAATAAATCCCCAACCAGTTACAGCCAGCTAAAATAGTTAATACATCCAGGGCTTTTTACTTTATCTCACTTGTACTCAACAGGACATTTCAGCCCAGAGTTTAGCCTCTTTGCTAACTTTTATTTAAGCATTAACTGCTCTCAGTGGTTTAAATCGACGCTGTAAAAGAGTGTTGCTAATGGCAAACTCAATTTGAACTTGAATACTAAGAAAACAGCGTTTGGGATTGTTTTGTGTTGTTTTCATAATTGTGGGAACTGGGAAACCAAAATCGTGATAAAAATTCGATGGAAATTAATTCAACTGATAGCCCATGACAAATATGGTCCATTTTTAGCACCAGTCTCTCGCTAAGGGGTTTACCAGAGATGAACAAAGCTCAATGAGAACGAAACATGTTAAAAGGCAATGAGCTCTGGGACTAAAGAAATCCTTATGCCAGGTGAATTAATTAGTTTACTCAATGTTATTTCACCAGAGACCCCTCAAAACAATTTCAGACATTATTCATACATCTTCAGAACATTTGACTGACCTCTGGGGGCAAAGCAATCTAATTGACAGCTAAAAATACATTCCTGTACTTCGAGAAATATGGAGCATGGATGGTACAGGACAAAACAGTCGTACGGAGCAGCTCGCTGACGATTACGAATCACACTTTGTCACTGGTTGTTGCTGTATTATTATTAGAACAACCTTACAATAATTAGCCTGCTGCAGAGCGACGTTTTCACACCACGGCTGTTACATTGATGTATCCCGCAGCACTTTAGCAGCAGAGACGGAGGGGGACTCGAGCGGTTCAGGCCCTCATTTTGCAGATCTATGGCCGTTGTGTACACACTGCGAAGCTTGTATCCATCTGGCCCATTTATCACCAGCAGCGTTCAGTGTGGTCCCCCTGCTAACGCTAGCCTTGGCATCCCAGCACCGACCATTAAGTGGAAAGTCACCGTGTTAGCGCGGGGCTTTGATTAATTGCTAGTTTAGGGGCTGGGAAATAGCGGGGAATGCTACACACGCATTGTTTAACAACATCCTGACTGCTTTGTGAGCGGGGAATCTGCGCTCACTAATGCTCTTGAGTTAATAAGTCGAGGTGTTTAAGGCTATCAGTGCAATCTCTAATGTATTATGGTAGTATAAAAGAATAAATCGAAAATTTTATCTCAATGTCAATGAAAAAAACTATGGTACCCATGTCCTTTGTTGTACCCTGCAACAATCAAATCGCTGTTTGATTTGGGCTACATGTTTATTTAATATAAACCTTTTTACTTAGGAGAAAATGGCTGTCCTACTGTAGCCATTGCTCAAGAAAAATCCATTATTTTTTTCTTGTTGAGCTCCTTGGAATGACCCCTGTTAACCATCAAGTTTTTAGCTTTTCACATGACCCAATGGTATGTACTGCATTTATGTTCACTGCAGCTCTTCACTGCTAATTTTCATAAACTAGTATGTGTATTGAGCATTAACAAAGATCCACTGTGGAAAACACTGGATATCATTAATTAATAATTAATAAATTGTATACAAGTAAATACTGTACAATATATATTACATACACAGTATATTCGTGGTGGGGCAATATATGCAGATATTGTGATATTTATATATTCATATTTTTCGACATGAATAGGGCTGTTGTGGGTATTTGCAAGGGACAAAACAATTAAGCAAGACTTCATGAGTTATTGTGAATTAATGTCTATTCCAATGTATTGAAAATTTTATGAAATTGTCTGGCACCATGTGATTATAAATATTATAGGTCCACTTCTGGTTATCATAAAGTGCCTATTAATAAATAGTAATAATATGAAAGTGGTTAGCACTCCTACCTCACAGCAAGAAGGTCATGTATTCATGGCCTTTCTTTGTGGAGTCTTCCTGTCCTTACCATGCTACTGTTAGTTCTCTATCTGTACTCAAGCTTCCTCTCACTTCCAAACACATGCATGTAGAAGGTGATGGTGAATACAAACTGCCCATAATACTTGAATGTGAGGTTGAATTGTTGTTTGTCAATATTTGACTCTTATGTGTTAGCCCTGCAATTGACTGATAAACTGGTAATTGTCCAGAGTGTGATGCTAGGCTCCAGCGCCCCACAACCTGTGGTAAAAAATAAAATTAATACTTAAAATAATAGTCAATAGCCAATTTATGCTTTATATATATAGTCTCGTCATAATTGCTTTACACACATGTCAAACTTAAGGCCTGGGGGCCAAATGCGGCCCTTTGCAATGTTTTATGTGGTCCTTCAATACATTTAGAAGGTGATTTTTTTTTTGGCACTAGCTTTTATAGGTTAAGCCAGTTTTTGCGACAAAGATAAATAAAACCTGTTCAAATCCCTCTAAAACCTGTTGACGTTCTACTAAAACCTATTAAAATCCTTCAAAACCTGTTTGAATCCTACTAAACCTGTTCAAATCTGTCTAAAACCTGTTCAAATCCAACTAAAAGCTGTTAAAATCCAACAAAAACCTGCTAAAATCAGACTAAAACCAAATTAAATCCATCTAAAACCTGTTCAAATCCATCTTAAACCTGTTCAGATCCATCTAAAACCTGCTCAAATCCAACTAAAATCAGTTTCCAGAAAAGGAGGAAAAATTATGTTAAAGATAACTTATGTAAGACTCAAATGATGATGAAACCTTCCTTTCCAAATTTACATAAAAGCTTCCCAAATGTCACTATCTTCAGCCCCTGAAAGGATTCTTATTAACGATCCTGGCCCCTCACCACTTTGAGTTTGACACCACTGCTTTAATAGAACAAATTCTTTATGTAGTGCCTTTTAGATACATATCTTACAAAACAATGTAAACCACTGGGTCAACATTCTCTGAAACCTACCTGAGTTGTTTTCATGTTGGCACTAAAACATCACAAACAAATGAAAAACAAACACGGTGAGAGGATAACAACATTATTCTGTCCCAAATATCTTGCAATTTAGCTACTGCTGATAAATAATTGAACACAGGGAATACTAATATGTGTTTGTGTCTTTCTCTGTCTCCCACCACAGGAGTCTTCATACTCATTTGCACTGAAATGCCTTATCAGCCTTTCCACTGTTATATTGCTTGGTCTTATAATAATGTACCATGCCCGGGAAATCCAGGTGAGTCCAACACACAAACACTATCTTCATATTTTACTGAAATGAGTGTGGTGATGGTTGTGATTATTTCTACAGCTGAAAAATATATTGTCACCTAATGTTAGATGTTTTTAATTTATCAATATATATGAAAATTAGTTTTCATATGTGACTTAATTCACAGCTATTTCTTTTTACTGCATTGCATGCTATTGACTTGACTGGATTCAGCTCACCATGATTTGATTCATCCACTGGTGTTTTCCACGTTGTTTTGCTGTGTAAAAAGACGTATTTAGCAGGGGAATAACCCCTTTCTCTGCATTATCAGTAACTGTTACTTCCTCAGTGAGACCGTTTACATGCACACTAAAAATCCAATCATTATCAGATTTCTGGAGTTAACAGATTATTCAAGTGATCATGTAAACAGCATAATCTGATTTCCTTTACCTGATAACGGCAGCTATCTGATTATGAGAAATCGGATTGACACACCTAGACTTCTCCCCAATAGTCTTCGCTCATGTATACCTGTTAATCTGATTGATTTTGTTCTTTTACATCTGCGCATGTGTAAAACAAAAAAAAGATAGGAAACAGAAGTGACTTTTTTTTAGTCACAACATTAGCGGAGAAAAAACAAACAAAAATGGATTATAAACAAAGGACAGCGGCAGCGTGTAGCCTTTTTTTCAGATCTGTAAACTCCCACATTAGGACGCTAACGCTAAGACTGCTGAAGTGGCCATGTTCACCAAGACAAGACCAAATGTTTTGAAAATAATGGGAAGGAAGTTTGTGTCTTACGTCACTACGTACGTACTCCGAATTTCTGAAGGGTCTGTAAACACGTCAAATCTGATTTTTACAATTATCTGATTACTCACAGTTATCAGATTATTCTGGTCATGTAAACGGACTCACATAGTGTACGCCAATAGGAGCACTCCTTTTCAGGGCCAAGCATGTGATTGGCAAAAGACCCGGTATGGGCTGAACATGCACAATCCTGGATTATGAAGCCTAGATGAATGTCTCCTTTTTCTATTGGACATAAAATAAAACGGCATACTCTCCATTTAAGTAAGCCATTACCTAGAGGAACTGGAAACAAAAGTAAGACTTGATGTAACGTTGCATGTGAATGTGGTGCAATCGCCAAGCAAAATGTAAACTAAATGTAACTAAAAGTTAGTCTGGTTCAATAAATTCAAGGTGGATATTAATGGAGGCTGAAAAAACTGCTTCCGGACACAGTAAGATAGACATAACACCAAAAACACCATCACAAACAGCCTGACCCATTTCAAAAGAATTGTGAGTGGCTAAGGCAGGCAACTTATAACATACCCGGGAGATGTATGAAACCTGACATATGGTTTTCTGATTGGTTTCTTGTTTCAGTCTGCCTGATTCCATACAGTTGAAAAGTGACTTATGGGTTAGGATTTGTGAACATACAGTTTAGCGTGTATTTAAGCGCGCAGTAAAAAGCATATTCGTATTTGTGTCTCCCCAGCTGTTCATGGTTGACAATGGTGCGGACGACTGGAGGATAGCCATGACGTACGAGCGGATCTTCTTCATCGTGCTGGAGTTGCTGGTGTGTGCCATCCATCCCATCCCGGGGCAGTACGTTTTTACATGGACAGCGCGGTTAGCCTTCACGTACACTCCCTCCGTGGCGGACGCCGACGTGGACATCATCCTCTCCATCCCCATGTTCTTTCGGCTCTACCTGATCGGCAGAGTCATGCTCCTCCACAGCAAACTGTTCACAGACGCTTCCTCTCGAAGTATCGGAGCGCTCAACAAGATCAACTTCAACACCCGCTTCGTCATGAAGACCCTCATGACCATCTGTCCCGGGACTGTTCTGCTGGTGTTCAGTATATCTTCCTGGATCATTGCTGCATGGACTGTGCGCGTCTGCGAGAGGTAATCACAACCAAGGGATGAATAAAAATTAGAAAGGAAAAACCAAATGGCCGACGCACATTCACGCACATTAGATTACGACACATTCCTCGTCCACTCTTTGTCTGTTTTGTCCCACATTTCTCAGTGTTACCTTGCTTTCCGTCACTCATCTGCACTTGTTAAATGTGTGGCTTTGAGGACAGGTTATCACAGATACAGGACAGGCATGCACCACTGTAGGCAATCTCACATGCATAAGCATAGACTGTATATAACAATGGACAGATAAAGCTAACAGAGTCCCAAATGTAGGTGATGTTTTTACAAAGCAATATGATATGGAACATTTAATAGTCAGAAGTTAGTTCATGTCATACAACTTGTTTTTCTATATAAGATATAAGTCCTATTTTAACTTTGTTGTGCTGCTATTAATTGGAAAGCAAACAAAAGTCACATGTATAGTTGAGAAAGAGGCTGTAAATATAGATATACTGCAGCTTTTGCAACTTTTTGAGAGAGAAATTCAGAGAGCTGCAACAGTTTTTCCCCAGTTTAGGGACTTGCACTTTAATGTCACAGTCTCTTAAAGCAATGTAAACAAATGCTAAGTCTTTTAATTCATAAAGCGAGAGCCTTAAGATGTCAACTCTGTGTTAAACCAGAAGTGATTGTTTACAAATGCTTGCTTTGTTTTTGAAATCAAGACAAGCTTCATTTGAGAAAACACCACTGTTATGTGTTTTTCCCTTTAAGTTTCCATTTTGAGTATTCTTTATGAGATTGCAGTGTTTAGCACAACATTGATGGAACCAAAAACGGTATGGTTTTGAATGTCAGTGTCAATCATAACTGTTTTAACAGAAATCTGACTTAACACCATCTTTCCGCCTGTTTTTTCGACTAAAATGTGAAGTATACCAACAACAAAGTTCCTCCAATTTACTATAGATGCTTTCTGCGCCTGCAAATTACGCCTGTTCAATGGCTTTCCAATTAGTAATACAGCTATGAATGGCCGCCTTTTTTTTTTTTAACTCATTGTGAATGAGTTAAAATGTAGACAAAGACAAATGCCATAACTTGTAAAATAGAAAGGTGGTAGATCGTTTTTAGTCATAGCTACCTCAGAGTAGCCACGCCCAACAGGGCCTCATATTAGCCTCCTAACACTCTGTCCATCTTTATGTACAGTCTATGCTACGTACACATATTTCTCCACTGCGTGTGTTCAAAAGCACATTAGCTCAGCAGTCACTCCACAACCCCCACTCCTTGGTTTCTTGCTATTTTTGATGGCTGGTCCATAATTCATGAGTGTCTAATTGTTTGTTTGCTGAATGGTTTGTTTTGGTAATATTGAGCAGCCCCCAGGATCCCCTAACCCAAAACATTGAGCGTCATCTCAAGGGGGCAGCAATGATTCTGACTGAAAACGCTCGAAATGAATCACTTACCCCAACCCCTCTCCCGTCTCTCATTTAGCATTTGCATAGGAAAATGAGACGCTAATGCTAGCTTTGATGTTTCAAAGTCATCTGTGCATAGTCGGGGAGAGGATGGGGGCTTCAGATGTGTGGGGGTGGGTGTAGCTGTTAAATCCAGTAGGGGCTTGTGCTGCTAAAGCTAACCGGCCCCTGCAGCCCACTTTGCCTGCTTTTACCTCCCTTTCCTTCCACTTCCTGTTCCTGTCCACTAAATTTCCTGTTAACAGTCACTAACCCCTGCCCTCGCACGAATGACCTGACCCTGGACCCCTCTGACCATCCGTAACATCCTCTGCCGTGAGTGCCTTTAAATGTCACAGGAAACAATGACTGGTTCACCATGTAGGTCACGGATGTATAACTCAGATGCTAGAAGACGACACAATCAGTACGGCAACCATTAATGTTAACACTTTTAAACAGGACATATTAGCTTCTTAAAACAGTCCAGACTCCTTTACTCTATCTCCTGGGCCTTTACACAAATGGAGCATTATTATTAGACTGTCTTATTTTAAACTCTATTGAAACAGACCTCAACCAATCAAGGTGTGAGGAATCGGTCCTGTTAACTGTTTGTCTCCCAAATATATTGTGTTTCTGCAATTATAGGCTGCCAGACCAACACTCTTTTGGGAGCTTTTCCTTTCAGTTCAGCTCTTTCTTAACCACTATAGACTGGTGTAGTTGCCTCAGTGATCGCCCTGATTGGTTGGTCGTTTACAGTCCTTTTTTTAGGCTGTGTAGTCTTCTGGATGCACAGTAAAAATGTTAACAAATTTATTAAAGGTTAACCAGAAAATGAAAATTACAGAGCAGAAACCTTAAGTCACACTCCTTCTGGAAGACTCCATGGATCTCCGTTATGGAAACATTTTGAATTCAAGTCAATTGGGAGGTGCAAATTAAAAAGACGGTATGTGTTTTATTTTATTATTTATTAAGAAAACAGCTTAATCAAGTGTTATTGATACTCTCATTGACTGTTAGTCTACATCTTTTGTCAACATTGAATCAATAGCTGCAGATAATGCAGAAAAGGTGGATATTCCAGCACTGGCTACATCTGCTTACAAAGAGAAACAGCACAAAAGAAAAACCTAAATAAGTGCTGATAAATATTGGCGATGTATTCACGCCGAGTTCAACGATGCAGAGATAATTGAAGGATAATATCGAACTCAGAGCTAGAATTTAAGCTCTAAATTTTGGTTTCGATTAGATCAGACTTTATTGATCCCACGATGGGAAAATTCACATGTGACAATTTCACACATAGTGCCAAAAACTGCTGTAAACTATATATATATAGAGAGAGAGCATGCAGTAAAAAATACATACAGACAAACAAATTTTAAATAAATAATAACATATATAATACAAATAAAAAATATAAAGAAACTTTAAAAGGTGCAACCAGGTCAAGCTAAATATCAGTATAATAAAAAGAGCACTTTATGTACACATTTATAATAGCTGTTAGCTGTTGGCTGTTAGCAGTCAATGTGACTTGTACAGTCTAATGGCAGTTGGTAAGAAGGACCTGCGGTAGCGCTCCGGAAAATTGGTTCTTTTTACGTTTTTTTTTCTTCAAAGATCCATGGGGCTCTCTCAGAAAGTGCATGTCTTAGCCATAGCTTTCATTTAAAGAGTTGGTTCCCCTTTGTGTAAAGGCCTTTACTCCCAAACCTTACCTAAAGACTATTTTATGGTTCTCTGTTGAAGCAGTTCTTATGACAAAGTGACATGGCTTTGTCATTTGAGGTTATTGGCCCTGCATCTTGTCATTTCACAGGACTCAAGAGATACAACTGAATCTATATAGAAGCTCTACTTTAGCTACACTCGAGTGGTTTGCTCACACCCTTTAGCACAGTCTGCAACACACTCTCCATGAGCATGCTTTTTAGACTTGTTTAAGCCTCAGACTGACGAGTGCTGGATGAGTGTGTCTGAGTGAGCGTGTGTGTGTTTGTATAATGTTCTGTTGTACTTTCTATTTCCCCACTATGCTGCTCCATAGGGATACCATGTGAGTCCTCGTTCTTTAGCCGTGGAAAACCTCAAAAACCTTTAAAATCTTATCATTTTTTTTGCACCGAGCTGGCGCCACTGCTGCCCTGAATTGTGGGTTAGGAGCTGGGATGTAGCAGGGCATCTCGATCTTAGGTTTAGGTGGCCCTTTTGATGGCATGAAAAGTGGCACCATCGTTCTGGCACCATCCAGGCTTTTAGAGGCTGAAAGCACCGCAGCGTAATAGCAGCACTATGAAGCAAGCGTCTCTTTTGCAAAATGTCAACCAGTACAGGCTTTACTCTATGTTTTGGTTCAAGTATAATCGCATTGTGTTGCATTTCTTGTTTTCGTTGGAATTGTAACCGTGATTAAAATTCAATTAATTGCCCAGCCCTAGGAGGAAGCTGAAGGAGGCTGCGCTAATTTGGAGCAACTCCTTCAAGTCACCTTCATGACAAATGGGCCGGAGGGACTTTGTCTCTGCTCATTTGTGTCTTGCTCTGCTTATGCAATTGTTATAGATTCATGTTACTCAAAAGCCTCGTTAAGATCTCCTCCAAAGATTTGCTGAAGAATAAAAGCGTCTGTTCTTTGGGTTCACATATTACCATCCCATTATGTAAATGTTGGAGTACTGCACGGACTTTAGTTGCATTCTAAATTTAACACTACTTACACAGCTAATGTTACTGAAGTATGGGGTTCCATTTTTAAGAGGTACCATAAAAATAATTATAGGCATAGTTAATGTAAGGGGCTGTTTACATGGCAATCATATTTCCCAAAATTAAAAGGTCTGTTGTGTTTAGGCTGTTTTTTTTACATGAGGAAGGTGTTCTCACTCCACAAAAATGTAACCTTTTGAATGTAACCGAGGAGGGTTTTTTTGTTTTGTTCCGGTACCCACTGCCAAAACAAAACTAAAGACTTAGTATTCTCAGTGAAAACTATGACGTAACAGCCAGGTCCCAGAAAGCTATTGGCTGCTGGCTGTACACGGCGAGTAGAACAATGGTGAAATACTGTGTGTTTTTGCTTCAAATTCTCATGTTCTCATCATACATTATTGATATAGCTTGAAACTCAGGCTTCAGAGTGCTCCTGAAGCAGAGTGTATTTATGTGAATGCAGATCATTTTTATTGTGCTACCAGCCATCATTTGTGCTTTGGCATCAAGTGAAACAGCCCCTAGGGCTGGAGATGTCTGTGTCCAAATCAACACATGAATCACTATATAGTGCTCTATATAGTGATTACGCCATTTTGTAGTGATGTCCAAATGTCTACTGACTGAAATGTAGTGCACTGCAGTCTCCCACAATGCATCAGTAAAAGTAGTAAGCAGCGATGGTCACTAAATGGTCAAAATAGACCATAATTTAAATTACCATGACATGTCATTTAACTGTACACAACAGGTTTGAATGAAACGAGTTAGTTACGCTTTGTGGCAACATATTTAGTAGTGAATTGTTATTAATAAACTGTTATGGTGTAAAATCACTGACGTTAGCTGAACCTGAGCCCATACAGACGCAGGTATGACAGCTTCCCTCTGAGACATAAAGGAGCTGCAATAATCGAGTCCATTTTGGTCATTAATAGACAAGGCTTATTAAATAAAACACATAGGTGTATTATTATTAATATTTTTATCACTAGAGTCTTGTAGTGTATTACAAAAGTCCATTAGCTGACTTTTTTCCATGTACATGAGTTACATGACTATCAGTGACAGAAAACACACTGTAGTGTCCAAAATCGTTCAGTAAGTAAGCACACCATATAGTCCTCTATATAGTGCAGCACTATAGTGATTAAGGGGTTAGGGACTAGGGAGTGGATTTAGACACAGCCATAGACTTGATGTTTAAGTACACATACCCAAACACATGACATCACCACTTGGCCGAACAGCAAGCCTTTAGTCTGAGGTAATTCATTTTTTTAGATGGCCAACACATATCACTTTTACTGCTCTTTATCTGGAAACAAAGCATGATAGTATTTTAGATTTTCTGTGTTCCATTGACATTTGCCGGAGGATAGCTAGTTAAGGCAATTTACATTCTAGTTACAGTTGATAGGATTCACATACTTACTATTGTCTATATTAATTATAAGTAACTAAGGCTACTGCCGTGCTTGTTCTTCACTGGAGTCACATCGGGTGAAGTTTTGAAGCAGCATGTGTTAGCACCTTTTCCTCCATTACTCCTTATTTGCACCAAACTCATCAGTGTTGAGTTCCACGTGACATGTATTTCATGCAGCTTTACTCAATGTGACAAGTTACACAGCGCAGCAGCAGCTTAGCAAGCTGCACCGCAAATGATAGATTGTTGGTCCATATATGTTTTTGTTTTTTACAGAGCCAATACAAAAAGCAAATAGTGACAATTAATAGTAGAACCGTAAAAGTCAGTTTTGAGAAACATGACGCAGATAATGACACATGTTTTTTAAGAGGAGTGTGACAAGAACCCTATAATCACTTAAAATAAACCCTTTTCTGTCACTTGTGCCTTTTGTTACTTTTGCTTCTGCCTTTAACGTTGGAAGGTTAGATGAGGATACACTGCACCACAGGTGGCTTTGGGATACATTAACACTTCTGACAAAAACAGACCTGACATCATGCACCTTGCCGGTTTTTATATTCACCGTTCTATTAAATTAGCCTGAACTGGGATTGGTACAAGGGTTGGGGACTGAAAGAGGCGCTTGTTTGCCAAAGTGCTGTAAAAATCAAGTGCTGTAGAGCTTGTGATATGCTCCCTCTGTCAAAAGCATCACATTGACTGTGTATTGGACGAGCACAGAGTGGACCTAGGAAAAGCCTAGATGGGGGGAATGAAAGACACGGAAAAAGGGAAGGCGTAGCTGGAGAAATGCTAATGTTACAGTGGATGGATTTAACGCTGGTCACTCAAGCTTTTACCCGACTTTCAATACAACCAATCTTCACGGCTAACCTACCTCAACTAAGCCTTCGACTAAGCTGTTTCGGCTTCTCCTTCCCTCCCTGTCTGCTGAATGATCCGCTGCAGACTCTCACCATCTAACACGGCATGCTTTGCAGTTTCCCCTCATCTTCCTTCAGCTGATTTCTTTGTCTTTCCTTATCCATAACCAGCAGGTTTAATCCAGTCAAAACTATTACTTATTTGCAGAGGTGGGTAGTCACTTACTTTATGTTACTCTGACATTGTACAAACATAACAGTGAAGACTTTTAAAAATGGCAAAGTCCTGTTTTTGTTTGAAAGCTCCATCAATGCATTTTAGTATTGACAAGTGAGATTGACTTTACAATAGGAATGCAACATGAAGTAACATCCATCATTTGCTGCTCTCTGTTGACTTGTGATCATTCAGACACTAGGATTCCTAAACTATTTTTCACATCACATTTAGTACATTATAGCACTGAATTGTTTGCCTTGCTGGCAGATTATCTTACAAAACTCAAGCTTTACTCAAGTTAACTCAAGTTATACTGGGAGAAATATAACACAACAGAAATATAAGACATTATTAGAATGTACTGTGATGGTTTCTCTAAATGCAAATGTGTATGGAGATCACTGGAACATGTGCTGAGCCTATCCCAGCATCCTGTGCTGGGATAGGCTCCAGCCACCCACGACCCCCAACAGGACTAATCGGTAGAAAATGAATGAATAAACATATATGTACATGAAAAAGTGAAAAATAAATAGTGCCAGTGTAGATCAGATACTTAAAGCTACCAAAACTTAAAAAAAAGACGTGTAAAGCGTTTTTCCCCCGTAAATGTATGTACATAATTTTGTGTAACGATACTGTTAAATTTGGAGGGGTGGCGTCATGTCATTTCCTTGAGTTCTCTACAGTGTCATAATAGAATTAAAATCCATTGCTATTAGATGGAGAAAAATAAACAAACCCCACAGCAGTCTTTTGTATGAAATACTTTGTCACTTTCTCTCAAATAAGAACTGGTCAAAATGGTATTTTAAATGAGTACAGATGTTGGCTACTCTACCCACCTCTGCTCACTTGTATGCATGCCTCGTCTGTCTGCGCAGTGCCTCGGTATCTTTTCTTTCCTGAAACTAAATGCTCTTCTTAGAGGTGCTGTTTCTCACTGCAAACACGGATAGTAAAACACAAGTTCTCAGAAAGTTTAGTCGACTTTCCCTCCGAGCCTCAGTGGATTATCTGGCTTGAGTTACTGGTTAGCTTTGCATTGTGTCATCACTTTGCCACCAGATACAAATTGTGGCAGCCAAGCACAGGCTTTTCAAATGTCTAACTACAGAAACATACACCGGTGCAATTTGAACTTTGTCGCACAGACAACTAGTTAACATGGTTACCAATTTACAGCTTTGCAAGCATTTTGTCACTCAACATTCTCCCAGTTTTTGAAACACTTCAAACTGTTTCTTACCTCAACAAAAATTGTGTTCTTTTACAAATGCACTGTCCTTGAGCTTGTATTGAAATTCATTGCTAATGATTTGGTGATAGTATGTTATGGTTACTATGGTTAAATATAGTATAGTATGGGTATAGTATGGTTTAGTGTTTGTTTGATATTGTATGGTATAGTGTATTATGGCACATCGTAGTATGGTATAGAGTAAAATGGTATGGTGTGGTATGGCGTGATATGGTGTAGTATGGTGTAGTATTATACAGTACAGTATGGTATGGTATAGTTCCACTGAAGAGTACAGTATAGTATAGTGAAATTGACTTCTTATCCTCAATGAATGAATGGGTTTTGTGAGTCTCACTGAAGCCTGAAGGACGACTGGATTGGGCCCGGTTTGATGACTTCATCTGATATTGGCTTTTATGGCACACAGGATCTGCAGGGGTATTGGCTTCTACACACAGCTGACAAAGCATGTTTGATCAATCAGGAATTTAAAGTAACAAAAACACTGATACAATGAGTGATGAGTTTTTCCATCTAGAATATGTTTGCAAATAGCATATTGTAAACAGAATCATCTGTGGAAAAAAATTACCCATAAGACGTCATTTAGGCTTTATTGTCAAAGACAATAAGCATAGCAGGTCATTGGCCAATCACATGCTTGATCCTGAATAATGAGAAGAAGTAAGAGAAAAACAGAGAGACAAGGGAAGCAAAATAAAATGCAGATAAATATTGGCAATAAATTCATGCAATGTTTAATGAGGCAGAAATAATTACAGGATTACATCAGTCAACTGTTGAACTAAGAGCTAGAAGTTTAGGTAAGATCTAAACTTTTGTTTGGTGCAAATTCTGTTTAACATTTTAATAAAAGAGGAGCAGGAAAGGTCCCTTGGCTGTAATCGTGATGGGAAAAATAAAATTGGGTAGTGGCACTTTGTGGAGGAGTTCGAAGATTAAATTCTGGGATGGACATTTTAGCCATTTCAGCCATTCATAAGGGTTTATCATAGCCTAATGCTACACCTTGAAAATCCTGATATTAACAGTTACTACTAATATACTGCATGGTACCATAGCCAATTCATGTTTTGACTTGTGTACAGTACCAAGGTAGCACTGGAGAACATACTAATGATCCACATACTTTAGCCATATCCACTGAGAAAAACAAAACTCTCCTTTAAATAAATGCTCTTTGTAGCACAGTGACTTCTGATGATATAAGCCTCCACACATGCTTGATCATTTGTGGCAGTGAGATGAGATGCACGCCTCCCGGAAAATGCAGGTCAGCAAATCTACGCAGGTCTATATTTACAGCCGACAGCCACATATGATAACAAATTCATTAGTGAAGTGCTGTTGTGTGTCTATTTTTATAACAGAATCATAAAAAGACATAAAAGTTAGTCCTAAAGAGATCTGTTCTGGCCAACAGAACATAATGGCAGTGCTCCTTTGCCTATAATGTGGTTTTAATGGACTAAGTGGCGTCTTAACACCGCTGTGGCACCTTCCTGTTTGATTTTTAGACGAGGGTCAACGTGACTTTGAGCCATCGACTGGTCAAGTGAGTTTAAGTGCGTGCTGAGCCAAATATTGGCCAAAAGCCAGTGGATGGAGACGGCTACAGAGGATTTATTGTCCTCTACTTTTCGGGCTTTGCCGAAGACAATGGCTTTGAAAAGTGGAACAAAACTGCACTTATTGTTCCAAGAAAAAAAAATAAACATTGTGACATTGACGGCCTATAAAGGACCTCTATGGCAAGACAAGGCAAATTTCTCTATATAGCACAATTCATATACAAGATTTAAAAGAATTTAAATTCACTTCAATCTGCTCCATAGACCTACCGCACCACCTTTGATCCTTGGGTATTTCAGATCTATTCCAAGCTTGTGCTTTGGAGAGCTAGCAGTAATGTCTCTTTATAAATAAGACTGTGGTCAGGGGAACACATTCTTCCTGATGCAATCTTCATAAATCTACAGTCAAACAGAAAGTAATGAGTTCTATTTTTTCATCTATCATTGATCACATAAGAAATACACCAGTAAATACATGCATGATATGTACAGTACTTATTGTATTATAGATATTGTAATAGTATATTTAAAGCAACACTGTTACTTTTTGAAATAAAATACCAACCCCCAAAATAAATAACCATTTAGATGGTTCTCTGACATGAAAAAGTAAACATAACCAATCTTTTAATCCAGATTGATTAAAAGATGTAACTATGTGATGGGACATGCTACCATCTCAAAAGAACACTCCAAACTGTTAACACATCTTAGATACTTATGCATCAGTTCGCTTGTGTGTTAGGAGGAGAGTACTTACCAACAATAACCTCATTCATGAAGCTTCTAACAAAAAAAAGTCTTCTTACATCCCACTTATGAACATTTATTGCATTTGCGTTGGCATTTTTGACTTAAAGAAAAGCTTCTTCTGGAAGGACAAATATCAAGAAGAGAAGGAAGCACTCTTATGCAACCATCAGCCCTGAAATTAACTTTAATTTTAGTATAGAACTTACAACAATATATTTAAATTGTTAGTGTATACTAGACACAAGTGACATTTTTGAAAATAATACCTTTGAAACAGTTGCAGTTTCAACTAGCAAGTATCATCATTTATGCTAACTGTATTGGCATTTGTACCATAAGTTAACTTTTCCATGAGGATTTTAAATATGCTTTTACTGTGTGCGTTTTAGTGGGGTTTTGGTTGCTTTTGAGACTAAGAACAGTCTTAAGTGTGCTGCTGTTAAGTATTGGGTATGCCTCAAGGTGCTGCTCACTGCCTCCTAAATTATTTGAATTATTTGGATGTTATTGGGAATATTTTGAATAATTATTGTTTACATCGATAACTTTTAGTCTCACACAACCACGCCCCCTTTTGACTCGGTGCCACTGGATTTTACTTCAGAATGAAAAGTTGTTGACATACTGTGCAAATTTAGAAAAAAATATGTAACAATCAGAAAACATAACTTGCCACTCATTTACGTGACAGCAATGTTGGCAACCCATTTTATACATAGAACGGTCCTTGGTGTAAAAAGTCTTTAATATTTATAATTAATGAATCACTGTAGACTCTTTGAGGGCAAGCACCAGCCACTGCCGTTCATTAGTGGTGCGGTTGCTCGCTGCATGTTTTGCATATAGGCTGCCCTGTTAAAACCACTTTTGCAGTTTTTTAATGAGGTCATTATCACTTTGAGCTGGATGCGCTTCCTTTCACTGCAACTAACACTTTCCCTGAGGAATATCCGCTCCGTATGACACATTTGTCCCCAAATAATCTCACCTACTGCGCCACATCTTTTACTCCAAGACTAGGTACTTGCAGGGAAGACATTTGGATTTGTTGTTGTTGTTGATGTGCAACCAGAACTCAGGCAGACCTAGTTCCTGCTGGCATTTGGATTGAATCACTTTGAAGCACATTATGTTTTCATAGATGCCAGATTTAGCAACTCATGGGAGGAATCTAGCATTGATGAGGCAGAATGTGCAACAAAATCGGAAAAAAAGTGACAATTAGACATCTTTACAAATCCGTCATGTAAAATAATGACAACAATTATCTATGGGACATAAAGATTTGAAAATAACCAGGTTTAGTCTTGTTTTCCTACTTTAAGCAACAATAGTGTTTTTGATAAGTTTAGAAGTTAGTTTTTGTTTTGGAAAAAAAGTATTTTGGTGATATTCAAAATAATGTTTTGGTTATTTTATGCATTAAGATTACAGCGCATAACTTTTAGCCCCAAAATATATATTTTCATAATCATTTAATGGTTCTTAGACATGAGATAGAATAGAATAGAGTAGAATCACGCCTATCTTACTGACACGGTACCTTTAGCTGGACAGAAACCTCCAATGTAAGTTATATACCTTTCCTGTTGCTGGGACGAGCAGACATTACGTGAGTGACACTCTCTATGGTTCAAATAGAGGGAGCAGAAATTGGCCAATTCACTGGATCCAAGCACAGTTGGAGTTTTAGGGCCGCCAAACTTTTTTTTTCTTTTTGTGATATGATATGATTGTGAAATGATATTTTTAAAATTTTCAGCTGCAGCAGATGCATGAGCGGGGTTTTGTAGGTTTGCCTGGCTCTATTAGAACTAACTACATAACAGTGCAAAAGAAACTGAGTAACGGATCAGTTTTTCTGCTTTTATTGTAAAGAAACATTTAACAATTCCATCTCGCTATCACTATTTGCTGTCAGACACGGCATCGCTGACTCACTGTGCATTCTCTGAATGTTATAATAATAATAATAATAATACATTTTATTTATAATGCGCCTTTCTAGACACTCAAGGTCGCCTGTTGTTCCACTGTGGCTTCTGTTTACCGCCATCTTGTGGGGAAAAGAACTGTTTTATGCGTCATAGTAGTGCCGTGTGTTTTAAGATATTTTGCTAAATGCTCTCATCTGGAGATATTTCTATAAACAGATAGAAAAAATGTCAATTTATAAAAATATCCGTGCACATGTAGTCCTAGCCATAGTCCTAAGAATCTTGTGACTTGCATTCTTGAACTGATGTTGAGACACGTGCTAATGCTCACTGACAGCACACATATGTAATAACTAGTTAGCATCAGCCATATTGTTTATGCAGAATTTAGGATTATTAGTGTTTAAAGGTCTTTTGCCTTTATTTATCTTCTGCTTAAATTCCATCATTAAAATTTACAAACAGCGGAAGGATCACTATCTGTTATATTCATGATACATTTAATGTGGTATGTTTTTGTAGCAGGTTTGCCATAGCTGTTCACATGCTTTATAAAGGGGGAGTGTGGATGTGAATTTACAATTTGTAATGTCACTTGGTGCTATTTTATTTTTGAACAATTTGACTTTTCATATTATTTTTCATAGTCCATAGAAACTTTTATAACTGCATTCTCTTCATGTGTTTCATACAACAGGAGAAAACAGTGTAAATATACTGTATATCAAGCTCTTCTGTACTATTAACACATATAACATATTAGCAAACTTCCCGTAGATGTTCCACGTTTCTTTGGTGTCGCATTTGTCTTCATCATACTATACCCCCTCCTCTAATCCATAGAAGACCTCGAAGGCAGTATTGTTTTACATTAGTGCATAAACAGTGTAATGAGTGAAGTGTTTTTAGGATAAGGCCATGTCTGGGATTAAACTGTGGCTGTAGACATTTTAGTTTTGGTCCTGAATTGGTCGAAAGTGGTGCCAGCTCTTCTCCATGCTATTCCAAATCTGACACAGTATATTGAGAGCCTTAAAGACTATCGATTAGCTCCCCCTATTCTGCCCGTCTCTCTGCCATATTGCTGTCTTGTGCTTTTTCAATCGAAGGATTTATTGGAATATCTGCTCCGAAGGAACATATCGCCTTGTTGAAAAAAAAAAAAAGGCAGCTAATAAAAGACGAAATATTTACTCTGAACGTTTTATTGCTCTAGGAAATGATGCATTCTGCATTTCTGTCAGGCTTATTTACGACCTGTATTTACGGCCACTTGAGAAAGCCAATGCTCGGACTGGTAATATACGGCTCGCCTTTGCTGCGAGGTGCCGCAGCGCTTTTCCTGCCTACCTCCAGGACCCTCGCTGCAAGCCCTCGATGACAAGTTGAGTGAAATTAACATACTAGTCACTTGTAATTACAATATTTAGCCAGCTGATCAAGTTTAGCCCCCCCTGGCAGCTATCAAAGGGCAGCTACTGAAGTGATGGGACGCAGGTAAAAGAGACAGCGGTGTCAAATTCAATGAGCGTCTTCCTTCATCTAATCCAAGCCGTGTCTGTTTACAATCCTGAAGAAGAAGCCTGGCCGTCCCCCAGTGACACTGCTCTAGATGGTTTTCACGTTTAAGGCCACCTGCCCCTCGCCGCTCTCAATATACTGGATCTAAAGCATGCAGGATGCAGACATCTTTTATTCCTGCATGGTATCTTTACAGACTGCTTCTCTGCATGTCATCCGAAAAAAAGCTTGAATCCCACAGACCTCACTCCTCTACGCCATCCCTTTAGAAGAACAAGGTGCTTGTCGGATATTTACCCCTGATTTAAAGGGATAGTCCAGTATTTTGTACAAGGGGGTCTATGAGATGCTTAGAGACAACTATAACTTATTCCCTACAATAGATGATTGTCAGCACACTTCCAGTTTGGAGAAGCAGACAGGAATGAGGCCAGTGAAAACATAACTAACACAGCTTCTAAAATTTGAAACATCTCACACATTTCTTTTATCATTTGACTGCTTTTTTCTGTTCCTCATTCATACAACTCCAAAACCTAGAACTTCCCAGTACAAGCACCTCACTGTGGACATTTTAACCAAAGTATGGTCCATTTCTCAGCAACATATATTGAGGAAATGTCCTCACATTGAAATGGGCAGCAACACAGTTCAGTGATTTCAATTTTAAGGGCCAGATTTACAGAGATGTTGCACCAGCTCAAAAATTGTGCTTTTCAGATTTACTAAAGAAAAGCAATGTTTCTGTTGCGAATGGCCTCATTGCCATTTGTGGGAGCTCCTATTTCGCGGCACAAAAACTGAAGAGGAAAGTCTTTAAATGACACAGTGCAGTCTGATTTACAAAGGTTTGCACTCCACAAAAACATTTGGACCTGTGTCAGATATGAGCTGCAAAGCGCTACAAAGCCGCTGTCATTTACTTGCACCATTGGTCAAAGGGACAATGCTGTTTTCCATTATATGACTTTGTGGTAGTTTCACCTCGACTTTAGTTAATTTGGAACTAAATCGGACACTCATTACCCCGCAATTACACAATTACTGCCTCATGCCCAATTGGGCAGCTTAGTAAATCTGGACCAATGTGTTTAAACCTGCTATATTCTCATGCCCCTGTGTGCTTCACCAAACTGGGAGTGTGCTGACTACTTTCTACTGGAGGGAGTAAAGTAGCTGTCCAAAAGTATCCTCTAAAACCACATTTACAAAATACCGAACTGTCCATTTAAGCATGAATAGACATAAGTGGGAGCTAGATTCACTGCAGAAGGCATGGGTACTTTACCAATGAGAGCAATGAGCTGTTTAGGAATAGAAAGAGGGGCAAACTTCCTGCCAAAACATGAAATCTGAGAAAGACCAAGGCAACATGATAACACATGTAGGATAGAGTTTACTCAACTTTTAACTGTGCTGTTTGGAGATCAGAGCTAAAATTCCAAATGACAATCGATATACTGTATCTCCCCAGATATGTTGTGTAATATTGTTAAGTGCTAACGTTTTATATAAAAATACAGTACATACTACTAACGTTAAAACTGAGTGATGTTTAACGAAAAATGATTTGAGAAATGCCGTATTGGTGGTACATGTACTTATCAGATGGATTTGCTTACCCATTCTAACTTTCGATGGGGTTTGTCTTGAAGCTGACTTTATGTGAACAGTAAGTCCCAGGCAACTTACTGTTCACATAAAGTTTTTTTTTTTTTAACCTAACTGACTTTATAGTTGCTTAAATTGCAAAAAGAAAAAAAATGCTATTGAGTGGGGAGTTGTCATTGTCAGTCGAAAGTTGAGAAAAGTTTATCGTAGCATGTTGCCTTGATCATTTGTCTGGCCCCCAAGAACTTAGCTTTGTTTCCACTGGAGCGTTACAGTGGAAATACAAGCTTCTTTTAGGAGCACCACATCCTGCCGAACCAAACAAACCTGTACCCTACCACTCCAGTGAAAATGCGCATTTGGTATACATTTTTTTGCAAGTCAGTGTTGGTAAAATAAAAGAACTCCTCGACAGTTCATTGGGAACAATCGGGCGATCTGAAAGTGGGGGGTGGGCGGGTGGGGGTTGGTGGATAGTGATGGATTTACTGCAAAAGGTATGAGAATGTCATTATCAATGGGGCTTTGTATGGTGTGTTTTTATAGATTTTTCTTTGCACATGAACTGCAGGCCTCTCGACTGACAATTCAAGCATGGATGTCAGCTATTTTCAGCACACAACATGTTTGAAGTGATGATTTCTATTGACAAACCTTGTTGGGGGGAGCAGCCAAAAGTCGATAGAGAAATCTTAGCTGCAAACTGAGAGTTTTACCGATAACAGCTGGACATATTTTGTATGTCACTTTCACATCAAGTCTGAACTGTGAGGCTCTTTAACGAGCCACTTAAATGAATGATTTTCTATTGTAATGCAAGTTATACACTGATCAGCCATAACATTATGACAAATTGATATTTTGTTTCCGTTATGTTTCTGTTTCCGTGTCATAAGTGGGAGGCTTTACAAAATGGCTCCCTTCAACCTTTCCTTGACCACTTCCACTCAGTTTGCGTGTTCACGCCAAGAGTCTGCCATATTTAGGGTCAACCAATTAGAGCGCAAGTGTCTTCTGCCCTCCATACTAAAAGTTTTACATTTCTCTTGTAATCATGAAATTGATGAAGTGTGCCTCAAATGTCCTACTCTTCTGGCAGATCTTATTTTAAAATGGCCAGTAGATATGGGATAATGGGACCATTGTGGTTGATACGTAACTGTAGTGAGAGATAGTTCTTACTTTCTTCCCAGAAAAGAATGAGCATCCCAAAGCTAAATGCTGTATTTATATTCTACATGTTGGTGTCAGTAAACAGGGAATGCAGTAGGTTCCTGAGTGGAAGTGTTTAGGGAGTACTGGTTGAACAAGTACCAACAGCAAACAAGTCTGATCAATGTGGTATCCATTTTACAATTAAAAAGTTTTGGAAGTAGATTTCAAATGCAAAAGAGAAACCTAAACATTAATGACCAATGGTCATAATATAATGGCTACTCAGTAATGGCATTAGACCATATCATTCTTCATAGCCAATGGTTTTACATTGAACGTGGGTTGAAAGATCCACTTTATACGAGAAGAACTAAAGAAGTTTAGTTTATCTTGAGAATCTTCCTTTTCAACCTGCTTTTTTACCCACAATCAACTTGAATGCATATTTCCCGGATCACGTTCCACAGTGTAACCCCTTGTTGCACTGTTTTTTTCTCCACCCACCACTGCTTTTGGTTCCCACATTTCCCAGCATGCATTGCTTCACACAAGCTCCGCCCAGTGTAACTGACTCTGTATTTCCTGCCTCTGCTTCGTTCTTCAGGTATCATGACAAACAGGAAGTGACCAGTAACTTCCTGGGGGCCATGTGGCTCATCTCGATTACCTTCCTCTCCATTGGATACGGAGACATGGTACCGCACACGTACTGTGGGAAAGGCGTCTGTCTGCTCACAGGGATTATGGTACGTCTGATATTACTCACCAATCTGAACATGTTGAGGTTGCTGGCCATGTTGTTGATAGTTTAACCAAATATTCTTTTTCACCAAGATTCGAAATTTGTAACCTCAATATAACCTATGCCCATGTTACTTGCATAATTCTGGTTTTGTCACAAAAAAGAGATACTTCATAAAGTATGTGGTACAAAAAAGCTAACCTTTTACAAGCTGCAACCTCAGCGGTAAGCAATGCATCAGAGGTGTATCATGTAACAGCAACGAGTGGAATAGCAACAGTAGCTGCTTTTTGTTTCCACTCTCCTTGATGCTTAGAAAATGTGTATGCTATTAAAATGAGTATTATGTACAGCTTGTCCTTCTGGGGCCACAGGGGACTAGCCTATCTCAGCTGTTTTAGGCATTAGATGGAAAACACCCTTGGTAATCAGCAGTCTTAAAAAGCCTTTAATTAACGAATCAATATCAAAAAAGGTTCAGTAGATGCTTTTAAGTGTTTGTCTTATATGTATGTTATGTTCTTTGTTTACCAATGTCAGTACAATGATGCAATTTTTAAAATTAACCTGTTTTGTGAATTTTTTAATTCTTATTTTATTGTCTCTATGTTGTGTAAATTCTTTTGGGGCTGGTCTTTGTGGAACAGGGTGCGGGCTGCACTGCACTGGTGGTAGCGGTGGTGGCCAGGAAGCTGGAGCTGACCAAGGCTGAGAAGCATGTCCACAACTTCATGATGGACACACAACTCTGCAAACGAGTGAGTCGCCGCAGGATGCTATATTGATCCATGAAAACTTGCCATGGCCCTCGATTTTCAGACATTACACTGTCCATCTTTATATACAGTGCGTGGTTTAAATGGCAGCATACGTCAAATCATTGATATTATCTGATAAAAGACTTATAAAATGTCTGGGGAGACTGATCAAGACGAGCACATTCAATCATAAAGGGCAAAAGTTATACTCTGTGATTTTTGAAAAAGGGTTGTATACGGTACATGAATAAACAATTTAAACAAAATAAAAATCAAAGTATTCTTGAAAAGTGATTAAATTAGCCATTAACACAAATATGAGCATCCTTATCTAAGCATTTTTTCTTTCACATTTCTTTTAAATTCAGGTAAAGAACACTGCTGCCAATGTACTCAGGGAAACATGGCTCATCTACAAACACACCAAGCTGGTCAAAAAGATCGATCACGCCAAGGTGCGGAAACACCAGCGCAAGTTTCTCCAAGCCATTCACCAGTAAGTCCCGCTTTTATGTTGATTGCTTTGTTTATGGTTTACATCATGTGAAAGTAATATTACAGGGAACATTTTTTTTCTACAAGCAGATTCATGTGATTAATATATTTGGTACAGAGACTGATCAACCATAACATTAAGGTGGGCGAAGTACATTTTGATTACCAGGTCAAGGAACAATTAATAAATTCAGTCATATTTTAGAAGCCGGAAAATTAGGCAATGTGATAAGGCATATGTAACTTGAGGCTAGATCCCACAGTGTGTACAGCTGGTATTTACTTATGTTAAGCGTTACCTGTGAATGACTTTCTAAAGAGATTCTACCCCTTCCTGTGGACTACCTGGGATCATACTTGGGATTAATGGTGGTCAAAGGAGAGAGTCAAAACATTTATTGATCCATGGTTAATAAAAAGTTTTTATGGGTGGTCCCTTTTGAACATGTGGAAAATGAATAAAATCCACATCTCAACACCGCATGGCTGTTTGTACATCCACAGAACTATGAATTACCATTGACTTGGCCATCTAAAGATTCTTAGGGAATACCTATCCATCCACCCCAATGACACAGTGTTCTAATAAGCGGTTTAGCAGAGCTACCTTGGTGTGACATGAAGTTATTCAAGTCTATAGATAAAAATTTTGGGAAAATTTTGGACAGTTAGGGGTGTATGGGATTGCCCATGTTGGACTAAGTCTTTCTGTGTGGAAGCTGCACGTCATCTCCACATACAGCTTCAACTCACTCTCCAAAGACATGCATGTAAAGGTGACTCTATAATAATGACTTGTTCAGACTGCTAAATGTTAAGTCAGATTTAGAAGTGGTTGGCGCTTATCGACAATGCACCTTGGCGTTTGAGGGGGATAGAAAACGAAGCTAGAGCTACGCGGAACGCATGATGAAGGAACAAGATATGGGGAAGGTAGAAAAAGAACTTGCAGAATGCACTAATTCGTCTCTTTTTCCTTTTTATAACATTACGTTGTTTTGAAGATCCAAACAGTTGGGTGAAAGATCTCCTGTTGATGTTGTGATGCAACCACAAGACTCCTGATCACAAGTCAACAAGGCATCACAATTACACCCACCCAAAGCCGCTGAGAAAAGGAATAAGCATTAGAAAATGAATGAATGAAAATGTGATTGAACTGCTGATTTTTTTCTCAAAGTAAGGCCCAGCGGAGTTCCCAGGAAGGGGCAGAACTTAACCGCTATATTGCTCTTATTGTTACCGCTTGCATACCTGTTACAACCACATACACATACTGTAGTGTTACCCACTTACAGTCCCTCTTTGGCTCCTCCCCCTTTCCCTCTGACCGCGCCCCTCCTTACTCCCCTTGCTTTAATGGTGACAAGTGTAACAGTTGGACTTGTTTCGTGAATGTCGTGGGGTTAAAACTCTTGTATTGTGTTTTGTCTTTGTTTTGCTCTATCACTGCAGAGCTCAGAAGTAAGTCTTCTATGTATCCTACTGTCTCCTCAACATCCTCCTCCTTCCTCCTGCTCTATCTATCTCTCCATGTCGACATTTGACGTGCATGAACGAAAACAACAAACGGTGTTACTGGATGCTGACTTGGTTTTTTTGGTTGATTTCAGTGTGCCATCGAATCTCTCCTCCCTCCTTCCCTGCCATCTTTCCTCTTTTGAATCAAACTAAATACGCACTAAGCCTCATTTTGCTCTTTAAGTGGAGGGTTGTCTGGAGAGAATGTGTGAAAGATTTCCAAAGCATCTTGCACAGAATGAGCTTGGAGCTGTGTGGCCTGGCCAGCGGTTCATGACCATCTGATGTACTGTATGCACTACGTTGACCATGATTAATATAGCTGCTGCAAAAGGCTATATTAAGCTAATCCATACACTTCTGATGGGTTTTGTGATGACATGAACACACTCTATAAAATAATACTGAAATGTTAGCTCTTGGTCGCTTTTTCCTTGTTTTGTTTTCTTCAAGTGGCTTTAAATGAGATTAAAGCACAACGAAGGCATATGCAACACAATTGCCTGAAACATTAAGCCACAATCAGCAAAACCCTGCATTCTGTGGATGTCAGGTTTAAAGCAAAAATATGTATCATATCTACATTTGGAAAAATCCCTGAGTTTTTAATATGCCTAGGGCTTTTCAGACTGCCAGAGGAACTCGATTATGTTTAGAGAAGTTTTAGAGGCAGCTTTAGGAGAAGAACATACCACGTTTTCACTTCCTGAAGCCTTTCTCCGAAGTCACATGATGTTACCATGTCTTCAGCTGGTTTGTACAGGTTTGCTTGCCCTTCCTGGAGTAGCTTTACAGCAATTAGTGCTGTAACAAGGCACTATAAAAAAATTTATCCGTTGACTAAGTGGGCTTTCACACCTGCACTGAAATGCTCATTTACTTTTAAGTCAAAAATTGTTAATGTTGCTTTTCATCCGTGAATATTTAATGCTTCAAATCAGCCATGTTTAACATTACCAACTTTTCTCTTTATGTTAAATGCTATTAAATACCTTGGCCACATGAATGCAACAACTTTCCCATGCTGGTAAGCTTGAACAAAGAAGTCCAGCTAGCCTAATTAGCTGGCTGCGTATGTAAATTTACTAAATGAGACTAAAAAACTATAAAAGCTCATTTTTGGTTGATGCCACTAATATGAAAATTTATATTACATTATATTCCATGGTTGCTACATAGAAAGAAAGGCTAAGTGGCTTTTTATATAATTATTTTAATATCCATTTTAAACACCAAAGACCTACCTGTTTTCAACAGTGATTGGCTTAGAGAGTGCTTGAGCAGACATAACAAAACATAATTATCTCACATTTGTAAAGATTTTAACTTCTCTTAGACATGCTTGAAACCAACAGTTGATTCATTATGAACACAGATATGATACATATTTTTGCCGCTAAAATTATATTCCACGTTGCAGCTGTTTTCAGTGTGCATTTGAGTCTGGCGACTGGGTTGGCAAACTACATAGAAGACACGACACAACATCTAAGACTTTTTGTTGTACACAATTGCTCATAATACACGACACTAATAAGCAGCGCTTTCGCCCTATTCTTCGACAGCCACAGGCACAACAAAGCCAGGAAAACACACACAGAGACCGAACCGAACGCTTTCCCACAGAGAAAGAGCCGCTCTGATATACTGATTTGCACATGAATAAATGCCCTTGAATGTCATCCTGCCTCATAATTTGCCAAACAGGGAACTTCTGTGCCTCCATATGACGGCAGCGGTGGGTGAGACAGCGCGGTTAACAATGACACATTATTCATAAGGGTTTCCTACTGCAGCGTAATGTATTTGATTAGAGATAAGGACATTGAAGGCATCACAAAACATGTCCAGTGTCATCGCACAGCCGTAATTTGAAATGTTTATGTAGACGTGCGTTCACCATTGCAGAGTTTGATTTCTGACATCTTTTATCTGTGCACAAAGACAGTAGAAATATGGGACTGAAGGAACAGCTGCTGACGGTATAGCTTGTGTCAAAAGGCTGGCTCCAAGAAGAGAGAAATATTTTGGAGACAGATATCATTTTGATCTTATTGTACCTATTTGAAGAGTCTTTTAATGGACATACGCACAACAAGATTATGATGAATAACAGGTCACTCAGCTATCACATGGGGACAAATGATTATGATGGTATAATTAATAGCTTGCTCGCCTGGTGCTAACTTCAAAAACACATTTACCTTTCATACCGACCACAGTCCATGCTGGGTTCTGGTTCCCAAACAACAAGTTCATTTAAAAAATAATAATTTGGAATAGACATTGTATGAAATTCTGATGGTGTAACAACTCACATTATGTTGGTATCATGGTATTGTAGATTCAACTCTAGATGTTTCAATTTCAAGGTAAATGGAGCAAAACCAGGTATTTCAGTTGTTACAAATGGAGTTCTTTCAAATTAATAAATGTCTGTAGGGCTTTAAACCAACATTTTATTTGGCCACATCAACAAATGAGCAAGAAACTAAATCCATAGTAGAGGAGCAGCTTTTCTTACTCCTGTTAATATACAGCCTTGTTCTCTGGTCCCCAATCTCCATAATCAAACCAGAGCCAGTTGCTTCTTTTAAAAGCATAACATTTGAAGTAGACAAACTGAGCTTGGTTAGGTTCTTTTTTGAACCATAGCTGATATCACGTATTACACAGAGTCCAATGTCATTAGCATCACTGGTTAAATAGGTCGATGTTGGTTGCTCCGTCATACTTTTCGCTTCCTGAACTCTACCTTTTTCCAAGTATGGCATTTTGGGAAGTAAAAGTTATGAATGTCGCATAATAATCTACCAAAGAGTGTAGCTATTAATGCTTGATGTCATAGAATTTTCACCATCATATTAGGGCTATTATATAACGCAAAAATGATAATCACTCATTTTTATTAACACATTGGAAAGACAATTATTCAGTAAAAAATAGTAGAATTTCTGCATTTGAAAAGCAGTGTGGCCCACTGCGAGTTTTTACGAGTGATGTCCAGTATTTCTACTGTCTGGTTCTGTGCCACAAAAACACAACGCAGCACCAAGGGCCTTCCATTGTGCACAGTTCACTCACAGCCACTGCACGCTTCTGAATGACCAGTGCATATCAGAACGGACCAAGGGCATGTCATTTTCTTTTACTTTATTTATTTATGAGTCTTATTTTTGGGTGAAGAGATTGCTTTGATTTGACTGAAAAACATATATTTAAGAGGTTTTCTTCAATGGAAGCATATTGCACTCTTACTGGTAAAGCATCATGTTTTGTCATAGTTTGGCTTTGATATGATTTTTCTCATGTTCTCTGTTATAACAAGATGCTCTTTTGGTATTACGTCAGAGGTATGTTGATAGTTGTGGATGGTTAATAAGCTAAGTGGGTACTTCTTCTGTAATAAACACTGACTAGCAAAAGAGAGACGGAAAACAGACTCTACAGCTGGACGAGACTGTGTTCGGATCAAGAAACCTTCAAAGAACGGGTCTCAGTCTGCTTCCAACTGAACTCTTGTAGGGTTAAAATGAAATGTGAACTGCTCAGACAACAGATTTCAAAAAGACCAAAAACAGGACAAGATGCATCTCTAAAATCTCTTGACTTGATAGCTTCTTGAGATCGGAAATAAAGATATATGTTGGAGACTGGAATAAGAGGGTTACATGTCTTTTTAGTGTTAGAAATTACAGGTAAAAGTAATAAAAGTGCATTCACTGTTGCTACCATCGTTGTTTTGGTTAACGTCAGTGAAATCAGACATTGCACTTACCCACTCAACAGTGGCAAAAATACAGTGTTTTTGTGTTTAAAAGAATTTATTGAATCAACTTTTAGGCTTAAGCGAAAAAAAAATCATCAAGTAATGGCTGATCCTAAACAAAAAAGTATTTAAACATGGATTTTAAAAACTTTTTTGTTTTGGATCAGCCATTACTTGATGATTAACTTTGATTTTTATTTATTTTTTTGACTTTTTATGCTGTTAACAAGTGGCCATATTTCCTAATTAAACACTTGTCTGTTGAAGTCACATTTGGGGCCACCTCAGCTTTTTGATTATTCAAACTGTTAAGTTAGTCAAACCACTAGTATAGCAGTGTAAAGTATACAGAATCAGAATCAGCTTTATTGTCCTTGAGGGAAATTTGTCTTGGGCTCAAGTGCAATGCAGCTGCAAACCATTACAACAATAAATACTAATAATAGACATGAGGAAAAAAACACACGAAATACGCATAATTTGCACAGAATACAGAACTGTACAGAATAATAATACAGTATAGCAAAAGCCCTATTTACTGAGAATATCTGAGTGAGCACAGGCCCAGGATTTGGTTTCCACTTTAGTGCGGTGTAGTGGGCCCCCAAGTTAGCCGCTGTCCACTGTCTCTCTGTTGTTAGCCAGCGCTCTTTACAGAAGTTGTTGTCGAGTATATTCCTTAACTATCCACAATTACCTCATACAACTACAGATCTGGTTATAACAATGACAACTAGCATGATAAAACATGACAGACGGTTCATAACTCTGTGACTGCAGTATGCCTCTGTGATTTTGCATGTATTGGTTGGTATTGCATTGGCCAAAACCACAACTGCTTGTTTTGAATTCTACAGTATATTTATACATATATACCTCTCTCCATATATGTATACATATAGACATGTAAAATACATACATTTATGATGCATGCAGGTTGCACAGTTTTTTCAGTGTCATGGGTGAAAAAAGCACTTCTCATAATATTCTTCTTCCTCCTCCTTCTTTCCTCCGATTGGTCCTTTTTGTCCTGAACGTCCCGCCTCTATCCCGCTTTACCTGTTTGCACCTGATCCACCAGACTGCGCAGTGTGAAGATGGAGCAACGGAAACTCAACGATCAGGCCAACACCTTGGTGGACCTGGCAAAGGTAAACCTCCTCTAGCTCCTATTTCCTGTCTGACTTCTTCAGTTTTTATTAGAATTAAATGAGAAGTGAGAGGTTCCATATACATTAGTGATGATTCATAATTGAGCTAAATTGGGAGCCTTTTAAAAATAAGGTTAACAGTAATTTTATGTCCTTCTTTTTTATACCTAATGATATTAAGAGTACATTATGATCTACTGACATATAGGTAATTGATTTAAGTAAATTAAAGTAAAAGGTTGAAGCACTTTCATTCTTGTTGCCATGACTACTATGAAGATTTTTACCTGGCCTTGGCTAAAACCGAATCCATCCAATTCCTCAGTAGTGACCTGGTATTTCATGGTCGCCATGATAAAAGCTTTCTGAATTCTCTCTTTAGGAAGGAAAGGAGCTAGGAAAAGAGCTGCTTTGCTTCCTTTCTAATCTCCTTACCAAAGGAAAGGAAAAGAAGAGTGTTTAGGAAAAGTTCTGGAGACAAACCTTTTACTTATACTCATATACATTTATTAAAAAATGATTAGTACACCTGTTAGATTTGTGAATGCACATTTGTTCAAAAAGTAATTCAGTACTGATTTAAGCTTCTCACCAATCTCTTGACAGATATAGAAATAGTGGTCGATATCTATGAATCCTGCTAAAGGTAATATTTGTTGAAAAATGTGTGATGGCACCCAAAGTACAACCCCAGCAGCAGACATCAGCTGACCTATCAGAGCACAGCACACTAAAGGTTCAAAGGCAGGTGACGCTTTGATGTGGATGGCATTTGAACCACTGTGTAGGTTCAAATGCTTGAAGGCCAGTTTGTATATGTGTTTACCTCCCAGTGAGGGCCACACCCATAGAAAAGTACTCCAATGTGCTGCTTGGTAACATAAATACCTTAATACCTATGTAGGGAAGTTGTTTTATTTTTTACTCATACTGCCCAGTTCTATAAATCCAAGTGCAATTGTCTCTTTTAATTCCTCAACACCAAAGCATTTTGTCAAAACAGTATCATCAAAGCCCTGTTTTTTATTGTACAACCAAAGACAGATTTACAAGAAGAAAGTTAAGAACACTGCCAATTTAAAATATTGACTGCTTTATTGATCAGTTCAGTTTCCAATGTCTCAGTCAGATTGGAACATATGCAGAACAATGTTGCAGAACCATAATTGCTCTTAAATGGTGGTCATCTTGTTTTTTTGTTCCTGAAAAACTTTGTTTAAGGATGCCTGTGTTTTTTTTATTTTTGCGATACAAAAAGTGTTTACCGGGGCAATAGACAAGGCTAAAAAAACCTATTTGTAAGTTACATTTAAGTAATATTTAAAATTCACAATCATGTTAACAACCTTAACATGTCACTTTTAAGTTATTTTAATTACAATGGCATAAGCAAACTGTGTTTCTATTACAATAAACGTCTCACATAGTGTGGCTAAACATTGAAGCTATATTTTCCACTCTGTGACCCACTCACAAAATGTCCACGACACAATTTTGGGCCCCGACCCACCAGTTGAGAATGGAAGGATAATATTATATAAAACAAAATTTATATGAACACCCTGACGCTTTGCATGAAATTGTTAGCCGTTTATTTTAGCTTAAAGGTTATCTTTTGGAAGCACGCCATTGTTCCATTTTTGCAACTATCTGCCTCTGCATTGTGACTGACACCTGAATAGCATCAGTCTTTAGCATTGTCAGTGTCTGTATGCAGAATTAAGTGCTGATGCAGTGAAGCTGGATATATAGATGCGCTGTGGAGCTATAAGGGCCTAAATAATAGAGACACTTTTCATTATGTGATTGAGCCGCATAAAGCAAACGCATAAAGAGCTCCTCTGGCCATAAATGGATTGCGGTTGTTAAACGGCTGATAAAATCTATGCTGACTCGCTAAACTATACAAGTCCACTTTAGCCTGCTCCCTTGCTGCTTCGGACTGATTTAGACAAGTGTGCTTCCCGACTGAAGGGATTTGTGATGAGTTATTGCTCAGCCTTAGACAATATATATTACAGGGAATACGTTTTGTTGTATCCATATGAATCATTTTTTGGAATTACAAGTCATTTAAAGTAAAGAATTGAATTTTATATTTTAAGCATATTTATCTCATACACTCAGAGAATTTTGGAAGGTAATAACTTCAGCCACACAAATACTGTTAAAATAGTGCCTTTCAGCTTATCCTCATCCAGGGGTTGCCACAGCAAAGTAGTATTTAGCAATGGTTTTGCGCCAAATGCAACCACTCCATTTTCCCAGGCTTGGTATCAGCACAGACTGGGCTGGAATTGTTCACCGGACCCCTGATCTCCCACAAAAACACTGGGTAAAATTTATTCTAAAACTAGAAGTGCATTTAAATCATTAAATCTATTTTACACTTTATGCGTTTTTGCTTATTTGTAGTATAAAATAATGAAGTGTTCATTTGCAGCTAAGCAGCTGAGGTGATCATGCTAAAAATTACCATTAGGACACAGTGGCAGAATGGTTTGCACGTTTGCCTCATGGCTCAGACCCCCACAAAGAGGGTAGAAAATGAATAAAAGTCTTACCAATAATGGTAGTTATTTGTCTGATGATTCATAATATTTATGATGGGAAAGAATTATGGTAGTCTGTGGGGGTTCTCATTCTCCAAGGTCATGTTATAAAGTAATTTAGATGTCGGCATCTGGACATGATTTAAAACTAGATGTCTTTATCTAAAGGACTTTGTTTATGAAAGCTGTTTCACAAGAACACAAAACTGGAAAGTGTCAGAGGAAGGATAAGAATCCTAGAAAAAACAAAGTTGAGGGTTAAAGGTCATCGTCTTTTACAGTCATCTACTGTAATATGATTCACTACTCTTCCTGTGGTTTTTAATTTATGAAACAGGTCTCTCAATAATACTTTTCTCTCTGTCTTCTGCCTCCTCTCACCCCTCTCATCCACAACTCTCCCCATCTCTCTGTACTCAGACCCAGAATGTGATGTACGACCTGGTGTCGGAGCTCCAGGAGCGCAGTGAGGAGCTGGACAAGCGAATCGGGACGTTGGAGGACAAACTGGACTCTGTGACGGGCAGCCTGCAGGCGCTGCCCTGCCTCATCTCACAAGCCATAACCCAGCAGCAGCAGGACTTCCTGGACGGCTTTGTGCACCGCTTCAGGCCGGCATCACTGGCCTCAGAGCGGTCCGAGCGATCGGAGAGGTCCTGGACTTCCACAACCCGCAGGAGGCGCTCCCCATCCACTGCCCCACACACCTCCTCCGACAGCGGATAATGCTGGCAAACTGTCGCCTTCAAGCCCCTCTTCCCCAAACAAAGTGTCACCTCATTCTGTTGCATCCAAAAACCAGTGGAGAGTCCACGTCTGGACTAAGACCTAAGTCTTACACCCCCGACCTGATCCTCACTCGGCATCAAACCCAAAAACCTCTGTGACTGAGCCCTCAGCGCAGGAGAGCTACTCCAAAAACACATCGAGGGAAAAGACTTCAGTTGAGAAAAACACAATGCATCTAAAAGAGAAAAGTCAAAATTTCCACGTGACTGACAAACCGAGATAAAGTAGAGATATGGTTTATGTTTTAGCCATTGTATGGCTGTTCAAGTTAGCTTTTTTGTAAAAGCCCTTGTATAGTTAAAGTGACTGAGTTCAGGTTGCTGGGTGAGAGCTGGTTTTAACCAGAGAGTCCTTAACCTCAAGGGGAGTGAGGGCCTGGCTCAGTGCTGCCCTCTGCAGGCTGCAGAGGACACACCATCGTCCACTAAACGACGTCCGCTATTGAAAGCAGCCCACTGGGTCTCAGTGGATCTCAGAGACCAGTTTCATGGCTGTGTCCCAGGGTTAGGCAGAGCTTTAGGAGCGGCTCGATGTGACGTCAGGTTAGCGCTGAAATGCACTTAGAGGAGGGGCAGTCGCAGCAGACGAGGGCGTGCACATGGCATTACTACTGGGTAGGAAATTTACGCAATTGCCAACTTCAAGGGTTCAGCTTCCTTGTTCTTACCAAGGAAAATTGAGAGCGACTATCTTTTTTAGTTACATATTGACATGTGATTTTTCAGTGCCTGAATGTATAAATAGTAGAGGGTTATTTAATTACTAATTTCAGAGCTTTTTTACGATGTTACCAGTCTGAATACAGCATTGCATTCCTTTTTCAGATACATTCCTCAACAAAACTTTCAAGAAAATGTCTTAATGTAATGCATAACATTGCCTCCATTACCCAGCAACTCAAAGTAATATTTTGATTTACCTTTTCTATTTATACTAACACCACGAGAAAATGGTTATGAGAAGACTGAGGCCAAGTCTGCAAATGTACAAATATTTTATAAATGGATATTTAATTAGTTTCACAAAATACCGCTGTTAGCAAAATACAAGAAGTAGGCAACCTTAAAAACAACAAGAAATGATCCACCAAATAAAAGACAAAGACAAGCATTTGGTTCTGTTTAGGTGTGTTGGACAGGTTATGTGGTTGTAAGCATTATGGTGAAAACCTTTAAAATGTAATGTAAAATCAGACATGCAGCCATTAATACTTATTATAGCAGTTTATGGTTTTCCTGGAGAAAAAAAATGAGCAGGCTAAATGTAGATGAAAATGTTGATTTGTTCAAATATGTGTACATGTGTGGACCTGGCCTCGAAGTGTGAGAGTGAGTTTACTTTGAGAACGTTGTTATTCACTCATTTACATAAAGAGAGACCGTTTGTAGGAGTCGCAGTCTGAATGGAGGCATGGCTTGAGGTCAGCTGCTAATCACGAGCACACAAGCACATATCACAGTCCCGCCCCCTAACAAGCCCCGCCCCTTTTGCATGTGGAACCAACTCTTCACACAGCTTGATGATTTGATAACATGTTTTTTATTATTCTGTTGTTTTCTGTTTGGTTGTTGCCTTTACTTCTTTTTTTAATGATTTACATTTTTTTTTACTAGGGCATAGGTTTTTTAGAGTTGCCGATCCGTAGAGAGTTGCAGTAATGTGATTCTGTAATGCATTCCCTGTTTCAAATATGAGCTAAAGAAAAGTTACTTTTACAAAGGAATCCTGAAAGGATACAATAAAAGTGCTGTAGAAACTCAGCAGTTTACAGAACAGTGAATTGGTGTCTGAAGTCAAAACAGTCTCTGAAATGAGTTGCATCTACGATGTTTCTGCAAACCAACAATATGTGCAATAGGAGAACATACATATAACATTGTGTATTTAACAGTTTGTGTTTAGTCAGTTCATGAATGAAAGAGGATTTAGGGGGCTCACGTCTAAGGAAGGCTGCATCAACGGAGAAATGACCTTCACATTGTGTTCAGTCTCAGTAAATTCATCATTTCAAAAGGAAAACTAATGTTTTGATCTTCATCAGTCAGAAAGTATCATTTATATTGCAAATGGAAAGAGTAAAAATCACTTCACTTCCACAGCAGCTGAATTTCATGAGATCTGTGAGTTCATAAACTCAGTTCTTCTTGAACTCGGATCTACTTTTGGTTCAGGCCAATGTTGTGGTAGTATTGGCAGTTTTGACAATAAAAAGTCCATAATAAACTTACTCATTACAAACTCATTACTGTTACAACATGGCATTGTTTTGTTTTGATAAAATTATCTAGGTCATTGCAGGTTTCCCCCAGATACCTGCCCATTGCAAAGCTGTTCTGTAAAAAGCCCTTAAGTTGGTTCTATGTAACCATCTCAGCAAAATAAAAAATAAAAAAATAAAAAGACAAACACTTTAAAATAAACTGAAACATTAGATGCATGCCGCCAGCTGTTTCTTGATTCAGTGACTTTTATCAAAAGACTGATGTATGGATTTACAACAGAAAATGGCTATTAGCATCCAAATTGATCTTTTTATTTGACAAATATATGATAAAATGGCAGCATGGTACAAAGACAATGGAAGTCAATGCTCCCTCTGACTTTGAATAAAAAATGTGGTGACCAAACAGTATCTCGGACAGGGCAAGACTCTCAATGTAACTTTAATGTTGTCAAAAACCTTGGTTTTACTGTTGTGGTCAGAGTAAAATACTGGCAACAACTATAAACATTAAGTGTAAGGTGTCAAGTGTCAAGGCTTATCCTTTAAAGATCCTAGGGTGAGTTTAACAGTTCAAAATCGTGCTGTTGCTGTTGTTCCAAAAATATCTGAACACACCTTGATGCAAAGCCTGACTACGACGGTGGGACCAGTCAAAGGATACTTGAATTCAACTCTTGCCAACCTGTCTATACAGAAAAGACTCATTAACAATGAAAACATGTCCAATGTCAATTTCCTCACATTTGCTGAAACAGTAGTTGCAACAAGTTTTCTGAGAGACTGTGGTGCAGATATCTTGAAGATATCAGGTTGTGTAATACAGTTACAGAGGCATGTTTGATGACTTGTAAATGTTTGAAAAGAAATGTTATTTTCTGAAGTGAGAAGATGAGAAAGTCAGCGAGTTAGCGGGCTAGCATGCTGTCCTAAAGTAGTGTGAATGGTAGATGATCCCAAAATTTCCAAAACAAAACATTTTATAGCCCCTTAAGCTAACAAACATAAAAAAAATCATGGATCTTAATACGAGGGTGCTTGAGGATTGGATGGTTGAAGTCAGCGGACCAGAGAGCTCTTCAGCTAAGAACATGTTCCGTTTACGAGTGGGACTTAATCAAGCATGAGTATTAGCTTTATTCCTTTCACCTTGAGTTGATGAAGCATGGTTCTTTGCCCCCCCAAACCCCCACCCCCAACAATAGACCACTTTCTGAAAAGTGGTCCTCCAACCCACTCCATACAAGATCCCATCTTCACAGTCTCCATTCAGTCACTCAGTCAAGAAGGCTACTGGTAGAAAAACTGCCTGATTATTATCCACCTGCCCATATCCCACCTGGTTATGTCATGCGCGTTTGTAATTCATGTTCATTCAGAATATTATTTAAATGTTTTTGCAATATTTACCTTTTTTATCACTCCATAATAAATGATTGGATGCCATGTAATTCTTCAGATTGCAAATAAACCACTGTATGTTTATGTTGATTCTATGACCAAAAAATTACATAAAGCCTATCTTCCTCTACAGGATAATAAAGTTAATTTAAGCCCAGTTCTTCCCTCTGAAATCGTGGAGGTGTGACCCGACTGAAGTTGCTCGGGGTCTGGACAATAGAATAGTGAGATTCAGTTTAAAGCTCCCTGATTTGGTGGCTAATTCGTCAGGAACGTCCCAGTTTATTTCAGTCTGGGTTGATTTGTTTTTTATCAACTTGTGTGAATGGAGAAGGTCTTAAACAGCGACTAGCCGGAGAGTAGTTAGTGAAACATTCATATTTCTCCGCAGTATAACTCTACTCTTGAAGCTATTGACACTGGTGCTACTACGTTGCTGCTTCATATTTTAAATCCTGTAGTCTGCTCAGTGCCATTGTTCAAGATTGAACAGTAAAAACAGAGACTACCATCTGTTCAGTAAGATTTTAAGATCCTGTAGAGCAAGCCAAGCTTAAGTTGTATTAATAATGGAATGCTGGCGTTGTAACACTCAAGACCACAGTTGTTTTATTTATCATTATTGTGAATGGAAAAAATACATCTTTCTTCAAATGCAAGAAAGAACATGGCTCATTTCAAATCTTTTTTTTTTTTTTTTTTTTTTTACCAAATGCTAGCAAACCCTTCAATGAGTGTCACTGGTGTGAGGCCGGATTGTTTAAATCCTTGTTTTCACGCACTGGTCTTGATCCAGAACCCAATTGTAAAGCAAATTTGAATGACATCTAGGGCTGTGTTCACACCTGCCGTGTTTGGTGCAGTTCAGACTAACTCTGGTGTTTGCTCTGTTTGTGTGGTTCACTTGGATAATAAATGCTGCCGTTTGAACCTCAGTGCGCACCAGACATGAACCGAGACCTCTGGTACTTCCTACTGAACTCTGGTACAGTTAAAATGTGAACCCCGGACTGGAAGGTCATGAATTGGCAACAAAAATTTAATTTTTAGCTTTCCCAAGAGTGGAAAATGACAAAACAATATCATCATCCAAAAAAAAAAGAAAAAAATTGCAGATTGCAGAAATGAAGGATGGTAATATGCCTTAGTATTAGTATTTGCACCGTCTAGTGTGTTTTTTGAAAAAGGCCTTGTTTTTTTGTATTTTTTTTTTTTGTATTGGTGTGCTAGGCAAACCAGGGCTATTTCCTGATGGACTTAACTAAGTGGATCATTTCACATCTTGGTCTGACCTAAATGAAGTGGACCAAAAGTGTGAACACAGCCTTAGAGTGTCACAAAAAAAAAAAAGGAAAAAATGTGCAATTCACTTTTGGAGAGTGTTAGCCAATTTTAGTTTCCGTGGATGATTTCTAATGCAATACTTTGATCCAACTATTTCGCCTAATCTTGGACACCGCTTTAAATAATCATCCTTCTCCAGACAGATTTGTGAAGATCCTAAAAGCATTGTTGGATCCAGGCCACTTTGAGTACTACATTCCTTCCAGTCGACACCACACAAGATCCAATCATAACACCCTCCATCTCCGTCACTGCCCGTTCCCATCTAAGGTCATCCGTCATCATTAAAACTCTTTGTGCCGACACCAAGAGGTTTCAGGATTGACCCAAGATGTAGGGGGAATCTAGGGGGGGAAGCTACGGTCTTCCTCCAAAGAGACCCACCGATGTTCCTCAGGCGACAGGAGAGAGTTGATTTTTTTTAATAAATGACAGCCATTTTTCATGTTTTGACACACGTCTGTTTTGGCCCAATGGGAGGTTGTAATCATCCAGGGCAGCTGTCCCGGTGTATGACCTCATTGTCGATGTCAAATAAGTGGGACAGTTGATAAACAGTGAGGGCGAAAAGGGGGTCACGGTGGCAGGTGTAGAGTCTGTATCTAAAGATGGATAAAGTGACATTGCCTTGCTCTAAAAGTGAAGCCAGAGTTTTGTGATTATAAAAAGAGTTGAGGTGTTTTAGTGACATTTTAGCCTCTTTTATACATGTCACACACAATCAAATTTTTACCTGAAGAATTTGATTACCTGTTTTTTATTGGGATTGGGTAGAGTGTGTGACGTCGTTCATGCATGACACACACCTGGAGGTTATGCTAATTCACCTCAAAATGAAAAAACTGAGAGGATTTTGTTCATTGATGCAGCGGAATACGTTCAGAAGATAGTGCATGTAAGAAAAGGGCTACAGTCTATGTTATAGTGGTATAATAATGTGGGCAGTAAGCTGGAGACAGTATGAAGTACACTTAAAGTATTCAGATGTTGTACTGCACTGGACAGTTTTAGAAATATTTATAGAAATAATACAAAAAGCAACCAGGCTACCAGATGCAAGTAGCTAACAGTTAATCTTATTGAATCTGTACAGAAAGAAACCAGTCATTTAAATATAAGCAGACTTTTTATTTGAAAAAGAAACGTACAAAAGTAACGAGGAAAAAAATGGTCCCAAAGACAGACAATTTGAAAACCAGAAGTTTATCAAAACTGATATTTGTGTTAAGGCGTTACGGTGAATGCGCTAACGTATGTGCAACCTACCCGCAAAGTATCCTATAAATAGCTCTGGGCACTCCGCTAACTGCACCAGTCACTTGACATAAGCATCAGCAACACATTCAAAAGCACTCTTTGCACACAGCCACAGGATCTTCTATGATGCTCACTCAGAGGTTGCATTAGACAGCTAGCATTAAAAAAATTTAGTTGATTTTGTTCATACATGCAGCCCTTCCGGAAAAAAACTGAAAAAAAGTGCATTTATGAAAGAGGCTTTTGAAAATCATGAAGTATAGAAACGTATAGGGCTTCACTTTTGAGAATGTGTCACTTTATATACTTTTACATACAGTCTCTAAGAAAAGAGCACTAAGTTCTTCCTCTTTTACAACTCTTTTAATATTATTTCCATTACGGAGGTTGAAAACTTTTTACCACCACTTTTGTTTTTCTTCTGTCACCAACCAAAACCTGCCAAACACAATATCTCAAACTCTCCCAATCTTGTCCACTTTAAAATCCAAGTCACTGTAGTTGAGTGAGGTTCATTCATGATGTAATTCTGACAATGGTAGATGAATCTCAGCGATCAAACCCATCCAAAAGTCCAAAGTAGAGCAGGCATTCGACCACACTTCCACTGAACAATACCAGAGTGAACAGCCCCAAAGTGAAAAAATGTAACTCATCATTGTTCTGTGTACACTGCCACATGAAGCATACTGTACGTAGTAGCATTGGAATAAATCCGCTTTTAATGGATGGCAAATGGGTTTAAACCATGGTATGTTCTCTGTATACTGTTGCTGTTCCTTCATTTTTGCAGGTGAACTTTTGTCCTAGCGAGGAGAGACACCAAGGTCATTAAAGACTGTCTTCAGCTACAAAGACCTGTCTATTTCTTTATTTCTGATGTTTATGTGAAGTACAGATTTTAGAGAGAGTCAAGACTGTATAAAGATAAACAGGCGAGGTGTCTCTAACTTGAATGTGGCTGCTTTAAATGGAAAAACAAAGCCAGCAGTGAGTAAGTATTTATTTTTTATCATGTACTATAACAGCATTTGTAATGATCTGTGAAAAAAAGACCATAACACGTCATTAAGGCTTTACTATAAAGGATTTTAATGGAGTTTAATACATGCTACAATGTTTAGCGCTTATTGGCTAGCTTTGGCCAATCACATGCTCGCATAGAAGAGGGTCTGGAATAAGGTACATTCATTGGCTGTTGGTCTAAACCACTTGAAGTGTCTATTCCAGCTCTGGCTACATCTGGAGACACAGAGAAATAGTGCAAAATAAAATACGAGGTAATCCACTGATCTCAGAGCAAAGTTTAAGATGAGTATTTTGTTGTGGCAATTTGAGTTGGCTTTACTTTTTCAAAATTTACAAATAAAAAATAAAAATTGGTTGTTTTAGGGCAGTGGGTGTTTCGGAATACAAGTTAAAGAGTTTTTGGACATAAATGCCACTAAAAGTTTTGATATAGGCCATAAAAAAATTGTAACCCTCCACAGCCAGCAGAGCTCTAATAATAAATAGCACTAATCTTTAACTATGGACATGCACCACAAAAACAAATATAAACCTCAGGTAAGTGTTTAATTCCATGTTTTCTGTGGTTTATTTTACAACCATCTCCATTGATGTTACATTTGTTCTATTTGGAAGTTCCACACAGTCTTCTTTTCAGCCCATGAGTTATTTTACCAACCAAAAAACAACCCTTTTTAATGTATTTTTAAGATTTGTCCCAGATACCAAAAACCTATTGGGAAGTTTTTTTTATTTTTCTTTGATACTGACAGAAAGACGTGGGGCAAATAGATCCGAGTCAGACTTGAACCCAGGTTGCTAGAGTTAGTGTTATGTGCTCTACCAGGTCATCCCAAGGAGAGGGCTCAATCCAAAGCCAGTCGTGGTCCTGGCACATCTGGGACGTCCTGAAACACGATTACAGCCACGCGTATCGATATAAACACGAGCAGATCTCCAGAGGACGCGCAGCTGCTCGGGCGGCGTTCCAAGGTGAACTATGGGCAGCACAACACACTGAGTCATTAACGTTGAAATAACAAGCTACTATTCATGTCCCGGTGCACAAACAAGGCTGAGCCCGGTTAATTACACACAAATCAGGAGGGAGCTGGCAGCAGACTGGTGTCCCGCACGGCTGGCAGAGGCAGTCACCCCGTCAGTGTTGATACACAACCCTAAAGACGGGCGGCGGCGGGACGGCAGGGCTGGCACCAGAGCATCAGATTTTCTTTAAAGATGCATTGTGTGAAATTTTGTTGTGTATAGTTCACAAGTCTTCAGCTAAAATTGTGGTGGGTCTGAAAAGTTTGACTTACATCTGGACTAGGACAGAATTAGCCTCAAGGCCAGGTTTATTTAGTAACATCAGAGGTGAGAGCTTATTGTACTTTTTTCAGGTATCTGTACTTGACATTTTCCTTTTTCTTCCTAGTTTTGAACACAAACATCTGTACTTTCTTCTCCTCATATTGTCAAAACAGCTTTGTTACTTTTACAACCTCCGCGGATGACGACATGACGATTTAAACAGACAGAAATAGTTTTGACACTGCTTTGTTGCTATGATTGTTGCATGTTGCAAAATATGTCATTCATACAACATCTAATACTGTTTGGTGAATGATGCAGAATGAAAATAATTGCAGAACAGATCGTAATTGTAATACTGGGGTAGTTTTGATTATACTGAAACCTAACTTAAAACTTAAACTGAAACAGCAAACAGACACCAACGGCAGATTGTTAAGTAAAGAGTTATTGCAGAGTTATCACAAATGTATTATGTATCATTAACAGCAGCATTCACTTTTACTTTTTACTTTTACTTGAGTAAAGAAGTTAAATCAGTACCTCTACTTTTACCAGTTGTTTTTAATTCAGAATGTGAATACTTTTGTCACCTCTGACTAACTCTACTGACCTGACCAATGGCTTTTCTTAACAAGCTGAAGTGGTTCTGAAAGCCCTTCCATTCAAAGCACTGAAATCATTTCCACCTAAATCAATCCTACCTGACCAATCATAAATGTCTAAAAGGTGAAGGGTTTATGTTACGCTCTGTTGATGTGATCGGTCGTATGTTTTTCAAATTGCATCATTCCTGATCCAGTCTATTGAGCGTATGTTGGTACTGTTCCCTGAATTCTGAATTTGGTTGCATGTCTATTCATTTAAATCCAGTGAGTTTAACCTGCGTCCATCTGGAGATCAAACTCGAATGTTGTTTACTTGTCTTGTCTCAGTATTGGACATGGCTCTTGGGATTTTGTTTTTATTCTTGTGACTGGATGAAAACTTCTACCCCTGTATCTGACCCCAGTTTCCCACCCTGCCTAACCCCTCAATGAGTTTGAACTTTGTCTAAGACCAATCCCAACTCTCCCAACCCCACCCCTGTCCCCTTAGCCCTACCCCTTGGCCCCCCAAAGGAAGGGGTAGGAGGTAGGGCTATGATTAAAGGCTATATAAGAACTGGGACAGCACTACACCTGTTGAAGCATAGATGTATAATAAGATCTATAATAATGTAAGGTCTATAATATATATGAAAATTAAGAACATAACACAACATATGAACGTTAATGTAATGTAGTCTTATAAGGTTTAAAATACATTATAAATACATATATAAAACAATATAATATTAGAATAATTTCCAATATTACATCTGTGGGTATTTTTTTTTAGAAACAATCCGATGAGAAAACAAATTCAAGATTAAAGTTACATAAACCTGGACTGTTGTCATTTTTAATCGTTATTTTTGCCGAAATTAGCAACATTTAGCGCTGGTGAACACACTGCATGATGGGAATTTATCTTATCCCTTAGATTCAAGAGGGCTAAGGGGTAGAACTGGGATTGAGCCTTAGACTAAACTAGATTTGATATCTTTTCCACCATTTTCCCTTGACATTGACTCTTGATACGCTCAAATCTCAGCTTGTTCTTGACTAGTAATCAGAATTCCATGTTCCCTCAAGGTCAAATAACTCAGTGTATAAGACTGGGCTTAGCAAAGAGTTAAATTACAGTAGATTTTCCCCGTGAGACTGTTGAGGATCATGTGAGAGAGAAAAAAAACACGAGAAGGAAGGCTGACGTGACCCTTGGAGGACACTGCAGGCTTGAATTTGCAGAGGCAGCTTCTCCGGGTGTGAAGAGGTCCTCTGGGGACAGCTCGCGGCTAACGCAGGAAGCCATTCATTCAATTTATTACGGCCCACTTTCCTCCCCCCAGCGCGGCCTTACGAGCTAATAGCTAGCCGCTGCATTCTGTTTGATGCCCTCCCCGTCGCTCTCCGCTAACGTGGCCTGGGAAAAGAGAGGTATCGATCCAGGTTTTGGGTCTTGTTTGTAGAGTGGGTGTGAAGGGCCGTTTCATTTTTCATTCAGGAGTTTTCGTAAGCGGCGTGTCTCGGGCCATCCATCATGACTCTCGGTGTCAGATGGATGAGGACGTCCTAACTTCCTGCTTTATTTGGGTCTGAGAGAAAGAGCCGTTAAACCCTCGGAGTAATGCGTCCTGTAAGATCGTATTTGAAGACGTGTTTGGAGTTATCCTGGGTCGCATGTAATCTAAGCCGTATTTATTGTTAGGAGTAAAGAGCTTAAGTAAAGAGATATAGACCGAACAAAATATGTGGTCATTAGTGAAGCATTTTACATCAGAGAGAGTTATCGGAGACTGGAAACAAACAGGAAGTAAAGCACTCAGTGATGGGGACTTGTCTATTAACAGTAAATATGTAAAGTCATAACAAAAAACTTGCTACAACTTCCCAGAGAGCTAAACACAAACCTACACACACTTGATTAAAAATGACTTCTAAGAGTAGTGATACTGCATCATACTTTTACTTAAATAGTGTAGAAAAAATGCAGCTCTTAATCTTCTTCATTAGGCTACACTCATCTGGTTACTTTTTATTTTTTTATGATTCATACAACACATTCTATGCTTTATTTTTGCCAGAGAGATGCCATCAATTCATTTTTGCTGTGTCTTTTTAGGTTAGGGAATCTTAAAAAGGAGTCTTTCATAGACCCTTGGTGGCATAATCTAAGCAGACCACAATACATTTTCTATGGGTGAATGAATTACTGTTAGTGAGTGAATATACAATGTTCAGTATATCTTGTCACTGGAAGTAGCCTGCACTGTTCAAACACACATATATTACCCACTGAAGGTATTGGTTTCATTTGGTTTGTTGTGAAAAAGTGAGATTTACCTCATTTTTTGGAAATAACAGAATTTGCAGCTTATTTTATATTTTTATCTGTCTGATTACACAAAATAAATCAGACATTACCATCAAACACTCTTTTCACCAAATACTTTTTTACTCTTACTTGAGTCATTTTTGGATGACTTTTTACTTTTACTTTTATTTGGAAGTAACACTACTCTTCCCTGAGTACAATTTTAGGCTACTCTACCCAACCTCCAACACAAGCACTGATAAAACACACTTTATTTTAAATGTCCTGTTAGCTCCATGCAGTGTCCTAGCGCACACGTGTCAAACTCAAGGCCCGGGGGCCAAATGCGGCCCTTTGCAATGTTTTAAATGGCCCTTCAGTACATTTGGTAGATAATGTTTTGGGACTTTACAAAAGGCACTAAACTATTCTAAAGATATGTAACAGGAACCAGTAGGGTTTAGTTACATTTGAACACGTTTCAGCTGAATTTGAACAGGTTTTATATAGACTTAAACAGGTTGTAGTTGTATTTTAACAGAATTTAGTTAGATTTGAACTGGTTTTAGTTGGATTTGAACAGGTTTTATATGGACAGGACTGGATTTTCTTGGCTTTGAACAGGTTACAGTAGGATTTGAACAGGTTTGGCACAGTCTTCGGCCCCTGAAATGGTTCTTATTCCCTATTGCGGCCCTTCACCACTTTGAGTTTGACATCTCTGTCCTAGAGGAAGGCGCCTGACTTTGGTTCTCGAAGCTGCTCTAACATTGGACTGAAGAAGATATTTGAAAAGCCTGATATTTTAGTTTAAAGAAGACATTTTAATCTAGTTCTACAGGTCCACAAACGTCTTGTTCTAACTTCAAAAGTAGGTCCAAATGTTTTAAAATCATCTTAGAACACGACGACGTGGATGACTAATGATCTTCACATACATCTGCCATTTTTATTTAAACCAGTTCTACTCAGAAAAGCCATCTATGAGAAATACGTTGTCTTATCTTTTTGCTGTTTCATTTGATTGCGTAAATCACAGAAATAAGTTTACTCCTCAGCATGGTGTAAATAAGGTATTGTGACATATGAGATATTATTCTACTATTTAGCACATGCGTATTGCAGAGGTGAGGTATAGCTGCCATTGAAAAGTCAGGTATCACTCGACTCAACCAGGAGCCGTCCGCCAAAACCTCTCTCTATTTGACCTGTAATAAAAAAAGCTTAGTCATTCGTCCCAGTCTGTTCGGGCCGACGTCTGATCAAGGTGTGCACTGCCATTTAATGAGGCATTAGTGGCTTTGGTGAGTCACAATATTGATTCATGAGAGAATGTCACCTTTGGAAGGATATGAGAGTTTCTTTTACATAACCTGAAAAAACGAAAAGCAAAAAGCAAGCAAGACACTGGGATGGCTTCGGTCTGAGGGGAAAACATGGCTCTCAAAATGTTATATACATGGCTTTAATTGACACCAGTATTTAAGATTTGGTCTCATTTTTGGACGAATGACTGTATTTGAGGAATAGAAACATATGGAGTCACTACATCAACAAAAAACTAAACCCAGGACAACGCTAGGACCAAATGAGGACTAATATACCTATACCTTTATATATATAGGATTAAATACAGGACACAACTTGAGCAAAACCAGTCACAGCTTTTTCAGCGGAATGCCGAGGCGTTCACACGTCCACAAGAAGTCTGGATATTTTGCGATCAGATATTCATTCATTTTCTACCACTTAGTCCCGTTTGGGGTCATGAGTGGCTGGAGCTTATCCCAGCAGCTTTGGGCCTTAGGCGGGGTACACCCTGGACAATGGACACTTATAGACGAACATTGACAGACAACCATTCACTCTCACATTCATTCACTAGGGATACTTTAGAGTTGCCAGTTGACCTATACATGCATGTGTTTGGGCGGTGGGAAGCTGGAGTACCTGGAGAGAACCCACAATGACACGGGGATGACCTCACAGAAAGACTAGAGTTAGTCGACGATGTTTGAATTCGCAAGAACCAGCCAAGGACGCATGAGTCGGCCGGATTTGAACTCACTCCAGAGATTTTACTACGGCCTCCGTCGGATAATGACTGGAGGACTCTGAGGGGATTGTGTTCTCACATTCAGGATGGTCAGGATAAAGTCAGGGGCACCCAACCTGCAAAAGAAAACAAATTTCAACCGCTTGTTAGAGAGATCGTTATGACTATAGATGAGAAAAGAAATAATCACTGTCAAAAAAGCACTGTCTTACCTTTCCGCTCCCTCTTTTTAACAAACCACGCTACAGAATGCACTGGAAACAGACGTTCTGAGCTTAATTTGAGAGAAGTGGACGTCCTAAAAACTGACTTTGTTCATTTCCCCGTAGAAAAAAACACTGGGAAAGACTATTTGGTATGATTTTTCAGTGTAAGATGTACCTATGCATTGTTTTTATGCTGAGTTTGCACCAGTGAGGACATCCATGGAGCAGATGAGGTCGCCTCAGGCCAGTGTGGTCTGTGGGACCCCAGTCTTGTTTATGCACTTCAGCGTGAGGGGAGAGGAGGGGGAGGGGATGTCCTTGCCCTGAGCTCCTTCTATTACAAAACAAAATGTGGAGAGCATAATGCATATTTATGAGCCACTGTGGGACATGTAGATTGTAATTGTAATTTATCAGTGGAATATAAGAACGATATGAAAATACTCACCTCAGCAAACACTAAATTGTTCGGTCGTTGTCCTTGAAACTGAAGTCATGGACCAAACGGCAAAAAACAAAAAAGTGTGTCGTCATACTTTTGTAGAATTTCATTTGTTGTTTATTTCTTTCTTTCTCTTAAAATCCCAGCTCTCCTCTGTTACTGCCACACTGGCGGTTTACATCAGGATCACATGACCCCAAACAAACGGACAAATTGTTTTTCAACCATTTTTTTATGAGAAGAAATGCAAAAGGCTGAATTTGGCCACTGGGCCTCAAGTTGAAAGAGATAGACTAGTATTTTGTAGGTTTATGAGGCACTGAAGGATAAGTAATCTTTTCCCTGCAGTAGATAATTGTGTTGCAGTTTGGAGAAGCAGACGGGAGCACAAAGGTATGGTTATGTTATATATAGTTACCAATAGGGCCTGTTACAACACACTTTTACTACAAATAACAAGGCTTCTACAGCTTCAAAAACTATAGTTCAAATATACATTACACATAAGGTATTTACATGTGAAATTTCCCCCCAAAATAAAATAAAATAAAATAAAATAAAATAAAATAAAATAAAATAAAATTAAATAAAATTAATAATAATAATAATAATAATTAAATTAAATTAAATTAAATTAAATTAAATTAAATTAAATTAAATTAAATTAAATAAGGGCCATTTTCAGCAACAAATACTGTAGAAATAAGCCAGACAAGGTAAGAAAATAATGAAAGGAATTTGAACTTATTGACAGTTTTAAATGTTAAGTGTTTTTCTATGTGTTGTATATAGTTTACTGTCATCGCTCCTGTCTGCTTCTCCGATCTGTGAATGTGTATTTGTCAGATAAAGCCACAAAAAAGTGGTGTTTGCATAAAATCCAGTGAAGAGGAACAGACCTGTGACGGACGGTTTGCAGCAGAAGAACAGGAGCATGCTGCCCCCTAGTGGCCTCCTCCGGGGCTTTCACACGAAACGGGAGAGAGATAAAAATGAATAATTCATAAAGATGGAATGATACGGCACTATTTCACAGATCCTTGATACCAGCTTTAATTGATATTTTAACACCGATATCACAACGATGATAAAAGGTGTGTAATCTGGTGGAAGAGACGGTGTCTGAAGTCGGATCTGAGCTTTAATCAAGTCTCTGTTCACTTTAATCCACTCAGGTTTCATCAGGGGTTCAACTGGTGGGATGCGGGCAAAGTATGGGACGCCAGGCGCTCACATTTGGGCCAAAGTGCGCTGTTTCCTTATTAGTCATTATTAAGTCATTATCATCAGGTTTATTTAATTAAGGACTCAACTGAACTGACTGGACTAAAACAGGGTCTACACTGGGATTAACCCTGAAAGGAAAAAATATCAAATTAAGATGATACCTAAAAAAATAACTGGCTGAAACAGATCTTAGACCAGGACCAAGATCCCGCAAAACCTCAGAATTAAAGTAGTGTTAAACAAGGACTAAAATAAGACAAAAAACAACAAAAAACAGACTAAATCAAGACTGAACAAGGACAAAACCAAAATGGATTAAACTAAACTTGAACAATGCCAAAACTGGGATTATACCCAACACAAAACTACAACTAAACCAGGATCAAGACCAGGACTAAGACCAGGATTAGACCAGGACTCATTGTGGTAATATATAGGACTAAATTTGGACTAAACTCAGACTAAACCAGATTTAAATCGGGACAAAAACTGTGATTAAGCCAGAACTAAACCTAGACTAAGCCAAACACAGGACTAAAATGACAAAATCTAGTTAAAGACTAAGATTAAAAGAAGTAAACTTGAACTAAACCCACCCTCAACACTCTCTAACAGTAATGTCTGGTTGAATATGCATCTTTTTGGCTCGTATTTGCTCCAAAGTCTGTCACTTCTCCTTTAAGCTCACTGTACCGTCCAGCACCAGTTCAGGGGGCGCTGAAGTTAATCTTTAAGCCTCTCTCGGCACTAAACAAACTGCTCTTTCCCTCTGACGGAGCGGAAATGCCCCCTCACCACTTCACACCAGCCTCGAGTCACCTGAGCTGGAGCGAAGTCGACCAGGAACGTACAGAAGTTCACTTTGGAGCAGTTTCTGTTCACCACAAAACCACAGCCAGATCTGAGGGGCACCAAAGGTCACTCGGGTAAGGTCATGTTGTTCATTCTTGGTCACTGTGTTGGAGATTTATGTCAAAAGCGTGGTTACTCAAAAGTGAAAGATGACGCTGGGGCTTTTAAGAGCTGACATGATCGAATAAACTAGGAAGTATTAAAAAACAATCCACAGAAAAAAGAAAATTGATTTGAGCTTTTATATAACTAACGGCATCAGTGATAAAAGCAGAATGGACACTAGTGAGTTTTATCATAGACATATTAAGGGTTTATATGGTAGAAAATGGATTAAAACAGTTCACAGTGAATCCAACTCCAAAAAGGCACATGGCTAATTAGCATAAACCAATACAGTAAATGCTAAACAGGCTAATATCCTGCATGAAAACACTGAAAAACTGTGACAAAAGTGAATTTCTTTTGCTGAGCCAAATGACATTATCAGAAATGATTTGTGTTTCAGGTTTTATTTGTTTGTGACTCAATAATTTTTAGCCCCTTATTCTATTTTGAAGGTAACATTGGAGCTAACACTAGACCATATTTTCAAAACAAAAAATTGTGACACTTCTTTTTTGGCAAATTCAACAACAGTACATTAACACGTCAAAAATAATGTTGGAAGAAATCAATAGAACACAAGTAAATAATAATAAAAAAAATGTGAATGATTGCATTGATTAGCGTTAACATTAAAAAAAATATTTCACTTCAAATAAAACTTTTCTACCAGAAAATTCACTCAAATGCAAATTACCCGGTACTTACTTCCGGTACAAGAGCTCTACATTAAACATTACTGTGCTTACATAAATTGTAAGTCATTATCTAAGAAAACATAAATGAGAAAATGATGCTGTTATCTTGAGAAAATAAAACAACCAAGTAATAATTCTGAATGTTCGGCCTCTTCCTGCGTTCGTGAAACAACGCATATCTCATCATTCTTACTTCTCTCCACAAAGGCACCACATCTTCTGGCCAAATGAAAAGCCGGAGCCATGGGAGACAGGGGCCCGGGAGCGAGGCCTCTACCTCCAACAGCGGTGGAGCGGGGCCCGTGTGGGTTACACATACGCCCACTCCTGACGATACCAGCTCTACAAACGGGACTTCCAGTACTCCTCCGTACACAGACAAAACAAACAGCAAAGGGAGCCTTAAATCACGTCTCCAGACACTTCTTCCTGAATCCTGGGGAAGCCTCAAACCAAAACGTGAAGGAGACGGTACTGAATCTGACGCTAGCTCCGTTGGGATTCAGATCCTTCCCAATGGGACACGAGTGAGCCCTCCAGTTAGCCCTTTAATTGGAAGAAAACATGACGTATCACTTGGAAATTTAAGCCAAACTTCTGATTTGTTTCATCAAGAAGAGTCTCTGCTCACCAGCCTCCACCCGGCAGAGTACTACGCCGAGAAACTCGAAGTCTACAACCTCAAGTACGCCTATTTGAAGTCCTGGCCCGGGTTGCTAAGACTTCTCGCCGGACTGCAGCTTCTCTTCGGGGGGATGGTTTTTGCGTGCGTCATCGCTTATGTTCACAAAGACAGTGAATGGTCCAATGCGTTTGGAATATACAACGGTGCATACAACAGCGGTTACAGCTACAGAGGACCGATGACTCCGTTTGTATTAGCCGTCGCCGGAGTGGCTTGGATTGCAACCCTTGTTCTGTTAGTGATGGGGATGACCATGTATTACCGAACCATTTTGCTGGACGCCCCCTGGTGGCCGCTGACGGAAGCGCTCATCAACGTAGCGCTGTTCCTGCTCTACATGTCGGCGGGGATCGTGTATCTGAACGATTTGAACCGAGGAGGGCTGTGCTACTCGACGATAGGTGTCAGCCCCATCCTGGCCGGTCTGTGTCGAGTGGACGGAGGCCAGATGGCAGGAACGGCCTTTATTTTTATCAACATGACGCTGTATCTGGGCAGCTTCCTGGTGTGTCTGAAGATGTGGAGGCACGAAGCTGCAAGAAGAGAGAGGGAGTACTTCGACGATGAGGTAAACTTAACCGGGGCATGCATTTCTATTTCTGATAAGGTTATTTCTCATACATAATACGACTAGAACATTGTACTAAACCAGTCAATAGTTACAATGACTTTACAAAGACTTTTCTGTGAGCTAGAGGTCCAAGTTGGTGTTTAGCACTCCTGCCTCACATTTCCCTTTCACACCGTCAGGGTCTGTGCCAGCGCTGACTCAGGGACAGTTCTGGAGACTTGGTTCTCTCTTTTGAACCTCTGCATGTTCAGGGCTGCAACTAACAATTATTTCTATAATCAATTAATCTGACAATATTTTTTTTAATTAATCAATTAATAATTGATTAATCCCCATGCATTTACATGCAGAATAATGAAGCGTGTGTAAATGCGTGGAGCCCTGGTGGATTAACAAAGAGAAGTGGTCAAAAACTTGGTGTTTTACTGTTCCTGTTTAAAACTGACGATAATACAAAAATCACATACATTTTTACAAAATCTGAGACCGATTTAACTCACTATTAACAGTATTAAGTATTAAGTATGCCACAGGACTGAGAATAGAGCATACACACATAAAGATGTATTTTTTTAATCAAAAACACAAGATGTACATCTCTTTTACTGTTTCTGTGGATTTACTGCCCTGCCTTGGTAATAAATAAAGTTTTTTTTCCAACCATCTCACTATCCACTGCAGATGATAAAAGGAAGGCCACCGTGTTTATGAAAAAAACATTCATTGTATTATGTAAAAATGACTGTTTTTACAAAAAAAAAATTTTTTACAAATAAAATACTGTTACTGTGTAAGGCTATATATTTAGTATCAGACACAACAGCTAAAACGTTCACGCCATCTACTTGTGAACATGAACAGTCCAGTCAGTAAAAAACTGAACATTCATTGTGCTATTTTTATTTTATCAAAGTGTGATTTAATGAGGCCAGAAAACAAACATTACACTGCAGTTTGCAAATAGGCACCAACAATTGTGTAATTCAGGCCGAGAACCTTTTAAAGTTCAGAACTAAATAACTTTTGGTGGGAACATGTCGGTCGGTTCATCAATAGATTTGGAAACCAAAAACAACACTGAGCCTGGTGGTGAATCCCTGATCAGTGATTGGCTGAACCACATGCCAGTAACCACCTATCACAGGGAACTTTTATCCAATCAGAGAAGCACCACATCTGCCAGAACTGCCACACCATTGTAGTCTGGAGATGGCATAAAAATCCAGCTACAGAGTAATGGATGGTGCCTGTCTGAATGTTTCATCAGATTCATCTAGGATAGAACCTTAGATGTAGAAATGACAAGAGCTTGTCATTATAACAAAATAAAAATATATTATTTTATTATTTGAACTTTATTTTGCATCTTTTTTGGAATCGATTGGATAATTTAACCGTTTGAAAATATTTAACTTCCACTGTCCACCATAAGTGCAAAAAAGATTTAGATTTCTTTTTTTTTTTTAATATAGAGGAAAATTCAAAGTTTTTCTCCCAGCTTTCAGGAGGATTCAGTTCAAATAAACTGACACAGATGTATTGAATATTGTTGATTTTATCACATTTCAATCAAGGCACACATGTAAGAAGACAGATGAGGCATTTTCATTAAAAAGTGGATTTTTATTTATCATTTTGTCTTTCTCTTTTAGCCCAGAGAAGCTCCCAGCTCCATCCCAATGGTGCCACAGAAACCCAAGCGCATTTCATTCCGGGACGAAATGGACAAGAGTAAGGCTCACGATTCAGAAGTCCAGAGACGACCATTAAATCCCATACTAACTACAAATCAGATGAACAAATACAAACCTGAAGTCCACATTGTGGCTGACTACATCATGTGAGTGAAGCTGGAGGACACTCTTAACACACAACCCCACACTGACGATTGAAAAAATTAAAGTATAATGTATTGTGTTCAGGAAGTATCCAGAGATCAGCTGCATCGAGGAACGAGAGAAGTACAGAGCAGTATTTAACGACCAGTATCAGGAATATAAGGAGCTGCACAGAGAGATCAGCCTGACGCTCAGTAAATTCCGAGAGATGGACGCCATGATAGTCCGACTGCTCCGGGACGCTAACAGCCGCCAGGTGAGAGGACAACATTAAAAACCAGGAAGGAGCAGTTTAATACAATGCCACTATGTCAAATGTTGTGTGTTTTTTTCCAGAATGAGCAGAGGATTCAAAATATTTTGCAAAAGTATCAGGAGAAAAAGAATGTAAGTGGAAGAGAAATTGAATAAATACTGTTAGTTCTGATAAAATAATTTGTAATCATTAATCACTAATTTATTTTATTTTATTTTTTCCAGGATGCAGCTTTCTGGGAGAAAAAGGAACGCTGTGATTATTTAAAAGCTAAACTAAGCCATTTGAAAAACAGAATACGCACTTTTGACCAAATGAACATTGTTGACAGTGAGAAGTATTGATCTGAAGGAAAATCAGAAAAAAAAAAAGAAATGAAAAAGAAGTTGGGTTTTTTTTTTTGTTTTTTTTTAATGCAGCTAATATTTTGAATAAAACAGAGCAGCTAATATCCGGCCTTACAGGGTTTTGCACTTTTTATTTTGTCATTAAATAGCTTAAATGTATAGTTAAGGTGCAGTGTGTGGTTTTTAGAATTGAGTTTCTACGGTAGCCCTGCAGGGACACACTGTTGTATATGAACAAACCCAGTTGAAATATGTCCAAGCTCACTATTAAAAAAACTGACATAAATTGATCAATTGATTTGGTTAATCCTCTCTGTTCGGTTCATTCTGTCCCAACCCAAACTTGTGTTGCCTTCACTGAACCTCCGGCAGATTGAACTTCATAAAGTGAGGTTTTACTACAAATTTACTGTTTTGCCACTTTTTATCTTTAAAATTTGACATTAATATCATCTACATCAGTGGTTCTCAAACTGTGGGACAGGGACTACTGGTGGTACTCTGGCTCTCTGTGGTGGTACTGATAACTACAAATGTACAACTATTCATTTCTGCTACAACTTTTCTATAATACACTTTACTATACCACTAAATGTTTGGACTCTTGAATTGTGGGATTCAAAATGTGATTCCAAAGAAGCAGCACAGGAAACAAAATTAATTTCATAACATTCATATAGGTAGATAGGTATGTGTTCTTATAAAACTTAAAACAGCATCTATATCAGCAAAAAGGTGATACTAGGAAAGACATTTTTTTCTGGGGTGGTACTTGAAAGTTTGAGAATGACTGATCTACAGAAAAAGAAATGAAAAGCAGTTCTCTATTTATAGATCTACAGACCTGAGACAGTTGAGACTAAAAAAGGATATAAGCAATATTGAGATAAAGATGTGTATATTCTGTTTCAAAAATCAGACTCCTGTTGTTAGACTGAAACCATTTTGTCTATAAGTCTATTTAAATATTCTCTAGAACTGCAGCCAGGTAATAAACTACTGCCCCTGTTTAAAGTTTTTATGTGTTATATGTGATGCCCCAATATCAGTGTGACATGTTGCCCCCACGTGCACTAAATATAGATTATATAACTGAACGTTATGTTAAAGTTACAAATTGGATTCAGTGTTGCAAGACACTCAAGTCTCACGTCTAACATATATAATTGTTAAATGTTTAATATTTGTCTCTAGAAGAAAATTCTGCATATTTTTTACTTTCGACCATGAAAAAAAAACAGTTTATTGGCCCTGTCTCTGTTAAATAGTGGTTATTTGTCCATATTCAGGACATAAAAGCAGACCAGACCATGTACAGGCACAAAACTGAATTTCTATTTTTAAGTAGATCCCTTTTGTTTTGAAAATAACTGCAGTGTGACAACATGTCTCCCCTGTGTGTTGTGTCATTTTGGGGCCCATCACAAAAACCTGCCCTCAACACTTAAATGCCCCATTGGCCCCACTGGACATTTATCCACATCCTTAATAATGAATGTATGTAATGTAATGGTGCTTTCCAATTAAAATGAATGTAATGAGACTGTATCCAAAACATATTTTTAGATTTAAGTCCTGAGTTTTTCATTTAGATCATTACAAATACTCACTTAAATTATTCTTTCACTGTAAATGCTAAATTGTATGTTCACTAGGCTCTGATATTAGTTGAAAAATATAGGTATATAGACTATAGGTAATAAAGTTTAAGTCTGTGGAGGGGTGTCATGCTAACGTCATATTTAGAGATAATGTACGTGACAACAGAGTCTTAATATCCAGCCCCAGTCCCATTAGGAGTTATCCCTCTGTCCTAAGTATTGTGTCTCGTCCTGAAGAGGCTGTATTACAGAGGCTTAACTCCAGCAGAGGCTAATATTACACGGCGTAGTGATCCCAAAGAAGCTGATGCCTGGAAACGCACAGCGAACGCGTGAGGCGCCTGCTCAGCTGAAGATGAACCGTCTTTACGCACAGCCACCGTCAGTCCACGGCCCACGGGAGACACACACACACGCGCGCGCGCACAGCTCAGGGGAACGAGAGTAGTGTGGAGTATTCACGCGTAAAAGGGAACCATGTTTAATACGGAGACCAAGAGGGAAAGTTTTCCACTCGTGAATGCCGCGAAATGAAGGCAAAGTGCAAAGTTTACCAGCGACGTCCATTGTGCCTCGGTAAGTTTACCTTTGAATTAATTATGTGTCGAATACTTAGATTAGGGCACGGAGGAAGTTTAATTTACTAAAAGAGGGCTTTTGACGCACTTTCAGCACAGCAGTTCGGACAGAAATAGGCTACGTAACTTTCGAAAAACGTTCAAGTTTGACGTTTTTGATTAAGCCTAATTTAATAAGTAAATTGAATGGTTTACGCACTGTTTAGGTTGAACAACAACTGGATAAAGCAATGGAAGTAAACCTTGTGTAGTCAAAAAAGTCTGCATTTGTCTAGAAAGTTAACTTATTCATTAAAAGTACACTGTGTTAAATGTTGTGTGTAATTGGACAAAATGGAGCACATCTGTTAAAACAAGTAGATCTAGATAATCGTAGAAAGTAGTAGTAGTAAAAAATAAATAAAAAAGTAACACTCTTTCCATTGGTCTATTAAAAAAGAGTAGTAAAAGTAAAGTAAAAGCTCCAACCAAGTGGAAGGAGACACTGTAGTTCATTACTTCCTGTTCCCAAAACAGGACAAATTGTCATGTTATGCTAATCTCCTCAAGCAGATCTTAATTTAACAGTCTTTAATGAGGAAGCACACGTGTTATTGGGACTTCTGTGCTGTATGACAAAGGTTTCCACTGGAGCGGTTCAGGTCGGGGCAGTATGGGTATGTTTCCATCAGGCCTTACACCAGCATCTTGCACCGGAGCAGAAGGGTTTTACTGTCTTCCTTCATTATTGGCATTTTTGGTGCATCCAAGATTTTGAAAGTCTGCTTCAAATACATATGGCTCCAAACAACATTTCTTACATATGTGTACATCACTGTTGACATGTCTCCTGTGTCCTGACCCTACTGACCTGATCCATACAATAAAAAAAGAGGCTATAGTCTTATGTATCCAGGGGCTTGTAGCTTGTAGCTAAATATTTAAAGGAACACCAAGTAACTTTTAGCCCAAAAATATATATATTCTCAACATCATTTTGACACGAGATCAGTAGAATCATGTCTCAGTACTCTCAGCTGGACAGAAACCTCCAATATAACTATATATAATAATACATAAGTTACGTGTTGCCACTTTAACTAACTGGTCTGTTCTCTACCCACTCACTGACAGCACACAGTCCTCCATTCCTGAATCCTAGTCACTCCCAACCTCTTCCAAATGTTCCACAAACAAAACAAAGAGTAATGCCAGGCTTAAGTTCTGATCTGAGCACTCACAGTTTAACACCAAGACGTGTTTTGGAATAAATCCACGCTACAGTCGAGAAACCTTTGGCATTTTACGATTTGATTCAATTTGGGCTCAGAGTCCCACTATTACTGATTATTTTTTCATGTTTCATATTTGAGTACTGAGACAGAATATTGACCAAGTTCAATTTAAAAGAAAATTGAATGAAATTCTCTGGGTTCAGATGTTACAGAAAGGAATAGGCCTTTAGTCTACTTCAGGACTGGAATGTTGAAGCTCCAGAAAGTAGGTTGAGACTAATAGCAATTAACATCTAAAACATGGCTGCTGACTCAAATGTACTCTATGTGATTTTACATTCTATAGAAACATTACAATGTTTTCAGACAATAACTAACAATAATGAATTATTTTTACATGTAGTTGTGCTGAGCAGTGAAGATTTTAATGAAGTAGTCTTTTTAAAACAACAATTAAACACTTTTCTGAATCATTTCAAAACAGTAACATCGAAAAAAGCCCATTATTTTTCTCCCCCAAGTCAATACCAAGACTACTGTACAGTACATTGTAAGAAATCCCAGGGTAAAGTTATAAAGTAGATGCCAAACAGGCCAAGTCCAGTGTTAGTCCATGTCCAAACTCATAAGGGGTGAGCTTTTGATGAAGGAGGCAGAGTTCGAGGGAGTTGTCTTGTGCTGAGACATACAGCTGGTCTCTAATGCATGGCTGCCTGTATGTTACTGTACGTAGCCATGGCTCTGGCGGGGAGCAGGTGCACACGGGTTGTCTTCACACTGCTCCGGGACACAGCAGGTAGTGACAGCACGCATGGCCGCCCCGCGTCGCCTCTTCTCTGCTGCTCGCCTGAATTATTAAAGCAGGTTGGGTTGAGTTCCACCGCTGCAGCTCAGAGATATCAGAGAAAGAGTTCAGAGACTGGGCCCTGGGCTGAGGTAAAACCAGGGCCCAGACTGACTGCATCATATTTTTATAATCAAGGCATCTGAGGGAACACTGGACTGGAATGAATGACTGGAATGTGTTTTTAAAGAGGTAAAAACCTAGCTATAGCCACATAATTCTGATACTGTTTGTTCAGTTTTGTTTTTCTCAAATCACTGCAATGTCAGTATTTCAGAGGCAGAAACACATGGCACAAGACTGATGCATGTATGTACAATTTTTTCCTTTTAGCTGGTTCGCTAGGGGGTCAATAGAGTTAATCATGTGCCTCCATTTCCTAATCCTCTGCTGCTTCTTCTTCTCTCCTCCACCCATCCCTCCTTCTTCATCTCTACTACCTCAATATCCCAGTTGGGTCCCTCTCTTTCAGACACATTCTATCCTGCTGCAACTCCTTCCAGAGCATACTTCATCTTTAGTTTTTCCTCCATCTGCTCCTTGCTCTGCCCTACAGATCATAACATCACCCACAAACATCGTTTATCAGCTCTGTCCATCGCCCCATCAATTATGTTTTCTTTTTTAAACTTGTAAAAACTCAGGATCATTCGAGGGCCCTATGGCTGGACTGGGACAAAAAATCCCCTTATGTACTAAACTATATGTATGGTGATATAGAGAAATGGGATCTGGAAAAACACGTTTAATATTACTTTTGCAAGAAAAGCACATGCTTATTGGTGATTAGATAACCTGCCTCGTGTGGGACTGTTTAATCTTATCAAATTATTGTGGCATACAAATGATAAAATGATTATTCTTGTCAGACTAGAGCAGTGATCATCAACTGGCGGCCCGGGGGCCACATTAGGCCACCCACAGTTTTCCATTCGGCCCCCAGAACATTATCAGAATCAGAAAAGATGAGGGGAAAAATAGGTAGAACTGAAACATAAATATAGCGATTTAATGACTCAAAAAGGACTGACATTGAGCCAGAATCTACTGTGCAGTTTATGACTTATTCTGTCTACATTTAAGAATGAGGACAAATTGATAGTTCTCTTTGTTAATTTCTAAACATTTTGTAATACTTTTTTTTACATGACGCTGAAGTCATCTTCAAACTTCAAATGCAGTTTTTCCACAAGCTGTTGTTTAATGTGTTTTTTTGCAACATCAAATAATTTATAAAAGTTTTCAGTCAAAAAAGACTTATTTAACTGTGAAGAAATCTAATAAAAGCAAAGGCATTAAATTATTTCTTTAACTATATATATTTTAGTTTGAAAGTCCCACAACACATGTGAAAAAACAAGATGGCCCTCAAGCAAATTTAGTTGATGACCTCGGGACTAAAGATTAAGGACATGCATTCAAAAAGTGTGATAACAGTTACAACAGTTACATACAATGGAGCTGCTCTTCTACAAATTTAAAAAATCATTCTTCCCTTTGGGCAGCTGGATTCTCACAAGATTTCACTAACTCTATTTTCTTTTCCTTTACTCAGGTGAATTTCCGCTCTCTTCCGCCGAACCATGTACGACCCCCAGCGTTACGACAGCCCCCCGTTGTACAGCCCTCAGTACGGCGCTCCGGCCCACAGCCTCTACCCCCCCAGGAGCGTGCACTCGCCCCAGAGCCGCTACGTGGCCTACAGCTACGCTCTTCCCGACGGATACTACACCGAGGAGAAGCCGCAGCACTTCTACCGCTGCTTCTCGCCTCCGGGCTTCGTCAAAACTTTCCAGGGCGCCACGGTGCTCATGTGTTTCCTCATCTTCGCCTGCGTGGCTTCCACATTAGTCTGGGACATGAACGGCTTCGGATACGGGGGGTTTGTCGGAGCCACGGGGGGAGGAGTCTCGGGGACCGGACCGGGATACTACGGAGGGAGCTACGGCTACGGAGGGTCCTACATGACGCCGCAGTCCGCTAAGTCGGCCATGATCTCGATGGCGGCTATAAACTTTTTGGTCTCGCTGGGTTTTCTGGTGGGGAGCTTCTCTCGGTCCCGGGCCATGAGGGGCTGTCGGTTCTACCTCACTGTGTTCATCTGTGACATCATCCTGGCCGTCCTCCAGGTGAGTGGCCTTGAGTCAATGGAGATTATATACTGTTCTGTTCATCTTCTGTTGCAAATGCCGTTGGTTCGTATGATGAAAGCACTGTTTTGCTTTAAATCTGTAGAAAAAGTTTTAAATGATTTTCATGGATTCATGGACCATTTTCAGCCATAACATTTTTTCACAGACCGGGGCCTACACTATGCGCGTACTACTTCTCGGTAATCACATTTTAGTTGCTGTTACTTGAGAAAACTCAACCAAAATGCTTTTTTGCTTGTGATTTAGTGAAAGTATTGTATTGTTGCCAATTTTACTTTCAATGATTGAAATAAACTGAACTGACTAAAACCCCGCTGTATAAATATAAGATTTTGGAAATAGAAGCAGGGTTCCATTACCCGATTTTATTTTGCCGTCCTGGTCTTTTCGGTTTCTTTTATTTAAAAAGAAAGGTAAGCAATTTTCCACCACATAATACTAATACATTATGTTAAATCAAAGTTTAGCGCTTACCTGAAACGTTTTTCTTTGGAGTTGTAGACTGAATCGATGCTGTGTTTATCTCCACCTCGTTAAACATTGCGTCAAAGCATTGCCAGTTTTTATCCATCCCTTTTATTTATCCATTTGCTGCCTGTTTTTTTCTATTTGTATCTTTTTTTGAGTCATATTTTGCAACGGAATAACCCATTTCCTTGGTTTATTTCCTTGGTTCTTCGTTGTTGACATCAGTGTCGACCATTGGGCCCTATGGAAATCCTTCATTTTGAAGCCTAGATTACGTCTTAAGGTCAAATTTTTTCACAGATGATTCCTGTTACAAAAAGCTTTAGGTAAACTGTCAAACTAAATGCAACAGTAAAAAAAAAAAAAGTAGGTAATACAGATTTCTTTTTGTCTACAGTCTTGTCTTCTGTTGTGTCATTTTTGGACCTACCTCACTCGCCAAGTGCAGTAAAAAGGCAAAAGTTTTCATTTTTCAAAATAAAACCCCTGGAAAAGAGGAATAATCTAGTTTTTATTCTTTCTACAAAATACTCCACGGCCCAGTACTGGTCCGCAGCCCAGTGGTTGGGCACCCCTGACTTAAAGCATGTGGGGTGAAAGAGAGGAATACTATTGTCAAGTTAAAACATGGACTTCTGATAACTTCTGATAATTTTACATTATTAATGTCAACGTTAAATTCCATTTGAACTCTTTAAAAAAATATAACCAGATAATAGCCTGGGTCTTTTTCAGAATTTTATTGCAACATACTGGATTCATGTCACAGTCTACCAAGATTTTCAGTATCAGAATCAGCTTTTATTTGCACAGTATGTACCACACACAATGAATTTTCCAGCTGTTTTTTTTCCACTGGTATTAAAATACAACACTATAGCATTAAGCCAGAAAAAATATGAAATATACAAACTAGACCAGAGTTGAGATGGACAGCGTTTGGAGTTTAGAGCTTTTTGACTCCAGCTTGATCTCTTTTACACATTATGCCACAGTATTTAATATTATAATTATCATGATGTTATTTAAATCAAAGAAACTCCAATATGACTCTTCTACACATCTTGTTTGTGGCCAACACATATTTAAACTCTACTTGTACATGTAGATAATTAACGTTTAAAATTGTAGTCTGCTGAAATAAAATGATGATTAAACCATAAACTTTAGTCATAAAAACTCTTAACCTATAATCCTTCACCTTAATGTTCCAGGATGACTGTCTGCCCATTATAATATACAGTCTATGGGCGCCATGAGTTAAATCCTAGGCTGTTTTAGGATCTGACTCTAATACAATAATAAAAACATGAAATTAAAATGACGTTAAAAAGGAGCAGCACTTTCTTTTGTTTTTAAGTTTGGTTTGGTAACTGTATCTGACGTTTTTGTAGCAGAGAGACAAAATGTGAGCTGATAGTGACTCACTTCTGTGTCTGGAGATGACTGTCAGTGAGATCAGCATTTGAGCAACTCTCACATTACACCAAGTCATTTTATCAGGCTGCTTATGTGCTGTAGATGTTAGTGTATGTGGAGAAGAGCACTTCCTTAAAAACACATTGTTGCTGTACCTTTACCTGTGTCCCATGTTACCCACACAAGGAATGGGACTACAGTGCTGTGTGAATAAATGTTTACCCCCTTCCTGATTTCTGTTTGTTTTGTCACACTTAAATGTTTCAGATCATCAAACAAATTTAAATATTAGAACAACATAACTCAAGTAAACAAAAGTGATGATTTTATTTATTAATGGAAAAAAGCTTTACATGTCGATATGGCCCCATGTGAAAAAGCATTTCCCCTTAAACCTAATAACTGGTTGTACCACCCTCAGCAGCAATAACTGCAATCAAATGTTTGTGATAACATGCAATGTGTCTCTGTGTATCATTGTGGAGGAATGATTGCCCACTCTTCTTTTCAGAATTGCTTTAATGCAGCCACATTGGAGGGTTTTTGAGAATGAACAGACTTTTTAAGGTCATGCACAGCATCTCAATCAGATTCAAGTCCAGACTGTGACTAGGCCACTCTAAAACCTTTATTTTGTTTTTTTTAAGCCATTCAGAGGTGGACTTGTTGGTGTGTTTTGGATCATTGTCCTGAACTCAAGTGCTCTTCAGCTTGAGGTCACAAACTGATGGACAGACATTCTCCTTCAGGATTTTTGGGTCAAGAGCAGAATTCATGGTTCCATCAATCATTGCAAGTCATCCAGGTCTTGAAGCATCAAAGCAGCCCCAGACCATCTCTCTACCTTCCCCATATTTGACTCTTGGGATTATGTTCTTTTGCTGAAATGCTGTGTTCTCAACTTTTGTCTCGAATAACCGACCACCTGCTGCGTCTGCGCTCATGTTAAGGGCATTGAAACTCACACAAGGAACTGTTCTAACACGCTTTACTGGTTATGTGAAAAATTGCACCCTTCTGTGGTGTTCTCATATATATCTACTCTGAACATTCTGGACTGCGCTACCGAACTTTCTCCTCGAATTAAAGTGAATTTTGTAGTCATTTCTGTGTCTGTGCTCCTCTCCCAGGGCATCATTGACATCATCTTTGTGATCGGAGTTAACCCCATGTCCCAGAGCTCCCAGAGCATGTTGTACAACCCCATGTTGATGATGTGCCAGAACGTGCAGGGCAGTCCCAGTCTGAGCGCCGCTGCGGGGGGCAGTTTCCCCGGGGGCTACCCCATGTACTCCCAGTACCTGTACCACTACTGCTACATGGACCCAGAGGAGGTGGGCACTTATCTATGGCAGTCTAGCTCTCTATCACAGAGGCTAACCTTTAAATAGTCGTTTATCATCACTCAGAGTCAGCAGAGTTCTGTCCAAAATACTGAAATGATTTAGCCATTGTCATCTTACTAGCATTGTTCATTTTGACACCAGACTTTAATTTGGTTTTAGTCTTAGCCTTTTGACTAAAATGCAATTTAGTTTTAGTCATAATTTAGTCATCTAATCCTTGAATCCTTGAAAAAATGTTTTTTTCTCTTTTCATTGCCAGTTCTGATTGGATCTCTTTTCAACTTGTCCCGTCTCCACCTCCATTTGATTGTATTTTGTCTCTGTCTGTTTCTATTTTTATTTTGTTTAGTTTAGTCACAGTTTTTGTTCTCATTAATAACTTTTTAGTTAGTTTTCGTGTAGTTTTCGGCCAAAAAAAATGTGTTGTTGACGAAAACTGTGAAGAAAATGGCAACAAAGTTAACTTATTATTAATATGATTTGTACTTTCCATTACAAAATGAAGCTTATGTCTACGCGTATATGTTTTATTTCCTGTCCTGTGTTGTTTAGGCCGTAGCGCTGGTGTTGGGGATGATGGTGGTGCTCGCTCTGTCTTTGGCGGCGTATTACGCTTACAAAACACGCAGCAAGATCTGGCGACACGGGAAATCCAACATCTACTGGGACGAGCCCCACGTGAGACGCTCCGAGAGTCAGGACCTACAGGACTGGGTGAGCCTTCATTGACTCAAGTTCCAGATTGAACATTGTCATTCGCTCACAGTTAGCAATTACTCAGCACAAACATTGGAAGCACAGGCTGATGTTGACCCAGAAACAGTGCTGTTTACGTGGGGCACTCCCAGGTTTCACTCTGACTGATCATTAACCAGAATGATAAGAGCTGCAGAGAAACCAAATAAAAAGTGTGTTAACATTAGGATCACTCACGACTTCAGTGAACTAACTCCATTTAGGTTTTCAGGCTGCTAGAAATCACATGTTAGTTAAGGTAGAGGGTGTTGTTTTTACGACATCCAGTGGGGAAATTTCAGATTGCAATTTTATAGATCATATTTTTGTTTTACGGTGGCCCTTAAGGGACATTTTGTTTTCACTGATCAAACCCAGTGGAAATAGCTCTGATGATGAGTTCACTCTAAAGATATAAAAAACTAAATCAATGAAGTTCATAAAAGATATGAGATGTGCTCAAATGGAGACATGTGTGTGCTTCTTCTCTATCAGTGCTCAGTTTGTCCAATGAGGCAGGCGTATTGAAACCTCCAGTAAGTTTTATGGAGTTTAAAAAATACATTTTCAAGATAAAAAAAAAAGCCTTTTTAATGAAATTGTACACCCAAGGCAACCCCAGATTTGGGACAGTGGCTGGAAAGCTTCACACTTGTAAATATACTGTATGTATAGTATAAAAAACTGTACAAAAGCATTGACCAACCTCCACAAAGATTTGTGATTGTGAAATTTTGTGGCAGTGTGTTTCACTTATACTATACCTTTGTCTGTGTCCTATTTAAACAAAAGGAAATACAGAGCAAAGAGCTTTTATCAATGCAGCGTCAGTAGTAAGAGCCGACTGGTGAGCTTTATAGACCTTATTTCAGAGGTTTAATGGTACTGTCCATCTATAACACACACATCACACAAGGTCTTTATGTAGCAATGAAAAATGAATTAAAAACAGGATTGTGTTGAAATTGAGACCAAAAAGCTAGCTAATTAGCATAAATCAATACAGCAAATAGCGCTTGTTACATTTGTGCTAAAAATAAAGCTAACAAGACAGTGTACTCCAGAACTAGTGCAGATAAGTAAAAAAAAGGCTACTCTATTACACTTTGCTAAAAGCTTCAATAAACCAAAGAAAACAGACTTGATTGGATCCTATCATAACTATGCAGCACCACTTAGTCCACGTAATATGACATGTATTACAGATCTACAGTACAAGTCTTAAAAACTTTACACACCTTGCTGCCTTAGTTACCCTGGAGTGTAGCAGCTGCAGCTTTATGTCTTTCATTTTGTCAACTTCATAGAGTTGAACAAAACTTTATGTTGCACAGAGCAACATTTACACAGTGCACCTTCAAGTGTTAGAAAAGGTTTGTAATGTCTTTAAACTGTTACAAAGCAATACTAATTTCATCAAGGGCCTGTGCAAACCTGCGTCAACTAAATTAGTTGTGTTGTCCATCGTAATGTGAACCCAGTGTGGGTTAAAGTGCTGAGTTGTGCCACTAATCATTTGTAAAACATAACTGCTGTCTGTGAGGTATTGTGAAAGATATATGGGGTTATATAACAGCAGTCAGCTTTAGGAGTGAAACCTCAGATGGAGAACTGGAGGCAGCAGGTCTTGGCATAAAGATTGTACAAGTAGGAGCAGACTTTCACAACAAAACTTATTTAAAGGTAAGGCAAGTACAAAAATGTGAATGATTGCCTTACTCCTGGAGTTTTACAATAATTTGATTTGAATTTCACCTCATCAGAGTAGCACTCCTGGATAATGTGATTCATTGTCGGACTATTGCAGAATGTAACTTGGACAAAGCGCTCTGAGCATGCTCCAGTGCCATGTAGGGTCCCTTTTTATTGACACTGTTCCACTTTTCCACTCTTTTTACCAAGTCCCAACAAATATCTGTAAAAACACTAATATGTCCTAGTTTTGAACAGATCATCCTCACAGTATCCACAGTTGTCCATAGAGGGTCACTCCATTCATTCAACCTGAGGCTGATTTGTAACTTCCTGTTTATATCAGTCCAAAAGATGCCAGCAAAAGACTTGTGCTCAGGCCATTACTGCATATTTAGCCTGTTTTGATGTTTTTCAAGCATCCTCCAGTTTTCAAAGATAGAAATATTACTTATTATTAAGATACAAGCAATAATTTGGAGATTTTATTCATTTTAGAGCTGTAATCTTTATTGGACTGAATTGGCTCATGCTAGCAGCTCAAACTACGTTTCCCAGAATGCTTTACACAAGACATTTCTGTTCAGAAGACCAATCACAAGCCATTTCTTTGCTCCGTTAGAAATAAAATAAGAATGAGGAACTGTCTTCTTGTGGTCGTTAAGTGCTCTTTTCATTACATTTTATTTTTGGTTTTATTTTTTCTTTCTGTATATTCTGTAAGCCTAGGTTCTGCTGAAAAAAGAAAAAAGGAATGATCTTTTTTTTCAAGTTGTAGTCAGAAAAATCGAGGCAAGGGTTAACTACCATTGATAAAATTCAATATAAATGTGACTCTTTTACTTCATGTTTGATTATGCACTTCCCAACAGAAAACTTCAATTATTTAGCAGTGATTAACTGTTTGCATCCTGTCCTCTGTGTCTCATTAAAAGACCACATTCATTCATTTTTGCCCCAGACTGTCCTCGTCCTACTTTCTTTCGAAGCGTGGACTGGAATCTGTTCCGGGGCCTTGTTGTATCTCGGGGAAGATGCTTGCCTTGCAGGGAGCCATGTATTATGTATGTGGCATGGATAATGTATAAAAAGGCTTGGGTTGCCTCAGAGTTGTTGCTGCGTGGATCCTACAGAGAGCAGTGGCACTAAATGATTCAGCCTGACTTCACGCTCATGCACATTACAGTCCTAGAAGGGCTATAGTTTCTCTGGAAATCGCCGGAAAAATGTTGCTGTTGTGAATAATGGATTGAACACAATTTACCAGAAAAATAAATAAATAAAAACAGAGGCAGTGTACTCGCTAACTAGACACATTTTCATATTACATACCCCTTGTAAGGTGCAAGATATTTAAATGGACTTTTGTCCTCCACTGATGCTGAAGGTGCCTTGTGGCTTGTGTGTTTTTGATTTGAAGCAGTACAGTTGAGTTGGGTCGATTCTGTATGTGTTATTCTGTTTTTAAACAAAATACAAAAAACTAAAAAAATTGTCTTTTTGGTTTGTGTGTATGTGTGTGTGTGTGTGTGCGTGTGTGTGTGTGCGTGTGTGAGGACATATTATTAGAGTATACACAACACTGTGAGGACTTTTCAAATTATGAGGGCAGAGTCCATTGGCAGGGAGAACTTACATTAAACGAATGTTATTGTACGTCATTGCCGGCGAACCCATGAGCCATATTTTGTCCATTTGAAAACGATATCTAAAAAAGGGGAAGTCTACTGTTCCACTTTTGGTTCCAGTGTGGAGCTAAAGACTGCAGTATGTTGACTGGACGACACTGAAAAATGCAGAAGCAGACAGAAAAATGAAATGAAGCATTTCTTGTTCTTGTCTTAAAAAACAAAGCTATTATTAGCAACAACAACATTCGTAAAAATGTAAAAATAGTCACATTGCAAAATCTAATAAAAAACAAAAAACAAAACTAGCCTTAGCCTTTCTCTATTCTAATGAATTATTCTGGTCAATTTGAGTTTGATTTCCAGGAGGCAAAACAAATGGACGCAGAATAAAGTACCTCTGAATGCAATTGGATAGACACACAACCAATCAGAATTCAGCATAAAGCCCTTCCCATTTTAGATAAACGGTTATGAGAATTGAGCTCAGTAGAAGTCGAATTTAGTGGGAGGTGTTCTAGACTCTCCTGACTTCACCAAGAAAGTGAATGGGTCTGGATGGACAGGCCAAGATCTTTAAATTACACTAGACCTTGTGTTTAATATCAGAGGGTAGACATAAATAAACAAGAAGAGAGTGCTATCCAGAAAGTAGGTCTAGAAAAGACTGAATCAGGGAGTTTTTAACCTAGTTTACAAAAACCAAAAGTCAAGATTTCATGTTTTAGCTCTGTTGCCTAGCCCTGCCGCTTCCTGGATGTTTATAATCTCACAACTGTTTTCCATCATACTCTGTGATCATAAGATCTATTTCACAGTCTGTTTGTTCCAGACTCTCTCCATCAGCTCAGTGGATCCTCATCCCGCCAACGACAGAGGATCTGGGTCAAACACGGAGCTCATTAATGATGCATGGCTAGAGCGGGTTACATTAGACATATGGCAAAAGGCTGTGTTTGATTTGTCTTATAGAACATCATTGTCTTTAGCTAAGCCTTGACAATCAGTTGCATTTATCATATTTTTTTTGGAATATTGTTCACAGAAACAAATAAAGCAGCATTAGCCAAAACCCAAATCCCTTTTTCTCCAACCCCCAACCCTTCCAAAAACAACCAAATCTGTGACGTGCCTGCTTTTCTTTTAATAAAAAGGTAAAGCCAAACCAAATTGCCACTTCAATACACTCATTACATGACATCCAGATGGTAGGCTTCACTCCTGCAGGGCACAGTTTACATTACCAGGTGGGGTTTTCTTGATGACAGTGCTAATTTGCTTGATGTTATTTAACTTGATGCAGGGAGATCTTACATTAAATGAATGTTATCGTACCTCATTGCCGGTGAACCCGTAAACCATATTTTGTCCATTTTAAAACGAAAAAGGAAATCTAAAAAAGGGAACCAATTAAGTCTACTGTTCCACTTTTGGTTCCAGTGTGGAGCTTTCTTGATGACAGTGCTAATTTGCTTGATTTTATTTAGCTTCATGTCCATTTGTCGATGTTAATTTCCTTTTGCACATGCATACATGTTCCATGTATTGATACCGCAGTGTTTAATATTTACTCAATCTGTTTTATACTAACAATATTTTAACTTTATAATTTATATATAGCTGTAGTGTCAAACACCAACAAATCTAACCCACGTTTACACTGCAAAAGAAACGGATAAAATAAAACAATATCCACTGAAGACTGATACCAGCATTTGTTTCATTTGACGATAGCATCACATTCGATCTTTCACATCTTTTTTAAGATAAATATATAATACATCAATCAAATAAAAATATTTGAAATCAATCAAATATAAATATTCAGTAAATAAAGAATCAGTGGCAACAGCACTTGATATGTCAGCTCATACAGAGAAGCAGCGCAAAAAAGAAAAACAGAAATAGAGAAATGAAAAGTAAATAAAATTGAACTGGAATCTGTAATATCGGAACATTGTGACGTAATGTATAGCTTACATACACCTATTATTTATTTATTTTTGTCAAATTTTGTCAGAGCAAAAGTCTTATGTGAAAATATGAATTGTCTACTTTAACTGTTGCAGGTGAACAATGGTGGAGAGTCTCGAAGCACACAGCAGGCTCCCACAGTCATCGTTTCAGAGACAGCCGCTCCCGACCTACGGCTAGAAAACAGTATGGTCTCCTACGGCAACCGACCGGTCTCCTATAGCAACCGAACAGCCAGCATCCACAGCGAGGGGAATTACAACAGCAACAGGTGAGAGTTCTTAATTAATCTAGACCTACCAGCAATTACAAGTACAAAAGTGAGTGATATAAGTGGTACAAGTTACTAAAATACAACAATATCATATACAGTAATCTAAATAGTAAAAACATATCGTATATATCTCCATGTCTCATCCCTGTCCTCTGTAGTTTCTCAGCTGACGGCAGTATCCATCGCGGTGCAGAGCCTCAGTACCAGAACCCAGCCACCCTTTGCACCAGCAGCTGCTCAGATATGACCCAAAATGTGAAAAAACTCACCGAGCAGCCTCAGAGGACGGCGCTGGAGCCCAGGCCCGCCGCTGTTGAACTGGTGGAGTCCCAGTACGAGACAGGGTACACGACGGGAGGGGACACCGGCAACGAGCTGGACCAGGACCATACGGAACACTTGTACAGGTGTGACTCTGTTTATATTCAGGGATTTTGTAAAATGCCATTAAAATCATCATTAAAATCTGTGTGCACAACAATAGTACAGGTCAAAATGGCGGTCAGACATGACAGTCACATGGTTCCTGCCTCACTCACTTAGTGACTGGTTTCCGACCCTCTTTGGGCATGTGACCAGGACCAAAAGGTGTGTGGAAAACTGTTCTTTTTCAGCCGCTTTGACCTTGTCCCGATGAAGGCCATGAGGCTGTTAATGTTATAATAATTTTTTTTTTTATCTTTTCACATTTTTTACTGCCTCAGCTCCCTGCTGAATGACATAAAAGAGATCCCCAAACTGAAGAGCAGCAAAAACACACATCTTTTTACTTTTTGGTCACATCCAAGTAGCACTCCTGCCCGCTATTGTCTAACTGTCTACTAATATGATACTAAGATATGAATAAGATATAATACTTTAGCAGTATATGACTTTAGCATGCCAGCTATAACTAAATTAATTACTTTACTACTTGCCAGCCATGCAGGTACAATTAGCTGTCCAGATGTAGATTTAAAACATGAGTAATATTAGTCTATTTCCTTTAGTCAAAGTTATTAAGGTAGGATTTGCTCTCTTTGATGAACAAACCCCAAGTATGCATTGACACTGCTGTGGTTTTCTGACTTTTAGCAAGTAGCCTTTAGCACTATTTGCTAAACTGATATATTTTGAGCTAGTTGCTGATTTTCTTTACCCAACAACTGAACAATTAAACACATATAGTTGGTTGTCATTTGCCGAAACCATCTTGTTTATGCACAGTTTTTCGTGGCTAATGCTAATTTGTCCATTAAAAATGTATTACAGTCTATTTAGCTTCCACAAACTGGACTTGCTAACAGGCAGTGCATGCAATGGGGGCGCCTCGTGGCTCACCTGGTATAGCGCGTATTATATACTTGGGAGACCTGGGTTAGATTCCTGCTTGGGTCATTTACCAACTGTCACTCCCCTCTCTCTCTCACCCTGTTTTCTGTCTTATCATCTTAAAAAAACGAGAAAAAAAGAAGCCACCTTGCAAATAAATACACTTCTGTTATTTTCCACTAGGTGCATGTGTCATATTGTTGCTGTTTGATTCCAGGCTGTATCCGGAGATCACGTCAGACCAGCAGCGGCGTCAGTACAAGAGGGAGTTCGACTCGGACTTGTCGCGATACAAGAGTCTCTGTTCAGAAATGGACGACATCAGCGACCAGATGCACAAACTGAGTCGTGAGCTGGACACACTGGACGAGAACTCCGTCAAGTACCAGGTAAGACTAGGTCCAAGGGTCGGTTTCATAAAAGGGTCATAAGTCATAAGTCTTTGATTACATTATTTGCAAATATCAGCTTTTTGACTTTCTTTGTGCTAGTCAGGAATATGACATATATTCTAACCCATTCATAATGTTTTTTTTTATAAAGATATCAAGAGTTGTGACCAAAACGATTGTGTGTTAGGTGTTATTTTCATCATTACTCACAATCCTGATTCTTTCTTTGTAGACTTGTGACTTTATGGATTCAAGGTTGAATTTTCAAGAGGCAGTGCCAGCAGATGCTTAATGACAAATCAAAGAAATAAAGCATTTAGGAAAAACGATTACGATTAAGTGGAAATTATTTTGAACGGGAGGATATCCAGACCCATTTTGCTTTGGGTAATGGGTTTGATGAATAACCTAGCCTGGTTCGTGTGGAGCAGGGGTGCCAAAACTTTTTCCCTCTGCAGGCCAAAACAGAAAAATATTCGTGGACCACCGGCCAAATGCAAAAATCAATGAAGTTACGCTGTTTGACCCAGACCTTTTAAAACTCTATCAAAATAGGACTAGCTGTGGAGTGTATAAATGTACACAAATGCACAAACCTGCCTGAATTTTGTTAGTTAGCATTTTTTTCTTTCTTTAAATATGAGTATGACTTCTCCATGACAACAACACCTTGTATGTCTCTTAAGAAAATCTCAGTCTGTTGTCTCATGTGGTCCAGAGCTGTAGCGTAAGGTAACACAACCTTAAGACCAGTCTCAAGCTTAAAACCGGGCTTGTTGTACTAGAAATATTTTTTTTTTTGTGGGGATTACTGAGATTCCCTGAATATTTTCACCTCAGGTTCAACGAAAGCCACATGACTGTGCTGGGGAAAAAAAGATCCAAATTAGATAATTTGAAGGTTGTTGCTGATAAGTTGTTTCTGGTTAAATCGCTGAAGGCTGAATGTCTGTTACAGTTACATTCTACTAATGTGCATGACAGTGGATTAACCAATCAAATCAAAGCAATTCCCGTACTTTTGTGAATGTACCTTTGGTGAATGTGTAAGCTTGATAGTTTATGATTCTCCAAGATATGAGATGATAAAAATAAACATTGTCAAAAGCCCGTGGGTTTGGATGTCCCTGAACACGCAGTTCTAATTGTAACTAAGGTTATTTCTTGTTTCAGGGAGTAGCAGATGAGTACAACAGGCTGAAAGACTTGAAAAGGGTAAGTGTAAGTGCAAATGTCTTCGCGAATTTTGTTCCCTTTCTGAATCTCTGCTTCTTGTAGACGCCAGACTATCAGGCCAAGAAGAAGGAAAGCAAAGAACTTCGGCAAAAACTGTTCCATATCAAACGCCTGGTTAAAAACTACGACCGGGGAATGTGTTGAACCCAGAATGGGACTGGACTTTACTTCTGTGGCTGAGGTCTGAACTGAAACAGACCATGACATGATTAACGTAACCCATTTCATACGCCTGTTTCTTCTACGTCTGTGAATTTTACCACACCTTGACCTCCGCAGCTCTGTTCAGACATGGTTATTGGACTGTGAAGGAGGTTAGCTAGATAATCCGGGGTTTACACTCGGTTCATGGGATCACAGAGCTGGTTCACTTTTTATCAAAGGCAGATCTCCATGGAAAGAACGTGCGCTGGGTAAAGTTTCAGATAAAGAGTAGAGACAGTAGAAAACATTAGAAAAGATATTCTCCAAAAAGGTTCAGCTGGCATTAAGAATTGTATTTTTGTGATTTGTCTACAAATAGCCAGCTCCAGAGGTTGTGGTTGGTTTGAATTATTTCTCTGCATATTTCACATCTGCTGTATCTGGTTGTACATAGACCCCATGTCCTACGGCTCTTGCTTTGTGAACTAAAAACATTGTATTTGTCTTCATTGCATTACATGAGCCAAAAGTGTGTTATTAAATATTCCCTAAAATGTTCTATAACCTTTGCTAGCCATCATAAACCTTTTCAATTCTATAGAAAGAATAAGTCGGTAACACTTTATAATAACTCACAAAATAAAATAGTAGTTAAGCATTAATAGATGTGTAATTAACAATGAATCAATTAATAAACTATTTATAGACACTGAAATATAGTTTATATGTATAATATGCATGGGCTTATTGTCAAAACTAAAACATTTATAGCAATGTTTATAACATAATTCTTAATGTTGGATTATTGCTTTGTAAATGGTGAATTAAGAATGAATTAAGTTGTTACAAGTACTTAACTAATGCTTAATAGTGTGAGTTATTCTAAAGTGTTACCAGCTAGTCTGGTCCTCACCAGTTTGAGTTTCATTTTGAGGAAGTAGAATTAATGGTCATATAACCAGAATTCAGTATCAGAACTCAATTGGCAACCATATATCCAGTCGCAAATACAGCTACATACTTTGCTAAAATAAGTGAATGGGTCTGGCTGGCCAGGCTAGGAAACCTTTGTGAATTTAAAGTTGAAAAAGATGGGAATAAATCAGCAAAACATGTTTCTTCTGTTTAATACATCATCAGTCCAGAGGCAGTTTATTCTGTGTATGTTGGTACTGCCTCTTGAATTCTGATTGGTTGTAATCTATCCAAATGCACTGAGTTAGTTTAATCTGCGTCTATTTGTGATCCCTACTGGATAGCCAAGTGGAATCAATTCTCTTATAGAATATAAAAAGATGTAGGATGGCTGGCCAGGCTTCTTTATTTATGAATGATATTTGTACTCAACCCACACATTCATTACCTATGGGTCATATGAGGTATTTATTAAAGTGAATACAACTGCAAGTTTAATATTGACAAACCCTAAGCCTGAACTGACCCAATGTGACTTCTCTGCATGCTTTTTTTAATACATTTGGCGCTGTTCATCCAGTATTAAGACATGATACAGTTCCTTTGTACCTTGACTGAATATCTTTATGAATTTTAAAATGTCTTGTCTATGGCATTAATACACTTAACCCTCAGTGGTACATGTTGTTGTGTTTTATTTGGCATTCCTCATACAGATGCAATTACAACACTTTTTTTCCAAGTCGTTAAAAAAAAACAAAACGTAACAAAAGACGCCGTCACCTTTTCTTTTTAACACACATGAAATTTTAAAAACACAAATATAAGAAAACATTGAGAGTATATTCATCTTTTTTATGACATGAGACTTAAAATGTCGTTAAAAACCAACTCATGGCAGATCATGACTTACACCCGTTTGACTTTTTAAAATGAAAATCTGTGATAAATGCTGAAGTATGTACGCAATATTGAGCATTGCATGGATTATGAACTACACATGCTTCTTGAAACACTATTGTGAGGTAAATCCCGGTGGCCCGTCACTGTTTAGAGAGCGTGTGACATTTTGGCATTAAATATTCTCCAAGTGCAGTTTCCCACCAGTTTCCAGCTATTAACAGCGAAGACTTAAAAGTGAATAGTTGGGGATTTTTCAAGTGTGGCTTAATGCAATACTAGGATACAAAGAGTATATTACTTTCTGTAATAGTTTGGAAACAAAATTGGTTGAAATGTCGCACAAAGGATACATCATGGTGGATAGCTGGTGCCAAAATACTACAAACCTTACACTACTTACTTGAGGCAACCCTAGAGGCTGTTTATACCCATAGTGCATTCAGAAAATTAGTAGTATGCAAGGTATATATACTCTTTGCCCAATAATTTTTCAAAGCAATTCAATGATTACTGAAGTGTAAATATTTTGGTATTTCAAAAGCAGGTATTTTTTGACTGTTAATTAAATACAAACAGTCAAAAAATACCTGCTGTTAAGTCATTTTTAATGTTTCATTGAATATCCTTTAATTTATCTGTTTGAAAACACATCTACCTGGATAATGGGAGGAATTTTCCAGGTTTTTTTCCTGACGAAGCTTAATGGTTACAAGAAAAAGTAACAGCAGATGTCCATTCCAAAAGAACTGGCGATCAAAAAAGTACTAAAACACTGTATTGTTCCATTTGCTGTGTGTTGCCAGCAGCCAATAGTCATGCTGTATTTAGTAAACGCAATAAAGTGAATAGAGTAATTACTATATTCAAAAGTTTGAGTTTTTCCTCACAAAGAAAATTATGGAAATTCCAATTTCATATTTGAATTCTTGTCATAATAGCCTGACAGTGTAGCAGAGCTTAATTTTTGGAAGCTGTTTACATCCAAACTGTTTACATTACAAATTGTAAGTTTTGGAGTGATCCTTTCATTTTCATGTATCTGTGTCAATGATTTTTGAAAATATACCCTGGCCCAGCGTTTGTTTTTTGCTGTTTCATCTCAAAAGCTTCTTGCTGGCATTAACTATAACACCTTTCAAAATTTACCCCATTTAGTTGACTATCACTGAGAATATTCCACATTATCTCACTTTTGTGTGGGAGATAGTAAAATATTTCAACAGTCTTTCAACACAATTATTCACAAAAATGATTTATATATTTTTTTTATTTTTATCATTTATTTCTTTTCTAAAGACAACTTTTCTTTTTTTCCTGTGGCTTCTTTTTGGCTGCTTTTTAGCACTTTTAGACAACAGTTTGCAATATTAGACGAGGCCCCCAAAACTTGAAGTAATCCTTATCTACATTTGCCACATCATGACATGGATTGACTTTGCATTGGATTACATAATGTCAACTGCTAAAATAGCGCAGTTTGAATATTCTTTTTCTGTTTAGAGGTGGCTTTTTTTGAACTGTAATGAAGGTAATAGACACTCTATCCTCAAATATTGCATACAACACCACTTCAAAAATCCCCATCTATTGTTTAAATGCCGACAGATGAGAGCACTAACATCTGTTTGTCACATCTACAGTATGTAGGACCAGCTGCAATGGCATTAAGAGAAGCTCTTTTTTGACATCTAAAAGATGGCAGAGGTATTTCCATGAAAAATACATAGAGAAAAAACAACATTTAGGAGCTAACAGTAAAAGCAACACATTTAAATGAATTACATAAGAAGACTTCCAACTCAGAAGTTAAGCCAAAAATCAGAACATGCAAAAAACACAAAATCGGCCTGAAATATTTACATTTCAATACATTTTCAGGGGCAAAGTAACCCAAAACAGCTCATAAACTGGTAGTGTTTGACATATCAGCTTTGTGTTTTCAAACCAAGTTGAGAAAAAGCTCCCTCCAAACCATATTTAAAAGCAGAGCCAGTCAAAACTCATATCAAAACACGACAACTTATTAAAGATACAAGAAGACGAAAGGTTTGCCGTTAAGACTAGATCGACCGGTGTCCCATATCCACACAGGAAAAAACAAGGCAGTCGTCAAAAAAGAAGGCGATTTCTGGTGAACGACATTTACAGAGGTTTATCGGACTAAAGCATTCGAAGTCTACTGAGGTATTGGTCCGTTTTTGTTTTGTTTTTTTTACAGTGACAGCGAGCCCTGTGGATTAATGTTGACAAAAAAGTCTCGCCATAGCCTTCATGTACTCGATGGGTGTCTATTTAAAAACTTTGGTGATTTTTTTTCTCATGTTCAGCATCTTTACCTCGACTTCAAGGTCAGAAGCCATGTCTTTTCCTCGTTATACAGTTTGATAAATGTGCAATGTGTCCTGTATGTGATGTAAAGCTCACAAAGTATCACAAATAATGAGCCCAGTGTGAAAAATGGTTCACGTTTCGCCACAGTCGTCCTTGTGGCCTGTGGTGCTGACATGCTACGGCAGTTTGGGCCATATTGAAGCCCAGAAGGTGGTCCCATCTCCGGTTTGGCAAGTGTTCGCTGCCACAGCCCGAGACGGGATCCTCTCCTAAAGGGAAATGACAGCACAGTGCATCTGAAGGCCAGCTGGCACCTCAAGTTTGTAAACCACAGATGGACAGTGATGAGTCAGGAGGTTTTTTTTGGGGAGGAGGTTGCGTTACTGCCCCGGGACGTAAGGCCAGCTGATGGAGCTCCCGGAGAGCTGCATGTCACGGATGAGCGTCTCGATGGGAGTCTTTCCGACCAGCCGCATGAAGAAGAGCTGGGAGATGAGGCTGGCGGGGACAGCTCGGAGGGCCGGGAGGCGGAGCAGCAGGCGGCCGAAGCGCTGCGGCTGGCTGGGGTACTGCATGCGCTCGTACTCCGTCAGAGCCACCTGGGCCTTCTCCTGCAGGGACTCCACGTGGACCGGGTCTGTCAGCCCACAGGCATCTGCAACAATTCAAAAAATGACTGAGAATTACTAGGAATAGATGATAAGCTTGCAGACTAGAATAGTGTGATGATTTCCCCATTAGAATTGTCAGTTTGAAGAAGAACTCCAACTCCATCTCCATCTCCATAGATATGAATATGAAATTTACTCTTATGTATCAATAAGAGATATGGCTAATGTCGCAAAGGCTTTTAACAAAAAGTTACGTGTATAAGATCAAGTGGTGTTTAAATTTCAAATTTCTCAAAATGCTCACTGAATACAATAAAATAAAATTTTAAAAAATATTAATACTCTCAATGGGAGTGCACTGAATAACTTGCACTATTCAATGCTATTTGGATTGATGCTTTAATTTAATCTAAAACTAGAATCTAGAGGAGAGACACATTTAAGTGCTTAATTACATTCATTCTAAGCCCATGAGGGTTTTAAATGTAAAGCTTTCCTCATAAGAAACAAAAACAAAAAAACGCGGAGAGAATGAAGTTTAACCCTTGAACCCTTTTGGATTTGGAATGGATTTATAATGGTAACATATGGTCTTGTTACTTGTGTATCCTGTGGGGGGGAAACTTACATTTGAGCCTTGTAATAAAAATGTGAAAAGCAATGCGTTATGACTGGAACATTACCTTATTATATATATATATTATATATATTTATATATATATATATATATATATATATATATATATATATATATATATATATATATATATATATATATATATATATATATATATATATATATATATATATATATATATATATTGATATAGCCTTAAACGTAATAGATTTCCGACTCATTAAGATATGCTTTTTAACAATACCTCTTGAGGCAGTTACTGAAGAGTGTGGCAGATCATATACACAGTCGTGATTGAGCTTTTATACAAGGTGATATTACGGGGAACAAAAAACCTTCCAAATGTTAAAAATAAGGTATTACTGGACTAAAGATAACTGAACACACCATCAATGGAGAAGAATAATAAATTCAGTTTTAAGCAACAAATGTATTTTCACAGGTCCTTGGGGCATTTCCTTGAAAATTCCAGAAGATGGTGCCAAAGTCGGTACAGTTTATGTGGCTTTTGTTGACAACTATTTTTAATTGAACTGACTGGGACTGTGCTAATTAACTGTTTAACTGCATTTAAAATTGTCACGTCTTAGTTTTTGTTCCGTTCCTCTGTGTTTGGTGTTACTGACCTGGAGAGAAGAGTGCGATGGCCTTGAGGCAGCTGTACTCCGCTGAGTCCACCTGGAGTCGAGTCAGTTTGTCCACCTGGTCCTGGAAAACCCGCACCTGATCCATGAAGGAGACTACACGCTCGGCCGACATCGGAGACGAGTGGAAGCCGGCGGCCGCCAGAAGGGGGGCCATGTGGAGCGGCAGAGCGGACTGGGCAGCGTTCAGGATAAACAACTCACTCCAGCTCAGCCTCAGCAGAGCCACCTGTGGAGATATGAGCATCAATAAGAGCGCTGCCGACATCCATTTTTAATGCTTTTCTACTCATTGTGTATTTATTTACAGATGTAAACAAGACTTTAACGTGTCTTTACAGAGATAGTGCATGTTTAGTTATGAGACCGAAAGCCACATCAGCAAAGGGGAACATTCTTCAACAGATTTTATTTCTTCTAATGCCCATTCTCATTGCTGCCTTACATTATTGGGCTAGCAGTAATTTGGTTTTAGCTAGATTGAGTCACTTGCCTACATTTTTTCTGACTAAAAAACTATATACTATAGAACTCCTGTGATGCAGTGACGCTCTTAATCTTTTTTATTATTTTTTTTAGCAGAACATTGAACCGAATGGGGCCATAAAGACTAAAGAAAACATAAAAACAAAAGAAAGTATACTTTTATCAAAAAAGATGGATAAAATGGTCTTAGGTGGAGCAATTGGAATTATTCAGAGTTTTAGAATGAATGTAAACATAATGAATTTCTCGAAATTGGAAAACCCACCAGCATAATGCAGTTTATTTTCATGTTACTGCTGTATGTATATTAAGGACAGACAAAGCAACCAGAGTCACACAGCAGCACAGAGTAACACAGTTTAGTTTGTTGTGTTTGTGTGTTTCTAACTAGAGAAGTTGGAGGGTTGCTGTTGGTTTTTCTAAATAAAGCAACCAAGTTTCAGCGGTATGAACATGTGAGGTTTAACGTTAGCTCATTTTCTATTTTTAACAAAGGCTTAATGGAGTTAAATACTAAGGCCAGATACATGCAGCATTAGCCCGAGCCCAGATCTGGGGATAGAGAGGTTCGATTTCCTCTTCGAAATCAGCTGCAAGGGCTTACTCACGCTATGAGCATATCACGATTGCTTTTAAATGTAGTGACTGCGTGAAAAGACGTCACCTCAAATTTGATGCCAGCGCCATATTTCTCCACTACTTGTTCCACATTAGAGCTGTTACACATCTAACACACCTCATTCCTAGCAAACATTGGTCTGTTTTACTCAATCTTTAGTCAGTCACTGTTCAACTAATGAAATGTAATCTCATCAAATACTCAACCAGAGGCAGTCAACCCTAGTCTTTACACACTGCAGTAAAATAAAAACATTAAAGCTACTTAGCTTGTTAAAGTATATTCAAATTAGGCTAAATATTACTTCCAATCATTTGTATCTTGAGCCAATTTTTCACCTTTTTCCCTTGCCTACATTTTTTCTGACTAAAAAACTATATACTATAGAACTCCTGTGATGCAGTGACACTCTTAATTTAAAAAACATAGAACATAATGGAAAATAAAAAAACAAAAACAAAAGAAAGAATACTTTTATCAAAAAAGATGGATAAAATTGTCTTTGAAAATAGGAAAGTGGGAATAAAGGTCCTTGCAGCTAATGATTTGTCATGGCGTCAGCAGTTCCCAGAGCTTATGTAAAGAAAATATGAATAATGCGAACAAAAGCACACAGAATGTTGGAGTGTTCGCTTTGGTTATGATTTTTTTACTACAGAAAAAGATACTGCTGTAGGAATGCTTCTGTGCAGACCCAAAAGACTCAGAAGCCTCTGATCGAATGGCAAACAGGTCAAGAAAACAAGCCGGTAAGTTTGCTGCTGTGGAATAAATTATATTCTTATCATTGATATCCTTTGCTGTTGCCAGACAAACTGATCTTCATGGTAATGGTAATAACAACCAATCAGAGAAGTGTCAATTTCAATGATAAAACCCATTCCTCTGGGCGTAGCTCTTCTATAAAACCTACAAAACATACTCGTGAATTTCCAAGTACCTTATTAACTGAGCAGTTTGAACCTAACCTGATCGGAAACTGGCAGCTCGGGGAAATAGGGTATATTCCTGGCCCACTCCACGATGCTGAAGAGAAGTCGTGCGGCCAGTTCGCAGATGTTATCGATGCCCATGGCGTTGTCGGGCCCACTCTGCTGGCTGTACTGGTGCCCGTATCTGCTGTTGGGGTACGGCTCGGCTCGCAGCAGCTGGGAGATGAGTTCGGACACGGGCTGACCGCCGCCGCCGCCGCCTCCGTTGTTGTTGTTGTAAAACTCGCCGCCCCCGAGACCGCTGGCGCCACCTATGGGAGTGATGGAGGGGCTGAGGCTCGGCTGAGGGGGGATGCGACCGCGTTGAACTGCTGTGGTTGGGTTGGGGGCAGAGGGGATGGTGGGGAGGACAGAGACGAGAGGCAGGGGAGGGAAGGGGACAGAAGAAGAAAAATTGAGTTCAAACAGAGGTGTACGTTGGATTATAGCAAGAGAGTGGTTCTCCTGCTGTCAAAGTAAGTCATAAGACAAAAGATTTTAAATTTTAAACACTGGGCCATTGGGCTGCACAATATATTGCAAATGTATTGTTCTTGCGAGATCTAGAAAGACAATATCTGTATCAAAGTTTGAATCATTGTACCAGCATGAAAATAACTGTCCAATCAGATTCTCATATCAAACTGTGTTAAAAAATTTAAAAAGCACTTTTGTCCCAATTCAGTGCAAAAGAAATATCCAAAAAGAACAGGTCACATTGTTACCGGTACAAGCTTGAGATTTGGCAACAACTCTCAAGACCTTGGTCCTTTTTTGCTTCATGTATGTAAAGCAAACATGGCAATATGCAACAGTGATATGAGCTGCAATATTTCAATGCTCTTTGACATAGTAAAAAATATTTCATTAATTAAATTTGATTTAGAAAATATAAAAAAATACAAGGCTCTGGACTAACATTCACCCATCAAAATAGAAGCTAAATCAATATTAAAGACTGAATCAGGACTAATGCGGGATTAAAGCAGGTCTAAACCAGGCCAAAACAGGACTTTTTTCTTTAGACACAGTTAGATTCTGTTTGGACAATGATTCTGAGGCAAAAAGAAAAGGTCCATCATATCTAAGATAATAACTTCATCGAGATACATGATTCTTTGCAATACAGTTCTTGCATTCTATAATACTGTGATAACAACAAATTATTATAAATTAGCTTATCTTTGAACTAACAACCTTGTAGAGAAGTACTCTACTATCAAAATGTACCAAAGCATCAGCCCTTTAAACAGTTCAAAAGCAAATGAATCCTCAAAATGGACAGCATGGCTTAGAAGGGAGACAACGTTCTAGTGATTACTCTTTTTTAATGGTTTTCTCTGGTAATTATACAAGAATGCATTCCCATTCACCACTAAATCTTTGAAATGTCCTTGAAACAAAGTGTTCTGCTTCATACATGAAGTGGACTGGCCTTCTTCGAAGAATAATCCATGATGAATAGCATTACAGAGACAGTGGGAGCAGACTACTGAGAGGAGATATTCATTTGGGGGGAATGAGCGTCTGCCCTGATTATGCGCCCTTGAGAAAGACAGTGAATCTTTGCAGTGATTAGGAATGTGGCTCTGAAGCTACCCCTGACCTTTGACCTGTCTATGGAGGTGGCCCAGTGGAGGTGATCCTCAGGGAGTTGTAATGTGTCCCATTAGTCCACTTTACGGCAATAATAGAGAAGAGCAAACAGTTATAAATCACTAGTATTCTGAACTGGGGCTACACCTGGAATAAAACAAGAGGTTGTTTAGACATAATTTATGGTGGGACTCTAAGGGTTTCACTTTTTCAATGGATTTTGCAGACCATGTCTCACATTTCAATAGAATTGTTGTGTACTGAAGTAATATGCTACAGTTAAAATTGGATTTTTATTGACTAGAATTATCCCATATTTGAGTGTTTTTGTGTTTTATTTTAACTGAAACCCCATAGTTTTCTATGTGAGGCTAAAAGATGCTGTATTATCATGGTCTAAACCTCAACAAAAAAATAACATCACAAATTAAAAAGAAAAACAGAAACTTTTGTTCCTACCATCCAAATAAATCCATCTATAGGTGAACAGTTAACTCTAAAATGTCCATAGTAAATAAAGTGTGTGTAAACAGTGTGTGTCTCTAATGACTGTCACAAAATGAATTGTTGAATGGCTTTTTTATTTTAGGAAGCAGTATAGATGCAAATGGGGATGCAAACAGTAATATGTTGACTATTTGAATTTCCTTAAACATAAACATTTTACTGCCTTCACAAAATTATTCCAGGTTGTCTCCGATTACGTACTGATATTGTGATGATAAATTAGCTACATACTCCTAAACAGTTTCCTATAATCTCCATCCCATTTTCAAGTTACTAAATCTAACTCTACACCTTCCATACTGGTTCGTAACCATGGACTCCACACCGCACTTTGTCTTAAGCCTGTGACTACCTCCCTAGCGTGTATTCATTTGTCTCTATAGATCAATATTGATTGATGGCTTACAGGCTTCACTGAAATCCGGTATTGGATTGTGCCAGATCAACAGCACATGGTTTCTCTAGCTCTAACCTGAGGCTTAAAGCTCTGTGCCACAGGTGTCTTAGCCATGGATCCCTCTCAGTCACTGTTGCGTAGGCACTACATTAAGCCACTTACTACATAGCATTGAGCTGACACGCATGGCTGACTTAGTCAAGATAGACCTCGGGCACATGAGGCAATTTCTCCAGTGGAAAAAAAGGTGTTTTCATTGAGGAGGTAAAGCAAAGTGAAAATTTGTCTAAAAGAGTTGGGTTTTTCACCATTATTTAGAAACCCGTGATTATGGGTGAATGACTGGGAAAACTATAAATAGTGGACCATGGGACAGCAGGCAAATGTTTCTAGAAACCTTACAGAATAAGTTGAATCTTTATAGAAACAGCTCTGATGCCATCTCCATATTTGAACTTCCTGTGGCACTCAGCTAACTTAGCCAAGATAAAGCACATGTGGGGCAAATTAATTATTTGACTACATTAGGGCTGTTTTACATTAAATGCATTTATTTTCACATTTTTTTTAGAAAGTCAGGATAACACTATTAGGATATAGGAATAGGATAGAGAAAAACACATATAAATAGGGGACCAATGACCAAAAGGCTTATCTCATATGGAAATTGGTGTTGGCTCCAAACCTAGCCTAGCTTCGATCAACTCTTATTCAAAATATGTAACAAAATAAGTCAAATTTTTACATTAGCAACTTCAGTCTCACCGTTTATATTTTGGCATGACCATCGGTAAATTTAAGAAAGAAACTAGCAATTAAATTAAAATTTATTTTTTGTAGAGCTATTGGATTGTAATTCATTAAATTAAATTTTTGTTTTGTTTATTATGTGTAACACTGTACTTAATATTATTTAAAAAACAGCTAATTACGCAAACCATATCATCTTTGAACCTGAGATAATTTCATCTTAGGAGAAACTAATTGAAAAAAAAATGTAATGAAAATATTAATTGCATCTTTACCCCCAAAGGAGGCATTTAAATGTTGTACATGTGGTCACTGCAATATTCAACATCAGTTATTGTCTATGCCCTAAAAATGTTTCCTAATGTGACTTACTCAGAGCTCCAGAGTAGATGTGCGTAAAGTAGTTAGAGTAGACGTAATAAGCTGGACTAATACTTCATAAATTTTGGGCTCTGACTCAAAATGGTAAAGGTGATGTCACAGTCCCTCCATCCACTATTTTTACAGGATTTCTGATGAAGCCGATTGTAGAAAGTTACCTTCTTTGCGCATGCCAACACGGAAACACTTCTTCAGCCGGCAGTACTGACACTGGTTCCTGTGATGCTGGTCGATCTGGCACTCTCGATTTGACCTTATAAACAAAACATATGACTTAGTGACTAAACAAATATAGAAAATGAATAACACAAAAACTCATACGGAAAATCACATCAATGACATTTATGATGAGCACCTGACTTGTGTTTCTGTTTTGATTTATTAAAAAAGTGTGGTTAATTATTTACAATGAGAGTGTATGACCAAATAAAACATACTTTTAGCCACTTATATTCTTGGGTTTCACCCATCCAAGAAACAAGGGAAAACAGAATGAGGGCTTTTAGCATTCAAGACTTCTGCAAACACACTTGAATGTGTTTTAGACCGATGAAGCCTTAAATTAGCTCCAGCTAACCTTTACAATTCAATTTTACACAAAGTGAGGCTGTGCATTTGGATCATAATTATTCTAAAAACACTTCAGTGGAATGGAGATTTTAAAGATATGGCATTTGATTCATTTGTGGAAGTACTTAGGAGAGACTACAAGCATCAATATTGTATTAGGTTTGCACATATGCCCTAAAGCCGCAGGCAATGTCACGCTTATAGAAAACAGATGGTTATATAATTCAGGGTTATTTTAATCTCAGAAATATTATTTTTCTGAATAGTCAATGATTATTTATTGTCATGTGCTTAAAGAGAGATTCTTTAAACTTTACCATACAGAAGCTTACATTTATAGCCACTGTGCAAGGGTTAAATATCACAGATGAAAAATTCTTATAATTACAACCTGAATTTAACATAAAATACATTTTTATATACATTTTATGGATATCTGAGAGGCCTATTTTGAAATGCCACGTCAGAAGGGGCAAAAGCAGGAGGTTTATTATTATTCTGACTTTATTGTGAATATCAATTATTGTTTATTAGGATAACTTATAATCTGTACTTTCATTATGTTAGTTTAATCCTAGCAGTCAAATTTATCTAAATTGTTCTAAACTGTCTTTACGCAAAGACTTTTCTTTTTGGTTATATGTTTCAGTTATGCGTCCGTTGGTACTGCCCCCTGAAATCCAGGTTGAATCCAAAGAGAGACCCTATAGTGACTTCATATCTTCATATGCACATGTATTTTTACGAAAAGGGAAGAGGGTAATGTAAAGCAACTGATTAAGATTAAGTCCTTTTAAGTTTTCATTACAAAAGTAAGAAATTTTTTCTCTAAATGTTAATCCACAGCATTTTGTCATTAATGCTCAATGAACAGCCCTGTAATCATTTCAACATTATCTAAGACTGTCAACAAAGAAACTAAACCCTCCTCTTAAGTCAAAGTCTGCCTGGTTTGATTCTATACATGTAACTGTGAGTTGTGGGGCATGCTGCCATCTCATGAGATCACTTAATGGCTGATCAGTGCAAATATAAAATACAACAAGAAAACACGCGAGTTGCCGCAGCATTTGTCTCCTTTTGTCTTTTTAGCTATAGACCCGGAAAAGTTACATGGTGGTCTTTGCTTTTCACAATAATTTTGCCCCATCTACGTTAATTTATCAGATGGTAAAGCATTTTTTCCATTAGATGCACAAAGGCCACAAGACCCTTTCTTCTTCAAATGGTGGATTTGTTCATCTCGTGTCAATATATCTGGTATTTTGGTACCTATATGGAAAAAGAAGGTTTGCAAACAACTTCCTATTTGTGTTTTGACTTGTGGCATATGTCCACCAATGTATCAGAGACCACTGTGGAGCTCCTTTACCTGCACGTGTAGCTGAGGTTTCGCCTGACGCTCCTCTTAAAGAAGCTTTTGCACCCTTCACAGGTGAACACGCCGTAATGCTTCCCACTGGACTTGTCCCCGCAGACCACGCAGTCCACCACGCAGGCCTTGTCGTCCTCCCCGGCTTCCATGTCGCTGCCCCCGGCCTGAGGAGAGCCGTCCTCTTCCTCCCCCCTCAGGTATCCCTTGTCCCCCAAGCCGTTTGTGCCCCCGTTGGGATCTCCCCAGCCCCCACTCACCATGGCCATCGCTTGGTCAAACCACCACAGAGGGAAAAAAATGGACAAGCACCCAAGATTTCTGGCTGCTGTCAAGGGAACATGAATCTTACTCTTGCTTGATGACAAAAAAAAATCTTCTCGGGGTTAAAAATACAAATGCTTTACCATATTTGATGAATGTCTGCGTAGTGAGGTCTGTATGATTTGCTTCTCTATATCAGCTCTCTTATATGTTCGTACAAGCCACACATGAAAATGTCCTGAAGCTAAACAAGCAGATGTCAAAAAGAGAAGAAAAAAAAATAGTGTTTGAATTGAGGCAGAAAAAACAAGAGCCCCAATGTCTCCTCCCCCTCCACTATGACCTGGAAACAGTCTCAAAGAGTCTGGCAACTTTTCCTTTTGCACGACAGCGTGCCTCAAACCGTCTTGTTTGTCGTCTTCTGTCCTTAAATTGCCACTCGTAGACAGTCTGGCGATGTGCTGGCTCTTTCTTCGGGCTAGTTCCTGAGATGGTCGAGCCTCCAAATGGTCTCCAGAGCTAGGTTAGCTGCCTGGCTTCAGTCGAGGAAACCTTTCACAGGAAATATTGACGTTAAATATAATGTTTACACTGTTCATCACAACATACTTAGCTTGAACACAGCGTGCTATCAATTTACGACACGGATATATCAAAGTACAAGGGTTACGTAAAGATAAATTGATGTCCCTATTTCACTGGGTCAGCTCATGTCTGTAGGAACGATAATGGCTGAAATGGACCACTGTAGCTCGCTTGTTAGCATGTACCTTGAGAGGTTTTTGACCACCGTTCGTCGAGGAAAATGTATGAAGCTTTCAAAATAACAAAAACACGTAAATATCATGTCATTTCGGGTTGAAGCTTACCGAAAACCCAACGCGCTACGATTAAAACTCGCCTCCGTCGGACGTTAAATCCTCGTCTAGATCTTCTATTCGTCCAGAGGGGCTGCCTTTCTGCCGGAATAATCCTCTCAGCATCGTGGCGACTGCATTGCCGTAATCCACAATGAAGATATCACAGGCTACTTTCAAAGCAAACGGGTCAACGGTGAGGCTAGAGCATGACTTTCATTCGGCGTTGGCGGTGGTAGTGGTGGTAGTAGCCTCCTACTCCTCCTCCTCCGCCGCCGCCAGGAGCTGCAAAAGCGGGGACGTGGACTAGCTCGTGTCCGAAAAGAGCAGCTTCACTCCCTCGAAGGAAAGAAAGAAGTCTCAAAGCGGTGTCCTACAGTTCCAGAAAGCTTGTGTGTTCAGTCCTCCATAGATCCCAGAGGATTCCCTTCCTGCCTTTTGTCAGTGTTTGCCCACTAAGAACTAATGACTAGCGGCCTAGCCTGTGTTTGCTGGTCCACGCACCGTTCCGTCCGTCCTTCCGTGCGCGAGGGGGCTGTGTGTGTGTCTGTGTGTGGACGCTTTCTCTCGGGGAAGGTGGGGGGTGGGAAAGTCAAATCACATTACAAGAAAATGGCCACAGCTTGGTGTAGTTCGGAGCTTTTCTCTTCTTCTTCTTCTTTAGCTTTTTGTGTGTGTGTTTGCGAGGTGGGAGTGTGTGCATAGGGGGAGGGGGCGGCCTTTGCTTATATATGTGTGTGCTATGTGTGCGCGCGCTCTCTGGGATTTGACACTGCTATTGAAGCCCCGCAGTTACCATGGAGCCCGCTGCCTTATATGGTCATCCCGGTCAAAGAGCAAAGAGAGTGGGATGAGAGGGGCAGCTCGCACAAGCACACACACAGGAAGAATGTGGAGGATCTCTGTCCGCTGAGGTGCACAGAGCATGACCCCGAGGCCTCGACAACACCGGGCAGAAACCAGTAACCACAAGTCTAGAACCAGTTTGGAGAAATTGTCATAGTCTACATCAACACACAGAATATAGTTGCCATGTTACATATAAATATCAGAAACAAACAAACAAAAAAATAGCCGCAAGCAGCGATGATTGGCCCTCATCTGTCACTATCTGGTCCTGGTGCCATCTCTGTTTCCCATTAGCTCCGATGGTTCCCTCTTTGAAACTGATCAAGCAGTTCAAATTTGTCAAATCAGTCAAAGTATGTGCAAGATCTACCAGTTTGAGTGGGAAAAAATTGTTCATTTTAATCGCACCAGGCAAACCGTGCCGTGCCTGGAACGTCCGTAAAGTCTGGTTCGTTTGGCTGATGTGAGTGCTCCCATCCGTGCTTGAGAACGGAACACTTCCAGGTTTCAGCTCGGTTGAAAAAGATGTGCTGTGGCACGGAACAGTTGCTCAGGCATCTGCACTAGCGCTACTACAAGCTGTGTACATAGCGTGATATGTGCGACAATTTGTCTCACAGTCCATGGAAATAATGGCAGCAAAAGGTTTACGGAGGTCTGATGGACCTAATACGACTCAAAATCAGACTTGAAGTGAATATCGCTTGGTTTACGTTCTCCATTTAGCCCTTGAGCGATATCTTGCTTCCTGTAAACAAATGGTGCATGGCGACGTAGGAGTCCTGCGACCTGCAACGTGATGTCGTTACTGGGCCCAGGCACGGATTCTTTTTGCAGCTCAGTGGGACCAGAGACCCCTCCTTAATCGTACTCAGGCACGGAATGGTTCAAAGGGCCCTGGTGTGAGTGCGCCCTTAGTCATAATTTAGTCATTGAATCTTTATTACTTTTATTCTTGGTTTAGTCAGCTATATCTGCAATAGATTTAGTCTAAATACAATAAACTAAAGCCTAAATACATACACTAAAATACAAAGCTTAATGCATTTTCAAAACATTTTCAATATTTTTTTTTCCTGATGTAATACTCTCTACCTGAATGAAATGAAACTAATACTAACCTGTTACAGCAACAAATGTTTGTGTCTGCGACACTCCCAAACCTGAATTCACATTTTATCTCTTCTCAACTTGTCCTGTCTCCCCTCCTTTTGATTGGATTTCGTCTCATTTCATCTCTTATTCTCATTATTTACTTTTTATTTAGTTTTCGTTTCAGTTTCAAACGCAAAAATATGTCATTGATGAACACTACAAAAAAACAAAGTTAACACTGGTGCGCAAATATTCATGAATAGAAAAATTTGCAGGGTTGACATGGCAACACCTTTGATGAGATAGTTCCCTGGATCAGGTTGACCAAGTTATTGTTCACTTTTCAGTTCCAATAGGCTCCATGAAAAAAACAAATTAGACTGGCAAATTAGAAGGTTTGCCATCTATTGTCCAGACTAACTTAAAATCAGCATACCAGTATAACCTGCAAACTAACAGTCAAAAAAACAAACAAAGAAATGCCTTATTGCATGTGCTTTATAGTAAGTGCATAAATGACATTTTATAAGTAATGAAGATTTTAGGTTCATTCAGGAACAACAATGCTTTATAAAAAAACAAGGTGAGCTGTAGCGGCAACTTCTGTAGCTAGTGATGCTAATTGCCAGTTGCGCACTTTTATTAGAGGAACATGTGGGTTCACCTAACCCGTCTCCATTGAAACCAGTTAAATGCAAAACAAAACAAGAAAGACTGACTCACTTTTAGCCACCTCACCTCCAAGCTAACTCTGACTCTCAACCAATGTTGTCAAGGAAACAATCAGAAAAGAAAAGAGACAAAATAAGAAACTGGCTGTGGTTTGTTGTGGATATTTATATTTTAAAAAGCATGAAACTTCTTCCTCTTTTAAGCTTGTTCCAATGATACAGTGGAGAATTTCCAGTCATGTCAGGCTTGTTTGCCTTTATGCTCTATGCACCACAAGCAAAAAGACAATCCACTGTCCCATGATGACCCATAAAAAAGACATCTAACTTCTTGTGTGACTTATTATGTATAAATGACATGAAGATAGTGCCACTCAACCAAAACATTTGTATCGATAAACACAAATGCAGCCCATTAAACACACTTGTATTTGAGCGGTGTGTGTGTCCATCTAAAACATGATAGATTTTTCGCAACATTTATGCTCAAGTTGATCCATCTCGTCAGTAATAACCCACAATAATCCTACAGTCTCCTATTGCGACACTCTTTGCTTCTGATGACAGTCAGGCAATGCACTCTTAACATATTAGTTTACACTATATCCATGTGTCTTGTGTCTAAATATATATGTGTCCTGTGAGCAACCTCCCTTCACTGTCAGCTGTCTCCATGTAACATCCCAAATATTTGTGGGCTCGGCATCTTAGCAGGGATCTTTTGCAGTCTTGCATTTCTGGATTCCTCGCTAGGGGCAACGCATTCCTGACCGCGGGTTCAGAGGTCACGTCAGTCCTTCCCCAGAGGTATCTCCCACTCTGAAGTGTACAGAGAGTGTACAGAGTAAACAGAACACTGCTTCATGAAGATGTACTGAAACGATTTTTATATTTTTGTCCTAAATATGGTTGTTTTCCAGATCCATTCAAGAAATCAAGAGGACGTTCTTCAACAAAGAGACAGAAATTTGAGGAATGTCCCATGGCAACAAAACACTACTGTTTGTTGTGCTAGCTTCAGAATATACTAATAAATAAAAATGCCTTGTTTTTTGTTCTCTGATGTCTGTCTCATCCAGTCTTCTGATATTTTAACACACATTTCTACAGGTGCGCTATGGTAATGGACTATCTAGAGACTCTTAGAGCTGTTTCTATTGTCAAATGGGTTAAAAGTGAGCTAAACACAGCAGTCAAAATTGTGAAGAACACAAAACATATTATCTTGTTCTTGTGATCGACATTCCACTCAGAAATGATGCCAACAGAATGGTAGAACTCTGGCATTATCTCATCTTTCTTTATGCTACAGACATTGGCCGAGCACTTGGCAATGTGTGTATAATTACAAACTGTTTTAACAAAAGCCATAATCTCTGTTTGAAATAATTGCCCATTTAATTTCTGTTTTCTGTAGACTGTTGCTATTTGACATCATATATTTGTCATGTCATACCATTTACTGATAGTGGTCAGTATGGGACGGTTTGGTACATGTAACTCCTGAAGAGGCACGTGTTTCCACTCTGCTGGGACGTCTACTGTAGAAACAATGACATCACAGAACTGTCTCAAGTTAGATTGATTGTGTTCGAGTGTGAGTGTGTGTGTGTGTGTGTGTGTGTACGTAATGATAATGATTTAATTAATGATTAGTAGAGTTCTTAGCTGCTTTATAAAACTTTCATTGTCACTCTCCAGAGATTAAATTCAGATCATCTCAGAATTCCTACTCAACTGTTACTTTGATCTTAAGAATTCTAACTTCTTTTTTAAATTTTTTTTTTTTAATTCTAACTCACATTTTCCTGAATTCTGATTTTACTATCAGAATTCTGACTATTCTTGGCAGTTTTCAGGATTCTGACGGTAACGTTAGAATTCTAGACTTTTACTTTTACTTTTTTTCTCAGAACATAAACATTCTGAATCCAATCTCACACTTCTTTTTTATTGCATTTAAGTGTTTTGTCTTTTATTTTATTTTCACTTCAATCTGTAAAGTCTGACTTTAATCACAGAAGTAACATTTATTTTTATTTTACCACTAGCCTGGTTTTATGTACTAAGTTTTCATGACTTTCTAGAAGTTCCCCAACCAGCTGTACTGCATAAATCTTTCCTTATAACCTTACTCTGTGAACTAATTACAGCTTGTTTTGTGCGTTGCTGTTTAAGAACAAAAATATGCATCGAGGCAGTAGATAAATGTCTTCAACACTGCCTCCTCAAACCACACAACAATAAACCGGTGTAGCTGCTGCGACAGGCGTCTGATAAAGTCCAATGTAACTGCTTTAAAGGTGTAACCATTAAGTGTAATTCCCATTAAGTCGCCTCGCATTAACATGAAATAACATCTTGAGCTGCAGCTTCCGGCATTGTCGAGTCCCACCATTATTCTCTGCAGCACCAAAACTATTGATTAACATCCCTGTTGGATATTTCTTCTCCTTTACAAGCCTCTTTTTATTTGACAAGGCTAATCCCGGCTGACAAAGGAGGTGACAATAAGCCGGCACAGTGGCCTAATTAAGGGGACTTTCATTCGCATTACCACGCGCTCTCCGCTCAGACAAACTCTCTGATGAGCCATTAGCCGCACAAAGGCCAGGACAATGCCTCTCTGACGCATCACGGACCGCCGTTCTCCGGGGGATAAAGCCCGTTTAGATTTAGGAATATCATAAAACTGTCGGCGAACGGGAGGGCACAGATGCCTTTAAACGTCTTTGTGAGCGGTGTCGAGATAAGGCCGCAAGCCGCATACAGTCAGGTGCTTTCATCTGTCTATCTCGACCCCCTCTGAAGAGTATTTACAAGCAGAGACGTGGGTTATCACTTCAGTTCTTATCCAGGCAGATTTTTGTCTCCTTTCTTCTCCTCCTCCTCCTCCTTCTCCTACTCCAGGCCTTTATCTACATTTGACCCTGGGCTTTAACGTGGCAGCGGCGTGAAAGTCAGGTTGACCTCTCGGGCCGACCTCCAACACACAAATCACAGCGCGCTCCACAAAACGCTGACACACAAAGCCTTTGAGAAATGAGCAACGGGCCACAAAGACGTAACCTTTATTTTCGGCGACATAAGCTCTTCTCAAGATGGATGCTCACGTCCAAGCCGAGTAAGTGTCGCTATAGTTCTCTCCCTCAGTTTTCTCCCTTCGATAAACAGCTAGTTAAAATAAATGTTATGGATGTTGCTGCAAAATATGACACTCCAAACGCAGCGAGCAGTTTTCTTCGTTTTAAGTTTTAATCTCTATCTAGAGCCTAAAAAAAAGAAGATTTATTTGGAATAAATGGATACATGATAAAGCTAAGGCAATGACAAATTAGGTGTTGATTATAATATTACAACCTGAATATCTGGATCAGAAAAAGAATATTTGCACATGTGATTTTGTCTGATCAGCTGTTTAAACCGTGTAGTATGTCTGCCAGGCCAGTAGAGGTGCTGTAAACCCCACAGCTGCTAACGCTACAGGCACTAGATACAAGAAGAAGTAATGGCGGACTTCCCTTCCAAAATATATCTACCGTCTTCACAGTCAACAACAGAGTAGATGTCACAACAAAACAAAAACACCTCCTCGGCTGGATTCAAAAGATTATAAAGATGTTTTGGGAGTTTAGGGGTACCACAGGGTTGCGTCCTCTCACCTTTACTTTTTACATTTTAAACCAATGTTTGTGTCTGCCATAGTGGCAATTGTTCGGTGGCAACATTACGTGATTGAATTGACAGTATTTATTGGCGTTTCACGTTGCCTCCCTTTTCTTTGTTGATGCTTTTCTGTGTTAAAAGACATATTCAGCGCCAAAAATACACTTTCTTTGCAGCTATTAAACTTCCTGGAATGTCATATGAGGAGCCAGTGTAGACCAATGGGAACGCTCCTTTTGTGAGCATGTGATTGGCCAAGGTTTTCCGTTCCTGAATAGAGGTTCTCATGTATTAAATTTCCCTTATAATAAACAGCATCATGAAGTCACTTTTCCAGGGGTATCTTTTCCCACAAAAAAAACAGGAGTCTATTTAATGAGGCATATAGATCTGTTTTTTTATAACTTTTGCAAAGAAAACTCACTAATTTTAAACACTAAGAAAACTAAAGGAATGATAATTGTTCCTGTCATGGTTATTTAAGGCCACAGGTTCCACTTGTGTTCAATGCAATGTTCAAATTCATTAAGCCAGAGCCGTACGACGCAGAATGGAAATGGCTGTTGCAAATATATAAATTATAGCTTTGGCTGTGGGAAAAAACCCCACAAAATTTTGCATGTTCTCTGCTTGAATATGACGTCTATCACAAGAACAAGGAGGGATTTATTTGAAAAACATTTCAATTTAATGTTGTTTAAATGCTTCTTGCTTTCAACCCCAAAGTAGAATGGTACACTTTGTGAGGACAATTTTGGTAATGGAAACGTACCAGAGTATCAGAACCCACCTGCACTGTACTTTCCCAGTAGAATCAGCTTTAGTTTGCTCTACTGTGCTTTGGCTAATGCTACATTTATGTGGTCTTCTGGTTTATATCAATAAACCTTTGATGACATGGCTGTAGTATTAAACGCTAACAGCAATTTAAAGACTCCAACTTTCAGAATTTGAGGCAGTTCCAAGAAGTACATTTATGGTTAATAAATTAATCACACGCCCCATGATACATGAAGGGATAAACTGAAAAAAATAAAAAAATAAAAAAATTGAAAAAAATTCACAGGCTTTCAATTTTTTTTAATTTTTTTTTCCAGCTATAGGGAAAAAAACAGGCAACCTTTTAATCTTTTATTAATCTTTGGATAACATTTTTTTGTACACTGAGAAAAAAAAAAGTGGCAGTAAATCCTTAACCTCAAAAAGATGGTATCATTTAATTTAATATCATATAATTTACATCATCAGAATGAATTTGTTAAAAGCCTTTATGTGACATTTTGTTCAGAAGGTCATCCCACAAAATATAAACCCACGAAGCAGACTTTTCGCATTTTTTTCCAATCCTCATTTCTGAAGCCTGTAATCTTGTGGCTCGGTGAGACAAATTTATCATTTCTTAACCCGCTTTTGGTTTGTTTTTCTTCAACTCTCTGGAGATTACAGGGCGCGTCATTAAACCCCACCCACTGGCATTTCAGCACAGGCTCCAACATGACTCACTCAGCCATTGATTGAGTTAACATTTCACCCGTTTAAGTTAACCTTTAAAAGCTGCTGCCGAGCCCCCCGTAACCAACATCGTCCTGTCCCCCAGGCGTCTCCACCAAACCCTGCGACTGTAATTCAATCTGCACCAGTTAGCAGTGTGCTCCCAGCAATCCCAGTGCACAGCTGTGGACTAAGACAGGAGGAGCTTGGAGTAGCTTGGATTTAAGTTCTCAAGTATGTTTTTTTCCCATTAGCTTAGTTTGATTTACAGGGCTACACATTCTGATAATATATAGTTGTATTACATGTATAAATCCATCCTTAGGCTTCAGAGTTTATCAGCATTGCTCCAGAAAACCCCTTGGATTATAAAGTTGTAAATCTGGAAGCAGAGTAGTTATTATTTCTTCTTGTGTAAAGACTGGAGCGTCAGTGTTCTCCATCAGAACTTGGATCCCTGGTTACACTTCTAGCCAGCATTTCCGTTTTGTATTGCTTTTCATTTAACTTTCATTGTCGAATTGTGGCCTTTACTGTTCGCAAACATTTTTAAGTAAAGAAAAAGGTGTTTTGGCTTTTTGTTTTTATTACTGCAGCAAGATACAGCAGAAGAATATTGTTTTCAGTTTGTTTTGCAGCTTTTGAATTCAGAAAGCTGCACCATTTTCTTACATTATATGGTCGTATGCCTGTGCTGCAATACACAGTCATATACTGTAGACTCCAAATGCAAAGAATGCATTGATTTGAACTCACAAAGTACGTGATGCAAGATGCTAACATTAAAACTAAAAAGAAATGTTGCAAATAAATGGCAGCTTTTTTGGAATTTATCATTTTTTTCTGCTTGAAATGTGATTCTTTTGATGTTTTCAGAAGATCAACAAAAGCTTAGCTTAAGAAAACATGGCCTTAGTAAACACCCAACAGTCCAATCAACAGACTGCATTGTTTTGCTTTATCTAACACTAGCTCACTGTTGGAACCAAAGCCACAGAGTTACCAAAGTAGTACAGTATGCTTTCTTGGAAGCTTCTGAACCTTTTTAACCATAGAAACCCCAAAAGCATGCTGTGCTAAACAACTAAACACGCCTCAAGGCTCTCTATTTAACATAATGGGTGACGTTCCACTTTATTAGTCCGCTCCTTTCTTCCGTCAAAGGTCTCTACATCTACTGTCCGTCCCTTTCCCCTGAGGCGTCCCCTCTAAGCTGTAATTGAATCTGTGGGTGTTAGTCGTGTGCTCTCGAGCGCGTCGGCATATGGAAAGCTGCGCTCAAGTCTAACTAATTATCAGCCACCGTGTTTTCATCACACTGGGACGGCCGTCAAATGTTTAGCCCGGTGGTTGACGGTTCCTGCCTGAGACCGGCGCGACCTCTGACCCCTGAGGAATGGACGAGCCTGGAAACAAAAACACAGGCCCTTTTGTGCCGGGGTCAAAGGGAAAACATCTGCCGGGCTGAAGACATACACAGAGGACGGGGGAGGATTAACTCCGAGGCATTTATCACTGGGTCTTTTCAGACGACGACGATGACTGATGCCTGATGGGAACGCACTGTATCACAGTGACCAAATCCTCTTGTTGTGCTCTTTTAAAAGTCCAGCTGCCTGAGCTTTGCTGGTCCCTAATAATGTAGGTCAGTGCAGCTAGAGTTACAGTAAGGCCACAGAGCTCCTGACGTCATGTGATTCAATGTGTTCTGTTTATAATGTACTGTTTGTAATGGCAACTCTACATTTATTAAAGGTACATGTCCCAAAACACAATTAAATCAATATTCCTGACTGTTATCACGCACCAGGCAAATGGTTTTTAGACCAATCACATAAACCTAATGCACAGAGGCATTAACCACTAGCTCTGTCCAGCTCAGTGCATTTGTTGTCCGTCTTCAGTTAAAACCACAATGACAAAAGCTGGTATTTAGCGTGTTAATGCTAATTTGATTCTCCAGCGTTTGATTGTTTGCTAAGGTATTTACCACTGTCCTCTTGTATCCTCCTCTGAGGCCAGTTTTAAGTTTTCTACACTCAACAGCACAACCAGAACATGAGGTACCACTTTACAATGTGAGGCCACTTTTTATTTTTATTTTAGAACATTAAGGATTAAACAGTTTGTTAGTTTTGTAGGTCTTGTAATTTTATTTTTTTTATTTTTTAATATTTACAGCAAAATACTTTCTCATGGCAGCAGTAAAAACTTATAAAAGCCAATACAGTACATCACTATTGTAAATACCCTAACTAAAAAAAATACTGTTACATGTAGAAAATAAATAACCATTCAAATAAAAAAAATAAAATAAAAATGATGCTGCATAATGCTGCATCTCTGTAAATACTCTATGAAAATGTATTTAAATATACAATCTACAAATGAATTGGATGTATCCACAAAAATATACAGTAACAACATAATATACTTTGTTGTATTTTTAATTATTTAATTTGTATGGTTATATATTCTAGGTTTATTTTTATTTATTTATTTTTTCAATTTGAGTGTGTTTTTAACACTGTACCAAAAAAATCACTTGACCTCCAATTGACCACCATTCCTCTTTTTCTCACCTGATATTTGACCTTATAAATGACTTTAAAAATGTTTACCACTCTTTTACAAGCCATTTATTAACTTGTTATACAGGATCCATTATTGTTTAGTGGTAACAGACTGGGTAAATCACAGCAAGTCACCAATTCACCAAGTTAGATCACACATCAGGCTGTTTGCAGAAAGCTCCACATCTGTACATGCACCTATTAAAAAAATCTATAGGATTCCAGTAGATTTGTGCAGCATGTCCTACTAATACCCCTCTGTCTGTGTCCCATTTGAAAAGAAGCAAGGGATGTTTTGCTTCATTGTCTGTAGTTCTATTGTTCTCTAGTTTCACATACTTCAGCTGCAGTTATATTGATGTTCCACTGAGCGGCAGTGTGTTCCATGATAATTAACAATGGAAAAGCATAATGCTGCTGTGACTTAGCTGTTAGCTTAGCATCTTTGGGTAAACTGAGGTTTGTATAGCAGCATTCACTCTTATCCAAGTGAACTGCACTAACAGAGCAACCAGGGCAGTGACTCTGAAGCACAAACAAACAAAGAGCCACTGTTGAAAACAAAACATTTATATATTTAATCAACATTGTTTTATTAGTATGCCGTATATAAGTTGATAGTGTGTGGGGGACTCCATGGTTCTTCTTCTGCCTGGGGCCACTTGCAGTATCTAGATCTGGCCCTGTGTACTACATGATATACCACTTAGATTACATTTACATTTTTTCCATACCAAACCTACAGAAATAAACTACACTGGATCAGAGAACAGACCACTCATGATGAACAGCTATACATGGCATCAGTCTATCTAAAGCAAAGCTGGGTATGTTCAGTCACAGACAATAGAAGATATGTGGACTTACAAACTAAACAAGAGAGACTAAGCTTATACATGAGTCTCTAGTGTCAATATAGACAGCCAATATAAACTTGATAAATCGTCTTAAGGTAAACCATTCTTATGTTTTACAATTTTGAATGAGTGATGCTAAAGACTTAAAACTAGGGGAGAATGTGTGAATTGTTGTTGTTTGTGGATGGCTTCCACAATAGAAACATTTAAGTCTCTTCTTAATCCCCACTTTTACTCTTTGTCTTTTATTGTTGCATTGTTTTGTTTTTCTTTGAATCTGTTTTATGTTGTTTTAATGTACAGCTCTTATATGTTTTTTACTAGTTTTTATTATTCAAATATAAATGTATATGTTTAGGATCAGTTACAGTATTGTTTATTTTTTGCTTTTATACATCGATTATGTGCAACACTTTGGAAAATGTGCTATATAATTAAAATGGATTGGAAATCAATTTATTAGATAATTGATGTAAAATTCTGATTATTAGTTTGTCATTGTTTTACATTTCTCAATCCACATCCATAGATCTTTCTCTGAAGGGGTCAAGGATGGACCAGTGAAGGACAACGTTCCCTCACCTGACTCAATCCTCATCCCAAATATGGTAATACATTTCAGCTCAATTAAAGGTTTATACGAGTGACATCACAGTTTACAGCTGCAGCGTTCTTCTGTTGTTCTTATCTTTACAGCAGCAACAACAATCATACAATACATTCCTGACATGATAAAGAATGATGACTCTTTGGCGACTGGCCTCCTTCAGGAAAACAGCCCTTCACGCTGCGTCAAACGTCCACCGGCGGATTTATGTCCAACATTACAATACATAAAAACAATGCAGTACATGCAGTACAGATACAGTGTGTTCCCTAATGGGCCTTTGTTCAACACAAGTGGAGGAGGACCAAGAAAAGAGGTCAAAGAATAAACAGTAGTTCGTCACAGAAATGAAATTCAGTGAGTTCAAAATTACATTACAGCCTGGTTTCATTTAAATTCAGTGTGAAACCTTTACATATATTTAACTGTGATTATTACTCTAATTTAACTATGAAATAAATCCAGTAATATAGTCTATTATTATAAAAAACAGTGCATGCATGTGTTTAGATAGATGTAAAGTATTATCTTAATGTTTTGTTACATGTTATTGTGGGCGCAGTGGCTCAGGAGGTTGATTCCTGCTCCCCCACTTCATAATGTCATTGTGTCCTGGGGCAAGACACTATTGCTGTATGACTGGGTGTGTTTGGTGGTGGTTGGAGAGGCTGTAGGAGTAGTATGGTTGTCACATCTCCGTCAGTCTGTCCCCGGGGGGGGGGGGCCACAGGGGAAAACCCCCCCCCCGGGGGGGGGGGGGGGGGGGGAAAAAAGGGGGTGGGGGGGGGGGGGGGGGGGCCGGGGGGGGGGGAGAAATTGTAGAGACAGTGTAGCTACCAAAGACTGAGAGTCAGAGAAAGGGGAATGCCACGAAGTAAATGACCAGAGTCGGAATCAAACCCGGGTCAATTGAGTATGTGGTGTGTGTACGAGTTTAACCAATGAGGCGTCTCAGTGATTGACAGTGATTTACATTTTAGGGTTGTGTTCTCACAAGATGCAGAGGAGGTGATACCTGTGTACACAACATATGAATGAATGAATGAATGAATGAACAAGTAATTTTATTCCATCTGGTTGAATAAAATCACAATGACTCGAGCAGGACAAGATGGAGTGATGGATAGTGGCACTTGAAACAACTGCAAACTCAGCTGTGGATACAATTAACAAACTATAGAAACCTTTTCTTTAAGTGGCTTTAAAGGTGCACTGTGTCAGATTTTGCTTGATAATGTTAAACAAAATCTAACTTATCAATCAAAAGAAAACATTTTCCCATAACAAAACATGAGCATAAAAATGGGTTATTGACAGACATCCACGTTCATTGACCAGTTCACCTCAACATGTGTGTCTTTGGACAAACTGAATTACCGCTAAATATAGATCTTACCGACTTATGCAATCATATTTTATACAGTCTGTTTATATTCGCCGAGAACCCTGTCACTGATACAATAGTGAACTGTGAACATTATGCAATTTCTGTTTCACAAACCCGTGTGACCCGTTTGCCCCCCCCGAACATAAACTCTGCCCAAACCTTTACCTGTTTATTCTAAAAGATAAAAACAATCCACTTCGGGCCCAATGCAATCACTACTGACACTGTTTATATCTTTATTTATCTTTGATTTCCGGTATTTGTTCGGCCTTTTATCTCCGATCGTAGCCTGGGAGTCGCTGCAGCTTTGCCCATCAACACTTGCTTTATGAATTACTGCTTCCTGTAAAGATGAGGCCCGCTAACACCAACAATGGCCCGGGCAGGAAAAATGTGCGACTTTTACTGTCAGGCTCAAACATTTTATCCCAAATGAAGCGTCCCCCGGAGCGATGCGACGAGACAGAGGGCAGCGAACCCACGTCATCGAGTCGGACGGAGATGCGAGGCTTCAAAGAGAGCGGCGGCCGGGCAGAGCGTCATTGTCCTGTCTCACAAAGCTGCAGCGGAAAACACTACTCATGGTGCCATAAAGATGTTTTCGGCACGTTTCTGTACAGCAGTCGCACATTGTGTTGGGGAGGGCTTTAAATATGAAACAAAAAGATAGAAAAGCAGCCGAATAAGAGGAAATTGCGCAGGTATTTTTTAAATAAAGTCTCCTCAAAAAGATGGAAGCTAATGAATCAGTTTCTCATATGTTGTTTGCCAAATAAAATATGCTATATGCTCTATAGTATAGTATCTTTAGAGGGAAGTTATACTGGTCAGGAATAATCAAAAGAAACTAAAAAGAAAAAAACATATATACATATAACATATATAGATAACCTGGCCAGCACTTACATAGGATTAAAATTGCACAAATAAGTAAGAAAACAAGACTATTATTTTAGTCTTTTTTATTTTAGTCAAAAGGCCACATCTAAACAGAAAATGACCAAATAGACACTAGAGCAGATCACAAAGTTGGGTCATGATTCTTTTGTCTGCTCAGTCAATTAAGTGGCATTTTGTTATGTGCAGGAAACAATGCCTACAATACAATTCTTTGTTCCAAATGCTATCCATTAAAAGTACAATGTGTAAATGTTAAGTACACAAATCGATCACATCAGCCATCTATTTTCAGCAGTGTCAAATCATCAAAATATCACTTTCTGTATGTCTATCTTACAAAAATTGACCTGTAAAGCTCTACAGAAGCCAGTAGTTCTGCTACTTCCTGTGTCTGAACAGACAAATTGAGCACTGCTGGAGGAGCAAGGGCATGTGATTCAGCAGGAAAAACGTCTCTGTTTGTTGTTTATTTGCGTCATTTTCCATTAGCTGGAAGCCCAAGCGGTCAGCTAGACTTCCAGCGGAATAGTTTTGTCACTCGTCAACTTAACACACAATTCATCAAGCTGTTCATAAACAAGGATGTTATTTCTAGTATGGCTGTTCAAAGCAAGTTTTTTTTCCTTTCTTTTTTTTCTTCTTTTATTTCACACAGAAAAAAAGTTTTTCCACGTTAAAACGTTAAAACTGTGACGGCATCCGAAGAAATACTTTGCCATGGTTACTGCATTGTTTATACAAAGGAACAACTGCTAGCTCTCCAGTGGATTTTCTTTTAGTTTGTGCCATAGAAAAGTAATTTACAACCAAATGTGTGGATAAAATTGTATGTACTTTAAATATTGTAGTATAGTAGTGCACAGTACTTTAAAATGTACCATCTTTACATAATGGTATATGTTATTCTTTTATAATATTTTATTGTATGGTATCTGTCAAACATTTATTATGAAATGTATTGTTCAATTTGTATGTACAGTAAATATATCTGTATTTAAAAAAAATACAGTAAAACTTACCGTCATTTTTGTTTCATTCATTGTTTATAAAAAGGGAATAACTGAACCTAAGCAATAACTGCAATCAAATGTTTGTAATAACTGCCAATGAGTCTTTCACATTAATGTGAAGGAACTTGGGCCCACTCTTCTTTATTGAGTTGTTTTAATTCAGTTATTCATTATTGAAGGGCCTTTTTAAGGTCATGTCTTAATATCCGAATCAGATTCAAGTCCTGACTGTGACTAGGCCACTCCAAAACCTTTATTTTGTTTATTTTAAGCCATTCAGAGGTGGACTTGTTGGTGTGTTTTGGATCACTGTCCTGCTGCAGAACTCAAGTGCTCTTCAGCTTGAGGTCATGAACTGATGGACAGACATTCTCCTTCAGGATTTTTTGGTAAAGAGCAGAATTTATGGTTCCATCAATCACAACAAGTCGTCCCGGTCTTGAAGCATCAAAGCAGCCCCAGACCATCACTACCTTCACCATATTTGACTCTTGGTATGATGTTCTGTGTTACTTTTACTCCAGATCTAATGGGACACACACCTTCCAAACAGTTCTACTTTCGTCTCGTCAGTCCACAGAATATTTTCCCAAATGTCTTGTCTGTTTTGCCTAATGTTCTTTTTGGTCAGTAGTGGTTTTTGTCTTGGAACCCTGACATTTTTGCTCTGTCTCTTTCTTATGATTGAGGCATGAACTCTGACCTTAACTGAGACAAGTGAGGCCTGCAGTTCTTTAGATGTTATTGTGGGTTCTTTTGTGACCTCTTGGATGAGTCGTCGCTGTGATCTTAGGGTACTTTTGATTGACCGGTTAGATGAAGTTCCAAAGCTTTAGAAATGGCTCTGTAACCCTTTCCAGACTGATAGATGTCAATTACTTTGTTTCTCATTTGTTAATTTGTGATTTAACAAGTGGGGCTATCACCTTGTCACATGGAGTTAGATAGGTTTGTATAGCTTTTTTCCCTTAATAAACTCATGACTTCAAAACTTACTTGGGTTATCTTTCTCTAATAAATTTGTTTGATGATCTGAAACATTTAGATGTGAAGAATACGCAAAAAAAGTAAGAAATCAGGAAACACTTTTTCATGGCACTGTATTGTATCTCTATTAGCAGTGAGAAGCCCAAAGAGGAAGGGGGCAGTGGCTCGGACAGCTTCCTAACATGGGAAGTGTGCAGTTGGGGGAGTTTATAAATTCCTCTTCAGTGTTTACACCTCACACAGAATCCCATCAGGCTTTGGGCATTGTTTGAGGACGGGCAACCATGGACTGAAACCACCACACACATTTCTATTGAGAATTTTGCCCTGTGTTTGTTTGTCTGTCTGGGAAATAAACATTGATTAAATCCAGTGGAAGTTTTTGTTTGCAACACTTTTTTGGATCAGCCATGTACTCCCCAGTTTCCAAGTACAGCCCCGAGGCCCGCAAAAGGATGACGTACCGCTCCAAGGGTAAAAGCTGCGGCTACTACATGCGCATCGTCTTCTTCTTCTCCTCTCTGATCCAGTCGCTCATCATCGTCAGCCTGGTCCTCTTCCTGGTCTACGGGAAACAGCAGGACTCGGCCTCGGTGGATCGGATCCAGGACTTGGAGAAGAGTTTCAGCCGGCTGTCCATCGAAAACGTGGATCTGAGGCTGCAGAGGAAGAACCTGACCCACCTGCTCAATGTCACGCTGATGGAAAAGGCACGCAATGACTGGGATCTGGCTCGGCTGAGATACACCGCCAACGTTTCCTACTACCTCCTCGAAGACACCGACAAGAAACTGGTGAGATAGGGTTGCGTTTGTTAGTTACAGGGAAATACCGCCAAACACCCAAGACAGTATATAAATGTAGAAATGACCTTAATAAAATGACCATTCTTTATACATAAATAAAAATAAGTAGATGTTTCAACAGATACATACAATTTATTAATAGAAAATTACAGAATATAATTACAGAATACAATAATTATTCAAAAATGACTGTAATAGCGCGTACGTACTCCTGTAAATAAACCTCAAAATAGTCCTTCTTTGCAGTATTATATTTTCTTTAGCAGTGAGCCATAGAAAAGTCAGTTACAGTGAAATTTACAGTTCAGTTTTAAAGACAGTAAAAATACGCATTTAAATATAACACATTTAAAAGTTATGTTTTTTAGCTTTAGGTCATAAAAAGTAATTTAATAAAAAAATATGTTACAGTTTTGTGCCAAAAAAAAAAAAAAAATTACTAAGAGATTTACAGTACACAAGTCAAAATATACATTAAAATATGTCATCTTTGATATATATTTTTAGTACTGTCTTTAGTATTATTCCATAAAGAGGCTTTAACTGTAAAATGTATGGTTTTATTTGTATTTACTGTAAAAATATTTAAAATTATACACAAAAAAATGTAAAAGTAACTGTAACTATAGCTTAATTTATATATACAGTAAAAATACGTAATCCTTACAGTATGTTATATTATCTTAGAAAGCGAATGTAGGCTACTGTAGATGTAGCTGCATTTGAATATACAGTAAAAAATACATTAAATTTACAATCTTTACCCATTTATATGTAGTAAAACATTACTAATGTAAACTATGTATATTTATCAGAACTTTCTAAAACTCTTTAAGTGAAAAGTTAACATTACAAAACACACATATGATACATAATTTGCTGTTTTAATTGCTGATATCATGTGTATGTTTTGCTACAAAATTATTTTCTCAAACCACCAGCAACAAACAACTTATATATATAAAAAAAAAAAATACAAAAAAATGTATTGTATGTATGTATGTATGTATGTATACAACAAATATTAATTATGTTATACTATTTCTCCATGTTTACTGTGCATAGGTTTGTCATATACATTTGTTTTCAGTGTATAATCGGTCTTTTAAATAACATTACATAACAACGTTTTTTCATTGTCTCTAAACAGCAACAGTGCAATATGGAGAAGAGGCTGTGCCAGCTTCAGGGAGGGAACCGCGGCCCCTGTCAATCAGGTGAGCCTGACTATCTACAGAACTAAGGATTATGAATTAATCATTTATTTTTACCTTTTACCTTCTGTAGAATTTCAACTAATGCCTTAGAACATGTTAATACATTTATGTATCCCTTATAAAACACAAAGGATATCTTTAAAACACACCTGAGCCGTGTTGCACAAAGTCAGTTTTTACACAGGTAAGTTAGGGTTTAGTTTGGCTCCAAAAGGTGCTCTGGTTTTGAGCATATTTCATCACCATAGTAATGTATGCTATAGAGCAGGTTTTCTTTTATTTAGAGACTGAAAAGCCAAACTGGACATATCAACTACTAGCATCATTCATGATCTCAACTTTTATCTATGGCCTCACAGTTTTATCTTTTATCTACTGAGGCTATACTTTATGATTTTGGGAAATATTAAGAAAACGTCTTTTTCATTTCTCTTTTTTCACTTTTCTCTTTTCCTCAGGCTCCTAACCCACACCCATCACACCCCAAAACAACAAAGCCAACTGCCTATTCATAATTCCCTACTGCAAAAAAGCCCGAATAAAATGGATAAAACCAAAGTGTAAAACTTACCTTAAACATCTATCTCTGAGCCCAGTGTTAGACCAATGAGAACCTCTTAGTTATCTCAAATTCTTTTAGCAACTACTAATTTAATATTTACAAGACAGTGGGCCAACAGCCAATGGGAGTATGCACATTGTGAGCCCGTAAAAATTAAAACTAAACTGATTCCCAAGCTTTGACAGCTTCAACCATGATGTTTCTTGCTCCTCAGCAGACAAATAGTCCCTCCTACTTTTCTCCATGTTGAATACTATTAGCTGTTTACTTCAAACATTTGACTTTTACCATGTATTTGACGGCTAAAAACAGCAACAATAACCAGGGCCAAACAGGGACTAAACTAGACATAACCCAGCAACTCTGAGGGCCAAATCCAGCAATAAATCAAGGTCAAACAAATACAAGACCAGGACTAAACTCAACAATAAATCAGGACCAAACCCAGCAATAACCAAAGACTAAAGCCAAGACTAAACCAGAAGTATACCAACACTAAACCTGGACTAAACCCATCTCTAACCAAGCACCAAAACTAGGAATAACAAGAACTTAACCAAGACTGATCATGGACTAACTTCACCTTTTCTTTCTTTTCTTTCAGACACCCGACCACCGATGGCAGCTTCCCCGTTCGCACGCAGCAACTGTGGTCTGGAGTTCGAGCGTCTCAAAGCCAAGGTAGAGTTTGTAGAGTCCAACTTCACTCAGACGGCCATGAAGATGCAAATGGAGATGGATCAGATCAGCAAAGACAGGGACAATCTCAACCTCGAGGCCATTCGTCTCCGAAGGGACAGGTCCATGCACGAGAAAGAGATCCAGTTTTACCGAATCAAATGCAAAGAAGATTTCGTCCAGTCACTGAGCGGCGTTTCGAACGTCTCTAAAGCCTTCCTTCAAAAAATCGACTCGCTTTTCCCTTCGCACCTCTCCTTCCAGCTGACTTGCCTCAAACAGAAGGAACACTTGGAGCAGATCCGTAGTAACTGCACAAACCTGTCGAGGGAAGTTGAAGACCGTTTCCAGAGATATTTGGACAACGTAGGAAACCAGGTGTCGGCCATCCAAAGTGAAAACAGCCGTCTCACCGCAGAGAACTGGCGGATGTCCGAAGATTACCGCTTTTGCAGCCAGAACCGCACAGGCCTCATCAAACAGCACAAGCAGGAGCTACAGAAGATTCAGCTGGAGAACGACGTGGAAAAGGAGCAGCTGCTGATGGACAAGAGGAAGCTGAACGGAGACATTATCGTCCTGGAGAAAAATATCAAATTAAAAACCAAGGAAGTGGAACATCTCAATGAGCAAATGAAGCAGCTAAACATATCGTGCCTGCCTCGGGTAAGGACTACCAACGCACACCAAATGTACATGTGAGGAACTCTGAGATCTATTTATACATCTATTAAAAAGAAAAACAAGCAAACATTAAATCTAATTTTAGAGCTTTAAATGCTAGCTCGGCCAGTCAGATCCATTCCCTTTTTTAGCCAGGTAAAGTGTGCCTGGAACCCTTCCCGCTCAAAGCCGTTTAGCAAAAATGTCAGTCTTTATGTGAGACTTTGTTATTTCAAATTACATCAGTCCAGAGGCAGTTTATTCTGCGTATGTTGGTAGATCCCCCTATATCCAGTAATATGTATACCTCTGATGCCTCCTTCTGGTGTTATTGGGTGTTCTGCATGTCTATAGTCCTTGGAGTCCTAGGTATTCAGCGACTTGCAGCCGGCAGCCTTTACTTGAAATTGTCCACTAAATAATTAGAACACCTAAACATCAAGTCAGCAGTAATGAGTACTGCAGCTGACTTAGGGATTTAATTTTGAACACAATGCAATCTAATCCATACTGACCCAAATCATGCTGGACCATTGGTAATGAGAAGAGAACCGTGAGTGAGCTCATCAAACCCTCATTTAAATACTCACAGTTCAATGAAACTCTTTGGAGATCACTGACAACATGTAACATTCTAAAATGTTCTCTTTAATCTTTTTCTTGGTTTCAGTTTGGGTATGGAGGTATAGTCCCCGGAGCTCCTCCAGCCCGGACAGGAACCCAGCCTGGACCGGCCTGGGGAATCAATACAGGGGCCTCCAGCTCTGGCTCATCCAGCTCCACAGGAGGAAGCCAGTTTGGTCGAACTGGATCCAGTTCAAGTTCTTCAGGCTCTTCAAGCTCTTCAAGCTTCGGGTCAAATTTTGGATCAACGGGTTCAAATCCAAGTATGGGCTCGACAGGGTCAGGCTTTAATAAACCAGCATCAACTGGACTGGGTTCCACAAACTTTGGCTCCTCCTTTGGGTCGACAGGGTCTAATACAGGTCTTGGTTCTTCTGCAATGAATAAACAACCCTCAAGTGGGCAGGGATCATCACCGTTTGGCTCTTCCTTTGGGTCAACTGGGTCTAATCCCAGTCTTGGCTCAACAGGGTCAGGTGTGAACAAACCAGCATCAACTGGGCAGGGATCTTCACCATTTGGTTCCTCGTTCGGATCAACGTCATCTAATAATCCAAGTTCATCTGGGTCTTCTGCAAATAAGTTTGGAGCCACTGGGGCTAGTTCCTCAGGCCTTGGGTCAAATTTTGGGTCATCAGGATCTAGCCTCGGGTCAAGTCTTGGCTCAAATCTTGGCTCAAATCCTGGCTCAAGTGGATCCAGCTCCTTGAAGCCAACGACAAATTCAAGAGGCTCACCCTTTTTTGGTTCCTCAAGTTCCTCTGGCTCCTCAAGCTCCTCAAGCTCCTCAGCTTCCTCGAGTTCAAGTCTGGGTTCGAGCAGTTCCAGCCTAAATAAACTGTCCACTTCTGGTAGGACATCGCCAAGCAGCAGTTCTTCTTCTGGGTCCAGCACTACGGCCAATAAAAATCCATTCGGAACCTGGTTTGGGTTAGGGGCCCTTGGGACTACCAACTCAGATCAAAACAAACAAGGAAGCAACCACGGGAGAGGATCGTCGAGCGGGAACAGTTTTGGATCTCAGCGTAGCGGACGTAAGAAAAATGATTGGTCTTGAAAAATAATGAAGAAATGTAAAATTAATTAATGAATCAATCATTAATTAATTTGTAAGAGTACTTTGATAGCATCATTTCAATTTTAAATAACAGCTGTTAGCTGGTAGCCTATGTTCTATTTCTTGTGTTTGTTTGGCTAACCAACACAAAACAGGGAGTGACAGTCACCAACAAATGCTACCAAAGGCTAGTCACCACACCTTTAATGTACTGAATTAAAATCAATAAGTACACACATAAGTACATGACCATAGCATGTAGCAGTAAACTGAGTGCACTGAACAAAAATAGATGGAGAAAAATAAAAGTAACTTATCGACTGTAGTCAAAGGGGTGGAGTTTTATGTTCACGGCTGCGTAGGTGGATGTAGAGTCAAAAAAAAATAAAAAAATAATAATGTTATACAATATGTTTTTGAACCGTAGAAAAATAGAAATGCATAAAAGTGTAAATTAACCTACTTTTCTCCTTTTTTTCCCCCTTTTCTTTTTGTTTTTTTTAAGCAGCAGTCTCTGTGAGTCAACACCTTCAAGAGCTACAGCGGATCATCAACCCTCTAGTTCCAGAGTGAGTAGACAGCTTCTTTATTGGTGTTGTGATTAGGTTGTACCATAAAGTGAATTGATTTGTGCCAATATCAATAACATTTGGTTACCGTGGCAACATGCTGTGGCCGGGATATTTTAGACCCAAATTAGCACGGAGTCCTTCATTTTGATGTGTTTCTGTGTGTTTGAGTGTTGTGGGTGTAACCTTTGAGCATGTTATAAAGAGTCTAACATGGCTGCCGTCTGTTTGTAGGGAGAAACAAGAGCTCTCCAGGACCATGGGTTAGTCCATCTCGAGGAAGAAAACCTCAAGCACCTTTGTCCTCATGTCCTGAAGATCACATATTGTATACAGAGTGGGTAGAGTGGCCAAAATCTGCACTAAAGTAAAAGTTGCTGTTGCTTTGAAATAGAAGTGTCTCATCAACATCATTACTGGAGTAAAAAGGTGAAGAATAGTGAATTACTTTTGATGTAATGCACACATCAGCTGAGCAAACAATCAGTTGGGCCGCATTTTGGGCAATCTCTAAAAATCGGTTGAGTTTAGGCCATTGATTTACACGAGGATGGCAAAAAAAAAGTCTTTTGAATCTGGCCGAGGAGGTGTTTTCATCTTATTGTGACGCCAACTCTACGTTTTTAAGTTTTATATGAACACATACCTGTCTACCTATATGGATGTTGTGAAATGAATTTTGTTTGCTGTGCTGCTACTTTGGAATCACATTTTGAATCCCACAGCTTTTTAAGAATCCAAACATTTAGTGGTATAGTGAAGTGTATTATTAAAAAGACAGAAATCAATAGTCCTACATTTTGTAGTTATCAGTGATTCTCAAGTACCACCACAGAGAGCCAGAGTGCCACTGGACTAGAACATTAATGGCAGTTGACTTTGTTTATATATGTGTATACCTCAGGATAAAAAAAATAGTTTAGATAATACTATGAATCAGCATTTTGGCATCATGTAAAGGGCCCCTGACATTATTGACCCTCAGCTGAGTCAGAAGCAGCAACACTATTCACACCTAACACTTGTCCCCCCTTTAACTAGCAATATTACTATACATCAAATGCTTAACAACAAATGTGTGTAGTTGAGTTTTCTGTTCTTTCTGTTATCTACATAAAATATATATATTTTTTTGTTTTTGGCCCATGTCTTTTCACACATACTTTTCTCAGGCAGCAGATAATCACTCCACTTCCTGTCTTTGGTTTAAGTTGGCTTTGCACCAGAGTTCAACCGGTTCAAGTCGACCAAGGTTTTAAGCAGAAATTTAGTTTTAGGTTTGCATTTACAAAGTGAACCAGACATTCAGAGAGATCAAACTACAGCTCATGTTTTTCTAGCATCTTTTATTTTATTTTATTTTTTTTTTATTGCATTTCCATTGTCCAGTTGTCTGAGTTTTCTTTTCTGACTTCATTTTATTGAGGTGCAACCAAACCAACCAACGATGATAGATTGGTAGAAGTAGTGTGTAATGCAAGTAAAAGTGTCATTTTTCTTTAAAAAATAAAATGAAGTTATGTGACCTCAACTTTTACAAGTATACTTTGTTTAAAAAAATGGAGTACATGTAGTGTAACAAGTCTAGTCTCTACCCACATCTGTTTGTATATCACTGTCGAGTAATACACTGAAATCTGTGAATATAAAAATGTGAATTGTGTGTTATCCTTTGTATATTTTAATGAAAAAGCACTTGTATTGTTTTTTTACACTGTACATATGAATAATAAAAATCGTAGCTGTTGCACATGCCATCTCTCTCCAAACAAAGCTCTTCCATTGAGCTATTGCTCTCTCGTCCTGGAAGCAGCTGTTTATGCCGATGTGCGTCACCTATTGTGTGGCTAATTGGCCCCGAATGACTCCCCTGTGATTTAGCGACGACAGAGCAGAACCCTGGCGGCCTGTTTATGTTTACCAGCCGTCCTTTCAGCGTCAGAGGAGGCAGACGTGCCGTATACAAACCGAGCCCGACACAATGTGGTGTTACTTAAGAGCAGTAAGGACGGATATCCACACTCCAAATAAACTGAAAAAAGACACATGGATACTGGTGGGAGGCTTGTTTTGATATCAGTGTCTCCTCGAACCTGTTTAAATTTACAAACAGTCACAAACACCAGATATTATCTCTGAAGACGGATCACATTCCATTTTTACATTTAGCCTGAAAGTTATTTGGTTGGTTTCTTGACATGAAACAGGGTCAAAAGCCCTTTCTCGGTGTCGGCTGCTGAGAAACTGCGTCATATAAGTTGAGGTGGTACAATGTATTACTATGATAAATGAACATGTTAGATTATAAGCCACAAATTCTTAAATCTTAAAAATGGGCAGTAATGAGCAAACATTTCAAAATGTTTTTTTTTCTTTCTTAGATTTTCTAGATTAAGAGCACAGATAAATATTGTTAATAGAGTGGGATTGGTCTGACTCTGAACTGAGAGGAAGATGTTTGAGGTAAGCTCTAAACTTTTGTTTGATGTAATCTCTTGGTTTATTGTTGTACCATATTGGTAATACGTTTTCAAATGAAAAGAAAAATATCTCTTTGGATAATGACAGTTTATTTGACAAGACAGCTTCATTTGAGAAAACAGTTCCATTTTGTTTTTTGTCGTTCAACATTCTTATATTCACAGAAAACATTTTTTACAAATTAACTTAAGCAAAACACTTTTACCAGTGTCAAAACAAATTTACAAGATACAGACACATTTATAATGTATGAAACGTTTTTACATTTACAAAAAACATTTGTTTTGCACTTCCATGCCACCGTACGTGTCACACTGTTGGAACCAAACTACATTTCCAAAGTTGTGACCTAATTCGGGGCTGCTTTGTACCTTGACATGGTAACACCTGTAAAAGTGAGCCAAACTGATTGTACTATACCCTTCCACTGGGAATGTGCCTTTTTTCCTTAAATCATCCATCAGAGGCAAGGATATTTTGCTAAATATCCATTACAACAAACTGTGAATAGATATGTAAATGCATCAATGAAAAAGATGCTAATTAAAACTTGAGCATTGTAATAGCTGCAGCAGTGGAGCGAGGAAACAAAGCGGCATGAGAACAGACAAACATCCTGTCCACTGGCGAAGAGGATGGGTGCGCTCTGTTAATTCAAGAGAGTATTGTGCCCCTGCCAAATTAATAAATACTAGACTTAAGCAGAGGGAGTGAGCGCTCGTCCCCGTCCAAAGGATATCCTGGATTCAAGTGTTTTTCCATGTCTGAGATGTGCAGCGTAACGCGGTGGACAGCCGGGGAATAGATGTGAAAGGAGGCTTTTATGAGACACAGTGTTAGGTGAAATTTAAGTGGAAATCAAGCCTCACTGTCCACATCAGTGTCAAAGTGTTTCCTGTCATCTTCACTTCCTGTCGTCAGTTTTCTACTCCCTTTACACAAATAAAAGCAGTGACCATTGTTACCCGGAAATCTGCCGTTTTTTATTTCATGCTTGCACTTTCCTACAGTAGGCATCAGGATTCTAAATAAAGTCACCAAATAAAAGGGCACTTCTTCCTGTTTTTTAGGCCCAGTCTGCTGAGATTAGTCAGATGGCTCATTTACCTCACTCACCGCACCTCAATAATATTTAGTTGTATTCATACTTTCATTAGAGGTCTGTTGTGTTGGGCTCAAAACAGCATAAACCGCAGCACTCACTTCTGCACAAGACTGCTGGGGGGCCATTTATATATACATTTTGTTTATTTTATTTTTCAGTTATGGCTTTAATTGGGGCTATGCATATAAATGGACATCTGTAACAAATGATACAGCTGTAAATATGCCCGCTTGTAGCAAAATTGCCAATTTTCATCTGTACACCGTTAATACAAATTCAAATACAAATACAATAGCACATAAAAAACAAAACAGTAAAAGACTGTTCAAGATGCCTTTTTGAGTCTTTGAGAGCTAGGCTTATTGGATTCATAGTTCAGTTCACACTGAAGAGGAACCAGTCTTGAAATAATTAATTTACAGGTTCAGCATAACATATCCCCACACCTGACAGTGTGTGGCAGGTGTGGCCTAAATTTTCGTATAAATAGAGCAGCTGCATGACATTGCTGCTTCCATTGATCACTTCCTTTGGTCCATTTGTATATACCATAGGTATATACATGTTATAGGTGTGACTTTTGAAATAAAAATCTCACAATATATACTTGTGTCACTAAGTGTCAGAATTGTCCTCAGATCAGTACCTTAACCACATGATGAAAATGGACCCTCAGAAAATATCTGAATCTTTTTGGACTTTTCATAAACATTTTTAAATATAGGTCAATGGCAGCCTGGATTTTTGGAGCCTGTCCTCACTCCTGCATGACAGTCCTGCCATCCCTAAACACTAGGTCCATTTTTGTGTACATTGTGTACAGGTTTGACATAACTTTTGTATTCTATTATATGTCAAAAATACATATATAACTGTATCTATATATGTTATACAATCATTTATATTGGCGCCCTTTGAATTCAGGGTTCTTGTAGCCAGCCCTCACTTTTGCATGACCACCCTGCATCCATTGGTCCATTTATATGTATATTTCAAAGGCATAACATAATCTTTGTCCCTTGATATAATAATAATAGCAATGGTTTATTATTTTGTTCTCACAATTGATCCTTAGATAAGTTCCTGAAAACTGGACTTCCATTCCAAGAGCTGGGGGTATGGTGACAGAGGCCATTGTTGGTTTTGGTCGGGTTAAAACAGGAAAGGCTCATGATTATGACCTCCTTCCTCACCTGGGCTGAGCTCAGGGGCCTCTTTTTTGTCCCGCTGCTAATGTTCTCTCTTTACTGTAGCCTTTGATTACGTTTCCTATTTACCCTTGGCCCCCTGGCCCCCTCGGGCTGGTAAAACCATCAGGGGCTGTACATGTGATCCGGAACCAGTGGTGGGCTGCGGTCGAGGGGGAGGTTGTATGCAGAAAACAGCTGGATGAACAGTGCATCCCTTACTGTAACCCTGACTTTCACCTTGACCTTTGAGAGAACAGAAAGAAAAACACAAGCATTAGGCCTTAAATGGAGTGGTTCTGACCTAAGTCACCTGTCTTTAGGAAGTTTTAAATCACATAACTCAAAACTCCCACTTATTGCAACATCCTCACATCACCTGACCACAGCAGAAACAAAAAAGGGGTGAATTTCCTCCTACCAAATATCACACTGTGGAGGTTAGATTGTCTAAATGTTATCTTGAATAACATTACTTTCAGTCAGTATTAGGGAGCCACCTTCAGAACCTCAATTCAAACATTTCCAGGATAAAAGTAGCACATTCCCAGGCCATTGCATTCCTGGGAATTCTTTATTTTTTAATTAAGGATGTACTTGGTAGCACTTTATATTTAAGCTTTAGGGTCAATATTAGGGTAATAATAAATAGGAAATCTCATAGTAATGTAGTTTCAGTGGCCATTCTATTGCCAGTTTTGCACTGTTATGTAATCAAGTGTCTTTGGAGGCCCTTTCCACTCAATAGGGCCCTAGACAATAGTTTCCATTGTCTCTGACGATAACAGTTGTCTGGAACCACCTTTCAGTTGTACAAACAGCTTTTCAGTTCATATCTAGACAAAAAGTAGGGTCGGCAAAAAAAAAGGAACATAAGTGTTATATTTGCACAGAAACCTATGGCAAATCCTCTGGTGTCATCTGTGGACTGTAAGGGCTAAGCAGTTGATCCAGACAAGCTGTGACTGTGTCCCCTTCATCAATAGCATTGATTAGCACTGGTCTGTTAAAACCTTTGTCAGGGATATAGTCTCTGGTACACACACAGATCACTTAGAAACCACTTAGGGTTGATTCAAGCCTCGAGCTGAGAGTCACTGTACAGTTAAATATTAGGATGTGTTAATGGCTTGTGTGCAGTGATATAATATCAGTGTTATTTTACATTTTTGTACAGGTTACCCAAGATTAGTGTTTAAATTAAGACCACACAAACCGGGACCAAATTATGACCAATACTAGAGCAAGTCATGCCCACTGTATGAGACATTGGAATATATACCAGAACCCAGTTATAAAATGCAAACAGTCCAAGTCCAGTTTAGTGCAAACTCATGGAGGGGTAAGTGTTTGGTAAAGGGGGCAGAATTAGGGCAAGATGTGATGTTTAAATGAAGATAAAATTGTTTTTTAGGTTTCTTTCCAAGCATGATGTAGACCAGGGTGGACAATTGTTTCCCCCAAGGGCCACATTAGAACCTGGGACTCACTGAACTCACTTATGCTCAATAAAAACATATTGTTCTGCCTATAGTTTAAAGTTTAAACTACAGGCAGAACCAACCAGTTGCCAATGGCTTGTGAATGATGCTCAAACATTGATTCAAGTGTATTGTACTTTGCGCATGGGATACACTCATGGATGAATTCCTTTTCTAGGGACCAGTCGTGGGCCAGATGTGGCCACTGGGCCTTAAAATGCCCAGGTCTGAAGTGGACAAATAAACCAGTTTTGGTCTTGGTTGGTCTTAATGTCCGAGTCCTTTACAAATGATCTTAAGTCTCAAGTACTACAACTACTAGTAGCTCAAACTCAGGTCAGGTCTATTTCTTTGAGAGGAACAGTCCATCAAATCTGAACATTAACTTATTAACATATTATGGTACTGTGCACTGTCGCGCTATGTAATGATACACTCTGTAAAGATACACTCTGTAAAGATACGTTATGTAAAGATACTCTATGTAAATGCCACATACCCATGCTTGTACTCATTCATGCAATAGTGCTGTGCTTATGCCCACCTCTACCAACTGTGCCAAACCCCAGGAAGCATGCCACGTCTGATTGGGAGTATGTGCTTGGCTTAAAGTGAGAACCTGAGCACTGTACACATTACTAGTGTGAAGGTGCTATATGATACAGTGGAAAAGATACTATCCAAATAGGTCCAGTCTTAGACCAGGCGCAAACTCATGGAAGGGTCAGAGTTACAGATATGAATGAATGGTTTTCATCAACTCTCAAGAATGATGTGGAGATTTAAAATAATAAATAAAACATGCAGTGGCCTGTAGTAACCCTATCCACTCAAAGATCTCTTAAGTAACAAATTCATAGTGAAATTTTTTACTGCCGCCTCAGCGTTTTCCTGTTTCCTACAACTGACAATGAACTGGTAACAACTTCTCTGGAAACTGTAAAAACACAATGGAAAGATAACATGGAGTGTGTTCTGAGAAATGGGACTTGTGAAATATGACTTGTCACCTTTGACATCTTGCGTTTATCAGCGATTAACAATGATTAATATGGCTTATGTGCTTCAGGTTTTAATGTGTTTTGTATTGGGACCCTTAGATATCTACTGCCCATGGCCTCATATGATCTCAATAGTAAAAAGGTGATTCCTCAACACAGTGATATTTGTGTCCTTGGCACATAAAAAACCCAAACAAAACAACAAATTTATTTGAGCCATATTAATCATTGCAACTAGTCTATCAAAATGAAAAAAAAAAATTAAATATTTGTATTATATTCAAAGTGTCCTTAAATGTGTTTACATTTGTTTACACTGTACACTGCTTGTCCCTGGAAATGTGTTATAAGGAAGGGGCCATAAAGTTTGTTGCCTTGGCAACCACACTAGAACCATTAGGGAGGGGAGCACCATATCAAAAGCACAAGGAGTGCTCCATGGAATCAACTGCAGGAAGAGAAAAATCACGGGAACTCTTAATAAAATTTGGAGTATTTTTTTGAGCAGTCATTACCAAACCACCCTATATTTTCTTAAAATGTTAAAAATAATCCATCATATTCTATAATGTGATGGAAATAACATTTCATATTATTTTATTTTATTCGTAATAAATGCATTTTATTGAATTTATTTTGCCTTTATTTTTATTTAACTTTATTAGAAAGCCCTATATATATATATATATATATATATATATTTTTTTTTAAGAATTATTATTTTGTGTCATTTCCATCACAGGTTCAATCACAAAATGTCATGTCCATCAAATAGATAGTTTTAAAGTTAAAATCAGAAATAATAGCATAATACCAAATACAACTGTATGGTTTTCAAAATTCAGCAGGTTTTAAAAAAAGTTAATCAGGTGTGATAGAAATGACGACTTTGTCAGAAACTCTTTATACACAATATTGAGAACCTCAACATGTCAATACATTTTATTAAATAAGATGTTAGATTATCAATTTTTTTTACCCTCCAAATATCACTGTAGTTGCAGAAACACTCAATAATTTATTGCCCTTTTCTCTACCCATTTTGAGAAGTTTCATTAAAGTGTATATTGCTAAGCAGGTACCCTTCACATTTTAAACATTATCTGGTGTTGATATTATGTAGTTGCCTGTATCTGCTACCAGTCTAATTCCTCGAGTAAAACCTAACCTTGTCAAGTGACTCCATCTTGTGGCCATAATTGGGAATTACTACACAGTGAATATTTCAGGCTGAAATGGACAGTTGCACTGTGTTCTTGGTTTACAGTCTTGATCCATTAAAGATAAAAATGAAAATTCTACCTTTTTGTCTGCTGTACAAGGTGAAAAAAGTCTAGTAAGATGTTAGCAACAGCCATGTTAGTTACATTGTAATAACAACCCTTTTGTCCCTGCCACGGCTCCCTTTCTCCTTCATGACACCCAATCGTGGCCTCAGTGTCACATCCTTCTTCCACTCCTGGAAATATTAGCATCAACTGTGCCACTCAGATCCAGTCAGATGCAGTGGTAAACTTTGGGGAAAAAACCCTCATACGAGAATCTATGATCAAATAGAAACCATAATGTGCTTCTCCTCTTGCAGAGTTCACTTTGTAATCTCTGGGAGGCTGCAGAAACAGGGTTCTACGAAGCTTTAAATGTCTATTTTATACAAATCCAAAGACTGCTTTTGATGTGTGACGTATATACTACTCAAACCATTTAAAAAGGGATGTGTTCTAATGTGTTAAACTGTGCAACACTTTACACAGTGTAACACTTTTGACAGAAGAGACCACTACAGAACAAAGTTGGATGGCCTGTCAGGAAGGGTTACTGAAAGAAGTACAGAAAAATATTCCATTATGTTAAAGTTCTTTCATTTATTTGTTTAACTGCAATAATGACTTTTTTCCCTTTGGATAATGACAAACGCATGACATAATTTAAATCTGTTTTGCTTTCAGACAGCTCATGATTTCACATGTCAGCCCAGAGCACTTGTTTCAGTGGTGAAGCATTCCCCTGGGACCAGTTTATCTAGGCTTATTGACAAAATTCTTTACAGCATCTGTCAATACAGTGCACTATAAAAATTAGAGGTTATTTTGAGTATGAGCTCGTGAGGCACTTCACTGTGTAAATCAACCTCTTGGATGTCAGAGGTCTGTGTTTTAATGTGCCATCCTTCTGAATGGGCTTCTGTTCAAGTACACTGCTTCACTGCCAATATCTTGACCAGTGTGCTCAGAGTAATACATAAGTCTAAATTATGTGTACAGCCCACTAAGAGATATAGATTTTTCCACGTACTAAAGCCTATTATACAATACTACATTACATTACTATATGACTCTAAACCAGTGATAATCAACTGGCGGACCAGGGGCCACATCAGGCCCCCCACAGTTTTCCACCCGGCCCCCCAAAACTATAACAAAATCAGAAAAGATGAATGAAAAAGAGGTAGAGCTGAAAGATAAATACAGCGATTAAAATGGCTCAAAAATGACTGCTGTAACATCATTTAGCTGTAACTAACCTTTAATCCTCTGTACTGAAAATTTACACCTGCTGCGCTGTAGTGCGCTGTTGTGACTTATTCTGTCTACATTCAAGAATAGGGGCAAATTGCTAGTTATCTTTCTTAATTTCTTTTTTTATTTCTTCACATGACAAATTATATTTTTTTCTACTAACTGTTGTTTTATTTTTTCCATCTTCAAATAACCTATGAAAGTTTTTCAAAGTCAGTCAAAAAAGAAAAACAAGAAGATATATAACCTAATAAAAATAAAGAGAATAAGCAAAAGGCATGTATTTATTTAACTTAATATTTTTAGTGTGAAAGTCTGGCCTGTTGCTGCTCTGTGAAGAAACAAGCTGGCCCTCAAGCAAATTTAGTTGATGACCCCTGCTCTACACTACAGTATACTACACTTTAGCAAACTATACTGCGCCACACTACCTTTCGCTTTACTTTAGTATACTATACTACACTACATTACACTACGCTATGCTACACTCATCTACGCTTTATTTAGGCGCAGCAGAGCTCGTTTTCTAACTAACTTATCCAGCTCCACTGTCACAAAAGAACGTTACAGGACATCATTCATACCATACTAGAGTTCTGTGTGTGTCTGAGTGACTGTAACAAATAATTTCCCTTGTGGAATAATAAAGTTGATCTTATCTTATCTGTAGTATACTATACCACTCTCTGTTACATTGTATTAAATTATACTATACTACACTTCACTACACTGTGCTACACTATACTTTACTGTACTTAACTGCAATACGCTGTGCTATACTATATCACATTATTATACTGCACTACAATAGTCTATACTGTACTACCCTACTCTCCACCATACTTTAATGTACTGTACCACACTACACTACACTATACTATACAAAACTGAAAAAAGGGATACATGCCCATTATTCCATAGAGATCTGAATACATCCAAATGAATGAAAACCAGACCACATCCAAATGCATTAACCTATAACAACAACAACAACAACAACCTATAAGTTACATATAATGAACAATATTCACTAATTTTAACATTTAAAATTTAAGAGTGTTCTATTTGAATAAATCCTATATCATTTAAATTAATCTTATTATTTAAACCTTCCCTTCCACATGTGTCTTAGCTTAGCTAACTTAGTAATGACAGCAAAGTTAGAAGTTTCTTGAAAATGAATTTTGTGTGCTGTGCTGCTACTTTGAAATCACATTTTGAATCCCACAGCGTTATAAAAGTCCAAACATTTAGTGTTATATAAGTGTTTTATAGAAAAGTTGTAGCAGAAATCAAAAGTCCTACATTACAGAGAGCCAGAGTACCACCAGTGCTACCACAATTTGAAAACCACTGTTCTATATGATTTACTATTGGATGCTGTAAAACTGTATGACGATGGTTATGCCCCTATCACTTACAAGGTCCAAACTTATTGGCTCTGTCTGTGTCTCCACATCGTAGACTGGTGTATACTCCTACTACATGTGTCCTGTTTAGTCCATGCTGTTGTAATCGCACGGTGTCTCCCCTCTTTATGTCGTCACAGCACCAGTCACGACCGGTGCACGCTCATAACGTGAAGATGCCATGATGATCTCCTCTCCCCCTGTTCACAACAACATCAACAACAACCCACCGGGGGCTTTTCCCTCCACATACAGCCTTCATGCACTAGACTAGACCCCGCACCCCCTTTCCCATTACCCACCTGTACAAACCAAACCGAGCCCCCCTGTTAACGACACATACGTGATGCAGACGGCAGCGGACAGCGACGCGGCGCTTCCAAACGCCACCACCACCAGCTCCACCAGCTCCAGCGCCGCAGAAGACACCGACCGAGCAGCGGAGAGGATGGACAGCCCCAGGACGGTGCCAAGTGAGCAGCAGGACGGGACCAACGGCAACCAGCAGCACCTACAGCCCCTGCAGACGTCCTCAAAGCCGTCCGGTGTGCTCGGTAAGTCAAACGCGTACATGACGTTGACGTTGTGGACTGCGGGAGATATACGGTTTGAGACGGAGACATGGATGATATAGTGCGTTAAACGAGTCACGTAAAGCAATTTAAAGGATAATTTGTCTTACGTGGATTCGGTCAAGATGAGCTTTTCGAGGCACATTCCGACGCTCACAGGCCCGGTGTTGTGCCATTCTCAGCTTCCCTGCAATAATATGTATCCACAGTTGAGAAAATTAGCCCCCAATACGTGGTAGCTTACCTGTGAGGAGCTAAAATTAAATATTCGTCACGTTAGTGTCCGGTTCACGGTCCACAGGTGAAAGGGGCGCATTTTTACTCATAACAGGATGATAAACTACTTTTTTAAAACGGGAAGCAATTATTAAAAGGCTTTATGAAAGATAGTCAGACTAAAAAAGTGTTGGGTGTAGAGTTAGAGATGTTAGCTTGTATTTGGTAAGTGACAGAAGTGCATTTTGGGTATTTTTAAGTAGCGTTTAAAAATATGCTAGTCCAGGTTTAAGCTAAAATGATTACAGCAACACAAAATCTGAGAAAATATATTTTTATCCTGTTCTTACAAGTTCATTACCTGAACAAGTGAATTATTTAGCGTTTCCATTTAACAGGAAGGGGTTATTAATCAAAGAGCAGGTGTTCATTTCAGGCTTGAATTCAATCTAGAGGCAAAGAACCTTTATGAAGTGAAATTAGCTTAAAACTGTGTAGCACAACTCCATCTAATACCATAATTATTTGCCAACAATATTATATATTTGTGATGTACTTTTTAGGTTATTGTCCTGACCTTTGTAAGTGTCAATTTTCAATTCAACAGAAAAGTTGATAGAAAAGTTGTATTTCTTTGAAGTTAAATAATAATAATAGCTATAGTAATAGTAATAAAAATAATGATAACACAAATATTAACGCTAATTAACAAAATCAGTTCACATTTTACTGGTTTTGTTTTGGTTTCGTTTTTTTGGTTTGTAAATATGGTCACCCTTAAACTACCCTAACATAAAATTAGCTCTTTTTTCTTTCTAATTTGCCAAAACCTTAAAAAAGCCTTTAATTGAGCAGTGGGTAAGCCTTAAAGGTGCTGGTTAAGCGCCAAAAAGTGGCCAAAAAGAACAAAAGGAATGTATGCAATTTTTTCTTACATTTAAGGAAAACTGAATCAATGAATGTAATATTGTAACAGAAATTATCTCTGAAAAACCTGCAATAGCTTAAATAAATACAACAAACAAACGCAGGTCCCTAGGTGATTGTAACACTTAGATTTCTAGTCAAAAGCAAAGCCCTACAGCTTTGATTAACACAGTGTAACAAGCTTCCTACAAAAAGTTGAAAATATTAAACACCATTTTTAGTTAATAACAACAGTTGTCTGAAATTGATGACACTATATTAACTTGTTGTACATGACAAATTCTTCACCAATTCTTTTCCTATTATTTAATGGTGAGAATAGCATATTTTTACCAATAGGGGTTATAGTTATTTTACGTCAGTATGACCTTTATATGAGTTAGTAAACAGGCCTTGTAAGTACACAAAAGTGATCCTGACGGACATTAGGCATTTGAGTAGGAGGGTTCTAAGACTTGAGACAATATTTGACAGACACTAATGTCAGTTTTGTGGGCCTGCACATATTATTAAAGCTTTCTGAAAGAAAAGGTCAAGCCTGTCCTATTCAAATTGATCTTAGAACCATAAACAACAGTGTTTTAGCTTGACACAATTTGGTACAGGTAACCCCTGAAGAGCCTTTATTTCTCTCCTGGACTATGAAGTGATTTGAACTATTAAAATGTTAACGGTTGCCATCAACTACAATAAAGAAGTGGTGCAAAAGTCTGGGGGTATACTGCCACAGTAAATAATAATAGCGTCCAATTTCCTAATTATTTCAAATCACCTAACCTACTGCTCATTTAACTCTTTATGGGCTCTCTATTTCATGGCACAGCTTCTGGTCATTTTGCTCGTGTTTTTAATTCTGAAAGCAAGCCCTATAAGACAGACTACAACCGCGAACTGCTGTCGCTAACAAACTCTAGCTTATAGCCGTCTTACTTCTTGGAATCAGACTGTTTATCACAAAAATAGAATTTGCATTTGAGCATAGTTTGAGGAAACATGCTATTTTGTGTTTCCCCTGCCCCTTTTTTTTTTTTTTTTTTCTATTGTCCAACAGACTGCAGTGTTTAGCTCCACCTTTTTGTAACTGTACTGCATAGTTGAACCAATAGCAGTCGGGTTACCAAAGAATCAATATCATATGCTTATTTGGGACACCTCGTACCTCTTTTTACAAAGGAAACGCCAAGTGTGCCTTACTGATCTGACCTGTACCAGTCCGCTGGCAACATGCCTAAAGTTGCGTAAATCTTGCCATTTTTTCTATTTCAAGGACAAACTGTTCACTTGCTTCTAGTACATCCTACTCACTGACAGGTGACATAATGAGATCATCACACTCTTGGCTTCACCTTCACCGGTCGTAATGTTATGGCTGATTAATGTAGTTCTTAAAGGCTCATGGCCTTTAGTGATATGTGTTATATGTAACCTTATTACATATAACTGAACTGACTGCACAGTCTTGGAGAAGGAGCTCTATGAGGCAAACACAGCCTCTGCCTATAATCATCACCAATGGGATAATGGTATGTTCAGACTGGAGAAATTGTAGGAAGTAAGTAATATAGCCAAACACAGCATAAGATGAGGATCTACCATTATTTGCTTCACTTTGATGGATGTTTGAGCTGCATTGAGCTTGAGCTTGTTACAAAAGACTACTTCATCACAGCAGTGTGTTAATTACACATGAAGACCTGCTAATTAGCTGCAAGTAAATTTGATGAATGTAAACAAAGTTCAACACTTATTACTGTAAAAACAAGCCTTGCTCCCTCATAAGTAAGGCTTGTATAATTAAACTGTGACTTCATCTAGAATCAAGACTGTATAAAGTTGTAGGTTGCTGCAAAGAAAGTAACATTAGCTAATGTTTTGCTAATGCCAGATCATCGCTCCACTGTCTCTCTGCTTGTGTCTTGTATCGTGTAACTTGTTTCTTGTGCCACATTAATTGGCTGTAGAGAATTTGAGAAAGGCACAGGTTTGCTTTGTTGTTCAGTAGTGAAAAGGTGCAGGTCTGCCAATCAATCAGCTGTATTCAAGTAGAGTTCTTAGTTTGATTGACAGCTCCAGTGCTGAGCAGGTCAGTCTGTCAGTGACTCTGCTGCTCTGTCCATGATGCAAAGCTGCCAACGGGAAAACAGGATTTGTCTTATTTTGAAACAAGCATGAAAAACACCGCTAAAAAGGAGATGCTACTACATTAAGGACAAACACTATTCATGGGTCAAAGTAGAATCTCTGTCGTCTTTTTGTGCGCTATGCTAGAGGGAAATCTCCATTCCCACTTTATGTGGGACATTTGTTTATGTCAATTGACGATCAGCATCAGTATAAGGTGTCCTGCATTGTCCCACTTTGTCCAGCTTAAACAGACCCTAACAGACTCTAACAAAGAATGTAATTTACCCTCCCATAATGCAGGATTCTATCAGTATAATCTACAGGTTCATTTTGAGACTATGGCAGGCTGCCAAGGTCTCTTTAATGTATGGGAAACACAGCAATATCTTATAGCAGCCTTGTTAGTCAAGCAATGTGCAACAATGTGGAAATTATCTAAGGGAGATTTTTCAAAAGAGTCATTGAATCACCTATAATTCATATCTAAGCATGATGAAATACCTTACAATTTACAATATACATACATATATACAATTTATTTTAAACTAATCAAAAAGTAGTGGCTGGCAACCAACTTTTTTCTAGTATGTGTTTTCTTTGCATCTTTCCACTGTCCAAGCACACACATTTATACATAGGTGATTTACTGGCAACTCCTGGAGCCCCTTTTGAAAACTACTGCTGTAAAATACATTGTACCCCAAATAACAACCATCTCATAGTCAAACAGAATACTGTAAAGACCTCTTGGTAGTTTACCTCTGGACAGATATTAATTTGTTCACAAAATGCCTGCTTGTTCTTTCCATCACACTAAAGACTGCTTGTATGCAGCTGTACACTGCTGCTCTGAGTCTCTCCAGTTTTCTAGGCTAACTCAATCTTACTACTCAGTTCTATTATATCTTATTTCTATACCCAAGCTGCCACAAACTGTTGCCTCAAAGAGCATTACAAACAACACAGCCTTTACTTAGATCCTCCAACATGGTACTCAAAAACCTACAGTTACATACAATACATTTAATATATCGTCCATTAGAAATATGAATAAATGTAAATGAATGTAAGTCTAATTGATATCCATAAGAAAGGAACAAGAGGTTTCATTTCAGGATCTCAATGATATAGCACACCGGTGTAAGGCAACAGCGATCCATAAAACGCACCAAGACACAAACAACATCTGCTTTGGTGGATTCAAAAAGAAACCTACTCATCATTCTTTCTCATCTGTAGGCACATATTGCTCAGAAACAATTTTAAACCAAATGGCAAAAAGGCTTTGCTTACTACAAACCTTATCCTAGTAGCAACAGAGAGGCTGTGAATAGCAGGTTAGATCCGCAACAGCTACATTTTATGAAATGCTATCTTCCGGTGCATCTCTGCCTGAATGCGGAATTATTATTTCACAACACAAGTGTGACGAGCTACTTCAAACTAATCATAGCTCGAGAGAACAGTGAGCTATTAAGTGTCAACTGTAAAGTCATGCATCCTAAACGTCCTGACACGGCCTTACCACTTAGAGCAAGTAGAAGTAGAACTGAACTTAATTCTGAATTCAACATGAAGCCAAGTGGTACGGTATACAAGTATCACAAATAATCCTTCTTCAAAAATTCCACAAATATTACTGTAATGGGACAAATGAGTCTGGTACGTGACACTAATGCTGCATATTTCAAAATCCTGATTACAGACTGTGAAAGTAAAAGTGTCAGCGTACGATGGTGTGAACACTGAAGTGACCAGTCTTTAGTGTGGCCACAGTCGCCTGACGCAGAGTGGGACTTGGTCAGCATCGAGAAAACTAACTTGTGAAAGTGACAAAGGAAGCAGCATCGAAGCCTCCAATCCTCAAAAAGTGAGAACAGAGATTTATAAAGAGAGTTTGAATGGTGAAATATAGCTGAGAGAGTCCCGGCCTGTTGCCATATACTGTACAGTTTTGAAGCAGTTCCCAAATGTCTATTTATGGCAGAGTGCTGCTCAGCAAGAGTCAGTGCTACAGCTCAGATAACCTTCAGGATGGTTGAACAATTATTTCAGTCCTTCTTTTGTATCTTTCTTGTAAAGTGTCCCTGAAAAAGAGTTGTGGCAGTGACACTAAAGCCCAGGATGAAACTTTTGCCCGTGAGAAAGATTAGGTAAAAATATTACAGTGTCCTTTTTTATGCAACTCTGTTTTCCAAATGTTAGTATCTATGTGATGTTTTTGCAATACTGATACGCCAACATTTTTGAACAAATAATATAACATGGACTTTCCTCAATTACCTTTCCTTTCTTATTTAACAAAAGGCTTTTATTTTTCATATGTTGCTCATCCATCCACGATAGCACCAATCATCCTCCGAGGCTGTAATGACCTTAATGTTTGCTGTTTGCCTAATTGTTTGCATGATTTAAACTGTTTTAGTATTTGATGACCGATATTGTATTCACATTGTTTGAATGTCTTGTAAAAGGGTTGTTTTGTAAAGAAAGACCCTCATTTTCTCTTATCCCCACTGTTTGACCTGTCCCTGGTGGATGTATGAGTCCATAAGTGATGTATGTGATTTTGACAGGTCAAATATAAATGACATGATCAAATTTTCTGTTTGGCCAGGGGCAGCTCTTTGTGCCCCAGAGCAAAACTTCAAGAAATCAATCAGAGATTCGCCTCAGGTTAGCTGCTTGTCAAAAGTTGTGTGTCCAAATCCACTCCCTAATCCCTAACCCCTCAATCACTATATAGTGCTGTACTGAATAGAGGACTGTGGCCTATTGTGTACTCAATTATTGAACAGTTTCGGACACAACATGCTGCTTTTCTGTTGCTATTAGATGTACATGTAAAAAGAAGATAATCTAAACTCCACTGCTAATGGACTTCTGTAATAAACTATTGCAAAACTTAAGTGTTCAAAACGAACAGGTTACATTCAAACGTGTACAGTTTAAAGACATGTCACTGTTGTGCTGTTCTCCGACGACAACTTGCCAAGCATTATGGTCTATTTTGACGGTCAGGTGACCGGTGTTCAGTATTTGTCACTATGTATTGTGGGTAACTTTGAGTGAATTTCAGTTACTTGACATTCAGACACCATTAAAAAACAATCGTTAACATAGTCATTAGGGAGTCGTTTCAGACACACACTCATGTGACTCATATAAGTGTACTGGAGGCTACCAACCAGTTACATAAGTTTCTGTTGTGGGGTTACCTTACCTGACTGCAAAAGGGAGGCACCTTCTGTCAGAAACTTGGTGTTGATTGGATGAAGCACCGACTAGAATCCGCCTACCATGAGGTTTCTTTAACCAATCATAGCAATGATATGATGTAACATTCTTGTGCTTCTTTCAAAGGAGAAGTACCCTCTACTTCTGATAAAACTGATTCGATGGCAGCATCAACGCTAACGTCTTTCGGCGTAGCGAAGTTGATAACAAAGAGGAGAAGAGAGCGCTAGTTGCTTTCTTCAAATTAAAAACCCGCCTCTTCCTGTTAGGGCTGCCACATCATTGGTCACAAGAGTCCAGTGAGCCCACGGTTTAACTCAAACTGTTTGCTTGGCGCGATACAAGATGGATCTACGCGAGTTTGGAAACTCCCAAATCTCGTGAGAATCCAGCTGCAGCGGAAGGTTAGGGGTTACCATGTTTCCACCCCAAAACCTCAAAACTACCCAGTCCTTTAAAGAAATTAGGAAATGTCTTCCACAATACTTCAAAACAAATTATGGGATTCCCTATCAGCAGGTGTACTGAAACTAGGTAACCAGAGAGCTCCATAATACCTTGACATTTTTAACCGTAACATGTACATACACCCAAACATTCTAATGAAGCCGCAGCCCTGTGTTAAATGTAACTGCCATCCACTGGTTACAAATATGGCAAGGCAACTATATTGAGTGACAAAAGTCTGTGGAGTGGACAAATTTGTCGATGTTTGCTGTATTTTTGGTGTTGGTTAAAATGGAGATTAAATTAGAAGATGGTATGATATTTGTTGGGACATAGGACAAAGAGCTCATGGCTAAGTTTGTCTTTTGTATCTCGATTCTTATTTTCCCCTTTTCTTTTTTAGATAAACTATTTGGGAAGCGGTTGCTGCAGGCCCGACATTACATTATGTCCCGTAAGTCGTGGCTGAAGATGGTGCCAACAGAAAACTGTGACATCCTGATGACGTTCCCAGGTAAAGTAATAATATCAGCTCCAGGACGTCCTTCAGTGTTTGACGAATCACTCGGTCCGTACTTTATGAAACGTACTTGATCGTCAGCCAACTTCTCAGAGGCAGCTTTGGAAACACTCATGGGGACAATTAGAAAGCCTCATCCGTTCACAGGAGCAGCTTGTTCCGAGGTAGTCTTTTGTAGGAGACTGCAGTGACTAGACAAAATCTTCCCCTAAAGTCTGTAAATGGAGGAATGTGAGCTATATATAGATAAAAAGGGTTTTAATTGGAATGACCTTTTTGTCACTTTAAAGTCTGCTGATTCAGTCTACCTCTTTCTGTCAAGGCTCAAAGGATGCTTTATTTTAGGGTCCGTTCACCCTTTGTTTGCTTCTTTTAGTTCAGACCAAAATTGGATCCAGTTACTCTTGCTAGTAGAAGTTTCCTAGCCTGCTTTGTGTTCACAATGGCATTTTTAACACAACCTAACATCATAATAAAGTGTGATTGCTAAAGGCACACTAGAGCGTTGTTCTAGTGACATGGGAGTTGAGTGATATGGTACGGATCAGTACAGTACAGTTTGGTTAACCCCTAAAGAGGCTAGCATATCCACTGTGTTAGGTCCCGAGCAGTGTTAGTTTTTTGTCATAGTTTTCATGAATGACACATTTCTGTGGCTGAATACGAAACGAAATAGAAAGTAATTAATGAGAACAAAAACTTTGACTAAATGTATCGACACGTTCGTCAATGAATAAAAACGAACAGGGGATGAAAAGAGAATGGATTTTAAATATCAAACAATGTTAATGCTTTGGACCTCAATACCAGCCGTAACAGGTTAGAAGTTGTTTCATTTCATTCAAGTAGAAATTATTACTTGCAAGGATTTCCAGAGTAGCACTGTACACTTTTGTTCTAATAATACATCCATGATTCTAAGTCATGAGCTTATGGCAGTAAGTGAAGCAAGTAGCCGTGTAACTATAGGTAAACTATAGGTTCCAACTAAGGACTGGATGAAAATTTGAATGTTCTACAAAACTCTTCATACAATACAGAGGCTAAAAGATGGGAATGGTATTCACTGTAACCGAATACGCTGCTGTTCTTGTCCAGATTCAATTGATGACCACACTCTGCTGTGGCTCCTGAACCAGATCCGGGTGGGCATCCCTCAGGTCAACATCCAGGTCCGGCAGCACAAGCACACCCAGGCCCACGCCTTCTTCATCACCACATCCTTCGAGAAGTAAGGCACTGACAAACTCTAAAAGTGCTTGCTGCCACTGATCAGCCAATTTAATGGAACTAACATTGTATTGAAATGAGTTTCAGAGGAAAATGCAGTGCAGTGTTTCTCACAGAGTGGCATGCTGTTGTTCCGCAAATTATCCGCAGGTTATTTTGATGAATATAAAGTGATTTCAGCTGTGCTTTATTACTGTAGAAAGTGTTGACTCCTTACAAACAAACAGTAACTTCATCTAGACCAAATTTGCTGCCCGCTATAAAGCTTTAGCGTATTTGCTAATGTTTTGCTAATCATTTAGCATTGCTCCCGCCTGTCTGCTTGTATCCGCCAATTTACAGACTCAACATTTAAGTTCTGCTCGTGTTTAATGCAATGTAGATAGTTCATAGAATGTTTTTAATTTCCAAAAACAAAAGCTCTAAGATGCTGACTGAAACAGCTGTTGCTAATAACACCAGCTTTGTCTTTGGAAAAAAAGTACAGCATTCTTTTGTCTTCGAAGTGTTCACTTTAAATAGAACAAGACAAGCTTTGTTTGAGGAAACATTTTGTGTGATCCTTTCATTCTCTTTTACGCCTGAGTGATTCTTGTCCAATCAAGAGCCTGAAGTGTTAAGCTCCTGCTTCGACACGACTTGTACCAGACCGAACCAGTTGAAATGAGGATTAACTGCTGATGCAATGCAGTAACATGCATGCGTTTGGTTTTTTTTTTCTGTTTTGAGTTTAAGCTTGCTATGTGTTTGTTGCATTTATGGCCCTGATATGCACATGTAAATCCACCTCAGAAACCATTTTCTGACCTTTTACTGGTACTTGTCCGTCATTTCGTGAGTGTGTATTAATGTATTTAATCTGTGGAACATCTGTGAGGTCTAATCCTTTACCTCTGCTCCGTCCTCAGTCTGCTGCGAGGTGCCGAGCAGATGGGAATGCACAAATCCGTCAAGCCCCAGTTCGGAGGCGGCATGCGGCGCTTCTCCTGCGACGAGGACAACATCTACGAGAATATAGAGAGCGAGCTGTGCTTCTTCACCTCACAGGTCAGAGGTCAAAACGCTGGCTTAAATGAGTGGAACATCGCATTTGGATTTGAAAGTGTGAAAATGTCCAAGCGCAAAAGTCCTTCTCGGTTTATTGAAGTATTAAACATACATATACATTGTTTTACATTCAATGAACAAGCAAATCATCAATAACAAATCATAATCTTACTTTGGTTGGAGAGTTTAAACTAATCTGAAAATCACCGGTAGGTCTCGACCATCATAGAATAGAATAAACTACAATTTTGTCCCATGAGAAAAGTTCCAGATACACTGGTCAAAGGTGACATAAGAGTGGGCCATAAGACCCTTCAGACAGGGCTCAGATAGAGTGAATAAAACTCACTTTTCTTCAAACAAAAATTGGTTCATACATAAGTTCACAGAATCGGGGAAGTCTTATCTCTAATGAGCTGATAAATACTTAATCAAAACTGCATAACTGTCACTGACTGTTACTTATTGTCCTCAGGAACGTCAGAGCATCATCAAGTACTGGCTGGACAACCTTCGGGCCAAACAGGGGGAGGTGCTTCACAATATCCACTTCCTGGAAGGACAACCAATCAGTATGCATTCACTTTTTTTCTTATTGCGTTGAGCTTCTCTCTTAAAATCCATGCTTTATGCCATAAAAATAATAATATAATCATACAGTAATACGGTTAGGGATGTCTTGTGTAGTTCCAGAGCTGGTAGCGAGAGGTGTGATCCACCAAATGTTCCCTCTCCACGAGCAGCGGATCCTGAATCAGCTCATGACGTCCTGGGTGCAGGCTGTGTGTGAGCGGCAGCCACTGGGTAGGACCAACCAGCATTTTAGACTTAATAAGAGCATGTTTTTGTTCATACACCTTTCCCATAGTTGAAATCATGGAAAATGCTTTTTTAAATTTCAAATAGTTTATTAGTTCTTTTCTATTTGCAAAAAAAGTTACACACCTAACATGCATGTTAGGTCTTCAAATAGCAGTCCTTCCAACCTATTTATAATTTGCAACATGTGAATTTTAAACCCAGAATACCGGAAAAGCTTGAGTTTGACCATAAAGTTTTGAAAGGACTTTGATAACTCTGTGTGACTCCTTTTGATCTGCTGTAGATGACGTATGTGACTACTTTGGAGTAAAAATTGCCATGTACTTCGCCTGGCTGGGCTTCTACACCAACTCCATGCTGTACCCCGCTGTCATTGGCTTCCTGCTGTGGATACTCGCTGAGGCTGACCAGGTAATGAGACGTATCTGTGTGAAGGTGTTTTTGTGTACAAATATTTAGCAAACTAGAGGGTTGTGGGTTTGATTCTAGGCCCAGTCTGTGTGTTTTCCTTATGTTAACACGTCTTCCCTCAGAGTAACCTCTCTTCCCCCCTTGGTCCAAAGACAACATGGTTTTGTTTAAAGCAATTGTCATTTTATACAAATAGTAAAGTTCACAAACATTATGAACTTGATATCTTGTGCATCTTTTTCAATTGTGAGTTCTTATTCTTCAGTCCTGGTGTATCCTTGCTCATATCTCCTCACAAAAGTATTCTCTGTCTTCCCTCTTCACTCCTCAGAACAGCATTAATAGCTTCTTGTACAGTGGTAAAGAATTTGCAGGGTAAATAACCGGTTCCATCGAGGAGTCGAGGAAACAAAAATAGGCCATTTGAGACGTGCCCCTTAGTTAATTATACGAGGAGGCAGTTAATGGACTATCCTTCTCTAAGAATAAAGCATTAAAGGGTCAAGATTTTGGCTCATGCCTAATAAAATACAAGTGTAAAAAAATTGTCATTGTACAACTTTATGTTCGTAGAAAAGGGGCAGATATCATAATACACAAAGATGTATATAGACTAACTATACATTTAAGAAAGAAGTAAAGGGTAAAAAGATTGGTAATACTACAGCAGTGTTGCACAATGTGCCTCGTGTGCTAAAAGTTTTTATAAATCTATACATTGTGTGAGTGTACACTGTCCTCAACGATTAATGACATGACATGAGCACTGTGGGGTTTTTTTAACAACTGAGCAGAAGCACACATCTCTTTTGAGACTTTGAATTGAAGTGAATTCAATCAAAAATGTCATTTTTATGTGATATTTGATCACAGCTCTAGAGTTCAAAAGCCTCCTCTGATGTACAGTACTGATGCAAACGTAAAAACGAAGAATTAGCAAAAAAATTATCTAATCCTAGGCCCAGGTGCTGCTTTGCTGATGTAAGCTTTTTTTAAGCTATGCATAGATATGCTGTAACCTCTCTGTAGTTTAGTTTTTTCTGTTTTTATCTACATTTTAATCCTATTTAAATCTACACAGAGTGATTTGATCTAATGTGGATGAATAGATGCACCCTGAGAGATCAGATCTGAGGACTGATGGTCACATGTATCTGAATAGGGCAAAACATCTGTCAAAAATGCTGATGTAAACATTATAAAACTGTGTAGAAAAAAGATAAATATGTTAATGAGTTGGAGTATATTGTTTTCTGCTTTCTAATTTTTAGACGAGCCAGGACATCTGCTGCGTGGTGTTCGCTCTGTTCAACGTTGTGTGGGCCACCTTGTTCCTGGAGCGGTGGAAGCGGCGCGAGGCTGAGCTGGCCTACAGGTGGGGCACTCTGGATACCCCCGCCGAGTCTTTAGAGGAGCCACGGCCACAGTTCAGGGTGAGCTACTTTTTAACTATGGCCTTCCACATAACACTAAGGGGTAAGAAAGAAGGCATCTAGATCAAGTTTGGAAACAGAAGATGTTTCATCCAAGGGACTTGTCATTTCGTAAGTAGACTGGTCTGGGAGATAAGTTTATATCACTGAGAGAGAGTAGTTTAACCAGGTGTCTGATACCCAATGAGAGGCCAGGACTAGTATCACTCGGGGCCATTAGGCAGGTGAATGGCCTGTGATGGTAGGAGTGGGGAAGTCATTACTTACCTGTGATCCATTAGCATAACGTACCCTCTCTATTGTTTTAGTGAGGCTGTTTCTCTCTTGGCTTTAACACAGTCGTAAACAGACAACAGATTGTGTCCCCTTCTTATGTTTAGAGAGAGCTGTTCTAATTTCACAAAAAGGCTTCTTCCACTCCACCTTCAAACCACTCTCTGGTCAATATCTAGATATAACTGCCCTCAAAGGAGTGACCGCTCTCTTTTAGATGGAGGTGACTGTAGCCTCAGGTCCAACCATTGGTCCTTCTGTGTTCATACATCCTCTGGTTGAAGGGTTTGCTCAGCTACAGATCTCTGAACAGCATAGACCACCCTGCTGGTTTGTGAGTGGGTGTCCTGTCCTTAGGGTGGACCAGTCTGTGACGGAGGGTGTTGCCAGGTTTGAAATGTACCAGGATGTTGTGTTTGTTGAAAATCCTTTTGAGCCTTTCTGATTCTGTTCCTGTTGTGCCTACTGGTAGATTTGGCAAATGCCCAATTAGCATACCCACAGACTCTCAGGGCTTTCCGGATGTATTGTTACTCTTTCCGTTTCCCTTCTGAGCTTGTGGGCACCTCATGAGCTCTGTGTTGTAAGGTCCTGATAAGTCCTAGTTTGTGCTGTAGTGGGTGTGGGAGTGAGTCGAAAAGGAGATACTGGTCCGAGTGAGTGGGCTTCCTGTACACTTCTACCTGGAGAGTCCTGTCTTCACTAATGACCACTGCACAATCCAAGAAGCCCAGGGGATTCTCTTTGGTGGATTTTTAGACTCAATTTGCAAGATTCATCTTCAATGTTAAAAAAAAGAGTGTTTACAGTCAACAAAACAACACACACTCTCTTTTCTTAAGCTCTGACCAGTCTGGACTTTAGCTGTTACGTTGCGACATCTCCAATGATGTGATTTACAGCTGCTAGTCAGGGCTTGCACAACTTTTCCCACAGTGGACTATCAAAGGAAATCTGATCTTTATTTTCCTAAAGTTTAGCGTCCTCCATCCCCCGACCACTCTGACAAATGGGGAAGCAGCAGCCCCCCCTCCTCTCCACCAAGGTCCATGAATGGTCTCTGGGGGAGGGGGTATGGGGAACCCCTTTGAAAACACTTGTGGGAACCCTGTAGTACAAGCCCGGCTAGCTCAGTCGGTAGAGCATGAGACTCTTAATCTCAGGGTCGTGGGTTCGAGCCCCACGTTGGGCGGTAGAGTTTTGAATGATCAGTATAACAGGAAGGAAAATGAATGTTGCAAATATACTGCTGAAGAAAATGCTGTATGGGACATTCCAGATGTTCAAATGAAGACTGTCCTCAGCAGTAACAAAGAATAGTAGCGAGTTTACCACAAAGTAGTCCGTCTAACAAAATCATTCATTGACCACCTAACCTACTGAGCTAACAAACCTTCTTAAAGTTGCTGTATAGTAAAATCAGCTGATATAGTTTTCATCTGGTTCTCAACTGTTTAAAACCTTATCAACAAAGCATACTAAGTATATTTACTTTGTTCTCTTTTCTGATTGGATAAAAGGGGACGGGATACCTGAAAATGTGTTCTCTGGACAGAGAATATTGCAAAGTAGAAGGACTGGGACATCCTTGTGACTGACTTAATGCTTTATAACAAGTGAAGTATGGTTTTTTTTATATAGAACCTTGATTTTCTTCTACTTATCAAAACTTAAATATAAATGTATCCTTTAAAGGTGCATTGTGTAAAATGTTTTAGGTTAATAAAATGGAGCACTTCAGTTAAAGCTGTGTGTGTCACCGCAAATCTATCTTAAAAAATAGACATGTAAGCTATATAGAACCCAATGCATGTTCTATTACCCTCTGTTCATACCGCTGCCCAAAGAGGACAAACTGAGCACAGCCATAGGAGAAGCACACTCGTGTTTTTATTTGAGCACCTAATCTTGCATGAAGACATTTATAAATTTAAGTGATTTTGTTTTATAGTTTTAGTGAAATCACCATCAGACATGTTTCCACTGGGTTTATGTGCAGGGCTACCATAGCTGTTTACATGGTTTTACAAGGAAGACTGTGAGATCTGGAGTTCCAATCTGCATTTGTGCCACCAGATGTCACCAAAATCAACCTTAAAATACAAACTGCACCTCCAATGAAGTGTTACACTCCAGTCTAAGGCTGAGGCTGTGTCAAACTGTAACTTGCTGTTTTCAGGGAGTGAAGCGCTGCAGCCCGATCACAGGCTGTGAAGAGTTTTACTACCCGCCCTGGAAGAGAGCGCTCTTCAGATGGCTGGTCAGCCTCCCCATCTGCCTCCTCTGCCTCTGCTTCGTCTTCCTGGCCATGCTCCTCTGCCTCGAGCTGCAGGTCTGAACCACATCTCACTGAAATAAGTGCACTATCTGACACTATGATGATAAATGACCATCCTCCTGAGCCCCAGATATTCTTTTTTTGTCCTCTGTGATGGATATGGTGTTTTTCTTATATCTCTCTCACGCTGCATTTGACTGTGTTCGGTCTCTTTAAAGCTTAAAAATTACAGGATCAGTCAGTTACTGTCTCAATACAATAAGTTTTAGCTACTTAATGATCACTTTAGATTAAAATTAGAATTGTTCCCCTGTAGTCCCCGGAGGCAACGCTTTAGTATCAGGCAAAGGGAATAGCATTTTCAATTTCAAGTGCATTTGCAAAAAAGATAACCACCAATTACAATATGAAAGATTTCCAGATGAAAGTTTGCACTCTTGCCAATTCTCTCTTTTAGTGCTCATCAGTAAAAGTCAAATTCAGGTTTACTCAGAATCAACTGTATCCCTCTGTGAGCTGTGATTGGCTGAGAGTGACACCCCATGTAAAATGAGTAAAATGGTGAAATATGTGCAGAGGTCAGTTGGCTATAAAATACCTCCACATTATTCTAAAAAGCAGAGGTATAAAATAAAAAGGATTTTTATTGTGTAAGGATTAATTTAATTTTCATGAAAATTCTAGATACTATACCTTTAAGTTCTTTAGTTGCAAATTCCCAGAATTGAGAACTCCATAAATCATAAGCATTATCTGTGCCTACAGAAATGGGTCTACTAAATACACATTAAAATGGCATTTATGTCTTTTTGCAAATAAACTCTATAGGATGATGGATTATTATATGGTAACAGTTTGTTTGGTGAGCACTGTTCGTGGATACATCATTAATAAAATAAATGTCCCCATTGGGAAAAACAATGATATTTATCTCATATAATCAAGTTGAGTGTGTAATGGGGCGCCTAGCTGCCTACTGCTCCCTAGTTATGATTTGTTTTGCCTAATTTAGTGTCATTTCTACATCATGTGAGCCTGATTTTGGTCTTTTCTATCTCAATTTTGCTTCTTAAATAAGAACAAGCAAAGAAATGTGCCCCAAGTAAAATATATTTTACCAGTAACTCCAGTTAACAGCAATCAGTCAGTTTCTTTACTATTACTTAAGCCTTTAAAAATAAGTGTGATACAGTGTATATGAATGAATACAGTTCATTAAATATTGATCATTTTTGGTACTGCTCTGGCAGGAAGTGGTGATGGAGATTCAGGAGCTTCCCGGCATCACCAGATTCATCCCTAAAATCCTCCTGGCCATGACTGTGACCATCTGCGACGAGGTTTACAAGAAGATCGCTTACTGGCTCAACGACATGGGTAAGAAGGAGCCTATGACAGATTTATGGACAAAAATGAACAGTTAAGTAATGGCTGTCTATGTGTGTTTTCGTGCAGAGAACTACAGACTTCAGAGTGCCTACGAGAACAATCTCATCATCAAGATGGTTTTTGTGAGTCACACTTCCCTTTCTGGTTTGGCTGAGGTCCATGGTTTGACAGATAATGGTGTCTCTTCATAAACATGTTCTCTTTGTGTTGTTTGTTTTACAGTTTGAATTCATCAACTCATATCTCAGCCTTTTCTACATCGGCTTCTACCTCAAGGACATGGAGCGACTCAAAGAGGTTTTCTACCGTCTTTTTATAGTAACATGAAATTTTTAGTGGATGGAGCCATCACTAAAATCAGTTCATAGTAAACTAACTCTGAATACTCGGACATGTGGCAGGGAGATTAGAGCTACACACAATACATAACCCATCTTGAAGGGAAAAAATGTATTTTTTACTCAGAGTGGAAGGGTTTTCTGATACGTACATCAGTGTGCAACAGAAGGCATTACAGTACAAGTCTGGTTGGTACAGCATTTTTGGTTCAGGTAACCCTGAAAAGGCTTCCTATGTTTTCTGCAGGGCAGTGACTTCAGCTTTGTTAACCGTAACATCATCCAGGTGCCACAATTTACTGAAAAAGTAGGTGTGTGGCCATAAAGTAGAATAAATAAAGTGAATCTTTGTGTGTCTTTGTATGTGTGGTGTGAAAAGCTAGAGATCTAGCCATATATTGCTGCAATAAACAGTTGTAGAAGATAATTTCCAGTAGATTAATTTTCCTTTATTTTGTTAACTCAGTATTTAATGTCACAAGTTCTAGATAAGATCCATCCTGAATACCTCAAGTATCTGGATGCTGTGGGGCAGTATTGGCTGACACGCCTCTGCATCATCGTGTGGAGGTAGGGCACAGTACCTCTGGACTAGCAGACCAGGATGGTGGTCCCTCTGTTTAAGAAGGACCAGAGGGTGTGTTCCATCTACAGGGGGATTACACTCCTCAGCCTCAACAAGAAAGTATATGCCATTGTGCTGGAGAGGAGAATTTGGCTGATCATTGAACCTCAGATCGACTGTTTAGATCTGTAGAGCATTCAACTGTGTCCATCGTGGCGTCCTGTGGGGGGTGTTCTGGGAGTATGGGTACAGAGCCCTCTGTTAAGGGTTGTCGGGTCTCTGTACGACCAGAGCAGGAGCTTGATTCACTGCCGGCAATAAGTCAGACCTGTTCCCGGTACATGTTGAACTCTGGCAGGGCTGCCCTTTGTCACCGGGTCTGTTCATAATGTTTATGGACAGAATTTCTAAGCGCAGCCAGGAGCCGGACTGAGTCCAAAGGATCTTATCTCTCCTTTTTATAGAAGATGTTGTCTTGTTGGCTTTATCGAATCAGGACCTTCAGTCTGTACTGGGGTAGTTTTAATCTTAGTAGGGATGAGAATCAGTGGATAAGTAGAATAAGATAGATGAATGGAAGTTCTGCCCGTGATAAATGCAATGAAGACATTGAATGCAATGCAATTAACAAAGACTGATTGCTTTGTGCTTTTAACTGTACCCCACTGCTGGGACACAAGCAGAGGATTGTTCATGTTATTAAAAGACCAACAAATAGTTTCACAGATTTGAAGTTGGCCTCTCAAATCCACAAATGAGCTGACTCAGTTTTGTTTCTCTTTGAGTATTCAGCTGAGAAACGTATGTTGTCCTCTTCTCACAGATGCTCGCCACACTACTCATCTTCCGCCAGTTTCTCCAAAACATCAAAGAAGTGCTCCAGCCTTATCTTTACGAACAAAACAAACTGGGCGTCTTCACTCCCAAAGTGCTGTGGGAGCTCCTCCAGGCCATCGTGCTCAAGTACGGCCGCCTGGCTCTGGGAAAAGCCCAGGCCTCCATGACGGCCTACTCTTTCCTGGGCCCCAAAGGCATTGCTGTCAGCCCCACTGAGCCAAGGAGACGTGGGGATCTGAAAGCCGGGTTCAGGCTGTCAGAGGAGGAGTGGGACCTGAGTGACAACGCTCTGAAGCACCGCAAGGTCAGCTTCACGGAGAAAGTGGACTATAAAGACGCCACAGCAGAGGCTCAGGCCGGGGAGGACAGTCTGGAGGACAGTCCCACGATGGTGGAGGAGGGGATGGACGCGGCCTGTATGTTCGACAGCTGCGACGACGACAGCGACTGTGAATCGCTCTCTCAAGTAGGGGCTGGAGCTACATGATATTCAGATAGAACATGTGATATGCAATTAGTTTTAAATATGTTTTTTATTTTTTTTATTTGAGCAGAAAACGCTTTAATCTGATTGGACAATATTTTTTAACATTAGCATATTGTGAATTTCTTGTGACACCAGTGTAATCGGTGGAAATGAGTTAAGAGGCTTGTATTTATTTACATATTTGAATTAATTTTAACTTTTTCTGAGGTATGTATTCAAATATTGCAAGTCATATCATTATCGCAATATTCAATATAGTAATCACATTTTGCTTTTCTTTTATAATACTATCTTTATATTCTATTAGATAAGTCCATCTCAGGCACATTAGACAAACAACATTCACTGCTAGTCTTTAAGCTCAAAAGTTCTGTTAATAACTTATGACTCATTATGGATCAATGGATATTTTGCCAAGCTCTCCTGTGTGGAGATATTTTTATAAACGTAGAGAGAATCTAAAATATACAGGCCTTAACAGAAAATAATATTGGTTTCTTTTGAAATTTAGGATTTGGATTTAGATATGAACCAACTGCTAATTGTTTTTTTTTAACAGGAGACCAATGCCACTATGTCGTCTCAGAGGAGTTCAGATCCTGTTTGTCACAAAAGGAGGAACATAAACGAGACTAAAGAGGACAAGAAGTCCTGGATGGACCCTCCAGAGGAGCCCAAGACAGTCACGCTGACCCAGGCCGAGATCGAGAGCTGTATGCAGACTTACGAGGTTTGGCTCAACATTATCTCTCAGATCAACACAGAAGACACTCAGTTGTTGCTCTGTGGAATGACATGACGGTTTTTCAGGACACGCTGCAGGACTACCAGGAGATGTTCATCCAGTTCGGTTACGTGGTGCTCTTCTCCTCTGCGTTTCCTCTGGCGGCCATGTGCGCTCTGATCAACAACATCATCGAGATCCGCAGCGATGCCCTGAAGCTGTGCACAGGTCTGCAGCGGCCGTTCGGACAGAGAGTGGAGAACATTGGAAAGTGGCAGGTCAGAGTTTTGGAAGGATTTAAAGTTCTGGGATTGTATTGTATATATACACTGCCTGACCACCTAGATTTAACTAAGCAAATAGGCAAGAGCCTCCCATTGAATAATTACTGCAATGATGAACATGCTTCAACTGGCAACAAACTTGATGCCAGCTAAAGCCAGCTGATGCAGAGAGTAGTTTCTCACTATGTCGGAAGAAACATCCTGTGGTTGTTGAAAAGATGTTAATCTGTCTCATTGGGCTCAAATTGTGAAAGAGTGGTTCAGGAGCATGACACATCATTTTTACTCATAGACTGGCCACAACAAAGTCCAGACCTTAACCCCATTGAGAATCTTAACCACCATTGAGAATGGCTGGGATGTGCTTGAGAAGACTTGACTCTCTCATCATAAATACAAGATCTTGGCAAAAAATTCATGCAACTTTGGACGGGAATAAATGTTGTGACATGCAATGTTATTCCCGTCCAGAAGCATGTTCATCCATGATGCAGTTATTCAATGGGAGGCTTCTGCCTATTTACTCAGTTAAATCTAGGTGGCAACTTTTTTTTGGTCAGGCAGTGTAATATTCTGCACTGAGTCAACATCTCTCTTTGTGTTTCTCTTAATCCAGACGGCGATGGAGGCCATGGGTCTGATCGCCATCATAGTGAACTGTTACCTGATTGGTCAGTGTGGGCAGCTGCAGCGTCTGTTCCCCTGGCTCAGCCCCGAGATGACCATCATCTCTATCGTTCTGCTGGAGGTATGCTGGACTTTTTAATGAGCTACAAAACTTCTGAAAATTTCTTAATGTGTACATGACAATTATAGGCTTCTCAATAGTGTTTAAAAAACCATCATTCAAATTCCACATTTCTCGATTCAATGCCATTACATGCTGTTATGACACTTTCAAAAGGTGTGAACACAGGCAATTTTAGGACTGACATCACTGCTAGTATTTTTTAAATGAGACGTGCAGTCAGATTGTTTGTGCCTGGCTTTAGACATGCAGCACAAGCAGCAATTATGACAATAAGAACACCACAGAAGCACATTTTTATTCTCCTCTTTATAAAAAAAAGAGAGAGAAAACAGAGAGAAAAGCTTTTTATCCACTGGAGAGGTATGGGTTGGGTCAGCACAGGTACGTTTCCATTACCAAAAAAAAAGACTAATAAGTCTACTGCCTGTGGTCTGCTTTCAAAAAAGAAATAAATAATAAATACTACTCCCTAAATTATTGGAAATTGGTGCAGTTCTCTGAATTTAATGTTCAGAAAGATAGGAATAAACCAGTAACAGTTACATGTTTACAGCAGCAGTATACCTCCAACCCCTCACGGCTACACACCAGGATTTACTCTCTTCATTAGATTAATTAATGGCAACACATCCACAGTTCACTTCTAATACGATTTATATGTCACATAGAAACAGCTTTTGTTGCGCTGTCAGATGGATGTTGTGACATCATGTCGCAGACAGCTTAGTAAATCTGGTCTTTATTTATTTGTAAGCTACAGTTTAAAATGGGTCTTGGTGTGCTTGTCAGTTCTGTAATGTATAAATGTTATGTGTTGTTGAAACCCTGTCCTGAGCTCATCCCTCTGTTGTGTGGATGCTTCACAGCACTTTGCGATCCTCCTAAAGTACGTCATCCATGTTGCCATCCCTGACATCCCCGGCTGGGTCGCCGACGAGATGGCCAAGCTCGAGTATCGACGAAGGGAAGCGTTCAAGGTACAGTGGACTCATGGCTTGAAAGACTTTCAGATGAATCCAGGCCTTCTGCTCCTGTTCCCTTTATATCTCTTGTGCCTTCTGCGCTGTGTTTAAACAGTGCACACATAACAAACCCAGAATAAATGTTTGACTGTGTATGTTTGTTTTAACACATGATGTCTTGTCACTGAGCATACAAAGGCTAGGTCCTGCTCTATATGTGGGACCTTTCTTAATGTAACCAGTGGCCAACGGAGAAGGTCAAACTATTTTTTGATCCATTTCACATCTATTCTTTTATTTCCACCATTAATGGAAAAGCTTCTAAAGGTACCAGTGTACTTTTTCAATCTTAATGCATATCCATTACAGGAAAGTAAAGGGGAAGGGGGGGGGGGGTCACCTCATAATAATAAATTGGTGGAATAAAATTGTTTTAACTGACTGGTAGAGGGCAGTGTTGCGCTATATTTCTTTATAAAACACCTCCATTTGTATATGAAGCCAATATATGTAATCACAACTAGATCTTTTTATAAACGGTGTTATGATTGAGGCCCACTACAGACCTTCTCTCTATGTGGACATGTCACCCACTTGACTCACATTCACAAGTATTTACATGTGTCCTCCAGGTCCACATTCGACCAGTTATCGTGTCATAAGTAAATCAGCACTTTTCACAATTCAATTCTACTACTTTTTATCACGGTGGAAGAGAGATAATTTTCCTGTGTACAATCATGGGTACACAGCAACCGCTTTACTTCCTTTTGTGTGATTTACCATTATAAAGCAACTGTTAACCTTAAAAGTCTGCAGAATGACTTCACGCTTTCTTTATGTGACTGCTCTGATGTTAAAGTGCTTCAACAGTGATCACAGATTATACATTGGAGCCACTGCTTCAGCGACTTTACTGAACAGCTTGGGATTTTCATTTTCATATGAAAAAATAAATAAATTTCCAATTACTAATCAGAATTAAGGAAATAGAAACGGAAGAATGAAATCCAGAAATACAGTATAATATACATTTTCAACATGCAATAACAGACAATTTGTTGGTTTTTAGTTTTCCATTAAAAAGGAACATTTCTGAATTTCTATGTGATTTTATTGGTAATTGTGAAATAATTTTCCAATATTTGCTTTTTCATATCCAAAAGAAAATCTGTTGGCCAGTAAGTGAAGAAAAGGTTTTTTGACAAGCCAAGGGACTTGGATAAGGGATGAAATGTCTTCACCTCAAACCTATGTCCAGATGCCTTGTCAAAAAACCCTTTCTTGAATGTGTCCTGGATGACTGAGAACCTCCACAAACATGGCCAGTGAATGCTTTGGCTATTTTTAGCCAAAGCATTCACTGGCCACACAACATCACACAACACCACTGATAAAGGAGGTCATTAATGCTAGCAACACTGGATTCAAACACTCTCTCCGGATTGTAACGTCAGGTCTAAATAGGGTCTTAGTCTCTCTATTCAATTTAACAGTTTTTGCAGAATAAGTATTTTCACTGCCTAGTCATTTTCTAAGCTGTCTCTTCTAATTATTTCTCTCTTTGTGCCCAGAAACACGAGCTCCAGGCGCAGCAGCACTTCCAGCAACAGCTCCGACGGCGGCGAGAGGAAGAGGAGCTGCAGCGTCAGGCCGAGCTCCAAGCCGAGGCCCGCCAGGACAACGACTTTCACAAAACGGACACCCAACACCCGCACCACCACGACAAGTCGGCAGGCGGCAAATCCGGGGACAAACCCAAGAGACCGAGCTCTCTTTTGGGAAACAACAATGTCATGAAGCTGAAGCAGATCATCCCTCTTCAGGGCAAGTTCTCCTCGGGGGCTTCTCGATCCCCAGCCCAGTCCCCGACGGGAGGAGAAGCCAAGCTCCCGGGGTTTCTTAAGTTTTTAAAGTCTCCCGAAGTGAAAAAAGAGCCGGCGGTGGCAGCTGGGGCGTCGCCAGGATCCATAGTGAGTTCCACAGCGCCCTCTAACAGTCAGGAGAGGTCACAGTCCCCGAACAGGACATTCAGCCCCGGAAAGCTGTTCAGTTTTAGCAAATCAGAGGGCACTGTAGTGTGTGCCAACGGGACACAACCGCCCCCTCAGCCCGCATCGACACAGGCCAACAGCAGAGCCGAGCTGAACACCACCCCAGAGGAGCTGCCCTCCAACGAGTCAGAAAAAGGAGAGTCGAGACAATTGACTGATCTGGAAAACTCGGGATCGAAGAGTTAATACAAGTCCAGCTCTGTTCGTCACAAAAGGAGCAATGTAAAAAAAAAAACACTGTACTGTAGGACGACACTTTAGTCAAGAGTTAGACTTCACTCGCAATGCAACTACTTCGCACAAAACTGTGTGTATTAAAGCAGAGATATAGATCAGGGGATTGTGAATTTGGCCGGTTGAGATTTGCAAGTCTGGAGAGAGGAAAACAGGATCAAATTTGAAAGAATCCAAAATTTCAACAAGAACAGAGAATCAGATCATGTGTTTCGCAATGTTAGCCACGTTACCTCTTTGATGCTCTTGGCTACGGTGGCCCAGGTGGCTCACAACACTATTAAAATGAAAAAGCAAATAAATGAGCCCAAACACACCAGTTCAAACAACACAAGAAGTGAGTGGTCTTGGAGTTCCCAGAGCAAACATGGACGTCAGGATTGTTGGATTTTGTTGAGTTTAGTTCTGTCTGTCTGTTTAGTATTCCTGTTGTGTACATTGTAATTGTATTGGCTAACCTCCCTCTTTTGACCTACCTAATATGGCGGATATATAGGCCCCATTCAGACCTACCATTCTAATCCAGCTTCTCTCCATCTAGACACGTGGCTGGATAATTTCTAACCTCCCACTTTGAATGCAAAATACATTGGCGTCTGATCGGTTAACGGTCTGACTGTCCACATCTACTACCTTTTTCACCTGTTTACATGCACACTAAAAATCGGATTCTTTCTGGAGTTAGGAGCTGATAACCTTTATCTGACAACAGCATCAATTATTTGATTATGAGAAACTGGATTAACACAGCTAGATTTCTCCCTGATACTCCATTATCTTCAAGCATGTAAACCCGTTAATCTGATTTATTTCAGTCTGTTACATCTGCGCAAAAAAAAAAAAAAAAAACTGCAGAAAACGGAAGTGATGTAGTCACATTAGTGGAGGACAAAACGCAACAAACATGGAGGATAAACGAAGGACAGCAGCAGAGTGTAGCCTATTTTTCAGATCTATAAACCCCCACATTAGGACGGAGGTGTCGCCATGTTTAACAAGACAAGGATGTTTTGTAAATAATGGAAAGAAGTTTGAGCCTTATGTCTCTACGTACGTACTCCGAAAGAAATTCAATAATGGCCCAGAGTTTTTGATTATCAAATTTCTGAAGTGCATGTAAACACGTCAGATTCTTTTTTTTTTTTTTTTTTTTTCACAATTATTTGATTACTCCCAGTTATCGGATTATTATGGTCACGTAAACAGACTGACTGAGAAGTTGGCTGTCTATAAGCTACTATCCTCCCGACTTTGTCCTGACTTTTGTAGGTGTTCAATATAAACAAAGTCAGAAGATCCTCTGGAGGATCTGCAGAGCAGGCACGCCGAATACGCAGTGAGCTGATTAAGTGTGTGTAGTGCGGCTGGGGCTGTAAGCGGAGTACACAGAGCATGAAAGCCTCGTATTCTCTGCAGCTTTCTTCTTTCTTACTTTCCACAGTTGGGTTATATTGCATATATGTTTGAATACACACTAGGAAGTCGTCTTTTTTATCCGCCAGCATTTTGTTGTGAATTGCTGCACTAATTTGGCGCCATACTCCACTCTGCCCAATCTTTAGTAAAACCACCAGATTATCTCCTGACAAGAATGCTCCTCTGTGGACATACTCCAGAAAAATGAATGAAAACGTCTAGATGCATGTAATCCAAGAACCCCCAAATGTATACTTAGATTTGATCTCCCAAGATGGATTCAGGACACATTATGAACCCATTTTAAACTCTAAGTCTGGATTTTAACCCCAGGTCTGAAGGGGGGCACAGCACCGCATCAATGACCCACCTTCTGCTCTATATCTTTGAACACTGACGATCTGGCTTCCACTTAACACTGTACAGTAATGTAATCTCTTGAATGTTGTTTGAGTGACGTCTCCTGAAAACACTGCATGACGCCTGGTTCCAGCAGATTGTTTTGAAAACCAAGATCTTGAATGTCACCAGGCCATATATTTATTTATTTACATTTTTTTTTTGGAAACAACAGCTTCTCAAAGTTTGTTTTCCCATTTTTAAAAAAGATTGTTTGAAACGCATGTGGCAGCATCTGCATGCATCAAGTGTCCATTGTGTCCTTTTTGTTGGTGAGCACTTTGGAAGCCATTGTATTCTTCTGCAATAGGTCCAATTATATTCACTGTGACCGTAAAAATGATCTATTTTTCCTAACTTTTATTTTTTTGTAATGAATTATTTTACAACATAAAGGAGTGAATGAATGTACTTCAATGATGCAAATAAACCGCACTTGAATCAACATCGACTGATTTTATTTACACTACATAACCATTATTTTTGGATAATGTTTGGGACCACTTTAATTTTTGAGAACTTTGTCACAAAAAGCAACAATTCAAACAAATATTTTCTTTTAATTTCTTCCTGTTGCTACAGCTGGCGGAGAAGTATTGTGTTTCTTTTAGATCACACATTATTGCTGAATGTCTCAGGCTTCAACTAAACTGATTTAAAAAAATTTCAAGTGAATTTATTGTCCAACCTGTTTTCACTGGATTTGTTCTTATACTACAACAGCCTCGTTTCCACTAGGATAGGCAGTTTTGATAAGTTTCCATTACCAAAAGGGCTCAGAAAGTGGTCTTAGGGATGTGTAGAGGCCATTTTTTGGTTTGATCTTAAATCTGCACCTTGGTTAAGTTAGGTTAATTACTATAAAAATAATTGTTGTTTTCCTGGTCAATTTCTTTGGCTATTCTTTTGTTCATATTCATTTTATTTTATTTTTATTTTTTGGTGTCATGTGGTACTTGTGAGTGCCAGGCATGTACAATTTTGTTCTGCCATTATAGGATGGGTTTTTTGTCTTTGTATTTTGGACCAGACCACAGAGAAAGGCTTTTATTAATCATGTGGTGAGGTTTTAATGCATTTTTGGTCCTTTTGTGTTGCAGTTCACACCTTAACTCTTCCTTTTATGAACAAGCCTAGTGAAAAATGTGTGCTCAAAAAGAAACCTGAATGCGCTTCTCCTCCAGCTGTGCTCAGTTTGTCCTCTCTGGGCTTGAAGGAACAGAAAGTAATGCAAGTTTTTTGACTTCTATGGAGCCATTTTCCAGATTGACAAATGCAAAAAGTGTTCATGTAATTATAGACTATGAAAATAAAGTGTTCCATTTGGAAAATTCTGATGAAATAGTCACACTAGTATTTTAGTTTTAACACATTTTAATGAAAGAAAAATGAAACATGCCTCTGAGTTAACAATCTGTAACATTGAAACCGGTGCAAACGTAATGAGTCAGAACATCCTCAGACGTTACCTTAAAGTAAAGAGCTCATGCAAATAGAACAGTGTGTTTCAATGGAGCTTTGGCTTTAGACTGGTTTCAAAGACAGTTTCATTATACCTGGGAAGACAATATCAGGACAAGCCCCTGTCTTATAACCTGATCAGAAGAACTACTGTACATATATACATTTACTGTTTAAGACTTTCATTCTGCAGTCGACATCTGAAGCACGTTCTACCTCTAAAACTGAACTGTACATTTACAAAGATTGGCAGAAGTCCTTTCCAAAAACCCGTCCTCACAAAATGTTTTACGCTATGACATATTAGCCTTTTGAAATCAATTGCAAAAAAAAAAAACAGGGTCATGTTGCTGCAAATAATCAAAATAAAAATACAGCTACAGATTCTCCATAAGTAGGAAAACAGTTCCCATAAAATAATTGGATTGTAAGGACTTTTTTTTTTTTTTTTACTGTTAATTGTTCAAACTTAACATCCATTTGTTTCTTCAATCGAAACAATACTGTAAACCGAGAAAACACTCAAGAAAAAGAGAAATCAAACGTCCTACTCTTAAGGCATACTCATTAGGACAAAACAAAACATTTTTTACACTTACTGTACACCATATTGCCAAGTCCCGAAGGAGGAAATACATCTGCAAAACTAAAAAACACACAACTTAGTTCTGTTTTAACACAATTTCAAAGTAAACACACTATTTCCTCATAGAACACTCAGAATTCAAAATGTTAAAAAACAAAAAACAATGGCTTTTTCTAAGTCCAAGATACCAGTTGGATGCAGAGGGTTGTGTGGGGAAAAAAGGTGAAATTATTGAGATCAATTGAGAAAATCAAGACCAGAGAGAACAAGGCTCTGTACTACAAAGCTAGTTTAATGTCCATTTGGTGTTCCAAGATGGTTCGCTTTTAAATGGGGGTTAATCACCACAGTCACTTTTGCCTGGAGCAAGTTATGTTCCAGATACAGCTCTGCACAACCCACTGACCAATCAAGTCTCTGTAAACAGCCCCATGTGACCAAAAGAAGAATGTCACAAAACAAATCTAGAAATTGATTTAAAACTGTCATGGAAATAAGATACTGTCCTGGAAATTTTTAATAGTATTAAATACAAATAGTTTAAAGATTGTATGTGTAAACTCATTGAGAATTAGGAAATTGAGTTTTGGCCCTCTGAGGTTGCTGTAGTTGGAGAGGAAAAAGGTATAGTCAGAATAATTCTAGGTGGTGGCTACATATGAAAAGAAAACAAAAAAGTGGCTTACTTGTAAATTATTTCTGTTAAAGAGAATATATTGTTGTGAAGTTTAAAGAGAATATCCTTGAAAATGATTTCTTAAAATAGACCTTGAAAAACTGCCAGCATCAATCTCAATGGCATAAATAAAACTGTAACTTTAAAGAAAAAGCAGGTTGAAATCTCTACAGTGAAAGTTAAGTTAAGTGTTTTTTCTGCATCCGTTGGTACTGCCCCCTGGGAAGAGACCAGACTAATTCTTTATATATAACAGAGCAATAATCAGGCTTCTGGGACTCAAGCAGACAGGGGGTAGGTTTTACAGCCAGAAAAGTGTTACAGTATAATAACGATTAATCAGTGCAGATTTAATGGCCAATCATTTCGTAGCATAACTGTGGAAATTGCCAGTGTCAGTATTTAAAGTTCTAGTTGCGTTAATCTCGTAATTTCTCCAATTACTGGACATCTCATTTGTGCAGGACATATAAACGAGTCCTACTCTCACTATGTTTCTATGGCACACGACAAATTAACATTATTATTTACATTATTCCCTTAGTCCGACTAAAACTAGACTTTTAAAACGCATGTAAATTACACACTAATTTGAATTGCCAGAGATAACAGATCTTAATAATACAGGTTTTGAGTCAAAACAAAAGGCTTATGAATAGTGTTTAGTCAGACTGGAGCTGGACCGAGAGAGCTAGCCATGATATTTATTGTAATGTAGCAAAAATAGTGGTTTGATTTACTCTAGTTTTACTTTTTACTGTAGCCTTTACCAGTGAAGTTAATAGCCGCTTCTAATACCATATGGAGGTGTGACTGGTCATCTGGAGGTGACCGGGCCTTTCTGTGAAAATATTTCAGTAGAGAAACTCAGGGCTGACAGAGAGGGTTGACAACTGGATCCATGATTCGACTAAGAGACGAGTTCAATGAGGTGCAATAAGGGAAAAACACTTCTTGAACTTGTTTCGTACAACAAAGCCCAAGATTTTTTCAGCATAAGGAGGTAGATGTAACTTATGGAGCAAAACTAGGTACATTTCAACACACAAAAAATGCAACCAGACGAGAAAAATGTGAACATGGGAAAACCTATGAAATAACTAGCGGTGGTGTTTTGTAGAGAAGACTGCCGTTTGAAACAACAGTCCCATTTGTGCTTTAATACAAAGGTCTGAATGCCAGTCTCTGCTCAGTTCATGAGTCCTCGTTCAGCTCTCGACTGTCTGTCCTGGCGATTTTTCTTGGAGGCGCCGTGTTCTCCCCTTCGACGTGTTCCTGCTCCCGCTTCTTTGCTGCATTCTTTAAGAAAACAAAAAAACATTTACTTATATATTTACAAAACTTTTTTTTACAACAGTTATCACGTTTGAGATAGTCCTTACCTTTTTGTCCCACTGTTGGTGAAGATACCGCAACAAGATGTTTGTCTTCTCTGTGACAATAACTGGGAAAAGAAGCACTCATTAGAGAAAGTCAAAATAAAATGGAGAGAAAAATCAATCCAGTGATTAAACTACAGCTATGGAGGCCTTGCAGGGACATGCTGTTGTTCATGAACAAACTCAAAGAAATTAGGGTTAGGGTTAGTGGTGATTAAAAAATGAAAAAAATAAAATTAATATCCTAAACCTTAAGCAAGAATGTGATCAAAATGAAACAGTGTGTGTTTCCCCACCTACAGTGCTTGGTTTATCCAATCTAAGCAGGTGGAGGAACAGGAACCAATAGCAACTAAATTCCAACAAACATAGTCTTGATGTGTTCTACTACAACATTTTACACAATGTACCTTTAAATAAAGATGACAAAGGCCCCTGAATTTGTAGCTTGATTGTCCTGTGACTGATTGTGCCCTGAACACATGACCATTACCAGAATTATACCAGAGTGACCAAGAGGCTGTCAGTCTGAACATAGTCAAAGCAGAAATTGTGGAAATTACTCTACAACAGACCTTGGGAATTCACTATAGTCACTTACTTAATACACTTAATACAATTTTTGCCACCAGATGTCTACACAAAACCACACACCCCACCTTTACATTTAAAAAAAAGGTTTTTACAGATTTTTTTGGTCCTCCATTTTGTTGTTTATCTACCTCTGAGAACACTTACTCTGCTCTGAAGGATATTCTCGTGTAGGAAGATACACTGACGGCCTTCGATTCTGTAAACAAAAAACATTCACATTAGCCACTTGGCCATGGTTTATTTAGATTCTAAAAATACACCATTGACTTATTGAAGCGATAATGTGCTTCAAGGGTCACTTACCGATGCTTTGCAAACGGAGTCGGCGTGGAATCTGCTGAAGTTGTTCTTGTTGTAGACCGGAAGTCCTTTCAAGAAGTCTGCCTGTGGAACAATGAGGGAAACAAAGTCAGTGAAACACACTTAAACTAAATTTAGGGACCTTTATTTTAGGTTTAGTACTGTTAAGTTCAAGTTTGTCCTGTCTCATCTTCTTTTAATGAGTCAAGTGCTGCATTAGTTCTGTCTTTGGTTATGGGTTAGAACTGTATCACACAACAACACATTTTAGCCAAAATGCATCCCAGAAAGCTATTGGCCCCTGGTTTCATACAGCAAGTAGAACAATACTTGTTTTTGTGCTTCATATACTCATGGTCAGACCATATATTGTTAAAGGGGGAACACCAACATTACTTTTTCTTTATGGCATTAGCAGCAGTGGGGCTCGCAACAGTGTGAATATTGGTTCATCATATCTATGTAAACGCAGGCTGTTTTGATTATGACACGAACCAGTGTTTGCGTTTAATAGAAGTCATGTAAAAGGTACTTTAGTCTTGGTTTAGTCCTGGATTAATTCAGAGTTTAGTCCTATCTTTTGAACCTGTTAAGTGCTGCTTTGGTTCCGTCATTGCTCATGGATTAGTTCTGTATTTTATCTTAGTTTCAGAGGCGTAGCATCAAGCAGGGGCCTTGGAGGTTAAGGGGCTCTTTCGAGAGTCCATGTTTATGGTTCTATGGCAATATCACTGTATGTTAAAGTCACTGTAGTGCTCAGGAAAGGCTTTAATATTCATTGTGAAAGACGGAGCAGATATTCTTTCCCATATTTGTATATTTTTTAGACTAATATTTTGCCTGTTTTCTTTTATTTGAGACATAAAACCCATTGACAGACACCTGTTTTTGTTGTAAAACTGAGATATAAGAGTCTATGAGCTGCTAAATATCAACATCACTGTACTCCACAAATCATTGCTTTTTGTGTATTATAAATGTAATTTTTTTTTTTTTTTTTTTAATATCACCCTTTCTCATCACAACCAATCTTTAATTCATAGACTTGGTTTGCCATCTTCACCCTTGGTTTGGTCCCAATTTTGTCTTATCTTTAAAATCAGTAAGGTAGTGGTATAATGCCAATCTTAGTTCCATCTTTATACTTGGTTTCCTGGGTTTACAACCACTTCTAGTTAGGTCTTTCTATAGTAAGAAATTCAACTTATTCCTTAGTATTATGTACAGTAAAGTGTTGTATAGTTTCTGTCTTTACTCCTGCTTTAGACATGATATAGTCTCAATTTAGTCCAGTACAGTAGTTCAGTCTCAGTACTTGTTTGGTCCTGTCTCAATTCCTAGTTTAATCCTCATTGTACTCATGATTTTGGTTCTAGTTTGGCTCTGGAAGAGGAATAAAGTGCCTCGTTTAAAGCATGTGGTCAGTTATCCCTGCTGCTATCTTTTTTAAGGTGGTACTCCACGTGAAAAGTTTGAGAAGCACTTGATTCAAAGAGAATCAATTGAACCACGTTGGCTACTTTCACAAGGCAACGTGAAGCTCTGAATAGAAAGCTGTTTACGGGGTATTTCAGGTTAATATACATTATTTTGGCTGAAAATACGTGCACCTTACCTTGTCCATGTTTGTCCCAGCTTTGTTAAATGTGTAATCCAAGTATCACGCGAGAAACACCAACTAATGCTAGTCTTTGAGCTAACTAACAGCTAGCGAAGGCTCGTAGTCTTTGTCGTAGCCAAGACACCGGTTTGTTTACCAGTCCTCTAGCTCTTTACGAACAAGACAACACACGAACTACTGGTAAATGTGATTGAATATCATTTCAGCACTCCAATTAGGATAGATTTACAAGCTATTGTAAAGGTATTTTCGGAAAACTTTTCTAAATTAAGCGTCCTTTGGCTGCTGCGAGTACACTCTCCATTTTTGTTGTTCGTCTGCTGAGGGGCGGGTAGATTCCGCCAAAGGATGCCACTGATTGGTTGTCAACCGAGGAGAACGGAAAGGCAGGATTCTGATTGGCTGAGAGGTGATTATGTAATTGGCCAATCCCCCAACTCGAGTGTTGTGGCATGTTTCCCGATCAAAACAACACAAGCTCCTCGACCACTATGCTTTACCTTTTACCTTTTCAACCTTGCTTTACACTTTGCTCGATAGCAAATAAGGCACTACTGATAATAAAACGATTAGTCACAACGCTACTATGTCATTTTTATGTTAAAAGATAAGACTTAAGCAAAATAATTAACCACAAAGCGTGGAGATTATGTAGTGCAAGTGCACAATTCATTTGTAAAAATAGACACTGGAAACTTTTATATAATTGCAGCAAATTGGTGTGGTTACCCCAAATTAGATTTAAATCACTTGCGTAAGATATGAATTTATTAATGTGCCATATGAGCCATAAAATGTACTACTATTGCTATACTAATGCTATTGAAGGAAAATATGAGCCATCGTTTTAAATGTTAAATTTATCCAAGATGGAAGGATCTATATTCTACATTCTATAGAGGGTATATTGAAAAGAAAACTCAAATAGTTGTACAGGATCATTTTATTAGAGATAGCTTCAATGCAGGATGTAATTTTTTACACATTTTCAAAACGTTCAGAGCATGAACAGAGTGTAATTGCCAAGCCTTATTTCACTCAAGACAGATAGCTTTTTTTTTGCCTCCAAATATTATTTGGACAAAACACTAAACCCGACATACTCATAGTATCACAGTTCTTTCCCAGAATTCTCGGGGATCAGTTTCTGTATTTCTGGAAAGTCTTAAGAGTCTGACACGAACAGAAACTTTCAGTGCGTGAGTGACTTTCTTCCCTTCAACATCCGGCGGAGAATAACTTCGATTCCTCCCTGGGAGCTGCACCTTTTGATCCAGCCATGCGTCCTCTTGCGTTTAATGTTCTTGGGCTGATACTCGGTGCCTCTTTTCCGTGTCCGAACCTGCTGGTATTGCCATGGCAGCTGCTGGAAGACTCCCGATCCCTCGGCTTGTGCAGAAAGAGGCCCACATCTGGAGATTCCTGTTGTTAGTCTGGGGGCCACCCAGCTGCTGAATAATCGAAGGTGTGTACCAACACTTAGGTAAGGGTTAGCTGGAGAGACACTGTTGAGAGAAGGTTTGAATTGTTACTCTTTAACTATCAACCAATAGTACAATGCTTGTATTTGTATTATACTGGACAATAATAAACTTGTACTTCAACCAGTCTTAGTTTCAATCACTTGATGTACGCTGATGAGCAAGTTTTAATTAGTCCATACAGTGCTTGTATGCAACATATATGAAAGGTGTGCTCAGAGTATGGCACAAAGTTTGATGTAAAATTTAATGCTAAAAAGAGCACTATAGTAGCTGTGCAAAGAAATCATAGGACATTACAATCTCCTGCCTCTTACCTGTGTCACAACCCGGCATAGAAATGAAACACCTTTGTCACTTTTATGCACAGGCCAATATGTTGATTTGTTAGTTTAATATGTGCTCTCCTCATGTCAAATGTTCTGAGTAGCAATTAATGCAAACCACTGTATACAGCGCATCTCTGGTGGAGCTATAGAAGAAGCAGTGACTGTGGCCTAAAATTATTTAGCTTTTAGATTGTTGCTTAAGGTCTGGAAATGGCTCGGTACCAGGCAACTGTTTGTGAAGTCGCAAATACCCACTTAGCAGAAGCTCTGCTAAGACAATTCATTTATAAATTTATGAGTCAGTTGTAGGAGTAAGAAAAGTCTATCATAGAGACCTTGACTAATGCTGCAATGAGCTGCTTCAGATACAGAGTTCATACAATCTTTTTTACAGTGGACCAAATATGATCTTTTAAGTATTGTTAAGGGCCAATTTTGTAAGTCTGAAACAAAGACTGATTTGAATTGTATTAATTGCGAGTTTAGCTGAAGTTGATTTATTGCATTACTGTATAAGCTGAAGTTGATTTATTGCATTACTGCTTGACTTAGTATACAGTATTTTAAGTGAGAAATAAGATGCCATGAATACTCAACTTGCTGCATCTGTACTCATATAACTCAGTGTGGTTTAAATGTATTAGTTTTCAAGTTTTTGAAATGTGTGAAATATGTTGTTTTTTGTTTTTTTTGAAGATTGGTGTGCTGTCAAGTATTTCACGGTTTGTAGCAATTTTCGTCAACACTTTCTCATTAGTTAAAGAACTAAGTGTGGACCAAATTACGTGTTGAATATTGATATAGTGTCTGTTTGTCAGAAAAACCTGGATAAAAACAAAGCATATTCGATGGCTATGGTCGTTAGCCACGTTGCTAACTTCATGCCAGGCTGATAGATCAATTGTAGCATGAACTACCAACACTGCTGCCTTTTTCCTATTACAGAAACTTACTCACACACGTGACATTTACCTTTGCAGTCTGGTAATTCCACACAATCTGGACAACGACGACCGGATAACGTTCATTTTTATATTTCACACAGCTGACAGAGGCATGAGACAAGCGTGAAAGTCAAGCAGACGCTGAGCCCAACGAGAAACGTGATTGGCTCAGGACTCAGCCGTGTTTTCTTTGTTTATTTTTTATGACACTGTAGAACGGCTCAAGTGCGCGCTACCGACACCTACTGGACTGGAGTCTGAACGGAAAGTTAATAATGAAATGAAATAAAACTATAAACTAAATAAAAACATTTTAATAAATTAGACATGGATTACAATACAGTTGTTTACCTTTAAATTAACAATTTTCCATTCATACAAACACAGTTTAATAATTCTGGTCTTATTTACATCAGTGAATTAAATTAAGTCATGTCTGTTGAGTATATTTTATGTCCCCTTCAGGAACTGCCCTCTTGTTGTTTCATCTGAAATCTGATTAGCTGAAAGGAAAGGACTCAATAGCAAAATGCAGGTGATGGTCTTTGTGGTTAAGTATAGCATCCACCCTGTGTGTCTGTTGCTCCAAACTAATACCTAGCTGAACAAATGTCTTAAACCTAAATGCTTGCATAAATGGAGGATCGACCTATCGAGCCACCCTGTAATATTCTCTACCCACTCACTGACAGCACACACATACGCAGTCGGTTGTCATGTGCATCTAATTTATCCAGAATTCTTGATTGTGAATATATTGTGTTATCTGTGACTGAACTAATTGCCTACAGCTGATGTGGAGGAACAGCTATCCATTTTGATTCTGAGTCATCTTCTGTGGCCACCTAATGAGCAGCCCACTCTTATATTAATCCTCATATTGCTCTCCTCCAACTGGTGAGGAGGCAGCAGAATGAGGACACTGGAACAGCCCACACCTTGTGAGATGGTCTGGAGGTGGTTAACTAGGCCACTGGGTTTTACTTTAATATCGATATCATACACCCACATTAAAAACAAGAGCAAAATAAACAGAAGCTAAACCAGGGCAAAAATTTAAATTTCAGGATTAAACTTGAGAAGGATGAAGATATGATTTAAACAAGGACAAAACAGGAAGCTTGTCTAGAAATGCTTATATCAAAGTAAACAATGTAACTTTTGTAAATGTAGTTAAAATTAAAATTATAGTTTAAATATTATTTTTCTTACTTTTGTTTTTCTAAGTATATATTTTATTTTACGCGTGTTGTATTCATAACCATTGTAGATCTACAGTAAAACATTATAAATACCTATAGCTTGTTACAACAGTCAATGAATGCATGCTATTATTTTGAGGTTACAATCATCTGAGTGAATACCAGCTTATTTCTGTACAGCTTCAGTGCTTTTCCAGTCGCCTGGACATTAACAGACAGCACTGCCCTCCTCCCGTTCTTGTCACAGTGGGGCGTTTGGAGCCAGGCACCGGACCGGACTGTCCCAGCACGACCTACTGCTGTGGGAGGGCAGGGACATGAAGACAGGAACACAGTGATCTACCACACTTAAAGGTCATGTGGTGCTACATATAAAAATATATAAAAATACAGGGGCAGGGCGCAGGGCATCTATTAACCGTAAGGTTGGCAATTCGATTCCCACTCCCTCCTGTTTATACTGTTATTGTGTCCTTGGGCAAGACACTAGCGGCTTTATAATGTGGTCATTTGTAATAGAGTCAATTACGGATGTAGAATCACAGTACTTTTGCTTTTTTTGGTGACATCTGGTGGCTAAAGTGAAGACTGCAATTCACCACTGTTCCATTTTATAGCACATGAACAGCTATGGTAGCCCTGCAGGGACACGCCATTGTCTAGGAGTTAATCCAGGGGAAATAAGTCTGATGTGATTTTACTGTCTTAAACTTTTATGTAAGAATGTGTGCTCACAAAGAAACACAAGTGTGCAGTGGATTTTTAAAATGTCTGTCACGCCATCATTTGTGTTAGAACATGATTTGCCTTAAAATTGCTATGGACTGGGACCTAACTCAACTGCTTTGAGCTTGACAGGGGGGACACAATTTTTGAAGGGTTGGCACATAAAGACATCACAGACAACAATTCACATTCATTAACTCTGGGGATTTTTGAGTCACCAACTTGCATATCTTTGGATGGTGGGTGAAGACCGTGGTACCCGTAGAGAAGCCATGGTAACACAGGGAGGACATGACAGGAAAGACTCCACACAGAAAGGCACAGGGAGCAATCTCACATTCTTCTTACTCTGCTGCAGCAGTACTTCTCAGCCACTGTGCAGCCCTCTGTAGCAGAGCAGACATTACATAATATGAGATCATGGGCATCCTAGAAGAACAAGTGTAGTAAGTGCAGTGTAAGGACGGATAAATGGCTTTGAAAAGAAAGAAGAAAATATCATACTAATTTCTATATACATGGTTGTAGCATAAAATGAGGGAAGGGAAGAAATATTTTGTAGTTCTGGCATATTTTAAAATAATTAAGGAGCCAGTTTCGATCCATCCAAAAATATGAACATGCTACAGAAACACATTTTATGAAGCACAGATCTTTTGTTAGCTAGATAGCATTTACTGTTCATTTTTTACCCATATACATCTTAAAATACTTAAGTTTTGAGCTGAAAATACAGCATAAATGTTATTAGATTATATAATTTGTTTCTGATATGATTTATAACAAATCCCAAGAAAATTTAAGACATTTATTCATTGTAATTTAACAATTCAATTTCATTATTATTATTATTTATATATTTATATTTATTATCATTTTCAGGGGGCAGCCCAGGGTTCAAATCTGAGTTTGGGTCATTTGCCAAATGTCATTCCCACTCTCTTTCAGCCCATATTCCTGTCTAGCTACTGCTTACTATCAGTAAAAGCTAAAAAGCCCATAAATAATTATCTCTTTATTATTATTCTAATATGTCATGTTACTTACATCATATCTTGATTTGAGATAAATGTAAAGCTAGGGAATAAAAATGCTTGTATGGAAAGGAAAAACAGTGGAAAATGAAAGGATGGTGGGGTGCATAATTCAAGTCAATTTAGTATTTATTGTTATAACAATTTGTTATGACAATTAGATAAATATTTGAGTGGCCTCATCCAAAATGGTTTTAAAAAATAGTGCAAAAAAAAAACCGGTGCAACAATAATTAGGAATCCCATATAGTGCAATATCTAACAGCACAGATGGGAAAGGAAATTTAAGACATTTATTCATTTTCATAACAACCCTGTTAATCCATTTTTATTACTTCATATACTTCATATCTTGATTTTTTCCCCCTCAAAATATATGTGAAAAATATATCCAAACTCTGTCAATGTAGTTATACAATTGTAACCACGTCAAAGGGCACATAAAAAGAGACATCCCATGAACTAACAGGTTTAACCTAAAGTTAATATCCTGCAATTAAGGAATAAATAAAGTAAACTAACTGCAGGGACAAGTTACGTGGTCAGTTAAATACTTGTAGCATACACACAATTCTTTACATAACGAAAGTTGGTGGTTTTTCTAATAGAAGAAACCTTTTTTAACCATTGCTTACCTCTTGTCATCCCTCTGGTGTTTTCCCTCGGTGTCCTCAGCCTTAGCAACAAGCCGCAGCGCTCTCTGATTGGCTGTCCTCCTCTCATCCGGAAGTGCTCCATTGGCGCTCTCCGGTGCCACTCACCCTCCCGCCCGCGGAGCAAGTCTCTGCGGCGGTTACTGGAGCAGAGCAGCGAGCTTTGGGGTTGGGCTGGTCCGGGCCGTGGTGCGCAGTGGATAAAGGGAAAGGATGCTGATGGACAAAACATTTCAACACACACACATATCTTGCATCTTTGCTTTTCCGCGGTCGAAATGGGTATATTGTTAAAATGCAAATGGCGCCTAATTGAACATGTAACAGAACGCATTAGTTGTGGCTCTCCATTGAGGCTAATTAAAAGCTTGTGGATGTAAACAACTGCGATAAATGCGACGTTTTTCTCCGGTTTGTTGCTCGTTGGGTGTCCTTTTCTGCAGATTTTTCCGTCGTCATCGGCAATTCAGGTAAGCAATTGATTTTAATGCACTGATATGGCTAATTAGCAATGTTTACGCCATTACTGCATCAATAATCCGAAGGTTGCAAATGTCAACTCTAAATAATAAATCTTGCAAGCATTTACGCTTTGCAGACATGCCTTAAAAGCATATAAATGCTTGTGTTTCTGCAGGTTGAAGTTCATCTGCATGCCCTTGCTGTGTTTCAAATGTCAATTCCGCAGCGTGTCATTGCGGGTAATGGCTTGATGGATCGAGGTCAGAGGCCTGTTGAGCCACTGAAGCGGTAAAACGAATCCTGAGTGATTTTTGCTTGCGTTTTTGGAGATAAAAGGTGTTTTAATTGTGCACTAGGCCAGTGTAACGCGCAAAAGTAGAGCAGCACATTGTGTACTAGGTGTGCGTGGTTGTAAGTAAGAATTTGGATGAATCAGCCCAGTTCTCCCGCAGTGGACCAGGAAGGGGCCAAGCTGAAAATGGCCGAGTGACCGCTAGTCCAGAGGTAACTGCGTCTCAGACTGAAAACTGTTAATTCCACTTTTTGGGGGGATTTAAATATATGGAATATCTACAGAAATGAGGAAAAATATTACTAAATTACTTTGCATGTATAATTGAAGACCTGTAGCCTGTGTGTAAATCAACCATGCACATCATTCCAATCATTTATTCATTTACAATATGAATTTGTTCAAAGTTTCAAGTCTAAAATATAACGACGATAGGGAATAAAGAAATGCAAAAAAGTGTTTTGAAAATAGGAAGAATTAGAGGTAACTGCAATGCTAGGAAATAAGTGCTTGTAAGGGAAGGAAATGAAAGGATGGTGCACAATTCAAGTAAATTTTGTATTTCATTTTATTGTAAAATGAGATAAACATTGGAGCAGCCTCATCTAAAATGGTTTTGAAAAACAAAGTATTATCAGAAATCCCATACAGTGCAATATCTAACAAGAAAAGATGGGAAAGGTATGAGTTTCCTTTAAAAAGGAAAGGAAAATGTAATAAATATTGCAGTAAAGTAAATTATTAGAGAAAGATGCATGAAAGGAAGAAAGGCATAGACAAATAGAAAGGGAGGAAGGATGCAAAGAACATTAGATGAATGAGGGACTAGAGGAGACACAGAGAGGAGATGACAGAGGAGACATGGAGAAGAGATAGAGAAAACAGGAGACAGTAAAGGACAGAAGAGACAGAGAGGAGACATGAGAGGAAATAGGAGGACAGAGAAGATGAGGGAGGACAGAAGACACACAAAGAGGAGACAGTCGGGGAGACAAGAGATGATATAGGAGACATGAGAGGGTACAGGAGGTGACAGAAAAGAAACAGAGGAGACACTAGAGGACAGGAGACAGAGAAGAGACAGGATAGATTATAGGAGACAAGAAAAGACAGGAGGTGACAGAGAAGACACAGAAGAGACAGGGGAGGACAGAAGAGACAGACAAGAAACAACAGACAAATTAGGAGAAATGAGCAATTGGACATCCTTTCCTTAGAAGAGTTATTTGTTTTTTGCTCTGGTGGATCTGGTGGATGGACTATGGGTAGGGTTCTCTGCACCTCGGACGGTTTTGTTTCATGGTCACTGTAGTTTCTTATTAAGGCTCAGTTAAATCAAACCTTGACTTTAGTGTTCTGCTAAAGCACAATATTATTACAGCTCAATGAGTCTGACTTTCACAAGCCTGGCTGCAGGAGTCCAGACTAGTGTTCATGAAATCAAAATTCCTATGTATAGCAAGTCAGAATTTGGGCTGTAAGCTACGGTTTACTGAGCAACATAGAATAGCCCTCAGCTGGTGCTCTGTCAAAATGGGTGCATCCAAGATAACAAAGAGACAAGGTATAATAGCAGTAATAGCAAAATGTTGCATATGAATTTGTTATTCCTTATATTAGTGATTTATGTGTGTAAACAGACATCGAGACTAACCAGCTCCACTCAGTCTAAGTAGTTATCATGAATTTATTATGAACAAAAACAGCAGTGTGAAATATTCATCAGCATATGCTGTTTGTTTTTAAGATTAAGACTCTTACGTTCTTATGATTTTCCAAACCCATTTAAACGCATGTTTATGAAATATTTTTACCAGTTTTATTTCTTGACATCCCCAAAAGACAAAAGGCACCACTCTGTAAGCAGAGCACGTCCAGTGCATCATCCTGCCTTATGGCTGCTGTCTCTAGGAAACAGTCTCTTCCTCCTCTGTTTCCTAGTGATAATCCACCCCTGTTTGTTTGAAACCAGGACACAAATTATGCTTTATATAAGCAGTGGCCAAAAGACTCCATTCTACAACAACAAATGTACATTTCATTCACGTCTTTTGTCTCACGTCTTTTGCAATATAGCAGAACAAGCCATTGAATACAGTTACATTTATGTTCATAGGGTAAGAGTAAAGACCACTAAACCTGTCTTGTTCTTGAGATCAGTCTTAAGACTACTTTGTAAAGTAGTCTTAGTAGTAGTCTACTTTAAAAAGTAGTCTTTACTTTGTATAGTCTTGGTAAGTCTTGGTCTCTCTTTTACTTGGATGTTATCAGACTTAATGGTCTTGGGGTTTTAAGACCATCACATCTGGTTTTGATGTGGACAGATAAACCAGTTGTGATCTTGGCCAGCCTTCATTGCAAATGTCTTACGGCCACTATGTACAAGACTAAGTAAAAGTAAGTCTGAGATAAGACCTTTAAAAGGTAGGGGATGGAAAAGGGGATAGTTTTTTTTCCAGTCAAAGCAATTCTGAATCAATTCAACAATTATAATTAATTAAAACATTTTTTGCCATGAATGTTTGCACAACACAACTGCATAAAAATGTGAGGGACATATGCATGTAGGAGCACATGTGCATTTGTGACACCTGAACTACAAGTAAAAATGGGGACATCTGCTTCATTGAAAGCTACTGTCAGAAAACTTTTTGGTTGTTTACAAAGAGAAGGCAACTGGCAAATGGATTTGGCACGCAACAAACAGAAGAACCACCTCTTACGGTACCAACTGAAGTCAAGAACAGTGCTCCCACCTTCAAATGTATGTGCTGATGTCTCACATATCAATATGCAGCTGTCTCAAAGTGTAATAACTGTGTTTGTTCTACTCTTTTTTACATACCATACTTGTACATGTTTTTAACAACATCAACGTATTAACTGCTGTTGATATATGACTCTGTTAATTAGCTTTTATTTGCTGTTACATGAAAGCCTCTCACAGTCTCTTTACCCTTGTAATCATAACAAGGGGCAAGTCTCCTGTGCACCATGCATACTGATCATGGATTGCTGTGGCAAGTGTATAGTTGCCTCAGTTTCCCAATTTTCAACTGGGAAGATGAACAGACTGTCAGTGGAGACTGTTTAGCTTGCACAGCAGCTGGATTCTGGCAGATTTGTGAGTTCACAAACTCTGTGAATCCATCTATTTCTGCTGACATTAGATGTGAGTTCTCCCGACCTGCTGCATGTTGGGCATAGTCGCAATAGTGTGGCAGTGATGGGTGCGTTGTAGGTTTTGTGAGGAAAAAGACCCTTTTATTAATGTAAATGAAATGGTGTTGCTTTGAATTACCTGTTGATAGGTGATTACTGATTGTTACACAGTTAATTTACTCATCTAAAGTACCTTCCCCCAGGCACTTTCTGTGGAAGGATAACAGACAAACTGATAAGTCAAGATTGAAATTTCTACAAAAACAGCAACGTCCTATGTGCTGTTAACACTTGTTCACTGTTTTTATAACGCTTAAACAGACAGAGCATTCGACAGTGCACAAATAATTCAAAATTGCCAGCTGCTAATAAACGTGGTTAGTGTAAAACCTTTGTAACAGCAGACAGAGGATGTTGTAGCCATGCCACTGTTCATACATGTGCCCTTGCTTGTTCCTGCTCCACTGTCCTAGTTATGAGCTGATGAAGTGAACAGAGAAATAACATTGCGTTGCTAGGAAACTGCTTGGGTTCATTTTATTGGAAACACGCTGGGACCTCACCTTCCTGGGGAGCTACTGACATTTACAAACGCTGCAAGAGGAAGGAACATATTAGCCATTAATAATGCTTATGCCATTAAAATGATTATGAAACACTGTTAATGTGCTGTTGATGGTTTCTTGAAGGCAGGGCTTTAAATTCACATTTCCACTGGTGGCACTGCTGTTCTTGGTCCATTCATTTGGCCACGTCAACAAGTGATTTGAGGAAATAAAACTTTCAGCGAGATTGTTTCGAATATACAACTGCCACCTGAACACATTTGGTTGAAAAGTTGTGTTAAATAGAGAAAGGAGTTTTTTTAATTCTGTAATTTCTGCTCTTGTCTTATCAGCTTATATTACAAGAGCTTTAGTTTTGGTATTGTGATTATGCACAATGTATTTCATATATTTGGATCACAATAACGTTATGTTTAGATGTGACTGATATTTACTTACTTCCTGCCAAAAAGTATTGTCCAAACAATCTTAAATCAAAATGTAGTACATCCAAATAAAAAAAAAGTCCTGGTTTACTGCCACAAATGTTCATTTTTATATGTTTATATACATTTCATTTGTTCATTTAATCAGAATTTTTTCATGTAGTCTACATGTTTAGAAGATGTCTGTTGCTAATGTTTTGCCAATCCCTTGGTTGAGCATTGCTCCTCTGTATCTTCTTGTATCCTCTGCTTGTTGCTTATGCAGCAGTACAAAAGAATATCTTGACAGATTATGAACATAATGCGTAATTTACCATTGCAAAAGCCAGCTTTCAAACGTTACAATCTATTTCTGGTTCATTTGGAGTCAATGGCGGGCCACAAAGGACTTGTCAATATATGAGAAAGACTGTTATCAATTTTTTTCAATATTGCCCAGCCTTAGTTTGTCTTATTTGTATAGAATACGACCTTATGCATGTATAATCTATAATCTATATCTAATAATCTATATATACATTTTAAAAGCGTCCTTTATGTATTTCAGGTAACCACCATGTTGACTAGTATCACTGAGGGGATCCTGTGCTGCCTGACCGGAAAAGCAGCCAGCCTGGTCCTGCCTCTAGAGTCGTCCCAGCCGTCGGACGGGTTTGAGTTTGTCGAGGTGAAACCAGGGAGGGTTTTACGAGTGAGACACATCATCCCCGAGCGTCCGCCGGTAGTGACTAACAACCAAGACAACTGCAAGGAAGAGACGGACAGAAAGCACAGCAATGGTTCTCCTGATGACGTGAAGGAAGAGACCACCGTCAATTGCAAGCGGAAGATCACAGTTTACCGCAACGGCCAGCTAGTTATTGAAAACCTGGGCGACGTTTTGCACTCTGAAATCTTGCAGTGTCAAGACGGAGATTTGGAGCCGTGCAGCACCGTCGAGGTGGAGCTGGCCGACTACAAAGAAATGCCCTCGTCCCCAGACCCGAATCCCCTCCCTCCTCAAGTCCCCCCACAGTCTGGAGAGCAAAAGCCGGCGCCCCCTCCTCGGAGACGAAGGCGCAGGCCGAAGCGCACCGTCCTGATCGACTCCAAGAGGACCATCTCGAGCTGCAAAGGGACGCATTCGGACGTCGCGCTTTTTTTTATTCACGGCGTGGGGGGCTCGCTGGACATTTGGAGCAGCCAGCTGGACTTCTTCTCTCGGCTGGGGTACGAGGTCATCGCCCCAGATCTGGCAGGACACGGGGCGAGTACTGCTCCTCAAATCGCAGCGGCTTACACCTTTTACGCCCTGGCAGAGGATTTACGCGCCATATTTAAGAGATATGCCCGCAAACGCAACATTCTCATCGGCCACTCGTATGGGTATGTATGGAAGAACAGAGCAAGGCAAAAGTGATGAAAAATAATGTTGATGTTTTGGACTTTTTAATATACACTCCAATACCTCACATTCCTCACTTTTAGAGCATGTGAACAGCTATAGAATCACTGCAGGGAAACAGTGGAAATAGGTCTGAGGGTGATTTTACTTTTAAAAAATAAAAAATCAACTTCATAAATACCTTAAACCTTCATGTAACAATGTGCACTTGAGCTTTAAATGTTTATTTTTGTTAAGATAGACAAATGAAAACGTGCAAGAAATGATAATACACTTTTTAAAAAGATAGTTTTTAAATGTAGAATAATATTGAATTATTGGACCAGTAATTAAGGAGACCAGATGCTTTGTGTAGGTCTGCACAGCATTTTCAACAGAAGTCCCACATCCTGCAAATTGATTCTGTGTCCCGTATTTTGATTGGCTGTTGACAATTTGTGAAAGATCTGGCTCTTTGTGTCCAGTAGTAACAAAATGGTTAATAGCATAAACAGGCATGCTCCACATTTGAATTGTTATGTTCTGGTCGAAGTACAAGTAATTAAACTGTTGGATTAAGCCATACATTTCTGACAGACTGTTCAGTAATTTGTATCACATTTTCATAAAGTGTAGAGCCATGGCAAGAATTATAAAACCCTGTTTAGGGGATGAAGGGCAACTTGGACAAAAGTTTAAAAAAAAACATTGTCTTCCAGCAATTTATGAGATAGATTGCAAAAAATATAAATAGTATTAGTAGTACAGTAAGGAGACTTAACAGGTACTAAACAAAAAAAAACATACTATATCAACCATTATTGCAATCTGTGAATAATGTTAAAATTACTGACAACTCAAGCTTTATTTTTTTCTCTCTTCATCAGGGTGTCATTCTGTACTTTCCTGGCCCATGAGTATCCAGATCTGGTCCATAAAGTGGTGATGATCAACGGAGGGGGTCCCACAGCTTTGGAGCCCAGCCTCTGCTCCATTTTCCAGCTGCCGTCTTGTGTGCTTCACTGTCTGTCGCCGTGTCTGGCCTGGAGTTTCCTTAAGTAAGAGCCATATCTGTTTGAACAAAGCAAGCTCACCATTGCACTGTACTGCATTGTACTTATTTAGGTTTAAGACAGTGTAGTAATTGTAAACCAACATGTCTTTGTTTCCCTTCCAGAGCTGGCTTTGCTCGCCAAGGCGCCAAAGAGAAGCAGCTGCTGAAGCAGGGCAACGCCTTTAACGTGTCTCCGTTTGTTCTGCGGGCCATGATGAGTGGTCAGTACTGGCCCGAGGGGGACGAGGTGTACCACGCTGAGCTGACTGTGCCCATTCTCCTGGTTCATGGCATGTGTGATAAGTTCGTACCCATGGATGAAGACCAGCGCATGGCAGAGGTGTGTAAATTATGATCATCTCATGTTACAGATTCTGTTCTCTCTTATGTACATGCCTTCATTTATCATTTTCTGGTAAAAAAAAAAAAAAAAATTAACAAAGCATCTTTTATGTGTCATGCATATATACTTTTCCTTTTATATTGTTTTATATAACATTTATTTTCTTTATATGCTAATGCAGTATGCATGGAGTAAACTGAATCACAGACAAAAATGTAACCTTGTAAATAAACTGTTTTACAGCAAACACTAGAAAGCAGTAAACATTTAGTGAAATTGCTTTCTGACAGGGACATTCTGTCAGAATTTTACTGACATGTATTTAAATGTATTAAGAGCCTATGTAAAAAGGAATATTAGTGGAAAGCTTGTTATTAATTAAGTCTATTTGTAAACAGATAAATAAATGCATCTGAAAGTAAATGATTACAGAGCTGTCAGCAAGCTTGTCTATAAATTTGAAGTCATGGTATAAAAAAAACAAAAAAGAATAATCATTAAAATAATTGTGATTTAATATAAAATGAAATAATTTCATGGCTATAATCCAGCAGCTCTAGAAAACATCTGAGGAAACTCATTTAATTTAGGTGAACATTTTTATAGCTGTTTGTTATGCAATGTCGATGTCAACCATCTTAATGAAGTTGTCTCTCCATCTTTTCAGATCCTCCTGTTTGCGTTCCTAAAAGTCATAGAAGAAGGCAGTCACATGGTGATGATGGAGTGCCCTGACACAGTGAACACTCTGCTGCACGAGTTCTTTCTATGGGAACCAGACATGTCCCGAAAGGAAGTCACAGTGAAGTCCCTTTCTCTCAGTGACACTTTCCAGACATTTAAAATCTCTAAAACTGTGGACAAATAACCAAAGCAGTGAGGTGTTTTCTTTTCTCCATGGTCTGAGCAGTTTTTGCAGTTGGCAAGCATTTTTTCCATGGCCTGTCCTGGGCTGTGAGCTGTCGTAAACACAGCTACGTCTTTCGGATGAGGACGGCCATTGGGGCTGTGAAAGGAGGCAGGACTTTCACAGGTTGCAGTGTTGAGATGAACTATCAGAGGAAAGGACACAAATGCAAAAACATAGTCCGTTTCTGCTTCTGCCTTTGTGCTTTCAAAATGTTCACAATACTTGGAGTTTGAAAGGACTATGTCTATTTGTGCTGCGTGTTTGAAGTGGATATATTGAGAAAAGAAGCGTTAACATATGCTGTCTAAATTGCCATCTTATATATTCTGTAAAGTACAGCTGTCCGTGTGTTAACTGAATGGACCCATATTGCATCTGCTTCAACTGGACAACTGGCAAAGCTGTGTTGTGAAAAAGCTACTCCTAATATGAGTTCGCTGTAAGATGAAGAGCAAAAGTCAAAAAAAAAAAAAGTCCATAGCACTCAGATTCAAATATTGTTTCAAACAGAGGTGGATTTATTTATACATTACAGATATTTATTTTCATATGTTATACTCCCAATCCAAACCTAAAGCATATGTGTGTCGGTGTTAAGCACAATGCAACTAAACAATTCATGCATGAGGATAAAATAATACTCACTAAGTAATATGTCTGAAACGGTTGCAAAAATATAACATTTCTAACTTCTATTTTCAATAGTACTCACAAAAGTATCCTAATGATGCAAAGGCCCTGCATGAGTTACAAATGCAAAACAGCTACAGTATACTGTATTCTTAAACTGTGTAAAACATAAACACAAACATTCTCCTCATGTGTTCTTTAAGTATCAGTTTGCCTCTTTAGCGAATTAACTGCGAACAGTAGAAATTAATGGAAAAAGAAAAGTTAGGGCTGGCTCCATGAAGACTGACTCCAACATATTCCCACTCAAAAAACATAAAGGTATACACCAAGTAGATATTCACATGTTTATTTCTTTACATGTTGATAGTCTCAAGTAAAGTTCTTTAAGTTTAAGTTTAGTTTGCCTACTAGCTGCTAGCTTTAAATGTACACATTCAAAGCTTCTTAAATACAACACACTCACCCATGACTGTATTTAGAGTATTTGCCGAGCCAGATGATTCCTAATGTGCCACTGGTGCTAACTAACTTCACACAAGCTAGCTTGCTAGGTCAATTAACTTGGCAGTTGACCAGTGTGATATACTTTGAAAACATGTTTCAAAGCCTAAAATTGAAAGAAAACTTCACCATGACTGTAGCTAAAATATAAATCGAGCGAGATTCTTCCAAATTTGTGCCACTAATTTTTATTTATTTATTTTTTAATACTAGCTAGCTACATAAAGCGAGTGACCAAGCATTACGATGTACTCTGATAACATATTACAAAGCCTTAAATAAAGAACACAATATTTACCTAGCAAGATCCTTCCGAATGTGTTCCACCAATGCTGTTTTTGTCTTCAGCAGCTAGCTACGGTATATAAGGTGGTTGACCAGTGTGACATTTTGATGCTGACTGCTAGCTTTAGGATGTACTTTGAAAACATATTTCAAAGCTTAACGTATATGTCTGTAACTTTACAGAACTTTTGGTCATGGCTTTAGTTAATTAGTATATGTAATAAACCAGATCCTTCCTAATATGTTACGCTAATGCTTTTAAAAACTCTAGCTAGTTATTAACATCTTATTGCCTACTACTAGCTTTAGTACTTTGAAAACATGATTCAAAGCCTTATATATACAGAACACGAGGTCTTGACTTCCTTATGAATTCCACCAATGTTTTAAAAAAAAAATACTAGCTAACTACATAGGACGATTAACCCGAGAGATTAATATCTTTATGCGTACTGCTAGCTTAAAGCCTAACATTTGCTATCCAATTTATTCAACACTTTCTAACCTATGCATTCCGCCATTTTACAAATATACTAATCAATAGTGACTGTATTAATTCAATCTTCCAAGTCCAATATGAATTTATGATGATTGTCAGTGTCCATTAATTTCTACTGTCTATGCAGAAATGTAAGCTGTCATACATGTTCGTGAATCACAACCAAATGCTAACGTGTGTTTCAGATCACCAAATGCAAAGCAAAAAGTAGGCAATCTCCCACTACTCTCCATTCAGATATATTCATTGATGTAAGACTGAACCAATAAGCTTAACATGACGCTGACTAAAAAGACATTCATTAATGGGTGTTACTTTGTCTCATAATGGGACAGTATGGTGCAGATACAAGCACACAGGTGAATAAGCTCCCCGACAGTGCTTTTTTCTGATGACTGCGTTGTTCAAACTGTTGATTATTTAAACTCTGGTGTCCAGCGTGTAATCAAATCTGAGTTGACCAAAGGCAGATGTTACCCTTGGAAAGAGGGACCTTCACTTTCGCTGGTCTGTTCTTAATGCATTTATGAGAGAATGCGGATGCAACATGACTGGTTTTATGCAACATATATGTAAAGAGTGAGAGAAAAGTGTGGCGACAAAGTGAGCTGGCACTGACACTTCTTTGACTTTATATGCTTAGTATGGACTTTCCAAATACACATAAAGTGCTGCTGATGTATTGTTTGTCTTTTTTTGGTGTAAAAGGTCCGTGAAAGGGTGCACATATAACTTCCTCCTCTCCTAAAAGTGTGCATATACGAACTGTCGGTGCTCCAGTGTGCTTTCTCCTTTTGTGAGTAATAAAATGTATTAATGTTATGGCATTTATTCCTAAAAATCATAATATATGCACTGCCTGAATGTAGATGCATATAACATTATATATATGAATATATATATATAAAAACTTGGATTTGTTGTCTGGATGTGCCTTTCCTGGCATGAAATAAACTGATCTTCACAGTCGAGCTTTGTGTCTGTTTTATGAATTCATGATATGTTGTGTTGATGCGAACATTAAAAAGTATTTCAAAATATATACATATCATGTTATGGTGTTATGTTGAACATGAAACGATAACAAACTTACTTAACAAACTTTTATTATGCATTATTATACATTTATGAAAGCTGGCTTCTGAGTGTAATCCCAGATTGTTGAATGAGTAGGCCTACATATTCTAAGCTAATGTTCTTAGAGGCTTATATAATATGCATTTATTTTTCCAGTTTTACATTATGTTAAAAGCTTTTTTTTATTATTATTATGTAATAAAAGTATAAGATGTAAGAGGCACATAACAACATTGACAATCTATTGACATGATAAAATGTACAGACAATGCAATAAAAATGCATTTATTTGACATTCAAAATTACATCATTAATATTGTTATTGTAAAACTAGTTTCATAAATTGCAGACATTTAATTCTATAACTAGGGATTAAAATGGAAAATTTGATGTCTTCCTTTTTGTATTGCTTTCAAGGAATCCACTGACCTTCAATGTCCAGTGAACAAGTAGCTGTTTAAAAGCATAACCTGTATTTTTAAGACAGTACACTTTTAATGTGGCCCGAAAATAAAAATTACTCTTAACCCAGAGACGTTTTCGTCTGTTTGTGACGTTGATCGAGACTCGGGCTCTGATTGGCTGGGCGTGTCCCATGCGTGTTGGGGTAAACAAAACCCATTGAGACGTGAGCATGCGTAGAAGTGGTAATGGAGGATAGCCATCTACTGACAGGGGGCTTACTTACAAACCTGTTTCCTTTACCTTAGCTTTACTACATTTTTTATCGCTTTGGGTTCTTTACAGTGCAGAGGATAAGCATTCAATCGGTCAGCTGAAGGTGCGTGAGTACATGCGTTGCTGAGAGGCGATACTTTCGTTTCTTGCAGCTAAGGCTAACGTTAGCAGAACGATTTTAGCACGAGTGTTAGCCGCCAATGCTCTAGCGATGCTATAGCTGGGCTCTGTCTATTTTGTGCGTAACCAACTTGACGTATAACATTTAACTTTCCATGGTCTTAAAAAGCACTGCGGACAGAAAGTATTTAAAGATCTAATGGAGCGAATTGTTTTGTATACGCTGCAGCCTCTTTGTCTGAGTTTTATTGAAGTACTTTATTTCTCTAAATTTAATTATTGCATGTAGGTTACTTATTGTTTGTCATTGTAGTTACTGGCATGTCTATAAAGCTCTATACCGCGGTAACAACGCATTTTCTCAATTGCAGGACAAATACACATATATCTTAATTGCTGTCCAAATTACATAATATCAAGTAATTGAGCTGCATTGGAGACACAGGAAATATTAGGAAATAGCCAGACCCCGTCACTGATTCAGCTACAGACTTTCCGGAGAATGTTTCTTTTTTGACACAATCTTTTTTTTTCACTAACACAAACAAGATGGCGGACAGAACTTAAACTCAGTGCTTTTGAATAGGAGGCTAATATAAGTACAAAAACAGAGTTGCTGAAAGTAAGTTAGCATACTGCTTCAGTAGCTGTCATTGACTCGTTGCTTATCCGTGTTACAGCTGAGCTAAGGTTAGCGGCAGCTAATTAAAGAGACGCCGCTCCAGCCAATCACAAACGACTGTTCTGTCTCGCGCGTCTCATACATGGACCATTAGCTCTGAAGTGAACAAATATTAGAACTTTTTAGATTTGCTGCACCCTTAACGAATTTTGTTTGTGTTAGCCTTTACATGTCGCATCAATATTGTGTCTTTTCACCATTGAATCCAAATGTTTTTAGTAGCTGTTATAATATTACAATTTACAACAATAATCTATCGGTGTGAAATGTGTAAAAATGGTTTAAAGTTGCAATGCTTTCAAAAACAAATAATAGTACAATTTGATCAATTTTCTAAATTCAAAGTGTTTCCAATGATATAGGCTTTGGCTGCTGAAGGGGCCAACACTTTTTAACAACAAATAAGGCTTAATATACACCATAAACCACTATTAGTGCAAGTGTGTTACATAGAATTTATTTATATCCATTGTTTTCTTGTCATATGTATCTGTGCATTTTAAAAATTTGTATTATTCTTTAGTTCAAATATTATTTATGAGGACAGGGGACAATAGACAATAGTTTGTCACTATTATGGCACTTTTTTGATTTGTCTGTGCGTTGTTATTTTGTCATGCTTATTACTAGATGTTCTCAGGGCTAGATGCATCATCTAATTTCTTAATTATGAATAGACCTAGCCAACAAGAAATGCTTGTTTCTTTTTTTATTACTGTGTTGGTCATATATCCATATTTAATTAATTGTTATTAAATCTTTCAGCCCTAGTGTGTAGCATTCAAATGTAATGATTTGTGTAACTCATGGGTTGTTTTATTATTGATCATGGATTAGTTGTTTCTTTATACTGTGCAGGAACTACCTTTGTGTTTTGGGACAGCCATGGAGTCGGCGTCCCAAAACCATGGTTCTAAGGGGATCATGACGTTTTACCCCACAGCGGAGGAGTTCAAGAATTTCAGCCGTTACATAGCATACATGGAATCCCAGGGAGCGCACAGAGCAGGCCTGGCCAAAGTGAGTGCACGTACTTGTCATATTGTCATGTCATGTGGATATTGTGATAAGGGTAAATCTTAAAAATTTTGTGCTAACCCTAAAATGTCTTTCACCTTCAGATTGTGCCGCCAAAAGAGTGGAAGCCCAGAGGGTCCTACGACAACATTGACGAACTGGTGATTCCTGCACCCATTCAGCAGGTGGTGACCGGCCAGTCAGGGCTCTTCACGCAGTACAACATCCAGAAGAAGGCCATGACGGTTCGGGAGTTTCGTAAAATCGCCAACAGTGACAAGTGAGAAATGCCATCCTCTAAAAATAAATGTCAGATATATATTCTTAAACCTTGAGAGTAAAAAAAATCACATCATAGAAGTAACGCCATACTGGATATGTAAAAGAAAAAACAGTTTTGTAAATCTATAAAGCTGCCTATTATTTATTCCTAGCTGAGGCCCAATTGCTCCATGTAAAGCACAACCTCTGTAAACCAGTGGCAAATATTACGTCAGATACTTAATCCTTAATCTTCATAATAATAATAATGTCAAAATACTATTAAATGAAACCAGTACATGGGGAAGTAGTCTTCCGTATCCCCTCACATTCAAAAATAAACTTAACAGCCCTCTTGAATTATTGCTTGTATGAATGCAATATTGCTTGTATCAGTGTTTTTATGCATTCCAAAAAACACAGGAAGGAAGTTGTTTTCCAGAAATTACATTGAAATTCATTGAAATCCTCAAAGGCCCAGAAAATAATATATTTTCTATAGCCACTCTTTTTCAACTTTGCTCTGTAAATGACATCTAGAATGATTTCATTAATGGAAAAATTATGTTTTCAGGTTCTGCAGTCCTCACTATGATGATTTTGAGGATCTAGAGAGAAAATACTGGAAGAATGTGACGTTTAACCCTCCCATATACGGAGCAGATGTGAATGGGAGCCTTTATGATCCGGTGAGTTGCTTATTGTGAGACTGGTGTGAATTATATCCATCTGTCTTCCACGTCAAATTATATAAAATGCCAATGCTGTAATATGTCTTCCAGAATGTTAAAGAGTGGAACATCTGTAACCTGGGCACCATTTTGGACACAGTGGAGTGTGATAGTGGCATCACCATAGAAGGGGTCAACACCCCGTACTTGTACTTTGGGATGTGGAAGACCACATTTGCTTGGCACACTGAGGACATGGACCTCTACAGCATCAACTACCTGCACTTTGGAGAGCCCAAGTCCTGGTAAAACCACCGTGCATGACATTTGCATATGTTTTGATAAAGCTTTAGGTAGATCACAGTGGTTTTGTTGGTTCCTTTCTTTGAAAAGCGCTTAAACATATTGCCCAACAAAGCCAGAGTGAAGTAACTTACGTTTTTAACATAAACAATCTAGTTTTTATTGTTTTTAATTCACAATATAGGAATGTTCTCAGTTGTTTTGGAACTTGTAAATCATTTTGGAGATGTGAATTTCTCTAAAAGAGAAGTGTAGCTGAGATAAGGTAAATGTCAAAATTATATTTCGTCTGTACTTGCAGCACCCTGACATCGGATGGCAGGAAAGTTGAAATATGAGTGAATAAGTGGTTAAATGTGTCATGCTTACAAATGCCGTTCATTACAGTTTTGTAAATGAAGATAATATTTGCAGGTACTCCATTCCTCCAGAACATGGGAAAAGACTTGAACGCCTTGCCAAAGGTACCTCACCAGTAAAAATATATTTGACTCTCCTTTAAAAGTCTATGTATATGTGTTTTCAAATGTATTCATTCAGATATTTATGTTTTTCTCCCCAGGGTTCTTTCCTGGTAGTGCCCAAAACTGTGAAGCCTTTTTGAGGCACAAGATGACCCTTATTTCTCCCTCAATTCTTAAGAAGTATGGCATTCCATTTGAAAAGGTACAGTCGGTCAGATACCTTTAAATATCTTTTTCTTTTTTTTTAATTTGGTATAAGGTTTGTTTTTGGGAGTTTTTTTTACATTAAACTAAAAGGATCAGACCATATATATAACTCTGCCTTTTTTGTTATAATTTCATTACTACTGTGTCTTTTTGCCAACATAATTTATTATGATACTATTTCTACTTGGAAAAAAACACTCCATAAAAGCCAGAACTTCAATGGTTTTACAATATTTCAGGTACAGTCTTAACAAAAAAAGCCAGGGAAACTGTTTCCATACATTGTTGTTTACTTTTGTTGAACAGCTTTAATTTAAAGATGCCTACCTAGTTGACAAAGAGTATCTGTCTCTCAGATAGTCTTTGTCCAAAAAAAAAAAAATCCTATTCAAGATGGAGCAAGTGGAAAGCCTTTAAAATCGGTGTCATATTATTTAAAGCATGTCCGAGCTTTAGGATGTCTAAATGTACTGCTCCAGTAACACATGGGTTTTTCCATATTTTTTCCCTTAGATAACTCAAGAGGCCGGTGAGTTCATGGTGACTTTCCCTTACGCTTATCACGCTGGCTTCAACCATGGTTTTAACTGCGCAGAATCCACCAACTTTGCCACTGAGAGATGGATTGAGTACGGCAAGCAAGCGGTTTTGGTGAGTAAGCCAGACAGCAGGCATGTTTCCATAAAATCAAACTTAACTTAAAGCTACATTTTAGAAGTAAGGTGTCTTAAAGTGTGTTTATTTTATTTTTTTGTCAGTGCTCGTGCCGTAAAGACATGGTGAAGATCTCCATGGATGTCTTTGTGAGGAAGTTCCAGCCCGATCGTTACGAGCAGTGGCTGGCAGGGCGGGACGTGATGGCCATCGATCACTCACGGCCCACCCCGGAGGCCAGGGAATTCCTGGGAGAGACCTCCACTGACATCAGCCACAACGGGAACTCCCCAGAGAGCTGTGAGGGAAACGGAGAGCGCAAGAGGTGAGTCATTCACAGATGAAACCATTAGAAGATCATGAGTGTAGGAGTGACTGGTGAAAATTTAGACACATCTAAAATGGGAAGTGCTGTTGTGCGTGTTGACTGATATTGTTTAACAGCTCAATCATTTTTTTTTTTTCAGCCATAATAATGAGCCCCAATACAAAAGTTGATTACTTTTACATGTGTGTGTCCATAGACCACTGGTCCTTTGTTTATTTCTGAGGATAAATGACAACTGCAAGTGCTTTGCTCAATGACATGAGTCTCACTGTCACCAAATAAATAAAATGTCACTTAGTAATACGTATTTCACAAGATAAAGTTTCATATTATAACAAACAGTGAGTCATTTTAATTTGATATTGCAACTGGTGGTATTCCGTTGAGCCCTGACCTGAAATTTGTGAATTAATGAGAGTAGTTTTGAGATGCTGTGTATTACTCTGACCACACTGCACACTGCTCATCTCTCATACTATATAGTTCAGGTTTTGCCCTTTACAGTTAACGCACCAAACATCTTATATATAAATTATATATAGCATTAACCCTAAACCAATTCTGAGCTCAAGCAAAGTTACTACAAAGTTACCAACTCTTTATAACAAGGAAAACATTCTATCTTGTGAGAATCAGTATCTTGTAATAACATGATAATATCTTGTTCTAACAGGAAACATATGTTATAATGTGATACTGATTACTGATTGTGATACAAATTTATTTGACTGACCTGAGAGCACCTGTAGTATTTAACCACACAATGACCAGATTCACTATTACTGATAGATACATCCATACTTATACTCTATTTACTATTTTAATCCCATTTCTTCTGTGCTTTCCTTACCAACCCTCAGTGCGACTCAGAGGATCGAGACCAAGAGACACAGGGTCTGTCTGGAACTTCCCGAGGAGGTCGTTCCTAAAGATGAAGACGAGGAGGAAGAGGAGTACGGGAAGCGGCCCAGGCTGAGCCTCATACCCCCTCGAAATCTATCACAAGACGGCAAGAAAAACAAAGGTAAAGCTTTTCTGTATGAGCTTTTATCTACAGAAGCATATGTGTAAGCAGTCCAGACCCAGCTGCAGCTGCAAATCCAAGACTAAAGACTTAATAAAACTTCAGAATGTTGCATTGCCACTAGTACTTAAATGTGGCCTTAACTCTTTATCAAAGCATTTGTAGAAGATCTTGTGGTGGAGCACATTATTTTTCCCTCACTTTATTTGAATATTTTCTGATAGTACTTCATCTAACTGTTCTCAATTGTATATTTTCTGTAACTTTAATCTATCTGTTTCTGATTGTATTTTTAGGTCCTCCGAAATTGGTTGTCACACCCACCAAGCTCACGTTACTGGACCCCTTTCACAGAAGCTTAATTCAAAGTAACGGCGACGCAACCCGGCCTCCTCATTACACCAAGACCCGCGCGCCTGCCATTTCCTCCAAAATTGAGCCCAAAAACGGACACCTATCTTTAACAGTCGCCCCGACGTGGAGCGAGGCCACCGCTCAGCCAAGGCGGCGAATGGGGGTAGCCAGTTTGCTTTTCCATCGACCTCTGAGCCCGAAAGACATCCTTCAAGTCCATAACTACACCCAAGACATACACAGAATCCCCCAACTGCAAGTCCACAGCTACGCCAAGGAGCACCAGCCTCGTCATCTGCAAAACAAAATGACCGCAGAGTCCCACAGGACAGTTGAAGAGCAAAAAAACATAATCAGTCCTTCCGAGGATGAATTAGGTCTGACAGAAACAACCCATCTCAACGAACAGGACCAAAAAGACAGCAGCATTTCCCAGTCCTCTGAAGAACACAAGTCAAACTCTGAAGAAGAATCTGTCATTCGAACGCCGTCACATGAAACTATTCCAGTAAAAGTCGACAAGAATAAGAGGAAGGTCTGTAGAGAATTGGAGCATTCAGCTTTGACACAAATCTATGGCTCTCTTCACAGCTTTACTATCTTATCTTGCGAAATTAAGTCTTTCTTCTCACACTTAACAAATAAATTAATTTGTTTCCAGATCAGATTTCACTTCCCTAGAATAGTAATAGAAGTAATAGAAAATGATTAAAATTTGATACAGATAAAGACCTTTACAATATTACATTTTAAAAGATGACAAAAGTAAGTTTCCTTGGATCAATATTGTGCAGGTTAATTACGGATTGATGTAGATTTTAAAATGTTTTGTTTAATTTGTTAACTCATCGTAAAGAGTACTATTGATAACGTAATAGTTCTGTGATTCAAAAAGGGTTTTCAATGAGGGCTGCAGAAAGTATTCAGTTGAAATGTATTAATCTCCAAAAGAGTTCTGCAGCTGATCTCAGATCAGATTGGCTGCTCTCTGTTTTTGAAAAAGCCCAACGCAGGGGATGGTCCATGTTGTTCAGCATAGCAACCGTATTCAACCAGAGTCTCCAAACTAATGCTTATAGTTGAACCAGCCCTCTCTTAGTTTTTTTACCTGCATGATAAAACATTTGGAGCAGTTTATTTTTTAGCTGGTTTTGTGTATTTATAGTTGGACACTGAATCAATCATCATCAGCATTCAAATATCACAGCTCACATCATCATTGCAATATTCAAAATAGTTATTGCATATTGTGCAGCGCTACTTTCCATGTATCCACAGTTAGTATCTCCCACTAACAAAGTAACCATATCTTTTTTTCCTACACCCCTATGACGCTTGTCACCGCTTAACTATTACTCGTAGACTTTTTGTCCCTCTGTACTGGTGCATCTTCTTTGCATGGCACTTTTCCTGGCTCTAAAACATATCCACTTCTATCCACCAAAGTCTTTCCTTCGGCTCTGTTTATTAAAAGGAAAATACACTTAATCCGATGTAATACCAAAATCTGTGAGATATTTTAATGTTATTCTCCAAACAGAGCTGCCAATCCCCGCTCGAGGACAGTGCCATTGTTATTGTGGCAGACACCATCACTGAAACAATACCCGTTTGCGATCAAAAAGTGGTGATTTCTGATAATGTAAGTAGATCTAGAGCCGAATTAAGTGCTTTTAGAATATTTGAACATACCGGTACAGAGCTACCAAACTGTTTTTTTAGCATTTTATTTAAGTTTGTAATGTTATAAATTTGTAATAACCTTTTTAAATTTTTGTTCTGTGTTATACATTATGTTTCCAGCAGGTGTCAGAAGAGCAGTCCTACTGCCAGTCCGTGGTGGTTGAGAAGCAGGGAGCACATGAATATCTCCCCAGTCTTCCTCCTAGTCACCCGCTCATCAGAGAGGTGCCCTGTTACAGCAGTATGCACTTTTACTTTTACTGTCATCTTTATTATCATCAGTATCTATAACTTTGAACTTGTGTAACACCAAACATCACAATTTAAAGGGAAAACTTAGTCATTTGTTCCTTTTTTTAGATCCACCACCAGTTTTGAGAAGCAGACAGCAGTAATGCCACAGAGACTAAGCCATGTGCTGCTGTAAATGTGGCCGGTGAAATTTTGATGTAAAAGATCTAACATTAAAAACTACCTCTATGTCAATAGTCTATAGAGAATATTTCCAGAGAATATGTTGCCAAAGGAATGGCTCAAAATTGCTAAGCTCTGTCAGTATATAAATGATGAGAATAATATAAGCAGTCAAAACAAATGCATGTTAATACCTTCAATGTAATACACACTGACAATAATAGCAGTTTGAAAAGTGTGTTTTCATTGGCCACACTTGAAGCTATGCAAAACAAAGCCTGTATCACTTCTCCTGTTTGATCCTCCAAACTGGGGCTGTGCTGACAAATACCTTCTGAGAGGAATATGTTACCGAATACCATTGTATTTGACCGTATTTGCTTTCATTTCCATTATTATTTCCTCCTGTGACCTCACAACGTCCTGTGACTGTCTGATCTGTCTGTTAGAGGAAATGCCTCAAAGGAAGAGCGAGGAGTGGACGCAGCCTCTGAACGACCTGTGGCAGTGTCAGCCGCTTAACCCTCATGCTGAGAGAGAGTACAACCAGCGAATGAGCCAGCAGCCTCCCTACTGCTCCATCTGCCTGCTCTTCCACACCTACCACCAGGTACTATTGGCTCAGGGGCATCTACTCCAACACAAATCACACTTTTATCGTTAAAGTTTTCTCATTGTTCCTGTCCTATAAACCTGAAATTGTAAATGTACAGTCATGGGAGAAGACTATCGTTTACTGCACCAACTATAAAGCAGTGTTCCATAAAATATGAAAGCACACAGTCATAACCCTAATCATATCTGTGTAAAAACAGCAATGGTCAGAAATGAAATGAATGAAGGTTTTCAAATGGCCATTCCCAAATTAATTTCTCCGGTGGGACCTAAAGAGAGCTGTAAAAAACTAATTAAAAAGACCTTAAAGTTGTTTCTGCTGAAGGTGGATTAACAGACTATGGAATCTGAGAGGTAAGTAGTTGAACTTTACCCTGATTAAAAAAGAATTCTAATAAAATAATTAAAATAATCCTGGGGGTATTTTTTAAAATTAAAAAAATGTTTAAATTAAAGCTCCTAAAAATAAACATTTAGTGAACCTTTTTAGGAGCTTTGAGGAAAAGAAACTGCTCCATTTTTCATATAAAATAAAAGTGTCTCACTCAGCAAATTAAAGAGACAGAGTTACTATTGTATGCTATCTTGGTTATGGTCCTGAAAAAGTAATTATCATGCTGTGTTCCTTTCAGTCGGAGTGCGGTGGTGACAGTTCCTTAGTGACACGTGAGCGAGGCTGCCAATGGTCCAAACCGCTCATCCCCGAAATGTGTTTTAACACTCAGTCGAACAAGACGAGCGACAGCGGTGAGGGGCAGCTGTCTAACCCGCACGTCTCAGAGGACGGGAGGAGTCGACTAGTCAGCTGTGTTCGCTGCTGCGTCCGTGTCCACACCAGTAAGTTTCTTAAGGTTCAGTACTACTTCTACTACATGTTTCCAATGGTGCAGTGCAGTATGTGCCAGTGCTGTCAGTTTACATTGACAAAGAGAACCGGAAAAAAACCCTCCAAAAACAAGTAATTTTTTTTGTCTTGTGATTGTCATATTATCATAACATCTACTAATGCTACTGATTGTTAATACTACTACTGCTTCAATTTAACTTTATTAATCCCCAAGCAGAAATTCATTTGTTAGGACTCTTCAAATCTTGGTTGAATATAAACTGTAACCACAGTGACTTGGCTTGGTATATAGTATGGTCTCAGTCCCACTGCCAACAGCTTCACATCCAGACCACACATCTCCTCTTAAACTGTAACATGGCCTGGATAGCACCATATGTTTTTCACGTACGATGCAATGACTACTTCTAGTACTAGTACTGCTTTTGATGTTATTCATACTTCTAATGCTACTTTGTGCATACTTTTTATAGTTCATTTTTGCTTTTAGTATCCAGAGCTGATACCAGAGCTATTTCCTGTAGCTAAAATCCTGTTATTTTTTTTCAACTATACATGACAATTTCTGAACCAAAAGCTGTCATCATTTGTTGCTTGCTTTGCTCCTTGCCTCAGCAAAAAAAACATTTAAAACAAGCTGACATATATTTTCTGTCTCCAGGTTGCTATGGCGTTGCCTCTGATGATGATCTAAATAACTGGCAATGTGCCCGCTGTAGAGCCAAAGAGATACATCAGGTAAATTAACCTCTATTAACAGATCACTGGCCATTAAAATAACCACAGTAACAAGGAAGAAAAGTGTAAAAACACTGGGTAGAGTAGGGGCAAGTAAGTTGGCATTCAAAACTAAAACAGAGGAAAACAGACATTTGTATTGTTGCATGACAGTCCCTGTGTCACCACATCACAGGGTTATCACATGTTCCCGCTCTGGGAGGTTGACAGCGTTCAAGAGTCCCCTTCCTTTACATGGCATTGTTTAGTGGCTGTGTTTTTTCCTCGCCTTGACCGTCAAATGTAAATCTTTGAGTTTCCTTTGCTTTCAGTGTTGGCCCCTGCTCAGAACAATAGACTGAGGTGAAACATTTGAGAAATGTGAGCACATTCTTGGCGCACACACCTGTGAACAGCAGTGGGCAGTGCTCTCACAGGTCACCGAGTTCTTTTAGTTAACACAAACAGATAGTAGATTTTGCATCAGGAATGTTTTTTAAACAGAAGCATTTTTTTTTACTTCTAAGTAAATGTTCATAATTTATGTTTTAAGTTTTAACGATCATTTTAACAATAAGTTAACACAAGAGATTATATACTTTGACTTACAGAAAAGAACAGAATGCTCCACAGCAGTACAACAAAATTAGTAGCCACATCAGGTCAGCCCAAATCTGAAATAAAATCCCATTATAATGCAGATAACCACCACAAAAACTAATATAAATAAATAATACTTTGATAAGTCCTTTCATAAATGTCTGGGAATTATTTGGGATTTTCCATTTATGAAACAATGAAATTGGGGGAAAAAAACAAAAAAACTGCACATGCTTTTGGCAGATTTGATTAAAAAAAAAAAAATACAGCAAGAATACTAGAGTTAAGATTAAATAGCTTACTTTTATAAGTAACACTTTGCACACATTTTTTGAAAGAACTATTCACAGACCAAATAATTAAAATTATCCTAAAACCTATGTACCGAAGCATACATGCTATTATCATTTGTCCATTTCACTTTAAATCAAGTCAGAAATAAAAAATACAACAGAACTCAATTTCCCATTGTTTATAAAAGTAAAACAAATATATTGTTGTTATATAAATTAAATATCAAAGTCAGCGTTAGACCTTTTTTACATTCTTTTATTATGACATAAGGATTATTAAAAAAGGTTTAAAAATGTTTCTTTTCTAAATCAAATCACAAACATACAAACCAAAAGAATCAATGATAAATTTATAAAAAGATGAACATTTTAAATAAAACTTTTTTGTATAGAATAATTGAATAGACTGTAATATGACACAAAAAAGTTTTTAAGTTTGTGCTTGAACTTACAAGACTTTGCGTATAAAGCCATAGATTGGAAGTGTGCCTTGTTTTGACAGAAAATCACGCCACAGCAACCAGAACTAAGGCCAACTAAGGGCAATTATTTAATTAAGTTCTAAATTATAAATATAAACCTAACACATAACTATCTGGGCATACTAGAGATTCTTTACACCGCCCTGTTAGACTTGTTTTAATCAAGAAATACCAACATAATTGACCAGGTGGAGTTCTGTGGTTTTCTTTGTTTATTAAGCACCATTATTCATTGTTCAATCTGATGAATCATAATCTCTACCTCCATCCGCTCAAGGTATCAGTGTCAAAACTATCTTAATAATAATAATTAATAATAATTCGGCACCTTCCAGCAGTGGTACAAAACATACATACAGTACCAATATCTGATCATTTATATGTCTTAATTTAAAGCTATTTACTTTTATCCAATGCGCCAGATATTTGTTTCGATAAGGATAAGTGTGTGAATAAAGTTTAAGCAAGAATAATAAGGGAGAAAATATAGTCTTTCCAAAGAGTAATTCAGACGAGCCTTGTTTCTGCTGGAGTGGTACGATGTGGGTCAGGTCAGTTCTGGCGCGTTTTCATCACCAAAAGGGGTCTGAGGTGGAAAAAGGTGGAGCTCAACACTGCGGTCAGCGGGCTGGACATGTTATCCTCACTTGAGCCAAAACAATAAGCGAAAGAAAAGCATTAAACAAAAATGTTTTTCAAAAAATTATGCCTTGGTCTTGTGATAAACATATTCAAACAGAAAGCATGTTAAATGTACTTTTTTCCATGACGACAAAACTAGCATTTATTAGCAAGAGTCAGTGTTGTACGGCTCTTGCTTCATGAATTAAAACATTACATTTATTTAATGTTCTCCCTTGAAATGTAGCAAAAGGTTAACTCAGTGGCTTGAAATTCTTGTGCTGTAACTTCTCCCTAACGCTTAAACTGTATTTCTTTCTTCTTACTAATTCCCTATTAAACTGAATAGGTTGCTTATTGGATAAAAAGAGTGACTAATCGGATATTGTTATGTATGTTTTATACTACAACTGTAAGGAGCCATTGAGTCATGAGTGAGTTTTGTATGAGAATATACTGTATATAAAAAAAACACTGGGTATTTTTTATTGAGCAGTGTGAATATAGGGTTTTTAACTGTGTGGTTGCATAATAGTGGTTCAGGAAAAAAAAACTCCACCTGGTTTTGGTCCAAATTGCTGAAGCTGCAGGCTGCATTTTTATGGCTGCTTCTCTACGGTTGAGTTCATCCCAGGAGTATGTGTGTCGGCTTTTACATAAATGTACCAGCGCTTTCCTGACACCTGCCAAACCAGGTGTAGAGCGTTAAAAAAGATTTCCAGATTCTCAATATTCAACAGTAAAAGATGTATTCCCCAAACTAAAGCAGAGAGGAAATTTGTTTTTAGGCCGCTGTGGTGTGTAAGCCAACAATTAAAGGGCCTTAAATGTGACTGACTTGATTGTGTTTGTTCCTTCAGGACTGCTGTCTGTGCACACTGAGAGGAGGAGCCATGCAAAGGGCCAACAATGGCATGTAAGTCAATAGGACCGAAGAAATATCATGACACAAGAGGCAAAAATGAAGTGGTGCATGTAATTCTGGTTAAATGATTAGGGCTGGGTAATAATGACAAGATTATATGTTGATGAATATATATATCAAACCCTTGGCTCTCGGATGATGGGTGTTGTTCATAGTCTGCAACAAAAGAGAAAAGCTACCTCTTTCTGTTGTTCCATGAAGCATTAAAGGCCTGCTGGCTGTCTTTTCTTTACCCTTTTAATGGTAAAGAAATCTATGTAGCGCATCGACCCCCTGCAGCTAAATGCTTTTTTTAAATGCAAACACGCACATACCATTAGCGTGCAGTTGCAGCACACCGCTCGTCTGTGGTTATCTTTGATCATGGAGCATGAAGCGTTGGCTGAAATGCCAGAAGTGCCTGCAAAAAGTTCTCAAGCAAATGAACCTTTCTTATTCATTAGATTGCATTATTGCTATTGATAATGAATTGCTTTATTAAAGGCCCCCTTTTCTTTGCTTGGGTAATAGGTTTTTAGTTATTTTTTGTTCATGTAAAAGGTCTGCAAGGCCCTACAGCTGGAGTTTCAGGGAAGAAGATTAGCTTGTTGGATGTTCAGTCTGGCCTTTACATTGTTGAGGGCAGTAGCTATGTCACAAATTGTGCTTTTAAGTAAAACCTGGGGCCAGCTCGATAGATTGTATTCACAACTAGTGTTTTCATGAGTCTGCACTAGATCAGTTTTCACTTAACCATTTAACATCCAAATTTACCCCTGGCTTTTAAAAGTGAAAACTATTAGAAAGTCACATCAGTGTTTCTCAATGAGATGATGCATATCCAATCACCAGATATATTCAGTTTAATTTTATTGAACTTTAATTGCCAAAGGGAAATGATAGTTGTTAGGTCTCACATTAATAATTCAGTCTATATAGAGTATTATTGCAGGAGTTCTTGTGGTGTTCCATCCTACAGCTCATTGATCTCAGACGTCCACTGGCTGCTTTCAAAAGCCCAATGCAGGGGATAGTCCATGTTGTTCAATAACCTTACCTCAAACTTTTTTTGAATCTTTAACAAATTTCAATAAGTGACCAATTTTGAGTATAGTTGTCCAGTCAAGTATTTGCCCCCTTCCTGATTTCTTATTTTTTTTGCAGAATGTGTCACACTTAAATGTTCCAGATTAAAAAATTGTAAATATTATACAAAGATAAGGCAAGTAAACACAAAAGTGATGATTTTATTTATTAAGGACAAAAAAACATCTTAAAAGTAATTGCCCTTAACCTAATAACTGGTTTTGCCGCCCTAAGCAGCAACTGGCAGGGAATCTTTCACAACAAGTTTTTCACAGCACCGTATATAGAAAAGCAATGCTCTATTAAACACTTTTCTAGTATTTCATCAGACATTTCCACTATCATTTTTTTCCACTAACAGTAAGGATGCCATTTCAGTTCATTGGCCCTCATCGTGTTTACAGTTTCTGTATCGTGTAAGCATTTGTGAGTTCACGCCTGGCCATTTGTTGTAACATTGTACTCTGGTCATGGTACAGTTTGCCCTGACTGCTCTGGATGTTTGTCTTTCTCACAGGTGGGTTCATGTGCTGTGTGCCATCACTGTTCTGGAGGCCCGCTTCGTCAACATCACCAAAAGAAGCCCAATTGACCTTTCTGCCATCCCAATGCAGCGCTTTAAACTGGTAAGGCCCTTACTGTAACACATACAGCAACCAATTAAACATTTTTTCACACCTTTGTATTAGATTTGTTTTTTTGGCTTTCCCTTCAGCCCAACTCATTTTAAAATGAGATCATTTTAGATCAGCAGGGTCAAGTTATAACATCAGTTCACTTGGCAGGCACTTTTTTCCGAAACAAAGACTTTGGAGTCCCTCCTGAGTGGGGCGTAGCCAGAAATGAATTTCTGGATGTGCCTCAGAAAAACTAGTTGTGTCAAATTAATCGCTCTACAACACCAGAATTTGACAGTTTGTTTTCTATTTTTTGTGCAGTTAAATTTTGCAATATTTTAAATAAATAATGCTAATTATAGGTTTTATACACAGACGTATACTTAAGTGAGCTTGAGTGTACATTTTGGTAAATAACCAAATTTACAGTTGAGCCACTGCTAAAAAGAGGAATAATGTGTTTGGATCAGAATAATCAAAGACAACAATAAACTATGGCTAAAACTTATTTGGAAAGGCTATCAAAATATTTCTGCTTAAAAATGTTGTCTGTCTATGCCCCTGAACTGTGACACTTTGGCAGAGTTACATTATTTAAATAATGTCATAAACTGTTCAGTTGTATTGAACATGAGTGTTATGAAAAAGTCAGATCCTGTGCACTGTCATTGATTTAGCATAATTTATGGTTATCACAATGCACCTCTGCTGTAATTGTCAGGGACATGGCATGTCAGCTCATAGAAATATATTAAGTCTGTGATTCAGCTAAAGCCTTGTTGGGAGAATGGCATTCAGCTACAGCCTTAACATGGGAAATCCAGCACATCTGATCAGCTGAAGGATTAGATTAACATGCAACAGTCCACAACAGTTAGCTACATCGGAACAGCCTTAGTTAAATTAATACAACTTTTTTTTTTAGAGAGAGATGATGACTGACCTACAATCTAAATTTAAACACAAAGCACCCTGTTTAAAATGAAAAAGCAGAAACAAACAAAAAAAAGAAAACATTAACAACTGTATATTATATGATGTAAGATGTAGAAAGGAACTAAAAGAGACTTGAGGCTTTATTTCACATGAAAAGTGACCTAACTTACTAAAACAAAGAGTAAAAAGCAGAGAAATTGCTACCTCTCCTCATCACCCTAAACAACGCACTCTAGTAACTTTCCTGTTTGGCATGTTCTTCATATTATTAGTCAGACTTTTTCTTGCTCACACTTTTGACATGTACTTATTTTCAGTAAACACAGCTGCAGTGGCACTCGCCAGTGGTTTTCACTCATTTTCCCAAAGTGGAGAGTATAGCCTGTGTGGCGCCTTTTGGTTTTGCTAACTCACTTCTCACCCTGTTGTTCCTAAATAGGTCTTTGGCTCATAACTGTGTACCAGAGATATAACACACAGTTCTGAAAAAGAAAACACACAAATCTCAGGTCATTCATCAAACCCATTCTAAAGAGCACACAGTTTTTTTAAAAACATTAGGCTCTATATAAAAAAGGGATGTTGTAGATTGTGAGTGGAGTTCAGTTCAGTTTTTTTTAAAAACTTTAGTGCTGCATGCTTTCTCAAGGAGGAGGTGTTATGAAGAAGTGTAAATATTTCAGTTATTTAAGTTAGGTGACTGGAAAAAGTCAGTCCTGAAGTAATGTTGTATAAATGAAACAAAAAAATCCTTTCATAAATTGCTAACCTTGACTTAAATTATGTACTCTAGCAGTTAAAATGGCTAGGGTTTGTTTCAGTACTGTTTTAGCTTGGTAATTAGCATCAGTTAATGTTAATGGGCACCAGTGGCTAGAAGAAGTTAGTCCTGACTGTAAATCTGGATACTGAGGTTATAAACATTAAAATGTTTACAAAAAACTTAGAAAACAATGCAATAACTGCAATACCTCTAATTTCTGTTGCTGACAGGGCATTATCTTTTAACTCTTTTATTTCCGTGGAACATTATAAAACTCTCTTCCTTGAATAAGCCAACAATTTCCCAACGGATCGACTAAGGTACTCACCAATAACAACGACTTAATTTAAAATTCATTTATAATGAATATTGAATATGTTCGTAAAATGTTCTATTTTTGTTCTGAGCAACAAATCAAAAGGCTACAAAACAAGCCATTATTTGTGTCTTTGCATCACTATCTCAGAAAAAAGAAAGAAAATTTGGGTCATTTTTCGTTTTTTGTTTTTCAATTAAAAATTCAATGAATGATACATGGATTAATTTAGATACAGCATATCACTATTTTGTGCATATGAAAAACTTAATTTGAATAAATGATCATCTCTCAGGCTCTCTTCTGCAATGATTGTGGTTAGACAGACCCTTCACAGTGTATTCCAGTAATGTTTATGCTACTTAACTAGCTACACTTAAATTAATACATAAGGTCAGCTGTAAATCAGGATTGCTTTTGCAGCATGTAGAGTGGAAATTGCTGTTATGAAATCCAAGCATTGGTGTTAACATAAATATGGTAGCTAAAAGTGGCTAAAACCTGTTAGCAGTTAGTGTTACATTTAATCCAGCACATTAAACCGGGATATTTTTATATTGTTGGCATTAGCAGTAAATTATCAGTAATGCCTTGTCCTTTTATTTAAATATGGGTCTGCTCCCCAAAGAGAAAGCCAAATTTGTTTTTCCCAAAATTTCCGCTCCATTTTTACACTTCATAAGCTTCCTATGGGTGAGGTACAGTCACTACATCCTATTTTGTACAGTCTACAACACCTACTCACTCTTTTTTGCCCATGCATGACTCACATATAACAGTCTGGAGGAAATAATTGGCCACAATGGTTGGCCTTGTCTCATTGTTAAAGTTCTCAGCGGAGTCCTTTGCAGCGGCTCTATTTCTGGAGGTGATGTCAGAGCAAACCTGAGGAAGTTGTTGTTTCCTTTTGGCATTTTTAATTCCAGCCTCATGACTGATTTTTATCCTTTTTGTGGTGAATTGAATCAATACTTATAATAACACCCTGTTAAAATTTAATTTCAGTTTGATATAAATGAAAACCATGTTTTTCATTAATAAACCATGTCAAAAACTACACCATTCCAAACTCAATTGTCCCTTTGTTGACCTTTCAACTTGAAGAAATGTGGTGTGGTGTTGAATTGCAGTTTGCAGTATTACACCGCATAAATTAATTTGCAACTTAACTTTGAACTGGATGTGTTTGGATTTATAAGGATCTCTTCTCATGGCTCATGTACTGGTCTTGGTCTTGACTCAATATTATTCCCTTTAAGCGCCACTACCCAATTTTCTTTTTTTGCCAGCCCCACCAGCCTCCTCAAATAGCCTAGTGACCTTTCCTGTTTTTTTGTGGTTTTATTAATAAAAGGTGAAACTGGGCTGCATCTGCATTTCTCCACATGATCATTGAGCCATTACTTCCTTGTTGACTAGTTGTGTGGACCAATGGGAGCGCTCCCTTTTCAGCAGCAGGCATGTGTTTGGCTAAAAACTCTGTATGAACCAAACATTCTCATCTATTAAAATCCTTGATAATAAAGACTAGAAGTCATCTTAAGGTCTTGTTTTCCTCGCTGCTTTAATGAAGTTCAATCAGTTTAATGTAGAAGTGGTAGGTGAGTTGCTATTAATTAAATTTAAAAAGAGAGGAAAAGTTATTATCCAATAAACAGACTAAACCATGTCACGCTATTGGATCCAAAAGCTGAATTTTACCAGGTAGTATGGTTCACTTATTTAGGAGGCACCCCTTTTGAAATGAAAACTGACCTGTAATGACCCGACCAGTACCAGTGCGATGGAAACAAAGCCTAATTTTACGCCACTTGCTCACTTCCTTTGTCGTTCCTTGTTTCCCTGCACTTCCTGAATGTTCCTCTGTCGCTCACTGCTTTTCCTCCCTCTTCTTTTTTGTCGCTGCAGAAATGCGCGCTGTGCAGGAATCGGCTGAAAGCGGACGCCAGGGGCTGTTGCGTGCAGTGTTCCCACGGCCGCTGCTCCACGGCGTTTCACCCGACATGCGCTCAGGCGGCCGGCATCCTCATGCACCCGGACGACTGGCCTTTTATAGTCTTCATCACCTGCCAGAGACACCGAGCTCAGACTGCTCCAGAGGTAATGCACTGGGGAGTGTTTTGATTTCGAGACACTTTATTTCTACAGCACATTTCACAGACAATAAACGTGTTGCACAAAAGTAACATACTATATACTATATAAAATTCTTGGGTCTCTTTAAATGAATTTATTTAGACTGATTGATCGCGCAGTCGCAAAGAAAAATCAGTTTTGAAGCCGGATGTAGGGGGATAGTCATTTGTGAGTGTTAGCCAGAGTGGTGAGGTCATGGGAAAAGCATGGTTGTAGTTAGTTATTGGAAGTCATTAGGGCAGAAGATAAGATGATAGCGAAACTATCCCTGCACTGCCTGGAATACTTGGCATGACCTCTCACACAAGATTAATGGGAGTGGACCATTTCACTGTCAAGTTCTGTGAAATGGATGGTTAAACTGGATTAACACATCAGATGAGAATTCTTTTAGTTCAGCGCCAAGAACAATAATATCGAAAAAGATGAACTAAGTTTGATTATTTTTATTTTCATGTCATGCAAGTCCCTGTTTTGTGTAAACCTGCTCACCGAACAGACTGAACATGAAGGAACAGAGAAAGCAACAGATTCAGCTTGATATATTTCACAATGTTTTTTCTAAAACGATGGAAGGCTACTACACAATGTTTCAGCAGCAGTGTGCAGTTCATGAAGCAGCGGTGATTAGCCTGTGGTTTTTCAAATGGTCTCTCTTGAAAATATATATCTTTTAATTGAAAAAATCATAACGGCTCAATTCAAAAACAAAAAGCTATTTCTTTTTTACTGCAGTCCCATCGGGTCTACCAAAGAAGGCAGAATCCAAAGTGCATTTAGGACTGCCAAAGAAACCCCAGTATTATTTGCACACTTGACACAGGATAATTAGCTGCAAAACAACTTCCAAATCACCACAGGGAGCATTATTTTTTAAGTTTTCAACATGAATTGAAGGAAAATAAACAGCCAATGTCTAGAGGCTTACATACACGCAAGTCGTGTTTACGAAATGCCAGTTGCCCCGGCCTGTCTGTGGACTCGGTGAACTGCTGCCAGTCCGGTCTCGTCGATGGGCACGTCAGCTGTCATGTTTATCCCCAAGCATAATAACAGTCCTTCAGCTGCAGTCTGCTCAGTGGAGCCCAGTTGAGAGGCAGAGCATTTAGTGCAATGTTTGTTTTGTAAATATACGCAATTGTGTAATACCTCCTTCGTATCAATGCCAAGAAAACAAATGGCATCTCATTGTGAAGGTTCGCACCACATGGACCCACTTTGACAAACACCAAAACTTTTTTATTCGAAATTTCTTGGCTCAGTTCCCACAGGTGCCTGAAATCCTTAAAAGGGGTTGGTTTTTTGTTAATTTTAAGTATCCATGACTACAGGACAGTGTGTTTCTCTGCTGCTTTCCTTTGCATATTGATGAACATCACAATAGACAAAATATAAGATTAATAATCAGGTAGATTACTGCCGCACGCACATTGTAAAAGTTACAAACCCAGTTCTGCAAAAGTTGGTACACTGTGTAAAATGTAAATGAAAAGAGAATGCAACTATGACAAGAATGACAGCAACACATCTTAAACAGGGGCAACAAAAGGCTAGAAACGTAAGGAGTATATAGAAACAGCTTGAGGAGAATTTTGCACTTAGTAAGATTTACGAAATAAACGGCCTGAAATAAAAGTAGTATTTTAGAAAGATAGTCTCTCAGAAGTAAAAATGGGTAGAGGTTCACCAATCTGCCAAAAACTGCCAGAAAAACCCCACCATAGGAAGTTAAAGCTAAATCAAACACATGTGAACACCACCCAGAAACACCACTGTTGTTTTTCTGGATTAGAAAGTGAGAAAACTGTTTAAACTATTAAACTTTGTTGTGGACTTTTGTTCTGCTTCTACGGTGACTTCAGTGCAGTTAGTTTAGGGCGAGCCTCTATCCTGACCACCTGCATAAATAACAACATTTTAATGATAGTGAGCTGTGCACTGCATTACCCTGCTGAAATATGACATCATGAGGACCTCCAATTTTTGTGCCTTATTTACAGGATTAGGACTTTGCAAATACTTCTGTTTACTTTTGAAAACGCCCTTAGACTTTCAATAGACTATTGTTTTCTTAAGGAATGTTGTCAGTTAAGAGCTAGCCCACAAAAAAAAAAAAAAAACTACCTGGATCACAAAGATAATGTCAACAGATGACTCTCTCTGTTGTCCTAATGCTCAAAATATTCATGTAATTGAGAGATTAGTTCAGTTCATGTGACACCCTTTGTCTTTTTCCGTAGCGCAACAAGGCTTACGCAAAGGAGCTGGCAAAGGGACAGAAGGTGATCTGTAAGCACAAAAACGGCCGCTACTACCACAGTGAAGTGGCCCAACTCACAACCGCAACCTTTTATGAAGTTGTGTTCGACGACGGCTCCTATAGCAACAACCTGTTCCCAGAGGACATCGTGGTTAGTTTTTGCCTCACATATTTCTATTGTATATGTTCCTTTATATGTCAAAAAATGGATAGAGCCACAAAACTCTTTTATTTAGCCAAAAGCAACCCTTAAGTTGTACCAAAATGCATAAGTAAATCTCATAAAGGCTTGTAAATAGGGACATAATTCTCAATTTAGTTCATTTGAATCTTTGTTTTTTGTTGTTTTTTTTGCAAATCTGCCGATTGTGTGGTCTCGAATCAAATCGTAAACATATCATAAAAGGATGTGAGATCGCAAAACATCGCATTGTCATTAAATTGCTATAAAACCCTATTGTCCACTAAATGATACAATTCTAAGTGGTCAGTTTTTTATCATAACTAAAATCATGTGAGAGACATTGGTTTATTTAAGACAAATTATGTTAAAATTACTCTACAATGCAAAGATTTAATGCACAAAATCCACTCTTTGTTGATGTAGGGCTATCTTTCCACTACATTTTCACAGATTCTATAATTTATTGTAAATGAATGTCTGTAGAATCGCGGTATCGTGATATTATTGTGGACAGTGTATCAGAAATCATATTGTATCAAATGGTACCATGCGATTCTTGGCTAGTTTATACATCAGATATGAATGTTATTTGAATTGTGCAGCGTTGGGTAGATCTTGGTAGCCACAAGAGGCTAGAAGAGAAGAAGAGAGCCAGACCAGTTTGAGGACTCATTAATTGTCAAGTTCTGCTTATGTTTAATCCAATGTAGACAGCGGGGTTATTTTTAGATTGTTTAGAATGGGGAAACTGCTACTACTAATAAACACTAGCTTTGTTTTCAATAAATTTATCACAAAAATAAGATGGGCTGCACTACAATAGATGTCTTTAAGCAGCACACTCATGTAGGCTCATGATAAACAGATGAGTTTTGTGGACAATGGGCAGTTTGTTATAATTACATAGCTACTTCACATGCATTTGTATAATTATATGTCTATTGTAAAACTTAAATATTGCTTTTAGTTGCTGACAATGACCACATGATGGAATAAATAGTCTCAGATCCCTATTGACCTTGTTTTCTTCCCGAAAAAGCGTGTCTTAGGCTCTCTGTGATCCTTCAGTTGTGTTTTCTGTCACGTTTTGCGGAAGTTTGCTTTAAACCTGTAAGCTCACTACAGTAACTGCTCCGTTTCAGACCCGGGACTGCGTGCGGCTCGGGCCTCCTGCTGAAGGAGACGCCGTACAAGTACGATGGACGGACGGACTCCTTTATGGAGCCAAGTTTGTCGCAGAGCACTCAGATCCCATGTTTCTGGTAAAACAACACTTTCATGTCACTTAATCAGGGCTTCCACAATATCTGAGTATCTGAGTATTTCCCATGGGTTTTCAGTTGGAACGGTCACCTGAAGCTTCATTCTCAAACCACTCACAAAACCAAAAACACAGCATGAAAATTTATGGGTTTTATGAGGCAAAGTGATATCCAGTTTTATCTTTTATCTCTGTCAAAGTATTGTTGCACGAGGCATTAGTGGAAAGATGGTGGGTTTCCGACATAGATATAAAAATAACTTTGACATCCAAAAACAGACACATATTAAATCATATATCAGTCAGTGAAGAGGTGATTTACTGACTGTGACGTGTTCATTCAGGTGGTGTTTGAAGATGGATCACAAGTCACTGCCAAGCGAGACGACATCTACTCGCTCGACGAGGATCTGCCCAAACGAGTCAAGTCACGGATGGTAATTACACAGCCCACAGGTGTAGTGAACGCAGCAGAGGCTCCGGGAATGGTTATGAAATCAAGTTTGCGTGGATTTTAACATTACATAAATCTGTATTTTTATTTCCTCATCCTTTTGTGATATGAAACACAAACCGTAATACAGAGTGCAAATATAACTAGGGTTCCCATAGATTCTGGAAAGGCTGTATATAAAAGATTCTTAATGTTAAAAGTTATTTCTGAGGGTGGTGATGAGTCTCTAGGGGAAATTTACCGCTGTAACTTTTCTGGTGATTAAAAAAAAAAAATTACACAATTGCTCTTTTACTCCACACTAAGACACAAACAGTGCATCTGCTTCAGCGGATTCAAAAAGAAACATTGTTCCCACTGAACTGTCTCGGAAAAATATTAAATATAAATAATACTTACAATAATACAAATAATACAAACCTTCTGCAGCAGAGACTGAGGCTGTCAGCAGCAGCTAAACTCTCTAAAACGCTGCTATCATCCTGTTCATCTCTGTTTGAGTGAGGCACACTTACTTCTGACCACAATCACATATTTCATCTGCTCTTTCAACACTGTGTACATTTTAATCTTGATGCTCCAATTCAGATGCTACAATTCTGTTGGTGTAAATCTGCTCTTTGAATTAGATTATGAATGGTGGTACAAATAAAAATGTTCTGTAAATGGCTGATGTCCAAACTAGTGTTTCCTCATTTTAGGAAGCCAAAAACAAAAACTTTTTAACATTAAAACAAACACCAGGGTTGTCAGGTAACTATAATAATCACTGAATTCCAACTCATGCGTCGCACAGAACTTTGTTGGATTGTACTGCTATGATTTGTAAAATGCTATTGTGTACTAAGATGTTTTTAAATATTATTTTCATTCTGCAGTGTGGTATTCAGTTTAGTTTAAGACTGTCTAGGCCTATCTTGGAAATATATATTTACACCTTCTTGCATGAAGGCTTATAAACTAGATCAAAGTGAACTAATCTATCATCTGACATATTTCCTCAGGGTATGTTCACAAACAGCATGTCCTTGCAGGGCTACTGTAGTTGCATGTAGGTTGTAGAAATGATGGATATGACATGTGGACAAGTGCTATGAAAAACACTGCTTTGGAGATTCTTTGAGCAGAGACAAACCTATCATGGACAGAATATCTCAGAGTCTCTGAACAACAGTGAGTAAATAAAATGCTGATTTAATCAGTCTTGTTTATTTATAAGTGATCCGATTAGTGGCACTAATACAGCTGCAATCTCCGCTCTGTAACACAATCAAGCCTCATATGAAATAAGTAAAGCTCTCAGATTTTGTTTGTGAACCCTTGTAAGAAGCGGTTTTAAATTTAACGTTTAAAACGAATCCCTCTTTCCTTTGTTGTTCCTCAGTCGGTGGCGTCGGACATGCGTTTCGATGACTTCACCGAAACCGAGGTCAAAGAGAAGTCTAAAAGGCAGCGGGTCCTCAACTCTCGCTACAAGGAGGACTACGTGGAGCCGACCGTCTACAGAGCCATTCTGGAGTGACCTTTTCTCCTTCAACCCTGTTCCCTTTAATGTGTTTCTAAAACCACGGCTGGGACTTTCAAAAACTCTGGTGTGAATTTAATCAAGCTTAGAGCCCTATTTTTTTGCTTGACATTAATTTAGTTTATTTAAGTTCTCCCTTTTCTCAGGACATTTATGAATTATTGCCACTGGGACAAGCAATTTTGACACAAACAGCAATTGTAAACAGTGACTTTATTAGCTTTTGCATATTATTTATTATACAATTTTACATTGTCATCAGCCTAATCATCTTATCTATTGTATTTTTTCTCATGAAGATGGCAGAACAAACTACACAGAGAAAATCGGAGTTCAACTGAATTCTCAAAAATGCAGTTTAAGGGTTAATAAGCCATTTCTGGATAGGTCCAAAGGATCATTTTCATGAAATATTACAATATTTTCCAATACATTTTTAATATTATGTTATGATAGTTTGTGGCTGTAGATGTCAGCCAAGGCAGCCACAGTTTGGAGAAGTAGACAGGAGCAGCAGTAACAGATTAGGCAAAGTGTAGAAAACTCAGAAAATCATAGAGAAAAAAGACAATTGCCAGTTTACTATTCACTCTCATTAATCAATGGTACTTTAGATTCAGGGATTCCAGGTTACACCCTTGACAATCACCACTTCATTGCCGTGCTGACACTGACAGACTGACCAATGATCAAGATCCACTAAGTAACCGATAAATGCATGTACTTGGATAGTGGAAGAAGCTGGAGTACACAGAGAAAACCAAAGGTAGCACAGGGAGGAAATGCAGATAACACACAGAAAGACCAATGTGGGGATTGATCCTATGACCTTCTTATTGTAAGGCAGTGCTAAAACAGCACCATGCCTACCCTTAAGTAAGAAAAAATAAAACAGAGCAAATAAACGAAATTCTTTTAAAATTGCAGGTTTACAATGTGACGAAAATGAGCATATTCCCTAGCCTGGCCAGCACTTTGCATTATGTTCAAAGTTAGTTTAATCTGCCCCTGTCTGCTTCTCCGAAATGCCAGGTACCTAAGGTAATGAACCATCTACAGTATTAGGGCTGCGTGATATTTGAAATACGTGATGTGTGATACATGTTGAATATCACAATAACAATTGACTTGCAATAAGTTAAATTGATTTGTAACATTGAAAAAAACTATGTTGCATCACAGTTTGTTTGAAGGTTCTCATTGCATAATATTATAGTGCAATTCAAGCAATTCTTTACAGCCGATATTGCAGTGAATTTACGATATATTGTGCAGCCCTAGCATCTGCTGATAATTACCTCATACAATAACTACATACAAGTCCTTGTCTTTGGCTTTGATATTTCACCAGAACATCTGTTGTACTTGGGAAATTACAAAACATTGGCCAAAATGGTCACAGAATGAGCTGATAATTTCGCTTTCTCCATGAAGGCTTTGATCTATATAATTTAGGTCAGTATAGTTAGCCTGATTAGCCATACTCATTTACTGTATAAAACTTCTTACAATTCAATCTGGAATCCCTTCCCTTCACAGCAATTTTCCATTGTGTAGAAATAAGGGCTGTACAGTATAACGCAAATTTATCACTATCATCAAACGCAAAATCCATATCGCACAACTATTGTATAGCAATAACACTGGTCTTCCATGTGATTTATATTCATTTTATGCCTGTACTCAAACTTAACTAGGTCATATTGTTATTTGTTTTGATGTTTTTCCAATTTCATGCAGCCCCAGAAATCCTGTCAAAGCAATAGTGACTGTTTGACTAAAATGTAAGGGATACTTGTCGCTCTGCCTACATCACATTTGTTTCTGATTGGTTGAATGTCCAATTGCGTCCAGAGGCCATTTATTCTGTGTCCGATGGCACTGCCCCCCCGAAATCCGACGAATCGATGAAGACCATATTAATTCTTTGCATAGATTTGGCAAAAAAAAAATGTAGCAGGAATTGGGTTTTCTACCATAATTTGTAATTATTGTAAAAACTTTATTTATGGTTTGAAAAGAAAACTATTTTTGTCATGCTTTTCATAGAAACCTTAGATTCTATTTATTAAGTTTCCTGACTTAAGTTTGTGAATGTTTCCTTGTAGGTATCTCCCACTTGGCCAGACTTTCTCAAGGTTCTATATTTTTGTGAAAAGATCAAGCTGTAGGCTAGTCTGCTTTAGCATAGTTTTCTGTGGAATATCATGAGAAAATGTCCTCATCCAAAGCAGCCAAGAATCTGTAAACACTTTGTAAGCATTATCTGTTTCAGTAAAGTTTGGGGTAAATAAAACTCAGTTTGTACACTTTATTTTCTATTTGTTTGTTTTTTATTTTGAATATTTAAAAAGTCTAAAATTGCTGTCTTTTTTATTTGACAAAAAAAAAAAAAAGCTTGGGCAGATGGAGAGATGGGCTGCCATACACCACTCTACAATCACACACATTCATACACCAGTGCTGTGGGGCACAACGACAGTATGAACAGGAGGGAGCAGGAATCGAACTGCCAACCTTCCAGTTATTGGATGCCCTGCTCTACCACCTGAGCCCCCCAATGTCCCCCCAAATAGACAATACAAATATATACATATCAGGCTCGGTGCCGGTTGTGTTTGCAGAACCTAATCCAAAACTTTCTTCCATCACAGAGCCAACCGCACCACTCAACAGTATATTTTATAAAGGTAAAACTGAACCAATTCCATATGAAAGCTAAGTTTGGAGCTTTTAACCCAATGCAATTCTCTTAGCTGCGTTAAACAAACCATGAATGATTTGCCACAATTTATCCACATTTTACTTTGCTTCCCTTTGCTCAATTTGTCTCTCTAATTGTTTGCACCGTTTCTCTGTGTAAACAGATGTATCCAGCGCTGAAATAGACACTATCTGCTTTATCAAGAGCCATTGATTGAATATTGACAACCAGTGTAGATCAATAGACCAATCAATCCAGTTCCTTCCTGATTTTATTATTTTTTGCACATTGGTCACACTTAAATGTTTCAGATCATCAAACAAATGTAAATATTAGACAAAGATAACTCAAGTAAAGACAAAACGCAGCTTCAAAATGATGATTTTATTTACTAAGCTATTCAGAGCCCTTTTGTATGTATGCAGGTGATTGGCCAAAGCTTCACTTTTTCTCTATAAAAAATTAAAAAACAAAGAAAGACAGAAAATTCAGGTACTTTCTGTTTAGGTGCATTTAACTCTATAAACAAGTAATGTTTAATGTTCTCCTTTTTTTCTTTTGAATCAAGACTACATGCTTGTAAATAAAGTGCAATAAATGAGCATTGTGGACTCAGTAGTTTCACAAGGGCGGATGTCCAGTTAAACAGACTAATCAAGTTCGACTAGGCTGTGCCTGTAAATGTAATAATTGGCCTCATTAACCTCTTTTTCCAAAGACAAGTTGTACTGCAAGACAATGAAAGCTTAAGGTAGATAAGACTAACAGGAAACGGACAGTGACTGCAAATAAAAAGTATATTTTTAAATAGCTGCCATTTTAAAGTAGAGTAGCACTAATCTTTTCTCAAAGCACAATATCATGTTGTTGCTAGTGTGACGTGGTGGTTTATATATTCTGTCAGTTTTTTGTTGTTCACAAAACCCTTGTATTTCTTTCACTTTCACCTTCCAATATGCAAAGAATTTTCATCATCTCAACCTTCACATATTTGATTTGGGAGACACAGTTTGGCTGCTCGCTGTCTTCATATCTTTGTCCTTGTTGCAGATCAAAGCCCTGGCTCCGAAACCTAATCCAGTTCATAAGGCCTCGTATAACTCTGCAGCGACCTTTTCATGTGCATTCCACCCTCTTTATGGCGCTGTTTGGGGCTGCTTCTCTGTTTTCAGCTGCAGCCGGAGGGTCTGCAGCTGGGGCCGGGGCAGGAGGCTCCTGAGTGATGGGACGCTGGCTTCAGGCTCTTCACATCACTCCACACTCTACTCTCCCCCAAACTACAAACCTATAGTTACCTGTCCGACTTATGGCCTATCGTTCAACAGAGATTTGATTCCCGCAAATGTGTTATGGACGAAAACATCAGAGAAGTGAAGTAATGTTGAAAAAAAAAAAAAAAAATGAAAGAATGCTCATTTTACTACTGTCCCTTAACTATTTCAACCAGAAGTTAAATGTTTAGCTGATGTTAACTGCGTAGAACCATGTGTTCTACGCAGTTAACATCAGCTAAACATTTAACTGAATAGCATTGAGATCACTAAGATCTGTTGTAATTTTTTTTTTTTTTGGGGGGTTATAAAGGTAATCACTGGAGTATTTTTTTGCAATGCGTTGATAAAAGCACAACTTTTATCCATGTTTAATTTGCTGCCTGTTTCTTTATTTTTTTTATCCTTTTGAGCTGTTATTTTGTGTATTTTGCAACGGAATAACCCATTTCCTTGGTTTATTTCCTTGGTCCTTTGTTGTTGACTTCAGTCGACCAATGGGAGCGCTCCTTTTTACGTGAAGCAAGCTGTGATTGTCCAAAATCCAACTGTGGGCTGATAATTCTTATCTATTAAAATCCTTAAATATAAAGCCTAGATCATGCCTTAAGTTCTATTTTTTTTTTTTTTTTATTTTTATTAGAAATTGGCTGTTAGTGATACAACAGTAAAAAAAATAAGGTAATGGACTTAAGTAGCTTTAACAGAAACATATCCTGGCTGTATGTTCGCTAACTAAACTTTCTATTTTAAGCATCATAAAATGTCAAATAGATGGTTTTGTTGACAATATATGTTTTGTGCTTTACTTTTTCCCTACATTAAATTTGTTTTCTGGAGTCATTTTTTAACTGGAGCCCAAGATACTGCCAAAACAAACCAACCAACTCCCAAATGCAACGCTAACATTACAGGGATCCTAAAATGACACAAGCGTATATTTTCTCACCAGGAAAGTGACATTTAAAGGGGGTTTTGTCAAAAAGTGAAAGTGCTGAACCAGTTAGTCTTCTGTGTGGGAGAGATCGTAATCAACTTCGTGAGTCACATTGTAAAGGTGCCCCGGTTTACTCAGATCTTGAGTACAGTTTTATTCTTCTGAAGATCTAGTTCTGATTTAGTTTGATAGGATTCAAGACTTTGTCATTGTCTTCATTTTGTTTTGGGCTCAATCTCAATTTGGGCCTGTCTTGGTCCTGAGATTTTAAATCAAGACAACAACTGGTTTAAAACTGATAAATACTATGGATAAGATGAAAAAGTGTATTATTTATCTTTCTTTTTTTTTTTTATCCCTTCAAATCTGCCATTTTCTTCAAATACTTACCTTCTTCTGTGCCTTACTGACTAAATCAGTTACTTAAAAGGAACCGTGACTATTAGCACCTTTTATCTCGTCTTAATATGTTGTTTTTGTCCTATTCTATGAAAATTCACTGTTATTAGCACCTGGAAACTCCTAATCACTTTAAAAATCATACATGTTTACCACCTTTTTTGAACTTGCCATTATTTTATCCTTGTTTGCGCAATGCATTCTGGGGCGATGATGTAATTTGGTTGCACTCGACACAAACTTTAAGAAAAAGTTACTGGGTTTTTTGCTACGTTTTCTCTTAAAAAACCTTAAGAAGTGGAAACAATTTCGCAATGCGCTGCTTTTTTTTTTTTTTTTGCAATTTCCAGTCAAAAGGTAACAATAACAGCAACGTAAGTATTCACTGCTTTACATTTTGCTCAGGCAGTTACAGTAGATTACACGGTCAGTGAACTCAGCTAAAGCCCCAGCTCTTACCACAACAATCACTGCCAGTCGGCTCTTAATAAAAGAACGAATGATTTTCATTAAACAGGGACAGCACACTATAAAAACATAACAGCTACATTACCTGATTTATTTCTTTTTTTTCATTTCTGTATCAGACTCCACTCACCCCCAAAAGCAGCCTAGGGACCTCTCCTGCTTTTCTTTTATTAAAAAAATAAAACCAGACCATTTTTTCCTCCACAAAATACTAATACATTTCACCAAACTGAAGTTTAGAGTTTACCATTAGCTTAGCTGCAACTTCAGAGTCAGAACGTCAATTATCTCCTCCTCGTTGAACATTATGTGGTTGAATTGACAGTATTTATCTGTCGTTTTTTGTTGTTGTTGTTGTTGCTTCCATTATTTTCTAGTGATGCTTTTCTTTTTTGAGCTGTTTTTCTGTGTTAAAAAAAACAAAACAAAACACTTTATCGGCAGCTATTAAACTTCCTGGAACGCCATATGACAAACCGGTGTCGACCAATGGGAGCGCTCCTTTTTCGAGCATGTGATTGGCCATGGTTTTCCGTTTTTTTTTAATAGAGGTTCTCATCTTTTAAAATTCTCTATTATAAACAGTAGATGGCATCATAAAGCCTGTCACAAATGATTGCTTTTAAAATATACTGTTTGGGGTTTACTATACAAAAAAAACAAATACCAGGGATAATCTCCAGAGAAAATATGTGTTGTACCAGTTTCACCACCTGTAGTCACTGGACAGGGAGATTTATAATAATATCTTAAAAAAAATACATGGAAATAGGGCACATGATGACAGTTGTCCATGTTATCAACAAGTTATCAACAATAAAACAATCACGCGATGATAAAAACTCGAAACACGTTCTCATTTATCAGTTCCAACCCCCTTTTTTACCTCACTTATATTCACACTTATCAGTTCACAAATGTGGACAGATTTGTTGTGACCCAGTTTGGTCCGGTGTGAAAACATATATTTTTTTCCGTTTCAGAACACTCCACTCTCCCCTGACAGATTTTTAACCATCATTTAATACTGATGTTGTTTGCTAAATAAACGCCAACATCGATTTCCTTTTTGCTCTGTATTTTCTCCTTTCAAATGGGACATACGCAGTAGTATTTGGACACGTTACCACAAATGAACTGGGATTTTTGTAGAAACAGTCTCAATGCTTTTGTACAGGCTGATTTTTTTTGTAAAAGGTAAAATAATCGCAAGGTCAAAAAAGGTGATTTTTAAAGAGGAGTTTTCAGGTGCAAATAACAGTGAATTTTAGTAGAAGAAGACAATAACATAAAAGGTAGTAACAGGCAGGTTTACTTTTAAGTAACAGAATGAGTAAGTATTTGAAGAAAAGGGCAGATTTGGAGGGATAAAAAAAAAAAAGCCTGAATTTGTAATGTCATCTATAGACGGCCATAAGTGTGGAATAAGGTGTGAGCCATTTTGTTTTTGCTGAAAACCCTGCATTTTATATCTTCAACTGTTAAGATTGAGATAAATGTTGTATGATTTTTTTATGTGGATGACTACTTGCTCTTTTTTTACAGCTTGTTTCATAAAGCTAGCCAGCAATGAATTAAAAATGCATTGATATTAATTCAGGCAGCAAAAGTCATACCACAGCTGCAAGACCCACACATCTTTGGATGAAATGATGTTATTCTGTACAAGTTTTACCAGTCTGATGTCAGAGTTTATTTGATGAAAGTTTACCCATGTTCTGTTCCCTAAATAACTGCCTACATAACCTTTCAAAACGCTATTGAATGTATTCATGTAAAAGAGACTTCTTCTTGTAACTTGCGTCAGGCTGTGACTCTCTTTCGTCTGTAAAACACTGGGGGAACTTTTGTAAACTTTATTTGTCTTGATTCTACAGAAAACCCCCATTGGTCCTCTTTCTGTTCACCATTCAACTTCCTTTACTTTGTCAGCTCAATGAAACCTTACCGCAGTTCTTCTGTTATCTACAGTATGTACCAGAGGGCATCCTGCCAGCTTCACTTTCATACTTCCCCCCCACGCTGCTGCGGTTCACTCCGGATGACGAAAACGCTCTCGATTATGATGAAGTCGGTCTCTGTTCTGTTTTCTGTGTGGGCTGTAGGTTATACCATCCTTTTCTCTTTAAGTTTTGACATTAGTCACAGTCTCAATGTTCTGCGAGGACAGAGGATGGAGGTTTACTATCACGATTATGAAACGTCATTGATGGCTTTTGAAACGTTTGCTCTGGGGTGACTTACATTTAAAACTTTTTTTTAAAGCCATACAGGTTCCAGGAAGTGTCACAAGCGGGTGTTGTCAACCTAATTCATTCCTTTTAATTGTCATTGAATACTTTTTTGTTCATTTATGCCATGCTTTTGGACCTTTTGATGATCCCTTGCATCCCTTGTCTTTCCTTTTTACTGTTATTTTTTTTGCACAAAAGTTTTGGTAGATGACCTTGAAGTATCACAAACTTTTTTCTTACTTTTTAATAGATTGTTTTTATTTTATTTATTTTTTAATTTAATTTAATTTAATTTAATTTAATTTAATTTAATTTAATTTAATTTAATTTAATTTAATTTAATTTAATATTTTATTTTATTTATTTTAGGGATTAAAATCTTTGCCGACCCACTTTTGGGTCCCAACCCAATGTTTGGGAACCATTGATCTACAAAGCATCTTAGCAATGCATCTTAGCTTAGCAGTTTGCTCCGGGGTGGCTTCCATTAAAAACTTTTTAAATAATTTAACGGTACAGTTTCCAGGAAGTATCACTAGCAAGTGTTGTTAGCAAAGCTTCCATTCTTTGGTCAGTGGTCTGAGACTGCACCATGTTTAAATATTACATCTGTTCTGGTTGACGTGCTGGTCTTGGTTTGGTCGTCTCTGAAGTCTTGGTAAATGTTGGTTTATCAGTTTGACCTTAACTACAACACTATTCGGCTCAGTTCATGTTTGGGACCTTTAAGAACTATCTGTGGCAAGAATCAAGACTCAAATCTCTGTCAATGGAGTGGAGTCTGCCAAAATACTGTCTCAGGTTGCATCAGCTTTGCCAACACACGAGTAATCGCTTATAAGACAAGGTCCAATTACACCAGTCACCATCATTAGTGGCAGCATTATCATGTCTACTGGCTTGCTTTAACTTGGTTTACCCTGTTTCCAGCCAGGATTAGTTACAAGTCTGGTTTATGTCTTTTGGATATAAGTTCTCTAATCTACCCCACCGCTGCTCTTCTACAAAATAATGAATGCATCCTAAATTGTAGAAATGGCTTCATTTTTGCTTTACCCCAAAGAGGAAACTGGAGACAGCAGTGATACACGGCTTGTGTTTGAGTGGACTTGACTTTAGAGACTGGAATCTTCAAGGCATCTCATGATTCAAAGTGAAAAATGGTTTAGCTCGTTTTCAGATTTACAGTAAACTAAGCACAAAATCACCCTCCAATTAAAAAGCTAAATAATATAACATTGACGGGGCTCAGATATTGAACACGTGGAGGTACAAGTAGTGATACATTTGATCTAATTAAGATTTGTGCAAAGACCTTTATTGTACTTAGGGACAGGGATGTAATGGTAAATTAAACATCATGAACAAGAGTCACATATTAACAGCGGTCAAAGTGTCTAAGCTTTGAAAAGTAATGATGTAGCCTAACCTAGTCATTTGTGTAGTAAATGAAGAGGATAGAAGCAAACATTCAGTGTCAATGATGATGCCTTCATTGCCGCAAAAAGATGTCTGGCTACATTAAATCCATGTTACACATTTATCCACAGCCTCCTGTTACAACTGTTTGACATCCATCACACCTTCGTCTGCTTCAAAAATGTTAGCAGTCACTAAAAACAGATCCAGTCAGTGAGAAACGCAGGGCTGTGTTTTCTGATACAGAGCCTACCTTAATAATGTTTTTGAAAGTAAAGCGGCCATTTGAACGATCATATTTTAGTCGCATGTGACTTCACTGGATCGTTGATACTGAAATTCTACAATCATGACCTAACTTTCTGCTCTGGTTTAGCAATGTCAGGTCATTTTTTGTTAGTGGTTTGGTCTTTTTTAAGTGTCATTTTACCTCATAACTCATTTTTAGCCCAATCCCTTAACCTAATTCTTTGCTTTTAATTAAATTTAATTCATTTGACTTTATTTATGTCATGATTTTTGACCTTTTGATGATATCTAGCACAGTTTTGCAGATAACTATGAACTACCATAAACTTTTTTCTTAATTTTATAACTAATAGATTACTTCTTTATTTTCATTTCATTTCGTGACCTAAATTAAATCTTTGCTGATCCACTTTTGGGTCCCAACCCAGTGTTTTGGAACCACTGATCTACAATGTAACAAGTCTTAGCTTAGTCCAGAGGTGTCAAACTCAAAGTGGTGAGGGGCCACGATAGTTAATAAGAATCCTTTCAGGGGCTGAAGATAGAGATTCAATTTTGAATGTGAGATTTTATCTTCAGTTACAAACAGGCTTCACCCAGATTTGAACAGTTTTTAGGTGGATTTTAACAGATTTTAGATGATTTGGACAGATTTTAGTTGGATTTGAACAGGTGTAAGTTGGATTTCAACAGGTTTAAGTTGGATTTCAACAGGAAAAAAAAAAAAAATCAAACCATCTAAAACCTGTTCAAACCTAGTGCCAAAAATGCAAATTACTGAATGTACTGAAGGGCCACATAAAACATTGCAAAGGGCCGCATTTGGCCCCCGGGCCTTGAGTTTGACATGGCTTAGTCCCTGAAACTGCAATAATGCTACAAGCACCTTCATTTTAACGTCAAACAGCCTTTTAATGAAAATAACCAATATTTGTGTCATAATAATGTGTTGTAAAAAGTGTGTCCAACGTCTAATGACAAATAACGACTTTTTTGAAACTGCGCCGAACATGTCCGCTGTCTCTTTCCATCCACCAGAAAATACAGGAGGCTTTGAGCAATCCATCTTTTAATCAAAGGCCCAGGATCAATTGTCTGCAACAAAATCACCACGGTGACACAAACGTCCGTCTCGTTTGAACCCCACATCTCGGTCTCGTCCGGTGACCTCTCGTCTCATGTCGTGAGAGGGCTGTTATTGTCTGCTGTTCACATGCTCCGTCAAGTGACACGGCTCATGCTCCTTTGAGCCACCGACGCCTGGCTTTGGAGATTAGCCCCGACCCATTCAACCATTCAACCATTCAACCAGCTGCCTGTTAAAAACACTTCACTTACACAAATTTTTGAACATTAGACGATTCAAAATACATCTAGGCATTTTATTAGCTTTAAATTCCTATGGTGTAATATGCAGCATTTAAAAAAGAAAAACAAACGTATTATTCTACACTACTACTTACTTACTTACACTAAGCCTTTTCTCGGTTATAAATAATGGAGAAAGAGAAGGAGATAAATGTTTTATGATGTTTTATGTGGATAACTACTTGCTCTTTTTTATTGTTTTTTTAATGTTAGCCAGCAATGAAGACAAAAAAATATGCATTGATATTAATTCAGGCAGCGAAAAGACATACCACAGCAGCAGGATCCTTAAGTCTTTGGATGAAATGATAATGTTATTGTGTACACATATGTTTTACCAGTCTGATGTAAGAGTTTGTTTGATGAAAATTTGGCCAATGCAAAATGCAAACTGAATCTATTGATGGAAAAGAGACTTCTTGTCACTGACTCTCTTTCATCTGTAAATCACTGGAAACTTTTGTGCACTTTATTAGTGTTGATTTTACAGAAACCCCCCTCTTTTAACATTCAACTTCCTTTACTCACACTACGCCTTTTCTCGGTTGTGACAATATTCAGGATGTGGTGTTTATACTAACACCAAAACCTTATTAATATTCTTGATACATGACAAATGATAGTATCAGGGCGGATTCTTACTGAAATGGACAAAAACCACAGTGAACTTAGTAACAGACATGGCTTATTTACCACTGTTCCAATGACAAATTAATGAAAAATAGCCAAATAAACGTGCTGACCTTTGAATGGAGTGCATTAAATGTCCTTAAGTGGCTGTGTGTTGGACAAACTGTAGTTTTTTTGTGAAATATCACTTGTTCTGAAGTTTTGAAAGCGCTGTTATAGCTTTTTATTGCTGTATGAAAGTTCCCACTCACGCCAGGTTTGTTTTGTTGTTCACCACTTGACTGAGTTCGCACATGCCCAGTTCGGCGGTAGCTAAAGTGGAGAACTGAATTTGAATTTATTCTGAAAACGAATAAAAAGACCCACAGAAATGATTTATATATTGTCCATGTTTGTATAATTGCTTACAAAGTTGAAATAATAATGGACCTGTTCTTTACACAAACCTCTTTTAACGTTCCACTACTTCCTGTTTTTACAACTAAATTGAGTTAGGAAATTGCCATCAGAGATATTTTCACAAGGTTTTTTCATAGACAGCAGCATGTCCCTGCAAGGCCACCGTAGCTGCAGTGTGAAAGTGTGAAATTTCACCACGCCATCAAATATTACCAAAAAATTACAAACTACAAAAAAAATAAATAAAATAAATGACTTAAAAAGAAGAGTAAGAAAGAAATTTGTGAAAAGGCCAAACAAGTACCAAGTTAGAGTAGGATCCAATCACACCATTATCTTTACTTTGCCTCTATTCAACTAGGAACACCCTGAAAAAAGTTGGGTTTTATCTTTTCTGCACCAATTCTTGAGTCTACGTCACTATGAACTATGAATAAAAAGCGTACTGTACATGTCAAAGTATCCTGGTTCCTTTTGGAGTTCTCAGGTTGCGTATCCAGGTTTCCCCCAAAGCAGGATTCTGATTTATCAGGTTTCTGAAATCAGGATATGGTGTTTAAAAATGGATGCTTAAAAAGTAGTCCAGGCGCACTGATTACTCATTAATTATAAATGTAAATTCCTTGATTATGCAGACATTTGCTAAATGAACCATCATTACTATAGCCTATTTTATTAATACATTCATTTATTACATTCATTTTACTTTTTTTTTTCAGACAAATATAATCTATCTTATTTTGTCATGAAAAAGCTAGCTAACAGTATTACCAGTAATATTTACAGCTTAGCAGGGAACAAACCTGATATTTAGCATTCATGGATGTGTACATTTGAGCTAATGCTAGCTATTTCTCATCTTATGCTAAAATGTATATTTAAATAAAAATTTAAAGGTGCAAGCAGCAGATCTTTTTTCAGGTTTTAACTGAGTTTAAACCAGACACAACACCAGGCTCACTTATGCTCACATTTAAAACTTTGTTGTTAATACTATTGTAGACTTTGCTTTAATAGGCTGTTATTTGTTCATTTGTTCAAGTGTGGTATTGGAGAAGAACAGTGTCATTTCTTGGTAAATTCCAGTGAAAGTTAACAATTAGCTGAAGTATGTGTCATGTTTTTGAATTTCCCGTGTAAGAGGCAGGTTTCCAGAGTGTTAGGATTATGCACTTTTTACACCCCATTATGAACTTTGCGTGACATCTGTTGTTTTTCCTAACATCAGTTTGAGAAAGTTTCTCAGGCAGCTGCTCCCCTCCTCAGTCATGTAGTCCAAAACAGTTTACTCCCTAACTGCTTTTGACTGTTTATCTCCATATTTGATGATAGCATACAGATAGTCAAGGCCGCGCTGACCGTATCAGAAGAAGAAGACAGTCCAACCAATGACAGACGCACAACTCCAGATGAAGACTGGCTAATCATGAGTTTAGAGATATAAAACATTATTGCACTGTTAGTAGGGAGTACAGGATGATCTGTTATAAAATAATGTTGAATTTAATTTACTGAATCATAGTGGGCTTTTACAATCTACGCTTCTAATCTGAAGCGGGGACGTGGATCAGAACTCCACAAGAGCTAGCCTTTGTGCTCTGGCAGCTGTATGAAACATGTTTGTACTGAACACGGCGCTCGGTGAAAGGTGACAAGTCTGGACTTGAAACAAGTGCAGCCTCTAGACTATTACACACAGACAACACAGAACAATCATTACCTCAAAACTGACCATGGAGCCATGGAATAAAGACTTTTCATACTGCATGTTTTCAGTATGAAAAGTATCAAAGTCATGACTAAAAACAAGCTTGCATATGCAATAACTCTAGGTAGCAACTTTTATTCTTTCTGTTCTATCCATTTATAAATTCAGAAGTCTTTTTTGAAGTATTTATCCTTGAAGGAAACAGAATTTTAATAGCAGCAGTGTCTCAAGTCACTGTATCAGGTGGAACAGTTAGCATTATCTGATTAGCGACGTTAGCCTCATCTCAACAGCAGCTACACTTTGTTCTCTAAATGAGGTGGATCTTATTGTAGAACAGAACAGGCCCGTGTCTACTTTGTCCCGTCCTTTGTAATAGATGTAACAAGTCTAGGACGTTAGCATAACAGTTTTGCCAAATTAGCCGTGATACTTAATAAAATGGAAACATAAATATTCTTTATGCATTCATTAATAATAAATGCAAGGGGTCAATATTGTCTGTATTCCCTTTTTATTAATTACATTGATTATTACTGATGATAAGTACTGAGTAGAGGATGAATTCTAGCAGGACACTTTTGGAAAGTAATGTTTTTAAAGCAATCCTGCATAACTTTTAGCCAGTAGAGGGCGCAGATTCCTCTCACTGTCAGCGGGCGCCATGTTTGTTGTTTGTTGTACCAGTAGATACATTTAAGATAGCAAGTTTGGAAGAAAGAACACACTACAAAAACAGTTGGGTCATTTTAGGGTATTTTGTACAAATATAACTCTATGGGTCCTGTGTATAGGCGTATTTTCTTTATCATAGGTGTAGTGTGGTAGAGCGCCTCACTCATGTAATCCCTCTCAATGTACCTCTGTCCTGTTTCTGTTCAGCTAAGTGTACTGTGTCAGTGAGACAGACATGATTCTATTGATTTAATGTCTAAGAACCATCAAAATAACTTTAAGAATATATTTTGGGGCTCAAAATTACACGGTGCTAGTGAATGCAAACTGTTACCTTAATTTTATTAGTGAGTTCTATACATTTTTGGGTTTTTTTTACCCCATTATCAAAGAAGGGATCTCCCATTCTCCTTCAGCCTCAATGTCTTGTCTTATAGTTATATGTAAAAATCAGGAGCATGCTAAAGTTTTTATTTTTTTGGTGTTTTTTAGTTTAGCTATCTTAAAGAACAGGCTCCGGGGCATATATGTATTTGTTATAGTTCATATTAATTACACATACTGAATTGCAATGAATTTATGAGTGGAGAAATTTTACCTTTAGTTTTTCATATTGTTTTTTTTTTTTTTGGCCTTATTTTCGATTAGTTCTCTAATGTAAACTCACATTGGACCATTGGCTGCTTTTCCTTTGTGATGTAAATGGAAAACGAGCAAACAAGCTGCTTATTTGTCCTATTTTTATAAGGGCACTTTTATTTGAATTGTATTGACGTATTTCCATTTTTCATTTGATCATCTCAGTTCTGTTTACAGTACAGTCTGGTACAGTATGAGAAATTGTCACAGGCAAACATGATGATAACCCCACATTTCAAAGGTCAATGTCTCTGTAATCACAGGAAACAACTTCCTAGTCACATCTTGTCCATATATGAAAATATGACGAAGGGCATGTTTACATATCTAAAAAGCAATTTGTACATTTGAGAATCTTCCCGACAATTTCTTAACAGATTTTGAAACATTTTAGAAGAAAGGTGGAGATATGAATTGATATGAATTGAAATAAACAGAAATGACTCATAATTTCCATGTTTGCATACTTCTTTACAAAGTTTACCAAGAACTAATATTGGAGCAGTTCTTTCAACAAACCTCTATTAACGTTCCACTACTTCCTGTATCTACAACTGCCTAGAGGGGACAAACTAAGCACTGCTGGAGGAGAAGCACACTTATGTTTCTTTTTGAGCACACATTCTTACATGAAGGTTTATGAACTTAATTGATTGTTTGTTTTTTTTTTGTTTTTTTAAGAGAAATTGTAATCAGACAAATTTTCTCAGGGTTTGTTTATAGACAGCAGCATGACCCTGCAGAAAAAGGTGCTATTCACAAATGTGAAGTGTGAAATTGTACCATAACATCAAATACGATCAAAAAAGACCAAAAACTAATCTAGTTAGTTGACCTTTTTTTAACCAGGAAAGTCCCACTGAGACTGTGAATGTTTTTGTAGGAGAGTCCTGGTACATGTGTTTAGTTACCTGCCAGGCCAACATGTCTGAACTAGTTTTTAGCGAGCCCAACCAAAAATATACTTGCATTTTGTGGTATGGCATTACCACAAATTGTAATAAAAACTGTAAAATTTTCGTACTAAAAAGGTTTAATGTACAGCTCAAGACATCAGAAGTTCTGTCAGCCATATTGGCACGAAAAGCAAGCAAAAAAAAAAAAAAAAAGACACCAGACTTTATTAAGCACTTTTACTCCACAGTTATTGAGCTTTACATCACAAAACTTAATAGAATCAATATCCCTGACTCTTGTCATGCACCAGAAAATATTACAAATAACTGAAAGAGCCAAGATGAATAAACATAAACCTGCAGCTCACAGACATTAACTATTAACTCTGCCCGGCCCTGTATATGTAGCTGCTATACTCCAGAGTCAGTAAAGCAGCAGGATATGTCAACTTTTTTAAGGTAAAGTAAAAAAGGTTAATAAATAAATAACACAATGAATTGTATTCTGTGACGTTTTTCACTTTTCTCTGTGCTAGTTCTGGAATCACTAAACATCATCTATCTACAATGTCCCAGGAGGAAAAGACATAAGCCTCTTTATTTTTAAGTTTACCACAAATAGAGTATTTCCTTTATTGGTTTATGCTAATTAGCCTTGCGCTTTTTTGTTTAGATTTCACAAACTGCTGTTTTCATTCCTTTTGCATGACCATGTAAGGGCATTGTATAATGTCTGTAATATGCTTATATTATAGAAATGAGTCTCTGTTACTTTGTTTATAATACAACAGAATAATGGCCAGTTGGCTCCCTTGTCGATCACTGGATAAAATCTTTTTCATTCAGCATAAATGGGACAAACGCAAAGAGGGCTCCTGATGGGACACGTTACCACAAATTTACTGGAATCAGTAAATTTGATCAGTTTTTAATGCTACTGACCCATTTGCCGATGCGGTGCTTTTCCTGCCAACATGGCTGCCAGAAAGCTCATTAGCCATTTTCAGGTTATGGAGAAAGATAAAACAAACGTCTTAAATTTTTTGCCTCAACCCAATTTTGTAGTACCGTCCAATCAGCTTCAAACAAAAAAATACAATAACTCTGTTTCAAAGTTTCTCTTACATGTACAAGTTGGTCAAAAAGTTGAAAATTGTAAGTATAACTAGAGACCTGGCAGTGAGTTTGGAATAATCATTAGCACTTGGTGTGTTCCAGTGCCTCTGGAGCTGAATAGAGATTGTCCATTAACTGCAGCCCACACAGTTTGACCTCAGTGCTGTTAAGGCTGTTGTTTTGACACAAACTCCTCTGCTCTGAGCTGAGCTTAAAACCACACAGAGATTGTCCTCAGGGCGATTAAACTCATGACTCACTGTCCCCCGGCCTTTTGGAACTGGTGGGATTTGTTTGGCGTGAAGTGTAACTAGCTTCTGTTCATGTCTAATGTTGAGCGTAAAAACACAAAAATAAATGTCATTAAAGATCAGGGTTGACAAAGCAGATTCCAGCCTCTCCCTCTAATGTTGCATTCATAAGCTCCTCTGGTGGTCTCTGTAGTAAGGTTTTGAACTTTGTAGTGTTCATGTGGTTTATTAGAGAAGTATTAGAGATCAACACGGCTAACAAGTCAGGTTTAGATTTCTTTAAAAGGCATAGTCTTGTATTTTCTAAAAGGAAAGCTGTGTGTTTTAAACCATTTCCGAGATCGTTCTCTGACTTAAGCACAGGTTTATAAGGCCCACTTTTTTGTGATGGGCTTAACTTGTCGCTGTTCCCTGTCAGATTATTTCTGATTGAGGTTGGAGAATGCACTCTGAGCATGCTCCAGAGTCGGACAGAAGCACAGAGTAACACAAGTAAAGGCGTGAAAAAAAGGTGAAGACTCATTTTTTCAGTGACAAAGACATACTTTAGTCTTTGGCTGACTTTTTCCTTTGTTTCTCTCATATTATAAATCAAATAAGAGAAAAAAGAGCTTGTCTACTGTGGCTGATGAGTACATGAAGAAGGTGAAGATAGAAAGTTGAATTACAAATGCATTTTTCTTACTTTCTTGTGTTTATGTGGTATTTAAATTGTACAATTAAGCAAATAAATAAATGAATAATTACATACACGAGTAAATTGGCTTAAACTCAGACAAAGTGTGAGCACAAAGAGTCTAATCGAGCAGACTTAAGTTGATTAGACTTGTGCGTACAGCTATCTCAGTTGCTTCAAAATATGAATTTGTCGTTGCAGTTTAACATCTTTATTCGGAATTTCCCTCCAAAAGTGACATTCATTTCCATATTTGAAATAAGAAACCTGGTTGAACTTCCTGACCTCATAAAAAAAACAAACTTACATCCTGTCACCCTAAAGCAGCACCGTCAAACCAAACCGAAAACTTAAATGGAAGTGTGGAAGTGAAAGCACTGAAGTCACAGAGACCAAGAGTTTAGAAGATGTTTGACAGCGGATAAAAAGATTTACACACTTCCCACATTGATTTACAGAGCGGCCTGTTTATTATACTGTCTCCTCTTCTCACGCGCCGCTTTAAAAATAGCTCGGATGCTGTGGAGTTGTATTTATGCTGCTTCCCAATCTGTTCTGACCCAGCCCAGTGTGCATATCAAATCTGTGACATTTTGCCAAAGCGCTGTCGCTTTAGTGTCAACGAGTTCGTAACAATATAAATCACTTTTTTTCTTTTGTTTAGGACATACAGAAGTATACCTGGTGAAGATTAGAGAAAGGCTTCGATTGGTGCAGATCTGTGACACATATCAAGACTTTACCCACAGCATGCAACATTTTTTATTCCCAAACACTTAAAAGCTGCATTACTCCAGGTTTGACCCCTCGACCTTCTTTCTGTGAGTCATGGGCACTAACCCTTGTCCTTATGTGAACCTCTGAACTGAGAGCTTACAGAAGTCCTGCAGGGTCATGTATGAACAAATCCCATACTCATTTAAATCTAAATCTGTTTTGCTCAGAAATGTCAACCACTTTCACATAACATCAGTGTGCTTCTACTCAGTTTTTCAAGGGATATTCTTTTTTTTTTTGGTTTTTTGTTTGGTCTCTTCAAATAAATTAAAAATCAAGTGAAAAAATCCGACTTGATCTGCCATAGACGGATTAATTGCACAATCTAATAGGGGTCAGGAAGTGGGTGTTCTTGCATGCGTGTTACTATCTGGTATCACAAGACACTATGTCGCCAATGTCTCAGACTATGTCTCAGTGATGACTTTTCTCACAGATTGTGCTGACTGACTGGCTCTCGATCTCACACGTATACTGTATAAGAGCTCGTGTGTCTCATGCTAAAGCACTTCCTGTTGTTACCACCTCATTAAGCGGCCGACTCTAGACATAGCCTATAGCTTTCCCTGAGGCCCCGTTTATCACATGATGGAGCCGGCCAAAATCATCTGAGCAGCCCACAGTGTTTACCGGCTGCTGTCTCTCTGCTTCTGATGACAGCAGCTTCCACAAACACAATCAGTTATAAGAAAAGGAAGCATTAGGAAGACATTTTTTTTACTACTGTTGTGCTACAGAGTGAAGCTGGCCCTATAGTTTTGTGCGTGGTAATTCTAGCCTGTTACTGGTTAACTAATGTTTGCCGTCTGTACCAAAAGGACAGCAAACACATCAAATTGTGCATCTGGTATTGACCCTGCTTCTTTAAAATGTGGCTTTATGTCACTGTGATCATTCAGTCTATCATTTAGCTGCACTTCTCCAGACTACTCTGCTCTGGAAAGCGACCACTAACAAGGTAAAGCATTTTTTGTCTTTTTTTAGGAGATGTAACTATTGGTTTCAGTGGCTGTTTTGTCTAGCTATACATTTAAACTCTTGAACTTTTGGAAAAGATTGGGAAGTTGCTGCAAATCCTGAAATAGATCATTGTGTTTCTGCCTGTTTTTGTTATTTATGTGAGTTTCTGTTCAAATACTAATAGTACTAATAATAACAAACAAAACCTCAATACATTTCCCTAACCTTAAACACATGTAACTCATTTTATATAGAGAATGAATGCAACTTGAAGTTATATAATTTGATGGTGTGTCAATATGTTGTAATAAAAAGATATAAAAAAGAAGGCTCAGAAAGTGACATCTTGGGAAAGCTGTCATATCAATAGGTACCACTAGATGGAGTATTTAGAAATATATATTAAAAAGAATCCAAATTATGTTTAACTTCTACAGTTTTTATAGCTACATGGTTATTCATGCACCAGAGTTACATTTGTTTCAGGAAGTGGTTCAGTTTAGCTGTTACCTTCAGGCTCAACCAGATTTATTAAAGGGACTGCATTTTTATTAACGTACGGTGTGCCACAAGGCTCCCTTCTAGGGCCTTTGCATTTGACTGTTTCTTTACTCACACCTGGCATTTTATTAGAGTCCTGCTGTAGAGGTATCAACAGCTGCATGACACAAAAGCAAAGAGTAAATCTAAAGTCATTTTTCCATAATTGTCAGAGGTTTTGCCTGAAGGTAAACCTCTGAGAGTCATGCTGAGGTGTGTCCTAATAATGGTCTGAGAATGTAAAAAACAATGTTTAATCTGTCAGGTCAGATAAATAGTGTGGTCTAGACTTGACTTGTTTTTGTTATCGTAAACCTATTAAATCGTTCCTGCTTTTATTCACTCAAGACTTGACTACTGTAACTCGTTATATGTTGGCTTTCCTCAAAATTGGCTTCAACATCTAAAAGTCAGTCCAAAATGCGCTGTTTTCTTACCAGTACTTGCTCATGTGACAACTTCACCTCTATCATCATCGAATTGGCTTCCTGCTAAATTTTGTATTGGTTGTACTTTTAAAGTTCTTAATGGTTTAAGGCCGGTACCTACTCCGCAAGAACAGAGAAATGTGTTGTCTCTTCCAGTTTCTGGTTTGGGAGTGTTTGCAACCTGTTCTTCACAGATTGTCTTACCTTTTTCTTTTCGGTGTCTGAGAACCATTGTGTGATTGGTCAGAAATTCGAAGTGGGCGTGGCTAATGGGGAAAAGGGAGGAGCATGACATGTCCTGGTCAGAGCTAACTTTGTTGTTGACCCCTTAAGAACAAGAACAGATTTATTTATTTTTTACTCTTCTTGTGGAGTATGTACCAGGCTTTAGTGCCACACTATTTATGTGACCTCATCTAACCTAATGTCCCCTGTTTAGTAGAAGAGTAGTGTGCTCTGGGAATTAGAGCCTTATCCGTTGTGCCTAGATCCAAAGGAGATGCTATTTGTGTTCCCTCCCTCCCCGCTAAACACCTAAAAACATCATTGTTTTGAAAAGCATATGTATAAAGATTATTATTATATAGGTGGTAGGCAAGTTAATAGAAAAAGTGGCTCATTTGCCAGTGTTAGAGATCTCAAAACCTTTTTTTTTTTAATGTATTTTCTAGCAAACAAAACAAAATGCAGTCAAAGTACCAGTTTTATATTTTGAAAGTGCAACTCAGATGACCATTACACCAAGCAAACAAATATTAGTTTCTGTTTCCCTTTTAAATAAAACATACATACTCTATATTTTTATGAACCAAAACATTATTGCAGCAGTGGTCTACCAAAACACTGCATTTACATTTGACTTTGAAGACTGCGCTGCTCATTTTCGAAGCAGGAAGCCACCCACATCCTGTCCACATCAGGTCACAATATAAAGATGACATGATATCTCAAAAGCCATAACAAAAACCTCAATAGAACATGTTCATCCTAGACCAATGTCACATTTGAAAAGTGTGGGAATGTTTTCCTCGTTTTCCCGTTTTGACGTTACTGTATCTCTGCGTTGATATTAAACACACAAGAGTTATTTACGGCCGAGGATGGCTCTCTGACCTTGGCTTGGCGTGTTTTAAAAGTCTCCTCATGCACCGACAGAGGAAATGACAGTAAGTTTCCTGAATACAGGACACATGATATTTACATGTCATGCCATTAGAGAGAGGGAGATAACATGTCAGATTTCAAGATCAACAGGAAATTCAGTTTTTGGTGTGACAGCTGAATGTAAAACACACGTATCCCTTTTACTAATATTTAATCTTACCGTAACAACCTCGGGGTGCACTCACACTGTCCGATCGATGCACCTGAAGCATGGCACGTTTGACCAGTGTGAGTGCTTGGGACAACTGAGTGCACAAAACCAGTTGTTAAAGCCCTAGACACAAGACAACTCTGAATCTTATACTATTTGATTTTGGACCACAAAACATGCACCACTTGCAGTTTATTTTCTCAAATATAAAAAATAAGCACCTTGTTTAATTTTACAAAAACCACAAATATTAACCTGTGGCATGTTTGACCAGTGTGAGTGCACCCTAAGTTATTGCATGTGGCATGAAAGAGTCCATAAAATGTAGGCTAAGCTGAAGATTTGTTTTAATTTATTTGTGAAAACAGATATAAACATCAAATGTTATTAAATGAACAATGTACTGAATGTATTTATATGTTCAAAAGACGTATTGTGTACTCCTGCCCCCATTAAAACTCCCGAACCCGTTTTGTTTTTTCCATTCCGGTCTCAGTCCCTCTTTCTCCTTCAACAGCAGCGTACCGTATTTTCCGGACTATAAGCCGCTACTTTTTCCCACGCTTTGAACCATGCGGCTTATACAGAGATGCGGCTTTTCTATGAATTTTCTTCAGCCCTCAGGGGGCTCTAGCAGGAAGTGCAAAACGAGACAAACGAGGCAGCGGTAGTTGGCACAAACAAGAAAGCACCGGTTTTTATTCTTAGCACATGCAAGCCAAGACGCACAACAGCAAAATACGGTAATATTTTTACACCCTCACCCCCTCATAATGGAAAACAAATGAAGTGACAGTGGTTTGGTGTTCAGTAGTTTCAATGCTCAGGAGGAAGATGAATAGTGACTTGTGGTTTTAGTGCACGGGAGAATGAAGCGACTTTAATAGTTGCGCAGTTGCGCTTTAACAGTGCGCAGGAAGAAAAATCTTTCTATGTAAATATCTTATTTCTCAGCCTGGATATCGGCGGCTTATAGTCCGGTGCGGCTTATATGTGACAAAATATATATTTCTTTTAAATTTTAGTGGGTGCGGCTTATATTTAGGTGCGCTCTATAGTCCGGAAAATACGGTAGTAACCTTTCCTGCTTCTTTTATTAAAAAAGGTCAACTCGGACCAATTTGTCACCACAAAATAAAGTTTAGAGCTTACCTGGAACTTTTATCTTTGGAGTTTACCGATGTAGACTGTAGTGATTCTGTAATTATCTCGGGCCGCGTTTAACATTTCAATGCTTCCTGTTTCCCTATTTTTATCTTTATTGAGTTTTGTTGTAAAATAAGGCATATTTTGCAACGGAATAACCTTTTTCCGTGGTTTATTTCCTTGGTCCTTCATTGTTGACATCAGTGTTGACCAATGGGAGCACTCCTTTTTACGAGACGCGAGCTGTGATTGGCTAAAATCCCACTGTGATCTGATCATTCTCATCTATTAAAATCCTTATTTATTATTATTATGAAAATTTTAAATAGTAAAAAGAAAAAACCCTAGATTACGTCTTAAGGTCTAATTTTTTCATGATGACTCCTGTTACAATAAGCTGTTGTTGGTGATCAAACTTAAAAAAAAAATCAGGTAATGGACTTTTAACTTTGCATGCTGACAGCTACATTTATGTAGTACATCATTTAGAAACAAAACATTTCTAGAATGACGTCCGCTCTGCAGTCGTATCTCATTTAGTCCCCTTGACCAACATTAACACTCATACTTCACATTGCACTAATTCATCCCAAGTCAAGCCTCACATATTCATCTTAGTCGCTCTTTTATTGAATTACTCAGAAGATGAAGGTGGTGCCAGAGATATCGATGTCTTAAATATTGCAAGACAAATCAAAATACTCATTGTGGTATGTCATTTTAGAGTGATGCAAAACAATCCTGCCTGCCTTCAAAATAAACTCAGTCATTATTAAAAAGGCCCACCAACACTTACTTGAAGAGGACTCAGCTCTCACATCCTAATAGCCTTTTAACGCTGTGTGGTGGAGAGCACACTGTCATCCCCCTTCACCATGTGGTATGGGAACTGCTGCTGACAGGAAGCCTCTTTGTATCGTGGTTAAATCGGCTCCAAAAAAAAAAAAAAAAGATCAGCTCGCTTCCCTGGAAGACATTTACATCAGGAGCTGGAACAGAGTGACCTCCATCAAAAAGGATCCGTCATGCCCAGCACATGAACTGTTCACACCCACTCTTCTTCCCAGAGGCAGCAAGACTGAAGAAGTTCCCAACCTTTCTCAACTTAATACTCCTGACTTTTCTAAACCCTACTCGCTGCCTGGTAAAAAAAAAAACAAAAAACTGTCTTGTCATGTATATTATCAGATGCTTTATTTTGGGAGCTTTTTTGACGTGACACTCGATGCCCTCTGGCTCTAGTCTAGACTGATATCACACAGATGGGGGTAAAATTAGAAGCATCACACTGCCGCTATTAGTGTGGTGCCTCTTTGTTGAACTGACCCAAATGTGATGTTATGTTCCTGGATAAAATGACACCACTGTTCCTGCGTTTAATCGATGAACGAGGGGATATTTCAAAAGAGGAAGTGCTATTCAGGGGTTGGGATGGATGTTGCTGTGCTATAAGGGATATTATTGGTCCCTTGGAGAGAGGGCAACGGGCAAATGAGTCAGATGGAACAATTTTCTTGATTGTATTTGTCCATGCGCCAGATATATCTTCATGGTTTCCAGTTTTGAAAGGAATAGGCCTCTAAGATGGGCCAGGATATTTTCCCTTTACAGATTTCAAATTGTGATCTCCTGTTTGCCATTACTATGTCATCCTAATTGCGGACAGCTATAAATCCAAATAAATGTAAGGGTGATGAGGACTGGTCGACAAAGAGGGAAAATGTCACAGAAAAGAAAACAAGATCCTAACAATATCTTGATTTGTAATAACAATAAATTCACAATACATGGAGCAACCCTAGCAAGAACTCATTAGCTTTCAAACCTCCACATACATGCAACACAGGGCACCACCAGAAGTTTTTTTTAGATCTAATCTTTCAGGACACATTCAGGTTGAATTTAGCTCATCACAGCTGGCATTAAAGCTGTCCATATAATATCTTGTCTCAGGTCTAAGCGTTTTGTTCAGTTTCTTTGTAGACACTGAATAAAAACATTTTTGCATCACTCGTATTACTTTTGAGGGTATGAATCTATGAATAAATGCGAACTTTCCTAGCAGACTTCACAACCATAGTTATAAATGTAACTCAGTACAGAAAGTGCACCAAAGACACATCATAAACTGAACGTAGTGAGTTGTTCATCCTCCTCAGTCTCCGTTTAGTATCTATTAAACTCCATTAGCGCGGCTTCCTGTCGACAGCTTGTTAAATAAAAATCCATGGCATCGAGCTGACACTTCATTTATGATGCAGAGAATAAACCACTGTCGTTTCTCTAATGGAGCCCTTTCTCTGCTGCAGAGGTGACAGACAAGAATCCAGATTAAGGTCTACACCAGGGATTACTCCACACGGTCGCTGTTCGAGGTGAAAGGTCACGGCACTCGCGGCTTTTATCCAGGGGTTTGCATGCTCTCAGGCTGTTTCCTGATACTCTTGGATAGACTGGCTGTTGTGACGCAGCTAAAAAAAAACAACTATTCATTAATATTACCTGTTTCATGTATGTTTATGTTTAAGCTGGCAAATAGACATGGCTCATCAAAAGACAATTATGGCAATTAGCATCAATAATAATATTACAAAGTTGTTTGGAACTTTATTTTTTTCCAAACAGCACCAAATATGTCAAAAATGCTACATGATATGAGCATAAAATTGGGATCTAACAACAGAGTTTTTACAGCAATACAATATGTCTTATTTGCTATAATTGTAATACAATTCAATAATGTGATTCAACAATATGATTAAATTTTGCAATTCAACGATTTTGGCTGTTCCAGAACAAAATCAATGCAATTACATTTGCCAAAAAATCTCTTTATAAAAGTTTGACGGTATATTTTCTATATGCCCTCTAATGAGACCTTAAGTTAATGTGACTGGTGAATGATAACAGATGTATATAAGTCTAGTTGAGTAGTCTGTACTGCGCATCTGTCAGGTTCAAAATAAACAGGAAAACAAACTGAAGAACACTGACCCCTGAACTTTACATATTATTAAGTCCTTTCTCAGGTTCCAGTGACACATCACAACAAACTGCTTCAGTCTTAAGTTGAGTGAAATTGGATCATATTAACTAAAGAACGACCCTACATGCACTGATTAAGATGTATTTAACGGTTTTATGTTATTTACATATAATATGCAAGTTCTTAATATTTATAAAATCCTCTTTGTCCAGTAATCCCATTTTGAACCGATATAGACCTCCAGTGGGAGGAGTGCCTGGAGAGAACCTGCAGAGGCATGGAATTATTTAATGGTAAATGGTAAATGGCATGCATTTATAAAGCGCTTTTCATGCCCTTCTCTGCCACCCAAAGCGCTTTACATCATGCTTCCATTCACCCCATTCACACACATTCACACCACCTGGGGCAGGTGGAGCGGCGGGCTGCCATACACCAGGCGCTCAAGCCTTCTCCAACCACCACCAAACTCACCTCTACAATCACACACATTCATACACCAGTGCTGTGGCACTGGAGGCAAGGCGGGTGAAGTGTCTTGTCAATGAATACATTCAAATGTTTTACGTAGCACTGTATTTACCCCTCCAACAGAGAAAGCATTAAAATATCAACGTGGGGTTCCACAGCTGATAACTCCAATCTGTGTGCTGTTAGGAAATGGACATTTATGCCCCACTGGAGCCATGTCCAGCCTAGGACAGTGAGACATGTTTAAGTTCCACGACCCAATTTTCTTTCTCAACAACAGGAAGGAGGAACCTTTCCTGCTTCTTTTTAAAAAAGCTAAAACCAGACCAATTTTCCACCACAAAATACAAATAAATTACATTAAATCAAAGTTTCCCATTAGATTGTTGCAATCCAGTTACTATCTCCATCTCAGAAAACATTGTGTGGAAGCATTGCCAGTATTTATCTGCATTTATTTTTCTGCTCTTTTCTCTCTCTCTCTCTCTTTTTTTTTTTTTTTTTTTTTTTTGAGCTGTTTTGTTGTATAATAAGAGGTATTTTGCATTGGAATAACCAATTTCTCTGTATTACTGGTAGATATTCCTTGGTGACAACAGTGTAGACCAATGGGAGTGCTCCTTTTTCCAGAAGCGTGCATGTGATTGGTCAAACACCCACTGAGTAGCATTGTCAGTTTGACCGTGACCAAGAGATATAGACATGTCATTAACATAATATCTCCTCTGTTGTATTCTAGGCTCACAGGAGACGTGGCATGTCTCTGTGAGCACCTTTGGAGCCAAACAGCTGCTTTATAGATACAAAGTAAAGCTTTTTATCGAGGTTATCTTTTGTCTGGTTTCCCATGAGTTGTGGATACAATTATCCAGCCCACAAAGCTTGTTAAAGGCAGCAGGTGGCAGGGCTGGTTGTAACAGTTGTTACAATCATCCCCATGAGAAAATACAATGTTTTCTAATATTGTTGCTTATTTTCCAGAATGATAGTGAACAGCCCATGTAGACTACTATAGAGAGGGAGAGTCTTCACGGAGAGACAAACTCTTGACTGTATATTTAAAAGAAGCAGCCGATCTGTTGTGTGGTTCAGGGTCATGAAAAATGTTAGAAATAACCTTCATAAAAATAATGTAGTAGATTAGACTGATTGATTGTACAGTCTTATGGCAGGCTGTTGTTCAAAAGCCAAAAGCAGAGGATTGTTCAGTGAGGCATCCACCCTGTAGCCTGTTGTTCCACTGCTTCAACCAGAGTCTCCAACTAAAACTAATTTTCTGAGGACAAAGATGGCATCAAGATGCTGGGTTCAACACATGAATCACTATATAGTGCACGATAAATTGATTACACCATTTCATAGGGCTGTCCGAATGTCTAATGACTGAAATGTAGTGCACTTCCATCAGTGCATTAGTAAAAGTGGTGAGCAGCAATGGTCACTATATGGTCAAAATAGTAATGCTCTGCAAATTGTCGGAGAAGAGCAGCCAGAGCAGTGGGACGGTGACATGGCATTTCTCTGTACACAACAATGTATTCAGTAAGACTTGTTGATGAAAACAAATAGGCACGTAGTATTTATACTAATATCACTAAAGTCTTAAGAGTTTATTTAGAGTTTATTAACTCCATTATCAGCAGAGTTCAACTGACTTTTATTTACAAGTACGCCAGAGTCAGATGACTAATGACATCAAAAAAATGGGCGTGTAGTGTCCGAAACCGTTCACGAAGAGAGTGCACTATATAGTCCTCTATATAGTGCAGCACCATATAGTGATTAAGAGGTTAGGGACTAGGGAGTGGATAAGGACAAAGCCTTGGTTGAATATAAACAGTAACTACAACAACATGTGAGAACTATACTGGGATGTAGTATGGTCTCAATACCACTGCCAACAGCTCTGACAAAAAATAATAATAATTAAAAAAAAGCTAATTAACCATTAAAATCCTTAACAAACTTCCTGTTCCGCCTTTGTTTCCCAGATTTGCAGTTTTCTATATCTATAAATGATCCTAGTTGTAGTATCCATTTAAAATAGAAATAAAAAGAAAAAAAAATCCCAATAAATACAACAAAAATGATTTAAAAAAATTTCAAAAGACCACTTATTCCAATCTTATTCAGTCCCATCCATTCCTTCCCTACAATTGTGTGTAACAGAATTTTCATTTATTATGTAGGCTGCCTTATGCCATTTATGACATTCAAGTTGATGAAGAGGAGATATTTAGCTTTTTAGGTGTATCTCTGCAGTTTTATCTTGCAATTTGTTCTTTATCCATTCCAAGTTTTGCATGTTCATGAATTTATTTATTTGTATGTATTTGGCTGCATCTGCCAAACCATAAAAACCATGGTCTGTTTACATAAAAAATAATTAGACCAGTGGAGCACAAGAGTAAAAGACCAGAGAAAGCCACAGGAAAACATTCCATGCTCTAATTAATCCATATGTAGCTACATTCTCTCTGTTACATGTGGGAAAACAAATGCATTACCGTAGACTCTTCAAACTAAACAGCTCCACTTCGTCTGCAGGGAGACGTCTTCTTACCGGCAGATCAACTACTTACAACCGTTTCCCAGACATTTTTTTGTTTGCGATAAACATTTAGAAGGAAAAAAGCATAAAGACAATGCCAGTTATTTAAAAAAAAAAGTCACACATGCCATTCTGTATTTCAAGAAGGTGATAAGAAAGAGTGCTTGTTTGTAGGTCTATGTAGGAGCTTTTATTTTAGCAAAAGTATTTGAAAAGTGAATTTGGACTAAGATTTGTGTGTGCATATAAAGATTAGTGCACAAAATAATGATCTGTAAAACAGTCTTAAACACAAAGCTCTAAATATAGACCAAACTTTTGCTACAGTCCTGCCATGTCAGATTTATGTGTCTGTGTTTACTTTGTGGCCCTTAGGAGGTGTTTTTGTTTCATTGTGGCACCTGCCCCATTGTCAACCAACTCCAGCTGATCCTAAAAAAAGCTATTGGCTGCTAGCTACACACAGCAAGTAGAACAACAATGGCAAAATATTGCTTCATAAACTAATGTCTGGTAATATATTATTTGTATTAGATGTATAAATTCATAATGCCTTAATGTTTACATGTATCGGCTCAAGGCCTTGGGTTGAATTTTCTTGATGGGAACCATGTAAAAAAGTTCTGTATGTTTTGTGAAGTGAGATGTGCCAGGCCTCTATCATTATAGATGAATTCTCAATTTTTGGTTCCAGCACTTTACTAAGAATTGACTTAAGACACGGAAGCTCTTCTTTCTGATTGAGTCACTTCTTATTGTGCAATACTTATAATATAATAAGATTAGTGCATCTCAAAGTGTTTAAAAGCAGCTGCCTTATATAGAATGGAATGGCCCAACCGCCACTTTTATGAAAATGATTTATGAAAAAGTTTTTAAATTTTTTTTTAGAAAGTTTTGCACAAACATTGTACAAGTTGGAACACTCTGCCAATGGTAATGATGTAGCTCTAATTTTGTTTTGTTGAAGAAACAGCTGGCTGATTAACTACCAAAACTGTGAACATTAGGTAAGATCTATGCATAGGCACTTTAAAATATGTATAAAAAATATGTATTTCAAAATATGTGTATTTAAAACAAGCACTTTAAATTGGGCACTTGATAACAGCTATATTAATAACAAGCACTTTAGGCATTTGGTAGATTCTTAACTGGAACAATAGACACGCACAGTCTATGGTACCGTAAAATTGTACTTTAGGGTAGGTTTGTTCTTTGTATCATGGAACTGTATTGTCTATATGTCTGTTGTATTAGTATTATGTTAATATTGCTTTTTTGTTTGTTTTATTGAATGTCTGGGACTACAGATGGAAACTGGCATTGTGCTAAATCTGACGTATTTATGACAATTTCCATTGTACGTTCATCAATATGCATTGTTCCTATCAAATAAATGAAAAGCAATAAAAAAGTAATTACAGTAGAGATAGCAGCGTGGGCTTCACAGCGCCTCGACTGGCCATCTGAGCAAATCTGTGTCATTGCAGCTCATTGTGATTATGCTGCTGGCTAATGTTTTGTCAATTGTTTGCATTTTGGCCTCATGCAAACAGCCCCTGACTACAATAGTTTAAGAGGTTTCCACAACTGAACAGTAAAAATATAGAGACGACATAAAATACATTAACATATCACTAAGATGGTGCTGCTGAATCAACCAGGGTTTTGTTTTGATACATGGTGGATCCAAACAACTCCCACTCCCATTGTGAAGCCTTCACTGGACACTTTGTCTGTGCCTTGGTTTGTGTCGGTGTAATCCCCTGACCCAAATGGAAAAGCGTGGGTGAGCAGATTGTATTTCCTGCCTGATTCAATATTAATAGATCTGTGTGTTACTCTATCACTCTTCACGGGGTAAAAACAGACACACTATATACACGAGCGTTGTCTCCTACTACAATGGCTGTACTACACAAAGCCCAGCGAGTGCCATGTCACAAATTACCAGCCGGGCTTTGACAGGTAAACTGAATTAGCATGTAACTTGAGCGGCTGAAGTGGACCAGACAGTATGGACCCACTGCAGTGTGACACTGTACAGGAGTAGACAGGCTGAGTGGGGCTGAGGAGGGACATATAGGAAGATGTATATGGGTCGTTTTATTAAGTTTCTCATCAGTGTGGGCTTTAACAGCAGCACAAATCAATTCAGGGCTCGCTCTAGAATCAATACATTTTGATGGCCATGTCACAGGCTCAGGTATAAGATAATAACCTTGCGCTGCAGCTGGATTCTCGTGAGATTTGGGAGTTTCCAAAACTCTTGTAAATCCATCTTGTATCGCACCAAGCAGACTGCTTGAGTCGGTGAACCGTGGACTCACCGGACTCTTGTGACCAATGATGTTGCAGCACTGACAGGAAGAGGCGGGTTTTTAATTTGAAGAAAGCAACTAGCGCTCTCTTCTCCTCTTTGTCAACGCCAAAAGACGTTAGTGTTGATGCTGCTATTAGCGTTGACGCTGCTATCGAATCAGGTTCATCAGAAGTAGAGAATATTTCTTCTTTGAAAGAAGCAGAAAGAGTGGCACGTCATATTGTTGCTATGATTGGCTAAAGAAACCTCATGGTAGGTGGATACTAGTCGGTGCTTCATCCAATCAACACCAAGTTTTTGACAGAAGGTGCCTCCCTTTTGCAAACGCTTTCAACGGGAGCCTTCCCGGGAAATAGACTTAGTTCTGTGGAGCAGTTCTATCTGGCGGAGTCAGGTTAATAAGATAATGGATCCAACCTTATTTACTTATTTATCAGCGTCATTATTGTGACTAGGTAAAAACTTCTATCATTTAAAGGCAGCCACTGGTCATTTCTAGTTAACATTTCCCTCTGAGTTTGTTACAATTGGTCATTTTCACTCATAGTTTTGGAAATAGATGATGATGTCGGACTGACCAAGACTACACTTGTTCATTAGTCTATATCTGTCCTTTTACTTTAGCCTTCTTTCCCCAACGCTTACATTGTTATTTGGACATAATGAACTGTACTGCCTAGCCATAGAAACAGTGACAGCAAAATTGGATTTAATTTTAGTTTTAGTCTTACTTTTAGTCTCATTTTAGTTGAATAAATACCATGACAATTTAGCAGACTATATCTACAATACATTTAGTCACTAAAATATAAAGGGTAAAGCATTTTAATTTTTTTTTCTGAAGTAATAAAAAATGTGTCCATATGTCCCGCCGTTTTTTTTTTAAATTCCCAAGCGTTCCCAAGATTGTTTGATATTTAAAAGCCCTTATTTTTTCACGTCCTGTCGTCTTCCCAGGGCTCCAACAAATGTTTGTGCCTGACATCACTTCCACGATGCTCAAAAACGTGAGTTCTGATTGGATCTCTTCTCAACTCGCCCCATCTCCTCCTCCTGTTGATTGGATTTCGTTTCTGTCCGTTCATTTTTGTTTCATTTTCATTAACTACTCTTTATTTATTTTACGTTTCATTTTCGGACACAAAACTGTATTGTTGACGAAAACTACGGAAGGAAAGGAAAAACTGTGAAATCATGTAATAGCATATAATGAGTATCAGCTATCAAAAAACAAGACCTCATCCTCTGTTATCAAGGATTTTAGCTTCTTTTAGCTATAAAAATAAAGTGTCTAATTCACCACCAACAAAAAAGGGCTGGCGAGGTGGGAAAACTAATTAAGCAATTAGATTAAGTTATAACTAGCATGCTAAATCATCGACTTAAATGCAAATGTTTCCTTTAGTTTGCCACTGTTTTTGCATTCTATTTGTTTCTCATCAGTCAATTGAGGTCAGTTGGCCATTTGGAAATGTTTTATTTACGTTTTAGCTTTCTCCCTCCTTTAAATGAAAGGAAAAGTCAGGACATTCTATTTCTCTTGCATGTGCCATTTTTGATGACATCACTTATGGAATGGTCTCTTATTCAAGATTTTATTAAATGAGATTATTTGTCCAATCATACAGTTGGATTCACTTGGGCCTCTCTTGAAAAAAGGATGTGAAAAGGACGTTTTTAAACAACCACGTTTTTACTGATTTAATTGTTAAAATACAAATAATGAAACATTTGTAATAATTCACTTCTTGTTAAAGGTCGGGCTGTGCAGACTTAAAAGCCACTCCTCAAATTCCATCTCCAACATCTGTTTCTCTCTGTCATAAGGTCAACAAATAGGAAGATTAGGTTTCTTAGAATACGTTTCTGAAGGAAAGGGAATATTGAGATATAAGATTTGTCTGTTAAGCAGTGTTATATTGCATCATGCATTAATAATTGAATATAAAGAGGAAGGCACAAGACCCTTTGGCTTTAGAGCTGTGTTTTTTATGAACTGGGTTTATGTAGCCTGGCCAGTTCTTCTCTTTCTTAAGTGAAGTAACACTGGAGACCCTCACAACTGACCAATCACAACACTTTGTCTAAAATGGAGCGTTTTTCAATGCTTTCTCTCTCTGATTGGTTGCATAATATTCAAATTGCATCAGTCCAGAGGCAGTTTATTATGTGTATGTTGGTACTGCACCCTGAATTCTGATCTAATTACATCCAGGTAGGAAGTTTAATCTTTGTCAATTTGCTCCGCCCCCTGGAAATTAAAGTCTTATCAATAGGTACCAGCCAAATTCTGTATAGAATAGAAAAAGAAAAACAATGTCTGGCCAGGCATGGGTTTATACAGTTCATTTCATCAGATTGAGCCTATTTTTTCCAACACAGACTACATTTTACACAATGCATCTTTAAGGCTGTAATTAAATACACACACATTTTTGGAACAGAACACCGAGCAGAGCAGATGTAGCCTATATAAAATGAAAGTATATAGCCTACAGTATGTAAAGAGCTAACTATAGTATTTAAGCATAACGGGTGGTATTTATAGCTGTGTTGTGTCTGGAAACAGTTGGCTCATGATGTTGCATGTATTAACATGTTCAATAGGGGCCTCTGCTGAGATGTGGGCTGTACCTGCCACAAACAACATCACTCTTATTGGAGTCGCTCATGGAGTCCATATGTGAAAGATGCCTGTTGATAAGGCACAATAATAACCTTCTCCCTGTTGTAGACTTCTACTTAGTAATCTCCATCAAATAGAGCTAAATAAACAGCCAGGATGTGAACCTGCAATTTTAAAGTACCAGGTCTATATTTTAATAATGTGTAATATTTCTATTTATTCTTAGTATTATTCCAATACCAGTTTCATAATATAAGATTATTCTATGTGCACTGTCGACCCCTGGCCTGGCCATGCATCCTAAATATTTTTCCATTGCATACAAAGAATTAGTTTCTGTCTCCGTGGATTCAGTCTCACCAACGGAGGCAGATTAAATTTACCTTGCACTGCAGCTGCATTCTCGCAAGATTTGTGAGTTCACAAACTCATGAAAATCTATCTTGCACTGCTCCAGGCAAAGCGTTTGCTGTCAAACCCCTGCCAGTCCAAACCAATGGTGTGGCAGTATTGACAATTATGGGTGTATTTTAGATTTGACCAAGCAATATTTTTACTGTTGCCAATGTAACTACATGGTGTTGTTCTGATTCAGTAAAACTGTGTGTGCTTCAGATCGAATCAGAACCATTCACGCAGTTATTCCTTTAAAGTACGTGCTCTTTCCAAACACTTGATGTGGAAGTCCTTAGAGTGGTTCTGTGCTGTCAGGTTATGATTAAATAGCCTCTGGACTCAATAAATATACAAACAATCAATCAGAGAATAGGGGTGGTGCCAGCATAGGGAGAATGAACTGCCTCTTGATGCAGACATACAACCTTTCAGAGAAATGAGAAATGATCCAAGTTGAAATTACTGTAAATAGAAGGGATTCTAGACCCATGTCACCTTGTAAAGTGAATGGGTATGACTGGCCACCAGACTCAAAGAGAGCCTGGTATAAATGCAACACATTTGCTGCTACATTCTGAAAAATTACAGTTGTACAGGGTTCCTGTCAGATATCACACATGTATACTATATATGTAGTCTGATTGTGCATGAGGCCACAAGTGTGCACATGGGTCAGTAGCCACTATGCCCATCGCCATTGCTGAGATGGCTTGGGTCTAATCACACTAATATAGTTTTCATTTAAGTAAATATAGTTACATTTTAACTTTCATATAAATTTTAGTTACCTGACTCCCATATAGAAGTGAACATTTGGTGTGATGCACCAAAAAAACAACAACAAAAAAACAAAAAAAAAACCCCAAAAACCCTGCAAAAACTCTAATGCTATTGGTAAAGATAAACAATGAGCAAGTAATATGTCAAAATTATAATGCAACATGTGCCACTGAACTACTCTACTACTTAACTTCCTCAATGCTCTCAAAAGTTCGATATAAGCAGCAGAGCCTGAACTCAAGTTTGTATTGGGTAGGCCTATTGTTTGCCACACCATGGCTTGCCCTTTGCTGGCTAAATGCCGACTTACTCTGAGTCGCGTGTAAACAGCTGACGAACAGAAAGAGGCACCACGTGAACAACCTGATGAAAAGGTGCATTCATTACGCGCAGCGGGGACAGGAGGGGGGCATCGTCACTGACGGACACCGCTCATGTGACCGCTAGGAGCCGCGGTAACTATGTGGCTGTAGCGTGGAGCTCGAAGTTGATGGAGAGAGTATAAGGGGATGATTTTTTTCCCCACCTCAGTTCTGCCACCGTCTTGACGCGGAGTCGAGCTGTCGAGTCTCGAGAGGGAGACGCTCGTCTGGAGGAAACAGTGAGTGCGTACCGTTCTCCACACATTTCATCACCATGGCTTGGAGCGGAGGGGGCGCACGGCCGTCTTTATCGACAAATCCATGATTTAAATTAGGACTGGTGGGTTTTTTTTCGCCCGAGGACTCCAAGGAAACGCAAAGGTAATGCCTATAAATAGCAACCACAAGTAGGAATACTGTGTTCTTGTCTCTACAGTAGCTGCCTTGCTTTGGTGGTCTATTTTTCCAAACCAATGGTCCATGGCTTTTTACCACATCAGGCACATTAGCTTCTTCTGTATTGTTTTCACGTTGGCAGTTTGACACAGTTTGAATTCGATCATTCTTGTGTCACGCTGGTAATAAATACAATCTACAAGAGAAAATAATAAAACATTGCCTGCCTCCAACATGACTCAACCATTGCTAATGTTATTAATCTACAGGCCTGCCGCTGGGATCAAGGCAATTTTCCCACTATGCCAACGTAGCGTAGTTAGCATAGCGGCAGGCTAACGAAAGCTAGCGGTAAATGTTAGCCGCTTGATATTCACTGTTGTATTTGCCAAAAGCGTTTTAACATTAGCGGTTAGTCTAAAATCACCCTGTCGTTGTTTATTTAGCGAGTAAAACTTAAAACAATCGTACTATAACACACATTAGATATCGTAGCCTTGTTTTATTTGAAAGTCCGGAACAGCCTTTTTAACATTAGACCGTAAATTCCCGTTATGTTTGTCTTGCTAACTCTTGTTTAAACGTGAAGTAATACAAAACAAGAATTTTGAAAGCTGAACGCATAAAAATGGACATGCCGCATTCAGAAGCAGCTTTTAATGTGTGACATGGGCTTGAAATGTGAGGCTTTAGAAACCGAAAAGAAACGTTAACATTAGTCGTAACGTGTTAGAGCCATTAAACACCGGACTGTACAGTAGCCCCACCGCGTTGCTATGTTACTTCACAAACCACCGTCAAAACGTCCCTCAAAAGCTGTTTAAAAACCTGTCCACTGGAAGGAATTGGAGTTTAGTCACAGCCAACGCACATTTTTACAGTTGTTCAATGGCAGTTTGAATGGATTTTGTTATAAGTAGTTTGTGTGTTGCCACCCAATAGCCTTGATGAATAGACAGAAAGGCGCATACTACTGTAAGCGTGACAATAATTATGAGCTTCTGGGAAATTACAGTGGCTCTTTGTGCAAACTGTGCAGTACACACACCTTTATTATGACCATATCCTATTCAAACGGACAGATCCTAATGTATTGTGTGGGTTTTATTCTATACTTTTGCATAACTCATTCTTTTCTTTCTCTTAATAGCTGTCAGATCACTACTTACTTTGTACATTTTCATAAAGACTATTTTTACTGTACAGGTTGCTGAGAAATATCAAAAGTTTATGCCTGAAGATCATATTTATAATGAGTTATCTGATGGGGGAAAAAAATCATTCTACTTCTTGCACAGGCAGTAGTTTTTGAAGTTATAGCCAGTTAGCCATTTATAAAGGTGTGTTTTCACTTAACACACCCCATTAACGGGCCTGCATAAAAACAAAGCCTGCGTCTTTGCTCTCGTCTGCCTGTGCAAACTGTTAGTGTGCTGACAATAATCTACTGTGGGAAATAAATGACCTACCCCTAAGTATCTGATAGACCTCCTTTTTCAAAATATCTCTTATGCTGTGTGATGAAGCAATGAACATTAGCCAACTGGTTCTATAACAGTGACACAGTTGTCAGTAGCTCATATGTACTTCTTAAAAGCAGTGTTTTTTATTTTATTTTTTTATCAATTTCAGTTCGACCCTGTCATTATCTTACTATGTGGGCCCCACTTCTTCACGGACTACAGATTAGCACTTCCCACTTCTTGCCTCTAGCAGTTCTCAGGATGACATAAAGATTGAGTCTTTTCATGACTGTTCATTCCTGCACAGCGTGGTATGTTATTCCAGTGTGTTGTAAAAACCCTATATGCCTGGGAGTTTGGAAATTTGCATTATTTTCACACATAGACCACAGGAGATTGAAGACTAGAACATTAGCAGATCTGTTGGTAAGAATATCATCACATGCATGCTATAATACTCCATATCTTACCAGTTTTCCCCTGTGTGATACGTGTCTAAATATATTTTGTGCTAAATTCAACAGATAGACTTGTATTGTATCACTGCTAAGTAAATGGATGATTATGACTTTGGTTTAAACCCAGATGGTTAACCTTCAATGTGAAGCCAGTTGGACTCGTTTGGAGCCGTTATGCTGCCTTTCTGCGGAGTGGGTGTGGTTTCCTCTAAACTCTCACAAACATTGGTGTTCTTTTCGTGAAGGCTGTTCAGCGGATGCTTTGACAGCTGATAAGCACAGCGAGTTGCCGTTTACCACTTGATGTCACATGGCCTTCTCAGCAAAATAAAACTCCAGTGATGGCTTTCTGGCACTTGCCTCGAAATACTTCATGGAGATTCTCTAAGCGCATTTCAAGACCAGAGTCAATTTATTAGAAATTTTCAGCAGGAGAGCAATTATAGAGAGTGTTACATAAGAATTAAACAAGCACTGAAAGCAGTAAGGAGCCATTTCTGTCCCAAATGCAGCACATAATTCCATGTGCTTATCTTGCAACGTAATATGAAGAATTTGCATGATTTTAACTACTAATAATATAATACACTTGAACATTTAAGTTGATTGTGCTGTCTTTGTCATTGTCTCCGTTTGAGAATGTAGTGGAAGTATTGCCATCCAGCTATCACAATGATGCCTCAAAAGAGTTTTAGGTATTGATATATTCCCTTACCCCAATTAAATACTGCTTTAAACATTGCAGCTGCTTTTTTCATTTTGTTAAAGATTACCGGTTAAAACAACAACGCTCACTCACACTCCTCAGACTTTTTAATCATAAACCACAGTCACACCACAGACTGTTGACCATTCAAATGAATGTGTTTCTTATTATATATATTATATATATATTTCTGATATTATTGCCCTTACTACATTGGTTGCAATAAGGGCAGTAACCCTAAGAGCATTTTCAAACCTTTAAGTTTGCACCAAGGTCTGTTTAACTTTTGGTTTCCCCACAGTTTTTAAAAGCAGACTTAACAGACTTTTTGCCTGACGCTGTGATTACTGTTATGACAACGGGGGACTTGCCTCCTGTACCCAGCTTTTACCGTAGTGAATGTGTTGTCTCTTCCGAGGCTCATTTTCCAGCTTAAATGGAGAAATAGAATATTTAGACTGGCCTAAGGCCAGCATGTTACAATTAATATAGAATACAAACAGCAGAAACTTCAAATGCACAGTTTAAGACATGATTTGAATCTCTATAACGCTTATTAGGAAACAGTCAGCTTCACAAAAGGCATCTACTGTAGCGTAGCAAGAAATATAGACCCATACAAAACATTAAACAGCAGAGCGGAATCTTTGCGTTTTATGTGTTCTGAAACCCGACCGATTTCTCTCCTCCATTTGCCCTTTTTCGTGTGTTTAATTGGCTGTGACTTTGGTCTGAAAGTGCGATCTCCAAACGCTCATTCACATTACAAACAAATTGCATCTTGGTTCAGTTTGGTTGGAACTGAGACCACCTGCAGGAGCAAAGAGCAGCTGTTTGGTTTCAACCCCAGTCCTCTGGAGGTTTCACATCTGAAGATTTGTTTTGAACCGAATGGGAAAGTCTAGACCAAACAGTGCAGGTGTGAAAACGCCCTAAGAGGCACGAAGCCGAGCTGGGTGCATTTTGCACAAAATGGACAGATGCAAAGTGTGCTATTTTGATGTACCTCTTTGTGCACTTACTCAACAGCGACAGAGTCAGACTGAGTAAATGTTAAAAATCAATGGCTTCCGTTTGTTTTGGTGCCGTTCCAGGTGATGACCCTGATGGTGCCATGTGAATGACTGCAGACCATGAAACCCACACACAAGCTGCTGTTCGTCCTGTGCCCCATGTTGGTCCTGGGCTTTATATACTACTCCTCCGGGAAGTTACACCTGCACGTATGGGGCCAAAAGCCTCGTAAGTACACCCATGTTCCACATACAAACATTTTTTAAAACCTCTGTCCTCCGTGTGCCATAGTCTGAACAGGGTTCCCACATTTTCCAGAAATTACCTGTAATTCTCACCAGACTGTTGCGCATGTTGGTTGAACCTCAACTGACTTTAGACAAACAATGCAACATCAAATTTTACCCTTTCAAAAAAATCTTACTGACCCTCTTATAGTTTATGGAGTGTAAACAGAAGCAGAAAGGAATGGCAAAAAAAAAAAAAGTAAAAAAAAGTAGGACTGGGCAATAAAAGTAAGTAATTCAGTTAATTGAAGTTTGTCAAAAATAGCTATACATCTTAATAGATTGTTACTTATTGGAGAATAAGATGTTTTGACTTTAGCCAGTACAGCATATGTGCATGTTAAAGTGTAAAGACAGAATGAAAGAAAAATACAAGAAGACATAAAGGTCAAATCACAGATGAATGACCTATAAGTTATAACATAAATGGTTTCCTTTAATATTGCTGCTAGCAGTTCAAATAATGACCCCAGTGACTCTGCAGATGCTCAAGACAACTTCTAAGCTCCACAGAAAGATCATAGTAATACTGTCAGAAAATTGATGCAGCATGGTTTGGTGATTTATACAAATTAGCCACGTTCTTCAGTTAATGCTGCTTTGCTATTTTTGCTTTGTATTGACATTGAGCATAATAGGATTTAATATTATTTCGCCATATCGCCCAGCCCTAATCCTGCACGGTAAAAGATTGAGGAACAAAACTGCTTCTTTTGTAAACGATCTTTGCTCATGTGAAATAGTCCGAAAAAGTAGCGTAAATGTCCTGGTGATTTCCTAAAAAAGAGTGGGAGCCCTGTCTGTAGTTCTTTGACACTGACACATGTTGCATCAGTTGCGCAAGTTTGTTTGGCCTCTGTCCTTGTTTGCTCTCGACTTTTGTGTTCCCCTTTATAAAATGTCTGCTTTTTGTCTCGAGCTTTTTGTTGTTATCCTGGACTTGTTTGAATTCAGTTAGCTTCTACTCGTCCAGAGCACCGGATGCTGCAGAATGAGTTTGATCAGATTACATTACGCTTCTTCCACCGTGAGCTGCTCCGTCTCTGACATGACTGCGTAAACCCTTGTGGCTTTGAAGCCTATTTTAAAACTTGATTGAATTGTGTGTTTTTTTTCCAGACTCCACCTTTATCAGACATGTTCTCTCTCTCGCGAGCGAATGTCGACATGAGGAAGTGCCAAATTATGGTTTCGTTCACTTGGGTGATGAAACATAAAACCTAAATACTGAAACTGTAGTTTGCAGATCTCTAAATAGCTTGCAATGAAGACGCCTCCTTCATTTCCTGCTTCTACACATTCTTTATAGGACTCAGTATGACTTTCTGGCAAGGCCATATTGGTGATATGAATTGGGGAGACTTTTTGAATATGTTTGGAATGTGCCCTTTCATACTTTAACTCCTAAAAGATGCCGTTAAATGAAACTGCTGTCTCGTTGAGTTGATTTTTGAAGGTAACTTTGTGTTAGTTGTGAATGGAATTCTATCACTGCACAGTATGTTGGAAAATCACATATTTATGGCTTTGAATAGATTTTTTTCTGTATTTGAACTAAATTAATGGTAGTATAGCTAGTGGAAAGTAGTTCAGAGGCCTGTGTTTTGTAATATATTTTAATACTGAGGTTGGCCAAAGGGTTATTCCATGTGAAATCAACAAATGCCTCCCACTTTATTTGGATCTTGGATTTGCTTCAAGCACTTACTGTATCATCACATGGGAGGTTTCATAAACTTACCAATGGTTTAATTGTTTCATGGTAGATGGTGTCATACATTGGCAAAATAAGTTTAAAAACACCCTTTTAACCCGTTTAATGCCTCATAAATCTACATTAAATATACATATATATATATGTATATTTATATTTTAGATCTTAGTTCTAGTGCTAATGAAGTGGACATGAGTGTAATATGTGACAATTTGACAGAATCTAAGTGGTTTATCATAAAGATATGGAGTCTGTATAAAATAATCTGTTCTTGTGGGCCATATCTTAAATGATACTGTTGTGGGCCACATGTTTTACTGGTCATTTGTCTGGCACAAATAGTTCAGAAGATATGGCTTGTGGAACTTTCTTATTTTCATGATTTGGGCCTGACACACCCACTTTATTAAAACTTAAATATCTGACAAAGTAAAAAACATTCTGACCTTCAAATTTTGCACAAATTCTACTGGTTGAATGGACATTGATCGCACCAAGTCAAGCGGGGGATTTTTCAGAAATTGGATGGTTTGACATGGAATGACCTCCAAAGGGAGAATTAATAACTGCATATTGCATATCAGATCTTTAATCAACATCATGCTTCCTTATTCTGCCTTTTTAGCATTTAAGGGAAAATTGACTTATGATAACAATGTTTCCTGTTTTGGACAGAAAACGTTTCAAGTGTGGGCAAAAATAGAAACTTTTCAAAATGATGCAGATGCCTGACTTTCACAGATTTATTGTTGAAGGAAAATGCTTTTATCCTTGATGATAGTGTGCTGCCATATAACAGTATTGGATTGTGGATGATGTGAACGCATGTGTCAGAGATTGTTGAATTGTGCTACATTGCACGGATGTTTGTTGATGTTCTCTTAGTCACACAGACACAAGTTTGCTTTTTTAGGCCTTGTCATGCTCCAATCTGTGAAGTGTGGGAGGGGCTATAATTTAAAAACCTGTATCTTTCCATAAAACAGTGATATAAAATCTTTGCCATGTTTTCCAACGTCTCTTATTACATGTATTGTGAGTAGTTTTAAAACGCTAATGTGGTCAGATGTTGAATAATTTCCATTCTAGTGCTTAAAATGAGTGTGGACATATCATTATTCTCTCATATTTATTAGGTCTTGTTTCTTGTGGTGGTGTCATCAATGTTAATTCCACGTCTATTGTGAACCATCACAACTGTTAAAGCCAGCAGAGGGGGCTAAAAGATTTCTGTTAAAAAAAGGAAAACATGAGGCTTGTTTTATGCCTGTGCCTCCTACAGAGAGTACTTTCTGTGAAAACATTCTCAGGCCGCAGTGTTTGGCACAGAATGTCCAAATGCCTTTTTGTTTTGAATCAGTTTTTTGAGCCACAGACTAATGCCACGTTTCCGTCTCCCCAATTCCACACTATATATATTAAACTTCCCTTTAGTGTTTGAAATAATAAAAAAAAATGTAGGTGCTCTGTCTTTAATGTTCAAGGTTTCATGATTTTGTAACCTCTTCTGGTATCTTATTTTTAGCACATAGTACATGAAATGGTTTTGTGTGACGTAAAAACTAAAACTAAAAATTGAAAATGCTTAGAGTCTGAGTCTGATGCTCCTCCTGTCTTTACACTGGTCATGTTGTTTGGTTGTCTGAATAATTGGAATAACAAAGTCCCAAACCGTTTCTTTTGGCTGCTCCTTTCAAGGGCCACTACAGCGAATCATTTAGTGATTTCTATATTTAGTCTGGCATAAGTTTTTACACCGGCTGCCCCTCTTGACTCTTTATTTATCTGGGCTTGGGACTGGCGTGAAGCTGGGACCCCTTGTGGCTGGAGTTGCTCCTCTCTCTCATCTCCTGCTTTATAGGCGGGTTACTAACCACTTCAACGAGGAGGAGCTGGAATAACAAATTCGAGTAATTGCTTCTGTAAAAAAAAAAAAAGTCTAGCAACAAAAGGAACAGCTATGTGTCTAAATATTCAGATTGTCTTCATTATGTCTGCAGAGAGTCAACAAGACTTGACATTGGAAAAGGTGAGCTTTATGTAAGGCCATCTGTGAATAACTGGAATAATACAGACTAGGCTGGAATTACAGTCCATAGTGATCAGATCCAACATCTTGCAGAGTTAATGCAAGATTGTATTAGGTGTATTGAGTCCTGGTTAACACCTTCAGAGATCTTCTTCTTAAGTGACTTTATTTCTGGTTGAACACTGCTAGTATGACCTGTATAACTATCCTAATACTTTTTTAGTTTTAGATAAAGAATGAGCCCCAGTCTTTCTGAATTTGATTTGCGTACTCACAGATGCATAATAAACTGCCTCTGAAAAGATCAAACTTTATTTGTGTAGTACATTTAAAAGAATCTCATTTAACTAAAGTGATTTAAAAGATAAAATATGAATAAAATCAACGAGCAATATTCAGTTATCAAGAAACAAAGAAATTACACGTTGTATAAAGTCTGTCCTATTTTGAAAATGGTTACAATTAGTTGGTTAAGATCTACACTGTTGCTGTAAGTGTAAATTCCATATCCATTAGGGCTTACAATATATCGCAAATTTAATATAGTAATATGAAAAACTGCAGTATGTATTTGTCTTTGTAAGAACTGTGTAACTGTGATCATTGTTGACTGACCACCTAGGTAAAAAGCAATGTTTCTTTATATAAATCAATTAAACTTGTACTATGGTAAAGTTGATTCCAATATTGCAAGTCGTATCATGATCGCAGTATTGATAATTACCACATATTTCATAGCACGCAGCCATTTTACTTGAATAGGTGCGGCTGATAAGGCAACGCTGTGTTTAAGGTATTATCTTATTTATTAATTATTTAAGTAATAAGTATTGTCCACACTTTAGGTTGACTTGTATTAGATTAAATCTTAAAGACTCCATCTAGGCTTTAATATTTTAAAAGATTTGAATGCATTTGAATGTTGATCACTTACCAGAAGCTTTGGCCAACCACATGCTTATATGGAGAGGAAATGGAATATGGAAAGACGAATTGAAATGCAAGATCTGAAGAGGTCTTACTACCTTCTATATTGTGTCTCATGTGAAACTATAGTTGATTATTTACTTCTATTAATGAAATACAGAAATCCCAAACAAGTATCCAGACTTGGCTACTGTGTCTTTGAGCTTTGGTTGGTGTTTGTCGGTGTTTTTAGGATAGTAAAATAATGAGTCATGTTTTAGAACAGGACTGAGACATTACTATGAACTCATCTGTTCACACAGCGCTCTCATTGGCAAACATAAACAGCCCCCAGACGTCTAACAAGGTGGAAAAGCCGTTACAAGCTCATGTTTTAATAGTGTTTGGTATTGAACAGTAGACTGTGTGTGGCTAGTTTGCGTTAATGTAGCATATGTTTTCAGAGCTGACAACATGTATTGTTTGTGATGTATATGATGAGGTTGCGGTCAAAACCTCAGACCTTTGAACTGGCTTTTCATTTGACTATTTTGTGATATTATCTTGCTATCTGTTGCATATTTGACTCATTCTGAGATTACTGGGGCATTGTTTCTGTCAATTTAGAGTTGACAACCATCTGTCAAACTATGCTTTCAGGAGTGTATTTACACCTCTGTTTAGCTCCTTAAAGATGAACTTCTATAGCAGACAAACTGAGCACTGCTGAACGTGAAACATGCTCATGGTTTATAGGGCCTTTTTGAACTAAAGTGATATTGGCGAACACACTGAGGATAAGGATTTAAAGTTCCATTTCTGCACAAATACCCAAAGGAGACAAACTGAGCACTGCTGAAAGAGAAGCAGATTTTTTCTCATGCCTGAACACACAATCTTTTATGAAGGCTTAGGACATTTTATGAAATACATGTATTTTGAAAAATGCCATTATCTGACCTATTTCCACATTATTTATTCATTGATGATGGTGTGTCCCTACAGGGCTACCGTACGTCTTTACAGGAGAGGTGTGAGGTGCTGAATCTGAAATAGTGGCAGCAGATAACACCACACACTACACACTGCACCTTTAATAATTTGATCTGGGCCCTGTATAATGGAGTAAGCTAACTAGAGCCGTTAGCTGTGATCCACCAAACAAAGAACATCGCAAAGACAGTTTGAAGACACATATTTTTATCATAATATTGCACTTATTTAGAACGTCTTTAAGAGCTGACCTTGTTTGTGGCATGTGTTGCATTATGTTTAAAAACCTCTGAGGAGAAGTTGACTCAAACACATAATATTTGGTCTTAAGCTGCCCTCACCACAGGCACCGCAGAGTCCATGCCATTTTTCCATTTCACCTCAGTCCTTTTTAAATTGTCCTAGAGCTTTGTCCCAAAGAAGACTGTGGTGTTTCTGGAAGGTGTTCACATGTGGCTTCTTCTTTAGTTGGTTCAGCTTTAACTCTCATTTGTGGACGACACTGAAGTGTGTCACAGACAGTGACTTCTGGAGGTGTTCCTGATCCATGCAGTGATTTCAAAATAGAATCAGGTTTTTTTTTGTTTTTTTTTTATCGGGTGCAGCTTGAGGGCACAGAGATCACAGACGCCCAACCTTTGGCCTTGAGATTTACCTAGATTCTCTTTTGATGGTCTTATGCACTGTAGATAGTGGGATAATCACATCATATCCAAATCCAAATATGGTTTTATGAGATTTGCAGATCATTGCATTCTGTTTTTATTTACATTTTACAGTGTTCCAATTTTTGGGGGAATTGAATTTGAAAAATAAAGTGGAGCCCAGTGTATAATTACATCGAAATAGCTCTCTTCGTGCATTCATTTGTCCAGTTAAATAACCATTTAACGCTCCATAGAACCCAGTGGATGTTCCATTACTACCTGTTCCTGCTCTTGTCAGTACATGGTATCAGTAAGTACTTGTTACTGATGCTTATAAGACTGACTTACTAAACAGAGTGAAAGCGCAAATTAGGTAAGTTATTATTGCTTTTTAAAAATCCTTGCAAAACCTGTCAATAAAGAATTCAAGCCACGCTGTGCTTTAGTTAATCCAGGTGAGACCAGCTCAACAGTCGATTTTGGCTTTTTTCCCAGAAACAAGCCCGTACAATGTGCTGTCTTTGTAAAAACATGGAACACTGAGCGTCTGTGTTCCTATTTCATGCTTTATTCTTTTCTTTCTTTATTTTTGTCATGCAGTAAACAGAATAAACACCGCAAATATCCCAACAGTAGATGCAGAGATTGGCTTTCTGTGATTCCTTTTGTTCCAGATGTTTAGCTCAAAATGGATCAAAGTTGAGGGGATGAGCATGTGGCCGGTGTGTGGCCTCGACCCTGAACAGCTGAGAGGATCAGACCAGGATAATCCTGCCTCGATCCTGACATTCTAGTCCCCATAGAGGAACTGACCGTGCTGGTCATGTACTCGATTACACTGTGGGCAGCTGTGTGATTATCGGTTCTGATTGAGCGGTGATGCATTAGTGACCTGATGGACATGTTTTACACTTAGCAATGTGCTGCAGCGGTGTAGCGCAGTTATTAATGAAGAATTTAGACCTGTGATCCTTGGCGCTAACAAGCAGAATCCTTGTAATGGCAGTTCAAACATCTGCTTAATGCAAATTCACCAGATGGCACCACATTTTAAAAGGCTGGGATTACTTTAGCCTTTAACTATGTATCAACATCAGCAATTATTACAGCTTTCATAAGATCAGTATGCACATTTCAAATGCTTTAATTCCATCTTATCTCAAAAAAAAAAAAAAAAAAGAAAGGGAGAGTGTGGCTCCCCCCCAAAAAAAAAGGGAAGGGTTGAGAAAATTTTTTAGAGAGGAAATATTTTTTTTTTTTTTTTTTTTTTTGTTTTCTTTTTCTTTCCTTTGGGTGGGGGGGTAGGAAGGAGGGGGAGGGAGAAAAAAAAAAAAAATTTTTTATACAAATATTGCAAAATGCCGTTTGATTTTGTTTGATCATGAGCCACAGTCATCACCATGCTATGTGCTCATTTGGGTTTGTGATAATTAGCTCCAGTTTTTTCAGAACAATTGCGCTCAGCTTGGTGCGTTTTCCTTTGTCGTTCATTACTTTGCTTTAATTATAGAGACTATACATGTCTTCATCAGTCATTATTGGAGTTGTGTGTTTTTCTGCTTCATCAAATTGTGGTCGACGGGACCCTGAACTTTTTTATTATCTGCAGGTCGAGAAGCACTGAGCAGAGAGACAAAGCTCCAGGCCAGAGATCAGGGATGTGAGTCAGGAGAGTGGTAGTGCAGCAGGTACGTTATCCAGGAGGCTATTTCAGGGTCAGGTTATTAAGTTATCATTAGTTTTAATTGACAAATATGTTCCTGTTGTGGAATAAGACGGCAGGAGATGAGGATTGAGAAAGGTAAGGCAGGAAAGAGGTAGGTAAAAGCTGAGTAATATATTTTACAGTGAAAAAATATTGGAACATTGGAACAGACGAATAAGTGCACCTTACTAAATAGGAAAACCCTTCAGCTTGTAGTTCCAACAGTATGGTCCAGGTATTAAAGGGTTGAGCTTAAACACTTCAGTCTGTTGATTGGATGATGAGAATCTCTACTTGGGTAAAAATTAAAACACAAAGAGCAACTTTTTCTCCAATGAGTCTTGTTCTGTGTTGTAATATTTAGCAAAGGTTGCTAAATATTGTGCTTTTTCTGAAAACAATGCTACCATTTATTAGCAGAAGCAGTTTACGGTTTACATGGAGTTGCAACGTGAATTAAAATCAATAGTTTCATGTGATATTTTAGTTATAAAATTAAGAATCACTATAACATCATTATAAACAGATCAGTAAACCGTTTACGGATGGCTGCCAGGCTTACCACATTAACAGTACCATTTTGATTTCAGACCTGGGCATTGTTGTTTATTTTAAGTGTAATATGTACAATGATTAACTAATGTAATTTATAGCCTGAGTGACTTCATTTTACATCCTGAAATACTGTCTGAACATTACGCACATTATGTTTATTCAGCACAGCATGAATAATTGAAATAAAAATAAAAGTCAAATAGAGAGTTAACGCAGGTATTTGGACATTAGAAATTGTTTTAGATATTTCAAATTAATGTAAAGAAAGTTAAAAGTTGCAGTGACAGAGAGCCAAAAATAAACTGGGGAAAATAAATAATGTAATGGTCCATTCCGACATTCCTTTTTTACGCTGCGGATATGGTTAGCTCGCCTCCTCATTCGTCTTCTACTTCCGTTCAAATCTTCGAGCATTAGTTAAGGATGCAGAAAATTGCATATAATTAGTATGATTACAGGCCACTTTACTTTAAACTGTGACTTTGCATATTCCACATTTGCCGCATGGGAAGTTTTATTATTCACAATGCCATGCAGTTCACTTCCTCTTTTCAGGCCTTAATTTTAGAGCGTCCTCACATTAGCAGCGATTGTTTGACGTAGCTGCTAGTAACAGGGCCATCACCTCCGGGTGTCGAATCAACACCTGGAGGCTGTGAAAGCTACGTGTGCAATTAGCCAAGCTGCTAGAAATAACACGCTTTTTTCCATTAACACCAACCTTGTGTGCCTGGTTTATTTTTATTAGTATGTACAGTCTGGTTGGCATGAAAATAAGGAATCAAATTTAGCTCTCATCTGCTCTTACTTACTCTTTGCTATTAAAGTAGTAGTAGTATTACATCCCAAGCGAGTAACAATGTGGCTATACTGCAAATTCAAATCAGACAGAAACAGTGTCTTCCTTCTAATGTGTTGTCCAATGTTAAAGCTGGTGCTATATCTCAGAGGAGCTGAAATGATGGTCAGGATGACGCCACAGAAAGTACAGAAGACAATACAGAAAATGGATGTTTACATAATTAGCATAACTGTCTAACTGTCTGATTTATGCAAAGTAGCCTTGTGTGTTGTGTTTAAAGAGTGCTTTTTGCATCTTTAACAAGACTACGTAGTTTGAACATTGACCATCTTTGCCGACAGAGAAGAGTGAGACACAATAATTGCCAAATCATCATAAATACTCAAGAAAGGGGTAAAAGGGGGCACCTTAGGCTTAGCTCTCATTTACTAAATACCCAAGAAATGCTCTTTTGGAGGTTGGTGCAGCTTTCTTTGCTATATGTTTGCATTGTGCATATAAATGAATTAAATAGCTTTAGTAAATGTAAATAAAAGTGTTGGAATTGTCTTTGGAATTTGCCTTTTTGCCGTAATAGCAAGGAAGACTGGATTTATAATTGTCTGAGTTAAAAAGACATCTAGTCATATCACCGACCTCTACTGATAACCATTCTAACCAAGCTTATCTTACTAATACTTTTATAATATTGATGGATTTAATTGATTTAATTTAATTTAATTATGGGGTAGATGCATTGAGTGTTTTAGTAAAATTGCCCACAGGGGCTTTTTTTAAAAAGATAAGAAGAGTATTATTAAGAATTTATTAAGAAACATTGAAAAAGAACTAAAAGAAATTAGTAAAAGTAGTTTGGCATGTTTCAAAGCACCATATGCCTGTCCATACTGTATTTACTGTCGTGGAGAAAATATCAGTTCACCTTTTAACCATTTAGAACAACGTTTACTGTCAGGTTTGTTGATAGACTGTCAATATCGGTTGATCTGTGTTGCTATGCCCTTGTACTTGGTTACTGACCGACCAGACGACCAAAGGGTCCGTTTGTGGTGCTATGCTAAGTCTTGGGTGGTGATTGGTAGCTTTTTGTTTTGTCTCTTTCTTCATTCATTGATGCATTTCTCTGGCTTGTGTGTCGCCTCCTGCCGCTTTGAAGACATTGCAAATCAATCCTAGCATTTTAGATTTTGGTACATTTCTTCCACAGCTCAACAGTGATTGTGTTGTTTCAGTCTCTTAACCCCTTTTGTTTCCAGAGAGCAAGGCAGAAGTCCCCACTGTAGCGCTGACTAAAAGTCCTGAAGCCAAACCCATTACAGGTAGAGGCACTGAGAGGCACTGCCCGTTTTTTCTCGCTGACTCTGGGTGATCTTAAACGGTTGAGGTGTTGTTCAAGTATAGAGGAAATCTGCTAAGCCTACAGTACTTCTATATACAACCACTTCTTTCAGCCAGCTTGCATCATTTCAAATTATGTAGGCCCATTTAGGCTTCAAAGGGAGCTTTCACCACGCCGCTGCCATATTAATCTTATGAGGGGCTTTCTGCAGTTTTAATTTTCCACTTGAGCGGGCTTTGTCTTAGAACAAAGATGGAGACTGTGGAGTAATAATTTAAAAAACTGGGCTTAAGGTTACTAACCCTTCTGCTGACTCTCTTCTGGCATTCAGCGTTGGCTTGAAATGGCCATGTCCAAAGCTGAAGTACCAGAGTGACGCAAACGCAGCTAACTGACCATTTTGTTTTGCAGAGATGGAAACGGACATCAACGCGGGACGAATAGTAGACTCAGGTACAGCCACGCGCAGCCCTTCAGTCAGTCCCTTACCCTCAGCCCAGTCGCAACGATTTTTGGTGCTGTTTGACTTTTCTGCAAACCATTAGAAGTGTGGATTCGTTTTTTTTCTTTAAGGTACATTGTGTTCAATTTTGACAAACAAAATGGTCACAAACAACAAGGTAATAGGATTCAAGACACCAAAAATGTAACGTCTCTAATTAAGGTTGAGCTCTCACTAAGTAAAATTTACTTAGGATCTAAATACAGTTCTATGGACAAAGCTGTAGGACTGAAGCGTGCATTTTACAAAAACATATACATTGTACCTGTGTATTTTACCTACAATGCTCTGTGTAATGGTATGAAAAACAAGATTAGCTGCTGTTAGTTGGTGGTTTACACTTTTTGTGAAACTGGCCGCAGGACTTTACCACTAAAGAACAAATGTAAACATTAAGAGGACAAGACTGTGCTCCACTATCAGTACAGGTGTCTAAAAAGTATCCTTTGGTGCTAAAATTATGAGCCACATTTTTCACACGTCAGTGGTTTGCAGAAAAATCCTTTAGTTTGAGTCGGTGAAAAACAACGAACAGCAAGAAGTAAAAGTGAAAGTAAAAGTTTGTCAGCAGCCCTTCTCATGAATCGTATCTGTAGTGCAACACTGCCCTCTGTTGCCCCCGTTCGATATGAAGTCTAAGATAGTTGTAAGACGTTGAAGCAGCCTGCAGAGAGCACCAGTTTCTCAGGAGCCTTCCTCTCCCATGTGTTTGTGGCTGTTTCCTGGACTCGGCCCTGTGTCCGCCTTGTGCTTCTTAACAGAAACCAAAGCCTACATTCACACACCGCTGCTCCTGGCTGCTCCCCATCCTCCAGCGCAGTGCTCCAACCTTTTTCCTAACCGGCCGTCATGCTTTCCCATTGTCTGCGTCTTTCTCCTCCAGCTTTTCTGTGAAGACAACTGCAGTAATACATCTTCCGCTTCTAACTTGACATCAGTACTTATGGTTGTTTTATTTTTGTTTGTTTTTTATCTCACTAATACACAGAGAAACTATGCTCTATTGTTTATTGACACAGGCTGTCCAAAGGATTTCACAAAGGTCAGGTTTTGATTAGTTGAAAATGCCAGAAAGCCATGTTTTGTTTTGTTTGGACCATTTAAAACATTTAATAAATTAGATATTGCACTCTTGTGTAACAATTTTATTTTCAACTGTTGACATAATATCTATAAATGGCAATGTAATCAGAATTTGGGCCTTTCCTTCAAATTAAAGTTTTCCACTGAGGAAATTAGTGGTTGGTTAGAAGCTAGTGATAAAATTTGATTAGTTTCTGTAAATCTGCTGCATTAGAAAAAAAGATTTGCTATGTCGGATGTTAGGGGCTCCATTTGCACATAAAGAAAAAAACATTAAAAAGATAAAACATTTGAAAACCACATTCTTTCAAAACAAATGCCTTTGGTTCCTAACGTAAAATAACAGAAACAATAACTAAATGTTCCTTCCCTCACTATTGGTCATGTGAGGTCTGGGCTACGCCTGAAAGGACAAAATGATTTTCCTATGCAGGATGCCTGGGTGTTCCCTTCGAGATAGGGTTAGGACCTCGGTCACTGTAAGGAACTTGAAGTAGAGCCACTGCTTGTGGAGGGCCGCCATATTGAGCACCATCTCAAAACACTCTCCACAGAAAGTGAGTAAGTCTGAATTAGTGCAGAATAGACTATGTGCAATACCAGCTTCTGACCATGATAACGTAAGGTTCCTATTCCCGTGAATACAGTAGACCTGGCATTGCAATCAAGATAATTTTGTAGGGCTGCACAATATTAGAAAAATACCTGACCTTTCTTATGATGGACTTTTGGACATGCCTGCTTGTTGAGCTCAATGTACATTATTCTAGAAGTGAACACTTTCAATGTAACATTTACCTGCTTTTATTTTAATGCTTCCTTAATAAGCCTTTCCTCGATGCTTTTCAGACACCTATTGGCTGCATCTTTGGTTTACTATAGGTGATCGCTGTCTTCTTTTCTAACTTTATTTTACAAACTGCAGATTGCCAACTTTTCCCTGTAATCCTTGCTTGTTCTAATGCTTCTCCTTTTACGTTCCTTTTGTGTTCCCTGTGAAAAGCACAAGCGTTTACAACTACAGCGAATGGGCTGCTAGTTGGGGATTATGTTAACAACAGCGCTAACGATTCAACAGTGTGCAGTAGCCAATAAAAATGCCAAAGTTAGTAACTGTATTCGGTGCTGTAATTATCTTTTTTATTCTCTCTTTTCCAGTGTATGATAAACAGGGCTTTCTACTACAACTGGACACAAAATTGTGAGTACATCATCTTACTTTTTTTTAACATTTGAACAACGCCGGTCATGTACTATATCAAATGCAGTTAAAAATCATTAGTTCTCATATGTTTTACAGTCGATTTCGCCAGCTATTCTTTCATACACGCTCAGGGTGATCAATGTTGAAACATGAAACGTGGAGATGTAAACTTTCAGCCAATTCATCTTGTCTTGATTTTTCAAATAAACATGCAACGCCTCATTGGAAAATGGACCTGAACTCCGCTGATAAATGCACAGATTTGATTGCGGTTATGAGTAATGCATCTATAATGAGTGAGGATTGAGAAGCGATTTTAGTCGGGGAGTTTCTTCTTCCACAGCAGCTGCGGTTTGTCAGGGCGAGAACAGGTTGCGTTGGCTCGGTTATGCCGCTGACAGGTCGACGTGTGTGTCTTGATATGTGTACACTTCCATAAATTGGTTTGACACTCCCCTTCTAAACCGCCATTATAAAGCCCTTTCTCTGGCCCCATTACCACGCAGGCTATAATTATAGGCTGCCAACAATGCTCAGCTACATCAAACATGTTTTCTCACAGATTTAGCTTGTAATTTTATTGGGCCTTTTTTTAATTTCATTTAATGTTTGGACAACATGAGCTGTTTGTTTGGCAACAAATAATATACAAAACAGACCACTATAGTTTTTCATTAATCAAAAGGCCATTAGTCACCAAAAATAAAAAATAAAGCATAAAAAGATATTTTTGGCAAATGACAACCAGTGTTAGATTGATATTTAGCTGCTCTATTTATACAAGCATTTAAGCTACATCAGCTAAAGGTTGCAAGCGTGAATGTATTATTAGAGCAGGATGGAGAATGAGTAATGGCTGCCGTTATAAAATTGCATAGCATTTTTGTCACCGCAATACCTCAAGTAGCCACTGATCAAATTGGCGGCTGGGCTAAGGGGGCGGTACCATACAGAGCTTATTGAACATCAGTGGCTACAAGTACCTGGACCTGACCCAAAATGACATGTGTTGTGTCTGACTATATTAGCATACAAATCGGAGAGTCCCAAAACTGACATTAAGTTTACATTAACCAGTTATAAACATGGGCATTATCCAAATCCATATAAAGTAACACAGAAATACCCAAAGCTTGCTAGCATTTTTGCTCAGCTAATTGTTAACAATACAGCTGCCAATATATGTGAGTAGAACTAAAGTCCACAAAGAATATTGACATTATGCATGCTGCAAATTTTGGTTAAGCTGCATTTGAGGGGAAATTAGCCTCATACGAACATGACGTTTGTTAGAATGTGGCTTATTTTCCTACCATTCAGATTAGATTTCCTAGACATAACCTTCTGGTCTCCTCACTCCACCCCACAGCCATTATGTGTTTCGACTTTTGGATCTATCCCAGTGACCTTTGGTGATGTACTTACTGAATCATGACTGATGTGTTTTTGCTCCTCGCTTTTATCTCCAGTGTTATTAATTCATTACAACACAGCGAAATTACAGCGGTTATATATAACTAAGCTGCTAAATATAACAGTGACAATAGTTTGGGGACTGGTCATTTATTCCTGGTGCTTGTATGAGTGACAGGAATGTGCTGTCTAGATTTTGTCTTTGCAGCGAGATGCCTATTAAGGCCAAATGTAAAAGAAGAGCACAAACAGGCCGCACTGAACCCATCCAACTCAGTTCTTGTCTCACATAGCGCTTTGGCCGGGGCCTCCTCTCATGTTTATTTAAACTACATTCATGGCATTCGTCAGGTTATTAATGATAGTACTCGTAATCGGGAGGCTTTACTTTTAGACCACCGGTGTGATTATTTGAACAAGACCTCTCTCCCTTTTTTGTACCATATGCATGTGAAATGCTGAGATTTCAAACCGACGAACAGCTAGTTTCTCTATCTCCCATGCAGAGTGACAAACATTTTGAGTCTTTGAAATGTGTCAAGATAATTAATAATTTGTCGTAATGTGTCTGATGAATCTCTTTCTTATCTCAATGAACAGACCACAGGAGTTGGCGTACCAGTACGGGAATCTCAGTGAAGGAGCGTGTAAGCCGGGATATGCAGCAGCCAAGATGAGCACCATTTACCCCAAGTGAGAAGGATTGCCTGTGCTTTTTATACATTTCATGACACAAAACTGGCCTTAGTGTCTCGTTATGTTAACCACAAAGGCTCATTTAGTTTTAGTGCTGCTAGTGCAGATTCTGGAATTTCACACACAACTAATGTCAGAATGCACCTTTACACCATGGTATTACCACCTTTACATCATAATTAAAGGTGCATTATGTAAAATAGATAAAAAACATGAAACTCATCAGTCAAAAACTAACACTCTTTGCATTTTCCTATCTTGGACTATTGGCTATTTAAAATTCTATATAACTCAGTGGAAGGAGCCATTTAGTTACATTACTTCCTGCTCCATTTCCTACAATAGCCTGGGGAGAACAAACTCCCGGAGGAGAAACACACTGTGCACATATTCTCTCATGAAGGTTTAGGGCTTAGTTTGTTGTCTGTCTGATGATGTCTTATGCTTCGCTAGCATAGCTGTGAGCATAGTCATGACGCATTAGCTGCAGAGTTGTCTTACTTTTGTTCCTCCTTTGGACTGCTGGACACTGTAGAAGTGGAAAACAATTTGAGCACTCCATCTTGCCATCACTCAGAAGTCTAATTTAGGACATTTTTGAACTAAAAAAAAAAAAAAAAGAGAAATTAACATCAGACCGATTTCCAAGGGTTTGTTCTTAGGCAACAACATGTCCCTTCAGGGCTACCGTAGGTGTTTACATGCTTTGAAAAATGGAACAGTATGAGATGTAGAATTGTAACCACCAAATTCCTTCAATATAAAGAGAATTTTAGCTAAAAGCTTAACTGTAGAGATGTTAAAAATAAAGGAAACGCAATTTGGAAATCTATGAAAATTTGTTAGTGAAAGAAAAGTTCTCAAAACAGATGCTTAATAACCGCAATTATTGACAATTGACAAACTGCTAATGAAATAAACTTCTAACAGATTAGCAGCACAATTAACACTTTGAAATGAGGGTTGTTTCAGTGTGAGACATACCTTTTGCTTTTGTTTTCACTAAACACGACTGATTGACTTGACAAATTTTCAACTAAAAACGGTATAGTTCTTAATGTAATTCACTATTTTTTACTGTTACTGCATTTGCATGTATGAAAGTTTTGAGTAGCTGCACAAGGTGTGACAGGTTCATAGCGTTCTAGAGCAATAGGAAAGAAATAATACCAAAGTAGTTCTAGTCTCATTTCTCATCAACTTTGAAAACCTGACTAATCTTCCAGAAAGAAAAGTCTTAAAAAAATATAAAATAACTTTAATTACTATCGACATGGGTACGTTCTTTTCAATACTAGCAATTTAGTGCCTTGGTTTTGTTCAGTGTCAGCCCGATTTTGTTTGGTCCTCTTATCCTTGGCAATTATTAGACTTGTTGTCATCACTGATAGCATCTTTGAAAAGTTGTTGAAAACACAGAACAGATTTGAAACGCTGGAAGCTCAATGATGTCACTGCTGAAGCCAATGTGGCCCAGAGGGTTTTGAGTCAGAAACAGAGGAGGCTCTACATTCCAACGCAAGCTTCAGTCACGTTTCAATCATCTTCTCGCAACACAAAACCTCTCCTCTGTCCGTGTAATCCCCCCGTCGCACAATGAATCTTTGTCAGCGTCTCACATCTTCCCCCGATCACATCCTGCAGCTTCAGAGGCCTGCTCTATGAAACACACGGCCACTTCCTGTCTGACTCACGAACTTCCTGCTACCGGCCCACACAGTCCACTCAGTCCTCCGAGGCCCCTCTGATGTCATACCCTCTTTTGATTTTTCGCTGCCCATCTGAGCCCGATGTGTAGAACATTGTCCCATTAGCGTTCTTGGAGCTAAGCTAATGCAGAGTAATTTTCCGCATTGCTGAACAATAGCCCGTGGCACTTCTCCGCCGAACATGACCTAGTTATGGGGCAAAGTTACCAGCCAATTTCCAAGTATTTAAAACCAGTTCAACGTTTGTTCTTGGAAGATGTCACCCGAGATATACTTTGTCTTACAGTTGTGAAAGTCACACCTACAACAGCAACAACATACATAAGACAAGTTCATATAGATATTGCAAAAATTGTTACGTCAGGAGAGCACACTTTTTGAAGTGGGAAAAGTGGTACAGTACCACTTGGGTTATCTGTCAGATTTTGAAGTTTGGTTACTGCAATGCTAAAAACCACACTCTGTTGATTGAATGATGCATAACTCTTACTTGGGAGAACAATTACAATGGAAAATACACAAAAATACATAGATAAATGAATAATCTATATAGTAGATAATAATCACCTCAAGAAATCAAATCACTTGTTTAATTGAGTCGAGAATGTTGCACGTGGCGCAAATATCTTCTGTGTGTTAACTGCACTCACTACATATTATAAACACAGGCAGCTTAATTATAGACAATGATCTGCCCTGTTGGCTGTAAATTGCAGTGCTGCTGGAGCTGCCCTGTACCTTTACCGAAAGGCTACGTGTTAACTACGTCCTCCCTGGTAATGACCTCCTCAAATCAAGAGCACGTGTCGGATCAAAGTGTTGGAAAGCCCAGAATCCCCAACGGGAGCTCACTGATTACTACCACCTTTAGACCAGTCCTACTCAGGTCAATGAGCACAATTAATGCCGCACTGTGTATCTGTTTGTAAGCATTAGTGCAAGTGTTTGGTCAAAGCTGCATGCGTTCAGGTAGGATTTACAGGGCTCGTTTGTTATGGCGCAACTGGAACAAGAGCAAAAGAAAACTCATTAATGAAGTCAGTTCAAAAAAAAAAAAAAAGTATAACATCGTGCAGAATATCATCCGTACTATATACATACAAAATTACATCTCTTTTCTCTTAAGAATAGTTTTTGTAAACACTGCTTTAGTCAGTTCTACCCTACGTTAACCAAGACCAAGTCATGACTGAGACCAGAGTTTACGAGACCAAGACATTTAGAGATTGAGATCAAGACAAGGTATAATGCACTGGAAGAGATAAAAAGGAAGAGTTGTAAAATCCAAACAGTCCATGTCCAGTTTTAGTGTTTGGTTAGTGTTTAAAAAAAAACAAAAAAACAACATCACATTGGTTTCATTTACTGGATTCTTATTTATGGACCAATAGTTTGACAGTGCTTGTTGTTAAGAGCATGTTTTAGGTTTGACAAGTAAGAAATCATTATGAAGTTGACATAGACTGATCTGATAAAATTTCCCGCATGGTAGGTGGTTACTGGCAGCTGGTTTACTCAGTCAATGACCAGGTATTTGTTGCTTTCTATGGGAGCCCTCCCTGATGGTGTGGAGCAACAGACCATCTGCTCCTTCAAGACTAGTCTGAAGTTCTACAGTTCAGTCAGTAGTTGTTTCTATAAAATGTAAAGCAAAATATTGACATTTGTATAAAGAAAAAAGCAATACAGGTTTTCATTAACTGCCGACAATAAGACCACAAAAGTAAAAACTTTGCTCAAATCTCATCTTGACAGAGTTGTTGCTGTGTGCCTGCATCTTATATTGTTCATATCATGTGATTAGTTTCTTAAACACACCCAAAATATACTGGTATTATGATTGGCAATATAAAATGAATGGGACTTAGCATGCAATGTTAGCGTATATTTAATTGCAGTTATTAGCATATCGTTTTTTTTAACTGCAAAAAATAAAAAGGTGCAAATAACTCTAAAATCTTTGGTTTGGTTGGTTTGAAACACAACTTAAGCAAACTCTAACAGGGCATGCATTACATTGCATCAAATTTACATGCTCAGGAGCTGCCTCGTTCCTCCTTCATCATTGGAAAATATAGTTTTGGGAAATTAGTTCACCCATTCTTCAGACGGAAGGGTTATAGTTGTGAAAACTTACTTAACCTCTTCGACTCTCCTTCTAATCATTCCCAGCTTCCTCTCTGAAGCCCCTGCCCTCCTGAATCCAATTCATTTTCTACTCCTCCCCTCTCCAGAGTTTTTACAAAACTGTTTGTATTGGAGCCCTAAATCACACATTGGCAGTGAACCTGGAACCTGCTACGGTTATAAAAATATGACCCATAGAAGATGGACCAGCGAAGGAAATGACTACAATGTCCCTTGCTGTCTGTTTGGTACTGGGTCTTTGCTTTGTCAGGACTTGAGTGACTGGCTGTTGGTCAAAGCTCACAAAAACGCACTGCTCTAGTCTTATTTATAGCACACCTTGAAATCCTAGGTTTAAGGATTTTCCATTTGTTTTGGCCGGACAGTTTGAGGCAGCGTCACACTGGCTGCAAAAGAGATTAAATGTTTCTTTGCAGTGGTGCAAAAGGCTGCAGGTATCGTAGTCTGTGCTGGAATAGACTCTTTTCTAGTAGTATTTTTGCCAGCGTACTAATACTTACTAGTGGACAAGAAAAGCTAATGGGTGTGTACATCTAAAGCAGAAGCAGACCAGAATCTATGCAAACATGGGCCAAAGCTTGCCAATGCAGGCTCTACTCTGGTAAAGTCCTTTATCATAAAGTCTGTAGGAATTCTTAGGGCGTACTCGCACCTGGGCCATTTCAATTGTACTCAGGTATGGAATGGCCTCACATCAGCCCCAGTAACTTCATGACATTGGGTGTTGCTCCTACGTTGCCATGTGCTGTTTGTTTACAAGAAGCACAGAATAGCTTCAACAGCTAAACAGACGTTGCTCAAACAGTTTAATAGAGAACGTAAACCAAGCGATATTAATGTTGAATCTGATTTGGAGTTGTATTAGGTCCATCAGACCTCCGTAAACCTTTTGCAGCAATTGCTAAAAATGGACTGTGAGATAAATTGCCACATATATCACTTGTACATGTCTAATAGTAGCGCTAGTGCGCTTGCCTGAGCAACCATTTCGTGACGCACACCTCTTCCAACCGAGCTGAAACTTGGAAGCGTTCCGTTCTCAAGCATGGATAGGAGCACTCACACCAGCCAAACGAACCAGACTTTAGGGGCATTATGGGCCTGGGCACGGAACGGTTTGCCTGGTGTGTGTATGCCCTTTCACCCATCATTCCTATAACAATATGCTAACAGAGGATGAAACCATAAAGTTGCTTTTCTTAAATATAATGTAAACTGTGAATATGATGCTTAGAATTCAAGAAGCAAGAGCCGTAACGGACCATGTCAGTCTAAAACCAGAAATGGCTCTTGCCATAAACACTAGCGTTGTTTTACTAAAATGTACAGTTCGCAGCCTTCTTTTGGCTCTGACAGTTGATGTCAAGAACAAAACAAGCTTTGTTTGAGAAAAGATTGCAGTTTTGTGTTTCCCTTTTTGATTCTCCTTTGATTCTCCTTTTTGCCTGAGTAAGGATTTTTTGTCAACCACTACATCGTCTAGCTCTTTAAGTAACCATACCACTCTGTCAGCCTTACTATAATGTGGGTGACAAAATAAAATGTAACATTCTCTTACTACTCTGATACATTTTTTTTACAAGACCGCTACGGTTCTAAATAACAAGAAAGGAAAAAAAAACCATTTTTTGAAAAATACAACAAAACGTAAAGTAATGTGTGTAATAAAAATGGGATTATTATTATTGGGATTTGCTACATATATTGTTTTCACCACAACACAATGTTATAAAATCTGTAATTAAAAGTGTTCACACTTCCGGTCCAACATTTCAGATAGATCAGACACCCCCCAAAATGTAATCTGGACTACTTTATCTTCCAATGTGAACATGGCCAGAATATCTTTTCCCCGAAGGAGCAGTTACAGACACTTTACCTTTCATTTTGAGAGGATAATGAGGGACTCAGAGACTGATTAGGAGCCTTCAACAGAAGACATGCTCACCGGGAAAGCCTCCCAACAGTGGCAGCCATGTTTGGTCATTGTGCTGCAGAGTTCCACATACTTCTTGTAAACTCATAGCAGGGTTATGGTAAGAAGCAAGCCAGGATATCTGCCAAGAAATATAGGTTTGGATCGACTGGTTGAAATGCCTTTAAAGTTAGTGTAGTCATGTTTGTCATTACTGGTTTGTGAGGAAGAGCAGCCATTAATGTGAATGAATGGCTCTGGCTCTTCACAGATCAGATATTGCCTTTTAAAGGTGGGCTGTGCTCTCTTGGCAAGATAGCAGATTGCAATTTGACACCTCTTTCTAAAGTAGATATGAGCAGGTGCGGTAGGGGACATTCAGTTGTCAGTGTATAATACAGTAAATAGACCATTTGATGTATGTGTGACATGTGTATAGATGTTAGGCTTCATGCAAGAACCTGTAATGTGTTTCCCAACTAGCAGTGGTCAGTTTGTCGATTTTGGGCTGTTGTAGGAACAGGATCATGTGAGAAAAGTTTGACTGGTTTCTATAGACCTTATCCCAAGACAGGAAAAGAGTGTAAAGAGTGGCATTTTGAGGTGATTATATGCACAGTTACATCTGGATTGAGGTGTTTTATGTTATGCAACTGTAAATGACCAAACATTTTCACACTATGCAAAAAAACTGCATTGAGAGATAGACTAAAGAAAAAAAACAAAAAACTGTAGTGTGTACTCAAGGCCAGTAATTGGCAAAGCACAAACATTAGTGATTGTGCACCAAAACATCTGTTTAGATATATTATTAATACAAGAGTTTCTGAATTGTCTCATTCAGCCTTGATCTTCACTACCTTCACCCCTTAAATCCACACTGTTTTATACATTTATTAGACTTGCATTGCAACAAAATATTTAAATGAAATTAGGTTTTAGGTGATTTTTAAATTTTTCACTTTTATTTTGGGTGCTTTTTGGCCTTAATTGATTGTGCATAGTAGCTGGACAGGAAATGGGATGCTAGGCTTATGCTCTACCTGAGCTGCCAGGGGAGCCCTCACCAAATTTTCACTTTTAAAGATGTGTAATTGTAAATCAATTTCTTTAATAAATTAAGGACTAGCCCATGAGTAAGCCTAAACGTGCATCATATTCCATTATCCGCTTTAAACAGCTGTCACTGTGGAGGCTGCATAAAAGAAAGACACTTTCTTTCTTATCGTGTCTTAGATCATTTCATTACTTCTTGTGTAGGTATGCTTCTGGACTTGGTGAACCCAGCCAATCAGACACTCCCATTTCCAACAAACACAATATGATTCAGTAGATTTCAGTCGGGCGCCATGTATCGTCCTGTGTCTTGTGTCTCATGTGGAATAATCACAACAGGCCCCAGACCAAAACATTTCGCAGGATAGCTGTGAATCTCCACGTGTGTTAACATGGGACAGGCCGACAGCAGGTCAGAATAACACCCATCCATCCTGAAGCCACGTTTTGCAAAGGTGGCACGTAGCCCAGCGCTGGGTCGCGGGCGGGACTAACAGGAAATGGCTTCTTTTGATTTTGTGAGGGCCGTGATTAATCTAAGAGACACAGGATAGGGAAGAGGCTACAGTTCACGGGCGTTTCAAACATCGGTCAAAGTTGTGAGGTTTAGTGTCAGTGTATTTTTGCAGCAGAGGGGGGTTAAGTTGTAGCTTTGGCAAAAAAGACATTTAAACCTGTCTTGTATCTCCATTTTGTTTCTTCTTTTACACTGACACAGAGAAAAGTTTCTCCCCTTTGTTTGTCAAAGCGTCCTGCCCCACTCATTTGACCAAAAGCATTCATGTCTAAATGTTGTCTGTGCTCATTTATCACCTCTTTGTCTTCCATAGTTTAGGTTTCTGTCTTTTGAGAGACTCACAGTCCAAACTCTAGTCTCCTTTTACTGACAATCATCTTAATCATTCCCTATGGTTTCCAGAATGTCTTCACTGAAAGAAAACACTTTAACAAGGTACCATTTGTCATTGGTAACACTTGGCCTGAATCCTCTTCTTTTGCAGATTTGTGAAGCCAGCCCCCATGTTTCTTACTAAAAGCTTCAGAAAACTTGGGAAAGTCAACAACTACTTGCCTCCATTTGGATTCAAAACGCAAGGTAAAATCTTATCTCCAATTTTAACTGCCTTTCACTTAACACGCCGACTTTTGTTTATTTAGAACTCTCATTTTTAAGGTTCAATATGTTTTTATGGGTTAGTACATGTATATACTTATAGCGTTTTGTAAAATTCTGGTTTACCTGGCTTGTCAGCATTGATGAACAAAATCCAACTGGGAAAGTGGATATTGCAGCACTGGCTACAAGAGTGCAAAAAACTTAAATTAAAAAACTTAATTAGTGAAAAGCAATAGTGAAATAGTGGAAGCAGAGCAAAAAATGGATGAAAAATGAAATAAAATGCACATAAACATTGGTGATACATTCACAAGATAGAGATATTTCCAAAATGGCATCCCTCTCATGCTAAATAGATTGGTCTATGTCTAAAAAATGTCAATGGTGGCCACACCCTGTCTCCAACCATGTTGTCATGGTAACACCCCAAAAATTTAACACCAGCCATTGGGCCGGAACAAAACTTAATTGTTGTAGGTGAAGAAAATTTGCCACACAGATTCACCATTATGGGCCAAACAAAAAATGTCTACTGGTCATGGATGCAGATTGATGATATTGTGATTAATTTGCAATCTATTGGGCAGCCTGGCATGATTATTACAAACATGCTAACCCATATGTGCAAAACTGAAAGCTGTACACTGTGACTTCTCAGCAGTGCTTTTTGAACTACCCCTAACCTCTTAACATCTCTGTACAGTCAGTGTTCTCTTTCTGTAAACACATGCCATCACTTTAGATTCACAACAAGTGCACAATGCCATGGGAACTGCCGAGATAACATGCTCAGCCACACATTTTCCAATACTCACTTAAGCCTGGGGGTCCGTGAATGTTACCATTGTGCAAGACGGGCCTTTCGTGGTCAAATGAACGGGCACCCACTGTCCTAGCCGCACCTGGTTTTGTTTTCCTCACGCCTATCGCTGTCTCCTTTTAGTGGTACTCATGTGGAGAGATGATACGTGTGGATCATGAATAGAACACCACAAAGGATTTCAAATTGGGAACATGGAGTGATGGTGGTTTATTTTTACTTTATCCGACAGATTCTTCTGATTGTACACGTCGCAAAGACCAAGAGGCACATTTGTGATATGGGTCTATATAAATAAATCTCTTGACTTGACCTGTACCGAATGGTATCTTTAGCATACATCATCCATGGCCTCAAAACAGTATGGCTTGGTCTTAAAATAGAAATCGTAATCCAGCCTTGGATTCAGCCAGGCAAATATTTTTTAATTCTTAGAAATGTATGTGAGCACTGCTGCAGGGGAAGCACACTCACGTAAAAAAAGAAAAGAAAAAAGAAGGCCACAGTTTGTGCACTCTAGGAAACTGAAGAAACAGGAAGTAATGGTATTAAAGTGGCTTTTTTCTAAATTGATTAAGGTCTAAGTAACATCTATAAATGGTTTAGAACCACTCAAAACCTCTTATGGTTCAGGTTAAACCACTAAAACTTATCCAAATCTATCTATAACTTATTTAAATCCACTCAAAAATTAAGATCCATGTTAAGGTCTTCATTTAACCACCTTAAATCCCTCAAAATGTGGCTAGAACCAGTTTTATCAGTTCATCCCTTCAAAACCACAGAATTTAAAAAGACCCTGGGGGGGCCCCCCTCCAGACCGACCCCCCCCCAGACCGACACCCCCTCTTATTTCGAATATTTATACGTTTATATACATGAGTAAGCATTAAATGCAGTAAAATCTGCAAAAACAAAGCTTGTTTTGTACCCAATTTAATGAGGAAAATCTCTGAAGTGAAAGGGATGGTAAACTAAACTTGTTTTCAGGTCCTCCTTCTTCTGGATAAACAGTGGTATTGGTCCTGCACTCGTCTTTATCAATTGCTTTTATTGCGCCATCTCATAGTTCTCGCGCATGCTCTTTCGAGCTGCTCGGGGCTCCACTCCGCAGCGGATCTAAAACGCGTCCAGTGGGCTCGGGTGTGCGACATCGGTCGGTGGCGTGCCGCAGCGGAGCCGCAACGCATGCAGTGGAACCCCGGGGTCACGCTCCGCTCGGCGTCTGCATAGTGCCTATGCAGTGTGGCATCGATGGGGGAGGGGCACACGAACGGAATTGATTTTACGACAAAGCACCTGGCGTTTATCCACCGGTGTAAAAAAAAAAAAAAAAGCAAGTCGGAAAAATGAAACTATGGCAGCCCAAAAACGCGGGCCATGAACTATTTAATTGATGGGAAACCCTGAGGTCCACTTTAAACCACTTTAAACTTTTAACAGTTCTAAATGGGTTAAATCAATTTCAAATTGGTTAAAGTCCATGTTTAACCAATTAAACCCCAAATTGGGTCATAACCATTTTGAATGCCTTTAGAACTGATTAAATTCTGAATCTGTAAATGGTTAAGAGCCATTCAAAACTATTTATGGTTCATGGCCACTTAAATCCTATTGAAAATCCATCTATAATCTGTTTAAATCCACTTGAAATAAGGTTAAGGAAGTTAAACCACTTAAAACCTGTCCAAATCCAGTTTTAGGCAGTTAAAAAGTGGGTTTTATGAGGCTTTAAATGTATTTTTTCAAGTTGCATGCAAAGAGTTATGTGATTATTCACTATCACACATCATTTTGACTGATGTGTTCTATTCTGTTTGCAAATTTTACTTTTAAGACAATGTTCAAGGAATCTTCAAAATAATGTAAGGCACATTAACAGTGTTACCTGGATTAACTCATGCATAACTAACCATAACTGACCATGTAACATTAAGTGGAATGTCTTTTCTGTTGGCTTCATACTACAATTTAATAGTATTATTACTGTAAATATACCACGTTCTCATCACTTTATTAGTCTTGCAGCCACACTCTTTCCCTGAAGTGTGTCTGTATTTACTTTCAGCGACATGGCCTCCCCCTGTGCTGCCAGTAAGCATTTCTGTCCTGTCTTCTTCTGCATAGCTCTAATATCTGAGGCCACAGCCATTTGTCTTAGGCTTCTCACTGAGACATAGTTTGCTGAAATGTTTACCCATGGCACTTAGAACAGTTAGCTTCCACATCGTGTGTGGAAGAGTGCAGTGCCCACTGAGATTTTTTCACTTTTCACCCACTTGGCCGTGGTGTGGTCCCAGACCTGGTGTTTACACTGAAAGGGGTGATGCTTGACGCCAGACATCGACACCACATCCAAACAACGGGCTGGTACTCTGTCGGCCCCCTCTGCAGCTGCTTAATCATTAGGATCGTTAGCCGTTAGCCGCGGTCAAGAGAACTGTCTCACCAAACGCTTAGAGGCCCCACTCTCACTTTTCCTTTTCTTGCTCTGAGCAGATTTACCTTTTTTCAGTTTCAGAGACTAATATCTGTCTGGTATTATAAGACAAAACTATTCCTCGGCTGAAAAGGAAACGTAGGTGGTAATGGCAATATGTACGGCTATATGATAGAGACATGTATGGGCCCTGTTATTGTGCCTGCAGTAAAGGCAGCATCCATCTATGGCTTTATCACGAGGTTGTATATAAATGACATAAGCCCCAAGAGCATGTTCCACCAGTTCCCAACACAAAACCAAATAGCAGAGCTTTGCGCTTTGTCTCAGTTCCTTCAGGCGTCTGCAAAATCCAACTGAAATCAAAAGCCTTACTTTAGTTAGTGGAAACAATTAAGAATTCTTCTACTTAAAACATTTCCATATTTTGCTTCTGTTTCACATTGGATAGAAAGACAACTAACATACTTTAACTGTTCAAATGTGTAACTTTTTTTAAGTAAGCCCAATCTCTAAATCTAAAGTTCAGAGAGAGAGAGAGGGGGAAAAAACTGAAACACTGTTCTTCTGTCACAACAGTACATAAGTATGAAGTGTATTCCATACATTGAAGGAACCCTGGCAGCCCGGCATAATCTAATTTGTCCCGCAATAGTCTCAAAACGAGCCAAACGTGTGATGTCGCTGCTGAAGGATTATCAATAGATTAGCAACATTACTGAAGTCAAGGTGAGGTCACTGTGTAATTATATCAGTCTTCTTTATGTGGAGACAGAGGCCCTTACAGTAACTAGTAATAATACAAACAACTATATGCGATTTTATATAAAAATTACCTGCAGCTAATTAAAGGGAGTAAGCTTGTATTGTATGTGAGCAACAGATGGTGCTATCCAGATCATGTTACAGTTAAAACAAAGATCTGTTGAGATATAGGAAAGTGGAGCTCTTGTCAATGGGACTTAAACTATACTCAGAACATCAGCAGAACAGTTTTTAGTTTACAGACCCAGCATCCTGATACACTCATCATATCGCATGTCTTTGGAGTTTGGAGACTGGTTGAAGCAGTGGAGCAACAACACACAACAGGATAGAGGCTTTGCTGAACAGCATGGACCATACTTTGTAGGGCTGTAAAAAAAATCGATACGCGATATATCTTGATACTTTCTGGTGCGATACTTTCTGGTACGAATCGATTTTTTCAATGAGGTCGAGTACCGGCACCAGCGCACCAGCTGGAGATATTGTGAGTGCTTAGAGGAGCTGTCTAAAATCCCAGCATGTAGACCAGCTCCTGTTTTTGTACAAAAACATGTTTGTTCCCAAGCACTAGCTTCCGTTTCATAAAGTACAAAAGTAGCAGTTGCTTAAGTATTTCAGGTTGTTTGAAAGAAGTTGGCATGACATTTGTGTTATAAGGCCTTTTTACTTTTAAGCACTAGAACAGTTACACATAACCTTGTGGTACACTTTTTGTGCAATTGACTTTGTAATTCGCCTTGCCTTCTCCAAGTCCGTTATTTTTCTTTGCACACAAACTTGCCAAATACGAGGTTGAGTTCCATAAAGTACATAAGTAGCAATTGCCAAAGTATTTCAGGTTGTTGAATGAAGCTGCATTGAAGTCTCATTACATTGGTGCTGTAATGTTTGTTTGTTGTTTTTTATTAAGCTCTGGAACAGTTACACAGCACTTTATATTGTTTTGTGTGCCTTTGCACTTCAATGAATGTCAGATTGGCATTTGGTTCATTACTTGATTTGTTATTTAATTTATAATGTAGTATATACCTCAACTTTAAATAGAAGGGAAATATTGCAATGATCACTGGTATCGAATCGCAGCTTAAATGGTCCTGCAACAGACTGTCTCTGACCATGGATTTTTGACCTACAGCTCTATCCTTCTTTAAAGTTTACAGGCTGTATGTGTTCAATGCCTTTGGGGTGAAATATAAGCACAGCAACTAAAAATGTTCCGCCAAACAGACAAGATGTATGTAATATCTAAAAGTGGAAACATGACTGCAGCTAAATGCCCTGTTGAACATGACAAGAATGCGTGCTATGACTAAACATCCCCGTTAGTCGTGCTGCGATCGGACAGGGGCGAGCCACGCGGCGGGACGAACCGCACAGCGCCCACTCGAGCAGGAGAATGTGCTTGTTTGAAAACAGCATTCCTCGCTGAGTGCGTTTATGGGAGCGTTCCTTCACACTCACGCATACCACACTGCAGCTTTTTTTTTTCTCTCCTCACTAGTCTGATTCCGCACTGCTGATGAGTCTGGTCTTAAACGAATAAACACAGAGGTGTCCTTCAGGTGAAGAGGTGTTCTTCAATATTTCTGTGGACCACCTGCACTGCCATGTGTCAAAGGGTCTTCCTTTGAATTGAGGAAATCAAATTGGTTGTCATCAGTTTTATTTTATCTGGTTTATTTTGTTCTTTCCCATAATGTAAACTCCTGAAGTACACTGGACATGACACAGTATTATGCAAGAAAAAACCTAATCACACTCATCTATTCTTTGCTGAAGAATGAACCTACCTTACCTTTAATTTTGGTACCATTCTGAGAGGATATAGACCCTTACTCAAGTTTGAGATTTGAGGAGTCACAAAAGATGCACTCACACCAAATGTTAACTATATTTTGATCAAGCGGTAGAAGATGAATAAATGAATTGTCACATGGACATTTAATTAATAAAGACCTGCTTTTAGAAATAGGTAAAAGTCAGGAAGGAAAAAAAAATTAACAGTGGAAAAAAAAAATTCTGCGAATGATCAACAGACACAATAGCATGAGAGAATTGCTCTACAAAGGTAAAAAACTGGGCTAGAACCACAAACACTGAAATAAACAACTATGTAAAATAACCAAAGTGATGCTAAAACTGACCAGGGTCACAATTTGGGTCTCCCAGGTTTATGGTAACACTTTTTCCTTTTTCCTATTGTCATCTCTCAATGCACCATTATAATGTGCAACAAACAAAGAAACCAAAAAACCCAACCTCCATATCAAACACTTTGTCATCACCCTCTGTAGTGTCCTGTAGTGACCATTGAGAAATGTTAGTGTTTAGCTTGTCTATTGTTTGCTGTCTTTGCTGCCCTTTTCGTCTCTCAGCACACTGCTGTAATAGGAACATCTTGTCTCTATTAAAATAGAAAATGAATCTGAGTGCAAATAAAGTCACTGTGTCGAAGCATGAACTGTCTTCAAGCAGCCAAAGCTGTTTGGTGTCTAATGCTGCATTCATCATTTGCTGCTTTTAAATTGCTTTATTGATGTGTCTTACTTAATGGCAACACACAAAGCCCAGTTGGCCATGTGTTCATTTAAACAATCATTTTCCATTTGTTGTTTGACAGATTTTTTTTTTCTTTACAGAGAAAATCATAGACAGCATTTTATCTCTCACTGATGATGGCCATAGAGAGGAGCTGAACAGGTAACTTTACATTCACACAGATAACTGTTCTTATATTAATCTAAACTATGCTAACATTTGTTCTTTCTGCCTCACAGCCTGAGCTGTAAAAGGTGCATTATTGTGGGAAACGGAGGGATCCTGGCCAACAAGTCTCTGGGCTCCAAAATAGATGGCTATGATGTTGTAGTGAGGTAAGACAACTATTATGACTAACAGTTATTGATATTCTTGAACTCCTTTTATGCTCTTTTCCATGATATTGCACTGTTCCCTTTACTTTTTAGCCATCTCGATCAATCTATTCTCTGTGAGTGTGAAGCCTCTTTTACTACCTCCTGTTGTAGCATAAAGATGTGACCACTTGACATCCCTCATGCCGACACAACACCTTTTAGGATGAGGATAAGAGTTTGTGCATTAGAGCTGCATGTACAAGTTTGCAAAAGTAGCTAAACAGATCACAATACATTTTCAATGGGCAACAGGACATTATCCACCAAAAATCTTAAAAGATTATGCATAAATTATGCTTTTGTAGCCTGGCAAGCCTGATCGGTTCACCTTTTAGCGAAGTGAACCCAACTTCCACCAAGGTCAATCCAAATAAAATAACTGTTGAAAAATGAGGTGGGATTTATGCAGTGCTTTGTTTGTCTGACTGGTTGTACGTTTTTCAAATTGTGTTGGTCTGGAAGAAGTTTATTTTGTGTATGTTCGTACAGCTCCTTGAATTCTGATTGTGTCTAGTTGTGTTCAAAGGTAGTTTAATCTGCATCCATTTTTTGCAGCACCTGGAAATGAAACCGTAAACAAGAGATACAAGGCACATTATTTCCTATGTGTGTTGTCAGGTTAAATGAAGCCCCGATCAGTGGTTACAGCCGAGACGTAGGGACCAAAACCACCATGAGAATCACCTACCCTGAGGGAGCCATCCAGAAGCCCGACAACTACGAGAAGAAATCCCTGTTTGTTTTCTCTGCTTTCAAACCACTGGACTTCAAATGGCTCCGACATATGGTCTACAAAGAGAAACTGGTAAGGCACTGTTAGAATCAGACACAGCCCGATTAACATTAGACAAGACTCTCAGGTTGGTTCGGTTCAGCAGCTCAGTCATTGTTGATCTTTTCTAACGCAAAAGATTAACAGATTAAGGGCTGGCTGTCAGAGTGTAGCTGCAAACATTTTCCAAGTGATTTATACGAGTGCAGTGCTCAAGAATGTAAGAGAAACGACACTTCTGCATTCCCATAGTAGTCAAAGTAGTTAACAGAATTCAAGTGATTGTTCCAGTTTTTAACCCCACTGACATCAGGCTGTGTCCAAGTATAGTTTGTTTTAAAGTTAATTCTAAAAATACAGTGTTTTATACGGGTTTATTTAGGAAACAAAAAAGAGCTTCAGGTTTTCTTTTTTGTGTGGATCACTGTGAAGTAGACAGAAATATAATATACTGTAGATTGTGCTTTTTCCCACGGGCATTTGTGTCACTGCTCAATACACACATGGTCATTCTTTTGCATAATAACAATCTAAAAGCAATAAATAACTAATAATCCTGACAAGCCTTTAGGATTTTATCACTAATTTCAAGTTTTAAACAATTGAGCTTCATCCACCCACACAAATGAATAACTTCATTAATTCATTAGATTTTTACCTTTTTCTCATGACTAATGAAGCAAAAAAACGTGTTTTCCTCATGCTTAAATAGCCTCATAAAAGTGTAATACTACCGTTTGAAGACACAAGGATACACAAAAATGAAGCTACTGCACCCTTGGGTCGGTGGACGTGTGTGAGCTCTTATAGTGTTGTTGTGAGGACAGAGATATATTTTTTTAAAACAGACTTGGTATACAGCCAGCTTCAGGAGGCCACTGTGCTCAAGCCCAGGTCAGGATTGTGGCAGTGTGAGTGGAGAGCAGGGGAGGAGGGACTATCAGAGTACTCGGGCACAAATCAAGTGAGAAAAGAGAGAGTGCCCCAATTCCAAGACCAATATAGAAAACAGTCTTTTTAACATACTTAAAAAAAAAAAAACAACGAATTTCCTTCAAGTCCATTATTGTGCTAAAAATAAACTGTTAACAACATCCAGAAAGTGACATAATCATTTTACTTGTGTTTGCTTAAACCTGTTTGGATCTGTTATGTTTATTACCATACAGTACATACCTGATCACATTCTGTACATTCCACCATTCCTTAGGTAATGTAAGCCATTTTGTAAAGAAGACAGCCCTGTATACTGTAGCAAAGATGTTTCACATAGTTAAAATGCTTACGATAGACAGCACACTTGACAGTCTCCAAAGATGACTCCATTGTGTTCCATAAAACGAGCTGCTCTTAACTAAGCATTTTTCCTATAATTACTCTGTGGCAGACTCTGTGAAGTGGTCCCTCAATCACCGACACCGACCTGGCTTTTCCTTATCGCGTTAAATAATGTCCTCCAGCGTCAATGCCGTCAGAGCTCTTATAAGCACTTCTATTATGATTTTCCATTCTGCCCCCGAACAGTCTCTTGTATTAGACTAATCCCATTCAGCCCGGGACAATAGCACATTTTATTAAGAGTTGATCCTCAAATAATTTTAGTAATGGAATAGAAATATTTTGTCTGCTAAAACATCAAAAAGCTTAGTGGGAGTTTGTTAATATTAAGATTTTTTTTTTCTTCCATCTATTGTGAATATTCAGCTGACCCCCTTTATTTTTAGCCCATATGTCATATTGTGCTACCGCCGCACATTTTACAAGGTGACATTTTGGATAATACAAAAATGAAGTAAGAAGGACAATGGCGGTATATCTGCAGCTGAAGAGGTCACATTAAAGGCCAGCTGTGGGAGAAGTGCGGATTTGGATTAAGGAAGGAGAAAGTGAATCGGACTGAAGCGGTAATAGCTGAGGAAAACTAAATGAGCAAAGGAATGTATCGAGGAAAATACAGGCTGTGTTTGTAAGGGCCCTCCAGCCGCTGATAGGGCCCAGATTTGTGTCAGGGGCTGAAGACAGTGGAAACGACCGCCCGGATAATTGATCTGGCCCCTGGCGTCCCACTCGGCACGCTTTGATCTGCTCCAAAAGGAAGACTGGTTCTCATGGGTTCAAAATCAGGGAGAAAACAGCGTCATGTCTTTGGTTCAAGTCTGGTTGATTGTGGAGGCCAAGAGAAGCAACAGATGTGAAGGGACCGATGTCTGCCCTTTTGAGTTTGGTGCATTATGTCTGGACTGATTTTTGAAGATAAAAATTCATTAATCAATTTGTTTGGGGAAAAGCAGGGATTCTCAGTTAGAATTTAACACACTAAACTTAGCACTGCCATCTTAGCCATATTTTAAACTCTAAAGTCACATTCTAAATGTTTAAAGTTTTACCTAAACTTATTTAGCTCCTGGCTTTAAATATATCATTTTCATTTGCTGCAGATATATATCTCCAAACTTTTTCCTTTGAAACCATGCAATCTTGTCAGGAGGACAGGAGTGTTATTTATTTCTAAAAATAAAGTTAGTATCTAAGTGTGTCTGCAGTGGAAAGTACTTGCCTCACAGCAAGAAGTAGGCTCTTTACCTTCTGTGCATGGTCTGCATGTCCTTTTCATACTGCTGTGGGTTGTCGTTGACAGACCCAAGCAACTAGTCTAAAAATCAAGAGAACTCTTCATGTTTTTCTTATCTGTTTTTATGTGTTATTCTGGTATACCCGGTTCTGGAGCATGAGCTGAATGGTAGGTCCGACCTTTGCTCTGCTAAACCTTGAAACCATTAGCCCAACTATGAATTTCATTATTTAAGTAGCTTGATTTTGTAAAATTTTTGGTATTACAATTTCTAAAATTACTTGGATTAACAGTTTTTGTTGTGGCTAATGTGATCATTTAAAAGTATTACACAGTCAACAATAAATCAGTTGTATACTTTCAGCACTGCACAAATTTGGGCACTCCATTTTGTTAAAATGGAGTAATTGCCCTATTTTCATTCCTATTCTACAGCCTATCTAGTGTTGACTCTCCAATCGGCAGCTCGACTGTCATCCCTCCAAGTACCTCATATACAACACTTGAAAAATCTCTTAACTGTTGCTTAGAAAGTGTTTTCCTGTGGTGCCAGTGTCTGTTTTCCATGGAAAGAGGATTTGAAGAACATGAAAGGATGTGAAGTCCCATTAAATGGCTGTTGTACGTGACTCACACCTTGCATATACCAAAACGCTGGACACGTAAATAGTGCTGTTGTATATGTGCTGTACAAGTGCCTTCTGTGTGCAACTTGGGAAACCTACTACCTTCATCTAAATAGCAGCGAGCGTCCTAAGAGCTGTCCTTTGTGAGCTCCCACATCTGTCCTGTGAAAACGGGGATTTCCTTGTGTAGACTCGTCCAGCTGGGAGGGATGCAGAACCCTCTCAGTCGCCTTGTTTGCTTCTTTTTTCAGCGGTTTGTGTAGCTCAAGTGACTCATCGAGGATGTAGAGAGTACAATGTTTTTTCAGAGGCTCACATTTGGAGGCTTGAACAGAGAACAAGTGGATTTCCCAACGTCTTATTTACACTTTTCTCATGATCTTTAGTCTGTTGGAGTGGTTGTAATTTATTAAAGCAGCATAATAATAATAGTCACTATCACTAATCACCTTCCAGTATTGTTGTAGTCAAGAACAAGACTAGGCCAGTGTATGATAGATTGGGGAGACATACTATGGCCCCTGTTGCACTCTGATTTTTACCATCCTAAAGCGACACCTAATCAGTGATCAGTAAATTAGCTGTCTTCCCTTCCAGTCAATACGCTACATACAAAGGTTAGTCAGACTATGCTGATACTGTATCTTGGTAAGGACATCTATCAGGACTTCTGTCTTGTTGACGTCTGTCTGAGTTTACATGCAGGAGAGACTCAAGCTACTGAGTCCACAGCTCTCTGCTCAGACTACTGCTGCACTCACCTGATATTGGTGTTTAACTTTAATAATCCTCAAAGGGATATTCAATTGTTAGGTCTCTTTATATGGCATTTTATCTTCCATAAACTGATTGAGGAATGAGCTGTAGCAGAGTGGTTAGCACTCTCACAGCAAGACGGTGGGTTCAAGTCCTGAGCCGGTTGACCTCTGCTTTTCTGTGAGGAAAGTGTGTCCTGTGGGTTCTCTCCGGGTCCTCCGCCTTCCTCCCGCCACCAAAAGAGGTGAATTGGTGACTCTAAAGTGCCCCTGGTGGATGAATGTGAAAGTGAATGTTTGACTGTCAATGACTAACTGGCCATTGTCCAGGGTGTACCCCAGCTCAAGCCCAAAGCTACTGGGATTTCAGCCCCTTGCGACCCCCAGCGATAGAAGATGAATGAATAGATTGATTGCAGTGTTATGACAGTTTGGAAGGAGGCTTTGTGGCATTCCTCCGCTGCTCTCCACTCACACTGCCACAATCCTGACCTGGGCCTGAGCACAGTGGCCTCCTGCAGCTTCCTGATCTCAGATGTCCACTGGCTGCCCTCTTTTTAAAAACTCCAGTGCAGGGGATGCTCCATGTTGTTCAGTATAGCATCCATCCTGTTGTTTGTCTGTTGCTTACATTTACAATAGGTTAATGCAATATATACTGCTTCATAGGTTTGTAATGACCAATCACAGCAGACTCGCCGTCTTTGACTGGTCTTGTGCTACATCCATAGCTCCTTGAACTCAATTTTAAAAGTTTTAAGAGACTTTTCAAGATGGAAAGCTGAAGAAATAATAGTTTACAGTGCCAAAGTCTATTCACAAATTGTATTTTTGTTTAAATGCCCGTCCCTTCTCCAAATGCACACATTCGAGATCATAAACTTGAAAGCCCACTCCCATTTTCTCTGTTTACTAATCAGCACTGGTAGAGATCACACAGCCTTCTACTAAATGTGTTTTACATTTCAAATCTGCATAGACCCTCACTGTATACACCAGAGCATCAGTGTGTGCCCGTCCTAATCCGTCATTACCACAGGTCGCACACGCAGCGGCCTGGTTGATTGCCCAGTTACATGCTGTTTACAAATGTGCTCAAACACCATTTGCACAGTCGGTACACATTCTTCTTTTCCCCCCGTAAATGCGATGTTGCCCCGATGCTCGACGGCACACACTCGCGGTTCATGAATACGCGACCGCATTTGTTTGCAGATGCGGGGGTATTTTCAAACACAGCCAGTGAAGGATATACAGCCGGCAGTAAACACGGGGCTCGAAGGTGGAGCGGCGGCGTCCTATCACCGCTGTTTGTTTACACCAGCGCTCCATGTTCTCCTCTGACTGGGACACATGATAGATTGAGATAATTTTAGGAAGTGCTTCACCTTTAAATAAAACCCAGACCGGATAAGGTCACTTGACAAAAGCTTCATCCCGCTGTAAAGAAGCCAGTGATGGAGAAAAGTGTCAAGTCATCCTGGACTCTACAAGAAAGAGGGCCAATAAACAGTGGCTTCATACAGGGGTAGTTTCAAAGGTCCGTATTATGGGTTTATAGAAGGAGGAGAGAGGGAAAAGTGCATGGCATAATGGTCATAAAAGCCACTCTTACATATGCAATTTTCTCTTTACCTTTTACAGAGGGACTCCATGTTTGAACGTAATTTTTGTTTTTTGTTTTTTCTTTACCTGATTATATACTGTTGGCTCCCTAGTACAACCTCTCAGTAATTACAATGTGCAAAAGATGTCCCATAAAAAAACAGGTTTGCCTGTAAATGCATTTCCTAAAACAGCATTATTAAAGCTGCATTACCTGAAATGTTCCTCTGTCCTAGACAACCTCAGTATTATTGGCAGCCATATATTCTGTTTTGACAAGTGATGTTAACAACCAGTGGGATCAAAATCTTGTGATATTTGCTGATTTTTGTATATATTCTACTCTATATCTCTATAATAATAGACTAGATGACATATCAAAGTCTTGTTTTTTCAAATATAATTCATATTACAATATAATCATAAACAGTTTTCCTTAAATACAGAAAAAACAATTGCATACTTGGGTTTCTGGCAGCCCTTTCTTTCCTTTTCTGTGTTTTTTTTCTTCTGGCGCCTTGGAGGGCATGTGTGAAATAGGCTAAAGCTTGCTATAGCCAGTGTGGCAAATGACGCTAACAGCAAGTGAAATACTACTAATCTTCAAAGCAGCAATACTACGACAAGGTTGAGACAGGACTGACAAAGGTCTTTTACCTTCAAAAACTACACCCAGAAGCCATGACTGTACATTTTTGTATTATATAATCGCCCGGATTACTGAAATTATCCACAGACAAAGCAACACACTGCAGCTTTTTACCATTAATTTTATATCTCGTATAACATTAAACTATACAGCAATATTCACAATTTTCACTCTTCAGTGGAATTTAATTCATTCCTGGCAACCTTTGTTATTGTCACAAAAAAAAAAAAAATTCCAGTTGTTCTGTTTGTCTTTAGCCCATTTACAGACCAATATGGTCAGGCTTTATAAATGTAAAAAGAGATACTAAAAAAAAAATAAAAATCTTTATAGACACTTTTTACAAATGTAAAATTTCCCACTCCAAAATCCCTGGTAACACAGTCTTAGACTGTGGACACTATTACAGTTTACCCATCGTGTCACTGTAGGTCAGAACGCTCGAGGAACAACCTCTAAGTGCACACTGACCAAAATAACATCTATGTGTCTCTTTAAGCACAAACATCTGTGCAGAAGCTCGAGGTAGCGTGCATACATGTGTCCATAAACATTTACATACTTGGGATGTGAACGTGGCCCTAGTGACTAACGCGGAGTCCGGATGTCACTGATTACCCCAGTGCTGTGTTTCCAAAATGAATCACCTTCATGAGCAGAAGTAATTAGCATGGACTTTTTCTGTTTTCACCATCCAATATTTACTTTGAAAACAACTTTGCAAACAAATTGCAAAAAGTTTAACTGAGTTTTGTCCAAAAATTTTTTTTTTCTTAAAAAAAACCCACAAAAAAAAAAAAAAAAAAACCTCATTTGCATTAAACCCTCAAAATTCTCTAGGTGGTTGAACACCTTAAAAAGAAGGGGTCTGAGGTTGATTTTTGCCACAAGAGACCATCAAATACTACACACTGAAGCTTTAATTCTCAAGATCAATAAAAAGTTTTCAGTATTGTAGGAAAAAATATGAAATTAAACTTGACAATGTTGCAGAAGAATAAAAGCAAATTTATTTTTGTTTATTTGAGCAAATTTTGTGGTTTCGTGGCAAAATCTCCATAAAAGAAATTATTAAAAAAAGATAAATACAAAGAAAATCTAACATGAAATTATTAATAAATACACTTACAACGAAGAAATAATAAATGGAATAAGTGAATAAATTAATTCATGAATAAAATAAAACAGCTGAATAATATAAATGATAAAATTCTCTAAAAAATCTATACAAAAAATAAAAATAAATGAAAATAAAATTTCAACTGAATGAAGAAATAACATCATTAAACAAATAGATAAATTATAAATAAATAAAAAAAACAGAGCTAAGGGCACAATAAGAATAGTAAATGTAAAAATTTGTTCAACTGCTGTGAAAGGTTTTATTACTTGAAGATACTGTTATGGAAAAGAACTACAATAATGCTTTTTGATTTTAGACTCATTTTGAGGTCCTGACCCATTTTAGCTGAACCTGGAAAAATAACCTTGTAGAAGTCACTTGTTAACAGCCAGTAGGATTATTTGTCAAAAAAAGTTCTGGGACGTTTTGTTTTGTAAAGCGTCTTCCCCATTTGCCGTCATGGGAGGGTGAAGACGAGGGTTTCACACGACAGAAAACCTTGTCGACACCGGGAAAAGAGTAACCACCCGGACATTTAATGGGAGCAGGGGTCATGGTATGTGTCAAGAAAAGCTCGAAAGTCAAATTGTTGAGTGCTTCAAATTCTTGGTCAGCCAAACAGAATAATATAGCTGTCCAAAGTTTTACCCCTAATGGTCTTTTCGTGCACCTCACCAGTTCCAGTTTAGCACCTATTTTGGAAACTTGCCCCATTCTTCTTCAATGGAGCACTTATGTGGTCAGACACCACAGCTTGTAAAGCCCAATGTCGGACATGTTCGCAGCGCTAATGACCTCCACACAACCTTAATTAAGACTGTTAGCAGGTCAAAGCTAATGTTTGCGTTGCCTTGTGTGTTTTTAGCCTTCTATAAATTGGTCTGGCTCGTTTCCCTTGCAAAAACATAGGTCACATGCTCACAGTGGTTCCGGATCTTTACTACGGTATAGGGATCATAACTTGCAAGGGAAAACTTGAGGAAAACAAGTCAGAATATAGGGTAAGCTCTTGTAGATGGAATATGCTACTAAGTTGTAGCTGCTAAGTCATTACTTAAAGCATAAGTGACTATAATTTTGGCTAACTCACAATAATTATTAACAATGAGGAGCTCATTGGTGACTACAGCTATTTTTAGATATTTCTTGGCGGGCACCTCATGTGGTCCATGTGGACAACCTGGTGCCTGCCGGCACCGTGTTGGTGACCTCTGTCCTAAAGTAACCTTGGATGTCTGTTTAATTTTATTGTTAACTGTCTATCGTTATTATCACCATACAATATTATTATTATTATTATTATTATAGGCATTTCTTTTTACATTGCAGTATTATGTTATCTATAGGCAGTATATCCTCTCCATTGCATGGCACAATCATTGCAATATGTAAGGTATCCATTTCTACCAGCTGAGAATGTGTATTTGTTAAGAAGATACCAGAGGATATTTGTTTACTTAGAAGAGCTGAAAGCCACCTGTATAAAACTCAGTGTTCTTGTTTTGTTTGCCTTGTGTTATAATCCCTCTCTGTGTGCCCCAGTTTTACACTCATTTTACTCCGTCCCTGAGGAGCCATAAACCCAGCGTCTTGCTTCATTGACAACGAGGAAATGTTTCAGTTTAAAGGTGTGTTTGGTTTCATAGAATTGCGCTGCATCCAAACCACAGCGAGCTATGAATGCAGCAATGCATAAGAACAGTCTACACTAATATGCTTTCCATACAATATTAAAAAAAAATTGATGAGAACTTTGTCGTTGGAATAGCCTGAGAAAAAATTGATAAAGCAATTCATCTGGACAACTCATGCTTGTGGCTTGTGTCTGTCTTTTCAAATGCCCTGCTGGCAACACACACAGGTTTTTATGGTTTTGAAAAGTATTGTGGCATGTTTTCATTGAAGCGGTACAGTTTGTGTGGGGTCAGTGTGTTAAGATTTTATAGGCATTCCAAATGACAAAATGGGTCCAAAGAGTCTCAAAAAAGAGCACTGTCCCACTGATGACCAAATCTCTCCGCTTTTGTTTCCAACGTTGTGGTACAGTTTTAAAAAAGGTGGTGCTTTAACACATTGTCACATAATATTAACATTATTTGCCCTTTCCATAAATACAAATGCAAAACATCATCATCATTAGAATTAAGGAACCACTTATGTTGACCCTCAGACAGATAAAACCCTAAGCCTTATTTGCATGCAACAAGTGAATAACCTTAGTTCGTCGGACATTTTCCATTGTAGTGCTTTTATCACTGTGTAGTCTAATCCTTGGTTCACCTGACTTTTTTTCTTGGTTTTGATCCCTTTTTTTCCTTCCGTCCTTTCACAGTCCACTCATATCCTGCACTTCAGCTCTTTTGATGAGGATTTGTTTAGCTGTGATTCTCTTACAGCTCTCAGATACCAGCACAAATCCACTTAAGCCCCGGCTCTGTTTACTCACTGTAACATCGAGTGTTTTTATGATTCTAACCCACTTGGAAACTTTAACAATGCCTTCTGGAGTTTCAGGTTGCATCTGTTGGACTCAGTCTTAGACTTTCACATTTAAAATCTTTTTAAATTTTTTTATTTTATTTTTGCAGATAACCAACACATATAAACAGTTATGGTGCGACATCAGACATTCATTCCTGTAGGGACATACTGCTTTCTTCGAACAAACCCAGAAGTGTTATGGTGGCGTCACCTTAAAATAATTGGGTGTTAAAATTGAAACATAAATGCACTTCTTTTCCAGCATTGCTCAGATTATCTTCTCTGAGCTTTTGTAGAAACAGGAATGGGGAGTAATTAAACTCTTTCTGGATTCACTGGAGATTTGACACTCCCTGATTTACGTCAATCATGCTAGTATGTTTGCCAAACCAAGACAGACTAATGCAAACAGTGTTGTTTTGAAAAATGGATTCCATTCTTTCACCTGCAATATTTAACACAATGCACCTTTAACTCGTTAGACAAAAGCATGCAGAACTGTCACTAATGTTTCTCAAATATAAACAAATTGTGATGTAATAATTCCAAAGTGAGATTAAAAAACTACATTTGTCATTCGTGCCACACATGAGTCTAAGGAAAATGCAGACTCACTGTGCAAAATGTATTATTAAAGCATTTTCAGTGTCCTGTCATTAGTCAATTCCACTTTCTGTTCTTCCTGAGCAGTAAAACTGACGTGACCCTGACAGGAGTATACTTGTCATTATTCTGTATGTAGGTGGCTATGCAAACACAACTTGATAACAGATTGTAGTTGTTGGCTGTAATCACTGCTGTGCGGTCTTCTTTTTTTAAATACTCACATTAAAGAGCTGTTTACCTCCGGGCCAAGTCTTATCTGTTACATAAATGATAAATTTCATGCTCAATGACTCAGCCTCAGGACTACTTTGAACTGTTACCATAGCTTGGAATTTTTGCTCCAACAAACCACTGACAAATGAAACAGCTCGTAGTGTTTGGCTTAATGTGTAATGCAACTTGATCTTTCCCTAAATTTCAGTTACATCAGCATATTAAACAGTGCAGGAATTCAAACTAAACCACAGTTGTTAGATAGAAGCTTGGGAATGTCAAGATATTGATATATTCCACTGGGGATTAAGGAAAATGAATAAACAAGTATTAGGCAATAGAGACTGTGCATATTTTGACCCTGCCCACACCATACTAAGCTTCCCATTGACCTTGAATTTGAGATTAAGAGGTTAACCAACTCGTCCTTTTTTATTACAAATAAATAATTGGGAAAATTTACTGACACAGGTTTGGAATGATTCAGAATCATACAGGTTTGATTACAGCCTGTGCATTTCTGTTCCTTCTAAAGCAGGGGTGGGCAAACTTTTTGGCTCAAGGGCCACACTGGGTTTTAAAATCTGACAGAGGAGCCGGACCACTAAACTATTATTATTAAATAAGTATTTAAGGAAAATGGCCAAATATATGCTGTATATTAAATTATAAATTCTTTTATAAATGCTTGGCGGGCCGCATGACACAGCTCAACGGGCCGCATGTGGCCCCCGGGCCTTAGTTTGCCCACCACTGTTCTAAAGTAATCGTTGGCCAAGAAGTAACAAATTTTTAATTATTTTTCTTGCGCTGCACAATATTTGAATAACATGCGATATGCAATAAATTATTGTGATGTTGTGACATGGCTTATGAATGGCCCATATTATACACAGTGCGCAAGTTCTCTCTTAGCCAATCAGGACGCAGAACACAATGCGTGTTCATATGCTGTAAAAAAAAAAACAGCATGCAAAAGTGCACTAAAAAAATCCGCGAAACAGCGAGGCCGTGAAAGGTGAACCGCGTTATTGCGAGGGACCACTGTAACAATAAATATTTGTGATATATTTTGCAACCCAACTTTTTTGTGTGGACGAAAAATTCACAAAATGAAAAGGCACATTGTGAGGCAATACATGGATATGTTGTTAGATTTTTTTTCAGCTTTATGTTCGGGTCTAACAATGAACTCTGATTTTATTAAAGTGAACAAATGGCAAAAACTGCCCTATTTATGGATGTATTATATAGCAAATCTGATCTTATGGATTTTCTTTTCTTTTCTTACTTTCTTGCGTTCCATGGATTCCTTTCATCTGCACAACATATATCCATTCTTATCTTTACACTACGTTTCATGGTCCAGATGCGTATCTAGACTGTTATTATGGATTGTTTGCTGTTCACCATACCAAGCTAAAGATTTTATACATTTTCTAACTTTTTACAGAAGACTAAAATGATAGGCGTCATCTGTGTCAGTGGAGAACAGTGGACAGTTTTCTCTCCAATGGGTGTGATCCTCAGTTCTTGACACGTTGTGCGCTGTCTCTGTACAGCAATAAAACATTACCACTATTGCACAATGTATTGCAGAAAAAACATGTCCAAAAGTGGTCTATTGCTTTAATGGAAGTTTCTGAGTGCACTTCTCGCTGTGCCTCTCCAGAGTGAGTCCGTGCACCTTGAAGTTATCTCTTGAGCTAACGGTTGTTTTAACAGGTGCAGCGCCAGAGCCTAGTGTGCACACTTAAACCTAATAATCCGCACCAATTTCACCATAAAGCTGTCGCAGGAGAAGGGAAACAGCCACTTCCTCTGAGCGCAGCCAGTGACAGAGCAGGCGGCCAAACTATTCTCTGGTGTTCGCCTCCCAGCACGCGTCTTTGTGAGTGCTTGTGTGTTTTGTAAGGCTCTGCGAGTAAGCGGTCGAGCCAGTTTCTCGCGTTCAGACGCCACGGGAGCAGTAGCGTTTATCTTGACAAACGGAGCTCACGCAGAGGTTAGCGGTCAGTCCACATCCTGTTCCTTCGGGCTGTTGCTAAAGAGTGGTTTGTGTGGCTCATCCCTTAAAAGGCAGCGTTTTTCGCGCCAGCAGACCTATGTGGTGTCTGGGTGTCAATCACCTTGCTTCACTTTACTCATTCTATCAAACTCCATAATGTATGTATATAATTTAACCCATTGGAACACATCAACATTTTATCACTGGTATGTATATGCATTATTATTGCTCTCCTTGCATCTTAGAAAATTCTTAGAAAATCGTAGATCATCATCTTAAAAAGAAAAGAAGAAAAAAATTACTTTGTCTTCATGTTTTTACAGCTACCAAGAGAGGATCACCAGCATGTCCCTGCAGGGCTACCATAGCAGTTAACATGCATAAAAGCAGGGTGTGAAGTGTTGAGATGCACTTTTGCCACTAGATATTGCTAAAAAGGTCAAAAACTACACATCTCATCTTTTAAATTGGTGAATGCAGGCAGAAACCAGGAAACAGTTCCAAATTTCACAGTCCATGTCCAAGCTTACACCAATGACATCCCTCCCAGTTGTTGCACTTTTATTCAGTGCCTAGCAACCCCTGCCTTTCTGTTGGCATACTACCAGCAAACCAGTGGCCACATTTGGTCCAAAAGAGAACTGTAATGTCTTCTTTATTAGTGAGTTATTCTAACAGGTTGCTATAGCAATGTGTCTGCGTTTACATTTACAACAACTCTTGGTCCATAGCCATAAAGTCACATTACATGTACATCTACATGTAGACCGGGCATCAGCCATATTTGATTTAGTTGACATTTGAAAAGATCTGTTATTAATGACTATCTACCTATCTATCTTTTTTTTTTTACTCCTACTCAATCAGTTCTTTATCTTAATGAACTAAACTATAATGAAACCGCTGTCAATGGAGATTTCCTTTAATCACTTTTTCATGGCTGCTTGTAATTGTGCCCCTTATCTCTACAATCCCAGAACATACATTTTTTTGATTTGTACAAGCACCTCAATGTGGTCGTACCAAAATTTTGCCCATTTGTCGCTGTGTAAACATCTTCCACAAACCACACATATAAATGGTTATATTATTTAAAATCACTTTTAGTCTTGCTTTTTCAAACTTTTAAATAACTGCCATTAGGCTTTAAAGGATGTGTGTGATTGTGAACTTTCCTGGTTGATTTGATGATGATTTAAACTCAAAGTGTAAATGTAAGCAGCTGCCCAAATTCCTCCAGTAGGACAGCGCCCACAGCCTTCGAATTCACTCAATAATTGCCCTCACATTCTTAAAGCCACCTGTACTCGTTGTCTGAAAGTCTTCAAAGCGATCCCCACCCGTGACATTTTGTCTGTGTACATGTTAGGTCACCGCTGTTTAAAGCCCGGGGTGTGTGTTGTGTGCCATTAGCTTCTTTTTCACTTCTGAGAATAATGAAAAAATGCATCGGGCTTTTTATTCCGCTGTACACTCATCCAAACAGCACCGCTAAATAGATTGCTGGCAAACACAAGCTGTGTTGACAAGAGATGAGCTGCCGTTCCTGTCGCGGCTTGCTCACAGCACAGCGCCTTCAAAAAAGAGCCGCTGCGGTTGTGGCCACAAAGCAGCGCCGACTCGTTGCTACTGCCTCTGCCGGCGCACACAAGAGCACAAACACAACGAGCACGGCCGTATCAAAGGGGGGCGCGCACGGGGGCGGGTGCGTGGTATTTGAACAGGTGATTCCCATTTACGTCGGCTGACCCTGTTAGTCACACTGTCGGGAGTCGATCACGCACAGCTACAGTGAAGAGCTGGGCGGGTTTATTACAGTTCAATTAGTCAGGTTTCTATCAATGAAGTCTACTTGCATGTTTGAAGTTTTGCATATTAATTTTTTTTTTGTTTGGTACTTTAAATGCTTGTGGGAGTTTTCATTTTCTTTTTTAAGGGTTCAAAAGAGTTTGAATTTTAGATGATGTAACTTTAACCTTAAAAATATCGAGACAAAAATCCCTGGCGATTATTACATTAATTCATTTTGATGGTATTTTAAAATAAACCAGGAATAGTGGAGGGGCATGCTGCTATCTTCATATATTCCTAGAATCACTGTCAAGAACATAAATATAAACCAAAAAATACCCTTGTATGCCTTGTATTCTTCACAGCTTGTTCCGACTTTACTTTTCACTGCTTTATCTTGCTTGCATGTTTGAATAAAGGTAGTATTAATAGCACAATAAACCTCCAATATGCATCACAACTTAAATATAGGAATATAATTAAAATTTATCGGGTGGTAAACAGACCCATGTGAGTTTGCAGCAGCATTTGATTGCTTTAGTCCCATAGTGGGTGTACATCCTGAATATTTATGGTGTTGCTTTAAAATGGTATGTTTTTATAGATGTGTGAAATAGAGACTTGGATAACTGTTTAAAGTTTTGAAAAGATTTATCTGTGTGAACTTCAACCTTTCTTATTCAGCTGGGATACTTTTTAGTAACTTTATTGGAGCACTTTTGGAGTTATACATATCCTGGTGATATATCACCCGCTTCCCTTTACATAGATACGTAGAAGAAAAAAAGTTTAATTTTGCACAGCTGCTTAGAAAGTTGTAGTATGCTTTTCTTGAGTGAAAAAATATTAATTCCACGTAAAGAAAAATTCTGGATTTGGCTTTTCTAGGAAAGAGAGGATGGCAGTCAGAGTCAGGTTGGAAATCTTTCAAGGCAATATTATAGTGAAATAAATTGTAAATGAAGACGAAGATAATGATACATAAAAATGTGAAAATCAGCCCAAACTATACTCAAAAACTTCTTGAATCTTGAATTTGAAGCAAACGTCTGATGTCTCAAAAAGAAAATTGTAAAAAAAAAAACCCTGTAACTACATTTTTTATATTCATAACCTGTTTCTAATGTAGTCAATACTAACATATGTCTTCTAAAGCGACACAATATAGCTTCATACTTTCATTTCCTGTCATTATTGCTTAGCCTTTTGTTGCATTATGTCTCCAAATCACTTCCTTATTGACTTGAGGCTGAATGAAACGAATGCCTTTAATTAGTATAATTTCATTCAGCCGCTGCCTCGTTTCTTGACAGGTAGCTTCAGCGACGTGAAGGGATTGCCTTGTGGGCTCAGACTGCATCCTCGGGTCATTGTGCGGTTGGAACCATTTCCTTCACCATATTTCACCTCAAAGCCTGTTCAGGGCGGGTCTCGCAACTGCTCTTGAAAAGCAGAGAAGTTGTAGAATTCATTTGAAATATACTCCACATACAAAGATCCATAACCAAGTGTTGGCTGTGTGGATAGAAATGGTCACATTTACATTTATTTTGACACCGCAAATAGAAATCGCAAAAGATAGTACTTTTTGCACTGATTTAAAATTTGTCTTTGTATTTTTTCATTGTAGCCTTGCCTGGCAGCCTACCCTATACTGCAGCTGCAACTCAAATCTAGCTTCTTTTTTTCCCCCAGCAAACTTATGTAGCTTATTTTGTAATTTTGTATATTCTAGTCTGAGCTGTGATTGGCTGAGAGATACACTACTGAGAATGTTCCATGGAATGAAAACAAATAAGAAAAAACATTAACTCAAGCGAAGGGTAGTGAATTTACACATTTGCAGACAAAAAAAAACAAAACAAATTTTAAGTCAGCTGCCTTTATATTGTCAAATTCAATGGGGGTTGAAATGGTGGTTAGCAGCTGCACCCCTCACCCTTCACCAGGCACTCTTCTGCAGGGATGGTAATTACCGATGTCCTGTGAGCCCCTCGCCCCGACGTGATCTATTAAAGGCCCAAAAGTCATTTCCCTAATCAGTGCTATAGGGGTCTGGCTCCTGGTGGGCTCTTGTGTTCAATGTCAGTGTTACTCAGGATAATCTTACTTTGATGTCGGCTGCCGTCCACCAATCAACAGCTGCGCTTTGAGTCAATGTCATCACCTCAGCATTCGATTAAACACATAGCTATGATGTCTGCAAAACGGTGATGTTATTCAGATTAAAAAAACTTAATGCCATCTCCTTTTCCTTTCTTTCAGAGGGGTACAGAGGGTTTCTGGAAGTCAGTGGCCCACTCCGTGCCTCGGGAGCCCAGCGAAATGAGGATCCTCAACCCGTACTTTATACAGGAGGCTGCCTTCCAGTTCATCGGCCTTCCCTTCAACAACGGCCTCATGGGGAAAGGGGTGAGACGAGCACACAACGCTTATTATTTATGTACAACATACAGTTTCCACAACCTGGGAATTCAGCGTCTAGTTTTCTAATAATGGAACTGGCCTCGAAATTGACTAAAATGTCCTGAAAATATGTTGGACCACCATCTGACACTGTGGGAGTGTTCTTGTATCTTGATAAATTTCACATCTAATGACAGAAGACAACTGCAGTTTTTTTGGCATATCTTCCTTGACTTTGTTGGAACAACCGCTAGCTCTCCAGAGCACAAGCCTACTCGTCCAGAAACCTGAAATCCCCTAGGATCTCAGAGTGTGTGGGAAGGGTGGGAGAGTGGGTGCAATAGTTCAAACAATGCAGATGCTGACTTCAATAAAGAATTAGAAGTAGAAATGTGCTCAAATATGCTAAGACTCACTAGCCACTGGTTCACTATTAAATGCTAATTACTCCACAGAAAGCCAGAAGCAACAAATATTGACAGATTGATTGATAGTAAAATTGCTAAACTACAGAAACCACAACATTAGCCATTAATTTGCTTACATTAAGTTGACAAGCAAAAAGGAACGCTGTACACTGGTTGGCTAATAACCCTGTAGCCTCTGTTAAGCTATCTGAACTATCAAAACACAAATTGGGTCAATCAGCTAGACTGTAGGCCCAACAACACTAACTTTATTGTTGTAGAAATAGTTTAACTTCTTCTCTTTATGTTTTAGCTTCTACCAGTTATTATTTCAAATCAAACAATGGCAAGACAGCACTATTTTACAAAGTTTTTCTTTCTAAAGAGTTACAAAAAAGACTGCATTTGTTGTAATTACCAAAAAAAACAAATAATAATAAGAATAATAAGTATCTTGTATTGTAAAATTTGAGTATTGTAAGTCTAAAATAGATAGTGTTAAAGTGGTGTTATCACAACAATATGGCAAACTCTGCTGTGTACATGTATAGAGGCTCTGTGCCCCCAATTTGACAGAGTTTACCCTTTGACTGTATATGTTGCAATCATTAAACGAACAAATGTTGATATCAAGTCAGTTATTGTAATCGTTTCGTTAGTGATTAAGTGTGTGTTCCCAGAGACATTAAGCCTATATTTACAAGTGCTAAGTGTCAGAAGATATGCATAGCATTTTTTTACACAAATTCAACAACGTCAAAATAATTCTCATTTCATTGACTGCAAAAATACAGTTTATAATTCTTATCTTTATAAGAGTGAGCTGGATTTGTTAGAACGTCCAGAACAGTTAGTAACAGTAGCTAACCTGAAGAAATTGAGTATGAATTAAGTTCTTGAATTAAGTTCTACAGAGCTTTAAATGTCTATGTTTTCAGGATAGGATAATTCAAGTGTCAAATGAGTATGAGGTCTGGGTTAATTGCCCTCATATTACAGACTAGACGTACTGTCCATTTTCATACAGTCTTTCGTATTCCCATTTTCAGCCTGCTGATGCATTTTGACATGACTTCCTCTCCTGCTTTCAGAACTGCCATTGTTTATTAAGCTTTTAATTTGAAATAAAAACTAAAAAAGTGGAAGCACTGAAAAACTTCCAACTCTTTCTGGCCATTAGTAAGTGAGGTAAGCACAAACGGGCTAACATCACAATCCCTGAGGCGAATTTACCTAATCAGCGCTGTTCCAACATAGACTACACAAGACTGGACTGTGCTGCGTCTGCTGCTCTTTAAGATAATTGATGAAAGAAAGCAAAAAGTCGGCTGCAGAATCTGTTGTCTGTGTTTTTATTGAAGGGCTTTTTCCTGTGCTTTCATGAGCAGTCATCACTCACGGGGCAGGAACTCTCTGCAGGGAGGGAGTGTCTCTAATGATCCTCCGTTACAGCCTCTATAATCTGGGCTATTACTTTCTTCAAGAGAATAATGCTGTGTGGTTTTGAAGGGTTTTTTGGAGGAAGGTGCAGCATACCTTAACAGTTTTGTTAGTAATTACAGGGAGGAGAGAACAAACATGAGTGAAACTCACAATTTGTTCTCAAGTGTAAGCTATTTCTAAAACCCTCAGAAGTAAGATCTATCATTTTAACCTGTGTGGTAGATTCTTATTGGCTCTTGTTTTTGTGCTATTCTTTGCTGTTGGGTTTTCAGTTTTCGAGGCATAAGATGGCTGTTTTCAAAAGATTCAAAATAAGAATCTCAGTATTACTAACTCAAAGAAAGTTGACTTGATGGCAGCTTGCAAACAACCCCTGTGTGACCATCCGTATATTTTATTATGTATTAAATAATTTGAGTGGCTGACAGTGATACCTGACCATTGTCAATGGTACTGATTTGGCAGGCAGTTCATACATTTCCAGTTATGTATAAATTTAAATATGTTATACATTTTTGTTTAATTTAAAAGCTTTACCTAATAACAGAGACCATTGCAACTTGTCTGCTTATCTTCTTTGATGACTAGATTCTTAAAAGGGAACAACCCCTAGCTCTCCAGAGCATAAGGTGACTAGGCAAGAAACCTGAAATCCCCAAGGATTTCAGGGGGTGTAGGTGGGCTGCAGAGTGGGATGGCCTAGTCAAACAATACAAATTATGTCTGCAAGAAAGAATTGGAAAAAAAATCTTTGGGCTTTGTTCCTTAGATTTTTGCAACAGGCTAATGAGGATGTTCTGTTTGTAGAGCCAATGCTTTGTTCTTTGCAGTTGTGGCGACTGGTGGCATCGAGGCTGGTGAGGCTAGGAGACAATCAGGAAGACAAAATTTGTTGTTGGACTGGAACTTGACTGTCTAGAGGCAGTGGCAGAGAGGAGGGTGTTGCCAACAATGCCAAAATCAGTGCCATCCTTGGCAATCTTAAATACCTATTGCACAATGTACTGTAAATAGTAATCTTATGTGGTCACAGATTATTTCTTATGGTGTGGGTTTGAAAATGATTTTTGATTTTTTTTTGACACTTTACATTTTGCCTTTTATTTTCTGTATCTCTTGTCTAATTTCTCTGTAACAGCTGTATAAATGATATACATACTGCAAAAAACGTTTACAGTAATGGTATGTTATTTTTGAATTTCATACTATCTGTGTCATTGTATTATTTGGCTAATCACATTAAAAGAACCTGAAAGAAAGATATTAAGAGCGTATAAGTAATAACTAAATACTAATGTAGTAAACTATTTATTATCCCCAAGGAAAACCTCATATCAGAGCGAACACTCCTATTGAAATACTAAACATTGTTTAGGTGTTGCACACGTTGATAGTATTCCCTCTTTAGAACTGACTAACTCCAGTTACTCAAAATGAAGTAGGTTCTATTTTGCAATATCCAAGCAGACCTATAGGAATTGTAGGTCAGCAAACTACACCAGAAACTTAACAGCTAAACAGAAAAGAGGCCTGTTCGTGGTCCGTCTCCCGTCATGTGTCTCTAATTGCCTCACATGTGTGTTCTGCTGATGAGTAGATGGAGAATATTGGTTGAAAATTGTCCGGGACGTGGGTCTGGGGCTACCTCCGCCCTCCCCTGGGCCCAGCAGAGCTCCCCTGAATGAACTCCCCTCCAAAACATGTGCTGAACATGTGGGCTCTGGCCTCGCTGGTCATTTGTGTTGCATTTGTCTGACTGTTTCCCTCAAGGAGCTGTATGATTTGGCACATTCACCGCCAACAACACTTTGCTTCGTCTTCCCTGATCATCACTGTATACGTTTATGGAAATTAATGAGTGGCTGTGTTTGTGCAAAAGTGTTTACATTTAGTCCGTACTTGTGGATTCATCTGGATTGTTCGCAGTAGGGGGCTGGCCAGCTGCTAGTTAGCTTCCCCGAGGGCTTCAAATCAGTCTAATGGTTATAATAAGGCTTCCCTACACTCTTTCTTTCTTCTGCACCCACTTTTTTTTCCTCTTTCTCAGTGTCCAAGCGCTCACCATTTTACCCCCCAAATTCGTGACAGCCCGGGGCAGTTAGGAAGCGCCGTTTAACCCTGTGGAGCACTGCCACAGCGGGTCTGCAGGGGTCGAAACTTAAAGGTAATAGTTAATCACCAAGTGTTCAGAGTCAGTTAGCCGCAACGGAGCAGAACAAAGCTGCGGGGCTCGACGATGGCAGCGAGGTACTCACAGGAGAGGAACTCATGTCAACACGCATAAGCAGGCTGAAAACGCTAATACAAAGGACTGTATATAAAAATGGACGTCTGTTTTGGAATATGATGGCAATTAACCCTGACCTCATAATCATTTGACACTAGCTTAATTCTATCCTGGAAAAAGAGACTCTATTACCTTCATCCAAGTTGAAGGAGCCATTATTTCCTGTTCCTACAAACTGTCAAAGCAGACAAACGGACCCCAGCAGGAAATGAAGCACATTTATCTTTTTGTTTTGGATACATAGCTTTTTATAAAGATGCAGGATGTTTGCAAGAAAAACGGGCTGCATGCACATTGAAGTTATGCGTTAACAAGATGTTTTTGGCAATTGACAACTGATGATGTGTGTGCAGTCAGTGAATGGGTAGAGATCATTACCTAGTGGCTCGATACATAGAAGCATTTAGACGTTTATGAATTAAACTGCTTTTGTTTTAATGTGAACTCGTTATCCAACCTATATCCAGGTGCTCATAGTTTGTAGACAGGATTTGTGTGAGTTTTAGAATTACAATCTGCAGTGTTGCCAGTAGATATCACCAAAAACTACACAGAGTATCTTCATGTTATTAAGTTGTTTTTGAAACGCTGAATACGTTGCTTCGTCACAAACGACTGGTAAAGCAAAATAGTGGAAATATTTATATTTCAGGTTGTGTATTCAGTGGAGGTAGACCAATGAAAGCATGGGTCTGGTACCAGAAAACTACAAAAGAGCAGTAACCATACTGTAGTGGAGCTAATGAATGTGTCAAAAAATACTATGTGGCACAAAGTCATACAAGGATCCAAGTTAACACTGTGGCCGTAAAGAATTGTCATCAATGGATTTCATAGGATCTTTTCCCTTTCAATGATGTCCCTTAGGCAAACTACCTAGTTCTGGTGGCACCACAGACGTTAGAAAATCAATCATAACTCATCTGACTCATCCATCTTAATATCCAATCAAAAACCGACCAAAAAAGGATGATTTTTAAACACCTCACATTTCTGTCTTTGCCGCAGAACATTCCGACGTTGGGGACGGTTGCCATAACGATGGCGCTACATAACTGTGACGAAGTGGCCGTCGCTGGCTTCGGCTACGACATGAGCATGCCCCACGCTCCGCTGCACTACTACGAGACGGTCAAGATGTCCGCCATTAAAGAGGTGAGTCTCTGAACCTCTGCGTTTTTCACCCATCGGAAATATTCTGGACTTGTTATTAGAGTAGATTAGCTGGAACAGATACTTTGTGAAATGCTCTTGGGAAAATATTTCTTTATAAAATATATGTAGAACTAATTTGTGCTTTATTTGGAGAAGTACAAATCGCTCAATCAAGTTAGGCATCCACAGAGATAAATTGTCTCACACAAAAAGACCATCGCTGATCATTTCCTGGAAAGGTCCTGGAAAATGATGTCAAGAAAACTGTGGGAACCTTTCCTGAGTGTGTTCCACTTAATTAGCTATCGCATCATCTAAATAATAAACTATAATTGCTCAAGTCTAAAATCGAAAGCCCATTTGACGAGAGAGTTTTCTGGCTTCGCCTCAACCTGGCTGGCCCCACAAGAATAACTGCAGAAACAAACATCTGAGCGTCTTGATGAGGAGGGACCACCACTCCTGTGCAGCTGGGCCTCAGCCAAAGTACATTAGTCTCAACACAAAGCATTCACTATGTAATCTGATGGTCTGGAGTCGAGGAATTGTTCAGGACTGTAGCATTTTGATGAATTTTGAAACTGTAAGTAAAGTCTGAGTCATTGTTTACCATGCCATATACTATAATTCTTACTCTCAAGGATATACTGCACTTACTCGGAGTAGTGGCAATATAGAAATAGAATCAAATGGAGGTAATAGTACAGATTTAAGTGGGCATTTTGCAAATAGGGATACATCACATGGTGGAATTTGGAATGAAATAAAAATCAGGTCAATTTAGGTGTGTTTTTGTGTGCACTCTTTGCTGCTTCTTGCCATTTCGATGTGGTTTTCCTCCTCCGCCCCGGTTGACTTGCCACGTGCAGTTGTCGTAATGACAGGCAGAGTCCATTGTTTGAAAGGCCACTGTGGACGGCGCCCCGTCCTCTCCGTCCGTCAACTCTCCCTCTCGCTGTTTACTCCGAAGCCCAGTGGAATCAAAGATGTCACCCTTTCGCTGACGTCCGTAAACCATGAGCTCAGTGTGATGATAACCTTTGTCTAAACTCCCACTGAACCTTTGGCATTTGTTATTACGGTCGTCTTCATCAGCATTGTCATCATCAGCTACAGAAGGTTAATTAGTGGCAATAGTTGCGGCGGTGTTGTTTGGAAGACTTAACCACTGCCAGTCCTCTTTTGATGAAGGTCTATGTGTGATTCCACTGCTTCGGAGCAACTTTCTCCTGTTTTGATTAATGACTTCCTTAGAGATCTGGACCTAACTGCACAATGTTGGTCAGTTTTCCATCATTTTTTATCAGCATTTTTTAACTTGTCGTGAGGTGGGTTTTAGATAATTGTAGATTAAGACTTTGTTGACTCATAGCTCCTCCGGCTTTTAGTTAAGAGGTTACAGAAGTGTGGAAGTAGTTCAGAGGTGTTCCTTTTGTGGTGCAAAGATTTCTTTTAAGACAGGCAACACATTTTTTTTTTCTCAATTTACTCTTAATTCCAGCCCTACATATAACATGTATACATCCTAATCTATCTCCAGATTTTTACATCACCAAGATATTTTATTTTATTTACTTTTTTTACTCTAGTAACATTTTTTGTGTATTTCAAAAGTAGGTTTCAAATATGTCATTTGACCTTTATTTAACCGGGAAAGATTATGAATGTCTTTTTCAAGGGAGTCCTGTCCCCCCATGTTTTTTCAAGTAGGGCTAACTAGACACAGACACAGAGAGAACATGATTGAAGTGACAGAAAGATGGTCAGCGAGCCATCCTTGGCAACAGTGCAAAGAACATTGCCACCATTATGTGCTTTGTGTTCTTTATGTTGATTTATTTCCACTTGCAATAATGACTTTTTTTTAGGGGCACACTCACTAGGATGAGTGGATCAGTGTCATGTTGAAGTACAATAGTTCTCCCTCGCCTGTTCCCCACTACTCTGCACTCACACTGCCACAAGCAGGTCCTGGGCCTGAGCACAGTTGCCTTTTGTAGCCACATATTTGTGTTATAAAAACATTCTTATGTTTATGTAACAGTACATACAAAGTACAACCCAGAGAATGACATTCTACTGTCTATGAGGCTAAAGAATTTTTTATTTGTCTCAGTCAAATAAATGATAAAGTAATTAATATAGCAGCTCCACCATGTTTATTTGATTATTGGTTACACTTTGCATTTGGTTATTGTTAACGTGTTTACTTGCAGTAATTCGTCACGTGCGATATTTAAAATTTTTCTTTTGTGTCCTCTTATTTGTTAAAGGTTTTCACCTAAATGGCTAAAGAACTAAATGGCTAAAGAACTAAATGGCTAAAGAACTAAATGGCTAAAGAACTAAAGAACTAAATGGCTAAAGAACTAAATGGCTAATGAAATGAAAATGTTTATTCGCTAAATCTTCAAAATAAAAGAAGGAAAAACAGTTTGTTCATTTGAGTGAATCCCAGTCTACTCTGCGCTGAGGTCTCATCCTTTCAAGTTGGGAAACTGCACATGGGCCTTTTAAACAACAACTTGACATTGATATGCTTTGTGAATACCACCTATGCATACTTGTCATGTACACTTTTATGCCGAGCCTGGAGACTTTCTTAGTTTCTCTTTTTTGCCACATTCACATACTTCAGCTTGGCTCAGTTTTATTTTAATTGTACTAATTTTCCTTCTGCAGCCCCAGGTTTCCTTCAAGGAACTTTAAAAAAGTTGTAGACATACAGAGCACCAAAGTAAACCGCCTGGATTTAGATTAACAAAACAGTACTACTAGTTCTGATACAGCACAGGCTCCAACCCAAGCAGCTGCTGTTCATTTAACAGCCATGTGTTTTAATATAAACAAGGCTTTTGTGTTCCTCGGACTCTTTGACTGTACAGCACTGATATTACACTTCAGCTGGGCTTTAAACATGCTGTTCTGTTTTATAAAAGAATATCTGTAGTGTATTGTTCTATAAGATCCAATAGTGACCCATCCCATCGACGGTCTGACCCAGACTGGCTCTGGACGGACCTAAGCGAGGATCGTCCAGAGGCAGCTGCACGACCGAACCTAGCTCTGGGCCTTCTGTGATTCCCTCATGTACAACTCCCCTCCGCCCTTTTATTAGCTGTGTGTTGGGTCTCCATCCCAAAGCAACAGGAACTGACGGGTCTGGTTACATGTGCTGGACTGTACAGTAGGGACAAACACCAGCAGGTTTCCCACGTGCCCTGGAAAACATGGAAAACATGGGAATTTAGAGAGTACTTTCATGAAAATGACTGGAAATTTGACCCAAAGCAATGTATTTTATTCTGTAAATTTTCCCTCGTTTGAGTTGTGAGACTGCTGTAGTTTTTTTTTGTTTTTGTTTTTTTTTAAATTTGACTAAACTAGAATATAACATAACTAGTAATAATAAGCCTTCCTACATCACACTAAGAAGGTGGGGATGGATCCTCATGCCTCATGCCGTTTTCTGTGTTGTCATCTTGTCCTTCCAGTGCTGTGGTTGCCGTTTTTCTACTGTAAAATATCATTTACAGTATTCAACACATCCATAGACTTTGTATGGTGTTTTCAGGGTCTGACCTTAACACTAGCGACAAGTAAACAGGTCAAATTTAAGATTAAATCAGACCAAATCAAAATGTACATTCTTTTGGATGCCAGTTTTTTACTGTAAAAATATGTGGACATTATTTGAAAGACATTACAGTAGATACACATTGCACTCATTAAGTTTTTTTTTTTACACTACATACCTTACAGACCCTTTTTTTTTTTACTCTGGTTTATTTGTATTGACCCATTTAATTATATTAGTGTATTATTATATCAAAATTTCTATTGTTGGTTATATTAAGTATTTTGGACATAGCACATCTGTAAAAATATCAAGCTCTGAATTTTTAAAAAAAAATGTTTTCTCACATAGTCCAAAGAAATGCACGTAGAGGTAAATTGGTGAATCTAAATTGCCTGTAATGAATGAATGTGAGTGTAAATAGTTGTCTGTCTCAAAGTATTAACCCTGCGATTAACTAGTCCAAGGTGTACCCCACCTCAGGCCCAAATCAGCAGGGACAGTGTCCAGCGCCCTTCAGTCTGTAAGAGATAAGCTGTAGAAAATAAATGGATTATTTGTCAAATAATGGTTATTTGTGTTTTTCAAAATTCCATTCTGGGCCTTCACTGATCCCTTTCCGTTTTCTGTCCACAGTCCTGGACACACAACATATCGAAGGAGAAGGAGTTCCTCCGAAAACTGGTGAAGGCCAACATCATAACAGACCTGACCAAAGGCATCTGAGTTTACAGCTCTATGGTCTCCTTTGGTGTTTTCCCAAAAGGACAAGCCCGACGGCCTATTGGGAAATGGATAGAGGCGGGTGATGGAGGAAGACAGGACCCCCTTTGGGACGGCCTTCTCACTGCCCGGGACTTTCATATCAAAGGAGATTATTTTGAAACGTACTGGTGCCTTCAGAACCAAAGACTCTGCTGGTCGTGGCAGGGAGGGGAAAGACCGGGGAGGACTGCTGTCCCCGCTCATTTCCCCCCGAGTGAAAAAAGCCTCACGGACACAAGGCTTTTGGAGACGGGAGAGCGGCCGAGAGGGACAACTGGCAGGGACTGGCTGGAGTATTCGCTGTGCCAAAACGTACCTCGTCCAAAGGAGAGGTCTTGGTCCTCTCTTTTGGCTGCCTGAATGTATTCCTCATATGTAAATATCAAAGATTTTTACTGTGCTTATCTGTCGAGCTGCAGCAAACCACCAAGTCCCCAGCCCTCACCCCACCCACCATTATCACATTCATGAACGCATCCACAGACTTTGTACGGTCTTTCAGGGTCCGACATTAACACCGGCGACAACCAAACAGGTCAAATTTAAGAAATCAAAATGGGAAACGCAATTGTAAATTTTTCATGTGATTGTATTACATCAAGTGTGTAAAACCATTTATTTAGAGTCTTTCTATCATGTCCTGCTTGTTTAAATTCATGTCATATCATTTCCTTCAATATATTTTTAACTTTTATAAAAATCACAAGTATTCATTATCATGGGTGAGACAATATATCATACATATTGTTATCATATTCCCTTTGTGATAATCATGATACATATCAGGGAACTACTGGTAACAAACAACTAGACACATAATGTTAAATGTTGAATCCAATACAATTAATCAAGTTAACGTTAACCTATTTATGTGATTTATCGTAAATGATTGAATTACAATTTACTGATTCTTGTAGAATTAGTAAAATTATCTTGAGTTTCTATCAGCTACTTATAGTTAATGTATTATCTACAGTGAGCCATTAGTCTTTTACCAGTTAGGAGACACAAACAGGAGCGGTGAGACTGGGACTAAACTATCTACTGCTGTAAATAGGGCCAGTGAAAATGAATTGCTAATACTTGATGCAAAAAAAAAAAAAAACATCCAAAAATAGTGAATGTCAACGTATATATAAATTAGAAATGGATCTCGAGTTAAATATGGCCGCTGTTAATTTCTATTGGAGGTTGCTTATTGGTGCGCACATCAAAAAAGCAGTCCAATGGGTTTGAAGGTATGTAATGAGAACAAGGGTTATTTTTTTTAACATAAGTATAGGAAATAAAGATAACAATATTTGGCCATTTTAGATGCTGTCGATGTCCTCAGTGTTTCTATATACATAGTGGTCTATATAGAAAATCCTTTATCAGCCACATAGGGGTTTTTTTTTTTACTGCAATACCGCAAGTGGCCACTGGTGGAATATCTCATGAGATATAAACGGCTACCTTATGACAAAATAATAACGTATCTTAGGTATAATGAAGGAATTTCCAAAAATATAGAACATAAAGCTTGTGCCAATGCTCCTGTTAGTGTCTCCAAACAAAATACTGAAAATTTAAAATTGACATACTCATACTGAAGTCCATTCTTATGTTACTGAATCAAACACAAACACTACATGACAGAAAACATCCGATTAAGTATTGCCGTTACACAAAACTTATGTCGTACAGTCACATGGAGAATTTGAAAATGTGTGTTTAGGCAGAATTTGTGAAGTGTTTTACTTTGCTTTTACACTAACAGTATTTAAAAACGCTAAATTATCTATTGTATTTATATGATTTGGGTGAGTTTAAATTATTTTTATTGGATTTTTTTTTTTTTTTTTTAAACCAGCTGATCATGGTTAGCCTGTCTTCCCTCATTCTCCTCCACGTCACGGTACTGTCCTCACGACATCCCTCGCTCCTTCACTTTCCCCTTTTTCGCTGCAGACTTTTCTCCAATTATCAACAAAAACTCGGATTGTAGAATATATATAAATGAGACTATTTTTGTTCGTAGGTTGATTTTAATTATTTATTTTGTTACAAACTCCCTATGTTTCGGTCTCAGGCAGACCCACTTCCCATTCAGATGAAGTTAAAAATATGGCTTAGTGTTTTGTTGTTTTTGTTTTCCTTCTTTTGTATTCGACGCCATGTGCTTCCCTTTGAATGCATGGTCTTCTACATTGTCGGAGAAGCAGTCTTTATTAAATTTGTTTTATTCGCCTCTAAGTGTTATATGTTGTCAAAAGGTCTGTTTTTTGTGTTCTGTTTGGGGCAATGAATTCATACAGGAATGATCTGTCACATTTCTGACTTCTCTGATATTTGCCGTGCTTCGAGGTGGTGACGGTCTTTTGCACTTTACCATTCTGCCACATTTGTTTCAGTATTTCAACAATGCATAGTGTTCAGTATTATGCGACTGCTTCTGTCAAAAAATATTGTATGAATGTCATTTTAACGTAAGAATGCGATGTACGGCCTCATTCCGGACTCTGCCGGTGCAGTTCACATTTGCTTCACCAAAGTTTTTTCTTATAAGATCATATCACGATTTACAAAATTCTGAGACAAGTTGTGGAGCCGATTTCACAAATTTCTACAGACCATTCTTTAGCATTAAGATTCTTTAGTGTTTTAACGTTATTTAGCAGACTAAAACATTATTTCAGATGGATTGATTTCAAGACAAAAAAAAACTCACCTATGTCCTGGGCTAATGTTCGGTTCCTGATAATTCAAATCTTTTTAGGGTTATATATTTAATGTTATAGATTTGAATATGACATTAGCATAATTTCCAATAATGTTACCATGGTTACAGTTATCTCCTTGCAATCAACATGGTAAAACACATTTAAATTGGAAAAAATAAATTGATAAATTGCCAAATTTCACCAAGAATTTTTAAATGAAATTAGTGGTGCATTCATGTGGGCCACAGGAACTTGGAAAAATGTTTTTCCAAAATCGCACATAAACCTTGTCAAGTTAGAAAAAGACCTCAGAAACTCAGGTTAAAATTTGTTGACTAGAAAGTACTGTTTTATAAATTTGCATGTTGCCAGCTGACTGTATATTTCCCAGAGTCCAGAACGAGCTAAGAAAGCTATGGATTGCCGCTTGTACGGTATTTAGTCTGTAAAAGTCAGGTTTGTTAGCTGAAGCTATATAGTTTAGTATTTACTAGCATTCACTTTTATTAAAAAAAAAAAAATCGAAAATTGTTAAATCGGACTTGTTTGCAGTAGCTTTCATATGACTTGATCTGATAGAGTTGGTTCGAAAAACCATCGCGTCCTTTTTGTGATTGAACTGACATTATCCCCTCGTTTGTACAGCACCACTGTATTCATGACCAAAATATGTATGAGGCCAATGGAAACTCTTGACTCAGAGCAAATGAAGGACAGCTAAAATTTTAGTTTATCAAAAATGTACACAAATTGGGAGACATATTGGTTATGTAACAAGGAAGAAAACGTTTCTGAGACACACCCCAACTTACAGTGTAGCCACAGAAACAAGAAAAAAGGGCGCATTGTCATACCTTATAAATTGTTTGGATTTGGAAGCTTTTTGGAAAGGCCCTATTTTATGGGAAAACACTAATGGGTGCAGACTAATTATCTCTGCTTGCAGCTTAAATTTTTACTTCATGCAAGTCTCATTTAAAAACCATCAATCATTACGTGTACGGCAGCCTCCCTCAAGGGGGCAATGGTGAAGAAAGAACCTCTGTTCAAACAGTTACAAAGTTATTTATCAGTGCCATCATAAATTATCTGTTTGTGATTCCTTTAACTACGCCATTTACTGCTGTTTGTTAATTAAGTTTCAGTACTTTCCCCCAGAATTCATTGCACCATTTTCCATTCCTTGATATCCTGACAGCTTCGCAAAGGCCATAAATTCAGAAAGCCTTAAACACGGTCTACTTTTGTGAAACCGGCCCCGTTCTTGCGCTACACATTTTCTTCAGTCAGCTGCTTACACTACTCTTTTATCATTGCCTTCTCTTTCTTTCTTTCTTTCTTTTTTTTTCTTTTTTAACTGGGATTGTCAAGTCTCTTCAACACAATCCTCGGAGACTGAGCAGAGGTACACTGAACAGCTGTCCGTTGCACTAACCCCGAGGCGCTCCCAGTGCCTTACACACCTCATCTTCAACCGTAGCGACAGGAAGTAGGGCCCGCACTCTGCTTCTCTGCGATTTGGGACCAGTCTATTTCATGTTTGTGCTGTTCACATCTTCAGACATCTACAAAACACTTTAAAACGTAAACTGGCAATTTTATATCATCAAATTGTGAATGTTAGCTGCTAAATACGACTATTTGAAGAGCCCCTGTTAGGTTTTTAGTTGAGCCACTTCTCGCTAAGATTGTGTTTTTCCAAGCTGTTTAAATGCCCTGTTGGCTTTTTTGGCTTGACTTCCTGTTACAAAGTGAAGTCATCAATAGACGTAAAGGGTTTCTGTGGAAATATGAAGACTGGCTGCTTGATGTTTAATTACAACAGCGTAAAGACACAGATTGCTTGTATTGGGTTTTTTTCGTGTTGTTTTTAGCTCCATTTTTGTGATTGAGAAGCTTGTTGTTCTTTTTTATCACCGTACTAGAAGTCAAAATATCAAAGGTTCCAGAAAACAAAGGTTTACCAATTTTGGACCTCATTACATTTTGGCTTCCCATTACAGAGTAGATTAGAGGTAGATACAGTAAGTAACACAGTATACCACTTACTAAGCACAGAATGAGTGCTCTAGAAGAGAAGCTAACGTGCGATTTAGCAGCATAGCATTTATTGTTGACGGTGAGGGGATTATAGCGAGCTAGCATTAATATAAGTTCCGCATTATATGGAAGGTCAGCTTTTGGTCGTCATGGAAACGCTCCACAGAAAAAAAAAGTTCCAGAGCCCTCTTGGAGGCAACAAATTTTCAATCTAGACTTTATTTTTTCACTGTAACTATAAAAGTCTTCTGTCAGACATTCTCATTTTTGGATTTTCAGAAATTAATGTTTCTTTTTTTATTATTTTGATCAATCTTAGACAGTTTTAGTGGGTCACAAAGTGTGTGCTTTATGAAAAATACTGTGTACCAAATATGGTTGTGTAGTTATATGCTGGTTTAGGTCATTATTTTAAGAAAATGAAGTGAAGTCATTATTCAATTTTCTGATTTAGGAAAAGGACATTATTGATTGTATTTCTGTTACCTTGCCTCTAGTTTTGGCGTGTTTGACCAATCAAAGCAGAGTGGCTTTAGGGGGAGGGGCTTAAAGATACAGATGTTAAAATGGTGCGTTTTAGACCTTTTTTTTTTTCTTTTTCTTTTCTTTACTAGGCTTTTTGGAAGTTCACCGACAGGGGCTCTTTATGCACAACATCTTGACTTGTCTTGGCTCATCGTTCGTTCATCGGCAGCTGACTGTTTGTTCAAATGAAAGTATTCAAATGCTCCAATAGGACTGCTGCAGTAGCATTTTAAAACGTATATAAGGCAAAGGCAAATATCGTTGAAGTATATCGCATATTCCTGAAGGTAGAATTTCATTGTTTTTGGTGATGTTTTTAGCGACCAGCTTCTGTATCCACGGCAGGAGTCACTTTAATAGTTTGTCTTGGAAAGTGATTGTTCATAATTTGTGCATTTTGTACAAGCCACCACTCAGATCTTTGTAGACTTTGGAGCAGCGCAGATCTTAGCTGGAGTGTGGTTTTTAGAGTATGTTTTATTTTACTGAATGCTGGAAAGATCCTCGTGGATTTGGCCCAAATCCTGTCTTCTAATAACCTTTAAATGAAGCATTATGAATCCATTTCTGCAACTCAATAAAGGCATTTGTATTGGATCAATGTGTGTATGTGTGTCTTATTCTGTTCAAATGAAAATACACAAAAAAAAAAAAAAACCTGTAAAACCTGAATATTTAAAGAAAAATTTGGAAACTGATCCAAATCCAATAGAAAAAAATTATTTTGTCCAGAAAAAAATATAACATGAGTGTGTGCATTTTGGAAACAGAAATTTAACAATACATTTTTAATTAACAAAAGTGCATTAGTCTCCAAAAATTGCAATTTTTTCCATAAACATGATTATTTTGTTAAACCATCTGGCTGCATCTGTGTGCTGTCTTTGAGCGGGTAGAGAACATCAGCAAGTTTGTTGCGTGTTTACTTACTTAAAATTGCACTTTCCAAACCAAATGTGTTTTGTGCCCAGATCTGAATAATTGATAAAATTCTAATTTACACATTTCTGTAGATAACAATTTTAAATACAGTTACAGTAACACTTTACAATAATGACACATTATTAAAGAGTAGTAAAGCATTAATAAATATGTCATTAATGCAAAACTATTATTTCTTCATTTAACTATACAGTACATCAGCTTATTATTCGAGATTAAAACATAAATAACAATTTTTATAACATGATGATTGTTAGTTGTTAGTAATGCCTTGTTAATGATAAATTAAGTTTAAAGTTTAGTAGTGTGTAGGTATTGTGAAGTGTTTCCAACGTGCTTTTTAAAAACACCAACAGAATCAGCATTTTGAATGGTTTCAGGGAGAGGGTTGTACAGATGAGGGGCAGCTATCAAAAAAGCTCCTGCCCCAGTCTTCCTAAGGTCTGGGGCACTGCCAACAGGCCACAGAAAGCTAGGGTCTAGCAATTCAGCTGCACTACATAGACAAGCTTTTTATTTAAGTATTTTCCTCAATCCATGTTTGTAAATTGTACTGATTCTGATCAAGCTCTATGTATATGGTTGGCAGCATTGATACTCATGCATAACACCTGTCAAAATATGTCCCTGACATATTTTGAATGGACCATTTTTCATGTGATGATTTACACATTGAAATGATGCTGACATGTTTTGGAGAGAACAACCATTTGACTGAGAAGTGACAGCTTAGATCACAAGGTTTATTCACTTGGTACTTGTGCAAACTGTAGGCAATTGTACTTAATCATTTGCAGAAATGTACAGAGACATTTTCAATTTGCTGAAAGGAATGAGAAATTCAAATCTGTTGTGAACAAGTGCCCAGAGGTTTGAAGGTTTGTCCGTGTTGTTTTGAGAATGTAATTTCTGTTTCAAGAAATGAGCCAAAGCAATGGAGAAAAACTGTAACTAATTGTAATAAAATCTGGACTGGTTTTAAGTGGCTTGAGTTGGATTTTAATGGTTTCAAAAGGATTTTAGCTGTTAATAAGTAGGTTCAAATGGGTTTTAAGTGGTTTGACTCAAAATGTATTAATTTTTTTTTTGATTTTTTTGCCCTTTATTGATAGAGTAGTAGTAGCTGGACAGGAAATGGGGTGAAAGAGAGTAGGAAATTACATGCATGACTGAGGCTTGAGTCCAGGTCTGGTTTTAAGAGGCTTAACTCGGTCTTTAAATAGTTTTTAGTAAGTCTGGATGGGTTTTAATTGGTTTAACCCAGACTTCAACCGATACAGAAATGATAAAAACCATAACCAGACTTCAACTGGTTTTAAGTGTTAAGCTGAAACTGGAACTGGACTGACTAAAACATACCATATCCACATTTGGACTGGTTTTGAATGGTTTAAGTTGGTTTTGCCTGTCACCTGTCAAACCCCGGGGCAGATTGAGTTTCTCTGCTCCTCAGCTGCACTGTTCTCACGTCGGCGTAACCCTCAGCAGCTGTGAAGAGTCCGGCCTGGTGTGAGGTGACGAGGACGAGCCACAGAGGACTCCTAAAACCGCCGCTGGACCGTCCCATCCTGCTGTTAATGGGCTGCCAGAAAGTGTGCTCCCAACAGGTCACACCTCACTGCTCTCGGTGGGAACCAACGCCGCTCCCACGTCGTACAGGATTGTTTTAGTCGAATCTTTGATGGAATTAATAGGAAGATGGTTTAAATCACATCGTACTGTTTACAGCCTCCTGGCCTCATTTCGGGATAAATAGTCTTGAGAGAAGAAAGTTGGAGATTACAGGCTTTTCTGACGTCCAAAACTGCAGCAACTTGCAGGAAGTGTTTTCATTCATCCATTTTCTTTGACCAGTTCCAGCATGAGGATCAATCTGAGTCCTTCCATTTGTTCAGAGGTCTACTGGAGCAGAATGTTGGGGTTTTTTTGGCAGAAATTGGGTTTATGTAGATCTGGATGGATGGATGGATGGATGGATTTTCATGATATTTATTTATTTTACTTTTATTTATCCCAAAAAGGAAGATTCTAGTGCCCCATAGCTCAATATCAATTATGGATAACAAACTAAAACTAAAAAAACTAAAAAAAAAAAGAATAGTTGGTGCAGAGTACTTTCAAATTCATCACATGGAGATTGGTCTTTTGAGCATGAAAGAACCAGAAGACAAGAGGCAATAGAAGAACATTACCATTAAAGCTCCTTTCCTATCTCCTTTCCTAACTGAAGAGAGAAGTCAGAGTGCTCTTGTCACGGCGAATATGAAGTACACCTGGGTCATTGTCTGGTTCCTCTTCTCTCGCCTCGTCTGTCTACGTATTCGTCAATGAATCAATGGTAACAGAACATGAGTAGAATTAGACTTAGAATATCTTTATTGTAATTGTACATGGTACAACTGGGTGAAATTCTCACAGTGCACTGAATAAATACGGCATCATATGAATAGAAAAAGTTAAAAAGATTAAAAAAATGTTTAAAAAGACACATTTAAAAGATTTGGACAGGTGTGAAGATATGTTTTATTTTGTTTTTTGTTTTGTTTTGTTTAAATATCAATTTACAAAATGGAAAAGAGAAGAGAAAATTTTGGATTCACAAGGAGCTCCTTATGGTGTAACCCTATCCATATGGAGTGGCCTTGTTGGTTTACCAAGTTTCTTGAGTTGTGTGTGGTGGTGTTGGGATAAGGTTGTCTGTTTTGGTTGGAGTTGTTGGTGTTGGGATTTTGTGAAAAAACCTCTTTCTTAAAGAAGGTATAGGATGAGGCTGTTTTGAGGCAAAGTCACTCCAAATATTAATTTGATTTAGAACTGTCTTTTGTTATTTTTACTTTGCATTTTGTAAACTATTAAAAATAAACATACTTATGTAAGTTTACTTTTCATATCCACACCTGCCTTAAACTTTTGCACTGTACTATACATCCATCACATTCTACTATTCCACAGCTCCCTAGAATTGCATTTTATGGCAGCATTTAAAGTGACTACAGCTCTGGGATAAAACCTGTTTTATCTTTTTTTAGCCTTTTCAATAAATACTTTGTCACTCAAGAAATTATTTGAAATGATGACTTTTACTTCAGCTTATTTAAACCACTTTGAGATCCAGGCCATGAACAGATATGAAGCCAACTCCTCCAGTAACATATTAAAAGTAAACGATATTCGTATTTATCTTTAAGCCCCTCCCCCTGCCTAGTCTACTCTCATGCCTTCCCTAACTGGATATTTGTTGTGTCACGTATCTACCTCACTCTGTAACAGGAAACAGTATGAAAACCTTAAAGTAACACACTCTGGATTTAAAAATGCGTTTGAGTAGAAACTTTACAAATCCCTGGGAAAGACCAATAGGGGACCTTTAAACCTCGGGGTGATATTTGGCCTCTGGGACGTCCGGTGGCAGCTGGACATCGCCTGCACCTCTTCATCCAGCGGCCGGTTGATTCCCAGCGACAGGTCCCGGGCCACACCCCCTCAGAGCTGGCTCGGAGCGGAGAGGTCGTGACCTCCGGGCCTGAAACTGAAACTGCTCGTAAAAAAGGAGCTGGAACGGGGAGAGAAAAGACCCTCTGAGAGTAACGTGCAGCGGGACGGGCCTGGTTCTGCTGTGTTTATTTAACGCAGGGTCAGAGGAGAAGAGACAAAACAACATTCCCCGGTGCACAGTGTCCCAGAGTGTGTCAGTGCACCTTCACGGAGCTGACAGCTTCGATCAACCACTCAGCACTTATTTGGATTAAAGATACATAATATAAAGGCACAGTAACCACATTTAAAATTAGGATTACATAGCTATAAATTCAAAAATCAGACTTTTCTCGACTCTTTTATCCAATCAGAAGAGAGAACTCCTCCTGTAAGTGCTGGATTCCAATTTAATACACAAATCCAACTTTTCCTGTGCACATAATATTCTATTCTACAACACTCACCATTTATCCAGGCTTGTGACCAGCACAATATGAGCAGTTGTTCTTTAAGGGATTTGAACCCACAATCTCCCACACCATATACACACCAATATCTGTCTTAATTATTCTATTTGATCACATTTTCACTTACAGTTAATACAATTACAGCACAGAAAATGGACTAAATAAACAGATTTTGGATTTATAGTTTAAAGCGTTTTGGGCTTTAAAACCTATTTGAATGACTGTATAGAATATCTATGAATAGCTTTTTAATTGCACTTGGCGTCACTTCCTGGAGATGCAGGGGTGTGATTCCACTCAAGAAGGTCAACAAGTCAATGTTTTGTGTTGTTTTACGGTTGCTCCAAACACTCAAACAGAGAAACAACAAAGTAAATGGTATTCGTATTTATCTTTAAGCCCCTCCCCCTGAGCCTAGTCTACACTCATGGCTTCCCTCACTGGATATTTGTTGTGTTACGTATCTACCTCACTCTGTAACAGGAAACAGTATGAAAAGCTTAGAGAAACACACTCTGGATTTAAAAATGTGTTTGATTAGAAACTTTACAAACAGAGAAACAGAGAAACCAAGAAGTTTTCGAGGTAACTGTCTGCAAAATGTAAGAAGAAAGAATTTGCTGCTGGTCCTGTGTTTTTTTGCATCTTTTTTTGTTTTTTTTTTGTTTTTTGAACCTTGGCCACCGTAGATATCTGATCTTTAAAAGTAAAAAAATAGGAAATTTCCCACTTCCTCAAAGAAAATTCTTCTGCGTTATTTAAAAAAAACAGTGCCAATGATCTACTACTACTCTGCTGCTTCATGAAAACACACACTCAATAAACTAAAATCTGATTTCAGATCAGTGTTTAGACAACATAGACAATTACCTGTTCTCTTTATGTGTGAGATACCTCCTGATTCCGAAATCTGAAAGGTTCTAAACTCAAACTAATATTTTCTGTGTGGTCCGAAATAATCCATAAAAGCTCATTCTTAAAAACTCAAAAGAGTTTCAACTTTCAAAACAACACTGCTTGCGGCACACTGTCCTATATTCACTCAGCCCACCTTTGTGTTCAAACGGGACACACCCACCGCACGGTCACATACCTGTCCCACGGCGAAAATATCAGCCCGGGATCGGTTTACGGTCAACAAATTGCTTTAAAAAAGGGAACAAAACCCTCAAAGAAGAGTTGACATTGTTAAAAAAGGGCACGACCCTGTGTTGCTTCTGTTGTGTTTAATACCTGCGCTCTCTGGGACCATTTTAGAACAATTCATTTAGCACAACATGGATTTAATATGGCACTAAAGTCTTCAAAAGGAGGCCTGAATTGGTCAAAGATGGCAGCGCTGTGTCCGTGGCCCCCTGAAATGGAAACTAGAGCTGAGGGCTAACATCTGGGAGCGGCAGACGTTTCACATTTTACAAACTCATAATGTGAAATTTAAAAAGCCATAAACCACAATGTGTGTCGTATTAGAAGTTTGGAATCGTGACTACGGCAAGGTTATGAGTGGAACTGAATCTATTTGACGGAGAATAGCAATAGCATACACGTGGCTAAAGCTGCAAAAAGTCCATTCAGATAAAGTGCACGGCTCCATTACATAAACATTATCTGCTCGTGAACAACAAAAGTAACAAAACAAATGTGAAAAAAACTAAATAACATTCATGGTCAAATTTACATAAAAAAACACATATATAGAAACGTTCTAAAACAATAGGTATATATTGCAAGCTTTTTTTTTTTTACAGCTATGTTCTAAAGACAAAAACAACTGCAAAAAACATTGTTACAGTCATCTCTGATTTACTGCATGTATGAACACAGCTAAATCTGCAGTAATTGAGTTGAACTGTTTACAGTAAACAGTACCGGCATCTGATATTACAGCAATTTTCAATTAAAGTTAGATTATGTGCTTTCTAGAGAAAAAACCCCACAAAAACAACAACTGTAAAAACAATTACAAAAAAAATTGCTGCTAACTTAACTTTTTTTTTTGTTAACAATTATATAGAATCTATTACAATTCCAAATCCATCCCACGTTATTTTTCTCTGTTAATTGCTGGTATGTGACATTACAGTAACTTACTTTTACCCAAATGAAGACTTTTAATAATTCTATTTTATACATACATATCCATTAAACTAAATTCAGAACTTTTTCTTTTTACATGTAAGTAAACTCAGTGTATTTACTACAATTGTACACTATTTCAACTTTTAGAGCAAGTTACTGTTGCCATTTCATAACCTTTTTAGCAGCAAAAGTTACACTAATTTAAGGTAATTGAGTGTATTATAATATTTATATAGTCATTTTGTTTTTACAGCTATTTCCTGCTGCTGTTTGACAGTATGTTACCGTAAATGTTTTAACTGTATAATTTATATTGATCTAAGGTAAATCAGTTAACAACAGTTTACTACAGCACGCACTATTTTGGCTTTAATGCCTTTATACTGTTGCCATTTTACAGTATTTCACCATAAATATGCCAGACTTATAAATCATTTTGTGAGGTCTCTAACAGTGACATGTGTTTGTAATTCAGTTTTATGAATTGTTTGTAAAATGAACCAACAAATAAAAGAGGAGTATTGCAGACAGCCTTTGATGGAGTGTAAATAATCCTGATTAAATTAACACTGTAGTAAATGTGGAAAGTTGTTGTGACGGAGCTTTCTTTTTCCTGTTTCTCACTGTGTCCCCCACGTCTGGCCTGAGGGGCTATTGGACACTGTTTAGCGATTAGACGGAAGGGGAGTTTCCCGTCTGACAAACGGTGAAAACAAGCTCTGAAAACTGGAACAGACCCTTTTGGCCCGATTGAGCTCGGCAGAGACAAAAGAGCGAAGGACAAGTGGAGAGGCCAGTGACCTGTGGCGCTAAAGGTAACTCTAGAAACCTGGGAGGAGAAGGAGACGCCGCCTGGAGCCGTCCCTCATTTACGGACCGCCACCCAGAGTCCGAACCCACCCACCGTCTCCCCATCTGCGCCAAACTCCCCAAACAGGACCCGGTAACCACGGTAACGGCTGTGTACGGACGTCCCAAAGGCGCTCCGGCACTTCCCTGAAATTACACTCAACCCTCGGTTCAGCAAAACAAACGTTAAAGTGCATCAAAATCTCATTCAAGAAATGCATCAAGTCATTTTAATGAAGCCAGGCTTTTCTCTGAAGGAAATGAAGACATTCCAGCGAACAAAAGTGTTCCAGAAACAAGGTTGGAGCTGATAAATGTACAGATTCTAACAATATTTTATGGGCTAATGCTAGAATAGTCTCGGTTCCTGGACTACATGTGTCTAATGCGTTCATGTTTCTGTAAAATAAAGACTCAGATTTCAAAATGTTGCAAAATAGGCCCAGTTGCACCATCAAGGTTTAAACTTTAAACTGATTTAAATCATAGTGTCATTTAAAGGTCCCATATTATGCTAAATCGACTTTTCTGAGCTTTTAACCATGTTCTAACGTTGTTTCTACCTCAAACACATACCTAAAGTTGTGTTTTGTTTCATTCGCGCATGTTTAAGTAATTTATTTAGTTTGAGCTACAGTCCCTAAAACGAGCTGTTTCACGCAATGACGTCAATATGTGAAATAAACCACTCCTCTCCAGGAAGTGCTCCTCCACACTCCTCCTGCCCCTCTCTCCTGCACTGTCAACAAGTGCCGTGCTCCGCAGCTCAGACACAGAGAAGCATCGCTGCTAATGTGTTAGCTTACTTACTGTCAGCAACATGCACACATGTATTACTGCATAGCTCTACATATTGCTAGGCTACTTTATTATAGTTCTTTCAATACACTGCACAACAGCTCCTTAGGAGTCTCCAGGCAGCATACATTCTCAACTTCAGTAGGCATTGTACGGTCATTTCCACATGTGCACCTATAAACAGAAGCAGTTAACACGCGCTATGCTACGGGCTACACCATAGAAACATACACAATAAATAGTTTCTCATTTACCAAGCAGAAACGTCTTGTAGAAGCCTTCGAGGTCTTTGTGTTTGCTCATGTTCTTCGAACTCAGAGTCAGACTCTGGGTCGAAGATATACGGCTCAGTTACTCTCAAAGCCATTGCTGAAAAAGTTATTACTACGATGTACCATGTTTACTTCAGTCTGTTTCCAGCTGAGCTCATGCAGCTGTAGTGTGACATCATAAGTGGGCGGAGCCAACACGGGAGAGCTGAGCCTTAAAGTGACAGCGCCAAATCAGACCGTTCACTTTGGACTCATGATGAGAGCTCATCCAAACCGCCTGTATAAGATCATTATTGTGTGTATCATGTTGCAAAACGTGACATGGTAACTTAAATGTATCCAAAATACACTGTATAATGTTCAAAATAGTATAATATAGGACCTTTAAATTTGTATCGCACCCAGATTTAAACCTGGTTCAATCTATTTAATCTAAATTTTGCCTGACAGTAAAAACAAGTCATCTGGTGCCAGATAAAGTAATGAGTAAATAATTTTGTAATTTTTGGTTAAAAAGTATGTGAAAAACTGGGTTTGATGACGGGCTACAATTGTGAGTGATGGGATACAGTGTTGATGGGACACAGTGGATACAATACACATTTATTGAACAGTGACAAACAAAACTTCACTTAAACAAAACAGGAAAATGGTTTAAACCCCAAATATAATTTGTGATAAAAAACATGCCATCTACAGTTTATTATTGTTTATTATTATTATTATTACAGTGATGACAAAAAGAAAATCAAGTAGAGGAGCTTTAACTTTTTAACTGGTTTAAGTCCATTTAAACCAAGCTTGAACTAATATGAGTTTCAATTAAACCTAGTTGGTCACAAAGGTTTTCAAAATAATTGTCAGAGGCCTGAGGTATGAAACATATAGCTTTTTAAGGGTTTTGTGGGTAACTCATTAGATACTTACTTTTTTTTACTTTTTTTATTCTTATCTTTTTTCATTACCACCTTTAAACAGACTCTATGCACTGGTTTTACTGCAGACGAGGGTCAACACAGCAGGACCCATACATCTTTGTTTGAAATAATGCATCCAAGGCATTTCACTGTTGTTTTCCATCAGCTATTGCTAATATTACCTATTATCTCATATTTACAGATGAATAGTTTTGTCTTCTCATCATTCTATTCAAATGTGTGTTACCAGATGTCAATCTCTGAAACTGGAAACATCCGACGACAATGTGCTATTTTTTTTTTATTTTAAAGGACTCTGCAACTACACTGCTGCTAGCACACAATCAATTAGATTAGATCAGATCGATACTTTATTGATCCTGAGGGAAAATCACATGGGACTTCCAAGTCTTAACATTTACTTGTATGTATACAGTGCATGGAAAGTGGTGCTCATTTGGGAAAAAAAGTATTCTTTTGAAAGATGGTACTGTGCTCTTATCATTCAATCCTCTTTTTCTTGCAAGAGCAGCTCCAGCTTTAATGGGACAGCTTACAGTTACAGGAAAGCTATGACGTATTAGGTGTATATATACTGCAGAAGTACATGCACAAAAACAAGAGAAGCATGTGTTTTAGCGTTTGTTTATTTATGCAAATTAGCCATGTGCTTTTTAGTTTCAGTTTCACATTGGATTGTTTGGTGAGTTTTTCCATTTTCATTTACGGAGCATCAAAATGACTTTGTGGCATTATATTTCTATGATTTTGCATGCATATTATTGTAAAAAAAAAATAAAAAAATTACATAGTGTTGCTTTAACTCTTGTTGGAAAAATCAAAAATCCCCTTAAGTAAGTCAAAAAACTGTGATTTAGTGAATTTCACAGTTTAAAAGAATGACTATTTATTTAAAATTTGAACATATCCACCTAGTTAACACTACCATCAGTAAAACTACCCTCTGCCGTCTGAAGTCCGTCCTCCTGTAACTCGTCAAAGAGCGCTGTGACACTCCGACTCTGCTCCTGTGTCAGCTGATTACAAATGGCCGCTGGGATTGGAAGGGCTTTAACTGTGGGTCAACAAACCCGTCGTCCTGTAAAGCCTCACGCGAAGTCAAACAAGTTCACGGCCATCGTTCAACGAGACGAACGGCACAGACACTCCTCCGAGGCTGCGGCTAGAGTTTACACACGGAATCGGTTTATTACAGGTATTATTACGCACTCAGGCCTTCGGTATCAGATCTTTGAAATGTTTCCTGCTGCTTCTCTCAGGGAGGAACCCGTTTATAGGTGAGTCATTTATTTCAAGGTTAAAAATAGAACTGTTTGTCTTTATGGCTGTATTTCTCTACGATTTTCAGTCTGGCTTCCTGTTACAAAGTGAGGTAGATGAGTAACACAAGTGGAGCCCGGTTTAACGTCTAGTTTTTAGGCCTTGTTTTGTGCATATCCATGTTTGAAAAATGATAAAGAGGGAAGAGAATTTGTTGCTGGTGATGCTTAATCAGTTTGCTTTTGAGTTTTTGTTACATCCGCCGACTTTCTGGCAACTTACTGAACAACAACCCTCCAAAAACACAAACTTTGTAAATGATCTTCTGTACTTTTTGTGGTTAAGCACATTTGCAGGTGATCTGAAGGAAATTCTAGAAAGTTGCATGTTAACATTAGCTATTGTTGCACTGCCATCCTTGTTTATATTGAAAGAAATCTCTGAAATGGGTCCGGAGTCACTTCCCTTCACAGCTATGTCCACTTGTCAGAACTATTTGTGCTGTTTTTTCATTTCTCTGATGAGCTAGAAGTGAAGAGAAGTGCATCCAGAGCAAGTTTATCCCTCGTCTGTTGGTTCATTGGCTGGAAATCCGACTCAAATCCACCAAATCCTTCGTATGGAACAGAAAGAATGAGGATGGCTGGCCAGGCTAAATTTAAGCTAGAGTTAGGAAGCAAGTGCATTTCCAAGAATTCTTTGTAAGTTGCACGATAGTTTAACGTAACATCTTTTGCTTTAGCTCAGAAAAGTGGCTATGTTGGGTTACATTTGTCACATTCATTTTGTTTTAGCTTCTAAATCCTCATCCGGTGACAAAGAGACAAGATCTTCAAGATTCATTCAAGATTCAATAGTTTATTGTCATTTTAATGAGAACATTTGAAATTTGTCTTAGTGGTTGTTCAGAAAGAAAATAAACAAGACAGACAAGACAAACAAATACACACATCTGCAATAAGTGCATTAATAAATAAATAAATACATGTAATGTCATTAAATAGGAGGAAAGCATACAAACATACCCAGATTGAAAACAATACAATAGTTAAAACTGTCAGAAAGTGATTGAAACTCTACAGAAGTGACTTTTTTACTTTCAATGCTCTCAAATATTTTTCCTGAAAGATGAGAATCAAAAAGTGCTGGATGTGAAGGGTTTCTGGTCATTTTCTAACTTTATAATGCAGGAATTATAAATATCAGCCACACCCAGTAATTCTTGATACACTTCTAACTACTCGGTTCAATTGCTTTTTGTCATCAGCAACTGCCAAACCAAACAGTAACAGAAAAGCTGCATTATAAAAACAATTACAGAAAAGATATGCTGTATTAGGTGTATATATACTGTAGAAGTATGTGTTTACTGTGAAGTATTTGTTTATTTATGCAAATTAGCCATGTGCTTTTTAGTTTTAGTTTCATATTGGATGGAGCGTTTGGTGAGTCTGCTCCTGGTGTCTATGAAAGAGCAGTGTTTTCTTCCATTTTAATTTCACAGAGCTTTAAAATAACTTTGTGGTTTATTTTAATGATTTTGTGGCTATGTTTATTATTGTAAAAAATAGTGTTGCTTTAAATCTTCTTGGAAAATCTTGGAAATCCGTAAAAAACTGTTAAGATTGGAGTAATTTCACAGTTTTAAAGATTTACTATTCATTTTAATGCTATTATTCCACCTAATTAACATTACCATCAGTAAAAACTACCATCTCTATGTAGTGTGTGCTCATTTTGTCCCATCTCAAATTTTTTTTTTTTTTAACGTGTTCAACTCTGGCTCCTTCACCTGGTGTTATTTTGCATTCTGTACAAATTCAGTCCAACATTATCCTACACATCCAGTGACTTAACCTAAATGGGCTTTTAAATAGAGCAATAAAACATAAAGCCACTCTCTAATCTTCTCTACCCACTCACTGACAGCACACACACGTAGTCAGTCAGTTGCCATTTAGCGACATTTTCTTGTAGATGCAGAATTAGACATTTCAGTGTTGAATGTACTGTCTGCTTAACTTTGGTTGCTAGGATACAAAGTAAACAGGGTCTACGGGCAGGACATAGCCACCTGCTTTGTCATGTATCATAATATTAGATGATATTTCTCCCATTCTTCAATTTTGTGCTGTTAAAATGTGTCTTATTGTGATTATAATACACTTAGATCAAAATCTGTGTGTTTCACTTTTTGTATGTTTTGTTTTTGTCTTTTTTGTTTGTCGTTGTCTTTCTTCTGCAGAGGCGCTCTCATCGCGCGGCGGTGCATTCCTGCGTTCCTCAGCTGGGAGCCCTCTTACCTCGATGGCTGCTAAGAATAACCTAGTCCCGAGGATCTGTATTTGTCTCTGTGATGTCGGAAAGTGGGCCCGAAGAGGAAAGTACGGAGCTGTTTACCCAGGCTTTGTGAGCGCCGGGCCCCAGTGTTTGCGCTGCTGGGAGTGCCTGCTGTTTCGGGACGGGGCGGGGCGGGGGTGCAGGGTGGTGTTGGTGGGGGGGTGATCTGCAGGTGGATGGCTGTGAGTCATAGCAGGCCTGTTACATGTCAGCGCTGAAGTCTGTGGGCAGGTGACACGGGCTGAAGGGCAGGACGCACTCATAAAGCATGTTTACACACTGCAGGCCTCTACAGTATGTGCACCCAGCACTCAAACAGGACTGTGGCCCACTTCAGACCTGGAGTTACAGTATGGTCCGTCTTAATGTAAGATGTTAATCAAAGGGTCCCAAGAATGAATGATTGAATGAAAAGTTTATTGCTATTATAAAGGTTAGGGTTAGGGTTAAATACTCTGCTGGTAAAATTAGCATGTAAACAAAAAAATAATGCAATTGTTAATTAAAGTTTTTTTTTTTGTTTGTTTTTTTTTGCATTCATACACTGGGCTTTCACAGTGACTCATTTTTGAACTCTGAACAATCCAAAGTTTTTTACTTTTCAATGTAAAACTTATTACAATTTACATCCTGTACAAAAGATAAAGTATGGCAACGTTAAATGAGTCATTGTGTTTATTAAAAGCGATTAATTACAGCCAGATTTGTGATTAATTTGTTATTTTATTTTAATTTGCATCCATAAAAAAAACAGAAGCATGAACAATCATCCTTAAAAATACAGAAGCACCAAGCGAGAGCCAAGAGCGCCGCCATCTTTTTGCTCAGAAATAATATCTGAAGATGCATTTGGACTCATCCATTTATTTCAGAAAAAAGAATGAGATGTATTTTATTGAAAGAAGTTGCAACAGAATTTCTTGTAGCGAATAAGAATAAGGAACATTTACTAAAGACGGGGCTGAAGTTGTCTTTCAAAAAGGCCACAATAAAAGTGGTACTTCCATGTGAAAATAAACTGGTTCACAATAGTCCAATGAAGATACAAAATACTATATTGCTAGAACTATTGCTTCATTCTTGTGTAAAAGTTTTCATTTTGACACTTACTACTTTATCACACCTGTCCCCTCGACTAAACTCAATGAAGGATGAATGACTTAAAAAAACAAAAAACAAAAACACCCTAAAAACATCAACAACATCGTTTATTTGGCTTCATTCGTTATCTCAGGTCATAGGTCACATCAAGAAGCATGACATTTTAACCTCTAAGTTACTGCAAAACACTAGACGCCTGACTCACTTCTCAAGCAACAAAGACAGTCTTGTTTTTTTCTTGTGCTTTTGATTCTGTGCTGCACAATCTCTTGTCATATTATGGTATTACAGCTCTAATTGATGCCTTTTTTCCTGTGCAACAAGAAAATGTGAAGGAGCAACATGAACTGTTACAAACGTGGATTCAGGTGTCCCTCAGGGTACAGTACTCGGGCCCCTGTTGTTCTGGATCGTCGTTAATGACCGCCCTGTTCGGGTCAGAGACTTTACATCAGAGAGTTATGGAAAAACATTGGAGAGAAAAATTTAACCAGTTGATTTGAAATGCTAAGTCACACCGCAGTTAAAGTTCTCTCTGAGCATCTTAACTGTGCTTAACTGGCTTTACTCATGTGCATCTCTTTTGTGTCATAGTTTGCTTTTTGCTTGATTGTCAGCAAATATCTCTTTTAGCTCTTTAACACCGGCCAAGCTACTTGTCAGTTCTAAATTCTGGTTTGGTTCCAGGAGACTGGGAGGCTCTGGGGTGCTGTATCTTCAAGTGGCCCATGTTCACACCAGTTTGAGCAGAACCAGATTTCCACAGCTGGATGCCAACAGATTAACAAACAGCAGTCTGATTAAGGCAGTAGAAGTAATCGGTCTACAATCTAATCTAAGAAGCCCAATGCAACAGGTGGACTTATTTTCGAAAGGTCAGAAGGAGACTTAATAGGTCTTTACTGTATGTTATTGTTCTTTAATATATTTTTTTAAACAGCATGACTGGGTTTATAACATTTGTAAAAGTTTTTTTTTTTTTTGAGCCACTAGAAGATTCACATTTTTTTAACAGTGAAATATTACATAAAAATTACACTCTTTGCATTTGTTTTGTGTTGAAAAACTAGACATTTAAAGCTTCGTAATTGTGGGTGTTGCACGGTATCTTCCCATTTATTTAGTGCATTTGAACTGCTATGGTAGCCCTGCAGGGACATGTTGTTGTCTATGAACACACCCAGCAAAAATGGATCTGTAAAAATAATAAACAAAATCAACATAGTTCATAAATGTCCTAAACCTTCAGCAAAAATGTGTGCTCAAAAGAAACATGAGTGTGCTTCTTCTCCAGCAGTGCTCAGTTTGTTCTTTTTAGACACAGGAACAGTATTAAACCCTCTACTGTTGTGTTTGTGAAGTAAAGATGTGGTCATTGTCAGTTTGGTGCTATAAATGTGTGATAAATGAGTCACATGTAAACACTGAGGGATAAGGAGCAGCTCCCAGCAGCATGACTCAGTATGAACTGGAAAGATAATGTACTGTATGTCGCTAATAGAATAATCCTTCTCTTAACACACAGCCCTGAAGTTAAATCTTAAATGTGGTCAGGTTATTAAAAGATAACACAGTGTTTTTGGTCTTAAATCTGCCCCTTCAGCAAACCTTCATATTACGAGCGACACTGGCTCAATCGATTTGTTTCCATTCTCTGAGGATTTTCTAGAAATTTCTGTTGTTTTTGGTTTTGTTCTTAATTAACTGTATCATAATAAGAACATGTTTATTTTTTGGACTTGGAAAAAAAACGATCAACATATGCAAAGAGTATTATTTTGAGTAAACTGTTGTAAACTGACTATAGACTATATTATGTTAACAACATTGTTTTGCCTGATGTGTTTCATTTTGTAAATATGTCTAACATTATTAACACAATGCACTTTTCTTGTTGTTTTAAAGATATTTTTTTCTTATTTGTCTTATTAGGAAGCAAGGTGCAAAGGAGGGGAATGACACAGAGCATGTGACCCAAGCCAGAACTGAACCTGGGTCGCTTAAGTATGTGGTGTGTAGTCTACACGGTGGTGACCCATAAAGATACAGTTTAAATCTGCAATTAGGCTTTATTTTGAAGAAAGTTGAGCACAAACCAGAAGCTTTTCCAATCACACGCTCCATATCAACTTCACCACACTACACCAGCTTGTCAACATTGTATCAGTGGCACCTGATAATACAGAACAAGTGTCTATTCCAGCACTGAATACATTTTTCTCAGAGAGAAACAGCACAAAGAAGAACGGAAAGTTTAAGGTAAGCTTTTCACTTCGTTTTGATGGAATTTATTCTTATTTTTATGAAAGAAAAGCAGAAAAACTTTGAAGGTGAAGGATGTGGTGACGGAAGATTTTGTGCAGTTATATATTCAGAATAGATTTTTGTTATTAGATTATTATTTTAAAGCGACACTGTGTAACTTCTGGTTCAACAATTAAGGAGATAAAAACACAACTCAATAAAATATCCTCTAAATATCAAAGCATTACTGTAATTTTGCACCGATGTGGCACAGTCAAGATATGACAATGAGATGATAGCGTTTTCAGTTAAAATCTGTCAAACCAGGCACATTTTAGGGTAAGCTTCGAAGAACAATCAAAATAAATGAGTTCTATTGTTGTAATAATTTGGCGAGGTTCATAATTTTTGGGGGAAAAAATGACATAGTGATGCTTTAATGTAAAAAATGTTTGAAAACACCAAATTGTCACCTGGACTCTACCTGACAAGGCACTTTCCCACGAGCCTTCCCACGCTCCTGACACAAATGTGACCGTCCCAACACAAAACGCTGCGTTTATTTGCCATCTCTGAACTTCAAAGGCGCAGATGTCAGTGCGCCGATTGTTCCGCAGAAACTCTCCAGGACTGTCCCTTTCCCCCTGTCACAGCCCTCTTCCCTCCTCCTCGCTCTCCTTTCTCTGGAGGGAGGGAGTGAGGGAGGGAGGGGGGCGAACAAAAAGACATCTGAGCTTTGTTGATGTGGAGCTGAACGCGCGGAGAGCACCACTTTTCGCTCCGGTTTCACAGTTTGTCTTCTGACAGGCGGAGGGGCAGCAGCAGTAACAGCGCGCAGCCTTCTTCGCGTCTTTTTTTTTAATTTTACGCACAGCCTCCTCCGGCGCTGCGGGGCATTGGACATATTGTTACGCGGCTGTGGCGTTGAGGGAGACTCCCGAGAAGACTGCGCAGCGCTCATGTCTCTCAGAACCGGATTTTAATGAGAGTTACTGAGGTTTTTTTTTTTTTTCTTTTTACGCTCGGAGGAAAAGGCGAAGTCGTGACGCATGGGCTCTCACTCTGGACTTGTTTCAACTCCACACAGCTTCACTGAAGAGGGAGATTACGCGTGAATTTGTGATTTGATTTGAAACAAGTGGAGTTCTGAAACGCACGAGTCGACTTTTACAGCTTTATGAGAATATCCCGTGGCGTTATTTACTCATTAAGAACAGTTTGGAGACAAGACCGAACAGGTTAGTGGCGCAAAAAAAGAGGGGCAAGAAAAACTGGCTCGATTTCATTATTAAATGATTTCATTTGCTGTGAGTGAGACACGAGCAGCAGCTGAGGGTAAACATTTCACGCTGCCCGCTCTCGGTCTGTGGCTTTTGGGTCACCTCAGACTAACTCCAATTAGATTTTAGAGGAGGCTGGAAAAAGGTTAACAAGTGGAACCAAAATACGCGCCTATTTCTGGATTTTTCTGGAAAAAAACATGAGAGGAAAACGCGCTGAGGTTAAAAGCTAAGACGTGATGAGTTTGACTGAAGGATGATGGTCAGTTAGTCCTGGTTTAGTCCCGGGTTTAGTCCCAGTCTAGTCCTAAATCAGCCCTAGTTCAGGTCTGGTTTATTTTCAACAAAAATCTGGTCTAGTCCTGGTTTAATCCTGAATTAGTTCTAGTCTAGTCCTGATTTAGCCCTGGTTCAGGTCTGGATTATTCATTATCTTAGACCTGCTAAGTCCTGGTTTATTGCAGGATTCTGTTCTAGGATTAGATCTGGATTTGAGTATAGTCTTGGTTTACTTCTGGTCTGTCTTGGTCTAGTTCTAGTCTAGTCTTGATTTAGCCCTAGCTCAGGACTGGCCTTATTCCCAGGTCTGGTTCATTACAGGATTCACTTCTGGACCCATGGGCTTACTGTATTGGTTCAGGTTTATTTTTGAGTTTAGTCTTGGTAAAATCCTGGTCTTAGTCCTGGTTGAGTCCTAGTTTAGTCCTCGGTCTAGTCCTAGTCTAGTTTTGACTGGTTAGTCCTGGTTCAGGTCTTGTTGATTCTTCAGCTAAGACCTGGTTTGGTCCTGGTTTATTGTGATTTTCAGTCCTGAATTAGACTGGTATTTAATCTTGGTGTAGTCCTGGTTTAGTCCTGGTCTTTTCTTAGTCCTGGTTGTGTCCTGGTTTAGTCCTTGGTTTAGTTCTAGTCTAGTCCTAATTCAGCCCTGGGTCTGGTTTAGTTAATTCTTCAGAAAAAACTGGTTTAGTCCAAAGGATCAGTCCTGGATTAGCGTTATGGTTTACACTTAGTGAAGTCTTGTTAGTTCTAGTCGAGACCTGGTTCAAGTTTGGTTTATGTGTCAAGTACAGTATTGGTTTTAGCCCTGGATTAGTCCTGGGTTTAGTCCTGGTTAACTCTCAGTCTGCAGGTCTTAGTCCAGGTTCTTGGTTTAGTGTAGGTCTGGTTTAGTCCTGGATTAGTCTTGGGTTTAATCTCAGTCCATGTTAGCCCTTGTTTATTCTATTATCTGTCTTAGTCGTGGTTAAGTCCTGGTTTAGTTCTATCTTAGTCTGCATTTATCCCTGATTTTAGATTTTAGTCCTGTTCAGTTCTGCTCTAGTCCTGGTTTACTACAGGGTTGTCCGTCCAGGTTTTATTCTTGGTATAGTCTTGATTTAATGCCTAATTTAGCCCTGGGTTTAATCCTGGTTTAATCCAGGGATTACTCTTGGTTTAGTCCTGTATTAAATTGTTTTGTTAACCCTGCTTAAGTTAGGATTTGTCTTAGTCTTGGTTTAGTCCTGATTTAGTGTGAGTATGTTCCTAGGCTTTAGACCTGTAATCCTGGTTTAATCCACAGTTACTACTTTTAGTTTACTGATGCTTGCATGGATTAGCCCTGTTTTATTCTTTGTCAAGGTTTAGTCCTGGTTTAATCTGGGTTAGTTCAAGTGCAGTTTAGTCTGAGTGCAAGTTTATTCTGAGTCTGAGTTTGCTGCTGGTTTAGTCCTGGTAAATCCTGGTTTAGTCTCACTCCTTTGGAATGGAAACGCTTGTTTTTATTCCTGGTCTGATCCATATTTTAGACTTGCTGCATGGGTTTAGTCTTGGTTTAATAAAATGTAAATGGCGTCTGTATTTGGCCTGCAGCCCACCTGTTGGACACAGTTACATAACAGCACCAGTTTTTAGACCTAAAGCCTGTTTGTCTGTTTTCACTGAAGGCTCCAGACGCAGGACTGAGTGTTGCGGAGGTGAAGTCCCGCTGCTGTTCGGAGCCGTTTCATGGATCATTCATGTTCGCCTCGGCCTCGGAGCTCACGGCGCGCTCAGGACACGCTCCAGCTGTGACCGTGGCGCAGGAGACATGACAAACCGCGGTGGATGGAGAGCCCCGGACACCAGGCTGGGGCGAGGGGCGAGTCCGGAGCAGCGCGCACCAGCAGCAGGTAAGACTATGTTTGTTATTAGTATTTCACATTCCAACCATTTCTATTTGATCCCGCAACGTGTGAAACATGATGATTTCACTTTTACCCTGGCCTTGCTCTTCCTCTTCTAATTCTTTTATATAATGCTCCTGGATGCTGGTGTAGCGCAGCGTGGTTAGTCCTACCTTCTTGTCTGTGAAAACCATGTACAGGGCCAGGACTCCCTTGAAAAAGAGATTTTTTTAGGATAATCCGGTGAAATAAAAAGCCAAATACAGACAACATCACATAAGGTTCCTTGTAGTGCAGTGCATTTTTTTTTTTCTTCTTTAAAAGGACATTTATGTAGGCTTATAAAGATAGATCATCACAGTGTTTCCCACAAGTTGAAGACACTTTGGTCTAATATAGTCTCAAAATGAACCAAACACAGATTATAACATTGGAGCGTTGCATTTTGTAAAACTAAATTAGGTTTATGTTGTAGTTTGTTGCATTAACCCGAGCCTGTGTGTGTTTCCTGAGTTTCCTGAGACTCTGTAGCAGCTGCTGTTGCGTGAGTGCTGCAGTCAAAGAGTTGTCAGCTTCTTTTGACGCAAATCAAGTGATATATTAGTGATTATTTGCCAGAAAAAGGCTGGATGAGTTTATTAAAATTTTAGTTACTCTTACAACTCCCTTGAAAACCAGTGCTGTCTCATTGTTGTTTTTTTCAAGTGGGGAATACAAGCAGAAAGACATAGGAAGAACTTTTACAAGAAGACAGAATTTAATGATATTAGATTTAACTTTCTTGATCCAGAAGAGAAACTTAGTCTTGTTAATGACCAGACAAGGGCTATTTCTACAGTGATTTACTGTGTTACACGCATGTTTACATACAATTAAAATGAATTGCATGCTGTGTAATTAAAATAAACCTGGGAGATTGACATATCCTCTGTAATGAAGTCTCTAGAGCCACTGTCACCACTTATTGACTGAAGGGACAGTATCCTTTCTTCAAGGGCAGAAGAAGAAGAAACTATTTTTGCCAAGAGGGCACTTTTACTGTGTCTTGCCTGTTGATGAAATTGGAGAGGTTCAGGAAGAATCTTTGACTGCTGGCACCCCACCAGAGTCAGAGGCAGATAATTGCCCCTGAGTGGCTTCATCCAGGCCTTTGATTGTCAAAAAAAGACTAAATCAGGGTACAAATGTTGCAGTGTGAGCCTGTTGAGAGTGAGAGTGTCAGTCAAAATACTGGACGAATTTAAGAATATTCTGGACATTTGATCCCAACCTTGATATATTTGGACAATAATAACCCTAGATGACATTACTCGTATGTTCGACTGTTGGAAAAACATGAAACAAATACCGTCTCCATCCGTTTTAAACTCTTCCGGCTGTTGGAAAGAGCTTTTTTTATTTGTTTGCACCTGCCACATGTTTGGAGTCTCCTGCTGGCTCTGTGTTGACCCCAGCTCAGTGACGCTCTATGTTTTTATTAAAGGCTGGCAGTTCGTCTGGACGATAAAGCTGCGTTTCTTTATGATGTGATTTTAAAAATGATTCATAGCCTGTGGTGTTTACAAGGTGTGAAGATTGAAACCGGGAAACGTGTGCTCATAAATGGACATACGCCTGCCTTATGTGAATCTATCCGGTCCAATAAGGAAATACACATGTCTTCTTCTTGGTCTGTTATGTTAGATTGCAACTAGCCTATTACTCTACTGGTCTGTGTCTTTAAGCCCCTCCCTCTGAGCCCAGTCCGCTCTGATTGGTCACGTGGCCCACTCTGATTGGTCACGTGGCCCACTCTGATTGGTCACGTGGCCCACATTAGCTGTGCATTTTAGCAACGTAAGTAAAGTACAATACATTTTTATAAAAGGGACATTAGCCAACAAGTTTCACAAGATAGTTTTGACTCTGTGTGTACTGTCAGTGAGTGGGTAGAGAACATTAGTGAGTGGCTTGTTGCTTTATTTATACAAGCATTTAGGCTACACCAGCTAAAGGCTACAAGCTATAGGTCACTGGATGTTTAAGGCTATGTCGTACTAGACTTGATGGTTTTAGGACCTGTGCTTCCTCATTAAAGACTGTTAAAAGTGACATCTGCCTGAATAGATTAGCATCTGCATTGCTAAAGCTGCTAAATTGTCATCATTATACACATCGACATTACAGAAATGTTTATCAGGTAAGGGCTACACAAAAATACATGAAGGCGATAGCTTTTTAGCATTCCTGTTCCAAAGAAAGAAAGAAAAAGATAGCGACCCTGTTAAAAAAAAAAACACAAATTGTTTTTTGATTAATTAGATTTTTTAACTTAAGCATTTATTAAAAAAAAGTATGTGTCTTTTTGATGTCTTCATTTTCAGTGGGATCCATAGAGACAGCACGTGACCAATTAACTTTCATGTGTCCATTTAAACTTCGAACGGCTCTGTGAAGTCGTTAGCAAGTAGTTAGCAAATAGACGTTTTAAAGCCAGACATGATAACCATATTGGTATTTAAAACCAAAAAAAGCACCGTTTTTGCTACCGCTTTGTAGATAGTAATGCTAATGGCCAGTGAAGTGGCAGCGAGCATCGTAAAGTGTAAGTGTACGCTTTAAATGCACATTTAAACTTAACACTTTTTTAAACGGGAGCCAGGATTCTTGGAGCCAGCCTTTACTGCCTTGTTAGCCTCTAGTCCCATGGTCCATTAATTATACTGTCTATGGTTCAAAATAGCTCTTTCTGACTTTTCTTGACTCTGCAGACCTTTTTTTTTTGAACTACAAGCGTCATAATGAAGCACTCTCTGGTGAAGCACACTTGGTTTATATTTTGGTTGTAATCATTGGTGTATACTTCTGGATTTCTGGAGATTTAGGTCTAGTGACTGTCACAGCCAAAATCCTAACTCTGGTCCAACCCTTCTGCTCATAAATGTACATACCCCAGGTCATATGTAAATTTATGAGCTGTCATAATAGCCTTTGGTGGTTTGAGTTGAAATGAGGCGGAAACGGTGGCGGTAAGAACGTGAGAGTCTGTTGGTGGGCTTTGGACTTAAATATCAAAGTGGTGGTCACAAAGCTGTATCCATTTCCCTCGTTCGCTGCAGGGGACTGTGCAGCCCGAGCACAGATAAAAGACAGCCTCCTCGGTTTGTGAAGTTTAATCCAGGATGTTGTTTAGTATTTTTGGGCACACGGTCTGTGGGTTGTGTTCACTCATTGATGTTGATATGAGTCACACTTTCACTAATTGAGCCTCATTCTTTCAGTGTGACTCAACCAGACCGGACTCAGAGCAACAGCCTCAGGGCTTAAGTCTGACTCTGGATTCATTAGATTGGAGGTTGACGGGCATATTTTCATCAGCCGTCATTCAGTTGTTGAACTTATGTTAGACCGGAAAGTGACATTCCAGGATTTCTGAAGGAGGGCGGCATGTGGTACTTGTGTAAAGTTAGAATGTTTCTTGTAGTTTTCTGTTTGTGTGGATGTAGAACGAGACAAGACAGACAGAATCATCAGTCTTTTTTGAATAAATGAACCTGTTTTGTCTTCTTAAAGCATATTATAAAAAGTCTTAACCTCATTTATGAAGATTGTACGCGCAAAACAACAGCTAAAACGTACATGTACCCTTTACTATTCCAAAGCTAGGATGAATAATAAAAATACCAGAGCTGTGCATGCTCACGGTCTGGTTTGCACTAAAAGCAGGGATGATCCCTGAAAACTCCGAGACTGGGGTTGTTGAAGAACTATTGGACATAGATGTGAATGATAAGGGGAAGGGGTTCACTGTTACGGTGCAGTTATTTGGGTCAGAAGAGCAGCATTCCTTTCGTAATAAACATCCATGCTTATGTTTGCTGGGTTTTAGGTGGATCGTATTTTACATATTCATTTGCAACTGATTTGATTCATTGAATTTGATCATGAAAAATTGATGTGACAGCAAAGTTAAAACTGATATTTCATGGGGCTATCAATTGAAAAATATACAATTTAGATTATCATAACAAATGGAACTCTTGTTTGCTAAGCTTTATGGGCAGTTTATTCAAATTGAGGAACATGTGGATTGGCACAATTTTAATACAAATGCAGTATATATGTAGTTTTAGACCACACCGTGGACACTCACACCAATTTTGACAAATTTACAGATAAATATAGTATTGTCAATATTTCAGTAACATTACATGACTATTCTTGGGGACAGTTTGGTGGATGTTCAAATGTAGCCTTGACTCACTCATTCATTCGCCCTTATGCTTTCTTATTCTCAGTTTTAAAACAAAGAACTAAGCAAAATGTAACGTACCAGGACAACTCTTGATTGAACTCTTGGGCTTCACGAGTCAGAGAGTTTGTCCATTTTTCCGTTTGCTTTTCTCTCGTCGTCTTTGTTGTCTTTGAAGATCCTCGATTTGTCCAGGGGCATTGACATCGCCCGAGACATGTCTCACCTCCGCCGGACCTTCTTCCTCCCACATGCCTTTCCAAAGTGTGAAAACAAGTCGTGAAACAAGCCTGTTTTTCTTAACTGCCATGTTTGAAACCCTGAGTGTGTCACTCTCTGGCTTTCAGGCATCTCGCACTCTCCCGTCACGCTGCCACAGCTTTCACTTCCTCCGGTTCGAGGTCAGAGGTCGGCCGGGTCACGTACGGAGCCTCCCGATGTGTGGTCTGGTTTGTTTTAACTGGCCTGTGGTTTTTATGAGGGGCCAGTGCGCCGTTTGTGGAGGTTATGGCTTTAACTCCTGCTCCGTTGTAGCGGCGCAGGGCTAGTGCCAGAGAAACACCGAGTACCATTTTAATTTGACCACTCTTTTGAGCAGAAGGCCCGTTTTAAATGTATTTCGAGCCTTTGTGGTGGATGAATGTTTGTCTTTCTCTCCCAGTGGTCTTCATTAGTTGTTGAACTTTGAATGGTTCGGAGCTTGGCATTGAAATAATCTTCATTTTTACATTCTGCGTTGACTCTGTGTTACACCATGTTTCTTTAGATTTTCTAAAACCATTGAACAACTTTTTTAACCTGAATTTGCCCTCATTAAAATAGTAAAAAAGATGCCAACAAAGGGGGTCCAGGCTAACGTTTGCATTGGTCGACATGTAAATGCTGAAAGCAATAGCAAATAAGAATGAACACAGTGTGTTTGTAGACTGTTAACCCCAAGTGTCTCAGCTTTTGTCTAAGTTCAGTCAATGTTTACAAAGTTAAAACCTAAAGGCCCAAGAATCTCCTGACTGTGACCCTGAATTTACTCCAAAATTGTGAATAGTGCACGATGTTAGCCCAGCGTCTCAGTTCTGTTTTGTTTCTGACAGTAAAACGCAGACTGCAATGCCAAATGACACTGCTACATTTGAGAGCATGTGAACAGCTATGATAATCCTGCAGGGACTTGATGCGGTCTATGAACAAACCCAGTGAAAAAAAAGTCAATTGAGTTCATCATCTTAACATCTCAGTTGTAGAAACAGGAAGTATTGAAACTAAGATGGCTCCTCCCTCAGGGTTTTAGAGCTACACCCTAAGCACTTCCTCAAAGTCCACATTTTATTAAAGTGTGTGAAGTGAAGTGTCCAAAGCATTTAAATTGAAGATTTTGGACACCCCTGTACACGTCACTCTTCACTGTAACTTTCATTATGATCAGAAATAGGCTGGATTTATCAGAACGTCAACAATAGATAGAAAAATTTGGTTCACAAAGGGATGACAATTATACATATTTGTTACCGCGGCAACAGGTTTATTCATTTGTTTTTGCTTTATTGATTTAGCTTTTATTTTCTGTTGTGTATCTTAGAAAAAAAAGTCTGTTCAAAACGTCAAAGCAAAAGGACAGGGCACTTTACATTTTCTATTTTTTTTCAAACACAGACAAATGAAAAAAAGAGTTTTTGATGTGATGTGAAATTTTGACTGTGTTCTGTTACACTCTACTAATTATTACAGTATTTTACACAATGCACCTTTAAACTGAAAGCCTCTGGATAGATTAGCATTATATTAGCATCAACACAATGCTGATGATACATTTACGCTTAAAAACTAATTTATTATCAATAATAGCTGTTCGAAAGAGTTAAGCAATCACTGACAAGTCTGATTTTGACTGGAGCCAGCACTTTTAGCTCTGCCCATGCCCTCATTTCACTCTTTGTCCATTTTTATAAACTCATTCAGTCATTCGATGGTACAACAACAACTGTAGAACCTTCAGCAAGTTGTTTATCCACCTTTTCTGTATGGCTCTGTCTTCCAGGTGACGTTTTACAATGTTTACTTTCATATTAACAAGGTATTAATAGTGTACATTCTTCTGAGCCGCTCATACTTGCTTTTCAAATCCACTATTAGCGTCGTTTATTCGATCTGATAAGTTCGGCTTGTGGTTTTTCCTTCTCAACACCGCATTCCACTAACTTCATCTGTTATCTTTAAAAGTACGGACGGAGATAAAACTGTTTAATTCAAGAAACGAGAAAGAGACATGACTGGCTTTTGCTTTTTCTCATGCGACACGTTATAATTTATCCATTACAGTTGATGTATAACTTTTTCCTATTGGCTGTTAAAAGACAAATATAGGCTGTTTGCAGGGCCTCGGCTCCGTCGGCTTTTCTCGGTCCCAGGCCTAATGCAGGGAAAAGCATTGAGTGAGATTGATTATGCAACCTGAAGTGCCACAGGGCAACTCCAATCTGGAAGTGCTTAGAGTTCGCTGCGAACCATGTTGATTCCTTCGGGGCAAATTGTAGGAGGCATGATCTGACAAAAAGGAATTTCAATTTGTTAGATGTATTCTTCCAGACAAATGCTTCCCATGCTGCCTCTGTTTTCCCGTGTCGTTCTTTGTGGCAGAGGACAATCTTGTAGTGTGCTGCCTGGAGTGATTTCTTCTTTTTGATCTCCAACTATTTTGCAGTCGGTTTGGTTTCTTCCAGTTCGAACAAATTACCGAGAACAAAGCGGCGATTAATACTTTGGAAAGCGCTGATGAAACGCGAAAAGCAAATTTCTTCTCCTTATCGCCCCAATCAAACAACTTTTCAAACAAGAATGTTAACCGTTCCAGTTATTTTTGATACAATAAGCGGTATTCTCGTGAAATTAGCAGGTCTCCTTCATTAATCATAGCGTCGGAGGTTTGCTTTGAACTCTCAGGGCCCGGGGTCATTAAACGCAGCCTGTCTGGGGCGCGAGCGGGCGAAACACGCTAGTAACACTATGTGTGTATGTGTCACCGACGGCCACTTTTCCTGCCTCCGAGTCTCAGGCACAGTGTGGGCCTAATTTGGAGGAACAACAACACGAGATGGGAGCAGGGAAAGGTCGTCCGGGAGGGGGGGGGGGGTTTGAAGGATCGCTGAAGGGTGGAAGTGCCTGTTCCACAGTCTGCACTAGGTTCTGGAGCTGTGTATTTCAAACAAAGTGCAAGGAGCCAGTTCAGACCTTACATCGCATTGAATTATGACTATTTAGAGTTATTTATGAACTTATTTACCCCTGTGTCTACATAAGCCCAGGCCTCCTTCAGACCTGGCAATAAAATCTAGATCCCAAAGTGGGGCCTGAACTGTGTGGAGTGAAATTGCATACAGTCTACTGCTTTAATCAGAAATGACGGTTGAGCGTACTTAGCTATTGTAAAGATGAAAAATTCTGATGGGTTTTTTCAAAGGTCTGGCGTAAGTTTGGGTCAAAGGTTCATGGTCTTCCAATCAGTGCAACCTCTTCAGAACAAAGTGGAGCAGTGTAAGCAGTGGGACACAGACAAAAGGCATTTTAAACAAAACTAATGGATAAAGAGTATTTCTTTTAATTACATGCAAAAGATCTTTGTGTTTAGCCCGTAGCTCACTAAAACATTTGTGCTTTGGCCTTCTGAGGGAAAAAGGTTGGGCATCCCTGATCTATACAGTGATCAGATCTAATGTGGCCAACCTGAATGGAGTGTATGCGTATTCTTTTTCTATTTGAGGAAGATTGTTTAATCACCTAATAACATAATGTAATAGGAATCATCTGTGTAAAAACAAGAGCTTAAGACATAATCTTTTATTATCAAGGATTTTAAGAGGTGATTATGTTCAGAATATACCTAAAGCTTTGACAAATCACATGCTCATATAGTAGGGGTTCGTGGTAGGGTGGCAGTGGTAGCAGATTTATTTATTTTTTCCTTTGTTTTCATTTAAATTAAGAATCTCTTTTACAAGAGTGGTCTGGTTAACAGGCAGCAGCAGAGAGACAGAGATCATTCAAACACAAAACACACACATTTAAACAGGAACAGTCTGTACAATCATATAAAACATTTACAGCCACCACATCTTTCCTCCTTGCTGGTCTTCTAATATTGATTTAAAAGTGTTCAGGGAGAGCAGCTCTCGAACACACAGGTCACGCTGGAGCTGATTCCAGTCCTAGAGGCAGAGAACAATAAAAGCCACTTCTGACTCTGGGGATGGACAGTAGAAACAGATCCTGAGACCAAAGGCTGGAGCTGGTTGTTTGTTGTTTTTTTCGTGGTGTTGTATTGTAGATATTATGGGAGCAGACAGTAATGATTAGTAGATGAAGAAGTTCTAGTGAATGAAATGGCGATCCAACCCTGGAGCAGAGGAGACAGTGGTGAGTGAGATGATCTTAATGCTCCATGGTACAGTGTTGAGTTACTGTAAATAGAAAGTGTCTATTCCAGCGCTGGTGACAACATACCCACAAAAAATAACACAAAGTGAAACACAGACAAATTGTGTTTAACAAGACTGTGACAGCGGTGAGATTGTTCCTGACACTAAACTCTGAGCTTTAAAGTTCAGTTTTTTATATTGTCGTACTCGTTTGCGGTGGAGAATTGTGTGAGCTTATTTATTTATTTTTATTTTTTTATAAAATAAAGAACAATCATGGAAGGCCTTTTTTGGTAATGCAGCTTTAATGTAAGATGTCAATGGGCAAAATTCATCCTAAATGTGTCTCAAAAGATCAGATCTGATGTATCTGGATGTATTGTAGTAACTCTGTGGAGGTTTGAATGGGTATGAGTCCTGGCTCACACAGAGAGACTTCCTAAAACAGTGGCTGTTTTTTAGTCAAAGCCCCACTAAAAAAGGCCACATCCTCTTGTATGTACCCTGTTGATTGTTGTAGGTCTTTATTAATAGGTGTGTGTCAGTGAGGCAGTGGTGCTCACAGATTATGTAATCATTAATCAGTCCCTCCAGGATTTTGCGAAGCAACTATTAACCCAAAATCAACCAAACTCTGCGAAACCAGTGTGACTTTGCAACTTTGTCCAAACGTCCACAACTTTCTCACAACGAACATCTGCGACTGACCATTTCTGGAGAGTTTCATCACCGGAGTCGTCACAGGACTGACTGTCTGCCAAAAACCTCCAATGTAAATATAATAATATAATAAAATAATATAATAAATAAAGTCCTGACGCTGGGACACACAGACATCGAAGGAGTGATGTGCTTTATGGCTCAAATAGAGGGAGCAGAAATAGGTCAATACACTGGACCCTAGCAGAGTTGTATTTGTATAAAATACACTAAAATGACCCAACTGTTTTTGAAGACATATTTTTTTCTTCCATATTTGTTGTTTGTTTTTCGATACACTCTACTTGAAAATGACAACCGTAAAATAAAGCAGCTGTTGTAATAACACAGAGTCTGTAGAGGCTCTCTATTGGATTAAAGTTACACAGGGTTGCTTTTATAGTGTATCACTTTATAAAGGTTAGCTAGTGGCCTTTGTAAAGAGACCTATGCATACGACTCACCTCAAGCTCTCTTTGCAGCTCATTTTCATTGTAATGCATGTTGTCTTCTAACACTGTAACAGGGCTTAAGGAAGTGCTTATGGGTATGTTAATAGTATCCATACAGGAAAAATGAACTCTCTCTAATTGTGATAAAGATGGTAAATGATCAGATAAATGCTGTTTTGATCAATCATAAAAGCATGTGTAATTTTTCATATAAAGTGGGAGAACTGATCTAATATTGAAACATGGAAATACCAGACATGAATACAAATGAATGGAGTTGGTCCAGAGAGAAGATGGATTTAAATGCAAGGTTTAAAGGGAGCCTCAGGTATCACTTCCTGCAGGATACTCAAACATTTCCAATTGGCCAAAACCATGCTTTCCACTCTTGCCAAATGCTCACACTTCTTCTTCTGGTGTGTTGTTGTTACCAGTAGAAATATGCTCTGACACTGACGCACTGGTATCACCGAATACCAGTGTAATTAAATAGTTAAGTGGGCGATGATGGTGCCACTCCTACGAGCACAGCACTATTACTATTATCAACTTGACGTCAGCAGCATAGCACAGTGTGATTCCTGATGCATACCTCACACCACAGAGACGTTCCAGGTCAGCCTTGATCAGATTTGATCGCTCCAGGGCATATTAAGTGGGTTCAGATCTGGGATTGAAGCGTTTACATGGGATCCAATCAGGTCCAGATGCTAGCGCTAGGTGTGAATGGGCTCTAAATGGAAACTAGCTGAGTTTCCATTCACATTTTATTGAAGTAAACAAACCTGTAGAGACAATGTGTGTTCAGTATACAATCATTGCATCATTTTGCATTCTACAGTTGTTTCAGAGCATCATATTCTGAGAAATGTTGTCCAGGAAATTCAAGCTTTTCATGTCTAATTTCAAAGCATATCCTGACTAAAGCACAAACATACTAACATCAAAACAATTTTCTTTGGAATTCAAAAACAGTTATTATCCCCAAAGGCAATTAAATTATCTGCTTTAAATCATCGTCACCACAACAATAATAACAATAAACAGAATGCATGTGTTCTTTATATTGTGAAGCTCCAATGGAGAAACAAACAAGGCCGAAATGGTAATAAAGCAGATTAATGATGTGTTTGAGGCATTACAGGATTCTTACATACATACATACATTACTTTTATGCAGTAATAGTAACAGTAAGACAATGAATGAAGAAAGAAGTTTCTTTCAGCTGCTCACATTTTCACAGGCTGCCACAGCAAATTATTGCATGTTTAGTCTGGTATAGGTTTTTACACTGGATGCCCTTCCTTACGCAACCCTCTTCATTTATTGGGACCGGCACAAACATGTGACCCATTGTGGGAGTTGCTCCTCAGGCATTCAAACCCCTAATCTCCTGAATGGAGGCAGGGGAACCAAACACTTCACCAAAGAGGAGCTAATAGTAATAAATCCAAATATTGTAAAAAATATCTATATTCTGGGGCTTTATACAGTTGCCGTGGATGCCTTCCCCGTTGCAGCGCCCCAGAGTGGTTGGTTTGCCTAAATGTTATAGTTATAGCTGTAATTGAGTTTTATTTATATCAAAACAGAAGTTACCTCAAAGTGGTTTTCAGAAATAAATAAGCAAGCTGCCGTTTCCACTCCCCCAGAGAAGAGAGGAACAGAGGGACGACTCTAAGCACTAAGAGCTAAGCAGACATAAGCTAGTTTTGTAAATACATTATAAAAAGAGAGAGGAGGACATACAGAACCAGAGGATAGAAGCTCAGTGTGTTATACTGCCCCCAGTGTCTAGGCCTAGAGCAGCTGGGTGTCAAAACACTTTATTGTACACAATAAGGACCATATATGCTCTGGTCATACTCACTCACTTTTTGTCCAAACTATTTACTGCTTGCTTTTGTTGTTCTAAGGTTGTACTATAAGCCTTGCATCACTTGGCCATGTTTACTGGTCATTTTAATGTTCTAGATCACACATGTCAAACTCAAGGCCTGGGGCCAAATGCAGCCCTTTGCAATGTTTTATGTGGCCCTCCAATTTAGTAGGTGATATTTTTGACACTAGGTTTTAATTGGATTTGAACAAGATTAATTTGTTAATGAAAATCTTAAACCAGTTTTTGCTACATATATAATCTGCAAAAAACCAAATAAAACCGGTTAAATGACATCTAAAATCTGTTCAAGGTCATCTAAAACCTGCTCAAATCCAACAAAAACCTGTTTAAATACATGTAAAACCAGTTCAAATCCAAATAAAACCAGTACAAATCCATCAAAACCTGTTCAAATCCATCTAAAACTAATTCATTTGGGAAAATAGGAAAATAATAGTTAAAGATAACTTTAGTAAAACTCCAATGAAGATGAAGTCTCACATTCAACATTTAATAAAAGCTTCCCAAGGGCCACCATCTTCGCCCCCAGAAAGGATTCTTATTAACGCTTGCGGCCCCTCACCAGTTTGAGTTTTACACCACTGATCTAGATACAACTGTTGCAATATCCCAAAATTCAAATAGAGCGTCTATCACCCCTCTCTCACTGACCAGGCTCCATGCTGGTTCTGGTTCTCAAACTTGCAAAAAAATTACAAACTTACTGAAAAAATAGACTAAATTTCACTTATTGTGGATAGTTCCACGGTTTGAAAAACTCTGCTCAGGCTCACAATTCTCAATGAACTGGGGAATGTTGCTGATAGTATCGACGTCTTGTAATGTAATACCACTGTGGAAAGTTGATTTTTTTTTTTTTTTTTTATCAAACTGATGTGAACATAGGCCAGTTCATTAAGCTTCCCAGTCTCTCCAAACCAAACCAGAGCCAGAACCAGAACTGGCACAAATCCTGGTTGATATGGAAGAGCTACATGATATATGAAGATACTTAGGGACAGTTTGTGCTTCAATCCAAACAACCATCTACTGTCTGGAATGAATAAGCTATCCTGAAGTATCTCATAGAACCACTTTTACAAAACACTGAACTATCACTTTAAGCGACAGTCTGTGCTTTGTTTTGGTTTCCTTCCACTCGATCCGTTTATCCTTTGCCTTTGTCCTCTTCGCCGCCCTTTTAAGAGCCGTCCTCGCAGACACCGGAAAGTGAAATCCTAGCCTCAGATGATCGCTTCGATGCGGCTGCACTGCGTTCCCATTTAAGGTGAGGCTCGGCCAGGCGCTCGCTGTGTGGCTTCCCTTTTAAAACCAACTTAATCAGGCAGGAATTCGGGTTATTAGGGTCAGGGACACTGGCAAACGGCCTCAGTGGGAAAAACAGAGATCCACAGATGTGTCGCATCACGGCCTGTTCCAAATCCCCCAACACCGGCTTATTAATGGAACTGTGTTTTCAGAGATATAGATGAGTATAATAGAAGAAAAATGGGTATCATTCTAGTCGACGTGATGGACACCAAGACGAGACTGAGAGTCAGGCCCAGTTCATGATCTGACCAATCTTGTGATATGAGCTGAAACGACACATTCTCTATTTAAGTTTTTTTAATTCCCTATTCAGTTTTTTGTGCTGTGGAAATATTGAGTCAAAATGTATTTTAGATGTTGTAATGGCTTTGGGTAAAATATGAGAAAAGACTGATAGACAATAACAGTGCAGCCAGTGGGAAAGTGAGTTTAAACGGTTTTAAAACACTGTTTAAAAAAATCCCAAATTTTATGGTAAATGAGTCTAAATTTTTGAAGTATTTTTCTATTTTTTTAAATTTATTTTAATTTAGTATTAAAAACTCATTATTGATCTTACATTATTTAAAAAAAGACGTTTTTTCTCATTTTTTAACAGAACATTTACTAAATTTATTACACTTGATCTTTTCCATTTTATTAAATTACAAAAAAAGAAACTATTAAATATGCTGCACATTATATAAAGATTTCTGTCCATACTAATTATTTAAAGTTTTCCTCTTTAATTTTAAGGTAAATCTTAATATTTTTAAATTGTAATTTAATATGGGGCACATTATATTAAGGTGTATGTCCATATTAAACTCCCCGATAATTCAAAGGCAAAGGTGCGCAGGATCTTGCTGCAGCAAATTGAATTCATTTATTTGGAATAATAGGAACCTATTTGTATTCAGCTCTAACTAAACCACTTATTTACCCACTCAAACTTGGATCTCCAATGGGAAAGTCCTTGAGTTTAGACTCCATTTACATCCAAAACCTACATACATCATACTGAGCATGTAAATCGCATATGTCACAGATATGTCAAATGTTATACTATTCTAAGTCCTGGGAAAGGGTGGAAACTGGGATATAGTTGTCAATCTGCTCGGGACTCATGGGAAACGCGGTCCCCTTTGGCAGAGGAGTGTCTAATTCTCCTGATCGCATCACAAGACACTTCCACTAAGCCCGGCGCATTGTCAGCTCCTCTGTGGACGATTAGTGGGAGATGGACAGTAGCTAAAGTTTCCAGTGACCCTTCAGACTTAATCTCAGCGAGGCCAGTGGAGGTTATGGACAGTGGAGCTAATCCTACAGCGCAGTCATTATGGTCACTTACTCTACCTTGATTGATATGATATACAAGTAGTAGTAGTATTTTTACAATTGTTTCTTAAATACACAATATGGCAAACACTATTTTAATTTTGTAGACCGTTTCATCATGCGTCGTTTGATTTAGTTTTGGGAAAAAATAGTTCCATGGATGTGTACTGAGACTGAGATTTGTTAGAATAGTTTTTGACGACGAACTTTGTAATAGTTAAAGAAAAAAATGAAGAGAATGTGATAAATTTCCTGATCTGGGGAGGTTTCTGTCAAGTCTACCATCTCCAAGTCATTGTGCTTTTTATTTCTTAATGACAGTAGTAGCAGTGTTGTAGTGGAGGCACCACTTTTCGAGTCCGAGTTTCTTTTGAGTCCAAGTAACCAAAGACTAGTATAAGTCGAGTCTGAGTCAAGTTATTATCACTTAAATCATGAGTCCATGTCTGAATCACAGAAAAAAAATTAAATAATGAAGTTGAGGTAAAAGTGTAGTTATTTTGAGCTGAAGTGCAAGTCAGTAAAGAACAGTCCAAGTTGAGTCCATATTAGTTGGAGTGGTGTCTGAGTCTGCATCAGAATACTGCAATAGTGCAAAACTGACACGTTGATCAGGATAATAATGCCCCACATTACCCCCTCCGAGAACGCACAGCCACAAGCAACTGATATTACTGAATGTGACTCGCTAGTGCCCAAGTTCACAAGTCAGGTCGAGACTTGAGTCCTTGTGTCTTATAATGCACTCAGTTATCTCAGTTTTATACTGGATAGTATGTGAATGTATGTGTAGAATTTGGAATATAAGCTTACTTTTAGTTTGGATATTTTATAACTGCCCCTGACAAGATATTAGCAGCAAGTAAACATTTTGTCTTTAAAGTTAATATGTTGTGGGCAAGACTGACTTTGATATGGGCCACACTGAGAGCTAAAAGTGCTAATAATAGTAGAGTGGTACCAGGATGGCAACCCACAGATGTAACCACTTTTCTTTTACCCAGGCTGCAGTGATCACACTTCTCCTTTGCAGATGAACACTGTGTTTAATAATAAACGCAATTAATAAACAGATGATTCTGTGGCCAGAGGTTTACTACAGCTTCTGCCCCATCAGACTATTCATTCAGTGGCAAAGGGGCACAATTTGACCGTATACTGGATTATTTTTATGAAAATTTACAACACAAACGTACAAAAATACATAAATATAATATTACATAATATTACAGATAAACAATAAACTGGTATTAACACTTTTTTCCCCCCTTAATGTATCAGGATCATTTGGTTCCATACATAATACACAAAAAGTTCATACATATTATGTATGTATTGTGTATGGTGTATTTTGACCATTGCATATCCTTAGTGGCATATCTTTCACAAAGTTATTTATTTGTCTTTACACCAAACCGAGATACAAGTCCTCTCCGGAAACAGTCCACAGTGATTTCTGATTGGTTAGTGAAAATGGTTGCTTACATTAACTAATGAATGAATGCATGAATAAACAGTATAATCATATAGGAATGTTAATTATAGACAACAGCAGATGTTTAAAAACAACCCCAAGCAACAAAGCTTACACAATGAGGATGGCATGAGGATAAACAGTGATGAGCAAACACACCTTTTATTATAAACAGCCATAAAAGCCAGTTGACTGTGACTGTGGCTCCATCTGAAAGGCTCACCACAGTTTATTACACGCCATTTTGATCCGCTTCAAAGACTTAATGCCTGTCATTTTCGCGCAGGACATTTATTACAACATCAGCTCTGAGGTTGGTTCTTGGAAGTGGGTCTCATTGGAAGTGGGTTTCATTTTTTTTGTTTTGGACGCCTTCCAAAATGTCACCTTTTGCCCTGTTTACACTGAACCAAACATAACCAACAGTGGCCATCCTGGATTTTAAAGCCTTGGAGGAACAGGTCTTGGTGTTAGATTCACTGATAGCTACTAAGTGTTCATAACCTTGTGCTGCAGCTGGATTCTCACGAGATTTGGGAGTTTCCAAACTCATCTTGTATCGCGCCAACTAAACAGCTTCAGTCAAACCATGGGCTCGCTGTAGTCTTTTGACCAATGATGTGGCAGCACGAACAGTATGAGGAATGCAGTTAGTGCTAACTTCTTCTCTTTGTTATCTACATGGCTACGCTGAAAGATGTTAGCGTTGATGCTGCTATGGAATCAGTTTTATCAGAAGTAGAGAGTATTTCTTCTTTGAAAGAAGCACGAAGAGTGGCACGTCATATCGTTGCTGTGATTGGCTAAAGAAACCTTTTGGTAGGTGGATACTAGTCGGTGCTTCATCCAATCAGCACCAAGTTTTTGACTGAAGGCTCCTCCCTTTTGCAAACGCTTTCAACAGGAGCCTTCCCAGATGCTACTATGAACCAGACTATGTTCTGTGGAGCAGTTCAATCTGGTGGAGTCAGGTTAAAGTGTTCACACAAATACTCCAAAGCTTGCAGCGACCTCTGTTGATTAGCATGCTAACTGAGATCCTATGAAATGAACACAGATCACTAGCTAGTATAAAGCATATTTCTTTTAGGTCAGTAGAAAAAAAATATGAGCGGGACCACATTATAGTGTGATATGTTATTGTCAGGAGAATATAATTATCATGTATTTTTGTATATATACTATACTATATGTGAGCCACTGAGGCACACCTAATTATTACATATTTACATCAGGACACTGCTTTCTCAAAATGTGGGCTTATCTTGTTACAACTTAATCTTTTTTACATTTTTACAAGATATTGACTTTTACATGTTTTTACAAGGTAAATTAAAACATACATAAAGTTTTTATGTAATTACAGTATATTGGGTTATAATTTTACATGATTGTGATTTATTATTTCTGTACATGTACAATGTAAATGTTTTTTTTTGTTGCAAGGTCAAGGGTGAAGGTCAAGTTAATTTATATAGCACATTTAAAACAACCATGGCTGCCCAAAGTGTTTACAAGTGTAGTGTAGTATGGTCAAGTAAAATAAAAACAAATCAAAATTTATGTAAACAAGACAATAAAATGAAATCCATAAAACAAGCATCAAAGTCCAGCTCAACCTGTGTAAAAAGCCAGAGCAAATGAAATGGGCTTTTAATGAGGATTTAAAAATAGTGAGGTAGACTGTTCCAGAGTCTGGAAGCCACTACAGCAAATGCCCTGCCTCCTCTCTTTCTGTTTTTGTTCAGATTTTGCATTCTTTGGACACATCGTAAAGAAACATGCATCTCAACAAATCTGCTGCCCCTGGAGTGGCAAAACAACAACAAACAAACTTTCCAAAAGGTGGAGCTAAACACTGCAGTCAGTTGATTGGACAATATTTCCAGAAAACACAAAACAACAATATTTTTTGCAAAATAACACTCATTACAATTTCAAAAAACAAAGATAGCATTAGTTAGCAACAGCTGTTTTCTGATTTAGATTGACTTCTTGAATTTACTTTACAAATGGAAACCTATGTATTGACTGTATATAGCGCATTAACCAGGAATACAAGTGGTGCCATTAATTAGAGAGTTCCAAAACACAGGAAAACTGACCGTAATAATCAAAAAGCTGGAAGAGAATGGAAATTTCTTTTACGTCTGTGCCAACATTTCCATCATTAAAGGCTGTATAAAAGTATATATCTCTTAAATAGTCAGGTGGTATTCTGTGTCTCCATTAAGCTTTCACGGCTGAGTCTAGAGGTTAACGTACTGGTCATTCCTGACAGTTTAATGCCCCGTGGAAACATCTATTTTATCGCTCTCTCCGGGTGCCTCTGATGACCTCCTGAGTAACTCTTCACAGCTCTTCTGGCAGTGGCCGGTAACCAAAGCCCTGCATGTGTGGAGGTGCTAATCTGGGACGGCTACACTTCAAAAGCATCGCCTCTGCGCCGTTTATCACACACCGGGACCCATTAGACACGTTCCTCCGGAGCTGCGGGGTCGCTGGGAGTAAACGGCTAAAGATGCAGATTTATCATCAGCTACCAATAAGTTGACTCCCGATAGTTGCTTCTAATGAGCACCAGGTTTCACTCGGAACGCTGAAGGCAAACGGGTTCAACAGAGGTCTTTCTCATGCACGCTCGGTCTAATTCCAATTGGTCAAACGTGGTCTGTCTTTGTGAAACATTATAGTTTTTATGCAAGACTGCATTAATCGAGTGCATCAAGAACCGTTTTCAGGACTTTCTTGACCTTTTCGAAACTGGACACAACGTGACTCTCACACACACTTAAATAGACCAAGCGGGGACTTTTAAAACCTGGTTTGAGTCCAGGCCTGTGTTATCCTCGGTCACTCAGCTTTCGGTTCCTCCCTGTGCATTTTTTTCTTTGCTGCCTTTCTTGGTGTTACTGAAAGAATCTCAGACACCTCCGGCTCAGCGCTGACAGTCAGTTAATAAAACCGTTCACTGAGATCGTCCTCACACTCTACTCCACTGTACAGTCTTTACAGTGTCCACTCCTCAAGTTTCATGCAGGTTACATGTGTGTCATTATTAGACTGGTGCATTTTGAACATTCTAGACCACACAAGTCAAACTCAAGGTCCGGGGACCAAATGTGGCCCTTTGCAATGTTTTATGTGGCCCTTCAATACATTTAGAAGGTGATATTTTTGGCACTAGGTTTTATTCATTGAATTTGAGCAGGTTTTAGATGGATTTGATTTTTGCTACAAAGATAAGTAACTAAAACCTGTTTAAATCTGTCTAAAACCTTTCCAAATCCATTGAAATTCAACTAAAACCTGTTCAAATCTAAGTAAAACCGGTTTAAATCCATCGAACACTTGAAATCTGACTAAACTAAGTCTAACTTTGTAAGACTCAAATGAAGTCTCACGTTCAAAATGTAATAAAAGCTTCCACATGTCACCACCTTCGGCCCCTGAAAAGATTACCTTTCCACCATTGTATAGACAGAGCAGAGGCCATTTCTCTTCTAACTCTAACTCTACAATACAGGATAATCAGGCTAATTTGTGTCTGATTCTGAATCTGAAAAGTATCAATCTCTTAGTTCTTTAACCGAAAGGCTCAGTCACATTAGGGCCAGTGGATTCGTGCCATCACAAGGTTCGGTTACACTGCCACAAGCCTGACCCTCTCTTGGAGCTGAGCTGACTTTATGTTGCTGTGAATCCCGTCTATAGAAACAGAGAGTATAACAGTACAACACAGAGTATGATACTTTACCATCTAAAAGAGATAATTTTACATGGAATATTGTCATCTGGCTAAATTTAAGTATGTATCTCCTCCAACAGCAGCATAGTTCCTTCTTCTTTTATTAAAAAAAAGGTAAAACCAGACCAATTTTTCTCCATAAATTACTTATACATTACATTAAATCGAAGTTTAGAGTTTACCTAAAACTTTTTATTATCACTTTTTATGTTTTATCACTGCTTCATTAAACATTGTGTTGAAGCATTGCCAACATTTATCCATGATTAATTTGCTGCCCGTTTTGTTTTGTTTTTTTTGTTGTTTTTTTTAATAGCTTTTTTGAGCTGTTTTACTGTGAAATAAGGTGTCTTTTGCAACGGAGTAACCTATTTCCTTTGTTTATTTCCTTGGACCTCTATGTCAACCAATGGGAGCCCTCCTTAATGTTGGAAGTGAGCTGTTATTGGCCAAGATCCCTCTGTTAGCTGATTATTCTACTCTATCAAAATCCTTCATTATAAAGCCTAGATCACGTCTTAAGGTTTCATTTTGTCACAGATGATTCCTGTTACAATAAGCTGTTAGTGACAAAACTGTCAAACCTAAAGGCAACAGTAACAAAATCAAGTAATGGACTTTTAAAGATGCATTACCTGAATTCAGAGTTATCTCTTTTTTCTGTTCTGTCACAACTGATTGAGTGTTGACCAGCGGTGCAGACCCTGTAGTCCCTAACTCGAGACATTGTGATTGGCCAAAGCTTCTGGTAAAGAAGTCCCTGATAATAATAAGGCCTGGATGACGTCTAAATGCTAGAGTTGATTAAACAGTTTTTCGTCAAACACAACAAAAAAGGCACACGCTCAGAAAACAGAAAAAACTTTTATCTAGCTTATATTTAGGGCATTGTGCACTGTCAAAGTGGAATAAACAACACAGTGATAAATCAAGAGCTGTATTGCTGATCTGACAGTTGAATACATGCAGTCTAGTAACATAGATATGCACGACACCTCTCTAAAAAAGCACATTTAACACTGGTGCTACTACGGTGCTGCTATTAAATGAAAACATATGAGAGAAAGTCACTGCTAAGATCACTGTAGGCTCAATTATCTGTTAATCCTTATGTGTGAGGTGCCATCTGGTTTTAATGGGAAAAAATTGAATCCAGTAGTGGTTAAGATCAGCTTTAGTTCAACTACAGTTTTGTTATAATTAAAACCCCAAATGAAAACCTTTCCTAGAAAACATTTGTTGCAAACATGCAAACATATTGGTGTAATTGGTTAAATATTATTGAAGTTGGCTTTTTTATTATATCTAGCAGAGCTTGTTTTCTCCCTAAATGCAACCATACGCGTCATTTTACATTGTTATAACCTTTTTATGTAAAAGGTTTTGGTCATAAACCGCCACCAACTATTAAAAGATCAAAAAGCGTGCATTTTTTGTCTTTGAGGCAGTGATGTGTCATGCGTGTGTGATTTGTGAAATGTTTCAGTGGTGCATTGGGGAGACTTTACAGCCCTGTAGTATGTGTGTATATATCTGTGTGCATGGGGGGCCCTTGTGTCTGTCGAGGCCGCTGTCTGTTCCTCATTTCGGCAGCGCTCTGTGGTTTTCCAGCAGTGACAGGCCTCACTGTGGAAGCGGCCACTAACGACCAATTACATCCTGCCCGGCTGCCAGGGCTTATGGGATTACGGCCGGCCGGGGCTCTGCTCTGCGCTCTGTCCCTCATTTCCCTCAGTTATCGCTGTCCCATTCACAGCACCATTTAACTCTTATCATTGTCTTTCTCCTGGACAATTGCCCGCTATTTTTTTTCCCCAACTTTAATGGTCCTTTTCTCCATCTCTGACCTTCTCTACAAGTAACTCAAGGTTAAATGTGCAATAACACCTTTTTTTTTTGGAAGGAGTGGAAGGAGCCATTGTCGTTCTATTACTTCCTGTTCCGATAACTGCCAAGTCTAAATCCATGACTAAATGCAGACCAAAGTCAAGACTAAACCCTAGACTAAACCATGGTGAAACAACTCTTAAATGTGGACTGAACCACAAAAATAAAAAGGATCCACTTTGTAAGCACATGCACAAGGGCCATAATATATCTGTCTTTGGGTTGCATAATGCGGATATAAAACTGGAAGCCAAAAACTGAACAAGTCATTAAAAATGAATGGCAGCTCTGACTGACACAGGATCCAGTTATGATGCATAATTATTATTTTGGCACAGGTAATCACACAAAGCTAACAGACAAAACTCCATTTCACAAATGCACTTTCCTCCTGACTTTATGAGAACACACTCCATTCAAATGACTCACCGGGAAATGATCCTGCACAGGTCCTATAGCAGAATCTTAGAGGGCTGTGATGTGTTAACAGTGTCAGGATATCTTTAAGAAGTTCTTCTGAATGAAGGTACTGAAACTGATGAGGCATATGTCATGCGGCTGGTGCTGTTAGCGGAGTGCAGTAGCCTCGATCTCTCCTGAGCTTGTACACTACTTTCCACTGTCTGCTTATGTTGCTTATCTTTTTGAATAAATGTATTACCAATATCAGCGCATTAACTGCAGTCAGTACGAAGGAGTTGGTTTATTTATCCTCCAGCTTTGTGTTGCTAATGGCTGCGCTAATTAAAGTATAAACACAAATCCTGCAGATATCCTCCGTGGATGTTAAAAATGAGACTCATATATATGTTGCTTTAGTGTTAAATTTCAACACTATAAAAGTATTAGAAAACAGCCTTGAACAAAATGAGTAAAACCATGAGTGACATTCACAGAGACGAGGCAGAAATATACTCTATATTCAGTCATTTAGTTGTAGCTTAAAATCATTTTGTTGGTATGACATTTTCTTTTACAATATTTATATATCAACGTATAACCTGTTGATGTCAGTCATGGAACAGCACCCATCATCTTTACTCAGTTTCGGAATAAAAAAACCCCCCATTTTTCTTACATTTATCTGGTGAATAGGAGGAAGTAAATCATTTAAAACAATAAATAATCTTTGTCATTTAAGATGTTGACACTCAACACTTGCTCATTAGTTTTTCTCCTCTTACAACATCAACAGAGACTCAAACTAAACTGTAAAACTCCTACAGATCATGACAGTGTCTTGAGTTTCTATTAAAACTTACTGAAATATATTGTATAACTCTGTCTCGTCTATGTGATTGTCACTCATGCTTTCACTCATCGATGTTCAAGGCTGTTATTAAACACTTTCATAGTGCTGAAATGTAACACCGAATTTTTAACAACTACAGACTTCATTTTATTCTGGAGATTTTACTATTTTATTGCACAAGTCTGGAGGCAAAGTCTGGAGGCAATTCTCCAGCCGTCCTCCAGAAGACATGTGCAAAAATGGCTAAAGAACTCCTTCACTCACAGGAGGTAATGCACTTATAATTATGATAAGTCTATAAGTCTATAGTTGTTCATTGTTCATACATAACACCCACCTGGAGCTTATAAATTGACTGTTTTAGACCAAAACCCATGACTTAATATAGGACTCAAACAGTACTTAACAATAACTTAACTAGGACCAGATAGGAGCTGGTTTCACAAAGGTGTCTTAGCTCAGTCTTAATTCTGAACTCTGAGCCCGTGTTAGTGGGACCTCCTGTGTTTCTGGGTCTGGTAGTGATCAGCGGGCCCTGCGTCTCCTCTTTCACTGCAGGTGTCTCGTATTGAGCCAGCGGTGATTTACTGTACCCTCGTTTTCCTCCTCGCAATCAGGCGCCGCCGTAGTGACAGGTTAAAGCTGCCGGTCAGAACATTTTACGTGCACACGCGCAGAGACGGGAACACGGCGTGACTCTAATAAGAGGTCATTATCAGAGAGGGAGGCCAAACATGTTTTTACTATAGGTGAGAGCTTTGGGGAAGGTGGGCAAACACAGTGGAAGATGTAATATTATACAGTAAGTACCAAGCGGCTAATCAGGAACAGGCTGAGGGTTTGACGCCCGGGAGAAAAGTGTAAATTAAAGCCGCAAGCAGGGATGATGGGGTTCTGGACCACACAGTTCCATTATTGATCTGTGAATGTGTTCAGATGGACTTTAATAATCATGATCAAAATGTGGCAAGTCTGGGCAATTTGCAACAGAATTAATTATACGTGTGCTGTCAGTGAGTAGGTAGAGAGTATTTATGAACTGGACTAATACTAACACCTACCTCACTGCAATAATCAGACATTTTAGGTTTGTATTTTGAGCAATATTATGGAGTATGTTGCATGCTTTCAGTGCTGTTGTGGTAACATATAGGATTACTATTTTTTCCAACCTGTGCTTCCTCATCAAAGACTGTTAGCCTAAGCTACTTCTGATAAGATTAGCATATGCACTACTTTATAAAGGTCTGGGTTAGTTCATACTTTATTTGTCAAAGACCAATGTCCAAGTGCATTCGCCGAGCCGTTACGCAAAACAATAAAAACAACAAAGAACAAAAGTACAAAATTGTAATTCATTTGGTAAAATATACGTTGCCATTTCAGACATTATTTCTTTACTTGCTCACTTTTATAAATAAAGGAGAAATATCACTCCTTTTGTTGCTGTGATCATGTGTATGTTTTTAATGACTACGTGTGTAGGGTCTATAAAACCCGAATTTGGAATTTAAGATGAAACACATTAATTGTGTCAAATTTTGTCTTATTCTATGACTAAATTCTTATTTATGAATCATTTTTAGGGCTGTTAAAATTAGTGCGGAACTTTTTCTGTTTATTTTTTTGGTTCAGTGCGCAATTGTTAATTTGACGTAATGCCCCCTCAACACTGTGGCACCTCATTACTGTTTCCTGTGGCTAATGCAGTTGCACATTCAAGCTAGCGATGGAAAACAAAAAGGACACGCTGCTAAATGGACAATCCTGCTTTAAGAGATTACAGGATGGAAAATAGTAAAGTAATATGCATGATTTACAAAGCAAATTTAAATATTCTGTAAGGTTCACACAAATTGACATTTCAAACAGTCAAAGTTCTGAACCACAAAGTGAACGTAATGGTAATGCACTTTAGCTACTGTATTTTATAAAGGTTATTTGACGAATCATTTTTGCATTCATAGACTGGGCTTTCATAATGTTCAGAAGTGTGAACAATCCAAAATGAATACTTTTCTACATAAAAGTACTATTTACATGCTATACAAACGTTAAAGTATGGAGAAGTTAAATGATTCAAAATAAAGTTAATTACCTTAGGTTAAATTGAAGATTTAGTGTGTTTATTAAAAGTTGACAAGTTGTGTTATTAATCCCATTTAGTTACAGTGAGATTTGCCATTAATTAGTAAACTGTTTTTAATCGATTCACATCTCTAATAATTTCACGTTGTTCCCAGGAGCAGCAGTGACTGTCGAGTGCTGTATTGAATCTTCTCGACTCTCTTTTAAACCCAGCACATTGAACTTTTGCCTCGTACAAATCCCCCAAAACAAATCCGTTCCCGTCGTCTCCCCGTGGTTTATTTGGAGTAACAGCTCAGGACAGCAGAGTACGCTCCGCCGCGGGGCTGCTCTATGGGCCGTCCTGCTTCAAGAAGGCTACTTAACAACAACTGGAAGGCAGAGAGGACCAACTATGAAAATGTAAAGTGACAGAACTCGAGCCTGATGGACAAACCCAGGGCTTTAATCAGCCAAACAAGGAGGGAACATATGCTCGGCTTCACAAATATATACAGTAGATGGGAATACATTTACATTACAGTGTTTGCAGCGCTCTTATGTTCCGTTTCTTCCCTTGGTCTGACCCACTCGGCCCCTGAAGACCCCTGCAGGCGTCGGGCTGTAAACAGCTCCAGAGCAGTGGGGTGAAATGAACCAGCAGACAGCCCCGCGACGGCTCAAAAGGGGGCTAAACGCTCCCAGCTGCAGCATTAGGGACTCACAATGGCAACCCCCTCCCGTGGGACACGCTCTCAAAACCTGTGGAGGGAAAGGCCCACGTCCCGGCTCACTCAGGTTGTAAATCAGCTCAGAGCCGTCGAGGCCAGAAGGCAGCGCTGCACGGTTTTAGGTTTCTGCCTCTCCGAATTATGCTAAATGTGTTGCTCCTTGTCCTCATGTTCCCCCAGTTTCTGTTATTTCCAACACTCTAAGACACACATGTCAAACTCAAGGCCCGGGGACCAAATGCGGCCCTTTGCAATGTTTTATTTGGCCATTCAATACTTGCGGTAAGTAATATTTTTGGGGTTTAGGTTTTAGTTGGATTTGAACAGGTTTTTATTGGATTTATTAGGTTTTTGTTAGATATTACCTTGTTTTAGTTGGATTTGAACAGATTTCAGTTGGATTGGAACAGATTTCAGTTGGATTTGAACAGATTTCAGTTGGATTTGAACAGATTTCAGTTGGATTTGAACAGATTTCAGTTGGATTTGAACAGATTTCAGTTGGATTTGAGCAGTTTTTAGCTGAATTTGAACAAGTTTAATATGGTCTTACAAAGGTTGCAGTTGGATTTGAACAAGTTTTATATGGACTTAAAAAGGTTGTAGTTGGATTTGAACAAGTTTTATATGGACTTAAAAAGGTTGTAGTTGGATTTGAACAAGTTTTATATGGACTTAAAGAGGTTGTAGTTGGATTTGAACAGGTTTTATTGGAATTTATTAGGTTTTTGTTAGATATGACCTGTTTTAGTTGGATTTGAACTGGTTTTAGATGAATTTGATTAGGATTCAGCTTGGATTTGAACAGATTTCAGTTGGATTTGAGCAGTTTTTAATTGGATTTGAACAGGTTTTAGTTGGATTTGTCACAGTCTTTGGCCCCTGAAATGCCTCTTGTTTAATATTGCGGCCCCTCACCACTTTGAGTTTGACACCACTGCTCTAAGACAACTATTATTATTGCTGTTTGGTTCTTACTTAAAAATCAAAATGAGAAAAATAGAAGCAAAAGTAGAGATGGAAGTTAAGGCCCTTTCTGTTTTGTTCACACATCTTCATCGTACTTTTAAACATCTTCACTTTGGAAAGCTTTCTAAAAAAAAACTCAGCTGACTGAAAATGATGTTGGTCCATGCACAGGGCCCAAATGCAGAGAATTTTTTATTTGTAAGGGCCTTAATCTAGATTTTACATAAATTAAGTTATTTGTTATGTATCTTACAAAAAAGTACTGCAAAAGAAGTAACCTCGACCAGAATCTTTTGCTTACCCTGCAAGTTTTTAGATTTTTTTTGGTGGCTGCCTTTGTAGTTTGATTTCTAAAGATGGTGAGTTCATGGGGCTATTCCATGAAACCAGCCAAAACACGATAAGCTAAATTTACTTTTATTTGTTCATTTTGTTCTGATTTCTGTTCCTGTTGAAGAAGGCTTATCATGTTAGATTCTATCACCAGGAAACTTATGGAGGAAGTTCAGCCTGGTCCTGGTTCAGACCTGGTCCAGAGTAAGGTCAGGCTTAAGCCAACATTTAGTTAACTGGTTCAATTTAGCTTTTAACTTACTAAATCAATTGAATAAATTATGGCTCACATAATTATTTTTCCCACACTTTGACATGAAACAATATGAGATTTCAAAGGGCTTTTCTTGAAGTGTTTCTTTATTTAAACTGAACCATTGTCTGTCTATTTAAATCTGTCTGTGTTGGTTGGTTTTTGATGTGCCTCAGTTCACTTTGTGACTTTGGTAAAACACATTTAATACAGTTCACTCATTCACTTTTTTAATTATTCTCTCTTCTGTCCCCTCTGCCCCATTAAACTATTTCTCTGTTAGTTTCTCTGCTTCTCAGGCAGCTTTGTTTTTCATCGTGGCTTAATTGAATTAACGCTCGACTTCAGTTTCTGCTAAAGCTCATTGTCATCAAAGCTTATTCATTCTGACTGGTGTTAGTCTGGCTGTCTTTATGGAACCGCTTTAGCCCTAAATCCTATGTTTACCTGAACACAAGCTGGAATTTGGGCTATAAGTCATGCTTTTCTAAGTGGTTTTCTAAGACTAATATATATGCACTTACAGTATATGTACTATAAAGTCTTTAAAACACATTTTGGATGTGCCTTGGTGGCTCACCTGGTAGAACGCATACTAAATACTCAAGCAACCTAGGTTCGAATTGAGATCAATGTCATTCCCCTCTTTCTCCACCTGTTTACTGTCTTTCTTCACTGTCTCTATCAATTAAAGGCAAAAAGGCTAAAACAATAATCAGAAAAAAAAATATCTCAAAATAAGTTGCAAGTTTGCAAATTCTGATATTTTTCTGACTGTGGCTTCTTTTTTTTTCTTTTTGCTGTTTTGTAACCCTAAATATAACCAATTACAAGGCACTTTTTTTTTTTTCCAAACAATTATATTTTGTATTAAACTCTCTGTCAAATTATTATCCGTAATGCCAACACTCTCCAGTTTTTCTTCTTCCTGTTTTCTTTCTGAAATCGTTACATGGAGTCCTTCTGTCAGACTTTTTTCAGCACCTTTCACTCGACTGCTCTGCTTCAGCGGAACACACTCTCCCCAGGTTTTATCAAAGCCCTGATGCGCAGCCTTTAGTCAGTCTTCCATCTCCGTGCACAGACTTGACTGCAGGGATCTAGGGACTCTTAAATAAACATGGCACATTTATCAGCGGGATCTAAAAATACACCAACAGCACACGCTCAGAGTCATGACTATGAGCTAGAGTGTTGTTGGAGTTCAGTGCCAAGGCTCACCAAATCATCCCCGCGATGACAGATGTGCTCCCAGTTATGTATTTAGATATCTGCGGCTCACTGGGTTTGTACAAATTGTTTCAGATTAACAAGCTGACTAATATACAGAGCGAATGTCAGAAAGCTTTACTTTTCATTATTTTTTGAAATGTCAGCTCTTATGAGATGTCTTTATGTGAACATATTACTCATTTGTTCTGAATCTGACATATATTTACAAAGTAGGTTGTTTTGTCTGTCAAATATATTGTGAATTTGAAGCAAAAATTAAATTGTTGCATGATGATGATGTGTGATGACATAGTTTAACTGGATTTTGCAAAAGTTCCAAAAAACAAACAAACAAACATATTTTTGGGGGATTCTTAAATTGAGTAACTCATAGCAGACCTGGTCTTTCTAATGCTTCGTTTGCACAGTTTTGAAAGGTTTTTGAAAACTTTGCTTCAAAATGCTAATTTAATTATTTTGTGGAAACATGACAATAAACAGAAGGATGTCGGCACTTCTGTTGTATTCATTCATTCATTCATCTTCTACTGCCTGGTCCTTGTTGGGGAGGTGGCTGAACCATATAAATAAACCAAATAAATGGCACACTTAATTTTACCACAATTCCAATGACAGTACATTAACAAATGAAAAAAAATGTCAGATATCAATACAACACCAGTAAATAATAACAAAAAAAGTGAACTGATTGCGTTGATTAATTTTTCCTTCATAGAAATAGAACTTTTGTACCGCGTTTGATGGAAAAATCTGGAAAACACAGCATATTCGTTGCCTCATGCTTTTCTTAGACAGTTGTGTTGTTCCTGGAACCAATCATTATTGAGCTACAGACCTGAGGAACACTGTTGATCTTTTTCAACTATTTAATATCGCCATCTCCATGGTAACTTTTAACACAGACAGTCTACAGGTAAATGACTTTAGAGCACAGTGTGCTGCTTTGGCTTTATGACTGGCTAAAAAATCTGGACATTTGGGACAGGAAGAAGGCAAAATCAGGACATTTTCGTGTTTCTGTAGATATCCGCTGGATCGTGGGACGGGGGCTTAAAATCTGGACGGTCCCAGTTCAGTCGGGACATATGGTCACCCTAGTTTAATTGCAAAATGAAATGTAACAGAAACAGTTCCTCTAAAAGCTGTGCTGCATAAACAAGATATTTGGCAAATGACAGTTGACCATCTACATGCACCACGAGAAAGAGCTGTACTGACTGGCTCCTTATTTGATTGTTTTTTGTTTTTGTTTTTTTATTGAAGCATTTAGCGCTACATAAGCTAAAGGCTATAAAGTAAAAACCATATGTTATAATGGACATAATTGGGGTTTATTCATCAACGATCATTAATCCTGCTTTAATACGTTAACTTTGGCTAAAATCAACTACCAGATCTGTGTGCTGTGAGTGAGTGGGTAGAAGATATATAAGTGGCTCAGTATTTATCCATATTTAATTGAGAAGAGTGCAAAAATTTGGAACTTGCAATTGTGCCTTCATGGTGAGGTAACTTATGTTTAAATTTGATTATGTATACATACATGTGTGACAAAAGGTGTACATGTTCAATTATGCAAATTAGCCATGTGCTTCGATTGAATGGTGAACTTTTGACTTTATGTGGACAGAGAAGACTAAAAATGTACCGGACAGAACCTAAAGTAGCATTGGTAGTTGTTGTGATGTGTGTATGGTGTTTTTCATGTCGTCACTTTCTGAAGCCGTGACCTCTTTGGGTTCCTCTGGTTTACCTGATAACCTCAGAGCTCTATGTCAAACCCTTGGTGGTAACCCTCTGCGCCGCACGTATATGTAACCATCTGTGGCCTATCACCCGCTGCATCTCTGTGGTTTTTGTTGGAGACCTCCGCCGAGCGTCTCTCAAACCTGCCTCGGGACTAACCCTGAAGAATGCCTTTGACGGGTCTATCGCAGATGTTGCCTTTTGTTTGTCCGACAAGCCGACACTAGCTGCTCCGCTCGAGTCGGCATTGAGGACGTGATTTATGTGACAAGTGCTCTCGCTCGGGGGCCCCCTTCACTGTTGTTCTTTACAGTATCAGGACCACTCTGAATGTATGGACAGCACATCGCCCGCATGTTGTGCTCTTCAGTTTATGTTACCTTTTCAAAGAGAGTTCTGAGAAGAGCACAGCTGACAGAGTGATCCTTGTTCTCCGTCTTACATTCCTCTTTCTCCTCGTCTGCAGGTGGGACCAGATGGAGGGCTCGGACCAGGCGTAGACAGGACGCCACGACTGTGATGTCAGCCAGAGCCAAGGTTTGGACCGTTCACTAATCTTTATCTTGATCCGATGTGCTCTCAGACTTCAGTCTCTGTTCCTTTTTTCATCTGACAAAGGAAGACACTACATCACCACTGTCTCCACAATCAGACCATGTATGAGTACTTTCCATAAAGTGATGTCATTTGGATGCTACAAGTTATAGCCATAACAAAGAGCAGGTAGTTAACATTTGACATTTTAGCATTTTTTTTTTGAAAAATGAGAGATAAAAAATGCAAATCTGATCAAATAACATACATTAGGGTCAGTTAAAGATACAGAGGCTTTCTGTAATAAATTGAAAGTCTAAAAGGAATCTAACTGTAACATGAAATCTTTAACTGCTATCAATCCATTCTCTAAACTTAAGCAAAAATGCTACTCTTAAAGTGAAACTGCTGAAGTTTTATCCAGTAAAGGGCCCTCTACAGATTCTCTGTGTAGTCAGTGCTATATTCATCATTTATTTACAAGTGGAGACTATCCAAGTGGCAGGTTTGGAAGAAAAAACATATCTTCTGAAATGGAAGGGTCATTTTAGTATATTTTGTGAAAACAGGATTGAGTGCCGTACAGCGTGTCACTTATGTCTTGCGATAAGTTGTCGTCCCAGGAATAGGAAAGTTATGTCGGAGGTTTCTGTCCAGCAGAGGGCAGTGTGTCAGTGAGACAGACATGATTCTACTGTTCTCAGGTCTGCGAACCATTAAATGATTATGAAAATATATATGGGCTAAAAGTTACCCTTTGACAAAAACGTACCTCTATAAACACCACTCTCAAGTACTCGCAAAGTCCTATGTTTTATGACCCATCCTCTACCCTAACCTCTCTGTTGTCTCTTATAGAATTTGTACTTATTGCTAAATGTCATTCTCTCTCTACTGTTCAAACTAAGCAGGGTTTACAAACATATCAAATAGAAAATGAGTTTCTCTCCAAATCCCTTCCTTTTCATTCATCAACTCCACAATCTTATGTGATATACAGTGTTATCCAACTAAATTCTGGAGGTCCCTAGTTTTCTATAGCTTCATTTTTTACAACAGTGTACAGTTGTACCTCCAGCCTTTTGCTCTGTCATGCACAAGGATTTACTCTTCTTCTTCTTTATTCTATGCTTCAAATAGTGAAGCATTGACATAGACAAGGTCACATCGAGACCAAGACGAGACTATAAGCAGTACCATCCTCCTTTATCTACTTCAGTGCTCCATTTCTGCTCAGGCACTTTCCAAAAGCACCACGTTGCATAACCTTCCAGGCCTTTTAACTTGTTTTATTGGATGTAATATCTGTCACTGTTAATGTCTTCCAGGTCTGAAATATTGCTATAATTTACTACTGTATCCTTCCACAGCAACACAGCAACAACAGTTTGTTTGTACTCATTACCTTCCACAATGTTCCTATAAAGGACACTTCCAGTAAGAGCTAATGCAAACAGAAATGCGTCTCACGGGGGAATAGTTGCTACTGCAGATTATACAAGTGTTAAGTGAATTGGTGCACTTCTTGGCAGCTCTATTAGTCTTGTAACTTAGCCTTGAGACTGCTCTAGCGTACAACTTCTTGGCAGCAAGTGGAAGACACATTCCCGATGCCAAAAAGATGGTTGAGGTTCAGTGAGTCAAACCAAAGGCTGACGCCACAGAGACTGGGCTCTGTCACTGGACTTTGACCTGTTCGTTTTATATTCACATATCACTGAGCCGTGTCTATTGTTCACATTTCGAGACGGTCATTGTTTCAGTTGCTGGGAAAGATTTCAATTTACCTTGAAAATCCTTTAAAAGTGCCTCAATTTGACCTTGTAAAATGTCGATGAACCATGGAGATAGTCTGTTGCTTTCAGTAGATCAAATTCGACACAGCTGCAGACAAGAGATGCAGACAGGCCTAGAGTTCTAAATCTGCTGATGATTGACTAGTTGAGCTCACAGTTGACTAAAATCTAATTGGTCGAACAGTTGCAAATGTTACATTTACCCAGGCTATTGCTATTGCAGCTGGCTGTAGAGTCGGCTTCTTCTTTGAATGGACTCCACTGATTGCACTGGTTCTCGTTCACTGTGACTGAAACAGCTCTAATCAACAACAATTGTGGATCAAATGCAGCCAGAACAGAGGTTGCTATTAAATCAATTAAAATACAAAGTGATAAGGAAAAGGCACCAGAGGATTATTAACCAGTGTTTTTTTTTGTTTTGTTTTTTAAAATTTCTATTTATTTGCCAGTGTGGTCTGTGATAGTAAAAAACTATTATTATTATTATTATTATTATTATTATTATTATTATTATTATTATTATCATCTACTATTGATTGCCCTTGCATTTTACCCACCATCTCGTTCCTCATGGGGCTCAAATGGACAGACCGGGTGACGTTATAAAATTTGAATTGTTTTAGCTGAGAGGTTTTAATCTTGAAAAACAACCAATAAACATACAATACCTGAACATTTGGGACGTTTTAAGTGTCCTGTGAGATGAAAAAAAGGCTATTTTTATGTTACAATCAAAGGGGGATGCAATACCGCAAGCGGCCACTTGGGGAATTAAAATGGCAGTGGATGTGTCTTATAATAAACGGTTAAAATGGAGCCGTTAGTTTCATCGCTACTGTTCTTTATTTGTTACAACTGCCCAAAGAGGACAAACTGCACACTCATGATTCTTTTAGGCACAAAATCATAAAGTTAATAAACTAAATACAAAATATAAACATTTGCTGTTACTACAAATGTTTTAATAAATCTTCTGTCCTCTCTGTACAGGTGCTGTTGTGGGTCCTCTTCTCGCTGCTGCCCCTGGTTGGAGGGGCACACGTCAAAGGCAGTGGTGGTGTAGAAGGTGATTCGGGACGAGCTGTGGGTTTGTTCCAAGGCCCAGATAAGAGGCAGCTTCCGGTGACGCTGCCTGAAGTGGGAGACGAGGAGCAGGAGGAGGACAGTGACCCTTACTCCACATGGCAGGCTCTTTACGGTAATAAAACACTTAAAACAGCACACATACCAAATAACAGCGGTTTGGGCGATGGATCTGCTCAGTTAGGGCATGTACTCACCAGAAATTTAAACAAAGTCATGGAGCATCTTGAGTTTAAGAGGACAGGGAGATGTTACTGTTCTGCTCATCATAACAATAAAGAAGTTGTATTCATACCATTCATTTATGCAAGCAACGTAGACCTTTAAGAAAAAAAAAACTTCTACTCAAGTATGTTGGCTGCTGTGTTGTTTAACATTAGCAGTTGAATGCTAAGTAGTCTGTATGTGGTACTTTATAAAAAATGCATTTGTATAGTGTCTGTGTTTATAATGAGCAAAGTGGCTTCATCTCTGATCTCAGTTGAATATTTTCTGATGATAAACCATATGTCCTAAAACTTTGGGTCCTCCATGTGATAGTATTTGTACATCTTCACACATAACAGTCCTAACCATCCAGTGACTTGTATCCTTTAGTTGGTGTAGCCTAAGTCCTTGTGTAGATCAAGTCACTAAATCTGAACAACAATGTTAACTTATATTCTCCTCCCACTCACAGTCAGTTTTTTTCATTTGCTAACTTTGTCTTGTTAAAGAATTTTCAATTTTTGGTTTCCTTTGCCCTTTTGCTCAATGAAAATGTATTAAGTGTTTGCTTAAGTTCTGTTGTAAAAATGTGCACACAGCTCATGCAGTAGCAGAAGCTTTCAGGAGCTCTCTTAGGGGACATGCTTGAATGGGCCTTCTTGCTCTCTGTGCAGATGTCCTCACTGTGAGCTTTAGAACTATGGCCTTTGTTTATTCAGATGTGGATGAGGCCTGAATTAGTGGTTGCGTGGGTGGGTTGTCCTTCATAATCAAATATTTTTTATATCTTGAATGTAAAAAATGATTAAATCAAACAGAAATGTACTGTAGCACGATTCAACAACATTTTTTGTCTGTCCTTGACTACAGACCCCTTTGTGGTGGACGAGATGGACGACCATCCCAGTAGCCGCTGGACGGGCCGCTCTCCACGCTCCTCCGACCCCTCCGAATCACAACCCAAAGGCTCGGCCAAGAAGAAGAAAAAGAGAAAGAAAGCAGATGATCCAGAGGAGGACGCAGCGGCTGGAGACCGGAGGGGCAAGAACCGCAAACGTCCCAAACAGAGCAGCAGAGACTGTCGGGTCGAGAAGCGCGAAATGAGGGTCCGCGACTTGGGACTGGGCTTCGATTCAGACGAAATTGTGCTTTTTAAATTCTGCGTGGGCTCGTGCCAGTCCTCAAGGACCAACTACGACCTGGCTCTCAAGGCTCTGCTGGAGAACGGGTCATTACCTCGACGAACTGCCCGCAAAGTGAGCAGCCACCCCTGCTGCCGCCCCGACCGGTACGAACCAGTCTCCTTCATGGACGCCCAAACCACATGGAGGACCATACAGTCGCTGTCCGCCGCCAGCTGCATGTGCATGGGCTGAACTGTTGGAAACGGATAAGACTGGCGGCCATTTTGACTCAAGTCCATCCGAAGTGGGCTGTACAAGGCGCTGAGGCCATCACCAAAGACAGGAAGTAGAAATATTCACTCCAACTGAAGCGCAGAAGGGATTAAGTGGACAGTGGAATATCACCTCAAATGAAGCTAGCAAGCTATTTTATTGCTGCTTCAGGATTATGTCATTATTTCATGTGCTCATGCAGGGAACTTGGCAGTGACCATTGCATTAGATTATATTATATTAGGAGTAATAGGCGTCCCATGAGTCAAGGAGTGAACCAACTTTGGATCTAAGCCTTGAGAATTGTACCTGGAGAATCAAGCCAGCAGAAAACCCAGGAGACATAACTGAACCTGCAAACTCTATACAGGATTGAACTTATTCAATTGGGTAGGACACCTTTGTTTGTGTAAGAAATAAAGCAGAGAATAAGGAATACATGTTCCATTTGGATCAAAATGCTGCTCTGTGTGGATTTTGAACAAAGAAAAAAGTGACACACAACCCTCTGGCGTTCTATAATGGGCTGTCAGAGCAGACTTTTCCTAGAAGAGTTGGTATTTCAAAGTATGATGTGACTTGATAAGGATCACCGAGGATCAACAAATGAATGGACCATTTTGTGTGCCAAAGAAGATATTTTCAAAGACATACAGTCGAGGTCTTGCATTGTGTAAATCATTGGCTCCCATAAATATTCAGCTGAGGATAAAGCTGGCTTACCTGTTACATTTAAATGAATGGACTATAGTACATTGCTATCTCATCCTCCTCAACAGTGTTCCAAAGCAGTGGGTCAGGATTCAGAAGTGGGTTGCATAAAATTTACAAAACCACTATTTCAAAAATCAAGTTATGGACCAAAGAAGACTTTGACCAAATGGATTTATTAAAAGATCCGTTCTTCTTGAAGAGAAGCAGTTGAGTCCAGTTTTTAAGACTGTAACCTGGACGTGGTTTGAAACTTGGAGAGACAAGATGAACGGACGCTGATGTCCAGATCCTGAAAGACAGTACTCAGCTTTGTTCAGAAGTTCAGTGTGTAACATTAAGGTGGACTAGTATTCATTAATGTTCAGATGAACTCAGCCAAATGGATGCCATGCATCTTCATGTATTACTGTGTAAAAGTAAGATATATTTATTGCAGATAAGTTATTTATTTATTATGGCTTCATATGAAAGCTCTTTTATTATCTCTTGTTGTAGGTCAAAGTCTATTTATTGACATATTTCATTGTTTTGCCTCAAAAACAGAACTCAGTCACAGACAAGGCCGTAGTCATAGACAGTGAACCATACCTCATCCCAGTCTCATAGTTCAGTCACATATTCTTAAGTCTAAGCCTCTCTTGAATCATGTGTTGAGTTGAGTACTAGTCGAGTCTAAATGGGTTAAAGTTGAGTCCAAGTCCTGGTCCAGACACCAACAGTAGTTACAACTGAGAATACTTTTGTGGGTTCATATTTCAGATGTTTCCTCTATGGTTTTCGTATTTTACACTAATGATGTTTGTAGTCCTATCAAATATGAATGTTCAGGATAAATCTATATAATTTATTTTTAGCCCACTTTAGCGTTGAGTCAGCAGCTGTTTGAAAACTGAGAGTAAAGTCAAGTGTATTTCTATAACACATTTAAAATCAACATCTGTGCTATCATTCTCTTGTGGCTGATACTGCATTACACCTAAAGTACTCAGTCATAACAATAGTAATAGTAATGGAGGAGCTCCTGTTATTGTGCGCCACAGGAACCTCCAATCCAAGTCATGTATTAGTACAAAAATACAAATCTAAGTCCTACTCATTAGTTCACGAGTCCAAGTCCGAGTTGAGCTTATGTTTGAGTCAAGTCACGAGTTCCAAAAATGAGGCCAGTGACTTATGTCTTTGTCTTATCAATGTTAACTGGCAATAGACAATCAACTCTGCAGAAGTCAACATACTGACAATATGGACATAGATGTGAGTACAATATTTGTATTAACTAACGGCCAGTGAAAAAAGGCTCTGGTAATACTCCAACCACAACTGCACTTTCAAAACCTATTATAATCCTTCTCATGCTTCAAAAATACACTTTAAATGTACATCTTTGTAGCTAGTGGTCATCATCCATTGGTTAGTTTCACTTTTTAAAAGTATAAGGGTTATGTGAGAGTTGAATAGCCATTTTGAACATAAATAAACATAAACGAAAAAGTGAGAGAGTTCAATACTGCCAATGTTGCAAGATTTCACTTAACCCTTGTTTGGATCCATGCAGTAAAGTATTTCATTGAACTTTTTATGAGTCATTTCAGCACTATACTCCAGTAATTGATTAACTCATATTCTGGAAGTTAAAGCTAAGAAACCAGTTCAAAATAACAACATATATTTTCTAATAACTGCCTCGGTACAGTTTTATATAAATGAATTTGAGTGGACACAGATAAAATCCCTCTCAAATCAGAGAATGACTATGGCCTTGTGCTTTTTGCAACACTCTTCTTTGAACCAAACCAGATCCTCATCATTTCACCTCAAACAACTCCTAAAGAAACATGTGAGAGACTGCCCCTCAGTGGCCAGATGTGGTATTGTTAAATGAGATAAATGCTCCAAAACAGGTGTCTGATCATCACAGCTCCTATACAGTATATGCTATATGCTGATCCACATAAATAAAGTCTATTATTATATTATGACTATTTAAAGTGTTGTTGTTTTTTATTTTTGTATGCCATTATCCTCCAGAGGAATAAAGTTGTTTAAACGTTCTTCTTGTTTTTCTTGTTTTAGTGTTGACTGCTGTTTTTCTTTATGTTGTAACGCCCCCTGCTGCTCAACAAGCAACAAAGTTATGGCCCAAGTGAGAACACAGGGTATTTCTGCTTGGTCAGTAAAAACAGAAAAAGAGCAACCAGTAATGATTTGGCAAATAATATTCAGAAATTTGTCAAATGCATTAAAAGATTAAAACTATGTATAAGGGACATATTCACTGGCGAAACAAGGAAGATTTGTGCAGAAGGTAAATGGTTTAAGGAGCTTTATTCACAATATTTTTTTTTATATGTTTCATGACTAAATGCTTAGTCTTTTTTATTTATTTGTAAATGGTCTCTATTAGAATAGCTGTTGACAACAGATAATATAAAATAAGTGTCCATTTTGAGCTCCCTCTGATAAAGGCCTGAAGGCAGAAGTGGAGAGAACTATCAGGGAATAATCAAGGAATAATAATGGTTTGTAAATTGGTACAGAAACAGACTTTTTCACATCCAAGTAACTGTTAAATAAATAATGATGTCGAATGGAGCAGGAAAACTCATTTCCAAATCTCTTTTATACTCCTTCATCAGTGTAGCTCAATGTGACATTACTCTCTTTTTTTAACAAATGGTAACAAATATTGTGGATTTGGTGAATACAAACTGAGGTCAAATAAAAAGTGTTGTATTATTTTCTTTCTTCCACAGACAGATGTGCTCAGATCTCAGAGAGCAGTGATATGTTCACTCTGGATTTTAACAATGGCACTTAGAAAACATTCTTTTATTTTATAAAAAGACATTAACACAGTCCATATGTCTACATTCAGTTTCTCTGCTTCATGCAACACTTCCATGTGACACACAAAGTAGCAGCATGTTTCAAAAACACACTATGAATAAATTAACTCAGCATATATTTATACAGTGTCAAGAGAGCAGTACCCATGGGGTAGAAATGGTACATTTCCCTCATTGGAAATAGATAGGTAAGGGTTTCTGAGCAAGTTAGAGCCTATTACAACTGCACTGAGTGGGAGGTGGTAAAACCTTGACAATCCCCAGTTGTTCTCCGGTGCTAAGACTTACAGTGTGATCACACTTGTATTCTACTTTATGATTTGGACCAAAACCTTTCACAGTGGCATTTTCAGCTCTGGTCCAAATCGCTCGACAAGTTCAGCTTAAGACACACTGGATCTGCCAGAGCTGAGTGTGTGGACCAAAGACAACTTGGTGAAGAATCATAACATGATGACATTAACATTAATATGACATTCCACCTCCCCATTGCTCCATGTGGCCTGTACATGTTTTGTTTTATTCCAACACAATCCCTATCTTCTGTCTCTTCTATCTAAGCTATCAAGTCACATGATTTAAGTGTCACATCTCATCACTGTCTGCCTGTTAAGTGCACACCAAGGTTCACACTTATCCAAGTCCACCGCACTGACAGTGCAACTGAGTTCATTTAAGGTGTGACCTGACACTGACAACCATTCACACTTGGATTCCCCAATTAGCCTTTACATACATAGCTTTGGACAGTGGGCAGAAATAGGCCAGGGTGAGACCTACTGTGACAGTGCTACACAGGGAGCATATGCAGACTCCACACAGAGAGGCCGTCACCAGTTGGTGTCGGGATTGATCCCACGACCTTTGTGCTGTGAAGCACGGAGCACCCACAGGTTACACAATGCACTACATTCTCTGTGTATTTGCTTTCCCAGATGACTGTAGCAGCAACCAAGACTGTACAAGCTAATCCAAGTAAATCAGTTCAGGAAAAAGCATCACTCAATAAGGACCAACCTGAAAAAATGTTGCTTCCATAACAAGATTTTTGAAACAATCCATTAAAATCACTCACACTACTTCAAACTCACCAAATGATATGAACAATAAGCAGAAATGCCAGCATATAGTACGTTAAAAATAATGCTTAAAAATTGCTTCGGTCCAGAAAGTCTTCAAGATTTCTGTCAAAAGTGCTATGATTTGTTTGAGATTACAGTAAAACACTGTTTACTGACTTTAGTTTTCAGTTTTCTTTTGCAGATGTTAACGTCCCAGTCAGAACCTTTCATGTTGTTCAGAGATGAAGTCGACTGAGGCGTATTGCAGTGCAGACAAAAACCTCCAGATGTGTTGCTCTTTTTTCGTCCAACACTCCAAACATATAATATTCATAATAAATAAAGTGGCCCAGTGGGTTTCTAGGTCCTTCTGTCCACTTTTTATGCATACAATTTCATCCATGTCTTACGCAAATAAATACAAAAGTGTCCATTTCAAGTTGCCTCGGAAATTAAAAAAAAAGTGCTTTGTTTCTTCACTCTTGAGAGACTACCTTTTGTTGCAAATTAAAATTTCAAAATTTAGGGGCCAGTGTAAACGGCCCAGCTCTTATTAGTCTACATTACAATGAGCAAATTAGCCATGTTGAGTTACATTTCAAGATCACAAAATGTTCTCTTTAAAATGAATTCTCTGTCACATATTTTTTACATAAATTGGGTGGAAATACATTCACTGGTCAAAAATCCAATATGTCTGATCCAATTGCTCTTGCACATAACATAAAAATAAGCACATTTTAAAGCATATTGTGGCAAAATTGGTCATGTCCAATAGACTGAAAACATATTGTCTATGAATGTAGAAAATGAATGGTCTAATGAATGTATAATGACAGAACTTGCAGGTCGTGCCCTAATGTTACGTGAAATGCTCACATGGAGTTGTCTTTTTGCGGCCAAAACAAAACACTCCCTCTTCAGTTTGGTCTTCTAGAAAAAAGCTAGAAAAGACTTGGAATGGTGAACGGCCAACAAAACAAAAACAGGTTACTGCACAATTTTCCAAGTTAAATTTAATACTTTTTAAGACCTTTTCAAAAACCTCAACTTTCCTATTTTAAGCTCCCAAAAATGTTTCATCTGCACGTTTAAGCGAGAAGACGTATAGTAAACATTTTGTGTATTATATCTGTTGTTCTTCTTACCTCAAAATTCGTCATTTATTTTTGTTGGTCATAACTGTTAAAAACACAACGGCTGAATAAACAAAATACGTCTGTGTGGTAAAGAAACACTGTTAATGGCCTACTGGGTCTTAAATACACAATCTTGAACAAATTTACAGCAAATTCAAGATGTTAATTAGATTTACAGTTCCTAAGAATTTTGAAGACTTTTTAGGGTCCTTTCAAAAGCACCTGTTCTCTGAAATCTAGTCAAAGAAGAAGAATAGTGAAGGTCTGTCATATTTTTACCTAAAGTTATGATACAGCATCCTACTGTTTTTAAATAATCATGTTTTAAATATTACCCTATACCTCCTAAAATAAATGGTTAGGAGGGAACAGTAATATATATTATCACGTTCAGAATTGAGAACATAAATGTGTATTTATTGCTTTTATAAAAGCTCAAATCTCATTTAAAATGTTTAGGAGGCATAAAAAGGAGCTACTTACAGAAGAAGCACAATAAAAAAAAATCTGCTCATTCATTTTTGAGCCTGAGGTTTGAGTCTGTATTGAATTACGTCTGGAGAGTACCATTTACATTAACACACGAAAGCACCAAGAAAACTTTGCAGTATTTGTGTTACTTGTTTGTTGGCAGGACACCAGACCAAGTAGTTTAAACTTTCTCTGTAGAAGCAAGAATTGTGAAAAGTCAAGTTTTTTTCCTCCTTAAAGTGGATGGAGCCTACAAGTGCACTGTCGCTTTAGTTGTATTGTGTGATTATGTTGAAAAATAAAAATAACGACAGATAAAAGCCCCCAGTGAGTGGTAAAGACACTTATAGACACTTGAGTGAGTTACTGGGGCTGGGCGAGCTGAACGTACAGGTCACCACATCTCCTCCGATCACACTGGTCACGAGGAGCGGCGTCTGGCTGCCGTTTCCCGCTGACACCCTCTTCATCTTGATCTGCTCCTCCTTCACACACCCCGCCTCCCCCTCCTCGGCCCCCAGCCCCGCGGCCGGGACGCTGAACGGGTGGAAGTCCCAGGCCTGCCGCGCCGTGAAGTCCGCGAAGGTGTGGTTCCTGAAGCTGGCCGTCCGCAGGGAGGCGTAGCTGGTGTCGTTGCTGTGGAGCGAGGGCGGGGAGTGTTGGCCGCCCTCCCAGCCGGGCCGGGCCCCCGCGCCGCGCTGCTTGGCCCCCAACAACGCCCTCTTGACACGAGCGCAGCCCTTCAGCAGCAGGTTTTTGCGGCACAAGATGTAAACCCAGGGGTCGAGGATGGGGTTGAAGGAGGCGAAGCGGATGGCCAGCAGGTCGCCTCGGGGGTCGGGAGGGCCCCCCGACGAGAGGTGAGTGGGGCCGTAGAGCTGGTTCACGAAGATACGCACCTGGAACAAAACAGGAGAGTCTATTAGGAACCAATTCTCATTTACAGTAATGTCCTGTGGCCAAACATAAAGATACAAGAGCGTAAAAAAGATTATAGTACATACATATATCACACATAATACAATTTTATACAGTATTAAGCCATTCATTACAAGAATGCAATGGGCACAGTTGAACTCATTTTAGTTTAGGAGCCTTATATAGTCCAGTTTGATCTGAAATAGGCCAGACAAGTGAAATAATATTATAACCTGTAAATAACGACAACTTCAAACTGTGTTCTCATTAATCTCAACCAAAAAAGGCTCATTTTGGAAAAAGTCTTCAGCGTGTCTGTTTTTACAAAGTCACTCTCACAATATGGCTTTGATGCTCATGCTATTTTGGGTAACGAGGGTGCCACAGGGGCTTATTTAAACAGAGTAATTGTGTTGCTGTCATCGTCTGTTCAGTTTTTGTCTCAGTGTGGAGCTATATTCTACTCCCAGTGGACACATTAGGAATAGAAGTTGCTTTATTTTAATGTGTTCTATGCAACGTTCGCACTTTCCAAATTCATTCCATGGGCCAGATTGTACCCTCTGGCGGGCCACTTTCAGCCCCCGGCCCGCATGTTTGACATATATTAAACAGTAAGTAGTTAGTATTTAGGAAGAGTAGGCAGGAGGCCACTGAGTGAGAGTGAGTCCATAGGTTTTAGTTAAAGGTAAGTGTGTGCATGAGTTTGGGTTACTGTGGTTTACACCTCTCCTGAATCAGACCTTTGTTTTTCACTTATACTTGTTTCCACATTAATTTCTTCCCCATTAGCATTACTAGCAAGTAACATCCAACTCATGCTTACATGTTCATTGGAAGTGTGCAAATCAACTTCTAACTCCTTGTAACCATAGAAATCTTAAAAAAAAAAAAGCCTGGAAAGAAGTTGGGAGCCTTTTACTTTGTTTCAGATTCACTGTTGTGCTTTGATTAAATGTCCATTGTATAAACTGACTAGTCACTGTCCTACTACAGACATCTTTACACTAGTTCAGCCTGTATTAAAACTGATTCTTGTTCAGACTTAGTCCGGATCAGAACCAAAGACCAGTCCCTCTCACCTGAAGGAGGTCCTGATTAAAAGTGGTTGAAGTTCAACAGGTGACACACGTTTATCAGAAAAGAGCACAGACCTGCATGAATTCATGTCATTATTCCTGCGGAGGGCTGCAGTGACACTGGTGGAACTTTCCAGAACAGAGGGCTCTCATCTCACATGAATATGATCAGAGCCATGTTTGTGAGATTTTACAAATGCAGCAACTCCCTGTGATTCTCTCGTACACAACTGTACGGTTTATTGTTGGAGCCCAAGTCTGAAGGTAGAGCAGGTCAGACCAGTGATCATTGGTAGTCTCTAGTTTATGATTCACAATGATGTCATTACAGTCAGAGTTAGTTTCTACAACTTAACTAACTTAAGTTAGTTTGAAGACACTCGCGGCACAGAGCAGACAGTTATCTTTAGAGAATATATCAGTTCATAAAAACACTCACCACCAGCGGCACGGAGCAGACCAGGAACACGGCCGTCATGAAGACCAGGAGCCAGAACATCTGGATCTCTGCGGCGGAGGCCACGGACTGAAGGCGCGGGAAGCGGCGGCGACCCGCGTGCTCACACAGTTCCGCGCGCACGATGCCGGTCCTCTTGTTCATGCCCACGAGCGAGCGGCACACGGCCGCGTTGCACATCACCGTCACGGCCACGAGCAGCAGCATCACGCCGCCGTAAAGGAACGAGTAGCACGCGCCCAGTGCGTCCGTAGCGCGCCAGTCCAGAAAGCACCATGTGCCCGGAAAGTGGCGCACGTGGCGTCCGAAGCCAAAGCTGGGCAGGACGCAGAGCACGAGCGTGGCCAGGTATGTCACGAGCAGCGCGGTGCGCGCCACGGAGCGGTCCACGTGCTGCGAGTAGAAGTACGCGTGGTTTATCGCGAGGTAGCGCTCCACTGCCATTGCGCACAAGATGCACGTGCCCGCGCAGCCGAAGAACAACATGGAGAAAGAGAAGAAGTGGCACAGCGGCTCGCCCCCGGGCCACCGGCCGCACGCGTAAGTGGCGATCACCACGGGGCTCGTGAAGCACGTGCCCAGCAGGTCCGTGACCGCCATGCCGCACACGAGCGTGTAGAAAGTGCTCTCCTTCTGCTCGCGCTTGGACACGCTCAGCACCACCACCGCGATCACGTTCCCCAGGACCCCCACCGCGAACATGGACGCGGAGATCACGAGCGAGCGCGGCTCCAGCCTCAGCGGCGGGAACGCGCTCTGGTTGTGGCTCAGGGTCAGCGCGCTCCCGTTAAGCTCCAGCGAAGTGCCGTTGATCATCTTCAATAAACAACAAACGAACAGCAACAAGTCTCCAAAAAGTCTATAAAGTCCAGTTCCTCAGACTCAGACCGGTCCCTCAGGATCAGACTGAGACTCACACCGGTCCCTTAGACTCAGACTGGTCCCTCAGACTCAGAGTGGTCCCTCAGACTCAGACAGGTCCCTCTTCAGAGCGGCTCTCGGTCCGCCTCAGAGTCCGCTGTGTTTCTCTGAAGCGCCACATTGCTCTGAGAAGAGTAAAATGTACCTCTCATAGAAAAGTCCGTCTGCTGCGCGTGCCTTGTGCGCCCTTATGAAGCATCTCTGTTACGCACCGCTTTATAAGCGCGCTGATGTCGGGGGCTGTGACGTCAGCATGGTCCGGGTCCCGCAGGTTTCACAGGACTCTCTCGCTGCTGTTTCTCACCTCAGTCACACTCCGCTGTGTTCAACTGAGACCCACATTAAAGCTCAGTGCGCAGGTGCTGCAGACAGTTTTAGACCTGACAGTCTGCTCTGCTTCAGGGTGATAACAAATGTGAGCAGCAGCGGGAGGCAGGTTCCACTGAGTAAGGCACAATAATATATATCTATATATAATAAACGGGTTTAAGACGGTCCTAAAGAAATGAGGAGATCCTCTTCAGCACCAAGGTCAGCTCCGGAGCTCAGCTCTGGCTGAGGCTGTGTCAGGTTGAAGTGAGTTTGGAGGAGCACATAGAAGAACACAGGTTTATGACATGACACAAATACAAGCCTTTACTAATGGCTTTGAGTCTGTCTATTCATTTTCTGTTAAAGACAAGCCGCTGAAGGTGACACATATAGCCCAGAGCCGACAGAGGCTATTCTGCTGTAAACCACTCAGGTGTTGTATTAATGAGGTCGTGACTTAGAAAACAACAATAACAACATGATTGTATTGGAATTTTTCTGAGAAAAGTGCTGCGTGGAAAACAAAACCAACCAACCAGAAGAATACACTGTAACAAAGTGAGTAATTTGGTCTGGACCATGGTTTGGATTTCAGGTGTGAAACCATTTGTCCACCTTCTGCAAATAATAAACAGTTAAAGTTGCATGTACACATTAAATAGATTGGAGTTAAAAGTCCAGCCTGGTTTATTTGTCTGGAGTAAACGTAGGAGGAGCTGTGTGTAGAAGTGATTCAGGTGCATCGATCCGTTCCGTGAGGTGGACAGTGTAGTGATAATGGTAATAGTCGTAGTAAGTGATGGGTGTGCAGCCGCTGTGGGAGGTTTAATTAACAACACACATCTTCCCTCTGTCACTTCCTCTGACCTTCTCTGGATGACTGCAAACCAATTAAACCATAATGACCACACACACCACATGATGATATGAATATAAGAATGCCTAGTATTCACATATGAAGACGTATTTCTGTATTTGTAGATTTATACCATATTTTGTTGGGATTTGGCCTTTGGATGGGATGGTTTTATGACACTAATAAGTAGACAGGTCACTGAAATAGAAGTCAGATAAAGTGGAGGCAAATAAAGTGGCTCTTTGTCATAACTGGCTTCTGTCGTTACAAATTACTCTTTAGAAACTTTTCAATTTCATATTTGCAATGCCATCTTTGCACAAACAACAGCGGTCTTTCCTTGACAAATGGTTAACGTTTGATTTGATTTTAATTTTATAGACGTTTGTGATGTTCCGGGTGTTTTATTTTGAATTCTTTCCCACATTTGACTCCACTTGACTCCCTCACTCTCAGTTCTTCCATGTGCCGCTAAAGTAAAAACAATTGAACACTGAAGGGCTTCTTTCATCAGATTGATTAGAGGCAGAAGACAAGAGGCCAACATGGAAGCTGCATTTACAGTTTTTTGTAATTGCTTAGACTCTTACGTCAAAATTAATGCACAATTATTTATTTATTTTTTAACCCCAATGAGCAAAGGGCTATGTCAGAGCGACGCAACTACACACACATTATCAGGATCACACTTTTTTGCGAAACATTACACACTGTATTTTAAAAAACACTAGTTCAACACATCAGTTCAAACTGTAAGACTATGTTTGTAGATTTTTATGCACTGCCAACAAAACAGTTTCCTTTTCAATCACCTGAACTCTGAACAAACACGTGACACTCATCTGAGCAAATGGACTGAGGAGAAATCAGAGCTTGATCACCATTAATACAATGTCAGCTTTCACCAGGTCTGTCCAAAAACGGGTTTCAAAATGATCATTTTTTTTGGTTCTTCCACTTTATTCTCTTTTTAGAACCCATTGAGGACTTTTCTCTGCCTGGTGCTGACCATCCGTCCACTCGAGACCATACTTCATGTTTTTCAACCCAATTTGTGCCAGCAGTGGTGACGCAGTTTTGATGGGGCTGGTGTATAACCTTACGTAATGGGACTTGCGGTATTTTCTTTTTTTCTAAAACTTGGAGGCAGTTTGGCAAATGTTTACACACAAACTCAAAAACTATATCCTCAAGTTACAGAACATCTCAGAACACGTGAAAAATGAAGCAGTTTGAGAAAAACCTTAAAAACTCTTGTAAAAAATGATACTTTATTGTGTAAATGTGACAATGACAACTATGAAAACTCTTTAGCATTTTTTTTTTTTTTTTACATTTCTACTAAAGACAGATTTGGATTGTTTTTTTGTTTTTTTTTTTTTTTTTTTTTTACAGGACAGATCCTTCACAGCCGATCTTTCTAATTCAGCCATTATCAGATTACTGTAGTGGCTCTAAAACTAAACGAATAATGTAATGTAGGAGAACCTCACCAAATGGAGGCAACTCTTAAATAATGACAAACATAAAGACCAAATATTGCATTACAGTTTGGGAAACTTTTTTTTTTCTTTCCCTGGAGAAAATCTTACTGAGTATGATGTATGTGACGGAGCGTGAACGTTCCCAATGAGGAGGCTCTACAAGTCACTGCTGCAGATTTATGTCACCGATCACACACACACACAGACACACACACACACACACACTGTGATCTAATTTATGAAATGAAAGAATCCTTCTCTGCAGATGTCGGATGGTGACGTGGGGCCGGTGGGAGAGGGCTGTCGGTCTCTGTCTCAGTTTAAGTGGATTCTTGCTCCAGTCGACCCTCTGGCGCTATCTATTTTGTACACACTGTAAAAAAAAGTCACTGTACGCTATTCGACAGTTGGTGGAAATAATTGCTGTCTTTTTTTTACAGTGTTTAACCTGTCATCGCCTGAAGCTCTCTGACGTAAACCGAAGCCCACTCAGAAAACCCACTGTGTTTCCCTCAAGTAATAAAAGAAGGAGTCCAGTTCATACTAATGTTTGTCCATTTAAGGAGTGCAGGCCTTCGATCAGGAAGAAAGTCCAACTGAGACCAGGACTTAACCTGAGCTGAATCAAAGGCTAAATCCAGGATTAAAACAAGACTGAACTAGAGTTTAATGTGGACTAAACAAAGACAAAACAGGGTTAAATGTGACTCCCCATTGTTAAAAATTCTGTGATTGAATTATATGTCAACAATCAGTATTTTTCAGTATTTTATGTTGCTTTTCTTCTGTTGATGCTTTTCTTTTTTCAAGTGTTTCTCTGTAAAAGGACATGTTCAACGCTGAATATACACTTTCTCCATTTTATCGGCAGCTATTAAACTTCCTGGAACGTCATGTGACAAGCTTTTCCAGAATCCCCAACACCAGCTAGTCATCTATCAAAATCCCTTCTAATAAACAATACATGGCATCATCATGTTTTTTTTTTATTTTTCTCAAATGATTACTTTCCAGCTTCCTCCTATTGTCCGAAGACATGCATGTGTAGGTGAATTGGTGACTCTAAAGTGCCCCTAGTGGATGAATGTGAGAGTGAATGGTTGTCTGTCAATGTCTGTGTCTAAATGTTAACCCTGCGATTAACTGGCTAAGAGTACCCCTCTTCAGGCCCAAAGCTGCTGGGATAGTCTCCAGCCACCTATGACCCCTAACAGGGACAAGTGGTAGAAGATGAATGAATCATTGCTTTTACAGTATACTTTTGGGGTTTGAATCATTTTCCCCAACTAGAAAAAAAAAAAATAAAAATCTGCTATAGTCTGTTTAATGTCATAACGTGTAACCCTATTTTGTAGAAATGTGAAATTATCTTGTTCTAACATGAAACACATCATATAAAATGTATAATTGTATAATAAAATATAATATGGATCAAATTCATTTTTACTGACCTCTTCTGAAAAAAGACAATGGGACATATACAGTAAACGATTGGCCGTGAAATAATGACAGATAAAGGCAGAGTGAATATCACAATTGTTCTCTTAGATTTGCGTCTAAAATGATCGTTTTTTCTTTCTTTTTTTTTTTTTTTTTTTTTTTTGACGTGTTGGAAGCCAGATAAATGTCCAAATGTAAGATTAGCTCATCTGTAAACGACAAGTCTGATCCATCAACGTCAGAGTGTGATTTAATCAATTCTATTTGTATAGCGCAGTTTCATAAAAACAATTGCCTCAAGTCTGAACAAAATACAATAAAAAACAGCAAATAGACAAACAGGCTGTACCAGACGTCATCCCCTCCAACAGGATGAGGAAAAACTAAAAAAAAAACCCAGAGAAACCTCAGGGAGATCCACAGCAGGAGGATCCACTCTCAGGACGGACAGGCCGTGACATAGATGTGTCCAGGACAGTCACTCACAAATAGTTCATCATTTTATTTTGCTCCAGGTGAAAATAGTTTTACATTTGATCTCTGCTGAAGCAAACGGAGGCTGGGCTCACTTGTTGTTATTGGATGTGATTGGTCAGACCCAGTCTACAGAGTCTCGTCAGATGCCAGACGTCAGTAACAAAGGAACGGACGCCAAGGGGTTGAAAAGTGATAGATGTGTGGAATAATTAAATGAGGCATGTCAAAGTCTAAACCCTAACCATAACCAAACCATATGTAACTGATCGATAAGTGTTTTCTTTTTTTCTTTTTTTTTTCATTACTATCATAAACACTGTATACATTTGGATTAGTTTAGTTTGTGTTCACACAGCAGTTTTTAACAAATGCAACATTTACTTTCCCTTTTTCCCTGAATCCTTTTTTAAACCCTGGTCAGTAGTAACACGCCTTTGCTTTTAGTGTTGTTTTATGATTATATTCATTTTTGCTATAGCTTTGCTCCTTTTCAGAGTCCCTTTGTTAGTTTTAAGTCATTTTAGTTAGTGTTTTTTTTTTCCCCTTAAATTACCAGATTGAGTAAATGCCACTTCACTGTCAAAATGTAGCTCTCACAATTTAAAAATGATTTGATTAGAATTTTGTTTTAACAGAGAAAATGAATGAACACACACACTGACAAAAACCCACAAGAGACTTACAGGATAACTTTATGACCTTCATAATCAACATTAATAACTCCAATAACTCAAGTACAATGTATGAAGAGTAAAAAAATGTTTGTCAGTCGCTGCAAGGCGTTCGGACCATGACTCTCTTCATACATGTTTGCATCACCTTCTGACTTGATAGTGCACTCCTGACTTATGTGTTCCATTTTACCCAAACTGTGTCCTACAATGTTTTACACAATGCACTATTTCTGTTTTTAAGGTTCTTGTTCTTCTTCCCATCATGTGCTGGTCTGGATTTAATCCTGCTCGATATTGATCGATATTGATCTTGTTTTGATCTTGCTGCAATATCAGCAATATCAGCAGCTCATTAATATATATATATATATATATATATATATATATATATATATATATATATATATATAAAATCTGGCGCGTCATCACGTGATGCTGAATGTCTCTCAGCGACAGAAGATCAATTGTCATCGTGATGCTTTGTGATGAAAACCACCTCAATAACCAACCTCTAGATACTTGTTCGATGCTGAGGATCTCCATTAATGACATTCTCATGAGATGTTGTTTAAAATCACATCTGAAAGTGAGTCAGAAAGCTACAGGGGATGAGGTGGCTCCAGGTGAGTCATTTTTACACCAATCTCAGAACTGAAATAACAAATTTAACTTTAGACCAGCATTGTCTCTCCAGCATAGGGCAGAGTTTTAAAGAGAGAGGAAACATCCTCCAAATCATGTCAAGATGTCTTTTTCTTTTAATGTCTTTGCAAAGCTTTTCATCCAGTCAGAAACATGATGAGGACAAGAACCACTAGAGGTGTTGATAGGTCTTGTGTTGAAATCTTAAATGTCCAACATGAGACAAGGTCAAGTAAAAATGAGTGAAAAAGTGGTTTTAAGACCATGGCCTTGAGTAATTCAATAAAATGTATGAATAAGTCTGTACTAAGTACATTCATGTTGAAGAGAATAGCCGTGCACTCGTTTGCTCTTATACTCATCTGCACATATGTAAAGTTGTAATACTGAGAATATGCAAAAGTGCATATCTCACACTGAATAAACACTGTTGTTACTGTGCAACGTTTGTAAAAGTGACTTTTTAAACAGACAGTAACAGCTTAATCAGCATGGTCTGTGTTAGAAACAACTTTATGTGTATATTTCACCTGAGTTGTGTGTTCCAATCCATACAAATCTGATCTTACACAAGAACACAATAAGACAACACAAGACTTCTAATAACAACAACGCATATAACTATATTGGTTTTACACAAGGACAGATTGTTAGACTCAAACACACATATCACCGTAACATTGTGTCTTACTTGAAGCCTAATACAATTCTTTATGAATTTTATCAGGTCTTTATATAAAATTAAATAATGGTCTCTAATAAATGTTGGCTCTTAAAGTTCATTCACAATAAGGAATGGATTAAAAAAAAGGATAAAAATAAAACGTGTTTTAATGCAAAAGTTCCACTGTCTTTAAGAAACATACTATTATTGATTTTAGGTCGCAGCTAAAGTAAATTGACAATAACATGTTAACATTCAGAAACCACTGTCCACAGCTTAAGTCTAAATCTATCAGAGGTAGTCAACTTTTTAAATACATTCAAAACGTGTTTTAATTTTAAATATTTATGGATTTTAAAAAAAACTAACAAACAAAAAATACCCTTCCCCCAAAAAAATAAAAAATAAAAAGGAAAAAAGCTTTTACAATTAAAAATCTTAAACAACATGAGTTTATGTTAAATATTACACGGGGACAGTGGATTTTCACCTTGGGATGTGGACACTGCTTTTCGGTATGGTTCTGGGACAGTGATAAAAAGAGTATATTTTTTATTAAAAATACCCATTTAGATGTAACCATAGCAACAACCCATTCAAGGTGTTGTGTCTTCTTATTGGACAGAAAAGCACGGGCGACAAGAGAATGTACAGTATTCATTGTTTGTTGAAAACACAAAGGAACTGGGACAGACATGTTACTGACTGCAGATCACTTCATTTTCTTTATTGTCATTGAACATAAATACAACAAAATTGAAGGAAGACATACTTCCTTATCTTCATACATGTAAACAAAGTTATAGCACTGTCTACAATCTCCGTGTGAACATGTTTTTTTTACTTTTAATTGGTCGACAAATATATCACGTACTTCTTTAATCCAGTAGAATTGTTGCAGATATGGAAGGAGGTTGTTAGAGCTTACTGAAGGGGAAAATATTCCACATCCAATCATGCCACTAGATCCTGATTGATCCTTTGGTGAGCTTTAGATGCAAAGAGGAGTGAGTCATCGAGAGTAATGCAGGCTGGACTGGTTTTGGGCCAGACAACTATTATTGATATTTTGAATAACAATTAAAGCAACATGAATGGATTACAAATATGTTTGCCATTGGTTTATTTTCCAACCAATCAACTTCATTTACCTGTCATTAGATTCACACACTATCAGCTCTGAACACTCAACTTCAATACTTTCAATTGTCCCAAGTGAATGAATATGTATGTGTGTCTCTAAATGTTAACCCTGCGACTAACTGGCCACTGTCCAAGGTGTACCTCGCCTAAGGCCCAAAGCTGCTGGGATAGGCTCCAGTCACTCACAACCCCTAATGGGACATAGAAGATGAATTAAAAATAATGTATAAATGGCAGTAAATGTTCAAACTATTTTGTAAAGTATTGTTTTTAGTCTGGACGATAGGAAGACCAGCTGACATCTTGGGCCTTAAGCTGATGGGGAAATAAATAAATCAACATATCAAGCTCTTAATCTGATGTTTTTGGAGTATTCACATGAACAGACTCAAATATAATATTCCTGTAACTGCCGACTGAAAAGGGGATGTCACTTTTCACTCTGTAGTAACTCACTAGATTTACTTCTTAGTAAAAACAAGACAATTATTGATCGTGTGTCATGCCATGATTAATACAGTATTGATCAGGGAATGATGCATTTGCAAACAAAACGATGGAAAATTGTCATTCTGGACTCTGAATTGAACTCGTGTTTAATCAAACTATGGGTTAGCTCTGAGCTTTTATGCTTCCATTTGGTATCAGAGGCATATAAAGTATAACACTCTGTTGTTTTCAGTCTTGTAAGTATCGCTCTGCCCCCAGCTTCAACGTTTTGTGTTTTCTTAATTAAAAAATAGTTCCCTTTGAGTAAAAGACAGAAATGTTTTGAAGGCTTCGTCCACATCAGAATTGAGCTACTATACATTATAGTGGCTGCAATGTTACAAGAGGCACTCAGGAGATAATGGATTAGAGGATGAAAGGATGAAAAGTAAAAACAAAAGGTTTTAGATTTTTGAGGTCAATAAACGTGGGGTGTGGATTTTTGGTGATATCTGGTGTAGGATGCAATTTAAAACCTTAGACTCTTCTGCTTTACACTGTTAAAAGAAAAAAAAAAAACATTAAAAAAAATGGTAAATGACTGGCAGATGCACTGTAAAAAAAAAAAGGTAAATGACCTGCATGTGGAAAAACATTTCATTTACTTTGCAGTCAAGGTACTGTGGGGAAAACTATTATTTTACAGTTATTTTTAAGTATTATGAACATCAAACACCTTCAATAAAATGCCAAACAAAAACCATAATATTATAGTAGCCCTGCAGGGACATGCTGTTATCTATGAATAAAAATGGAAACAGGTCTGATGGTGATTTCACTAAAGAAGACAATTGACATGTTTCAATGTCTTAAATCTTAAGCTAGAAGGTGTGCTTGAAAAAAATGTGCTTCTCCTGCAAATGTGCTCCGTTTGTCCTTTTTGAGCTGCTGCAGTAACAGGAACGTAATGGAATGATCAGAAAAGAAATACAAAAGTAATTGAAGAAGTTTTTTCAAAGTCTTATTTCTGGATACCAATATCTATAATAATATTAATAATGAACCAATAAAAATAGATCAAAGTTATGGTACTAAAATAGCTCTTTTCTTTATAGGTGTCTGTTTTTTCAAAGACAGACAAGTGCATATAGTTTGGACCAATGTCTGTCATGTTTTCATCTGCGTATTACCAGATTTTACACAATACACTCTTCATGACACATACCTGAATGTTACTTAAGCTTTGTATTTTATCAGATGCATCGACAATAATTGGATTTGGGAGAATAAAAATACTCTGGTTGTGATTGTTTCAGCCTTTTCTCTTTCCTTTGCATCGACATGGCTCCCACGACTGCAAAGTGACGTGAGACCAGCAGAGTTAATGCGTCCAGCGGTGATCATGTGATGATGTGGTTTGCCGCTGATGCTTCGGTGGCTTCACATCGTCATCTCTTTTACCTCTGCGCTGCTGCGACGCCACCAAACGTCGTCATCTACTGTGATCTGATTTGTTTTTCTCCTCGGGTGATTCCCCAGGAAATCGTCCAATCACAGAGTGGTTCCCCCTGCTGCCTGCTGGGAACATCACAGCGCTACGATGAGGATCATTAGGCTCTGATATCTTCAGGTTGTTTTCTCCTCGCCATAGGGTTTTCCCTGTCCTCTGCATTCTGTCATATCTGCAGCTGTATGGTACACTGTAAAAATCTTTGTCAGACTTACAGTCAAAAAAAGTTACATAAATACATATTGCAACCATTTCATATGAATGAAAAAAAAAATCAACATGTAAGGCAATTATATATTTTAATTATATTATATTTTTAAATGTTTAAGAATACATAAATAAAACTATATATCACTTAAACCAGTAGATTATTGGCCAGATTTATTAAGCAATTAGTAAAAACAAACAAAAATCTGTGTATGGTATGTCTTTCCTGAATTAAACAGCATTGATGTGTAATAGTAAATGTGAAAAAGTGCTTTTTTACAAATTATAAATCAGTAAATGTGACAAACCCTAAACAACGTTTTTAACATACATACCTACAAAAAAAATTATGAACTGCTTGAGCTCTGAATGTTTTAGTAAATCTGAGAGTTTTTTTTCTTTTACTAATGGCGAATCAGCAAATCTGAAAAACCCTGTGGGCATTAGTTAGATGCAAAATCTCACCTGTCCACACCTTTCTCAAACTAAACAGAGCTGTGGCATGTTACTTAATCAGGAAAACTGACTTTTTTCTACTCCTTCTAACACTTTAGTGAATCTGAAAAGTGCAAAAACAGCAAGGTCCTTTTTTTTTTACTAATCTGCAAAAGTGCTATTTAGTTTAACAAATGTGTTGCTCTCTGGAAATGAAAAGTTCAAGTCCCTTTTGTGATATTTATTAAGGTCCCCAGCAAAATAGAGCCTCAAACTAAATCTGAGCACCTTAGTAAATAAGGCTCGCTGCATTTTACACATATTGTATCTGTATCTGTAGAAATAATGACCTGTTTGTGGTGTGAAGGGTTTCTGGATGTGGTATGCTTTTCCTAAATTATAACAATGAATCAGTGAATCTGAAAAAAACAGTGCTGCAACAGTGCTTCGTAAATCTGAAAACCCTGCACAAACAGCAGTTTAATCATTCACTAACCTGACAAAGTTTGGTTTAGTGTGTTGCTCTAAAACACAGAATCCCTTTTGCAACATTTACTAAGGTCCCCAGTAGTGGAGGTGGATGGGGTTTACATTACCTGAGGCTTAAGTCACATGACTTGCGTTTCCTCAATAAAAGCAGAATTAAAACACAGTGAATAATAAATTAATGTATACACTGCATCCATAAAGTGACGAGTACTATACAAACAAAAGAGATTTTCAGATTTACTGATGTGCCGTCAGATTAACAAACATACAGCAGTATACAGTTTAGTATTTAAAAATGCTGACATGGGTGATTTAACACATTTACTACATCACTCACAAACTGTCGGCAGCTTTGTAAGTAAGTTATGCGATAATTCAGTGTATTTTCTATTGTGATGAACTATTTTGTTTTTACAGTTGCTATTTGGTCAAATTTCATTGCTAATATCACTTTTTTAACAGTGTACCAGTATTATGTGCTGTAGTAAACGCCTGTTGATTTGTCAAGGTCAGTCCTGCTGAGATGTGCTGTACATGAGACTGGGGGCTACAGTCCATCTGTTCCACCCACACACAGAAAAACATGTTCACACACCAGTGCTTTTATTGCATTTGATGCAGCTCATCTTTATGTGGACAACTTATATTTGCAGAGACATGTTCCAGTATGTGTATATGTATTAAAACAGTGGTTGGGAACACTGGAAGAAAATGTCTGCTTCAGTCAGAAAAGGAACTCGAAATGTCTGGACCCTCCTTTCTAAAAAAGTAGTTGTTTTACATTGATTGTCTGCCCTAAATAAAGTTTGTAATTATGTTGCTTGGAATGGTTTTGTAAAGGTTTTGTAAATGAGAAATTTTGTGGCATTTAACAAAAAGCACAGAACTCACTTTTAGTTGTGGCCAAGCTTAAGGCGATGAAGCATATGTCGTGTAGTCGGGGGATACTTTATCCAGAGACCTGGGGAAAGGATTAATCATGGCCGCCATGATTCCTACCTGAACCTGACCAATGGGCTGCAGCAGGTCATTGCAGTGTTGTCATACAGGCCAAATGAATTATAAATACAGAATATTTTATAATTATAATTATAATATTATAATTATATTGCCATTTAAAGGAGTGGTCTGCTTTAAAAGGTGGAGCCAAACACTGCAGTCTGTTGATAAGATGACAGACAATCCTCAAGTGAAAAACGAGAAGCACAGGAGAGAAACAAAAAACAGCAATTGTTTTCCAAATGAAGCTTGTCTTGTAATAAACATATTCACATCATATTCCAAAAAAAACAAAGCTAGCATTTCAACACAACTGTTTCCGCTTTTAGAGTTGACGCCTTACAGCCGTTACTTTGTGAATGAAAACATTACATTTGACATCACAGTCTGCATTGCATTTAACATGGGCAGAACATGGACATGGACAGTAATTACTGAATCTCTCAAATGGAGCATCTCTCTGAATTTAAAGAAACAATGTTACACAGCTGTTTATTGCAGCAGCACATGGCAACACCTTCAGCCTATAAAGTGTATAAGCGTATACACTTCTCTTCTTTCTTCTCATTAATGGCATAAATATGACACTGGAAACACAAGCCTCCTCAGAGATTACTCCTTTTGTGTTTTCTCGACAATTTTCCTCCACAGCAAAGTGCACAGAGCTGCAATGACTGTGAAAAGGAATGAGTGTGAAAAATGAGTGGGTTTTGTGTATATGCTTATTGCTTTTTTTGAGGAGTCTAAATAAATATGGTGTCAACGGGCTAACGGCTTTGGAAAGTATCATTTTGGTGCGTTAGATTCCTGAAGCTAGTGCAGTAATAATAACAACAGTGATGTATGGGTTGTTTTTCAGGAAATGCCCAAACTTCCTCACAGTTATGACGCCACAGAGCCTGATTTAATGCACTGTGCTCGAGGCGTCCTAACATCAAAATGTGTGGGTTGCTCTCACGAACCCAGAGGAGCGTTTTGACCCTCACTGACCAATAGGGTGCGTGGGATGAAGCCTTTGAAACAGTTCATCCTCACAGAAATCACATAAACCTGATCACTATACAGAATTTTACAAAGTACTGTAGAAATCCTGGCCTCACACCCACATCTCAAACATCACTGTGAAATATTCTGCGCACAACATGGCTGCTGATCCGAGGAGTAGATGTAAGAGCATAGCCCCAAGGAAGAGAGAAAGAGAAAAAGTACCTGAGGAAAATTTAAAGCTTGCGACTTGTCACTTTAATGAAAGAATCCGTCCTGTTTTTAAAGGAATCTAACATATGTCCTGATCAGCTGCTGGCATTAATCACCAACAGAGCTCTAAAGTGTACTGAGCTGCAGTGTGTGTTTATCTGGTGAGTCCTTATGTCGGAGATGTAAGGATCCTCTCAAACTGACACTGTTTTGACTTTAGACTTAACAGGATTCACTGTGTCTTTTTCTGGAGAAGCCACGATGTGTCGATGTGTCTATCACAGCCGCTCACGTTCTCACTGGGGATATTTCATTCTTTTAATCTGCATAATAATTTAATTTTCATCCTGAATTTAACCCAAATTCTGGTCGTACAGCAGTTTTTGATTTTTGATTGTTGTTCGTCCTTGTCATGCTGTGATTGGAGGGTTATGAGAGGTTATTAGAAGTTGGCGATTGGATGTCAGGACGTTTGGTCACAGCAAACCGTTGGTTCGTACAGTTTGAGCACTTAAACTGTGGGATTCAGCCTCCCTCGGATTTAATTTATGATAAAACGCATGGATTACACTGTTTTACCTTTTACATGGCTCTATTTTTCTTGCTCCGTTATGGCAGATGCCTCTCGTGAAGCTGACTGTTTCCAAATGGGTGTTATAATGACTCAAAACATGTCTTAAACTGTGCATTTGAAGTTTCAGCTCCATGGTATTATTCTATATTACTAATAACACGTCTGTGAGGTAGTGTAGGCCTGAGCAGCATGAGTAGAGGTAGAAAACAGGGCTCCAAGGCAGTAAGTCATGTCCATAGTGAAATTTATTTACAGTGCCACCAAATAGTTACATATTTCTCCTTAATCCAGTCACAGACCTCTCTCTGTTCCCCCCTTAAACACAGCACACACCTGCCTTTTATGCAAAGGCCAATCCATTGGCCTGGTCCACATGGCTGAACCCCAAACAAGGAAACATTTCCCCCAAAATGGTACAGGCTGATGATGTCATAATGACATCATCAGTACATAACCAGGAAGTTGCTGGGCAGCTCCTCCCCAAACATTTCCACATCACCATTGAAACAAAAGATGAGGTAAGTATCAAAATGATCAAAAACAATGAAACAATCTGATCAATTAAACAAAACAATAAACCAATGAAACTGATTGTGTGTAAGTGTGATTCTTAACTGAATATGTGTATGTGAAAATGATGAAATGTTAACTAATAGGGCAAACACAAACAAAACCCGGGATATGTGAGTGCAGCTCATTAGTAAAATTTCTGAGTGTGTGTTTGGTGTGTATTGACCATAGAATGGATATATTGGGACAGGGACAAGTGACATTTAGGACTCACTTCGTCACAACGTCTCTATAGAATCTACTCTAGTCTGATTATTGTATTTCCCCTGTTCAACTGTAAACTGTATGAGCCTCCGAAGAGACACATTCACCAGGAGTGGGTTAAGGAGGCACACTCCTGGTTGTCATGACAACAGTAATCACAGCGTCAGGTAACGTCCCTTAAGCCATTGTGGCAATATGTGCGTTTTAATATAGATCCAATAATGTTAGGATGAGTCCACAGGAAAAAGAAGAAACGAAAAAGAAAAATGATGCAACCATTCAGCATCTTGTGGCACAGTGACTGAAAACTGCATTTAAACTGTCTGAGTCCTGGTTTGTGGAACAGCTGAGAATGGGTCATAGATAAGAAGCCTGTTGGGAGCGGCCATCATGGAAACACAGCATATTACTGCAGGATATTAAACGTTTCATCATGTTTTCAGCTGCTGTCGAAGGGCAATCCTCGCTCTGCACAGATGTTTCATAAGAAGCCTTTTGTGTGTTCACTTCACGAGGGGCACAATGACAGACCTGGGAATACTGGAAACACAACAATTATGCATGTGTTGTCAGTGCAGCGAGTTTGAAGACAAAACGTTTGTCGGCGGACGAGAGGATTGTCAGTTTGGCAATGATTTGAATTAAAAAGATGCTCTGAGACAAAAGCGTCACCTTCAGATCTCTCACTGAAAAGAAGTGAATCATGTTTCACGGCTTAACATTTGTTTGTTTCTTCTTTCAATCATCAGTCTTTTCCTACACATTTTACAGTAAAATAAAATCTTGCAGGCGACAAAAGTTGTATAGAGTGGTCCCTTGTTGATCGCGGGGGTTACGTTCTAAAAATAACCTGCAATAGGCGAAATCCGCAAAGTAGTCAGCTTTATTTTTTACAATTATTATATATGTTTTAAGGCTGTAAAACCCCTCACCACACACTTTATACACTTTTCTCAGACAGGCATTAACATTTTCTCACATTTCTCTCTTGTTTAAACACTCTCAAAGTTCAAACCTTAGCATCTTCCTCTGTCTTTTGGGTGCGACCGCAGGTGCCTTTGTCGGTGCAGAACGTTTCGTCGACATTGTGGGTTTTGTCGGGGAGAAAACTTGTAAACATACAGCACTTCAGAGTCACACTGCTAGCGATCGAACATTTATGTAAATTTGGCCGAACGCATTCTGTACTGTACAGGAGACACGGCACAGAGGAGATTGATTGACAATGGTCTACAGTCCCTTAGCCAATCAGGACGCAGAACACAATGCACGTTCATACACTGTAAAAAAAAAAAAAAAAAAATGCATGCAAAATTGCACTAAAAAAATCAGCGAAACAGCGAGGCCGCGAAAGGTGAACCGTGTTATAATGAGGGACAACTGTAGTCCATGACGTGTGGTTAATTTTTTACCCTCCACAGGGCACAGGGGAGGATGTTACAAGGTGCACACCACTGTCTTCACACTAGGCCTCGACACACTAAGTCCTGGTTATCCAGTTTATTAATTCTCTAATGAACCAGAGAAGCAGCTTGTGCGACATAGTAACTTGCTGCTTCACTAACTGACTATAAGCTGCTGGATTGTTTCATGAGCCAAAAAGAGGCACAATAAGAATCATGAATCATTTCTGAGTGGACCTTTTCATTTTGTTGTGGTATCTGACCTCTGTTATAGTAAAAGATTTATTCAAGCCAAAAATTTTTACTTTTTTTTTTTCTTCCCTTTACCTATGCTCTAAATGCAAAGGATGACTCAAATTCTTCACTAATCATGATAAATCACAGCCATTTGGTTTTTTTTTATTGACAACTTTGCTGTGACTGTACTCTTCAGTGTCGTCTGGCGAGTGCAGCGCAGATGGTATTTAAACTGGTCGTGCTTTGGTGAAAAGGCAGTTCATTATTGGAATATGAACAGACTACTTCACTACATCCGAATGTTTTGTAAATGGAACCTAAGCGCAATAGTTGATGAGGAGGTTCCTCATTCATCGTTTAACACACTTTTGTCTGACTCACACACTGCCAAGTAACCCTCCCCGCTTTGTTTACTGGATAAAAATAGGTCAAACTAATTTAATTAATATGCTTTCTAAAAAATATATATATTAATCTCATGTGTTAACAGCCTTAGTCAAATACAAGAAAAAAACAAAAAGACAAACCATCAAAAATGCCTTGGGACAGACCCTTATCAAAGTAAAGCCACTTTGTAAGCTCTAAGTCTCTTATTGTTGTAATTACCGTCAATGCAGCTTAATGGATTGATAATTTGTCGAAGCACAGAGTGAATGGTTTCACTCTGTGCACATATAACTGGAAGTAAATGTAGGTAATGTTAAATAAACTTGCCTTTCATTGTATCACTTTCATTTACAATATACGTTTGCATCTCCTGTAATTGATTAAATTGTGTTTGGTGGAAAAACATCCAGCTGACATGAATGCCACAGATAAGCACACATTATATTAATTATACATTCCCCCTCGAGTTGCCTTATTTACATTAGTGTTGTTGTTTTTTACAGTGTATCCGGTTGAAAATGTGTTGAGGGAACACTGTATTTGCAGTTCACACAGCAATACAGCAGGGAGGCTTTCACTGTGTTTTCAAAAATACACTGGAGGAGGCTGCTTTCAACCGTTCCCTTGAGAACCCCTTGCTCAGGTAAACAAACCGAAATGTGTAAAACTGAAGAGGGACTGGCAAATGTTTGAGCTTTTTGAAATAGAAATCCTGTAAGAAAAAAAACAAAAATTGCCTGCAAATAATAATAATAATAAAAATAATACATTTAAAGGAGCGGTAGCCAGAAGGGACAGTCTGTTCCAAACAAAAGCCATAGACAGGTCAGATAACGCATTTACTTTAGAAGTTTAGAAATAAATTGATGTGCAAAAAAAGAAAAAGAAAAGAGAATCCAACCTCAGACACCTGATGTACAGTTGTGTATTGTTTATTCCAAGTTTTCATTTTTTGTGTTCCTTTTCTTTGCTAGAATTCCTCTCAAAAAAACTATTAATTTTTAATGAGGCCAGGACTCAATAGAACACACAGCAAGGACTATGACCCTTTGAATGAGGGTCTTGCTGTGCCTGCTCAGTGGGCCACACCTGCTTCTTTTCCCCTTTTTTTTCTTTTTTTCCAATAGCGACAACATAGATATGGCAGCTTCCCAGAGTATATACTGTAAATAGGTCTCCTGAACATATGTTGCTGTCTCTTGCTGAGTTCCTGCCAGCATCTGCTCTTCCTTCTGGCTCAGCGTCTGCTCTGTTGTTTTTCTCTAGCCTTTATGCATTTATTTTTTGTTTGTTTAACCTGTTGTGTTTCAACTTGAGTTTTTCTTTAGGTTCACGTTGTTGTTTTTTGTTTGAATCTTTCAACATAGGAGGGTTAATTTACAAAACCTTTAAACGGGCAGTGTGCAATTTTCTTATCCATGTGAAAAAAGGAACCGATTAATCACCTAGTAGCATATAGTAATAAGAATCTTGTGTGTAAAAATTAGATCTTAAAAGGTCATCTAGGCTTTACTATTATTTTCAGTCCTAAATGGGAGCCTATCACCTGCTTGCATGTTGAGAAGTGTTGAGTTTGGGATGCTCCCATTGGTCTACACTGCTTGTCAATAAGGAAGTAATGGCTGCTGATAACACTAAGAAAGTGTGGGGACCGTCTCACTTAGGATAATATTGTATTTGGCATCAACCTGAAAGACTCACAAAAGTACCTGATCTTAAATACTTAAGCACTTTATTCATGCTTCAAAATAACAAAAATAAAGCCTATTTTCACAGTGTCTAAAAAGTGCCTTATTAATGGTAAATGCCCTGGATAACTTGGACCTTTTGAAGGCTTGAGTGTGTGTGTTTTATTGTTTGTTTTATTGTGTCTTTTATTTATTTTGTTTTGTTTTTATATACAAACCATGTGCCTTGTTCATACAAATGTCCATATTGCTCATTCAATGAGTGCCTTTTTGTGGTAAATGTACATTTTTTTGCAATAAAAAAAAAGAAAGTGTATTTTCAGTGCTGAATATATCTTTTAACAAGACAAAAAAAGAAAAACACAAACAAAGAAAAGAGAGGCATCATGAAAAGAGGAAAATGCAGAAGAAAAATTGCCACTTAATTAAAGCAAATAAAAACTTGACTTTCATATTGTCCCTTGGGTCCTTTTTAAAATGCTGGTGGACCCAGGTGGACCCAGGTGGACCCAGGTGGACCCAGGTGGACCCAGGTGGACCCAGGTGGACCCAGAAGGACCCAGAAGGACCCAGAAGGACCCAGAAGGACCCAGAAGGACCCAGAAGGACCCAGAAGGACCCAGAAGGACCCAGAAGGACCCAGAAGGACCCAGAAGGACCCAGAAGGACCCAGAAGGACCCAGAAGGACCCAGAAGGACCCAGAAGGACCCAGAAGGACCCAGAAGGACCCATTCTAGCACAGTTAAGCCAGGCAGAGCTGCTTATATAGAGAACTGTTAATGAGGTACAGGTGAAAACAATCAGGTTTCTAATGAGTAGTGTTAAGTTGAGGCACGTAAAAAAGGGTTCACAGGAAGTGCTCGACAAAAATAAGAGCCTGAACAGGAAGTCAACCCAATTGTGACAGTAACATAACAAGCAGAAATACACCAGAGAAAATGACTCAAAAAACACTAAAGTCTAGTCTCCTGCAGAAACACTAATGAAAACAGCTCCTTCCAAACATGGCCTGAACCAAGGAATCAGAATTTATCCTCAACTATGTTTACCAGGCATAATACACTTTTAACAGTAATATTTCCAGTAACTATTCCAGCTTCTCCTCACCACACAAATACCTGCCTAACCTCAGCTGACAGAACACATTCAGTTTATGAACAGAATGAAAATGTGAGCGGGTGTTATATTATCATTGACACTAATTTGCAAAGAGTCTTCCAGTGCCTTCAAAATAAAAGTATCACGTTTGTATTATGTACTGTACATGGTCTGCACTCTTGGATTCATTTTAACCATTTCCCTCGCCTTAAACACACATTTAAAATGCCATGTTTAAATGTTTTTATTAGACGTGCATATAAATGGGGGTCACTTTGACAATATTTATAATTTTCAGAATCTACTTTTGACTCATTTGGTTAATTTGTACAGGACAAAATTCTACCCTATGTACTTTTAACCTATGCGTTTGTATACTACTATTACCATAAGTGTTAAAAAGGCATTTGGTTTCTGTTAAATTTAGTTCATAAGCTTTAAGTATGATACAGTGTTAAAATATGTGCATTTAAATATTAAGAGCTGATGTGCAATTCAGAATTATACCTATGTCATTTCATGCTCTAATTGCCAATGCTAAATTATCATTTCATCAGCTTAAGAGTCAATTGAAATACATTATTTGATTATTTACAGAATTGTATTTTGTTTTTTAATTTTTAGAAACCACAGATTAAACACACTGGTGGAATATCAAGCTGGAGTGATTCATTCAACTCAATTGGATACTGTGAAATGTTCTGAGCGTCAGACGGCCAATCATTATTCATCAAGACAAATTCAGTTCAATTACGGAGGAACCACTGGCACTGTCCGTGTTTTTAAGACTTCCTTCCCACTTCCCTTCAAGCGGAACAGAGAAAATGTCTGAATATCACAACGGAAAGCTTTTATACGAGCTATCAAGACTTCTGACAACATCTCCTGCACAGTTACGCCAATATAACTGACAATCACCTATTTCTAAAAGAGAATGTGCAATGACTTTTTTTTTGAAAATTGAAGTATCCAATTTCAGGTCTATGTGATTGTTTTATATCAATAAACTTCTATTATACTGGATCTCGTCTGTCTCCCGTTTGGCACAATGAAGTTAAACGCCTCTTGCAGACTAATCAAGTATCACTTCCCTAAGAACCGAACAGGTCCACGGAGCAAAAATGAGGCTTAATCATATTTTCCGCAGGGTTTTTGTCAAGCCCCAGTCTCACGTTTCATACACATGGAACTGTAAGGCTCACATTATGTTTCACTGTGTAGGAAGGAGTTATTGTTCATCAGTTCATCAGAGATAATAAAGTGGGAGACTTGTCTGCAGAGATGGTTAACGGTCAGCCAGTGGGCGCTGTGTGTGGGACACGGAAACTACACGGAGACAACCTTGTGCGTGGTTTTAGGCCATCTTCGATTTCGGTTGAAGTTGAGCGTTTGTGATCCGTGGGAGGTTGGTCTGAGAATATTGTTTTGGTCACATTTTAGCTTCTGGGAAAGGTCAGCCTTGGTGTTGGTAGAATAATTGTTTGGTTGAAAAGCCTAAAGGAGTTGATTATATAAACAATAACATCACTCATACTAAGACTACCACTCAGATGATTGTCAGTGTTGGATGGAGTAAACTGAACCTATTAGTCACCATAAAATTCTAATCAAAACGAAATTTAGAGCTGACCTTAAAGTTGTACCTTCCCTTTTTCTATTTATGGTCTTCCTTTTTGCACTGTTTCTAATGGGAGTATCTCTTTTTCAAATAGGAGCCATATCCTGTGCATGTGGATGTGTGATTGGCCAAAGCTTGTCGTTACAGGCTCACTGTTCTCATCTGTTAAAATCGTCTAAAATGTCTTGAGTTTTTTTGTTGTTGTTTGTTTATTTTTTAAGAGTAGATTATTTTGTGATTTAACTGCTTTTATCATCAAACCAGGTAAACATTTAAATACTGGTGGTTAAATTAGTGGTTAGAACACGTATTATTAGGACAGAGTACTGCATGAGTCTTTTCAATTGATGTTGCTTATGGGCGCAACAGAGCAAGTGCATACAGTCTTGAGTTTTATCATATTTAACATGAGCACGTGTCGAGTGTAAATATATGTGATTAAACAATAAAGTGATTTTTTTTTTTTTAATGACATTAGACAAACACTGTTTTTCGTTCAGCTAAACCAGTTCCATCACACTCTATGTCAGGGGTGGGCAATTATTTTTCCCCAAGGGCCACATTAGAACCTGGGACTCTTGTAGAGGGCTGAGCCAACCCCGGTGAACTCAATAAAAACACATATTGTTTAAAGTTTAAACTACCAGCAAAAATATGTAAAATATATACCACTGTTACAGTTACATCATCCTCTGTTTAAGATCGACTCTTCGGCAACAATAAGCCTCCTTCCTTTCTGCAGTCACTTCCAAACAAGGCCTGATACACTTTACATGATAACAGTCTGTTCCAGCTTCCCCTGACCACAAAAAGACCTGCCTAACCTCAGCTGACAGAACACATGCAGTTTATGAACAGAGTGAAAGGATGAGTGACTGTTACATTATTGTTGAGACAAATCTGAGTGCCTTTAAAATAAAAGTATCACGTTTGTATCACGTCCTGTACATGGTCTACACTATTGGATTAATTCCTTTTCTGACACAAGCCTCCTGAGGGCCGGACGGGGGTAGGTCAAGGACCTGATGTGGCCCCCGGGCCTTAAAATGCCCAGGTCTTAGTGTACTTTTATCTGGTGAAAGGGAGGAACAAAATGATTTATTCCTAGAACTATAAATATTCTTATGGTCTCATTGGATGTTTTTGCTTAACACTTCAGTTCATTATATTTTCTCCTCTGATAACATCCACAGAGATTTAAACTGAACTGTAAAACTCCTGCAGGTCACGACAGTGTCTCAAGAGTTGACTCTGTCTGAGTCTCAAGTAGAAATCACTGAAACATGGAGTAAGTCTATCTGGTCTCTGTAAATGTCAGTCATGCTCTCACCCATTTTATTCAAGGCTGTTTTCTAAGACTTTCACAGTGTTATATATTAGCTCCAGAACAGAGTACATAGAGTCCAATTTTTAACACTTAGTTAATTTACCTCTGGAGGTTTTGCTGTGCATGAGTGGCATACATATGGTTAGGATCTGGAGTTCAATCTCCATTCTGGATAGGGCTTTTCTGTGTAGACTTTCCATAGCTTCATTTTCAGTTGAATGGTGCGGTATGGTTTGGCTCAGTATGGCACAGTTTGGTTTAGGTAACCCCTTGGAGGCTTGTGGAAAGGACTCCAGTGAACCAGACACTTGAGACCTGGGGACCAAAGTGCCAAAGTTGCAGGGTACACTTCAGAGCCCTTTTGGTAATGGACACTAATCCATTCTGACATGACCTGTACCACAGTGCTGCAGTGGAAACAAGAGTGGGTGTTCCCCTTCAAAAGCTATACTTCGATGCTGCAACAAACGCCATGGGAAACATGGTTTGCTGTCAGTGAGTGGATAGAGAACATCATAAAGCTGCTCAGTATTTAGCTGTTCCGTATATATAAGCATTTCCATGAGCTACAAGCTAAAGGCTACATTATATTGTGCTGAACTTGTACAGAACATCAGAAGTCCAGTATTTTGCAAAGAGTATTTTCACAGTAAATGTGTTATGCATGGCTACTGATGGGGCCAGTAAAAAAGTGCAGTGTATATGACATAAAAGGTATTCAGTGACTGCTTTTTATTCAGTTCCTCGTTTATACAATCCCAGAACTTAGCACCCACCAGGTCAAGCACCTCCGTGTGGCCTGCATCTGAACCAATATTTTTCTCAAGAGGCACATTTAAATAGACATTGAAGTGTTTCAAATCAAATTGGCTCCTTTTAGAGCAGCACACAGTTTAATCTTTGTGATCCTGCTCGTGCCTGTCACCAAAAGTATCTAAAAACACCACATTGACAAAATACTGACCTTTCCCTTTAACCAATAAGTGTAATCATGAAACAACTCAAAAAGTGATGTTGTATTTTGTCTTTTTTCTTGACTTCAGAGCCAAAATATTCGCCGGGAACCTTGGGACAGTCATCGTTGTGACGCAAGGAGCCAATTAAAAATGATTTGGTTGAGTGTTCAGCGGCCTGTGTCCCATAGACTGACACTCTGCATTCATTAATCGACAGAAAAATAAGCTGTATTCCCATGAGTGGTTTCTTCCCTCTGCTGGAGTGGCAAACAATTTGACTGCAATTATTTACAGACGTCAACAGCTGTGCCACTGATAAAGCACAAACCAATTAAGGAGATATCATCAGCAGGATTTGTTAGATCTGTCTTTAGTATTAAAGTCTTCCCCTCTTCCCCCTATTTATGAACAATATTAGCCTCTGACCATTGGTAAAAGATCAGAATAATTACACTGACAAGGATCAAGGAGTTTTTTGGTGTGTAGTTAAGACCATATCAACCAAGTCATCACCAAGACAAGATTGTATCAAGACCATTTCAAGACCAATGCCAATACCAGGAACCGGTCTCAAGACCTATTTCTACAACCACATTCATTTTGATTGGAAGTAGAGTAGGACAGTCCCGATTTTAAGCCCCTTGTCCCGTTTTCCGGCGAATTTCTTCAAAAAACACTAAAATGTCCTGATTTTCCCACTTCCTGACCACTTCCTGACCCAAATGTTCCTATTTTTTACCCAGTCATAAAGCACAAGCAGCGCATTGTGCTTGGAACTCATTTGTCTGAAGACTGTCTGTTAAAGACAGTGTCTGAGTTACCATGGCGACGGCAATATTAGTCAATTGAAAAAGATCAACAGTGTTCCTCAGGTCTGTAACTCGATAATGATTGGTTCTTAAGTGCGAGTTGATTGCTAACCGCTCCCTCTCCAACGTTCACAGTTTGACCTGTCATCGGCCAAAAAGGAAGTTGAATAATACATCTTATGTCTTAGAAAAGTACAGGTAATGACTACGCTGCATTTGCATACTTTGTTACTGAAGAAAAGCTGTATTTAGAGATAATTACCCATCTTTAATATCTGTTGATTGCCCTACCTACTGGGCGCAGCGGCTCAGTTGGTAGAGCAGGGCAGTCCAGTAACCGAAAGGTTCGATTCCCGCTCCCTCCTGTTCATACTGTCATAGTGTCCTTGGGCAAGACACTTCACCCACCTTGCCTCCAGTGCCATAACACTGGTGGATGAGTGTGTGTGAGTTTGGTTGTGAAATGGGTGAATGGGGTGAATGGAAGCATGATGTAAAGTGCCTTGGGTGCCAAAGAAGGGCATGAAAAGCACAATATAAATGCATGCCATTTACCATTTTAGTCAAACTCCTTTGAACCGAAAAATCAAGTGTTCAAAAAACCTGGACTGAAGCCTGGTTGGTACAGCATGACGTGTGAAGAGACTTTCACCAACACTATCTACAGGAGGAAGCTGTACTTAAAGGGATTGTTCAACATTCATTTCCCTTGGCATTAAATATAATAAACAAATGAGTATATCCTCCTTGGTGTAAGATGCTGAAGGTATGACAGAATACTGCTGTAATAAACAGTTTCCTACATTATTATTATTTACCTTCAGTTTGAAACCATGAATGTTTAGATCACCTTTAACAGCAGTAAAACACAACGTGTACTTTTTGACAACTTGAGATTATTCAGCTCCCGCCTCTGTATTTCAGTTGGACACTAAAGCTAGTTAAATACCATTAGCTATATTTTACTGCAGCAGGTCACTTTAGAGCAATTCAGTAAAGATACGATTTACGGCTACAACACAGTTGTTAATATATCACAACATTGCATTTACTTAATCTTACCTTTCTTTGCTCTGTGTTTAGACGGAGCCCCACAGAGCACTAGATTAATATTACTCCACATCGAAAAAAACAAAAAACAAAAATCTATTCACATGTCTGTAACAGTGTAATGAAACAAGAATAAAGCATCTAGCTAACTGTTTTATTTTACAACTACTGTCTGAACATTTATATTTATGTGGCTCAAAAACAGTCTTTAGTTGATTCAAGTGAGTAATACTGTATTTCTCTGACGCTCGGAGTGAGGCTCCATTATTGTCATTATAACTTCACAAGATGCTCCTCATATTAGACAAGTGCAAACAGCTACAGACTGTTATCTCTAATGAGTGGATGCTTTTATCAACTAACACAACTTTAGCTTGAACTTCTTGCTCTATTATGACTTGAATTTGACGATATCTGAGTTTTATTCTCATCAAGTCAGATGTTTCTGTCAGTGTGGCTCTAACAGTCAGTCGTGTGTTTGCCTCTATCAGGACAGAGACAGAGACAGGGGCCGAAGGAGGTTGAATAACATGAAATGATTCTTTCCTCCTCTCTTTTAGGGTTTCTCTTTTAACAGAATCGAGGGGTGTCTCTTCTTCAAAATGATCAATAATCCGCTCTCTAAACTGAGGCAGAGGAGCACAGTAGTTTTTGCCCTGCAGGGAACAATTCATAGAGAATGTGATGTCGCGTGAAAACTATGAATAACATTAGCTAACTTGTTTGTTAGTTGCTATGGTTACCCCACCACACCAGAACAATTAGCCAGCTAATTGCCCTGATAAAAAATTAAAACAAAAAACACATCTTAATATTGAGCCACTCACTGTTGTTGTCTCCCGAGGCAGTGACACATCGTGTGTTGAGGACATTTGTCAAAACCATCTTGTTTTTGCATCATTTGCAATGTTTGGAGGGTAATGCTAGTTCTACCTTTGAAAATGTAATGTTGTTTACTGACACAAAAAAGGTCTATCGGTGTTAAATGCAATGTTATTAATTTACAAAGTGATTATCTTAAACTAGAAACAGATGTTAAATGCTAGCGTCTTCTAAATACAAATCAAGGAAAAGTGTGGCAAGTATAACAACAATTATAGATACAATACAATTATTATGTTCGAAATCTGCAGTGTCTTTGTGTGTTTTGCTTTCTAGGTTTAAATCATTAACTTAAAAAAAAACAAAAAAAACAATTGATCCTTCTTACAGATTATTGTTTGACATTTCCTATGCTTCATCTTTGCACAAATAACAACAGTCTTTCTTTAACAAACCCTATGCACATAGCTCTCAAACGTGCTAAATCTAACTGCAGTTTTAGCTCCCGCAGTCGTGCTAAATCAAATAGCAGCCTCTAAAAGAATTCACTTGCATTTTCACATTCAGAAGAAAGCATTTTACATATTTATTCAGGCACTGGTCTTTCTAACGGCAGGTGCTCACGGATAATAGTGGTGTCTAGGCAGAGATAAGCTTCAGCCCCGAGAAGTTAAGAAACTGAAACAGGAAAAACACGAATAGTACAGTTGTTTGTCATGTTTCTTTAGTAGCAAGAGCCTGAGACCCCGGGCCCCTAGTGTGTATCTGCAGAGGAAACATGTCTGAGTTGGCTCTGACTGAAGTCACTGTTTACTGTGAGTCTGAAATAAGAAAAGACAGATATTGAAAATGTATCTTAAGTCAGACATTTGTACTTTGTGCTGGCGCTGGAACATTATGTCAACACTGTGAGTCAGCTTTGTTCTTGTGGTTTGACATCAGTTTTTGCTCCGATTGATTTTATGGCCATTCCAATGTCGTCTCAATTTGCACATGCTTTCTGTAGAAGCCCTTCCAGATTGTTCTGTTTAATAGACCATCTGGCCAGTCAGGTTACCCACATGTTGTGTGATAAGTCGACAAACAACATATGTGAAAATGACATTGATGCTCCAAATTGACTTCCATTACATTTTTTTCTTGGAACCATGTGGTCTAGAGGTCTCATGGGCATTCAGCAGTAATATAATAAATGATGTAGTTCTAAAGAAAGTGAGTGGGGGCATCTGATTGGGTAAGTTGTACTGCAGCTGTAACCTGTTGTACTAGAGATGTGATGTACTCAAATGAGGCCAGTAACCAAAATATTCACACATTCACATTTGTAAATCGTACAAATAATTAGTAACATCTTTGTTTGTTCCATAGACAGTGTTTGCAAAGGACAGGTTCTTTAAATGGACACAGGGAATATTTGAGCTGCCCTTGGAGCTGAGAGGAGTCACATGAGAAAGACAGGCTGGAGACTTTCTGGATGTCTTATTGGAAGTTTATTGAGCATCAATATGGGACCAGTTAGAGCACACGTAACACCATATCAAAAGAATACCGTTTACCTGATAGAGTCTAGACTTGGAGCCGACTTATTTGTGCAGCGCTGGCCTTGATGTAATGGGAAGGAGCTGACTTAACCAGTCTGTGAGAACTTTACATTTAGGCCATAAATTCTCCATCAGATCTGGATTTGTCGTCATATTATTATAGTATAAGTTAGTAAAGGTAAAACGGTCACTACTGTGGTCAAAACTAAAACATGCTGCCACATTATTGGTCGAAGCACCAGTGGTTTGAGAGTAGGCAGTTAAATAAACTCTGTGGGTGTTAAAAATTCTCATTGTGCTCTACTCATATAAACTCCATTCTAGTGTTAAAATTCAACACTAGGAAAGTGTTATAAAACAGCCTTGAAAAAAATGGGTGAAACCATGAGTGACAGTCACAGAGGCTTACTGTATATTTCAGGAATTTCTTACATTGGGCCTCAACGTCTACTCTAAAGACACCTGTAGGAGCTTTATAGTTCAGTTTAGGTCTCTCTGGATGTTTTCAGATGCTCAAGTGTTAAATAAAAATATTTGTGTTCAAACAATAATTTTAAGCTTTACATTATTTTGTTGTTTGACACTGGACAAGCACTTTCTATTTTTTTTATGTTCCGTTAACCCTGTTAAAGCACAGTCTCAAATTTGTCTCTGTCGATGTCAGTCATGGAGCTGGACTCAGTTTACATTAAACTACTGAATGGAAAGAACAAAATGAGTATAAGCTACAATTAAAAAAAATATTGCATGGCTTATACCTGACATTTGCTCATATTTTCTCATCTAATGACGCTCTAAAACTCAAACTGAACTCTAAAATCCTACAGGTCATGACAGTGCCTCAAAAGTAGATGCCAAGTCTCAAGTAATAAGTTGTGAAATATGGAGTAAGTCTCTGGTCTGGTCTCTGTGATGGTCACTCATGGTCTCACTCATTTTGTTCAAGGCTGTAGTCTAACCAGAAGTTGATAGAGTTCAGTTTTTAACATCCACAGAGTTCCTTTAACTCTGGATGTTATGCCGTGTTGAGTGTGTGAACTTGGTAAACTAGTATAGTGCACGTTACAGTGATTACAGCTTTTGGAACAGGCCTGTAATTGAGTCAGTGTCATTCATTAATGAGACTTGTTGAATAGAAGGTGTGCATATGTAATTTCATGTGTATGCATCGACTAAGCAGCAAAGTCCAGCTCACGTTTGATCGTCTTGATTCACAGCAACAACCGTTTCCTAATTTAGTCCAATATAAAGTCCACTATAGAGCAGCTGTGTATTGATTAACGAACTAATGAGTGGTTTCAGACACAGTGAATGATTCAGTGACACATCATCACTCATCTGTTTATGGCCTGGTCATGGGATGAGTTTGGAACTTTCTGTTGACTGTGTGTGTTCAAAATAAAAAATAAAAAAAATACATGTTTGCTTTCTGATGATGTTCTTGTGCATAACCTGATGCTATGTCTTCTAGTTAATAAAGACAAAATAGAGCAGACAATCAGCTGAGACAATGAGTCAAATGGAAAACAGCAAAACAGTTGAGTCAGAGCAAAGAAACAAATAACACAAAAGAAAGCCTAACTCAGGGAAATAAAAGAGAAAACAAAAGGGCTTGTCTAACTAAGCAATAAAGCTGACAGAACATAAGTTTATGTACATTTATTGGGTACCAACCCACCATTATCCTTCCATCCACATATCAGCAGCATCACACGCACAGAGACTAGATGGTTCTGTTCACTATATATTTCACTATATAGTACAGCTCTATAGAGTGACGGAAGGGTGAGGGACAAGGAAGTAGTTAGGAACAGAATTACTGTGTAGAGTGAAGCCATTAGACAGAATGCCAGACCCATCCTGGAGGCTCCACAGAAGGCATTTGCAAAGGTCAGGTACTTCAGATGAATACTTGGTCAGTGATTGGATGAAGCATCTGCCAGTTACATCATAACAGTGAGACCAAGTCCTGCCCGAGACTGGAGCATATCGAGACTTTAACAAGACCAAGACTCGCGATTCGATGACTATATCAGGTCAAGACCGAGTCAAGACCAAGAACATGGCAGGTCCAGACCAGGGGCCTCATTTATAAAGTTTGCATACACTCAAAACGAGGGCTGAAACTGGCGTATGGTACCTTCCACACCAAAGATGGAATCTATAAAAGTCCAACTAGACGTGAAAGTGCCTGCTCTGACCCTGCCGTATTCACTAAGCACATTCTGGAGACTTGGCACTAAGACGACCCACACAGTGAGGTGATGAACTGAAGCAGGTTTGACAAATGACTGTTTGATATCATTTCATTTGATTTCTCTCAGAAAATTTCATTTGTGCGTCATCATTTAGGAATAATACCGTTTTGAATAGAAAGGACGCTGTTTATTTTTTCATAATTTGTCTCAATATTCCTATTAACAAAGCGGTTCATTGCGTGCACGAGTGCCGAAGCACGTCTGCCGGAGCTGTGCACGTTCACTGAGCTCAGTGGCACTGCTGCGAAACACGGTGTAAAGTGAAGCAAGGCTGATCCCTGATGAATTAGTGGCTGGATTTATTAAATAATTATGGGACACGATCCTGTCCAACTCTTTCAAATGATCTTTTCAGGGCTGTTTCATTTTAAAGAAGCTCTATTTAAAATTGTGGTTCAATAGGACCCTCCTGTCACTACCACCCCCCCCCCCACCCGCCCCCCCCCACAGACCACCCCCCACCCCCCCCCCCCCCCCCCCCCCCCCCCCCCCCCCCCCCCCCCCCCCCCCCCCCCCCCCCCCCCCCCCCCCCCCCCCCCCCCCCCCCCACCCCCCCATCCCCCCCCCCCTACCAAACCCCACCCCTCCCCCTCCCCTCTCTTTCCCTTCCAACAAATTCTTATAATTTTTAATAACCCCAAAAAAACCGCCGCGGCCGCCGGCGCCCCCCCCCCCCCCCCCCCCCCCCAAGCGGTCGGAAGAGAATGACCGCATGAACCAACAACCCCTACCCCCCCTTATACCCGCCGCCCCCCCCCCCCCCCCCCCCCCCCCCCCCCCCCCCCCCCCCCCGGCCCCCCCTTCCCCCCCAACCCCCCCCCCCCCCCCCCCCCCCTTTTCCTCGCGGGGCGGGGGGCGGGGGGGAGGCCCCCCCCCCCCCCCCCCGGGGCTTTTACCCCGGGGGAAGGGGGGGGGGTGGTTTCCCGGGGTGTGTGTGGCCACATTTTATATGTAAATATTTTTGTACGTACAGGACTTGTGGCGCTGCAATACGTAAAATTCAGGATTCTATGCACAGTTTATTAATAAGGCCGCTGGTCAAGACACAATCAAGACCAGAACCAGTGTACCACAAACTGTATTAGTTACAAGGGAATGATCCATGTCAGTATCCACGTTTTGACCAATTCCTGACAAATAGTTTAGAGTTTGGTGAAGAAGGCAAATTTAAATTGATTATTAAATGACTGACGTTTTCAAATATGTCATTTTTGGTCTTAATGTCTGAGAAGACTGAAACCAAAGTAGTTCTACACCAAGATAAGACCTTTACATAATAGTATGACCAGTCTACTACAACACTACATCGTGAGGTAATTTTATCCAATCAGAGCAGCACGTTGTTGTTTTCATTAGTAACAGTAAAACAATTGCTTCATTACCAAACCTAAAAGAGGACCATAAGTGCCAGTACTGCCAAACAATCAGCAGGTTGAATGAAACTGCATTTCCTTCTGCAGGTTTCTGTGATGTTACAAACTCACAAATCTCATTAGAATCCAGCTATTGCACAAGGTAATATTGAGCAAGTTTTTATGAGTATTGTTTTCTGTTTTGTGCTACAGAACAAAATAAAAGCACGATAACACTGCTCCCTCCGTTCTTCTGTTCATTTGGCGTGATCGGTTCTGTCGTCTATGGCTCTTCACCTAAACCCATCTATTCTCATCAGTGTGCTTACTGTTCGTTCAAATTTTTTTTCATTTCTTTTGAGGACAGACATCAGTAAAAGGCCTCTCAATGTTATAGTTTCCCTCGCTGTATTCAGTCTATCAGCTTTGAACTGATGAACCCATTGTTCCTTGAGACGGCCTTCTATCAATCTGTGGTGAGGACATATACATAAAGGGGCCTTGCAAATCGTAGATATGAGTTATATGCTTCCAAGATTTGTTACATTATGTATGCAAAGTCCTTTATGAGTGCTGGAAGGCTTCTGTAACATCTTTTCTGCCAAACTGGAAACTGGTCCGCTGTGGCATTTGACAAACTCCTGCTTATTGCTTTTGCTGTTGTTTTTGTATGAGCAGGGAAATCAACAACTGCAACACAGAAACAAGAAATGAAACATCACTGAATAAGAAATGACAATAATGCATTTGTTTTTGATTTGTTGAGTTATTTGGTTGTCCCATGGTCCTCTCCAGTCACCCAAATCCAATGAGACAGACATTTCTGAAAAACAATCCAATCTTTAAAGTATAAATGTGTTACGAATTTGATTTTTTTGGTTTTTTTTTTTTGGTCCTTGGTTTTTCAATGACCCTGTGAAATTATGGAAGACCAAAAGATGGTACCCATAGAGGTTATGGAATTAGATTTGAGCCAAAATGATCAAACAATACTTTTTGAGAAAAGCAATATAAAAAGTAGTAGTCAAACAAAACTTAAATAAAATATTATTGCAAAATAAAAAAAAAGCATTAGTTTACAAATATTATTCGTTCAAATTTTAGTTTTATTTTGCAACATTTTATTTGCTTCACTCTAAAAGTTTTGTTTGACTACTACTTTTTATTATGCATTGTGTAAAATTTTGTTGTAAGTGGTGTATTTTGCAAAGGACAGGTACTTTCACATGAAGACCTGGAGGTGATTGGATGAACAACCTCTTAATAACTACTATCACCGGGTAATTTTATCCAGTCAGAGTAACGCCATGTTGTAACAGTAAAGCCCTCACTTTGTTGTTAAACCTAACACTCTTCCTATCTATCTATCATAACCTTTCCTGGGGCCGGGTCGTGGGGGCACCATTCCTTGTGAAGATACCCAGACTTCTCTTTCACAACACACCTCTTCCAGCTGTCCTAAAGGAATACCAAAGTGTTTGTAGGTTAATTGAGCGACACGACCTCTCCAGAGTGTTGTCCCAAGAGGATGTACCAGTTCTGAGCCTCCGTGAGGGTTCTCAGGCTCCAGGGAAATGTATTTCTGTATCTGAAATATTCTACACAACAGTATCAATGTATTTGTTTTTCTTATTTACTTACTCCTACTCCTGTTGGCTGTTGGTCTACACCTTTTGTCAACATTAAATCAAAGACTGTCGAAAATAGAATAGAAATCTCTACATGTGCATACTCGTGTTGTACTTCTAATACTTTGCTTTAAATGTGAGCAGCTGTAACAGTTTGTGGCTGTGGGATTTTTCAGTCCAAAATCTTACAGTCACATACAGGCAAGTTTTTTTTTTTGGTTTTTTTTTAATGCCAACTAAAAAGGATTATGCCAATTTAGGTGAAAAGATAATAACTAGGCTTATCCTCTTTGTACTACAGACAGGAAGATTCTTTAATGTTTCAACAGCACAATGCAGCCTCAAATATATTGTCGTCCCCTCATATATTAAAGTTGAAGGGTTAACAAAACGCACTTCAGAGCCTTTTTTTTTTTTATCTCAGCCATTAACAAATACTAATTAATGAAGACAAAGACATTTTGAATCTTTTAAGATCCTCTGTCAATCCTGAAAACCCATTTTTTCCTCTGATCAATGCGTCCAAATAGAGTGTGCACAGAGATAGGCAAAGGAGCTCAGAGTAGAACCCCTGCTCCTTCACAGAATGAGTTTCACAACAAGGAGGACACATAAATGGATGGATTGATAGATGCATTGATGGATACGTCTATCAATCCATCAATGGAATGGATGGATAGATAGATGGATGGATTGAGTCAGACTGATGGATTTACTTAGCTCCAGACATCCTGTGACTCATTGTCTCTATCTAGACACTATGCACTATTTCCCTTTTGCCAATTTTTTAAAATATTAAACATTTCTTTCTATAAGTTTCTCTGTTGCTTTATATCAAGTGCTGCTTGAAGTATGAAAATGCATGTTAGCAGAGAAATATTACACAAGGGTGACCACTGGGGGTAAAAGGGTGGTTCTGGCATCTAGACTAGAAATAGGCTGTCTTAATAACTGATCTCTCCAGCCCCTGCACCTTGTTATTACTGATCCCACTCGCTTCATAAATAACCCCCATTCATAAAACATGTCCAAACACAACATCGTCAAGTCGAGCACAATGCACTTTCAGCAAATTCACTGCACATTAGAGACACTTGTAATTATGTGGGAAGTGAGCAAATGGACGTACCCTATATCCAGACCAATCCTGGTGTATTAAGAGAAGAAGTAACGAGAGAAGAAGAAAATGGGTCCATGCACATCACTCGTTTTATTGTTTTGTATTTGAATACTTTTACTGTTTCAGGAACGTTGTTGCTTTTGTTGTTCATATAAGGTCTACAAAGTCTAGAGGACACAGTCAGCAGTTCAAATCCACAATAGATCATCAGATGTGTGACAGTTCTGACAAGATGGTGCTGGGTGTTCTCTTTGTATAAAAGAGAGGTTATTCTTTTTAATGTCAGGGCACCGTCAAAATTACTTTGAGGTTTTGAAGGACATTTTTATGATTCTGGGTAGGAATTTTATGGTAAAAAGACACTATTACTTTTGCTTTTAGTCTGGCTTCCATTTTCTTAAGTGTTATAAGGACTTTCTGGTGTCGTTATGTCAAGACATGTCGAGACGGAGACCGAAGGTTGGTTTCTTATGTTTATTTACAGGATCCTACATCTGCCAGAACACTTTAAGATGCAAGAAGCCAAAGTTAGTATCAGTATCAGATTGATACTAGTGTAATAAGATTCATAAAATACTCAAATTGAGCATCAGGTGGCCTCTTGTACCTGATGCTCAAAAATAAAGCAAAATGTTTATATGTTTTTTGTTTTTTTTTTGCTCTAGGTGTTTATGATCTTAGTAGAACCTGACATTTTAAGAATAAGCCTTTTTCACACATGCATTAGCCTCCAGGTTTTAATCCAAACTTTATCTGGAGGGGCTCCATGTACGAAAACAATCCACTCATTTTTCTCACCCAGAAGGATCTCTCCCACTTCGGATTCAAGATTCAAGATTCAAGATTCAAAAGATTTATTGTCATATGTACAATGAAAGTCTTTCTTTGCTCTCCACAGTGAATGCCATGTAGAAGATAGAAATAAAATAAATCCTAAGTATAAAAACAGATAAATAATTCTAAATACAAATTATTTCTAAGTACAATGCAGATTCTAAATATAGTGCAGAGTGTGATGGGAATTATTTACATAACTGTACAGTAAAGTGCAAATGAGCTGTATAGTGCAACATAAGATGTGCAATCGGCATTAATGTGCAAAGTAAACATATAAAGTGTAAGTGTATAAAGTGATCAGTTGTGTGGTACACTTTTGAAAAGCTGGAGCTAAACTCGGAGATTGGACAAACAAAACTGAGAAACAAAAGGAAAAAGTTCAACGGAAACATTTTTCAAATAAATGACTTGTGTTCTTGTGATAAACGTCATATTCACACAGAAAACTTGGACATTTTCCCAATGATAAAGCTAGCAGCTGGCATCTATTAGCATTAGCTGTTTCCAGATTTAATCAGTCAGCATCACACGGCTCCTGCTTCATGAATTTAAATCGAATTGAATCGTCTACACTGCATTGACAAACGGAACCCGTGGCCTGAAATATCGAGTCCCCAAATCTAAGAAAATTGGCGCAGCTCTATGAATTTAACATGGGATTAAAGAGGAACAGTGATTTGTAAATCTGAGTGTCATCTGTACATCACAGCTGTGTATTAGACGGCCTATAGGGAGCATGTAAATATTGATTAGGACTGTAGTCTGACCTGTGTCCCATCAATCAATAACGTATTACCATGTCCTTTGGTGTCAGATTATCTTGTTCTTGGATCAAGCTCTCCATCCTTCGATCCTGATTTTCCACCTTCATGTTTCTTTGTTGACTGACCCTCGACCCACCCTTCTCTTTGTCACTTACCGGTTTTGTCCGGCTGGTTCTCACCCCTGCCTGTCTGTCCTTATATAATCTACAATCATTTATATGTCTCCACCAGCTCCTCTCACTCAGATGGATGAACTGCTCCCGCTGATGTAATTTGTACACATGATGGACTATTTGTCAGTGACTTTTCTAATCACATCTATTGCACTGTCTGTCCTGTGAGTGGATCCCTCCTTCTGTGGTTCTCCCTGAGGTTTTTCTTGTGAGTTTTTCCTCATCCTGATGGAGGGTCTAAGGACAGAGGATTTTGACTAGTACTACCTGTTTGTCTATTTGCTGTCTCTTATCTTTGTAAAGCCTTTTGAGTCAGCTGTTGTTGTGATAGACTTAGACGTGACTTTATCATTCCACAAGGGTTTGTCACAGAAGCACTCATGGACACGTACAATAAGATAACAAAGTAAAAATAAAAGAATACAATAATATACAGGATATATATCTCGTGGGTGGGATGAATTATCCTGATGGAGAGCAGTTTGTTCAGTGTTTTCTTGTTCAGTGACTCAAACACTTGCTATCACAGACTGGTAAAAGAGCTTGCACACATTGAAAGACCTGAGCTTCCTCAGGAAATAGAGTCTGCTCATGCCCTTCTTGCACACAGCATCACTGTTATGATGTTGGGCTATAGAAAGAAAAATGAATGAAACAGAATTGTTCCAGGGGTGGTTAGCGCTCCTCCTGTGAGTTCAAATCCGACTCAAACATCGTTGGCTGATTGTAGCCAACTCAAACATCGTCAGCTAACACCCACCGACCAAAGACATGCATGTATAGGTTAATTGACAACTCTAAAGTATCCCTAATGAATAAATCAGAGAGTGAATGGTTGTCTGCGACCCCAAAACAGGATAAAGTGGTAGAAAATGAATGAAAAAAGGAACAGAATTGAATTCACTTATTGAATTCAGTTATTTATTAAAGACACTCAACCTCTCACAAAAAGTAAAGGAAGGAACTCTATTTGAGCTTTGCCTTTATTAATTGACCTCCTCCAATAGAAGCAGATCCCTTTTCCTTTGACCTGGACTTGGACAAGCTCCTGGTCAGATAAAGCCTACAGGAAAACATTAACTGCAAAAAAGCCAAGACAAAATCATATGCTTACTATACCACACTTTTTTCTTATGAGGATGAACTTTTTGACTTACCATTAAGGAGGTTTTTAAGAAACACTGGGCCCTAGGTTCAGTGTGTATTGGGCGCTCCTAAGTACCTCATGCTTTGAACCTTCACTGTCTTACAAAACCCATTTTACCAAAAAAGTTCAGTTTTGTCTCATCTAAAAAGAAAAAAAAAGATAGGGCCATGCACTGCAACCACAATCAGACAAGTGATAAAGGGAAAAAATGACCTTATATAACTTATCTGGATCTCTGTACAAATTTATATAGAGGATAGAATAGGAATAAAGGATTATGATGAAGGAGAAGCTTAAAACACAGCAAAGCATTGAAGCAGAAAGCCAAGGCTTTTCATTGGCATTTTCGAACATTTAAAAAAGCTCTCTGGTATGCCTCAAAAACACTAATTGACTCATAAAAGTACAGAATATGGGACCTTTAATGGTAGCTTATGTGCATTTGAAATCACACTCATGCCCCAAGTCATTAAAATCCTCTGCCTTTTACATTATGAGAGTACAAAAATTTACCCTAATGCTTGTGTTTTCACCAAAAGGAGATAAATGGTAGGATTCCAGCTTGGTTTAATATGAATAAAATGAATCCTTATTGGGTTATTTCAGCCACAGATGGTCGTCAAATGAGGCCACGTCTGGCTGTGAGACAGAGACATTCACCATTTTCCACTTAGGGATGAGCATGAAAAAGGTCATGCCTCGAATAGAAATGACAGTGACAAAAGATAATTGTCCCTCTGCATTTCTCTGTATTAAAACAGTGCCATCGCTTAATAATAATGTGCCTTAATACGTTCCCCAGTGTCTCTAAGAGCTCCATTTAAAGATATACTTTGCATAGCAGTGCTTTTAAAAATGGCAGACATAACACACATTAGAAGTAATACGTTTTTATAGTATGTTGACGGTCCAAAGTGTCAAAAACTGGACAGAGAAGAGAAGATGGGAAGCCAACAGCAGCATCTTCACTTTGAGGAGGACGACTGCGGCAAAGAAGACGAGGAAGAGGCTGAAGATGAGGGGAGAGGAAGAGGAAAAAGAAAAAAGAGAGAAGATACCCTCCTGAAACTTCTCAGAGGGATGAGAGGAGAAAGAGAGAAGTGAAAGGTTTTTTTTAATCTTAGGGAAAATATTCAGAAAAAATAGATTAACCCAAATGTATTATTTTTCTGCAGTCAGACAAAATGTGGATAACAGTTGCAGACAACAATTAAAATATGAACAGAAATGTACTTTAAAAATAATGGTAAAAAAAAAAAAAAAAAATCAAAACTATACACAATATATATTTAAATTTTAAAACACAAATATTTACATTGTTAAATAAAATGTAATGAGACGTGATCCAAGTGAAGGGGGCCATAATTTCAACTGTAGAAATGTGCTATTTTAGAATCAGTATGATATATGTATACATTTATAACACTGATGAGCATAACAATGGGAAGAGCCACTCACAGCCTTTTCTCCTTCCTGCACCAGGGCTCCATCTTCATCATCCTCTTCCTCAGGTGGGTCCCGATGCTGCAGCTTTAATCAAACAACAGGACCTCTACTTGGATTACTTGTTTAGTGTGCACTGAGGAGCACCACAACAAACGTGGCTACAATAAAGTGTGGACACCATTCATAATCCCTTTTACAATACACTGGACTATCCTTTTGAATGAGTCTGTTTCCGTTTGCCACAAAGCTGCTGGTGTTGTGCTTGTGAGACATTAAACAGAGCATTCAGCGTTGTTATGGTTCGGAGAGAGTCGTGTGATCCGACCGGTGCCACTTCAGAGGCCAGTGTTTACTGTAAATGAAACCTCCAACGGCTCATGAAAACAAACAGTCATAAACGTTGTTCCTGCATTGAGAACACCTGACTCACAGACTGTTGCTTTTCATAACAACAGCGTCCTAAACCCAATAGCGGTCTGTCACATGGAAAGTTTTTGTAGCTTCCAAAGTCTGTCTGCTTCTTTTGCCCAGTGGGATTCAGTGATTTGACTTTAAATGAGCCAAAGTGCAAGGTCTGGCTTTGAAGGCTCAATATTAATACTTTGCCTTGAGGAGGGACACTGTGGTGAGATGTGAAAATCTCATCTGGGAGCTGACCTGTCCTCAGGCCGTCTCCATGAATCTACATTAAAAAGCATGTGTTTCGTAATGAAAGGATGGAAGTGGATCAAGTATGTATTCTAACACCATAATTTTACCCTTACTTAAAATTATGATTTCTCCAACCCATGTACTTTATAAGAATTATGAATATTTCTCCTTAAACGAAAAGGAAATGTAATTTTATAATTGAAAAAAATATAGACTAATGTTTTAATTTAGTTTTCCGTACCCTATATTTTTTCCTAATACAGATTTCTTTTTTTTTTATTTTTTATTAGTTTTCCTAAAGGTTTTATTTTTTCTGTTAAATAATTTTTTACTTTCCCTCTTCCCCCCCCCCCATGTGGGGTGAAGTCCTCTTAAACACACACAATTTAAGATGAACTAGTGGATGAAATTTGCCTTATTTTTTTGATAAAATATAAGAACCCAGAGGCTTGTTTTGTTAGAAATTTCCTAGTTTTGGACTTTTTAATAAAGAAACACTGTTTTTTTTTTTTAATTTAAGGATCACATTTTGTTCAAGAGGATTTTCTGTTAATTATTTTGAGGAAATGAACTGGGTCACCGCTGATTTTGAGGGGTCAGCTTAATATATCAATTTATTTTAAACCTTTTCATACACGCTTTCACAAAGTACCTTACTGTTGAAAAACAAAAAAACCCTCTTGAGGGAATACAAAAATCATGTCCTTTATAGAGGCCTGTGCCGGAAGGAGGGCCGGGTTTTAAAGAGTTCTGAGGCAAGACCATTAAGACACTTAAAAAACAAGAAAAGGACCTTAAAATTGAACCCTGAAACACACGGGGACTCAATGCAGTGATTTTTAAAACCGGTGTAATGTGAGGCCCTCTGTTCTTTGTCAGGACATGTGCTGCTGAGCCAGTCGTCATACCCTGTGCCTGCAGGTAACGGTCCCAGAGTGTCAGAACCAGGGCGGACAAATGTAACAGGCCCAGCAACAGGTTGGGGAAGTGTCTATCTGTGAAGGCCAGCTGACTACTGTTGTGTCTCAGAAGCCTGGGCCGTGTGATTTAGGGCCTTAATTGCAGCCGCACCAAAGAGTTACCCTGGAACGACAGGTAAGCCTCGTAGAGTCCGTCTGTGGGTCTCCTTCTGTGGGTCTCTGTCTGTGGTGATTATGCCAGCCAGACCTGGCGACAAGCCTGCATCAAAAGCAAAAGCATTCGCCCAAGCTCCCTTGACATAAAAGCAAAGGTCTGCAGGAAAGTATCCACCAGTCCCTGGGCATGTCAACCCCAGTGGCCTCCAGCGAGGACGCAAGGCTCGGCAATAAATAGAACAGCAAATTCCCCATACGACCCATATGTGCCCCGCATCATATGCTTTACACAGCAACTCATCCATGACCTGGCGCTATGGTCACAGGCACCTAGCATTTGGTCACATGGCTTCGTCTGGGGCCACAATTAGGGAGGGCACAGCCTGCTCCACTGAAGGCATATGACCCAGACCAAATGTGGGGGAATCCTGCATTGAAGTGAGAGTCCTACCATCAGACGTAGGTTGTGAAAATGCTTGAGGTAGCAGGACCATGCCCACGAAAAAAATGCACTAGACGCCACTGGCTGCATTGGCTGTAGTCACGTGAGGTCCGTCCTAATGGCCGAGGCGGCAGAGATGTCTGAATTATCCAGAGTACCACTGGAGGAGGAACCAGCTCCAGAAGCTTCAGGACTCACATCCTGAGTCTCTTTAAAATATGAGCCTTATGCCGCTACAGAAATGGCATCATCCTCACAGAGAGGCTACGTCCTGAGCACCTGTACTTGAATACAAGCAGGACAATCCAAGATTTTAGTCTAATCTATGATTTTCAGAGACAGCATATGAGCTGGGTCACTGGACTTGATCTGTTTAGGGTCCCACAGAGTGCAGGGCCATTTCAAAACAGGTTCCACTGAGATTTGAACTCAGATCGCTGGATTCAGAGTCCAGAGTGCTAACCATTACACCATGGAACCATTGTGTCTGGGTACATCAGTATTGTGAGGTGTGTTAAAAAACACTCAATAACAGAGGGATTGAAATTTATGCCTAAACAGAATGTACCGTATTCATTGATGATATTTTTTGGACCAATCTATGGTGAGTCTATTTCAGGAAACATCTGACCCTTAGGCTTAATCTGACTTGATGTTTTCTGCTTTATGCCCCACCAAGAGCACAGACATCTATAAAAGGGCTGGAACTCCTGCCCCTATAGGAACTGGAAGATATCTTAAATATTAACAATGCATCCAAGTTTCAAAGGTCTGCTTCAAATACATTTTATATCTCAAACAGAAACACAATATTTATGGCACATCGAAGGTCATTATTTATGTACAGGACGTCCCTCCTCAGAATCCATTAAAGTCAAACGTGTCCCTCTTCAGGGGATACTGTACCAAACTGTCCCGTACTGACCTGACCTGTACCGTACACACACTGGAAACAAGGCATTTAGTTCATCTATTAAACAAAGACAATATGGCTTTATTTTTGTTCCATTTCTTCAAGCGTTACGTTACACCAAGAAAACTACACTTACTAGTCTCCCTCAGTGAGAAATGTTTGATCATATTTTCTGTGAGCTAGAACTAGATGCATTAGATCTACTTAAATGAAATAAATACATTAAATGTTGTTAAATTTGAAAATGAGTCATGAAGGCCATCGCCACGACGATGATTCCGTCAGAACTCAGGACACATTCCATGTTTCTGTGAAGTTCTGTTTCAGTCGAATCATTTCACAGTGAATCTCACCGAGAGAAGACACACATCTGCACAGAACCAAAACTGAAGAAAGAAACATTTAAAATGAAAAACACTGAAGAACGAGACCAGATGGAGACTGGGGCAAAGTCACACGTGAGTGAAAAATACATTCATATTGTAACTGATTCACCAAACACTAGCAGTAGTGGTAGTGACACTAACTAACTACGTTACTCTTTCTCCTTTTCTCATGATAAAAAAACTATGAAAACATTCTACATTGACGTCCAGTAAATTATTTAATGCAATAAGCACTTCTTTTTAGCATTATTACAGATTAAATCAGTACTTGTGTTGAGTTGACTTGGTTGATCCTGATACTTTAAGCTTAACCTCAGCTGTCTGAATGGAGATGGATCAATTAACACTTGTCTGTTTGGTGCCTTTACTTCTTTAGGGTCTCAGTTATATGGACAATAAAGAGACCTCTGTTACCCATGATGCCAAACCACAGAGAAGACTCAAGAAAACGCACAAGAAGCAAGACAGAACGTGGAAGAGAGACTACTTCTGGGATCCTGTGTACCTGGATGATGATGATGACCCCGCTCATCTTCCTCCTTCTATGTGTCCTGTGGAGCCCACCATTATTGTTGCCGTTAAACCTGGCCACAAGAAATGCAGGACGTTCCAAAGGAGGAGGAAATCTAAACTCTTTAGGAGACTCAACACTTACAGGAAAACAAATCCACCAACTAATTGGGAAGAGCCCGAGGAAACTGAGGAGAATGAGGAAGAATCAAACCAAACTCCTGGGATTGTTGTAGAGAGTCAGGTATGAGACTCTGAGACATCTTTGAAATTCAGTCTTCCTTTAGACGGACAAATTATGTGATAGAAACTAGACCTCTACAAAAACACTCTCTAATGATAAGAGTATGGGCACTTTTGCATCTGTTTGTCCCTGAGACAACTAAACAGATGTTAAGTTAAAACACTTTTTGAAGGTCTTTTCAGACTCATTTTTACTTTAGTTTGAGAATGGACTTGGACTGTCTGAATTCAGCCACTGTTCCCTCTCACGTGTCATATACTGGTCTTTATTCAGTCTTGATACACTCACTTGGTCTTGACTGCAACACTACCATCCACTGTGGTTCAGGCCATATTTAGTTTTTGACAAATGAAGGTTGTTTTGTAGTTCTTCAGTTAACATTTGATGACAATACACAATTTAAACCCTCTGTTTTTCATTTTAAAGCAGGAAGAGAAAGCTGTGGAGCCACACATGGTCTGGAGCTCCACAGATGATGGAAAGGAGCTTGACTTGGTTCGTCTTGTCGCCGAGCTCCCAGAGGAAGAAGAGCCCAGTGGAGACTGTGTCAAGGAGAGTTATTTACCTCCTTTGGCTGATGGTGAATCTGCACTGTGGCCAGTAAAGATGAGCAGGTTCATCCAGACTTTTCTTCAGAGTCTCAGCGAAAAGTATGTTGTTTTTACACAATCAAACAGACAACAACAAATAATCAGACATAATGGTTTACCTTATCTTGTGTTTCTTCAGGGGCTGTCAGGAAGTAAAAGACGGCATCTTTAACACTGAGACTCAGGAGCACCTCGTCGACTTGTGTATGTCAATATACAAGTTAACTTTGGAGTCAATGGGCCGTAACCCACTGGGGCAGCAGAAGAGAGGAACAAGACTTCCAAAGATCAGCTGCTGACCTCAGATGATGTGAGGCAGATCCTCCAGAGCCATTTGGGGACGGCAAAGGAAGGATGTGATCATCTGACAGACTGCTTTGGATTTAAAAAGCCTGAAACTAAAAAAACAATAAGGACCTCCACTAGTCCCACTCTTTGTGATACTTACGCCACTGACACATCTGGAAGAGTCTCTCCAGATTTAACTGATGCCAACAAAGAGGTCACTCAGAAGTCCAACAGCCCAAGGTGACTATCAAAAACTGAGAAAAAAGTGTAGAAGAGTTTGATGGTATAATTGCATCTTTAGTTAATTACATGTCACCATTAAATTCATGTAAATGTACTCTGCCACTATCTGTCAACAGTGTCACTTTCACCAAAAGTGAAATAACCCAGAAGACTCTTGATGGAGCTGAGGAGACGAGGAGGTCAAATGTCACACCCAGTGTCAGCAGCAGGATTCAGAGCTCTGATTCAAACAAAAGCCAAAAGGACAAGAAGAAGAGTTCAGTTTGGTGGAGGGGCTTCAGACTGGGCAGGAGGTCTCGTAAAGTCCATCCACTAACACCTTCAGCTGAGGATAATGACCACTCAGTGATGTCGGAGGATCGTTCTTCCACTGTTCACTGTGAAAGTGACCACAACAGAACCACCATAGGAGCATTCTTCCACAAACTGTTCACAAAGGTCAGGACTATCTCATTATTGTTATGTCGCAAAATGTGTCAAACTGTTTTAGACTCTTCAGAGCTTCAACATTTCCTACTTGACATCTGCACTTTCAGTGTTTAGTGTTATAATGCCAACTCTTTAATAAAAGGCCCATTTATTTGCTCTATTTCAACCTGCCTTCTTCAAACCAAAGATTTTCATCACAACTCCTGTAGCTATTGATCACAGAAGAGAATGAATGCATTAGCAGTTCCTGTTCAGATTTATATTGAACCTTATTCTAATGTGGATTTCTTTCTCCAAACAGGACCAAAAGAAGAAACCATCTTCAGATCAGAGTCACACCAGACGTCCGCTGTGGAAGAGACTGGTCACCTGCAGCTTGGACCAGTAGTTCTTCAACTCTGTCCTTAAAAGAGAAATAAAGAGGAAAGAGGAATACAGAGGTGTAGGGCTAAAAGGTTGAAAAGGAGGCGTCCAGATGCCTTCTTCTCGACCTTTAACCCCACGCAGCTATGCTCCTTTTTCTCCTCATTTCTCTCATTTCAATAAATAAAAATAATAAAAAAATATTAGGTCTTTAATCTTGTCTTTTTTTTTTTTTTTAATCCACTGCATTGAGTCAAATAAAATGGTCAGTGAATCTACTCTGCATTACTTCATTCATTAAACCCTTTTTGTCATCAATCACAACAAAATGTACATGCCTCTAGTGAATGAATAAAAGGGTGAATGTCTGTGTGTGTTAACCCTGTGACTAACTGGTCATTGTCCAGGCTGTACCCCCCCTCAGGCCCAAAGCTGCTGGGATAGGCTCCAGTCACCCTGACCCCTAATAGGAATAAGCAGAAGAAGATAAGTGCATGAATGAACGAATGGATATTTCTACACATAATACAGGATTTTAAACCTACAGGCTCTTACAAGAAACAAAATAAATAAATAAATAAATAGTGAGCTTTAACTTAAATATTTTGCAATTAATGATTTTTTTAGTGATTGCTCTATCACTGTGAGTCATGTGAGTGTGACAGTCACTTCAGGTGAAAGAGAGTCCATGTGTTTGGGGTTGTATGGGCCTGACCACTTAAAAATATCCATATTCTGTCAAAAAATATTCCAAGTTCGTAGTATTGCACAGAGAGAGTGCAAGATTCAGCTCTGATCAAAACAGTGTGTGAGTAAATGCTGTGTCTCTGCCCCCTGCACTGAGCCTGGACCAGGACCTGCCAGGATCTGTCCCATTACACCATGAGGACAGAGGGAGGAGTCAAAGAGTAACTCAACCCTAAACAACTCTTTTTTAGCTGATGGTGTGTATAAATTTGGCTTTAGTAATACAGTTCATAGTTTATAGTCCTATTTTGACAAAATTTGAAAAAATCCGTCCTAATTCCATAAATATGGTGTAAAACACATGTAAACCGCATGAGTGCTGCCCTCCTCAGGTTAAACGCTGCCGACCGTACTTCCTGATTCGTGATGACGCTCATCATGGGTAGGTAGCCACACACCGTTGTAGCAGGGAAACCACACCTTTGTAGCAGGTAACCACCTTTGTAGCAGGTACCACACCTTTGTAGCAGGTATTCACACCTGTGGTACAGCCCTCAGTACAAGCTCACGCCTCCAGAGGTGGTCTCTGTCAGAACAGGGTCACTGCGACTGAATACGGTCACACAGACGACAGAGTGAGAAAAAACACTGGCAAGTGTTTAGAGATAGACTCACTCATTTTAGATCAACAGAGACACATATTTTGGGTCACGCTGCCGCTGGCCCCCTGTCTGTTATTTGCTCTGTCTCATGTCGTAAAACTTTAGAAGAACAAGCTCAGTCTACCGTAGCTTATGATGTGTTCAAAGGCTTGTCACTGCACAGCGTCGATGCAGAGTAATCGATATGTTCTTTGTTTGTTGATGTCATGTGTTTTAACTCCTAAAGACAGAGTGTTACCGTTGATTTTTATTCATGTCTCAATGATTACTGAGTAAATCAGCTGGTATATTTAATTAACACACAAACTATTCAGTTTAATGTTCTCTTTTCTTCTTCTTCTTCTTTTTTTTTTTAACAAAGTCTTAATGATATTAAATAAAAGTTCAGATAATGCAGCATTAGTCTGACGGAGCGCTGCTGACACTGTACTGTTCTGTGTGGAATAGTGTTTACTATATCTACACTCAAATTTAATCTAAAGCAATCTTTATTATTATTATTATTATTATCATCAGTCTATGCTTTTGTACATTAGCCTAAATGCACAAAGTTACTCTACCATTTTCTCTAAAAATGCCTCGTCAGTCAGTGCCTGGGCTGAGACTGGGCTTGAATTGTTCTGTCTCAGGCCTGGTGTCCATAGAGAAACAAGTCCCTCCGTTCAGGAGAGGGGGAGAATGTGGAAGAGGGACCGCTCCGTCGAAAGATACTTGTGCCATCTGATATCTGTCCATCAATCAGTTACTGTGGTGTCTTGCTCGCCCTCAGCTCGTCCCTCGTCTGCTGGGCCTGGCCCACTTTTTACAAGACTTTTCAAATTTCGTCTGTGGGTGGAGTTAAGGGTTTGAGTTACTCTTTAAACAGAAAATAGTTGTTCAGACGTAGATTCTGAAAATGCTTAAGGTAGCAGGACAGGCCCATGAAAAATGCACTAGACACCACCTGGCATTGGGGTTATCCAGCTGTAGTCGTGTGAGGTCCGTCCTAATGGCCGAGGCAGCAGAGATGTCTGTATTCTCCAGAGTACCACTGGAGGCATGGGAACCAGATCCAGAAGCTTCAGGACTCACATCCTGAGTCTCTTTAAAATATGAGACTCACAAAGAGGTACATCGTCCTGAGCACCTGTACTTGAATACAAGCAGGACAATCCAAGATTTTAGTCTAATCTATGATTTTCAGAGGCAGCATATGAGCTGGGTCATTGGACTTGATCTGTTTAGGGTCCCACAGAGTGCAGGGCCATTTCAAAACAGGTTCCACTGAGATTTGAACTCAGATCGCTGGATTCAGAGTCCAGAGTGCTGCCCATTACACCATGGAACCATTGTGTCAAGATACAGCAGTATTATGAGGTGTGTTAAAAAAACATTCAGTAAGAGAGGGATTAAAATTTATGCCTAAACAGAATATACCGTATTCATTGATGATACTTTTTGGACCAATCTATGTTCAGTCTATTTCAGGAAACATCTGACCCTTAGGCTTAATCTGACTTGATGTTTTCTGCTTTATGCCCCACCAAGAGCACAGACATCTATAAAAGGGCTGGAACTCCTGCCCCTATAGGAACTGGATGATATCTTAAATATTAACAATGCATCCAGTTTCAAGGTCTGCTTCAAATACATTTTATATCTCAAAGAAACACAATATTTCTGGCACATCGTACGTCATTATTTATGTACAGGACGTCCCTCCTCAGAATCCAGTAAAGTGAAACGTGTTCCTCTTCAGGGGATACTGTACCAAACTGTCCCGTACTGAGCTGACCTGTACCGTACACACACTGGAAACAAGGCATTTAGTTCATCTATTAAACAAAGACAACATGGCTTTATTTTTGTTCCATTTCTTCAAGCGTTACGTTACACCAAGAAAACTACACTTACTAGTCTCCCTCAGTGAGAAATGTTTGATCATATTTTCTGTGAACAAGAGCTAGATGCATTAGATCTACTTAAATGAAATAAATACATTAAATGTTGTTAAATTTGAAAATGAGTCATGAAGGCCATCGCCACGACGATGATTCCGATTCAGAACTCAGGACACATTCCATGTTTCTGTGAAGTTCTGTTTCAGTCGAATCATTTCACAGTGAATCTCACCGAGAGAAGACACACATCTGCACAGAACCAAAACTGAAGAAGAAACTTTCAAATGAAAAACACTGAAGAACGAGACCAGATGGAGACTGGGGCAAAGTCACACGTGAGTGAAAAATACATCAATATTGTAACTGATTCACCAAACACTAGCAGTAATGGTAGTGACACTAACTAACTACGTTACTCTTTCTCCTTTTCTCATGATAAAAAAACTATGAAAACATTCTACACTGACGTCCAGTAAATTATTTAATGCAACAAGCACTTCTTTGTTAGCATTATTACAGATTAAATCAGTACTTGTGTTGAGTTGACTTGGTTGATCCTGATACTTTAAGCTTAACCTCAGCTGTCTGAATGGAGATGGATCAATTAACACTTGTCTGTTTTATGTCTTTACTTCTTTAGGGTCTCAGTTATATGGACAATAAAGAGGCCTCTGTTACCCATGATGCCAAACCACAGGGAAGACTCAAGAAAACGCACACGAAGCAAGACAGAACGTGGAAGAGAGACTACTTCTGGGATCCTGTGTACCTGGATGATGATGATGATGACCCCGCTCATCTTCCTCCTTCTATGTGTCCTGTGGAGCCCACCATTATTGTTGCCATTAAACCTGGCCACAAGAAATGCAGGACGTTCCAAAGGAGGAGGAAATCTAAACTCTTTAGGAGACTCAACACTTACAGGAAAACAAATCCACCAACTAATTGGGAAGAGCCGAGAAACTGAGGAGAATGAGGAAGAATCGAACCAAACTCCTGGGATTGTTGTAGAGAGTCAGGTATGAGACTCTGAGACATCTTTGAAATTCAGTCTTCCTTTAGACGGACAAATTGTGTGATAGAAACTAGACCCTAAACCTCTACAAAAACACTCTCTAATGATAAGAGTATGGGCACTTTTGCACCTGCTTTGAGAAGTTACATTTTGCTGAAACTAAAGAGCGATATCTCCACTAGAGTCAAAGTCCCTAAACAGATCTTAAGTTTAAAACACTTTTTAAAGGTCTTTTTCAGACTCATTTTTACTTTAGTGGAATGTAACTGGACTGTCTGAATTCAGCCACTGTTCCCTCTCACTGTCATATACTGGTCTTTTTTCAGTCTTGATACACTCACTGGTCTTGACTGCAACACTACCATCCACTGTAGTTCAGGCCATATTTAGTTTTTGACAAATTAAGGTTGTTTTGTAGTTCTCAGGGCCCAATTAGTGACAACACACAAACCAACCCCCTCCATTTTAATTTTCAGGAGAAGGGGGCGGAACAGAGCCACACATGGTCTGGAGCTCCACAGATGATGGAAAGGAGCTTGACTTGGTTTGCGTCCTTTTTTTGTTCTCCCAGAGGAAGAAGAGCCCAGTGGCGACTGTGTCAAGGAGAGTTATTTACCTCCTTTGGCTGATGGTGAATCTGCACTGTGGCCGGTAAAGATGAGCAGGTTCATCCAGACTTTTCTTCAGAGTCTCAGCGAAAAGTATGTTATTTTTACACAATCAAACATACAACAACAACAAATAATCAGGCATAACAGTTTTCCCTCTTTTTTATTACTCCAGGGGCTGTCAGGTCGTAAAAGACGGCATCTTTAACACTGAGACTCAGAGCACCTCGTCGACTTGTGTATGTCAATATACAAGTAGACTTTGGAGTCAATTAACCGTAACCCACTGGGAGCAGTAGAGGAGAGGGAACAAGACTTCCAAAGATCAGCTGCTGACCTCAGATGATGTGAGGCAGATCCTCCAGAGCCATTTGGGACGCAAAGGAAGGATGTGATCATCTGACAGACTGCTTTGGATTTAAAAAGCCTGAAACTAAAAACAAGGACCTCCACTAGTCCCACTCTTGTGATACTTACCCCACTCACACACCTGAAAAACCCCCCCCCACCCCCCAACCCCCCCACCGAGTCACCCGGAATCCAACACCCCCAGGCGGCTCTCCAACCTGAGAAAAAATGTAGGAGAGAAGGAAAGTTTAATTGTATCTTTTTATATTTATAACTCACGATTTAACTCACGTCAAAGTCCAAACCCACTATTTCTCAAAAGCGCCCCCCCTACCCCACCCAAAACAAACAGAAAGAGTGGATAGGGGAAAGGGGGGAAAGGAAGTGGAAAATTACAACTAGCTCTTCACAACAACTCTTACAACTGATCCAAAACAAAACCTAAAAAAGTAAGGAGAAGAAAATTTTGTTTTGGGGGGTTTTCCCAGAGGCGGGGAGCCTCAAAGCCCACCCTCCCAACCCCCCTCACCCACCACAAACCCAACTATCCCCCCAACCACAAGCCCCCCCCTACTCTATTCCACAAAAACCTGACACAAACCCCCGAACAGGCAGACTCCCAAAAACAACTCTAAAAAACCGGAACTCCACATACAATCATAGCATTTGCCCCCGCGGCAAACACCCTTCTCTCTCCATAGCGGTAACAACCCCCCCACAACAACCACCCCCCTTTACTTTTAATTATTATTCAACTCTTTTTTCAAAGCAAATATTCCCACTCTCCCTTAATTCCCTCCCCCCCAACCCAAAAACTTTCATTTCAACTCCACCAAGCTGTTTTTTTAAAGGAGAACAGAAGCATTAGCAGTTCCCCTTCTTGATGCTTTTTATCCTTTTTTTAAAGTAGGCCTTTTTTTCCAAACGGGCCCAAAAGCAGAAACCACCTCCAACATTGGAACTCACCAACCATCCGCTGTGGCGGGGGCAAGACTCCAGCAGCCCGTCCGAGCAGATCTCCAAACTCGTCCTTTAAGAGAAATAAAGAGGAAAGAGGAATACAGAGGTGTAGGGCTAAAAGGTTGAAAAGGAGG